>OY776114.1:57243181-60048181 GCA_963675035.1 Allygus modestus
ACAATGATCGGGGGTGGTCCAGAGTTGATATCTTTAGAAATGTATAAAAACTACTAATTTAAAACTCATTATGTATAATGTCAAGATACAGGACCTCGATGCACTCATTGGCTTAGTATTATATTTTATTTTATTTTTAGCGAATTTTCTATGCAATAGTGAAATATTAGAATGATCTGTGAGCTGAGGGCCCAGGCCCACCATATAAATTCCTAACCTGATCTCTGAACCCTTGTCGGGGTTCCTATAAACCGTATATATGTTTATATTCAGTTTGTCGATTTGTTATGCTCACTATTGGGATCTTGAAAACTGTAGAGATACAATTAGGTTCAATTACAGTGCGAGTATCGAAATAAAGTGACTGGCAGAACGGCCCGGCCGCACGGCGACCAAACATTCTATTTCATAACCTCGTTGTAACGTAAAACACATGGTTACACATTTCCAATAAACGTTATAAAAATAGTCAGCTAAACACGTTTTTGCACATATTTTTAAAGATTTTGTTTTTATTTTATCCCGATGCGATTATATTAATAGTTATATTTAAAAAATACTAATTTAGAAATAAATTATTGGGCACTACCCACCTCCAGGATTTTTGGCGTTAAGTCAGAAGTTCTGAAAATCTCCGAGTAGAAATCCTCTTGTCAAAAACACAAACACATACAAAACACACTCGAATAAAACGATTACTAAACGCCACTAATACTACCCGACGTTTCGGGAAACCAAAAAAACGTTTCCCGTTCTCTAGGGTCCTTGAGACAAATGTTTATTGCATAACCGAGCCGAGCGCCGGACCACGACTCGGCTCGGTTATGCAATAAACATTTGTCTCAAGGACCCTAGAGAACGGGAAACGTTTTTTTGGTTTCCCGAAACGTCGGGTAGTATTAGTGGCGTTTAGTAATCGTTTTATTCGTGTGTGTTTTGTATGTGTTTGTGTTTTTGACAAGAGGATTTCTACTCGGAGATTTTCAGAACTTCTGACTTAACGCCAAAAATCCTGGAGGTGGGTAGTGCCCAATAATTTATTTCTAAATACATCGACCCCACCAAAAACATGTCTTTTAAAGAAAGAAAATACTAATTGTGACATTTTAAATTGTAATTCCTGTTTTTGTTCAGCGAATTTCCCATATAGGGGAGAAGCTGTTACCGCAGTCGGCATGGTAAGATCTAGGCCCGGGACCATGATAACTTTTCGTGTTTAGGTCCCCAGATGCCAAAAAAACCATTGTCAAAACTGCACATATACAGAGTGGGGACCGCGTCTAGGTGTCACCCCGTCAACCTGTCACCCCGACAAACCGTCACCTTTTAAAACAGGTTTTGAGGTGACGAGTTGACGCGCATCGTCCCCGACAACCCGTCACCATTTGAAGGAGGTGACAGGTTGTCGGGGTGACACCTTGACGCGAGCGTGCGAGGTGACGGGTTGTCGTGTACGGAGGCGTCTAATCGTCACCTCCAAAGAGAGGAGGTGACACCTTGTCGGGGTTACACCTTGACGCGAGCGTGAGAGGTGGCGGTTTGACGTCGATGCAACCGACAATTTGACACCACAGCAAATCGCCACCCCGATAGGCTCCTCCCTTTGAACTAAAATTACATATTTGCACACATAATCAATTCGTTTAACACTGCAATAGAGAGAGCTTCTTAGACTTTATATTTGGTCTGGTCGAACAAAACCGCTGATGATTTTTGTGGTGAATGGTTCTATCAGTGGTTTTAAAATTTATAATGCGTGAATTCTACTAAACGTATTTTTCAGCTCGCTTCAATGCTGTTTGTCATGTTTATAATAATTCTAAGGTAGTTAAAAAACTTTCGCAATACCGCAGAAGTAGTCATTATAGAAATGATTTTGCAATTTCGTCAAAACGTCATCGAAAAATTTGAACAATCCCCTTAGTAGTTAAAAATAAGTTTCACTGGGGGGTGACCATAAAGAAAATGTGTTTCATGTGCAAGCTGCAGTTGGTTTATACGCATAAGGCAAGACATTTTTCAAAGCGTACTCACGCGTACTCATTCGTGTCTATATCATTGCATTTTTTCCGTTACTAGATGGGATCTGACGAAATGTTGTTGAGTTTGTCATTACGTATTGCTAGATTCAAAGTGATGTGATTGATTATCGTGAGAATTTGATCAATCCCGCAAATCACACTTCGCATAGAATTTACATATTATTTATTTTCTATGCCGCCTTCATGAGAAAAGTTGAATAGTTGAAACCACTGATATGAAAAAAATGGTAGTATCTAAAGAACCGTTCACCGCAAAAATCATCTCTCTAACCAATGAAATAACTGTGCTGTCACAAAACAAAATGTGAGCGCTATTTTTGGACCAACCGTTATACGATTAGGCCTACTACCAGTTTCCCGTGGCTACGCACACGCTCAAACTGAGGTTATAAACCAGTTTCTTGTTGTTGCCTTTAAGACGAAACCCCAAAGAATAAATTATAAGATAAAACTTCAACATATATGCTTTATTACAGTTATTGCTTATTTGGTTTTATCAGTTGGTATGTTACAAAATTAAGACGCTATTATGAAGGTTTATTAAGATGGCTTATAAGGACTATGAAACGACTACCTATCATGAAGACTTCACACGCTATTCTTTAAGATATAATTTTTTGGAGTTGAGAATAAACTATGTTAGATCAATCTCGTGTTAAGGTTATAATGTATAAGAAACTATATTTGTTTAACTGGTATTTCTGTAACTTTAAAAGGTATTTCTTTAACTGAATTTTAAATTTTGTTTCCGAGGTTAATGATAAGTTTTCTGGTAATTTGTTAAGCGATTTTGGCCCGAGATTTTGAGGTAGTGTAGCGGCTAATTCCAATCTATGAGGAGTTTGTCTATGTGTCTTTGTCTATAGTCTAAGACCAGTAGCATGAAAACAGGCTAGACTCGGGCAAAATTAATAACAAAGCAAAACCAACTGGAATGCGTTAGGCATGCATCCCTTAACATTTTGTGAAAATTCCCAACTTTTCCCACTTTAGCAAAATCCGCCATCTTGGAAAATGGCGGACAATCTATAAAACACTGCAAGGTTCCACTTAAAAACTTATTGTTCCCAAACCATTCCATCTAGAAAAGTCCAATTAGTTTTAAATTCTTCGCCATAATGTTATCATCAAAGAAATACCATATTAAATTATGATAATATTATTTTAATAGTGAAAAAGTCAATTTTAATTTAAAATTTTGTTAAAAAATTATGACATGTTCCCACTTTTTCTGATTTTCTGCCATTATTATTGAGAAAATGAAGTTTTAACCTCTTACCAAACTTGTAGAGCTTTAAATTTCGCTTCATTTCCATACATAATATAACATGTGTAAGCAATATTGACGTAAACGACGAGTGTCAAATTACACTCTCATGTAACGAACTTGTGGAACCAAAATGTATTGCCAGTGACGTATTTTCTATTGTTGCTAAGCAACATCTTTAAATGATTTTACTTATAAGATTAGGTTTAATTTATGTCTCTTAAAATTTTCTGAGAATTATTAACTTTTCCCACTTTAGCAAAGTCCGCCATCTTGGAAAATCGCCGACAAACTATAAAATAGTGTAAGGTTCCACTTAAAAATTATTTTTCCTGATCCTTTCCATCTGGAAAAGTCCAATTAGTTTTATCTTTTTCGTTATAAAGTTATCTACAAGGAAATATCGTATTAATTTATTATAATATTTTTTTTAGTAGGCCTAGTTCGAGATTCAATTTAAAATCAAAACTAAAAAATATGACCTCATTTTTTTATTTTGCGCTTTTAATATTGAGAAAATGAAGTTTTTACCTGTTGTTAGAGTAGCAGAGATTTAAGTGGTGACTATGGATGATATGATATATAACATATTTGAGCAATAATGACGCAAACTATGATTATCAACGTACACTTTTGTGTATATAGTATCACCGCAACTGTGGAACCAAAATATGTTATTCCAGTGGGTATTGTCTGTTGTTCTTAGCAAAGTTTTTAAATTATTGAAACTCATGTGAATAGGTGACACATCTTATGGCCTTGAAATCAAGATCAGCAAACGTGGGGAAATCTATGAATTTCTGAGTTTAAATTTATTTTTGTTAGAACCACAGCTCGTACAGAGATAGATCTCTGTACATTGAACATTGAAAAATGAAAAATGGGTATAAGTTTTATATCTATTAATCGTCATAACAAATAAGAAAGATAGAAAAAAAAAACTTTAACAATATTTGCTTTATTGTACTGTACATTTTACGCAGTTACTACCCATAATGATAAATTAATGTTAGTCATAATTGTTCAAATACACAATAGAATATTCAATAGAATTTTACATTTGTATGATCACGCCTGGCTGTTTATCACTCAGCATTCATGGTCGTCATCTCCATCAGATTCGTTGTTTTCTACTAGAAAACGGTTTGAAAATCCGTGGACAGAGGAGTGGCCACACATGGTGGAGCATTTTAGTCCATTTCTCACACACTCGCAGCTTCTTTTATCACAATCTTTGTCACATATACATGAAACCAAACATAGAAGTTTCTGTGGTGCAGGAGGTTTTTCTGTTGTGATCGGTTTGAGCTGTCCGCTGATAATTCTCCATCCCCATTTTAGCGGATCAAGCGTTACATTTTTCCATACCTGAATTTCGAAATGCGCTCGGAAGGAGTGTTGCTTGGCTGCCTCTGAAGTTGGTGGAAGAGACTCCAACCTGAAAGGCTGATTTACTCTACGAGTTGCAATGCTTCTCAAGTAAATTCCTCATCGGAGATTATCTAAATGATCTGTGTGTTTGCCTCCATACAATACACACATAAATGATTCTCCAGCATTAGATAGTCTAGAGGTGTAGCAGAGACATTTTAAAAGCAGACATGTCTTCTTGAAGCTTTACGTCCTTTTTAATTTTATTAAAAGCCTGTACTTTGCCTTTACCATGTATGGCCGACATGGTATCACATCCTGTAAGGGCATGAATCATAAGTAAATAGTCTTTCATATTTCCCATAGCTTCTTGTAGCCGCCTGATACAAAACACTTTTGTAGGACGGTTGCCCTTATTAGGTATCATCATGTAGGTATTGCAGTCCGAAAGGCCTATTAAGAGTACCAATAGGTCAGTGTCTTCGCCAACTACTACTGATGTGTTTCCATGCTGAACATCAAATACACAGTTAGTTAAACCGGCAATCGTAAGCTCGAGACCGAATACTTTCACGTATAATGTTTACAGCCATCGAAACTATTCTTTTTCTTTCTTCAGATTCACTGCTGAACTTTTCTTTGTATCACTGATCTGTCAAAACAGTATCTCTGTAGCCCGAAAAACACACTAAACTGTACTGTCCGGCTTTTCCAGTTATTACGATTGAGTCCTTGTAGTATTCCTTCAACTTTCCTTTTAAATGTCTTTTACTTATAGGCTCAGCAAAGGGGTTGAACTCTTTCATAAGCTTAACTAGGTATGGAATACTAAATTGGCATTCATCATTTTCTTCTATGTGATGCAATGCTTTTTAAAAGCCTCATTATTTTTTTCACTTTCAGGTTGGCCAGAAGAACATTGTTTCTCACCTGGCACGACTGAATTTGGTCGCAAGAATTGCTAATAACAGTTGCGTTGGTAACGTCCCTTAACTGCAACCAAATCAATGACACCTGTCAACCTTAGGCTTACTACCTCACCCCATTCATCACACCTCTGTTTGGCACTTTTCCTGATTTGGTTAATTACCCGTAACGTACGAACTTCAGTTACATTATTTAATCTTGGATTGTTGGTATGTTCCAAAGTACGTTTCCCACAAAACAAACAATTCTGTTTAAAATTGAATGTTTCTGACCTTTTAGGCGTTGGAAAAGTATATGGTGATTTCCTTTGCTGTTTAGGTTTTGGAAGGCGTCGTGTGTAAAGTTTCCTGCAGGATTCATGGACTTGTACAATACTACACTTTTCAATTCTTACACTCACTTTATCTTCTAAAATATCACTGTACTTACGTATTTTATCAACACCTCTGTAAACTTTTTTAAATCACCCTCACCTTCACCACAAATTACACACACATCCATAATTGCAAGACATCTAACTCCGTAAAATAAAAATAAATTCTAGAAAATAACTTTCTGCTCAATCGAGGCACCTTAATTAAAATCCTGAAGGCTATAGTCTTATTAGTTACTTTTGTGGCCTAGCCCATCATCAGAGAACCAGAATATTTGTAGGCATCACTTACTACGGATAATAAGACTAGGGCAAGTTCTTAATCCTGGAGGGGAATTTTATTTTTCAAATTATTATCTTTAATACATAAGTTATTAGTTAACTATCCAACTCAAGTAAAATAAAACAAAAAATGTTTAATTACTGTATTTTTTTAACTAATTATTACTGTCTTTATCTGTGAGATTAATATTTTATTGATATTTAAGAACATTTATACAAAAATGGAATATTCATTTCTATTACAAACTCAATTATACTGTAATTATTCGAGAACCCATTATTTAATGCAGAAATGTAAACACTCTGAAACCTCAGTTCTTATGTAGAGCCATCAGTTATCAATACAGGCCTAGTTTCGATAACTTTCAATTTATACTTATTCTGAAAAATTATTGAATATTACACGGTAATTAGGCTAATAGAGTTATGCAAGCACGTTAAAGGAGAGGGGGGAGTGAAGTTTCGTTGGAGGAAGATCCTCGGAAGGAGGGAAGTTGCAGTGAGAGCATCGTCCAGAAGACAACTGGTGATCCATGCCATTTCTTTTATTATCTAATTTGATTATGTTTTAAATGAATTACCAAATTTCAAATTTATATTTTATTTCAGCTATCTCAATAATAATTATCGGTTTCCGAAATATAGATCATGTGGTTTATGTTGCTGGATGGCACGAATTGAATTAATGCATATTATTAAATATAGTGTATCTGTTTATTCCTGCCCCCATCTGACCTGGTGGGTTTTAAAACAGTTAAGTTTAGTTAAAAATACTTTTAAAGTTGGAATCCATGATCCTAAAACTTCTACATTACAAACATCCAAATCAATTACCCAAAACTATATATATGTAAGATAAATATCACATTTAAAGGCCCAAACGTTTACAAAAATAGACCTTAGAAAAAACACAGTCGTAGATGACAACTTAAATAGCTTGAAGAAGAAAACCTCTTACAACAAATGGGTTTATATTGGTAGAGTAGAAAGTGGCTACTAAATTTTGTCCACAGAAAGAAAAAAAACAGTATGCTTAAGACAAATGCAAACTCGCAAGCATGCGTAAAACCAGAAAGCCTAATTTAGTTCGGAGATATTAGATTCTTACCTCAGTATTATTTCCAAAAAATAATATATTTTGCAAATGTTTACTACTAATAATAGTGTATTAAGATTAGCAATACTATAATTTTAAAACATTTGAACTCTTTGGAAATTATTAGTTTAGGAACAATTACATAACTCAAAATACTGTTGCAATACCTAAACCTGAGAGCATAACAGCTTTTCTTTTTTATCACCAATATCTCAATTATTTGTGAATGCATACATTGATAAACTTGGTATGTGGCTTCATATGGTTGGGGCCTCTCGATATTTGCAAAAAAACAATTTTAGTCGATGGTCTCGTAGCAACATATTTGCGTACTCAGCCCTAATGCCATTCTTATGGATATAATAAGGGAAGTTTAATCCCCCCCCTTAATTATCAACATAAATTATAACAACTTTGTATGTTGCTTCACGAATTATGTTGATATTTGTAAAAAAAGTTTTTGTTTCTTGTTGCATACTCAGCCCCAATATTATTCTTACGGAGAATAAGTAAAACTTTATATTTTGCTTATTTTTGAACATATATTGATACAACTTGGTAATTAGCTTCATCTAGATCTGATCTATTAATACTAATATAAAATACTCTTGGAGGGTTAAACCTGCATACACAGGGACGTTGTTTTATTCCATGTTATTCTTATGGAAAATAAATTAAATGCTATTTCTCCTTTATTTATGAATATAATTTGGAGAAACTAAGTACGAGCATTTATTCCTGTGGTTATGATATATTTATATTTGAAAAGAATTCCCAGTTTTAGTCTCCCTTGATAAGGCAAACTTGCGTGGACTGTTCAATGTTATTCTTACGGAGGATAAATAGGATGTAATTTCTTACTAATTTATCTATATTCTTTGGTTAAATTAAACTGGGTAGGTAATCTTGTTAACGTGTTGGGGAGGTAAACATATTTGCATTGGAAATTCATTGAGTACGCAGGTTTTCTGTGACGTAGGTATTTGATTATAAGATTACTTATGTTTTTATATTGAGTTATGAGGCTTAGTGTTCTACGCAAACTATATAACATTTGTTCAGTAAATGGGTCGAAACACTCAGATCAGTAGGCCTACGTCTGGCAGGTTATAATACTATATTACATTATTTACTCATTAGATGTCATTTGCCATAAATGACTGTAGCTGTAACTTGTCCTAGGGGGACGAACGCACGGTCCTTATAAAGAAGGCTTGAGTACGCACAGGTGGGTTTCAGCTCCGTTCTGGAACGTACAAATTGTTGTTCCTCGCTATGCTATATGTGGGAAGGAGGTGTCATCGCAGTATAAGCATAATTTACAACTATTGCATATATTTGCATATGGTTAGGTCCTCGTAAGTACCAACATATCTGGGATTCTATCAACAAAAAACTCAGATTAGTTATGACGTGTATTTGTACATTTTAATTTGCTGTGAACCTGTCACCTATAAGTGTGAAAAAGGCAGATTCATAGGAAAACATTTCTAAATTACATCAATCAAGATGTCCTGATACAATTTACACTGTGTCTAAGTCCTCGCAATATATCTATGTGTCATTTTAGGAGATGTCCTCGCAGGATAATCCTACGATACAATTTATGTGTATTACTGGTCCTCGCAAGCACTGGCAGATGCGGGTCCTCGTAAGAAACAAACACATTTTAGTTTTTGTATTGTATTTATACTTTTTTAACTTAAAATCTCTCCAATAGCGTAAAAATTACCGTTTCATAGTAATTATTGGTTTAACTAAATAGTTCACATAGTCCTTGTAAGATTTATACCTCGTCAAGGGCCTCGCAAGATATCTATATCTTATGTGTAAGTAAGGGTCCTCGCAAGATAAACTATGACACAACTAATGTGTATTATCGGTGGGTGGGCTGGTCCTCGGAAGCACTGGCAGATGCGGGTCATCGTAAGAAACAGACACATTTTAGTTTTTGTATTGTATTTATACTTTTTTAACTTAAAATCTCTCCAATAGCGTAAAAATGACCGTTTCATAGTAATTATTGGTTTAACTAAATAGTTCACATAGTCCTTGTAAGATTTATACCTCGTCAAGGGCCTCGCAAGATATCTATATCTTATGTGTAAGTAAGGGTCCTCGCAAGATAAACTATGACACAACTAATGTGTATTATCGGTGGGTGGGCTGGTCCTCGGAAGCACTGGCAGATGCGGGTCCTCGTAAGAAACAGACACATTTTAGTTTTTGTATTGTATTTATATATTTTTTAACTTAAAATCCCTCCAATAGCGTAAAAACGACCGATTCATAGTAATTAATGGATTAACTAAATAGTTCAAATGGCCCTCGTAAGATTTATACCTCGTCAAGGTCCTCGCAAGATATCTATGTCATATGTGTAAGTAAGGGTCCTCGCAAGGTAGCATACGATGCAAACAGTGGTGTGTAATATATGTGTGTCAACAGGTCCTCGCAAGTGCAGGCAGATGCGGAGTCCTCGTAAGAAAAATACACTATTTTTTTTTGGAGTGCCTTTAAACTTTTTTTATGAACCTTTTCCCTAATACTGAAACCAACATCCGTATCATATTTTTGTATTTTATTATCAACCCGATCTAGTGGTCCTCATAAGAATGCCACAGGGTCAAAGTCCTCACAAGGTACCCTATGTACTATGTGTGTGTGTGTGTGTGTGTGTGTGTGTGTGTGTGTGTGTGTGTGTGTGTGTGTGTGTGTGTGTGTGTGTGTGTGTGTGTGTGTGGGTGTGGGTGTGTGTGTGTGTATGTGTGTGTGTGTGTGTGTGTCCGTAAACAAGATAACGTTTGTAAAAAAGGTACGATCTTGATGAAATTTGGAACAGACGTGTAAAGTAGAATTTATTTGAACGAGTTCGAAATCCAGACGGATCGGAACATCCGAAGGGGTGTTTTGGGGGGGAGGTTGTAGGTACTCTACACCAAAACGTTTTTTCACATGCAATTTTTTTAATCAAATTTTAGTCTGCACCATTGGATTCAGCTTAAAAAGCCAAACAATTTGGTGTTTTGATCATTGATCTACGTCAATTGGTTACTGAGATATTGAAAGTGCTAAACAAAGTGCTAATGTTATTCTTATGGAGAAAATACAAATACAATATCTCGCTTAATTATGAACATACACTGACGAAACTTGGTATATGGCTTAATCTGGTTGTGATATATTGTTGATTGCACAGAAAACCAATTTTTTGCCATTGATTCCCGAAGCAGCAAACCTGGGTACTCTATGTTATTCTTATGGAGAATAATTGAAATCTTATAAATCGCTTAATTTATGCATGTACATGGATGAAACTTGGTATGTGACTTCATTTAGTTGAGTTCTATTGATATGTGCATAAAACCCCATTATTTTGCGTTCCTTGTTAGAGCAAACCTGTCTAATCATCCCCAATATCATTACACAAAAATATATATATTCATTGCACTTTCCATTTTAAATATCGCTTGTTTGTGAATATGTTTCTTATGAATCCTGGTAAGTAGCTTAATTTTACTAAGGTATATTATATACATTCATTTGAAGTTAGCTTAGTACGCAGGTTTGCTGCAACGGGGGTATTATTTTTTCATACTTCAGGACCTTGTAGAAGCTCCCAATAACACAGTGGCTGAACAGAAAAACCCTCACATTTCCGCATGAACAGAGCTGGCATAACCGAGGCGCCAATTAGCTAAGTTTATAACTCGAAGCGATAGTTGATATGATGCAATTTCCTTTCGTAACAACCTAGATAACCTTGATGCATGGAATTACATTTAATCTTGATAGATATAGCTTATGTAGGGTGAATAAAATGCCAGGAACCCCTCCTATTTTTTGTATTTGTTAATATAAACTAACGTCTTTTGGGTAGTGACAGTAATTATATTCTATGGGCTTAGCAGTACATTCTACAGTCGAATTATTTCAGCATGTTGACATTCACACTTGTGACATGCTCGGTGGTATTGGTGGTGTCGTGGGGGTGGCTGCACTGGAAGCATCGCAGATTAATCAGGGCTGCCAACAACATAGAAGGCATTTTCCCTATTCGTTTCCCGATTCTTGGACATATTCCCTACACCATTTTTGGACTGGAAAGTAAGTATAGAATATAATCTAATGATAATCCTATACAACAATAGCGTGTAGTGGCGACGAGTACCCACCAATTCATTATAAACTACTGAACGTAGTGAATCCAGGTTGGTGTCAATAGATTTTCCTTAGCCCAAGGATGATGGAAAAATACGATATCCTAAATTGTTCTTAGTTTTAGGGTTACAATTGGCAAAACAACACCGTTTCTTTGGCCATATTTTACCATCCTATGTATAAGGCGACATGTAATTCAAAAGAATCTGTCTGGTCGAAGTCAATTCCTTGGCCCAAGGTTGATGACAAAGATACGATATATGATAAATTTAATCAGCTATATGTTTGCAATTGGCAAAAACACATTTTTAATCACTCTGTATTCGAAAGTAGAACTCCAATTATCCGAATTAATTGGGGATCGTGCCAATTCGGATATGCAGAAATTCGGATAATCAGGTATACCCCGGGAACTAAGCAAAAAACATCACCATACAGAAAAAATCAGAATTTTATCGACAAAGTTATTATAAATGTAGTGAATAGAAAGTGAGCGAACTGTATCAAGAATATAGTCATAAAAATTAAATTACAGGAGTTAAATTGAATACAGTATATACAGTTGCTCTTTTCAATAGGCCTACATACTGTACGTATTTCACTGTTCAATGATGGTTATTTCACTTGAACATCTCGAGCAAAGTGAGTTTATCACTTAGCGAAAGGACAACACGTTTACGTTTTGTACTCATTTCGAACGATAATCTCGGTGAAAGATCAGTAGCGACTGATGATGAGCAGGGCGGGAAGGAGGTATGACTCATTGTTCCCTGCGAAAATATCGTCCGGAAGGTAACAGCGCAGGCTTTTATTTTAGCGCTCACGGTGCATTATCGCTACACGCGCTCCCGCTGTTATTTTCTTGATTTTTATACTTCTATTACTTCACTCAAAATCGATTCGGATAATTGGATATTCGGATGATTGGGGTTCGGATAATTGGATTTCTACTTGCCCATTACCATGCAGCTGAGATCTACGAAAAGAATTTTTAGAAGCCCTGGCAAGAAAAATTAAATTGGACAATTTGGATTAAATTCAACGTTAAAAATAAATTAAAGTTCATCACCATTTTTAAATGCTACAGTAGTCTAAGCACATAACGTTCGTACACATCTATTTTACGTATTAAGCTATGCAGTTGTGCTAAATTGAAGTTCATAATATCGATTTATTGGACCACTGCGCCAAAACACTGGTGACGGCCACCGCTCGCCACCGGCAAGAATGCTCCTCAGACCATTCACGGCGGTCCTGTGCCATGCCGTACCGCGCTGCCCTGCGCCGTCGGCGTCGTAGTGGGTTACGTTCTATTTAAAACAATGTATAGCATAGTTACTGGTGGTGGGCGGTGCTGTGACACGAGTAGAATTATGTGTAAAAGTCTCTATGTGAAAATGTCAGATCGGGGTTTGCTTTTACACCCCACATGTATGGCTACTACCCTTACCTTTTGTTGGAATTGATGAAAGCATGAGTTTGCTGATATTACCTTATTTCTGGCTGATACACAATTTAAAATAGATACTATTTTATCCGAAGCCCTTGGTCTGATATCTTAATTTGAGCCACCTCCTATCATACTACAATAATTTACCAAACGTCTACAATTTCTCTTTAACAAATTTCCTTACAGAATTTGTATTATAGAGATACATTAGGCTATTTTAGAATGAACATTTGTATTAGTTTCAACAAAATAATAATGTTTTATTATAAGAGATCTTATCATAGTTATTTTTGTAGGTTTTCTTGCCTTTTGTATTTTTTTTTTAATTTAAGAAGGCAACTTAACTTTCAGGAGCAACAAAATGGATGCATGATTGTTCACTTGAATTACTGGCGAGAGGAGCTGATACAGCGAGTTTCTGGATTGGCCCTTTTCCTTTTCCAATCGTTGCTGGGGTGGAAAATGTACAGGTTTGTATTTTTTATTGTTGTTGCTTTTAACGTGTTCTCCTTCACTGCCTTGATAAAAACATGCTACTACGTAATAGGAGTTTTGAAAATCAGTTCAGCCATACCTTAGTGTCTATCTCTTCAGGTCTTCTGCGTCATGTTTTACCCGAGAGTTTGGTAAAGTCTGTTTGATCATAAAGTAATTTTTTGTAAACCTATTTTTCTACCTCTATTGTTATGCTTGGAGAATCAACCTAAAATATTGTTAACAAAAATTAGAACCAACTCTAATAATTATTAATTCACATTGAAAAGCGATAAATAAATTATTACGTGTTTCCTCAAATGTATCAATGTTGGGACACAAATAAATACATAGTTTATTGTCGTATATGAGGGCCAGGATTTAAGTAGGCATAATTGTATAACTGTTTGTTTTAATTTAGAGTTGTTGTCCCTTATGTAACACCAAACTAAAGGCCAAATTGCACTAAGAAATATTTAACATTTAATTGATTAGTTATAAAACATGCAAAGAGGCTTGAAGGACGATGGCATGGCTGGGTCACCTCTCCCCTTGCTGGTCAGTACAGGACTGTCGGATTTTCAACAAGGTGGAAACGCCCTCAGTCAGACAGGCATTCTACTTCATAACGAGTTCGCACGCAGCACGCTGACGTGAGGGAAGTGAATTTCCACATAAAAACTTGTAAAACTCAAAATAAGTGTAAGAACATACATTTGTCCAATTTTTATTGAAATCTGAAAACATTTATTTTTTGGCTGTTCTGATACTCCTGGTTTCATTTACTTGCAAATCTGGGAATACAATTTTGCGCATTATAAGGTTAGGAGAAGGTCCAGATAGGCTTGAAAGTCGGTGTGAGGTTGCTGGGGAGGATAAAAGTACTCTGACAAAGGAATAACAGGCTTTTCTAGAGTAAAACCCCATAACAAAACGTACTGTGTTTAGTCGATACACATTTTCATTAATAACTCGGCAAATATTTATGCTAGAATGATGAGAGAGGGCTTAAAACTTTTGCCTCACTAATTTCCGTCTTTTTAAATGTATTGATTTTACATCTGGGGCTTTTATAACCATTTTTGGCCCGACAACTCAAAATGTAATAGATTAATCCCCCAAAAAAAGGGTTTAGAGTTTTCCGATTGTTTTGCCCAACAAACTTGTCCAACTGATTACAGAGAGGAACGTCCCTACCAAATTTGAAGTAAATCGGACAAAAAATGCGACCGCTAGAGTGCAAACACACCCATATATATACATATATATACACAATTTTGAACGACCCCCCAAAACGTGTTCAGGGGGTCACGTTAGGAACTTCTATGGTGGTCCCGGGCTTAAGTTTCACCGTGCCTGTCATGATAATAGTTCACTTTCCAAAGGAAATTCACTAACTAGTAGCTGGGGATCGATGAAAATACTGTCTGGCACAAGAGTTGTATTGGCCCTCAGAGTCAGAACTGCCATCTCCTGCTCTTCATTGCTGAAGCGATGTCTTATGTCTTATGTGTTTCCTTGGCCCTCAGAGTCAGAACTGCCATCTCCTGCTCTTCATTGCTGAAGCAATGTCTTATGTCTTTCCTTGGCCCTCAGAGTCAGAGCTGCCATCTCCTGCTCTTCATTGCTGAAGCGTTGTCTTATGTCTTTCCTTGGCTCTCAGAGTCAGAACTGCCATCTCCTGCTCATCATTGCTGAAGCGATGTCTTATGTGTTTCCTTGGCCCTCAGAGTCAGAACTGCCATCTCCTGCTCTTCATTGCTGAAGCGATGTCTTATGTCTTTCCTTGGCCCTCAGAGTCAGAACTGCCATCTCCTGCTCTTCATTGCTGAAGCGATGTCTTATGTCTATCCTTGGCCATCAGAGTCAGAACTGCCATCTCCTGCTCTTCATTGCTGAAGCGATGTCTTATGTCTTTCCTTGGCCCTCAGAGTCAGAACTGCCATCTCCTGCTCTTCATTGCTGAAGCGATGTCTTATGTCTTTCCTTGGCCCTCAGAGTCAGACCTGCCATCTCCTGCTCTTCATTGCTGAAGCGATGTCTTATGTGTTTCCTTGGCCCTCAGAGTCAGAACTGCCATCTCCTGCTCTTCATTGCTGAAGCGATGTCTTATGTCTTTCCATGGCAATAAGGGTCAGAACTGCCATCCCCTGCTCTTCATTGCTGAAGCGATGTCTTATGTCTTTCCTTGGCCCTCAGAGTCAGAACTGCCATATCCTGCTCTTCATTGCTGAAGCAATGTCTTATGTCTTTCCATGGCCCTCAGAGTCAGAACTGCCATCTCCTGCTCTCCATTGCTAAAGCGATGTCTTACGTCTTTCCTTGGCCCTCAGAGTCAGAACTGCCATCTCCTGCTCTTCATTGCTGAAGCGATGTCTTATGTGTTTCCTTGGCCCTCAGAGTCAGAACTGCCATCTCCTGCTCTTCATTGCTGAAGCGATATCTTATGTCTTTCCTTGGCCCTCAGAGTCAGAACTGCCATCTTTTGCTCTGCATTGCCGAAGCGACGTCTTATGTCTTTCCTTGGCCCTCAGAGTCAGAACTGCCATATCCTGCTCTTCATTGCTGAAGCGATGTCTTATGTGTTTCCTTTGCCCTCAGAGACAGAACTGCCATCTCCTGCTCTTCATTGCTGAAGCGATTTCTTATGTCTTTCCTTGGCCCTCAGAGTCAGAACTGCCATCTCCTGCTCTTCATTGCTGAAGGGATGTCAAATGTCTTTCCTTGGCCCTCGGAGTCAGAGCTGCCATCTCTTGCTCTTCATTGCTGAAGCGATGTCATATGTCTTTCTTTGGCCTTTAGAGTCAGAACTGCCATCTCCTGCTCTTCATTGCTGAAGCGACGTCTTATGTCTTTCCTTGGCCCTCAGAGTCAGACCTGCCATCTCCTGCTCTTCATTGCTGAAGCGATGTCTTATGTCTTTCCTTGGCCCTCAGAGTCAGAACTGCCATCTCCTGCTCTTCATTGCTGAAGCGACGTCTTATGTCTTTCCTTGGCCCTCAGAGTCAGAACTGCCATCTCCTGCTCTTCATTTCCGAAGAGATGTCTTATGTCCTTCCTTGGCCCTCAGAGTCAGAACTGCCATCTCCTGCTCTTCATTGCTGTTGCGATGTCTTATGTCTTTCCTTGGCCCTCAGAGTCAGAACTGTCATCTCCTGCTCTTCATTGCTGAAGCGATATCTTATGTCTTTCCTTGGCCCTCAGAGTCAGAACTGCCATCTCCTGCTCTTCATTGCTGAAGCGATGTCTTATATCTTTCCTTGGCCCTCAGAGTCAGAACTGCCATCTCCTGCTCTTCATTGCTGAAGCGATGTCTTATGTCTTTCCTTTGCCCTCAGAGTCAGAACTGCCATCTCCTGCTTTTTATTGCTGAAGCGATGTCATATGTCTTTCCTTGGCCCTCAGAGTCAGAACTGCCATCTGCTGCTCTTCATTGCTGAAGCGATGTCTCATGTCTTTCCTTGGCCCTCAGAGTCAGAGCTGCCATATCCTGCTCTTCATTGCTGAAGCGATGTCTTATGTCTTTCCTTGGCCCTCAGAGTCAGAACTGCCATCTCCTGCTCTTCATTGCTGAAGTGATGTCAAATGTCTTTCCTTGGCCCTCCAAGTCAGAACTGCCATCTCCTGCTCTTCATTGCTGAAGCGACGTCTTATGTCTTTCCTTGGCCCTCAGAGTCAGAACTGCCATCTCCTGCGCTTCATTGCTGAAGCGATGTCTTTTGTCTTTCCTTGGCCTTCAGAGTCAGAACTGCCATCTCCTGCTCTTCATTGCTGAAGCGATGTCTTATGTGTATCCTTGGCCCTCAGAGTCAGAACTGCCATCTCCTGCTCTTCATTGCGGAAGCGATGTCTTATGTCTTTCCTTGGCCCTCAGAGTCAAAACTGCCATCTCCTTCTCTTCATTGCTGAAGCGACGTCTTATGTCTTTCCTTTGCCCTCAGAGTCATAACTGCCATCTCCTGCTCTTCATTGCTGAAGCGATGTCTTATGTCTTATGTGTTTCCTTGGCCCTCAGAGTCAGAACTGCCATCTCCTCCTCTTCATTGCTGAAGCGATGTCTTATGTCTTTCCTTGGCCCTCAGAGTTAAAACTGCCATCTCCTGCTCTTCATTGCTGAAGCGATGTCTTATGTCTTTCCGTGGTGGAAAGTTGATAACGGGTTCTGGGTTGCAGTCTCAAACCCAAATCCCAAAATTAAGCCAATGGTGTGATATCTAGGTCGTAATAATCCATACAGACTCAGAAGAGTTTCTATACATATTTGATTACATGCTTCCGTACTTTACATACTATGTTTAGTACAGGAGTATTTTATAAATGAATTTGTTGATTAAAATAAGGCTAAACGTGAGAAAGTATGTGTCAGTTTTCTGATACCATTTACTTAATTTGCATATTTAAATCTTTTCAGAAAGTCCTGAACAGTTCTTGTACTTCAGAAAAAGGAGATGAAATGAAATACTTGGATTGCTTTTTTGGTCATGGACTACTTAATGCTCCAGGTAAGTAGCATCTTCCTGATAATGACGAATCTCATTATATGGAATCTATACGTTTAAAAAGTTTATCCAACGGATAGCAAAAGGGAAGAGGAGGTACCCCCCCTAGGTCACTCTTGACCCACGCGACATGAAGAGACTTTGACTGTTGCATTGGTGAGAAATAATAAATAGTGGTTTAAAATTGTTTGTCCAAACAGCCGTGCGCCCTGAAGGATTAGGGCGACCCTCGCTCCCCCACGCGCGGGTCACTCACACGCGCGGCCCAGCCTACCTGCCACTAATGGTTCTTCTATGAATCACCCACTAGCCCTTGTGCTACAAAATCACAGTTTTCTAACTATTAACTTTACTTAATTTTCACTCTAATTACTGAACTCTAAATATGATTCTTCGCAAAATGAGTCCAAACACGGTACAATTGTGACAACTCTAAGCGGTTTTAGTGAGTTTAAAAATTAGAAAATAAATAAAATGGTTCTTGTATGACGTATTTTATATTGTAAACATCAGACATGGAAACAGTTCAGAATTATTCTAGGGCTGTCTTACATTGTTTGCAAATTAGCCGTGGTCCTAACTTTTAATAAATAAACCAAGCAAAAAAGTTAGAAATATTAATTTACTAGATAAGGACGAAGCTATGAAAAAATTAAGTTATGTAACATAAAACTGAAACAAATTATTACACTACAAACTAGTTTAATGTTACGCTTAAATAGTTGTAAAACGCAAAGTGCTGAATTCCGGCCGTTACCACGGCATTTGTCATAAGTGTAAAGTGACTCACACTTAACGGAAGCTAAATCTGTAAAGTGACTCACACTTAAGGGATGTGAATTCTATATTATCTATCTATATAATCTTTATAAATTTATATTAATAATTAATTATTTTACTCTTGGTACGTATTCTCTGTTATATTCATTCTGATTTAGTTTATTTTTTTCATACGTATGAAATTACTACTTGGATTACTGTGATGATGTATGTTATTGTGATCGTGCGAATTTAAATAAAACGTCCATAACCATTTTTAAGTTGTCAAATTTATTATTTTGTAACCTAATGACCATAAAACCGCTTAGAGTTGTCAAATTGTACCGTGTTTGTACTAATTTTGCGAGGAATCATATTTTGAGTTCAGTAATTAGAGGGCAAATTAAGTAAAGTTTTCAGTTATAAAACTGTGATTTTGTAGCACAAGGGAAAGTTGGTGATTCATAGAAGAACCATTAGCGGCAGGTAGGCCGGGCCGCGCGTGTGAGTGTGCCTGCGCGTGGGGGAGCGAGGGTCGTCCTAATCCTTCAGGGCGCACGGCCGTTTGGACAAACTTGACACAGAGGAAACTTAGTGGTAGGCTAAAAATGCTATTTGTGACTGCAATAATTGTTGCAATTAAAATTATTTAATCTCTCTCTCGCATATTTGTCGTATAAATGGTTGAAATTTCATAAATTATTTATTAATAACTGTTACAAAGTCACAGCTGCAGAAATAATGTCCTTGCAACCGCAGTTTGCGACACTATAAAAATTAACATGTTTAATTATCAGTGGGTTGAAACACTAAAATAACAAAATAATTGCCTCAGCCAATGGCAAGTAAACAAGGTCTGTGATTGTTTAATATCCTCTCTGAAGTTATCAGTGGGTTGAAACACTAAAATAACAAAATAATTGCCTCAGCCAATGGCAAGTAAACAAGGTCTGTGATTGTTTAATATCCTCTCTGAGTAATTTTGGCGTGAGGGAACTCGTCACACTCCGCCCTATCTCCATATCTCTTTTAATCTCGTTTAATGTCTTTCCAAGAGTATGAAAAAACAATGCACTGCGAAAAAAATACCCCCGTCGCAGCAAACCTGCGTACTCAGCGAATTTCCAATGCATATATATGTGACTCACTACTACATAGAGCTATTTACCAAGTTTCACAAAAATACATCCATAAATAAGTGATACATAGCATTTTATTTATTCTACATAAGAATAACACTAGGGTTGAGGACGCAGGTTTGCTGCAACGAGGAAGATAAGTAATATTTTTTTTGCAATTATCAATACAACTGAACCAGGTGAATCTACATACCAAGTTCTCTTAATATAGGTTCATAATTAAGGGAGATATACAACTTTACTTATTCTCCATATGAATAACATGGGGGCCGAGTATGCAGGTTTGCTGCTACGGGGAATATCAACAAAAAACTTGTTTTTGTGCTAATATCAATATACCCCAACTAGTTGAAGCCACATACCAAGTTTCATTAATATACATTCATAAATAATCGAGATAGAATTTTATTTATTCTCCATAAGGATAACATTGGACCGTACTGTGTTTAGCACTTTGAATATCTCTGCAACGGTTGGACGTAGAACAACGATTAAAACACCAAAATGTTTGTTTTATTGAGCAAAACAAATTAATAACCAGAAATGTGAAGTTTTTAGTAAAACGATCTGAGAAAAATCCAAAAACCTTTTTCCCATAAGATTAATATGGGAGACTTTTTTTGGATTTTCTCCGCAACCACTTAACCTAGGTTAATGATACAAAGTACTAAATTATTTGTTTTTTTAAGCTCTATAAAATGGCTATAACCAAAATTTAGTGTTTTTAATATTTTGGGGTCAAATTTGCAAAAAAACAGTTTTTTGGATAATTGTAAACCGCCATAAAACCCCTTTCCCATAGTGCGATCGTTCTGGTTTTCGAACTTAAAGTCATAAATGCTACTCTCAACATTTGTGCCAAATTTAATCAAAATCGGGTGTTTCTTTCAGAAGTTATCGCGGTAACGGACACACAAGTAGGGGGCAATAGCCGATTCAACCCCAGCACAGAAGTGAGGATGCGAGGAATCACCCCCCCCCCGGATGACCTTGACCCCCAAGGTCACCCCCGAGGGCACGCCCGAGGGCACCCCCCCCCGGATGACCTTGACCCCCGAGGTCACCCCCGAGGGCACCCCCCCCCGTCACTTGACCCATGAACCTAACTTAAACCTGGCACCTGGCGTGAGGATGCGAGGAATCCCCCCCCCCGTCACATGATCCATTAACCTAACTTAAACCTGGCACCTGACGTGAGGATGCGAGGAAGCCCCCCCCCCGTGAGCGGCTTCGCAGAGTCACGTGTCGAGGCGCATGCTAGGGCCTACGTGACCACCCGGGGCTGTTTACTCATCAGCGGTTCCGGGAACTGTTTACCGCTTACATTCCACTGCGAACCTAACTTAAACCTGGCACCTGGCGTGAGGATGCGAGGAATCAACGTAACCCATTAACCTAACTTAAACCTGGCACCTGGCGTGAGGATGCGAGGAAGCCCCCCCCCCCCCCGGTCGTCTGCAGCACTTTTCGTGATGAGGAACAAACTTTCGAAAATTAATAACTAGCCTATTTACCCACCGATTCCCACGGGACTTTTTCCAGAGTGTAGGCCTATCCCAGAGGAAGCGAATGACGTAAGAACCCCATAGATCCGCCATTAAACAAGGCCGCTATTAATTTCCAAACGCGT
Organism: Allygus modestus; assembly: GCA_963675035.1. NCBI lineage: Eukaryota > Metazoa > Arthropoda > Insecta > Hemiptera > Cicadellidae > Allygus > Allygus modestus. The sequence continues at coordinate 57,264,652 of OY776114.1, forward strand.
TTTCCTTATGGGATCTCAGCTGTTTACTGGCCGATTTTGACGAAACTTCACCACATGTCGGGCGACGGCCTAAGTAAACCATCCCTTAAAGAAGATTGAAAATCAACCGTTAAACGGGCACGCTATTAATTTTTAAACGCGTTTTCCTTATGGGATCTCAGCTGTTTACCGGCCGATTTTGATGAAATTTCACCACATGTCAGGCGGCAGCTTAAGTAAACCATCCCTTAAAGAAAATTGAGAATCCACCGTTAAACAAGACCGCTATTAATTTTTAAACGCGTTTTCCTCATGGGATCTTGGCTGTTTTCCAGACCCCTCACGATGGTTCAAAACTAGCAAAGGCGCGGTGAGGATGCAAGCCCCCCCCCCCCCCGTGAGCGGCTTCGCAGAGTCACGTGTCGAGGCGCGTGCTAGGGCCTACGTGACCACCCGGGGCTGTTTACTCATCAGCGGTTCCGGGAACTGTTTACCGCTTACATTCCACTGCGAACCTAACTTAAACCTGGCACCTGGCGTGAGGATGCGAGGAAGCCCCCCCCCGACATCACCTGCAGTGAGGATATACCTGCCCCGCGACATAGCCTGGCGTGAGGATTCAACTGACTTGAACATGACCCCCCCCCGACATCAACTGGTGTGAGGATATACCTGCCTCGCAACATAGCCTGGCGAGGATATACCTGATCCCCCCCCGTCAGCGATAGACTACCTCTCACGTTTCTGGAAGCTTCTAGAAGGTTCGCTGAAGCGTGCAACCTGGGTATAAAACCGAGGCAGAGCCGCGCGCGCGACCTCAGTGTTGTTTGAGACGTCACCATGAACGAGAGAGAGCGTGGAAACTTCCACTAAGCAGTTGATAACCGAGTCCCTTCAATATTAAAAAAAAAAAATAAAAAAATAAAAAAGCGAGAAAAGAATTTAGTTTTAAGAGCCGAGGTGGCGGTGCATGGCAGTCAGTAGACGCCATGGACTTGAGGTGGAAACGCCCGTTCACCGCCATCGTGGCCGGGCCTTCGGGCAGCGGCAAGTCGCACTTCGTGGCTCGCTTCATAGAGCACGCCGACCGCATGTGCGATACGCGGTTCACCCGTATCACTTGGCACTATGGCAGTGGTGGCGGCGGTGGTAAGAGCCGTGCGGACTCTGCCGTGCGCTACGTAGCCGGCCTGCCAGACCTGGACGACTACGACGGAAGCGAGCCCGCCCTGGTCATCGTCGATGACATGATGCGCGAGGCCGGCCCCGGCGTGGCGGACCTGTTCACCAAGGGCTCGCACCACCGCAACATGAGCGTGTTCTTCATCACGCAAAACCTGTTTCACCAGGGCAGGGGCCAGCGCGACATATCGCTGAACGCCCACTACATAGTGTGCTTCAAGAATCCCAGGGATCGCGCTCAGATCAAACACCTGGCCCGTCAAGTATACCCGGAGAACCCCAAATTCGTGGAGGAGGCTTATGCGGACGCCACGCGTGATCCGCACGCCTACCTGCTCATAGACTTGAAACAGTCCACGCCTGAAGAGATGCGCGTACGTTCAGCCATTTTCCCAGACGACCCGGTGAACTACGTGTACCTGCCTAAGAAGAAGTGATAAATAGGCCGAGCGCGTGCCAGCGTCAGTCATCATGTCACACCGTGTGAAGAAGGACGCGGCACTGCTGAGGGCCCTAATACACGCTACGCCCAAAGAACGCAAGGCCCTGTTAAAAGCGTGCGACAAGAGTCGCATCAAGTCATTGTGCGAGTGCGCGTATAACGTGCTACGCGGAAACGTACCGCTTTCCCCCTGTCTCAAACGCAAATTGAGCAAACACAAACAGGCGCTCAGACGGCTAGTGAAACGCGGCGAGGGTTGGACCAAGAAGCGACACTACCTCGTCCAACGGGGCGGAGGGATCCTCCTACCTCTGCTGTTGAACGCTGTTCTGCCCGTTCTAGCGCAGAAGCTAATCGGACATGGAGTACGCTAGGAAAATGGTGGTTGTACCGCAGGAGCTCATCGAGAGATTGCGAGAAGGACCGGGACCAGGGCCCGAGCCAAGAGGAGGAGCAGGTAGCGCCAATAAGCCAGCCAGCCTGGACGCTGAGATGCATCGCATATTGAGCGACAAGCGGCTGGACGATACGGAGAAATGGAAACAATATCAGCAGGTGTTACAGCGGTTCCTGCACTTTTCCGCGGCTAAACGTCAACCCATAGGTCTGTCAATCATCGAGGGTGAGGAGAGGGTGGAGGAAGCGGTGGGGGGTCCGAGTCAGATGAAGCGCGAGTCTAGCGCCTCGGCGGAGGAGGACATTGTGGAATCGTTCTCAAAAATCTACAGGTCGGTGGCGCGCAACTTGTTGCGATTCATGACCCGGCAAGGCAGCCCCATCTCCTGAGACGCCAGTGGGGCGGTGTACGTGAACAAGGTGAAGATCCCCGATTCCAATATAGTGGACATCGCGCACAGCATAGTGAGAGCGCGAAGGGCGGACCGATTGCCTACCGGCTGGCATCAAGTGATGACCGCCTTGAAGGACATGAACGTGCCCAAAGAATACGTGAGCAATCCCACGGCGTTGCGTTACCTAGGCATGGGGCTGGACTCGGCATCGAGCCCCTGGGGAGACACGACAGCCTCGTCGACACCCCTCTCACCGAGGTTGACACCGATGCTAGACCGCCTGAGACTGCGACCCCCAGCGGCCAGGAGAAGGATAATAACCGAGGAACCCGAGCGGGAATCGTCATTGGACAACTGGGAGCCGTTCACACCGTAATGGAGAAGTTGTACTACGACCCGAGCCAGCCCGGTTCCCTCGGCGGGGTGGCCGCCCTGGCCAGAGCCGCGCGCCTACCGAAACGTCGGGTAGCCGACTGGCTGCGCGCCCAGGACACCTACACGCTGCACAAGCCAGCGCGCAAGCGGTTTCCTCGCAACCGCTACGTCGTGTTCGGGCCCCGGGAGCTGTGGCAGGCGGACCTGAACGACATGCGCGGCCTGAGCCGGTACAACGACGGAGTCAACTACCTGCTGACTGTGATAGACGTATTCAGTAAGCGGCTGTTCGCGGTATCACTGAAGAGGAAAAGCGGGCCTGAGGTGGCTGCTGCGTTCGAGGGAATATTCGCTGAGGCGACTCCCCGCTGCCTACAGACCGACAAGGGGACGGAGTTCACCGGGGCCGCGACCAAGCGAGTGTTCAAGAGTCACGGTGTCAACTACTTCACCACGCAGAACCCCGACGTGAAGGCGGCGGTGGTGGAGCGAGTCAACCGCACGCTCAAGAACCGCATGTGGCGCTACCTGACCTACAAAAACACGTATCGCTACGTGGACGTGTTGGACAGGCTTGTGGACGCCTACAACCGCAGCCCGCACAAGAGCCTGGGTGGCCTACGACCCGTGGACGCGGACAGCGGCGATGGTCAAACGGTGTACAAGGTGTGGCGTCACATGTATGGAAAGGCGATCCGGCGACACAAGCCCAGGTTCGAGCCTGGTGACACGGTGCGCATAGCCAAGGAGAAGGGCACGTTCGCCAAAGGTTATGAGACCAACTGGAGTAAGGAGCTGTTTGTGGTGGACCACGTATACGGGTCGCATCCTCTACCATTGTACGTGCTGCGAGACCTGAACGGGACGCCGCTGGAAGGGCGCTTCTACGAGCATGAGATGCAAAAGGTAACGATGGCCCCGGACCGCCTGTACCAAATACATAAAATACTGGACACTAAAGGGCGAGGCTCCAGTAAGCGCTACCTAGTCAAGTGGGCCGGTTACGGAGAGGACTTCAACTCTTGGGTACCCGCAGCGGACGTGCAACAGCTGCGATGACGAGGCACAACCAGTTTTACCTGACGTTGCCCAGTAACAGTTCAATGAAGTACTATCCCAACAACATGGTGACAAACTACACGACCCATCTACCCTCGACCGTTGATCTGTCAGACGGCGAGTGGGAGGTCGCTCTGGCGGAGGCGCACTACCCCTTCTCTTTTCTGACCGTTGGTGAGGGAACCTACATCAAACTAGTGCTGGGAATGAGGGACTCGAAAGGCGGGTTGGCCGTGGTGGACAAGTTGTTAATCAAAGTGGAGCCGGGCAATTACAGTAGTACCGAGGAACTCGTGCACGCAATCAACAACCACCCTCAAATGAAAAGTAACCTGTGCACCTTCTCGTATGACGAGAGGTCCTCCAGGGTGGAATTGATGTCGACGTCTTCAGCCGTTCAGAGCCTCAAACTGAGCCCCAGTTTGGCGCTACAGTTTGGCTACGAGGTGGATACGGATATCGTCAAGCGTCACAGGTCCGTGAGGCCGGCTAACCTCTTCGCCGGTCTGCCATCACACATGTACGTGTATTGCGACCTGGTGGAACCCCAACTGGTGGGCGACGCTGTGGCGCCACTACTGAAGATCCTCAACATCGACATCAGGAATTACACGTACGGTGCTAACACGACAGTGTATATAATAGACCCGCACTACGTGCCGGTGATTAAAACCTCATTCGAGAGCGTGGAAATCGATTTAAGGGACAACCAAGGGCGACACTTGCCATTCCACTTCGGGACCACGTGCATGAAGCTTCATTTCAGGAAAGAGAGGCAGCGGCAATGAATCCGAGCGATCCCTATCTGGCGTATTACCGCCACCAGCAGGCGGGCCATGGCGTATCCTCCGTATTCAGAGGAGCCGCTTTCCAACGCGGACACGGTATCGGCAGTTTCCTAGGCGGGCTGATGCGTACAGTGGTCCCTTTGATCAGATCCGGCGCATCGGCGCTGGGCAAGGAGGCGCTGAGGTCCGGTGTGGGCTTCTTGGGCGACGTGGCGGCGGGCACAGCCGACCCCCGAGTCGCGGCCAACACCCGACTCAGACAGTTTACCGGGTCGCTGAAACGTAAGGCCGATGAAAAAACTGGATCGCGTGCTGAGCGGTGGTGGTGCCTATAAGAGGAGGCGTGTACAGCAGGTTACTCCTCAGTCTCTAGCGAAACTCCTCGGAGCGAGGAAGAAGAGCGCTGCGCCCAAGAGGAAGCCCGCAAAACGTGTCGCTAAGAAGAGGAGAAGCAAGAAGAGCAAGAGTACCGTGAAGGACATTTTTGGATAATGGCGTTTCTACATCAGAAGTCGTGCGAGTGTGTCAAGACCGAGTTGGACCTGTTCTCGCTACCGCCCACGCAGACCAGTATAGAGAGTGGTAAATGGGTGCAGTACAAGCCCATCTCCTCCCTGACAGACGACTCACCCGTTGAGTTCATAGTTCCAGGTCATGGGGACGAGTACACGGATCTGTCACAGACGCTACTGCATGTGAAGGCTACCATTAGAACGGCTAATGGAGGCGCTGTAACGGGTGATCAAGCGATAAAAGAGGTGGGTCCGATTAAGAACTGGCTGCACTCGCTGTTCAGTCAAGTGGACCTGTATCTGAACAACAAACTGGTGTCTCCTCAGAACAACACGTACGCCTATCGAGCCTACCTGGAGAACCTGTTGTCCTATGGCGGTGATGCCAAGACATCGCACCTCACCGCGGAGTTGTTCTACGAGGACTATGCCGGGTACATGGACAATACTGAGGAGGATAATGCCGGGCTCAAGAACCGGAGGGAGTTTGTCAAGGCCAGCCGGTACGCGGACATGGTCGGACATCTGCACGTTGACCTGTGCAACCAGGAGAAGTTCATGTTAAACGGCGTGGAGATGCGCTTTCGCCTGATCAGGTCAAAGAACTCATTCTCCATCATGTCCAAAACCGTGACAGACTATAAAGTGGACATCGCCGAAGTCAACCTGTTTATGCGCCGCTGTAAGATCAACCCGAGCGTGCTGTTGGCTCACAGCAGGACGCTGGAGTCGGGCACAGCCAAATATCCCATTACGCGCGTGGAAGTGAAATCCTTCACACTACCCTCCGGTATCAGCAGCAAGACTCTGGACAGTGTGTTTCTGGGTCAACTGCCAAAACGCATTATAGTTGGCCTAGTCAGCAATCAGGCGTTCAACGGGGACTACAAGAAGAACCCGTTCAACTTCACCCACAGTCACGTGAACTTCTTCGCGCTGTACATAGACGGTGAGCAAGTGCCATGTAAGCCGCTTCAACCGGATTACACGTTCGGTCAGGAGTTGTGCGTGCTCGCCTACCACACGCTGTACACCGGCACCGGCATCAATTTCTCAGACTGTGGTAACGAAGTCAGTCGCAACGAATACCCCTACGGGTACTGCCTGATGGCGTTTGATCTGACGCCCGATATGGCAGCCTCTCAATCCAGCCACTGGAACCTGGTGCGTAACGGTAACCTGCGCATAGAGATTGGGTTCTCCGAAGCCTTGGCGGAGGCGTTCAACTGCATAGTGTACGCCGAGTTGGACAACGTCGTGGAGGTGGACCGTCATCGCAACGTCACAGTCGACTTTGGCGGGTAAACGAGTTGCCGCGCGCTCAAGGTCACCGCGGACCGTGATGGCGGCGCGCGCACCCAAGGTTATCCCGCTAGGCGCGCTCCCGCCAGCGCTCAGTCGAGTTCAGTCAGCCGTACGGGATGGACGTGCCGCCACCGATCTATAACGAGCCGCCACCAGCGCGCTGTCATCACGGAAGCGTGGTGATGGATATGCAGTGTTTTAAAGACAGTGATAATGACTTTCTACTGAAAGAGGTTTGCGTGGTGGACGTGACTACCGGCACGCTGCTCCTACATCACATCGCCCGCCCACCCTTCAGTAAGGACCTCCTGACTCCCGAGAAACAGCGCGAGAGCGTCTGGATCACTCGCCACTGCCACGGCTTGGAGTGGGACCAGGGGGACATCGCATACATCGCCCTGCTGGACAAGCTGCGCTCCTGCCTCATCCACCGCCCCTTGGTCTACGTCAAAGGATCGCAGAAGAGGGACTTTGTACAACGCCACCTCATAACCGAGCCCGCCGCCACCACCGCTCAGGACATGGAGGATCTGGGCTGCGGGTCACTCAACGGTCCGCCCACCTACCGGACCCTGCGCTGTCGTCACCATAAGAGCTCTCACAACCGTTGCGCCCTTCATAACTGCATAGTATTGCGGGACTGGCTCGTGTCTAACGACAGTCCAGACCCGTCCGTCTCAAGCTGCCTGTGCTGCTTCCGTCCACGATGAATACCGTTCAGATCAGAGAATGCCTGGCGAGGATCCCCGGACTGAGGAACGTTGCGGTCTACGCCTCTGACCAACTACCGGACGTGCCGGTCAAGCCTCTCACCGCCATCGTGTCCAACACGGTAGCACACACCGAGGGAGGCGAACACTGGGTGGCGTTTTACTGCTCGGAAGAGGACAGACTCGAGTACCTGGACAGCTACGGAAGGCCGCCATACCAGGCCGACTTTCAAATGTTCCTGAGGCGCAATCCTCATCACCGCCACTACGTCTACAATAGGTATCGACTCCAGGGCTACGATACCTCTGTTTGCGGTTACTACTGTCTCACTTACCTGTACTGCCGGGCTGTTCTCCGCACGTCACTCAGCGACTACGTCCAGCTCTTCGACCCTGCCGCTCCCGCCGCCAACGACGCTCTCGTCCGCAGGCTCTTCCACTCCATATTCGCTTAAAACTAGTTTGTAAGGTTTTTTTAGTATGTGTATGTAACCTTATTACTGTACAATACATGCCTCATAATGATAAAGCTTGTGTTTTCATTTCTCCTTTCTCCTTACTAAATTTTAAAAAAATTAGCAAAACTGAGGCAGCGGGGCTGGACCTCAGGTTTATATACCAGCGGCGCGTGTCACTGGCTGAGCCCCCGCCAAGCGGCAGTGAAGGCCGCCAAAGAGGGCGCGCCACGAGACCCCTCGGACATCAGCAAACCGCTGAGTAATTCGAGGGTGACCCCTCGGACATCAGCAAACCACTTAGCAACTCCTTCCTGGGAAACTCCTTCAGGGTCGTCCCCGACACGCGCCGCCAACCGCTCCCGGTTGGCGGGGGCTTTTTAAGCTGCACGGCTCGGGCCAAACGGCCCATAACGCCTTTCCGAGCCTAACGGCTTGTGACTTTTGAGTGAGCAAAGGGAGGAAATAAACAACTCGGGTTCATGCTGTACATAAAGCTATTATATTTTCTTACAAATACTATTTACAATTTTTTTCTCTTATAACTAATATATACAACTAGACGGGGAATTCCTCTTCTTCCTCGTCTTCGTCCTGGCGCTGTCCCTCCTCCTCGCCGTCCACTTCCATCCGCTGTGGTTGATCTCCTCTCCTCCTGGCTGGCGGTAGCGGCGGGACGTCCTTGTGTCCCCATGGCAGAGTGTGGATGCCGTCGGGGAGGACGCACCGCTTGTCGTCAGCTGGACTGAGGCTCAGCTTGTTCACTTCCACGGTGTAGACCCGGTGCAAGTGGGACTGGAACCGGACGTTGGTGGTGTGTTTCTGGACCCCGTCAAACAGACACTCTCTGTAGTCGTCGGGGGTGAGGACGTTCTTGACAACGCCCTTCGCAACCCCCTTGGCTCGCTTGAGAGCCTTGCTGCCGCCTGTCGCTGCGTCCTCGATGTCCATGAAGTACAGCTTGGACCGCAGGCCGAGGTACTCGTATAAGGACAGGCCGTTGCACTCGTCCTTAAACTTTCCGATGACCTTGGCGTTGACGGGGTTGTAGCAGGGGTGAGACCTTGGATAGCCGCTGGTGTCGAAGTCGTCCAGGTGTTCCTTCATCTCGGCGTAGACGTCCTGGGACACGATGTCAAAGACGAAGCTGTCCGTGTCCATGTAGTCCACGGTGAGGCGGTCACCGTAGCGCTCCTTCATCTTGCGCAGGAACTCGTACATGAGCCACTTGCTCAGCTCCAGGACTGACATGCCTACGTAGATTGGCTTATCCAACACAATGTTGATCTTGGACAAATGCACCAGGGCCACGTCCTCCGTATAGTACGTCCGGTCCAGGAAGTTGGATCTGGCGACGTACTTGGAAAACTTCTCCGGGGTGCACACCAGCTTCACGTTGAGGCGCTTCCGTACATTCTCGATGGTCTTGCCAAAGACCGCGTTGTTCATGAGCTTGAAGAAGTCCTGTTCAAACTTCGTTTTGGCCTTCTTCCGCAGCTCCGTGTTCATCAGGATGTACGGTTCCAACCACCGCGACTGGTGAAACGAGATCGCCCGATGCACCGCGACCAGCTCCAATCCGTTTTGCAGCGCCTGCTGTAAGACCCTGTAGTGACAGATGTAGTGCGTCTTGTCGTCTAGGGTCGTCAACAGTTTGGGGAACTTCCCTGTTGGCGGGCGCTTCGTCTCGCAGCAGTAGGGAAGGTCCTTGTGCAGGTCGTGTAGGCGCGCGGGGTAGTGGAGGTCCACCTCCAAGATGTAGCCTCGATCAGCCTCCGCGTCCAGTGCCGCGACGTCCAACGCCTGGATTTCCTCACGGCTGAGCCACTGGAAGTTTCCGGTCGGCAGGCACTGGGACATGGCCCAGCCGTACAAGTTGTTTGCGTCCAGGTACAGGAGGAAGCGCGTGGGCTCGTCCGGGCGGTAGTCCGGGCACCTGTCGTGGTTGGCCTTGGCGTAGCGGGTGATGGCCTGAGAGATGCCTCCCCGGATCCCCTGCTCCACGAACAGGTACATGTCAAAGTCCTGCAGCGTGTCCAGCTCCACACCGCAGGTCTTGAGCATCACGTCCCAGGCGTAGGACGGCAGGGTGTAGTAGTGGGCAGGATCCAGCCCGTACTCTGCTAGCGACGTATCACGGAACTGCTCAAAGACATCGGTGAGCAGGGCGATGTCACATCGCAGGTACTTGTCCGCGTAGTCCTTGAGGTGGTTGCAGTCAAAGGCTCGCCACACGTTGAGGGCGTGCTCGTACTCCTCCTCCTTGATATCCTCCAGGGTCATGGAGTTCCTGAACGCCTCCTTGGGAGGCAGCTCCCTGGTGGAGTACAACGTGTCGTACGACGTGACAAAGTCGTAGGGGAACACGCCCTTCCTGCGCACCAGGTCGAACAGCCGGTTGTCGGGGAAGCGCTTCCTCGTCTCGCGCATCTTGTCAGTGGACAGTCCCGCTGCCAAGCTGGCCAGGCTCATGGACAAGAACCTGTAGGTGTCGAGGAACCGCACCGCGAAACTGCTCTGACGTTGGTTGTTCCCGGGCTGGCCAAAGTGAAACCGCTTGGTAAAGGCGATGTAGCGCTCTTCAGTGTGCGCCAGCACGTCCACATCACCAGGGTCGATGGCCAGCTCCCGCACTACGAAGTGGGCGTCGTAGTTGGACAGGTTGTGGAAGTAGCAGTTGATGTGTCGCTGCTCCCGGTACCTGAGGTTGCACGAGCGGTGAGCGGCTCCTCGGAACTCGTAAGGCGGGGCGTGGTTGTGGTCCCGCACCTTAACGTCCTGGTCCGTGAACTCCTTCCCACAAAGGTAGCAGTGAGTCGCCACCAGGTACTCGTCCATCTCCTGCTGGGTCAGAGAAGGGTGCAGAGCTCTCGAGCTGAACAGGAACTCCCACAGCATCAACACGTCCATCTTGAGCCTCTCCATGAAGACCTTGGACGCGTCAGCCCCGAAGTAGACGCGGGGCTCAAACTCCTCCAGGCCGAGCGAGTCCACGATCTGGTAGGCGAAGGCGTACGGGACGTGCAGTTGCAGGGGCCTCGTGCCGGGCGGCGCTTCCGCAGGGTCGGCAGCGACGGGCTGCAGAGCACACTCAAAGTCCGCGTAGATGCAGAACCTCTCCCGCCTAGTGTACTCGGGGTGGGTGAAGCGGATCTGCTGCTTCTTCGACATGTCCAAGCGGAGGGGGGCCTTGGCGGTGCAGTATCGCATGTGCTCCTCCAGACGCTCGGCACCGGACAGTTGCAGCTTGTTGGGCTGGTTGTCAAAGTAAGCGAAGCATCGCTTACACACGTGGATGGCGTGGCCGTGAGACGTAAGCTGAGGACGCACTAGCCTACTCATGTTTGCGATGTAGACGTAGTGACTGTTCCCACCGGTGGTCACATACAGCAGGTCCCGGTGATCCTCCAACTCCCGCTTGCAGATCTTCAGCGGGAACACGCGGTCCTGGAACTTTGGCGATCCGTCGGGGCGTCTCCCCACTATGGCGCGCTCGATCCCGTACACGTTGACGCTGATGGCGTTCTTCCTCTCAAAGACCTTGATGTCCTTCACAGCCACGGGGAAGCGTAGGCCGGTCCAATCGTAGCGAGCCATGACGTCCGGTGTGTACGATGCGGGCCTCTCCGGGTGTCGCGCGACGAACTTGGTCAGGACGGCATACGCGAAGCACATGTCATCGAGGTTGTGCACGTTGATGACAGCGCGCGTCTCGCAGATGGTCTTGGGAAGCTGGACGAACCGGGCTCCGCGTTCTCCCAACGGGGTGTAGAGATTGACGCGGATCTCCAGGTCGCGTATCCGGAGATAGCTCCACCCGCTGCCCACTAGCAGGCACTGCTCCTTCTCTTCCTCCAGCTTGTGGAAGGACGCTGACAGGAAGTCCTCCAAGTTGGACGCGGCGGTGAGAGGCACGTTCTTCGTCTTGAAGGCCCGCAGACAGGTGGCTCCGTGGACGTTGGCGAATTCGCACTCCAGGAACATGTTGACCTTGGTGTTTGGGTGCCGGGACCTGACGTCAGTCAACAGGTTCAGGACGCTGTCAAACAGCAGCACCAGCGCGTCCTCCACGGACAAGAAGTCCTCCATGGGTCGAGACAGGCCGAAGGTCAGGAGGCGTCCGCGGAACCCCCGTTGGATGGTGCGGAACGCGGGCAGTCCACCACCACCACCCACCATCCCATCGGGTGCCTCGCTCGGTCCGGGCTGAGGCTCGCGGCTGGGTCGAGGCTCGCGGCTGGGTCCGGGCTGGGGCTCGTGGCTGGGTCCGGGCTGGGGCTCGTGGCTGGGTCCGGGCTGGGGCTCGTGGCTGGGTCCGGGCTGGGGCTCGTGGCTGGGTCCGGGCTGGGGCTCACGGTCGGGTCGGTGCTCGGGTGACAGGACGGGCAGGTGCGGCATCTCGTCCACAACGAGGTTCCTCACGACGGGGCAGTTTTCGGCCTCGTGCTGGTCCCGGTTGTAGCGCCGGGTGAAGCCTCGGTCGCAGTACGCGCACGTGAACCTCATGCCGCGGTGGGCGCTCGCCACGTGCTGCTGGAGATAAGCGACCCTGCGGAAAAGGGCGCCGCACTCGGGACAGCGGACCCCGTTGGCGTGCACCAGCTGCACGTGGCGCTGGAGCAGATCCTCGCGGGCGAATCGCCGCCCGCACGCGTCGCACTCGGGCCGTGGGTCTCTGACGGGTGGCGTTGCGGCGGAGGAGGAGGTTGAAGCCGACGGGATCGCACCGTGGACCGCTTCCATGTGATGGCGCAGATCCTCAGGGCTCGCCAGGGCGATGGAGCACAACGGGCACGGACGGCCTGCGAACAGGAAAACAAGTCCTATTAGTTACCTCGATAAACACGAGGGTGAGGAACTGGCGGCCTCTTCCTCATCTCATTCGCCAGTTTAAGCCCAGTAAATACAAGGGTGAGGAATTGCACAGAGGTCTGACGACCTCTTCCTCATCTCGATCGCCAGTTTGAGCCCAGTAATACAAGGGTGAGGAACTGAACAGAGGCTGGCAGCTCCTTGTTTACTACTTGAATCTGTTTACTCGGCTAAAGCCGTTTACTCTCTCGAAAACAAGTCATTAGTACTGACGGTTTCTTGTTTAACGTAAAAACCGTGCCTGACGTTCCTCATCTCGTTCGCCAGTTTGAGGCTAGTAAATACAAGGGTGAGGAATTGCACAGAGGCCTGGCGACCTCTTCCTCATCTCGATCGTCAGTTTGAGCCCAGTAATACAAGGGTGAGGAACTGAACAGAGGCTGGCAGCCCCTTGTTTACTACTTGAATCTGTTTACTCGGCTAAAGCCGTTTACTCTCTCGAAAACAAGTCATTAGTACTGACGGTTTCTTGTTTAACGTAAAAACCGTGCCTGGCGCTTGATCGTGAGGAACTGCACAGAGGACTGGCGACCTCTTCCTCATCTCAATCGCCAGTTTGGGCCCAGTAAATACAAGGGTGAGGAACTTTGGATGAGGATATCGGAGAAGAAGGCGTGCTTAACAAATCTACTGGTGGTTTCCTATTTAACTTAAAACCGTACCTGGCGCTTGGTCGTGAGGAGTGGGAGGATGAACTGCTATGAGGTGACGTCGCAGGTTGTCGCTTCGCCCGAAGCGTCTCCCGCAGACGTTGCAGTCGAAATGGCGGTCCCTGTGAGCGGCTGCCGTGTGACGAGTCAGGTTTCCAGCGTTCGCGAAGACGCGACCGCAGACCTCACACATACGAGGAACAGCCATCTGATTGAAAAGCAAAACCTAATTTCATTTCGCTTAAACATTTTTTAAAAAAGAGTGGTAGTGAATCTATTTTGTTTTTTAAGTTTGATTCATTAATTTTAATCGTTATAAAACACAACTGTTTCAAGGTCATTACAATTCCACTCATCTCCATCGGAAAAAGAAACAACGACAAGGCTCAGTGTACTGGGATATGTAAAAGATTAATTATTAATGTTAGCTAATAAGATTTTAGAGCATTGGTAAACTTGCTGATGAAAAAGTAAATTATATGTTACTTACATTTTAAGATATTCAAAGAGAAAGTCGTAACAGTCGCATAATTAATCACCGCGATAGTAACGAAAATTAAAAATAACGAATAATTAAAATAGAAACGCTAATTAATAAATATGTTGTTACTTACGTTGACTTTTATGGGAATCCAAAGGCAATGAACAGCAGGTTGTGTAGGTGTATCGCAGAGACAGCAATACTTCGTCCGCACAGTAAGAGCTCCAAAGACAAACTGACGAAACCCTTGAGGACGCGCTCATAAATAGCACTCCAGTCGGGAGGAGTAAGCGGTAAACAGTTCCCGGAACCGCTGATGAGTAAAGAGCCCCGGGCGGTCACGTAGGCCCTAGCACGCGCCTCGACACGTGACTCCGCGGAGCCGCTCACTGGAGGGGGGGGGACTTGCATCCTCACCACGCCTTTGCTAGTTTTGAACCATCGCGAGGGGTCTGGAAAAACAGCCAAGATCCCATGAGGAAAACGCGTTTAAAAATTAATAGCGGGCCTGTTTAACAGTGGATTCTCAATTTTCTTTAAGGGATGGTTTACTTAGGCTGCCGCCTGACATGTGGTGAAATTTCATCAAAATCGGTCGGTAAATAGCTAAGATCCCATAAGGAAAACACGTTTAAAAATTAATAGCGGGCCCGTTTAACGGTTGATTTTCAATTTTCTTTAAGGGATGGTTTACTTAGGCCGTCGCCCGACATGTGGTGAGGTTTCGTCAAAATCGGTCGGTAAACAGCTGAGATCCCATAAGGAAAACGCGGTTATAAATTAATAGCGGCCTTGTTTGATGGCGGATCTATGGGGTTCTTTCGTCATTCGCTTCCTCTGGGATAGGTCTACACTCTGGAAAAAGTCCCGTGGGAATCGGTGAGTAAATAGGCTAGTTATTAATTTTCGAAAGTTTTTTCCTCATCACGAAAAGTGCTGCAGACGACCGGGGGGGGGGGCTTCCTCGCATCCTCACGTCAGGTGCCAGGTTTAAGTTAGGTTAATGGGTCACGTGACGGGGGGGGGGGGGTTCTTCGCATCCTCACGTCAGGTGCCAGGTTTAAGTTAGGTTAATGGGTCATGTGACGGGGGGGGGGGGTTCTTCGCATCCTCACCTCAGGTGCCAGGTTTAAGTTAGGTTAATGGGTCACGTGACGGGGGGGGTCTTCGCATCCTCACGTCAGGTGCCAGGTTTAAGTTAGGTTAATGGGTCACGTGACGGGGGGGGGTGCCCTCGGGCGTGCCCTCGGGGGTGACCTTGGGGGTCAAGGTCAAGGTCATCCGGGGGGAGGGGGTGATTCCTCGCATCCTCACTTCTGTGCTGGGGTTGAATCGGCTATTGCCCCCTACTCACACACACACATATATATATATAAATTTGAACGAATAGTGTTTTTGGCATCTGGGGAGCTCAAAACGAAAAGTTATCATGGTCTCCAGCTTAAGTCTTACCATGCCACCTACGGTAATAGCTTCTTCCCTATAGAGGAAATTCGATAAAATTATCCAAAGTAATTTTCTTTACTGTCTTAAGCATATATATTTAAATCCACCAATGCATTGTTGTAGAAAGTATTTTTTATTCAAAACAACAAATGAGGGAATTTTCTTGGTTACCCAACAAAAGTTTTTGTCAGATTGAAAACTGGTTTAAAAATTAAACATAAAAATGTTTGTCTCTAGGGATTAAATAATTTGTTTGTGTTATTAAACATATTATTTTTACAGGAAGTATTTGGAAAATAAAAAGACGACACATCAATCCACTATTTCATCCCCACAACTTGGAGCATATGATGCCAACTTTCAATCAAAACAGCAAAGAACTTGTAGAAATCTTGTCCAAGCACGTGGGCCAAGGACCGTTCAATGTCATGGACCCTGTCATGGATACAGCGCTGAAAACTATCTGCCGTAAGATAATTTAGTTAAAATTGACGTACCCAGGGGGGTCTGGACCCCCGTTTGTAAATGTCTGTTGTAGTGAAATATTAACATTTTACGGACACAATGTTGTTGTTGACGGTAACCTGTAGGAAAGTTTACCCACAATTAAATATTTTCCTAGTTTTGTACAATTTTTCTCATAACTTCACTACATATAAATCCCTATGTTTACATAACAAAATAAAACGAGTTCGCATGAAGCATGCTGAGGTGAGGGAAGCGAATTTCCACATAACAAACTTCAAAAACTCAAAATCAGTGTAAAAACAAAAAATTATTCCAATTTTAATTGAAATCTGAAAACATTGAATTTTTGGCTGTTCTGATGCTCCTGGTTTCATTTACCTGCCATGCTGGGAATACAATGTTGCACATTATAAGGTTAGGAGAAAGTAGGCGTGTGGTTTCTGGGTATGATAAAAGTACACCAACAAATGAATAACAGGCTTTTCTAATGTAAAACACCTATAAGACAACGTTCTGTGTTTGGTCGATACACAATTTCTTTAATAACTCGATAAATCTTTATGCTAGAATGAGCTGAGAGGGCTTAACAATTTTGCTTCACTAATTCCTATCTTTTTACATGCATTAATTTTATATCCGAGGCTTTTCTGACCCTTTTTGGGCCCAAAAATTCAAAATTTGAAAGATTAATTCCTAAAAAATGGGCTTAGAGTTTTTCGATTTTTGTGCCCAACGAACTTGTCCAACTGATTATAGAAAGGAATGCCTACCAAATTTGAAGTAAATCGGACAAAAAATGCGACCACTAGAGTGCAAACAGATATGTATATATGTATAATTTTGAACGACCCCCCCAATACGTGTTCAGGGGATCACGTTAGGAACTTCTATGGTGGTCCTGGGCTTAATTTTCACCATGTGGGTCATGCTAATAGTTCACTTTCCATAGGAAATTCACTAATACAAACTGCAAATATAGGACAACGTATTGTTAATTTAGTACTAACAGCATGTAAATCGGTCAAGTGGAATCCTCAGATTTGCGTTTTAAGTATAAACTATTTTTAATACATTAGATTTAACATATATCTATTGGTTTACAATTAACTTTCACAATCAGAAACATTTAAATTCAACTAAAAGTAAATCAATATTTTCAATAGATCTTTGGCTTGATCACTTATGATTTAATTCCCTGTTAAAAAAAGTCACTGTAAATTTGTGTCATGCGAAACTATTGTACACCATTTCAATTGAAGGATGCTTCCTTGCATTTTGAAAATTGTGTTTATGATTTTCATTAATTAAACACATTTGTAAGGTGCTTACAGTTTTAGAGGTAAAGATGATTAAAAAGTAGGAAATTTCACTTTGCCAGGTTGGCTCACTTGCGGTCAGCTGTGTTAAGTAGTTAGTAGGCTCACCACGCACGGCGCTAGCGTCGTGGCGGTAGTGGGGGTAACTTGATCTCTCTTCTCGAACGGCCGAGGCAGTCAGTCTCCCAGTCTGCGGCCCGGCGAAGAGCTAGAAACATCTAGAGTTTCGAATACGAATGCTAGAAGGAACTTACGATTTACTCGAGGTTAATACTTTAAAAAATAAAACTGTAAGTGCGAAGCCTCTCCATTTTAATAACTTCTAAATTCGATAAAGTAAGAACTTTAAGTAAATTAGGACGATTTTATATTGTGAAGATAACGTTGTACGATTCGTTTAAAACTTAATTTAAATCTTTTGGTTTTAAGATTGCTTTTGGTTTTTAGATTGCCCTAGACATGCAAGTAAAATACAAGTCGGTGGCGAAATAGCTCCGAGGTTAGGAGTTTTGAGTAATCGTAATTCTTGCTGTGATTTTATTGAATAAATTCATTTCACTCGGATGTAAAACCCTAGAGAACTGAGAAAAAAAATAAAAAGAAAGCTAAATCAAGAATAGACATTTGTAGTTTTTATTAATTAATCTGGGCCAGGGCGTAATAGCTCTGTGAATTATAGGTTTTAACCAAATTTGATAAAAGAATGGTAGGATTTTGTAAATTATAAAATAGCTAAAGACTTTAAAAGTGACGACAAGGTTCAGGGCGGAACAGCTCTGTAAACAATTAGGCCTAGGCGAGATATTATTAAATAAAATATAATAAACTTATTTTGGGTTTTAAAAATTTAAATAAGCAAAAGTGAATCCATCTGGGCCAGGGCGTAATAGCTCTGTGAATTATAGGTTTTTAACCAAACTTGATAAAAGAATTGAGGTTTCGCACAGTGTTAAAGAGATAACTTTTTATACGTCATTAAGGAACTAATTGGTGAAATAGGGTTAGAAGATGGTTTTATTTTAAATTGCGAATTGCGTAATTAGGAATTTTCCTGGTTAATTTTAGTTGATTTATACGGCCAACATTTTACCAATTAGGGACTTTTATCTAATTTATTCAATGTGCTTTCACATGGGCGATGATGAGCGATTAAAGGCAGAATAAAAGAAAAACCTGTTGTTTGTAATCTTTGCTGAGCCCATCCAAAATTTAATTATGTTAATTTAATCGACCTTAGGACATAAAAGATAGACGACTGAGCGAATTCGTGGCACAAACGTGCTAAGAAATACTGAGACGGATCTAGCACGTTACACATTTACAAACTAAATAACTGATTCAATTTATAATTCTTGAACAATGTAGTATTTTGTGTGTAAATAGTATTTTAGTTTTCTCAGTTATTAAGTAATTTACAATGTTATCCAAGAAACTTATTGAGGCTGCTTATTTTTATTACATATTTTTTGTTATTGAATTTTTAGATTTAATATTTGGTCCAGACATAGAGTTTGATACGACTTCTCAAAGATTCAAAGGACTCAGAAGAATTGTTGAGAGGTAAGTCAGTTCCGACTCTGTTTAAAGTTTCTAAGAGTTCAAATCTCGCTAAAAGTGTATTGTTTGTTACGACCCCCTTTATAATGAACGGTATCAGGAAACTGACACATACTTTCTCCCTTCTAGCCCAACTTTAATGAATAAATTACTTTTTACTTACTAAATATAGAATACAAAGCACAGTCGAATGTACAGAAAATCTTGTAAACAAGTTGTTTTCAAAAACATCATCTCAAATCCCTGTTTTGGAGGCACTACAGAATTCATTGCTACACACGTGGTTTTAAGAGGGGAAATACCCCCTATTCCCCCCCTAGGGTTATTAAGGGGAAACATATTTCGAATTTCCTCTGTTGGTCAATGCTAACTTGACAAGCATATCAAGTTCGAACAAAAGTGATCAGTAAATAAGAGAGAAATAGTAATTTTTGTATTCCCATAAGAATAACATTGGATAATGTACTGCGTTTACCGCAAAATGAAAATTTAGATTTTCTCCGCAACCAGCAATCGTAGGTTAGTACTGTAATTCAAAATACTGAATTATTTAGTTTTCTGAGCTCTTTTAAATCGTAAATAGTAATATTTTGTTAATTTTTTTCAGTAAAATATCAAAAAAATGAATATTTGATGTTTTAAGTCCTGTAATTTCTGAACCTGAATTGTTACAGGAATTCGGGTGGTGTCATAATTACCCTTAAAAAAAATATAAAAAAATATAAAAAACCCCTGGAGATATAGTGAATTAGTACCTACATACCAAGTCTGCATAAAAATCAGACTATTGGTTAGGGCTCTAGCTCTGTACACATCCATACAGACAGACAGACAGACAGACAAACAGTCATGACGTAAAAATCTCTTTTTTGGATTCAGGGAGCACCAGGACGAATATTTCCACTAACAACTCAAATTCGAAAATTTTGACGAATACAATACTTTCTCCATATACTATGTATAAGGGGAAGAAAGTAAAAGGGATACAGTTGACTTGTTTTTATGTTACATTCATTTATTTAATCCATAAGTGGATAACATTACAGTTATTGTAATTGAGCTATGATCACAGGATGGGGCATTGAGAAAGATCTAGTGCCATATGTAAAATAAGCATTTCAAAGATAGTTAAGTAGATACTCTGACGGTGTGTATTGTTAATTTTAGGCCTTTTTCATAATTAAGGCCCCAATAATCTTTCCGTTAAGGGATTTCATGAAAAAAACTCAACACTTTTGAACTCTCAATGACTTCAGACCCGCCGCGGGAAATTGCCTTATTAGTGAATTTACCTATAGGGAAGTTTCTATTCCCGTAGGTTTCACGGTAATACTTTTAAGCCTGAGACCATGATAACTTTGTGTTTTGAGGTCCCCAGATGCCAAAAACACTATTCGTTCAAATTTATATATATTTGTCCGTGAATGTATAACTTGAGTAACAAACGTCCGATTTCGATGAAATTTGCATGAAATGTATCATAATTCATGACTCTTAAGGTCAAAAACCGGAAAAATCAGTTTTTTAAATTTTTGTTTTGACCATTTTAGAGAGCTTAAAAAAACGAGTTCGCACGCAGGCACACTGACGTGAAGGAAGTGAATCTCCACATAAAAACTTTTAAAACTCAAAATCTGTGTGAAAACATACATGTATTCCAATTTTTATTTAAATCTGAAAACATTGATTTTTTGGCTGTTCTGATGCTCCTGGTTGCATTTACCTGAAAAGCTGAGAATACAATTTTGCGCATTATAATGTTAGGAGAAGGTCCAGGCAGGCTTGAAAGTAGGCGTGAGTTGCGGGGGGGGGGTTACTCTAACTATCAAAGGAATAACAGGCTTTTCTAGTGTAAAACCCCCTAACACAACGTACTGTCTTTGTTCGAAACACATTTTCTTTAATAACTCGATAAATCTTTATGCTAGAATGACGAGAGAGAAATTCAAACTTTTTCCTCACTAATTCCCATCTTTTTACATGCATTAACTTTACATCCGGAGCTTTTCTGACCCTTTTTGGGCCCAAAAACTCAAAATTTGAAAGATTAATCTCCATAAAAGAGGTTTAGAGTTTTCCGATTGTTTTGCCCAACAAACTTGTCCAACTGATTACAGAAAGGAACGTCCCAACCAAATTTGAAGTAGTTCGGACAAAAAATGTGACCGCTAGAGTGCAAACACACACACACACACACACACATATATATATATATATATATATATATATATATATATATATATATATATATATGTCTTTATATATATACAATTTTGAACGACCCCCAAAACGAGTTCAGGGGGTCACGTTAGGAACTTCTATGGTGGTCCCGGGCATAAGTTTCACCGTGCGGGTCATGCTAATAGTTAACTTTCCAAAGGAAATTCACTAATAATATAATAATTTAAATAATTAACCTAGAGGTTAAGTGGTTGCGGGTTGCGGAGAAAATCCAAAAAACGTGTTCATAAAATCTCCCATGTTAATCTTATGTGAAAATGGATTTTAGCTTTTCCTCAGTTAATTTTACTGTAAACTCCACATTTACTTTTACCAACCAGTTTAGCTCTACACAACAATCAATTTGGTATTTAAATTGTGATTCTACGTCCAACCGTTGGCGAGATATTAAAACAGCTAAACTGAGTTTGTTGTCCAATGTTATTCTTATGGACAATAATTACAATTTGATATCTCAATTACTTATGAATGTATATTTATGAAACTTGGTATGTGGCTTCACCTAGTAATGGTATATTCTTATTTGCACAAAAATCTTTTTTTTGTTGATTATCCCCGTAGCAGCAAACCTGCATACTAACCATAATGTTAGTCTTACGGAGAATAAGTAAAGTTTTATATCTCCCTTAATTATGAACATAAATTATTAAAACTTGGTATATAGATAGCTTCACCTGGTTGAATCATATTGATAATTGCGTGAAAACACGTTTTTCATCTCCCTTGTTGCAGCAAACCTGCGTACTCAGCCCTAATGTTATTCTTATAGAGAATAAATAAAACGCTATATATCACTTATTTATTTATGTATTTTTATGAAACTTGATAAGTGGATTTATGTGGTGGTGAGAAACATATGCATGCATTGGAAATTTGATGAGTATGTAGGTTTGCTGCGACAGGGGTATCCTTTTAATACAGTCACTGTTTATTTTGTTCAGAGTCACAATTCGAATCCAACTTTACTTGGGGAGCTTTAAATACTCTACACAGAGGTTATCAGTAAATTATTAATCATTGTTCAAAATTAAAATATCCTTTATGTAGATTGGTTCTTCTGAAATATATTTCCCAAAACCAATGGTATCACACTAAAGAGTAATTTGTAAATCAATATTTTGTACAAATTAGTATTTTTAGAAACAGAAGCAGCATTTAAGTGGTAACGTTGACAACTGAAATATAGGTTTACGTACGTTCAGTCAACGGTTCAATCCCAGTAGATTATTCATACAAAACATGTTTCAGAACCCTAGTTCAATCATCTTTAACACTTAACACTTTAACAATTTAATTCTTCCGTTTTAGCAAATTACTTGTCAATAAAAAAATAACAGTATCAGGAAACTGACACATACTTTCTAGCTTTTAGCCCAACTTTAATGAATAGAAATCATTTCTTATTTACTACCATAGAATATGAAATACGTTACAGAAAATCTTCTAAAAAATTTGTTTTCAGAAATGTCCACCCAAATCCCTTTTTTGGAGTCACTACAGAATTTTTGCAACACACAGTGGTTTTAAGACGCAAATGCCCCCTTATAACTCCCCAAGAGTTGAGGGGCAACATATTTCGAATATCCTCTATTGTTCAGTTCTAACTTGCATATCAAATTTTAACGAAATAAATCAGTAAAAAAGTGAGAACTGGTAGTTTTTGTATTCCCTATAAGAATAACATTGGACAATGCACTGTGTTTACTGCTAAATGCAAATTTCAATTTTCTCCCCAACCAGTAATTGTAGAATAATAATTCAAAACACAAAATTATAAAGTTTTTTTAGCTTTTTTAATGGTAATAAGTAAAGTTTATTTCAAATTCATGAATCTTATACAAAATCAAAAAAATTAGTTTTGGAACATTTCAGGTCGTATAATTTCCAAACCTGAATTTTCCCAGGAATGGGGTTGATATAATTCTTTTGGAAACCTAAAGTTCTCTAAAGCACTAGATTTAAAAAAAATCCTTGACACCGTTTTTGAAGAATTTTTGAGGAAAATCCGAAAACCATTTTTTAGGATCAGGGACCATTCAAATTAATATTTCCACTAATAACTTAAATTCGAAAATTTTGACCAAAACAATAACCATGCTATGGTATTCTCCATATACTATGTGTAGAAGGGAGATGGTAAAATTGGAAAATTCATAATTCAAATTACAACACATACACAGATGCACATTCAGCACGAATTTCTTGTTCAGCCTGTTGGCAATATAGATAGACACCGACTCATCGGTGTTAGGTGGAAATATATTCAGAGTATCCTCTATTTTCCCATATTATCCCAGCCTATATACCAAGTTTTAACGAAATTTATCAGTAAATAAGAGAGAAAGAATACATTTTTTACTCCCCATAAAAATAACAGTGGACAACTAATTACTACGTTTATCACTGAATTAAAATTAAATTTCCCGGCAACTAGTAGTAGTATAATTATTATTTAAAATTATATTTCAATTTTATGATTTCATGAAAAATAAAAAGTATACTGAATTTGGGACATTTTAAACTTTATATATTTTCTGAGCCTTATATCTTTCAGAAAAGCGTATGGAGTCATTTTATTAGTGACCTAAAGTACTATAAAACAACCAAATAATTTAAATTTAAATTTAAATTTAAATTATTTAAATTAAATTATTCAAATTTAAATTTAAAATAAAATTGCTTAATCCATTTTTGAGAACCTATTATTTTTTATTTTGCTAGCGGTTTTTAGGTGATTTTTACCCTTAAAAGTTACAAAAATCTAGATACCATGAATTACACATACATAGCAAATATGATAAAATTCAGCTCATTGGTATGGTCTTTAGGTCTGTACATATACCGATAGACAGACAGACATTATTTCAAAAAAACACTTTTTGGGTTCAGGGAAGTTTTTGAGTTCACCAATAACTCAAATTCGAAAATTTGGACAAAAAAATACCTTATTCATATACTACGTATATGCCCAGAGAAGAAAGAATTCTTCGCTGTGGTGTAGAGGAAAAAAGCAAAAACAAAAATCCATTAATAATTTTTACCATAAACCTTTATTTTTATTACATTTCCTAAAAAATGTTGATGCATTTTTCTAGTAATAAATGGAATGTTTTCACTTTTACTTTCTCCCCCTATACATAGTATATGGAGAAAGTATTGTTTTCGTAAAAATTTTCGAATATGAGTTGTTAGTGGAAATATTCGTTTTGGTGCTCCCTGAACCCAAAAAAGTGGTTTTTACGTGATGTCTGTCTGTGTGTGTGTGTGTGTGTGTGTCCGTGTGTGTGTGTGTGTGTGTCTGTGTGGATGTGTACAGAGCTAGAGCCCTAACCAATGGGCCGATTTTTATGAAATTTGGTATGTAGGTACTAATCCACGATATCTCCAGGCGTTTTTTTCATTTTTTGGAATTTTTGATTTTTAAGGGTAATTATCCCCCAAAAACCACCAAAAATCATGAAAAATCAAAATTTCTCAAAAACGGCTCTAACGATTTTGATTAAACTTTGGTCGTTTGTAGAACTTTAGTTTTCCAATAAAATGACACCACCCGCATGTCTGTAAAAATGCGGGTTCAGAAATTACAGGACTTAAAACATTAAAAATTAAGTTTTTTGGATTTTTCTTAAAAATACATAAGTATAAAAAAATATTACTATTCACCATTAAAAAGAGCTCAAAAAACTAAATAATTTAGTATTTTGAATTACTATTCTACGATTGCTGGTTGCGGAGAAAATTGGAATTTTAATTTTGCGGTAAACGCAGTACGTTGTCCAATGTTATTCTTATGGGGAATACAAAAATTACTATTTCTCTCTTATATACTGATAAATTGCATTCAAACTTGATATGCTTGTCAAGTTAGCATTGGCCAACAGTGGAAATTTGAAATATGTTGCCCCTTAATATCCCTGGGGGGGAATAGGGAGCATTTCCCCTCTTAAAACCACGAGTGTAGCAATGGATTATGTAGTGCCTCCAAAGCAGGGATTTGGGTGGATGTTTTTTAAAACAACTTGTTTACAAGATTTTCTGTACATTCGACCGTGCTTTGTATTCTATATTTGGTAAATAAAAAGTAATTTATTCATTAAAGTTGGACTAAAAGGGAGAAAGTATGTGTCAGTTTCCTGATACCGTTTATTTTTCTAGCATTAATAATGTAAAAAAAGGTTCATCATATATATGTTAAATACCACTTTCAACTTTTTTAACCATTGTTTAACTGTCTAATTTAATCATGTAATGATTTCAGGATACCTGAACTATTAGTTAAACGATTCATTAGATTCTGGCTAAGAGTTGATGTTATATTTCAATTTCTATACAAAAAGGAATTAAACGAGATCAATAAACTTTGGCAGGAATTTACTGAAACTCCACTGAAGGTAAGTCTGGTTGATGTGCAGACGAAAAATGTGTGCTGTATTTTGTACTTAACACAACAAACATTGTTATGGTTATTGGTTATATGTTTAGGAAAACATCTAATCAAATCAAAATTCTTCCACAAGACTAATCTAACACTAATATTATCTTTGAGGACCAATAGTGTGAAGCCCTAAATCTAGGTTTTCCTAGAGAAATTTTTCGGCAGCGGAGACCGGAACTAATACTAGTTTATACTTTACCATATGTAAGTGTTAGTTTGAGAGTTCACACTGGTTATTTATTCACAGCTGTTGAGATACTTTTGTTTTAATTTACAACTGCATAAGCTCAATGTTAAAATTTCCAATTTTCAAAAGAGTTTTTTTTATAAAATGTAAATTTCCCCGGGTTGAAGTTTTGAACAGTCAGTTTTTGAGTTCCAAAAGACCCTAGACCCAAGGTTTAAGCAAAATCGTTCCGCTGGATTCCGAGATAAATTTTGCAAAAAAGCATTCAGGCCATTGTTCGTATTAGAGTATAGGATAGGAATAAAAGAAAAATCTTTAAAAAATACTGTCATTTAGCATTTTAGAGAAAAGCAGAGTTTATTACAAACTGATATGATATTTGAATTTGAAATAATTACGTTTATTTGTTATAACGTAAACACATTTTCACAAAAATGGCGGACACATTGAAACAGATGGAGATAAGTGAATTATAATTTCGCCAAAATGTTTTTTTGACGAGACTTTCAAAATTAGATATGATTTTCTTAGGTGCATATGATAATATTTTGATAATCAAACCCATGATCTGCATATGCACTGGAAATCCGTTGAGTACGCAGGGTTTCTTTGATGGAGGTATTTTGTCACACCATGATGTTCAAAAGCAATTACATTATGTGCTAACATAAATACTATTTTCAGATAGCAAAAGGAAAACTTGAACAGAAACTGAAAAATTCTATACAGTACCAAAATAGACATGAAACCACTGAAAAAAGTCAAGGTTTGTATCTTTTTAATTGTTAACACTTGGGCTTTTTTATTTGATTCATAGGCTTTACTGGTACATATGAATCAAATAAATCAAGTAGGTTTTAAAAAATAAAAATTGCAAGGTGAATTATTTTGGTCAGAAAAGGTTCATTAAATTCTTCTGACTAAAATACCAAGTTGTATACATCAGGTTAGGTGAGCTTTTGCCGCAATATAGGAAAATGGCAGACATAATTTTTGGATGTTTTGCAACATAAAATCTAACCTTGCATCCGATTTTGCTAAAATTACGAATGAACATATAAAAATAATATATTTTTGGCCTTTTATTACATATTTTAAAACCATCCATGTAGTACCTTTGTGCATTTCTCTAAAATGATGTGTTTGAAAAATAAAACTTTTAAGCCGTATTTTAATATTTTTTCCAAAATAATTTTCTTTTTAATGAAGAGCTTAAATGCAATAGGTTGTCAATTAATGCTATTCCTAACTTGGGCATCAGTAGATTTAGATTTTCAGGTCAAAGTCTATTAAACTCTATTTAAATTGTGTGTTAAAATTAAAACCACTTGGCACTACTATTAAACAAGTTAGGTTATTTTCAATAGATTAGTGAGGGAGAATAGATTGAAGCAACAAACTGTATTCATAAAATATTATATTTTTTTAATTTTCCCTGGAACCAGTTATTGTAGAGTGATTGTTCAATGAAAATGAGTGATATGTAGTCTGTTAAGCTATTGTTAATGAACAAGTTATATTATGTAAACTAATAAATATATAAGGATAAAATCCAAAATCTATGCTTTGGTTTTACACACTACTAGGGTGCACAGACATATACATATGTGTCCCTATCATTCATAATTATCAGCGTTCCCCCAAAGCATGTTCAGGCGGTCACGTTAGGAACTTCTATGGTTGTCCCAGGCTTAAGTTTAACCATGCGGGGTCATGCTAATCTTTAAATATAACTAAATAACCCGTGCTGCTCTGCAGCATCAGTCAATGTTGCACCTTAACTTTGTGTATAAAGGCTAATCAAGTTAAAATAATACATGTTTTTGATGGTAAAATC
Organism: Allygus modestus; assembly: GCA_963675035.1. Classification (NCBI taxonomy): domain Eukaryota; kingdom Metazoa; phylum Arthropoda; class Insecta; order Hemiptera; family Cicadellidae; genus Allygus; species Allygus modestus. Next base: position 57,291,740 of record OY776114.1, read on the forward strand.
TAAAAATATTTGTTATAAGCGGTAATTATTTAAAAAGTTATATAAATATTTAGTGAAAATATTTATAATTTTATCACTGAAAACACTAACCAGCTTTAACTATAAATAAAGGTAAAGTTCTCCTTATCCTTGAACTTGTTAGACCTAATGTTTTTCCCGCTAGAGTTCGGCAGCAGGGTTTTTATTTAATTTAACAGCTGTGATTTGTATGGCCAGTTTATCTGCTTAAAACAGTTATTGGGAGCTAATCTATGACCTTACTATGATGGTTGTTTTAAAATAAAATAATCACTATATTGTTCATACGTATATACACATAGTTCAAGAATAATATTCTTAGGATTTCTATCCCAATGCTGACTGACTGAATATTCATTCCTAGCCACTCTGTGTCTTTAAGAAAATCCATACTTTCATCATAATGTTGTTTGTAAGCTCATCCCATACGTTGTTTGATCGTGATAAAATATATATACAAATTTGAACGAATGGTGTTGGCATCTTGAGACCTCAAAACGCAAGGTTATCATCGTCCCCAGCCTATATAGGTCTTAGTTATATGTACCCGTCTATAATCGATAATATTCCCTTTGGGAGAAATTCGCTAAAAAGGCAAATATTTTATCATAAATTATGATTTTTCACATGTGATGGAGAGTTAATTTCTTGTTTTAAGTAAATAGCTAAGCACTAATGGCTTTACTTTTGTAAAAGCTACCTATACATAAAATTAATAACTTGGAAAAAGTATAACAACAAAACTTATTAAAGCTACCCCGAACTTTTTTAAACCAATAAAGTCCCTACGATATATTTTGGCTTTGACACTTGTTTTATGATGTCCTGTAAAAGTTACCCCCGTTTTGGGGTTCAATGTAGAACTTTAGGGAAATCATTCCAGAGTGCTAAACATTTTCAGGTTTTAAATCAATTCCTAAATACAAATACACTTCTACTCACATACGCACACGTACAAATACTCATACGGAAACCCCAAAGTTTTATATGGGAGAATATTTTATCAAGTTTTCAGAGAGAATCCAGAAACAAATTAGGTGCTTAAGAGTCTTCATCACCGGAAGTTGCTAGACGCCAACTTTAGGTTTTGTTCCAAAAGGCCAATGTTAACTTTGTGCCTACATTACTCCTCACCTGATCGTCACATACAATTCATTATGGTGTCAAATTAAAGGTTTCGTCGTCCTCTAGGGAAATACAATGTCAAATTCCTTAATTTGGGTATCATAATTTCATAGTTTCATAGTTTAATTGCCCTAGAGAACGACGAAACCTTTAATTTGACACCAAAATTAATTGTTTGTGACGATCAGGTGAGGAGTAACGGAGGCACAAAGTTAACATTGGCCTTATGGAACAAAACACCAAGATGGCGTCCGGCAACTTCCGGTGATGAAGACTCTTAAGAGATAAGACGGTTTTGTAGAAAGGTTCATTAAGGAACGTAATTAATTGGATGATCATGCATGTTTTTTTTAAGAAAGCAATGTTTAAACGTCAATCGGTTAAATATTATTGAAAGAGCCTCAAATGCCCTCAAATTTAGTAGCAAAACCTTAAAACTTACTTCCTTCTCAGATACGCATAGCAAGCCACTAGCTTATTAACCAAAATTTCTCAACATATCATCGTACAATAATAACTGGAATGCATGTTTCTTAACTATATAAATACCCTCTAATAAAGTGTTTTTATTATGTGCTGCAGTATTCTTTGGTGAACCAAATGAACAACTGTCTTGATTAATAACCTAATGTTTCAAGTAATCATCTGATGTAATCAAACCTACTCCATACACGGAAACTTTAAGAGCCACTGGGGCAAAGCCCTTTGAAGATATGTTAGTTTAGATGGGTGATGACATATCTAGACATAATTATCTATCAATTAGTTAACAAAAGAATCATGAAAATCGGTCCAGTAGAATGGTCTGACGGACTGGACAAAGTTTTGCAATTATTTTTAATATATATGATTCAATTAGTTAACAAAAGAATCATGAAAATCGGTCCAGTAGAATGGTCTGACGGACTGGACAAAGTTTTGCAATTATTTTTAATATATATGATTCTACTAGGGGCTTGAAGGGGCGATAGCCCCTAAAAAACCAAAATACATAAATTTTTTATCAACCTTCATTGGTCATTTATAAATAAGCACTGATTTTCTAGCTAATAAAATGTCCATTCCTAAACAACTATACATTGCTGTAGTTTAAAAGTAAACAAACTGAATAAGTACAGCTGGTATCAATATCAAAGGCTAATTTAACTCTGTGGCACAGCTGTTTTAATTTCAAAAGATGTAAACAAATTAAACCCCATGTTGTTTTAATGGGAAAAGTTTTATTCTGTTGCGAATTTATGGTAAAAAAATAAGAAAAATGAATAGTTTTCCCTCAAAATTCACGTCAAGACCTTTAAAATGATACCCCTCCCATCATTCTACGGCCATCCAGTCACTCACAATTTCTTTACAAAAATTTGACTTACGGAATTATATATAGAGATAAGCGAAATGTTTAAGTCAAAATTGTGAGAGTTTGGCAAATCGCATGATGTTAGGAGACGGCTCAAATTAAAGGTCTTTTTCCCAGGGACTCGGAAAAAATAGCATTATTTCTAAGAAGTCACCAGCATACGATAAATAATAATGTAAAACATCCACCATAAAAAAGCATGGGGATTAAAAAACGTCTGCTTTGTTTACATTAAAACATATGATTAAGTCTCTACTTTGTTTTCAAACTGACATGTGTTCCTTCCTCAGCATAGTAAAAAATCAGATAATGCCGGAGTATTTAGCAAGGTTAGGGACTATGGCCCCTTCAAGCCTCGAGTAATTTACATTAGTAATTTACATTTTCATTGGAAATTTGCTAAAATGCCTATTAAACTGTTTTATTTGACTGTATTTATTATTATGTATTTAAAAATAAATTCCTTATAAACAAAAGTAATCTATTATTCAATACAATGTTTTGTTTTTTCGTCTATTAACAATGTCGATATTTGCAGGGATGTTAAACTTACTTGATGTTCATAATGTTTTGGAGAAGAATTTCCCTCAATTTACTGAAACTGATCTGAAGAATGAAATGATAACTCTTTACGCAACGGTAAGATTATAAGCATCTGCTTACATTTTTTAGTAAGAAACCAAAATGATACATTCATTCTTATTTTGCATTAGACGACCTCGTTCAAGCATTTCACACTTTTATGAGGGACATCAACCAATCACAAACATTAGTATATGATTTGTATTATCAATTTATTTTATCAATTTATTTTTTGTTTTTGTTTTATCAATTTTAAATCCATTCAGCTTCAGTCCAGCCAGATATAGTTAAGAAAGGTTTTTAAGTTAAAGTTCCAATATTGGGGTGTTAAAATGTTCTATAAAGTTTATTGAATTGCTAGCTGTGTCAGTAAGAATAATTTATCATGGCAGAATCTTGTAGCAAAAATCTCTTAGTCTGAATTGTGGATTATCTAAGTAATTTAAGTGCCAGGGGACCGAGCCATGCTAGGTGCCAGAGGACCAAACCATGCTAGGTGCCAGGGGACCAAACAATGCTAGGTACCAGGGGACCGAGCCATGCTAGGTGCCAGGGGACCGAACCATGCTAGGTGCCAGGGGACTGAGCCATTCTAGGTGCCAGGGGACCGAGCCATTCTAGGTGCCAGGGGACCGAGCCATGCTAGGTGCCAGAGGACCGAGCCATGCTAGGTGCCAGAGGACCGAACCATGCTAGGTGCCAGGGGACCGAACCATGCTAGGTGCCAGGGGACCGAGCAATGCTAGGTGCCAGAGGACCTAGCCATGCTATCTGCCAGGGGACCGAGCCATGATAGGTGCCAGAGGACCGAGCCATGCTAGGTGCCAGGGGACCGAGACATGCTAGGTGCCAGGGGACCGAGCCATTCTAGGTGCCAGGGGACCGAGCCATGCTAGGTGCCAGAGGACCTAGCCATGCTAGCTGCCAGGGGACCGAGCCATGCTAGGTGCCAGAGAACCGAACCATGCTAGGTGCCAGGGGACCAAGCCATGCTAGGTGCCAGGGAACCGAGCCATTCTAGGTGTCAGGGGACCGAGCCATGCTAGGTGCCAGAGGACCTAGCCATGCTAGCTGCCAGGGGACCGAGCCATGCTAGGTGCCAGGGGACTGTGCCATTCTAGGTGCCAGGGAACCGAGCCATTCTAGGTGCCAGGGGACCGAGATATTTAGTTTGTTTCATCTCTTTGCTTCACCAAAAGAGTGTTACTTTGTCTATTAACTGGCTGATTTTGAATGCCACGTTTGTTTTGATTTAAAAGTCCATAATCCAATTCTAAAGGGTTTGATTTTCAAATGAGTTTTAAGGAAAAATGTGATTTTCATTGAGTTTGAAATTGATATTTGAGGTCCAAAAACCCATTTTAGGAATTTTAAAGTGAACCCCATCAAAAAATAATAATTCCAGAATCATTTTGCATGTATAAATTGCTCCTATTAGCGAGTAAAGAACTTCCATCGTCAAACCACTGTATTAATAGCAATAAAGTTACAATATAAACAGTTCACAAACAATAATTTTTGTTCCCAATTCCACAGGGCACTGACACCATTGGAGGGTCCCTCTCGTCTTGTCTGCTGCTATTGGCACATTACCAGGATATTCAGGTGGGTAGAAAACCGTTTGGTGGATACAGGATGAAAAGGGTCCATCAAATGAAGCATTGCATCGCGTACAGATGATTCATGTGAACAAAATACATAGTAAAGTTTGCCTTACAGCTGTACAAATTATCTATACACAGTATTTATAAAAATTCCTGCTTTTTATTCACTCACTTCCTAAAGTTAATGCTTAACCGATTATGACGATTATTTTTAAAGTTCTAAGTCACTGTGAAGCTAAATATTTGATTTAAAACTTTTATTTTGGTTACGTTCCGAGTTTTTAAATCAAATTTTCTTAATTAAAAAAACAGCTGTTATAAAGATTATATCTTCAAAATATTTCGGGGAAGCAGCTAGTTTAGATTTAATTTTATTCACACCAAGCATGTAAAATGTTGCAAATCTTTGTTCCATTTTTATTCGTGATTACTCTTCAACAGTGTACCAGAGTGCAGCAGATTCCAATCTATTTGTGGTATGTCTTTGGTATTTTGTTTGGTGGTCAAAAAATATCCACCCATTTAAGTTTAACAATGTTTTAGCGATAAAACAACAAATATTATAGTGACTTTTTGAATATATATTGTAACTAGCAGTTTCCTGGCGCGCGTTGCTGCGCCCAAATTAAGTTGTTTACTTAATTACAGCTGTTAATTTTGTAAACACTAAATTTCTAAAACCTGACACTGCACCCTTGGATGCCCTCTGGGTCAGAGCCCTTTGGACAGATTTGCACCAAACTTCACACAAACCATCCTTGAATAATGCTTAATAATGCATGAAAGTTTCATTACAATCTGTCGAGTGGTTTCGGAGTCCATAGGCTACATACATATATATATATATATATATACAAATTATATACATACATACTTCCTCTTTTATATATTTAGATAGCTGTGCTTTACCCACAGCTTCGCTCGGGACAAATTAAAACATATTAACCTGACCAGCACTATCAAATCTTTGTTTAGTTTTACATTTGCCTTTTTTTAGACTTTCCTTTGCCCTAACTGATAAACTACAGCTGGTAATTTTATAAATGATATCCTCCCATAAGATTTACATTGAAACTTACAGAACCCGTGGGGTTGAGCACTAAGGTGGGAAGTGGACATTATCAGGTCTATATGTTAATGTGATACATAAGCTACATTCATACAAAATGTTAGCTTAATCGGTCGAGTAGTTTATGCGTGATGGAACTAAAAATATCTAAACATACATCCAAACCTCCTCGCTTCATTTGCCTGCAATGCTGGGAATACAATTTTGCGCATTATAAGGTTAAGAGGAGGTCCAGTCAGGCTTGAAATTAGGTGTGAGGTTGCTGGGGATGATAAAAGTACACCAACAAATGAATAACAGGCTTTTCTAATGTAAAACCCCCATAAGACAACGTACTGTGTTTGGCCAATACACATTTTCTTTAATAACTCGGTAAATATGTATTCTAGAATGACGAGATTGGGCTTAAAAGTTTCTCCTCACTAATTTCCATCTTTTTCCATGCATTAATTTCACATCCGGGGCTTTTCTAACCCTTTGTGGGCCCAAAAAATCGAAATTTGAAAGATTAACCTCCATAAAAGGGGTTTAGAGTTTTCCGATTGTTTGGCCCAACAAACTTGTTCAACTGATTATAGAAAGGAACGTCCCTACCAAATTTGAAGTAAATCGGACAAAAAATGTGACCGATTTATATACAATTTTGATCGACCCCCCAAAACGTGTTCAGGGGCGGGTCACGTTAGGAACTTCTATGGTGGTCCCGGGCTTAAGTTTCACCGTGCGGGTCATGCTAATAGTTCACTTTCCATAAGAAATTCACTAAAAACCCAGAGACAAATGTTTTATAGCTTAATATTCAGACACCATGTACTTTTAAAATATTGCATTCAACCTATTCCCTCTCTGAGAAAGAGACTGTCATATCGATAGCTAGCGTTTTACAAATTGAAGGACTTCTAAATATTGCATTCAACCTATTCCCTCTCTGAGAAAGAGACTGTCATATCGATAGCTAGCGTTTTACAAATTGAAGGACTTCAAAATATTGCATTCAACCTATTCCCTCTCTGAGAAAGAGACTGTCATATCGATAGCTAGCGTTTTACAAATTGAAGGACTTCTAAATATTGCATTCAACCTATTCCCTCTCTGAGAAAGAGACTGTCATATCGATAGCTAGCGTTTTACAAATTGAAGGACTTCTAAATATTGCATTCAACCTATTCCCTCTCTGAGAAAGAGACTGTCATATCGATAGCTAGCGTTTTACAAATTGAAGGACTTCTAAATATTGCATTCAACCTATTCCCTCTCTGAGAAAGAGACTGTCATATCGATAGCTAGCGTTTTACAAATTGAAGGACTTCTAAATATTGCATTCAACCTATTCCCTCTCTGAGAAAGAGACTGTCATATCGATAGCTAGCGTTTTACAAATTGAAGGACTTCTAAATATTGCATTCAACCTATTCCCTCTCTGAGAAAGAGATTGTCATATCGATAGCTAGCGTTTTACAAATTGAAGGACTTCTAAATATTGCATTCAACCTATTCACTCTCTGAGAAAGAGACTGTCATATCGATAGCCAGCGTTTTACAAATTGAAGGACTTCTAAATATTGCAAAATTCTTCTAATTTCAGGCCATAATAAACTAGTATAGTATATTTTGCAGTGTTTTCGAACATGATGGTTTCATACTTTGCAGTTATTAGAATTATCATGGAAATTAAAAAGTTTTAATTTGTGAGATTATGTAATTATTTAATGATATAAATAGTGCATTATTACTGACCAAATATATCAAGTCAATTTTCTTTTGGTATCAATTAATAATTTCCAAAAGTCACTATTATTGTAATATATATAGTTCAATAGTTACACGTTATTTGTTATAGTTATGTTATGTTCCTAGATACGACTCCTTAATGTATCAAGTTTATTACAGGAACGTCTCTACAGAGAAATAGCATCAGTTGATGGGGACGTTACTTTAGCAGACATTCAAAATCTTACATATTTGGACCAAGTGTTCAAAGAATGTTTGAGGTGGTCAAATATCGTCCCGGTTGTAGTTAGGAAGACAACGGGGGACCTGAAGTTGAGTAAGTGAAATAACCTTTGAATTAAATTGATGGTTGTTTGTTGGGGATGAATAAGATAATTATCATGATGTTGAAGAATTCTGTTTATAGCATGATTGAATTTTAACAGCTTGGTCTTTGAATCATTGAATGTTTTTAGGCTTGTTTAAGGTATAAATTTGTATCGCACAAAGCATGATGTGTCATTTATCATTTGCCGTTTTTTTTAGCATAATTTGAGTAGTTTGATTGGGCGGGCAGAATTGTTTGTGAGTCTCATTAATTTGTATATGTTACAGTAAGCGTCAAACCCAACACTATAATATTAGAAACAGTCTGGTTTGTCGGGTGCGTAACGCGTCAAATCCGGTCACTTTTAGGCCGGGTGCCCACTGCCGACTTTCGCAGTTGCGCTCGCAAACCACATTTCTTGGAAAATTCGAGCCAATATCGCAGCCCCAGTCAAGCCCCATTTGCAACAATGGAAGCTGTGCCTACTGATGCACTCTACCGACGCGATCAGTCGCTGTAGTTTGCTACAGTTTGATGCAACTGAACGAGTCGGCGCGGCAGTGAACACCAGTAAGCGCGACTTCCATTGTTGCAAACGGTACTTGACTGGGGCTGCGTTAGTGGCTCGACTTTCCGAGAACTGCGGTTCGTGCATGCAACTGCGATTGTCGGCAGTGTGCACCAGGCCGAAATTTGTAACGTTCGACCTGACTTTCTAACAATAAAACAGGTCTTTGTAATGACATGGCCGCAAACTACTTATTTAGTCTGCTGAAATGTCAGTTTTGTGTTCTATTATATGACCCAACAATTAAAGACATTGTTTATAATTATTGCGTTTACCATCCACGTCAAATCAGCTGATCATGCACACACTTATATCACAGACAAAGGTCTTATAGATTCGTTTCTCTGTGCTTATCCTATACTGTAATAAGGGCTATGTCTGTTTGTTTGAAAGATTTATCTCGAGATCCAGTGGAAGGATTTTGCTGAAAGTTTGGGATTAGATGCTTTTGTGTCTAAAAAATCGATTGGTGAAAACCACTACCTCAGAAAAACTCGTATTTTTCTAAACAACTCATATGAAAATTGAAAATTTTAACATTGGGCTTATGGAGTTTAAAATCATAACACCGGTTACTATGAATAACAAAAACAAACCATTAAATCAGCTTCTATAAATTAAAATATTGCAAACAGCTGTTTATCATTATGAAAATAAAAAACCTACTTGAATGGCAACTCTCGTAATGGAAATAAAAAACTACTTGAATGGCAACTCAAACTCTTTTTCACCCGATAGACGAGTGAGCGTAGCGAACGAGCTCATCCGGGAGGTGAGTGAGCGAAGCAAACAAGCTGATTCGGGAGGCAAGTGAGCGAAGCGAACGAGCTAATCTGGTAGGCGAATGAACGAAGCGAACGAGCTCATATTAAAAATGAACGAGTATTTGAAATCAAGCAAATTCAATGCCTCTTCTGCGGAATCAAACACCGAGCATGGCTCGGTCCCCCGGCACTATTTTATACATCTTTATTTGTCTTTGTACTGCTTTCTAGACCATGTTCTATCTAGGAAACACATTTTTTTGGCAAGAGATTAATAAATGACCTGTAAAAACTAACATTAAAACTTTGGAAGTCTACGTGATAGTGTGGAAGGTTGATATTACTCCAACTCCAAAAGGCGCATTTATAGGGAAAATGGCTTCCTCTAATAAAACTTGCAGGTTAAAGGAATAATATTTTAAACACAAAATTATGGAATTCTTTTGATAACAAGAATTTATATAAAGAGTATGCTAAATTTGTCCTCAATCTAGAAGATAAATAAACAGTTAATTATTTCCCCACAGCGCCTGCACAATGCAGTGAAAAGGCTGAGCTACTTCTAATTTCTGTACTTTGTGAGTGTTTGCTACTACTCTCATTCAACTTCATTTTCATGTCAGGAATATATGCCATTGTCAAATATAGAACTACGATGGTTTCAAATAATTATTATCTTGCTCTGCAATAATTCTCCAATTTTTATCTTTCTAGATTCTGTTACAATACCAGCTGGCTACACAGTCATTGTTGCTCTTGGGGCGAACCATTGGGATCCAATGATTTTTCCCGATGCACTTTCTTTTGACCCAGAACGATTCTCTTCGAAGAATATGGCCCAGAGAGAAAGATATTCGTTCCTGCCTTTCAGTGGTGGGGCTCGTAACTGCATTGGTAAGTTGCTATTATCTTTTTAATCTTTCGATATGTTTCTGAATTTTATTTCTCGCTCCAAGAATAAATGACAGAAAAGCCTAATGTTATAATACATAACAAATCAAAATGCAAAATGCAAAGCCAAATACTTGGAATACTAGAGATCGAGTAGTTTAAATTGCATAAACTGCTATTGCTAATATTGACAAATGACTTGTCAGCCCTTCACTGAGTAATTGTCCAACAGTTGTCTACAGTCAGTGGATGAGGTATCATTCCCTCCACTGCCACCACCTCACACTGCCTCGCCCCTGTCTTAGTTTAATGCGGCTCAAAGAAACGTAGAACATTTCAAACCTCTTATACATGTGCTAGATTTTCCGCACGTTATACATGGTTATACTATGAGGGTAACTGAGGGTTCGCGCCACCCTCCATTCTCTCTATTATTACTGAGGGGCTAAAGAAATCGCAGAAATTTCATCTCCATTTGCCATCGCATGTCTCTGTCATATAAGCATTTTTCAATTAAAGGAACACAGTCTTGCGCAATTCAAAACAATTCAAAAGGATGAATTTACTTACTCTTCTAATTTATATTTTTGAAAACACAATTTCTTCACGTTATAATATAAATAATACCCCCGTTACAGCAAACCTGCATACTCAGTGAATTTCCAATGAATATATACACATTAAGCCACTTACCAGGATTCATAAGAAATGTATTCACAAACAAAAGATACCGGTACTTAAAATATTAATTATTCTCTATAAGAATAACATTGGGGATGAGTATGCAGGTTTGCTGCAACAAGGAACACAGAATATGGGTTTTTAAGCAAATATCAATAGAACTCATCTAACTGAAGTCACATACCAAGTTTCATCCATATACATTCATAAATAAGCGACATATAACATTTTAATTATTCTCCATAAGAATAACATGGGGACTGATTACCTAGGTTTGCTACGAGAACCATATAAGAAAAATTGGGTTTTTGTGCAAACAACAATAAGTTTCGTCAGTTTATGTTTATAAATAAGGGAAATATAATTTGATTTTCTTTTTCTCTATAAGAATAACATTAGACAACGTACTGTTTTTAAAACTTTCAATATCACAGCAACCAATTGAAGTAGAGCAAAGGCCAAAATACCAAATTGTTTGTTTTTTTAAGCAAAATTCAATGGTGAAAATTAAAATTTGATTGAAATAAAAATTACATGTGAAAACCCCCCTTCGGATGGTGTGATTGGTCTGGTTTTCGAACTCGTCCAATTAAATGGTACTTTACACATTTGTGCCAAATTTCATTAAGATCGGGCCTTTTTATGAGAGTTATCATACTTACGAACACACATATATATATATATATACAAATTTGTACGAATGGTAATTTGGCATCTGGGGACCTCAAAATGAAAATTTATCATGGTCTTGGGCTTAAGACTTACCATACCACCTACGGTAATAGCTTCTTTCCTATAGCGGAAATTCGCTAAAAAAGGATGTGATTTGCATATTATAACACAAGATTCAAAAATATATCAGGCTAATATATAGACTAAATGTGTTTCAAATTGATAGGAGAAGACAGTGGGGTGGAGCCCTGAGGTCGGGAAAAAATCATCCGACGTTTTTTATCCTCATAACAACCTGGTATGGTCCGGGAACAGATTTGAGGAGCTTTTTTCGCATTCACCTGGAGTGAATTCTGTTCTCCATAAAAATAACATGGCAAGATGCAAGGTATTAGCCAATGGGATGGAGCCCTAAGGTTGGGGTTATAACAAACTTATCCATTTGTTATGGATGAATTACAATTGGCTAATATCACACATAAAATAGGAAAGAATAACATAGCATTTTTGCCGGGTGGGCGGAGAGCCAGATGAGTGTGACATGAATCTTTGTAAAACAATTCCAAAGAACCATCAAACATCAAAATTGGATATTGGGAAGTGATAGAAGAAGCCAATGGGGCGGAGCCCCAATGGGGTCGGGAAAAAATGTAATACCTTCAGTCTCTTAGCAATATGTTAAGGCCCGGGAGCAGATTTGCTGAGCGTTTTTCACAATAACCTCATTTTTCTATAAGAATAACAATGGCAATGTTTTAGCGACTGGGGCCCTAAGGTCGGGATCATAAAAAACCTACCCAAATTTTATGGATCAATGACAATTGGCTAAAATCACACAACAAAACTGAAAAGATAACCGACAATTTTGCCAGGGGGCGGTGCCCTAAGGTTGGTGCTGGGACGTACCCAACGTTGGGACATCATTCAAGACATGCGGCTTCATAAAACCAATCCAAAGAACCATCACTCATCCAAATTGGACTTCGGGGAGTTATAGAAGAAGCCAGTGGGGCGGAGCCCTGAGGCCGCGAAGATAATTATTAAAATATGAGTAGTCCCCAAACAACGCGGTATGATCCGGTAGCAGATCTGAAGAGCCGTTTTCGAGCCATTTAGGAACAACCTTTTCTCCATAAGAATAACATGCCAGCTTTTGGTGCCACTGGGACGCAAGCCTAAGGTTTGGAGGAAAAACATAAAAAATACTTACCTAAAATTTGTTGGTCCTCTACAACGTGGTATGATCCGGGAGCAGTTTAGAGGTGCCGTTTTTTAAATCACCTGGGAGTAGGGGGCATTGGATTTTTCAAAACCAGCAAAGGCGCAGTGAGGATCCTGAGGATCCTCCCCCCCCCCCCGTCACGTGACCCAGGCCGTTGACCCCCCCCGTCACATGACCCAGGCCGTTGACCCCCCCCGTGACGTCAGCCCCCCCCCCGTGACGTCAGCCCCCCCCGGTGACATCACCTGGCGTGAGGATCCACCTAATCAGCAAAGACGCGGTGAGGATCCACCTCCGTCACGTGACCTGGCGGAAACCTAACATAGGCTTCTTCCACCAGTTTTCTAATATAAGCTTCTTCCATCTGCTTTATTATAAATCTATATTATATATTTTTTTTTTGTTTTCTTTTTTTCTTTTTAGTTTATTAACCTAATATTATAAAAATAATACGTAATAAAAATATGAATATAACAGCCTATTGAAGCTGAACCCCCCGGTAGCTTACCACAGCCGAAACACCATTCGCCAAAAAGCCATTCACTCTCTGCTTTACAAGGTCCAGCTCCACTGGCACATTGGCGGTAAACCACCGGGGGAAATAGTGAAGTCTTCCGTCCTCCTCGACACAGCCGAGGCGGAGGATTATTAATCCATCCTGCATTTCCTCTTATATTTTCTGAAATGCAACAGCCACAGTGCAGGGGCAGCACATGACATATGTGATGTCCGGCATGGTGCTCTGTTGGTTGTCGACAAGAGAATGAGGGTTCGGCTAATACACAAGCTATTTCTGCGTTGTAAACAAGTGGAACGTTCCAGAAGCTTTCACCGCTCAGTGGAAAGCCCTCTTCAAATCAGTCAACGACGTAAACAAGCTATTATTGTATTGACCGCTTCCTCACCCTTGTGGAATAACCCCATACGCCAGTGGAAACCATTACTGTGGTAACTTGTTATACGAGGTACCAAATACGATCAGAACAGTGTTTCGTTGTGTAGACAGTGAAGAACACTACAAGAGTTTTTAAAAAAAAAAAAGCCTTATACCCTTACCCCTTTCTCCTTAAAAAAAAAGAAAAGACAAACCACTAATTATTCAAGTCTTAACTGTAACAGCAAAGGCACAGTGAGGATGCGAATGATGAAGCCCCCCCCCTGGCGGAAACCTAACATAGGCTTCTTCCACCAGTTTTATTATATATATATATATATATATATATATATATATATATATATATATATATATATATATATATTTGTTTTGCTTGTCTTTTCTTTTTGGGTATGTTTAGAACAATACCCTTTATTTTATTCAGAAAAAGCGATACCCTAACCTACCCTCCGTTTACTACAACCCTCGCATATATCGGGGGATTAGCCTCCCGAAGGAGCCAAACTATGGCGTTGCGGCATGAGACGTGTGTCGGTATCACATTAAAGTCTCCCAGGTCGGCCCTGAGTTGCCGACACTTATGTGGGGCCAACGGTCTTTCTAGCCAAAATTCAACATGTAATTTTCCGAGGAAGCATCTCGTATAGTAGTACACCGTTTGCAGAAATACCTCCGCGTCTATCGAATCCACCTCTGATATCGTGGAATGTATATGGAAAGGCATTGTCGCTGGATAGGACCCTACCGGCTCCGAAACCATTGTGAATAAATGAAACATGGTGCACCGCTTGCCAGTACCGTTAGAAGGAGACTGACGGGTAGGACCGAAGGTGTAAACAACTCGGAGGGCAACTCGGAGGAAACCGCCATGACGTCATCCTCATGCCTACGTGACCGCCACAGTCGGTTTACCCATTAGCGGTTCCAGTGGAAAGTTCCACGACCGATTTCTCCTCCCGACCGGATTGCTATTTATGAGCGCGTCCTCAGGGGTTTCGCCAGTTTGTCTTTGGAGCTCTTACTGTGTGGACGAAGTATTGCTGCCTCTGCGATACACCTACACAACTTGCTGTTCATTGCCTTTGGATTCTCGTAAAAGTTAACGTAAGTAACAACATATTTATCAATTAGCGTTTCTATTTCAATTATTCGTTATTTTTTTTTATTTTCGTTACTATCGCGGTGATTACTTGTGTGACTGTTGCGACTTTCTCTTTGGATATCTTAAAATGTAAGTAACATGTAATTTACTTTTTCATCAGCAAGTTTACCAATGCTCTAAAATCTTATTAGCTAACATTAATATTTAATCTTTTAAATATCCCAGTACACTGAGCCTTGTCGTTGTTTCTTTTCAGATGGAGATGAGTGAAACCGTAATGACCTTGGAACAGTTGTGTTTTCTAACGATTAAAGTTAATGAACCAAATTTAAAGAGCAAAATAGACTCGCTTCCACTCCCTTTTAAAACCTTTTAAACTAATTCTCCTTTTAAACTTTTTGAGTGAAATAAAATTTGGTTTTGCTTTTAAATCGAAGTTCCGAGTGCCTAGTGGAATTACAGACGAGGGTGAAATTGCTATGTGTGAGCGTAATAAAGACAAAGACGTGTACCAGTGTTGGGAATGTCATAGGAGCGACTCATGTCATTTATTCCTATCTAACATTATTAAAAGGGCTAGACTCGCCTCGTTCCCAGGGGTACCGCTACCAAAGTGTTTCTGCTGTGGCAACTGTGCCTTTGTGGCGGACGGGGAATACAGATACCCGATGTATTTTGTAGATGGCTGATCCCCGCATGTGTGAGGTCTGCGGGCGCGTCTACGTGTCCGCTAGAAACCTGGATCGTCACGCTGCATCCGCCCACAGCGACCGCCGTTACGACTGCCATGTCTGCGGTAGACACTTCGGGCGAAGTGACAACTTGCAACGCCACCTCGCCACAGTTCATCCTCCTACTCCTCACGACCAGGTGCCAGGTACAGTTTTAGGTTAAATAGGAAACCGCCAGTAGATTTGTTAAGCATGCCTTCTTCTCCGATATCCTCACCCATGACGCCACGGTGCGTCCGTGGACTTTGGTAACTAATGATTTGTTTTCGAGAGAGATTAAACGGCTTTAGCCGAGTAAACAGATTCAAGTAGTGAACAAGGGGCTGCCAGCCTCTGTGCAAATCCTCACCATTGTATTACCGGGTTCAAGTAAACTGGCGATCGAGATGAGGAAGAGGTCGCCAGCCCTCTGTGCAATTCCTCACTCTTGTATTACCAGGCTCAGGTAAACTGGCGATTGAGACGAGGAAGAGGTCGCTAGCCCTCTGTGTAATTCCTCACTCTTGTACTTACCGGGCTCGGGTAAACTGGCGATCGAGATGAGGAAGAGGTCGCCAGCCCTCTGTGCAGTTCCTCACTCTTGCATTAACGGGCTCAGGTAAACTGGCGATCGAGATGAGGAAGAGGTCGCCAGTTCCTCACGCTCGTGTTTATCGGGGTAACTAATAGGACTTGTTTTACTGTTCGCAGGCTGTCCGTGCCCGTTGTGCCCCGTCGCCCTGACCGGCCCCGAGGATCTTCGCCACCATATGGAAGCGGTCCACGGAGCGAGCCCGTCGGCTTCGACCTCCTCCTCCTCCTCCGCAACGCCACCCGCCAGAGACCCACGGCCCGAGTGCGACGCGTGCGGGCGGCGATTCGCCCGCGGAGACCTGCTCCGGCGTCACGTGCAGCTGGTGCACGCCAACGAGGTCCGCTGTCCCGATTGCGGCGCCTTTTTCCACAGGGCCGCGTACCTCCAGCGACACATGGCGAGCGCCCACCGTGGCATGAGGTTCGCGTGCGCTTACTGCGACCGAGGCTTCACCCGGCGCTACAACCGGGACCAGCACGAGGCCTACAACTGCTCCGTCGTGAGGAACCTCGTTGTGGACGAGATGCCGCGCCTGCCCGTGCTGTCGCCCGAGCCCCAGCCCGGACCCAGCCACGAGCCCGGACCCAGCCACGAGCCTCAGCCCGGACCCAGCACGGCACCCGACGGGATGGTGGGCGGTGGCGGCGGACTGCCCGCGTTCCGCACCGTCCAACGGGGGTTCCGCGGACGCCTCCTGACCTTCGGCCTGTCCCGACCCATGGAGGACTTCCTGACCGTGGAGGACGCGCTGGTGCTATTGTTCGACAGCGTCCTGAACCTGTTGACCGACGTCAGGATCCGACACCCGAACATCAAGGTCAACATGTTCCTGGAGTGCGAATTCGCCAACGTCCACGGAGCCACCTGTCTGCGGGCCTTCAAGACGAAGAACGTGCCTCTTACCACCGCGTCCAACTTGGAGGATTTCCTGTCGGCTTCCTTCAACAAGCTGGCGGAAGAGAAGGAACAGTGCCTGCTAGTGGGCAGCGGGTGGAGCTATCTCCGGATACGCGACCTGGAGATCCGCGTCAACCTCTACACCCCGTTGGGAGATCGCGGAGCCCGGTTCGTCCAGCTTCCCAGGACCATCTGCGAGACGCGCGCTGTCATCAACGTGCAAAACGTCGATGACATGTGCTTCGCGTACGCCATCCTGGCCAAGTTCGTCGCGCAACACCCGGAGAGGCCTGCGTCGTATACACCGGACGTCATGGCACGCTACGACTGGGTCGGCCTACGCTTCCCCGTGGCGCTGAAGGACATCAAGGCCTTCGAGAGGAGGAACCCCATCAGCGTGAACGTGTACGGGATCGAGCGTGCCATGGTGGGGAGACGCCCCGACGGATCGCCAAAGTTCCAGGACCGCGTGTTCCCGCTGAAGATCTGCAAGCGGGAGTTGGAGGATCACCGGGACCTACTGTACGTGACCACTGGCGGGGACAGTCACTACGCCTACATCGCAAACGTCAGCAGGCTGGTGCGACCCCAGCTGACGTCCCGCGCCAATGCTATCCACGTGTGTAAGCGATGCTTCGCCTACTTTGACAACCGTCCCAACAAGCTGGAACTGTCCGGTGCCGAGCGCCTGGAGGAGCACATGCGATACTGCACCGCCAAGGCCCCCCTCCGCTTGGACATGTCCCAGAAGCAGCGGATCCGCTTCGCCCACCCCGAGTACACTCGGCGTGAGCGCTTTTGCGTCTACGCGGACTTTGAGTGCGCTCTGCAGCCCGTCGCCGCCGAACCAACGGAAGCGCCACCCGGCACGAGGCCCCTGCAACTGCACGTCCCGTACGCCTTCGCCTACCAGATCGTGGACTCTCTCGGCCTGGAGGAGTTCGAGCCCCGCGTCTACTTCGGGGCCAACGCGTCCAAGGTGTTCATGGAAAGGTTGAAGGTGGACGTGCTGGCGCTGTGGGACTTCCTGACCAACGCGGTCCTACTGCAGCCCGTCCTGAACGACCAGGAGACGCACCAGTACATCGCGGCCACCGGCTGCTACCTCTGCGGGAAGGAGTTCACGGACCGGGACGTCAAGGTGCGGGACCACAACCACGCTCTGCCCTACGAGTTCCGAGGAGCCGCCCACCGCTCGTGCAACCTCAGGTACCGGGAGCAGCGACACATCAACTGCTACTTCCACAACCTGTCCAACTACGACGCCCACTTCGTAGTGCGGGAGCTGGCCATCGACCCCGGCGACGTGGACGTGTTGGCGCACACGGAGGAGCGGTACATCGCTTTCACCAAGCGGTTCCCCTTCGGCCGACCCGGAGGCAACCCGCGACGGAGCAGCAGCTTCGCGGTGCGCTTCCTGGACACGTACAGGTTTCTGTCCATGAGCCTGGCCAACCTGGCGGCGGGACTCCCCGCGGACAGGATGCGCGAGACGAGGAAGCGTTTCCCCGACGACCGGCTGTTCGACCTGGTGCGCAGGAAGGGCGTGTTTCCCTACGACTTCGTGACGTCCTACGACACGCTGTACAGGACCAGGGAGCTGCCGCCCAAGGAGGCGTTCAGGAACTCCATGACCCTGGAGGACGTCAAGGACGAGGAGTACGAGCACGCCCTGAACGTGTGGCAAGCCTTCGAGTGTCGACACCTCAAGGACTACGCGGACAAGTACCTGCGCTGCGACATCGCCCTGCTCACCGATGTCTTCGAGCAGCTCCGTGACACCTCGCTGGCCGAGTACGGGCTGGACCCCGCCCATTACTACACCCTGCCGTCCTACGCCTGGGACGTCATGCTCAAGACCTGCGACGTGGAGCTGGACACGCTGCAGGACTTCAACCTGTACCTGTTCGTGGAGCAGGGGATCCGGGGAGGGATCTCACAGGCCATCACTCGCTATGCCAAGGCCAACCACGACAGGTGCTCGGACTACCGCCCGGACTAATCCACGCCCTTCCTCCTGTATCTGGACGCCAACAACCTGTACGGCTGGGCCATGTCCCAGTGCCTGCCGACCGGAGACTTCCAGTGGCTCAGCCGTGAGGAGATCCGGGCGTTGGACGTCACGGCGCTGGACGCGGAGGCTGAACGAGGCTACATCCTGGAGGTGGACCTCCACTACCCCGCGCGCCTACACGACCTGCACAAGGACTTTCCCTACTGCTGTGAGACGAAGCGTCCGCCGACGGGGAAGTTTCCCAAACTGTTGACGACCCTGGACGACAAGACGCACTACATCTGTCATTACAGGGTCTTGCAGCAGGCGCTGCAAAACGGATTGGAGCTGGTCGCAGTGCATCGGGCGATCTCGTTTCGCCAGTCGCGGTGGTTGGAACCGTACATCCTGATGAACACGGAACTGCGGAAGAGGGCCAGGACGAAGTTCGAACAGGACTTCTTCAAGCTCATGAACAACGCGGTCTTCGGCAAGACCATCGAGAATGTACGGAAGTGCCTCAACGTGAAGCTGGTGTGCACCCCGGAGAGGTTTTCCAAGTACGTCGCCAGATCCAACTTCCTTGACCGGACGTACTAAACGGAGGACGTGGCCCTGGTGCATCTGTCCAAAGTCAACATCGTGTTGGACAAGCCCGTCTACGTAGGCATGTCAGTCTTGGAGCTGAGCAAGTGGCTCATGTACGAGTTCCTGCAGAAGATGAAGGAGCGCTACGGTGACCGCCTCACCGTAGACTACATGGACACTGACAGCTTCGTCTTTGACATCGTGTCTCAGGACGTCTACGCCGAGATGAAGGAACGCCTGGACGACTTTGACACCAGCGGCTACCCGAGGTCCCACCCCTGCTACAGCCCCGTGAACGCCAAGGTCATCGGAAAGTTTAAGGACGAGTGCAACGGCCTGTCCTTATTCGAGTACCTCGGCCTGCGTTCCAAGCTGTACTTCATGGACGTCGAGGACGCGGCGACAGGCGGCAGCAAGGCTCTCAAGCGAGCCAAGGGGGTGGCGAAGGGCGTTGTCAAGAACGTCCTCACCCCCGACGACTACAGAGAGTGCTTGTTTAACGGGGTCCAGAAGCACACCACCAACGCCCGGTTCCAATCTCGCTTGCACCGGGTCTACACCGTGGAAGTGGACAAGCTGAGTCTCAGTCCGGCCGACGACAAGCGGTGCGTCCTGCCCGACGGCATCCACACTCTGCCGTGGGGACACAAGGACGTCCCGCCGCTACCGCCAGCCAGGAGGAGAGGAGATCAGCCGCAGCGGATGGAGGTGGACGGCGAGGAGGAGGAGGTACAGCGCCAGGATGATGAAGAGGACGAAGAGGAATTCCCGGTTTAGTTATATATTAATTTTAAGAAAAAAATTATAAATAGTATTTGTAAGAAAATATACGATAATAGCTTTATGTACAGCATAAACCCGAGTTGTTTATTTTCCTCCCCTTCGCACACTCAAAAGTCACAAGCCGGTAGGATCAGAAAAACTAAAGTGTGTGTGAAAGGCGTTATGGGCCGTTTGGTCCGAGCCGTGCAGCTTAAAAAGCCCCCGCCAACCGGGAGCGGTTGGCGGCGCGTGTCGGGGACAACCCTGAAGGAATTACTCAGCGGTCTGCTGATGTCCGAGGGGTCACCCTCGAATTGCTCAGCGGCTTGCTGATGTCCGAGGGGTCTCGTGGCGCGCCCTCTTTGGCGGCCTTCACTGCCACTTGGCGGGGCCTCAGCCAGTGACACGCGCCGCTGGTATATAAACCTGAGGTCCAGCCCCGCTGCCTCAGTTTTGATAATTTTTCTTTTTTTCAAAATTTAGTAAGGATAAAGGAGAGAAATGAAAACACAAGCTTTACCATAACGAGACATGTATTGTACAGTAATACAAACAATAAAAGAAAAACCTTACAAACTAGTTTTTAAGCGAATATTGAGTGGAAGAGCCTGCGGACCAGAGCGTCGTTGGTGGTGGGAGCGGTAGGGTCGAAGAGCTGAACGTAGTCGCTGAGTGACATGTGGAGAACAGCCCGGCAGTACAGGTAAGTGAGGCAGTAGTAGCCGCAAACAGAGGTATCGTATCCCTGGAGCCGATACCTGTTGTAGATGTAGTGGCGGTGATGAGGATTGCGCCTCAGGAACCTTTGAAAGTCGGCCTGGAATGGCGGCCTCCCGTAGCTGTCCAGATACTCGAGTCTGTCCTCTTCCGAGCAGTAAAACACCACCCAGTGTTCGCCCCCCTCGGTGTGTGCTACCGTGTTAGACACGATGGCGGTGAGAGGCTTGACTGGCGCGTCCGGTAGTTGGTCAGAGGCGTAGACCGCGACGTTCCTCAGTCCGGGGATCCTCGCCAGGCATTTTCTGATCTGAACGGTATTCATCGTGGGCGGAAGCAGCACAGGCAGCTTGAGACGGACGGGTCTGGCCTGTCGTTAGCCACGAGCCAGTCTCGCAAGACGATGCAGTTATGAAGGGCGCAACGGTTGTGGGAGCTCTTATGGTGGCGACAGTGCAGAGTCTGGTAGGCGGGCGGACCGTTGAGCGACCCGCAGCCCAGATCCTCCATGTCCTGAGCGGCGGTGGTGGCGGGTTCGGTTATGAGGTGGCGCCGTACGAAGTCCCTCTTCTGCGATCCCTTGACGTAGACCAAGGGGCGGTGGATGAGGTAGGAGCGCAGCTTGTCCAGCAGGGCGACGTACGCGATGTCTCCCTGGTCCCACTCCAGGCCGTGGCAGTGGCGCGTAAGCCAGACGCTCTCGCGCTGTTTCTCGGAGGTCAGGAGGTCCTTGCTGAAGGGCGGGCGGGCGATGTGATGTAGGAGCAGCGTGCCGGTAGTCACGTCCACCACGCAGACCTCTTTCAGTAGAAAGTCGTTGTCGCTGTCCTTGAAACACTGCATGTCCATCACCACGCTTCCGTGATGACAGCGCGCTGGCAGTGGCTCGTTGTAGATCGGTGGCGGCACGTCCATCTCGTACGATTGTCCAAACTGATCTGAGCGCGCACCGCTGATCCGAGTGCGCTGCTGTCGGGCGACCTTGGACTCGCGCGCATGCGCACCATCACCTAACGGTCCGCACGGTGGCCTTGAGCGCGCGGCGGCAACTCGTTTACCCGCCAAAGTCCACCTAACGGTCCGCACGGTGGCCTTGAGCGCAGCAACTCCTTTCCCCGCCAAAGTCCACAGTCACGTTGCGGTTGCGATCCACTTCCACTACATTGTCCAACTCAGCATACACTACGCAGTTGACCTCCTCCGTCAAGGCTTCGGCAAATCCGATCTCTATGCGCAGATTGCCGTTGCGCACCAGGTTCCAGTGGCTCGCTTGACCGGCCGACAGGTCAGGCGTCAAGTCGAACGCCATCACCGTACAACCGTATATGAACTGGGAGCGGTCTACGTCATTACCGCAGTTCAAGTAATGGATGCCGGTGCCACTGAACAGCGTGTGATATTCGAGCACGCACAACTCTTGGCTTACGGAGTAATCAGGTTGCAGCGGTTTGCCGGGCACTTGCTCACCGTCCACGTACAGCGCGAAGAAATTCGTCTTGTAATGATGAAAATTGAACGGGTTCTTCTTGTAGTCTCCGTTGAACGCCTGGTTGTTGACTAGCCCGACTATGACCCGTTTCGGCAGTTGGCCGAGGAACACGCTGTCCATAGTCTTACCGCGGATACCGCTCGGCAACGTGACGGTTTTCACTTCCACGCGGGTGATTGGGTATTTGGCTGTGCCGGTCTCCAGCGTCCTACTGTGCGCCAACAGTACGCTGGGATTGATCTTGCAGCGGCGAATGAACAGGCTGACATCGCTGATCGCCACCTTGTAGTCGGTGATGGTCTTGGACATGATGGCGAATGAGTCGCGCGATCTGATCAGACGGAACCGCATCTCGACACCGTTCAGCATGAACTTGTCCTGGTTGCACAGATCGACGTGCAGATGTCCCACCATGTCCACCAAGCGGCTGCCCGCGATCCACGCCCGCCGCGTTACAAGCCCCACGTTTCCCTCCTCGCAATCGTCCATCCTAGCGGTGGTGTCCTCCATGAACAGCTCCGCGGTGAGATGTGTGCTCTTAGCGTCCTTGCCGTAGGTCAACATGTTCTCCAGGTAGGCGCGATAGGCGTACGTGTTGTTTTGCGGCGACACCCGTTTTTGTTGAGGTACAGGTCCACTTGACTGAACAGCGAGTGGAGCCAGTTGTTCACCGGGCCGACCTGTTTGATTGCGTCCTCCCCCGTCACCGCGGCCCCAGCGGCCGTTTTGATGGTCGCCTTCACGTACAGTTACGTCTGCGACAGATCGGTGAATTCATCTCCATGACCGGGCACTACGAACTCTATAGGCGAATCATCCGTCAGCGACGAGACCGGCTTGTAGCAGACCCATTTGCTGCTCTCGATACTGGTCTGCGTCGGGGGCAGAGAGAACAGGTCCAACTCGGTCTTTACGCACTCGCACGACTTCTGATGTATGAACGACATTATCCAAAAATGTCCTTCGCGGTACTCCTGCTCTTCTTACGTCGCACAACGGTCTTGCTTCTCCTCTTCTTAGCGACGCGTCTTGCGGGCTTCCTTTTCCTCTTGGGCGCGGCGCTCTTCTTCCTCGCTCCGAGGAGTTTAGCCAGAGACTGAGGAGTGACCCGCTGTACACGCCTCTTCTTATAGGTGCCGCCACCGCTCAGCAAGCGATCCAATTTATCATCGACCCTGCGTTTCAGCAACCCGGTAAACTGTCTGAGCCTGGCGTTGGCCGCGACACGGGGGTCGGCTGTGCCCGCCGCCACGTCGCCCAAGAAGCCCACACCGGACCTCAGCGCCTCCTTGCCCAGCGCCGATGCGCCGGATCTGATTAACGGGACCACTGTACGCATCAGCCCGCCTAGGAAACTGCCGATACCTTGACCGCGTTGGAAAGCGGCTCCTCTGAATACGGAGGACACTCCGTGCCCCGACTGCTGTTGGCGGTAGTACGCCAGGTAGGGGTCGTTCGGGTTCATTGCTGCTCTCTGCGCAGGTGAAGCTTCATACACGTAGTCCCGAAGCGGAATGGCAGGTGGCGCCCGACGCTGTCCCTTAAATCGATTTCCACGCTGTCGAAAGAGCTCTTCATCAACGGCACGTAGTGAGGGTCGGTGAAGTGCACGGTGGTACTCGCGCCGTAGGTGTAGCTTTTAGCGTCGATGTTCACAATCTTCAACAAGGGCGCTACCGTGTCGCCTACTAGCTGGGGTTCCACCAAGTCGCAGTCACGTACATGTGCGAAGGGATCCCGGCCAATAAGTCGGGTGGTCTTATAGCTTTTCTATGTTTGATCACGTTCACGTTGTGCACGTCGTATCCCAACTGTAACGCTAGAGTGGGGCTAAATTCCAGTTGCACCACGGTCTGGTCCATCGAGATCAATTCCACCCTCCCGGTCGCCTTGTTGTACTCAAACTGGCATTGGTGCAGGTCCAGTTTTGGAATGGCGTTGATGGATCTAATCAGCCATCGCCACCCAATCGCACGACTGACGGTAAATGGGTGATGTAGTTAGCCACGGTGTTGTTTGGATAATAGTCCATTGAGCTGTTGCTGGGCAACGTCAGGTACAGCTGTCTGCGCTTTTTCGTCATAGCAGCTGTTGCACTTCGGATGCAGGTACACACGAGTTGAAGTCCTCTCCGTACCCGACCCACTTGACCAAGTAGCGCTTACTGCGGCCTCGTCCTTTAGTGTCCAGTATTTTATCTATTTGGTACAGGCGGTCCGGGGCAACCGTCACCTTTTGCATCTCGTGCTCGTAGAAGCGCCCTTCCAGTGGCGTGCCGTTAAGGTCGCGCAACACGTACAGGGGCAGGGGAAGCGACCCGTAAACGTGGTCCACCACGAACAGCTCCTGCTCCAATTGGTCTCGTAACCTTTGGCAAACGTACCCTTCTCCTTGGCTATGCGCACCGTGTAACCCGGCTCGAACCTGGGCTTGTGCCGCCGGATCGCCTTTCCGTACATGTGACGCCACGCCTTGTACACCGTTTGAACATCGCCGCTGTCCACGTCCGCGGGCCGCAGGCCACCACCCAGGCTCTTGTGCGGGCTGCCGTTGTAGGCGTCCACAAGCCTGTCCAACACGTCCACGTAGCGATACGTGTTCTTGTAGGTCAGGTAGCGCCACATGCGGGTCTTGAGCGTGCGGTTGACTCGCTCCACCACCGCCGCCTTCACATCGGGGTTCTGCGTGGTGACGTACGTGACGCCGTGACTCTTGAACACTCGCTTGGTAGCGGCCCCGGTGAACTCCGTCCCCTTGTCGGTCTGCAGGCAGCGGGGCGTCGCCTCAGAGAATATTCTCTCGAACGAAGCGGCTACTTCGGGCCCGCTTTTCCTCCTTAGCGGTACCGCGAACAGCCGCTTGCTGAACACGTCGATCACGGTCAGCAGGTAGTTGACTCCGTCGTTGTACCGGCTCAGGCCGCGCATGTCGTTCAGGTCCGCCTGCCACAGCTCCCGAGGTCCGAACACGACGTAGCGGTTGCGGGGAAACTTCTTGCGCGCGGGCTTGTGCAGCGTGTACGCGTCCTGGGTGCGCAGCCAGTCGGCTACCCGGCGTTTCGATAGGCGCGCGGCTCTGGTCAGAGCAGCCACCCCGCCGAGGGAACCGGGCTGGCTCGGGTCGTATTACAACTTCTCCATTACGGTAAGAACGGCTCCCAGTTGTCCAATGACGATTCCTGGTCGGGTTCCTCGGTTATTATCCTTCTCCTGGCCGCCGGAGGTCGCGGTCTCAGGCGGTCTAGCATCGGCGTCAACCTCGGTGACAGGGGTGTCAACGAGGCCGTCGTGTCTCTCCAGGGGCTCGATGCCGAGTCCAGCCCCACGCCTAGGTAACGCAACGCGGTGGGATTGTTCACGTATTCTTTGGGCACGTTCATGTCCTTCAAGGCGGTCATCACTTGATGCCAGCCGGTAGGCAATCGGTCCGCCCTTCGCGCTCTCACTATGCTGTGCGCGATGTCCACTATATTGGAATCGGGGATCTTCACCTTGTCCACGTACACCGCCCCACTGGCGTCCCAGGCGATGGGGCTGCCTTGTCGGGTCATGAATCGCAACAAGTTGCGCGCCACCGGCCTGCAGATTTTTGAGAACGATTCCACAATGTCCTCCGCCGAGGCGCTAGACTCGCGTTTCATCTGACCCGGACCTCCCGCCGCTTCCTCCTCCTCCCTCTCCTCGCCCTCGATGATTGACAGACCTATGGGTTGACGTTTAGCCGCAGAAAAGTGCAGGAACCGCTGTAACACCTGCTGATATTGTTTCCATTTCTCCGTATCGTCCAGCCGCTTGTCGCTCAATATGCGATGCATCTCAGCGTCCAGGCTGGCTGGCTTATTGGCGCTACCTGCTCCTCCTCTTGGTACCGGTCCCGGTCCTTCTCGCAATCTCTCGATGAGCTCCTGCGGTACAACCACCATTTTCCTAGCGTACTCCATGTCCGATTAGCTTCTGCGCTAGAACGGGCAGAACGGCGTTCAACAGCAGGGGTAGGAGGATCCCTCCGCCCCGTTGGACGAGGTAGTGTCGCTTCTTGGCCCAACCCTCGCCGCGTTTCACCAGCCGTCTGAGCGCCTGTTTGTGTTTACTCAATTTGCGTTTGAGGCAGGGGGAAAGTGGTACGTTTCTGCGTATCACGTTATACGCGCACTTGCACAACGACTTGATGCGACTCTTGTCACACGCTTTTAACAGGGCCTTGCGTTCTTTGGGCGTAGCGTGTACTAGGGCCCTTAGCAGCGCTGCGTCTTTCTTCACGCGGTGTGACATGATGACTGACGCTGGCACGCACTCGGCCTATTTATCACTTCTTCTTGGGCAGGTACACGTAGTTTACCGGGTCGTCTGGGAAAATGGCCGAACGTACGCGCATCTCTTCGGGCGTGGACTGTTTCAAGTCTATGAGCAGGTAAGCGTACGGGTCGCGCGTTGCGTCAGCGTAAGCCTCCTCCACGAACTTGGGGTTTTCCGGGTATACTTGACGGGCCAGGTGTTTGATCTGAGCGCGGTCTCTGGGATTCTTGAAACACACTATGTAATGAGCGTTCAGCGATATGTCGCGCTGGCCCCTGCCCTGGTGAAACAGGTTTTGCGTGATGAAGAACACGCTCATGTTGCGGTGGTGCGAGCCCTTGGTGAACAGGTCCACCACGCCTGGGCCGGCCTCACGCATCATGTCGTCGACGATGACCAGGGCGGGCTCGCTACCGTCGTAGTCGTCCAGGTCTGGCAGACCGGCCACGTAGCGCACGACAGAGTCCGCACGGCTCTTGCCACCGCCGCCACCGCTTCCATAGTGCCAAGTGATACGGGCGAACCGCGTATCGCACATGTGGTCAGCGTGCTCTATGAAGCGAGCCACGAAGTGCGACTTGCCGCTGCCCGAGAGCCCAGCCACGATGGCGGTGAATGGGTGTTTCCACCTCAAGTCCATTGCGTCTACTGACCGCCGTGCACTGCCAGCTTGGCTCTTGTAACTAAATTCTTTTTCTCGCTTTTTTTATTTGATTTATTTATTTATTTTCTTTATAATATCAAAGGGAAATAAGGGTATAGGGAATATCGTTTATTTTTTATACAAATTCCAGGAGAGGGAATTTACTGCTTGGAGGGCCGCTCCTCTTCACGAGGCTCATCCTCGGCCTCACGCCAACGTTGTATTGAGTGATGGTGTTGTCATCCAGGACCGTGAGGTACCG
The DNA here is from genome assembly GCA_963675035.1 of Allygus modestus. Taxonomy (NCBI): domain Eukaryota; kingdom Metazoa; phylum Arthropoda; class Insecta; order Hemiptera; family Cicadellidae; genus Allygus; species Allygus modestus. Next base: position 57,319,276 of record OY776114.1, read on the forward strand.
CCGAGGCATGTAAATGCGAACCGGGTCATCACCGACGAGACCCTCCAAGGTGACCAACACCACCTCGCCGTATGGTGTATCCACCCGCTCGAGCGAGCGAATCGGATAAACCACGTTGTCCTGCAGGTCTACGATGCGGGTGTAACCCGCGGCCTTGCAGTTGTTGAGAGTTGTCCTGAGGTCCATCTTCTGGTCCATGTGGTGCATGATGGCGTGGCTGGATGCGGGATGACTGGCTCTCGCTGCCGAGTCGCCTTTTGTTGGCAACGGCTACGTGCCAACTCGCCCGTATCAACAACATGATGACATAGTTACTCGCTCAATTCCAGGAAGGGTGATGTAATGGAAAGCTTTACTGCATAAACAAGTGGATTCTTCTAGAAGCGTCTCGGTTATCAACTGATTAGTGGAAGTTTCCACGCTCAATTCCAGGAAGGGTGACGTAATGGAAAGCTTTACTGCGTAAACAAGTGGATTGTTCTAGAAGCGTCTCGGTTATCAACTGCTTAGTGGAAGTTTCCACGCTCTCTCTGGTTTACTGGGTAGCGCGCCTGGAGTGTGCGCTCCTCTTGGTTTTCCCTGAGATGACGCAATCGGTCTTTCGCCAGGTGGGCAGCGGAGTAGCGGTCCTAGTGATCCCGTCGTATCTTGACTCTCCCGTCTCGCTATTCGCCAGCCATAGGTTTTGCAATCTGGATAGCAGGTCCTCTAGACATATGCAGATTTCATAGTTTCGCTCCTCGTCCAAGTACAAGCCGCAACTGAACGTGGGGTGACCTCCTTTGAACACATTCATCTTCAACAGTACGTTACCACTGTTGGTAGGGTTCTTCACAGTGTACTGATATCCGCCAGCGGACCAGCACAGTGTCGGGGAATCGATAGGCACTTCCTTCCTCTTTACAGTTCACCCATCGAGCTATCTCTTCTTTGACGCACATCCCTGCTGTACCGGCGGTGCGTTGGCGTTCTCATCGTTCATTGCGTTCAGCTCCTCTAGGAAGGAGCGGATCGTATGGTCCACTTCGGCTGTACTGACTCCGTTTCCGTTCATGGTAACGTCTCAAACAACACTGAGGTCGCGCTCGCAGCTCTGCCTCGGTTTTATAACCGGGTCGCGCGCGCTCCAGCGGACCTTCTAGAAGCTTCCAGAAACGTGAAGCTCCTCACCTGCATGCTGATCCGGCTGATGACGTCCGGGGGGGCTGACGTCACGGGGGGGGCTGACGTCACCGGGGGGGGGGGGGGGGGGGGCTTCATCAATTGCATCCTCACTGTGCCTTTGCTGTTACAGTTAAGACTTGAATAATTATTGGTTTGTCTTTTCTTTTTTTTATGGAGAAAGGGGTAAGGGTATAAGGCTTTTTTTAAACTCTTGTAGTGTTCTTCACTGTCTACACAACGAAACACTGTTCTGATCGTATTTGGTACCCCGTATAACAAGTTACCACAGTAATGGTTTCCACTGGCGTATGGGGTTATTCCACAAGGGTGAGGAAGCGGTCAATACAATAATAGCTTGTTTACGTCGTTGACTGATTTGAAGAGGGCTTTTCACTGAGCGGTGAAAGCTTCTGGAACGTTCCACTTGTTTACAACGCAGAAATAGCTTGTGTATTAGCCGAACCCTCATTCTCTTGTCGACAACCAACAGAGCACCATGCCGGACATCACATATGTCATGTGCTGCCCCTGCACTGTGGCTGTTAGTAGTGGGCATTTGGGGCTTCTGGGCCAAGTGATTGACAGCTTCCGGTCACGTGACCGGAAGTGCTGAGTCATGAAAGACGTCATCTGAGGCTGAGCCAGTGACGTAGGCGGTTTTGTGACGTAATGAGGGAAAGTTTAAAGTTCAAGGTCACTGGGAGGTAATTTTAAAAAAGTACTACCTCGCACTCGTTTCATTCGATTGCTTCATTCGATAGTTTTCATTCGATAAAAATATCGAATGAAAACAATCGAATGAAGCAATCGAATGAAACGAGTGCGAGGTAGTACTATTTCATTTATTACTTTATTTCTTTTTACTTTTCTTTTTATTTACAATAAGTTATGTTTACAATAATTTATGTTTACATCAGTTCCCCGTTGTTCGTTGTCATCGATGTTGTTGATCCGGACGAGTTGCGGCCATCACTTCGCTTTCTGATGAAAGACGGTAGATACTTCGATTCCTGCGCAGAGTCCATGTTGTTTTTTGATGCGTAAAGTTCCAAAGATAAATCGTAACCGGACGCAATGAGAAGTCTTAACTCTTCATTAAAAACCTCGAGGTCTTGGAAAGTCGCCAGATGAATAGAGTCATAATGAATACACCTAATTTTGATGGACATTTCAACAGAGAGCTCGATGTTCACCGGTCGAGAGCCGGAGGTGTACTGACTACTCGCTAGCTAGCGTTTTGGTATCAAACAAAATGGTGGGGGTAAAAGTGTGGTGGGGCGGAGCAGATGGCGGACGGCAGATGGCAGGCGGCAGGTGGCAGCTGGTGCGAGGCAGATGGTTGCTACTACATTCGCCGCCACAGTAATGCAATCCTTCGGCGTAATTCTTGTATTTTATCTTGTCGGTTCATTTGATACGTTTTACATCTACATATGCAATAGCTGAAACACTTGCACTTACGACAAGCTTTCCCGTCAACTTGATCGCCTGGTATTTTAAAACATTGTAACTCGCAACAATATGTCTTCAAATTGTTATCGAAAAATAAATTGTTCATAGGTGGCACCGACATGTTAGCTGCAGCGTGTGTTAGACAAGACTGAGACTAACTTCACTGCTCCCTCTCTTTTATACCTCTTCATAAGTTAACCCTGAATGAAAGTTCAAGGTCATCCATTTGAATTTTAAAAAAAAAGCAACACAGCAGTATATAAAATAATATACTGCTGTGTTGCTGTTTTTATTTTTTTTTTTATTTTTTTTTTATTTTTTTTTATTTTTATTTTCTTTATTAAACAAACATCTTACAATACAATAAGCTTAAGTCTAACATTGATGACTAGAAATACAAACAGAAAAATACAAACAAAGACATTATGTACAAGGATGCGTGATGTGCAGAGTGAGTTCCGTCGAGTTGTTGCCGCTTACACCGTGTGATACCAAATACAACGTCCCCGGTTGAATATCTCGCAAATCTTCATTTTGTAGCAGTTGAACAAATCGTTTTGGAAGAAATACTTGAAACTTCGGCTCATCTCCTGGAGAGAAAGGTCCTTCGCTCAATGAAACTAGAATTGCTTCTCCATGTGTGGTTTCCACTTTCTTGATGTTATGAATAATGTAGTGTTTTTGTTCTTTTAGTTCTGAACACTTTTTAGTTAGCAGAAGGTCGGATTTTGAATGAGTGTTGAATTGATCAACCAGTGTTTGTAGAAACTGTTGTGATGCCATCTTCGTCAGTGGTGGTTGTGGTGTCTTCTGTGATGTTGCCTCTTCGGAGTCTCGAATAATACTCGTGCTGGAGCGGTGCTGTCTCCTCGTATTTATAGGCCCCGCTACCCCCACCACATTTCTGTTCTCCGCTACCCCCACCACATTCCTGCGTTTGTTTCAAGTAAGCAGCCAAACGATACGCGTTGTATAATGCACAGTTTGTTTGGCCGTGTTTAAGATCTTTTGCAGCGACACAAATATTACCGAGATTAATGTTAAAGTCCTTACTAATAGTTATATCGAAAACATCACCGTGCGTGTACTTTTGTATCCAGTTCTTTTTTTCTAATCCTCTTGTGTATATATGTGAATATTGTTTGCAAAAGTTAAACATAATACTGTGCAGATTACTGTAGCTTATAAATCCTTCATACCAATGTATGTGATGAAAGTAGTTTGTTATCCATTTGTTTGTACTTTTTGCTTTGGTGTTAAGTTTGTTAAAAGAAAAAGGAGCATCAAACATGAATGGGTAGGCTACAAATGTAAGCAAGTCTAAAATTACTAATTCCTTGATAATAAACCTATCATCATTATTTCGAAATGCTTGAAATTCTATTACACAAGGCTTTACACTCACTTCTTCATCCCCTCCGCTCATCATGGCACCTAGCGATCAACTAAACTGTTTTCCACACCACGGTAGGTTAAATACCAGGCCGTACAGTTGCAGGCGCGTTGGTGTATATTTAACGTGGGCACCGTCCCCAATAGGCCTACCCCACGTGTGTTCTTCTTTACTAAGTCAAACTTTAGTCTTTTTTAACTTCTTCTTCTTCTTGTGTTTCGTTTTCTTCTTCTTGTTTCTCCGTTTCTTCTTCCTGTGTTGTTTCTTCTGTAGCTTCTGTAGCGATTTCTACAAGTGGTTCAAAATCCTTTAACTTTCTCCACATGCAAACTTCATGAGGTATTCTATTAAAAATAGATGTATCCACAGGTCCGTACACGATGGTGCTATCAGGTTGTTTTTCCAAAGTATCGACCAAATATTCTTTAATAATAGCGCTTGCAAATACCAACTGTCTCATGTACCTTGTAATAGGTTCTGTTGCGTAGTTTAAAACGTAGAATTCTTCACGTGACAGTAGAATCTTATTTTCATGTTGAGTCAAGTCTCTAATTCGCACTTGTAGTTGTCCACGATGTTTAACAATATCGATTTCATTGTCACAATCCAAAAGTCGAATATGTGTTTTCCTTCCACACAAACTGTTAGTTAAATAACATTCTATTAAATGTACATGTTTCAAAAATGACTCCCAAGCATTTTGCGAAAATAAAACCTTTTTTGTTCCATGGTGTAGTATTACTGTAGGGGAATAATCCAATGACTTCATCAATCCAACTGATACACTTTTACTGATGCATGCTGAGATGGGGTAAAAGATTCGCAAAAAAACTTCAGTTAAAATGTGAGGAGGAATATTTTCTTCAACTTTCTTCTTCCTCTTTGGTACTACCTTTGATGGTTCTGCATTACTTTCCTCCTCTCTATCTCTTTTACCAAACTTTAAAAATGCAGTTATTTCCTTGATGATTTCTTCTTCACTAGTATTATCACGTTCCAATAACGGTGCTACCTCTGCATCACCTTGTACAACAGATGGAGAACTCATTTTGTAGAAGATGTTACCCATGCGACGATAGACGATCAACTGAAGACCTGCATTGTTGCTCCGCTATTTATAGGTTAGCGACAGTGGCGGTGCCGGTGGTGGTACAACGTTTTACAATACTGTCTTTACAATACCGGTCAACGGTGTGTATGTAACAATTTTATCGTGCAAAATTAAACAATACGCAGATGTATTTGCAGGTACGTTTTCTTGAAATTCCATTTCTATTTTTATATCAACACTAGACGATTTTACAGATTCATTTTGTTTGGAACAATCAATTACAACAATCGGAGCTTTCGATTCAAACTGTACGGGAGATAGTAGAGGTGTATTTGTTTTGCCGTAATATGAATTTTGGAACCTAGCGTACATATCGTATAAAACACTGTACCTTTTTTTATCAAAAGAAATATTAAAGTTGTCGTAGGGAAAGAATTGTGAATTCAGGAACACTTTACAGTTTGTTAATTTACAATGGTCAAATTCACCAGCATTTTCAGTTATTATACTTTTCTTCTTTGTTTGTAATCAAAATATTACATATCTCGCTTTTTCCAAATGAGTAGAAGTTTTTACAGTCCATGTATGCCGTTGTGTTGTAGGTAAAACGGGGTATTCATGAAACTCCCAGCTTCTGAATGGCATTACAATGTCTCGATCGGATTTTAACTTTCTTAATAATGTAATCCTGTGTTCATCATTTAGTCGCACATGTGGTACTCTCCAAACAATCTTGTCTAATGTTAGTTTCCAGTCTAAATTGGCTTCAGTTGTTCCAGCAGATGCTTTAATAATATCATTATCGTTTGATGACCTTAATAAAACTAGTTATTGTTTTACATTTATTATTATTCTTCTGTAATCTTCAGCAAATCCTAAAAGTAATCTTAAAGGTACGTAATAATCAAAGTTTCCCGAAGCGTCAGGAGTAATTATACTTTTGTCTGGTGCAACCCATCCTGCAACAGCTAACAGATTCTTCTCATTTGGTGTTAAAGACGCTAATCCTTTTAATGTACTGGAAATTCCAACCTTTTTTGTTGAATCGACTGTAACTCCTGAAATTTCATATCTAATCTCGTCAAACAAAAATGCCATAGGATTATTTATGAACGGAACAGTGGTTCCAACAGTACCGTCAGCTTTTGTTACTTTTCCTTCAATATATAAATAACTTTCGCATGGAAGAGTATAAATGTCTTGTTGTTGTATAGGAATCCTAATTTCATCGTTATTGTTTAATTTGGACGAAGCGTAAGGGTTGTGCGTGTGATATTCCTTTTCCCATAAGGTCTCGTCGAATGTTGGGCCCTGCGCTATATCCAGTATATCCATTGTTAATGACTTTTAATCCAATTTCTTCTAGAAAACGAATGTTGTCACTTGTTAATCCTTCTACAGCTGATGAGCTACTGACCTCTTTGCTGGTTGGCTCTCTCTTTTTAAATGATAACCCCATTATCTAAGCGGATGATTTTATATGTATTCTTACAGTAATATCTTCTCCTCGAAAGTCAATAAGGTTTCCGTCTTGATCCACTATGTTCAGCACGATGTCTGAAATGAAACTGGTGTTTAACGGTAGGTACACAAGGTTTTGAGGCTTTTCTACTATCTTGAAACCCGGTGCGACTGATGGGTAGAATGTGTGTAATATATGCCGATTTTCTCCATCTCTGTAGGATCCTTGTATAATGTTACATGTAATGTCTATGCTGTTTACTTTGATGATCGTCACAGTTCTATTCCCAGAATGAGTTGTATTAGGTTCTAATACCTTTGTTTCCTTAGAAAACCCCAATAAACTACCAATTGAACGTTCTTGGCCAAAATCAATATAATACTTAGAAGTAATTTCGGCTTTCATTGTATTGTTATTGCCTTTTATCGTTATATTTTCTTTTCCCATATGTTTTTGTATAACTTCATTTATATTATCAATTTCATAAGCTCCTGTTGGTAAACTGAATTCTTCCAAAGCTGAATATTTTCCTTTATTATCTTTTGTCTTGTAATAATGTATTTTGTTATTAATTCCTTCACTAACGTTTGGAATAGAGTTATATGTTGTTAAATCCAATAATGCGGCTTCCCATAGTCTTCCTTTTTGCAAACGTAGCGCTGGAAACAGAATACTGCGCAAAGTACATGAGTTACCGGTTAATGACACTGTATACGAAGACATCTTAAAGTTGACTAACACTTTTAGCTAAAAAGTCTAAACATAAATGACCGCAAATGGATGTATCATCAGGTTGTTTTCTTGTATAATTGTAAAAAACATTTTCTGCCGCACGAAAGTATTGTTGAAGTTCTTTCGGTGGTGGAAGGTTTCCAAAACTGTCGAAATAATAAATCGTTTCACCAAGTTTCTTGTAACACACCCAATGAGTGCCTAATCCTTCACTATTATCCAAATTTACTATACCAGTCTCATTTTTCCACATTTTAACCGGTAATTCATCTTTCATAAATACTCCTCTAAAAAATGGGATTTTCAAACAAGAAGCATATGTAATCAGTTCTTCATTGGTTAATTCTTTGTTTTTAATTATTAATTGCTCTTTCTTATTTAATACACACGATACGGTCTTAGGTATAGTCCTCCTCCCTTTTTTATCATTGACCATATTGTTGGTTTCTTTTTACCTTTACCACTAGTAGATCGACGTTTTCTTCTGATATTACCTCCTTGTTTCTTAGCGGGTCTTTTCCCACGCCTTCTTCTCTTTCCTCCTCCAAACGTAGTTTTTGCTTTCATTGCTGCTGTTACTGCTAAAGACGCTGCTTTTTCACCAATACTCGCGTCACTAGATTTTACTCTTTGCCAAGCTTTCTCAGAAAGTGCTCTATCTGCTATTGATCTATTTTTGTATCACCAAATTTGGAATACGCTATATCGTGCTGTTTACAAGCCTGATCAAGCTTATTTATTCCAGGATCTCCTCTAGCAAGCCGTTTCTCTAATTTGGTTCCAGGACCACAATATTGATATCCTCCAGGTAAATGTAATTCCACAGGTAATAAATCAATCGCCTTGTTAACTATAGCTCCAACCGGTTTACTTAATAGAGAAAATGCTGTTGATGCTATTCCCCTTCCTCTCTGTAATCTCTCTCGATTATGACTGATGCGTTTAGCCCTCGGCATGACTATTTATAGCCAAACTTACAATCAGTAGGTGCACTCTATAAATGTTTTACAATGAATGTAATATTAGTCTTGGCTTCTTGTATTATATATACTGTTTAAAATCCATTTATTATATAGAAATGGATTAATTAATTAAATGTAGGCATAATAAATAAAAGTAGTAAAAATATAAATAAGGTGTAATTGAAGATGTTTCAAATGTTTCTCCGCTGGTGATGGTATCGTTGTTTTCGGTAAAATGAATAAAATCTAAATAGTTGTCATGTTCCCTTAGAAACTTGCCACTTAATCGTTGATAATTAAATAACACATTCCAGTCTAGTTTATCTTTAAAATTGTCAATGTAATTTTCAGAGAGATTTTGATATTTACTTATTACTTCCCAACAGTTATTAAAATTTGATGTCATCTCTACAAGGAAGTCTTCTGAAAACTGTTGTCTTTGTAAAATATGAATCCAGTTAACTCTGTGAAAATAAATTCTTAACATAGTCATTGTGAAGAGGTAGTGTATGGAAAGTTGTTCCCAATCCATATATCTATCAAACCGTTGAACAAAACCATCTGTCAGCACTCCTTGGGGAAATCTCGGCTCTTGAGATATTAAACTCCACGCAGTAATATTGGATTCCATCATCCTCTCTGTATCATCTCTCGAATATGACTGATGCTTTATCCCTTATCATGGGTATTTAAATTCTTTTTTCTCTTATGTAATCTTCATCGTTTTCTGTTGGTTCATTAATCACATTCACTTGATCCCCCTTTCCTAATGTCTTGGCTTTAGAAGGCTCAGACGGTTTATCTAATTGATTAGGTTTTTCTGGATTGTGTATCTTTTTCCAGTCTAAATAGTTGTGGCTGTCAACATCTGAAGCTACAGCTCTTCCTGAAGCCCGATGGATATAATTAAATAAAGCTGCACCAAACCTTTCCATATGTTTTTCATATTCTGTAGTCCATTTCTTGTGTACTATATCAAATATTTTCTTATTTACAGCGTCTCCATCCTGCTCACAATCACCTACATTTGACAATTTTAATTTTTTTACATCATAGCTTGTATCAGTTTCAATCTTTTTGTAAATCGTTAACAATTTTAAAGTCGCTAAATTTACTGCTTCACCATCATAAATGGGATGTTTTATATTGCTTAACCTTTTACCGGAAAACCCCCAATGGTCTTCGTGTACAATTGGGGTTCTTTTATCCATGTATTGTACCGTAACCGCATCAGAAGACAAAAGCGGATCACCAACATTTTGAATTACTTTTCCTTCAAAATTATAATTACCATCAGGTGTTAACGGAAACCCAGCTCTTTTTTCACTATATCCAGATTTTACTCCAAACTCGGAATACCGTCCAAACTTGTCCACACTCATGATGTAACTGAATCGCTATCGTTTAGGTTCTTACTATATATATATATATATATATATATATACGTCTACTGAACAATTATTTCTCGTTTTCGCAGTTCATCAACCAAAGCTACCCATTCGTTTTCTAAACCAGTGTGCCCGGCTTCCATAGCTTCATGTAATAACCTCATTCGATCAACTAACTTATTTATATCGTTGTAATATATTATATTGGTTTTATACAAATTTTTTAATAATCCCCTTCCAGATGTAGTAGGATCAGTTGTTTTTCTTTTTTTATGCAAAACATTTAATTCAGCAGAAGATAAAGCTCTTCTTTTAATTGGAGCTTTATTTGATTTCGAGGGGAAAAGACTAGATATAATGTTTGTGTATTTTATTGACCTGTTTCTATGAATAGGTAGGTCTTTGGAATATTTTTTTCTATGTGCATTTGTATACTCTAGTATATTTTTAAACAATTGTAAATCCTTTTTAGTATATTTACCAGGATTATTTTTAAAGATGAGTTCAAACAAACCTGTTGTACCTTTATATTTCTTATCACCAATAACTATATCATCATTTTCGTTTATATCTAACTTTCTATCTCCAATCATTAATCCTTTATCCTCTATTCTAGCTCCATATGTATGATAATTTCGATTAGCATGTGTGCCATGTAACATTTTTAATGTATATTTTCTTCCAAGTGTTCCTTTAAACATAATATCTGTGCCTAATTTGCTTAAGTTGGATGGGTTGATATCCTCTTCTTCTGCTCTTGTATCTTCCGCACTTGTATCTTCTGTACTTGTATCTCCTGCAATGTTCTTTTCCCTTAAATCTCCTATATCTCCGCTTTCTTCATACTCGTCGCTTTCTTCAGATGTTTGTAACTGGTCAAAACTTTCATCATTCTGAAATTCTTCTTCATATTTGGAAATTGGTAGCATTTTGTCTCCTTCGAAGCGAATTGAAGGTTTTTCCATATTTTGTGCTAATCGCTTTAAAGGTTCAGTAACAGGTTTAAATGTTGTTTCTAAAAATTGCTCTCTTTCATTTATACCTGATTTTAAAGCTCGGTTTTTTTGTCTAATAGAATCACTAAGTGATTTTATTTCTTTTAGTAGCTTTTCCTGGTTAACCATCTTCACACCTTGACGACTTGTACAGTAATACCGCTAATCAGTGTAGTAAAACAAATTTATCAAAACCTATTCTATAACGGCCGTCTTTTATAGCTTGATCTTTCATAATAACCAGAAATCCATACTTTTCCGCCCATGCTTTTCCGCAAAGCTCTTTAAACTTTTCAAATGCCATATCAGCATTTACATGATCGTTATATATATGTTTTAGGTTAGTATCATCTTGTTTAAATACAATTAAAACATTTGCATTATCTCTGATAAGTTGTTTTGGGATTTTGCTATAAGTTTGTCCTATATATATATGCTATCGATGTTATTATGTCTTCCCATGGCAAAGTAGTTTCTAATAGTATCCTGATTTTCACAAGATACATCGTCAAATATAAATACAGAATACGGTTTCGCTTCGTTTGGTTGCATAATGCTATCACTAGCGTTAAATTTGTAAAAATTAACATCGGACACATCAGATAGGATTTTATCCAGCAATTGATACTTTGGTTGTTGTAGGGACTTTGAAAAAATATATAGGTTATTAAACCTTAATCCCTGAGGATTAGTGATCAAATTAAAGACAACATTGGTCTTTCCACAGTTTGAGGGGCCACTTACTATACATCGAACAGTGTTTGGAAATAAACTACCGTGTTTACCATTGTTGATATTAACGTTATCCACAGTTAAATCATCTATGTTATTAATATTGAATCGATCTTTATGGTGAATAATCTCCATCCTGCTCAAAGGTTAACGATAAAATGAGTTGCTTGCATTACACCAAGTCCTTTATAGGTATCCATGAATCCTCAGTTTTGTTAAACCCTAACCACCGCACTTTAACTGCGTCCTTTTTTCTTTGTAACACTTTTTCAACAAGATATACATCACCTACTGTTGACTTTAACATTTCATGTCCATAAAATGCACCTTGCAACAAATCTCCTTTGTTATCTTTTAAGATATACGTTTCAGGTACAGTCGGTTGCACTTTATACACTGTAAAAACTTCATTCGTCCAATTGGGAAGGTATTTCTTGGTAAACACTCCCTTATATTTACTAATCCGTACTTTATCACTTACATTAAATTTTCTTGGCTGCATTTTTTCTACTTTAGGCTTTGTATTTTTCTTTATGCGTTTTAATACATCTTTTGCATTTCTTCTATTTACTTTGTTAGGTTTCATACCAATAGTTCTATGAAACCTGTTGTTATAATCATTTATTAATTGTGGTAAAACATCATACCATACGTAAGAACCTCTTTTTGAAAATTGTTTATAGAGTGCTCCTTTTAAGGTTCTATTGAATCTTTCTACAATAGCTGCTTTTTTCTCTGAATTTGTAGAATAATGATTTATTTTATATTTATTCATTAACTGTGCAAAGTTTGTATTAAAGTATTCTGTTCCATCATCAGTTTGTAAATGTTTAATTTTGTTTTTATCTCTTTTTATAGCTATTTCCATGGCTTCTGTTACGCTTTTACCAGTCTTGTCCTTTAGAGGCAAAGCGTCTGCAACTTTTGTAAAACAATTAATAATTGTGAGTATATATTTAAATCCTTTGTTTATTCTGCTATGCGGTCGCATTTCAATTAAATCCGCTTGATATAGATCATTTATCCCTTTTATAACAGTATTTCTTCTTGGAAACTTTATTCTTGCAGGTTTGTGTAGTTCATTAATAATCTTCTCCTTCAGGTCTGACATGATGGTTTCACGAAGACAGCTGATATGGTATTAAATATTCTTTTGTATAAATCTGCTTATATAGGTCAAGGTCATTCTAAACTAATGTATAAAAGGGGGAACACAGCAAAATACTGCTGTGTTCCCCCTTTTATACGGAAAGGAAAAGGAAAAGGGATGTAGGACGATGAAAGGGTTACTCGTCAATAGGGTTGAGGGAGTAGTGGCCGAATGGTAGAGTGTGGATGTTGTCTGCAAGGATGTGGCGTTTGTCATCATTTGAAGAGAGAGCTTTTTTTACTTCCGTCACGCTGTACAGCTGATGGTTGAAACTTCTGATTGTGTTGAATTTTGCTGTTATATCTTGATCTTCAAATAAACATTTCTTATAGTGATTAAAATGCACATTCTTCTTTAAATACAAACTTTTTACTCCTTTAGCTTTCTTAATGACTTGGTTTTCATTTAATTGTAAAGAATATAATTTTGACATTAGTGCAACAATTTCTTGAAGTATAACACCATTGGCTTCATCTTTAAATTTGCCAAGCACTTTTTTGTTTCTGTCATTGTCGTAGTTTGGATGATCTTTTGGATAGTCGGAAAAGTCAAAGTCGTTTTTGTAATCAAATGTCCGAAGGTCTTCATACATATCGTTAGTAATTATCCAATATATAAAAGCGTCTGTATCCATGTAGGAGATGCCGATGTTTTCTCGTCCATAAAAGGTGACCATCTTTTTGTAATGAAAATCGTACATATGAGTCTTGGAGATATCCAGGATTGACATTCCTATATACAAAGGACGATCCATCTTCACACTTGTTTTCTTCATAGATACAGCTACAAGATTTTCATTAATAATTATAGATGTATTAAAGTTCGGCTGTTGTACGAGTTTCTGTAGTTTGTTCGGATCTGTAACAAGTTTAACGTTTTTATGTCTTCTTTTGTTTTCTAATGTTTTACCGAATATCGCATTGTTCATTAATTTAAAAAAGTCTTTTTGAAAGGCTGATATAGCAGCTGCTCTTCTGGTAGTATTCGAGTCTATGTACGGTTTCAACCAGCACGATTGGGAAAATTCCACAGCTCTATTAATTTTAGTAAGACGTAAACCTAATTCGATAGCTTGTTGAACAACCCAATAATGAGCTACGTATCGTTGTTTATTGTTAAGGGTCATCATTAATTTGGGGTGTTTTCCAGTTGGTGAAATTTCTGTTCTTGCAAGGAGTGGAAGGTCATAATGAAGATCGTGTAAATGTTCTGGATATTCAAAGTCGCAATCCAAAATATATCCGGTATCTCCATGTTTTGGAATTTGTGAAATATCGCCAATACAGTCGGGATCAACCCATTTAAAGTTGTCAAATGGAAGTGGGTTCGACATGGCCCATCCATACAGATTATTCGCGTCGAAATATCCCAAGTACGTTGAAGGTTTCTCTTGATCATGGTCAGGTAGATATTTGTTGTTGGCTTTAACATGTCTAGTCACGCTTTGAGTTAATCCACCTCTAACACCCGACTCAACCATTAAAACCATATCTATATCTGTTAACAGCTGGAGTTTACATTTTGTTTCTTTTAGCATTGCTTGCCAAGCTAGTCCTGGAGATGTATACGAATGTAGAGGGTCCAAACCGTATGCTGCAAAACAGGTTCTTCGGAATTCTTCCATAACATCGCAGAGAAGAGTCACGTCAAGTTTTACATAAAAGTCTGAGTATTCTCCCAAAGTCTTCATATCCAACTCGTTCCATACTCGACATGCATGTTGATAGTCTTCAAGTGAAATTTCCGATTCATTGAGTTTGTTGTTAAATTGTTCTGGTGGAGGAAGTGATGTTTCATTAAATCTATGCAGTCCATCGATGTAATCGTAGGGGAAGACTCCTTTTCTAAGAACCAGATCCATTTTACTACTGGCTACAATTTTGCTTGTTTCTATCAGATCTTCTCTTTTTAAATTCTCAGTTAATTTCATTAGGCTAGAAGGCATAAATCTAAACGAATCAATAAACCTAAGTTTTATTTTGCCAACCTTTTTAGAGAAGCTTATAAATTTTTCCATTGTTGTTGCCAAAACATCTATTGCTCCATCATCTCTTCCTAACTCCGGGATTATGAAATGAGAGTCATATCCACTAAGGTTATGTAGAACAACAGGTATAAAAGATGGAACTTTGTAATTTAAGTTGCAAGCATTACAGGCTGCACCTCTGTAGGCTCCGGTAAGATGGTCGTGGTCACGCACTTTAACGTTTTCTGGTGTAAATAGGTTATTACATAGATAACATGTTGTTGCCAAATTGTGATGTTGAAGTTGGTGTTCATCCATAGGCTGCATCGGTATTTTAATTTTGTAGATTTCTTCCACCTTGGAGGCAATGTAATACAACTCATCTACAAAGTGTTTCGCTGCTTGTTCACCACGATAAATCTTCGGAGCAGATGATAGTCCAAATTCTTGAAGATGTTCTTCAGACAACGTGGATTTTGTTAGTATACAATAACTGTTTGGTGCATGTTTTTGATATTTGCTTCTTTTTGTGATATCCTCTTCTTGTTGTTCAATTGGAAGTAAGGATGCTTCGAAATCCGCGTACACAACAAAT
Source organism: Allygus modestus (assembly GCA_963675035.1). Lineage (NCBI taxonomy): Eukaryota > Metazoa > Arthropoda > Insecta > Hemiptera > Cicadellidae > Allygus > Allygus modestus. The sequence goes on from OY776114.1 coordinate 57,334,318, forward strand.
GGAACAGGGTATTGGTGATTTACTTTATCAAATTTTATCTGCGCTCTGCTGGGATGTGGCAATTTAATTCTTACCTCATAGTTTCCACTACATAACCTTTGATGTTCTACTAACCATTCTGTACCTCCTCTTCTTAATGGTTTGCTCACGTGGCAAAAGCATCTCTTACATGTTGTGATTTTACTTTTATGTTTTGTTAACTGTTTACATACGAGCCCTTCAAAATCTTTTATATACACGTAATGTGATATCTCTCCTTTATTGATTAATAACAGGTCAGTATGATTGTTGCGCTCATTCGATGTTATGCGCAAGGGATACACATTATTTGACGAATCCAAACCAAATATGTTGACTGAAGCCGACGGATTTTGCTTTTCAAATTTTGATATATCAGTAATTGCAACAGGGTAAGTCATTCCCTGGAAATTATACTTGTGTTGAACTTCTTCATATGCTTGACTTGGTCTTTCCGGATGGTTTTTTACATATTTGGCCAACATAACATATTTAAAACATTCATTATTTTCATTTTGCACGTTAATACAGGATTTGGTATTCATATTTTTTGAGGTAGAGGGATATAGCTACTTCCTCTCATTCCATAACCGTGTTTATGAACTCTAACATCCAGACTTGTTATACTTAATAAAGTCCATCCAGATCCTCTTCCTTCATGCTCTTGTAGTTTCGTCAAAAGTTCTTCAAGACATTCTGTTACGATCTTTTCAATATCTGACGCAGCCATGATGGTTCGGTTTTTTGTCATGAAACCTCTTGGTGATGTTTCGTTTTGAATGTTAGTGAATATGGCATCTAGCAACAGTCCAAATTTGATAAAATTTAATTTTTTTTGTTCATTCTTTAGTGTTTTGGTTACTAATTCTTTGGCGTTATGTAAAAAGTTTTCAAGTTGTAATTTTACGTTGTCAATTTTAAAATGTGTTACTACCTTACCAGGTAGTGCTTGAGCGTGTAGTTCCACATCTACTGCTGTTGATGTTGAGGGTCGGTGAAGAGTAGACATAGCAGCTGTTGATGTTGAAGGACGGTGAAGTGTAGACATAGCAGGCGTTGAAGTCGATGTTGATGGTGTTGATGTTGAAGGATGGTGAAGTGTAGACATAGCAAGCGTAGAAGTCGATGGTGTTGATGTTGAAGGATGATGAAGTGTAGACATAGCAGGCGTAGAAGACGATGCAGCTATTGATGTTGAAGGACGGTGAAGTGTAGACAGAGCAAACGTAGAATTCGATGCAGCTGTTGTTGATGGTGTTGATTGTGCATATTGAATAACACTTGGTCTGGAATGTTGGAGTTGGGCTAACATTTGATCTATTTCCTTCAATTCTTCTTCTTCATATTCTTCATCATGGTTGTTGTTATGTTTTAGTTCCTTATGAATTATTAAAAGAAATTCATCCTTAAATGAAGTCTTACAAATATTGCAGCGATGCATAATGTAGGTGTGATCTCTACACAAGGGTCAACGCAATAATAAAAAACACTGCAAATGCCCCTCTATTTATACCCTAGCAAAAGTGGTGGGGGTACGTATTACGTTAAGTTTACTATTTTTTACATTTTATATTTACTATTGTAGCTGGAGGCTACAAAGTTCTGTATTTAGGTCAAGGTCATTGAACATATTTGTCAAAACGGGGAATAGAGCAGTAAATGATTTCATTTTAAACCATAAACTGATCTATTCCCCGCTTTGTATTTAACAAGGACAATTTTCTCCAACAGGAAAATTTAATATATTTTACTACTGGCTACAATTTTGCTTGTTTCTATCAGATCTTCTCTTTTTAAATTCTCAGTTAATTTCATTAGGCTAGAAGGCATAAATCTAAACGAATCAATAAACCTAAGTTTTATTTTGTCAACCTTTTTAGAGAAGCTTATAAATTTTTCCATTGTTGTTGCCAAAACATCTATCGCCCCATCATCTCTTCCTAACTCCGGGATTATGAAATGAGAGTCATATCCGCTAAGGTTATGTAGAGCAACGGGTATAAAAGATGGTACTTTGTAATTTAAGTTGCAAGCGTTACAGGCTGCACCTCTGTAGGCTCCTGTAAGATGGTCGTGATCGCGCACTTTAACGTTATCTGTTGTAAATAGGTTATTACACAGATAACATGTTGTTGCCAAATTGTGATGTTGAAGTTGGTGTTCTTCCATAGGTTGCATCGGTATTTTAATTTTGTAGAGTTCTTCCACCTTAGAGGCAATGTAATACAAATCATCTACAAAGTGTTTCACTGCTTGTTCACCGCGATAAATCTTCGGAGCAGATGTTAGTCCAAATTCTTGAAGATGTTCTTCAGACATCTTCCAATATCTTACCAAACAAAGATTTTTTCTAAGTCCCGAAGTGGGTCAAGGTCATCTGAACATGTTGCCAAAACGGGGAATAGAGCAGTAAGTGATTCCCACTTGGACCACAAACTGCTCTATTCCCCGCTCTGTATTAGGGAAGTGAATTTTGAAGAAAGGTCACAGTTATAGGCAATAAACCTGATAACAGAACCTTTTGTTAATTTATCCAAACAAAAGGAAGTTACAAATGGTTTGCAGGGAGTATTTGCAAAAGTTTTTCGAGGGTAAGATGGGTAATGTCAACCGGTTTGCGCGCCGTATTGACATAAGGTCGGTTTGCGCGCCATACCTTTTTGTAAGGGGTTAGGAAAAGGATGAGAAACATACTGATCAGTTAAAATTAATTTTACAAAGACCAACCAAGGTCGGTTTTACAAAGGTCAACAGCATCCTGAAACCCAGTCGGACGTTGGTCAGTAACGGGCGCCAGGCAACTGTGAACCAAAGTTTTAACCAAGGTTAGTTATAGCGTGTAAGAAAAGGACATACCAACCAAGGTCGGTTTTACAAAGGTCAACAACATCCTGAAACCCAGTCGGACGTTGGTCAGTAACGGGCGCCAGGCAACTGCGAACCAAAGTTTTGACCAAGATCAGTTTTAAAACGTGAAAGAAAAGTACATATTTCATTAGTAAATAAAACACTTCAAAGACCAACACCACAAATAATTACAAACACCAACACTAACTACATTTTCTAGCAGCAAACTACAAGCTATAATCTAAAAAACAAACTAACATGCATAACATACAAACATGCTAAGGTAGAATCTTTAGTATACAGGGGTACCACCTATATACTAAAGATGCTATTACAGACAGCTAAGGCGAACAGCTAGCTAGGCTGTCAGCCTGAGACTGTGAGACCTCTGCGGTCAGCCCCCGCTTTTATAGCCGACGATCCGTGGTGGGAGGTAAATTGAAGAAAGGAAGGGGGGGGGTAGTGATAGGGAAGGGGTATTATTGTAAGAGTAAATGATTTTACCAAACAATAATTTTCTCTAAGTCCCGAAGTGGGTCAAGGTCATCTGAACATGTTGCCAAAACGGGGAATAGAGCAGTAAGTGATTCTCACTTGGACCACAAACTGCTCTATTCCCCGCTCTGTATTAGGAGAAGAGGACTAGTTTAAAGCTCGCAATTATAGGCAATAAACCTGATAACGGAACACTAACCTCTCCCCCGAAAAATTATTCACCCAACAAACAAACGATATGGTCAGTTTACAACAGTCGCGCACTCTGAAACCGCAAGGACGTTCATCACTGTGTAGGCGTCAGAGTACTACGAACCGAAGTACAATAATACCTGACCAAGGTCCCCTTAAGTTTATTTCCCCGAAGATGTATCCCCCCAAGATAAGCAAAATGGTCAGTTAACAACAGTCGTGCACTCTGAAACCGCAAGGACCTTCATCACTGTGTAGGCGCCAGAGTACTACGAACCGAAGTACAATAATCACCTGACCAAGATCCCCTTAGATTTAACCAAGATAAGCAAACTAACTGAATCTGTTTCTCGTAAGTGAGGGCTAAGATAGGTAAAAAAGTCATCCGGTTTTCATGCCGTAATGACTCAAGGTCGGTTTTCGTGCCGTACCTTTTTGTAAGGGGTTAGGAAAGGTGTTTATTTGAGAAACATAATCCCCCCTGAGATATTTAAAGACATAAGGTCGGTTTTCGTGCCATACCTTTTTGAATGGGAGCGTGAAGCGTGAAAGAAAAGTACATATTTCATTAGTAAATAAAACACTTCAAAGACCAACACCACAAATAATTACAAACACCAACACTAACTACATTTTCTAGCAGCAAACTACAAGCTATAATCTAAAAAACAAACTAACATGCATAACATACAAACATGCTAAGGTAGAATCTTTAGTATACAGGGGTACCACCTATATACTAAAGATGCTATTACAGACAGCTAAGGCGAACAGCTAGCTAGGCTGTCAGCCTGAGACTGTGAGACCTCTGCGGTCAGCCCCCGCTTTTATAGCCGACGATCCGTGGTGGGAGGTAAATTGAAGAAAGGGGGGGGTAGTGATAGGGAAGGGGTATTATTGTAAGAGTAAATGTTTTTACCAAACAATAATTTTCTCTAAGTCCCGAAGTGGGTCAAGGTCATCTGAACATGTTGCCAAAACGCGGAATAGAGCAGTAAGTGATTCTCACTTGGACCACAAACTGCTCTATTCCCCGCTCTGTATTAGGAGAAGAGGACTAGTTTAAAGCTCGCAATTATAGGCAATAAACCTGATAACGGAACACTAACCTCTCCCCCGAAAAATTATTCACCCAACAAACAAACGATATGGTCAGTTTACAACAGTCGCGCATTCTGAAACCGCAAGGACGTTCATCACTGTGTAGGCGTCAGAGTACTACGAACCGAAGTACAATAATACCTGACCAAGGTCCCCTTAAGTTTATTTCCCCGAAGATGTATCCCCCCAAGATAAGCAAAATGGTCAGTTAACAACAGTCGCGCACTCTGAAACCGCAAGGACGTTCATCACTGTGTAGGCGTCAGAGTTTTACGAACCGAAGTACAATAATTACCTGACCAAGGTCCCCTTAAATTTAACCAAAAATAAGCAAACTGACTGAATCTGTTTCTCGTGAGTAAGGGTTAAGATAGGTAAAGTCATCCGGTTTGCGCGCCGTAATGACTTAAGGTCGGTTTTCGTGCCATACCTTTTTGTAAGGGGTTAGGAAAGGTGTTTATTTGAGAAACATAATCCCCCCTGAGATATTTAAAGACATAAGGTCGGTTTTCGTGCCATACCTTTTTGAATGGGAGCGTGAAAGAAAAGTACATATTTCATTAGTAAATAAAAAACACTTCAAAAACACTTTAAAACCAACACCAAACTAACTACAGTTAAACTAACTACATTTACTAGCAGCAAACTACAAGCGTTATCTAACATGCTTAAACAAACTAACTAAACATGCAAGGGCGCGGATCTCTTAATTGCGCGTCGGGCCCAACGCACACTTAACAGACCTACGCTGCAGCAGGCACTGCAACCCAGTGGGACGTTCATCGCAACGGGCGGCAGGCTACTGCGAAGAGACGCTCGAAATCTCGGGTTATATAGACGGAGAATGGGAAATCGGGATATTAAGGGGAAAGCGGGATAAGGGATAATCCTGCTTCGTTGCGGGATTTTATCCCGCACTTCCAAGAACATTTTTCCCTCGACCTTGACCTTGACCTTGAACATGACCCAAAAAGGGGGGGGGGTTCCGTCGGGGGGGGGGGTCCGTCGGGGGGGGGGGGGTTCCGTCGGGGGGGGGGGGTTCCGTCGGGGGGGGGGGGGGGTCCGTCGGGGGGGGGGGTCCGTCGGGGGGGGGGGGGGTCCGTCGGGGGGGGGGGGGTTCCGTCAGGGGGGGGGGGGCGGTTCTAAACCAGTCCTCAGCTTTCTACCCATATATGGATAGGGCAAGGTTTCACTTTACGACCTGCTTCACTCTGCCAGCCGCCTCATTCCGGCTTTGGATTGCAACCAGTACACACGTGCTCTATCCAACTCTATCTTATCCATTTTCTCTTCCATCCTATTTACACCATGTCTTCTCCTCTGACTCCTGAAAAACTCCAGCGCTTAAAGGAATCTTTGAAGAGGTCGACGGAAAGAAGGAGCGGGTTTAAGAGACCTTCAACTTTGAAGTCTCTCAAACGGAATCTCCATGGTCATCCGCTGTATTTTGAACAACGACCCTCGACTCAGCCTCGACCTTCTACATCGGCTCAGCCTCGGCCTTCTACATCGGCGGCTCAACCTTCGTCTCCAACACCGACTGTCGATGAGGTGATGCAACGGACAAGGGTGATGGGGCTGAACGACTTGGTGACGCCGTTTGAAGTCTCCAAGGTCGAGTTTCGAAATCTGAAGCGGATGACGGAGTATAAATATGTGGCAACCAACGGGGACCACGTGTTCCTATTTCAACACACCATCCACTACATCGAGGTGCGTCTGCCGCAGTCTCTCCCACCGCCACCTCCTCTGATACCTGATACACAGGAGTTATTCTTAACCAGAAAAGATGGGAGGGTAAAGTGGGTTTTGAAGAATAAAGTTTGAACTGATCCTTATCCCGACCAACCTTCAGCACGCAAACGGTCCTTTTCAGGACCACCCTAAGCATTTCAAGTTAGGGACTTGGCCTGTACATAGGCAGGAGAGTTTGTTTGTGCAGCCCACTTTGTGAAATTTTCTAAGTCCCAAAGTCCTTGAACTTGACCTTGAACATGACCCATGTTGGGGGGGGGGGTACAAAGTTTTTCCAAAGTATGTCATGTGGGTACTCAAATTACGCGAATTGATCAGACGAACAAGGAGGTGCAAACAGAATTTTGATCCGGCCAAGGGTATAGTAGCAGAAGCGAAAAAACTACAAAGTTTGTCCAAAGTATGTCATGTGGGTACTCAAATTACGCGAATTGATCAGACGAACAAGATGGTGCAAACAGAATTCAGATCCGACCAACGGTATAGCAGAAATAGCGAAAAAACCAATGTTTTCAAGGTTACATACTAATAGCTTCTTTATTATTGGGTTAAAGTATAGCGAGTGGGTACTAAAATTACGCGGGTTAATCAGACGAACAAGATGGTGCAAACAGAATTCAGATCCGACCAACGGTATAGCAGAAATAGCGAAAAAACCAATGTTTTCAAGGTTACATACTAATAACTTCTTTATTATTGGGTTAAAGTATAGCGAGTGGGTACTCAAATTACGCGGGTTAATCAGACGAACAAGATGGTGCGAATATAATTCAGATCCGACTGAGATTAGGGAAGAAACAGCGCGAAAACAACACTTTCAAGGCCTGACATTAATAAATACTTTGTTTATGGATTAAACTACGACAAGTTATTTATAGTTTAAAGTATACCGAGGTAACGTTGTTGTGCGGGTAGGTCGGGTGGGTATCATACACGCTAGCGCTATATCATTATACTTTTAGCTCTTGCAGGATTAACATCTACCTATAGAGTTTGTGTTATTCTAAAGATGTCACAGTTTTACAGAAATATGACGAAGGTGTCCTTCAACAGTCCGCCTGCCACCACCTTCTACTTCTCCGACTGTGAAGATAGAAGGTCTACGCTGTTAGTGGATTGTGAGCGATTTCGCCGTAGAATACTCCAGGCTGAAACATTCTTAGCAAGTTGTCTGCTACGCAAGATGCATCATATGAGTACATGCAATAAATTAGATCACAGTGACTGTTATGATTGCGTAAAAACAGTGTCGAGCAAGAATTGTTAATGTTTTCAGTTACGGAGCTCCGATCCTCACAGAGTCAGAGCTAGACCCTAACTAATGCATGTCCCGTAGTTATTGTGCGATGTGAAAACTTGGTGGGGGAAACTAGTGTGGTGGGGGGTAAAGGCGAGTGTCTATCCTACATGCTTGTATCACTTCAGTATACCTGCGGCTCTTGCATAGTTCACATGGATTCGCAAATACAAGGCACTACTGTTTCTTCCACATGTTCTTCTTTTAATATTGAGCAAGCTGACAATACAAATGATGAAATACAAGTACATGAAGTTTCTAGCACAATATCTACTGATGCAGAAGCAATAATGGCATCCCTAATAGGGTTTGACTAATGATGGTGGATGTAGTAGCAACCATCTGCCGCGCACTTGCCACCTGCCGCCTACCATCTGTCGCCTGCCATCTGCCGTCCGCCATCTGCTCCGCCCCACCACACTTTTACCCCCACCATTTTGTTTGATACCAAAACGCTAGCTAGCGAGTAGTCAGTACACCTCCGGCTCTCGACCGGTGAACATCGAGCTCTCTGTTGAAATGTCCATCAAAATTAGGTGTATTCATTATGACTCTATTCATCTGGCGACTTTCCAAGACCTCGAGGTTTTTAATGAAGAGTTAAGACTTCTCATTGCGTCCGGTTACGATTTATCTTTGGAACTTTACGCATCAAAAAACAACATGGACTCTGCGCAGGAATCGAAGTATCTACCGTCTTTCATCAGAAAGCGAAGTGATGGCCGCAACTCGTCCGGATCAACAACATCGATGACAACGAACAACGGGGAACTGATGTAAACATAAATTATTGTAAACATAACTTATTGTAAATAAAAAGAAAAGTAAAAAGAAATAAAGTAATAAATGAAATAGTACTACCTCGCACTCGTTTCATTCGATTGCTTCATTCGATTGTTTTCATTCGATATTTTTATCGAATGAAAACTATCGAATCACAATCGGATTTTACGAGTGCGAGGTAGTACTTTTTTAAAATTACCTCCCAGTGACCTTGAACTTTAAACTTTCCCTCATTACGTCACAAAACCGCCTACGTCACTGGCTCAGCCTCAGATGACGTCTTTCATGACTCAGCACTTCCGGTCACGTGACCGGAAGCTGTCAATCACTTGGCCCAGAAGCCCCAAATGCCCACTTCTGCTGTTGCATTTCAGAAAATAGAAGAGGAAATGCATAATGGATTAATAATCCTCCGCCTCGGCTGTGTCGAGGAGGACGGAAGACTTCACTATTTCCCCCGGTGGTTTACCGCCAATGTGCCAGTGGAGCTGGACCTTGTAAAGCAGAGAGTGAATGGCTTTTTGGCGAATGGTGTTTCGGCTGTGGTAAGCTACCGGGGGGTTCAGCTTCAATAGGCTGTTATATTCATATTTTTATTACGTATTATTTTTATAATATTGGTTAATAAACTAAAAAGAAAATACCCCCCGTCGCAGCAAACCTGCGTACTCAGCGAATTTCCAATGCATTGATATGTTTCTCACTAGTACATAAAGCCACTCACCAAGTTTGACAAAAATACATTCATAAATAAGTGATTTATTACATTTTATTTATTCCCCATAAGAATAACATTAGGACTGAGTACGCAGGTTTGCTGCAACGAAGAAGATAAGAAATGAGTTTTTATGCAATTATCAATGTAACTGAACCAGGTGAAGCTACTTACCATGTTTTATTAATTTATGTTCATAATTAAGGGAGATATAAAACTTTACTTATTCTCCATAAGAATAACATTAGGGCTGAGTATGCAGGTTAGCTGCTACGGGGACAATCAACAAAACATTTATTTTTTGTGCAATTATCAATATACCAATACAACATCAAGCCACAGACCAAATTTCATCAATATACATTCATAAATAATCAAGATATCAAATTTTATTTATTCTCCATAAGGATAACATTGGACAACGTACTGTGTTTAGCACTTTGAATATCTCTGCAATGGTTTGACGTAGAATCACAATTTAAACACCAAAATGATTGTTTTGTGGAGCTGAAGTGATTGGTAAAAGAAAATGTGAAGTTTAAAGTAAAATTAACTGAGGAAAAGCCAAAAACCTTTTTCCCTTAAGATTAACATGGGAGATTTTATGAGCATGTTTTTTGGATTTTTTCCGCAACCACTTAACCTAGGTTAATAATTCAAAATACCATATTATTTGTTTTTTTAAGCTCTATAACATGGTCTAAATCTAAATTAAGTGTTTTAAAAATTTTAGGGTAAAAAATGCAAAAAACTGATTTTAGGAAAGTTTAAAACCCCCATAAACCCCTCTTCCCATAGTCCAATTTTTCTGGTTTTCGAACTTAAAGTCATAAATGTCAGTTTACACATTTGAGCCAAATTTCATCGAAATCGGACGTTTTTTACTCAAGTTATCGCATTCACGGACACATATATAGATATATATATATATATATATATATATATATATAGATATATATACATATATATAAATTTGAACGAATAGTGTTTTGGACATCTGGGGACCTCAAAACAAAAAGTTTTCATGGTCTCGGGCTTAAGTCTTACCATGAGACCTACGGTAATAGCTTCTTCCCTATAGGGGAAATTCGCTAAAAAGAAAACAAAAAAATATATATAATATAGATTTATAATAAAGCAGATGGAAGAAGCTTATGTTAGAAAACTGGTGGAAGAAGCCTATGTTAGGTTTCCGCCAGGTCACGTGACGGAGGTGGATCCTCACCGCGTCTTTGCTGATTAGGTGGATCCTCACGCCAGGTGATGTCACCGGGGGGGGCTGACGTCACGGGGGGGTCAACGGCCTGGGTCACGTGACAGGGGGGGGAGGATCCTCAGGATCCTCACTGCGCCTTTGCTGGTTTTGAACCATCCAATGCCCCCTACTCCTGGGACACACGCACAACTATTTTATACAGATTTGTAAAAATAACTATTATAAAAATTGTATTGTATACTTTATTTAACATTGCTACTGACTGTAAAATGTTGTAATGGCAATAAAGTGAATTTCAATATGAGTTTCAATATTACTTCATGCTTGAACAAATACAATATTTAAATTATAAATATTTATTGTTAGTTTCCCTCAAACTTTTATTTTCAGTTAGTGTGTAATCTATATAAATAAAATTAGAGTTTTGTCTGTATATTGCTTGGAATTATGCAATTTGTTCTATGTTCTATATGTGCATTAGAAGGTTTTAGGTTAATTGGATTTTTGGAAATCACCTTAGGACTCTGCCCTACGGGGTTTTAAAGATCCTATGTTATTCTTATGGACAAAGTAATATGGTTATTGATATTGAACCAGATGATGACTTAATAGTTATATCTATGACTTAAAGTATTGTAAACAGCTGTTTATGATTATGGAAATAATAAACCTACTTGAATGACAACTCTCATTATGGAAATAAAAAATCTACTTGAATGGCAACTCAAACTCTTTTTTCGATAGGCGAGAGTAGGAAGTATTGGGGAACTCTGCACACTCCCCCCAATCTTAATGACCCCTCCCCCGATTTAATATTTCTGTCCCCCCTCTTCGATTTTTATTTTTATTTTATTTCCCCCATTTTAGCGAATTTCCCCTATAGGGAAGAAGCTATTACCGTAGGTCTCATGGTAAGACTTAAGCCCGAGACCATGATAACTTTTCATTTTGAGGTCCCCAGATGCCAAAAACACCATTCGTTCAAATTTTTATATATGTATATATATATATATATATATATATATATATATATATATATTTATATATATTTATATATATATATATATATGTGTCCGTAAGCACGATAACTCTCGTAAAAAAGGTCCGATCTTAATGAAATTTGGTACAAATGTGCAAAGTACCATTTATTTGAACGAGTTCGAAAACCAGATGAATCGCACCATCCGAAGGGGGGTTTTTGGGGGGTTTTGTACCCCAAAAATGAGGTTTTTGGGGTTTTCACATTTAATTTTGATTTAAATCAAATTCTAATTTATACCATTGAATTCAGCTTAAAAAAACAAACAATTTGGTATTTTGATCATTGCTCTACGTCAATTGGTTACCGAGATATTGAAAGTGCTAAACACAGTACGTTGTCTAATGTTATTCTTATGGAGAAAAAGGAAAATTTTATATCTCGCTTGTTTATGAACATAAACTGGCGAAATTTGGTATATGGCTTGATCTGGTTATGGTTTATTGTTGTTTGCACAAAAAACAATTTTTGGCCTATGGCTCCTGTAGCAGCAAACCTAGGTACTCGGTCCCCATGTTATTCTTATGGAAAATACTTAAAATGTTATATCGCTTATTTATGAATGTATATGGATGAAACTTGGTATGTGACTTCACTAAGATGAGTTCTATTGATATTTGCATAAAAACCCATTATTTTGTGTGCCTTGTTGCAGCAAACCTGCGTACTCATCCCCAATGTTATTCTTATGGAGAATAATTAATATTTTAAATATCGCTTGTTTGTGAATACTTTTCTAATGAATCCTGTTAAGTGTTATAATGTGTTATGTTATATATTCATTGGAAATTCGCTGAGTATGCAGGTTTGCTGCGACGGGGGTATTATATTCATGCCCCCTCCTGATTTTATATTTTTTTGCCCCCCCTCCAATTATATATTTATACTCCACCCCCAATTTTTATTTTTGCTACCTCCCGATTTTATATTTTGCTCCCCCCCATTTTATATTTTTACCCTCCTACCTCCCCAATATTTTTTATTTTTTCAATTTGTGACATCACGTGTCAGCATTACAGTTCCAAGAATTCTCGCCGACCTGAGTGCACGTGTCACTCCTTCCACCACTTTCCCCCACCACATTCTCCCACCAAATTCTCCCAATACCCATCCACGTCACCCGACACTATAATATTAGAAACAGTCTGGTTTGTCGGGTGCGTCAATTTGAAGTGTTTAAAAAACAATTCCAAAGAACCATCAAACATCAAAATTGGACATTGGGAAGTGATAGAAGAAGCCAATGGGGCGGAGCCCCAATGAGGTCGGGAGAACAAAATTTAATACCTAAATACACATTACATTACACTTGTCACATTTTATTTGCTCATGACATACAGTCTGTCATTTCAGTGATCATTTATTATTTAATGTCTGTAACATCTGTTCTTACTACTATGCTGTGTATCTTATGACGTATATAAGTTATGTTTTTTTATTCCTAGCTTTTTCGCATAACATTCTACCATAACAGCTTATATCTAAACATACTTGAAAGGCATAAATATATGTTCATTATGGAAATAAAAAAATACTTGAATGGCAACTCAAATTCTCTTTTCGATAGGCTAGAGTAGGGGGTGTTGGGGAAATCTGTGTACTCCCCCCCAATCTTAATGACCCCCCCGATTTTATATTTTTTGTCCTCCCCCCACGATTTTATATTTCTCTCCCCCCCCCCGATTTTTTATTTATACCCCCCTCACACCCCCTCCCCGATAAATTTTTACTTTCTCCCCTTATTCATAGTAGGCCTATATGGAGAAAGTATTGTTTTCGTCAAAATTTTCGAATTTGAGTTGTTAGTGGAAACATTCGTTTTGGTGCTCCCTGAACCCAAAAAAGGGATTTTTACGTGATGTCTGTGTGTCTCTCTGTCTGTGTGTCTGTCTGTCTGTCTGTATGGATGTGTACAGAGCTACAGCCCTAACCAATTGTCCGATTTTTATGAAATTTGGTATGTAGGTACTAATCCACAATATCTCCAGGCTTTTTTAAATTTTTTTTATTTTTGTTTTTTAATGGTAATTATCCCCCCAAAACCGCCAAAAAACATGAAAAATCAAGATTTCCCAAAAACAGCTCTAACGATTTTGATTAAACTTTAGTCGTTTTTAGAACTTTAGTTTTCCAACAAAATGACACCACCCGCATTTCTGTAAAAATTCGGATTCAAAAATTGCAAGACTTAAAATACCAATAATTCAGTTTTTTTTGGAATTTTCATAAAAAACATAAATATAAAGGATATTACTATTTACCATTAAAAAGAGCTGAAAAATCTAAATTATTTAGTATGTTGAATTACTATTCTACGATTACTGGTTGTGGAGAAAATTTAAATTCTCATTTTGCGGTAAACGCAGTACGTTGTCCAATGTTATTCTTATGGGGAATACAAAAATTACTATTTCTCTCTTATTTATTGATCAATTTCTTTTAAACTTGATATGCTTGTCCAGTTAGCATTTACCAACAGAGGAAATTCGAAATATGTTGCCCCTTAATAACCCTGAGGGGAGGAGTAGGGGGCATTTCCCCTCTTAAAACCCATGTGTAGCGATGGATTCTGAAGTACCTCCTAAACAGGGATTTGGGTGGATATTTTTGAAAACAACTTGTTTCAAAGATTTTCTGTACATTCGACCGTGCTCTGTATTCTAAGTTTAGTAAATAAAAAGCCATTTATTAATTAAAGTTGGGCTAGAAGGGAGAAAGTATGTGTCAGTTTCCTGATACCGTTTATTATTTTTTGTACTTGAGTTCTTTTATTTCTAAAAGCGAATCCAAAGTGGTACGTGTACCGATTTGGAGTCGCAAGTCACAAGTTGTTTACTACCCGACAGAGTTCCTCGACTTATCAACAGTACCCGAACTATCTGCCAGTATATTTTGTTAACTTTGATCTTGTACATTAAACGTGTAAAATGTAATTTGAATATTTTTAAATAATGTGGATTGTTATTTGCTTTAGTTAATCTACCATTTATATACAACCCGTACGAAGGACGGGTACACAGCTAGTTTTATAATATTTGTATAGTCATTTGTTTGACTTTGTATTTTATTTTTCAGGGCAACATTACACCAACATGTTTGTCAAAGTTATGCTAGTGCATATTCTGAAGAGGTACAAACTTTCTACAGAGATGGATATCCACAACTTAAGGAAAAAAATTGTAGTAACTCTAATAAACGTGGAAGGTTACAAAGTCATCCTGGAAAACCGATGATATATTTGTATTAATATATACACAACTATCAGACTATAACTCACTCACAAATTTCTTTTTGAACTGTGTAGTAAAATTAAATGATTGCCGGTGAAATATTTCATTTTTTTTTTAATAATTACCTTATATTAGGTGAGAACGGAGAATATATAAAAAACTCATTTAATATATTGTCCATGTTAGTTCTATGGGAATAGCGTTGTTGACATTTCAATGGTTTTATAATTTTACTAGAAATGAGTTTGGCTCGAAAATAAATCATTTTAGTGATGTAATTTTTATTCTACCTAAATTTGTTGATTATGTATTCAAAATCTTAAACACAGTATGTTCGCCAATATTATTCTTATAGAGAAAATACAATGTTATGTTTTGATTATTTTTGAATATATTTTAATAAATCTTGATTTGATTGTGTCCTATTGATTGCTTTCTATAAACCTCACTTTTTGGGATCCCTGATGTAGCAAACCTGCGAAGTCTGCCTGATGTTACTTTGTTATGCGGAGATTTTATCAAACATTATACCTCTCTTGTTCATGAACATATTTTGATAAATCTTGAAACCTGGCTTCATGTAGTAGTTAGGTATATAGTGTGTTTAGTTTTTGTGCTCACCATTGATATCTTAACTATGAGAGATACATCCTAATATTTAAACAAACATATCGGTGAGAGATACATATAAGGTTAAATTAGCAAAGTAGTAAGAGATATCCAAAATATTCACTCGCATTCATTAATTTTGTTCAAAAAACAACAAAAGTTGGAAAGTTAGTTGTCTCCGATACTTTGAAAAACATTTTTGGTGCAAAACTTATATAACAACCATAAACATTTAGATCAAAACATACTTTTACCCCCAATTGTTTAGGCATGGGGCATAAGTTCATAACTGTATATAAAAAAGCACACTTAAAGTTGACACAGAATATCTTGACCTGTATGAACTGTTTTCAGTTCATGCAATTGGAGGAGAGAGAGAGTTATGGACGGGTAGCTGGGAGGTCAAAAATTGCGTCAATAGGTCCACAGGGAAAACCCGTGCCATTTCAAAGGGGAATCTTCGGGGATGAGGAAAAAGTGTTTGTGAACCGTCAATCTGGGGGCTTTCTCCCAGGTGGACAGAATCAAACATACAAAAAAGTCAAATTTTATGTCATAAGGTCCACAATTTGACATTTGCCATTTCGTTGTATACGTTTTGGGGATCACAAAACACCTAGATGGACAAGATTTTTGGGGGCTTTAGCTCAGGTGGACAAACTTGAAAAATAAAAAAAATCCAAAATTGTATGACATAAGGTCCACAAATAAAATAGGCGGCATTTCATCCTCAGGTATTCAGGGACCCAAAACCTCTTAGGTGGACACGATTTTCGAGGGCTTTACCCAAGGTGGACAAGATTGAAAATTTTATATTTGGAATTTGTGGATTTCCTTTTATGTACCTAAAACCCATCCTACCAAACCATTTTCAATGATATTTTTTTAATTGTCATAGCATGAAACCAAAACTAATTATTAACAAAATGAAAATTTTGTTTTTTTTTTGGTAAAAAGTTCATTTTTTATTTTTGCTTATTTTGCCCCAAAAAAGCCTAAAAGGAGCAAAAATAGGTTGCAAGCGTCTATAAATAATTAAATACACTGTGTAAAACTAAGGATAAAAAATTAACAAAAAACAAATTTCCGTTTCAAAATGGTGACCAATTTATCATATTTTTTATTTTTTTAAATACCCCGTCGCAGCAATCCCGCGTACTCAGCGAATTTCGAATACTTGTATATGTTTCTCCCTAACACATAAATCCACTTACCAAGTTTCGTAAAAATACATTTATAAATAAGTAATATATTTGCATTTTTTAGGGCTGAGTACTCAGGTTTGCTGCAACACGAAAGAAAAGAAATATGTTTTTTATGCAATTATCAATATAGCTCAACCAGGTGAAGCTACATACCAAGTTTTATTAATTTATAGTCATTATTAAGTAGTCCAGGACCTGCATTAGGGTCCTGGGGGAAAGTTTGAGTAGGGAGAATTTTTCTTCAGAAATGTTTAGTAGATGTCCTAGTAAGTGTTTTGGACTTGGTTGGACATCCGCCACCTCCTACATTTTCCAGCTATGACGTCATCAAATATGGCAGCCGCTCGAACACAGAACTTCTCATATTTCAGGCAATACTTGACCGATTTGCATGAAACTTAGGTCAGTTTGTTGTAAATACCATTTGTAATGTGAATAGCAATGTGTTTAACTGCCACTGTAAATAAATAAACAATAGTTTTGTTGATTGTCTCATATTTTAGCGAATTTCCCCTGCTATTCTTATGGAAAATATATGCATATTTCACAGTTGACTTTTGTTAAAACATCATGGTTAATGCTACCAACACAATTGGCTTGAAAAAACAATAGTTATAGTAATTTGAAATTTTGTTCTACAGCAAATAAGTGGTTGCAGAGATATTGAAAGTGCTAAACACAGTACGTTATCTCATGGTATTCTTATGGAGAATAAGAAAAATGGTATATCTCGTTTATTTATGAACGTATCCTGTCGAAAATTGGTATATTGCTTTATCTCGTTGTGTTCTATTAATACTTGCAAAACAATTATTTCGCTGATAGTTTCCGTGGCAACAAACCTGCGTACTCAGCCCCCATGTTATTCTTATAGATAATAAGTAAAATGGTATCTCTCTTAATTATGAACACAAATTAATACAATTTAGTACGTGGCTTTACCAAGTTGAGGTATATGGATATTTGTATAAAATAAACATTTTTGTGTTCCTTGTTTCAGCGAACCTGCGTACTCATCCCTATGTTATTCTTACGGAGAATAATCAAAATGGTATATATCGCTTATTTATGAATGTATATTGATGAAAGTTGGTATACTAGTTGAATTCTATTTATATTTGTATAAACACCAATTGTTTGTGTTCCTTGTTCCAGCAAACCAACGTACTCATCCCCAATGTTATTCTTAAAATTTTATAGGGCCTTCCTCGCTTATTTATGAATATATTTTTGTGAAACTTGGCATGCGGCTTTATGTGGGATTAATATATATATATTATGCATTGTAAATTCGCTGAGTACGCAGGTTTGCTGTGACAGGGGTATTTTATTTTATTGTTACAGTAAATAAATGCAAAAAACTTGTGTTTTGGAAAACGTAAACCCCCATAAAACCTCCTTCCCGCAGGATTTGAGATATCTGGTTTCAAACTTAAAGTCATAAATGTCACTTTATATATTTGTGCCAAATTTCATCAAAATCAAAAGTTTTCTTCAAAAGTGATGTGTTTACGTACACATATATAAATATATATAGGGTTCATTACCCATATAAAACCCCTTCGCAGGTAATATGATCCATCTGGTTTTTGAACTAGTTAAAATAAATGCTACTTTACATATCGTGCCAAATTTCTTCAAAAACGGATAATTTTCCCAAAAGTAATCGCACCCACAAATACAAGAGAAATTTAAATTTATGTTTCCCATATAAACACATATAAAAAATTGGAACAAATGGTGATTTGTTCAGGTAAATATGAGTTTTGAAAAAAATGGTTTATATATGGAATCTATAGATAAAAATATATCTGTTACAATAAAAAAATTATATGTTTGTCAACAGTATCCTAAAACTCATTTTTACCCTTTCACGATTCAACCACGATGAAAATACCCCTGTCACAGCAAACCTGTGTAGTCAGCGAATTTCCAATGCATATATATGTGTCTTAATTCAAAATAAAGTCACATTTCAAATTTCATCAATATGATTTATAAACAAGCAATTTATAACATTTTATAATTCTAATAACTTGGCGTCTGAGTACGCAGGTTTGCTAAAACAAGGAACACAACAATTTTTTTGATACAAATATCCACATAGCTCAACTTGGTAAAGCCACATACTAAATTGTATTAATTTGTGTTCATAATTAAGGGAGATAACATTTTACTTATTATCTATAAGAATAACATGGGGCTAAGTACGCAGGTTTGCTGCCACGGGAACTATCAGCAAACAATTTTTTTCAAGTATCAATAGAACACAACGAGATAAAGCAATATACAAAGTTTCGACAGGATATGTTCATAAATAAACGAGATATACCATTTTTCTTATCCTCCATAAGATTGCTATAAGCTTATTTTATTTTAAAAATAAATAAATATCTAACCATTTTAAAACATGAGGTTTACTTTACTGATTTAGTTAAACAACGTAAACAACAACAAAAGTACAGAAATCATAATATTGAAGAACAGCTGATATGTCTTAAACCATATGACTTCCCCCTTTTATTAACAAAGCTAACAGCTTCGGGATTCCTTTAACTTTCTTATAAACCAGAAGTTTCTTCGGCAGAGCGTGCCATCTTCAGTCTTTATTATTGCAGATCTAGGTTGAGGTCCAACTCGAGCGATTGTAGCAGGAATCCAGTATTTATGTTTATACCTGTACAATACTTTCTCTCCCACCACAAAGTTGTCGGGTTTCGCTTTGTTTCTGTCTGAAGAAACTTGTTCTCTTTCATGAATGCTTTTCAGTATCTGGAGACTCTTGATATGACAATGGGTAAAATGAACTGGAAAACAGTCCATGTCCTTCGACTCATTAGTCTTTGTACCGGAGATCCTAATTGTCCTCTTGGAGTGTTCCTGTGGAGAAGTAGAGCAAGGTAATATCCGAATTTTCATCCAGACATTTCAGTATTAGGTTTGTTGATTCCTGCACATAGTGTTCTGCTAAACCATTGGATCTTGGAAAGTTTGGCGAAGAAATTCTACGAGTGAAATGCCACAATTCTTGGAATTTTTTTAATTCTAGTGAGTCATAGCATTTCCCACCATCACTCTTTATCTCTTCCGGTATACATGTGTGGCAAACCACCTTTTCAAATGTTTGATTACTGTTGATGATGATTTGGACTTTATTTCCTCAAAGTCAAAATATCCTGAATAGGCATCAGCAATCACAATGAAATCTTTTCCTCTGATGGTAAATATATTAGTTGCAACAAATTTCCACGGTCTGCTTGGTATATCTTGCATAAGAATGTCATCTTGCTTTTTGTCACGCTGATACTTATTACAAATTTTACAATAGTACTTTTGTACTCTCCATATAAGATCTGATATCGTTGTATATGTTCGGTCAAAAAACTAATTCTCTTGCTAATGTTAAACATGCTTTGACAATCTTATGAGATCTGTGGTCGTCTCTTAATATCTCACATCTCTTATCTGGGGGTATTATAATTTTTGACCCCTTAAAAAATAGATCATCATGGTAACCTAGTTCATCTCTGAATGAGAAATAGTGTTTGAAGACACTGGTTGCACTATTATCAAGTCGGAATGAATCCCAACATTCTAAGATGGCCTTTTTGAGTAACTGCAGTTCACCATTCTGTTTAGCAAAATCTGTTATTCTTAAAATTTTGTTACAGTTGAGTGGAATTACCAACTGGATTTCCATTTGATTTGGATCATCGTTCTCCTCAGGGGTTTCACAGTCTCGGCTCAGAGAATCTGCCACATATAGCTCCGTTCCTTTCTTATATATAACTTTAGGATTGTACGGAACAATCTCCATAAACATTCATTGAAGCCTCGGTGGGGCTTGATGTAATGGTTTCTTGAAAATTGCCTCTAATGGTTTATGATTGGATTCAATCACCAACTGTTTACAACCCCAAATATAGTCATGATACTTTTTGCATGCTCTGCCACAATTGCATAAGTTTCTTTCTCAAGTTGGCTATAGTTTCTCTTCGTTAGTGCTTTGGAGCTGTATCCAACTGGTTGTCCATTTTCTAGCATAAATGCTCCAACTGAGTGGCTGCTTGCATCAACAGACAGTGTAATCGGTAGTTTTACATTATAAAATCTCAGCACTGGTGGTGTTTGAAGTTTTTCTTTGAGTCTTTCAAACTCTATTCGATGTTCATCCTTCCAATTCCAGTTGTTTCCCATTTCAAGTAGAAGTCTTAAATGTTTAGTGTGGAAAGATACTTTGGGTATGAATTTACTAAGATAATTCACACATCCTAGGAATCTTTGAAGTTCCTTGACTAATTGTGGAGGCCTCAGACGCTTAATGCAATCAATTTGTTCTGGGTCAGGTGAAACCCCTGTACTCTCTATATAATGTCCTAAAAACTTGATTTTTTGTCGGTTGTAGATGCACTTTTCTGAATTTAGTTTTAAACCAGCCTCTCTAAGTTTGTTACACACAATTTTGGTTGTGCCATTCAAATCCTCAAGGTTTGATGCATGAATTAGTTTGTCATTCATTGAAACTTCGACATTTGGAATATCTTGAAGTAATGTACACATTACATTCTGAAAAACTTCAGGTGCTGATGCCAGACCAAAGGGCATTCTGAGGCAGCAGAATCTTCCCTATGGGGTAGAAAAAGTAAAATATTTCGACGTTCGTTCGCTGACTTTAATCGTCCAAAACCCTTTTTTACAGTCAAGTAATGTAAAATACGTTTAACCATTAAGTCTTGCTGCTATTTCTTCCAAGGTAGACAGAGGATGATGATGACGTTTTACATTTTTGTTAATATCTGTTGTATCAATGCAAATACAAATTTTATCCTTTTGCTTTACAACTACCATTAGAGATACGGCAGGGCGTGGGCTCAGATATTGGTTTGATTAGTCCTTCACAAACCATCTTGTCCAATTCTGCTTTAACGTTATCCTTAAGGAAGTAAGGGATTCTCCGGGCAGGGTGAATTTTTAGATTTGGATTGTCAAAGGTCAATCATAAATAAAATCTTTGAGAAACCTGATACCACTGAACAAATCATCCTTGCCACTATCAACATCCTTTTGGTTTATTTTATCTATTTCATTGATCCTTGAAATGAATCCCATTTCCTGACATGAATTAATACCTAAAATAGGTTGTAGATCACCATTGATTACTACTAGAAATATAGTGTAATGAGATTTATTATTCTTAGTGTTGACTCTTACGTTAATTTCTCCAATAACTGGGGTTGGTAGTTTATTTATTAAAGGAAACTAGACTTTTGACATTGCTACTTTCTAATTGCATTCCAAACAACTCGGCAGTTGAATTATAAATTACATTGCACTGAGAACTGCTGTCAAGTTTGAACCGAACTTTGTACTGTCCTTGGAAAAAAATGGCTCAAACCATTCAGTTTTTGTGTAGGATGAAATAATATTTACTAATAATGTTCTCTCGGTTGTGCCTGTTTTACTTTCAACGTTCAGTTCATCTGTTTTAGAATTGTTAAACTTTCAAACACTTGAAAAGTGATTTTTCCTCCCACATTTATTACATACTTTATTAAAAGCAGGACTCTGTCTAGGTAAATGCTTATAACCACAACGGGAACAACTAAACTCTACATTGCTTGGGCTTTTGGCTACTGAGCAGACTGGAGGATTGTCATCCACAGACAATTTTTTGAGTTGCGTTTTTGTTGTTTCCTATGAATTGCAAATACTTACTGCTTTAGCCAGAGTTAAGTTCTCTTCAAGTAGCAACTTTTCTCTTAAGTTTTCATCATGTACCCCGATAACGATTTTGTCTTTCAGTAAGCTATCTTTTAAGGAACCAAATTCGCATGAGTTAGCTAAATTTCTAACCTTAGTTAAGAACTCATTAAATGACTGCCCCTTAATCTGATTTGTTTCATTGAAGCAATACCTTTCATACGTTAAATTAGTTTACATGGTGCCGAAATAAAAAAAAACACTAAAAAAGTAAGAAAAAGACAATCTAACATTTATGAAAATGGACCGAGTGAATGTGAAGATGAATGTAACACTACAAAAGAAGGAGATAGGAAGCAATGTATCATCCCGGGTTTCGGCACTATGTAAACTTATTTTGAAAATAAATAAATAATTAACTATATAAAAACATGAGGTTACTTTACTGATTCAGTTACTTTACTGAATCATAATATTGAAGAACAGCTGATATATCTTAAACCATATGACAAATACGATGAGATAACGTCCTGTGTTTAGCACTTTCGATATCTCTGCAACCACTTTCTGTAGAACAAAATTTCAACTTACTATACTATTGTTTTTTCAAGCTAATTGTGTTGGTAGCATCAAACATGATGTTTTAACAAGACTCAACTGTGAAATATGAACATTTTGCGTAAGAATAGCAGGGGAAATTTGCCAAAATATGAGACAATTAACAAAACTGTTGTTTATTTATTTATAGTGACAGTTAAAACACATTGCTATTCCCATTACAGATGGTATTTACAACAAACTGACCTAAGTTCCATGCAAATCAGTCAAGTATTGCCTGAAATATGAGAAGTTCTGTGTTCGAGCGGCTGCTATATTTGATGACGTCATAGCTGGAAAATGTACGTGGTGGCGGATGTCCACCCAAGTCCAAAACACTTACTAGGACACCTACTAAACATTCCTGAAGAAAGATTCTCCCTACTCAAATTTCCCACAGGACCCTACTGCAGGTCCTGGACTAAAGGGAGATATAAAACTTACACTTAACTTAAAACACGGACGAACGGACATTGAACCGACGAAAGTCAATGTCCGTTTGTCCATCTTTTTGTGTGTTTGTGTTGTATTTTTCAATATTTTTTTAAAAACTGACATGTTCACACGAACGAAAATCAGTATTGACGCCTCACCTGATGAAGACTCAATTACATTAGAAGAATCGAAACTGTAGTAGCCCTTTTAGGATACTAGGATCACTTAGACAGTACAGGTATTTAAACCATTTAATTTACTAAAGTGATTCGGAGGCTTACAACATGAAGTTTAATTCTATTGCAATCCTCTTACATTAACTATATTTAAAATAAGTTATTGGTCAATATATTAAATTAAGTAGGCTATAAAATGTGAATAGGCTGTGGAAGCTTATTTTTTATTAATTAATGAAGATAAATATTATTTAAAATAGACGATAAATAAATACCACTAGTGGCTTACAGGGGCTATAGCCCCTAACATATGATTTTTGTGCAAGTGGATAATCACAGCTGATCATTAGTTCATTTTGCTTATTAATAAAAACACTGTAGTGATATTTACACTAGGTGTACGCTCATTCTTCCCGTAAGAGGATGAACGAAGATTGAATTTTTAAAGATATGTAGGCAGGTACTGGATTGGTAACACTCTTCTGTTATCCGTTTTAACTCCACAACAGCAAGAACAGATAATTAATAAACCAAACATTTTACTAATAGAATGGTAACACCATTCCCATATCCGTTTTAACTCCACAACGGCAAGAACAGATAATTGCCGTTATAACTGCGTACTAATGTAAATAAAAAATACTACTGACTACTGGAGTGGTAACACCCTTCTCATATCCGTTTTAACACGACAGTACCTGGGGGGCCCAGCTTTGCTCGGGGGAGGGCCAGTCAGTCAGTTTAGATGACTTGGAGTAATATTTCATCACTTTCCCCTACTGATAATCAGATTTGTATAACTCATTTGCCTCTTTTCTACATTTTCAAGGTTCCTCCAGTTGTTATTTATAGCTCAATGTCCCTTTCATTTATTTTACTACTCTATATATATAATCTTCACTCAAATCTTTTAATCTCTGTTCTCAGGAAACCACATGTTAATAATCATAAAAAACATGAGTATTACTTTGACAGTTCCCTGGTTGATTATGAACAGCTGATAAAATTATTTTGTGTTGATTTAAAACTCCATAAGCCCAATGTTAATTTTTTTAACCTATCATTTTAGTTTTTTTATTATTTTTTTTTTTTAATTCTTTATTTTTCCGGATCAATACAAAACAAGTATTATACACAGAACGTATTAACTAGTATTTTCATAAAATAACATATAGTGGAACATTATTGGGATCGCTCCATTCGGAGACACCCTGAAACCAAAGTTCAACATCTAATCTAAAAGAAGATCTTGGACAAGTCTTGATTTTAACCGCCTGTTGGCAGTTGGTTCACCAATGTTAAAAAATTGCGCACCAAGAACAAGTCCAATGTTGTCGAGAAACTTAGTTGCGCTTTTCTTTATGAAATTGTAAATCGAGTCCACACCAAATTCTTCATGAATTTGCTTATTTCGAATAAACCATGGAGAGTTTGTACAGATCCTAAGGATTTTGTTTTGGAACACTTGAATTTTATTTAATTTACTTTTTGAGATTGATAATCCCCAGATAGGACAAGCGTACATCACTAAAGGTCTTAAAATACTTTTATATATTAAAATTCCATGTTTTGGTTTGAGTGAAGACTTCCTGTTGATCAGTGGAAAAAGGATTGATAACCGAGAATAAGCTTGTGTCAATTTTGAATTTACATGTAGATTCCAATTCAGCTTTTGATCGAGATGAATTCCTAGATATTTTATAGACTGGTCAGAGGGATTCCATTCAATTATAGTATTACCTATAGTAATATTAGGAGGAAGTTGAGGTTTCCTTAAAGTAAAGATTTTGGCTTCACATTTCGAAGCGTTTAACTTAAGCCTCCATTTGTCGAACCATTCCACCAGAGTGTCGACGGAAGTTTGCAGATTTTGTTGTGCTGTGTGAATTTCAGAGTGCTGAGTTATAATAGCAGTATCATCGGCATACAATGCAAGTGAAGCGTTCAGTGGAATGGGGATGTCTGTCATAAATATGTTAAATAGTATGGGCCCTAATATTGAGCCTTGGGGAACCCCAGCCATGACACCACGAGTTGTTGAACAAGAATGATTTACTTTTACGTGAAATTTTCTGTTAAAGAGAAAGGATTTAATCAAATTTTTCAAATAAAACGGGAAACCCAATGAATTAATTTTGAATATTAAGCCATTGTGCCAAACTTTATCAAATGCTTGGGCAACATCGAGAAAAACTGCCAGTGAATGCTCTTTTCTTTCAAACCCGTTGTAGATAACTTCGGTGATTCGCTGAACTTGATGAGTAGTGGAGTGTTTTGGACGGAAGCCAAATTGATGAGGGATGATAGTTTCAGATGACTCGACGAAGTGTAATAATCTCTTCTGGATGATTTTTTCCAGCAGCTTTGATATAGAGGATAGTAGACTTATTGGTCTGTAGCTAGAAGGAGAATTCTTCGGTTTGTTTGGTTTGTGAATTACCATAATTTCTGCCTCCTTCCAAGCAATTGGAAAATACCCACGAGAGATGCAGGCATTGAAGATGGACGAGAGAATCGCAAGACTCTTACGTGAAAGATTTTTCAAAACTATGTTCGGTATAAGATCGGGTCCTGGGGTCTTCTTTATTGGGAGCCTTTTTATTAATTCATATATTTCCGCAGGGGAAGAAAAGTGTATTGGCAATTCAACCGTCTGTGTTACGTTTTGAAGGGAGGCGTCAACAACATCAGTGGTTTCTTGGTTAATTATATCATTAGGCGAAAAAGCTTTTTCAAAGAAGTCTGCAAAAACTTCACACTTTTCAGAATCACTTTGGAAGTACTGCCCGTCTTGTTGGAGTGGAGGAATTATCGTCGGTTGGCAAAGAACACGTTTGGTAGCCTGCCACAGGCTTGAGTCATTAGGATTAATACCATGTATATATAATTTATAAGAGTTAATTTTGAAGTTATCCAGCTCAAATTTAACTTGCCGAATGAGTTGATTTAACCTTCGCCGCATCCAAGGTTGTCTATACCTTTGCCACTGTCTTCTAGCTTTATGTTTTTCCTTAATAAGATTTAAAATCCTTAAAGGAGGATGCAGGAAGGAGTTTGATCGTTGGGCAAAGTGCTTGGTTATAGCACTTTTTGTGGCATTCTGGAGACAATCTGTAAAATGTGCTACTGCCAAATCAATCCGATCCTCCGAGGAAAGGTTTTGAGGAACAATGAGAAATTCATCGAGTTTAGATCTAAACATGGCCCAGTCAACACGACCAGTAATTAGTCTATTAGGTAATGGAGAGAATTGAGGTTGGAGAAAGAAACTTAAAACTACAGGTAGGTGGTCCGAAGCCAGCTCTGGCAACACCTGTTGGTGAATAGGAGCACTAAACTGTGTGTGCAAAGCAATATCTAGTATATCAGGTTGGCAATTTATTTGCCAAGGATGGAACGTGGCTTTATCAGGAGCAGAAATATTGATGTTAAAATCAGGCATGATTCGAAGCAGACGTTCGCCATTGGGGTTGGAAATCCTGCAACCCCAGAACCGGTGTTTACAATTCAGATCGCCAACAAGAAGGGTAGGAGTGTTTAGCGAAAACAGGATGTTGATGTCGTTTTCTTGAAGTCGCTTGTTTGGAGATTTATATGCGGAAATAATAGATAAACTTTCATTATTAGATAAATTTATTTTAATGGAGACAGCTTCAATATTCATCAATCTAGGCAAAAATAAAGAATGGTGACTGATTGACCTTTTAATAAAAATGGCAACTCCTCCCGAAGCAATTGGGGCCGTCCTGTCCTCTCTATATATAGCGTATCCAGGTATCTTAAAAGGCTCAGCATTAATGAAATGAGTTTCAGTCACGCAAGCTATATCAATATTGTGTCGAACTAAAAATGATGAAAATGTCGATTTTTGGGATTTTAGACCATTTGCATTCCAATTAAGGACTTTTAAGTTTTGAAGTGTTAAATGATTAGGCTGAGGCATGTGACAACATTGAGGTGAGAATATTGGAAAGAAACTCCTTTATTACCGGGATGATTGACTTCACTAATTTCATAATTAACCCATCAAGGTCAAGTGATAAGTCCTGACTAGATGAAGCAGATTCAGGGTTTGGCCCATGAAGAGGAACCGGAGATGATTGTATTTGTACGTTGCCTTTAGTAATAGCAGCATAGCTTCCTCTTACACCTGTGGTCATAGAAGGCGCGCTAGGAGAATGTTGAGGTTGGGCATTAACCAAAGGTTCTATGGTTACATTGACAAAAGGCTTCCTTACAGGTTTGTCTTTATTATAGGTTGTTTGTAGCACTTTACTTTTTAAATCTTGATAATGTTTGCACCCCCTGTAGTTAGCAGTATGCTTTTCACCACAGTTAACACACTTAGGTTCAACCGTTTTCGCCAGAGTACAATCAGAATACAAATGTTGACCTGTACACCGGACACATCTCGGATCAAGACGGCAAAAGTTTTTAGTGTGGCCAAAGCGTTGGCATCTTACGCACTGAGGAATGTCCTTACTCTTACGTTTTGCTTCGACTTGAATTATTGAGTGATAGAGTTTTTCAAGATTAAAAATTTCTAGTCCTTTCTCATTGTTTTCAAGTAAAACTGAACATAAGGGAAGGAAAGACTTATTTTTGTTTATTAATCTAACAACTTTTATAACAGGAAAACCCGAATCTAGTAGTTCAGTTTTAATTTCTTCATCAGTTAAGGAAAGAGGGACGTTCCTAAGGATAACTTCCAGCTTTTTATCCTGGGGTGATTGGAAAGTGTGAAATTTCACGTTAGAATTGTCATAGAAGCGTGTTAGGTTTCTATAATCATCAACATCTTCAAGATTAATTTTAAGAGAAGAACCTCTAAGGGCAGTAGTAAATTCATGTTTCACAATTGATTTAATGTCAGAAACGATCGCTTGATGATTATTAACATTATGCAAAAATATTGGAGGGAGTTTGATCTTTTTAACAGAATTCTCGGGCGAATCAGTGTGCATTTCGTCAGAGTTTATTGCATAGTCATGATCAATAAGACTGTTAAACCTGTTCCCTAAGGACAATTGAGAAGGATTTAGAACATAGCGATCTTGCTGAGATAAATCAGATGATTGTAGTTTTGCAACTTTACGCTTAGGAGGGAAGATGAACGGACAATCTTCTTGATTTGCACTTGAATTTTCTGATTGCTCAGAATTATTAGTGATAGAACTGACATTGTTTACATTTGTGTTGACATTTGTGGACATCATCCGAATTTTAGGGTTATGTACCGTCTTTTTGAACAAGGATTTTGCTTTAAATTTCGGAGAAATCACAAACAATGAAGAATGAAACAAAAAGTACAAACAAAAACCTACTTACAGAACACCAACACGGCTTAAAATAAAATAAAAACTTGTAACTAAAAGTAAAAATTATCGCACTGAAAACTGATACGTAATAAACAGAACACCAAACCACATGTTCTCTCTATACTCATCTAGTTTTTTTACATTATTTGATATTTCCTGGGAATGAGGCCTGTCTAGAACTTCTTTGTATCCCAGAAATTAGTTATTTTGAAGATTTGAAGGAAATCGTTGGAGCCGTTTTTGAGAACAGTGTTGCAAGCAAGCAAACATAAAAGCAAACCTTACTCATATTAGAGTATATGATACCTGGGGGCCGAACTTTGCTCGGGGGAAGACCAGTCAGTTTATTTAGATGACTTGGAGCATATTTCACCACTTCCCCCTACTGATAATCAGATTTGTATAACTCATTTGCCTCTTTTCTACATTTTTAAGGTCACTCCAGTTGTTATTTATAGCTCAATATCCCTTTGATTTATTGTACTACTCTATATATGTAATCTTATCTCAAATCTTTTAATCTCTGCTCTCAGGAAACCACATCTTAATAATCATAAACAACATGAGTTCCATGTGGTTCCATAAAATCAGATAATAAATCCGTTGAATGAAGATTACATGTAGAGTGGTCATATCCAGAATGACTCAAAGGTGCATTATAATAACAACTGTTGTGACCTCAAAAATGCTCGTTAGTAGGGTACATGGTGAAAAACAACTCCAAGTCATAAACAAGATTGACCTTTCCCTAGCAAAGCTCAGCCCCAGGTAGTAGTTAAACTATATGAGTATAACTTTGAGAGTTCTCTGAAATATTTTGAACAGCCGTTATGTATCTTTTGCTTTTATTTTAATCTCCAAAAGCACAATGTGATTTTTTCAATTTTCCATAGCGGCTTTTTACATTAATTGATTTTTTTTGGGGATGGGACATGTCTAGAACTTATTTTTAACCCAGATATCAGGTTTTACAACACAAGTAGTTGGAAGGACACATTATTTATTTTTCAAGAAAATCGTTGGAGCCGTTTTTGAGATAAGAGTTGCAAGCAATCAACCAAGCAAGCGAGCATGCAAACCTTACTCATATTATAGTGTAGGATAGGATTGAGTCAAAATAACTCAGCATTTGTATTGATTGACTATAACATATTTTTACTCTTAGGCACATAGAATGTACACGAGACAGGGACAATGATTCTGGATTCTAGCATGTTTGAAGTTCTGCATACAGACGGCCAGGGCTGAATTTAGGTCTGTACAGGCTCTGGTCTACACCCTAAATGCAAGTGCGGGCCCTTACCAGCCCGGCCAACTTTCCTGTTTGATTTATATAATATAACCTACGCTTATATCAGGCTCTACAGATGGCGTTGTGCAATTACTTAAATTTCAAATTGCTAAAATCCGTATTGCTGCCTAGTGTATATTAACGTTTTCATGGCAAGATATTATTAAGTGATTTTCATTATCTAAATACATAAAACAAAGTCAGGATTGTGTGTTAGTTATTTAGTTTCATCAAACAGCTGTTATAAGGATGATATATAAACATACTTGAAAAGCATATAAACATATGTTTATTATAGAAATAATAAATCTATTTGAATAGCAACTCATTTTCAATACCGAAGCAAGCTCTATATAAACATAGGCAAGTGAGCGTAGCTAAAGAGTTCATCTTGAAAAAGAACGAGAATCTTTGACATAAAACAAATTCAGTGACATTAGGACAGAATAATGTCTGTCTGACCAGCTAGTAGTACTCAACCCGAACGCTGACCCGAACTCCCGAACGCTTACCCAAGGATCATCTTTCCTCCATAAATTTAACAAGGCAACTTTTAAAGCCAGCGAGGCGGAGCTCTAAGGTCGGGGTTAAAAGAAAATAACAACAATTTTTTGTATAATTGAAAATTTTCTAAAATTACTAAAAAAGGCGTAAATAACAACATAGAAAATTTTCCTGTGCGGTGGAGGTCTATGGTTGAGTAGGGCGGCGTATCAAACGTGGGGACATCTTTCAGGAGATGCTGCTTTAACAAAATAAATCCAACGAATCATACGTTAAAATTAAAAGTTGGGAGTGATAGTAAAGGCAGAGCCCTGAGAGAAGAACAAAGAGGTATCCATAATATTTTGGTACCCAACAACGTAGTATATAGGTCTGGAGCAGTTTTGAGGAGCCGCTTTCGAAATCTTTGGATTTTTTAGTTGGTGGTTTATATTAGGTTTCTAATAAAATATACCACCTGATTTTTTAGAAAAATTTGGGTTCAGAAATTACAGGGCTTAAGAGATCCCAAACTTTAGTTTTTTACCTTTTTTGTACCATAAACTTTAAATATTTGTAGCAGGTTTCAACAGTTTTATCTCATTGCCATAAAAAGCTCTAAAAGATGAAAAATTAGTACTCCAATCCACACATGGTTAAATTAGTATTTCGTTAGTAGGCTATTCGGCTAATGGTTGTGGAGAATATTTCAATTTCCATTCAGCAGTAAACTAAGTATATTGTCCGATGTTATTCTTATAAGAAATAAAAAACATATATCTCTTGTATACTGATTAATTTTATTAAAACTTGGTGTGTTAGCATTGACCAATAGAGAATATTCGTCCTAGGACAACCTTAAAACTGGTCTATACCAGTTTGGATGCTGACATTGGGTACAGCAAATGAAATTGTCATTACATATGAAGTTTTTTGGATGTCCATTATGACAAACCTCCCTTTCACCTTTGGTCCCTCCACTTGCAGCGGATCGGGGCGGAAACTCAGGGGTTGGTCCCCAACCTGAGAATGTATGGTCCCTGGCTGTTGTACATGGATACCCCATCCGTTGAGTTGGCCAGTTGGAGGGCAGAGCGGGTCCACATTGAGCCTGATCACAGCTGTCACAAGGCACGGGAGTTGGTACGCTGAAAGGCCAATTTGGCTGCCTGTCCCATCCCACCCTTTCCTTTCCTGCGATATCCTAACCTTCTGGTAACCTGCGCAAAATTCCCGTTTGTGGAAAACGTGCCTATAGCAGCTATGCTGGGGTTTCCTAATCTAGCAACAATGAATAGAGAATATGCGGAATACGTTTCCATCTAACCCTGGAGGGTGAGGTGGAGCAATTAACCTCTTAAAACCACTGTGTGTACCTAGCAAATTAGATTAAACTGATTGCGTTTATTTGGTCACAGGTCCTAGCTCCTGTTCACGCTTTTTTATGACTCGGCCAATGACTAATATATTTTTGGCACCGGATGGTTTTCGACGAGTTTTAAATATATAACCTGAGGGAAAAGTTGCCAATTATTATTAGACCTATTAATTTCCAGCTCCAAAATCAGGGGGTTAAACATACAGAAATATACTTGTTTTAAACCCATTTAATGTAAAAAGGTATTCAATGATTTATTTATATAACAGTATCTTATAAAATTCATACCTTAAATTTAAAAATGTTTACATCATTAATATATGTTAGTTTGAATTTAAATGCACAAGCTACTGAAATCGCTGCACGAGAGATTTAAAAGCAAAATCCAACATCTACATTAATGACTATTTTTCAGGAGGGCAATCTGTCTACATCGTAATTAGTTGAACAATGTAGACGGTTGGGATTACGGAGTTTTGGACATCTTGATTGTTTATGAAAATCAATATTAACCACAGAAAATGCAAACAAATATAAACTGTAACCAGACTATTTTACTGACCGGTAGATTACAAAATTTTAATCCCTTGTCATTAGGTGACAGTGAGGCTTATTTGGTACATTACATGTAATAAAGATAGTTTGCACGTATGATAGTTTAGTAAGTCTGCCATCAAGTAATTTGTTCACAATGTAAAGAAACTACTATAGGTCTACAACACGCTTGATTATCAATCACAGTCAGTCGTGTTACAGAGTTATACTGTCCCAGTAATTCAAAAATTCCAAAACCTATTGTATTAATTTATCATCACTAGTCCAATCACTTAGCTTTTACATCGAAGTTTCCCAGTAAGAAATAAACTGATAATAAATCTAAATAGATACAAGCATTGTTTTAAACACGACAAAACACTATTAATTTACATAACACTCACATTTTAAACTATTTCGAAATAAAAAAAATTGATGGAACAAAACATAACCAAATCCATAGTTGTAATATGTTTACATTTGAGTGATTTATAAACAAATATGCAATGTTTCCACTCTACGGTAAAAATATGCCACGCACTGATACAATAAATCTCACTTTATCCCAGACTCTCCCTTATAGTATCCCTCGTCATATCCCACACTTTCCCACTGATTTGTTAAACATTGCAACACAATTAATGTTAAATATTATATGATTATTGAATAATGTATTAGTACAATATTTATACCGTTAGATAGAGCTTATTTAGATCTACTAATTACCTATAGGTATTTACATTTTAGTACCTCAAAGGATTTTGAGCAATGCGACATAGGTTAAATGGATACGGTGAATTAACTAAATTAAATAATTTATTTACGTGAGAGGTACTAATATTTTTAATGGTAGTACTAAAGAGTACGAAGTAGGTAATAAATAATGGCAAATAGTTTGCTTGTTAATTCCAACATGGCTCGGCCAGCGAAATTGACATGATTCAGTGTTCGTTCTGTGACGTTTATAAAATCATAATAGGTGCGGACAGCGAGGTTTAAAAATGGGAAACCCCGCAACTGCCAGTACGGCGAGAAAATCCACTAGAAGTGCTACTACTGCTAAGGTGCTCTGGTCGTAAGTTGTAAGCAAACTAGCAGACGTAATGCCGATTTCAAAAAAAAATCCCACTTTATCCCACAATCCTATTTTATGCCACAAGCAGTCAAAATATCCCATATAGGGGATAAAAATCCCTCAAGTGAAACACAGATAAATCCCAGCTGACATTTTAAAGACAACTATAGTCAATAGCTTACTACGAAAACCAATTCAACTACTCAATATCAAACATTAAAATTAGTTTTAATAATTATTAATAATCCAAAATAAAATACAAATGCTGTGTTAAAACATCCCTTTGGTATCCCAAATGACTCCTTCAAAATTTCATTAAGAAATGTTTTACAGTTGTTTAGTATTTCGATAACACACACACACACACACACACACACACACACACACACACACACACACACACACACACACACACACACACACACACACACACACACACACACACACACACACACACACACACACACACACACACACACACACGGCCACTGAAACTTCTTCATCAATACAGTGATTCACTTCGTTCATCAATAAGAAAAATAATTGGATCTTTTAAGTCCAGTGGGGCATAGCCCACGTAATTTTTGACATTTCTGATATTCTTCCCACTGTCCTTGGCCCTCAAGCTTTAAAATTAATCGTCATCACCTAACTTAACTTCTTCCTAGCTCGAGATATTTTGCGGGGAACGATTCGCTTACGGAATTAAATTTATAGATACTGCACATAGAGAGGGGATGATTGTTCTGAGGAGTGGTGAAATGGATGATTTATATTGGGCAATTAACACAAATTAACATATGATAACATATTGAAATACAAGTAAGACATTTTATGGCGACAGATAAATTATATGGCACACTTAACAAGGAAATTGAATATTAAATAACATATTATGGGGAAGTTATTAGTAATCATTTGGGAATAAATAAAATATGAGGGAATTAACACTAAATAATGAATGGGATGAAATGTAATACTATATGAGCGCCAGTCGTTTTGATGAATACTTCCTGTTGAATTGGTTGAATGGGGCCCCCTGGAATACAGATCTTCTTTCTTAAAGCAATTTTCACTCATTTTTAACATTCACTAGCTGAGAGCAGCTTATCTATTTGAATTACGAACATTTTGTACATAGAGCAATGTTTGGTGGCACACGAGAAGCCTGTCTGAACCATGAGTAAGACAGAGCAAAGGGGGAGTGAGTGTCTGGTCAAAGTTCACAGGGAAAGAGAGAGATAGACAGAGCTTTACAAACTCCTGATTATTTGTGTTACAACCTGTGGTACTAAAGAATATTACTATCTGTTGTATTAAAAACTAATTTGAGTCTTACATACATTTTGACATAAACTGTAGAACAAACTAAATGTTTGTTAAAAACTATAAAATTTTACTATTTTAGTGACAGAATAAATAAATAGTATACTTCATTGTAAGTACCAAAAGTGGCATTTTCCGGTGCACGCTCAAATT
Organism: Allygus modestus; assembly: GCA_963675035.1. NCBI lineage: Eukaryota > Metazoa > Arthropoda > Insecta > Hemiptera > Cicadellidae > Allygus > Allygus modestus. The sequence goes on from OY776114.1 coordinate 57,369,286, forward strand.
TCACGTGCGACGCGAAGCCGAACAAGTGTCGCCTCGTACGGGAATAATTGGAGCAAGTGCCGGAAAATCACAAGTTATGAAAGATACTTTTCATCACGATGCCTATTTCTGTTTACATTTAGATTGTTAAACAGTAAAACCAAACCATGTTTTTTTAATTTAAATTGTAAAAATAAATGGTAAAGAAACATTAGTGCGCGTAGTGGACAAATGGAAAACTGATTGAGAGCAAGGGAAAGTAAATTTAGAGCAAGGGGATATCAGCTTATCGTTTTTCCCTTGCTCTAAATTAGAGCTTGTGAAATTATAATTTTCTTTGACATCAGCTGTCATCGAAAATAGCTACTTTCTGTACGGAGTGATAAAAATAATATTCATGGACATTCTTAATAAAAAGATTCCTTTACATACCGCACTTCTTCATCCAGCTGAATCAACAAATAGAATAAAAACAAATAATATTTTACTCCCAAAATGCTAACTAAAGAATAAAGGGGCATTTAAATGAATTACAGACCATCACTACTCAAATTGAAGAAGTGAGACTTTAACTACAGGTCGAGTGATGAGTCCTACTGCAGCTGTGTTCACTTAAACTATTCGAACGACGTTATCTTTTCCAGGATGGACACTGAAACCTAGTTTCCAAGAGAGAGGAGGGGTATGATAACCATATTACCTACCTTAATGTTGGGTTGAGGCTTAGTCCACTTGAAACGTTGTTGGAGTGTGTGTAAATACTCCTGATTCCATCTGGTCCAAATATTTTGTGAAAAAGCTTGAACAAGCTGCCAGCACTTCAGATGTGTGCTGCAAATTCTGTTCTGGAATTTCCAAAAGAGGGCCTCCTACTAGGAAGTGGCTGGGAGTGAGCGCTTCAAGATCCGAGGGGTCTGTAGAGAGCGGTGTCAAGGGTCGTGAGTTAAGCATTGCTTCCACCCGAGCAATACGTGTAGGAAACTCTTCTAGAATGAGAATTTGCTCACCAATAACATGTTTTAGGTGGTGCTTAGCACTTTGCACTGCTCTTTCCTATGGGCCTCCATGATGCGGTGCTCGAGGAGGTATAAACTTGAACTGAAGGTGATTCTCTTGTAAGAACTTTGCAGTCTCTTCATGATGAATTAGTTCCTTACAACCTTTTTGGAGTAGTCGAGAAGCACCAACAAAATTTATGACATTATCACAATGTATTTTAGACATTATTCCCCTTCTAGATATAAATCTAGTGAGAGCTGAGATAAAAGCCTCTGTTGTGAGATCCATTACTACCTGTAAGTTTACTGCTTTAGTTGTAAAGCAGATGAAAACACACAAGTAAACTTTGATAGGGTATAGCCTTCATAAGAGAAGGAGTTTAATCGTCATGGGCCCTGCATGATCTAAAATAAAAACATAATCCAGAAAAACACTCTTGTACAGATTTGCAAATACATTCCGTAGAACATTTCAATTCAGAGATAGACAGAGGTTTAGAGATAGACATTTTGATTCCGTTTAGTTTTATTCCTACAGTTGTTGATGAATCTGATCTTAAATCCAATTACTCGCCGTAGTTTAATCCATGATGAATATTTCTGCAGTACATCCCATGGTTCCGTTGTGTGGTTACTAAACCAGGTACATTTTTCTGCTTAATTTCTTGTAAAACATCAAGTGCAAGTGGGGAAAGTTATGTTGACTCCACTCATATTGTTGTTTGGAAAGCCAAGAAGGGCCATGCCACCAAAGAGAATGGAGTAGAAGTGATTGAGGAAGTAGTCCTCTACTAACACAATCTGCTGGATTCTGCTGAGAAGCAATATAATTCCGAAATGACGGGGTAACAACTCCTGAATATCTGCTATTTATTAGTAACAAAAACGTTAAGCCTATATGAAGGAGTATTGATCCAACTTAGTACAATAGTGGAGTCGCACCAGGCCGTTACGTTATCAGTCTTACAGTGAGGTTGTAACTGTTTAATACAGTAGTGAAGTAGTTTGGCCATTAAATGGGCACCATTAAGCTCTAAACGAGTTAAAGATGTATGTTTCAACGGGGCAACTTAAGATTTTGCTATAAGAAGTTATACTGAAACTGTATTAGTCAAGTCTGCAGTGCATAAATAAACACACCTGAGTATTCTAACTCACTAGCATCACAGAATCCATGTAATTATAGTGTAAGTGCCAGAGAAATCTTGAGATGTCAAAATATCTTGATGTTTTAAATTTAATGAAGCTGAGTTTGGAAGGTCTTGAAGGTAAGTCTTCTGGTTAACTTGCATCTTGCATCCCAATCCAGCCCTAGGGTCCATATACTCTGCATAAACACCTTAGCCCAAAATATGACAGGAGTTAACCATAGTTAACCATAGGGTCTTAGATGCGAGCTATAACTGATAGAGCAGTCCTTTTTATGGGAGTGCAGACCTTTGCTCCAATCCTATATGATTAATAATATGGATTAGAAATATATTGAGGGGCATTAGTGAATATAGAGGCTGTTTTGGGGTTCTAAAATGAATTAGGAGACTCACGACGTTCGTCTGGAATTGCATTTAGAAGTTCTGGTTGGTTTGATGACCATTTCCTGAGCTGAAAAACACCTTTTGAGAAAATTTCTATAACTTCCTTTTGTAGTTCTAAAGCTTCTTCAACAGTTTCACTTCCTAAGAGAGCATCATCTACATAGAGCTGAGTTTTGAGGGCACTAGCGGCTAAAGAGTAAGCAGATCCTTCATCCTCAATCAGTTGCTGTTTTACCTTATTAGCTAAGTAAGGCGATGGTGTCATACCATAAGTCACTGTAGTGAGCTCGTATACAGCTAATGGTAAGTCAGGGATTTCACGCCAGTAGATCCATTGAAATGGGCGGTCATCTACATGAACAATGATTTGTCTAAACGTCTGCTTAATTTCACAAGAAGAAAACACCTTATGGTATGACACCATCGCCTTACTTAGCTAATAAGGTAATACAGTAACTGATTGAGGATGAAGGATCTGCTTACTCTTTAGCCGCTAGTGCCCTCAAAACTCAGCTCTATGTAGATGATGCACTCTTAAGAAGTGAAACTGTTGAAGAAGCTCGTCCTGATGATTCACCAAGCTTCTGAGGACAATCTTGAAATTATAAATGAACTAAATATCGATATGTGTTATCCCTGGAGTGGGTGGTGAGAAAATTTTTCTCACAATCAATATCAAGTGGTGAGGGTTTTATTTTATATAGGAGTTCTTCAGTCATCCAGAACCTCTGGATAGCATCATGACGTTTTACATCCTCCGTACAAAGGAGTGTTTTTAAAGTTTTCAGAAGAACTTGAGGAACCATCTGAATTAGTAAGCCCGATCAATACACAACCAAAAATTGTTTCTATAGCAGTATGTTGATCATTAACTAATAATATTTTTGAGCCTCACAGGGTTTTACCAAAAAGGCCAGCATATATAAGTATGTCTACAGGTGAAGGAGAGTTAAAGCTAGGGTCTGCTAAAACCAAGTGACATAATATTTTTCTAACATATGGTGATATTGTACATCGAGGAAGGTCACTGGTGTTTTTATTCTTAACTAGCTAACGTACCCGTTCTTCGCACAGGGGTTTTTTTGCCCATTTTTTTGTCAATGCAATTTGCATTTTAGTTAGATTGAAACAGCTGTTCTTGCTTCCGCTCTTTAAGCTGTCAAATGTAAGTGACCTCAGCTGTTCGCATTACAGTGTCTGAATGTTTACTTTCTTCTGAGATGTAAACATCGAAACTTAGGACGTTCACGGGGCGTAGCCCGAGGGGATTTTAAGGAAGTGAATAGGCCTTTATGTTACATGGGTTCAAGATCTACCTTTGTGTAAAATTTCAGCCCAGTCGGTTCAGTAGTTTTTGCGTTCACCCGGAACATCAGACAGACAGACAGAAACCACCTCTTCTTTATAATATTATAGATAAAAACTGGATGATGTTCTGTTAACTGATGACCATTAAGGGTAGAGATATTCACATGGATGAGCCCTTTCGTATCAACACGATAGGCAGATATACCACATACCTGAGGTAAATCTGCTTATCAACGTTGTGACAAACTAATAATATTGTCTGTTATTACAGACTTACAGTGGCAAACACACTATAATCTTTAAACCAGTTTATGCCAGAATGACCATTCAGGACCATAGTAAACAATGGATGTACGGTCTCCACTATGACATGGTAGAACTATACGGATTAGATAGGATCAGAATGGCCTACAAGGATACAGACGGTATCATCCATGCAATCCGTACCGGAGACGTCCACATGACGATATGATGCATTAGCAATGAGTACTGTCCACTTCCAAGACACACACTTCCTTCAGAAGGTAGTCATTATTGTTGTCCTTGAAACATTGAAAATCCAAAATAATGGGAGATGCTAAATTTTAACGCGGTACTCTGCGTAAACGATCCACCTTGTATCAGTGTTGGTTGTTGACTGATGATGATCTGACCGCCAAAGTCCCCATTTACATTGCGATGACGATCAATTTCGATGACGTTGTCAAACTCTGCATATACCAGACAGTTGACAGTCTCTGTGAGCGCAGTGTCGAAACCAATCTCCATACGTAAACTATCGTTACACCCTAGGTTCCAATGAGTAGTGTCACTTTCTGACAGATCCGGTGTTCAAATGTCATCGAACAATATCCATCATCGTAAACAACTCTATTTATCAGATTACCAGCAACACTAAAGTGTATACCATAACCTAAAAACAGACTGTGATACGGCTTTACGTATTTGCCCTTTGCATCTTCAGAGTGCGGCTGTAGAAGTTTGGACGGCACTTGTGCACCATCCAGGTACAGTGAGAAGAAGTTGGTTTTGAAATGTTGGAGATTATATGGATTCTTTTTGAAATTACCTTTCCGCTGCGTTGGTGATCAATCCGACAATAATTTGTTTCGGCTCTTCTCCTAAAAACACATTTTTTGTCTTGCTCCTTATTCCCGACGTCAGTGTGAATGTTTTCAATTCCACTCTGGTGATTGGGTATTTAGATGTGCCGGTCTGAAGCGTCTTTCTGTCTGCCAACAGCACAGTCGGCGTAACCAGCACAGCACAGTCGGCGTAGCAAAGTCGGTGTTTTCTTACCTTACATCTTCGTATCCAGAGATTCGCATCAAGCATATACCTTGTATTTACCATCATCCGACAACATAAAGAAAAAATCTTTTGATCGAATTAATTTCAATCGCAATTCCACACTGTTCAACAAGAACTTGTTCTGATTACATATGTCCAAATGAAAATAACCGACCATATCGATTTCACGACTTTTATTTGTCATTTTTCGTCTCGCCTTTAGTCCGTCAATATTGTCCTTAGTATTGTCCATATGACCGGCATCGTCAGAGTGCCATAGACCACACGTCAAATGTGATTTCCTAGCATCGATGCTGTAATTCATCAGTGTTTCAATTTACGCTCGATATGCATAAATGTTGTTTTGCGGTGTAATTAGCTTCTGATTCATACACATATCCACTTGACTGAATAGCAAATGTAACCAATTGTTGATGGATCAGAATAATTTTCTTTCTTCTACATTGATGATTGGCAATCCTGTTGGTTTTACGATGGACGCTGTAATTTCCAACATTGTCTGCGAAAGATCAGTGTATTCTTCTCCATTGCTGGGCATTACAAACTCAATGGGTTAATCATCGGTCAAAGTGGAGATTGGTTTGTACTGAACCCATTTTCTACTCTCTATTCTGGCCTGCGTAGGTGGTAGGAAGATTAAGTCCAATTCCGTCTTGGCACATTCACAAGACCTTTGATGTAGAAATGACATTGCTAGTTGGTGTTAATCAATTGAATATTTTGTTAATATTTTTTTCTCTTTACTGCTTTCTTTCTAACTGTCCTACACTTCTTGTTGCTGCTGCTGCTTCTCCTCCTATTCTTGGATGACGTCCTTCCTCAAAGGAGTTTCGTCAAAGACTGCGGTGTGACCCGACGGCCACCAGACGTAGCGCATTTCGCGTAACTCTTACGAGGTACTTGTTTCGCGCAGGAGTAACGCGTCGGTATTTCGCGCGAGAGCCACCACCACCACAAAGCACAAGCTCCAGTTTGCCGTCAGCCTTGCATTTCAATGAGCCGGTAAACTGACTGAAACGATCTTTAGCAGCTTCTTTAGGGCCCCACGTTGCTGTCACCCAAGAAGCTGACACCGGATTTTAACGCCTCTTTGGCCACAGCCACAACTCCTGACTTAAGTATTGGTGTAATGGTGCGGAACATACCACCTAAGAAACTGCCAACTCCACGACCGCGATGGTAGGGTGCGCCGCAAAACACTTTATCGATACTGCCACTTGTCTGCGATTGTTGGCGGCGGTAGTACGCCAAGTAGGGATAATTTGTATTCATCATCACTGCTGCTGCTGCTGCACTCTTTTGAAATGAAGCTTCACGCACGACGTCCCAAAGAGGAATGACGCTTTTTTACCTGTTTGTTCCCTTAGGTCTTTTTCGATCGTTTCAAATGTCCCTTTCATAACCGGTACATAATGGGGACTGGTGAAATGCACCGTATTATGCGCACCGTGTATGTAGTGTATGCGCACTCTGTCAGTATTGATAATCTTCAAAAGTGGTGCTGTAGTATCACCAATAATCTGCAGTTCAATCAGATCATAATACACGTACATGTGTGTCGTCAGTCCCATAGAAAGATTAGGCGGCCTTAATCCTATGAGGTTATTTGCCAATTCATTTTCGTACGGATCGAAACCCAACTAAAGAGACAGTGGGTGACTGAAATGAAATTTGCTTATACCGTCTGCCATTGTCGTTATCTTGACTCTGTTCTGCTTTTTATCATACTCAAAGTATACATACTGAGTCACATCCTTTGTACTATTGATCATTTTCAATAAATCGGTTATATTCTTGTAATATCCGGGTTTCGTCTTTAGCATAATCTGTTCAGTACTAACTGGAATTGGAATGGTGTGTAGAATTAGTTTATACTCGAGCCAAATATACGATTCATCATTCACAGTCACAAACGAACATGGATAATACGCTTCAACCAAAGCCATCTCCCAATCACCATAGACTTCTAATCTGATTTACCTCGGTAGATGTGTAATATAACTTGACACTGTTTTTTTTTTTTAAATAATCCTTTGAGCTGTTGCTGGAGGATGTTTGATAAAATTGATTGCTATTAGGCATTTTGTAAATCGTGTGCTCATACCCAAGAATTGAACTCCTCTCCGTAATCTTCCCACTTGACGAAATAACGCTCACTGCGACCTTGGCCCTTAGTGTCTAGTATTTTATCAAACTTGAACAGGTGGTCTTATATATTGTCACTTTTTGTAATTCGTATTCGTAAAACTGTCGAGCCACTTCTTTACCTTTGAGATCTGCCATTGGCAGTGGCATCAATGTATTTGCACGTCGCACCACAAACACTTCTTTACTCCAATTAGTCTCGTAACTTTTTGCGAATGTGCCTTTCCCCATAGATATGCGCAATGTGGTGCCAACTTTCAGTTTTGGCTTAACACGACGTGGTGTCTTACCGAAAATGTGGCGCCATACCTGATATAATAATCGATTATAGGTCGCAGTTACATCAACTGGGCATATTCTGTTGCCTAGACTCCTGTGCGTGCTGTTATTGTAAGCATTAACCAGTTTGTCCAGCATATCTACATAACGATATGTGTTCTTGTATGTCAAATATCGCCACACGCGTGTTTTCGAATGTGCGATTTACACGTTCCACCACAGCTGCTTTAACATCTGGGTTTTGTGTAGTGACATAGATGATTCCTTATTCTTTGAATAATTATTTCGTCTTGGCACAGTGAATTCAGTACTTTTTCAGTTTGTAAACAGCGAGGTATCTTGGTCGCTTCAGTAAATATATCCTCGAAAGCGTTGGCCACTTCAGCTCCTTCTTTCCTCTTCAACGCCCTCACATGAAGGCGTTTGCTAAACACGTCTATTACAGTCAATAAGTAGTTGACACCCAAAGCTAGTAAAAAGGTACTTTGGTAAAGGCACTCGTGTTATGTAACCTCTTTTTTTACTAGCCTTGGTTGACACCGCCAATGTGTTACCAAAGGCGAATGTCAAATGATGTTCTGTGCTATTATACACCTTTGTAGTTATGTATTTCACCTGAGGAGTTATATTAATACAGGACCTAATTTGTTTTCTTAAAGCTTCGACATTTGAATCTGTGATTTTCAGATTTCTGTTTAATAGATCGTATGCTAGTTATTCTTTATTTAAATAATTTATATTAAACTTAGTCATGTTGCATAGCTGTTACTAACTGGTAGGATATTAATTTTACATACACTTTGGTTTAGTCACCATATAATAAAATCAGGTTATTTCCAAGTAGTTTTAATTTCAGCTAATTAAATTGTATTTAACTTCTCATAACCACTTCATGTTGACATAGGCTATTTTATTATGGTGATAGCCTAGATTTATAAATGGCTACAGTTGGTTCCAACTTTTGATGTCCTATACTGATATTTGCTACATAAGCAGAGTTGCGCAAAAATATTCTATACACCTGTGTAGTTGGCCAATTAGGTATATGAATTTTTATTTTTATATAGCTTTGCAGTTAGCTTGGCAACGTAGTTAGGAAGTGTAATAATAGATGAACATTTAAAATCACGAATATTTATTCTTCAAATCTCAAAATAATGAAAATCCTTTGGGCTCGGAACATATCTTACAAATGATTATATCAACTCAACTATGTTCTAATCAGAGTAGGCTACCTTACTGTCGTTCTGGGGACGTATGGGCACTGGCATATTATTATTCGAACTCGTGTGTAAATAATACAACAGACTTAAATAATAACAGGTAAATAAATCCAAACATAAATTACAAATATAGAAAAACGGATACATTATCCCAACTTGCAAAAGACTAAAAAATTCCTTCATGCTCATAATATGGAAATTGTACATTTAAATGAAGTTATACATTTAAAAACGAATTGATTTATATTAACAAACATTTCCAAATCCCTGGCCTATTTACAAGAGTAATTTAATGACATGAGATATGATTTTGGAAGGATTATTTAATTTATTTAACTTGTTTTTTTCACGAGTAGTTATTTACTTTAGTGCCGCCCCTTCTATACTAATTAACAGTCGTTTCGAACTTCTATTAGCTAATTCACAGGTACACCAACCGAACAAAATGGAGTCTCTCTGGTCTTAACCTAAGGTAATTTATCAAATACATATATATATATATATATATTATAAATATAAATCAGTACACTATCCCTTAAATCCCTTAAATCAATATCCACACTGTCAAAAATCTGTTAATAACAGGGAAATAATGCGGATCGATGATTTATGTTGATTTATGCATATAATATACATAATTAGACGTAGTTAAATTGGAAATTTTCAATAATGGTGCGACCATCATCGACCATCTGCGGCTCGACTGAATCACAATACACGTACATGTGTGATGGTAATCCAAGACGAATGTTGGGCGATCGGATGCTTTTGTTAACCATTTCCAATTCATTCCTTCCATTCACACACCATTGTCACCTTCCATTGTCAATTCATTTGGATCAAACCCCAATTGAAGCGCAAACGTTGGGCTTAATTTATTTTTTCCAACATTATTTACCATCGACATGTCAATGAATTTGCTGTGTGAGTTTTCAACAGCAAACTTTACACCAAAAGAAATCGCTTGTTCTTCTGAATTGATGTGATCCAACAGTTCTTGAATATTGACATAATCTCCAGTCTTTAACGGAATTCTGTAGTTTTGTTTTGGAGTAACTGACACGATTGCTTTTACATCGACATTACTGTCCATAACCCGCTCCAGTGCTTTTGGGTTCACTTTTGTATCCTCTTGCGGTTGTATGTAAATGCCAATTGTTTCATCATCGCCAACTGATAAAAATGAACAAGGTTAATGCGCTTCCACAAGTGCCAGTTCCCATTCACCAGCGTCCATTTCGAATAGCTCTCTGTAAATGTGTTATATAATTTGCAACTGCATTTTTTGGATAATATGTCATTGAACTAGTACTCGGTAATGTAAAATAGAACTTATTCCGGGTGTTGGTCATTTTTAACTACTCAATGCTGCTTGTACTAATGCGCTCAAAGGTATTGGTATTAAGAGTCCACACCATTTTTGTATTAGATACTTTCGTTTCTTTGTCCAGCCTTCGCCGCGTTTCACCAATCGTTGTAGAGCTACCTTGTGTTTGCTTAACTGACTTTTACTATTCTTCGCCAGAGGAACGTTACCTCGCAACACGATGTAAGCACACTCGCACACTGAGCAAATGCGGCTCTGGTCACTTACCTTTAACTGCGCTTTACGCTCCTTGGGTGTTGCGTGTATGAAAGCCGTAAGCAGAGCTGCGTCCTTCTGCAGGCACGACATGATTACTACTAATCATACCCAAAAACACAAAGTGTTGACGGGTTGCCAAGTCCTAAAATTATATGATATCAAAATGTATTCCAAGTCAAAGATAGCACCTTTGATCTGACATTGTTTATCATCACAAATTACTTAAATATGTTGCAGTAACAATGCTCGAAAGATTGTTGGTTATTTTCTATCTGTTCTTGGCCAGCAGATAATATTTTTTTATAATATTCAATCACAATTGTTAACTATACCTTATTTAGATTTTTAAATTTCAAAATAAAGATTTTGCATCAGTGAATCTGCTGGCCAAGATTAGATAGAAAATAACCAACAATCTTTCGAGCATTGTTACTACAACATATTTAAGTAATTTGTGATGATAAACAATGTCAGATCAAAGGTGCTATCTTTGACTTGGAATACATTTTGATATCATATAATTTTAGGACTTGGCAACCCGTCAACACTTTGTGTTTTTGGGTATGATATCATTTGTTTTTTATATAATTGTTTATTAAAAATTTTTATAAATGAGATTTCAAGTTGAAATAAAATAAAATATATATCAAGGATAAAGTATTATAATATATTGAACATTAATTAAGATTAATTTACCTTAATTTTACCTAGATAGTTTTTAGAATTTTCTGGCAGTTTTTTAAACATTATAATATACATTTTTTCGGACCATATGGTAGCTTGACGTTCACTTTCTCATCACCTGCATCTATCCACTTATTTTTGTTTTGAATGTAAGCTATGTACAATGCTTACAATGCTGTACAGTACAATGCTGTAAGCTTGTAACTGAGATGGATGTTTTTGATTAGTACCTGGGGGCCGAGCTTTTCTCGGGGAAGGCCAGTCAGATTGTTTAGATGACTTGGAATAATATTTAACCACTATCCCCTACTGATAATCGGATTTTTTTAACTCATTTGCCTCTTTTCTACATTTTTTAGATACCTCAAGTTGTTATTTATAGCTCAATGTCCCTTTGTTTTATTTTAATACTCTATATATGTAATCTTCACTCAACAGTTTTAATCACTGCTCTCAGGAAACTACATGTTAATAATCATAAACAACGTGAGTATTACTTTGACAGTTCATTAATTGATTATAAACAGCTGTTACAATTCTTTTGTTTTGATGTTAAACTCCATGAGCCCAGTGATAATTTTTTTAAATTTCCATTTTTGTTTAGTGAATTTACCCTATAGGGAAGAAAGCTATTACCGTAGGTGGCATGGTAAGACTTAAGCCCAAGACCATGATAACTTTTCATTTAGAGGTCCCCAGATGCCAAAAACACCATTCGGTAAAATTTGTATATGTATATACATATATGTATGTTTGTGTGTATGTGTGTGTGTGTGTGTGTGTATGTGTGTGTGTGTGTGTGTGTGTGTGTGTGTGTGTCCGTAAGCACGATAACTCGTAAAAAAGGTCTGATTATAATGAAATTTGGCACCAATGTGTAAAGTACCATTTATTTGAATAAGTTCGAAAACCAGACGAATCCACCATCCGAAGGGGGGGGGGGTTGGGGTTTTCACATTTAATTTTAATTTTAATCAAATTTTTAATTTTACTATTGAATCCAGCTTAAAAAACATATAATTTGGTACTTTGATTATTTCTCTACGTCAATTGGTTGCCGAAATATTGTGTCCAATGTTAATCTTATGGAGGATAAGCAGAATTTTATATATCGCTTATTAATGAGCATATATTAATGAAACTCGGTATGTGGCTTCATATGGTTGGGATTTGCAGCCCCATGGCAGCAAACTTGCGTACTCAACAGCTGTAATGTTATTCTTATGGAGAATAAGAAACATGTGACATCCTTCTTATTTATGAACATAAATTGGTAAAACTTGGTATGTTGCTTCATCTAGTGGTGATCCATTGGTATTTGCATAAAAACCAGATTTTCTTGGTCCTTGATGCAACAAACCTGCATACTCAGCCCTAATTTTTTTTATGGAGAATAAATACAATGTCATATCTCGCTTATTTATGAATACGCTTTGATGAAAGTTGGTAAGTGGCTTCATGACTTAGTGAAGTACCATTTTAAATTAGCTGAGTATGCAGGTTTGCTGCAACGGGTGTAGATTTACATTATTTGATTTTTCCTGGAGATGAGACCTGTCTAGAACTTATTTTTATCCCAGAAATTAGTTATTTCCAACTTTTGAAGGAAATCGTTGGTGCCATTATTGAGATCAGTGTCGCAATCAAACACGGACGCACGCACGCAAACCTTACTCATATCAGAGTATAGAATAGTGATCATTTTCACAAGTTGTGCATATAGAGTCAGCGAGAGGGAACCACGCGATAAATTGACTGTGGAGTAGTTAATCGAAATTGGCTTTTCTTTTAAGATTTTTAAGATGATTAGGATGAAAATTTGGAATATAAATTTACTGTCGTAGCTGGTTGTGCTGTGGTTGCAGTTTGAACATTTGTGGTTAATTTCATTGAGTGCCTGAATTGAAATTCCAGGGGTTGATGATTCGAAATAAGGAAATTTAAAAATTCCGCACAGTCTTGTTGTTCAATTGTAATAAATGGTGGTCCCAGTTGATTTGTAATATCTATAGAATTTAAAATCTGGTAATTTCTTCGGTAGGATATTACAATTTTTTAGTGGAGCATTGGTTTCGTAATTGTTTGTTAACGTCACGATTGGTGGGCAGTTGAAAATACATTGTAAAACAAAAATTTGCATAGCATGACACGCAATAAACCTTTTTGAAACCGAGATATCCCAGTTCGTCTATATTGTTAGTAATGTCTTGAATGGCTCCTAATTTAGTATTATGAATTTGCCAGATTTGACCAGGGATTTTTTCTTGAGATTTTATTCCAATTTGTAATTGTTTTTATGGTCGGTACTCACTCCTTAGCCTATTATTTTCGGATATAGCTGATGCTTGCGCCTTAACATTTTGAGGGTCAAAGTTTAGAATTAATAGACCAGAGAGTGAAGTCACGCGAGATAAAGGCTACATATTTTGGCCACATGAAAATACTGCATAACCAGCATCAACAATACAACTGTTAAGCGTTAATCCCTGACTTTTGTGAATAGTAACTGATATTATACTACTGCATTAGGAAACTGCTTTCGGAAAACGAATGCTCCATGAATTACTTCAAATTTTGTGGACGATCTTTGAATTTCAATATCTCTTTCTTTAAAAGTTATAATAATGTTTTTGATTGCATCGCGTGCATCTTTAGTAAAGTCTTTTACAACACCCACTGAACCATTAATAACAAGACCCTGTCTTATTTATTAAAAACTAAGCCAATTCTGGTGACAAGTCTATTCAGGCGAAACTATTATGTATTATACTATCGTTTGTGTGTTATTTGAAAACCCTTAACGACTAGATGTGACTTTTGTGGTTTTTGAAAACGTCCTCCTTCAGGTCTTAGCCTCCTAAGCTCTCAAAGTTACAATGTTAAAATTATGGCAAAATTAAAATAAATTTAAATTGAACATATAACAGCTGTTAATACTGACAAAACACAGTAAAGAATCAAGAACACCGTTTTAAAGCTAACCTCTAGAACGGACTTTTAAATTATTGCAAATGTGCTTATTGAGTAATTTTATTTAGTGAGAATATGCTCGTTCATTTTGAAGATGAGCTCGTTCGCTTGGCTCACTCGCCTCCAGGTTGAGCTCGTTCGCTACACCCACTCGCCTATTTATATATATATATAAAACCAGAAATATACATATATATATAAAACCAGAATATATATATAACTTACTTCGGCATCGACAAAAGAACTTGAGATGCCATTCAAGTAGATTTTGTATTTCCATAATCAACATATGTTTATTACCTTTTAAGTATGTTTAGATATAATCTATATAACAGCTGTTTGGTGTAACTAACTTATATAACTAAATAACATACTAGCCCGACTTTGTTTTTAGATTTCATATTATGTTTATTGCATATTATGTTATGTTCGATGTATTATACTATGTATAGCTTAAACGAATTAAAATATTTTCTTTACCTCTATACCCTTTTGTTCGGTTAAATTCACTCAATGATTTAATTTGAATTTACAAGCCAGCTGATCAGATTTGTTTTGGAACACATGCTATACTTGGATTTTTGTTTACGTAGTAAATGTAAACAAAGCAGACATCAAATTCAGTAACAATTTTGAAAGTGGAATTTAATATCTTTTGTTTTAAAATATTGCGTTTGCAAACTTACAATTTAGTGTCAAAAGTGAAATATGTGAGTAAAAACAGAAGTCTGTGCGAAATTTTGTTCAAGTTTGATGAGAAATAAAGTTCTTAAGCTTAATGAACAAAATGAAGTGGACAATTTGTGAAAAGTGCCAAAACTACAAGATTTAGGTTACTTTTATACGTTAATTTCTCGCTTCTCAGACCTTTCTTAAACCAACTGTTGTGATTTTTCGTGTTTAGTGAAAGGGTTTAGCATATAAATGCACTGCCAGATTCACTTAAGGCTGTAATACGCTAATTTGAGAAGTGAAAAATCGTCTTATTCTGCTTCGTGTTAGTATAGCACGGGTCGTGTGGTGGACTTGGCGACGTGACACGACCGTGCCACTAGATACAAAAATTACTTTTCTTTGGCAAGTACACATAGTTCGAAGAATCGTCTGGAAATATACAACTTCGTATTTGCATATTCTCGTCTATTGATTGTTTCAAGCCTATCAGTAGGTAGCCGTGTGGATTTTTCGTAGCGTCAGTGTACGCCTCCTCGATGAACTTCGTACTCTCTGGTTGGCATTTGTCTGGCCAAGTACCAAATTTGCACTCTAACTGTAGGATTCTTAAACACACACAATTTAATGTGCATTCAATGTGATGTCCCTCTGCTCACATCCCTGATGAAACAACTTTTGTGTTATGAAAAACACACTTGTTTTGCGATGATGGTAACCTTTTGTGATAAGATGCACCACACGATTTTCAGCGTCACGCATCATATCGCCTATAATCACAAGTATCGGCTCATTACCATACAAATCCTCCAAATTTGGCAGGCCTTCTATGTAATTAATGTTGGTATTATTTGATTCACCTCCCTCTCCACCACTACCATAATGCCAGTTTATGCGGGCAAACGGTGTATCACACATTTCAGTGATGCGTTTTATAAACTTTTACACAAACTGTGACTTGTCACAGCCCGAAGGTCCCGCCACTATCACACACTTTAATTTTAAACTTACAGCTAAAGGAGATTGTTGGGGTTGAGAGTAATTATTAAAACAATGGTTATGTTCTGAACGTGGCTATAAGTATTGTTTACGAAAAATAATTAACAAAGGTATAGATTTCCGGGGTTAGATTTCCCGGGTTAGTTCATTGGGTGTAATATTCTGGGGAGAGATTTCTGAGGATAGATTTCCGGGGTTACATTTCCCGGGTTAGTTCATTGGGTGTAATATTCTGGAGAGAGATTTCTGAGGATAGATTTCCGGGGTTAGATATCCCGAGTTAGTTCATTGGGTGTAATATTCTGGGGAGAGATTTCTGAGGATAGATTTCCGGGGTTAGATTTTCCGGGTTAGTTCATTGGGTGTAATATTCTGGGGAGAGATTTCTGAGGATAGATTTCCGGGGTTATATTTCCCGGGTTAGTTCATTGGGTGTATTATTCTGGGGAGAGATTTCTGAGGATAGATTTCCGGGGTTAGATTTCCCGGGTTAGTTCATTGGGTGTAATATTCTGGGGAGAGATTTTGGGGATAGATTTCTGGGGTTACATTTCCTGGGTTAGTTCATTTGGTGTAGTATTCTGGGGGGAGATTTCTGAGGATAGATTTCCGGGGTTAGATTTCCCGGGTTAGTTCATAGGGTGTAATATTCTGGGGAGAGATTTCTGAGTATAGATTTCCGGGGTTAGATTTCCCGGGTTAGTTCATTGTGTGTAATATTCTGGGGAGAGATTTTGGGGATAGATTTCTGGGGTTATATTTCCTGGGTTAGTTCATTGGGTGTAGTATTCTGGGGAGAGATTTCTGAGGATAGATTTCCGGGGTTAGATTTCCCGGGTTAGTTCATTGGGTGTAATATTCTGGGGAGAGATTTCTGAGGATAGATTTCCGGGGTTAGATATCCCGAGTTAGTTCATTGGGTGTAATATTATGGGGAGAGATTTCTGAGGATAGATTTCCGGGGTTAGATTTTCCGGGTTAGTTCATTGGGTGTAATAT
This sequence comes from Allygus modestus, assembly GCA_963675035.1. NCBI lineage: Eukaryota > Metazoa > Arthropoda > Insecta > Hemiptera > Cicadellidae > Allygus > Allygus modestus. The sequence continues at coordinate 57,385,973 of OY776114.1, forward strand.
TCTGGGGAGAGATTTCTGAGGATAGATTTCCGGGGTTATATTTCCCGGGTTAGTTCATTGGGTGTATTATTCTGGGGAGAGATTTCTGAGGATAGATTTCCGGGGTTAGATTTCCCGGGTTAGTTCATTGGGTGTAATATTCTGGGGAGAGATTTTGGGGATAGATTTCTGGGGTTACATTTCCTGGGTTAGTTCATTTGGTGTAGTATTCTGGGGAGAGATTTCTGAGGATAGATTTCCGGGGTTAGATTTCCCGGGTTAGTTCATTGGGTGTAATATTCTGGGGAGAGATTTTGGGGATAGATTTCTGGGATTACATTTCCTGGGTTAGTTCATTGGGTTTAGTAATCTGGGAATAGTTTTCTGGTAGTTGATTTCCGGGAGCCGAACTGTTGAGTTAGTTATTTAAGTGTTCATGTGTTTGTAATTTGATAAAATGGTAATTTATTAGGGGTAGGATTCCAATCGAGGGCCAAATTTCATGTAGCTGTAGGCCCCACTCTTCGTGACGTCAAAATGACGTAGGCGTTTTAGGCATTAAGTAAAGGTGTGATATTAATTCTCCAACTCAAAAAAGTTGTATTTATACGGAAACGGCTTTTGTTTCAGAATATTATAATTATAATAAAAGTAGCAGGTTAAAGGAATAATATTTGAAATACAAAATTATGGAATTATTTCAATAATAAATCAAACGAATTTAGAAAAATAGTGCGCTCAATTTTTTCTCAAACTAATCATTTCACCAGAGCGCCTGCACAAGGCAGTGATGAAAAGGCTTGGCTACTTCTAATTTCTGTACTTTGTGAGAGTTTGCTACTACTCTCATTCAACTTCATTTTCATGTCAGGAATATTTGCCATTGTCAAACATAGAACTACAATGGTTTCAAATAATTATCTTGCTCTGCAATAATTCTCCAATTTTCATCTTTCTAGATTCTGTTACAATACCAGCTGGCTACACAGTCATTGTTGCTCTTGGGGCGAGCCATTGGGATCCAATGATTTTTCCCGATCCACTTTCTTTTGACCCAGAACGATTCTCTTCGAAGAATATGGCTCAGAGAGAAAGATATTCGTTCCTGCCTTTCAGTGGTGGGGCTCGTAACTGCATTGGTAAGTTGCTATTATCTTTTTAATCTTTCGATATATTTCTGAATTTTATTTCTCGCTCCAAGAATAAATGACAGAAAAGCCTAATGTTATAGTACATAACAAATCAAAATGCAAAATGCAAAGCCAAATACTTGGAATACTACAGATTGAGTAGTTTAAATTGCATAAACTGCTATTGCTAATATTGACAAATAACATGTCAGCTCTTCACTGAGTTATTGTCCAACAGTTGTCTACAGTCAGTGGATGAAGTAACATCCGCTCCAATGCCACTACCTCACACTGCCTCGCCCCTGTCTTAGTTTAATGCGGCTCAAAGAGACATTGTAGAGCATTTCAAACCTCTTATATATGTGCTAGATATTCCGCACGTTATACATGGTTATACTATGAGGGTAACTGAGGGTTCGCACCACTATAGTATTACATATCATCCATTCATTATTTAGTGATAATTTTCCCATTATGTGCTATTTTATATTTAATTTCCCTTATCAATATGTTAATTAATTAATTTCCCATAAATGTGTTGATTGTATTAATTGCCCTATATTCATACCCAATAGTAATCATCCTTATCACCACTCCTCAGAAAATCATTCTCCCTCTATGTGTTTATTGTTTATTTATCCGTGCAATTGTAAAATAATATGTGTTTCATTAATTAATCACCAATAATTATTCACAGCCTATCCACATCTAATAGCCTACTCAATTAATTTAATATATTTGCCAATAGTAATATTTTAGATATAATTTATGTTAGAGGATTGCAATAGAATTAAAATTTAATATAATATACTTTTCAAAATTAGTCCTTAAGGAATCTAAATTACAGTGACCAGTGTTAACATATGTGTATACCATGTGCTTTCAACAATGGACCATGCTTCCAGACCTCATCTCTGCTAGATTTTCCTTCTTGTTCCAGATGCCATAGTGTTAAGACCTAAAATTTTGTGCAGGACATTGTTCCTATTAAATTCATCCAGTATGGCCTAAGTTTTGAATCGCTTAGTGTCCATTAGTTAGAGACTTATTGCTCATTATAATACCACTTTAACTTTACTCCCTTTCCTTTGTTTTATCCCCAAAATTGGTATTGAGCGAAGAACTTTGTAACCTGATTGGTAAACCATTTCCATTGTGTATTCTATTTGGGACTTTGAAAGAATACAGACATTTCATAGAACAAGCCTAATGTTCTGAGATTTTAACTAACATCAAGAGTATATTACAATATTGAACTATCTTTTCTAAATTTAATTTGAGTATTTTACTTTAATCATCAGTAAATTCAGTGAAAATCATTGGACTTTCCTTTTGGACAACATCAACATTTTTCATTGTTGCAATTTGTAAACAATATAATTGGACTAAATATTCTTTCACACATAATTCAACGTTATTCAAGTCAGCACGATAATTCCCCCCTGAGAAAGAGCCCTCATTTATTCAAGAACCCCATTTATGACAGAAATATGAACATTTCAGTATTAAGCCTATATGTATTGTTGTCACCCATTTGATAGCCTAGGTGACTGTAACTGTCGCCTGAATTGTAAACTATTTGTAAATCCTCTTTGATTAGTAACTTTTGAAACACAATTATTGTCCTTAGATAAATAAATATCATATTGTTTCCTTGTACATTGCATTTCATTTAATTTGGTAAAAGGTATTCTAGAAAATTGTACACCTACCTTCTGTTGGTATCCAAACTAACTACAGAACACAGTCTACTCACTACAAGAAACAAAGAAAGACAATAGGTAAAGACATATTTATTAGTAAGTCAAGCAAGAGTATTTGTGAGCTATATTTAAATAGCCTAGAAAATTTTGTAGGGTCTTCACTATTTATTGTGAAGACAAAGCTAGGCTCATCACATGGTAGCCATTGCCCATAGACCTGATAGCGTCTCTTTTGTATCCACATTTCTCGACCACATCCGAGCAAATATTGGATTAGAATTAGAATTAAAAGTAAGAAAAGAATATATATGAGGAGTAACACCACCCTCCATTCTCTCTATTATTACTGAGGGGCTAAAGAAATTGCAGAAATTTCATCTCCATTTGACATCGCATGTCTCTGTCATACAAGCATTTTCCAATTAAAGGGACACAGTCTTGTGCAAACACTTCAAAGGATGAATTTATTTACTCTTCTAATTTATATTTTTGAAAACACAATTTCTTCACGTTATAATATAAATAATACCCCCGTCACAGCAAACCTGCATACTCAGTGAATTTCCAATGAATATATACACATTAAGCCACTTACCAGGATTCATAAGAAATATATTCACAAACAAGCGATACCGGTACTTAAAATATTAATTATTCTCCATAAGAATAACATTGGGGATGAGTATGCAGGTTTGCTGCAACAAGGAACACGAAATATGGGTTTTTAAGCAAATATCAATAAAACTCATCTAAGTGAAGTCACATACTAAGTTTCATCCATATACATTCATAAATAAGCGACTTAATATAACATTTTAATTACTCTCCATAAGAATAACATGGGGACTGATTACCTAGGTTTGCTACGAGAACCATTTGAGAAAAATTGGGTTGTTGTGCAAACAACAATAAACCACAACCAGTTGAACCATATACCAAGTTTCGTCAGTTTATGTTTATAAATAAGCGAGATATAATTTGATTTTCTTTTCCTCCATAAGAATAACATTAGACAACGTACTGTTTTTAAAACTTTCAATATCACAGTAACCAATTTACGTAGAGCAATGGCCAAAATACCAAATTGTTTGTTTTTTTTAAGCCGAATTTAATGGTGAAAATTATTAAAATTTGATTGAAATAAAAATTACATGTGAAAACCCCCCTTCGGATGGTGTGATTCGTCTGGTTTTCGAACTCGTTCAATTAAATGGTACTTTACACATTTATGCCAAATTTCATTAAGATCGGGTCTTTTTTACGAGAGTTATCGTGCTTATGGACACACACACACACACACACACACATATATATATATATATATATATATATATATACATATATACAAATTTGTACGAATGGTAATTTGGCATCTGGGGACCTCAAAATGAAAAGTTATCATGGTCTTGGGCTTTCTCAATGACATCACGTAAAAACCACTTTTTTGGGTTCAGGGAGCACCAAAACGAATATTTCCACTAACAACTCAAATTCGAAAATTTTGACAAAAACAATACTTTCTTCATATACTATGTATAGAGGGAGAAGGTAAAAATATAATGATTCAATGTCCAAGCTGTTAAAATTCAATTGTACTACTTACAGGATTCTTCAACATTATGAAGCTTATCTTTATCATCCCTAACAAACAACCATCAATTTATGTTCCAAGGCAGTTTCACTTACTCAACTTCAGGTCCTCGGTTGTCTTCCTAACTATAAACGGGACGATATTGGACCACCTCAAACTTTCTTTGTACACTTGATCCAAATATGTAAGATTTTGAATGTCTGCTAATGTAACATCCCCATCAACTGCTGCTATTTCTCTGTAGAGACGCTCCTGCAATAAACTTGATATATTAAGGAATTGTATCTAGGAACATGAAGTATATAACTAGAGTAGATGCCATCGTACCCGGTTTCATCCATCGTACCCGGTTCATCATCCTAATGGGGTGTGCTGCATGCTGTAGTTAACACGTGGAACAACTACGAATCATGATCAGCTGTTTGAATGTTTATCAGTTCAATAAAAAGTGAATGTCCATATTGTCCATAATAACAATGGATTGGAACTTTGACTTGCCGTGGGGCGGAGCCGTATGGGAATTTCTTAAAATCCTTTCTTCGTGGTTACCTACGTATGGAAAGAGTACACGTGCCAAATTTAGTGGTTGTAGGTGTAGAGGTTTGGCCTGGGGAACGATAGATATTTCGTACTTATAGATTTGGATAACTTGCAACTATAGTAGTGGACACTTAAGTTGCCAGTTGAGGGTGTGGTTTTTCGGGCTAATAACAAAGATCACCCAATAATAGACGTGCTATATTGCCAGAACTCCACACAAGCTGATCGGAATAACATTATAGTGATATTTTTTATGGAAAAATTGCAACAGTGACAGTGGTTGGCCACAGCGCAACTACCAACTTAATTGTCCGCTATTATAGTGTAGTAAACTATATCATAACCATTAATTTTAATGATTTTTTGAAATTTTTAATTAATTTTGTTTAAATGGACTTTTTATATTTGATAAATACAAAGGTGCTAGGCCTATTTATGTTACGAAATAATGTCATGATCTCACAAATGATAATGTTTTAAGTTACATGATATTTTACTTATATTTGACTTCCCAAGTTTTATTAAAAAACATTCATAAATATAAGTTAGAAATAAGATTTTATCTAATCTCCATAAAAATAACATTAAGCTGAGTAAACAGGTTTTCTGAAAAAGCGGACCACAAAAATGAGGTATACATGCAAATTCCATTAGAACATCATCCCATTAAGCCACATCCTAATTTGTATTAAAATATATTCATAAAAAACTGACATACAAAATTGTGTTCATCCTGTACATTTAAAAAAGAAAGGTGGTATCTGTCTGTCTGTTAACTTGTATGTACCGTTTTAACGTAAAAACGTAAAAATCTAGCTGAAAGTTTGAATGTGGGTAGATAATTTATCTGGGATACATATAGACCTATTCCCATCTTGGCAATCCCTTAGGGCTCCGCTCCAGTTGCCCTTAAAGCTACAATGTTATTCTTATGTAGGTTTAATATAATGGATCAGATAATATTACTAAAACAGATGTAGTTGCAGCAGGAATTTTAATCAGCTGCTTGGGTATCAGCTAGTTCTCCATAATATTAGCAGTGGTCAATGTTGTATTTAATACCAGTATCTATTCAACGGCTAAACATCAAACCAAAGTTTTAAATTCAAAATTATTGTTTTTGAGCTAAATTTTGTAGTTAAAATGGAAATGATGGGGTTTTACTAAAATTAATAGGGGGAATGGAGGGACTAGGCACCTCCTCATATTGTAACGTACGGAAACTCTAGCACATGTAGGTAGAAGAGGTTGTGAAAGGCTCTACCACTGTTTCTTTGAGCCATATAAAACTAAGACAGGGGTGAGGGGATGTTACCCCAGTGAGCACAGAATAGACATTTTCTATTTATTTTCTATTCTCTGCTCGCTGGTTACCCAATCCACTGTCTGTAGTCAACTGTTGGACAATAACTCAGTGATCGACTGACAAGTTATTTGTCAATATTAGTAACAGCAGTTTCTGAAACTTAAATTTCTCGATCTCTAATTTTAAATATTTGGATTTTGATTTGTTATCTATTATAACATTAGGCTTATTGGTCATTTATTCTTAGAGCGGGGAATACAATTCAGACATTTATCGAAAGATGAAATAACCCACGTTGCAGAAAACCTGCATACTCAGTGAATTTCAAATGGTACTTCACTACGTCATGAAGCCACTTATCAACTTTCATCAAAGCATTCATAGATAAGCGAGACATTTATTTATTCTCCATAAGAAACAAATTAGGACTGAGTATGCAGGTTTGCTGCATCAAGGACCACAAAACCCGGGGTTTTATGCAAACACTAATGGATCACCACCAGATGAAGCTCCATACCAAGTGGTATCAACTTATGTTAATAAACAAGCAATATATCACATGTTTCTTATTCTCCATAAGAATAACAATATCGCTGCTGAGTACGCAGGTTTTCTGCCATGGTGACCACAATATATATATATATATATCAGTAAACCCTAACCATATTAAGCCAAATACCAAGTTTCGTTAATATATGTTCATTAATAAACGAGATATACAATTTTATCAAAATGGAAATGATAGGGTTTTACTAAGATTATCTGAGAAAAAAAAGCTATATACTTATTTCTGATGAGATTAATTTAAGACATTCTACAAACACTTTTTCTGTCTCCACAAACACTTAATGTGTTAATGTTTATTTTCTATCTTTAGTTTCTTACCAGTAGCTAGAAGGGGCCATAGCCCCAAACTCCAGCTCCAATACTCCATCTCATCTGATATATTTACTCGTTAAATGCCGAATAAAAACAGTGTAAGTAGGAACACTTTTGTCAGTTCGTAAACAAAGAGTACATTTAATCACATGTTTTAATGTAAACAAAGCAGAATTTTAAATTCCCATGCTTTTCTTATGGGGGATGTTTTAAATTATTTCTTGTTTGCTAGTATATTTTTGGAAATACTGCTATTTTTCCCGAGTCCTTGAGATTAAGACCTTTAATTTGAGCTGTCTCCCATCATCCTGCGATTTGCCAAACCCCCACAATTTTTACTTAAAAATTTCGCTCACAGAATTATATATAAAGATGTTTCATCTGTCATATGATTTGTTATAATAAGCAATGATTTATTATCATGCCTTCTTAAGATCAGTTGTTTGTATTTTCATGAGCTCAAACAAAAATGAATGACCATAAGGAATACATGGGAAATTTGTCGGGCTCTCTGGCGGAGCTCTAAGGTCAGATCAGGAGAAAACCATTTAATTTTCCTACTTTATGCCTAAAGAATCAGTGTACAACATTTTAACTCTCTAGGTAAATGGGAAGTAGGAGAATTCATGATGAGTAAGTGAGTGAGGGCTTTGCCTTTTATAATTAAAGATACTTGAAAGACTTAAACATATGTTCATTATGGAAAATAACAAATCAACTTGAATGGCATCTCAAACTCTTTTTTCGATGCCGAGGTTAGCTCTATATAAAAACAGGCGAGACAGCGTAGTGAACGAGCTCATCTTGAAAATAAACAAGCGTTTTGGTATGACACAAATTCAATGACATTAAGACAGGACAATGTCTGTCCGGTCTGCTAGTTATTTATAATTTAAACTGAAAAATTCAGTTGAAAATGTTAAGACAGATTGATCGGAATCATATTTTACTCAATTGAATATCTTATACGCGATGTAATTTCTTGAACCCTTTATTTTGATAACATATTATCCACAAATTAGTTCCCTCCTCACCTGAATATCCTGGTAATGCGCCAATAGCAGAAGACAAGTCGAGAGAAACCCTCCCATAGTGTCAGTGCCCTGTGAATTGGAAAAAGATTTATTGTTATCCCGGTAATGCGCCAATAGCAGCAGACAAGACTAGAGGAACCCTCCAATAGTGTCAGTGCCCTGTGGAATTGGAAAATGATTAATTGTTATCCTGGTAATGCGCCAATAGCAGCATACAAGACGAGAGGAACCCTATCTCCAATAGTGTCAGTGCCCTGTGGAATTGGAAAATGATTTATGGTTATCCTGGTAATGCGCCAATAGCAGCAGACAAGATGAGAGGAACCCTCCAATTGTGTCAGTGCCCTGTGGGATTGGAAAATGATTTATGGTAATCCTGGTAATGCGCCAATAGCAGCAGACAAGACGAGAGGAACCCTCCAATACTGTCATTGCCCTGTGGAATTGGAAAATGATTTATGGTTATCCTGGTAATGCGCCAATAGCAGCAGACCAAGACGAGAGGAACCCTCCAATAGTGTCAGTGCCCTGTGGAATTGGAAAATGATTTATGGTAATCCTGGTAATGCGCCAATAGCAGCAGACAAGACGAGAGGAACCCTCCAATAGTGTCAGTGCCCTGTGGAATTGGAAAATGGTTTATGGTAATCCTGGTAACGCGCCAATAGCAGCAGACCAAGACGAGAGGAACCCTCCAATACTGTAATTGCCCTGTGGAATTGGAAAAAGATCTATTATTATCCTGGTAATGCGCCAATAGCAGCAGACAAGACGAGAGGAGCCCTCCAATAGTGTCAGTGCCCTGTGGAAAATGATTTATGGTTATCCTGGTAATGCGCCAATAGCAGCATACAAGACGAGAGGAACCCTCCAATAGTGTCAGTGCCCTGTGGAATTGGAAAATGATTTATGGTTATCCTGGTAATGCGCCAATAGCAGCAGACAAGATGAGAGGAACCCTCCAATACTGTCATTGCCCTGTGGAATTGGAAAATGATTTATGGTAATCCTGGTAATGCGCCAATAGCAGCAGACAAGACGAGAGGAACCCTCCAATAGTGTCAGTGCCCTGTGGAAAATGATTTATGGTTATCCTGGTAATGCGCCAATAGCAGCAGACCAAGACGAGAGGAACCCTTCAATAGTGTCAGTGCCCTGTGGAATTGGAAAATGATTTATAGTAATCCTGGTAATGCGCCAATAGCAGCAGACAAGACGAGAGGAACCCTCTAATAGTGTCAGTGCCCTGTGGAATTGGAAAATGATTTATGGTAATCCTGGTAATGCGCCAATAGCAGCAGACCAAGACGAGAGGAACCCTCCAATACTGTAATTGCCCTGTGGAATTGGAAAAAGATCTATTGTTATTCTGGTAATGCGCCAATAGCAGCAGACAAGACGAGAGGAGCCCTCTAATAGTGTCAGTGCCCTGTGGAATTGGAAAAAGATGTATTGTTTATATTATTAAAGTAGTAGAGTTAGAGGCACGTTAGTTGGCACAAACAGAAATAAACAATCATTACCTTTTTGCGAACTTAAGCATAAAATTGAGTCTTGAAAATATATTTGCCATGCGATTTGTGTGTTGATCGTGTTTTCAAGGAGTAGCTGTTGATGCAGTTGCACCTGCAAAGTTAATTGCGACAATTCTAAAGACAATTACTTGCATTAAAACTGTAGCAATTTGTATTGCAATAAATGCAACCTTATAATTTAACTAGCCGTGTTAACTGTTTTTGTCATACTTTTTTTATAAAACTTGTATTTTATTTTATTTGTAAATAATTCAGTTTCAACATCATTAAAAAATAATAAAATTCCACAAAAAAACAACAATTTTTTTTAAACAAACACTTTCTGAAAGTATGAGCAAATTGTAAACAAGAGGCACAGGTGGTCTAACAATGTTTGTAATGTGACTAGTGTTCAAAAAGAGGTTGAAATGAATAGTACACTCGTGTGCCAACTTACGTGCCTTACACTACATGGGTTGGCATTGAAAAATATGAATGGTCTTTAATATGTTTGGTTTACTCTAATAGGAGCAGTTTTTGTACGCAAAATGGATCCTATAATCCCCATGAAGTGGTTCGTTTATATAACATTGCTAAAAGGAGTTTATGTGCCTCAAACACCTGCCCAAATATCAATAGCAAAGACTAACTCTAGGTAAAATATATTTTTTCTGAAAACTCATTTGAAAACTTTAGCATTGGCTTATGGGCTTTAAAAATTATAAAAAAGTGATGTACTGTATAATCCTCAGTTGGATATAGACTGGTAAATATTCTGAGGTAATAAATTATTGTTACTGGCATATACGCCAGAAATACACTTTTACATACATTATTAAATATGTTAACATCCTAATAATGACATTTTTAACTGAGCAATGGGTCTGGCTGGGTTGAAACCGAATTGATGTAAACATTGCAAAAATTCATATCGTATACTATGTCTGTGCATAATACTAGCTGTGTACCCGTCCTTCGTACGGTTTGTATATAAATGGTAGATTAACTAAAGCAAATAACAATCCGCATTATTTTACTATATTAAAATACATTTTACATGTTTAATGTACAATTAAATCAACGTTAACGAAATATACTGGCATATAGTTTAGTCCTGTTGTTAAGTCGAGGAACTCTGTCGGATATTAAACGAGTGTGGTTAGCGACTCAAAATCGGTACAGGAACAATTTGAATTCGCTTTTAGAAATAAAAGAACGCAAGTACAAATACCCCCCGTCGCAGCAAACCTGCGTACTCAGCGAATTTCCAATGCATTGATATGTTTCTCACTAGTACATAAAGCCACTCACCAATTTTGACAAAAATACATTCATAAATAAGTTATTTATTACATTTTATTTATTCCCCATAAGAATAACATTAGGACTGAGTACGCAGGTTTGCTGCAACGAGGAAGATAAGAAATGATTTTTTATGCAATTATCAATATAACTGAACCAGGTGAAGCTACTTACCATGTTTTATTAATTTATGTTCATAATTAAGGGAGATATAAAACTTTACTTATTCTCCATAAGAATAACATTAGGGCTGAGTATGCAGGTTAGCTGCTACGGGGACAATCAACAAAACATTTATTTTTTGTGCAATTATCAATATACCAGTACAACATGAAGCCACATACCAAATTTCATCAATATACATTAATAAATAATCAAGATATCCAATTTTATTTATTCTCCATAAGGATAACATTGGACAACGTACTGTGTTTAGCACTTTGAATATCTCTGCAACGGTTTGACGTAGAATCACAATTTAAACGCCAAAATGATTGTTTTGTGGAGCTGAAGTGATTGGTAAAAGAAAATGTGAAGTTTAAAGTAAAATTAACTGAGGAAAAGCCAAAAACCTTTTTCCCATAAGATTAACATGGGAGATTTTATGAGCATGTTTTTTGGATTTTTTCCGCAACCACTTAACCTAGGTTAATAATTCAAAATACCATATTATTTGTTTTTTTAAGCTCTATAACATGGTCTAAACCAAAATTAAGTGTTTTAAAAATTTTAGGGTAAAAAATGCAAAAAACTGATTTTTGGAAAATTTAAAACCCCCATAAACCCCCCTTCCCATGGTCCGATTTTTCTGGTTTTCGAACTTAAAGTCATAAATGTCAGTTTACACATTTGAGCCAAATTTCATCGAAATCGGACGTTTTTTACTCAAGTTATCGCATTCACGGACACATATATAGATATATATATATATAGATATATATATATAGATATATATATATATATATATATAGATATATATATACATATATATAAATTTGAACGAATAGTGTTTTGGACATCTGGGGACATCAAAACAAAAAGTTATCATGGTCTCGGGCTTAAGTCTTACCATGAGACCTACGGTAATAGCTTCTTCCCTATAGGGGAAATTCGCTAAAAATAAAAAAAATTTCAGGAGGGGGAGGGGGACCATAAATATAAAATCTGCGGGGGGGAGCAAAATATAAAATCGGGGGGTGGCAAAAATAAAAACCAAGAGGGGATTAAAAATATAAAATCGGGGAGGGGGGCAAAAATTTAAAATGGAGGGGGGCATAAAATAAAAATATAAAATCAAAGAGGGGGGGAGAAAAATATAAAATTGGGGTGGGGCAAAAATAAAATTGGGGGGAGCAAAAATATAAAACGGAGGGGGGAAATATAAAATAGGGAGGGGGAAAAATTATAAAATGAAATGGGGGGACTAAAAATATAAAATCGATGGGGGCAAAAATATAAAATGGGGGGTGACGTAAAATAAAAATATAAAATCGAAGAGGGGGGAGCAAAATATAAAATCAGGTGTGGGGCAAAAACAAAAATCGGGGAGGGGAGCAGAAATATAAAATCGGGGGGGGGGGTACAGAAAGTATCGGTAAAAATTGTTTTTTGTGCAAATAAGAATATACCACAACCAGATGAAGCCACATTAATATTTGTTCATTAATATTAATTAATAGTTAGCTGACAAACAGACAGACTGACAGAAACCACCTCTTCTTTATAATATTAAAGATTGATAAAAGGGGTTTATATGCCTCAAATACCTGCCCAAATATCAATAGCAAAGACTTTTTTTTTTTCTTCTGAAAACTCATTTGAAAACTTTAGCATTGGCTTATGGTCTTTTAAATCGATACAAAAGTGACGTACACTGTATAATCCTCAATTGGATAACGACTGGTAAATATTCTGAGGTAATAAATTATTTTTACAGGAATATACGCCAGAAATACATTTTTACATACATTATTAAATATATTAACATCCTAATAATGCCATTTTTAACTTAGCAATGGGTCTGGCTGGATTGAAGCCAAATTTATATAAACATTTCAAAAATACAAATCGTATACTATGTCTGTGGTTGGTTGGCGTCTCTCATAAAAGTGTTAAATGCAATGACAGTGTCCAATGAAAATTCATGTAAAATATTGGTGCTATACTGAACAGTGGCATAGATATGGGGCATAGATACATCCCACTCCCCCCTCGTAACTTGGAAAAATTAAAATTTCGATCCTCCTGAAATAAAGCTTTGCGCCTTTTAATTGAAAAGAAATTATGTTACTGGAAAACAATAAATATGTGTGCAATACCTCTAAAATATCTTATTTATATTAAGAATGTTGTTTGCGTACAATATAAATAGTTGCAGATGAGCTGCACCGGCACGTTATTTGCGCGCCAAGTGGAACGTGAGTCAGTCTACCCTCACTCCCCAGCAGCCAGCCCTTCAACTAGCGAATCTGGCCTTGCCCTTGACGACTAAACGGTCTAGTGATGTGCTTGGCTTGATGATTACTTTCCAATACTGATTACAGCTGATACAAGTACTTAGTACTGGTTACAAATACTGATTACTCTCTGAAACAATGATTCATGTCTCAAATCTGTAAGTCTATCAATAATTACTGTTAGAAATCATTTCGATACTACATCAACTGAGCCCGAGTTACAAATGATTTAGGTTAAAACATTATTCGAAAATGGGCAAACTAAACCAACAAAGTAAATTTAATTATGAATTAACAATTGTCAGACGTTATGTTGTCATTTAAAGTCACATGATTGAGTCTAGGTCTCCTATTGGTCCAAAAGTATCTATATTTGCTGCATCAATGAATCTCAGCTACAGTTTCTGATTCCTTAGTAGTTAAGACTTGTTAGTACTCGGTGGGTTAGTCTGATATCAGTTACTGGATGTACTCATTATTTCTCTGTATTTGTTACTTATATTTCCGGGTATCAGATACTTTTGCCGAAGACTAAGTTACTTCAAGTTAAGGTGTTGCTGTAGATAGTGGCGCAAATAAAGCAAAGCTTTAGTTAAGTGCAGTGACAATGATGCGTACAAGCCAAGCACTCATCACCGCCCCCTGTAGTATGGCAACAACCACAATGTGAGAGTGGGACCAGAACTTGAATGTAAGGGGCACATCAATGATGTCTGTAATTTTGTATACCGGTATCCGCGCTAGTCACAAACAGTTTTTGTTTTGTATTAACTAATGAGATATCCCCCCCTTGACAAAGGTCTAATCTACGCCACTGCTACTGATAGATGTAAGGTGTAAGCATCCGTTGCTTATAAACTTACTGTAGTGTATAGAGTTATCATCTCATTCTTCAGATCAGTTTCAGTAAATTGAGGGAAATTCTTCTCCAAAACACTATGAACGTCGAGTAAGTTTAACAATCCTGAAAACATCAACATTATTAATAGATGAAAAAAGCAAAACGTTGAATTAAATATAGATTACTAGCAGCTCGTCGCGGCTTCGCTCGCTATCATAGGGCAATATTATGTTTGAAAAGTTAGATCAATTTGTTAAAGCACCTGGGGGACCGAGCTGTGCTTGAAAAACCAGCCAGTTTGTCCAAAATGCATATCTTCACGGGTTCTCTCCAAGGCGAACATATTTACTTTGCTTATTTGCTCATTTTGTTTTCTTTTGGACATGTCCGCTCAATATTCAATTACTATGTCTTAATTTTTAATTGTTGAACCCCAATAGTGTCTTTATAGAGGTCTCGTCTGGGATAAAAAACTGTGCCTACATGCTGACCGCCATTTCCTCTATACCCATGGCAACAATATGTTTAAGCAATCAAATCCTCTCTTCACAAGTTATGTTAGTCTTTCTTTCTCTTTGACCAAATGATCTGTTTACAAAATTATCCTCCAGTGAGGCTTCACTTTTTTATCACGAGATGAGAGTTTATTATCTATACATTGCTTTATATTTATTTAGATCTCGTTGTTTTTTTTTTCAAACAACTTTTTATACACAACTTTATTTTTCCAGGGATGAGTGGAACCTATTATAACTAAAGGTCGCACACAGTCACGTGACTAGTGGAAGGGGTAAGTATGCAGGCCCGTTAGTTACCGTAGGCCCCGGGATGAGGCCTGATTAGAACTTATTTCTTTTCCCACAAACTCGATAGCTCCAACATTTGGAGAGCCCTACAGTATTTTTGGAACAGGGGTAGGCAAAGGTTGTGGTTTTATTCTGAAGCATTAACTATCTTCCTAACAAATGTTTGTTTAATCCGTCCAATTAACTAATAACGGTCCGTATTATTAAAATTAAAATTTTAAAGGCCAACTGAGCAAATGACTAAGGAACGGAAATTATAGGCCTATTTATTCTGCTTATGGTGCATTCGCATTGCCTGCTGTCTGTCTACCATATATTTTTCCAATCGGTTTAGTAAGTACATGATAAACATAGAAATTTTGAAGGTCATTAATAGGGTCGTGCCTCATTGGAACAGGAATAAACCCAATAAACCGATTTTTGGGATAGACCTATCTTCTTCCAATTATCTGCCCAACAACTCATGTTATTTTATATTGTTTAGAATATCCTTGTGGAGTGGTAAAGCACGGGTTCCCTCCATTCTGTGGTAAAAGATAAATTAGCTGACTAAATACTAATTAAAACGAATATGGTGCATCATACAGTGAAAGGTTGAATAACCTGTAGGTACCCATAAGATTTACTTTGGAGCAGTGACGGACCATGGGCATAACCCTAATAAGTACGTAATGATTTGCAGAAGCCTAAAAGTTTCCTGTCCCACACTAAAATGGTCAAAAGGTTTTATTTCTTTCAATTCAGTATTTTTTTGTGAGGCGCGGAACAAACATGGTTTATAAACAAACATAGAAATAAACAAAATGTATATATCTCCGCTGCATACAACTTTTCACTGCTCAAAGCGATGTAGAAACAAAACTTATTTAATTTATACACATAAAAATACATTCCTTACTTGTAACATATGGTATTGCTAATAACCTGTCCATAATGTATTAACAGCTGCAATTCAAATTAAATTTTTCTCCATGTTATCTTATGGGCAAAAAACTAACTTTGAGGGCAGCCCGTGCTCTTGAGAATACAAATATCATTAAAAACCTTACAGATACAGATACAGATCTTTATTGTATAAACATTTTACAATGTGTACAATATGAAACAAAAACGTGTTGGTATAAAAATGGAGAATAAGATGTAAAGAAGTTCACAATCATGCTGGCACTTGGGTATTCGTATGAGGATCTTTTGTTTATAGTTGGTGGAAATCGTCATCAACGTAATAGACGGGGTTTTCAAGCAAAATTTTTTTAATTTATTTAAATCTTGTCTTGATTCCATTGCTAATTTGTATTTTTTTATGTGATTAATCAATATTCCTTATTGCAAAACTACAAACTGAGTCAAACTTTTTGACACTTTAAACATTAAAATTAGTCAAGAAATAAGGGAGGAGTTGTGTTGAAAAAATGGCTTCACATATTATATATAAGGATTTTTGAGTATAAGGAATTTCCGAAAGAAAATAATAAAAACAATGAAGCAGTTTATTAGGCTTATTTACAAATTTCCTATGGAATGTGAGGTATTAGTATGACCTGCACGCTATAATAAGTTAAGCTTGGTACTGTACCACCGCAGAAGTTTCCAAATGAACTCCCAGAACATATTTTGGGCGGGTCGTTAAAAATGTTATAGAGAACTGCACCCATCATCATCATTATCATCAACATTGTTGCGGATTAGGAAACCCCAGCATAGATGCTAGTCACATGTTCCACAAGCGAGAATATTGCGCAAGTTACCGGAAAGATAGGATATAGCAGGAAAGGAAAGGGTGGGATAAGACGGCAGCCAGATCGACCCTATAGAGGGCCAACTCCCGTGCCCCTGTGACAGCTGGGATGAGGCTCTCAAACATGGGACTCGCATTCTGCCCTCCAACTGGTCAACTCAACTGACAGGGTATCCATGTACAACAGCCAGGGACCATCCATTCTCAAGTTGGCAGGCTGGGGACCAAACCCGGAGATTCTGTCCATAACCGCTGCAAATGGACGGACCAAAGGTGGAAGGGAAGTTTGTCATAATGGACAGCCAAAATTCTTACCATATGCAATGACAAATTCATTTGCTTTCCCCAATGTCAGCCTCAAAATTGGTATAGACCAGTTTTAAGGTAGTCTTGGGACGAAATGGACCCAACAATCTTCCTTGAGGAATGCCTGCTTTAATTTTGTGAAGTTTTGTGATATCCCCAACTTTTATTATGAAATATCTGTTGCACAAATACGATTTGATGTGATTGTAATATGTATGAGGAAGATGAAATTTGAATTAATAAAGCAGACCAATATGCCAAATTTATTGTTATCTAATGACCTACAATAAATGTTATCCATCATATGTTGATCTTGATTACCTTATCATAAATACAAGAAAACCCCGTACATGGAATACCCAAAACATATATGGTTTTTATTTTATCCTTATACAGTTATTAGTTTGGTTAAATATAACTTTTTCACTCACAGTAGCTTAACAAACTGCACATGTTTTTCTCTAAACCGTCATTATATGATAACTGGTTCCTGAGAAAAGTAAAAAATACATATTTGATAAATACAGTATGTTATCTCAACATACTCTCCCGTATTAGCGAATTTCCCCTATAGGAAAGAAGCTATTACCGTAGTCGGCATGGTAAGACCTAGGCCCGGGACCATGATAACTTTTCGTTTTGAGGTCCCCAGACTCCAAAAACACCATTCGTTCGATACTGTATATACACATATATATATAAATCTCGTATGGCATTCGGCTGCCTTTCATAGTGAAAACCGCATTGGATTTGGCGGCCGATGCACTTGACTGCCGTATCCGGCCACCAATTGCTCATCACATGTTATATCAACTGAGGAAGCCGGCAGGAATCCATTTTGAGCATTTGAAGTGGCAGGCAAATAACGTAGACTATTTTTGATAGATGTATGACAAAATGTAGTTCGCCATTCTACCACATGGAACGCTGCTGTTTTTAAAAGATACACCAGAAGTATGTTCCTAAAAATAAATGCCGTGGACTCGGCAGCCCATAAGTGACAACACTGTCAAGTTGAATGTGCATTCCGATTATAAATTTTTTATGCGGATGTGGCAGCCAAAACACATCTGGCCTGACTCACCTTCAGATGTTCAAAGATTGTTATCTTCCATCATAATTTCCTGTACTCACTCGAGGCCCGCGATATTTCCGAGGCTGCATACTTTCCCGCCCGCTTCACTGTGACATCACTCCAAGAGGTCAGTTAGACCACTCGATGATTGGGAGTAAATTTGCATGTTCTTATTGCTCACATAGTGGGACTTAAGACAACTCGAGCAGTTAGATTATTTTCCTTGACTATGGCCTGTTGAACTATGTTAACGTCTAAGTTATAAGTACAGGTTCTAGGGGGGTTTGAGCATGCATAAAAGGATAACGCAATATTTTTGCTGATTACTGTTATATGTTATATGGATCTAGGTGATAGCGAAAATGCATGTCGTCAGTTTCCTAGGTGGTCGACAATATGGGGGAGGGGGGTAGAGATGGCGGCGGGCGCTACTCGTAAATATGACAATATCTTGGGAACAGTAAGAGATATAACATTGGTTTGAACATTGTTATACTCACAACAATATGTACAACAATAACTGTTAATAGGTCTGAACCCGTATCTCGATTAATAAAAGAGCTACATAATAAAACGTCATAAAATAAATCTTTAAGGTAAACATTTTTATGGAATATGTAATCAGTGAGTGAGTTTTTTCCAGTTTTAATGAAAATAATTTAGAACACGAGTTAGTTGGTACATTTTAGAGTGTTAATATATGAATAGTTTATCAAGATGTGTCAACCAAGTCTTTGAGCATCCGTCCGCTCAAGTTAACCGCAGCGTCAGGGTCGGACGGCGCCGTGTAGGAAAACTCTCACTATCTCGGTAACTGTATGAGATATGCCACCGGATAGAACGTCGTTGTAATTGTAATAATATGGTAAACAATAATGTTTGTAACGTTTAAATCCGTATCTGAAATTTTAATAGCGTTATTTATCAAAACATAGTAATAAAATAGAACCCAAGACCCAAGAGTAAACAGTTGTTGAACAATCTGTTAAATGACTTAAACTTAAGGGTTAAACTTCAAAATAAATTTATAGTACATACATATTTAGTATAGTTGTACTCAAGACTCTAAAATAATGTGTTTTAGTGTTTTCTTATTTTCCCTATAATACTTTGTTTCCCTATAGGGCTTACGAAGTAATATAACTAATAATGGAGACTGATATTTTCAATATTTTCTGCAACCGCTATTCATGTTATGCTTGAGCATCAAGTACTGCTTCTACGATGTATTTTATTTTATTTTCTCCTAATGTTTGTTTACATTCCACTAACTACTAAAAAATGATTGTAATAGTTTTCATTCAAGTTAATGATATATTAATCAGTACGTTTTGATATTTACATATTACTAATGCAAATTGTTAGCCAGTGCAGTGAGAAAACGCGAATTTCCCGGACAAGGCAAATGGCAGGGATGTAGTCGCCATCACCACCACCATAAACCATCCACGAGTAATAAACGATGAGAGAGAAGTTTATGGTCTTAAAAGAAACCACTGAAGTGTGACAAACGCAGCCGACCCCTCTCAAGTAGGTGCCCGTTTGTAAACGCAGGGGGCATGTGCCACTGAGGTTGCATGTGCTACTGAGAACTGGGACCTGACAGACGTCTTCGCCTACATTCCACCATAGATTAAACATTCTCCTTAGAAGATTAAGAATTAAGGTCTTAGATTTAAGAAGAAAAGGATAGATTAAGAAAACTATAACCGTATGGTCTCATTTGATTAACATTGGAATTTTGGATGTCCTAGAGGATTTAGAGGAAACTGAGAGTCAGGTACAATAGCTGTAACGTAAGGAACCTACCCTGAAAATGTCATGCCTTAACTCCTTATAGTTTAGCCATACAGCGATCCACACAAAGACAAGAACTCTGCTTTATTTATATAGATTGTCGATAAGACTGTTTAGCTTAGGTACTACAAACTTTACCAGATAACGCCTAGTTTGAAAACTTTGAAGTAACTTGATTGCTCATCGGTTCAAGAGGAACAATCCCAAGTTTTTTTTCACGATTTTTGGGAAAAATTAAAACTAGATCAATCACAATTATAAATGGTTGCAATAACGGCTATGAAACACTCTCTAATAATACTAATAAGTCATCTTTACAGCAAAAGTTAAAATAATTTGTTTGGTATTCTTTGTGCTAGCGCAACCTACATTGGTAAGAAGATTGTTAATTTATTTATATTATGAATAAACTATATTTATTTATATATACTGGTAAATAAGTTTATATAATACCCCCGTCGCAGCAAACCTGCGTACTCAGCGAATTTCCAATGCATATATATGGGTATTACTACTACCTAGAGCCCCTTACCAAGTTTCACAAAAATACATTCATTAATAAGTGATATATAGCATTTTATTTATTCTCCATAAGAATAACATTAGAATTGAGTACGCAGGTTTGCTGCAACAAGGAAGATAAGAAATGTGTTTTTTTTTGCAATTATCAATATAACTCAACCAGGTGAAGCTACATACCAAGTTTTATTAATTTAGGTTCATAACTAAGGGTGATATAAAACTACTTATTATCCATATGAATAACATGGGGCCCGAGTATGCAGGTTTGCTGCTACCGGTAAAATCAACAAAAACCATTTTTTTGTGCTACTATCAATATACCGCAACTAGTTGAAGCCATATACCAATTTTCATCAATAAACATACTTAAATAATCAAAATATAACATTTTATTTATTCTCCATAAGGATAACATTGGACAACGTACTGTGTTTAGCACTTTGAATATCACTGCAACGTTTGGGCGTAAAAAACAATTACAACGCCAAAATGATTATTTTGTAGAGCTAAACTGATAGGTATAAAAAAATGTGGAGTCTTTAGTGAAATTATCTGAGGAAAATCCGAAAACCGTATTCCCATAAGATTAACATGGGAAATTTTATGGACACATTTTTTGACTTTTCTCCACAACCACTAAACCTAGCTTAATGATTCAAAATACTAAATTGTTTGTTTTTTTAAGCTCTATAAAATGGCTATAACCAAAATCTAGTGTTTTTTAAAATTTTAGGGTAAAAGTTCAAAAAACTGATTTTTGGAAAATTTTAAACCCCCTTCCCATAGACCGATCGATATATATACATATATATAAATTTGAACGAATAGTGTTTTTGGCATCTGGGGACCTCAAAACAAAAAAGTTATCATGGTCTCGGGCTTAAGTCTTACCATGCCACCTACGGTAATAGCTTCTTCCCTATAGGGGAAATTCGCTAAAACCAGATTTTCTTATGATGACTGATTAATTGCCAGGTGTGGAGGTGTCTTTAGAAAGTGTCCGCGCAGTGTTCCAGCGAAAAAAAAACACGCGGTACACACGCAACACTCGAGACACAGTGTCTTTGCACAGTGTTCCGTTCTGCACGTAACCTAGTATAGACTGGTTTGAGGAAATCGCAATGTGTTGGCTCCTCACTAATAATACCACCTGTGTCTGTCTATGTTTACTCTTTATCGTGGGAAACAGGCTGAAGAATTTTTACTTCCATTCGTTCAACAATCCATGACAATAGCACAGCTATGTTGTGCATTTCACTGCACTTGGCACAACACAGCCGAATTTATGAGCAAAAAATAAAACATTATAACGAAACACAAAATGCCAACGAACTGCTCGATGCCAACTGAACACTAAATTGACAAGGCCCACGATTAACGATGAATACTAACCTTATAAGATGATACATATTATTAATGAACATAGACAGTATTAAACAAACAACATAGAGAGGCATTAAACAAACAAGTATAAATGTGCAGTCCGACTCATGCAGTCATGCAGACAAACAAGCGCCTGAGTCACCACCATAGAACTCTATTAATACACCTTATTAATAGAGTTCTATATGGTCACCACGCAATACGCGGCGATGCTAGGCCCGGCATGGCGGCGCGGTGTCCGCTCTCTAAGAAGCCATCATGTTAACAAATATCCTTACTATATCTATAATTTTAAAGCTAATTAAATTATCTATAAGTTTTGTTGAAAACATTTCATCCCATGACGCAAAGATAATACCCCCGTCGCAGCAAACCTGCATACTCAGCGAATTTCCAATGGAGATATGAATGTCTTAATACTACATAAAGCCACTTACCAAGTTTCATAAAAATATATTCACAAATAAGCGATATATATAATTTTAATTATTCTCCATAAGAATAACATTGGGGCTGAGTACGCAGGTTTGCTGCAACAAGGAACACAAAAATGGGTTTTTATGCTAATATCAATATAACTCAACTAGGTGAAGTCGTATACCAGTTTTTATTAATTTATGTTCATAATTAAGGGAGACAGAGCATTTAATTATTATCCATAAGAATAACATGGGAGCTGAGTACGCAGGTTTGCTGCTACGGGAGGATTATGCAAAAAAGATTTTTTGGAGCAAATATCAATAGACCTCAACGAGATAAAGCTGTATACCAAGTTTCGTCAGTATACGTTCATAAATAAGTGAGATAAAAAAATTTTCTTTTCCTCAACATTGGACAACGTACTGTGTTTAGCACTTTCAATATCTCGGTAACCAATTGACGTAGAGGAATGATCGAAATACCAAATTGTGTGTTTTTTTAAGCAAAATCGAATGGTTAAAACTAAAATTTGACTTTTAAAAAAATTATATGTAAAAAACTCAAAAAACCCATTTTTGGGGTACAAAACCCCCCCAAAATACCCCTTCGGATAGGTCGATCTGTCTGGTTTTCGAACTTAAAGTCATAAATGCTGCTTTACATGTTTATACCAAATTTCGTCAAAATCGGATCATATTTACGAGAGTTATCGTGCTCACGGACACACATATATATATATATATATATCTATATATATACAGTATCGAACGAATGGTGTTTTTGGGGTCTGGGGACCTCAAAACGAAAAGTTATCATGGTCCCGGGCCTAGGTCTTACCATGCCGACTACGGTAATAGTTTCTTCCCTATAGGGGAAATTCGCTAAAAATGTAAAATTAGTTTAAGTTATTACATTTTGTTTTAGCAGTGGCAGTTTTTTTGGGATATATTGAGTACTAGTAGAATGTACCCGTTCTTTGCACGGGTTATAAAAAAAAGTTAGCTTGAAACAGCTGCTCTTGCTTCTGCTCTTTAAGCCGTCAAATGTAAGTAACCTCAGCTATTCGCATTACAGTTTCTGAATGTTTACCTTCTAAACAAAACAGTAGTATTTTTACTGGTTTTATAAATACAATAAATACAATAAAATACCCCCGTTACAGCAAACCTGCATACTCAGTGAATTTCCAATGTATACATATGTTTCTCACTACCACATAAAGCCACTTACCAAGTTTCATATATATAAATAAATAAATAAGTGATCTATATCATTTGTTTTCTCCATAAGAATAACATTAGGGCTGAGTACGCAGGTTTGCTGCAAAAAGAAAGAGAATATGTATATTTTTGTGAAATTTTGAATACAACTCAACCAGGGAAGCTTACATACTAATTTTTATTAATTTATGTTCATAATTAAGGGAGATATAAAACTTTACATATTCTCGATAAGAATAACATTAGGGCTGAGTATGCAGGTTTGCTGCAACGGGGATAATTAACAAAAAATCTATTTATTGTGCAAATATCAATATACCAGTACTACATGAAGCCACAAACCAAGTTTCATCAATATACATTCATAAATAATCGAGACATCAAATTTTATTTATCCTCCATAAGGATAACATTGGAAAACGTACTGTTTTTAGCACTTTGAATATCTCTGAAACGACTGGGCGTAGAATCACAATGTAAATACCAAAATGATTGTTTTGTGGAGCTGAAGTGATTGGTAAAAGCAAATGTGAAGTTTACATTAAAATGAACTGAGGAAAAGCCAAAAACCTTTTTCCCATAAGATTAACTATAAGAACACTTTGTCAAGTCTCAAGAAGAACATCGTGCAAACAACTATTCAAACAATTAAATATTCTAACATTATCGTCAATTTTTATATTACAATCAGCGAGTTTTGTACATTTGAACCTTGACAAATTTGCCTTCAGAAGACAAATTCATAATTATAACACGAGAAATCTCAACCATATAGACTTGCCACATCCAAATTCAATATCCGACAAAGATGCTCAGACTACTCATCAATCAAAATTTGCAATAAAATTCCTTCAGAAATAAAATCTTTAAATAACATAATACAATTCAAAAATAAATTAAAGCAATACCTTATCGTTAAATGTCCATACAAAATTGAAGATTTTTTTAAAGAAAACAACAATAAAAATATAATATAAATTTAAAATCAAAATGTTGTGGTTTCAAGATTAGATGAAGATTATTTTGTAAGATTCAAGGATTTAAATAATCAAAATTCTATCAGTTATTATTAGCATTACATACTCTGTCAATTTAATTTATTCTTAACCATAATTTAACTATGGCAATTAAGATATTTCCAATAAAGAAATGAAGAAATAACATGGGGGATTTTTTGAGTTGGTTTTTTTGGGATTTTCTCCGCAACCACTTAACCTAGGATAATAATTCAAAATACTTTATAATTGGTCTTTTAAGCTCGATAACATGGTTAAAACTAAAATTATTATTTTTTTAATTTAAGGTTAAAAAATGCAAAAAACTGATTTTTGGAAAATTTAAAACCCCTTTCCCATGGTCCGATTTTTCTGGTTTTCGAACTTAAAGTCAAAAATGTCACTTTACATTTTTTAGCCAAAATTCTTTGAAATTGGACGTTTTTTACTCAAGTTATAGCTTTCACGGACACACACATATATATAAATTTGAACAAATAGTGTTTTTGTTATCTAGGGACCTCAAAACAAAAATTTATCATGGTCTCGGGTTTAAGTCTTATCATGAGACCTATGAAAATGGTTTCTTCCCTATCGGAGAAATTTGCTAAAAGCACAAAAATACTAAATACCCCCATCGCAGCAAACCTGCATACTCAGCGAATTTCCAATGAATTATAACAAAACGCATTAAGCCACTTAACAGGATTCATAGGAAATATATTCACAAACAAGCGATATTTAAATATTAATTATTCTCAATAAGAATAACATTAGGGATGAGTACGCAGGTTTGCTGCAACAAGGAACACAAAATAATGGGTTCTTATGCAAATATCAATGGAACTCAGCTAAGTGAAGTTACAAACCAAGTTTCATCCGTATACAAGCGATAAATCCATATATATCCATAAATAAGCGATATATAACATTTGAATTATTTTCCATAAGAATAACATGGGGACCGAGTACCTAGGTTTGCTGCTACGGGAACCATAGGCGAAAAATTGTTTTTTTTGTGCAAACAACAATAAACTCAACCAGATTTCCAAATACCATATTGCCATATACCAAATTTCGTCAATTTATGTTCATAAATAAGCGAGATATACAATTTTTCTTTTTCTCCATAAGAATAACATTAGACAACGTACTGTGTTTAGCACTTTAAATATCTCAGTAACCAATTGACGTAGAGCAATGATCAAGAAGCCAAATTGTTTGTTTTTTTATGCTGAATTCAATGGTGAAAATTAAAATTTGATTTTAATAAAAATTACATGTGGAAAACCCCAAAAAAAAACATTTTTGGGGTACAAAACCCTCCTTTGGATGGTGCGATTCATCTGGTTTTTGAACTCGTTCAAATAAATGGTACTTTACACGTTTGTACCACATTTCATTAAGATCGGACCTTTTTTACGAGAGTTATCGTGCTTACGGACATATATATATATATATATATATATATATATATATATATATATATATATACTGTACATATATACAAATTTGAACGAATGGTGTTTTTGGCATCTGGGGACCTCAAAATGAAAAGTTATCATGGTCTTGGGCTTAAGTATTACCATGAGACCTACGGTAATATCTTCTTCCCTATAGGGGAAATTCGCTAAAAGATGGTAGGATGGTTGAAAAATCTAAACTAAGGCTTCATATGGTTCAAAACATATCACTTTTACCATATTATTACTATTTTTGGCAAAAATAATGAAAAGATACATTTTATGACTAAACTAGTTCGCTCACAGCGCGCTGACGTGAGGGACGTGAATTTCCATTTTAAAAACTTTTAAAATTCAAAATCAGTGTAAAAACTTACATATATTCCAATTTTTATCGATATCTGAAAATATTAATTTTTTGCTGTTCTGATGCTCCTGGTTTTATTTACCTGCAATGCTGGGGATATATTTTTGCCCAGTATAAGGTTAGGAGAAAATCCAGTCAGGCTTGAAAGTAGGCGTGAGGTTGCTGGGGATGATAAAAATACACCAACAAATGGATAACAGGCTTTTCTAATGTAAAACCCCCATAAGACAACGTACTGTGTTTGGTCAGTACACATTTTCTTCTATAACTCGGTAACTATCTCTGCTATAATGACGAGAGAGGGCTTCCAACTTTTGCCTCACTATTTTCAATCTTTTAAGATACATTAATTGTATATCCGGGGCTTTTCTAACCCTTTTTGGGTCCAAAAACTCATAATTTGAAAAATTAATCCCCAAAAATGGGAGTAGGAGTTTTCCGATTGTTTTTTCCAACAAACTTGTCCAATTTATTATAGAAAGGAACGTCCCTACCAAATTTTAAGTAAATCAGACAAAATATGTGACCGCTAGAGTGCAAACACACACACATATCTATATATAATTTTGAACGACCCCCCAAAATGTGTTCAGGGGGTCACATTAGGAACTTCTATGGTGGTCCCGGGCTTAAGTTTCATCGTGCGGGTCATGCTAATAGTTCACTTTTCCATAGGAAATTCAATAAAAATTCGAAAATCATGTCTAGTATTTTCAATAATGCGGCAAAAGCCCCCTTGACCTGAAGCACAAAAAACTAAGTGCTTTAGTTTTTTGTGCCCGAAATATAAAGTTTGGTTTTTTAATAAGAAATTTATGATCCTTTTCCGGAAAAAAATAGTTCTCTATGAAATTATTTCATTTTAAAAATCTATTTTCACTGGCCTATGAATCAAATTAAAAATATTTACTCAATCGTTAGGAGTTGAAAAGATACAAACCTTGACTCTTGCAGGTAGTTTCATGTCCATTTTGGTCCTGTATGGAATTTTTACATTTCTTTTCATGTTTTACTTTTGATATCTGAAAATATTAAACATGATAGTACATATGTAGATATGTTTTTAAACAGCATGACTTGAAAAAATACCAAAGCATCGAAGCAAATCTGCGTACCAGGCGAATATCCATTACATATCACTACTATTATAATAAACGGTATCAGAAACTGACACATACTTTCTCCCTTTTAGCCCACCTTTAAAGAATAAATTACTTTTTATTTACTAAATATAGAATACAAAGCACGGTCGAATGTACAGAAACTCTTGTAAACAAGTTGTTTTCAAAAAATATCCACCCAAACCCCTGTTTAGGAGGCACTACAGAACCCATCGCTACACACGTGGTTTTAAGAGGGGAAATGCCCCCTATTCCCCCCCTCAGGCTTATTAAGGGGCAACGTATTTCGAATTTACTCTGTTGGTCAATGCCAACTTGACAAGCACATCAAGTTTGAACAAAATTAATCTATAAACGAGTTCGCACGCAGCACGCTGACGTGAGGGAAGTGAATTTCCACATAAAAAAACTATAAAAACTCAAAATCAGTTAAAAACATACATTTATCCCAATTTTTATTCAAATCTGAAAATATTGATTTTTTAGCTGTTCTGATGCTCCTGGTTCTATTTACCTGCAATGGTGGGAATACAATTTTGCAGATTATAAGGCTAGGAGAAGGTCCAGTTAGGCTTTAAAGTAGGCGTGAGGTTGTTCGGGATGATAAAAGTACACCAACAAATGAATAATAGGCTTTTCTAATGTAAAATCCCCATAAGACAACGTACTGTGTTTGTCGATACACATTTTCTTTAATAACTCGGTAAATATTTATGCTAGAATAACGAGAGGGGGCTTAAAAGTTTCGTCACACTAATCCCCATCTTTTAACATGCGTTAATTTCACATTCGGGGCTTTTCTGACCCTTTTTGGGTCCAAAAACTCGAAATTTGAAAGATTAATCCCCAAAAAGGGGTTTAGAGTTTTCCGATTGTTTTTCCCAACGAACTTGTCCAACAGATTATAGAAAGGAACGTCCCTACCAAATTTGAAGTGAATCGGACAAAAAATGTGACCGCTAGAGTGCATACACATATATATGTATATATATACATATATATATATATATATATATATATATATATACATATATCAAATTTTGAACGACCCCCCAAAACGTGTTCAGGGGGTCACGTTAGGAACTTCTATGGTGGTCCCGGGCTTAAGTTTTACCGTGCGGGTCATGCTAATAGTTCACTTTCCATAGGAAATTCACTGATAAGAGAGAAATTGTAATTGTTGTATTCCTCATAAGAATAATATTGGACAACGTACTGCGTTTACCGCAAAATGAAAATTGAGATTTTCTTCGCATCCAGTAATCGTAGAATAGTAATTAAAAATACTAAATTATTTAGTTTTTTTTTAGCTCTTTTTAATCGTGAATAGTAATATTTTTATGTTTATATTTTTTTATGAAAAATAAAAACCTGAATTTTTGATATTTTAAGTCTTGTAATATCTGAACCCGAATCTTTACAGAAATGTGGGTGGTGTCATTTTCTTGTAAAACTAAAGTTCTACAAACAACTAAAGTTTAATCAAAATCGTTAGAGCCGTTTTTGAGAAACCTTGATTTTTCATGTTTTTTTGGAGTTTTTGGGGGGATAATTACCCTTAAAATTCAAAAAAATGAAAAAAAGCATGGAGATATCATGAATTAGTACCTACATACCAAATTTCATAAAAATCGGACCTTTGGTTAGGGCTCTAGCTCTGTACACATCAATACAGATAGACAGATAGACACACAGACATCACGTAAAAATCACTTTTTTGGGTTCAGGGAGCACCAAAACGAATATTTCCACTAACATCTCAAATTCGAAAATTTTGACGAAAACAATACTTTCTCCATATACTATGGTATAAGGGGAGAAAGTAAAAATGAGATGGTGTCTGTCTGTCTGTCTATTGTTCCATCACGCCAAAACCACTGGACCAATTCTGCTGAAGTTTTGCACAAATATAGGCTATGTACCGAGAAGTGTCATATGCCTATTGCCATTTAGAAAAGTCCTCAGGGCTCTGTCCTACGGGACTTTGAAGTCCCCAAGTTATTCATATGGAGAAGAGTTTTATTTGGTTTATGTTAAATGTGCTTCTTACTAACTAAATTAATTTAAATAACCAGCTGTTATAAGGATTATATCTAACTACAGACTGCCGTTGTTTGTTTATAATTTTTCTATTCTGAATTTTCATCCCGTTCTAAAGCACAGGCATACCAGCTAGTAATATATGTTATCTTCTACTTATATAAAGCTGGACAAGTTCAGTGGCTGATTCACTGACATAACGTATGAGGCACATCCCGTAATCGGACCTTCCTCGACCCCATACTAGAATTAAAGCTCATGACGAGAAACTATCAAAGAGATCGTCAAAATTAACATGTTTCATTTTGGTGGTAATTTTTGGGGGGACAAATTCCACTTTTTAATTTTTATACTTTGAGCATATTTTGTAAGAAAACAGTAAAAGATGGCAAAAAATGTTAAATACAAAAGTGTGAACATTTAATTTCAAACTAGCGATCTTTGGTTCTGTTAGTTCGTTTGGCCGCTATATTCATCCGAGAAGGAGTAATTTTGAGTGTTTTGGCCCATTTAAATGTGTAAAAAGGTTTGGATATTTTATGAAAGCACACTGCCTTTGGCTAATACCACATGTTTGTTACAGCTGATTTGTATAATGCTCATTGTTGTAGTTTTCTCTGGTTACCAAACTACAATAGTTGAGTTTAATTTAAATTTGTGTTAACTGAGGAATGCAAGTGAGCCAAGTGAACTTGCCTCCAAAAGGGGCGATAAGACTATAATAAAGGACAATTAAGTTGTCAGTTGAGGGCGTGGTTTGCTATCATCCAAGATCAACCAATAGTAGACTTCTACATTGCCAAAACTCCACAGTAGCTGATCGGAGTAACATTCGAGTGATATTTTTCTATTGCAAAATGGCAACAGTGACAATGTACAACCATGCTATTGGCTACAGCCCAAATTTCAACTAATTGTCCTCTATTATAGTATGTATTATATCAATGCAGATTGTGGGATAAAATCTCAGAAACTTCAGAAATTAACCTAAGGCAAACCATATATAATTTTGAAGGTCTCATCAAAAGAAACATTTTGGCGAAAACAAATCATTATCATTTTCTGTCAAAAAGTGAGAAATATTGACACTTACGGAATGACCAATAAACGTACATTTTTTAGATTCATATTTTACTCGTAATAAACTGGGCTTTAATACTCTGATATGCTACATGACATTATTTGAACAACAAACTTCAATTTAATTTTGTTATGCTTGTATGCCCAATAGTAATAGTAATATATATGTTAAAAAGCACACCATTGAAATGGTCCTGTAAATTCTGGAAACTTTATAATTTACCCCAACCTCGTTTCATTTTTCGTTTTTCTTTTGCAATCAGTTAAAAAAACATAAATTTTCCATATTAAATGCTTGTTTATTCTATATGACACATTAAACGAAAGTACATGAAAGTGTTATACTTTTTAATGGTATGTTTTTACTTGAATTAAGTTTTAAATTAAAATTCAACCAAAATGTGTTTTTACAAATCTGCCAAGACCCAAACTGAGAAAAGTGTATGTTTACTATATTTTTGAGAGAAAACCATTATTATCATAAGCTTCATTGATTAGCTGAGGCAAGGCGATACTTTATTTAGTGTTGCCTTGGCTGAGGGTTGCTTTCCCCAACTCAGTTTAAACCGAGGAACAATTCTAAACTGAAGATTAACCGCTGAGTAATTTTCCCCACTCTTCATGTGGAGGTTGATCTTCAAGTTTAGTTTAATCGAAAGAGCTAGTAGAGTTAAATCCACGAATTTGGGTTATTATTGTTTTATAACTTATAAGGTAATGTTTTTATAGAAATTAAATATATTTTCTATAAATGTTAATTTATAAGTGCATATATTGTGCTGGAAAATTGAGAATATTTCATAAATGTCATTGCGCATAATCTATTAAGAGTGCATGCACTTGAAGTTTTACTATTTCAGAAAAACTTCTATTTAAAAAATGCTAAATCAAGTACAAATTTTAACCACGCAGTGCGCCCAACTCTTTGTTTCGTTTGAACTAATCCCGCAGAAAAATACAATGGAGGAAGAGGATTAAGTTTAAACCTGCGATTAAAATTAGTACAGGTTTGGTACAAACTTCAGATTATCCATACTTGGAAAAACGTTAGTATTTTGAAAGACAATATCTAAAGTTACTTTTCTTCATAACTACACATAGGATATAGGGTTTGGCAGTTTCGTTTAAACCAAAGGAGAACCATAATCAGGTGTACTAAATTATGTGGTTATCCAAATGAACTATTTAGTATAATGTTTTTAGGATAATAGAATAATGGTTCAATCAACCATTTGAGCTAATAAAATACATGCACATAAAAATAACATTGGAAGTAGAAAGACCCGTGGGACGGAGCCCTAAGGGATTTTCGATCATGAATAAGGGGCCTATATATCTAACCTTCACCTTCACGCAAAACTTTAGCTCGATCTGTTCAGAAGCGATAAAACAGAACATCAATGGAAACAGACAAACACCTCTTCCTCTTCCTTCTGGTATAGGTTGATTATTATAACGAAACAAAGTTAGCCTGCATAGTTTTTAAATCTGGCAGACTTACTCAATTACTTTTTAAATTATAACCTTTTATACCAAGATGTCTCAATGAACATTTAGACTGTAATTTTTCTTTAAGGCTTCACCCTATTAGTCTTCTAAGTCAAGTCTAGGGGAAAAACATGATTTGTTTAGATGTTTTTCTGAACATAGGGCCATTAATCAAGAGGGTATTGTGTTAACCACAAAATAGAGCTGATATACCTAATTTTACAGAACTATGTGTAAGGACAGACCTTTTATCTGAACAACAACAAGCCTTACCTTCAGTGGAGTTTCAGTAAATCCCTGCCAAAGCTTATTAATCTCGTTTAATTCCTTTTGGTATAGGAACTGGAATATTACATCAACTCGTAACCAAACTCGTATTATTCGTTTCAACATTAGTTCCAATATCCTGAAATCATTGTGTTATTAAATTAGACAGTTAAATAATGGTTTAAAAAACAAAGTTTATAGTGTACTTAACATTTCTCTTGTATTATTTTAGCGAATTTCCCCTATAGGGAAAAATATATTACCATAGCTACATGGTTTTTACCTAGACCCGGGACCATGATAACTTTTCGTTTTGATGTCCCAAACGCCAAAA
Source organism: Allygus modestus (assembly GCA_963675035.1). NCBI lineage: Eukaryota > Metazoa > Arthropoda > Insecta > Hemiptera > Cicadellidae > Allygus > Allygus modestus. The sequence continues at coordinate 57,418,670 of OY776114.1, forward strand.
ACACCATAGTATATTTCTCTCTTGTTCGAATCAATGTATATTATGGAATTACTCTAAACTATCTAGCTCGAGACTATATTAAACCAAACAACCATGAAACCAAAAAGAGGTTTTTGAGGTTTATGGGTAGCCTTGGAAATCTATTGAATAGAATAGTTAAAGTTTTATTTAACAATGTTCCAAAAGAGCTGTTAGGTATTATGTGTTCTGATGCACTTGCCAAGTATTCTGATTTGTCTAGATACTACTTTAAGAGGGCGCTCCAGTCACGAAACTTTTCGCGTATCTACCTGCTTCACTCATAAAGGCGGTCCCACACTTCTCGCGAACAAGCCTGAACCTTCGCCCGAACGTTCTCCCGAATGTTCACTAAACATTCCGCCCAGTATGTTCCCATATGTATTCAAAAGTTCGTGGAGCTCCCACACTTCTCGCGAATATTCCGATCATTCGGAGTTCGGCCGAATGTTCGGGCGTGTTCGCGAGAAGAGTGTGACCGCCTTAAGGCCAATGTTAACTTTCAAAGCCCGTCCCTCGTCAACGGATTATTCGATATTGTTGATTTATGGCTCATTTTAAACAGCAAAAAAATACCTAGCGATTTCAGTAAGCTGAATTTCACAATCGCAAATAATCATCGATCAATAAAATTCCAAAATATTCAATATTTACGATTTTTATGCGCAAACTATTTACAATAACTAAATTTTGCTTACAGAATTCGCTAGATATATTTTTGATCTTTAAAATTATTTTCGAATACAGAGTGGTGAAGAAAACCTACTTGAATAGGAACTCTCATAATGGAAATAAAAAACTACTTAAATGGCAACCCAAACTCTTTTTTCGATAGGCGAGTGAGCGAAGCGAACGAGCTCATATTGAAAATGAACGAGTACTGGTATTTGAAATAAAAAAAAATTCAATGCCTCTTCTGCGGAATCAAACACTGAGCATGGCTCGGTCCCCAGTACTAGATTATTGCTAATTTAGACCAGTAAGACAATATTATACTATTTACGGAAAGAATGTACCAAAATTTAGGATATTTAATTTGTTAAACTCACTACCAGTAGAACTCAGATCATTATAAAACATATATCAGATAAGGGTTAAGTTAAAATCCCACTTTATGAACGTTAGTTTAGGGTGGAATTAGTTTAACGTTTTAAACTACAAAAGTAAGATTTCCCCAAAAAAATAACAATGTAATGAAACACTTAGACCTACCTTGTTAGATTAGTATGTTAGTTGGAGAACACAATGATTAGTAGAGGTTTATGTTAGCAAATAACAGCACATTACACACACAACAACAAAGGAAAATTTATTATATTTATTATTTATGGCATAAACATTCCAGTTTTAAATGTATGATTTAATAAGTCAACGTATGGCAATAACCTGAACTATGCCAATTTCATGAAGGATTATTATGTTGTTTTTACTTCGGCCTGAGAAATGTGTATAGAGTAAGTTGAAAGAATCTATAGAGTAAGTGCATCATATGAAAAATAAAGCTTGACATAGGTCTGGGGTGTATATATTCAATGTGTTGTTAAAAAAGGTTATTCCATACTAAGAATGTTGTTATTGCTTGTTATTAATATATAGTTTGTAGATAATGTTTGCATTTTAATATTTTTGAATGATTTTTAAAATCGGTTTTTGTTGTTAAGATAAGTTATTTATTTATTGTTGTTAAATTTAATTCAAATTAACTTCTATAATAGTATATTGTACCATGTGCAAATGATATACTATTCCCGATATAAATTAAATTGTTTGCAAAACAAATCATTTAAAAATGTATGATCAAGAAAAGTTTTTTTTTATTTATAAAAAATATAATGTTTAAGATTAATGTAAACAAAACAATAATTGTAATATGCATCTAAACTACACTTAAGTATTTTCTATCAAATAGCTTTAAGCTAGAGAAATACTCAAGCACGGCAGTGTAAAATGGAATGCGTAACCGAGATAGTAAAATACCCCCGTCGCAGCAAACCTGCGTACTCAGCGAATTTCTATTGCAAAATACATTTCTTAATACCACATAAAGCCGCATACCATGTTTCATAAAAATATATTCAAAAATAAGCCATACATCAAATTTGAATTATTCTCCATAAGAATAACATTGGGGATGAGTACGCAGGTTTGCTACAACAAGGAAGAATAAACATGGGGTTTCATGTAAATATCAATATTTCTCAACTAGGTAAACCCATACCACGTTTCATCTATATAAATTCATAAATAAGCGATATATACCATTTTGATTATTCTCCATGTGAATAACATGGGGGATGAGTACGCAGGTTTGCTGCAACAGGGAACACAAAAATGGGTTTTTATGCAAATATCAATAGAAATCACCTAGGAGAACCAACATACCTAGTTTTATTAATTTATTTTCAAAATTAAGGGATACATTACATTTTACTTATTCTCCATAAGAATAACGTGGGGCTGAGTACGCAGGTTTGCTGCTACGGGATTTATCGGTAAAAATTGCGTTGTTTGTGCAAATAACAATAGACCACAACCAGATGAAGCCACATACCAAGTTTCATTAGTATACGTTCATAAATAAGCGAGCTATAATTTTATTCTTATTCTCTATAAGAATAGCATTGGACAACGTACTGTGTTTTTCACTTTCAATATCTCTGTAACTAATTGACGTAGAGAAATGATCAAAACACCAAATTGTGTGTTTTTTAAGCTGAATCCAATGGTGAAAACTAAAATTTGACTTTAGTAGGAGTCCCAGTGAATGGGCCCCAACATGGGGTCTTATGGGCCTAAATCCAGGAATCTGATTGGTCTAATTAGGTCACGTGATTCAAGATGGCGACGCCCATGGTGGCGTTCCCGCCAAATTTGCGCGCCAAAAAAAAATTGGCGCCAAACCTAACCTCACTTTTCATCCCTCCAAAGTGTTACCAACCTAGCAGAGCTAATGTACCATACATAATTATATGTATAATATATAATTATATGTACCATATATAATACTACAGTGTATAATCATATATATATGTACCATAATAGCGTATAATATACCATCACCAGAAAGGTAAGTGGCTATCTAACCTCACTTAGCCAGTGTTGCCACTCTAAACGCTACCTATAAACCTATAATATTATATGTATATATATATATGTATTATGTCATACTATCTAAAATTATTATATGTATATATTACGTCACGCTACGATGTGTTACCAACCTATGGCAATGTATATTTCACAAAAAAGTACCGCCAAACCATTATATAAAACCATTACATGTATATATACCAGAAAGTGCCGCTAACCCAATATATAAAACTATTACATGTATATATCGCAAGAAAGCGTTGCAAAAAACTCAAAAATCGCTAATATCTCGAAAACGGTAAGTCCTAGGGTCATTTTGACCCCAGAAAACTGCCTACTACGTAGTGTAGGCACTCCAGGGGGATATCTACCCATATGAAAAGTCTTAACCAAAATATTGCGGGTTGCATCTCAAAAAATGAAGGGGCAAATTTTCAAAATTAAATATCTCGAGAACGGCTTGGCCGATTTTAATGAAACTTGGCATGTATGTACCTGTTAACCTCCGCTACATATTACAAAAACCTAAACTCTGTACTGCAGGTAGTATCAAAATAATTGAAGGAGTCATACTTTAAAAATCAATATCTTAAGAACGGGTGAGACGATATAATTGAAACTTGACATGTGGATACTTGTTAACATCCTCTAACCTTCAATTTTGTTGGAGGGTAGAAAAGGGTTGTTTAGGGGATGATGGAGGGTGTAAAACTTTAAAATTTAATATATTGAGAACGGCTTGGCCGATTCTAATGAAACTTGGTATATAGGTACCTGTTAACCTCCGCTAATATTTAAAAAAAAACTTAAACTCTGTACTGCGGGAAGTATCAAAAGATTGAAGGAGCTATATTTTAAAAATCAATATCCCAAGAACGGCTTGGCCGATTTTAATGAAATTTGGTATGTATGTACCTGTTAACATCCTTTACATCTTACAAAAAACTTAACCTCTGTACTGCGGGTAAGTATCAAAATAATTGAAGGGGTACTAATAAATACCTTAAATCTCGCAGCATAATCGGGGGGAACGCGGTGGTCTAGTGGTTAGCGTCTTGGACTACGGTTCAGGAGGCCCCGGGTTCGATTCCCTCTTTAGGTTCTTCATCAAAGGTATTGTAAAAGTCGGGTCTTGCCCTTCCTTTACCTACTGGAATGTTTATCCGTGCTACATCTACTCTAAACGTGTCACTGCTGGTAATTGATTCAGCGTTGCTTTGAATTATGCCCCCAAAAATCTCCCAAAGGACATTGCAGGGAACATAGCATGATCTAGGCTAAGTAAGGCAAACTCCCACAGGGGGAATTTTTTTAAACTACAAACTAAGCTGTAATAGAACAAAGAAAAATACAACCCAGAATAAATCCGAGAGGAGTGGTGGCGATTATATAGCCAGGCAGTGTCTATGGTACCATCACTCTGTGTCTTGAACATATATGTAGTGCATTTCTAAACAAACATCAGCTTTTAAGTATTGAGCCCAAACCTACAGTGAAAGACAGTGGTGACCTACAGTGGACCACAGCGCCTATATTACTTCACTTTAGGGTGTTTACTGTTTCATTGTATAAAATATACCATGCCAGATACTCTCTCAGATCCTAAAGAGTTTAATCTGGTTTTACACTGTGATGCTTGCGGGGTCATCACAACACCATCTTGGAGAGATTGTCGCTGTTAAGGTAAGATATTTATCTATATTATTAGTTAGAGGTTTCTACCTCCCCTGGGGAATCATTTACCTTTGTCGGAGACTTCTAAAAGTGTTAAGCTTCCGCTGGACAGTATCGCTTGGGAGGTAAGACAACATACCTCACCAAATAAACTGAAAGTAAACATAATAAGGAAAGTTTTATAATGCCAAAAACATGAAGACGGTGGCTTTTTAGAGTTAGAATTACTGTGGAGTGACGATTGGTCAATCACCAACTCCCTTCAACACACAAACTCTGCTCATCCTGAACCAGTCAAGCTCACTTCATGATGAACACTCCGCTTAGCCTAACTAAACTTTTTCTTAAACAAATCTGTTCTGACAATAAATTACTTGACAACATTGTAAAAATAAATGCCCCCTACCTTATTCAACACAATATTATATTTTAGCACAGAAAAAACTACAATTCAGCACTACAGTCCATAATACCGTTGGGAAGGAAGGAGGTATTGCGAATAATGCATTACGATAAGTAAATGAGATTATAAAAGACGGATACATTATTCATTAATAAATATTGTTCTTTTTTCATTGTAACTAAAACTGCTATTATTAGCGTTTCCATATTTTTATATTCTAAAATCCCAGCAATATATTTTGCTTTAAACCACGGATTGTTTACAATTCTGTTCTTGTTTGACAGAGATGGCACCCTCAAGCTCTCGAGGCAAACGTGCGGTAACAGTTTAAAGTCCCGCTCGGGTATTCTACCAGCCGACCGATTCAACCACTCATATATTGCAATTGCCAGAGGCCTGTGGCTGGAGGATTGTTGAACAGCTGCACTTGTGTGAATACATTTTATTTTCCCATCATTTAAATTTCCCGGTCAAAATATTTCAAAGTCCGTTTAATTGTTTGCCAGGGCCGTGGTATATTTTGACGGCGTAATAACTTGACCAATCGTACCCAATACCGCTAAAAACTGCCCCGGGGGCCTTGATGTACTTGGCCTGCAACGTTTTAAATCCTTCGGTCAGATACCTCCAAGTCAAACGTTTCCCTGCGGCCAGTGTTTCAGCCTAGATCCATCGAGTCTCCACCGTCTAGGACCCCGGGCACTCCGTGACACAGTACCTCTATCACTACGCAAGTCAGAAAAACACTAACACACAAACTACGCAAGTCAAATCAGAACTACAAGTTACCAAAAGTTAACTCTAAGGAAGGTAGAAAACACTACTCTAACCAAAACCGCATTAAAGATCAAGAATAGAAAGTAAGATTACTGTTACCCAGCACATACAAATACAACACTACGCCTGACACATGGAAGTCAGGGTTTGTTTAATTCCTTTACTGTAAACTACCAAATCAAACAATTGAATACAAACACAACACTAATAGCCAAGTCAGACAGTTACACTGTTTAGAAACCTCAATATACTAATTACAGTAACTTAAAGGAGAGAAGAGGCTTGTAAAAACCAGCAGAAAACTACAGGCAAGAAACTGATAACCCCACTCCACGGGTTTATTAACCTGCTTGCCGGGGACCGTGTGGTAATTTGTTCATGTAATTTCTCGGTCAACTATGTCCAAGTCCGCTGAAGTTACCTTTATCAGGGGTTACATTTAAATTGACCGAAACTTCTTAAATTTCTCGGTCATTTACTCCTGCCTCCGCTGAAGCTACATTATAATGTGTTACATTTCACCTTAACGGGGATCTTTTTAAATTTATCGGCTAAACACTCCTAACCCCGGTGAAATAATTTTGAACGCTCACGTTTCCACACCACGGTAAGCCTTTAGGCTAGGCCGTAGGAGCGTCGGCGCGTTCTTTTTGGTTACCCAGAGCTTCCCCTGGAGGCCTAACCTCTGGGGTGAGAGGCCCCAACCATCGCCTCTCACAGTGGTAGCCACTCCATAACAAAATGCTACCTCCTTTTATTGTTTATTTTATTTTATTTTTTACAAGTCCCACCGTGCGGACTGTTCCAAGAAGTTACCTGGGTGTTAGCCAGGCCCTCAATCTACTAAACCCTTCATCACACATTCAGGTTTACGGGGCTTTTCGTCACCCGCGCCAGTGACCTTCATACAGGTTTACGGGGCTTTTCGTCACCCGCGCCAGGGACCTTCATTCACACACACACACACACACACACACACACACACACACACACACACACATACAGTGGGAACTTGTGATTTTAAAGAAAAAATACATTTAAAGTGAACTTTCATCTTTCATATTTGTGTAAGTAAGGTAAAACTTCTCCGGCAACAAACTTCTTACTAACAGCCTTGCCTCAGGAGTAGTTGATTTTAACATCAAAGAACATAATCCGGCTTCGTTTATGAAAACCGTTGTTTTCTCAATAGGCCCAACGCCCTGTTTTTGGGCGTCAGAAAAACTACCAACAGTTAATTTATCGCTATCATCTACATGTTTCCGAACTGCACTCCAGCCATTAACATGTTTTAGAGCAGTAGCTACGTCTTTAGCTTTAAACCATGGCTTTCCTTCATTATTGTTAACTCAACCAGGAATAAAAGTAAAGTTTGTTGAAATAACTAACCAAGAGGTTTTATTAGTTAATTGGCAGAATGTTGATGACGCCAATGAGGCTCTAAGAACTGGAAATGTTGTAATTGCGGCCTACACCACTGCCCAGGCAAGACTTAAACTTTATGAACACTTGGATGCCCTTGGAGGGCAGGTCTTGTATTATGGCATGGACTCATGTATTTATTTATACAGGGGAGGGCTGTACAGGGTCCCTACGGGAGATTACCTCGGGAAAATTACTGATGAGTTAGTAGACGAGTACGGGCCCGGCTCTTATATCGTAGAGTTTATTTCTGGGGGCCTAAAACTTACGCATACCTTGTTTGGTCAACCAAAAAGCAAAAACTAGAATCTGTGTGTAAAATCAAGGGCCTCGCCCTCAACCTAAAAACCTCCGAAACATTAAATTTTGAGCAGCTAAAGAAAAAAAAGATGGTCCTCAGTGAAGCTGCTGAAATACTAGAAATTGAAGAAAACAGAATCAGGAGAACAAAGAGACGAGAAGTCGTTACAGTAAGTGAAATTAAAAAGTTTAAAATTACAGGACCCAAGAGAAAATTTAATGATGATCACGATACCTTGCCTTCCGGCTTTAAAAACAAAGAGTTGCTTAACGGAGCTGCCACTCACGCGGGTACTGAGTGCATATACCTCTATTAACTCGTTCTGTTCTGAGACGCGGTACTGAACGGACGTGCCTGTGTCTTACCCTGTATTTCTCTCCTTGTAGAATGCCTGTTGAACATATTACACCCGCTAACCAGGAGGTGTCTCTTTTCCTTTTACACAAGTAGGTTAAATGAAGATACAGAATATGGCATTATATGCTTGAAGTATGAGTTCTTACTTGACGGTTCAATAAATGCACGGGAATGACCTTTGGTGTTTTCGGAGTATATAGTAGATAAGATAACGGAGGACTCCTCATCAATCACCTACATTGAAGTATTAATAATGCATTGTGATATTTCAAGAGATATATCGTTCATGCCCTTACCTGATTTAACGCCGAAGTTTTTTGATGATTACTTTAAAAATGTATTTTGTAGTGTTACGGAACTGCCTGTTTTTTTTAAATCTTGAAGTATCATCACTCATCCATTTTCCATGACGCTACCATCGATAAAGGTAGCACCTTTCCCTATGGAGCAGCGTTACTCCTGTATATACCAAATGTCACTAGTACAGTTACATCATTCTGCTCCAAGTCGCGGTACTGATTAGACGTGCTTCTGCGCCCTTTTTCCTGTACTATTGAGTAAATTGTGACATGGCTGCCAAGTTCTATACATTCAATAACAAACCAGTATTGGTTCTGTTTGATAATGAAGGAAAGCCATGGTTTAAAGCTAAAGACGTAGCTACTGCTCTAAAACATGTTAATGGCTGGAGTGCAGTTCGGAAACATGTAGATGATAGCGATAAATTAACTGTTGGTAGTTTTTCTGACGCCCAAAAACAGGGCGTTGGGCCTATTGAGAAAACAACGGTTTTCATAAACGAAGCCGGATTATGTTCTTTGATGTTAAAATCAACTACTCCTGAGGCAAGGCTGTTAGTAAGAAGTTTGTTGCCGGAGAAGTTTTACCTTACTTACACAAATATGAAAGATGAAAGTTCACTTTAAATGTATTTTTTCTTTAAAATCACAAGTTCCCACTGTATGTGTGTGTGTGTGTGTGTGTGTGTGTGTGTGTGTGTGTGTGTGTGTGTGTGTGAATGAAGGTCCCTGGCGCGGGTGACGAAAAGCCCCGTAAACCTGTATGAAGGTCACTGGCGCGGGTGACGAAAAGCCCCGTAAACCTGAATGTGTGATGAAGGGTTTAGTAGATTGAGGGCCTGGCTAACACCCAGGTAACTTCTTGGAACAGTCCGCACGGTGGGACTTGTAAAAAATAAAATAAAATAAACAATAAAAGGAGGTAGCATTTTGTTATGGAGTGGCTACCACTGTGAGAGGCGATGGTTGGGGCCTCTCACCCCAGAGGTTAGGCCTCCAGGGGAAGCTCTGGGTAACCAAAAAGAACGCGCCGACGCTCCTACGGCCTAGCCTAAAGGCTTACCGTGGTGTGGAAACGTGAGCGTTCAAAATTATTTCACCGGGGTTAGGAGTGTTTAGCCGATAAATTTAAAAAGATCCCCGTTAAGGTGAAATGTAACACATTATAATGTAGCTTCAGCGGAGGCAGGAGTAAATGACCGAGAAATTTAAGAAGTTTCGGTCAATTTAAATGTAACCCCCGATAAAGGTAACTTCAGCGGACTTGGACGTAGTTGACCGAGAAATTACATGAACAAATTACCACACGGTCCCCGGCAAGCAGGTTAATAAACCCGTGGAGTGGGGTTATCAGTTTCTTGCCTGTAGTTTTCTGCTGGTTTTTACAAGCCTCTTCTCTCCTTTAAGTTACTGTAATTAGTATATTGAGGTTTCTAAACAGTGTAACTGTCTGACTTGGCTATTAGTGTTGTGTTTGTATTCAATTGTTTGATTTGGTAGTTTACAGTAAAGGAATTAAACAAACCCTGACTTCCATGTGTCAGGCGTAGTGTTGTATTTGTATGTGCTGGGTAACAGTAATCTTACTTTCTATTCTTGATCTTTAATGCGGTTTTGGTTAGAGTAGTGTTTTCTACCTTCCTTAGAGTTAACTTTTGGTAACTTGTAGTTCTGATTTGACTTGCGTAGTTTGTGTGTTAGTGTTTTTCTGACTTGCGTAGTGATAGAGGTACTGTGTCACGGAGTGCCCGGGGTCCTAGACGGTGGAGACTCGATGGATCTAGGCTGAAACACTGGCCGCAGGGAAACGTTTGACTTGGAGGTATCTGACCGAAGGATTTAAAACGTTGCAGGCCAAGTACATCAAGGCCCCCGGGGCAGTTTTTAGCGGTATTGGGTACGATTGGTCAAGTTATTACGCCGTCAAAATACACCACGGCCCTGGCAAACAATTAAACGGACTTTGAAATATTTTGACCGGGAAATTTAAATGATGGGAAAATAAAATGTATTCACACAAGTGCAGCTGTTCAACAATCCTCCAGCCACAGGCCTCTGGCAATTGCAATATATGAGTGGTTGAATCGGTCGGCTGGTAGAATACCCGAGCGGGACTTTAAACTGTTACCGCACGTTTGCCTCGAGAGCTTGAGGGTGCCATCTCTGTCAAACAAGAACAGAATTGTAAACAATCCGTGGTTTAAAGCAAAATATATTGCTGGGATTTTAGAATATAAAAATATGGAAACGCTAATAATAGCAGTTTTAGTTACAATGAAAAAAGAACAATATTTATTAATGAATAATGTATCCGTCTTTTATAATCTCATTTACTTATCGTAATGCATTATTCGCAATACCTCCTTCCTTCCCAACGGTATTATGGACTGTAGTGCTGAATTGTAGTTTTTTCTGTGCTAAAATATAATATTGTGTTGAATAAGGTAGGGGGCATTTATTTTTACAATGTTGTCAAGTAATTTATTGTCAGAACAGATTTGTTTAAGAAAAAGTTTAGTTAGGCTAAGCGGAGTGTTCATCATGAAGTGAGCTTGACTGGTTCAGGATGAGCAGAGTTTGTGTGTTGAAGGGAGTTGGTGATTGACCAATCGTCACTCCACAGTAATTCTAACTCTAAAAAGCCACCGTCTTCATGTTTTTGGCATTATAAAACTTTCCTTATTATGTTTACTTTCAGTTTATTTGGTGAGGTATGTTGTCTTACCTCCCAAGCGATACTGTCCAGCGGAAGCTTAACACTTTTAGAAGTCTCCGACAAAGGTAAATGATTCCCCAGGGGAGGTAGAAACCTCTAACTAATAATATAGATAAATATCTTACCTTAACAGCGACAATCTCTCCAAGATGGTGTTGTGATGACCCCGCAAGCATCACAGTGTAAAACCAGATTAAACTCTTTAGGATCTGAGAGAGTATCTGGCATGGTATATTTTATACAATGAAACAGTAAACACCCTAAAGTGAAGTAATATAGGCGCTGTGGTCCACTGTAGGTCACCACTGTCTTTCACTGTAGGTTTGGGCTCAATACTTAAAAGCTGATGTTTGTTTAGAAATGCACTACATATATGTTCAAGACACAGGGTGATGGTACCATAGACACTGCCTGGCTATATAATCGCCACCACTCCTCTCGGATTTATTCTGGGTTGTATTTTTCTTTGTTCTATTACAGCTTGGTTTGTAGTTTAAAAAAATTCCCCCTGTGGGAGTTTGCCTTACTTAGCCTAGATCATGCTATGTTCCCTGCAATGTCCTTTGGGAGATTTTTGGGGGCATAATTCAAAGCAACGCTGAATCAATTACCAGCAGTGACACGTTTAGAGTAGATGTAGCACGGATAAACATTCCAGTAGGTAAAGGAAGGGCAAGACCCGACTTTTACAATACCTTTGATGAAGAACCTAAAGAGGGAATCGAACCCGGGGCCTCCTGAACCGTAGTCCAAGACGCTAACCACTAGACCACTGCGTTCCCCCCGATTATGCTGCGAGATTTAAGGTATTTATTAGTACCCCTTTAATTATTTTGATACTTACCCGCAGTACAGAGGTTAAGTTTTTTGTAAGATGTAAAGGATGTTAACAGGTACATACATACCAAATTTCATTAAAATCGGCCAAGCCGTTCTTGGGATATTGATTTTTAAAATATAGCTCCTTCAATCTTTTGATACTTCCCGCAGTACAGAGTTTAAGTTTTTTTTAAATAGTAGCGGAGGTTAACAGGTACCTATATACCAAGTTTCATTAGAATCGGCCAAGCCGTTCTCAATATATTAAATTTTAAAGTTTTACACCCTCCATCATCCCCTAAACAACCCTTTTCTACCCTCCAACAAAATTGAAGGTTAGAGGATGTTAACAAGTATCCACATGTCAAGTTTCAATTATATCGTCTCACCCGTTCTTAAGATATTGATTTTTAAAGTATGACTCCTTCAATTATTTTGATACTACCTGCAGTACAGAGTTTAGGTTTTTGTAATATGTAGCGGAGGTTAACAGGTACATACATGCCAAGTTTCATTAAAATCGGCCAAGCCGTTCTCGAGATATTTAATTTTGAAAATTTGCCCCTTCATTTTTTGAGATGCAACCCGCAATATTTTGGTTAAGACTTTTCATATGGGTAGATACCCCCCTGGAGTGCCTACACTACGTAGTAGGCAGTTTTCTGGGGTCAAAATGACCCTAGGACTTACCGTTTTCGAGATATTAGCGATTTTTGAGTTTTTTGCAACGCTTTCTTGCGATATATACATGTAATAGTTTTATATATTGGGTTAGCGGCACTTTCTGGTATATATACATGTAATGGTTTTATATAATGGTTTGGCGGTACTTTTTTGTGAAATATACATTGCCATAGGTTGGTAACACATCGTAGCGTGACGTAATATATACATATAATAATTTTAGATAGTATGACATAATACATATATATATATACATATAATATTATAGGTTTATAGGTAGCGTTTAGAGTGGCAACACTGGCTAAGTGAGGTTAGATAGCCACTTACCTTTCTGGTGATGGTATATTATACGCTATTATGGTACATATATATATGATTATACACTGTAGTATTATATATGGTACATATAATTATATATTATACATATAATTATGTATGGTACATTAGCTCTGCTAGGTTGGTAACACTTTGGAGGGATGAAAAGTGAGGTTAGGTTTGGCGCCAATTTTTTTTTGGCGCGCAAATTTGGCGGGAACGCCACCATGGGCGTCGCCATCTTGAATCACGTGACCTAATTAGACCAATCAGATTCCTGGATTTAGGCCCATAAGACCCCATGTTGGGGCCCATTCACTGGGACTCCTACTGACTTTTTCAAATATTACATGTAAAAACTTCAAAAGACCCATTTTTGGGGTAAAAACCCCTCCCAAAATACCACTTTGGATGGGTCGATCTGTCTGGTTTTCAAACTTAAAGTCATAAATAATGCTTTACACTTTGTACCAAATTTGATCAAAATCAGACCATTTTTACGAGAGTTATCGCACCCACGGACACACACATACAGTATATATAAATATATATATATATATATATATATATATATATATATATATATATATATATATACATGCATACAGTTTCGAACGAATGGTGTTTTTGGGGTCTATGGACCTCAAAACGAAAAGTTATCATGGTCCCGAGCCTAGGTCTCAGCTACGGCAATAGCTTCATCCCTATAGGGGAAATTTGCTAAAAAAATAAATATCAATTTACATCGCTGTGTTAAGAGTAGGCTACTAGTATTATCCTGCAAGGCGCGGTAGGTTCATTGTGATGGTACCCACGATTCCGTTCCCGTGGTATTTATTGATTTCACTTTATTTCCGTTATTCCCGTTGGTTCTCGTTGGTAAACAAATGTTCTAAGGAAACTTAAATTAAACGAGTTTGCACGCAGCACGCTGACGTGAGGGAATTGAATTTCCACATAAAAAACCAAAATGGGTATTAAAAAATACATGTATTCAAATTGTTATGGAAATCTAAAAACATTTAAGTTTTTGGCTGTTCTGATGCTGCTGGTTCTATGTTCCTGCAATGCTGAGAAAACAATGTTGCTCATTATAAGGTTAAGTTAGGAGAAGGTCCAGTCAGGATTGAAAGTAGGCGTAGGGATACTGGGGATGATAAAACTACACCAACATATGAGTAACAGGTTTTTCTAATGTAAAATCCCCATAAGACAACGTACTGCATTTAGTCAATATACATTTTCTTTATTAACTTGGTAAATATTTATGCTAGAATGATGAGAGGGGGCTTAAACGTTTTGGCTTTTTATTTCTTACAGTTTAATATGCATTATTCTTACGTTTGGCGCTTTTCTGACCCTTTTTGGGCCCAGAGGCTCAACATTCAAAAAATAAAAACCCAAAAAGGGGTTAGAGTTTTCCGATTGTTTTGCCCAACGAACTTGTTTAAGGAATTATAGAAAGGTTGCCTCTCCCAAATTTGAAGTAAATCGGAGAAAAAAGTGACCACTCGAGTGCAAACACACACGCACACAAACACCCATATATATAAATTATATATATATAATTTTTAATGACCCCCCAAAACGTGTTCAGGGGGTCATGTTAGGAATTTCTATGGTGGTCCCAGGCTGAAGTTTCACCGTGCGGGTCATGCTAATGGTTCACTTTTCCATAGGAAACGCACTAATGGCCTTATAAAGCTAACACTGATAATTCCAAATATAACAACTTTGAATTCCGAGTAGAGCAGAGTCACAAGCCTATGTTTGGTTACCCTATCTTTTATCTTTCTACTGAACTTCAGCTCCATTGGTTCAGTAGTTTATGTGAAATAGTTTACAATAGGATAAAAAAAACAAGCTAAAACATAACTCAAAATTCAATTTTGATCAGGAGTAGATCTATGCCTGCTTTGAGAGTATTATCTATATATTTTCCTACGGAACTTCAGATCCTTCAGCCCAGTTGAAGATGCGAGATGTTTAACATAATTTTAAAAGCCAGTGGTGCTGAGTCCCATGAGATTTTCGGATCGGTAGAAGCACCACGTTTGATTCTGTTGTATTTTCTATTTTCTAATAAAACAAACAACAGTTTCTTCGGTTTAGTTGTTGGTGAGTGTTGGTTAACATGGATATAAAGGTAGAGCCAAATGTAAGTCATCAAGTGTTTTAAAGTGTTTAGATGTTTTTAGCCCTTAATCACGAGCTTTAGTTGTGCCTTTTAGGGCCCCGCAAGTTTGAAAGACCACTGTAAAATGAACAATATACTCCCTCAGAATATTTAAATAACTCAAGTTTAATCCATGTATGAAGCTGCAGCTTTCTTAATCCCCATCCACAATAGCGACAATAGCTCAATATCAATTATTGTTATGTTATGCACTCATACATGACATAATCGGATGCAACATATTAACAAGTAAAAATTGCCATACCCCTTTATACATTGTTGTAATAACTAATTACGATTAACAAAGATGTTAGCAATTAGAAACTTTATACAGAGTTGAAAATGGCTTACCTCTCAACAATGTGTCTGAGTCCTTTGAATTTCGGAGAAGTCATATCAAACTCTATGTCTGGACCAAATATTAAATCTGAAACTCAATGAAATTATTTAAATACAAAAATATATCTAACAAAATAAGTGGCATTAATACTTTTTTTTACCTTTTATAAACAGGATAAATAAACTACGTCTCACAACACCACAAAGTATATTTACACTTATACAGTACTTACATACAATAAAGTAAAATATACACAAAAGATGGTACAAGGCGATCGATTTCAACCAGTCACACCGGTCATCATCAGACCCAATCAGAGAATGAAACTGGTTGAAATTGATTGCCTTGTACCATGTTTTAGCAAATTTTCCCTATAGGGAAGAAGTATTACGGCAGGTCTCAAGGTAAGACTTAAGCCCGAGACCATGATAACTTTTTGTTTTGAGGTCCCCAGATGCCAAAAACACTATTCGTTCAAATTTATATATATGTATATATGTGTGTGTGTGTGTGTGTGTGTGTGTGTGTGTGTGTGTGTGTGTGTGTGTGTGTGTGTGTGTGTGTGTGTCCGTTAACACGATAACTTGAGTAAAATGTCCGATTTTGATGAAATTTGGTTCAAATGTGTAAAATGACATTCATGACTTTAAGTTGAAAAACCAGAAAAATTGGACCATGGGAAGGGGGTTTATGGAGATTTTAAATTTTCCAAAAATCAGTTTTTTGCGTTTTTCACCCTAAAATAAAAAAAAACTTAATTTTGGTTTTCACCATGTTATATAGCTTAAAAAAACAAATAATTTAGTATTTTGAGTTATTAAACTAGGTTAAGTGGTTGCGGAGAAAATCCAAAAAAAACCTACTCATAAAATCTCCCATGTGAATCTTATGGGAAAAAGATTTGTGGCTTTTCCTCAGTTTATTTTAGTGTAAACTTCACATTTGCTTTTACCAATCTGTTCAGTTCCACAAAACAATAATTTTGGTGTTTAAATTGTGATTCTACGCCCAACCATTGCAGAGATATTCAACGTGCTAAAGACAGTACGTTGTCCAATGTTATCCTTATGGATAATAAATAAAATTTGATATCTCGATTATTTATGTATGTATGTTGATGAAACTTGGTATGTGGCTTCACGTAGTACCGGTATATTGATATTTGCACAAAAAATTGATTTTTTGATGATTATTCCCGCAGCAGCAAACCTGCGTACTCAGCCCCCATGTTATTCTTTTGGAGAATAAGTAAAATGTAAAGACTCCCTTAATTATGAACATAAATTAATACAACTTGGTATGTAGTTTCACTTGGTTGAGTTATATTGATAATTATATAAAAACAAAAATATTTTTGTTCCTTTTTGCAGCAAACCTGCTTTCTCAGTCCCCAAGTTATTCTTATGGAGGATAACTAGAATGTTATATAACGCTTATTTATGATTGAATATTGATGAAACTTGGTATGTGGCTTCGCCTAGTTAAATTCTATTTATATTTTCATAAAAACCAATTGTTTGTGTTCCTTGTTTCAGCAAACCTACGTACTCATTACCAATGTTATTCTTATGGAGAATAATTAAAATCTCTTATATGTGAATATGTTTTTATGAAACTTGCCATGCGGCTTTAAGTGGTATTAAGACATATATTATGCATTGGAAATTCGCTGAGTACGCAGGTTTGCTGCGATGGGAGTATTGTGTATATTTGACCGTCTTGTATGTAAGTACAGTATGAATGCAAATATACTTTGTCATGTTGTGAGACGTAGTTTAAGTATCCTTTTTAGTTGTAACAACACGTACCTTGTAACTGAAGAAATTATTTACCTTTTATAATAAATATTAACTTACTAAAATGTTATTTTATATAAATAACTATACAGACCAATGTGTAGCTCATTCACTCACTCAGGTATACAATCTAGTCCACCTAGAAGAGCTAGAAACATGAGATTTGGCATACACGTAGCTTTTACCTTGAAACTCCAGGCGAAATTGCCAAATCCAACAGTTTTAATTTTTATCACGCTCAACAAATTCAAAATACCCCCGTAGCAGCAAACCTGCGTCCTCAGCGAATTTCCAATGCATATGTTTCTTAACACCACTTAAAGCCATATAAGCCTACCATGTTTCATCAACATACGTTCGTAAATAAACGATTTATGACATTTTAATTATTTTCCATAAGAACAACATGGCGGCTGAGTATGCAGGGTTGCTGAAGCAAGGAACACAAAAAATGGGGATTTATACAAATATCAATATAACTCAAGAAGGTAAAGCCACATACCAAATTTTATTAATTTATGTTCATAATTAAGGGAGATAACACATTACTTATTCTCCATAAGAATAACATGGCAGCTGAGTACGCAGGTTTGCTGCTACGGGAACTATCAGCCAAAAAGTATTTTTTAGTGCAAGTATCAATAGACCACAACGATTTGAAGCAATATACCAAGCTTCAACGGGAT
The DNA here is from genome assembly GCA_963675035.1 of Allygus modestus. NCBI lineage: Eukaryota > Metazoa > Arthropoda > Insecta > Hemiptera > Cicadellidae > Allygus > Allygus modestus. Next base: position 57,436,543 of record OY776114.1, read on the forward strand.
AAGTTGATAAATAAGCGAGATATATAATTTTTCTTATTCTCCATAAGAATAACATTGGACAACGTACTGTGTTTAGCACTTTCAATATCTCTGTAACCATTTTACGTAGAGCACCAAATTTTATGATCGAAACACCAAATTGTGCGTCTTTTTAAGCTGATTCCAATAGAAAACACTAACATTTGGCTTTTTCAAAAATTATATGTAAAAAACTCAAAAAACCCAATTTTGGGGTACAAACCCTCCCCAAAATACTCCTTCGGGTAGGTCAATCTGTCTGGTTTTAGAACTTAAAAGTCATAAATGCTGCTTTAAACGTTTATACAAATTTCATCAAAATCGGATAATTTTTACGAGACTTATCGTGCTCACGGACACAAACACACACACACACACACACACACACACACACACACACACACACACACACACACACACACACACACACACACATATATATATACAGTTTCGAACGAATGGTGTTTTTGGGGTCTGGGGACCTCAAAACGAAAAGTTATCATGGTCCCGGGCCTAGGTCTTACCATGCCGACTACGGTAATAGCTTCTTCTCTATAGGGGAAATTCGCTAAAATGAAGTCACTTTTGGACCTTTAATAAATAATGTCATTTTATTTTAGCTCTAGCGGCCAAACGAGTGGTCCTATTGAAAACGAAGACCACCACGGGGCTCGGTTTTGAGACGACCTACAACATCGATCCTGTGACTTTTTGCCGTCTCCTTTACCCTTAAACAGTTTAAGTTTAATATTAGTCACACAATATGTCTGCATTACATTTTTTTACAGCAACAGTCATATCCCCAGTTTTTATATCGTTTAAATCCTTAAAATAATCAAAATATTTTAATTTTTTATAATTTTTGCTGTGGATCTGTTTGAGATTTTATTTTAATCTTTGAATGTTGGGCTCCAAACGTGTGCAAGAGGCCTTATACGTGATTTTTATTTTCTTCAAAAGAAATTAGTATCCCAAAGACATAGTAATTTAGGTTGTTAGGGCGGTTTAATACTTAGATAATTCAGAAGTCGTCTTTAAAGGTTACATTTTAAACTCAGGGTAAGATTTTAATTTTTTCCAAGCACTTAGGTAATATTATGTGCAGTTTGTAGCTTCGGATTAATTATGACAAATATATTTTTATTTTACTTACGTCGTCAATCAAAATTTGTTATAGATGAACGCGTTTCGGCTCTAGGCCATCATCAGCCTGCTAGAACACTATCAGTACACTAGGTTATTACTCAAACATGCTGCGTTGCGTATAATAGGTCTACTAGACAACCTCGTCTGATGTTAAACAAACTAATAATAATAATAATATTTATTCCGTGACAATGTTTAACAATGTATTGGAATTTTCAACAACATATTAAATTTATGGGATATATTTTAATCAGGTAAGGTAGGCCTGAGTCCTATCTTTTCCTTCCTGGCAGGGTATGGCCCTTTTTTGGGAACCATTCCGACATTTGCCTATGTGAGATAAGAAACCGTACAAACTCTTCTCAGAATGGCCGGCCTGGGATGAAACCCAAGACCTCCCGAATGTGAGGTGCAATAACAGCTACCTCACTCGGTTGCAATTATTTTGTTAACATTTATACATTACACTTTTACATTTTAATACTGAAAATAAGAAGGTTTTATAAACAACAAATTATACTGTTTGTGTTATCTTTTAGCGAATTTCCCCTATAGGGAAGAAGCTATTACCGTAGGTCTCATGGTAAGACTTAAGCCCGAGACCATGATAACTTTTCATTTTGAGGTCCCCAGATGCCAAAAACACCATTCGTTCAAATTTTTTATACATGTATATATATATATATATATATATATATATATATATATATATATATATGTGTGTGTCCGTAAGCACGATAACTCTCGTAAAAAAGGTCCGATCTTAATGAAATTTGGTACAAATGTGTAAAGTACCATTTATTTGAACGAGTTCGAAAACCAGATGAATCGCACCATTCGAAAGGGGGTTTTTGGGGGGTTTTGTACCCCAAAAATGTGTTTTTTGGGGTTTTCACATGTAATTTTAATTTAAATAAAATTTTATTTTTGTACCATTAAATTCAGCTTACAAAAACGAACAATTCAGTATTTTGATCATTGCTCTATGTCAATTGGTTACCGAGATATTGAAAGTGCTAAACACAGTACGTTGTCTAATGTTATTCTTATGGAGAAAAAGAAAAATTGTATATCTTGCTTATTTATGAACATAAACCGGCAAAATTTGGTATATGGCTTGATCTGGTTGTGGTTTATTGTTGTTTGCACAAAAAAAATTTTTCGCCTATGGTTCCTGTAGCAGCAAACCTAGGTACTTGGTCCCCATGTTATTCTTATGGAAAATACTTAAAATGTTATATATCAGTTATTTATGAATGTATATGGATGAAACTTGGTATGTGACTTTACTTAGATGAGTTCTAATGATATTTGCATAAAAACCCATTATTTTGTGTTCCTTGTTGCAGCAAACCTGCGTACTCATCCCCAATGTTATTCTTATGGAGAATAATTAATATTTTTAATATCGCTTGTTTGTGAATATATTTCTTATGAATCCCGTTAAGTGTTAATGTGTTATGTTATATATCCTTTGGAAATTCGCTGAGTATGCAGGTTTGCTGCGACGGGGGTATTTTGTTAGTTTTGTTTGACTTCTAACAAAATGTTTTTCTTGAATAGTCTTGAATATAGATTAACAGCTTCTTTTTCAAAAATGATTTGAATAACACTAATACTCACTAAGACAGTTTTAATTATTTCAATGTTTTGTTGATTTTACCTCAAAAACACTTTATTGCTGTTTTTGTAAAAACATCCTTCTTCTTAAAGATCTTCCATAATATTTTTTATTTTTTACTTCTAATTTTGAAACCTGTTATTTTTGTTCTTTTATCTTATTCTTGCGATCTTGTAATTTTTCTACATCATCTTTTTATTAACTTGTATTTTTTCTTCTGTATTTTTCCACTACTTCCTTTATTATCCTTTCTTTATCCTCATTACCTTCATATTCAATTAAATAATTTAGATAAAAAATGCAGTAGATTTTATAATCTGACTATTGATTTGTTATCTTGTTTATTTTATTTTAAAGTGTTCTTTCCTTTTTTGTCTGTAAACTTTTTTGTAATGATTGCTTTTTAATTGAGGAAATTTTAACAAATTAAACATTGTTTTCCTACTGTATGTAAACAAAATAATTATGTATAGTTTTAAGTAATCAAATTACATCTGAAATGTCATACTTATGGTGCTAATAAAAATGAAATACCCCGTCGCAGCAAACCTGCTTACTCAGCGAATTTCCAATGCATGCATATGTTTCTCACTACCACATACAGCCACTCACCAAGTTTCATAAGTATACATAAATAAATAAGTGATATATAGCATTTTATTTATTCTCTCTAAGAATAACATTAGGGCTGAGTATGCAGGTTTGCTGCAACAAGGAACACAAAATATGTGTTTTTATGCAATTATCAATATAACTCAACCAGTCTAAGTTTTATTAATTTATGTTCATAATTAAGGGAGATATAAAACTTTACTTATTCCCCATAAGAATAACATCAGGGCTGAGTATGCAGGTTTGCTGCTACTGGGATAATCAACAAAAAATCAATTATTTATGCAAATATCAATATACCAGTACCATGTGAAGCCACATACCAAGTTTCATCAATATACATTCATAAATAATCGAGATATCGAATTTTATTTATTCTCCATAAGGATAATATTGAACAACGTCCTGTGTTTAGCACTTTGAACATCTCTGCAACCGTTGGACGTAGAACCACAATCTAAACACCAAAATGATTGTTTTTTAGAGCTGAATCGATTGTTAAATTAAACGTGATGTTTACATTAAAATGAACTGAGGAAAAGACAAAAACCTTTTTCCCATAAGATTAACATGGGAGATTTTATGAGCAGGTTTTTTTGGATTTTCTCCACAACCACTTAACCTAGGTTAATAATTTAAAATACTATATTGTTTGTTTTTTTGAGCTCTATACAATTCTCAAAACTAAAATTGAATTGTTTAACAATTTTAGAGTGAAAAGTGCAAAAACTTATTTTTGGAAAATTTAAAACCCCCATAAACCCCTCTTCCCATGGTCCGATTTTTCTGGTTTTTGAACTTAAAGTCATGAATGTCACTTTACACATTTGAGCCAAATTTCATTGAAATCGGATGTTATTTACTCAAGTTATCGTGTTAACGGGCACACACACACACACACACACACACACACACACACACACACACACACACACACACACACACACACACACACACACACACACACACACACACACACACACACACACACACATATATATATATATATACATTTGAAGGAATAATGTTTTTGGCATCTGGGGATCTCAAAACAAAGAGTTATCATGGTCTCGGTCTTAAGTCTTACCATGAGACTTACGGTAATAGCTTCTTCCCTATAGGGGAAATTCGCTAAAAATAAAATTATTATTTTTTATCAACAATCAATACTGAATATGTACCGTCTACTATCTACGAGTATTAACATACATTACTAACATACACACGATCAAAAAAATAATAGTATTTTTGTCGTGCTCTGGTTGTGGGCCCTGTCACTCAAAAACTCGCTTCACCTCCCGTAATGCATTCATATCAAATATGCTCTACCTATTGGTCTTATATACACAAAACAAATCAAATTAAACTGATCATCCTATCATACTTTTATGGAATCCATTGTGTTTTTCTTTCTGTGGTAATGTGTGGCAATTTATAAGTCTGTAGTATTGATTAGTTGTTGAATTTAGCTTTTGTTTTGCATTTTAATTTCTTTATTTTTTGGTGATCTCTAAGATTGAAAACAATACTAGGTAAAGTAATTTTAGCAAATTTCCCCTATAGGGAAGAAGCTATTACCGTAGTCAGCATGGTAAGACCTAGGCCCGGGACCATGATAACTTTTCGTTTTGAGGTCCCCAGGCCCCAAAAACACCATTCGTTCGAAACTGTATATATATATATATATATATATGTGTGTGTGTGTGTGTGTGTGCCCGTGGGTGCGATAACTCTCGTAAAAAGGTCAGATTTTTATGAAATTTGGTACAAACGTGTAAAGCAGCATTTATGACTAAGTTCGAAAACAAGATGGATCGACCTATCCGAAGAGGTATTTTGAGGGGCTTTGTACTCCAAAAATGGGTTTTTTGAGTTTTTTAAATACAATTTTCGAAAAAGTAAAATTTTATTTTTTCCCATTGGAATCAGCTTAAAAAGACGCACAATTTGATGTTTTAATCATTGCTCTACATCAATTGGTTACTGAGTTATTGAAAGTACTAAACACAGTACGTTGTCCAATGTTATTCTTAAGGAGGATAAGAAAAATTGTATATCTCGCTTATTTATCAACTTATCCTGACGAAACTTGGTAGTTTGCTTCATTTCATTGTAGTCTATTGATATTTGCACAAAAATCCATTTTTTGCCCCATAGTTCCCGTAGCAGCAAACCTGCATACTCAGCCCCATGTTATTCTTATGGAAAATAATTAACGTGTTATCTCCTTTAATTATGAACATAAATTAATATAACTTGGTATGTGGCTTTACCTAGTTGAGTTATATTGATATTTGTATAAAAGCCCATTTTTAGTGTTCCTTATTTCAGCAAACCTGCATACTCAGCAGCCATGTTATTCTTATGGAGAATAATTAAAATGCCATAAATCGTTTATTTATGAATGTATATTGATGAAACTTGGTATGTGGCTTTATGTCATATTAAGATAAATTAATATTCATTGGAAATTCGCTGAGTATGCAGGTTTGCTGCTACGGGGGTATTTTTGTTTCGTACCGTTTTTGTTATATTTCTTTAATTAAAATCATTGACGAAATGAATACGGGGGGAAGTTGTGAGCCACATTGTGCATAACTACAAATACTATTTTATTGTTGGAGACTTTTTCTGCACAGGGTACCAACAGGACACTCAACTGTAAAACTGTATCCGTCAAATACTAGTTTCTTACTACAACATAAATTTCCAAAGGGGGGTCCCGCACCCCTTGGCTACGTCAATATATATTCTAACTAAGTTATCTTACGACAGATGGTTTTCAGCGCTGTATCCATGGCAGGGTCCATGACATTGAACGGTCCTTGGCCCACGTGCTTGGACAAGATTTCTACAAGTTCTTTGCTGTTTTGGTTGAAAGTTGGCATCATGTGCTCCAAGTTGTGGGGATGAAATAGTGGATTGATGTGACGTCTTTTAATTTTCCAAATACTTCCTGTAAAAATAATATGTTTAAAACAATCAAATCCTTTATCTATATCTATAAATACTAAATTCCGATCAATGTCCAGTCCAAACCATTACAACTAGAAGCACACAATTTTGCATGTAGACTCCTCTTATAGCATAGGCACCTACTAAGAAGGGATTTTAAGAAATTCCCATAGGACTATGCCTCATGGGGCTTCAAAGTTACAACCCTGTGTTGTTCTTATGGACATTCACTTTGGTTTGAGCTGATGAAAATTCTTTCAGCTGATTATGATTCGTTGTAGTTCCACGGGTCAACCACAGAATGCAGCACAAACTTTTGTTTATAATTGGTTTTCCTTTATAATAGTTAGAATTAAAATTACTACACAGTATCTTTATATATATATATACAGTTTGTAAAAAAAGTCCGTCCCCCCTTTAATTTTTTTATTAAAACTAACAAATCACCTTTGGGGAACGATAATAACTTAACCCAAAGTATCTTTTGACCTTATCGACATTTTGAGTGTCCCCCAAAAATGGGGATTTTGGGGGCAACTCAAAATTTTCAAATGTAAACCCCTTTTGAGTGACCCCTCATTTTAAATAACTTTAAAAAAATAGGCGAATGGTGGAGATTGGAAGTCTGTAACGTGTTTCTGTCCAAAATGGCAGCTTGTCAAAGTTTTGAATACAACTCATTCTTGAAACCTGGCGTCTAAGACTTTTGGAGTTTTAATTTCACCTTTGGTGACTTAAAACTGGAAAGACTCTTGAGGGAATGCTCTTTTTGAATAAATGCTATTAAATGAAGAAGTGGACTCTTGGTAATATTTAAAATTTTGAGAACCCGCAAAATTGGGGGATTTTGGGGGCAACTCAAAATGTCCTAATGTAACCCAGATAGCAAAGAGGTTTGATTCAAGGCTTGAATTACCCCCGCTCTTCACTTGAAATATAAGCCTCGAATTAGAACATTTGATTCGAACTCGAGGCAAAAGTTCAAGCAGAGCAAAAGGTGCAAAATCGATTATTTTTCTTAGAATCGAATTAGAATCAATGGTTAATCGATAGTTCAGGAACTCAGCCAATAGCAAGCCAGAATTATGTGATGACATCACCACCCAGAATTCAAGATTTCAAGCCATCTTGTTCGAGCCATCTTGTTTTGTTTACTTCTTTATTTAATTATTTACTTTTACTTGAGTCGAGTGAGATTGCGAATGATACTGACCCGGTGAAGTTTTGTAAATTTACCGTTATTAGTTATTTTCGTTTCAGTTTGTTTATTCTATTGTTATACTGAACGTTATTGTGACTTCTTGAACGTTGAACACCACTCATCACAAGGTAAGAGTTGTTCATGTAATATTTTGTTGGACTAAATGTTTATAATCCTAGTAATAATTAATTGATGTTGGGCAACATTTAGTTTCTAAGGAAGCCTCTAGTTTATAAGTCCGCGATAAGCCTAGTTTAACTGTATGGGAACTTCTGTATCTTCACTGTGGATTTGTGAGTTTTTGGAACTCAACAAGCTTGAGTTGGTGTTAATAATTAATATATTGTTATTATGTTGGATCTATTTTTACATTTATTCTGACCCCTATTTCCAAATGTAAGATTTTGGTAGACAATTAAATTGTTTGGAAGACTGCTTATATTACTGAACATATTTTAATGGGCCTAGGTTATCCTAATTAAAGTTAAAAATTAATGACTACCGGTACCTTAATTTCAATATTGATACCCTCAAAAATATTAACTAGAAGGTAGTATTAGACTAGTAGTTAACCTTATTTGCTAGGCTATGCAGCAAAATAAGCCCAGTTGGCCAAGTTTCCGTCTAGATTCTGTTGGCATTGGGAAATCCTAGAACAAATATTAGATCAAACTTTTTTGGCCTATCTCTTTTCTGATAGGCCTACCTAATCACTGTATTTTTGACATAACTTAGATCGTGTAATATAATATCCCCATTAATTAATTGGCGTTGCTAATATGCTTAGGGTCAGATAGACCCTAAAAACAAACATCCATCAACTAGGTATAAAATTTAATGTCTGTACTCTAGGCCTATCATTTACATTCAGTCTAGGCTACTCTGTTTATTTTAGACTACACAGCTGTTTAACTTAAGCATTGAATTAACTTATGTTTTGTTACCAATGCCTAGTTGATTGTATGGACGCGTTTAACTTTACACGATGCAGGTTAGGATGAAGGTAACCTTGACAAGGTAGCCTTGCGTAATAGGTTCTGTGGCAGAACCTTGATCAAAAACCGTGCAGGCTGCTCGTCATGTTTCTGTCTACACAGCCTATGCAAGGCTACTTTGTCAAGGTTACCTTCTCCCTAACCTGCATCGTGTAATCGCGGCTTATAGCCTAGCTCAATCTACTTATTCTTCCTGCTATCCTTTTCCAACATTTGACAACCAATCGTCAGTTTATTTAGGAAATTTAACCTAAAAAAAGGGTTCAGTAAGGACGATAGCTGTGATCATCTGCTATTCGGATATGATATATCATCTATTTTTAACATTTATTACTTGATAATGTTATATTGAAATTCAACTGCCGTACCGTATCGTTTAATAGGATAACTATAAATTCTTATATTGTTAATATTATTTTATTTAAGATCCTTTATAAAAAATATATACTCCTCCTAAATTATAATTTTCAAAGAAAACAACTTACAGTATTGATTATTAAAACAATTTTTTATGTTAGATTTAAACAATTATTAATTTTTTAGGGTACGGTACTTATATAAAAAAGATAAAACAATACTACCCGGTAAAGAAAATACGCCCAAGTTGTGCCGGCCTCTTGCGCAAAGATTCAGAGTCCAACCCTTTATCTTCACCACTTACTAATCAGCCCAAGGCTTAAATTAAGAGAAAATAGGAAGTAGAATTACAGTTGTATTAAGTTCCCCTAATCAAATGAAAACATATTTAATTTTGACAGAAAACATAAACAAGTTAGGCCTAACTTATTACCTATGTTTTTTTAAATTATTATTTATGAAATGTAGCCTATAAAAATTATTATCCACATATAAATTATATATTCAAGAGAACTTAAATTTGAGATGAATCATAGTTTTATGATATTAAATAGCAGTATATTATACATTCCATTGAGGGCTCTTATGGAGTATAAATCCAACATGGGCATCATCTCCAACTTAATAAAATCTGGTTGAATGTGAGTAGACATTTTGTAATGACAATGATACCTAGTACTACTACCAGGATACATTGCAGAACTGTAACCATATGTATAACGATATTTTTGAAAATAATTTAATAACTTAAACATTTAATTAGCACTGAAAATATCTCTACCAGGTCGAGGCTTTATTATGTAGCTAACCTTAAATCAATTGGCTATGAGCTCGACCTCGTAGAACCTTGCGGACCAGAGTAGGTAACACGTTTTTAACTGCCACAGCAAATTACTCCCTCAAAATGGCATTGCTTTATTAAAATAAACTCTTAAATAAGTGACAGGTAGTTATTAGGTCTTATAACTGTGTTTTTTTTTATTGTTTTAGTTGCTGTGCGAAATGTTTTTGGACCTCAGGAGGCGAGAGAATCCAAGTTTGGCACCATCATGGCAAAGTAGATGCAGCAAGCCAAGATTCGAGTTGATAAGAGGTAAAATAAATATTCAGAGGTGTGTTCATATCCAACTAGTGGCTTGTAGAGGCTATGGTCCCTATTATTTGGTTTTTGTTTGTGGATATTCTATTTCCTGTTTACATGCAAAGAAAAATAAATTGGTAGGAAAATATGATAACATATTTAAACAAATTATAAGCTTAAATCACATTATAAATAATCATAGCTGATCATTTTTAATTTTTTATATAATTTTGTTGCATTCTAAGGTAATTTAACCTATTAAAGTAGTAATTTTATTCTATTCGCAATAGCCCACAATGGGATTTGATTGGTGCTGTGCACACTAGGAGCAAAATCTGTAAACTAATTACTGTCCGCAGCTACGGTTCTCTCCACTAGGGGCGCGGATTGACTATAAACCTATCTAACGCCACCAAGCCACTGGTCGTTTTAGCCAAGTGGTTTGAGTCACACCTTGGCCAGGTGTCGATACGAAGTTCGTTGTTGGGTTCGATTCCTGCACACGACCAAATCGGACCAGTCGTGCAACTCTCAATGAGTTAAAACCAGTCTATGGCAACGTTGGTGGGAGGGCCCAAGTAAAATAAACGGTAGCAGGCTTGCTTGGAAGTTGACAGGATCCGTTAATTATTTGTGAGTTGCACATGGTCAACTCTGATTTTGCTACTTTTTACTTTCTACTGTGTGTGTGCCAATTTGACTATTTAAACTGAAAGAAAACAATATTTTAATAAAAATAATAGATCCATTTGACATTTTGTCCATTCGAATTAATAGGTTTAAAAAATTAAAAGTTAGGAACGACTCAAGCATGTCATCCTAAGCCAATGCGTTAATCCATTGGCCTACACTTACGACCTGGTTCCATCCCTAACTTGTCATTTTTATAACCTATGAATTGGAGAAAAAATTTTATTTTTAAATGGTTTAATGTCGTATTGAAATATTGTTTTCCTTCAGATCAAAGAGTCTAATTGGGGGACACAGAAGAAGTAGCAAAATCAGTGTTCGCCATGTACATTTCACAAAGAATTAACCAATATCGTCAACTTCCAAGCAAGCTTGCCACCGTTTATTTTATTTGGACCCTCCCAACAACGCTGCCACAAACCGGTTAACTCATTGAGAGTTGCACGACTGGTCAGTTTAGGATTTGTGCGGGAATCGAACCCACAAACTTCGTATCAACATCTGGCCAGGATGATTCAACGATTTAGACCTCACAGCCACGACGAGTCATGGTCCAGCAGCGATGAATAGGTTAATAGGCAGTCCGCGCACTTAGCGGAGAGAACCTAAAGCTGCCCGCAGTCATTAGTTACAAATTTCACTCCTAGAGTGCAGCCCAAATCGGAGCCCATTGTATGTTATAGTGAATAGAATAAAATTACTAGGCCAATGAGTTGAGAAAAAAAAAAATCAGGCTCCATCGAGATATTTCCCATATTTTATATCTTTGAATTGTCTATGAATGTTCCAAGCTTGAGCCTTCTAGGATACGATAGCTTCAGAAACGTGCGAAAGGATAGACATTTACTATTTTTTCTAAGTTTGTTATGCAATTATATATTAAGAAGAAGAAGATAGCTTAAATTAACAATTTTACTTACAACTATTCATTAGTGTTCTGAGCTGTTATATTATTCTTATCGTTCTATGTAGTATTATTTAAATAAATAAAAAGCAATGATTATTACGTAATTGCATGTTGGACTAATGTTGGTACATACCTTGTCGTCAACAGTTCAAATTGTAATGATTTAATCCACTACATGTTTCACCGTAAATACGGCATTTTCAAGTGGTACATATACAAAGAACGTATTGTCCAAATAGGATACATATTTACGAATAAATACTGGTAGGCCTACCACACGCATGTTTTCAATCATGCCACGGCACCAGTAAGAAGCTGACTCCGGTAAGAGTCGCCACCGGTGCTGTGGCGTGATTGAAAACGTGTGTGGTAGGGCTACCAGAATTTATTCGTGGATATGTTTGTGATTGTGTTCGTGACTATTTAAATTTTGGCCAATCCTATTTGCATAATACGTTCTATGTATATGTACCACTTGAAAATTCCGTATTTACGGTGAAACATATACTGAATTAAATCACTACAATTTGAACTGTTGATGACAAGGTATGTACCTATTTTAGTCTTATACGTACAGTTCAGGGGCTAAAACAATGAATTTTAATTGCATGTCGACTAGAGATGTCTTCCAGTAATAGCTAATTATCACTGTCTCTCCAAGAGCATGACTCAGTGAGGAAGGATGTTTTGCCACGTTTGATTTTGACTGGGGTTTATTTAATGAGACCTTCATAAATTATTTGATGACCAAAAAACAAAATGAAATGGTGTAGTTTCCCTCTGTTAAATATATTTAAATAGCATTAACTGATAAAATGATTGAAATAAAAATGATGTAACATTGTAACCTTCGTTTACAAGTAATTACTAGATACATGCACAGTTTTGTATCTTGGTACCAAGTGTTGTGTGCTTTCCCTCAGTCTCAGTCATTGAGATAATTATTTTGATTACCTTAATAATAATTAGTGGACTGAACTAATATTTTGTACCAAAATCACTACCACAAAAAAATTGGAAATGTGATTTAAATACAAAAAGTATTGAGTTATGCTTCAAATTAACAACAATACTCAGTGTCCATAGACCCGGAAATTTAAGAATTAATTAGACATTTTACTAAAAGGGAGAGAATTGCTTAAATTCCTGAAATACAGAGTTCAATTTATGACCAGTATTGAATTTATATTTGAACTTTTTGTCGGGTAAGTTAGAATTTACCAGCAATGTTACATTCATGCAACCAAGTATTTGTTCACCCTCCAAGACTTTGAAATGGTTACAGCTAGATAAACACCAAACGCTGCTATTTATCACTGGCAAATTGTGTGTTAAATTTTTATTCTCAGCTTAATAATGGCTTCCTGTAACCTCGGCTATAATTATGCAAAACTTTTTATCATCTACACAACAGTAAATTACATACTATGTTTAATGTTTCAGGGAGGAAAAGAAGCATGTTGGTGAAGGAGCAGAGCTACATGAAGGAAACAACGCTAAAATTTAAACCAATTTTACTGAAGTTCTGTAATAATTTGTTTAAATATATATATTTTTAAAGTGATCTTGGTGTACACATTTTTCCCCCAATTATATCCATTTTAAGTCAACAATACACAAAGACTTGGAAGTAAAATATTTTAATTGTTAATCTATTTCCACAATTTAAATCTAGTTGTCATTCTTTGGTTAACTATTTTGACTCAGCTTACGACTCCTTACCAAGTACAATAGTTTTTTTTGTGTGTTCAAAATATAACATTTATTGTATTGGTGCAGAGGTTTTGAACATTTACAATTAACAGCATTATAGTTCAGTGTAAAGCAATGATCTTTTCTCAGTAAATTAAATGGCCTATTCTCTGTTTTTACCCTATTGCATTTAGGTCCATTTTAAGTGATTGCTATTAATGAATTTTAAATTAGAATTTTGTAACATGCAATTTGTTTTGGTATCTATAAATCAAGGCTTGAATTACGTGTTTTTGTACTTGATTAAAAATTGTTTTTAATTTGAATGAACTTTGAATCAGATTATTTTTTGGCTCCAGGTTTGTTTTAGTGTAGATAAATCAATGCTTAAAAGGCTTGCATGATAGGATGTGAACTTGATTCTAATTTTATTTGGGCTTGCTAGGCTTGACAAAGGTTTGAAAATGCCTCGAAAAAGAATTGATAAATCGCTTCTCTAAACTTGAATAAAACTTGAGCTTCAAGTTTGATTCAAGTTAGAGCAGCGGGGACTTCGACATTTGAATCAAGTTAGAATCTAATTCCACGGCTTGTTCGATCTAATATGAATCAAGCTTTGAAGCCATACAAAACAAATTTTATTCAAGTTCATATCAATTCTTTTTTGCTATCTGGGAAACCACTTTTGAAGGGGTTGAATTTACTGTCACCCTTCACCTAGGTTTAAAAATCTCTTTAAAATGAGGAGTCACTCAAAAGGGGTGTACATCAGAAAATTTTGAGTTGCCCCCAAAATCCCCCATTTTTGCGGGACACTCAAAATTGTAAATATCACCAAAAGAGACCATTTCTTCATTTAATAGCATTTCTTCAACAAGAGCATTGCCTTTCCAAGAGTCGTTCCAGTTTTAAGTCACCAAAGGTGAAATTAAAACTCCAAAAGTCTTAGACGCCAGGTTCAAGAATGACTTGTATTCAAAACTTTGACAAGCTGCGATTTTGGATAGGAACACGTTACAGACCTCCAATCTCCACCATTCTCCTATTTTTTAAAAGCTCTTTAAAATGAGGGGTCACTCAAAAGGGGTTTACATTTGAAAATTTTGAGTTGCCCCCAAAATCCGCCATTTTTTGGGGACACTCAAAATTTCCGATAACGTCAAAAGATACTTTGGGTTAAGTTGGTATCGTTCCCCAAAGGTGATTTGTTTGTTTTAACAAACAAAAAAATTAAAGGGGGGGCAGACTTTTTTTACACACTGTATAATTCTGCAAGCAAAATTTTTAATTCAAAATTGTGATAGTTTGGCAAATCGCAGGATGATGGGAGACTGCTCAAATTAAAGGTCTTGATCCCAAGGGACTCGGGAAAAATAGTAGTATTTCCAAAAGGTTTCCATCAAACAAGAAATAACGTAAAACATCCCCCATAAGAAAAGCATGGGGATTTAAAAACGTCTGCTATGTTTACATTAAAACATGTGATTAAGAGTTTACTTTGTTTATGAAATGACGTGTGTTCAAATCAGATGAGGCAGAGTATTGGAGCAAAGCTAAGGGCTATGGCTCCTTCAAGCCACTAGTCTTTATATATAATTCTGTAAGAGAAATTTTTAAGTAAAAATAATTGTAAGAGTTTGGCAAATCGCAGGATGATGAGGGACGGGTCAAATTAATGATATCAATCCCAGGGATTCGGGAAAAATATCAGTATTTCCAAAAAGTGAGCAGCAAACGAGAAATAACGTAAAACATCCCACATAAAAAATAATGGGAATTTAAAAACATCTGCTTTGTTTACAATAAAACATGTGTTTAAGGGTCTACTAAGTTCACGATCTGACATGTGTTCCTACTTGAAGCAAGGTTAGGGGCTATGGCCCCTTCAAGCCACTAGTGGTTACTAACGCCCATAGTGGAAGTAAGTTTATTTACAACAAATAATAAACATAACAAACACATGACATACAATATCATACATGACAGCTGTATTAAAAACCTGAGATAAAGAAAGACAATGAGGAACAAGATTACAAATTCTGGCCGCAGGTAAGGTAAGGAAATTTGCTGAACCTGGTAAAATAATTTCCCTGATATTACACAAACTTGTCAGGGGACCAATAGTCAGCCACGGTCGACTATTAATGGATTGATAATTAATTAAACAGATGTAGTTGCTGCAGGAATTTTAATCAGCTGTGCGAAGCATGGGTATCAGCTAGAGTAAGTAGCACCAAAGTAGTCTGATGGAAGTTACTACATTGCTGCCAAGTCGGTCTGGTTTAGTAAAACATATGGTAAAGTATATCTGTTGTTTGTTTTGAAATCCATACATAAAATAAAACAATCAGACTGAATCATTGGTTGTGAAATTCGTATGGCAACAGTGTTGGATGAGAGGAGGTGAGGGGGAATCAAATGGACAACTAACCATCGGACCATTTTCATGCGGTCTACTTTACTATTACCATATTTTTCTGAGTAACTGGAGGACCAAGCTTTGCTTGGTCCACCTCAGCCAGTTTTTTTGTATGAATGGAGTAATTTTACACATGAATGGAGTAATTTTACACCACGAGCAGATTTGCTTAGCTTATTTGTCTCTTTTCTGCATGTTTAAGGTAACTCCAACTGTTATTATAGCTCAATATCCCTTTTATACATTTCATTTATGACCGCTTTACATGTATTCTTCATTAAATGGTTTTGACAATACCCTGATTGAATACAAACAACCCTTATGATTGTTTTGTTTTGGTTTTAAAATTCATAAGGCAAATATTGCATTTTTCAGTTTATATTGTTTTTTTACATCATTCGAGTTTACCAAAGGAATGAGACCTGCCTGGAACTTTATATATACCAGAATTTATATTTTCCAACATTTTAGGAAATCCCTGGAGCGTTTTTTGATATCAGAGATGCAAGAAGCTAACTTTAATCATCTTAATATTATAAAATACCCCCCGTCGCAGCAAACCTGCGTACTCAGCGAATTTCCAATGCATTGATATGTTTCTCACTAGTACATAAAGCCACTCACCAATTTTGACAAAAATACATTCATAAATAAGTTATTTATTACATTTTATTTATTCCCCATAAGAATAACATTAGGACTGAGTACGCAGGTTTGCTGCAACGAGGAAGATAAGAAATGAGTTTTTATGCAATTATCAATATAACTGAACCAGGTGAAGCTACTTACCATGTTTTATTAATTTATGTTCATAATTAAGGGAGATATAAAACTTTACTTATTCTCCATAAGAATAACATTAGGGCTGAGTATGCAGGTTAGCTGCTACGGGGACAATCAACAAAACATTTATTTTTTGTGCAATTATCAATATACCAGTACAACATGAAGCCACATACCAAATTTCATCAATATACATTAATAAATAATCAAGATATCCAATTTTATTTATTCTCCATAAGGATAACATTGGACAACGTACTGTGTTTAGCACTTTGAATATCTCTGCAACGGTTTGACGTAGAATCACAATTTAAACACCAAAATGATTGTTTTGTGGAGCTGAAGTGATTGGTAAAAGAAAATGTGAAGTTTAAAGTAAAATTAACTGAGGAAAAGCCAAAAACCTTTTTCCCATAAGATTAACATGGGAGATTTTATGAGCATGTTTTTTGGATTTTTTCCGCAACCACTTAACCTAGGTTAATAATTCAAAATACCATATTATTTGTTTTTTTAAGCTCTATAACATGGTCTAAACCAAAATTAAGTGTTTTAAAAATTTTAGGGTAAAAAATGCAAAAAACTGATTTTTGTAAAATTTAAAACCCCCATAAACCCCCCTTCCCATGGTCCGATTTTTCTGGTTTTCGAACTTAAAGTCATAAATGTCAGTTTACACATTTGAGCCAAATTTCATCGAAATCGGACGTTTTTTACTCAAGTTATCGCATTCACGGACACATATATAGATATATATATATATATAGATATATATATATAGATATATATATATATAGATATATATATATATATATATATATATATATATACATATATATAAATTTGAACGAATAGTGTTTTGGACATCTGGGGACATCAAAACAAAAAGTTATCATGGTCTTGGGCTTAAGTCTTACCATGAGACCTACGGTAATAGCTTCTTCCCTATAGGGGAAATTCGCTAAAAGAGATGGTTTCTGTCTGTCTGTCTGTCTGATGTTCCGGGTGAACGCAAAAACTACTGAACCGACTGGGCTGAAACTTTACATAAAGGTAGATTTATGTAAGTAAATACTTGAACCCATGCAACATATAGGCCTATTCACTTCCTTAAAATCCCCTCGGGCTACACCCCGTGAATGTCCTAAGTTTCAATGTTTACATTCCAGAAGAAAGTAAACATTCAGAAACTGTAATGCGAACAGCTGAGGACACTTCCATTGACAGCTTAAAGAGCAGAAGCAAGAACAGCTGTTTCAAGCTGACTAAAATGCAAATTGCATTGACTAAAGAACGGGTAAAGAAAATCCCTGTGCGAAGAACGGGTACGTCAGCTAGTATTAGAATATAGGATAGACAAATATTGAACTTTAGGGGCGGCCAGTATCCGAAACCATTTGTGCCCAGCTACGGGGCCCTAAGGGGTCAAGATGGGAATAGGCCTATATGTAGCCCAGGTAAATGACCTACCTACATAGAAATGTTCAGGTCGATTGGTTCAGTAGTTTTTACGTTACAACGAAGATACAAGTCAACAGACAGACGCCATCTTTCTTTTATACATGTATAGGATAGGATTATGGGGACGAAATAATATTAAATTACTAGCTGGCCTGACAGACGTTGTCCTAATGTCATTGAATTTATTTTAGGCCAAATGCTTGATCATTTTCAAGATGAGCTCGTTCGCTACGCTCACTCGCCTATTTTTAGATGGAGCTAACTTCGGCATCGGAAAAAAAATTTGAGAAGCCATTCAAGTAGATTTTTTATTTCCATAATGAACATATGTTTATGCCTTTCAAGTATGTTTAGATATAATCCTTATAATTAACAGATGTTTGGTGTAACTAACTTACTAACTAACTAATATACTAACCTGACTGTGTTTTATACATTTAGATACTTTCCTATTTTTACTTACTGTCAAATAACTACAGCCACATTAAATGATAAATTGGTATCATAAGGTAAATTTTTGTTGGAAGTGTTTTTTTTTAAGTCGACCAACTGTCCCTACGACCAACTAACATGCCGATCAACTGGTAGCCACCCTTTTAAATTAACTTAGTATGATGATTTTTGTGGTAAAGCAATTACTCAAGATTATTTTTTTTTATAAATTGTAGATGTTATTAGTTTAACTACGCATTATGTTTTATTGTATATAAACTTAACATCTTATTGGTTATTGGCTATAGACTTAAGAGAGCTGAAACCATATTAAATATTGTAAAGAAAATTAAATACGATTTTTTAAATTGATTTGGAGTTTAAAAAGTTGTGTTAATGAAATCAAATTTGTTATTTATTTGGCGTATTTATTACAGTCCAGAATATTACAAATAAAGGTTATATTACGAAACATACAAAATAACTTTCTTTAGAGAATATTCCTATATATATGCTTGTAATGCGTATTTATATGTTAGAGGGTGCCTAATTTTCGTGTACGCCCGGGACAACGGAGGCTTTAGGCCCCGCCCTTCGTGCCGTCACAATGACGTAGGCGTTTTTTCTTGGGAGTACTTTTCTGGGGATATTTTTCCGGCGACTCAATCCATAAAAACTTAATGTTCATAAGGTTAACTTCACATCCGTGAAGACGTGAAGACCCAACGGTTCCTGGGCCGTATACCAAATATAGTTTTATTAATCCATACCTTCGAAAGGTAGGCCTATATCACTCTGAAACAATTATCAAAACAACGATAAATTCCATATAATAGGTTCGATTATAATTTTAATATTAGTTTAATTAAAACGTTTTAAGGACGTGATACTTAGCATCCAATAGTACTAGGAAATTTGTCTTATTATAGTTATTTTGAAAAGCAATAGTTCATTCTATTGAGTTTTATTCATATTTTTAAATTCGAGAACATTTGAATGAATTTTGTTATGTACATTTTGGATCATTTGTAGTGATTTATTAACTTGCAGAAAACTTGAAGGTGCTTAAGTTAAACTGACTAGAGAATTACTAAACCTTCACTTAAACACACAAACTACATGTTTTAAACAATCCCGGGAAGGAATACGGCGTACTAAAAGTTAATATATAAAACTTTGCGATATTATCTATTTGAATTGATAAAATTTACATCTTCTAAATTGTTTGCTGCTGTCTTTTCCCACAAAATGTTACATTTTTAAAGAATTGGGGTGTGCAATTAATAAATATAAAATAATGCTGTTATAGTTTTTAAGAGTGGATCACAAGCTTGTCATAGGTTAAATTGATACTAAACGTATTGCCATAAACAAAGTAAATTTTGTCCGAATTACGTAAAGTATGGTATCAAATTTATCAGGTTTTTGAACCCATACAAAATATAATATTAGTTTTCCTTATGTTTTAAAAATAACTGATCCAGTTTAACATATTCCTATTGCTACTGTGAAAGTAGTGTCACGTGTCCACCCAAGCACCGATCATTTTGGGCCGGTTCCAAGGAAGCGGATGAGTAGACCAGATGTTGTGATAACACGTTATTGTATGGAAGGTAGACTTTCAATCGCGGGCTAAATTTCATGCGATCTAAGTTACCATAGTATATTTTTGTTTTTCATAAGTTTCCTTTTAAACCTTCAGATTTTATATAATAATATGTTAAATTATCAGTAAGATCCCACTCACCTGGAGCATTAAGTAGTCCATGACCAAAAAAGCAATCAAGGAATCTCATTTCATCTGCTTTTTCTGAAGTACAAGAACTGTTCAGGACTTTCTGTAAAGATTTAAACATGTAACTGAAATAAACGGTATTAGGAGACTGACACACACTTTCTCCCTTTTAGCCCTATTTTAATCAACAAATTCGTTGTATTTGCTAACTATAGAGTGTAAAGTGTGTGTCTGTAAACACGATAACTCTCGTTAAATAGATCTTAATGAAATCCGGTACATATTTGTAAAGTAGCATTTGTATAAACAAGGGGTTTATGTACCCCAATTTTCTTTGCATATAATTTTCATTGAAATTACATTTTAATTTTTCACTGTTGGATTCAGCTTAAAAATCAATTAGGCGTTTTGATCATTGTTCTAAGTAAATTTTTATAACTCGCAGATTTATGAACATATTATTGATACAACTGCGTAAATGGCTTCATCTGTTTGAGATCCAGTATGCAAGTGTTTAATCTATTGAAGATGAAACTGACCATGTCCATGCATGTATATGTTTTTACGACATTAAAAATTTTGATTTGATTTGATATGATCTATTAATATCCGTGTAATAAAGCCCCGGTAAAAAAGCTATGTGCAAACATAGTCACATGCAAAAATATGAAGATTGGTGTATTTCTAATTATTCTTATGGGGAGTAAATAAAATTCTGAATCACTCTTATTTATGAATATAATCTGATGAATCATAGTATGTGCAATCTTGATTGTTACGTGACGCAACACCTGAAGTGAATGACTCTAAGGTCTGGCCGATTTGGTTGTCAAAACTCCTGTTACCTAATAACATGTTTCTATCAAGGCAGTGAGGGGGTGTATATGAGCAGGAGAACTCATTTAAAAACAAACAAAAATACAAACCTGTATATTTCCCACCCCAGCAACAATTGGAATAGGAAAAGGGCCGATCCAGAAACACATTACGACAGATCCTCTTGCCAGTAGTTTATGAACATAATCAAGGCACCATTTGGTTGATCCTGGAAATTAAGTTGTCTTCTTAAATAACAAAAAAATACAAAAGGCATTTCTGAAAAGAAAACCTGAAAACAACTATGATTAGATCTCTTATAATAATAAATTATTATTTTGTTGAAATTTATACAAATATGATATACCTACACTCTGTATTTATAATTCAGTAAGAGGAATTCTAAAAGAGAAATTGTGGACGATTACTAAATCGCAGTATGATGGGAGATGGCTCACATTAAGATATTTGCTCCGGGGATAATAGTATTTATTTTAAATTAAAGCCAGAAATAACCGAGCTAATACAATTTACATGTCACCTGACATCGCCCTTCTTGGTTTTCTCCACAATACAACAATTGAATAAATAACAATATTTGCAACAGCTCGATTATTTATAACTCAATTTCAATTATTTAATTATTATGAAATTTTTCATACGATTCCCTAAAAGAAGCTTTTTTTAATTTTTTAGCGAATTTCCCCTATAGGGAAGAAGCTATTACCGTAGGTCTCATGGTAAGACTTAAGCCCGAGACCATGATAACTTTTCATTTTGAGGTCCCCAGATGCCAAAAACACCATTCGTTCAAATTTTTATATATGTATATATATATATATATATATATATATATATATATATTAGATAATCAAATTCACAGAATAGGGCTACTATAAGATAAGTATAAAAACATGAAAATAACCATGAGTACCCTGTTAAAAACATTTTTTAATTATATTTTCACTAACATGTTTCGACTTAAAGTCATGATCACAGTGCTAATATTTATTTGGTTAACCTAACTCTATATATATTTATATATATATGTGTCTGTAAGCACGATAACTCTCGTAAAAAAGGTCCGACCTTAATGAAATTTGATACAAACGTGTAAAGTACCATTTATTTGAACGAGTTCGAAAACCAGACGAATCGCACCATCCAAAGGGGGGTTTTGGGGGGGTTTTGTACCCCAAAAATGGGTTTTTTGGGGTTTCCACATGTAATTTTTATTTAAATCAAATTTTAACTTTGACCATTGAATTCAGCATAAAAAAACAAACAATTTGGTATCTTGATCATTGCTCTACGTCAATTGGTTACTGAGATATTGAAAGTGCTAAACACAGTACGTTGTCTAATGTTATTCTTATGGAGAAAAAGAAAAAATGTATATCTCGCTTATTTATGAAAATAAACCGACAAAATTTGGTATATGGCTTAATCTGGTTGTGGTTTATTGTTGTTTGCACAAAAAAATAATTTTTCACCTATAGTTCCCGTAGCAGCAAACCTAGGTACTCTGTCCCCATGTTATTCTTATGGAAAATAATTCAAATGTTATATATCGCTTATTTATGAATGTATACAGATGAAACTTGGTATGTGACTTCACTTAGCTGAGTTCTATTGATATTTGCATAAAAACCCATTATTTTGTGTTCCTTGTTGCAGCAAACCTGCGTACTCATCCCCAATGTTATTCTTATGGAGAATAATTCATATTTTAAATATCGCTTGTTTGTGAATATATTTCTTTTGAATCTTGTTAAGTGGCTTAATGTGTTATGTTATAATTCATTGGAAATTCGCTGAGTGTGCAGGTTTGCTGCGACGGGTGTATTTTAAATGGCTAGTTTTCGAACCACTATTTAAAGTTGCTGATTTTTGTAATTGTCAGCGATAACAATACATTAACTTTTTGTTTATAAACCCGATAACCATAAACAGTCGACCTAAGTTTGATTGAATTCGGTTTGAGAGTTTTTTTGATTTTTTAATATCAACTTTAAAGTGAAAAACACATACAGGTAGAAAAACGGAAAATCAGGTATAGGAGACCCATGTTCATATGATAAATGTGTTTGACTTGACCCAAGGAATAATGCTATATACCTTTGTCCAGAGAGTTACGGGACAGCCTGCGAATGATTATCATTAGATTATATTCCATACTTACTTTCCAGTCCGAACATTGTGTAGGGAATATGTCCAAGAATTGGAAAACGAATAGGAAGAATGCCTTCCATTTTGTTGGCAGCCCTGATTAACCTGCGATGCTTCCAGTGCAGCCAACCCCACGACACCACCAATACCACCGAGCATGACAGTAGTAGCGACGTGAATGTCAACATCCTGAAATAATGCGACAGTACAGAAGAGCTTACTGCTGACCATAGTATAATGTAATATAAGTATAATATATAATAGTATATAGTAATAGTATATAGTATATAATATGAGTATAAGGAATATAATGGACACACGTGGGGATGATTAGATATTGAATTAAAACTAATGAATGTGAAGTGATGAATATAATTTTCATTTAGGCATACAAAATACATTAGATAATTTAGGCAAGGATTGCTTTATGCAATCATTAACCTTGACAGCCAGCCGGTGTCATTATATACACAATTCATAATACCCCTTAGTACACAATTTAGTCCATTTTGAATTATTGGTAATAAATTTCAATTGATGTGAGGACCATTCGATCTACAAGACCCTCCATTACTAATACGATTGACAAGAAACAGTATTATTAAATTTTATTTTTATGGTTTTAGCTATAGGGAAGAAGCTATTACCGTAGTCGGCATGGTAAGACCTAGGCCCGGGACTGTGACAACTTTTCGTTTTGAGGTCCCCAGATGCCAAAAACACCATTCGTTCAAAACTCTATATATATATGTGTGTGTGTGTGTGTGTGTGTGTGTGTGTGTGTGTGTGTGTGTGTGTGTGTGTGTGTGTGTGTGTGTGTGTGTGTGTGTGTGTGTGTGTGTGTTTGTCCGTGAGCACGATATCTCTCGTAAAAATAATCTAATTTTGACGAAATTTGATATAAACGTGTAAATCAGCATTTATGACTGCAAGGTCGAAAACCAGACAGATCGACCAATCCGAAGAGTATTTTGGTGGGGTTTTGTACCCCAACAAAGTTTTTTTTTTTAGTTTTTTACATATAAGTTTTGAAAAAGTCAAATTTTAGTTTTTTTTCCATTGGAATCAGCTTAATAAGCTTGGTGTTTTGATCATTGCTCTACGTCAAATGGTTACAGAGATATTGAAAGTGCTAAACACAGTACGTTGTCCAATGTTATTCTTATGGAGAATAAGAAAAATTGTACATCTCGCTTATTTATCAACTTATCCTGATGAAACTTGGTTTATTGCTTCATATCGCTGTGGTCTATTGATATTTGCACTAAAAAATTTTTTGGCCGATAGTTGCCGTACCAGCAGACCTGCGACTCAGCCCTCATGTTATTCTTAAGGAGAATAAGTAAGTGTTATCTCCCTTAATTATGAACATAAATTAATACAATTTGATATATTGCTTTACCTACTTGAGTTATATTGATATTTGTATAAAATCCCATTTTTTGTCTTCCTTGCTTCAGCAAACCTGCATACTCAGCCGCCATGTTATTCTTATGGAGAATAATAAAAATGTCATAAATCGTTTATTTATGAATGTAAAATGAAGACACTTGGTATGTGGTTTTATTTGGTATTAAGATACATATATATGCATTGGAAATTCGCTGAGTACGCAACTTTGCTGCTACGGGTGTATTTAATTTTCTGTTTTGTTTTTCTCTATTCGCGGCGAAGGAAATCTTCAACGTGTTGAATAATTTAATGGGTCTTATGAAATATTAAAGTTAATAACAATTTTGACTTGATAAAAAAGGTATTTTGGGAAAATCTTCCCACCTCACCAAAATTGTAACCCTCCCCCCTGCAAAAATCCTGAATCATTCTCTCACTAAATATTAGGATAAATAAGAAACAATTACTTACATCCTCCTTAACCTCACAAGTTCGTTAACGTTTGTCCTTGCATTTGAAGGTTTACAAGGTTGTTACGGAAGGAAATTGCGTCATATCCACGATATAATAGTACACTTGCTGTGAATACTTATGTATGTCATTCATTTACCAGAGAATCACTCACTTGGACATTGTTGGTAATCGTGTAGTGATTGAAAAAAGCTGGGTGAGGGCGGCCATTTTGGAAAATGACCGCCATCTTTGATGCTTATGAAAAATATTTAATGAAATGCAAATAGGCACGTGAGGTGTCATTTTCATGTTTTTTAGGGTGCTGAACACGTTAAAGACACTAAAAAAGCATTTCGACAACATTTTTAATATATAGAACTGTAACTATAACTATAACTAATGTTTAATACTATAAAACCATGGATCGTTCCAGTGATTAAACCTTTGATGACCAAATGGGTAATTACCGGACCACTCAGTAGTATACGAAGAAGACCAAGTAGTCCGGTCTATAGCCCGATTCCAATAGTTCCAAAACCTGCCTTATCCCAAAAAATCCGAAATTGAGTTATTGATACTGTCTTACTCTGTGTTTTGAATCACGCCTTCCAATACAAATGTTAAGTTCCAGAAAAAGTCATATCCTATTTAATAAACGGTATCAGGAAACTGACACATACTTTCTCCCTTTAGCCTAACTTTAATAAAAAATATTACTTTTTATTCTATGGTGTTTACATTCAATGGTGTTTACATTCTATGGTGTTTTTTATTTTACAAATTTTAGCTTACCGGTTAATTTTATTTTAACGTAAACCGATTATTTACTTATCGGTTTTAAAGTTATGACTTATAAACCTTGTTAGTGAATTTCCTTTGGAAAGTGAACTATTAGCATGACCCGCACGGTGAAACTTAAGCCCGGGACCACCATAGAAGTTCCTAACGTGACCCCCTGAACACGTTTTGGGGGGTCGTTCAAAATTGTATATATATATATATATGTGTATGCACTCTAGCGGTCGCATTTTTTGTCCGATTTACTTCAAATTTGGTAGGGACGTTCCTTTCTATAATCTGTTGGGCAAGTTCGTTGGGCAAAACAATCGGAAAACTCTAAACCCATTTTTAGAGGATTAATCTTTCAAATTTCGAGTTTTTGGGCCCAAAAAGGGTCAGAAAAGCCCCAGATGTAAAATTAATACATGTAAAAAGATGGGAATTAGAAAGGCGAAAGTTTTAAGCCCTCTCTTGTCATTCTAGCATAAATATTTACCGAGTTATTAAAGAACATGTGTATCGGCTAAACACAGTACGTTGTCTTATGGAGGTTTACACTAGAAAAGCCTGTTATTCCTTTTTTAGAGTACTTTTATTACCCCCAGCAACCTCACGCTTACTTTCAAGCCTGTCTGGACCTTCTCCTAACCTTATAATGAGCAAAATTGTATTCCCAGCTTTGCAAGTAAATGAAACCAGGAGTATCAGAACAGCCAAAAAATCAAAGTTTTCAGATTTCGATAAAAATTGGACAAATGTATGTTTTACACTGATTTAAAATTTTAAAAGTTTTTATGTGGAAATTCACTTCCCTCACGTCAGCGTGCTGCGTGCGAACTCGTTTATATAGTATACTAGTTTATTATATACTTTTTTACTTTTTATTCTGATATACTTTTCTATGTTTTTCATTAAATAATATTAAGCTTAAGACAGTGTTGTACGTAACCTCTGAAGTAGCCCTGTATATTCCAAAAACAATCATATCGCATTAAATAAATTCCTAAATCTGCCTACTCCCTGATTTATTCCAAAACCTACCTTCTGCATATTTAGGATTTTTGTTCCATAAAGAGCCATATCCATTTGGTTTGTTCCAGAACCAGTCTAACGCCACATGCGATTCCAAAATCTGCATAATTATTTATTTTCTGGACTTTTGGGAAGCTATACAATTTAGTAATAAGAAAACTACATCTAAAACATTTTATTTAAAAGTTGAAAAATTTTCTAAGAGAATTAAAAAGTATCAATTACTTAATAATATAATAAAATAAAATCAAATCAAATTGTCTTTATTGCCATCAAACAGTGTAAACAGCATTGACATGAGTCATTGTTACAAACATTTACAATTAAAAATGCAATATCCTTATAACAAGACATAGTACAAATAAAACAAAATATATTTTACCGGCTAAGGAAATTATAGATACTATAATATGTTTTATCAGTAAGAAACTCCTTTAGACGTTTCCCAAATTGTTTCAGGGGGAGGTAAACTTTACGGCCTGCAGGCAGAGAATTAAAAAGCTTAATACAGTTAAAAGAGATGTTACGTTGAAAAAAGGTTGTCCTGTGCTTTGGAATTGGAATGTTTAACCGTGGGCGGAGTGCGTATTTGGAAGAAAAACCATTGAAGAAAATTGTAGAAGAATGTTTTTTGTAAAACAATACGGGTTCAAATATATACAAACAAGGGAAAGTAAGAATCTTATCCTGCCGAAAAATAGTTTTGCAGGATTCATTTCTTTTGAGTCCAAAAATTATCCGAAGGGCTTTTTTCAGTAGGCGAAGAAAGCCTACAGGAAAACATTTTATATAAGGCCTATATTTTATTTCCTCCCTTAAATATGAAACCTAAGGCAAAACTTTTAATAACAACTAATTATAAAGCATTTTACATTGAACAAGCTCTTAACATTATGCATCTAGTTTTGGGGAACCATCATCTAGTCCCCAAAATATAAACACTTCGGTACTGTTCGGTACTTATAACATTAATGTAGTCAATCACTGGGTTGGTTCTGGGTTTTTCTCCTAATCTGCTCTTAACTTATTCTACAAATCATAAGGTTTTAGGTTATAAATCACATGTGAAATTAATAAGGGAGTTCTCATTGCGACAGTTTATTGCATTTCCCGTAAAATTTCAAAAAGTGGACAAGACAGGTTTTGGAACTATAGGCCATTTAGAGGCCATAGATTAAAAGAGGTTGCCCGGTAACTAACATTTAAGACAAAAACAGTTTGGCCCGGTAAATCGCCAGCTGGTATTTTTCACGGCGACATGAAGTGGCTATAGACCGGACTACTTGGTCTTAGTATGCTACTGAGTGCTACTGAGTGGTACGGTAACTCATCATTTGGTACTCAAAGGTTTAATCAGTGGAACGATTCATGGTTTTATAATATTTAACATAATTTAATAGTTATAGTTACAATTATATATATATATATATATATATATATATATATTAAAAAGTTCGTTGAAATGTTTTTTTAATGCCTTTGACGTGTTCAGCACCCTGAAAAATCATGAAAATGACACCTCACGTGCCTATATGAATTGCATTTACTATTTTTCAAAAGCATCAAAGATGGCGGTCGTTTTCCCAAATGGCCGCCCTCACCCAGCTTTTAGCGAATATCCCCTATAGGGAAGAAACTATTACCGTAGTCGGCATGGTAAGAGCTAGGCCCGGGACCATGATAACTTTTCGTTTTGAGGTACCCATACCCCAAAAACACCATACGTTCGAAACTGTATATATATATGTCCGTGAGCACTATATATATATATATATAAACTAAAATTTGACTATTTCAAAAATTAGATGTAAAAAATTCAAAAAACCCATTTTTGGGGTACAAAACCCCCCCAAAATACCACTTCGGATAGAGGAAATCTAGCTGGTTTTCGAACTTTAAGTCATAAATGTTGGTTTACATGTTTACACCAAGTTTCATCAAATTCGGATCATTTTTACGAGAGTTATCGTGCTCACGGTCACACATATATATAGTGCTCACGGACACACACATATATATATATATATATATATATATATATATATATATATATATATATATATATATATGTGTGTGTCCGTGAGCACTATATATATGTGTGTCCGTGAGCACGATAACTCTCGTAAAAAAGTTCCGAATTTGATGAAACTTGGTGTAAACGTGTAAACCAACATTTATGACTTAAAGTTCGAAAACCAGCTAGATTTCCTCTATCCGAAGGGGTATTTTGGGGGGGGGTTTTGTACCCCAAAAATGGGTTTTTTGAATTTGTTACATATAATTTTTGAAATAGTCAAATTTTAGTTTTTACCATTGGATTCAGCTTAAAAAAACACACACAATTTGGTATATTGATCATTCCTCTGCGTCAATTGGTTACCGAGATATTGAAAGTGCTAAACACAGTTGGTTGTCTAATGTTATTCTTATGGAGGAAAAGAAAATGTTTATATCTCGCTTATTTATGAAAGTATACTGACGAAACTTGGTATACAGCTTCATCTCATTGTGGTCTATTGATATTTGATCAAAACAAATTTTTTTCTAAATTCTTCCGTAGCAGCAATTGTGTGTACTCAGCCCCCATGTTATTCTTATGGAGAATAATTAAATGCTCTGTCTCCCTTAATTATGAACATAAAATAATAAAAACTGCTATACGACTTCACCTAGTTGAGTCATATTGATATTAGCATAAAACCCCATTTTTTATGTTCCTTGTTGCAGCAAACCTGCGTACTCAGCCCCAATGTTATTCGTATGGAGAATAATTAAAATTGTATATATAGCTTACTAGGGGCTTGTAGGGGCAAAAGCCCCTAAAAAACCAAAATACATAAATTTTTTATCAACCTTCATTGGTCATTTATAAATAAGCACTGATTTTCTAGCATTATAATATAATATTATTATACTGTCTTATGTTTTTAATAAAATGTCCATTCCTAAACAACGATACATTGCTGTAGTTTAAAAGTAAACAAACTGAATAAGTACAGCTGGTATCAATATCAAAGGCTAATTTAACTCTGTGGCACAGCTGTTTTAATTTCAAAAGATGTAAACAAATTAAACCCCATGTTGTTTTAATGGGAAAAGTTTTATTCTGTTGCGAATTTATGGTAAAAAAATAAGAAAAATGAATAGTTTTCCCTCAAAATTCACGTCAAGACCTTTAAATTAATACCCCTCCCATCCTTCTACGGCCATCCAGTCACTCACAATTTCTTTACAAAAATTTGACTTACGGAATTATATATAGAGATTTGTGAATATATTTTTATGAAACGTGGTAAGTGGCTTTATGTAGTATTAAGATATTTATATCTTCATTGGAAACTCGCTGAGTATGCAGGTTTGCTGCGACGGGGGTATTTTTCAATCACTACACTATTACCAACAATGTCCAAGTGAGTGAATCTCTGGTAAATGAATGACATACATAAGTATTCTCAGCAAGTGTATTAATAACTTGGAGTCATATGTATTTATTTGTATATGTGTGTGTGTGTGTGTAAGTGTGTGTGTGTGTGTGTGTGTGTGTGTGTGTGTGTGTCCGTTACCACGATAACTTTTGAAAGAAACGCCCGATTTTGATGAAATTTGGCACAAATGTGTAGAGTAACATTAGTGACTTTAATTTTCAGAACCAAATCGATCGGACCATGGGAAGGGGGTTTTAAATTTTCCAAAAATCAGTTTTTTGAATTTTTCCCCCTAAAATTTTAAAAACTCTTAATTTTTGTTATAGCCATTTTATAGAGCTTAAAATAACAAATAATTTGGTATTTTGAATCATTAACCTAGATTAAGTGGTTGTAGAGGAAAGTAAAAAAACGCGTCGATAAAATTGCCCATGTTAATCTTATGGGTGAAAGGTTTTTGGATTTTCCTCATATAATTTTACTAAAAACTTCACATTTCTTTTTACCAACCAGTTTAGCTCTACAAAACAATCATTTAGGTGTTTTAATTGCTGTTCTACGTCCAACCGTTGCAGAGATATTCAAAGTGCTAAACACAGTACGTTGTCCAATGTTATCCTTATGAAGGATAAATAAAATTTGATATCTTGATTATTTATAAATGTATATTGATGAAACTTGGTATGTGGCTTTACTAGTTGCGGTATATTTATATTTGCACAAACAAGGTTTTTTGTTGATTTTCCCCGTAGAGCAAACCTGCACACTCGGCCCAAACGTTATTCATATGGAGAATAAGTAAAGTTGTATATCTCTCTTAGTAGTTATGAACCTAAATTAATAAAAATTGGTATGTAGCGTCACCTGGCTGAGTTATATTAATAATTGCAAAAAAAAAACACATTTCTTATCTTCCTCGTTGCAGAAAACCTGCATACCTGCATACTCAGCCCTAATGTTATTCTTAAGGAGAATAAATAAAAATGTATATATCACTTATTTATGAATTTATTTTTGTGAAACTTGGTAAGTGGCTCTATGTAGTAGTGAGACACATATATATGCATTGGAAATTCGCTGAGTACGCAGGTTTGCTGTGACGGGGATAATTTTGTTAAAAAATTTGTCTCGGAATGCCGCTGCATTGTTTAAATATTTTACCTAATCTTTGGCTTTTTGAACTAAAAATTCGATTGGTAAAAACTACACCCCAGGAAAATCAATATTTTGTTAAAAATCTCATTTGAAAATTGGGAATTTTAATATTGGGCTTATATAGTTTCAAAACACAACAAAAGAATTATAACAGCTGTATCACTTACACATGTTAAAGTATCAACAAGTGATTTATAGAACCATTAAATTAATATTGCATAATATAGAATTGATATAGACAGATTATCAAATGTATATACATAACAAATACCAAAGATACTGAGTTACAATAACAACTGGAGTGACGATGAAAAAAGGGAAAAGAGCGAAGCAGATCTGCTCTTAAATACAACATTGCGTTTTTTAACCAATGAAAACTACTATAATTCCACGGAGCATGGCTCGGTCCTCCCGGTACTTATAACATTGTTGGAGTCAATCACTGGGTTGGTTCTGGTTTAATGAGTTTGAATATTATCAATCGTTAAATCATTATCGTGCAAATAATTATGGGGAAAAAACGAACTTTGAGGGCGGCTCGAGGTCAATCGTTAAATTATTATCGTGTAAATAATTATGGGCAAAAGACGAACATTGAGGGCGGCTCGAGGTCAATCGTTAAGTTATTATCGTGTAAATAATTATGGGCAAAAAACGAACATTGAGGCGGATCGAGGTCAATCGTTAAATTATTATCGTGTAAATAATTATGGGCAAAAAACGAACTTTGAGGGCGGCTCGAGGTCTTCAGAAAAAATGTCGCCACTGAAACTACTCTCAGAACTACGGTTCGGGGCCATTTTGTTGATATCTCAATCTCTTGAATTAAAATACCCCCGTAGCAGCAAACCTGCATACTCAGCGAATTTCCAATGCATATTAATTGATCTTGATACCACATAAAGCCACACACCAAGTTTCATCAATATACATTCATAAATAAACGATTTATGACATTTTAATTATTCTCCATAAGAATAACGTGGCGGCTGAGTATGCAGGTTTGCTGAAATAAGGAACACTAAAAATGGGCTTTTATACAAATATCAATATAACTCAACTAGGTAAAGCCACATACCAAGTTATATTAATTTATGTTCATAATTAAAGGAGATAACACGTTAATTATTCTCCATAAGAATAACATGGGGCTGAGTATGCAGGTTTGCTGCTACGGGAACTATCGGGGAAAAAACGGGTTTTTGTGCAAATATCAATAGACCACAATGAAATGAAGCAATATACCAAGTTTCGTCAGGATAAGTTGATAAATAAGCGAGATATACAATTTTTCTTATCCTCCATAAGAATAACATTGGACAACGTACTGTGTTTAGCACTTTCAATATCTCAGTAAGCAATTGACGTAGAGCAATGATTAAAACATAAAATGTTGCGTCTTTTTAAGCTGAATCCAATGGAAAACAATAAAACTCTACTTTTTCAAAAATTGTATGTAAAAACTCAAAAAACCCATTTTTGGGGTACAAAACCCCCCCAAAATACCCCTTCGCATAGGTCGATCCGTCTGGTTTTCGAACTTAAAGTCATAAATGCTGCTTTACACGTTTGTACCAAATTTCATCAAAATCGGATAATTTTTACGAGAGTTATCGTGCTCACGGACACACACACACACACACATATATATATATATATATATATATATATATATATATATATATATATATACATATATACAGTTTCGAACGAATGGTGTTTTTGGGGTCTGGGGACCTCAAAACGAAAAGTTATCATTGTCCCGGGCCTAGGTCTTACCATGCCGACTACGGTAATAGCTTCTTCCCTATAGGGGAAATTCGCTAAAACTGAAGAGACCTGTTAACAAAATACTCCTTAGTGTGCCTTCTGAAATTATATTTGCCAAAACTCCATCTAAAAAAAATCAGTGCCGACGGAACTGAAAATGTTCATAATGTTTCTTTCCGCTTATGCTGTAAATGCCCTATAAGGCTGGGTTCTCGCTAGTCTAATGGTTAGCGTCTTGGACTTCGGGTCAAGGGGTCACGGGTTCGAATCCCGGGATGTCCACACAATATGAGGGGTTTGGATCCTTTCCCTAAAAGCGGTTGTGTACTCTATTAACAGAAATGCCGTTGACGTTGAATAAAAAAATATAAAAAAGGAGTTTTAAAAGCTTTTAGTAGCGCTCCCCACTACTGGACTTTATGGTGATCTTATGGGTATTGCTGGACCTTTTTAGCTGGTATTTATTAAGAATATAGCTAATATACCAGAAAACCTATTCATAAGCTAATATTAATAAGCCTATTCCCGTTCCGAAATGTTTTAGAGCTCCGCCCCTTTTCTTTTAAAATACTTGTTTTAACCAACTCGCACTTATTACTGGACTGATAGAACTGAAGTTCAGTAAGAAGATAGATGATAGCCCAAGGCGGATGTAGATCCAAAACATTTTTGTACAGCTAATATAAATAAACTAGTGGGCTCGAAACGGAGCTAATTTGTTCCATTTGGCGTCTGATTAAAAGAGTTTGTCTTGCCAGTTCCGTTGTTTGTGTTCTTAGTTTATAATGTTTAGTGTTTTGTTGTGTGTTTTTCGTAAGCTGTAAAAATATAACGAAATTGTACGCTCGCCCTCATAAAACATAAAACAGATTGGGTTGTTATTTCAGTAGTTTTTCAATTATATTAGCTAACTATATATGCTCTTCTGTTATCCTGTGTTTTACCATCAACAGATTTATGTTTTCGTATGCAATTAACACAAATTATTATTCTCCATGTTAATGTTATGGACCTACCCGGTGACAGATTTATAAATTAGCCGCTCCTCGGGGAAATTAGTCAATAACTGCATGACCTGTGTTAAGTTAAAGGCAAAACTTTATATTTAGACGGTTTGTTAAGTTGACTTTAGGCCCGGTACCGGGGAGACCGAGCCATATACTCGGTAAATATTTTATTCGTTTCATAGGTTAAAAGTAATGCTATATTCAACGGTTTTAGTTGTTTATAACTTTCAAATGAGTTTTTTTTTTTCAACAAAATGTGTATTTTCCTGGGGTTGAGGTTTCCACCAATAAAGGTTTTTAGGTCCAAAATCCCATAATTCCTAAGTTTAAGCAAACTCGTTCCGCTGTATTCCGAGATACATTTCACAAACAGACATTGCTCGTATAAGAGTATAGCCTTATGCACCTAAAGCTGGTAATCGAAAAAGCACAACTAATAAGTAAATTTTAAAAAAAATTGACTGGCGGGAACAGAATAAATTTGTTCAGGGTTAAATAAAACGTTATCTTCATTTATAAAAACTGGATTGTGTTTGGAATGCAAACAAATGTATACACAATAATTAATTGTTATGTTGCTATTAATACTATACACATTGTATAAGTTACGAGTAATTTTATTTACTCATGAAAGTCTGTTTTCTTTACCCCAAAGATGGGTTTTTTCCCTTCTTCAAGAACGGCATTTTACTTTGTATCTAATCTTTTAAACATTGTTAAACGGGTGTGCTCGAAATACAAATACCCCCTTCGCAGCAAACCTGCATACTCAGCGAATTTCCAATGAATATATAACATAACATATTAACACTTAACAGGATGCATAAGAAATATATTCAAACAAGCGATATTAAAAATATAATTATTCTCCATGAGAATAACATTGGGGATAAGTACGCAGTTTTGCTGCAACAAGGAAAACAAAAAAATGGGTTTTAAATATCATTAGAACTCATCTAAATAAAGTCACATACCAAGTTTCATTCATATACATTTATAAGTAAGCGATATATCAAATTTGAATTTTACTCCATAAAAATAACATGGGAACCGATTACCTAGGTTTGCTGCTACGGGAACCATACGTGATTTTTTTTTATTTTGTGCAAACAACGATAAACCCCAACCAGATGAAGCCATATACCAAATTTTGTCAGTTCATAACAAACATTTTTGGGGTACAAAACCCCCCAAAAACCCCCCTTTGGATGGTGTGATTCGTCTGGGTTTTTGAACGCGTTCAAATAAATGGTGCTTAACACATTTTTTAATAAATTTCATTAAGATCGGACCTTTTTTACGAGAGTTATTGTGCTTACGGACACACATATATATATATATATTTATGTATAAATATATATTTATATATATATATATATATATATATACATATATACAAATTTGAACGAATGGTGTTT
This sequence comes from Allygus modestus, assembly GCA_963675035.1. NCBI lineage: Eukaryota > Metazoa > Arthropoda > Insecta > Hemiptera > Cicadellidae > Allygus > Allygus modestus. The sequence continues at coordinate 57,472,065 of OY776114.1, forward strand.
TTGGCATTTGGGAACCTCAAAATGAAAAGTTATCATGGTCTCGGGCTTAAGTCTTATCATGAGACCTACGGTAATAGCTTCTTCCCTATAGGGGAAATTCGCTAATAAAAAATAATGTAAAAATTAAATACAATCCTAAAAGTGTGAACTTCCTTAGTTTTTCATTTTTATTAAGCATTATTAGAAAATGACATTTTCCTGTTTCAGTATCGACTGCTACTGCGAGCAGGTGTTGACTAATGCAAATTACCTGATAAGTCGCTTGGGTCCCCTTCAGCAGTGGAGTAGATGAATTGACGGCCAGGACTGCAGCAGAGTGCAACGTTGTGACGAACAGAGAGGGGGCTCAAGTGAAAGTCACTCATAAGTAAGACGATGAACCCAATCAGTGTACTTGTACCCCCCCCTTTTATATATACTTAACACCTGGGATTCTATGTTAAGACGGGGCACCATAGTCCTCTACGTCCACCTGCTTTTCCTATATGATCAATGTTAACTTTCAAAGTCCGTCCCTCCTCAACGGATTATCCGAAATCCATGGTTTATGGTTCATTTTGAAGAGCAAAAATATACCCTACAATTTCAGTGGAGAATTGCGATATCTCAAAATAGTTCGTCCATAAAAACATACTAATTGAATATTTTGGAATTTTCTTGAACGGTTATTATTTGCGAGGTTGAAATTTTGTTCACTGGAATCGCTAGGTATTGTTTTAGCGAATTTCCCCTATAGGGAAGAAGCTATTACCGTAGGTCTCATGGTAAGACTTAAGCCCGAGAAGATGATAATTTTTTGTTTTGAGGTCCCCAGATGACAAAAACACTATTCGTTCAAATTTATATATATATATATATATATATATCTGTATATAAATATATATAAATCCTCATTGCAAAAACCTGCAATGTGTGAATAACCAAAACACATTGGTTATATATATATATATATCCAATACTAATATGGGTTTGAAGGTTGGTATATATATCCGTGTGTCCGTGAATGCGATAACTTGAGTAAAAAAGTCCGATTTCGATGAAATTTGGCTCAAATGTGTAAAATGACATTCATGACTTTAAGTTCGAAAAGCAGAAAAATCGGACCATGGGAAGGGGGGTTTATGGTGGTTTTAAATTTTCCAAAAATCAGTTTTTTGCATTTTCACCCTAAAATTTTTAAAAAACTTAATTTTGCTTTTGACCATATTATAGAGCTTAAAAAACAAATTATATAGTATTTTGAATTATTAACCTAGGTTAAGTGGTTGCGGAGAAAATCCAAAAAACCTACTCGTAAAATCTCCCATGTTAATCTTATGGGAAAAAGATTTTTGGCTTTTCCTAAGTTTACTTTAATGTAAACTTCACATTTGCTTTTACCAATCTGTTCAGTTCCACAAAACAATCATTTTGGTATTTAAATTGTGATTCTACGCCCAACCGTTGCTGAGATATTCATTCAAAGTGGTAAACACAGTACGTTGTCTAATGTTATCCTTATGGAGAATAAATAAAATTTATATCTCGATTATTTATGAATGTATGTTGATGAAACTTGGTATGTGGCTTCACGTAGTACCGGTATATTGATATTTGCACAAAATTTGATTTTTTATTGATTATTCCCGTAGCAGCAAACCTGCGTACTCAGCCCCCATGTTATTCTTAAGGAGAATAAGTAAAATGTAATGACTCCCTTATTTATGAACATAAATTAATAAAACTTGGTATATAGGTTCACTTGGTTGAGTTATATTGATAATTGCATAAAAACCGATTTTTTCCTTGTTGCAGCAAATCTGCTTGCTCAGCCTCCATGTTATTCTTATGGAGAATAACTAAAATGTTATATAGTGCTTATTTATGATTGAATATTGATGAAACTTGGTATGTGGCTTCGCCTAGTTAAATTATATTTATATTTTTATAAAAACCAATTGTTTGTGTTCCTTGTTTCAGCAAACCTACGTACTCATTACCAATGTTATTCTTATGGAGAATAAAAAAATCACTTTTATGCGAATATATTTTTATGAAACTTGGTATACGGCTTTATGTGGTATTAAGACAAATATTGTGCATTGGAAATTCGCTGAGTACGCAGGTTTGCTGCGACGGGGGTATTTTTCATTAAAATGAGCCATCGGATAATCCATTAAGGAGGAAGGTTTCTTAGAAAGTTATCATCGGCCTTATGGAACAAGCAGGCAGAAACGCGAAAAGTTTCGCTAAGTAGTGGAGAAACAGGAAAGAGGCCCCACAATCGGCGCCTTTTCCCCATGTTATTCTTATGGGGAGCCGTTTTTGCACCGACGCCAGCTCCCGCCTATAGAGCTCCCGCCCGCTGGCCTATATTAAATATACCCCTTAAATATATTGTCCCTCCTCTTTTTAAAAACTCTGGTGTTTTAATCCCAACTGCCGCCAAAACTTGGTGTTTTAATCCCAACTATTACGGTCGAACTGTCAACTGATTAAAACATCCGCCACACGCACATCCGCCGCTTTCACGCGCAACACCATTCATCGACACTCTCCCGAGAGCGAAAGTGCGCTTGCGACACATTAACACACTAATGGATTGTTGCGTGACACTTTGACCAGACTTTCCACTTACCAGTAATTTCCTGGAAATCCTCTCAATGTGAGGTAATTTCCAAATTGTAAATCGAGGTGTATATAAGGAGCCACCAACACCGCTGTTCTACACCAGTGACCTCGACCACCGGACGCCACCACACCCCAGTGACCGCGACCACCGGACGTCACCACACTTGTCACCGCATGACATCACCGGCTCACCGCACCTCCACGCCACCGGCTCCTAGGACTCTGTGAGTGTTAGCAACGGTGTGATGTCTTTAGGGACAACTGTTAATCCATAATTGAAATAGCCTAATATTTGTAAATCTCCAATTCACCATTTCCAAACGTGTATTAATACCTAAAATGTGTATGTAAAAAATAATATTGCACCACCAAATTGGAAATTTTTTTAATTTTTGCAGTAATTAAACTGCAAAAATGTCTTATTTTAGAGTTAAAAAATATGTTTTTATTATTTAAAAAAGATAAAATTTTAAAATTTTCAACCAAGGATATATATAGAAGCTCCTAAATCACCACCCTCATTCCAACAAAAAATGTTGACCTGTGCACAGTGCTCCACGTCTTGCTCCAAAAAAAGCAATTTAATCAGACACTATCGTAACATTCACAAAATTATTCCTAATGTTTGTAAAATATGTCATCAAATATTTGATAATACAAATTTTAAAATTCACATGCTAGAAAAACATAATACTTGTGATGTGTGTAAGAGAGTCGTCACTCGGAACAAGAAACGACACTACCTACGATGTGACAAACAACCTTACAAGTTGTATAGTTTTAACGGTGAATCAGCGGAAGTATTAGACACTCTCCAATCTTGTCCTCTACCCATCAAATGGATTCTTATTAGGAGAGTAAAATTCATCAAACACTCAGTGGACAATAATGGTGATTTAATTATTGACAAAGAATGTATTGCTGATTTTCGAAGTTTAACTAATTTATCAATTGAGAAAGCACAGCTAAAGACTCAAATTGAAAATTCACTTTTAAAAATCGATACCTCCATGCACAAGTATCAAGCTCAAGGCAGCGGATGGATATATGACCGCACTAAATACTGGCAGCTGCATGTTTACAAATATAAGCCCCTAACTCCCAAATCATACATTCCCACGCCAGAAAATATAAAATCAAAACACGCTGTTTTAAATATTAAAAACATCGATAATAAATGTTTCACCTGGAGTGTTTTAGCAAGCCTAAGACCAAGGAATAGTAAACATGCAAATCGAGTATTTTACTACGAACCCTATGAGGGCCAGTTGAATATGACAAACATAAAATATCCAGTAAAAATATCCGACATTGATAAATTTGAAAAACAAAACAACATAAGTGTTAACGTATATGGAATTGAAGGAAAAACAATATATCCACTGAGAATAACTAAACTAAATAGCAATACTCACGTCAACTTGCTTCTTCTACAAGAAGCTCGGAAATCACATTACTGTTTAATTCGTGATTTTGACAAGTTAATGTTGCGGTCTACAAAATACAATAGTAAGAAATATTTTTGCAAGTTCTGTTTGCAACATTTTGGCACCAAAGATATATTGGAACGTCACACAACATATTGTAAAACCTTTGATGCCCAAAGAGTACAAATGTCTGAAAAAGATACACTACAATTTACGAATTACAAATATCAACTTAAAGCTCCCTTTGTGATTTATGCAGATTTCGAATGTTTTATAAACGGTGGCAAACACACGCCTTCTGGATTTGCTTATGTTGTGGTGAGAGACTCTAAAATTATTTACGAAGAGTTGTACAGCGGTGAAAATGTGATGGATGTATTTTTCGAAAAGTTATTTAAAACTTATGACTTTATTAAAAGTCAGATGGAAGTATATGTTCCCCTTGTAATGACTCCAAAGCAAGAGGCATCCTTCAAAAACTCTACACGCTGCCACATATGCCAACAGCTGTTACTGGGTGATAAAGTGCGCGACCATTGCCATCTAACAGGCAAATTCCGAGGACCCTCCCACAACGCTTGCAATTTAAACTATAAAGTAACCAAGAAAATTCCAATATTCTTCCACAACCTTAAAAACTATGATGGTCATTTAATAATGCAACACTTGGGAAAACTCAATCGCAAATTGAATTGCATAGCCAAGGACATGGAAAAATATATATCGTTCTCTGTTGATGATTTGGTATTTTTGGATTCCTACAACTTTCTGTCTCTTCCCTTAAGCAAATTAGCTTCCAATTTAAATACATTTAGATTTATAGACAATCCACTACTACAACGCAAGGGCGAATTTCCATACGAATACATGACAGGACCAGAAAAGTTTTTAGAGACCCTACCACCCATAGAGGCATTTTACAGCAGCCTAACTAAAGAATGTATATCTCCTGCGCAATATGAACATGCTAAAAACGTATGGAATCATTTTAATATAAAGAATTTAAAAGAATATCACGATTTATACCTTAAAACAGATGTGTTGTTATTGGCTGATGTGTTTGAGACATTTAGGGACTTGAGTTTAAAGGATTATAAACTCGACCCCGTCCACACGTACTCATTGCCTGGGCTATCATGGGAGGCGTGCCTTAGAATGACTGGCATAAAATTACAGTTATTTAGTGACATTGACATGCATTTGTTTATAGAACACGCCATTAGAGGCGGTGTAAGCATGATTTCCACACGCTACGCTAAAGCCAACAATAAGTACATGGGCGAACATTATGACCCAAATCAAGAAAGCACCTATCTTGTATACTTAGACTGCAACTCGCTATACTCTACAGCAATGTGCGAGTCGTTGCCCGTTGATGGCTTTAGATGGACAAACGAGAAAGATTATAAAGCCAATAAAAATGAAAACTTTGGATTTATTTTGGAAGTTGATTTAAAATACGATAAAAGTTTACACGATTTGCACAACGACTACCCGCTCGCACCAGAAAAAATGAATGGAAAATTAATACCAAACTTAAATGACAAAACCAAATATATTCTACATTATAAAGCACTAAAAAAATACGAAGAACTGGGTTTGGTAGTTACAAAATACCACAGAATCTTAAAATTCAGACAATCAAATTGGCTTGCACCCTATATTAATTTTAATATTGAAAAGCGACAAAAAGCTGAACATGATTTTGAAAAAGACTTTTACAAACTGTTAAATAACAGTCTCTTTGGTCGAACAATTATGAACCAACGCAAGTTTCGTGATATACATCTTGTAGATGAGTCTATGTTAACAAAGTATGTTACAAAGCCAAGATTTGACTGCAGCAAAAAGTTCGATAACAACTTGCATGCTGTGCATTTAAATAAATTAATTGTAAAGTTTGATAAACCAATATATTTAGGAATGACCATTTTGGATATCAGCAAAGTAATCATGTATGATTTCCACTATAATTATATGTCAAAATTTAAGAATAAAAAGTTCTTAATGACAGACACGGATTCTCTGATGTATTCTATAGTAACAGAGGACTTTTACAAGGAAATACAAAGCGACTTGGACCGTTTTGACACCTCTGCATACAGTAAAGACCATTTCTTATACTCTGATAAAAACAAAAAAGTTACGGGCAAGTTTAAAGATGAATTAAATGGTCAAATTATGTATGAATATTGTGGTTTAAGGCCAAAATTATACTCTTTCATTCCTCTACAGTGGTTATACGAAAAAGAAAAGCAAAATGAGCTAGAGGTTAAGAAGGCAAAAGGAGCTGACGGCGCTACAGTTAAACATCTCTTAAGACACCAACACTACTTACACTGTCTTGCAACTGGAGAAGATTACTACGAGAATGTTACAAGAATTAAATCCACAAACCACCGTCTGCAAACATTAACGATGAACAAAAAGGTACTCTCTTTTGATGACGACAAGAGGTTTATTGTGGATGGCATCAACACCCTTGCCCTTGGTCACTATAAAATTGGTCAAACATAAATCTGTATTTGCCATTATTCTTTGGCCTTTCCTTGTCTATTACAATAAAGCCATATTTAGTCCTATCCCAGCACTGATGGCAGAGATTTCTAAATTGGTTAAATGAAAAATCATTTCCCACATGATTGTTATACACATGTTTTAAATTTAAATCGTCTTGTTTAAATAATATTAGGAAATTAACATTGTCACGTAAATGTTTGTTTACTTTACTGTAAGATTGACACAAGTAAAAACTGTTAATATTTTTGTGTCTGCCCATTGAGAAAAATTGAGTGATATTTGGACTATTTATGTCGTCAAATACAACTATTGAGTGTGATTCTACATCGTTTGGTGTGATTTCACAGTTTGAATATGTGTGTAATTTAACTTCATCACACAGACGGAATATTTCAATTATTTTTTTATATTTTTCTTGTTCTAAAGATTTGGATATTATATATAAATTTGTAAACTTTAATCCTTGTTTTTTTACAATTAAGTTATAAATTACAACAGTCTTCCCCGAACCACTGGGCCCTATTATAAGACAGCGAATATTATTAGGAAATAGGCCCAACTTCTTTGGTGTATTTTCTTTATGTGCTATTTTAAATTTGTTCTTTTGTTGAATAAATGACATTTTTTATATAATGGTGTATTTTCTTTATTGTGTTGATTCTTTGTTGAATAATTTTTTATATAATAAAAATGGCAAAGAGAAAGTGTAAGAAGGGTAAGGGATTATTCTTAAAGCCATATAGAGGCCGTGGCTTGTTAAATACCCTTATAAACAACCTTCCTTTCCCACTCCACATCCCGTCGTATTCATATTGTGGTCCAGCAACTAATATACGTGAAAATTTAGCCAAAAATGTACCTCCAAAAAATAAGCTAGACTCTTATTGTAAAGAGCACGACATATTCTACATGAATAATCCTGATACAGCCGCCCGGAACAAGGCAGATATGAGATTAGCGGACCAGGCTTGGACTAGGGTTTCGGCAAAGGACGCCAGTCTGGCCGAAAAAGCAGCAGCTTATGCAGTGACAAATTTGATGAAGGCTAAGGCAAAAATGGGAATGGGATTAAAATTTAATAAAAAAGATGGACAACTTTCAGCTGTTAGAGGCAGCAAGAGACGTGCCTCACTTTCGAGGGGTGTACCTAAAAAACGAGCTAAGAAAACAGAGACCAAAAGTAAGAGAATGTGGAATTATTAATTTAGACAGTGACAGGGGCACACATTGGACAGCATATCGTAAAAATAAAGATGTTGTAATATATTTTGACCCATTCGGAATACAGCCTCCAAAAGAGGTAATTGAATATTTTGTACCATCTAAAATCTACTATACAACTGATCAAATACAAGATTTAAACAGTTCCATTTGTGGAATTTTATGTTTATCATTTCTGAAAAATTTTAGTTTATAAAAATGGATTCATTTACTATAACATTCACAGGTACAGAGCCAGAGTTAAAGTCGGTGTTCTTTCCTCCTATAGAATTAAATGGTGATTATGTAATTGGACTGGTAGATTTTCAAAGTTATAATTCTATATTTAATGTTAAAAAACCTCTAAATACTTTGACATATTACAAAATGCACAAAATTACAACCCCAAAAGGGGAGGTCACAATTGACGAATTAAACCGGGCATTGGATGGTAAAGTTGAAGTTATTATACAAAATAAAGTAGCATTAATTAATACAAAAGTCAAACTTATATTTTACAAAGGCCTAGTTCCAAAATTAAATAAACTTAAAGACACAAAATTAACTATAGACGAGGGTGAGGATGTGTATTATTACGATCACAAAGCTCCAAATGTAATTGAAATTGCTGAAGGTACATACGAAGTGTTTGAGCTTGCGAAGGAAATTCAAAAGCAACTCCCAGATTTTGTACTTATAGCCGATAATAAAACTATGAAAGCCACATTACATTCTGGCCATGTGTTTGATTTTACAAAACCGTGTTTAGGGTCTGAATTATTGGGATTTAAAGGATTTTCTACTCCAGATATTGCGTTTAAATCCGTAAATAAAATCAACATAAATAATGTAAATGTGATTAGAGTAAAATGTAATATTGCGAATGGGTCTTATTTAAATGGTGACAAATCACACACCATACACAGTTTTTACCCAGAAGCCCCTCCGGGCTACAAGATTATTGAGGTCCCCAGAAATATTATATACTTCCCTGTAAATAAGAGAAGTTTAGATGTTGTTAGCATTACATTTGCAGATCAACACGACAAGCCAATTGACTTTAATAAAGAAGAAACTACAATTACTTGTCATATAAAAAAGATATGAGAATTTACAAGAACGGGCTGAGTGTGCAAAATGCCAGGTTTCTGCGATCAATTGGGTTGAAGTTAAAATTTTCTATTAATAAAAATGGAAGATTTTCTAGACGTTGCAGGAAAATTCCAATACGATGATAGCCTGGTTAAAATTACAAATCACTCCTATGTTCCACACAACACTTTAGCAATAAATAATTCCGATGAAATTCGAATATGCATAAATAATCAAGATTTACTAACACTCCCATGTAGGAGTTATTTGTATATTAAAGGAGAAATAGAGAATCATGATAAAGGACATTTTATAAATAATGCATTTGCATTCTTATTTGACGAAATTAGATACGAAGTTGCTGGTAAAGAAATAGATATTGTAAGAAATCCGGGAATTTCCAGTCTTATGAAAATATTGTGCTCTTACAATAAAACAACTAAATTGTCAAATGTAGCATTTGATTCTGATGAAAATTTAAAGGAGTTCCATAAAAGCGGCAAGTTTAGTACTTGTGTCCCGTTAGAGTTGTTAATGGGTGTGTTTGAGGATTTTAATAAGGTTTTAGTAAATGTTAAACAAGAATTGGTGTTGAAAAGATCCAAAAACGACTTAAATTGTATATTAACAACATCTAATGCTCCAACTGGTGTCGATCCTATTCCTAAAATTACACTTAAATCGATTCAGTGGGTGATGCCGCACGTGGTACCATCTGATGGGGAGAAGCTTCAATTACAAAAGATGTTATTGCAAAATAAAAATTTGCAAATTGCATTTAGAAGTTTGGAGCTACACGAACTCCCATCATATCCCGAAACCAAGAGACACACATGGTCAGTTAAGACGTCATCGAGTTTGGAGAAGCCCAGGTATGTTATATTTGGTTTCCAAACAGGTAGGGACAACAGTGCACGAAAAAGAACTGATGAATTTGATCACTGTAAATTGAAAAATCTCAAAGTGTTTTTAAACTCTGAATATTATCCTTATAGTGATTTAAATCTCGACTTTGAAAATGGAGATGCCTCTAAAGCTTATGAGATGTTTGTGAGGTTTAGGGAGAGTTACTACAACACCGTCCCCGATCCTATGTTTAACAGAGCTGACTTTATAAATAAATATCCTCTAATTATAATAGATTGTTCTAGGCAGAATGAATCGGTGAAAGAGGGGGTTGTAGATATTAAATTAGAAATTGAAACTGCAGAAAACGTCCCTTCAAACACATCTGCATATTGCCTAATAATACACGATAAGGTGTTTGAGTATAATCCTTTGACAAATGGGATAAATAAAATGTAAATAAAATGAAAACAAATATTCAACAAGAATTGGTAGAGTCTGCAAAACAAATAAGAGAAAAATATAGGGCGTTAAAACGTGGTAAATTTCTAGAGGCTGAAGAGAGGTTCCAAACATTCCAACCGTTAATAGAGCCTTTGCAAGAATTAAAAAATTTAGCCACAAAAACAGAGAGGCCAGTTCTCCCAATGATTTTAGAAAAGACCCCGTCTAGAATACCAAGAATAACACAGATAACACCGCACAAATTAGATTTTGGTCTTTTAGCATCAGACTATTTAGGAAATTACCTTAGTAGAAGTAGTATGACAGACACCACATATGGTATTAGGCGAGAAGGAAATAAATTTTTTATTGGGAATCAGGAAGTTCAAATTGCCAATGATGATGTTACGGTTGGAGAAAAAATTTATAAAGGGACAAAGGGATTGTGGGAATTGTTAACTTTAAAAGAACCCGTAAACTATAGTCAGGCTGATTTGCAAAATTATAAAGAGATTTTGGAAGCTACAAATGCACATTTAAAGGGTTATAAAACAGGTGCGGCGATGTCAAGCAATAAACACACTAAATATCTTAATATAATTAAACCCCTGTTTAAGACTGTTGGTGAAGGTTTAAGGCAGGTAACTGGTAATAAAATAGATTATGTTTATTGGGACGATCCTAATGAGCTTGTAGATAGGTTAAGACTGCTTTGGTTAAGCCGATTGGCGGGAAATTCTGGAGTGGATAATGAGATAGATTCTATCATAGAAGAATTGAGGGAAAGTGGAATTGTTTATTAAATAAAAAGATGATAGATAAATTTTATCGCGTATATAACCCATATAGTAAACCAGAAGCTAGAAGTTTTAAAGAAACTACTTTAAATCTAAAAGATGATTGTTGGAATGCTTTAAATTATAAAATTAGTAATGTTAAAGGTGGGGAGTTTACTGACGATGTATCGACTTTGGGGCAGACGTTAACCAGGAAAGGTGATGCTTTTGTACAAGGTAATACTAAATATAAGTTTTTAGAATCCAAGAATAATAATTGGAACGCTAATAAACGCAAAATTACTAATGTTAAACGAGGTGAAAGCTCAACCGATGTGCCCACATTAGAGCAAACTTTAATAAGAAAAGATGGTGTCTTTGTACAAGACAAAAATAATTATGAATTTTTGGAATCGGAGAATGGTATTTGGAATGCCAAAAAGCGAAAAATAAGTAATTTGTTGGCTGGTAAAGAAAGCGATGATGTTGTAAACGTCTCTCAAGTACCAAAAATGGATCTAAACTTTTGGGATTTTAATAATAAAAGGCTAGTTCGTGTTAAACCCGCTGTTGATGAGAACGATTGTGTTACAAAACATCAGACTGTGACTTTAGACGGTCTTAAATTTGATGGTAAAAATAAGCAATTAACAAACATTTTACCTGGGATATTGCCAAATGATGTGGCTGTTGTTAAGCAAATATTAACAAAAGGTGAGAAAAGCATAATAAAACAGGGGGATAAATATTATAATGTATTAACATTAGATAGCGATGTGTGGGATGCAGAGGACAAATTAATAAAGAATATACCTGAAGGCAAAGATAGGAGTGATGTTTGTTTAATGTCGCAGGTTTTGAGGTATGACGATAATATTAAAACTTTTAGACAAGACAATATTAAATTTGATATTTGTTTAAAATCACACGCATTAAGGTTTAACAATAAAACTAATAAATTTATGCAAGACAATAATGAAATCGATTTGATGATGTACAATCCTAAATTGTTGGTTGCAGACCCTACATCTTTAAGCGGATTTAAGACTTTAGATGGAGGGGCATATTTGCCAAAAAACTATGTATATCAAAGAATGAGTGATGGTATGTTAGTTGGTAGCAATGGAGGTGTTTTTGAAACGACAGAGACTGGCAGATACGTTAACATTAAAAATAAAGAATAAAAAATGGAAAAAATTGCTTACGAATTGCATAAGCCCGCGAGAAAGAACTTTGTTAGAAGGTCTTTTAAGGTGTTGGGTATAAACGAAACTGTTCAAATAGATTTAATAGATATGCGGAATTATGCTAGAGAGAATTCTGGGAATAAATATATTTTAACTTTAATAGACACATTTTCTAAAAAAGCTTATGCTGCTCCACTAAAGAATAAAACTGGATTAGTAGTCACAGAAGCTATAAAAACTATTCTCCCAAAGGGAGTTAAAAATATTCAATCTGATAACGGAAAAGAATTTTTTAATGAACATTTTACCAAACTAATGAAAATTCTAAATATTAATCACTACCACACTTACTCTACAACTAAGGCAGCTATTGTGGAAAGGTTCCAGAGAACTTTAAAGAATTGGTTGTATAGAGAGTTTAGTGCACAGGGGAGTTACAAGTGGTTGGATTTACTTCCAAAGTTAATAAGGATATATAATAATAAAGTACATAGATCCATAGGGATGAAACCTAACCAAGTAAGTGCTAAGAACTCTAAAGATGTACACGAAAGGTTAGCATCTAAAGTACAAGTTAAAAAGCCAAAATATAAGGTGGGGGATAGTGTAAGGATATCTAAATATAAACATGTATTTAGTAAAGGATATACCCCTAACTGGACGGGAGAGCTTTTTACAATAGCAGAAGTTAAGAAAACAAAGCCTGTGACTTATATTTTGAAAGATGAGAATGGCAATATAATCAAAGGAGGATTTTATACAGAAGAATTGTTAAAGACTAAATATAAAGACATGTATTTGGTAGAGAAGGTAATTAGGAGGAAGGGTGATTTATTATATGTCAAATGGCTCGGGTTTCCAAGTAGCCAGAACTCGTGGATTTCTGCAAAGGATGTATTAAAATGAATTTTAGGGTCAAAATATGGCAAGAGTCAAAACGGAAATTAGGGTGCAAAGGTCAGTAAATAGTTGGCAGTTCAACCGTAATGGTGAATTTGGGAAATGTGGAATTTATTAAAACACTTGCCTAGGACAATAACATATCCAAATTGCAGACTTATCGGACAGTAAACACCAAAGATAGTTTTTTAGAATTTGAAAATTAATTTTTAAAAATATAGAGGGGGGATGGGGACAATATATTTAAGGGGTATATTTAATATAGGCCAGCGGGCGGGAGCTCTATAGGCGGGAGCTGGTGTCGGTGCAAAAACGGCTCCCCATAAGAATAACATGGGGAAAAAGCGCCGATTGTGGGGCCTCTTTCCTGTTTCTCCACTACTTCGCTACTAGAGTTTAAGGATGGAATTCTTTTAGAGAGATTGGCTTCTGGTTTTAGTGAAACTCAACGTATTGGTTGGTGTACAGATTTTAATTTAAAAATTATTGCATCATGTCGGATACGTTTTTGAAATGGAACCTTTTGATGCCTACATATTTGAGTACAAACAATAACATGCCATTGACGATTAATTCTGTTTGTACTTAAATAGGTAAACCTAATCAAGTTTTAAAAGTGGTTTTGGGAAGCAGAATATCATACACACATAAGGAGGAACATTCCATTAGACAACATTAAGGAGAAATCATTAAAGCAATTAAGGAGAAGGGGGTATTTACATTTAAGGAGGAATCATTTATCGTAAATTCAAATTGAATTTGTGAAAAATTAACGTAATTATTAATTTATACATGTAATTATACATTTAAAAATGTATAAATAATTTAAATGTTTATTATCAAAACCCTCCTTGGCCGAACCCCTTCCTTTTTAATAATTTGTAACCCAGTTTAAATTTAAATCTCAGCCATAAATATTACCTTGTGATGATTTAGTTGTGTTTGCCCCTGTAAGAAAACGGAATAACACACTATAAAACAGGAATGACTGTAAACTATTATGTTCTGGAAAATACCACTGAAATAAAAAAGTATAAAGGAAAGCTTAGCCAATTACGACCTTACATAATGTAAGGTCAAATGCATTATTTTCGCGCAGAAAAAGAAAAAAATAATATCAATGGATTGACACAAATATACAAACATATAAAATCTATATCCCCTTAAATTCATGAACGTGCTTTAACACGAAAATAATCAATGGGTAATTGAATTTGTATTAAATTAAGATATTGTTGACATGAATTTATTAATTTGTTCATTCGACGATGCAATAATAAATAAATATAGGCCTTAAAGGATTATAAAGCTATTACAACGGTTTAAATGCAGCACTATAGATAATTTTTTTTAATCTTAGTATATAAAGAAAAAAATGTAACTTTGCGCAGATTTCTAAAGCTATCGCATACGATTTAAAAGGCTGGAACTTGGAAAATTCGTAGACGATTAGTTGGGGAAGAACCCAATGAAGTAAAATTGTTGTTATTGCCCTTATCCTATACAAGCAACAAGCAACAACAAGCAAGCAACAACCAATGTCTGTTAGTTTGTTTGCAAAATCTATCTAGGAATCCAGGGAAGTGATTTTAACATTGGGCTGAAGGATCAAATCAAAGCAAAAGAATTATAACCAGTTAAAGAATCATTAATCAGTGGACTGGACTGTCAAAGTACGAATTATACAAGGTAAATTTATATCAGCATATGATTTATTGAAAACAGTGACTAGAACCATTGAATAAAGATTGCATATAGAGCGGACATCTCTTTCATCCACGAATCGAATTAAATAACACCGAGTATGGTTTCAAAACAAAAATCTATGGCCGGGAGCAAAGAATTATGGCCGAGTACAAAAAACTATGGCAGAGAGCAAAAAACTATGGCCGAGAGCAAAAAAACTAAGGCCGAGTACAAAAAACTATGGCAGAGTACAAAAAACTATGGCAGAGTACAAAAAACTATGGCCGAGAGAAAAAAACTATGGCCGAGTACAAAAAACTATGGCAGAGAGCAAAAAACTATGGCAGAGTACAAAAAACTATGGCAAAGTACAAAAAACTATGGCAGAGTACAAAAAACTATGGCAGAGTACAAAAAACTATGGCCGAGAAAAAAAAACTATGGCCGAGAAAAAAAAACTATGGCCGAGTACAAAAAACTATGGCAGAGAGCAAAAAACTATGGCAGAGTACAAAAAACTATGGCAGAGTACAAAAAACTATGGCAGAGTACAAAAAACTATGGCAGAGTACAAAAAACTATGGCCGAGAAAAAAAAACTATGGTCGAGTACAAAAAACCTATGGCTGAATTCAAAAAACTTTGGCCGAGTACAAACAAAGATATCAAAATTGTAAAATAAAAAATGGTCGGCTGCATATTTATATTTTTTCTGTAATACGATCAGGTATGAAATATAAAGACTAGCAACCATTTATTTTCCAGCAAACAAAAACAATAAAACTTAAACAGTAAGTTGGAGGCTATAGCCTCTACAAGCTATTAGTAGTTTATAATTTTTTATTGAATATTCTCACTATTTTAATAATCCAAATTAAACTTATTTAATCTATGTGTGGCTCAAGGACCAAACAATAACTTATCTACATATTAGGCATTTTCAAAATAGTTTCTACCCTGTGGTTTCGACTCACATAATATTATCAGTATCTCACTATTATTTTATGTCCATGTTTGGTATCAATCTAAAGCTCTGACAATATATAGATTTTCCTTTAGAAGAGTTGATAAAACAAACAGCTCAGGGCTCATCCTCAAGGTCTTTCAAAGTTCCAATGTTAATATATTGGATAATTTCTTTATTATCATGATACGTGTTGTTACAACTAAACAGGATAAATAAAATACGTCTTACAACACTATAAAGTATATTTACACTTATACTGTACTTACATAAAAGACGGTAAAATATACACAAAAGATGGTACAAGGCGATCGATTTCAACCAGTTACACCGGTCATCATCAGGCCCAATCATAGAATCAGAGAATCGTTTTGCACTTTTCACCCTGAAATTTTTAAAACACACAATTTTTGTTTTAACCATTTTATAGTGCTTAAAAAACAAATAATACAGTATTTTTAATCATTAACCTAGGTTAAGTGGTTGCGGAGAAAATCCAAAAACGTGTTCATAAAATCTCCCATGTTAATCTTATGGGAAAATGGTTTTTAGCTTTTCCTTAATTAATTTTACTGTACACTTCACATTTGCTTTTACCAATCAGTTTAGCTCTACAAAACAATCATGTTGGTGTTTAAATTGCTATTCTACGTCCAACCGTTGCCGAGATATTCAAAGTGGTTAACACAGTACGTTGTCCAATGTTATCCTTATGGAGAATATTTAAAATTTTATATCTCGATTATTTATGAACGTATATTGATGAAACTTGGTATGTGGCTTCACCTAGTACTGGTATATTGATATTTGCACAAAAAATTATTTTTGTTGATTATCCTCTTAGCATCAAACCTGCATACTCATCCCTAATGTTATTCTTATGGAGAATACGTAAATCTTTATATCTCCCTTAATTATTAACATAAATCATTAATACCCCCGTAGCAGCAAACCTGCGTACTTAGCGAATTTCCAATGCATATATATTAATCTTAATGCCACATAAAGCTACATACCAATTTTCATCAATATACATTCATAAATAAACAATTTATGACATTTTAATTATTCTCCATAAGAATAACATGGCGGCTGAGTATGCAGGTTTGCTGAAGCAAGGAACACGAAAAAATGGGGTTTTATGCTAATATCAATATAACTCAACTAGGTGAAGTTACTTACCAAATTTCATTAATTTATTTTCATAATTAAGGGAGATAACACGTTACTTATTCTCCATAAGAATAACATGGGGCTGAGTACGCAGGTTTGCTGCTACGGGAGCCTTTGTCAAAAAATTGTTTTTTTTAGGAAATATCAATGGTCCACAACCAGATAAAGCCGTATACCAAGTTTCGTCAGTATATGTTCATAAATAAGCGAGATATAACATTTTTATTTTCCTCCATAAGAATAACATTAGACAACGTACTGTGTTTAGCATTTTCAATATCTCGGTAACCAATTGACGTAGAGAAATGATCAAAATACCAAATTGTGTGTTTTTTTAAGCTGAATCCAATGGGAAAAAATAAAATTTGACTATTTCTAAAATTATATGTACAAAATTCAAAAAACCCATTTTTGGGGTACAAAACCCCCCCAAAATACCCCTTCGGATAGAGCGATCTAGCTGGTTTTCGAACTTAAAGTCATAAATGTTGCTTTACACGTTTATACCATATTTCATCAAAATCGGATAATTTTTACGAGAGTTATCGTGCTCACGGACACATATATATATATATACAGTTTCGAACGAATGGTGTTTTTGGGGTCTGGGGACCTCAAAACGAAAAGTTATCATGGTCCCGGGCCTAGGTCTTACCATGCCGACTACGGTAATAGCTTCTTCCCTATAGGGGAAATTCGCTAAAACTTGGTATGTAGCTTCACCTGGTTGAGTTATATTGAGAATTGAAAAAAAAAACACATTTGTATCTTCCTTGTTGCAGCAAACCTGCGTTCCCAGCCTTAATGTTATTCTTATGGAGAATAAATAAAATGCTATACATCACTTATTTATTTAAGTATTTTTATGAAGCTTGGTAAGTGGCTTTATGTGGTAGTAAGAAATATATTCATGCATAGGAAATTCGCTGAGTACGCAGGTTTGCTGCGACAGGGGTATTTAATATATTGGAGTAATTTCATTTAAGTAGTCATCTAAAATGTAAAATGTTTAGTCAATAGTCTAAGAATAGATATCAATCGCTTCCCCCCCCCCCTAAAAAACCGTTTCAAACCACTTTTACCAGTAACACCTAGGCTTCACGAAGATCCGCACGAGGTCTAGGGTAGTTCTGGTAATGCAATTATCATTTTTGTAGGAAAATAAATTTATATTAAACTTCAGTTTTCAATCTGACAAAAAGGAAATAGGCTAGACCCAGAATATGGTGAAAACTAATGTGCCACTTTAAGTTTTAATAACATATCGTCATAGTTAAAAGCACGATGTATAGGTAGCTATAGTTTGTTCTTTTTTCTGTTCTTACAAATGTTAATTATTGTCATATTGTAAAGTTGCATAGCCGTCAAATAAATAACCAAAACATCTAATCTTATTTGGTAACTTACCGTAAGTTTTATAAGCGAGATAATGATTTTTTGAACAAATTAAGACTTTCTACTGTTAATGAGTGGAAATTATAATGTAAATAATTACATATATTAGCGTTTAATCACTTTAATCACGTAAGAAGGAGGTTTATAACTTTAATACTTTTCTTGTTGACATTTTTCCTTTCGGTTATAATTTTGTCGTCTGGAGTCTGGACTGCCCAAAGTCCCATAGTGCAGCGCTCGGCCTGCATTTTTTTACATAGAGTACGGTACCAATAAAGTTATTTATTATAATAGTATTTAAAATAATAATGCATCTTTTAATTAGTAAAAAATAAAATATACATACAACTTTTAAAAGCTAATAATATTCATACCTTATTTTATGTGTTTCAAGTTACGAAAAGAAGTTTTTTTTCCTAGTCAACATAAACATGAATAATTACAGTTCTTTAGTGAGTCTATGGCAATACTTACGTTACTCTATAGTTGAAACATAGACGATGGCTAAATATCAACGATTCAAGTACCACTAAAATGGCTCCCAATGTTAATCTTATGGGATAAAAAATAGATTTCTTTTAAAGATAATGTTATTATTACTTAACCAAATATTGTTCAACTTTCAATAAATCACTTACGGTACATTGCTAGCAAAATCTATTAAATATAATACTTATATAGGTTATAATAGCTTAACCTAAATAACTTATAATAGGTTTTGACATACACTAATGTCATCAATATCTTTGTTTAGTTTAGATGTGTTGTTTCTAATGATAAATTAATTTTAATTTTTGACTCTCATAAGAGCACATGTTCAAATATCAACAACATTCCTTTTGTAAATCCACTAACAAAAACTAAAGGACCGATTTAAATAGTTTTGATCAGAAATTGAAGCTCCTGTCCTACTGAGATTGGTACTTTTATTTCCAGAAAACATGTTTTTCTCAGTGAAAAATTACTTTTAATGTTTAACAAGTAAAAGAGATGCTCCTGTTTAACATTTTGATCAAATTTAGTTGAACTATTTACCAGAAATTGGAATTATATATGTGTTAATGGGCTGTGCAGGACTTGTCCTTTCAGGCCGATTATGAAATTTGTTTACTAAGTTTTCTCTAAATTTTTGCGTATGTGTAAACTAATACAATACATTTTAAAAAGGGAAGGAAACGTCATTCCTATCTTGTATAATAATTTTTTTCCCCCCACCTACTTAGTAAAGTCAAATTTTACTCCTTGTATTGAAGGAGTATAGTGCTACTTTGTCTCCCGGAACAGAATCAGCTGACATTTCGCTGCAATCATTAATGCTGCAGGTATGCAGCAAATTGCAGGAAATTGGATCAGGTGATTGATATTTCGCTCCAGCTGCAATTAACGTTCCGAGTTTAGTTATTATGCATTACGCAACCAAAATGGAAAGCGACTGTGAATGTGAATACTTATCAATACTTGTGGCTTTTGGGGTGTGGGAAAAATGTTGTGTGTAAATTTTTCGCCCTGGCCTACGGCGTCAGTCGCCAACAATTTCCCTCAGGGAACAAAGTTGCACTTTACTCCCTTAATACACAAATAACTATTGTTTCAAGCAGAAGTCCCCGTATATGTAGTAAGCAGTTTTGTTCGTATATGTGTGAGTCCGTGAGCACGATAACTCTCGTAAAATTCATCCGATTTTGACGAAATTTGGTATAAACGTGTAAAGCAGCATTTGTGACTTTAAGTTCGAAAACCAGACGGATCGACTTATCCGAAGAGGTATTTTGGGGGGGTTTTGTATTCCAAAAGTGGGTTTTTGGACCTTTTTACATATAATTGTTGAAAAAGTCAAATTTTAGTTTTTTCTATTGGAATGAGCTTAGAAAGACGCACAATTTGGTGTTCTGATCATTGCTCTACGTCAAATGGTTACAGAGATATCGAAAGTGCTAAACCCAGTATGTTGTCTAATGCTATTCTTAAGGAGAATAAGATAAATTGTATATCTCGCTTATTTATTTACTTTTGCTGATGAAACTTGGTATATTACTTCATATCGTTGTGGTTTATTGATATTTACACTAAAAAACATTTTTTTGCCGATAGTTCCCGTAGCAGCAAACCTGTGTACTCAGTCCCATGTTATTCTTATGGAGAATAAGTAACATGTTATCTCCCTTAATTATGAACATAAATTATTCACATTTGGTATGTAGCTTTACCTACTTGAGTTATATTGATATTTGTATAAAACCCCATTTTTGGAGTTCCTTGCTTCAGCAAACCTGCACACTCAGCCGCCATGTTATTCTTATGGAGAATAATTAAAATGTCATAAATCGTTTATGAATGTATATTGATGAAACTTGATACGTGGCTTTATGTGGCATTAAGATACATATATATGCATTGGATATTTGCCAAGTACGCAGGATTGCTGCTACGGGGGTATTTATATATTAAGATGTATACAAAATCTTGGACCTTGACACAATGACTGGTAGATTCTAAGAAGTGGGTCAAAGAGTTTTAATTTCTTCCTAGATTATATTTAACATAAGATACTATTTTTCCTTTCTTTTTGAAATGAGACAATTTATTCTTCTTAAAACAAATTGAATGATTTAAGCCTTATTGTTTTTTAAGTTCTGCATTTATAGGCTACCTATGTATTTGAACAGCCGTATCAAGCTACAATAACAATGGGAGGCCTGGGGGGCACAGCCTCCCGCCGCCCCCCAGTAAGGTTAATGTGTTACATTAAAACCTCTGGATTAGAGTTTAAAATATTTAGACATTCAAAACCAATTGACTGATTTTAAAACGTATTGTTCATCAAATTCTGTATTTATACTTATAGATTTTTACAGCAATATTAAGCTACAATAAAATAAATATCCTGATGCGTCCTCCAGTGGAACCAAAGTGTAAATAACTACTTTTAAACCACGTGCTCTCACTGATTGGGGACCTTTATTGCCGCCAACATATTATATTTTATCAAAATCTTCAGCTAATATTATTATGAGGGCCTAGATGATACAGCCCTCAGTGAGACTGAGGGATGATTACTACTTCATATGCACTTTGTCTGACTGATTGACAGATTTCAGGCCTCATTGTTTGTCATGTTCTGGATTTGTATGTCATTGTCAAGCTGCAGTTATAATGGAGGGCCCATGAGGTATATTGTCAAATGAAACTTTTTTTGTATTTTTAACTGTGAGCTCAATCCTCAT
Source organism: Allygus modestus (assembly GCA_963675035.1). Lineage (NCBI taxonomy): Eukaryota > Metazoa > Arthropoda > Insecta > Hemiptera > Cicadellidae > Allygus > Allygus modestus. The sequence continues at coordinate 57,493,508 of OY776114.1, forward strand.
ACGCGACATAAGAGCGTACTCCTAGTATTATAATATAATACTCAGGGGGTCGGTCACAAGGTCACCGCACTTGATGAATTACAGCGCCTGCAAACTTAAATGAAAACCTGCAATACACGCTTGTACAGCCGTTAACATCATATGAAATGGAAGGCGCTGTCAAGGTAACGCGAGCCGCTGAGTTTAAGTGAACAGTTTTTTCAGTAACCGATTGACGTAGAACAATAGTTCAAAGTACTTAATTGTTGCTGAATTCAATGAAGTAAACATAAATTTTGGGTTAGGAAGAATTAAATGGCAAAAGTTCAAAAACTCCATTTTTGGGGGTAAAAACCCCCTGAAAACCACCTCCGGATCTGTCGATCCGTCTAGTTCTTAACTTAAAAATGCGATTAATAAAAGACGTCTCACAACACTCAAGAATATATTTACACTTATACTGATTCACGTACAGACGGTAAACATATATAAAATATGGTACAAGGCTATTGATTTCGACCAGTCACACCGGTCATCATCATGCCAACTCTCATTAAGGGATACAACATTTTACTATTCTCCATAATAATAACATAAGGACATAGGGACTGGAGTACCCAGGTTTGCTGTTATGGGAACTATAGACAAACAACAGGTTTTTTCAAATATCAATAGACCACAACAAGATGAAGCCATTTACCAAGTTTCGTTAGGTTACGTTCATAAATAAGCAAGATATACAATTTTTCTTATCCTCCTTAAGAATAACATTGGACAACGTATTGTGTTTAGTACTTTCAATATCTCCGTAACCAATTGACGTAGAGCAATGATCTAAACACTAATTTTTTTTAAGCTAAATTCAATAATGAAAACTAAAATGTTATTCTTAAAAACTAAAACCATTGAGTAAAATTTGATTTCTATACATCTGCATATATGTGATGCAGCAACCATATATGTGATGCAATATAATTATTTGTTGGCTGTTCTGATGCACCTGGTTCTTTTTAATTGCAGTATTGGGATGGCATAGTTGAGCATTATAAGGTTAGGAGGCGGTACCATCAGGACCAAAAGTCGGTATGGGGTACTAGGAGTGATAAAACTACATTAAGATATGAAAAACAGCCTTTTCCAATGTATAAAAACCATAAGACAAGGTACTGGTGTTAAGTAAATTTACATTTTCTTTAATAACTCGGTAAATGTTTGTACTAGAATGATGAGGGAGGGCTAACATTTTCGCCTATTTACGTCCTACAATTTATATGCATTCATTCTTACCACTGAATGGAAATATATGAAAAGCTGTTCGGAGCTTTTCTGACCGTTTTGGGCCCAAAACTTAAAATTCAAAAATGTAATATCCCCAAAAAAGAGGGTTAGAGTTTTCCGAATGCTTTGCCCAATGACTTCGAACTGGCGAATATTTTGGCTGAATTTTGTCCACAAGGCCCATGCCATGCGCATAAGACCTATGGCCTTCTTAGTGTTTGTGTATTTCATAGGTTCTTTCTCTAATTTGGCAGGATTATTTTATACTTTATCCACTGTTTCATATTGTCTGTACAAACTCTATTTATACGTTTACTTCAGTGATTAATTACTTAATTGCTTTAATACTTTATTTACTTTATTGCTTATAACCAAGAATCTTCCTAACCTGTTAATAATATTTTGCTACACATAATTAAACATTTTACTGAGGCGTTTTGTAATTTTAAACACCTTTATAAAGTTCGTAAATGTTGTTTTCACATTCTTAATGTTATATACATATTGTAATATCTTGTTAGTTGATGTCAGTTTATGATTTAAACCGAAAATTATTTTTTCAATTCGGTTGGCATTAAGTACAATGATGCATTTTAAGTGGTCTAAAATGTATAGATGCAAATCTGACACATGAAAACCTCGCTCCCAGAATTTTCCAGAATTGTTGCAAATTGTTTTCTTGATAAAAAGTAGAATTTAACGATTATGTTCAAGATAAAATAAAGTTAATACAAATAATCAAAAGTTTTCTATGGTTTTAGGTTTTCAAAATGATTAAAACAACAACACTTTTTTCTAATGTAGTCAAACAACAATGCATTTCCTAACCTTGACCATGATAATTACATGTTAAAGTTTAAATTTAACAATCAGAAGCAATATAACACAAACCAGGACTAAAAACGTGTACACATAATTATCTGGGCAAAGTATTCACAATATATTTCAATATGTTAAACAAACACCGAATGATCCAATATTCAAGGAAGGGTAAGTTAATTTCTCGGTTGGATTGATGTTGTTGGTCGCCAATGAAACGCTGATGAATAAGCTACATTTTTCTGGCCAAGCGGATTCCTGGAAGAGCGGTGTGAAACCAGTTAAATGAGGACAAATAAAGACCTAGATGAAACAATCAATGGCAGTTAACGAGTAGAGGGGTAAATAAATATTCACTGGCAAATCCGTATATCTAATCTTTGATATGTACATAATAACATGTAAAGTTATTGAGGGAAGAGTTGGTCCAGGCTGTAGTGGTTGAAGATTTTTGAAGCGATGTCTTTGATAAGTTCTTCTACTGTTTGGTCTATGACGGGCTTCAGCTCTTGAAATATAATCTCCCAGTTTTCGCTCATGAGCTTATTCATCGCAGAAGCTAAAACAGATCCAAATTCAGCTGATTTAGAATGTATAATGTACTTTAGTAGGAGAAAATAAACCGTCTAGAAAGTCGAGATAATGCGCATAATTTACCAGAAAAGTCCATCATAATGTAATTATAACCATGATGTGATTATGTAAGCTCCTTTCTCCGTTATATAAATGTGACATAGTTGCACAGAAAGTGCAACTTGGAAAAACGTAGCTAATAAATAAGCTTTTTAGTATTACGTTTCTAATATATCCAACAGCCTATGTAAACCATCTGACGTATGTCATAAAATAACAATTTGAAGGAATCGGAAAACTTAATTTATTTGTTTGGAATCAATTTTAGTGATGTTAAATAATTTTCATCACTCTGTATTTGAAATTGAAAATAGCACATTACCATGCAGCTGAGATCTACTAAAGTTATCGATTTCCTTGTAACAAATCAAATACCCACTTCGCAGCAAACCTGCGTTCTCAGCGAATTTCCAATGCATAATATATGTATTAATACCACATAAAGCCGCATACCAAGTTCCATTAAAATATATTCACAAATAAGCAATATATACAATTGTATTTATTCTACATAAGAATAACATAGGGGATGAGTCTATAGGTTTGCTGAAACAAGGAACATAAACCATTAGTTTCTATGCAAATATCAATGTAACTCAACTATGTGACGCCTAGTTTCATCAACACATACCTAGTTTCATCAATATACATTCATAAATAAGCGATACATCCCATTTTGATTAATCTCCATAAGAATAACAAGGGGGATGAGTACGCAGGTGTGCTGCAAAAAGGACAGAAAAATGTGTGTTTAGGCAAATATCAATATAACTCAACTAGGTGAAGTTATATACAATGTTTTATTAATTTATGTTCTTAATTAAGGGAGACATAGCATTTTAATTTTTCCCCATAAGAATAACATTGGGGCTGAGTACGCAGGTTTTTCTACAGGTCCCTTTAGCAAAAAATTGTTTTTTGGCAAATATCAATAGACCACAACCAGATAAAGCCGTATACCAAGTTTCGTCAGTATACGTTCATAAAGAAGCGAGATATAATTATTTTCTTATTCTCCATAAGAATAGCATTAGAAAACGTACTGTGTTAAGCACTTTCAATATCTCGGTAACTGATTGACGTAGAGGAATGATCAAAATACCAAATTGTGTGTTTTTTAAAGCTGACCCAATGTTGAGAATTAAAATTTGATTATTTCAAAAATTAGATGTAAAAAGTTCAAAAAACCCATTTTTGGGGCACAAACACCCCCCCCCCAAATCCCCTTTTAGATATAGCGATATGGCTGTTTTTCGAACTTAAAGTCATAAATGCTGTTTTACACTTTTATACCAAATTTAATCAAAATCGGACCTTTTTTACGAGAGTTATCGCACCCATGGACACACACACACTCATATATATATATATATGTTTATAATATATATATTATATATATATATTCGTTCGTTTCGAACGAATGGTGTTTTTGGGGTCTGGGGACCTCAAATCGAAAAGTTATTATGGTCCCGGGCCTAGATCTTACCATGCCGACAACGGTAATAATTTTTTTCTTCACACTGTACGAAAAACAGCTGTTTTCAACATCAGCTGCGAGTGCAGAAAATAACGTTTTCCCGTTCTAGAGTGGGAAAATCAGCTGTTGATTTTCCACACTAGTATTTAGTTATGATTCCTGACACAAGTAGTGCTAGTAGCAGTAAGAGTATATTTATCATAAATCAGCGTTCTCAATAACGTAATTAGCTGTGTAAGCAGTATCAATGTTTTCATTGTACTGCGGAAATCAATTGAACAGCTACAGGTTATTTCTTAAACTTATATTATTTAATTCATAATTACTCGTATTATTAATTAACTACAGTGTGATGAAAAATATCTTTCACAACTCGAGTAGAAAGTGTTAGTCCGTGCCTTGATCGAAATTCCCGTAAACTCGATCTCGGCCGGGAAACAGCCACTTTTCACTCTTGTTATGAAATATACTATTTCCCTATAGGGGAAATTCGCCAAAAATGATCAGCTGACTTTGCCTGTAATAAACATTACTTTTCATCACACTGTACGGAAAACAACTGTTTTCAACATCAGCTGCGAGTGCAGAAAATAACGTTTTCCCGTTCTAGAGTGGGAAAATCAGCTGTTGATTTTCCACACTAGTATTTAGTTATGATTCCTGACACAAGTAGTGCTAGTGGCGCTAAGAGTATATTTATCACAAATCAGCTGTTCTCAATAACTTAATCATTTGCAATATCTGATCATTTTTTACTTTCTCCCCTTATACATAGTATATGGAGAAAGTATTGTTTTCGTCAAAATTTTCGAATTTGAGTTGATAGTGGTTGATTGGTGCTCCCTGAATCCAAAATAGTGATTTTTAGGTGATGACTGTGTGTGTGTGTGTCTGTCTGTCTGTTTGTATGGATGTGTACAGAGCTAGAGCCTTAACCAATGGTCCGATTTTTATGAAATTTGGTATGTAGATACTAATCCACGATATCTCTAGGCGTTTTTTAATTTTTTGGAATTTTTTATTTTTAGGGTAATTATCCCCACAAAACCGCCAAAAAACATGAAAAATCAACATTTCTCAAAAACGGCTCTAACGATTTCGATTAAACTTTAGTCGTTTGTAGAACTTTAGTTTTACAAAAAAATTACACCACCCGCATTTCTGTAAAAATTCGGTTTCAGAAGTTACAAGACTTAAAATATCAAAAATTCAGCTTTTTAATTTTTATTAAAAAAAACATAAATATAAAAAATATTACTATTCACCATTAAAAATAGCTCAACAAACTAAATAATTTAGTATTTTGAATTACTATTCTACGATTACTGGTTGCGGGGAAAATTTTAATTTTAATTTTGCCGTAAACGCAGTACGTTGTCCAATGTTATTCTTATGGGGAATACAAATTATCTTATCTCTCTTATCAAATCTCTCTTATTCATTGATCAATATCGTCCAAACTTGATATGCTTGTCAAGTTAGCATTGACCAACAGAGGAAATTTGCAATATGTTGCCCCTTAATAACCCTGAGGGGGGAATAGGGCGCATTTCCCCTCTTAAAACCAAGGATTCTGTAGTTCCTCCTAAACAGGGATTTGGGTGGATATTTTTGAAAACAACTTATTTACAAGATTTTCTCTGTATTCGACCGTGCTTTGTATTCTATATTTAGTAAATAAAAAGTAATTTATTTATTAAAGTTGGGCTAAAAGGGAGAAAGTATGTGTCAGTTTCCTGATACCGTTTATTTAAATTTAGTGTGGTTATTTGCATCGTGATGAAAAGTATCGTTCACTACTCGTCGCAAAAGTCCTATTTCGGGGCTCGATAGCATTTTGCCCCAAAATAGATCACTTTCGTGACTAGTAGTGAAATACACTATTGTTAAAATCATTATCCAAATCAGGTAAAACATAATGTCACTATGTTTTATTATTTTCTATCTCATATTAACAAAGTCTTTTCTTTCCTTCAGTGATGGGGAATGCCAATATTTTTGTATACCGTTTATTTGACAGAGTCAAATTTAAGAGCAGAGGGATAGAAATTTCTCGTTGGAAAGGATAAGATATTGTTCGAAAAATCAATTAGCTGAATTCATACTGGCAATAATCTTTTAAACGGACGTATTTATATAAATCCAAACTTTTGAGAAACCATAGGTTGACACCTTTTAACTATTTATTTGAATGAAAGGCCCAGGAACAAAGGGAACAAAGGGAATATATTAAAACGTCAAGTTAAAACACGTTTTTAAGTATTTAATTTTATTAGCTTTGTGATTAGGTTTGACCATAAAAAGAAATCAGGTAAATGAGATGGACGAGAGGTGGCTGTTGAGCCCATATATCATTTACGTAAAAATAAGTAACTGAATATCCAATTTTTTACATGTTATTATTAGCGACACGTTTATTGACAAGGCTCACGTTTATTGACAAGGCTCACGTTTATTATGTGAGGTCATTGACAAGCTAAAATTAGTAAAATTAAATATTTGCAAATGAGTTAGGTATTTAATAATTGACTAGTGGTTTGAAGGGGCCATAGCCCCAGCCTTGGTCCAATACTCTGCCTAATCTAATTTGAACACGTCAGTTCGTAAACAAAGTAGACACTTAATCACATGTTTTAATGTAAACAAAGCAGACGTTTTAAAATCTCCATGCTTTTCTTATGGGGGACGTTTTACGTTATTTCTAGTTTGCTGTTAGTTTTATGGATATTCCGCTATTTTTCCCGAGTCCCTGGGATCGAGACCTTTAAATTGAGCCGTCTCCCATCATCCTACGACTTGCCAAACCCCCACAATTTTGACTCAAAAATTTCGCTTACAGAATCTAAATATATAAAAGAGGAAGTATGTATGTATATGTATATGTATGTAGGCTATGGACTCCGAAACCGCTCGACAGATTGTAATGAAACATTCAGGCATTATTAAGCATTATTCAAGGATGGTTTGTGTGAAGTTTGATGCAAATCTGTCCAAAGGGCTCCGACCCAGAGGGCATACAAGGGTGCAGTGTCAGGTTTTAGAAATTTAGTGTTTACAAAATTAACAGCTTTAATTAGTAAACAACTTAATTTGGGCGCAGCAACGCGCGCCGGGAAACTGCTAGTTATATTTAAAGACTAGTGGCTTGAAGGGGCCAAATAGCCCCTTACCTTGCTCCAATAATTCAAAGTTCGTAGAGCCTTCAGACCAGGTGTGCTTATTTATAAGAGTAATGTTCGCAGCAAAGAGATGTCTTACGAGGTCGTCCAGCTGATTCATAAATCAACAACATGCCATAAAGTGTTGCCAACCTTAAGGGTATAATAATGGTACAGCTATTTTAAATTTTCACTGGACATGTAGAAATAAAATTTAAACCCTTAATCCATTAATCTAATAATACACAAATAAATCAAAACAATAAATTAGTTTCATAAAATAACAGCTTATCATAGAATGTAAGCAATTAAACAATGATAATTCTAATTACACTGATGAGGAAAATATGGTACTCGTACTCGTACATCGTGTTTCCAGCAACACTGCAGATTGGAAATTTGTGATCTCGTGACCTTCCAGCTGTTTTTACGAGGTCTCTTCCGGTCAAGTAGAAAACCTTAAATATATCGACTCAGCAGACCTGGTCTGAAAGCTCTACGAACCTTGCCAATAATCTGCCTCGTCTGATTTGTTGTACTCTTTACATACTGAGGAAGATAAAACGGTACAAGTCAGTTCGTCAACAAAGTAAACACTTAATCACATGTTTGAATGTAAACAAAGCAGATGTTTTTAAATCCCCATGTTTTTTGTATGGGGGATGTTTTAAGTTATTTCTCGTTTGCTGTTAACATTTTGGAAACACTGCTATTTTCCCCGAGTCCCTGGGATCAAGACCTTTAATTTAAGTAGTCTCCCATATTTTTGGAATTTGCCAAACTCTCACAATTTTGACTTAAGAAATTTGCTTACAGAATTATATATAAAGATAATTGGGTGTAACAAAGTTTGTAGGTACTTTGGTATTATACGGATGCCACCCTTATACAGCGCGCTGCGGCAGTTATGTTAGGATGGGTTATCATAAAAATGATTGTAGGACTTTCCTTGTTTCGTTACAAATCGAATGATACCTGATGAGTCGTACTTCCGGCCGCCAAACCCCCTCCAAATAGGCCAAGGTCAGGTCGTTGACCGGAGCGCGCGCATCAGCTGTCACCGCCTGTATCTGGGTCAGTGTCATGAGTGATTTATTGCATTCAACACGATCCTAGCGGACATCGCTGGCTTTTGGGAGGCACAACACAAAGACCGCTCATCAGAATGATGTAAAATTTTTACAGTAAGTCAATAAAAGTACGTTTTTCGAATTATGTAGTTATCCTTTGTATCCGGTAAAAATTAACCTCCAAAAATAGTGGCATCCGTATAATACCAAAGTACCAGTTTGTATCCCTTGGTGCCCTCCAACGTTTAGGTCTTAGAATTAGTATTACAATTGTAAATTGTATTTAAATTATCAATATTTTTTAATTAGCATAGGTCATATGGAATAATTAGGATACATTCAATACTCATGACTGATGTGACCTTTTTCTAAGGCACCACTCACATATTACGTAACACAGCCGGAGAGGATGAGGAATGCCGTTAAGATTATTTGAGGTGGAAGGAAAGTTTTGAATAAAATTAGGTTATAAAATCTCAACAATAAAAGTTATTATTATTAATTTAATTAAGTTCGTTGGTTTGAGTAATCAAAATAAATGCAATTTCTAAGTATGAATTTACTTGGATAATGTGGAACTTTAAATACACGTGTGGCGGGGATAAATATTTCTCTTTGGAAAAGAAAGATATTTTTCGAAAAATCAATGATCAGAATTGATTTTGACAATAAGTTTCAAAACGAACATGTTTATATATAATGCCAAACGTCAGAGAAACCCCCATTACCACATACTTCAATGAAAGTCCAGGCGAAATAAAGAACTGATGTACGGATGTACGGAGGGTAAATTAAAGCGTCAGCATAAAGGAGGGTTACTATAAGGAAGTTCGGAGATAAAAATTTACAATACACGGTATCAGGAAACTGACACATATTTTCTCCCTTTTAGCCCAACTTTAATGAATAAATTACTTTTTATTTACTAAATATAGAATTCAAAGCACGGTCGAATGTACAGAAAATCTTGTAAACAACTTGTTTTCAAAAATATCCACCCAAATCCCTGTTTGGAGGCACTACAAAATCCATCGCTACTCACGTGGTTTTAAGAGGGTAAATGCCCCCAATTCCCCCCAGGGTTATTAAGGCGCAACATATTTCGAATTTTCTCTATTGGTCAATGCTAACTGACAAAAATATCAAGTTTGAACGAAATTTATCAATAAATAAGAGAGTAATAGTAATTTTTGTATTCCCCATAAGAATAACATTGGACAACGTACTGCGTTTACCGCAAAATGAAAATTTAAAATTTATCCGCAACCAGTAATCGTAGAATAGTAATGCAAAATATTAAATTATTTAGTTTTTGAGCTCTTTTTAATGGTGAGTAGTAATATTTTTTATATTTATGTTTTTTTATTAAAAATAAAAAAAACTGAATTTTTGATATTTTAAGTCTTGTAATTTCTGAACCCGAATTTTTACAGAAATGCGGGTGGTATCATTTTGTTGGAAAATTAAATTTCTACAAACGAACAAAGTTTAATCAACATCGTTAGAGCTGTTTTTGATCAATCTTGATTTTTCATGTTTTTTTACGGTTTTGGGGGGATAATTACCCTTAAAAAAAATTCCAAAAAATACAAAAAATACGTGGAGATATCGTGGATTAGTACGTGCATACCAAATTTAATTAAAATCGGACTTTTGGTTAGGTCTCTAGCTCTGTACATATCCATACAGACAGACAGACAGACAGACCGATAGACAGACAGACATCACGCGAAAATCACTTTTTGGGTTCAGGGAGCACCAAAACAAATATTTCCACTAATAACTCAAATTCGAAAATTTTGACGAAAGCAATACTTTCTCCATATACTATACATAAGGGGGAGAAAGTAAAAAGCGTCACAGTAACTGCAGGAGCAGGACTCTTGGTCTCCAGTTCACCTCACCTAGCTCCTCGTTGCCGTTGAACAGTCCGCTCATCTGGACAGTCGCCTTTTTCACAGCCATGTCGAATTTGACAGTGTCCAAACTGAAATGCTCTTTCCCTCCCTTCTCTACAGGGTGTCCTTTAAGAACTGCTTTGCCGGATACCATTGCTGGAAAAAACATATGTTGACGAATCAGTATAATATAAAATTCTAAACTCTAATACGAGCAATGTCTGTCTGTTTGTTTGTTTGTTTGAACAATTTATCTCGGAATATAGCAAAATGATTTTGTTAAAAATTTGGAATTAGCGGCTTTCGGACCAAAAACATCTATTGGTAAAAATCTCAACCCCAGGAAAATTCATACTTAAAATAAAACCCATTTGAAAATTATAAATTTGACTTTGGGCTTATGGAGTTTCAAAATCAAAACAAAATAATCATAACAACTGTGAATAAATTAACCAGTGAACTGCAAAAGTATCTCTACAAGGTAAAGCAAATGATTTCTTGTTAACAGGGTCTAAAACCAATAACTAAAGTTTGCATATGCGTTGGACATATACAAATTAATAAAATATATGTTGAGTTAAAAAAAACAACTGGAGTGACTCTAATCTGGGGAAAAGAGGTTATTAAGCGAGAAAAAGCTGCTATTAATTCAACATTAATCTATTGAGTTTTTAACCCACAAAAACTAATATAATTTCACCAAGCATAGCTCGGTCCCCCCCCCGTACTTCTATGTATATGTAACAATAAAGTTGGAACTTTGAAAACCATTGGGTTGGTAAGTAATTCCTTCAGTAAATTCGGTATACAAATCTCTTACTTTTCCCATTTCAGATCTGATGAATCAGGGTACCTTACTTCACCTCTACAGCATATCAGTCAGTTGGAAAAAACTTGGTGACTTGGTGACTTGGCTTTGTCTTTTATGTATTAAATTCCGAAACTAAGCAGCCAAATAGACCTTTGAGAGGGCCAACACCCGTGCTCCTGTGACAGCTGTTGTCAGCACCCGCTCTGCCCTCCAACTGGCCAACTCAACTGACAGGGACCACATTCTCAGGTTGGGGACCAAACCCGGAGTTTCCGTCCCCAGCTGCTGCAAATGGAGGGACCAAAGGTGAAAGGGAAGCTTGTTAACATAATGGACAGCCAAAAGACTTACCATATGTAATTACAACTTCATTTGCTGTACTCAATGTCAGCCTCAAAACCAGACCGTTTTAAGGTTGGCCTGAGACTTGTTCAGGGAGTTAAGCGTAGTGGTCCCTTATTTGAAGTTCAAACCAAAACTGTATGGTGAAATCTAACTGATAAGTGATCTTATATCATAAAATGCTACCGTTTGCTCTTTCTGGACTTACTGTAGTTACTCCAGCTTTCGCCATTTCCATTTATTGGAAACGCCAATATCTTTCCTTCCATCTTCGTCTTGCCACCAACATGCAGCCATGGCAACGTCACCGCAAACTCCATTCGGTAGTTCTTCAAATCAATCCTAAAAATACACAAGTCACTTCCAAGTCTAATACAAAATGTTTATTTTAAAAGTGATTCCAGTTTGTAAGTATTAAAAGTCACAGTTTAAGATCAGTACAAGTTCGAAAGTTGACATCCCTACACATTCATTGCTTCATTCTCTGTCAGCTGTTTTCATTGTTGCCATGTTGTTCATTTTATTAGTTGCTATTTTTTAGGTTAATACGTTAAAAGTACATATTATAACATTAGTTATAATATATATAACACATACCGGTACATTATTATAACAACATATCTATCTATCTATCTATATTATTAAAAGAATTTCTTGATTTTTGTTCGGCGATTTTAGACCCCTAAAAATATTATTTTATACACATATTTGGTATCAATCGAAGGCTCTTACCCTCTAGATGTGCCTTTTTGGGTTTGAAAAACATCCATCTTCAGAGCTCCACCTCATTGGCTCTTAAAAGTTCCAATTTTAATCTTACGGAGTTATTTTATTTAGGCAAAGATCTTATAACAGATTATAATGTAAAAAGTTCAAAACATCTGACCCTGTGACTGCAAAATTCCCGTGCGGAGAACGGGACACCTACTAGTTTTATCTAATATAGTTTACATTTTAAAAAGCATATTTGCTGAAAATAATGGAATGTTGCATAAATGCATGCAGTATTTAGTAAAAAAATTACAATTTCAACTAACGTTGATTGGAATTATTTAAAGTAAGTTCCAAAATCAATACAACATACTTTAGTTGTGTCAAATAATTTCAGGGTTTACTTTCGAATCCTGGGCTGCATTTAAAATATCGGTAAATAATGTCTATCTATATTATTAATACGCTACATGCTAACTTTGTAAACAATAAGGCTTTTTTGTTTTAAGACTTACCCTCACATATTATACACCAAAACTTGCGTCTAGATGTGCAGATATGCAAACCGGCTTTAGATTTTAGATTTAGGACATAGAACTTAAAATTATTGCAAAAAACTGAAAGTGTGCAACTTTTCCAAAGATGTTTCGTTTGTTTTTGCAGCTGTTTATACACTATAAATACCCCCGTCGCAGCAAACCTGCGTACTCAGTGAATTTCAAATGCAAAATATATGTCTTAATACAGCATAAATCCGCATACCAAGTTTCATAAAAATAGTATAGATCTTTTCTCAATAAGAATAACTTAGCAACGTTTTAGCCATTGGGGTAAAACTTTAAGGTCGGGGTCATAAAAAAACCTACCCAAATGTTATGGATCAATAACAATTGGCTGAAATCTTGCAAAAAAAACTGAAAGAATAATATGACAAATTTTTCAGGGGGCGGGACCTTAAGGTTAATGGCTGGGGAATATATCCAAAGTTGGGGCATCATGCAAGACATGCAGCTTTGTACAAAAAACGAAAAACCATCACACGTCCAAATCGACAAGTAGTAGAAGAAATCAGTGGGGCAGAGCCCTAAGGTCGGGAAAAAATTATCAAAGACCTTTGGTCCCTTAACAACGTAGTATGGTGCGGGAGCAGATTTGAAGAGCCGTTTTCGAGCCATTTAGGAAAAACCTTTAATCCATAAGAATAAAATGGCAGCTTTTGATGCCACTGGGGCGCAGCCCTGAGGCCTGAGTTTAAAACAAAAAAATACGTATCTAAAACATCTTGGTCCTCTACAACGTGGTATGGCCCGGGAGCAGTTGTGAGGCGCCGTTTTCGAAATCGCCTGGGACACACACACACACACACACACACACACACACACACACACACACACTCGCACAACCACTTTATTATTAGTTATATAGATTAATACTACGTGAAACTTTGTAAACAATGAGGTTTTTTTTATTTAAGACCTTACCCCCACATATTATATACCAAAACGTGCGTTTAGGTGTGCAGATGTGCAAACTGGCTTTAGGTTTTTGATTTAGGGCATAAAAATCGAAAAACTTGCAAAAAACTGAAAGTGTGTAACATTTCCAATTTCCAATTCAAAATAAACGGTATCAGGAAACTGACACATACTTTCTCCCTTTTAGCCCAAATTTAATGAATAAATTACTTGTTATTTACTACATATAGAATACAAATCACGGTCGAATGTACAGAAAATCTTGTAAACCAGTTGTTTTAAAAAACATCCACCCAAATTCCTGCTTTGGAGGCACTACAGAACTACACTCGTAGTTTTAAGAGGGGAAATGCCTCCTATCCCCCCCCAGGCTCGTTAAGGGGCAACATATTTCAAATTTCCTCTGTTGGTCGATGCTAACTTGACAAGCATATCTAGTTTGAATGAAATTTATCCGTAAATAAGAGATAAATAGTAATGTTTGTATTCCCCATAAGAATAACATTGGACAACGTACTGCGCTTACCGCAAAATTAAAATTCCAATTTTCTCCACAACCAGCAATCGTAGAATAGTAATTCAAAATACTAAATTAATTAGTGTTTTGAGCTCTTTTTAATGGTGAATAGTAATATGTTTTATGTTTATGTTTTTTTATGAAAAATAAAAAAAAAACAGAATTTTTGATGTTTTAAGTCCTGTAATTTCTGAACCCGAATTTTTACAGACATGCGAGTGGTGTCATTTTGTTGCAAAACTAAAGTTCTACAAACGACCAAAGTTTAATCAAAATCGTTAGAGCCCTTTTCAAGAAATTTTGATTTTTCATGATTTTTGGCGGGTTTTGGGGGATAATTACCCTTAAAAATAAAAAATTCAAAAAAATGAAAATATCACCTGGAGATATCGTGGATTAGTACCTACATACAAAATTTCATAAAAATCGGCCCATTGGTTAGGGCTCTAGCTCTGTACACACCCACACAGACACACACACATACACACATACACACACACACACACACACACACACACACACACACACACACACACACACACACACACACACACACACACACACACACACACAGACAGGCATCACGTAAAAACCACTTTTTTGGGTTCAGGGAGCACCAAAAAGAATATTTCCACTGACAAATCAAATTCGAACATTTTTACTAAAACAATACTTTCTCCATATACTATGTATAGGGGGAGAAAGTAAAACTCAGATGTTTCGGTTTTCCCATCAATATAATTGCCACTGTCAATACATTCTGGACAGGTAAATCAGCAAGTGTACATACATAAATAAATAAACGATTTCCAATAACAAATGTCAAACATTATTAAAAACTGAAAGTGTGTAACATATCCAATTTCTAATTAAAAAAACTCAGATGTTTCGTTTGTTTTCCCAAAAAAAATTGCAACAGTTAATAAATTCTGGACAGGTAATAGTGAGAGTACATATGTATATAAATAAAATTTTTCCAATAATAGATCTTGTGTCAAACATTGTAAGAATGTTTGACGCAAGATCTGTTATTGGACAGCAACTTGCCCATGACATGTAATTTGTTTTATCTCTTTTACTGATTGTTTCATCCTATTTTGAACAGATTGTATAATTACAAATAAAGTTATAACAAAAAAATGAAAATAGTTTAAAAAGTGTAACAGAAACTAAGATCAATTTGTTGACAGCGATAATGTAATCCATTCGTTTTTAAAGAGGTTTTGTAAATAATGCATTTAGATTTAATTAATATAAAGATATTCTTTTACTGGTTTTGATTTTTTGTCTTTACTTATCTTCAATTAAATTGTTTTAAAACTGAATAAAATTACTTTTAAAAGCAAAATTTGCAATTTAATATTCGTGCGGAATCGGGGACTGGGCCCATTACACATCAAATAGATGGTACATCGACCCTTGAATAAAATAAATTAAATAACATTAACAATCGATGGCCCATCAGTCGTTTAGGAAATATAATTTAATTTAAAATATAAACGGGTCTATGGGCCATCAGACCATTTTATAAATTAAGATAAATATTATATTTTGGTCTGATGGACCATCGACACTCTATCCATAAAATAACATATTATAAAGACGTAGGGTCGATTACACATCAAATATATGGTACATCGACCCCCAAATGAAACATGGTTTAGAATAAAGTCATAACGGGACGATGTACAATATATTTGATGTGTAATCGACCCTACACTTTATATTATTAGATTTGTAAACATATGGTTCAATTGCTCATTATATAGATGGTACATTGATCCCCAAACAAAACATACTGAGATTAAGGTTTTAAAGGGTCGATGCACCATCTATTTTATGTGTTATCGACCCTACACTTTGTATTGTTAGAATTTTAAACGCATGGTTCGATTGCACATCATATAGATGGTACATCGACCCCCCAAAAAAATATTGAGATTAACGTTTTAATGGGTCGATGGACCATCTATTTGATGTGTAACTGACCCGTTACTTATTTCTTTAATATAATCTTAATATTTATAATCTTGGGGCCGATTGTACATCGAGCCTTAATTCACTTTATTAGAGAAATATATAAACTGGGTCGATGGTCCCTCGACCCCTTTTATAAATAAAACTAAATTTGTATAAATGGTTCGATGGGACATACACCCTTCCTCAGATATTTAATATTTCTTTCAATATATCAGAGGATCGATGGACCATCTAAATGATGTGTAATCGAGCTTCCCCCTAATCGACCCTACACTTTATATTGTTAGAATTTTAAACGCATGGTTCGATTGCACATCATATAGATGGTACATCGACCCCCAAACAAAATATATTGAGATTAAAGTTTTAAAGGGTCGATGGACCATCTATATGATGTGTAATTGACCCTTTACTTATTTCTTTAATATAATCTTAATATTAATAATTTTGGGGCCGATTGTACATCGAGCCTTAATTCATTTTATTAGAGAATTATATAAACTGGGTCGATGGTCCATCGACCCCTTTTATAAATAAAACTAAATTTGTATAAATGGTTTGATGGGACATACACCCTTCCTCAGATATTTAATATTTCTTTCAATATATCAGAGGATCGATGGACCATCTAAATGATGTGTAATCAAACTTCTCCCCGAAATCGCACGGGTTCACCTAGTATACTATTATTTAATTAATTCACAGCTAGTTGTAATTATCTTAGGATCTTTACAAAAAATATTAACCTTGAAGATTGAAAGAGGTATTGTCTTTTCTATTCAGTATATCAAATTTCTCATTTAAGTTGCCTATATGAGAAAATCTTAAAATGGACGAGGTAGTTAAGTAGTTAGTTCTTAATGGTTTACGTTGTCCGTCCACATAAAGGACGTATTCTAGAGATGGAAATTATCGTTATATTTCGCTATTAGGTTATCCCTAATACGTTATCGAGTGATATTAGGTTATCGTATCCTGTTATTTCAATAACCTACTACCGTAACTCTAGGGCGTTATCACTGAACAGTCCGAAACGAAACTACTTGCCGTTGCCGAACTGACCGTTATTTCTCTGCATGTTATCGCGTTGACTGTTATTCTGTTGAAGTCGTTATGGAATGTACAGTTTTCATTTCACCCTAATATTTATGAAGATAATTATTGCCTAGTTTTAGGTCGACAGTTTTCTCAAGAGCTGTATGAGGTATCAGACAGTAAAGTGCTTGATGTTTTTATTTAAACATAACAAAGACTTGTTTATGGTTAGCAAATAAATATAATGGGTGGTATAAAAATTTAAACACTCAATTTTGAAAAGTGGAAAATACATTTTTTCTTAAAACGTGAATAAACAACATAATAATTATTCCAATACTTAAAAGATATTAAGAATACAATTCCCATTGTAGGAAAAAAATAAAACATACGCGGTATACCTATAGCTTTATGATATTTTAACATTTCTTATTTAATAGATACTTTACATTTATTTAAATAATATTTAACAAATACTTATTACTTTGTCGTTTGTTCAAATACTTATTCCAATGATACTTAACAAATACGTATTCAATCATTTGCTCTAACACTTATGCAAATAATACTTAACAGTCATTTGTTCAAACACTTATTTAATTAGGTATTTGTTCGAATTTAAAAATAAAATCTGTTCAGCACGTTTTTCTGTCAGCCTGGTACGTCGTATTCATCAAAGCAAAGAGTGAATCGTTCCAGTAATAACTGGTCAGTGTTGTCACTGAGAACTATTACACTACATTTACTATTCGTGGTATTGATGACATTTAATCGTCAGTACTGGGATTCGAACACACCCACGAAAGGGTTACTGTCACCGACTTGGAGTCCGCCGCGCAGCATTGGCCAATACACCGTTTCACTCCCTAAACCCAATATATTTCTTTAATACCCCCGTCGCAGCAAACCTGCATACTCAACGAATTTTTCAATGGAGATTTAATGCCTTAATACTACATAATGCCACTTACCAAGTTTCATAACAATATATTCACAAATAAGCAATTTATACAATTTTAATTATTCTCCATAAGAATAACATTGGGGCTGAGTACGCAGGTTTGCTGCAACAAGAAAGACAAAAAATGGGTTTTCATGCTATTATCAATATAACTCAACTAGGAGAAGTCGTATACCAGTTTTTATTAATTTATGTTCATAATTAAGGGAGACCTAGCACATAATTATTCTTCATAAGAATAACATGGGGGCTGAGTACGCAGGTTTGCTGCTACGGGAGCCTTTGGCAAACAAATTGTTTTTTGAGAAAATAACAATAGAACATAACCAGATGAAGCCGTATACCAAGTTTCGTTAGTATACGTTCATAAATAAGCGAGATATAAGATGTTTCTTTTCCTCCATAAGCATAACATTAGACAACGTACTGTGTTTAGCACTTTCAATATCTCGGTAACCAATTTACGTAGAGAAATGAACAAAATACCAAATTGTGTGTTTTTTTAAGCTGAATCCAATGGTAAAAAATAATATTTGATTTTTTCCAAAATGATATGTAAAAAATAAAAAAAAAACATTTTTGGGGTACAAAACCCCCCAAAATACCACTTCGGATGGAGCGATCTGGCTGGTTTTCGAACTTAAAGTCATAAATGTTGCTTTACACGTTTATACCAAATTTCATCAAAATCTGATTTTTACGGGAGTTATCCGACGGGAATGTTGGATCAGAAAACTAATCTAGATATAATCCAGGTTAGTCTCCTTTTACAGAAATTATTCCGTGGAATTACCAACATGCGTGCCGTCAGAAAACATACTATTTTTTCAGACTTCGTGAAACCGACCCAAATATTTTTCATAAACAAAATAAAGTGTTACTTGGCAGAGGTGATCCTGTAGTTGATTATTCCCTGGAAGATCTGGTCGGTAGAGATGAGGTCCAGGGAGACGGCCCCGCTACCCTGCCGCAGTCTTATCCTGGGCACAAACAGGGGGTCCAGGGGTCCTATCTTCAGGTTCGGCAGACCTAGAGGATGTGGCGCAACATTAATCAAGATTTAAGATTTTTGTTTATTTTCCATAAACAACCAATTGCATGGACATCGTCAACACACAATACAGTTTTCATTACCTAAAGTGTCCTGCTGAAACACAAAATGAGATAACTCTTATAACATAACTATATACGTTTTTAATTATTAAAAATTAAAACACCAAACAAAAAAACCAAATTAAATACTATTATATCGTCAAATAGGATTTGTTATTTGATTTATGCTTCCTAGCTATTAATACGTCAGTAGTGGGGGTTTGCCGGTGCTGGCTCACTTGATTAATTGCTTCCGGAAGCGCTGCGTCATTAAATACGTCATCTGAGGCTGAGCCAGTGACGTAGGCGGTTTTGTGACGTAATGAGTGAAAGGTTAAAGTTCAAGGTCACGGGGAGGTAATTTTAAAAAAGTACTACCTCGCACGCGTAAAATCCGATTGTGATTCGATAGTTAATCGATAATAAATATCGAATAAATATCGAATGAAACAATCGAATGATACGAGTGCGAGGTAGTACTATTACAAATATTACTTTATTTACAATAATTCATGTTTACAATAGTTCCCCGTTGTTCGTTGTCATCGATGTTGTTGATCCGGACGAGTTGCGGCCATCACTTCGCTTTCTGAAGAAAGACGGTAGATACTTCGATCCCTGCGCAGAGTCCATGTTGTGTTTTTGACACCTATCTGTTCTGTTAGGTGTTTGCATTTCATTGCTGTCAGGAGGAAAGAATACGTAACGGCAATGAAATAGAAACATCTATCAGACCTTGAGTGAAATGATATTGTTATTTTGTGAAGAGCGTCTCGGAGAGCTCGATGTTCACCGGTCGAGAGCCGGAGGTGTACTGACTATTCGCTAGCTAGCGTTTTTGGTATCAAACAAAATGGTGGGGGTAAAAGTGTAGTAGAACGAAGCAGATGGTGGACAGCAGATGGGCGGCGGCAGGTGGCAGGCGGCAGGTGGCAAGTGTGCGGCAGATGGTAGTCCCCCACTACACCAGTCCCCCACTACACCAGTCTCCCCACCAAGTTTTACATCGCACAATAACTAGTTTACATGTGTTAGTTAGGGTTTAGCTCTTAGACTGTCAAGACCTTACCTCCGTAACTAAAAACCTCAATAATGTTTGCGCTTCAACGCTGTATAAGTATAACAGCTACTATGATCTAAACCGGTGCATGTATTCATATGGTTCTTTTTGCGTAGCAAACAACTGGTTAAAAGTGTTTCAACCTCAATTATTCTTCGACGAAACCGCTCATTGTCCACTAAAAGTGTAGACCTTCTGTCTTCATCGTCAGGGAAGTAGAAAGTAGTGTCAAGGGGACTACTGAAGGTCACCTTCCTCATGTTCCTGTAAAACTGCGACATTTTTCAGACCGTCTAGGTAGATGTTTATACGACAAGAGCTGGAAGAATAATGATGTAGCGTTATCGTGTATAATAGGCATCTACCCCCACCACAACGTTACCTTGTCCTTCAAACCATCGTTTTTACGCCACGGATGCTATACTGTTGGTTAGATTTAAATTTAAATTGCACCTACTTGTTCGCCTTGTCAAGCTGCGTAATTGAAGTACCCACATGTTAGACCTTGAACCAAAAACAAAGAAGTTATTTAGGTCTATCCTTGAAAATAGTTGTTTTTTCGCTGTTGCTGCTATACCCTTTTTTGGATCTGAATTCTGTTTGCACCAACTTGTTCGTCTGATCAATCCGCGTAATTTGAGTACCCACTTAATATATTTTAAACCGTAAATAAAGAAGTTATTTAGGCTTGCCCTTGAAAATAGTTGTTTTTCGCTGTTGCTGCTATACCCTTTGTCGGATCTGAATTCTGTTTGCGCCAACTTGTTCGTCTGATCAATCCGCGTAATTTGAGTACCCACATGACATACTTTGCACAAACTGTGTACCCCCCCCTTTTTTGGGTCATGTTCAAGGTCAAGGTCAAGGTCAAGGACCTTGGGACTTAGAAATTTTCACAAAGTGGGCTGCACACAAACATAAGACTAATAGTCTCCTGCCTATGTACAGGCCAAGTCCCTAACTTGAAATGCTTAGGGTGGTCCTGAAAAGGACCGTTTGTGTTTGAAGGAGATGGTGGATAAGGAGCGGTGAGCGGTAGTCAGTGTTTATTTTTCCTTTGTAACCCACTTTACTTGTCCCTTCTGCCGTACTAAAATCAAGTCGCACTTGGTCTCAGGAGGTGGCAGAGTGGACCTTGGAAGGTGGACCTTGACGTAACGGCCGCCGCCAAAGAGGTGTTGGAGTAGGTACTCATCATCGCTGATCTTCCCCACAAGTAGATACTCCACGTTTAATTTCAACTGCGCAAACTTGACGGCGACAGACTCCAGCGGCGTTACCAACTCGGTAAGTTTCACCGTAGCCGTCCTCTTCATTATCTCCTCAACAGTTGGTGGCGGCGATGAAGGTCGAAGCGATGAAGGGCGAGGTGATAGCGATGGTGAAGATGCAGTGGACGTCGAAGGCCGTTGGTCGAAGTAAAGTGGGTGGTTTCGAAAATTCTTCCGTATGCAAGATTTAAAAGAACTAGGTCTTTTGAATCCGCTCCTTTTTTCCGAAGACTTCTTCAAAGTCTCCTTCAAACGTTGCAGTTTCTCGGGTGTAATGGGAGAAGACATAGCGCAGAGGCAATTCAGTTCGCAAGGCAAAGCTGGAATGAGGTACCAGACGGAGCAAAGCGGGTCGCCAAGTCTAACCGTGACATTTCCATATACGGGTAGAAAGCTAAAAACCGGTCTACATCCGGTTCCCCTTCCCCCGTGACGACACAACCTCCCCCCCCCCTTTTTTGGGTCATGTTCAAGGTCACCCCCCCCTTTTTGGGTCATGTTCAAGGTCACCCCCCCCGTGACGTAACATCCCCCCCGTGACGTAACATCCCCCCTTCCGCTTCGGTGACGTCACTTTGCCTTTATAAGCGGGAGCAGTCCGCAGTCTCGTCGCAGTAGCTTGCCGCCCGCTGTTTGGGTATACGTCAGTAGGGTGCTATGGCCGGTTCTGGACCACTTTAGCAAACTGAGGAGCCGAGGAGCCCCCCCCCCGTGACGTCACCCCCCCCCGTGACGTGTCCCCCCCCCCGACCCAGACCCAGACCCCCCCCGTGTTGTTTACTTTCCTTGTTTGTCACCGGTTTTTTTCCCCATTACGGGATGTTTACTGCTCCTCCGCACGTTAACGCTCATTCCACAAGCAGAATGTCGACTGCCACGTACACTTTGTGGAACCACCAGGTCATCCAGGACGTGATTGGCCTGGTGGAAATTTCAGTCATGGACCAGTTGGTCATTTTGAGATGGGGGTGCCTGGGCCCGGACGGGCGCAATCATTTCATGAGGCGGCGATACGTCGCCAACCAACCCGGTCACCTGGAGGAGGTGCAGCAACGCCTCCACAACCTGATTGCAAATGAGGAGGTGGCCCTCCTCTGGGTTAAAATTATTCCTTTAGTTTAAGCTTATCATTATATTGTATTGTAAGTTTTCATTCTTCATATATTGTATAACATTCATGAATCATCTTAGATTTAAGCATCACATTTATTGTATTGTATCAATGAAATAAAATTATAAAGACAAAAAAAAAACAAAAAAAACACAAAAAAAAAACAAAAAACAAACAAACAACAAAAACAAAGTGACAAGTTTAGTAAGCTGATGATTGAGAGGACCAGCCCTGTGCCCCCCCCCGACCCGACCCGACCCCCCGACCCCCCCCCCGACCCCCCCCCCGACCCCATCATCCCGGTTTTATTATTTTGTTTATTGCATTTTATTTTTGTTTTTTTTTTGTTTGTTTTTTGTTTGTTTTGTTTTTTTTTGGACAAAGGAAGCATTTATTTATCAACAAAAAACTTATAACTATTCCTCGTTATCGGCCACCTCCTCTTGTTCCTCCAAGCGGTCCAATTCCTCATCTAGTTCACGCAGCCTGGCCATGTCGGCCATGTACCATCGCCAATGTGTTTCGTGCTGCGGCTCAACCACCCACACTCGGTCAACGTCGTCCTGAAGCGCCTGTCGCTCCAGGTACACTTGTCTCGCAGTCCTCGGTGGTGGTGGAGGGTCCTCAGACGAGTCGGACTGAGGCGATGGAGGCGGTGATGGAGACGGTGTGGGCTGAGGCGATGGAGGAGGAGGAGGCCGCTGCAGCCCGCTAGGCCCAGGCTGAGGCGATGGAGGAGGCCGCTGAAGTCCGCTCGACGCCGGCTCCAGGCGCTCCAGATCCCGTATTTGCTGCGCAAACGTTTCTTCTAATAGAGCCTCTTGCTCCAACTCATCTACGAAATTTGCATTTTCAAGTGCAAACTCGTAGTCATAGTCTGTCATATCATCCTCCCACGGAGCAGCCATGCTTAACGACTGAGCGAGAGCCTGTTTGTGTAGGAGATAAATCGGACTTGTTATTGTTGGGGAACTTCCCTAGTAAACACATTTGGACCCCCCCCCCGTATTTTTTCCAATACATGCCGTTTGCTTTCCTTGTTTATCGCCTACGTGATGTTTACCGCGCGCGCCTCCGCTTTCACCCGCCGGTTTCTCCAGGTCTTAATCATTCTTACTGCAGCCGCGATGGAGTACACTTGTATGTATTGCGACAAGCGTTACTCGCGTAGCGACCATTTGCGCCGGCACATGCTGACGCATGTGGATTCGCCACTGTACCCTTGCCGAATTTGCGGAAAGCAATTCGGCAGAAAAGACAAGGTGGCCCGGCACCTTGCCACCCACCGATATGCCCCGGCAGCTGCTCCAGCTGCCCCCGCTGATGCCACGGCCGCTGCTCCAGCTGCCCCCGCTGATGCCCCGGCCGCTGCTCCAGCTGCTCCTGATGCTCCAGCTGCCACGAGGTGCGCCTCCACCCAGACGTGCACCCTGGCTGCTCCTGGCCCGAGGCGATGTGGTGATGCCGCCACTCAGACGCCCACCCAGATTCCTATCCCCAGGACACAGGAGGGAAAACCAGTTGGTGAGTAGCAATCCTCAGTTTCTCATTGTTATAATATCAATAAATCTCATTATTATAATATCAATAAATCTCATAAAAAAAAGAATATTAATGTTGGTTCGTTATTTACAGCTATCGTCAAGCCGTCAGCCGTACCGCAGGGATGGTGGACCCCAGAGTTCACCGAGCAACAGCGGCGGCGGGAGGAGGCGGAGGCCAACAGGGTCCACCGCGAGATTCGCCGGGGGTTGATCCTCCAACAGTATCGGCCTCGCCCAAGACCCCAGCTCCGGCGCAGACCACAGCAGCCGCAGCAGCAGCAGCCCGAACCAGAGGCGGGGCCGAGTGGAGAACCGAGGCCCGAGCCAGAGCCCGAGCCAGAGGCGGGGCCAAGTGGGGAACCGAGGCCCCACGTTGTATATATAAACTCCTCGGATTCAGATTAAATAAAAAAAAACCTATTTCCTTTTTCCTTATCTAAAATAAATAAAGAAAATAATTACACAACAAACAAAAACAAAGTGACAAAGTTTAGTTGAGGATTGAGAGGATCAGCCCTGTGCCGACCGACCCCCCCCCCCGTTCATGATTCCTCTATCCTAACCTAACCAACCAAGCCCCCCCCCGTTCATGATTCCTCTATCCTAACCTAACCAACCAAGCCCCCCCCCGTTCATGATTCCTCTATCCTAACCTAACCAACCAAGCCCCCCCCCCCGTTCATGATTCCTCTATCCTAACCTAACCAACCAAGCCCCCCCCCCCGTTCATGATTCCTCTATCCTAACCTAACCAACCAAGCCCCCCCCCGCTCATTCCATTATTTATGTTATTTTATTATTTTTGTATGAATTATAATTTTATTTTCTTCATCTTTATTATAAATTAAAAACTTAAAATTACTTTTGTGAAGAAGTCTCAGCCCTCTCTTTCGCTTGAAACGCCTCCATTGCAATCTCAAGAGCACGAAGACTCTCCCAGTCTGCATTATATTGTTCCCATTCTTCATCACATGTAGGTTGGGAGCACCAACACGTAGTTATCCGTTCCCACATTGTTTCATATTCCCTTCGCAGTTGGAGAGCATATTCCTCTTCTATCACCTCAACGGTAGCGAGGAGTTCTTTATCAGGGATATTACCTTCCCATACGCTATTAGCATACTTTTCTTCAATTCCCTCAACGATCTTGATGAGGTCCTCATCAGGAATACTGCTCTCCCATACATTATCAGTGTTCATATTGATGGCAATAGTTTGACTCTCTGACTTAAACTGAAACTTAGAGAAACTCAATCTGTTTACTCATTAGTGGACTTGTTGTTCACGGAGGAAAAATCCTTCATTAAATAATTTGTTTACTCATTAGTGGACTTGATGTTCACGGAGGAAAACCCCTCATTATATAACTTGTTTACTTACTAGACTCCTCAAGCTAAGTGCTTGACCAGTCTGAATCTTGAGTTAGTCATGGAAGCATACAACCCACTGTCACTAGCTCAGCAATCGTGTATTGTAATAAGAAAGAATAAATACATTCTGTATCAGGGGATTGCACAATTGCCAGTGCCTATACAGCGATACGTTGCATCTTGCCTCAAGGGGTATGTTCGGGAACATGTGTTAGTGCTTAACAACCCCGAAACGGATCCTCAAGTGTTAGACTTGTATAATAGATACAATGGCAAGAGAGTCTATCAATGCCGCTACTGCCAGTACACTGAGCATTATTGTAATAGAGTTCTGTATCCTGCAAGAATTGTTAAAGTGTATCGCTTTTCAGACTCTAATAATTTGCAGCACACTTGTTTTTGCTGTGGTAAGAGTGCTTGGGAAGCGGATTGGCCACAAAACAATGATTACCTATCTACTTTGGTGATTTTAAAGTCAATGACCATAAAAACAGTTTGGGATGGCTCTAGTCACTCTAAATTCTTTTTCTTCTTTCAATAAAGAAAAAATAAAAGATAAAAAATAAAAGGAAAAAAAAAAACATAAATAAAATACTCCCTTCCCCATCATTTTCTAGTATTACATGTTTTGGTAAGGACTACGTGACTGCCTGAGGTTATCATTAGTGAGAGTTCTCCAGTTATTTATGTTAGAATCATTTGCTCACAAGCTTCTACACTGACTAGACCTAACAAAATGTTTAATGTTGGAATTGATGTGTCACTGGAAGGTGAATATTTTCATACAAAACCATTTACAGTTAGATCTACAATTGAAGACATTGAGTCAATCGATGCGGAGATATTCCTACAGACGGTGAAGTATTACACAACGGGTCACTTTGCCGAATTGTCCATCAGGATGTGGATTAAGAAGCGGTTGCCTGAACAAAAACGCCTACAAGTTCAAGCTGCTTTGGATGGCATCAATAAACCGCATGTTGCTTGTCAACGCGTGATTAATTTACTTCTTTTAGAATCCGACCAGGTCTTTGCAAAGGTTATTGTAAACGGGGGTTAGGTAAAGATTATAATAAAAAAGTTGTAAATAAAGATTAAATATAAATAAACAAAATTTCCTTTATAAAAACTATAAAAATAAACGATATTCCTTTATCAAAAACTATATGCCCCCCCCCCCCGGCCGATTCAAAACCAGCAAAGGCGCAGTGAGGATGCGAGGATGTAAGGTCGTCCCCCCCCCTCCCCCCGGCCGATTCAAAACCAGCAAAGGCGCAGTGAGGATGCGAGGATGTAAGGTCTCCCCCCCCCCCGGCCGATTCAAAACCAGCAAAGGCGCAGTGAGGATGCGAGGATGTAAGGTCTTCCCCCCCCCCCCGTTTGGTCTACATGCGGCTTAAAAAGCCCCCACCGACCGGGAGCGGTTGGCGGCGCGTGTCGGGGGATGGTCCTGAAGGAGTTGCCCAGGAAGGAATTACTCAGCGGTTTGCTGACGCTCAAGGTTGCACCCTTGAATTGCTCAGCGGCTTGCTGTCGTGACGCGCCCTCTTTGGCCGCCACCGCTCGGCGGGGACATACCCGGTTGCGCGCGCTGCCGGTATATAAACCTGAGGTCCGCTACCGCGGCCTCAGTTTTGCCCGAGACGCCATGAGCAGCAGCAACAGTGCAACCGAGGTGGATCGAACCATCCGCTCTCTGATGGAGGAGCTTGATGCCATGGATGAGAATGCTAGACCGCCTACCATAACTAAGAAGAGGAGCAAGAAGCCCGTTGTTGGATGGACAGTGGACAGGAATACACCTACCGATTCTCCATCATGCAGTTGGAGCGATGCTGAATGTCAATATACAGTAAAGAACCCTACCAACTTAGGAAACGTTTTATTGAAGATGTCGGTATTCAAAGGCGGACGCCCTACGCATAGTTGTGGCCTATACTTGGACGAGGATAGAGACGATGAAATTTGCATATGCCTCACGGACCTGTTAACGAGACTAGAAAATATGTGGATTAATAGCGATACCGGAGTGCCTAAAATTAACGGAGTTAGTAGGATCGTGACTCCACTACCCGCCTGGCGTAAGACCCGCGATTGCGCAACAGTTTGCGAGGGAAAACGTAAGGCTGGAGGCAATTGCGTCATCCCAAAGCGCAAGAAGTAAACACCACAACGACCCGGAAAACACACACAATGACGTAAACAACTTGTTGACGCAGTGAGCCTATATAATACGACTCGGTGGTGAGCCACAACCATTCCACATCCAGACACTCAACGAGCAGCATGGACCAAACAGGAGACCTCAAGTCAGCCCTCAACAGCTGCAAGGCGGGGGGTTATACCCGCATAGCCGATCTGCGGGACAACATAATTTACCCCATCCGGTCATTTGAGCGGGTGGATACTCCTTATGGCGAGGCGATAATGGCCACTTTGGAGGGGCTAACTGGTGACGACCCGCTGAGGATCTACATGCCTCGTAGATACTTGGCCGTCTTGGGAGACCATGTCATCGGCCAGTACAACGTGGGTGTGGGGTCGAGGATGAGTTTGGTCAAGAGGAGCGGTCCCCCCGGCAGCAAAGGAGCTCTTCTGGAATTTGTTTGAATAAATAAAAAAAAAACCTTATTCCTTTATCCTTATTAATGTAAAATAAAAAAATAAATATAAAAATAAATATAAAAATAAATATAAAAATAAAAAAATAAATATAAAAACTCAATTAATTATAAGAGTCGAGGCGGTGCGTGGCTGTGTTAGTAGCCACCATGGACTTGAGGTGGAAACACCCATTCACCGCCATCGTAGCTGGACCTTCGGGCAGCGGCAAGTCGCACTTTGTGGCTCGCTTCATAGGGCATGCCGACCGCATGTGCGATACGCGCTTCGCCCGTATCACCTGGCACTGCGGTAGCGGCGGTGGAGGAGCCGATGACCCTACTGTGCGCTACGTAGCCGGCCTGCCCGACCTGGACGACTACGATGGTAGCGAGCCCTCCCTGGTTATCGTCGATGACATGATGCGTGAGGCTGGCCCCGGCGTGGCGGACCTGTTCACCAAGGGCTCCCATCACCGCAACATGAGCGTGTTCTTCATCACGCAAAACCTGTTTCATCAGGGTAGGGGCCAGCGCGACATATCGCTGAACGCTCATTACATAGTGTGTTTCAAGAATCCCCGGGACCGCGCTCAGATCAAACACTTGGCTCGCCAAGTATACCCAGAGAACCCCAAATTTGTGGAGGAGGCTTATGCGGACGCCACGCGCGATCCTCACGCCTATCTGCTGATAGACTTGAAACAGACTACACCCGAGGAGATGCGGGTACGTTCAGCCGTTTTCCCAGACGATCCAGTTAACTACGTGTACCTGCCCAAGAAAAAGTGATAAATAGGCTGAGCGCGCGCCAGTGTCAGTCATCATGTCACACCGCGTGAAGAAAGACACAGCCCTGCTGACTGCTCTGGTGCACGCTACACCCAAGGAACGCAAGGCCCTGTTAAAAGCGTGCGAGAATAGCCGTATCAGGTCAGTGTGTGAGTGTGCGTACAACGTGTTACGCGGGAACGTGCCGCTCACCACCTGTCATAAACGAAAGTTGAGAAAGCACAAACAGGCGCTCAGACGGCTGGTGAAACGCGGTGAGGGTTGGGTCAAGAAGCGACGCTACCTTGTACAACGGGGCGGTGGGATCCTCCTGCCCTTGCTGTTGAGTGCGGTGTTACCTGTGTTGATGCAGAAAGTAATTTGAAAGCACGCTAAGAAAATGGTAGTTGTACCGCAGGAGCTCATCGAGAGATTGCGAGAAGGACCAGGACCAGGAGGAGGAGGAGCAGGCAGTACCAATAAGCCAGCCGGCCTGGACGCTGAGATGCATCGCATACTGAGCGACAAGCGGCTGAACGATACGGAAAAATGGAAACAATATCAACAGGTGTTACAGCGGTTCCTGCACTTTTCCGCGGCTAAACGTCAACCCATAGGCCTGTCAATCATCGAGGGGGAGGAGGAGGGAGAGGCAGGTCCGAGTCACGTGAAACGTGAGTCTAGCACCTCGGAGGAGGAGGGGGTGTTGGCATCATTCCCAAAAATCTACAAGTCGGTGGCGCGCAACTTGTTGCGGTTCATGACCCAGCAAGGCAGCCCCATCGCTTGGGACGCCAGTGGGGTGGTGTATGTGAACAACGAGAAGGTCCCCAATTCCAATATAGTGGACATCGCGCACAGCATAGTGAGAGCGCGAAGGGCGGACCGATTGCCTACCGGTTGGCAACAAGTGATGACCGCCTTGAAAAACATGAACGTGCCTAAAGAATACATGAGCAATCCCACGGCGTTGCGTTACCTAAACGGGGGGCTGGACACTGCATCGAGCCCCTGGGGAGACACGACGGCCTCCTCATCACCCCTGTCACCGAGGTTGACACCAATGCTAGACCGCCTGAGACCGCGACTTCCGGCAGCCAGGAGAAGGATAATAACCGAGGAACCTGACCAGGAATCGTCATTGGACAACTGGGAGCCGTTCTCACCGTAATGGAGAAGCTGTACTATGACCCGAGCCAGCCCGGTTCCCTCGGCGGGGTGGCTGCTCTGGCCAGAGCCGCGCGCCTCCCGAAACGCAGAGCGGTGGAATGGCTGCGTGCCCAGGACACCTACACGCTGCACAAGCCTGCGCGCAAGCGGTTTCCCCGCAACCGCTACGCCGTTTTTGGGCCTCAGGAGCTGTGGCAGGCGGACCTGAACGACATGCGCGGTCTCAGCCAGCACAACGACGGGGTCAACTACCTGCTGACTGTGATCGATGTATTCAGTAAGCGGTTGTTTGCGGTACCACTGAGGAGGAAAAGCGGGCAAGAGGTGGCGGCAGCGTTCGAGAGGATATTCTCCGAGGCGACTCCTCGCTGTCTACAGACTGACAAGGGGACGGAGTTCACCGGGGCCGCTACCAAGCGAGTGTTCAAGAGTCACGGTGTCACATACGTCACCACGCAGAACCCCGATGTGAAGGCGGCGGTGGTGGAGCGAGTCAACCGCACGCTCAAGAACCGCATGTGGCGCTACCTAACCTACAAAAACACGTATCGCTACATCGACGTGTTGGACAGGCTTGTGGATGCCTACAACCGCAGCCCGCACAAGAGCCTGGGTGGTGGTCTGCGACCTGTGGACGTGGACAGCGGCGATGGAAAAACGGTGTATAAGGTGTGGCGTCACATGTATGGAAAGGCGATCCCGCGACGCAAGCCCAGGTTCGAGCCTGGTGCCACGGTGCGCATAGCCAAGGAGAAGGGCACGTTCGCCAAAGGTTACGAGACCAACTGGAGTAAGGAGCTGTTTGTGGTGGATCACGTATACGGGTCGCATCCTTTACCATTGTACGTGCTGCGAGACCTGAACGGGACGCCGCTGGAAGGGCGCTTCTACGAGCATGAGATGCAAAAGGTAACGGTTGCCCCGGACCGTATGTACCAAATAGATAAAATACTGGACACTAAAGGGCGAGGCCGCAGTAAGCGCTACTTGGTCAAGTGGGTCGGTTACGGAGAGGACTTCAACTCGTGGGTACCTGCATCTGAAGTGCAACAGCTGCTATGACGACAAAGCGCAGGCAGCTGTACCTGACGTTGCCCAGCAACAGCTCAATGGACTATTATCCAAACAACACCGTGGCTAACTACATCACCCATCTACCATCAGTCGTGCGATTGGGTGGCGATGGTGAATGGGAAGTCGCTTTAGTCGAGGTCCATTACCCATGCTCGTTTGTGACAGTGGGGGAGGACGCTCGCGTATATCTCTACACTAAGGATGACACCGGCAAGCCTGAACTGACCGCTGTAAAGGTGGAAGCTGGAAACTATAAAGACATCGATGAACTGGTCAACGCCATCAACGCCATTCCAAAATTGGACTTATACCAATGCCAGTTTGAGTATGACAAAGAGATTGGGAAGGTGGAATTGATCTCGATAGACCAGACTGTGGAGCAACTGGAATTTAGCCCCACTCTAGCGTTACAGTTGGGATACGACGTGCACAATGTGGATTTGATCAAACATAGAAAAGCTATAAGACCGCCCAACTTACTGGCTGGGATCCCTTCGCACATGTACGTGTATTGTGACCTGGTGGAACCTCAGCTAGTAGGTGACACTGTTGCGCCCTTGTTAAAGATTGTGAACATCGACGCAAAAAACTACATCTACGGTGCGAGTATCACCGTGCATTTCACCGACCCTCACTACGTGCCGCTGATGAAGAGCTCCTTCGATAGTGTGGAAATCGATTTAAGGGACAGCGTTGGACGCCATCTGCCATTCCACTTCGGGACTACGTGCATGAAGCTTCACCTGCGCAGAGAGTAGCAGCAGCAATGAACCTGAACGACCCCTATCTGGCGTACTACCGCCAACAGCAGTCTGGACATGGAGTGTCCACGGTATTCAGAGGAGCCGCTTTCCAACGCGGTCATGGCATCGGCAGTTTCCTAGGCGGGCTGATGCGTACAGTGGTCCCGTTGATCAGATCCGGTGCATCGGCGCTGGGCAAGGAGGCGCTGAGGTCCGGTGTGGGCTTCTTGGGCGACGTGGCGGCGGGCACAGCCAACCCCCGAGTCGCAGCCAACGCCCGACTCAGGCAGTTTACCGGGTCGCTGAAACGTAAGGCTGATGAAAAACTGGATCGCGTGCTGAGCGGTGGTGGTGGTGGTACCTATAAGAGGAGGCGTGTACAGCGAGTGACCCCTCAGTCTCTGGCTAAACTCCTCGGAGTTAGGAATAAGAAGCGCGCTGCGCCCAAGAGAAAAAGGAAGCCTGCAAAACGTGTCGCTAAGAAGAGGAGGAGCAAGACCGTTGTGCGACGTAAGAAGAACAGGAGTACCGTGAGGGACATTTTTGGATAATGGCGTTTCTACATCAGAAGTCGTGCGAGTGTGTCAAGACCGAGTTGGACCTGTTCTCGCTACCGCCCACGCAGACCAGTATAGAGAGTGGTAAATGGGTGCAGTACAAGCCCATCTCCTCCCTGACAGACGACTCACCCGTTGAGTTCATAGTTCCGGGTCACGGGGACGAGTACACGGATCTGTCACAGACGCTACTGCATGTGAAGGCTACCATTAGAACGGCTAATGGAGGCGCTGTAACGGGTGATCAAGCGATAAAAGAGGTGGGTCCGATTAACAACTGGCTGCACTCGCTGTTCAGTCAAGTGGACCTGTACCTGAACAACAAACTGGTGTCTCCTCAGAACAACACGTACGCCTATCGCGCCTACCTGGAGAACCTGTTGTCCTATGGTGGTGATGCCAAGACATCGCACCTCACCGCGGAGATGTTCTTTGAGGACTATGCCAGGTACATGGACAATACTGAGGAGGATAATTATACCGGGCTCAAGAAAAGGAGAGAGTTTATCAAGGGAAGCCGGTACGTGGACATGGTCGGACATCTGCACGTTGACCTGTGCAACCAGGAGAAGTTCATGTTAAACGGTGTGGAGATGCGCTTTCGTCTGATCAGGTCAAAGAACTCATTCTCCATCATGTCTAAAACCGTGACAGACTACAAAGTGGACATCGCCGAAGTCAACCTGTTTATGCGCCGCTGTAAGATCAACCCGAGCGTGCTGTTGGCTCACAGCAGGACGCTGGAGTCGGGCACAGCCAAATATCCCATTACGCGCGTGGAAGTCAAATCCTTCACGCTACCCTCCGGTATCAGCAGCAAGACTCTGGACAGTGTGTTTCTGGGTCAACTGCCAAAACGCATTATAGTTGGCCTGGTCAGCAATCAGGCGTTCAACGGGGACTACAAGAAGAACCCGTTCAACTTCACCCACAGCCACGTGAACTTCTTCGCGCTGTACATAGATGGTGAGCAAGTACCATGTAAGCCGCTTCAACCGGATTACACGTTCGGTCATGAGTTGTGCGTGCTCGCCTACCACACGCTGTACACTGGCACCGGCATCAATTTCTCAGACTGTGGTAATGAAGTCAGTCGCAACGAATACCCCTATGGATACTGCCTGATGGCGTTTGATCTGACGCCCGATATGGCGGCCTCTCAATCCAGCCACTGGAACCTGGTGCGCAACGGTAACCTGCGCATAGAGATTGGGTTCTCCGAAGCCTTGGCGGAGGCGTTCAACTGCATAGTGTATGCCGAGTTGGACAACGTCGTGGAGGTGGACCGTCACCGCAACGTGACTGTGGACTTTGGAGGGTAAAACGGGTTATCTCCTCCGCCGCTGCCGCCGCCGCCCTCCCACCTACTTAAGGCCGAGGCAGCGCGCGCTCGCTCTCAGTTCAGCCGACCTCGCGAGATGGACGTGCCGCCACCAATCTACAACGAGCCTACCGCCACCGCCACCGGCCTAGTGCGCTGCCATAATGGAAGCGTGGTGATGGACATGCAGTGCTTCAAGGACAGCGACAACGACTATTTGCTGAAGGAGGTCTGCGTGGTGGACGTGACTACCGGCACGCTAATCATGCATCACATCGCTCGTCCGCCCTTCAATCGAGACCTCCTGACCAGCGAGAAACTGCGCGAGAGCGGCTGGCTCACGCGTCACTGCAATGGGCTCGAGTGGGACCAGGGCGATATCGCCTATGTCGCCCTGCTGGACAAGCTGCGGGCCTGCTTCATCCACCGCCCCATCGTCTACGTCAAGGGGTCGCAGAAGAGGACTTTCGTTCAGCGGCACCTGATCGTCGAGCCTGCCGCCACCACAGTGCAGGACATGGACGACCTGGGTTGTGGGTCCCTCAACGGACCACCCTCCTGCCGGACCCTGCGCTGCAGCCACCATAAGAGCGCCCTCAACCGTTGCGCTCTGCACAACTGTATCGTCCTGCGTGATTGGCTGATGGCCAATGACAGGTCGGACTCGTCAGCCCTAGAGTGTTGCTGCTGCTTCCGCCCACGATGAACACCACACAGATCGAGAGGAGCCTGGCGCAAGTCCCCGGACTGAGGAGCGTTCTGGTCTGCGCCTCTGACCGTCTGCCTCACTCACCCGTTCAACCCCAGATCGCCATAGTGGCCAACACCATGTCACACACTGAGAGAGGAGACCACTGGGTGGCATTCTACTGCTCTGAGGACCGGCTGGAATACTTCGACAGCTACGGCAGGTCCCCATACCAGGCGGACTACCAGAGGTTCCTGAGGCGCAACTCGCGCCGCCGCTATGTCTACAACAGGTATCGACTCCAGGGCTATGGTACTTCCGTTTGCGGTCACTACTGCCTCACCTACCTGTACTGCCGGGCGGTCCTCGGTATGGCGCTTGGTGACTACGTGCAGCTCTTCGATCTGGCGTCCCCCACGGTCAACGACGCTCTGGTCCGCAGGCTCTTCCACTCCATCTTCTCACCACTACGTTACTGATACTTTATTTTATTCTTTTTAATTGTGTGTTTGTATATTCTTATTATGTTTTTGAAATAAATACGATATATTGCAATCACTTGTTGTTCATTTGTCCTTACTTCAATATTTAAGAAAAGTACATGTCCAATATCTCGATTTTTTTATTTAAAATTTTTTTAAATTATTAAATTTTATAAATTACATTTTAAATTATTTTAATTTGAAAAAAGTTATAACTTGGACATGTTGATGATTTTGAAAATATAATGAGGAAATACGGGTGAGGTAATAACAACACAGATATCTGCTGTGAACTAAAACTTTTACAATATAATTGCTTACAAATACTATTTACAAATAAATTATAAACGCTATTTACAAATAAATTAAAAAATACTATTTACATATAAACATAAGCCTACACAGGAAACTCTTCATCAACGTCCTCCTCCTCATCCACCTCCATTGGCTGCTGTTGCTGTTGGTTATTGAGGTGGTCTCGTCCTCCTCCAGCCAGTGGTGGGATGTCCTTGTGTCCCCAAGGCAAGGTGTGGATCCCATCCGCCAGGACATAGCGCTTGTCATCTTTCGGGCTCAGGGAAAGTTTCTCCACCTGGACTGTGAAGACGCGGTGCAGGTGGGACTGGAACCGGGTGTTGACGGTGGTCTTCAACACCTCGTTGAACAGGCATTCCCTGTAGTCGTCGGGGGTAAGGATGTTCTTGACGACCCCCTTGGCGACTCCCTTGGCGCGCTTGAGAGCCTTGGATCCCGTCTCCTCGCTCGGGTCCTCGATGTCCATGAAGTAAAGCTTAGAACGAAGCCCGAGGTACTCAAACAGGGATCTGCCAGCGCACTCATCCTTGAACTTGCCGATGACTTTAGCGTTGATGGGGCTGTAGCAGGGGTGGGACCTGGGGTAGGCGCTGGTGTCAAAGTCCTCCAGGTGTTCCATCATCTCCCTGTAGATGTCCTGAGAGATGATGTCAAACACGAAGCTGTCCGTGTCCATGTAGTCTACGGTCAGGCGGTCACCGTAGCGGTCCTTCATCTTGCGCAAGAACTCATACATGAGCCACTTGCTCAGCTCCAGGACAGACATGCCGATGTAGATGGGTTTGTCCAGAACGATGTTCACCCTGGCTAGATGGATGAGGGCTATGTCCTCTGTGTAGTAAGTGCGGTCCAGGAAGTTGGACTTGGCCACGTATTTGCTGAACCTCTCCGGAGTGCAGACCAGCTTGACGTTCAGGCGCTTGCGCACGTTCTCGATGGTCTTGCCGAAGACCGCATTGTTCATGAGCTTGAAAAAGTCCTGCTCAAACTTGGTCTTGGCCTTCTTCCTCAGCTCGGTGTTCATCAGGATGTAGGGCTCGAGCCATCGAGACTGGTGGAACGAGACGGCCCTGTGCACAGCCACAAGCTCCAGTCCATTGTTCAGCGCCTGCTGCAGGATCCTGTAGTGGCAGATGTAGTGCTCCTTGTTGTCCAGGGTGGTCACCAGCTTGGGGAACTTGCCTATTGGAGGCCGCTTAGTCTCACAGCAGTAGGGGAGGTCCCTGTGCAGGTCGTGGAGACGGGCGGGGTAGTTGAGGTCCACCTCCAGTATGTAGCCCCGGTCGGCTTCCGCGTCCAACGAGGCGATGTCCAAGGCGTCAATCTCCTCACGGCTGAGCCACTGGAAGTCTCCGGTGGGCAGGTACTGGGACATGGCCCAGCCGTACAAGTTATTGGCATCCAGGTACAGGAGGTGGCGTGTTGGCTCGTCGAGGCGTCGGTCCTCAGGGCGGCATCACTCATGGTTGGCCTTGGCGTAGCGGGTGATGGCCTGGGAGATACCTCCTCTGATGCCTTGCTCCACGAAGAGGTACATGTCAAAGTCCCGTAGCGTGTCCAGCTCCACGCCGCAGGTCTTGAGCATGACGTCCCAGGCGTAAGAGGGCAGGGTGTAGTAGTGTGCAGGGTCCAGTCCATACTCAGCCAAAGAGGTGTTGCGGAACTGCTCGAACACATCGGTGAGGAGGGCGATGTCACAGCGCAGGTACTTGTCGGCATAGTCCTTGAGGTGGTTGCAGTCAAAGACTCGCCACACGTTGAGGGCGTGCTCGTACTCCTCCTCCTTGATATCCTCCAGGGTCATGCTGTTTTTGAACGCGGCCCGAGGAGGAAGCTGTCTGGTGGAGTACAACGTGTCGTACGACGTGACAAAGTCGTAGGGGAACACGCCCTTCCTGCGCACCAGGTCGAAGAGCCGGTTGTCGGGGAACCGCTTCCTGGTCTCACGCATCTTATCCGTGGGAAGCCCCGCCGCCAGGTTGGCCAGGCTCATGGACAAGAACCTGTAAGTGTCCAGGAACCGCACCGCGAAAGATGACTGTCGTTGGTTGTCCCCGGGCTGGCCAAAGTGGAACCGCTTGGTGAAAGCGATGTAGCGCTCCTCCGTGTGCGCCAGCACGTCCACATCGCCGGGGTCAATGGCCAACTCCCGCACTATGAAGTGAGCGTCATAGTTGCACAGGTTGTGGAAATAGCAGTTGATGACCCGCTGCTCCCTGTACCGTAGGTTGCACGAGCGGTGCGCCGCTCCTCGGAACTCGTAAGGTGGGGCGTGGTTGTGGTCCCGCACCTTGACGTCCTGCTCGGTGAACTCCTCACCGCAGAGGTAGCAGCGAGTCGCCGCCAGGTACTCTTCCATCTCCTGCCGGGTCAGAGAAGGGTGCAGAGCTCTCATGCTGAACAGGAACTCCCACAGCATCAACACGTCCATCTTGAGCCTCTCCATAAACACCTTGGACGCGTCGACCCCGAAGTAGACCCGGGGTTCAAACTCCTCCAACCCCAACGAGTCCATGATCTGGTATGCAAAGGCGTATGGGACGTGCATGCGCATAGGTCTGGTCCCGGGTGGTGGTTCCGCAGGGTCGTCAGCGACGGGCTGAAGGGAGCACTCAAAGTCCGCGTAGATGCAGAACCTCTCTCGCCGGGTGTACTCGGGATGCGCGAACCGGATCTTCTCCTTTTTTGGCATGTCCAAGCGGAGAGGAGCCTTAGCGTAACAGTAACGCCTGTGCTCCTCCAAGCGCTGAGCACCCGTCAACCCGAGCTTGTTGGGCCGGTTGTCAAAGTAGGCGAAACACCTCTTGCAGATGTAGATCCTGTGGTCATGGGTGGTGAGCTGAGGGCGGACCAGTCGGCTCAAGTTCCTGATGAACGCGTAATGGCTGTTACCCTCAGTTGTCACGTACAGCAGGTCGCGATGGTCTTGGAGCTCCCGCCTACATATCTTCAACGGGTATACCCTGTTCTTGAACTCAGGTGTTCCACCAGGCCGTCTCCCCACCATCGCGCGCCCTATCCCATATACGTTCACGCTGATGGCGTTCTTGCGCTCAAAAGCCTTGATGTCCTTCAGTGTGACGGGGAAGCGCAGGTCGGTCCAGTCGTACCGGGCGATGATGTCCAAGGTGTACCTTGCGGGTCTCTGCTGATGCTCCGGGACGAACGCGGCCAGGATCGCGTACATGAAGCACATGTCATCGTTGTTTTGGACATTGATGACTGCGTGCGTGGCGTCAATGTCCTTTGGCAGCGGAATAAACGCCCTGCCTCCGAGCGGTATGTACTCATTCACGCGGATCTCCAGGTCACGTATGCGCAGGTAGGTCCATCCACTGCCCACCAACTCGCACTGCTCCTTCTTATTCTTGATCGTGTCGAACGTCGCGGAGAGGAAATCCCCCAAGTCAGAGGCCTCGGTCAGCGGGACGTTCTTCGTGTTGAAGGAGCGCAGGCAGGTGGCCCCATGGATGTTGGTGAACTCACATTCCAGGACCATGTTTACCTTGATGCTGGGATGCCTGCTCCTCACGTCAGTCAAAAGATCAAAGACCTCCTGGAACAGGAAGACGAGCGCTTCCTCAACTGTCAGCAGGGCGTCCATCGGTTGGGACAGTCGAAAGGTGAGGAGGCGTCTGCGGAAGGCTCGATGCACGAGCTGGAACGCTGGGAGACCGGCACCCTCCATCGGCTCCTCCTCTTCCTCACTAGACCCCAGTTGTGGCTCCCTGCTGGGCCCCGGTTGCGGCTCCCTGCTGGGCCCGGGTTGCGGCTCCCTGCTGGGCCCCGGTTGCGGCTCCCTGCTGGGTCCCGGTTGCGGCTCCCTGCTGGGTCCCGGTTGAGGCTCCCGTGGCTCCGCGATGGGTGATGGTGGTTGCCCGAAGAGGTCTCGGATGAGGTTCAACGCGATAGGGCAGCTGCGCGTCTGGTGGCGGTCCCGGTTATGACGGCGCATGAAGTCCCTGTCGCAGAAGGCGCAGCGGAACCTGGCTGCCCGAGCCTCCAACTCTGCTCCTCCGTCTACAACATATAACGAGAGTTACTACACTTATAAAACAACGGGGGGGGCTGCTTGGTTGGTTAGGTTAGGATAGAGGAAGCATGAAGGCGGGGGGGGGGCTGCTTGGTTGGTTAGGTTAGGTTGGTTAGGTTAGGATAGAGGAAGCATGAGGGGGGGGGTTACAGTTTATTATGTAAATTTTTAAATTCCAATTTAAAATTAAAAATTTAAATTTCTTTAAATATTTATTATGAGAAGCATTTTATAAAAAGGTAGTCATGATTATAGTTACTAACCTTGGAGCTCCTCCACAGGCTGTTGGTGGGCAGTAGTAATGTGCCGATTGAGGTTGTCCCTTCTTGTAAATCGTCTACCACAAACGTTACAGTCATGGCGTCTGTCGTTGTGGGTAGACTCTGCATGCCTCCTCAGGTTTTTGAAAAGGCTGAAGGTGTGACCACAGACCTCACACAAATGTTGGTTGTTCATCTACAACAACAAAGGATACTTAATAACGTTCTAGACGAATGAAAAATAAAATATTAAAAAAGAAACAACCATGATACGCTCAGAATAGCTTCACTGATTTATGTATGCCTCAAACATTGTAATGTCAGGTTCGAAATCAGTTAACTGGAAATTATCATTCGTTGGAAAGGCATAATACATTTAATAAAGAGCTGTTTTAAAACAGGGTTTAATTAAATTTGAGAGTACGTCCGAAATAAAATAAAATTTAAAATGGTTTAGTTAATAAAATATTTCTACTTACGTTTAATTAATGAAGGTAATCGAAGCAGGAAGAAGTCACTGGTTAGGAGCACACAAATGAGCACTCAAGTACATTCACAGATAAACTGAGGAGGATCATTAGGCACCGCTCATTAAATAACATAGGAAAACCACAAGTAAACAAGCGCTTGCCTCGAGGTATAACGGGGGATGGTGACATCATGTGGAGGAGGGCTTTGTGTAACTATTTACTTCAATTAATATTCATTTCAGTTCTTATAAATTTTACAAAAAAGGATTTACTGCAAACTGTTCCCCGTATCTGTTCCAATCGTTCACCAATAGTAAATACTGCTGTTCATACCGGATCCATTCCCAGTACTCCTTCTCGAATGGATAGTCCTCCGCGAGGTACCTTCTGCCCTCCTCTACCACCCACATCTCATAATCATCACGCGGAAAGGTATGGATGTTCTTGTACCGCTCCGCTCTCCACAGCAGGTCGCTCTCGTACTGTTCCAAGTCGTAATGGATCCTCGGAACGCACTCTGCCTTAAACTTCTTGTCAATACGTCGAACGCGCTTCCTCCACTCGTACCGAGGTTCAAATGGTCTCCACGCAGACTGGTATCTCACTCGCCTAACTTTCACAGTCTTTCCCTCCTCACCAACACTCACTTCAACTCGCTCAGTATCGCTGCTGCTGTCAGAGGACATGGTGCTGCGACTCTCGACCGTTAACTGAAGACAAGAGAGGAGTAAACAAGGTCGACCGTTAACTGAAAACAAGAGAGGAGTAAACAGGGGGGGGGATGATGTCACCGGGTGGGGGATGACGTCACCGGGGGGGGGATGACGTCACCGGGGGGGGGATGACGTCACCGGGGGGGGGGGCTCCTCGGCTCCTCAGTTTGCTAAAGTGGTCCAGAACCGGCCATAGCACCCTACTTACGTCCCAGTGGGTTGCACTCTGCTGCAGCGTAGGTCTGTTAAGTGTGCGTTGGGCCCGACGCGCAATTAAGAGATCCGCGCCCTTGCATGTTTAGTTAGTTTGTTAAGCATGTTAGATAACGCTTGTAGTTTGCTGCTAGGTAATGTAGTTAGTCTAATATATGTTAGTGTTTGGTATCGGTTTGAAGTGTCTTATTTACTAATGAAATATGTACTCCCGGCCCTACAGGTCCCTCAACAACCTTGGTCAAAACTTGGGTTCGCAGCAGCCTGACGCCGGGTGTTTGGGTCTACGTCCCACCGGGTTTCAGTGATACTGTTGACCTTTGCAAAACCGACCTTGGTTGTTCTTGTAAAAGTAACGTTAACTGATTAATTTTGTTTACATAGTTGATGGTAAAGTCTTTATTTTCAAAGTAATGTATCTTGCTTCTCATCCTTTTCCTAACCCCTCTAAGGTATGGCGCGCAAACCGACCTTGTGTCAATACGGCGCGTAAACCGGTTGACATTTCCCATCTTAACCTGAGAAAACTGTGTAAAATATAAAGTCAGTCTCTTGTTTAAAATCAGTCTCTTGTTTGTTGTCTTTTGTCCCCTTCCCAAATACAGAGCGGGGAATAGAGCAGTATGTTATGCTCTATTCCCCGCTTTGGCTTCATGTTCAGATGACCTTGGGACTTAGAAAATTCACGTACAAAGCGGGGAATAGATCGGTTTGTGGTCCAAGTGAGAATCAATTACTGCTCTATTCCCCGTTTCAATAATATGACCAAACGACCTTGACCCACTTCGGGACTTAGAAAATCCTCGTATTGTAATATCCCCCCCCCCCTTTGACGTAACATCCCCCCTTCCGCTTTGGTGACGTCACTTTGCCTTTATAAGCGGGAGCAGTCCGCAGTCTCGTCGCAGTAGCTTGCCGCCCGCTGTTTGGGTATACGTCCCAGTGGGTTGCACTCTGCTGCAGCGTAGGTCTGTTAAGTGTGCGTTGGGCCCGACGCGCCATTAAGAGATCCGCGCCCTTGCATGTTTAGTTAGTTTGTTAAGCATGTTAGATAACGCTTGTAGTTTGCTGCTAGGTAATGTAGTTAGTCTAATATATGTTAATGTTTGGTATCGGTTTGAAGTGTCTTATTTACTAATGAAATATGTACTCCCGGCCCTACAGGTCCCTCAACAACCTTGGTCAAAACTTGGGTTCGCAGCAGCCTGACGCCGGGTGTTTGGGTCTACGTCCCACCGGGTTTCAGTGATACTGTTGACCTTTGCAAAACCGATCTTGGCTGTTCTTGTAAAAGTAACGTTAACTGATTAATTTTTGTTTACATAGTTGCTGGCAAAGTCTTTATTTTCAAAGTAATGTATCTTGCTTCTCATCCTTTTCCTAACCCCTCTAAGGTATGGCGCGCAAACCGACCTTGTGTCAATACGGCGCGTAAACCGGTTGACATTACCCATCTTAGCCTGAGAAAACCTTGTAAAATATAAAGTCAGTCTCTTGTTTAAAATCAGTCTCTTGTTTGTTGTCTTTTGTCCCCTTCCCAAATACAGAGCGGGGAATAGAGCAGTATGTTATGCTCTATTCCCCTCTTTGGCTTCATGTTCAGATGACCTTGGGACTTAGAAAATTCACGTACAAAGCGGGGAATAGATCGGTTTGTGGTCCAAGTGAGAATCACTTACTGCTCTATTTCCCGTTTTAATAATATGATCAAAAGACCTTGACCCACTTCGGGACTTAGAAAATCCCCGTATTGTAATATATATTTACTCGTTACAACATTATTACCCCCACCGTATAACACTTGCACTCCCCACCACTATCAGTATGTATAAAAGAGGGTCCCCCAGCACTAGTAAAATCATTCTTCCTCTTGTGCTGTTATACCTCACACCATGGCACACATTAGGAAGCAGACACAACCTCTCAAATTGAAACCTTCTGCTTCGTCTTT
Organism: Allygus modestus; assembly: GCA_963675035.1. Taxonomy (NCBI): domain Eukaryota; kingdom Metazoa; phylum Arthropoda; class Insecta; order Hemiptera; family Cicadellidae; genus Allygus; species Allygus modestus. Next base: position 57,536,461 of record OY776114.1, read on the forward strand.
GCCCGCCTCTACCACTCCGTCTTCTGCGGTTCCATCCATCCTTCGGACAGCCCTGATGTTAGCTAACATCGTCCCGGAGAACTGTCCACCACTACCTGCTGCGTCAACGACTTACACAAGTCCTTCACCTCTTCCGTCAACTTCTCGTGCTGTTTCTCCAAGTCCTTCACCTCTTCCGTCGACTTCTCGTGCTGTTTCTCCAAGTCCTTTGTCAACGTCTCGTGCTGTTTCTCCAAGTCCTTCTACATCTTCAAGTTGTTCTACATGTTCATCAAAGTCTTCCAAATCGTCTGCTTCTTCATCCTCATCAACATCAAGTTCGAGACCAAGCCAACCAGCCACCCAATCATCTTCTCCAACCAGACCTTCAGTAATCTGCACATATACTTCATCTCCTTCAGAGAAATTTAAACAACTTAAATCTGTACAAAGGATGTGCATGCTTCCTGCACAACAATGTAATTATATATTCAAAAAAGGTGCTAAGAAAGGTGAACGCTGTGTTAAACGTTGTATTTTAAATGAAGAAACGTGCAGTCTTCATTTAAAATTAAACCATGGCGCATCTCCTTCTTCACCACGTGCAACAGTGGTGCCAATTAAAATTCGAATTAACAGGCTTTGTAAAAACAAACGCTACTTCTTTGTTAAAATAAAGGACTTTGCAAAGGTGTTGGTTCAATGTGAAGGTAAACTGTACTATGTAGAGTTACCTAGAGCCATGGACCTCCACGTCAAAAAACCTACCCACAAGGACTATTTAATTCGAAATGATACAGGTATCACTGTGTGGAAATCATTAAAATAATAATATAAATAAAAAGACCAAAAGTTTATTCCAAATTAAATAAAGCATTTTTTCCAAATTAAAAAAAAGTGTGGACAACCTATTTACAATTTGTAGCATATGCTGCAGAGTGTAAATAAGTTGTCCACACTTTATTTTGCAATGTTACAACGACCTTGACCTAGATAACGGACTTGGATAATTTACACTAAGTCAAAGATAAACTTAAAAGGAAAAAGGAGAAATATTATACTAAAGTCATTATTCAACAGTAAAGAGGGGAGGGGGTAAGCGGGTATTTAAGCGAGCGATTCGGAATATAATTATTAGTTGTATCATCATGAGCGTCAACAGCAACACATGGGGAAAGGAAATTAACGAAGAGGAGTTGTACGCAATTGCTGAGGCTGCAGAAATGACTGAAGTTTTTAAGATTAATAAGGTTGCGGAGAATGATGCTCAGTCACATCCGCAACAAACTACATCATCGATGCAGTCTACAACGCAGCAACCAAGACCCTATCATGTTATCCTGGAGGAGTATAATGAGGCAATGAGGTACGCCTTTACAAAGTGGTGTGCACAACCGCGTTCTCCTGAACAATGGGAGGAGCACGATGCAGACTTTCGCCTGGTTGGAGACTTAGAACTTGAGCTTCAAAGAGCAAAGGTTGCTCAATAGTGAGAAGATTTATTGTTTACTTTAGAATACAGAGCGGGGAATAGATCAGTTTGCGGTCCAAGTGAGAACCACTTACTGCTCTATTCCCCGTTTTGGTAATTTGTTCAGATGACCTTGGGACTTAGAAAATTTTTGTTTGGTAAAAAACAACATTAAAATATATATATATATATCTCCTCCCTAAAACTTGCACTCCCCACCACTTCCATTGGGTATAAAAGAGACACCTTATCGATGATAAAATCAGTCTGCTGCTTGTGTTCGTTCACCTCAGACACCATGGAGCACATCAGAAAACCAACTTCTGCCACCTCTTCTTGTACTGTTTCATCCTCTGCTGTCCCATCGATACTTGTCCAGGCTATGATTTTATCTCACATTCTTCCAGAAACAGGTAGTACGTCACCAAACTCCAACTCGAGATCTCTCAAAGCCAAAAGAAGCAATGCTAGTTCTCGGAAATTGAGAGCGAGAATCGCTGACCGATATAAAATATTAAAAACCATATTACCATCCTCCAATCCGTATGATTCTAAATTATCCACTATAAAAAATACAATAAAGTACATTGCAAACCTTCAATCGCAGCTCCAAGATCCGCTTTCAATTCGCGAAGAAATCTCGAATACCCCTCTACCTTTTGAAGCAGTTTTCCTTAAAGAGGATGAGTTGGCGGATGAACATTTCTTCGCTGAAAACCCTTCAGCCTACAAACAAATCTTCCTCATGGATGAAGATCAGGATGCGTAAGCTTAACAAATTAAAGACTTTTAAAATACAAAGCGGGGAATAGATAAGTTTGCGGACAAAGTGAGATCCGCTTACTGCTCTATTCCCCGTTTTGGCAACAGGATCAAACGACCTTGAGGACTTAGAAAATAATCAATTGGTACAAAAAGAAAAATATTAAAAATCATTATTATTTCTTTACAACAAAATCCCTTCCCTAACCCTATTACTCCCACCACCTACAGCGAGTATAAAGGGGGTCTCCATTGCCGGTAAAGATCATTCTGCTGAAAATGACTGCATCGGCTCCTTCTATCTCTGTAGCAACTCTAGTAGTTAGCAGAAGAGTTGAAAACATCGATCAGCTGCTTGCTGTAAGAAGATTACTGCACAAGTATCTTGTCATAGAGGTTGGTTGTGAACTGTACATGTGGAGGCCAACAGGTGAAGTGTATAGTAATGAAAATGAAGCATACAAAACAAACGATAGTAAGAAGTTATTTAAAATTTTTGCTAATATGGTTAGGTTAATCGAAAAGGGATGGATAATCAACATAACGTTCTATATCAAACCAAACCTTTAACTGAATCAAAAAAAAGGAAAAAATTTAAATACAGAGCGGGGAATAGATCAGTTTGCGGTTAAAGTGAGAATCGCCTACTGCTCTATTCCCCGTTTTGGTAATATAATCAGACGGCCTTGACCCACTTACATGATGGGTATTAAAGCGCGATGTTGCAGAGACCGATTATTACAAGAGGGGTTTGTTTTGTGTCTTTATTACACTACACGTTAGGTTAGCGACTTTTTCCCAAACAAGACATTGAACCAGCTATATTCATTGTAAAAGGGTGGGGGTAAACATATATATATAAGGCAGTCGGCTTCGGAGTATAGTTATTGTTCAGCTATGGATAGCCCAGGAGGATCGTCTAACTTCGATGTTAAAGGAAAGGAGGAGAATGATAGAGAGAAAAGAAGGTGTGCTAGAGAGAGAAAAAGGATTGCAATATTGAATGAAGCCTATAATTTATTACGAACAAAATTACCTTTTCTCGAACCGAACGCTTCAAGACTTTCTACTATAAAACACGCCATAAAATATATTGATATGTTGGAAATGTTATCACAAAATACATCGTTTCAACTGCCTGAAGAATTGCTAACGATGGAAATTGATCAACTTTCTTCAACTAACTAAGAGACTTTGGAAATACTGAACAGCGGAAGACAGAACGGGGAATAGATCAGTTTGTGGTTAAAGTAAGAATCACTTACTGCTCTATTCCCCGTTCTGGTAATAGGTTAAGGCGACCTTGACCTACTTACAGGACTTAATCATTTGTGTTACAATAATACCTCTTCCCTATTACTTTTTCCTACCACTTGCACTTTCATCACTTACCCCCACCACCACCGGAATCGGGGTATAAAAGGTGGTTTTGTATTAGTGGTAACATCAGTCTGCTACTTGGAATCATGTCGCCCAGAGATAACATTTTCCCTTCTAAGAAGACTATACTGGAAATGATTAAAAATATTCCAGTAAATATAAACGAAGATGAAGACGAAGACGATTCAGAGATGGAAGATGAACTGTTTAGTGATCTTGAACTACTAAGTGAGTTTGCTAGCAGTGAACCATATGCTGGAGAGATGGAGCTGTTGGAGTTGTTGACTGACGACGACGACGATGATGATAATGAACCAGAATGTCATCATCAGTTGCTCTGTTTGGAGGAAATGGACCTTGTTGATAGTGGAACCCCTCCAAGCAGTATTAATATCGATGACGTAGTTTTAGATCCGGTCACAGGGAACTTTTGTGTTCGTCGTCGGTTATTTAGTGATATGAGCTCATCGGAAGAATCTGAATAAATTTTTGTTGTCTTCAAATAGTTTACTTTAAATACAAAGCGGGGAATAGATCAGTTTGTGGTTATAGTGAGAATCACTTACTGCTCTATTCCCCGTTTTGGCAAATTTGTTCAATGACCTTGACCTAAATACAGAAATTTGTAGCCTCCAGCTACAATAGTAAATATAAAATGCAAAAACAAAAACAAATAGTAAACTTAACGTACCCCCACCACTTTTGCTAGGGTATAAATAGAAGGGCATTTGCAGTGTTGTTCATTATTGCCTTGACCCTTGTGGAGATCGCACCTACATTATGCATCGCTGCGATATTTGCAAGTCTTCATTTAAGGATGAATTTATTTTAATGATTCATAAAGAATTAAAACATAACAACAACCAAGATGAAAAGTATGAAGAAGAAGAATTGAAAGAAATAGATCGAATGTTAGCTCAACACCAACATTCCAGACCAAGTGTTATTCAATATGCATCATCATCATCGACTTCTACGCCTGCTATGTCTACACTTCACCGTCCTTCAACATCATCATCTGCATCGACTTCTACGCCTGCTCTGTCTACACTACATCGTCCTTCAACATCATCAGCTGCATCGACTTCTACGCATGCTCTGTCTACACTTCACCGTCCTTCAGCATCAACAGCAGTAAATGTAAAACTACATGCCCGAGCACTTCCGGGTAATGTAGTAACCCACTTCAAAATTGACAACGCAAAATTACAACTCGAAGAATTTTTAAATAACGCAAAAGGATTGGTAATCAACACTTTGCAAAATGAATTAAAAAGATTAAATTTTATCAAATTTGGACTATTAATGGATGCTTTATTTACAAACATTCAAAATGAAACTTCACCGAGAGGGTTTTTAACAAAAAACCGAACTATTATGTTTTCGTCAGATATTGATTCAATCGTATCTGAATGTTTTGAAGAGCTAATGACAAAAATACAAGAACATGAAGGAAGAGGCTCAGGATGGAGTTTGTTAAGCATCACAGGGCTAGACTTAAGAGTACACAAACACGGTTATGGAATTCGTGGCAGTAGCTATATCCCTTTACCAAAAAAGATTAGTGATACCAAATCCTGCATCAATGTACAAAATCAAGATACTGAATGTTTTAAATATGCCATGTTGGTCAAATATGTAACAGACAATCCGATAAGACCAAGTCACAAATATGAAGAAGTACAACATAGATATAATTTTCAAGGGATGACTTACCCTGTTGCTATAACAGACGTTTTAAAATTTGAAAAACAAAATCCTTCAGCTTCTATCAACCTATTTGGATTGGATTCGTCAAACAATGTGTACCCCTTGCGTATAACACCAAATGAGCGCAGAGATCATACCGATTTGTTATTGATAACTAAAGGTGATATTTCACACTTTGTGTATATCAAACAATTTGAAAGTCTTGTTTCTAAACAATTATCCAAACATGAAAAAAAGATGACAATTTGCAAAAGATGTTTTTGTCACGTAAACAAAGAACTAAGAAGGGGAGGATCAGATTGGCTTGTAGAACACCAACGGCTATGTAATGAAAACTATGAAGTAAGAATTAAATTGCCGCATCCTAGCAGAGCTCAGATAAAATTTGACAAAGTAATCCAACAATACCGTTTACCTGTTGTTGTGTATGCTGATTTTGAGGCGTCTTTACTTCCGCTCGAACATCAAGAAGAAAACGTAACAAGAAGAAGCAAATACCAGCAGCACACACCAAACAGCTACTGTTTGATGATAAAATCAACACTGTCTGAAGAACATTTGCGAAGATATGAATTAACAACAACACCGAAGATATATCGCGGTGAAGAAGCAGCTCGAAACTTCGTCGATGACTTATATATCATAGCTGGGAAAGTTGAAGAAATGTACAGAAATGTGGTACCGATGATTCCTATGAATGAAGATGAAATTCAACGACACGACTCAGCAACAACATGTTATTTGTGTATTAACACTTTTACACTGACCAACAGTAAAGTGCGAGACCATGACCATCTAACAGGAGCTTACAGAGGTGCAGCCTGTAACTCTTGCAATTTAAACTATAAACTTCCAAACTTTATCCCCGTTGTTTTACATAATCTTAGTGGATACGACTCCCACTTTATAATCCCAGAATTGGGCAGAGATAATGGAGAAATAGATGTCTTGGCAACAACCATGGAAAAATTTATAAGCTTCTCTAAAAAAGTTGGTAAAATAAAACTAAGATTTGTTGATTCATTCAGATTTATGCCTTTTAGCCTTGCAAAATTAACTAAAAATTTAAGAAGACAAGATTTGATTGAAACAAGTAAAATTGTGCCTAATGATAAAATGGATTTAGCTCTTCGAAAAGGAGTCTTCCCCTATGATTACATTGACGGACTGAATAGATTTGATGAAACATCACTTCCTACACCAGATAAATTCAAAAACAAACTTAATGATGAAGAAATAGAACCTGAAGATTATCAACATGCACTTCGAGTATGGAACGAGATGAATATGGAGACCTTAGGGGATTACTCAGACTTTTATGTCAAACTAGATGTGACCCTTCTTTGTGATGTGATTGAAGAATTTCGAAACACCTGTTTTGCCGCATATGGATTGGACCCTTTACATTCGTATACTTCTCCAGGATTAGCTTGGCAAGCTATGTTAAAAGAAACAAAATGCAAACTCCAACTTTTAACAGATATTGACATGGTTTTAATGATTGAAGCAGGTGTAAGAGGTGGATTGGTTCAAAGTGTTACCAGACATGTTAAGGCCAACAACAAATACCTTCCTAATTACGACGAAACTAAACCAACAACCTATTTGGGATATTTCGATGCAAACAACTTATACGGATGGGCTATGTCAAACCCACTTCCATATGATAATTTCAAATGGGTTAACCCCGACTCTATTGGCGATATTTCACAAATTCCAAAACATGGTGACACTGGATATATTTTAGATTGCGATTTTGAATACCCGGAACATTTACACGATCTCCATTACGACCTCCCACTCCTCGCTAAAACAGAAGTTTCTCCAACTGGAAAACACCCTAAATTAATGATGACTCTAAATAATAAACAGCGCTACGTGGCTCACTTTTGGGTAGTCCAACAAGCCATCGAATTAGGACTACGTATTACAAAAATTAATAGAGTTTTGGAATTTTCTCAGTCATGTTGGTTAAAACCTTACATTGATTCAAACACCACCAGAAGAGCAGCCGCTACATCAGAATTTCAAAAAGACTTTTTTAAATTAATGAATAATGCGATATTTGGAAAAACATTGGAAAACAAAAGAAGACACAAAAATGTTAAACTTGTTACTGACGCAAAAAAGCTACAGAAACTCGTACAGCAGCCAAACTTTGGAACATCTATAATTATTAATGAAAGACTTGTAGCAGTGTCTATGAAGAAGACGAGTGTGAAGATGGATCGTCCTTTATATATAGGCATGTCAATCTTGGACATCTCAAAAACACACATGTACGATTTTCATTATAACAAAATGGTTGCCTTCTATGGAAGAGAGAACATTGGCATTAGCTACATGGATACAGACGCTTTTGTGTATTGGATTATTACAAATGATATGTATCAAGATCTTCGTACATTTGTTTACAAAAACGAATTCGATTTTTCTGACTACCCAAAGACCCATCCTAACTACGACCAAGACAAAAACAAAAAAGTACTGGGCAAATTTAAAGATGAAGCAAATGGAGTTCTACTTGAAGAGATTGTTGCACTTATGTCAAAACTGTATTCCTTAAAACTATATGATGAAAAAGAAGACGAGAAGAATAGCTATATTAAGAAAGCTAAAGGTGTAAAGAAATTATATTTAGAAAAGAAAGTTATTTTTGATCAATACAAGCAATGTTTATTTGAAGATAAAGTCATTACAGCTAAATTCAATACAATTAGAAGTTTTAACCATCAGATATACAGCCTAACAGAAGTTAAAAAAGCACTTTCTTCCAATGATGATAAACGACACATTCTTCCAGACAACATCCACACTTTACCATTCGGCCACTACTCCCTCAACCCTATTGACGAGTAACCTTTTCATCGTCCTAGATCCTTTATCCTTTTCCTTTCCGTAAAAAAGGGGAAACACAGCAATGTTAAGCTGTGTTTCCCCTTTTTTACACAAGTTTTGAATGACCTTGAACTATATGTATATATAAGGAGATTTATACCAACGAATATTTAATACCATATCAGCTGCCTTCGTGAAACCATCATGTCAGACCTGAAGGAGAAGATTATTAATGAACTACACAAACCTGCAAGAATAAAGTTTCCAAGAAGAAATACTGTTATAAAAGGGATAAATGATCTATATCAAGCGGATCTAATTGAAATGCGACCGCATAGCAGAATAAACAAAGGATTTAAATATATACTCACAATTATTAATTGTTTTACAAAAGTTGCAGACGCTTTGCCTCTAAAGGACAAGACTGGTAAAAGTGTAACAGAAGCCATGGAAATAGCCATAAAAAGAGATAAAAACAAAATTAAACATTTACAAACTGATGATGGAACAGAATACTTTAATACAAACTTTGCACAGTTAATGAATAAATATAAAATAAATCATTATTCTACAAATTCAGAGAAAAAAGCAGCTATTGTAGAAAGATTCAATAGAACCTTGAAAGGAGCACTGTATAAACAATTTTCAAAAAGAGGTTCTTACGTATGGTATGATGTTTTACCACAATTAATAAATGATTATAACAACAGGTTTCATAGAACTATTGGTATGAAACCTAACAAAGTAAATAGAAGAAATGCAAAAGATGTATTAAAACGCATAAAGAAAAATACAAAGCCTAAAGTAGAAAAAATGCAGCCAAGAAAATTTAATGTAAGTGATAAAGTACGGATTAGTAAATATAAGGGAGTGTTTACCAAGAAATACCTTCCCAATTGGACGAATGAAGTTTTTACAGTGTATAAAGTGCAACCGACTGTACCTGAAACGTATATTCTAAAAGATAACAAAGGAGATTTGTTGCAAGGTGCATTTTATGGACATGAAATGTTAAAGTCAACAGTAGGTGATGTATATCTTGTTGAAAAAGTGTTACAAAGAAAAAAGGACGCAGTTAAAGTGCGGTGGTTAGGGTTTAACAAAACTGAGGATTCATGGATACCTATAAAGGACTTGGTTTAATGCAAGCAACTCATTTCATCGTTAACCTTTGAGCAGGATGGAGATTATTCACCATAAAGATCGATTCAATATTAATAACATAGATGATTTAACTGTGGATAACGTTAAAATCAACAATGGTAAACACGGCAGTTTACTTCCAAACACTGTTCGATGTATAGTAAGTGGCCCCTCAAACTGCGGAAAGACCAATGTTGTCTTTAATTTGATCACTAATCCGCAGGGATTAAGGTTTAATAACCTATATATTTTTTCAAAGTCTCTACATCAACCAAAGTATCAATTGCTGGATAAAATCCTATCTGATGTGTCTGATGTTAATTTTTACAAATTTAACGCTAGTGATAGCATTATGCAACCAAACGAAGCGAAACCGTATTCTGTATTTATATTTGACGATGTATCTTGTGAAAATCAGGATACTATTAGAAACTACTTTGCCATGGGAAGACATAATAACATCGACAGCATATATATAGGACAAACTTATAGCAAAATCCCAAAACAACTTATCAGAGATAATGCAAATATTCTAATTGTATTCAAACAAGATGATACTAACCTAAAACATATATATAACGACCATGTGAATGCGGATATGCCATTTGAAAAGTTTAAAGAGCTTTGCGGAAAAGCATGGGCGGAAAATTATGGATTTTTGGTTATTATGAAAGATCAAGCTATAAAAGATGGTCGTTATAGAATAGGTTTTGATAAATTCGTTTTAATACACTGATTAGCGGTATTACTGTACAAGTCGTCAAGGTGTGAAGATGGTTAACCAGGAAAAGCTATTAAAGGAAATAAAATCACTTAGTGATTCTATTAGACAAAAAAACCGAGCTTTAAAATCAGGTATAAATGAAAGAGAGCAATTTTTAGAAACAACATTCAAACCTGTTACTGAACCTTTAAAGCTATTAGCACAAAATATGGAAAAACCTTCAATTCGCTTCGAAGGAGACAAAATGCTACCAATTTCCAAATATGAAGAAGATTTTCAGAATGATGAAAGTTCTGACCAGTTACAAACATCTGAAGAAAGCGACGAGTATGAAGAAAGCGGAGATATAGGAGATTTAAGGGAAAAGAACATTGCAGGAGATACAAGTACAGAAGATACAAGTGCGGAAGATACAAGAGCAGAAGAAGAGGATATCAACCCATCCAACTTAAGCAAATTAGGCACAGATATTATGTTTAAAGGAACACTTGGAAGAAAATATACATTAAAAATGTTACATGGCACACATGCTAATCGAAATTATCATACATATGGAGCTAGAATAGAGGATAAAGGATTAATGATTGGAGATAGAAAGTTAGATATAAACGAAAATGATGATATAGTTATTGGTGATAAGAAATATAAAGGTACAGCAGGTTTGTTTGAACTCATCTTTAAAAATAATCCTGGTAAATATACTAAAAAGGATTTACAATTGTTTAAAAATATACTAGAGTATACAAATGCACATAGAAAAAAATATTCCAAAGACCTACCTATTCATAGAAACAGGTCAATAAAATACACAAACATTATATCTAGTCTTTTCCCCTCGAAATCAAATAAAGCTCCAATTAAAAGAAGAGCTTTATCTTCTGCTGAATTAAATGTTTTGCATAAAAAAAGAAAAACAACTGATCCTACTACATCTGGAAGGGGATTATTAAAAAATTTGTATAAAACCAATATAATATATTACAACGATATAAATAAGTTAGTTGATCGAATGAGGTTATTACATGAAGCTATGGAAGCCGGGCTCACTGGTTTAGAAAACGAATGGGTAGCTTTGGTTGATGAACTGCGAAAACGAGAAATAATTGTTCAGTAGACGTATATATATATATATATATATATATATATATATATATATATATATATATATATATATATATATATATAGTAAGAACCTAAACGATAGCGATTCAGTTACATCATGAGTGTGGACAAGTTTGGACGGTATTCCGAGTTTGGAGTAAAATCTGGATATAGTGAAAAAAGAGCTGGGTTTCCGTTAACACCTGATGGTAATTATAATTTTGAAGGAAAAGTAATTCAAAATGTTGGTGATCCGCTTTTGTCTTCTGATGCGGTTACGGTACAATACATGGATAAAAGAACCCCGATTGTACACGAAGACCATTGGGGATTTTCCGGTAAAAGGTTAAGCAATATAAAACATCCCATTTATGATGGTGAAGCAGTAAATTTAGCGACTTTAAAATTGTTAACGATTTACAAAAATAATGAAACTGATACAAGCTATGATGTAAAAAAATTAAAATTGTCAAATGTAGGTGATTGTGAGCAGGATGGAGACGCTGTAAATAAGAAAATATTTGATATAGTACACAAGAAATGGACTACAGAATATGAAAAACATATGGAAAGGTTTGGTGCAGCTTTATTTAATTATATCCATCGGGCTTCAGGAAGAGCTGTAGCTTCAGATGTTGACAGCCACAATTATTTAGACTGGAAAAAGATACACAATCCAGAAAAACCTAATCAATTAGATAAACCGTCTGAGCCTTCTAAAGTCAAGACATTAGGAAAGGGGGATAAAGTGAATGTGATTAATGAACCAACAGAAAACGATGAAGATTATATAAGAGAAAAAAGAATTTAAATACCCATGATAAGGGATAAAGCATCAGTTATATTCGAGAGATGATACAGAGAGGATGATGGAATCCAATATTACTGCGTGGAGTTTAATATCTCAAGAGCCGAGATTTCCCCAAGGAGTGCTGACAGATGGTTTTGTTCAACGGTTTGATAGATATATGGATTGGGAACAACTTTCCATACACTACCTCTTCACAATGACTATGTTAAGAATTTATTTTCACAGAGTTAACTGGATTCATATTTTACAAAGACAACAGTTTTCAGAAAACTTCCTTGTAGAGATGACATCAAATTTTAATAACTGTTGGGAAGTAATAAGTAAATATCAAAATCTCTCTGAAAATTACATTGACAATTTTAAAGATAAACTAGACTGGAATGTGTTATTTAATTACCAACGATTAAGTGGCAAGTTTCTAAGGGAACATGACAACTATTTAGATTTTATTCATTTTACCGAAAACAACGATACCATCACCAGCGGAGAAACATTTGAAACATCTTCAGTTACACCTTATTTCTATTTTTACTACTTTTATTTATTATGTCTACATTTAATTAATTAATCCATTTCTATATAATAAATGGATTTTAAACAGTATATATAATACAAGAAGCCAAGACTAATATTACATTCATTGTAAAACATTTATAGAGTGCACCTACTGATTGTAAGTTTGGCTATAAATAGTTATGCCGAGGGCTAAACGCATCAGTCATAATCGAGAGAGATTACAGAGAGGAAGGGGAATAGCATCAACAGCATTTTCTCTATTAAGTAAACCGGTTGGAGCTATAGTTAACAAGGCGATTGATTTATTACCTGTGGAATTACATTTACCTGGAGGATATCAATATTGTGGTCCTGGAACCAAATTAGAGAAACGGCTTGCTAGAGGAGATCCTGGAATAAATAAGCTTGATCAGGCTTGTAAACAGCACGATATAGCGTATTCCAAATTTGGTGATACAAAAAATAGATCAATAGCGGATAGAGCACTTTCTGAGAAAGCTTGGCAAAGAGTAAAATCTAGTGACGCGAGTATTGGTGAAAAAGCAGCGTCTTTAGCAGTAACAGCAGCAATGAAAGCAAAAACTACGTTTGGAGGAGGAAAGAGAAGAAGGCGTGGGAAAAGACCCGCTAAGAAACAAGGAGGTAATATCAGAAGAAAACGTCGATCTACTAGTGGTAAAGGTAAAAAGAAACCAACAATATGGTCAATGATAAAAAAGGGAGGAGGACTATACCTAAGACCGTATCGTGTGTATTAAATAAGAAAGAGCAATTAATAATTAAAAACAAAGAATTAACCAATGAAGAACTGATTACATATGCTTCTTGTTTGAAAATCCCATTTTTTAGAGGAGTATTTATGAAAGATGAATTACCGGTTAAAATGTGGAAAAATGAGACTGGTATAGTAAATTTGGATAATAGTGAAGGATTAGGCACTCATTGGGTGTGTTACAAGAAACTTGGTGAAACGATTTATTATTTCGACAGTTTTGGAAACCTTCCACCACCGAAAGAACTTCAACAATACTTTCGTGCGGCAGAAAATGTTTTTTACAATTATACAAGAAAACAACCTGATGATACATCCATTTGCGGTCATTTATGTTTAGACTTTTTAGCTAAAAGTGTTAGTCAACTTTAAGATGTCTTCGTATACAGTGTTATTAACCGGTAACTCATGTACTTTGCGCAGTATTCTGTTTCCAGCGCTACGTTTGCAAAAAGGAAGACTATGGGAAGCCGCATTATTGGATTTAACAACATATAACTCTATTCCAAACGTTAGTGAAGGAATTAATAACAAAATACATTATTACAAGACAAAAGATAATAAAGGAAAATATTCAGCTTTGGAAGAATTCAGTTTACCAACAGGAGCTTATGAAATTGATAATATAAATGAAGTTATACAAAAACATATGGGAAAAGAAAATATAACGATAAAAGGCAATAACAATACAATGAAAGCCGAAATTACTTCTAAGTATTATATTGATTTTGGCCAAGAACGTTCAATTGGTAGTTTATTGGGGTTTTCTAAGGAAACAAAGGTATTAGAACCTAATACAACTCATTCTGGGAATAGAACTGTGACGATCATCAAAGTAAACAGCATAGACATTACATGTAACATTATACAAGGATCCTACAGAGATGGAGAAAATCGGCATATATTACACACATTCTACCCATCAGTCGCACCGGGTTTCAAGATAGTAGAAAAGCCTCAAAACCTTGTGTACCTACCGTTAAACACCAGTTTCATTTCAGACATCGTGCTGAACATAGTGGATCAAGACGGAAACCTTATTGACTTTCGAGGAGAAGCTATTACTGTAAGAATACATATAAAATCATCCGCTTAGATAATGGGGTTATCATTTAAAAAGAGAGAGCCAACCAGCAAAGAGGTCAGTAGCTCATCAGCTGTAGAAGGATTAACAAGTGACAACATTCGTTTTCTAGAAGAAATTGGATTAAAGGTCATTAACAATGGATATACTGGATATAGCGCAGGGCCCAACATTCGACGAGACCTTATGGGAAAAGGAATATCACACGCACAACCCTTACGCTTCGTCCAAATTAAACAATAACGATGAAATTAGGATTCCTATACAACAACAAGACATTTATACTCTTCCATGCGAAAGTTATTTATATATTGAAGGAAAAGTAACAAAAGCTGACGGTACTGTTGGAACCACTGTTCCGTTCATAAATAATCCTATGGCATTTTTGTTTGACGAGATTAGATATGAAATTTCAGGAGTTACAGTCGATTCAACAAAAAAGGTTGGAATTTCCAGTACATTAAAAGGATTAGCGTCTTTAACACCAAATGAGAAGAATCTGTTAGCTATTGCAGGATGGGTTGCACCAGACAAAAGTATAATTACTCCTGACGCTTCGGGAAACTTTGATTTTTACGTACCTTTAAGATTACTTTTAGGATTTGCTGAAGATTACAGAAGAATAATAATAAATGTAAAACAAGAACTAGTTTTATTAAGGTCATCAAACGATAATGATATTATTAAAGCATCTGCTGGAACAACTGAAGCCAATTTAGACTGGAAACTAACATTAGACAAGATTGTTTGGAGAGTACCACATGTGCGACTAAATGATGAACACAGGATTACATTATTAAGAAAGTTAAAATCAGATCGAGACATTGTAATGCCATTCAGAAGCTGGGAGTTTCATGAATACCCCGTTTTACCTTCAACACAACGGCATACATGGACTGTAAAAACTTCTACTCATTTGGAAAAAGCGAGATATGTAATCTTTGGATTACAAACAAAGAAAAAAAGTATATTAACTGAAAATTCTGGTGAATTTGACCATTGTAAATTAACAAACTGTAAAGTGTTCCTGAATTCACAATTCTTTCCCTACGACAACTTTAATATCTCTTTTGATAAAAAAAGGTACAGTGTTTTATACGATATGTACGCTAGGTTCCAAAATTCATATTACGGCAAAACAAACACACCTCTACTATCTCCCGTACAGTTTGAATCGAAAGCTCCGATTGTTGTAATTGATTGCTCCAAACAAAACGAATCTGTAAAATCGTCTAGTGTTGATATAAAGATAGAAATGGAATTTCAAGAAAACGTACCTGCAAATACATCTGCGTATTGTTTAATTTTGCACGATAAAATTGTTACATACACACCGTTGAATGGTATCGTAAAGACGGTATTGTAAAACGTTGTACCACCACCGGCACCGCCACTGTCGCTAACCTATAAATAGCGGAGCAACAATGCAGGTCTTCAGTTGATCGTCTATCGTCGCATGGGCAACATCTTCTACAAAATGAGTTCTCCATCTGTTGTACAAGGTGATGCAGAAATAGCACCGTTATTGGAACGTGATAATACCAGCGAAGCAGAAATTATCAAGGAAATAACTGCATTTTTAAAGTTTGGTAAAAGAGATAGAGAGGAGGAAAGTAATGCAGACCCATCAAAGGTAGTACCAAAAAGGAAGAAGAAAGTTGAAGAAAATATTCCTCCTCACATTTTAACTGAAGTGTTTTTGCGAATCTTTTACCCCATCTCAGCATGCATCAGTAAAAGTGTATCAGTTTGATTGATAAAGTCATTGGATTATTCCCCTACAGTAATTCTACACCATGGAACAAAAAAGGTTTTATTTTCGCAAAATGCTTGGGAGTCATTTTTGAAACATGTACATTTAATAGAATGTTATTTAACTAACAGTTTGTGTGGAAGAAAAACACATATTCGACTTTTGGATTGTGACAATGAAATCGATATTGTTAAACATCGCGGACAACTACAAGTGCGAATTAGAGACTTGACTCAACATGAAAATAAGATTCTACTGTCACGTGAAGAATTCTACGTTTTAAACTACGCAACAGAACCTATTACAAGGTACATGAGACAGTTGGTATTTGCAAGCGCTATTATTAAAGAATATTTGGTCGATACTTTGGAAAAACAACCTGATAGCACCATCGTGTACGGACCTGTGGATACATCTATTTTTAATAGAATACCTCATGAAGTTTGCATGTGGAGAAAGTTAAAGGATTTTGAACCACTTGTAGAAATCGCTACAGAAGCTACAGAAGAAACAACAGAGGAAGAAGAAACGGAAAAAAAGAAGACGAAGAAAACGAAACACGAGAAGAGGAAGTTAAAAAAGACTAAAGTTTAACTTAGTAAAGAAGAACACACGTGGGGTAGGCCTATTGGGGACGGTGCCCACGTTAAATATACACCAACGCGCCTGCAACTGTACGGCCTGGTATTTAACCTACCGTGGTGTGGAAAACAGTTTAGTTGATCGTTAGGTGTCATGATGAGCGGAGGGGATGAAGAAGTGAGTGTAAAGCCTTGTGTAATAGAATTTCAAGCATTTCGAAATAATGATGATAGGTTTATTATCAAGGAATTAGTAATTTTAGACTTGCTTACATTTGTAGTTTACCCATTCACGTTTGAAGCTCCTTTTTCTTTTAACAACCTTAACGCCAAAGCAAAAAGTACAAACAAATGGATAACAAACTACTTTCATCACATACATTGGTATGAAGGATTTATAAGCTACAGTAATCTGCACAGTATTATGTTTAACTTTTGCAAACAATATTCACATATATACACAAGAGGATTAGAAAAAAGGAACTGGATACAAAAGTACACGCACGGTGATGTTTTCGATATAACTATCGGTAAGGACTTTAACATTAATCTCGGTAATATTTGTGTTGCTGCAAAAGATCCTAAACACGGACAATCAAACTGCGCATTGCACAACGCATATCGTTTGGCTGCTTACTTGGAACAAACGCAGAAATGTGGTGGGGGTAGCAAAGAACCGGAATGTGGTGGGGGTAGCGGGGCCTATAAATACGAGGATCCAACACCGCTCCGGCACGAGTATTATTCGAGACTCCGAAGAGGCAACATCACAGAAGACATCGCAACCACCACTGACGAAGATGGCATCACAACAGTTTCTACAAACACTGGTTGATCAATTCAACACTCATTCAAAATCCGACCTTCTGCTAACTAAAAAGTGTTCAGAATTAAAAGAACAAAAACACTACATTATTCATAACATCAAGAAAGTGGAAACCACACATGGAGAAGCAATTCTAGTTTCATTGAGCGAAGCACCTTTAACTTCAGGAGATGAGCCGAAGTTTCAAGTATTTCTTCCAAAACGATTTGTTCAACTGCTACAGAATGAAGATTTGCGAGATATTCAACCGGGGACGTTGTATTTGGTATCACACGGTGTAAGCGGCAACAACTCAACGGAACTCACTCTGCACATCATGCATCCTTGTACATAATGTCTCTGTTTGTATTTCTCTGTTTGTATTTTATTGTTTGTATTTCTAGTCATCAATGTTAAACTTAAGTTTATTGTATTGTAAAATGTTTGTTTAATAAAGAAAAGAAAAATAAAAAAAAATATGAAAAAATAAAATAAAGAAAACAGCAACACAGCAGTATATTATTTTATATACTGCTGTGTTGCTTTTTTTTAAAATTCGAATGGGTGACCTTGAACTTTCATTCAGGGTTAATTTATGAAGAGGTATAAAAGAGAGGGAGCAGTGAAGTTAGTCTCAGTCTTGTCTAACACACGCTGCAGCTAACATGTCGGTGCCACCTATGAACAATTTATTTTTCGATAACAATTTGAAGACATATTGTTGCGAGTTACAATGTTTTAAAATACCAGGCGATCAAGTTGACGGGAAAGCTTGTCGTAAGTGCAAGTGTTTTAGCTATTGCATATGTAGATGTAAAACGTATCAAATGAACCGACAAGATAAAATACAAGAATTACGCCGAAGGATTGCATTACTGTGGCGGCGAATGTAGTAGCAACCATCTGCCTCGCACCAGCTGCCACCTGCCGCCTGCCATCTGCCGCCCGCCATCTGCTCCGCCCCACCACACTTTTACCCCCACCATTTTGTTTGATACCAAAACGCTAGCTAGCGAATAGTCAGTACACCTCCGGCTCTCGACTGGTGAACATCGAGTGCTCTTCACAAACGTAAAACATTATATTAAAATGTCCATTAAAATTAGGTGTATTCATTATGACTCTATTCATCTTGCGACTTACCAAGACCTCGAGGTGTTTAGTGAAGAGTTAAGACTTCTTATTGCGTCCGGTTACGATTTATCTTTGGAACTTTACGCATCAAAAAACAACATGGACTCTGCGCAGGGATCGAAGTATCTACCGTCTTTCTTCAGAAAGCGAAGTGATGGCCGCAACTCGTCCGGATCAACAACATCGATGACAACGAACAACGGGGAACTATTGTAAACATGAATTATTGTAAATAAAGTAATATTTGTAATAGTACTACCTCGCACTCGTATCATTCGATTGTTTCATTCGATATTTATTCGATATTTATTATCGATTAACTATCGAATCACAATCGGATTTTACGCGTGCGAGGTAGTACTTTTTTAAAATTACCTCCCCGTGACCTTGAACTTTAACCTTTCACTCATTACGTCACAAAACCGCCTACGTCACTGGCTCAGCCTCAGATGACGTATTTAATGACGCAGCGCTTCCGGAAGCAATTAATCAAGTGAGCCAGCACCGGCAAACCCCCACTACTTACGTCTCTAAGTTTATTCTTGTTTTATTTACTTTTTTTAAAGACTAATTCGTCTTCTTATTTTTGTTTACATGAAACTATTAGTTACAGTTGCTAAAGAAATTTGGTAATCAAAAAATTGTTCGTCATACTGTTTCTAAATCGGATGTTTTCAATAAATGCGAAGCGGGGCTAAAGTAGTTATTTTAGCCATAGGGCAAAAAATAATCAGCTGGTGTCAAGGTCATCAGCTGTTCGTTCTTGTCGTTTGTACCAAGGAACCTAGAACAAAAATGATTTTTTCGTCATACTGCTTCAAAAACAACTGTTTTTGACAGATGCGTTGAAATTCAAAAGTTCTTCTTTTTAGTCTTTGGATAATAACATATGTTTTGATGATCATTATCGTACTAGTACTAAAAAGATCATTATTGATGATACTTTTGATTCGAGGTCGTCATAAATCGATTAAAATTCATTCGATTATAAATAATCGAAAAATTCATTGTTATTATCAAAACATTCATTGTTGTATTGTTATTATTTTTGCGTTCGTTTCCCGTACACTACTGGTGAGTGACAACTGAAGTGATCAACTCAACAACCGATAGATATGAATGAACCGAAGTTATGCATGTGCAACAGCTGATTGTTTCAAGAGACAAGCTGAAAGAAACATTTGAGGTTATGAAGACACAGTACGTAAATTTTACTTTTGTTTTTATTTAAACCTTAGGTTTTTTGGCAGTATGACGAAAAATATAGTTCGTCACTCGGATCAAAAGTGTGTTTTTAATACTCGCTCATTTCCCAGCCTCGGCTTCGCCTCGGCAGTTAAACTGGAGCTCGTAAAGATCCACTTTTGATCCTAGTGACGAAATATACTATTGTTCTTGGTTCCTTTGTTTATACCAATGTAATAAAACTGCAAACTTCTGTATGTCGATTGTAAGTAATCGATTGTATCAAGTGTAGTAATCGATTAGTTTAACGATTGTAAGTCATTGTTGCATTGTTGTCGGTTTATTGACCGTACTCAGCGTTCGATATATCAATCGTTATAGTTAATCTAACCTAACACTAAAACAACCATAACATAAAACAGTTGAATACATCTGTAACAGCTGGTTGTTTTAAATAACAAGAAAAAGATGGAAGCCATTTTGGAAGCAAATTTTCAAAGGTAAACGAGTTCTAAAATTTTAGTTTTGTGAAGTAGTTAGCTTAATATATTGTGCAGTATGACGAAAAATATAGTTTATCATACGGTTATGTAAATTGCCCAAAGTATTTTATGGGTCGGTGTAGTAGGTAGTTGTCGGTAGCCAGAACTTCGCACGCGGGGGTCAGATACTGATGCCGCACAACTGGTGCAGCAATAACCCGCGCGTTCCGTTTCAGAGGGCATCTCCAATCTCGAAGATTTTCGCGTTTCTAACTGCTTTCCCCATAAAGCCATTGTTAACTTTCAAAGCCCGTCCCTCCTCAACGGATTACCAGACATCGTTGATTCATGATTCATTTTAAAGAACAAAAAATACCTAACAATTTGAGTGAGCAAAACTTTGATATCACAAATAATAATTCTGCTCAATGAAAACGCTAGGTATTTTTAGTGAACTATTAGCATGACCCGCACGGTGACACTTAAGCCCGGGACCACCATAGAAGTTCCTAACGTGACCCCCTGAACACGTTTTGGGGGGTCTTTGAAAGTGTTTTATATATATATATATATATATGTGTGTGTGTGTGTGTGTGTGTGTGTGTGTGTGTGTGTTTGCACTCTAGCGGTCGCAATTTTTGTCCGATTTACTTCAAATTTGGTAGGGACGTTCCTTTCTGTAATCAGTTGGATAAGTTCGTTGGGCAAAACAATCGGAAAACTCTAAACCCCTTTTTTGGGGATTAATCTTTCAAATTTCGAGTTTTTGGGTCCAAAAAGGGTCAGAAAAGCCCTTGATGTAATATAAATGCATGTACAAAGATGGGAATTAGCGAGGCGAAAGTTTTAAGCCCTATCTCGTCATTCTAGCATAAATATTTACTGAGTTATTAAAGGAAATGTGTTTCGACTAAACACAGTACGTCGTCTTATGGGGTGTTATTCCTTTGTTAGAGTTCTTTTATCATCCCCAGCAACTCACGCCTACTTTCAAGCCTGCCTGGACCTTATCCTAACATTATAATGCGCTAAATTGTATTCCCAGCTTTGCAGGTAAATGAAACCAGGACCATCAAAACAGCCAAAAAATCAATCTTTTCAGTTTTCAATAAAAATTGGAATAAATCTGTTTTTACACTGATTTTGAGTTTTAAAAGTTTGTATGTGGACATTCACTTCCCTCACGTCAGCGTGCTGCGTGCGAACTCGTTTATCTTTAAAATAAACTATAAATCATCGATTTTGGATAATCCGTTGAATTTTAAAAGTTAAAATTGATCTATGGGAGAATCAAGTAGACGCAGAGGACCGGTGCCCCCCCCCCCCTTAACAAGGGGCCGGGACCAGCAACTGCCACTGGCTACCGACATCTCTACATCTCCTGTGCCTCTAAGAAAACAGGCTTAATGCTCACGTGTGTAAGTAATATTATTATTATTTACTTGCATAAAATTAATGTAAAGTACTTAAAACTTACTATTGACTAAACAACTTTTCAACTTGTTAAAATTATCATTGAGCGAAGCAAGCGAGGCTCTCTTTCCCTTACTTTGTCACTTCTTTGTAACGGCATCACAGTGTAATGGCTTTACCGATTGATATAAAATTTGGCCAGTAGCTAGGTGATACCGAGGAGAAGATTTTTCTTTAGAGATATTTGCAAAATTCCTCCTAGGTTACTCTCCACTAGGTCTTAAAGTTCACATGCAATTGTAATGGACGAAATATTTGATTGAATTTATGCCACATGTTTTTAACTGACTTGTAGCCTGTCGCGGCTTCGCTCGTGATCACAACGTAATATTATACTGACATTCCCGTATAAATATTGTGTTACCGTTCCAAAGCCAACATGGCCTGCTGATTAACTGTGTTTACTCTATTCAGCTGATTGCTTAAAACTTATAGTTATTTCCCAATGTTAAGCTTATGCGAAAAACTCAACTTTAAGGGGCCCCAGGGCCTCACTCACAAATTATTTCTCAATAAAAAAGTTTCCTGCACAACTTCATGTTAGGCTCTTTCCAATGACACCAAAAACATGAAAATCGGTTCAGTAGTTTAGGAGGAGTGATTGTCACAAAAAACCTGCTCGCCTATTAAATAAGTATAGATAGATAAACAGCTGTTAAAAACTGGCACTGTTTTGTTTACATTATTTTTAGTTTGTTTACTAAATGTAGCGTTCTTCCCCGTAGATCTTCTCTGTTCGCGCTTTAACGTTGTAACTGTTGCTTCGCTCATTTATGCGTCTAAAGTGTAATGGCAGACCATCCTAGTTTACATTGAGCACTCAATAAACTTAAGTGTTAATTAATATTGGATAAAACACTGTACCTTTTTTTATGACTGACTTCAGGGAGTTCATTTGGTTTTCTACACATTTATTGAAATCCGGATCACTGCGACTACATCCTATTGACAAATCAAATTACGTTAATTAATGGTATAAATATAGCCTAATGACATTGCTATTATGTTATTTAAGCCCTCATTACCTTGTGAGTTTCTATATATGGTGTCACTGAGTTGTTATGCAGGATGTAACGTAACCACATCATCTGAACAAACTTTACTATGTTATATATCAGGTCAAAAGTAGTAAATAATACATTGTGGCAAGTACAAAATCTCATTCCGTTATCTGTGAATGACTCTTTTGTATTTTTCCTTTCATAAAACCTTAAATCTCTGAAACTGTTAAAGATAAAAATAATCCAACTTGGTTTTCCTATTCATCAGTTTATAAATTAATTTTAAATTTTATTTCCTCGCAGTATCGAATATGGCGGTAGTTAAAAATTAAAAAGTTAAAAGAGTGTGAGGGGGAAAAATAAAATTCTTACTACATATCACTAAAAATGTAAAAATATATTACATTAAAGGATGTTATTATTGATGACAGAATAAACATAAATGTAGTGATAAAAAATAGAGATATAACCGCAAAATTCTGTAGAAAAATTACCGCAAAACGAGTTTCTCTGTGCTATCCATTTACCATCTTAAAATGATACACCGTTAGATTTGCCTTAATATTTTCTAATAATTTTGGACCTTTAAAATTAGTCGTATTTCTTAACTTTACAAATTTTATTCTGCCACCATCCCGAAATTGAATGGTCCAGATAAATCAAATTATGACACATGGTGTATTGTATTATCTGCTTGTTTATACCTACTGAATAACATGATCAATTTTGTTCAAATGGTTGCGAGACACCTTGTATACAGTGTCTTTATTATGTCCACTTTAAACAATTTAAAATACAAAACATATAACGAGCAAAAATTACACTATGTGACCAACTAAAATGGGCTAAAACAGTTACGGTTTTTTACTAAATAAAAAACAACAAAATTTTTAAGTTTACCGATCAGGGAGTTTAATGATAATGAGGAAAAACACAATCCAATCGAACACTTGTTGTTCATCCTATAGTTTGAAAACTGTATTCACTGCTGAAGAAATTTACCCTCCGGTAGAGCCCACAACCACTTGTAAACGACTGCATAGACATCTATTTATTTTTTATTTTAAAGACAAATAAACATTTAACACATCTTTATCATTATAAAATAAAATACCCTCGTCGCAGCAAACCTGCATGCTCAGCGAATTTCCAATAAATATATAACATAACACATTAAGCCACTTACCAGGCTTCATAAGATATATATTCAAAAACAAGTGATATTTAAAATATTAATTATTCTCCATAAGAATACATTGAGGATGAGTACGCAGGTTTGCTGCAACAAGGAACACAAAATAATGGATTTTTATGCAAATATCAATAGAACTCATCTAAGTGAAGTCACATACCAAGTTTCATCCATATACATTCATTAATAAGTGATATATAACATTTTAACTATTTTCCATAAGAATAACATGGGGACTGAGTACCTAGGTTTGCTGCTACGGGAACCATAGGCGAAAAACGTTTTTGTGCAAACAACAATAAACCACAACCACATGAAGCCATATACCAAGTTTC
Organism: Allygus modestus; assembly: GCA_963675035.1. Classification (NCBI taxonomy): domain Eukaryota; kingdom Metazoa; phylum Arthropoda; class Insecta; order Hemiptera; family Cicadellidae; genus Allygus; species Allygus modestus. The sequence goes on from OY776114.1 coordinate 57,560,693, forward strand.
ATCAGTTTATGTTCATAAATAAGCGTGATATAAAATTTTTCCTTTTCTCCATAAGAATAACATTAGACAACGTACTGTGTTTAGCACTTTCAATATCTCAGTAACCAATTGACGTAGAGCAATGGTCAAAGTACCAAATTGTTTGTTTTTTTAAGCTGAATACAATGGTGAAAATTAAAATAAAAATTACATGTGAAAAGCCCCAAAAAAAAAAACATTTTTGGGGTACAAAACCCCCCAAAATCCCCCTTTGGATGGTGCGTTTCGTCTGGTTTTTGAACTCGTTCAAATAAATGGTACTTTACACATTTGTGCCAAATTTCATTAATATCGGACCTTTTTTACGAGAGTTATCGTGCTTACGGACACACACACACACACACACACACACACACATATATATATATATATATATATATATATATATATATATGTGTAAATCAGATATAAAAGTCATATATAAAAATTTGAACGAATGGTGTTTTTGACGTCTGGGGACCTCAAAACGAAAAGTTATCATGGTCTCGGGCATAAGTCTTACCATGAGACCTACGGTAATACCTTCTTCCCTATAGGGGGAATTCGCTAAAAAAGGTGTTAAGTTAGAAAAATATATCATAACAGTTATTATATAATAATACGGTTGGAAATCATATCTATAGTTAACTTAATAGGTGTATATTTAGTTAAATAGTACTTACTGTTACTATCTTTACAGTAATAGCTTGGAAAGGCGATTAAACACAGTAAACAAAGTTGTCGTATAAGGGACATGGTCTGAAACAAAATAAACAATCAATCCTCCTAAAAAATCAAAGTCACGGTTTTTTTGAGAAAACTACTACAAATTAAACAAATGTTTATTTTGAACGAAGCCTTGCAGTTGCAATGGAACAATCTTCATAATTTTTTTAGTTTGTATATGTAATTTATGCACTGAAGCAAAGTTCGTTTTAGAATAACATAGAGACCAGTTTGAATTCAAATATATTTTAAAACAGCTATTTATAAACAAAATCACAGTTTAACAGTATCATCGTAGGTTTTGAGCTGAGATTTTTTACATTTTTATTCTGGATCAATGTTATATACATTATACACAGAAATGGTAACAGTTAATTGTGAATAACATGATCAGGCTCGCCCTATCTGATAAACCTAGTAACAATTAATTAAAATATGTACAAATGTGATTAAAAGTTACAATGAATTACAAACGAGTTCGCACGCAGCACGCTGACGTGAGGGAAGTGAATTTCCACTTAAAAAACTATAAAAACTCAAAATCAGTTAAAAACATATACTTATTCCAATTTTTATTCAAATTTGAAAATATTCATTTTTTGGCTGTTCTGATGCTCCTGGTTCTATTTACCTGCAATGCTGGTAATACAAATTTGCGCATTATTAGGTTAGGAGAAGGTCCAGTCAGGCTTTAAAGTAGGCGTGAGGTTGTTGGGGGTCATAAAAGTATACCAACAAATGAATAATAGGCTTTTCTAATGTAAAACCCCCATAAGACAACGTACTGTGTTTAGTCGAAACACATTTTCTTTAATAACTCGGTAAATATTTATGATAGAATGACGAGAGAGGGCTTAAAATTTTTGCCTCACTAATTCCCATCTTTTTGTATATGTTAATTTCACATCCGAGGCTTTTCTGGCCCTTTTTGGGTCCAAAAACTCGAAATTTGAAAGATTAATCCCCAAAAAAGGGGTTTAGAGTATTCCGATTGTTTTGGCCAACGAACTTGTCCAACAGATTATAGAAAGGAACGTCCCTACCAAATTTTAAGTAAATCGGACAAAAGATGCGACCGCTAGAGTGCATACACACACACACACACACACACATATATATATATATGTCTGTATACACATACATATATATATGAAATTTTGAACGACCCCCCGAAACGTGTTCAGGGGGTCACGATAGGAACTTCTATGGTGGTACCGGGCTTAAGTTTCACCGTGCGGGTCATACTAATAGTTCAAATTCCATAGGAAATTCACTAATAAATAAGATATATTCTACTATTGTTCGTCATTGAAAGTAAAGACATTTTGGGCCAACCTTGCTTTTAATCTGCGGTCCATTGTCGAATTTCCTAGGCACCGGGGACATTTTGTAAATTATTGGTAAACTTGACTGTGGTCTTCTTTATAAAATCTTTAACAGTTTATTTTAGTACCCCAGTATGTATTTATTAGTTTCGAGAACATAAGCAGCTTCTAAAAGCCCGGTTGCTTCATTTGTGCCCAAATTCTTTTACATTTTGTTATTTAATTATTATTTTATATTCTAACTTGTTTTCTTATTAATGAATTCAATGTTACTCTCACATTTTAGTCATGATATTTAACCTCACTCCACAAATCAGTTTTCCCTCTCATTTTAAGTAAAATAACGTTATTAGTGAATTTCCTATGGAAAAGTGAACTATTAGTATGACCCGCACGGGACCACCCTAGCAGTTCCTAACGTGACCCCCTGAACACGTTTTGAGGGGTCGCTAAAAACTGTATATATGTATGTGTTCGCACTCTAGTGGTCGCAATCTTTGTCCGATTTACTTCAAATTTGGTAGGGACGTTCCTTTCTATAATCAGTTGGAGAAGTTCGTTGGGCAAAACAATCGGAAAAGTCTAACCCCCTTTTAGCGAATTTCCCCTATAGGGAAGAAGCTATTACCGTAGTCGGCATGGTAAGACCTAGGCCCGGGACCATGATAACTTTTCGTTTTGAGGTCCCCAGACCCCAAAAACACCATTCGTTCGATACTGTATATATATATATATATATATATATATATATATATATATATATATATATATATATATATATATATATATATATGTGTCCGTGAGCACGATAACTCTCGTAAAAATGATCCGATTTTGATGAAATTTGGTATAAACGTGTAAAGCAACATTTATGACTTTAAGTTCGAAAACCAGCCAGATCGCTCTACCCAAAGGGGTATTTTGGGGGGGTTTTGTACCCCAAAAATGGGTTTTTCGAATTTTTCACATATAATTTTTGAAATATTCAAATTTTAGTTTTCACCATTGGATTCAGCTTAAAAAAACACACAATTTGGTATTTTGATCATTTCTCTACGTCAATTGGTTACCGAGATATTGAAAGTGCTAAACACAGTACGTTGTCTAATGTTATTCTTATGGAGGAAAAGAAAAATTTTATATCTCGCCTATTTATCAACGTATACTGACGAAACTTGGTATACGGCTTCATCTGGTTGTGGACCATTGATATTTGCTCAAAAAGACAATTTTTTACCCAACTCTTCCGTAGCAGCAAACCTGCGTACTCAGCCCCATGTTATTCTTATGGAGAATAAGTAACGTGTTATCTGCCTTAATTATGAAAATAAATTAATGAAATTTGGTATGTGGCTTTACCTAGATGAGTTGTATTGATATTTGTATAAAACCCCATTTTTTGTGTTCCTTGCTTCAGCAAACCTGCATACTCAGCCACCATGTTATTCTTATGGAGAATAATTAAAATGTCATAAATAGTTTATTTATGAATGTATATTGATGAAACTTGGTATGTGGCTTTATGTAGTATTAAGATACATATATATGCATTGGAAATTCGATGAGTATGCAGGTTTGCTGCTACGGGGGTATTTAGGGATTCTAAGTTTTCTAATTTTGAGTTTTGGGTCCAAAAAGGGTCAGAAAAGCTCCGGATTTAAAAATGATGCATTTGAAAAGATGGAGATTAATGGGGCGAAACGTTTAAGCCCTTTCTCATCATTCTAGCGTAAGTATTTACCGAGATATTGCGGAAATTTTAATTGTCTTAACACAGTATGTTGTCTTATGGGGATTTTACACCGGAAAAGGCTAATTTTCATACCTTGATGTAGTTTTATCACCCCCAGGCCCAGGCCCCAATACCCCTGTCCCAACGTGTTATCCTGACTATATCTCCTCCTACCATTATAATGTACACCATTGCAATCCTAATAGTGAATTTAAATATAACCAGAACAGCCAAAAATAACATTTTTTAATTTTCCAAAAAAAACCGTGTTTTTTTAAACCCTTTATTAGATTTTCTAAGGTTTAATGCGGAAATTCACTTCCCTCACGTCAGCGTGATGCGTGCGAACTCGTTTTTAAATACCAATAGGATTTATCTACATTATGTACATTATGTAGTTATGTTAGTTAAAATGTACTGCACGGTCTATTTTATCAGTAAATCTACCCCAAAAATATATTTTCAATTGTATTTTTTATGATAGTGAAAAACTAGTAATGAAGTATAAAAGACTAGCTGATGTAGGCCTACCCGTTCTTCGCACGGGATAGACAAAAGAACAAGTAGTAATACAGTACTGTAACTGTTTTATAAGTTAACTTGAAACAGCTGTTCTTACTTCTGCTCTTTAAGCTGTCAAATGGAAGTGTCCTCAGCTGTTCGCATTACAGTTTCTGAATGTTTACTTTCTTCTGAAATGTAAACATTGAAACTTAGGACGTTCATGGGGCGTAGCCCGAGGGGATTATATGGAAGTGAATAGGCCTATGTGTTATATATTATAGATAACTAAACGGTAGTAAAATTTGTATTATAACAATCAGCCACGCAATTGGTGGGTAAACAAAGCTATGACATTAATTTTTGATTTCCTTTATTTAAATTTAAAATCTATTCTAATAGTTTGAATACTGAGTAAATGTATGAGCAATAAAAAAAATAACTTTAAATCTTGAGTTAGTTGCTAACCACTGTTAGCGCTAACAAAACTCACTAAACAAATGTAAATGACAAGTCCAAGATTGTGGATGGCTATCTGTACACAGCGGTTGCATTATCGAGCAAGTTCAAAGCAAGATGATTCGGATGGTTTTCTAATCTGACAATATATTTTGCACAGAACGTAGTGATCTCTTCTTTAACTGTTAGGATCTTTAAGTCATGATGCAGGATTCTATAAGGTACAAACCAAGGTGCTTTAGCAATTTTTTTTAGTATTTTTATTGGTATCTTTAGATTATTTCTACGTTTCAGTTACTCGCAGATCAAAGTTGCAAACCAATAATCTTTCTAAAAGTAACTTTTTAAACTACCTATTTTACATTTGCTCAATATTATTTTACTACTACAAAAACCTACTGGTGGAAAATCAAAAACCTTGAGACTCATAAAGATAAATAACGTCGAAAAAAAAAAATATAGTATAATAAAATAATAAAAGACGGTATAAATGTCTAACTTGAGTACTCACTGATGTGTTGTAGAGCGCTGTGGCTGAGCTTTACCAAAACTCACGACGGCATCTTCGCCGACGATCGATGACGCGTCGGCCTTCGGATCCTGTCAAGGGCACCAGCTGGTCACTAGGACATCCCGGCCCGAGGGGGGCTCCGAGAAGCCACCCACAGCTTCGGCAGGGGTCAAAATTAATCGGGAGTGAAAAGCCCCTCCTCGCTAGCCCAAGGGTTAGCGTCTTGGATTACAGTGCAAGAGGTCACGGGTTCGATCCCTGTGGTGCCCACATAAAAGAAACGTTTGGATCGTTGTCCACTAATCATGTTTAATCAAAAATGCCACTGGCGTAAACAATATAAGAAAATATGGCAAAGATTAGATGTAGATGGAAATCCGTATGTTGTTCAGACGTGCTTACCATCACTATCCCTTATTATTATTGTATTAAACTGCAGCTGGTAATTTTATAAACTATATCCTCCCATAAGATTTGCATTTCAACTTACAGGGCCCATGGGATGGAGCCCTACGGTTGGATGTAGACATTTTAGTGAACTATATTTAAACAAATTTTGTAATTTTTTGTTTGAAGTACAGTAATACCAAATTAAAGTAGTAATTTTGTTAAATGATTGAATTATTAGAAACTCTGCTCAGTAACATTATTTTAATAGAACTAGACAGCTTGCCAAATCTTGCTGAATTGATTGATTCCTAGAGAATGTTCCAGATGTTTTAAAATCAGCCTAAAACACGAATTGTGAGGGAAGGTAAGACTGTGTGATTGGTGGACGTCGCTTGCTGCATTGGAGAAACGCTGTTTTGTAAGCCAATCAGAACGCGAGTCTACCTAGTATAAATACTTAATTTTGGAGTATTGCGGTATATTCAGTTGTGACTGCGCAAAGTAGTTTATCATATTATTTGAGATTCAGTTACCCCTAGGAATTGGGTAAGTTTCAATGTGTAATTTAATTAGTTGATTTTAATTTGCAAAGTTTAAATGTACTGTATAAACAGGTCTTACCTATTACATTTTACAGGTTTTGTTATTATTTAATTCAAGCGTATTAAATGTAGATTTCTTTTTTAGGGCTCATGATTGCAGTAACTAATTGCCAAACGATTAAACAAATTGAGGAGAGCATTAAATAAATAAGTTGTCGAGAGGATATTTGATTGCTTATATGTAGAAGTGTTGCATAAAGAAATGACATTATATTTTACTTGATCATTTAAATGGATGTTTCACTAACTTTTCATATCCACCAGTCAGCTGAGGCAGTTCACGATTTTTAAAATGAAACGTAGTTCTACCGTTATCAAACAAGAAAGTAGAGAATGCTACATAAGGTATATATGCTTATGCACAATTTTATCTTAATCGGTCCAGTAGTTTTTGCTTGGTGGAGGTCTAAGCATCCATCTATACATCCAAACGTTCACATTTGTAATATTAGTAGGATAGTCCCATCAGCTTTTTGGAAGTTATTTGTTATATTTAATACTTCTTATATCCTATACTCTAATATGAGTAAGGACGCTTGCTTGCTTGCGTGCTTGCTTGCTTGCTTGTGACACGGATCTCAAAAACGGCTCCAACGATTTACTTCAAATGTTCGAAATAACTAATTTCTGGAATAAAAATAAGTTCTAGACAGGCCTCATCCCCAGGGAAAATCAAATAATGTAAAAAAACTAAAATGAAAAGTTAAAAAAATTAACATTGGGCTTATGGAGTTTCAAATCAAAACAAAAGAATTGTAACAGCTGTTCATAATCAACCAAGGAACTGTCGAAGTAATACTCATGTTGTATATGATTATTAACATGTGGTTTCCTGAGAGCAGAGATTAAAGGATTTGAGTGAAGATTACATATATAGAGTAGTAAAATAAATCAAAGGGACATTGACATAAATAACAACTGGAGTGACCTTAAAAATGTAGAAAAGAGGCAAATGAGTTATACAGATCTGATTATCAATGGAGGGAAGTGGTGAAATATTACTCCAAGTCATCTAAACAAACTGACTGGCCTTCCCCCGAGCAAAGCTCGGCCCGCCAGGTACTTCATATATAATAGTTACAAACATAGCTTTGCTCAGCAACTTTACTTCTTCGTCTTACAGTCAAATCAAATCACACAGCTGATCAAACTCCAGTGTTTGAAAAAAGGCGTTTTAACTTGTTACTTTGATTTAATTCATGGCTTCAAGGAATAATTTGTATCAAAACTAATATCGTTCCACTGAATTTCTCATCGAGACCTTTCATTCAAGGCTAACCCCCCCCCTCCCCCCCCCGCCTTTCTTGGGCGTCAGACTTTGTGTTTTTCAAGTGTTCTTAGGATTGATTGGCCTCGTCTTACAAATTTGTGATGAAAAGTCTGGCTCATATACTTACACCGTAATGAGAGATATATTTTATTTCTCAAGAGTCGTCAAACATTTCGCCACTCCCGTCCAAGCTGGTCCAGATGTTATTCCTACCAAACTGGAATGACGAGGCTAAAACTGGAAGCCAATTAATCTTGAATCACCGTTGTGTAATATAACTATCCAAATTTAATTTTAGCACGTCTATTCTGTACACAAGTCATCTTTCCTTTTACAAAATAAAATAAATAATAAACGGTATCAGGAAACTGACACATACTTTCTCCCTTTTAGCCCAATTTTAATGAATAAATTTATTTTTTATTTACTAAATATAGAATACAAAGCACGGTCGAATGTACAGAAAATCTTGTAAACCAGTTATTTTCAAAAATATCAACCCAAATCTCTGTTTAGGAGGCACTACAGAATCCATCGCTACACACGTGGTTTTAAGAGGGGAAATGCCCCCAATTCCCCCTCAGGGTTATTAAGGGGCAACATATTTCGAACTTCCTCTGTTGGTCAATGCTAACTTGACAAGCATATCAAGTTTGAAAGAAATTTTTCAATAAATAAGAGATAAATAGTAATTTTTGTATTCCCCATAAGAATAACATTGGACAACGTACTGCGTTTACTTCAAAATGAAAATTTAAATTTTCTCCGCAACCAGTAATCGTAGAATAGTAATTGAAGATACTAAATTATTTAGTTTTTTGAGCTCTTTTTAATGGTGTATGGTAATATTATATATATATATATATATATATATATATATGTGTGTATATATGTTTTTTTCATGAAAAAACTGCATTTTTGATATTCTAAATCTTGTCATTTCTGAACCCGAATTTTTACAGAAATGCGAGTGGTGTCATTTTGTTGGAAAACTAAAGTTCTACAAAATGTTAAAGTTTAATCAAAATCGTTAGAGCCGTTTTTGAGAAATCTTGATTTTTAATGTTTTTTTTGTGGTTTTGGGGGGATAATTACCCTTAAAAATAAAAAGTTCAAAAATATGAAAAAACACCTGGAGATATCGTGGATTAGTTACCTACATACCAAGTTTCATAAAAATCGGACCTTTGGTTAGGGCTCTAGCTCTGTACACATCCATACAGGCCTACAGACAGACAGACAGCCTACAACCTGTCCAGACAGGCAGACACACAGACATAACGTAAAAATCACTTTTTTGGGTTCAGGGAGCACCAAAAACGAATATTTCCACTAACAACTCAGATTTGAAATTTTGACGATAGCAATACTTTCTCTATATATCATCCAATTTCCTTCCACTATGTATAAGGGGAGAAAGTAAAAAGGTAACATTAAAACATTACAAATTATTGTAGAATAATTTTAGGTATTAAATACTTAGATTCAGGCACAGCTATCCGTTTTCAACTACTACATCTTGTAACGTTTTTGGACCTTTAAAATAAAACTCAAAAAAAACATGTAAATAACACTCATACAAAATTTGATATGTACTGTCACATCTACGATCACAAGACTTTTTTTTTAAATACACAATTTGCTATTCTATATGCAACCCGATGGCCTGTTAATAAATATTATTTGTACAGTCATTTTAGCCATGATAAGTAACTATTTACATTGGTACATTTTGATTTGTGTTCAGCAATTGTGTATGTTACATTTACAATGCTATACTATGAGTTACAATATTTTGGTTCGATTTCATCTATACAATTTAAAGTAAACTCTTCACGAATTGATCACAATAGAATAATCTAGGTTTTTATACAGTTAAATATAGTAATATCCTATAGTCTAATATGAGTAAGGTTTGCTTGCTTGCTTGCTTGCTGGCTTGCTTGCGACACTGATCTCAAAAAAGGCTCCAACGATTTCCTTAAAATGTTCGAAATAACTAATTTTTGGGATAAAAATAAGTTCTAAACAAGTCTTATTCCCAGGAAAAATCAAATAATTTAAAAAACTAAAATGAAAAGTTAAACAAATTAACATTGGGCTTATGGAGTTTCAAATCAAAACAAAAGAATTGTAATTGTAACAGCTGTTCATAATCAACCAGGGAACTGTCAAAGTAGTACTCATGTTGTTTATGATCATTAAAATGTGGTTTCCTGAGAGCAGAGATTAAAAGATTTGAGTGAAGATTACACGTATAGAGTAGTCAAATAAATCAAAGGGACATTGAGCTATAAATAACAACTGGATGGACCTTAAAAATGTAGAAAAGAGACAAATGAGTTATACAAATCTGATTAACAGTAGGGGGAAGTGGTGAAATATTACTTCGAGTCATCTAAACAAACTGACTGGCCTTCCCACGAGCAAAGCTTGGCCCCCCAGGTACTATACAGTTATACCTCGTAACGAATTTCCTATCGGCGTCACTGTTCCTTCAAGCACATAGTGAAGGTCGCCAACTCGTTTCGAGGCAAGTACTTGGACATCTTTATGCCTAACCTTCTGTGGTGAAGGATAAATCAATTATGAGATTGAACATTCAACAAGCGACTGCATAATCCTATACTCTAATCGAGCAATCTGTCTGTCTGTTTGATTGTTTACAAAATTATGTCGGAATCCAGCGGAACGATTTTGTTTAACCCTTGGAATTAGGGGTTTTTGGAGCTAAAAAATTGGTACAAACTTCAACCCCAGGAAAATTCGTAATTTGTTAAAAAACTCATTTGAAAATTTAAATTTTGAAATTGGGCTTAAGGTCTTTCAAATAAAAAAATAATCGGAACAGCTATGAATAAATCAACCAGTGAACTGTCAAAGTAGCACTTACACACAAAGTAAAGTATCAGCAAATTTTGTCTTGACCAGTTAATAAATTCTAGAACCACAGAATAAAGATTGTATATAGAGTGGTAACAAGATCTTAATAACATTTTTGATCTTTCTATAGCATTTGATTCGGTTGATAGAATAAAGTTGGTACAAAAACTGGAAAGTTTAGGTGTTCCTGGTCAATCTCTTTCATGGTTCAAAAACTATTTTACTTCTCAGCAGCTAGTTGTGTGTATAAACAGAATAGCGAGCGATATTACCAATGTAGATTACGGTGTCGTTCAAGGAGGTACTCTTGGACCTCTTTTATTTTCTATCTACATCAACAATTTAACATAAATTCAATTAAATAGTAAAGTAATTTTATTTGCTGATGATACGGCGGTTGTAACTGCCGGCTGCACGTGGGATGAGGTGTTTCGATTGGCGTCTTCTGATCTGTTGAATTTAAAATCATGGTTTGATTATAATATCGGTACTCTCACGATCAATGCAAATAAAACTAAATGTCTTCCAATTTATGTTAAAAATTATTGTGGTCCAGGAGAAACATCTTTAAAACGCACTGTTGTGGAGATTCACTTGCGATTAGGTGCGCGGGTGAAGAGATAGAACTTGTGGCTCAGTATAAATATTTAGAAGTGGTTGTAGATAGTAAATTAAATTGATCTCCTCAGTCCAATATGTCAGAAATAAACTGCGTCGACTTCTTTCGTGATTTCTGTGTGTCTGTCTGTCTGTCTGTCTGTATGTCTGACTGTCTGTCTGTATGAATGTGTACAGAGCTAAAGCCCACACCAATGGGCCGATTTAGATGAAATTTGGTATGCAGGTACTAATCCACGATATCTCCAGGTGTTTTTCATTTTTATTTTTAAGGGTAATTATCCCCCAAAAACCGCCAAAAAAACATGAAAAACCAAAATTCCTCAAAAACGGCTCTATCGAATTTGATTAAACTTTAATAGTGTATAGAACTTTGGTTTTCCAACAAAATGACACCACCCAAATGTCTGTAAAATTCGGGTTCAGAAATTGCAGGACTTAAAACACAACAAATTCAGTTTTTTTATTAAAAAAAAAACAAATATATAAAAAATATTACTATTCACCGTTAAAAAGAGCACAAAAAACTAAATAATTTAGTATTTTGAATTACTATTCTACGATTGCTGGTTGCGGAGAAAATTTAAATTTTCATTTTGAAGTAAACGCAGTACGTTGTCCAATGTTATTCCTATTGGGAATATAAATACCCCCGTCGCAGCAAACCTGCGTCCTCAGCGAATTTCCAATGGATATATAACATAACACATTAACACTTAACGGGATTCATAAGAAATATATTAACAAACAAGCGATATTAAAAATATTAATTATTCTCCATAAGAATAACATTGGGGATGAGTACGCAGGTTTGCTGCAACAAGGAACACAAAATAATGGGTTTTTATGCAAACATCATTAGAACTCATCTAAGTAAAGTCACATACCAAGTTTCATCCATATACATTCATAAATAACTGATATATAACATTTTAAGTATTTTCCATAAGAATAACATGGGGACCAAGTACCTAGGTTTGCTGCTAAAGGAATCATAGGCGAAAAATTGTTTTTTTGTGCAAACAACAATAAACCACAACCAGATCAAGCCATATACCAAATTTCGCCGGTTTATGTTCATAAATAAGCGAGACATACAATTTTTCTTTTTCTCCATAAGAATAACATTAGACAACGTACTGTGTTTAGCACTTTCAATATCTTGGTAACATATTGACGTAGAGCAATGATCAAAATACCAAATTGTTTGTTTTTTTAAGCTGAATTTAATGGTATAAATAAAAATTTGATTTAAATTAAAATTACATGTGAAAACCCCAAAAAACACATTTTTGGGGTACAAAACCCCCCAAAAACCCCTCTTCGGATAGTGTGATTCATCTGGTTTTCGAACTCGTTCAAATAAATGGTACTTTACACATTTGTACCAAATTTCATTAAGATCGGACCTTTTTTACGAGAGTTATCGTGCTTACGGACACATATATATATATATATATATATATATATATATATATACCCCCGTAGCAGCAAACCTGCATACTCAGCGAATTTCCAATGCATATATATGTATGTTAATACCACATAAAGCCACATACCAAGTTTCATCAATATACATTCATAAATAAACGATTTGTGACATTTTAATTATTCTCCATAAGATTAACATGGCGGCTGAGTATGCAGGTTTGCTGAAGGAAGGAAAACAAAAAATGGGGTTTTATACAAATATCAATATAACTCCTTTAGGTAAAGCCACATACCAAATTTCATTAATTTATTTTCATAATTAAGGGAGATAACACGTTACTTATTCTCCATAAGAATAACATGGGGCTGAGTACGCAGGTTTGCTGCTACGGGAGCCTTTGGCAAAAAATTGTTTTTTTGAGCAAATATCAATGGTCCACAACCAGATGAAGCCGTATACCAAGTTTTGTCTGTATACGTTCATAAATAAGCGAGATATAAAATTTTTCTTTTCCTCCATAAGAATAACGTTAGACAACGTACTGTGTTTAGCACTTTCAATATCTCGGTAACCAATTGACGTAGAGAAATGATCAAAATACCAAATTGTGTGTTTTTTTAAGCTGAATCCAAGGGTAAAAACTAAAATTTGACTATTTCCAAAATTATATGTAAAAAATTCAAAAAACCCATTTTTGGGGTACAAAACCCCCCCAAAATACCATTTCGGATAAAGCGATCTGGCTGGTTTTCGAACTTAAAGTCATAAATGTTGCTTTACACGTTTATACCAAATTTCATCAAAATCGGATAATTTTTACAAGAGTTATCGTGCTCACGGACACATATATATATATATATATATATATATATATATATAGATATATATATATATATATATATACAGTTTCGAACGAATGGTGTTTTTGGGGTCTGGGGACCTCAAAACGAAAAGTTATCATGGTCCCGGGCCTAGGTCTTACCATGCCGACTACGGTAATAGCTTCTTCCCTATAGGGGAAATTCGCTAAAATTAATATTTCTCTCTTATTTACTGATCAATTTCGTTCAAACTTGATATTCTTGTCAAGTTAGCATTGACTAACAGAGGAAATTCGAAATATGTTGCGCCTTAATAACCCTGGGCGGGAATAGGGGGCATTTCCCCTCTTAAAACGATGTGTGTAGCAATGGATTCTGTAGTGCCTCCAAAACAGGGATTTGAGTTGATGTTTTTGAAAACTACTTGTTCACCAGATTTTCTGTACATTCGACCGTGCTTTGTATTCTATATCTAGTGAATAATACCCCAGCAAACCTGCGTACTCAGTGAATTTCCAATGCATAATATATGTCTTAATACCATATAAAGCTACATACCAAGTTTCATAAAAACATATTCACTTATAAGCGATATATACAATTTTAATTATTCTCCATAAGAATAACATGGGGGCTGAGTAAGCAGGTTTGCTGCAACAAGGAAAAAATGGGGTTTTATGAGAATATCAATATAACTCAACAAGGTGAAGCCACATACCAAGTTTTATTAATTTATGTTCATAATTAAGGGGGTCATTACATTTTACTTATTCTCCATAAGAATAACATGGGGCTAAGTACGCAGGTTCGCTGCTACGGGGATAATCAACAAAAATCAATTATTTGTACAAATATCAATATACCAGTACTACGTGACGCCACATGCCAAGTTTCATCAATATACATTCATTAATAATGGAGATATCAAATTTTATTTATTCTCCATAAGGATAACATTGGACAACGTACTGTGTTTAGCACTTTGAACATCTCTGCAACGGTTGGACGTAAAATCACAATTTAGGCACCAAAATGATTGTTTTGTGGAGCTGAGTTGATTGGTAATAGCAAATGTGAAGTTTACATTAAAATTAACTAAGGAAAAGCAAAGAACCTTTTTCCCATAAGATTAACATGGAAGATTTTATGAGCAGGTTTTTTTATTTTCTCCGCAACCACTTAACCTAGGTTAATAATTCAAAATACGATATTATTTGTTTTTTAAGCTCTATAACATGGTTCAACCCAAAATTAAGAATTTTAAAAATTTTAGGGTAAAAAATGCAAAAAACTGATTTTTGGAAAATTTAAAATCCCATAAACACCCCTTCCCATAGTCCGATTTTTCTGGTTTTTGAGGTTAAAGTCATAAATGTCACTTTACACATTTGAGCCAAATTTCATCGAAATCGGACCGTTTTTACTCAAGTTATCGCATTCACGGACACACACACACACACACACACACACATATATATATATATATATATATACAAATTTGAACGAATAGTGTTTTAGTCATCTGGGGACCTCAAAAAAGAAATTTGTCATGGTCTCGGGCTTAAGTCTTACCATGAGACTTACGGTAATAGGTTCTTCCCTATAGGGGAAATTCGCTAAAAAGTAATTTATTCATTAAAGTTGGGCTAAAAGGGAGAAAGTATGTGTCAGTTTCCTGAGACCGTTTATATATTTTACGAGCTGCTCCGCCGCAAAAATGTGCTGATATAATCCTATACTCTAATATGAGTAAGGTTTGCTTGCTTGCTTGCTTGCAAGCTTGCTTGCTTGCGACACTGATCTCAAAAACGGCTCCAAAGATTTCCTTCAAACGTTCGAAATAACTAATTTCTGGCATAAAAATAAGTTCTAGACAGGCCTCATCCCCAGGAAAAATCAAATAATGTAAAACACCTAAAATGAAAAGTTAACAAAATAACATTGGGCTTATGGAGTTTCAAATGAAAACGAAAGAATTGTAACAGCTGTTCATAATCAACCAGGGAACTGTCAAAGTAATACTCGTGTTGAATATGATTATTAACATGTGGTTTCCTGAGAGCAGAGATTAAAATATTTTAGTGAAGATTACATATGTAGAGTAGTAAAATAAATCAAAGGGACATTGAGCTATAAATAACAACTGGAGTGACCTTAAAATGTAGAAAATAGGCAAATGAGTTATAAAAATCTGATTATCAGTAGGGGAACGTGGTGAAATATTACTCCAAGTCATGTAAACAACCTGACTGGCCTTCCCCCGAGCAAAGCTCAACCCCCAGGTACTCCTTATATTATCTGTTTATTGAATTAAGAAAAAAACACACGTGACATAAACTAAATAAAACCCTCCTCCTTTTGAATAACATGGGAACTTGGAAGTCCTGTGGGGCAGAGCCCTTGGGCCTAAATCGAAATTCTGGCTCGACAGTGACTTATAACTTGAAATTATCATTTAAATAAAAAAATCATCATCAAAATCGATTAAGTAACTTCAGGAAGTAAGTGAACAAAAAGCAGGATTTTTCTTTAAATATGTAGATGTTAGTTTTAATAATGTATAATTAATGTAACGAGTGTTCCATTAATAAGTGCTTGAAGTGACATTCTGCTGATAAGGACTCATTCCCAAACACAGACGAAGAGTCTTATTGGGGATTATTTTCATTCCTGTATTTGTATTTCACTTCTTCTAAACCGTTTATTATTGTCAGGAATAAAGGATTATTTGATTTGATTTGATGGTTCATTTTAAAGAGCACAAAACCTAACGATTTCAATGATCAGAATTGTGATACCGTAGGAAGTCAATCCACAACAAAAATCGCAAACCTAAAATATTTCATAATTGAATTTCACAATTGTTATTTGTGATATCAAAATTCTGTTCATTAAAATTGCTAGGTACTTTTTAGCGCTTTAAAATGGGCCACAAATCACCGATATCGGATAGTCTGTTGAGGGGGGACGGGGTTTGAAAGTTAGCATCGGTCTTATAGGAGAAGTAGGTAAAAACACCAAATGTAACCCGACTGGAGCCCCCTCTTAGTTCGAATGGTTACGCCGCTTTAGAGTGGATTTGTATGTGCAGATCCGTAATTTCCGTACTTCTCACGTCCCCGTCGCACCGTGCGGACCCTGGAATCCACCCATGGTCAGGAAGGAAGCCTAGGTGGCCACTGGTGCAGGTGACCCATACTTTCTCTGGCTCTCCGCGTAACACAACCTGTTCGCGTCCCTCCCTCCCCGCCGTATTACTTCATCGCGTTACTTGTAACTTCTGCTGGTATGATAACAAGGTGGTCAATCCTCTCGTGTGTCAAAACCACGAAAACAGGTGTTGCGATCTTCGAAATATTTTTGTAGTGTGGCACTAAGTTCGGTAGAGACGCATACTGTAAGTTAAGAGTGATGAGGCGGGGGGAAATAAGAGGGGAGACTGGAAGTTAATGTCACGTGACATTTGGCGTTTCTGCCTAATTCTCCCAAGGTAAATGTTAATTTTCAAACCTTGTCCCTCCTCAACTTGTCATTCGAAATCGTTCATTTACCGCTCATGGCTCATTGTAAAGGGGGAAAAAATACCTAGTGATTACAATGAGCAGAACTTTTACTTTCTCCCCTTATAAAAAGTATATGGAGAAAGTATTGTTTTCGTCAAAATTTTCGAATTTGAGTTGTTAGTAGAAATATTTCTTTTGGTGCTCCCTTAACCTAAAAAAGTTATTTTTATATGATGTCTGTCTATCTATCTGTCGGTCTGTCTGTCTGCCTGTCTGTCTGCCTGTCTGTCTGTCTGTCTGTCTGTCTGGATGTTTATAGAGCTAGAGCCCTAACCAATGGTCCAATGTTTATGAAATTTGGTATGTAGGGACTAATCCACGATATCTCCAGGATTAGTTTTTTATTTTAAGGGTAATTATCCCCCCAAAACCACAAAAAAACATGAAAAATCAAAATTTCCCTAACACGGCTCTAACGATTTTAATTCAACTTTAGTAGTTTGTAGAGCTTTCGTTTTTCAACAAAATGTCACCACCCGCATTTCTGTAAAAATTCGGGTTCAGAAATTACAGGACTTAAAAAATCAAAAATTCAGTTTTTGTTTTTTTCATAAAAAACATAAAATATAAAAATATTACTATTCCCCATTAAAAATAGCTAAAAAAACTAAATAATTTAGTATTTTGAATTACTATTCTACGATTGCTGGTTGTGGGGGAAATTTAAATTTTCATTTTGCGGTAAAAGCAGTACGTTGTCCAATTTTATTCTTATGGGGAATACAAAAATTACTATTTCTCTCTTATTTACTGATCAATTTCGTTCAAACTTGATATGCTTGTCAAGTTAGCATTGACCAACAGAGGAAATTCGAAATATGTTGCCCCTTAATAACCCGGGGAGGGAGAATAGGGAGCATTTCCCCTCTTAAAACCACGTGTGTAGCAATGGATTCTGTATTGCTTTCAAAACAGGGATTTTGGTGGTTGTTTTTGAAACAACTTGTTTACAAGATTGTACCGTTTATTTTTATTACAAATAGTTAACCTATAAAAAATAATTCGGGTAATCCTTTGAGGAGAGACGGGATTTGAAAGATAAAATCGGTTTATTGGGGGAGTTGGTAGAATCAGATAACTGAAGACTCCTCTTTGATCTTTTACACATGTTAATATAGGTTTGCCCTTTTTAGCGAATTTCCCGTATAGGGAAGAAGCTATTACCGTAGGTCTCATGGTAACACTTAAGCCCGAGACCATGACAATTTTTTGTTTTGAGGTCCCCAAATGACATAAACACTATTCGTTCAAATTTATATATATGTATATACATATATATATTTATATATATGTGCGTGTGTGTGTGTGTGTGTGTGTGTGTGTGTGTGTGTGTGTGTGTGTGTGTGTGTGTGTGTGTGTGTGTGTGTGTGTGTGTGTGTCCGTGAATGCGATACATTGAGTAAAAAACGTCCGATTTCGATGAAATTTGGCTCAAATGTGTAAAATAACATTCATGACTTTAAGTTCGAAAACCAGAAAAATCGGACAATGGGAAGAGGGGTTTATGGGGGTTTTAAATTTTCCAAAAATCAGTTTTTTGCATTTTTCACCCTACAATTTTTTAAAAACTTAATTTTGGTTTTGACTAATTTGTAGAGCTTAAAAAAACAAATAATATAGTATCTTGAATTATTAACCTAGGTTAAGTGGTTGCGGAGAAAATCCAAAAAACCTACTCATAAAATCTCCCATGTTAATCTTACGAGAAAAAGCTTTTTGGCTTTTCCTATGTTTATATTAATGTAAACTTCACATTTGCTTTTACCAATCTGTTCAGTTCCACAAAAAAATCATTTTGGTGAATAAATTGTGATTCTACGCCCAACCGTTGATGAGATATTCAAAGTGCTAGTCACAGTACGTTGTCCAATGTTATCCTTATGGAGAATAAATAAAATTTGATATCTCGATTATTTATGAATGTATGTTGATGAAACTTGGTATGTGGCTTCACGTAGTAATGGTATATTGATATTTGCACAACAATTTTTTTTATTATTCCCGTAGCAGCAAACCTGCGTACTCAGCCCCCATGTTATTCTTATGGAGAATAAGTAAAATGTAATGACTCCCTTAATTATGAACATAAATTAATAAAACTTGGTATGTAGCTTCACTTGGTTGAGTTATATTGATAATTGCATAAAAACCCATTTTTTTCCTTGCTGCAGCAAACCTGCTCACTCAGCCCCCATGTTATTCTTATGGAGAATAACTAAATTGTTATATAGTGTTTATTTATGATTGAATATTGATGAAACTTGGTATGTGGCTTCGCCTACTTAAATTATTTTTGTATTTGCATAAAAACCAATTGTTTGTGTTCCTTGTTTCACCAAACTTACGTACTCATTACCAATATTATTCTTATGGAAAATAATTAAAATCGCTTATATTTTTATGAAACTTGGAATGCGGCTTTATGTGGTATTAAGACAAATATTATGCATTGGAAATTCGCTGAGTACGCAGGTTTGCTGCGACGGGGGTATTATTGCACTAAATAATCAAAGTGAGACCCGTTCAATTTATCAAATTTTTGTGAAGATAAACTACACACACAGTCAATAAACCCAAAAACTCAATTGTTGTTCACAAAGAGTTTCTTATACTCAATAAAATGTGAACTTTTATAAAGATGTGGAACTGTTATAATTAAGAAACAGCCGGTACTAATATTTGTTAAACTCTTAACTCATTGTTTTGGAGACACCGTGGTCGCAGTACCAAGACGATCCGTTTGCCGTTTCGACCCTACGCAACAGTAATATAGTTTATTCGCTAAACTAAAAATTTTAACATTTTAACTGACTTGTTGACAAGTAGGGGGATCCTTTTCACCTTCCTGTTTAAAAAAACTCAAGACTCCAAATGTTTTGTCACCTTGGTTGTGCTAGAGTACCTAGATTTGTTTGTTCTATACTTTTAGGTGCCACAAGGTGATCGGCAAGTACACGATTATAAAATATATACTACTTGCAGTATGTATTTCTAATAATTATTGACCTTGCTCGAAACTGAACAAAGTTCTTCATTAAATTTATACAGATCGTGTTTCCATTTCAGTAGAGTGTGTATAGTAATATTACTATTGTAACATACTGATGTTTTTATTTCTTCATGTTTCCTTCAGGATAACAGTCTCGAAAAATGAAACCCCTTTCACTTATACGGATTAGGGTCATTTTTTTTATAATCCAACGGTAACAGTTAACGGATGTGTCATGTTTACGTAAATCACTTTAGCGTGACAGTACCAAGACCGAGTGCCTTCCGTCGCTCCAAGAACAATCACAATGCTTTCACCATAACATAACAACTTTTAGGCCACTGGGTCGGAGTATGGTCAATGAGCAGGTTTTGAGGGCCGTATTCGAGCGTTCTCGATAACGTAGTTCTCCATAAGTATAACATGGCAACTTTTGAGGCCATTGGGACGGATCCTTGAGACTTAAGGGAACGTATTCAAAAATACTGTTGGTGCCCTTAAGAGTGGTATGGTGTGTGAGTAGTTTTGAGGCACCTTTTTTGCAATACTAAGGTCATGGTTATGGAAAAAATCCTTCAAATTTTATTGATCAACTAGCTGATAGCCGTAGGCTTTGCCACGCAAATTAATTATAAATACCCCCGTAGCAGCAAACCTGCATACTTAGCGAATTTCCAATGCATATATATTTATCTTAATGCCACATAAAGCTACATACCAAGTTTCATCAATATACATTCATAAATAAACAATTTATGACATTTTAATTATTCTCCATAAGAATAACATGGCGGCTGAGTATGCAGGTTTGCTGAAGCAAGGAACACAAAAAAATGGGGTTTTATGCTTATATCAATATAACTCAACTAGGTGAAGTCACTTACCAAATTTCATTAATTTATTTTCATAATTAAGGGAGATAACACGTTACTTATTCTCCATAAGGATAACATGGGGCTGAGTACGCAGGTTTGCTGCTATGGGAGCCTTTGTCAAAAAATTGTTTTTTTGAGGAAATATCAATGGTCCACAACCAGATAAAGCCGTATACCAAGTTTCGTCAGTATATGTTCATAAATAAGCGAGATATAAAATTTTTATTTTCCTCCATAAGAATAACATTAGACAACGTACTGTGTTTAGCACTTTCAATATCTCGGTAACCAATTGACGTAGAGAAATGATCAAAATACCAAATTGTGTGTTTTTTTAAGCTGAATCCAATGGGAAAAAATAAAATCTGACTATTTCCAAAATTATATGTAAAAAATTCAAAAAACCCATTTTTGGGGTACAAAACCCCCCCAAAATACCCCTTCGGATAGAGCGATCTGGCTGGTTTTCGAACTTAAAGTCATAAATGTTGCTTTACACGTTTATACCAAATTTCATCAAAATCGGATAATTTTTACGAGAGTTATCGTGCTCACGGACACATATATATATATATATATATATATATATATATATATATATATATATATATAGATATATGTATATATATATACAGTTTCGAACGAATGGTATTTTTGGGGTCTGGGGACCTCAAAACGAAAAGTTATCATGGTCCCGGGCCTAGGTCTTACCATGCCGACTACGGTAATAGCTTCTTCCCTATAGGGGAAATTCGCTAAAACTATTACAGTTGTGTGTGCTGCATTCTGTGGTTAGCCTGTGGAACTACTACGAATCAAGATCAGCTGTTTGTATTTTAATAAGCTCAAACAAAATTTAATGTCCTTAAGGAATACATGGAATCTTTTTCGGGGTCTCTGGTGGAGCCTTAAGGTCAGATCAGGATGAAAACCATTTAGTTATCCTATTTTATGCGTAAAGAATCAGTGTACAAAATTTCAGCTCTCTACCTACATGGGAGGGTTGAGAATAAGTGATGAGTGAGTGAGTCAGTCAGTCAGTCAGTCAGCCAGGGCTTTGCCTTTTATAGATATGGATGAGAATTGGATAAAATCCCGCAAAAATATTAAAGAATAACGTGGCAATGTTGGCAGTGGAGCCCTAAGGATAGAGAGGGACCTATCATCATCACCATTGTTGAGGATTAGGAAACCCCAGCATAGCTGCTAGTCACATCTTCCACAAGCGGGAATATTGCGCAGGTTACCGGAAAGATGGGATATAGCAGGAAAGGAAAGGGTGGGATGGGACGGCAGCCAAATCGACCCTTCAGAGGGCCAACTCCCGTGCCTCTGTGACAGCTGGGATGAGGCTCTCAAACAGGGGCATTCTGCCCTCCAACTGGTCAACTCAACTGAAAGGGTATCCATGTACAACAGTCAGGGACCATCCATTCTCAGGTTGGCAGGTGGGGACCACACCCGGAGATTCTGTACCTAGCCGCTGCAAATGGAGGGACCAAAGGTGAAAGGGAAGTTTGTCATAATGGACAACCAAAAGACTTACCATATGTAATGGCAACTTCATTTGCTGTACCCAATGGCAGCCTCAAAACTGGTATAGACCAGTTTTAAGGTAGTCCTAGGACAATCGAGAGGGACCTATTAATGTAGGAACAGTTTCAAGGGATGCTGCTTTGTAAAACCTCACGTTCAATTTAATCGAATATCCTCGCTATTGACGCTGTTGATCGATACAACATTATAACTGCATCAGTTTTGCAACGAGTTCAAGGCGCGTGGTCTGTCGCGTTAGTGGTCAAACAGGTTAGGTGAATATATTAAACAGTTTCATAACACTAACACCGATATCTTGCACTAAGACTGGTCACTGGAACCGCGGAAAATGGTGTAATCACAGATAGGAAACTGATAACAAACATCTATTGGGACACCTTTGTTTTTTTTCACATCAAGCTACACCGTTTTGAACTTTGACTTTGCAATAAAGGTTTCAATATGTTTAGCTTTTAGAAACAAAATTATATCTCGTAAACAAGTCCGGTGTATGGAGCCCAAGCGTTCCCTATCAAAACATAACAAAATAATGTTGTTGTAAAAATTAATCCAAAACGCATTTTTAACTATCTATACCTATAAAAGGCAAAGCCCTCACTGACACACTCATCAAGAATTATCCACCTTCCCATGTAGGTAGAGAGCTGAAATTTTGTACACTGATTCTTTTGGTCTTAAATAGGACAACTAAGCAGTTTACACGCCGGTATCTTCATAGGGCTCCGCCCCACATACCTTCAAAGTTACCATGTTATTCTTATGGAAGAAAGATTTGTTTTAATGATATCAGATGACTAATTTAAAATATTGTAAACAGCTGTTGCTATTCTACAAAAACAGAAAAACCACGGTAGAACGTTGATTTATAATTCTTTTTAACTGGAGTAAGCCAATAATGTTAAAAATGGGCGAGTGTCTTTCAAACTCTACATTACCACCAATTTCTTTAAAATTTTTTACAAACAGCTGTTATTATTCATTGGTTTGTTTATGTTTATGATCTTTATCTTTATTTTGTGTTGTGGTGTGATAGGTTAAAAGCTAATTTTTGAATTTTATGATATTTTAGTTTTTTTGTTTTTGTCATGAATACACAATTTTAGTAATTTTTTTTATTTTTATTGGTTTCTTTTATATATTGAATTTTTGGTGTGGATACAAAATTAACACTATTTGGACAAACAAACTCACAAACTCACAGTAAATTCAAACGGGGCGAAGCCCGCGGGCAACTGCTAGTTATATAATAAAATCAAAATAACACCATTATTTTATTTTACTTATTATTGTCTTTAGATTGGTTTAAACTACACAACGTCGTAAAAGAGTTAACAAAATTAATTAGATTTTGTTATATCTTACCGTAATTTGTAATGATTATACTAAGAAATATTCTACTTGTCCTTCATTATTTTCTTCAAAGAAATAAATAAATATAAACAAAACATTTATTAATATATTAGCCAGTGTCCCGTTCTCCGCACGCGGATCTCACCGGCATAGTTCCAGATGTTTGGAAAGTTTTACTTTAAAATCAGCTGACTTATCAAGAATAAAACTCCATAAGATTATTAGTAGAACGTTAAAAGCCCATAGGGTGGAGCCCTGAAGATAGATGTTCAATATGTTTCTCAAACCCCCTAAATACACATATAGAAAGCAGGAGCTTTGAATTGATTCCAAACATGAATACAAATTATTATATTTAGAGGTCTAAAATCATCGAACAAAATTAAATAGGTAGAAAGATAATTTTGTAATTTTTGGTTTTAAAATTTACCAGTTTTGTCTACAGAGTCGCTGTTCACCTTATTTCAGTTTTATGGTCAATTAAATCACGAAGCTGATAAAATTCTGTAACATTTAGAAATGTGTTTTTACTTGACACTTGTTTAGACTGATGTCCTTAGAAAGTTTTTAGAATTATTTGCATTCCTGCACAATCTTCGAAAAAAATACATATTCAGATGTTTGTTACAGAATGTCTAGGAAAACATTTCTCCTGCAGCAGCGCATTATGATTAGTCGAGCAATAGGCTATTGGAGACCAACGAGGTAAATAAATATAGAGCACGCGTTTAGTTTGTGCAAATTTGGCTGACAAAAGTTTTGTTTGCAAACAAACTATTTCATCAACAACAGCTATTGTTTATTTGAATTACAATCATGTGGTATACTTTAAAATCGCAAAATACTATTAACTTGGTTTTAGTAACAGCTGGGATCGTATAATCTCTGATGGCTGATTTTAACATATTGTTTCCATGGAGGAGAGGGTATAAAAATGGCGGTCACCAGTTTTTACCCCAGACGAGACCTCTTTGGATATATACCTCGTTGGTGGAGATAACACCACTTTTCTGGGTAATGTTGGGGCAAGGACTGTCTGTAAGGCATTGTAGCAAGGCTGGATGCATACTAGATATATACTAGTAAATCTAGTGCGGCCTTTATTGTAGCCTAGGCCTGCTTATTCCCGTAAGAGTTTGCAGTTACGATGTCGTCCGAGGCCGTTCAGCTGGTGCATAATACCAACAACCTGTTAGAAGTGTTGCCGACCTTACAGAGGATAATAATGCTTCAGTTAAGAACTTTCGCTGGACAACTTGGTTGTATTCCTTGTTTTAAACGTTTTGCATTGCAAATTTTAATTATTACTTTAATTAGGGTTTTGAAAATGTTAGCAGCTGTTATTATGTTAATTAATATTCGTAATAATGTTAACGGCACTACGAATATCCATGGGGCAGAATACTAAGAAATATTATTTGACAGGTCTGTGGAACTCTCTTTGAAAACTTCAGGAACTTGTTCCTGTGGCCAAAAAATCCAAGTAAACATTATATCCTATATCTCGCTTCGTTTCGTCTGGATGTCATTTTAATCAACACATTATATCTTAGAAATTACGTGAGGTACTGACTTGAAACTTAGTATATATTAGACTTGTTTACGGTTTTATGGTATTTAATTAGACGTTTTCAGATCTTACTTTTTCAAAATGGCGGTGTCTAAATTTGTTATAGCTTATAGTATTTTGAAAAGGGCAAGATTTTGATATATTCATCTAGATATCAGACACATGAAGCATTTTAAGAAAAAAAAAACTATTATATTGTGAATTTAAAAATCACTCAACCCAAAGCTTAGCAACTAAAACTTGTAGAAAAATCATATATATTTTGTGTAAAATTGCCCGGAATTACCACGCCTTTTCTTGAAAAATTACAGTTTCTGAGCTATGAATGTTGCTCAGTAATTGTTAAGAGTTATAATTTATTATTATCTGAAAAAATCTAGTTTAAATTTGTAAAAACTACCTAACACTTAATGTGTAGATGCCTAAAACTTCCCTTGTCAGTGCCTAACACTTCCCCTATAAATACCTAACACTTCCCTTGTAAATGCGTAACACTTTCGCTGTTAGTACCTAACACTTTCCCTGTTAGTACTCAAAACTTTCCCTGTAAGTACCTAACAATTTCCCTGTTTGTACCTAACACTTTTCCTGTTATTACCTAAAACATTTTCTGTAAATACCAAACACTTTCCCAGTTAATACCTAAAACTTTGCCTGTTAGTTCCGAAAACCTTTCCTGTTATGTAGTACCTAAAACTTTCCTAGTTAGTACCTAACACTTCTTTTGTAAATACCTAAAGCCTTCCTTGAAATTGCATAACACTTCTCTTGTAAAAGCTTAACACTCTCCCTGTTAGTACCTAACACTTCTTCTGTAAATACCTTCCTTTTGAAGTGTCATCTTTTACGAAGGCCAAGCCGAAATGCAATTTCCGTAATCGTGTATTTCAATCTATATTTTCGTGTCAAATTAGTGGATTGTATTTGTTTCCAAACTCATAATTAAATCTGACACCCTCTACGTGCACTGGGAACCACACGTTGTCCGTGGCCTCGCTCAAAACCAACCACTAACCCAAACCTAAGTATTTCAACAGTCGAGCGCCACGCAGTTCGTAGTTGCTAGTCCTACAATCAGCTTCAAAGTTATAGGAGGAAGATCAAAAATCGTTTCTAAAAATTAAAGTTTTTTGTTTAAATTCATTGTAAGTTATAGTAAGCTGAAGAACCTATAATAGCGGACAGTTACATTGACAGTTGGGCTGTAGCCAATAGCATGGTTGTACGCTGTCACTGTTGCTATTTTGCCATAGAAATATATCACTCTATTCCGATCAGCTGGTGTGGCGTTTTCGATCAGCTGGTGTGGAGTTTTCGATCAGCTGGTGTGGCATTTTCGATCAGCTGGTGTGGAGTTTTCTATCAGCTGGTGTGGAGTTTCGATCAACTGGAGTGGAGTTTTGGCAATGCGCCACGTCTATGATCTTGGTTGATCACCACACCCTTAACTGAAAATTTAACTGTCCACTATAAGGCATTTTCATCATTGATGAAAATAATAATTTTGACTGGATTTTTAACTTATTCAGTCTTTGTAAGCGGGGAGTAGCTAGAAAGGGCCGTGACAGCA
Source organism: Allygus modestus (assembly GCA_963675035.1). Lineage (NCBI taxonomy): Eukaryota > Metazoa > Arthropoda > Insecta > Hemiptera > Cicadellidae > Allygus > Allygus modestus. The sequence continues at coordinate 57,587,455 of OY776114.1, forward strand.
ATCCAGGGAAACCCTAATAAAAACTATACAAGATCTTTGTAATTCCCCTGTTAGACCTTCTATGACCTCCCTCAGGTTGCTCTTGGATCGCTGCCAACCTTTCCAGCCACGTTCTTGTTACTCTCCACAGCAGAAGACTGGGTTAAACTCCAGATCCTGAAACGTTGTGGTGGCAGAAACTCTCGCTCTTCCTTAAACTACAAGTTCAATTATAACTAATTGTCCTTTCTTTCTGACAATTAAACATAGAACGGCCAGTAGACACCCAAATTGCACGGCGGTATCAGACAGTAAAGTGACGTAACGTAGGAACTCTCTCTCTTGACGAACGCCGCTGTCGCTGTGACCATGCGGCTGTGGATAGTAGTGGTGGCGTTGGTGGTCGGGGCTTCGCCCGGTGGCGCCCAGGATACTGACGCTCAGACGCAGACGCAGAACTTCAGTAAGTACAGTTATTTTTATTTTTAGAGGTTTCTCGAATTTAGGAGAATCTTTTTAAGAGGGGGCACAAGTCACGAGACTTTTTCCGTTCCTACCTGCTTCCCCCATAAGGCCAATGTCAACTTTCAAGTTCCGTCCAGTAGTTATTCTGTGAATATAGTTTTAAAATGTGGTAGGAATGTTGTTCAGGTGATTATCTAGGGATTTCAGTGAACAAATTTTCGATCTATGTTTTAAAATGTATATGAAAATATTTAATTTTTTGTATTTTGAGGCGAAATCATCATTAAATAAAAAATAAATTCAAAACTTTGCTCACTGAAATAGCTTCGTTATTTTTCCCTTTTAAAATGAGCCGTGAACCAATAATATCCGACCACCTGTTTAGGCTGGATGGAACTTGAAAGATAACATAGCTCTTATGGGTTTAGAAATCTATCTGGATTTTCTGGACCCCCTCTTAACCGCGGATACTAAAAGATTTTAATCATATTATGCAGAACGAAGTAAAGTTTTTGCGATATTTAATCTACTGATTTAGTAATTATACATTATAGTGGCTTCTAGTGGCTATAGCCTCTAACCTACTGTTTATTGTTGGCTGTACTGTTTACTGCATAGTAAATAATACTATTCTATAATACGAACAATGACTGTCTATTTGTTTGTTTGCAAATTGTATCTTGGAATCCAACTTATCCATTTTGTTAAAAATTTGGAACAAGGGGCTTTGGGGACTAACAAATCGATTGGTAAAAACCTAAACCCCAGGAAAATTCAAATTTTGTCAAAAATCCTATTTGAAAACTGAAAATTTTAACATTGAGCTTATTGAGTTTCAAATCAAAACAAAAGAATCAAAACAGCTGTGAATAAATTAACCAGTGGCCTGTCAAAGTATAACTTACACAAGGTAACAAATTATTTCTTGAAAGTAATGACTACAACCATTGAATAAAGATTGCATATAGAGCGGACATCTTTTTCGCCCACAAAACTAATCAAACATCACCGAGTTTGGCTCAGTCTCCCTGGTACTCAATACTAATGTGTAACTTTCACATCTGATTATATAACAATACCCCCGTCGCAGCAAACCTGCGTACTCAGCGAATTTCCAATGAATATATATGTCTTAATAAGATTTTAAACCACTTACCAGGATTCATAAGAAATATGTTCACAAATAAGCGATATTTAAAATATGAATTATTCTCCATAAGAATAACATTGGGGATGAGTACGCAGGTTTGCTGCCACAAGGAACAAAAAATTATGGGTATTTATGCAAATATCAATAGAACTCACCTAAATGAAGTCACATACCAAGTTTCATTCATATACATTCATAAATAAGGTAAATATAACATTTTAATTACTCTCCATAAGAATAACATGGGTACCGAGTACCTAGGATTGCTGCTACAGGAACCATAGGCGAAAAAATTTTTTTGTGCAAACAACAATAAATTACAACCAGATGAAGCCATATACCAAATTTTGTCAGTTTATGTTCATAAATAAGCGAGATATACAATTTTTCTTCCTCTCAATAAGAATAACATTAGTCAACGTACTGTGTTTAGCACTTTCAATATCTCGGTAACCAATTGACCTAGAGCAATGATAAAAATACCAAATTGTTTGTTTAATTAAGTTAAATCCAATGGTACAAATTAAAATTTGAATTAAATAAAATTACATGTGAAAACCCCATAAAACACATTTTTGGGGTACAAAACCCCCCAAAAACCCCCCTTCGGATGGTGCGATTCATCTGGTTTTCGAACTCGTTCAAATAAATGGTACTTTACACATTTGTACCAAATTTCATTAAGATCGGACCTTTTTTACGAGAGTTATCGTGCTTACGGACACACACACACACACACACACACACACACACACACACACACACACATATATATATATATATATATATACATATAAAAATTTGAACGAATGGTGTTTTTGGCATCTGGGGACCTCAAAATGAAAAGTTATCATGGTCTCGGGCTTAAGTCTTACCATGAGACCTACGGTAATAGCTTCTTCCCTATAGGGGAAATTCGCTAATAAGGGGAAGAACCGAAAAACGGGCTTCGTTGAATTATTTTCCATCTATAATCGTCTATGACTGTTCAAAGTAGGTTTTACAATAGCTTCGGAAACCTAAAACGGTTTTGGTTATTTTTTCTTATGCAATTTTAAGAATATTAAGATTTAAAAGATTTAAAAAAGTTCGAATAATTTAAAGAGTCAATAATCAATAAACACCGTCAATATTATTTGTTCTTTTAATTTTTTGAACCTCACAAAATGTGAATATTCACAGGATATGTTAATAGTAGTTGTAAACACCAAATGTATAACAAAGGTTAAGTCATGCAATTCAAACATACTCTTTGACAATTTGGTATACAAAGTTTTAGTTGCAAGGATCATGTTTTGTTTGACTATTAATAATATATATTTTGTTTGTACGTAAATTGTTTTAATTTATCCTACACTGTCTATTCCGCTGAAAAAATTGCGCATGAATAAAATTAGCCAAGCAATTATAAATCTCTCCTTGGTCTTGTATGACGTATTAAATGACAAAAGGTTTTTATACTTACTGAGAGTATCAGTTTAAGATGTGTCGATTACAAGGTATTTTTAATGTCTATTATAGTAATAATTAATAAATAATATGTAACTTAAGGAAGTGAATATTTCAAGGAAGAACACCGCTGTGACCCAAGTTATTACATTGCGACTAATTGTTTTCGTTGTGTAGTTTTAGGACGAATTGCCACCATCACCGGTTAAGAAGGCAACCTCATTCCGAGTATAATTAATTTCACGTAACAGTTGTTCAAGTTTTGTTAGAATAAATAAAATGGGTTCTGTTAATTTTTCAGTACCAGGGGGACCGAGCCATGCTCGGTGAAATTATAATAGTTGCCATGGGTTGCCATTGAATAGATAAATGTTGTATTGAGAGCAGATTTGCTTCGCTTAATTGCCTCTTTCCCGCTTATTAGAGTCACCCCAGTTGTTATTATAGCTCAATCTTCCTAGAATTTTCACGTATACACATTTGATTAATTTTTACTAGTTGATGTCTCGTTCTCCGCACGGGAATCTTAGCAGACGTAGAGCCATGTGTTTTAAAAAGTTTACATTATGATCAGCTGACTACTTAAATAAAATATAACTCCATAAGATTAACATTGAAACTGTGAAGGCCTGTGGGGTGAAGCCCACATATGTTTTTCAAACCACGAAAAGGCACATCTAGAGTGTAACAGCTGACTGATACCAAATATGTGTATAAAACAATAGTTTTACAGGTCAATGATTTCCAAACAAAAATCAAAAAATTCTTTTAATAATATAGATAGATATGTTCGCTCTGTATGCAAAATTTAATCAACTGTTCAAGTCACTGTTTTCATGAATTCACTTTCTTCATACTTTACCATGTGTAAGTGTTACTTTGACAGATCACTAGTTAATTTATTCACCACTGTTATGGTTCTTTTGTTGGTTTGATTTGGTTTCTTCTCTTTTAGCGAATTTCCCCTATAGGGAAGAAGCTATTACCGTAGTCGGCATGGTAAGACCTAGGCCCGGGACCATGATAACTTTTCGTTTTGAGGTCCCCAGACCCCAAAAACACCATTCGTTCGAAACTGTATATATATATATATATACACATTGATATATATATATATGTGTGTGTGTGTGTGTGTGTGTGTGTGAGCACGATAGCTCTCTTAAAAATGAACCGATTTTGATGAAATTTGGTATAAACGTGTAAAGGAACATTTATGACTTTAAGTTCGAAAACCAGCCAGATCGCTCTATCCGAAGGGGTATTTTGGGGGGTTTTGTTCCCCAAAAATGAGTTTTTTGACTTTGTTACGTACAATTTTTTAAATTATCAAATTTTAGTTTTTACCATTGGATTCAGCTTAAAAAACACACAATTTGATAATTTGATCATTCCTCAACGTCAATTGGTTCCCGAGATATTGAAAGTGCTAAACATAGTACGTTGTCTAATGTTGTTCTTATGGAGGAAAAGAAAAATTTTATATCTCGCCTATTTATAAACGTAGCACCGTAGCTCCCGTAGCACCGAACCTGCGTACTCAGCCCCAATGTTATTCTTATGGAGAATAATTAATTAAATGCTATGTCTCCCTTAATTATGAACATAAATAAATAAAAACTGCTATACGACTTTACCTAGTTGAGTTATATTGATATTAGCATAAAAACCCATTTGTTGTGTTCCTTGTTCCAGCAAACCTGCGTACTCAGCCCCAATGTTATTCTTATGGAGAATAATTAAAATTGTATATATTGCTTATTTGTTAATATATTTTTATGAAACTTGGTATGTGGCTTTAGGTAGTATTAAGACATTTATATCTCCATTGTAAATTCGCTGAGTATGCAGGTTTGCTGCGACGGGGGTATTTTGTATATTGTAAAATACCCCGTCGCAGCAAACCTGCATAGTCAGCGAATTTACAATAGAAATATAAATTTCTTAATACTGCATAAAGCCACTTACCAAGTTTCATAAAAATATATTCACAAATAAGCGATATATAAAATTTTAATTATTCTCCATAAGAATAACATAGGGGCTGAGTACGCAGGTTCGCTGCTACGGGAACCGTTGGCAAAAATTGTTTTTTAGAGCAATTATCAATAGACCACAACCAGATGAAGCCGTATACCAAGTTTCGTCATTATAGTTCATAAATAAGTGAGATATAAAATTGTTCTTTTCCTCCATAAGAATAACATTAGACAACGTACTGTGTTTAGCACTTTCAATATCTCGGTAACCAATTGACGTAGAGGAATGATCAAAATACTAAATTGTGTGTTTTTAAGCTGAATCCAATGGTAAATACTAAAATTTGTCTATTTCAAAAATTATATGTACAAAATTCAAAAAACTGATTTTTGGGGTAGAAAACCCCCCAAAATACCCCTTCGGATGGAGCGAACTGTCTGGTTTTCGAACTTAAAAGTCATAAATGTGTATATATATATATATATATATATATATATATATATATATACAGTTTCAAACGAATGGTGTTTTTGGGGTCTGGGGACCTCAAAAGGAAAAGTTATCATGGTCCCGGGCCAAGATCTTACCATGCCGACTACGGTAATAGCTTCTTCCCTATAGGGGAAATTCGCTAATAACTTGAATATTAATGGTATTTTTGTTATTTAAATTTCAAATATTCAAACGGCCGCCATTTTTCAAAATATTTAAGACAGCTTAGTAATCATTTTGCATTATTTGCTTCTTTGGTTATGTAACGTTCGTACAAAGTTTAGTTGCTGTAGCTTAAACAGTTCTCGAGATATTAATTATTTTGTAAAATACACACTATGGTAGCTAGCGGCTAAACGGAACATTTTTCTAACTATGTTTATATAAAATTCTTTGTTCAAATTGATAAGTACTATCAGCCCAAGGCCGACTGTACTACTGGCCGGAGCGCTGAATTCGTGACGTCACGGTCTGAGTGCTACGCGGCAGGCGACTCCCGTAAAAAACATACGGCACGCCTCGACATAAACTGCTTTACACTGGTCTACTGTCAAAACCCTTCATCCTATTTCGTTGAAAATTTAAACTTAACTAGGTAATAAACCACTTAATGCGCAAACATGTTACCTAACATGAAATAAATATTTATAAGTTTATATAAATATAGTCAAATCTCTAAATAGTGTAATAGCACTGTATTTGTATTTTTTTGTATTTGTTTGCATCTCTAACTGATATGTTGAACTTGTCATTATCTCAGTTGTCTCAGTCTATGTTCAGAAATATAAGTATTGTATATGGTTTTCCTGTAAATTCTAAACCAAAGAGTTTTTTTTTTCATTGTAATTAGATTGTTTTCATAGTATTTGCAATCGTTGTATAATTATTTATTTAATGTAAATAATAACGAATTATTATATTTTATTTGATTTGAAGTAGTGTAGTAATTTTATTATATTTTTGATTACGTTTCGAACAAACGTAAGTTTCGAAATAAAAAAATGCAGTTGGTTTTTATGTGAGGCTGGGTTTTATATAAGTAAGAATAAGCAATCATAGTATAACATTGTAAACATTAAACATGAAACATGAAACATGAAACATTATATATTATAGTTGTAATAATAATATCCCTTTTCACTGTCAAAACTAATCCGGCTGTCCGGGTCACTGAATTTTATTTGATAATTAAACCGTTGTCAGAATGTTTTACTACTGCGTGTTTAGATGGTTGGAAATATTTTCTGCTTATGGCCAACAGCCATTGCACCTTCCGGTGTTCATATCAAGGAAAGGATAATATATAAGTGCAAGTTCTATCATTACACGCACTTTTGTAATTGCTTTTTCCCGGCCCGGCACACAACAAACACAAGGCATCTCAAACAGACATTATTTATTAATTTAATAAGCGATATGAAATAAAATACGTAACTGCACGAGTCTAAAAATTCCTACAATTCAACTAAAATAGCAAAGGTAATATAAAATAAGACAAAAACGCCGCCAAAGCGTAACCGCCAGAAGCGTGGCTAGACGGCGAAGCAAGGCTATCGGCGCGAGTTGAATTTAACGATGCCCCGCTCCTTTACCTTTGATTATTGAACAAACAAAACAACTTATCAAATAATATGTGAAATAAAAGTTGTAGATAAACTAATTATCTACAGCTCTCCCACTGGAAGTTTGTGTCTACCTCAAAAACAATAAAAGTTTACGCTTAGTTACTTTTTCATGTCCCACTATTACAAATCATAAATACTTTTAACTTATATAAATTCGAATATTTGCTTAGCTAAATGATTTTTACACTGATGCATTCCGTATTTCATCTAGATTTAAAATATATAAGTTACATTCCAAATAAATTACAGTAAAGAGGTCCAGATGCATATAATCGAAAGCGCGCTCCACTTACACCGTGGCTGTAAAGAACCCAGATTGTGACGTAGCGGCTAGGGGAGGGGAAGCACTCGCCTGTAGTAGAGTCGGCCTTGATCAGCCCCCAAAGTTTGTAATGACCCTTTCTGAACACCCTTTAAATTACAACAACAACAAAACTAGTGTTTTCTTCCGCAAAGATTATGAGACCACCCCTGAAAGGATTTGAATGATTATTTTTTTTAATGAAAGGTACTCCTTCCTATACTCTAATATGAGTAAGGTTTGCTTGCTTGCTTGCTTGCGACACGGATCTTAAAAACGGCTCCAACGATTTCCTTCGAATGTTCGAAATAACTAATTTCTGAGATAAAAATAAGTTCTAGACAGGCCTCATCCCCAGGAAAAATCAAATAATGAAAAAAAAATAAAATGAAAAGTTAAAAAAATTAACATTGGGCTTATGGAGTTTCAAATCAAAACAAAAGAATTGTAACAGCTGTTCATAATCAACCAGGGAACTCTCAAAGTAATACTCATGTTGTATATATGGTTGGTTGTGATTTGGCAGCAAAGTTTGTTGTCATTTTTGCTAGTGATATTTTTTTAAATAATTATTAGTTGTTTGAGTTTTTTTTTCTTCTTTTGAACTTGTCAACGACACTTTTCTAACGTGTTAAAGTTAATTTTTAACATCAACTTTGAGTAATTGCTCCATTAAATAAAAAACTTTCTTTGTTCAAACATAAATCTAACCCCAAAACAACATTGAATCAGAAGTTTACAATATGTTCACCAGTTAAACCTAACGATAGTAGATCAGCCATGTTCTTTACCAACGAAGATCTCTTTGATGAAAATCCAAGTATGGAGCAACAGCATGAAGAGGGCGAACCATTCGTCTCTCCAAAACGTAAAGTAGCTAAAGGTAGCGCTTTAATTTCTACACACCAAAGGTACGTTTTGGATCCCTCGCAACTATGCAAACAAAATCAGTTCAATGTACTTTCCGATCATAGTTATGCTTCAGTTAGTAAAATTGATTCATCCGAAAATAGTCCTGAACAACAGAGTAGCTTTCATAATAAAATTCCACCTATTTTTCTTCATGAAGTAAATAATCATCAAGAAATTGTTAAGGACATTAAAAATAACGTGTCTCACGAGTTTTCAACTGCGATTAAAGGAAAGTCTCTTGAAATAAACCTGACAGATATCACAGATTTTCGGACTCTGACATCCTTTTACGAACAGTCTCATGTTAAATTTCATACATTTTAATCTGTTCTTGATAAAAAACTAGAAGTTGTAATCAGAAACGTTCCTTGCTCATTAACTGAGGATGAAATCAAATCTGATCTTCTCAGTATGAAGTTCCCCGTATGTAGAGTAGTTAGGCTGCTTAATAAACAGAAATATGTTATACCCTTGTGCATTATCGAGCTAGAGAATAACGACGACGGACAAGAAATCTTTAAACTTGACAAGTTATGTCACGCTCTAGTTTCTGTTGAGCCAAAGCGAAAACATAAGGACATTCCTCAATGTACACGCTGCCAACGATATGGCCATACCAAAAACTTTTGTCACCTCGACCCCAGGTTTGTTCGCTGCACCGACAATCATCACTACTCTGAATGTCCCCTCTCTAAAGATGTGACACCGAAATGTGTCAACTGTGGTGAAAATCACACCGCCAATTTCAAAGGTTGTACACATTATCAAAGCCTCTAGTCTCAAAACAAAAACTCAAAACAACCAAAACCTAAACAACTAAACTCTAAGCCATCCATAGAGGTCATAAGAAATAGTTCCGGGACTAAAATCAATCCCCAATCAACTGAGAAAGGCCGACATCAAATTCACGAAGCCTCCTACGCTGACGTCGTAAATGGTAAACATAATTCATATAAAATACCCCTGAGAACCCGCTCTCCCTCTTCAGATGTTAATAAATTAGAAGATGACTCAAATAAGTCTGGTAATATCGAACAGTCAAGCACAAATAATCTGGAAACTCTTATAGTAGAACTTGTTAAATCCTTAATCTCAATGATCAAAACTATTCTGACCAACGTAATCTCGTCTTTTATTGAAAATGGCTCAATCTAATAGGATTATTTTTCAAAATTTCAAAATCCTCAACTGGAACGCAAATTAAGCAAAATAGCGTTCCAGCAAAAAATAGCGTTTTTTAAAGAAACAAAAATCAATATTTTCTGCCTTTTTGGTTCGTCATAGTATTGACATTGCTTGTGTCACAGAAACTCACTTAATAAATAATTAGGAATTTAAGGTGAGCGGCTATAATGTTTATAGGGAAGACAGAGTGGCACCTTTTGCCTCAGGGGGCGTTGCTATTTTAATCAAAACATCCATTAATCACTGCTGTTTATTTTTACCCAACCTTGTATCTATTGAAGCCACTGCTGTAAAATTGTACTTGGATGGTGGTAGTTTCGTAAATATTATATCTGCTTATAAATCACCGAATCGAAGACTTAATTTAAATGATATGGCAAATCTATTCTCTGCGCAGTCTCCTACATTACTTATTGGTGATATAAACTGTAAACACCAAAATTGGGGTTGTAGAACCACTAACCCAAATGGCGCACTTCTCTTCCAATTTATCACAGATGAAATTATGAATGTGTCTGCTCCTGATGAGCCCACTTTTTATCCATTTCAATTAAACTGTGAACCTGACATTCTGGATATTGTTTTGTTTCAAAATTTTACATCCCCCATTCTACACAATGTTGTTCCTGAACTGGACTCTGATCACCTACCCGTTATAATTAGTTTTCTTTTCCAACCTCAAAATAGTACACCTGCCAGTAGGCTAATAACAGGGAGTGTGAACTGGGAAACCTTTGGTGTAAAACTAGACGAATGTCTTCAGTTGCCTCAAAACCTTGATTCTTTTGCTGGTATCGACACGGCTATCCAAAATTTTACAAAATGTCTCCAAAAAGCAACGCAACTGGCTACTTATAAGCAGTTTACCAAGAAAAACAATAATTTCCTAACCCCTCCTGTACGTATTATTAATTTAATTAAATCTAAGCATGAAGCTCGACGTCAATGGATGAGATACAGGCAACCTCACATGCGGAGGAGACTTAACCAACTTATTCGACAAGTAAAACGGGAAATCGACGAGTACAAAATTATGTCTTACAAAGCTTATGTCAGTGATATCAATCCAAGTGATTCTAGTCTCTGGCAAGCTACTAAACGGATACTACGCACTTCCACCGTGATCCCACCACTGAGACATAACAACAATGTTTATGAAAGTGATCTTGAGAAGTGTAACGTCCTTGCTGATTTCTTCGAAGAATCATTCTCTCCTAATAACGTAAGTGATGATGATACTGAAGCCCTCGTCAACGACAACTTTACAAATGAAACCTTAACAGTTGAGCTACCCATCAAGTACGTCGCCCCATCCGAGATAAAAGAGCTAATAAAGAAGCTTCCCTTGCGAAAATCACCTGGACCTGACCTTATCCCAAATATTGTTCTAAAAAACCTCACTTCAAAAGCAATATCGGTTTTAACCTCTATTTTTAATTCTTGTATACATAAAGGATATTTCCCAGACTCTTGGAAAAAGGCAGAAATTATTGTTTTTCACAAACCAAACAAACCAAAATTTTCAACATCCAGTTACAGACCAATAAGTCTTCTATCCTGTCTATCAAAACTGTTCGAGAAGTTTATCCAGAGGAGATTAAACAAATTCATTGAAGCCACTGATGCAATCCCTCCGCATCAGTTCAGATTTAGACCCCAACATTCAACAACCACCAAATACAGCGTATAACAGAAACTATTGTACAAGGATTCGAAAAAAGAGAACACTCTGCTGCAATTTTCCTTGATGTCTCACAAGCCTTCGACAAGGTATGGCATGCAGGTCTAATTTACAAACTTGATTGCTTAGGATTCCCATTGTATTTAAAACGTTTACTAAAATCATTTCTGTTTAACAGACAATTTTGTGTAAAAATTAATTCCTCGTCGTCTGCATATCGCCGAATTTCTGCAGGGGTGCCCCAAGGATCAATTTTGGGACCATTACTTTTTAACATCTTCATGTATGATATTCCTATTCCACTAGACGCCACTGTGGCCATGTACGCAGACGACACTGCAATTATCACTCAGAGCAAGGACATTATCGAAGCACAACAACAACTTCAAGCTTCAACTGATTGTATTGTTCAATGGTTCAACAGGTGGAATCTATGCTTGAATCCAACAAAATCCGAAGCAAAAATCTTCTCATTAAGAAAATTTCAAATGCCACCGGGAATCGTTATTAATAACAGTACAATAAATTGGAACCCTTCAGACCGGGAAGTAAAATACTTGGGAGTTCTTTTGGACCAAAAACTAAATTTCAACCTTCATGTAAATTCAAAATTAAACCAAGCATATTCTCGACTATCCATCCTTTACCCTCTCATTAACAGAATATCTTCTCTTAAACCTTCCTGTACCATTTTAATATACAAGAGTATTCTTCGGCCCCTTATACTGTACGCCTGTCAGGTATGGGGACTCACTATTTCTGCAAGCAAACTTTCAAAAATTCAAGTATTTCAAAGCAAAGTGCTAAGAATTGCTGTAAATTCGCCTTGGTACATCCGAAACATTCAATTACACCGGGAGCTTGGAGGCGACTTTATAACGGAATACGTCAAGAAAGTTACAACAAAGTTTTCACACCGTCTGCCTAATGTACCGGGAGCTAGACATTTTGGACTTGGATTGTAATTATTAAACAGAAGACTGAAACCTAGATTGTACCAAGATATTTTGCCAAACATGTAAACCTTATTTTTATTTAGTTTGTTTTAGTTTAAACCCTTTTCTTCTTTTTTCAAAAGAAACATTTTATTAAGTTCATTTTAGTTTTCAAAATAGTCTCAAGGTGTCTCTGATTTGGGCGAACCTACTATGTTATTATTAATGTTTTCCATCCTTCTTAATTAAAAATTCTGTGTATAATGTAAATACTTTGAACCAGAAATAAATTATGTACAAAAAAAAAATCATGTTGTATATGATTACAGCATGTGGTTTCCTGAGAGCAGAGATTAAAACATTTGAGTGAAGATTACATAAATAGAGTAGTAAAATAAATCAAAGGGACATTGATCTATAAATAACAACTGGAGTGACCTTAAAAATGTAGAAAAGAGGCAAATGAGTTGTACAAATCTGATTATCAGTAGGGGGAAGTGGTGAAATATTACTCCAAGTCATCTAAACAAACTGACTGGCCTTCCCACCGAGCAAAGCTCGGCCCCCAGGTACTTTTAATTAACAAGGAATGTCAAGGCCAGAATTTCAAATTAGGCTTTAAATCCTTTGAAAATAACATTTAAATTTGTTTAAAGTCCAGCCACTGACTTCTTAATTATGTTTTAACATTAAAATCGTATGGTGTAAACCATGAGCTGCAAAATTTGATCCATGGGATAATGTGTAAAAGTAGTAAGTGAAGATGGTTTGTAAATTATAAGGCGATAGAGTAAACATCGCATGTTAATAATCCTATGTTTTAGTTTATGCAAGGCCGCCTCAAGCAGCTAGTGTCGTTCAACAAAAACCAAAATTATTATTTTGTATAACAAATCTATAAATATTTATTTACAAGTCAATAAAAGAAAAATGTGTAACCTATTTATTACAAGATTGGCCTAATATTAAAAATCGGTGTTTTGTTCATGTTGAGTTGTGTGATGGTGCAACTAATTAATTATTGGAATTTAATTATTCTAATCTAATGTTTCTGTAAAAACGGCAATGCACTTGAACTTTTCAAGCGGTTGCATGATAAATTATACTTACCGTCGTACTCTGTGAACCAGAACAACGACATCACAGGCTTTCAGTGCCAGGTAGTGTAATGCATTACACAACTGTAAATTTAAATTCAAATTAACGTTTAAATTATAACTACACAGCACATGTAGTTGGTGGTCCGTGGTACATGAGAATTACACAGTGGGTGGGTGGGAGGGTTTCGGGGAGTTCCGAAGTACTTATTACAATATAACCACACAGCACATGTAGTTGGTGGTCCATAAGTTCCATGTAGTCCGTGGTACATGAGAATTACACAGTGGGTGGGTGGGAGGGTTTCGGGGAGTTCCGAAGTACTTATTACAATTTATTTTGTTTTGAGTATCTATTTTTGTCATTTGGTGTTTTTAGCGAAATTCTCTTGAAGGGAAGAAGCTATTACCGTAGTCGGCATGGTAAGACCTTGGCCCGGGACCATGATAACTTTTCGATTTGAGGTCCACAGATGCCAAAAACATTATTCGTTCAAACTGTATATATATATATATATATATATATATATATATATATATATATAATACATGTATATTACATATATATTATATATGTGTGTGTGTGTGTGTGTGTGTGTGTGTGTGTGTGTGTGTGTGTGTGTGCGCGCGCGTGCGCGCGTGTGTTTGTATGTGTGTGTGTGTGTGTCCGTGAGCACGATAACTCTAGTAAAAATGGTCCGATTTTGATGAAATTTTGTACAAACGTGTAAAGCAACATTTCAACTTCGAAAACTAGACAGATCAACCAATCCGAAGGGATATTTTGGGTGGGGTTTTGTACCCCAAACATGTTTTTTTTCACATATAATCTTTGAAAAAGTCAAATTTTAGTTTTCACTATTGGATTTAGCTTAAAAAATACATAAAATGGTGTTTGATCATTGCTCTACATCAATTGGTTACAGAGATATTAAAAGTGCTAAAGAGAGTTCGTTGTCCAATCTTATTCTTATGGAGGATAAGAACAATTTTATATCTAGCTTATTTATGGACGTTTCTCAACAAAACTTGGTATACATTTGTTTGGTATATTGTTATTTGCACAAAAAATAAATGTTTACTGATGGTTCCTGTAGCAGCAAACCGGCGTACTCAGCTCCCATGTTATTCATATGAGAATCAGTAAACTGTTAATCAGTTAACTGTCATCCTTAATTATGAACATAAATTAATAAAACTTGGTACCGTATGTGAGTAGGGGGCAATGGCCGATTCAAAACCAGCAAAATCCTCAGTAATCCTCAGAGGATCAATCCTCCCCCCCCCCCCCCGTCACGTGACCCATTAACCTAACTTAAACCTGGCGCCTGGCGTGAGGAGCCTGAGGAGCCCCCCCCCGACGCCCCCCCCGACGCCCCCCCCCGACGCCCCCCCCCCGGTCGCCAGCGGCACTTTTCGTGATGACCTTGAACATGAGGAAAAAACTTTCGAAAATTAATAACTAGCCTATTTATCCATCGATTCCCACGGGACTTTTTCCAGAGTGTAGGCCTATCCCAGAGGAAGCGAATGACGTAAGAACCCCATAGATCCGCCATTAAACAAGGCCGCTATTAATTTATAACCGCGTTTTCCTTATGGGATCTCAGCTGTTTACCAACCGATTTTGACGAAACCTCACCACATGTCAGGCGGCGGCCTAAGTAAACCATCGCTTAAAGAAAATTGAAAATCCACCGTTAAACGGACCCGCTATTAATTTTTAACCGCGTTTTCCTTATGGGATCTCAGTTGTTTACCAACCGATTTTGACGAAACCTCACCACATGTCAGGTGGCGGTCTAAGTAAACCATCGCTTAAAGAAAATTGAAAATCCACCGTTAAACGGACCCGCTATTAATTTTTAACCGCTTTTTCCTTATGGGATCTCAGCTGTTTACCGACCGATTTTGATGAAACTTCACCACATGTCAGGCGGCGGCCTAAAGAAACCATCGCTTAAAGAAAATTGAGAATCCACCGTTAAACGGGCCCGTTATTAATTTTTAAACGCGTTTTCCTTATGGGATCTCGGCTGTTTGCTGACCGAACTCGATGTGACTTCACTACACGTCGTATGCCGGCTTGGTCAAACCAAACTGCGAGCGGCTCCGCGGCGTCACGTGTCGAGGCGCGTGCTAGGGCCTACGTGACTGTCCCAGCCTGTCCACTCCTCCTCCACTCCGCTATCCCTCCACTCCTCCTCCATTCCGCTACCCCTGTCGTGGACCGCGGTGACATCATCTCCATGCCTACGTGACCGTCCGGGCCTGTTTACTCATTAGCGGTTCCGAGAACTGTTTACCGCTTTCACCGCCTACTGTACGGTACGTAGCTATGTTACTTCAGTGATTGTCATCGCTTCCTTCATTCAGTTTGTGTTTGGAGCCCAGTGTGTGTAGACGTTCTACTTCAGTGCTGTGCTAGTCCTTACCGCACCATATTCCGAGATCTGTTAAACGTAAGTATATGTAGTCTTATAAGTTGTAGTGTGGACCGCCTCAGGCCGTTTACTCATTAGCGATAATTGCCGCGATTTCGAGAAATGTTCCACCGCCTTCTACTGTACGGTACGTAGCTATGTTACTTCAGTGATTGTCATCGCTTCCTTCATTCAGTTTGTGTTTGGAGCCCAGTGTGTGTAGACGTTCTACTTCAGTGCTGTGCTAGTCCTTACCGTACCATATTCCGAGATCTGTCAAACGTAAGTATATGTAGTCTTATAAGTTGTAGTGTGGACCGCCTCAGGCCGTTTACTCATTAGCGATAATTGCCGCGATTTCGAGAAATGTTCCACCGCCTTCTACTGTACGGTACGTAGCTATGTTACTTAAGTGATTGTCATCGCTTCCTTCATTCAGTTTGCGTTTGGAGCTCAGTGTGTGTAGACGTTCTACTTCAGTGCTGTGCTAGCCTTTACTGCACCATATTCCGAGATTGTTAAACGTAAGTATATGTAGCTCTTAGAAGTTGTAGTGTGGAAGACTATTACATTCCCCTTTATAGTAAGATTCTCATTTAAGGTATGATCGTTCAGCAACTTTGAACTCAGAATGTGCAAAGAGAGGTCTGGCTTGTTAATAGAAGTTGAATAATCTGTTCTTTGCTAAAACCAATTTAATAAACGAGGAAACCCGTGTACTAACATTAAATTTGCCATGGCCTTGACTCTTGTCTACCACGCATAAAGTATGTGTTATGTTACCAATGAAGTGTTCTCGTTGCGACTAATTTGTAAATGCAAGAGACTTATCATATTCGTTGTTGCAGATGAACAACCAACACATGTGCGAGGTCTGTGGCCGAGCCTTCAGCCTGCTCGGAAACCTGAGGCGACACGTGGAGTCCGCCCACAACGCCAGACGTCACGACTGCCACGTCTGCGGTAGGCGCTTCACAAGAGGCGACAACCTCCACCGCCACGTCGCCACGGTTCACGGACCACACGCCGCGGCAGAGCCCCCACCGCAACGAGCGGACCATGCCTGCCGACTGTGCCCGGCCATCTTCGCCAGCCTGGAGGACGTGCGCCGCCACATGCAAGCGGGTCACTCCGCGATGCCAGCAGCAGCTCCTTCCTCCTCCTCGAGCCCCGATCGCCACGTGGAGTGCGAGCGATGCGGTGGACGCTTCGACCGAGACCTGGAACTGAGACGACACGTCCGGACCGTCCATCCTCCCACGTTCCGTTGCGCCTACTGCGACCGCGGGTTTACCCGTCGCTTCAACCGCGACCAGCACGAGTCTCACAACTGCCCTGTTGTGAGGAACCTGGCTCAAGAACCATCCGAGTTCCGCTGCGCGTACTGTGACAAGGGGTTTTCTCGCCGCTTCAACCGCGACCATCACCAGTCTCACAACTGTCCTGTTGTGAGGGACCTGGCCCTAGACCAACTGCCTACGGTGTCCTCACCTCCTCTTCCTCACAGCAACCAGTTTTCGCACCAAGGAGCCGATGTCGAGCCCCAACCGCACCAAGTGCCTAGCGCCAAGCCGCGACCAGGACCGAGCACCGAGCCACAGCCAGGGCCCAGCACCGAGCCTCAGCCCCGCTCAGGACCGAGCACCGAGCCACAGCCAGGGCCCAGCACCGA
This sequence comes from Allygus modestus, assembly GCA_963675035.1. NCBI lineage: Eukaryota > Metazoa > Arthropoda > Insecta > Hemiptera > Cicadellidae > Allygus > Allygus modestus. Next base: position 57,604,798 of record OY776114.1, read on the forward strand.
GCCCCAGCCCCGCCCAGGACCTAGCGCCGAGCCTCAGACCATCGACGACGAGATGGAGGGTGGTGGCCGCCCCGTGTTCCAGCTCGTACATCGGGCCTTCTGGAGTCGCCTCCTCACCTACCGCCTGGCCCGGCCGTTAGACGCCTTGCTGACCGTCGAGGATGCGCTGACCCTGTTGTTTGACGAGGTTCTGGACTTGATGGAGAACGTCATGACCCAACATCCGAGCATCAAGGCGAACATGGTCCTGGAATGCGAGTTTACCAACATTCACGGGGCCACCTGCCTGCGCTCCTTCAACACAAAGAACGTCCCACTGACCGAGGCCTCCGACTTGGAGGCTTTCCTCTCCGCGACGTTCGAGACGATCGTGAAGAAGAAGGAGCAGTGCGAACTGGTAGGCAGCGGCTGGGCATACCTGCGTATACGGGACCTGGAGATCCGCGTGAACGAGTACACGCCGCTCGGGGGCAGAGCGTATCTCCAGCTGCCAAGGGCTATTGCAGACACGCGCGCTGTTGTCAATGTGCTAAACGCCGACGACATGTGCTTCATGTACGCTATCCTGGCCAAGTTCGTTGCGCAACACGCGGAGAGACCTGCAGCGTATACGCCGGACATCATCGCCCGCTACGACTGGACCGGTTTGCGTTTCCCCATGACGCTCAAGGACATCAAGACCTTTGAGGGCAAGAACAACATCAGTGTAAACGTCTACGGGATCGAGCGCGCGATGGTGGGAAGACGCCCTGACGGAACTCCCAAGTTCATGGATAGGGTCTACCCCTTGAAGATCTGCAAGCGAGAGCTCGAAGACCACAGGGACCTGCTGTATGTGACCAACGATGGGAGCAGCCACTACGCATACATCGCGGACCTGAGTCGACTGGTCCGTCGCCAGCTCACTGACCACGGGCATAGGATCTACGTCTGTAAGCGGTGCTTCGCTTACTTCGACAATCGACCCAGCAAGCTAGGGTTGACGGGTGCCCAGCGCCTCGAGGAGCACAGGCGTTACTGCTACGCCAAGGCTCCCCTTCGCCTGGACTTGCCGAAGAAGCAGCAGATCCGCTTCACCCACCCAGAGTACACTCGGCGCGAGCGCTTTTGCGTCTACGCGGACTTTGAGTGTGCTCTGCAGCCCGTCGCTGTTGACCCGGTAGAAGCACCGCCCGGCACGACGCCCCTGCAAATGCACGTCCCGTACGCCTTCGCCTACCAGATCGTAGATTCGCTCGGCCTGGAGGAGTTTGAGCCGCGGGTATACTTCGGAGCTGACGCGTCCAAGGTCTTTATGGAACGGCTCAAGATGGACGTGCTGAGCCTGTGGGAGTTCCTGTTCAGCACGAGAGCTCTGCACCCTTCTCTGACCCGGCAGGAAATGGACGAGTATCTCGCAGCGACCCGCTGCTACCTCTGCGGCAAGGAGTTCACCGAGCTGGACGTCAAGGTGCGGGACCACAACCACGCCCCGCCTTACGAGTTCCGAGGAGCGGCGCACCGCTCGTGCAATCTGCGGTACAGGGAGCAGCGGGTCATCAACTGCTATTTCCACAACCTGTCCAACTACGACGCTCACTTCGTAGTGCGGGAGCTGGCCATCGACCCCGGTGATGTGGACGTGCTGGCGCACACCGAAGAGCGCTACATCGCCTTCACCAAGCGGTTTCATTTTGGCCAGCCCGGGGACAACCAACGACAGAGCAGTTTCGCGGTGCGGTTCCTCGACACCTACAGGTTCTTGTCCATGAGCCTGGCCAGCCTGGCAGCGGGACTGCCCACCGACAAGATGCGTGAGACCAGGAAGCGCTTCCCCGACGACCGGCTGTTCGACCTGGTGCGCAGGAAGGGCGTGTTCCCCTACGACTTTGTCACATCGTACGAAACGCTGTACAGGACCAGGGAGCTGCCGCCCAAGGAGGCGTTTAGGAACACCATGACCCTGGAGGACGTCAAGGACGAGGACTACCAACACGCCCTCAACGTGTGGCGAGCCTTCGAGTGTCGCCACCTCAAGGACTACGCCGACACGTACCTGCGCTGTGACATCGCCCTCCTCACCGACGTCTTCGAGCAGTTCCGTGACACCTCTTTGGCCGAGTACGGACTGGACCCCGCCCACTACTACACCCTGCCATCCTACGCTTGGGACGTCATGTTGAAGACCTGCGACGTGGAGCTGGACACGCTGCAGGATTTCGACATGTACCTCTTCGTGGAGCAAGGCATCCGAGGAGGCATCTCCCAGGCCGTCACCCGCTACGCCAAGGCCAACCACGATCGGTGCCCGGACTACCGCCCCGACGAGCCGACACGCCACCTCCTGTACCTGGACGCCAACAACCTCTACGGCTGGGCCATGTCCCAGTACCTGCCCACCGGAGACTTCCAGTGGCTCAGCCGTGAGGAGATCGACTCCTTGGACATTGGTGCGCTGGATGCCGAAGCGGAACGGGGTTACATCCTCGAAGTGGACCTCCGCTACCCCACCCACCTCCACGACCTGCACAAGGACCTCCCTTACTGCTGCGAGACCAAGCGTCCGCCAACAGGGAAATACCCCAAACTGATGACCACCCTGGACGACAAGATGCATTACGTCTGCCATTACAGGGTCTTGCAGCAGGCGCTGAACAACGGACTGGAGCTTGCGGCTGTGCACAGGGCGATCTCGTTTCGCCAGTCTCGGTGGCTAGAGCCCTACATCCTCATGAATACCGAGCTGCGGAAGAAGGCCAGGACCAAGTTCGAGCAAGACTTTTTCAAGTTAATGAATAACGCGGTCTTTGGCAAAACCATCGAGAACGTCCGCAAGCGCCTGAACGTCAAGCTGGTCTGCACTCCGGAGAAGTTCTCCAAGTACGTGGCCAAGTCCAATTTCCTGGACCGCACGTATTACACGGAGGACGTAGCTCTCGTGCACCTCGCCAGGGTAAACATCGTCCTGGAAAAGCCCATCTACGTCGGCATGTCTGTCCTGGAGCTGAGCAAGTGGCTCATGTACGAGTTTCTGCGGAAGATGAAGGACCGCTACGGTGACCGCTTGAACGTAGACTACATGGACACTGACAGCTTCGTGTTCGACATCCTATCCCGGAACATCTACAGGGAGATGATGGAGCACTTGGACGACTTCGATACCAGCGCCTACCCGAGGTCCCACCCCTGCTACAGCCCCGCCAACGCCAAGGTGATTGGCAAGTTCAAGGACGAGTGTAACGGCCGATCCTTGTTCGAGTACCTCGGCCTGCGCTCAAAGCTCTACTTCATGGACGTTGAGGACGAAGACAACGGATCCAAGGCGATCAAGCGAGCCAAGGGAGTCGCTAAGGGGGTTGTTAAAAACGTCCTAACCCCCGACGACTACAGGGAATGTCTGTTCGACGGGGTGTTGAAAACCACCGTCAACACCCGTTTCCAGTCGTACCTGCACCGTGTCTTCACCGTACAAGTAGAAAAGCTATCCTTGAGCCCAGCCGATGATAAACGCTACATCCTGGCCGATGGTATCAACACCTTACCTTGGGGGCATAAGGACATCCCACCACTGTCCGCAGCAAGAAGGCGAGGCAATCCCGAGGAGGAGCAGCAAGGCGGGCCTATGGAGGTGGACGAGGAGGACATGGACGAGGAGGAGGACATGGACGAAGAGTTCCCGGTGTAGATTTAAGTGTAAATAGAAATAGGTTAACTTTGTAAATATTTTGTAAATAGTATTCGTAAGCAAATATAGTCAAACAGTTTAGTTTACAGCATACATCTGTGTTGTTACTACCCCTTGCATTTCCCTGACATTTACTTTCAAAAGACTCCTCTAATGCAAACCGAATTTGTCGAAACTACATTCAAAATTAACCTTTTATGAAATTGTAAAACTATCATGTTTTCAAAACAAAACTTTCAAAATTGTTAAAAATTCGATATTCGTTCTTAAACACTAAAGAGAAGGACAAGTGAAAACAACAGTTAACGAGAAACAAAAAAAAATTATTGAAACACAAAAGTAGTCTTAAGCGAAGATGGAGTCGAAGAGCCTGCAGACCAGTGCGTCGTTGATGGTGGGAGCGACCGGGTCGAAGAGCTGCACGTAGTCGCTGAGTAGTGTTTACTCTGCAACATCACTAGACAAACTGAAGGTGCGCGTCTGCATTTATATTCACAAAATCCATCTCAAGAAGTGTTTCTTTAATTCGACCAATCATAGGGCAGAACGTCTAATTTTAGCCACTAAGAGGGCAGGATATTTTCACCAATCACAGTACCCGCATTTGCTTACACTATCTAGGGTAGGTCAAGAGTCAGCAGACAAGTGCACGCAGGTTTAAGTTAGGTTTAAGGATGCATGAACGTCGCGTGAAGCGATGACAATCACTGAAGTAACAAAGTTACGTACCGTACAGTAGAAGGCGGTGTACAATTCTCGAAATCGCGGCAATTATCGTTAATGAGTAAACAGCCTGAGGCGGTCACGTAGGCATGGGATGACGTCACCGCGGTTCACGACTACACTATTTAAGGTAGGCCAATGCGTGCGTGCATGCATGCAGGTTTAGGTTTACAGACGCAGGTTTAAGTTAGGTTTGATCCCGCACCTTGAAACACAATGTAATGAGCATGCGACTTCCTAGAAGCTTCTAGAATGTTCTAGAACGTCGTGAACTGCGGTGACGTCATCCCATGCCTACGTGACCGCCCGGAGCTGTTTACTCATCAGCGGTTCCGGGAACTGTTTACCGCTTCCATTACACTGTGAAGCTTCTGGAATCTTCTAGAACGTCGCGGACCGCAGTGACGTCATCCCCCGCGCCTACGTGTTCATCATAGTGTGTTTTTGTTACGGTACGTACAGTTAGGTTTAACAATGCGCGTGCGTGTGCGTGAGCGTGCGTGTGCGTGAGCGTGCGTGTGCATGAGCGTGAGCGTGCGTGCGTGTGCGTGTGCGTGAGCGTGCGTGTGCATGAGCGTGAGCGTGCGTGCGTGTGCGTGTGCGTGTGCGTGTGTGTCAGGTGCAAGCCTGGAGTCTGCAGACAAGTGCACGCAGGTCTAAGTTAGGTTTACAGACGCAGGTTTAGGTTAGGTTTACAGACGCAGGATTAAGTTAGGTTTGAGGATGCATGAACGTAAACCTAACTTGGACCTGCGTCTGTAAACCTAACTTACCTAGGTTTACAGACGCAGGTTTAGGTTAGGTTTACAGACGCAGGTTTAAGTTAGGTTTGAGGATGCATGAACGTAAACCTAACTTAGACCTGCGTGCACTTGTCTGCAGACTCCAGGCTTGCACCTGACACACACGCACACGCACACGCACACGCACGCACGCTCACGCTCATGCACACGCACGCTCACGCACACGCACACGCACGCACGCTCACGCTCATGCACACGCACGCTCACGCACACGCACGCTCACGCACACGCACGCGCATTGTTAAACCTAACTGTACGTACCGTAACAAAAACACACTATGATGAACACGTAGGCGCGGGGGATGACGTCACTGCGGTCCGCGACGTTCTAGAAGATTCCAGAAGCTTCACAGTGTAATGGAAGCGGTAAACAGTTCCCGGAACCGCTGATGAGTAAACAGCTCCGGGCGGTCACGTAGGCATGGGATGACGTCACCGCAGTTCACGACGTTCTAGAACATTCTAGAAGCTTCTAGGAAGTCGCATGCTCATTACATTGTGTTTCAAGGTGCGGGATCAAACCTAACTTAAACCTGCGTCTGTAAACCTAAACCTGCATGCATGCACGCACGCATTGGCCTACCTTAAATAGTGTAGTCGTGAACCGCGGTGACTTCATCCCATGCCTACGTGACCGCCTCAGGCTGTTTACTCATTAGCGATAATTGCCGCGATTTCGAGAATTGTACACCGCCTTCTACTGTACGGTACGTAACTTTGTTACTTCAGTGATTGTCATCGCTTCACGCGACGTTCATGCATCCTTAAACCTAACTTAAACCTGCGTGCACTTGTCTGCTGACTCTTGACCTACCCTAGATAGTGTAAGCAAATGCGGGTACTGTGATTGGTGAAAATATCCTGCCCTCTTAGTGGCTAAAATTAGACGTTCTGCCCTATGATTGGTCGAATTAAAGAAACACTTCTTGAGATGGATTTTGTGAATATAAATGCAGACGCGCACCTTCAGTTTGTCTAGTGATGTTGCAGAGTAAACACCACTCAGCGACTACGTGCAGCTCTTCGACCCGGTCGCTCCCACCATCAACGACGCACTGGTCTGCAGGCTCTTCGACTCCATCTTCGCTTAAGACTACTTTTGTGTTTCAATAATTTTTTTTTGTTTCTCGTTAACTGTTGTTTTCACTTGTCCTTCTCTTTAGTGTTTAAGAACGAATATCGAATTTTTAACAATTTTGAAAGTTTTGTTTTGAAAACATGATAGTTTTACAATTTCATAAAAGGTTAATTTTGAATGTAGTTTCGACAAATTCGGTTTGCATTAGAGGAGTCTTTTGAAAGTAAATGTCAGGGAAATGCAAGGGGTAGTAACAACACAGATGTATGCTGTAAACTAAACTGTTTGACTATATTTGCTTACGAATACTATTTACAAAATATTTACAAAGTTAACCTATTTCTATTTACACTTAAATCTACACCGGGAACTCTTCGTCCATGTCCTCCTCCTCGTCCATGTCCTCCTCGTCCACCTCCATAGGCCCGCCTTGCTGCTCCTCCTCGGGATTGCCTCGCCTTCTTGCTGCGGACAGTGGTGGGATGTCCTTATGCCCCCAAGGTAAGGTGTTGATACCATCGGCCAGGATGTAGCGTTTATCATCGGCTGGGCTCAAGGATAGCTTTTCTACTTGTACGGTGAAGACACGGTGCAGGTACGACTGGAAACGGGTGTTGACGGTGGTTTTCAACACCCCGTCGAACAGACATTCCCTGTAGTCGTCGGGGGTTAGGACGTTTTTAACAACCCCCTTAGCGACTCCCTTGGCTCGCTTGATCGCCTTGGATCCGTTGTCTTCGTCCTCAACGTCCATGAAGTAGAGCTTTGAGCGCAGGCCGAGGTACTCGAACAAGGATCGGCCGTTACACTCGTCCTTGAACTTGCCAATCACCTTGGCGTTGGCGGGGCTGTAGCAGGGGTGGGACCTCGGGTAGGCGCTGGTATCGAAGTCGTCCAAGTGCTCCATCATCTCCCTGTAGATGTTCCGGGATAGGATGTCGAACACGAAGCTGTCAGTGTCCATGTAGTCTACGTTCAAGCGGTCACCGTAGCGGTCCTTCATCTTCCGCAGAAACTCGTACATGAGCCACTTGCTCAGCTCCAGGACAGACATGCCGACGTAGATGGGCTTTTCCAGGACGATGTTTACCCTGGCGAGGTGCACGAGAGCTACGTCCTCCGTGTAATACGTGCGGTCCAGGAAATTGGACTTGGCCACGTACTTGGAGAACTTCTCCGGAGTGCAGACCAGCTTGACGTTCAGGCGCTTGCGGACGTTCTCGATGGTTTTGCCAAAGACCGCGTTATTCATTAACTTGAAAAAGTCTTGCTCGAACTTGGTCCTGGCCTTCTTCCGCAGCTCGGTATTCATGAGGATGTAGGGCTCTAGCCACCGAGACTGGCGAAACGAGATCGCCCTGTGCACAGCCGCAAGCTCCAGTCCGTTGTTCAGCGCCTGCTGCAAGACCCTGTAATGGCAGACGTAATGCATCTTGTCGTCCAGGGTGGTCATCAGTTTGGGGTATTTCCCTGTTGGCGGACGCTTGGTCTCGCAGCAGTAAGGGAGGTCCTTGTGCAGGTCGTGGAGGTGGGTGGGGTAGCGGAGGTCCACTTCGAGGATGTAACCCCGTTCCGCTTCGGCATCCAGCGCACCAATGTCCAAGGAGTCGATCTCCTCACGGCTGAGCCACTGGAAGTCTCCGGTGGGCAGGTACTGGGACATGGCCCAGCCGTAGAGGTTGTTGGCGTCCAGGTACAGGAGGTGGCGTGTCGGCTCGTCGGGGCGGTAGTCCGGGCACCGATCGTGGTTGGCCTTGGCGTAGCGGGTGACGGCCTGGGAGATGCCTCCTCGGATGCCTTGCTCCACGAAGAGGTACATGTCGAAATCCTGCAGCGTGTCCAGCTCCACGTCGCAGGTCTTCAACATGACGTCCCAAGCGTAGGATGGCAGGGTGTAGTAGTGGGCGGGGTCCAGTCCGTACTCGGCCAAAGAGGTGTCACGGAACTGCTCGAAGACGTCGGTGAGGAGGGCGATGTCACAGCGCAGGTACGTGTCGGCGTAGTCCTTGAGGTGGCGACACTCGAAGGCTCGCCACACGTTGAGGGCGTGTTGGTAGTCCTCGTCCTTGACGTCCTCCAGGGTCATGGTGTTCCTAAACGCCTCCTTGGGCGGCAGCTCCCTGGTCCTGTACAGCGTTTCGTACGATGTGACAAAGTCGTAGGGGAACACGCCCTTCCTGCGCACCAGGTCGAACAGCCGGTCGTCGGGGAAGCGCTTCCTGGTCTCACGCATCTTGTCGGTGGGCAGTCCCGCTGCCAGGCTGGCCAGGCTCATGGACAAGAACCTGTAGGTGTCGAGGAACCGCACCGCGAAACTGCTCTGTCGTTGGTTGTCCCCGGGCTGGCCAAAATGAAACCGCTTGGTGAAGGCGATGTAGCGCTCTTCGGTGTGCGCCAGCACGTCCACATCACCGGGGTCGATGGCCAGCTCCCGCACTACGAAGTGAGCGTCGTAGTTGGACAGGTTGTGGAAATAGCAGTTGATGACCCGCTGCTCCCTGTACCGCAGATTGCACGAGCGGTGTGCCGCTCCTCGGAACTCGTAAGGCGGGGCGTGGTTGTGGTCCCGCACCTTGACGTCCAGCTCGGTGAACTCCTTGCCGCAGAGGTAGCAGCGGGTCGCTGCGAGATACTCGTCCATTTCCTGCCGGGTCAGAGAAGGGTGCAGAGCTCTCGTGCTGAACAGGAACTCCCACAGGCTCAGCACGTCCATCTTGAGCCGTTCCATAAAGACCTTGGACGCGTCAGCTCCGAAGTATACCCGCGGCTCAAACTCCTCCAGGCCGAGCGAATCTACGATCTGGTAGGCGAAGGCGTACGGGACGTGCATTTGCAGGGGCGTCGTGCCGGGCGGTGCTTCTACCGGGTCAACAGCGACGGGCTGCAGAGCACACTCAAAGTCCGCGTAGACGCAAACGCGCTCGCGCCGAGTGTACTCTGGGTGGGTGAAGCGGATCTGCTGCTTCTTCGGCAAGTCCAGGCGAAGGGGAGCCTTGGCGTAGCAGTAACGCCTGTGCTCCTCGAGGCGCTGGGCACCCGTCAACCCTAGCTTGCTGGGTCGATTGTCGAAGTAAGCGAAGCACCGCTTACAGACGTAGATCCTATGCCCGTGGTCAGTGAGCTGGCGACGGACCAGTCGACTCAGGTCCGCGATGTATGCGTAGTGGCTGCTCCCATCGTTGGTCACATACAGCAGGTCCCTGTGGTCTTCGAGCTCTCGCTTGCAGATCTTCAAGGGGTAGACCCTATCCATGAACTTGGGAGTTCCGTCAGGGCGTCTTCCCACCATCGCGCGCTCGATCCCGTAGACGTTTACACTGATGTTGTTCTTGCCCTCAAAGGTCTTGATGTCCTTGAGCGTCATGGGGAAACGCAAACCGGTCCAGTCGTAGCGGGCGATGATGTCCGGCGTATACGCTGCAGGTCTCTCCGCGTGTTGCGCAACGAACTTGGCCAGGATAGCGTACATGAAGCACATGTCGTCGGCGTTTAGCACATTGACAACAGCGCGCGTGTCTGCAATAGCCCTTGGCAGCTGGAGATACGCTCTGCCCCCGAGCGGCGTGTACTCGTTCACGCGGATCTCCAGGTCCCGTATACGCAGGTATGCCCAGCCGCTGCCTACCAGTTCGCACTGCTCCTTCTTCTTCACGATCGTCTCGAACGTCGCGGAGAGGAAAGCCTCCAAGTCGGAGGCCTCGGTCAGTGGGACGTTCTTTGTGTTGAAGGAGCGCAGGCAGGTGGCCCCGTGAATGTTGGTAAACTCGCATTCCAGGACCATGTTCGCCTTGATGCTCGGATGTTGGGTCATGACGTTCTCCATCAAGTCCAGAACCTCGTCAAACAACAGGGTCAGCGCATCCTCGACGGTCAGCAAGGCGTCTAACGGCCGGGCCAGGCGGTAGGTGAGGAGGCGACTCCGGAAGGCCCGATGTACGAGCTGGAACACGGGGCGGCCACCACCCTCCATCTCGTCGTCGATGGTCTGAGGCTCGGCGCTAGGTCCTGGGCGGGGCTGGGGCTCGGTGCTGGGCCCTGGCTGTGGCTCGGTGCTCGGTCCTGAGCGGGGCTGAGGCTCGGTGCTGGGCCCTGGCTGTGGCTCGGTGCTCGGTCCTGGTCGCGGCTTGGCGCTAGGCACTTGGTGCGGTTGGGGCTCGACATCGGCTCCTTGGTGCGAAAACTGGTTGCTGTGAGGAAGAGGAGGTGAGGACACCGTAGGCAGTTGGTCTAGGGCCAGGTCCCTCACAACAGGACAGTTGTGAGACTGGTGATGGTCGCGGTTGAAGCGGCGAGAAAACCCCTTGTCACAGTACGCGCAGCGGAACTCGGATGGTTCTTGAGCCAGGTTCCTCACAACAGGGCAGTTGTGAGACTCGTGCTGGTCGCGGTTGAAGCGACGGGTAAACCCGCGGTCGCAGTAGGCGCAACGGAACGTGGGAGGATGGACGGTCCGGACGTGTCGTCTCAGTTCCAGGTCTCGGTCGAAGCGTCCACCGCATCGCTCGCACTCCACGTGGCGATCGGGGCTCGAGGAGGAGGAAGGAGCTGCTGCTGGCATCGCGGAGTGACCCGCTTGCATGTGGCGGCGCACGTCCTCCAGGCTGGCGAAGATGGCCGGGCACAGTCGGCAGGCATGGTCCGCTCGTTGCGGTTGGGGCTCTGCCGCGGCGTGTGGTCCGTGAACCGTGGCGACGTGGCGGTGGAGGTTGTCGCCTCTTGTGAAGCGCCTACCGCAGACGTGGCAGTCGTGACGTCTGGCGTTGTGGGCGGACTCCACGTGTCGCCTCAGGTTTCCGAGCAGGCTGAAGGCTCGGCCACAGACCTCGCACATGTGTTGGTTGTTCATCTGCAACAACGAATATGATAAGTCTCTTGCATTTACAAATTAGTCGCAACGAGAACACTTCATTGGTAACATAACACATACTTTATGCGTGGTAGACAAGAGTCAAGGCCATGGCAAATTTAATGTTAGTACACGGGTTTCCTCGTTTATTAAATTGGTTTTAGCAAAGAACAGATTATTCAACTTCTATTAACAAGCCAGACCTCTCTTTGCACATTCTGAGTTCAAAGTTGCTGAACGATCATACCTTAAATGAGAATCTTACTATAAAGGGGAATGTAATAGTCTTCCACACTACAACTTCTAAGAGCTACATATACTTACGTTTAACAATCTCGGAATATGGTGCAGTAAAGGCTAGCACAGCACTGAAGTAGAACGTCTACACACACTGAGCTCCAAACGCAAACTGAATGAAGGAAGCGATGACAATCACTTAAGTAACATAGCTACGTACCGTACAGTAGAAGGCGGTGGAACATTTCTCGAAATCGCGGCAATTATCGCTAATGAGTAAACGGCCTGAGGCGGTCCACACTACAACTTATAAGACTACATATACTTACGTTTGACAGATCTCGGAATATGGTACGGTAAGGACTAGCACAGCACTGAAGTAGAACGTCTACACACACTGGGCTCCAAACACAAACTGAATGAAGGAAGCGATGACAATCACTGAAGTAACATAGCTACGTACCGTACAGTAGAAGGCGGTGGAACATTTCTCGAAATCGCGGCAATTATCGCTAATGAGTAAACGGCCTGAGGCGGTCCACACTACAACTTATAAGACTACATATACTTACGTTTAACAGATCTCGGAATATGGTGCGGTAAGGACTAGCACAGCACTGAAGTAGAACGTCTACACACACTGGGCTCCAAACACAAACTGAATGAAGGAAGCGATGACAATCACTGAAGTAACATAGCTACGTACCGTACAGTAGGCGGTGAAAGCGGTAAACAGTTCTCGGAACCGCTAATGAGTAAACAGGCCCGGACGGTCACGTAGGCATGGAGATGATGTCACCGCGGTCCACGACAGGGGTAGCGGAATGGAGGAGGAGTGGAGGGATAGCGGAGTGGAGGAGGAGTGGACAGGCTGGGACAGTCACGTAGGCCCTAGCACGCGCCTCGACACGTGACGCCGCGGAGCCGCTCGCAGTTTGGTTTGACCAAGCCGGCATACGACGTGTAGTGAAGTCACATCGAGTTCGGTCAGCAAACAGCCGAGATCCCATAAGGAAAACGCGTTTAAAAATTAATAACGGGCCCGTTTAACGGTGGATTCTCAATTTTCTTTAAGCGATGGTTTCTTTAGGCCGCCGCCTGACATGTGGTGAAGTTTCATCAAAATCGGTCGGTAAACAGCTGAGATCCCATAAGGAAAAAGCGGTTAAAAATTAATAGCGGGTCCGTTTAACGGTGGATTTTCAATTTTCTTTAAGCGATGGTTTACTTAGACCGCCACCTGACATGTGGTGAGGTTTCGTCAAAATCGGTTGGTAAACAACTGAGATCCCATAAGGAAAACGCGGTTAAAAATTAATAGCGGGTCCGTTTAACGGTGGATTTTCAATTTTCTTTAAGCGATGGTTTACTTAGGCCGCCGCCTGACATGTGGTGAGGTTTCGTCAAAATCGGTTGGTAAACAGCTGAGATCCCATAAGGAAAACGCGGTTATAAATTAATAGCGGCCTTGTTTAATGGCGGATCTATGGGGTTCTTACGTCATTCGCTTCCTCTGGGATAGGCCTACACTCTGGAAAAAGTCCCGTGGGAATCGATGGATAAATAGGCTAGTTATTAATTTTCGAAAGTTTTTTCCTCATGTTCAAGGTCATCACGAAAAGTGCCGCTGGCGACCGGGGGGGGGGGCGTCGGGGGGGGCGTCGGGGGGGGGGGTCGGGGGGGGCGTCGGGGGGGGGGCGTCGGGGGGGCGTCGGGGGGGGGGGCTCCTCAGGCTCCTCACGCCAGGCGCCAGGTTTAAGTTAGGTTAATGGGTCACGTGACGGGGGGGGGGGGGAGGATTGATCCTCTGAGGATTACTGAGGATTTTGCTGGTTTTGAATCGGCCATTGCCCCCTACTTATGTGGCTTCACCTAGTTGAGTTATATTGATGATTAAAAACCAATTTTTTGTGTTCCTTGTTGCAGCAAACCTGCGTACTCAGCTCCCATGTTATTCATATGAGAATCAGTAAACTGTTAATCAGTAAACTGTCATCCTTAATTATGAACATAAATTAATAAAACTTGGTACCGTATGTGGCTTCAGCTAGTTGAGTTATATTGATGATTAAAAACCAATTTTTAATTGTTCCTTGTTACAGCAAACATTCGTACTCAGCTCCCATGTTATTCTTATGGAGAATAATTCAAATGTTATATATTGCTTATTTATGCATGTACATTACAGAAACTCAGTAAGCGGCTTTATAAGGTACTTTATGCATTTGAAACTCGCTGAGTACGCAGGTTTGCTCCAACGGGGGCATTTAGCGATGTCATAGGTCTACATTCTGGCCTACCTTAAAATGCATAATAATCAATTAATAAACTAAGTATCTGGGGGCCGAGCTTTGCTCGGGGAAGGCCAGTCAGTTTATTTAGATGACTGGGAGTAATATTTCACCACTTCCCCCAACTGATTACCATATGTTATAGCTCATTTGCCTCTTTCCTGCATTTTAAGGTCACTCCACTTGTTATTTATAAGTCAATGTCCCTTTGATTTATTTTACTACTCTATTTATGTAATCTTCACTCAAACCTTTTAATCTCTGCTCTCAGGAAACCACATGCTATAATCATATACAACATGAGTATTACTTTGACACTTTCCTGGTTGATTATGAACAGCTGTTACAATTCTTTTGTTTTGATTTGAAACTCCATAAGCCCAATGTTAATTTTGTTAACTTTTCATTTTAGTTTTTTTACATTATTTGATATTTCCTGGTGATGAGGCCTGTCTAGAACTTATTAGTGAATTTCCTTTGGAAAGTGAACTATTAGCATGACCCGCACGGTGAAACTTAAGCGCGGGACCACCATAGAAGTTCCTAACGTGACCCCCTGAACACGTTTTGGGGGGTCGTTCAAAATTTTATATATATATATATGTTTTTGCACTCTAGCGGTCGCAATTTTTGTCCGATTTACATCAAATTTGGTAGGGACGTTCCTTTCTGTAATCAGTTAGACAAGTTCGTTGGGCAAACAATCGGAAAACTCTAAACCCCTTTTTTTGGGGATTACTTTTTCAAATTTCGAGTTTTTGGGCCCAAAAAGGGTCATAAAAGCCCCAGATGTAAAATAAGTGGATGTAAAAAGATGGGAATTAGAGAGGCAAAAGTATTAAGCCCTCTCTCGTCATTCTAGCATAAATATTCACCGAGTTATTAAAGAAAATGTGCAATGACCAAACACAGTACATTGTCTTAGGGGGTTTTACATTAGAAAAGCCTGTTATTCATTTGTTGGTGTACTTTTACCATCCCCAACAACCTCACGCCTACTTTAATGTCTGACTGGACCTTCTCCTAACCGTATAATGCGCAAAATTGTATTCCCAGCATTGTAGGTAAATAGAACCAGGAGCATCAGAACAGCCAAAAAATCAATATTTTCGATTTGAATAAAAATTGGAATAAATGTATGTTTTTAACTGATTTTGAGTTTTTATAGTTTTTTATGTGGAAATTCACTTCCCTCACGTCAGCGTGCTGCGTGCGAACTCGTTTTTATCCCAGAAATTAGTTCTTAGCACTGCCTTGTACGTTATCAAGCGACCAAACACATCAGCAACACAGAAACCTCAAGAACAGCTTACTTTGCACTATTTGAGTCTCAAATTCGCTATGGGCTGATTATGGGGGTTTTCATCTCGGGGAAACCTACACAGGGTACTGGTCCTCAAGAAAAAGACAATCAGAATTATGGCCCAACTGGGTTTTCGTGACTCTTACCTAGGAATGTTCAAAAGGCTGAAGCTGAAGCTGCAGACGGTGGCCAATCTATACATTGGCGAGGTAATAACCTATGTAGTTAATACTCACCAATTTCTCAGAGACTCATCCGTATAACACCAGGAACAGAATTAACTACAGACTTCCTGCGCACCATCTGACTGCCTATGAAAAAAAACATTTTACATCGGGGGTAAACACTTCAACACACTTCCTCCTGAACTTAAAGAACAGAAATAAAACAGAAACTTTAAAGAAGCTCTTTTCGACTGGCTGCTGGAGAGAGAGTTCTACTCCATTGAAGAATGCTTGGAGAGAGGAAGCAGACACCTCACTGACCAAGAAAAACTATTGAAGCCATGACTGTACTTGTTCATGTCAATAAAGAACTTTTTATCTTTTGTCTTTGTCTTGTCAGTTATACACTGGATAGATCGAAGATATATATATAAAACCATCATACCAAATAGAATCGTCGTCTGCAACAGATAATTATGAACCATTAAATGTGAAAGGGCGAAGCACTAAAAGCATTTTAAAATATTTTCTGAATTTTGATCCATCTAGAAATAATAAAATTTTTATATACAACATGTTAGGGTTTGTCACAATAACACCTTCATATCTGGCACGGCAGATTTCCTATTTGATTAGGTCCAACATGAATTCCAAAATTGTCATTTTCATTTCAAATATTGGAGAACATCTAGCACGACCTGCTTTCTCATGTTATCAAGGATCAACGGCTGTTACTGAACTTAATTTCTCAAAACGTACGTATTTGTGTAATACTCCTGATCTTGCTGCTATGAAAGGACAGTTTCGTACAAGCTGGGTTTTGTTTGTTCCAGTAGTTGAAATGAGTTAGCTAGATTATAAATGAATGGTTTAGAGTATTAAATAATCTAAATATTATTTATATGAAACAGTAAAAATTAATGTTAAAAAAATCTGCAGTATTTATATTATAATCAAAATAAAGTTGCCTTCAATTGTTCAAACGCAAAAACCAATACACTACTGTGTTGTAACTGGTGTAAGATTGTTTGAAGGCTGTATCTACTAATGTTTCAGCATCATGCTTGACTTAATATATTTTATAGCCTAATAATTAACTAGTAATCTCTTTCTGCAGCCTTAATGCTTCAGCCTCATAGTTAACTCGTGATATATAATTTTAGCCTTATATCATAGAAAAATATACCTGGTTAATTTGACTATACTTATATTTAACTCGCTAACTCGTGTAGCCTCGCGCCTATCTTGTGATTCCATGTTACGCTGCTACGCTGCATAGTTAACTCGTACTACTAGTTAACTCGTGTAGCCTCGTGCCTAACTTGTGATCTCATGTTACAGCCTCATAGTTAACTCGTGTAGCCTCGCGACTTGTTACAACCTCATGGTTAAACCGTACTACTAGTTAACTCGTATAGCCTCGCGCCTAACTTGTGATCTCATGTTAGAGCCTCATAGTTAACTCGTTCTACTAATTAACTCGTGTAGCCTCGCGCCTAACTTGTGATCTCATGTTACTGCCTCATAGTTAACTCGTACTACTAGGTAACTGGTGTAGCCTCGTGCCTAACTTGTGATCTCATGTTACAGCCTAATAGTTAACGTGGACTACTATTTAACTCGTGTAGCCTCGCGCCTAACTTGTGATCTCATGTTACAGCCTCATAGTTAACTCGTACTACTAGTTACCTCGTGTAGCCTCGCGCCTAACTTATGATCTCATGTTACAGCCTCATAGTTAACTCGTGCTACTAGGTAACTCGTGTAGCCTCGCACCTAACTTGTGATCTCATGTTACAGCCGCATAGTTAACTCGTACTACTAGTTAACTCGTGTAGCCTCGCGCCTAATTTGTGATCTCATGTTACAGCCTCATAGTTAACTCGTGTAGCCTCGCGCCTTGTTACAACCTCATAATTAACTCGTACTACTAGTTAACTCGTGTAGCCTCGCGCCTAACTTGTGATCTCATGTTAGAACCTCATAGTTAACTCGTACTACTAGTTAACTCGTGTAGCCTCGCACCTAACTTGTGATCTCATGTTACAGCCTCATAGTTAACTCGTACTACTAGTTAACTCGTGTAGCCTCGCGCCTAACTTGTGATCTCATGTTACTGCCTCATAGTTAACTCGTTCTACTAGGTAACTCGTGTAGCCTCGTGCCTAACTTGCGATCTCATGTTACAGCCTAATAGTTAACGTGTACTACTATTTAACTCGTATAGCCTCGCGCCTAACTTGTGATCTCATGTTACAGCTTCATAGTTAACTCGTTCTACTAGTTAACTCGTGTAGCCTCGCGCCTAACTTGTGATCCCATGTTACAGCCTCATAGTTCACTCGTACTACTAGTTAACTCGTGTAGCCTCGCGCCTAACTTGTGATCTCATGGTACAGCCTCATAGTTAACTCGTATTACTAGGTAACTCGTGTAGCCTCGCGCCTTACTTGTAATCTCATGTTACAGCCTCATAGTTAACTCGTACTACTAGTTAACTCGTGTAGCCTCGAGCCTAACTCGTGATCTCATGTTACAGCCTCATAGTTAACTCGTACTACTAGGTAACTCGTGTAGCCTCGCGCCTAACTCGTGATCTTATGTTACAGCCTCATAGTTAACGCGTACTACTAGTTAACTCGTGTAGCCTCGCGCCTTACTTGTGATCTTATGTTACAGCCTCATAGTTAACTCGTACTACTAGGTAACTCGTGTAGCCTCGCGCCTAACTTGTGATCTCATGTTACAGCCTCATAGTTAACTCGTACTACTAGGTAACTCGTGTAGCCTCGCGCCTAACTCGTGATCTCATGTTACAGTCTCATAGTTAACTCGTACTACTAGGTAACTCGTGTAGCCTCGCGCCTAACTCGTGATCTCATGTTACAGACACATAGTTAACTCGTACTACTAGGTAACTCCTGTAGCCTCGCGCCTAACTTGTGATCTCATGTTACAGCCTCATAGTTAACTCGTACGACTAGGTAACTCGTGTATCCTCGAGCCTAACTTGTGATCTCATGTTACAGCCTCATAGTTATCTCGTACTACTAGGTTACTCGTGTAGCCTCACGCCTAACTTGTGATCTTATGTTACAGCCTCATAGTTAACTCGTACTACTAGGTAACTCGTGTAGCCTCGCGCCTAACTCGTGATCTCATGTTACAGCCTCATAGTTAACTCGTACTACTAGTTAACTCGTGTTGTCTCGCGCCTAACTCGTGATCTCATGTTACAGCCTCATACTTCGCAGACTGCAAGCGGGGCGAAGATGGTTTTGATGATTGCATTAAGAAAGCCCTCAACGATGTCAGACCATTTTTCAAAACCGGTGAGTAAAATAATAGCAGTTAGTGTCAAATTGCATGATAAATATTTTTGTAGGAAACTACATTTTACTACTTATACATTCTACTAGCTTCAAAACTGTACTATACTTCATTCAGTACAAACAAAAATGGAACAAATTTTACATACATAACGTTTGTTACACTGTAAAAAAAGTTTGATTGATTGTTTTTCGTCAAAAAAGAGCTGGGGTTTCAACCAATTATCCAAATGTCCCCAATATATATTTTGCTTTTCCCTAAAATTTGTGTTTTAGGAAATTTATTCGTGTATGGTATACGAAGGAGTCAGGTTTTGTCAGGTTTGATATTTATTTCATGTGTGACTCAAAAATGTAATCGATTCCATAATATTCCCAATAGCACAAACAGTCTGAAAGTTCCCGGACAAGAAAGGAGACCATCACATGTTTGGTTATTGGTTATGATTTGAAGTGAAAATTATCAAACATGATTACTATTAAAAATAAAATAAAAATAGTATAATTCATTACATAAATGAAAATTGTTATTTAAAATTATTACCGAAAAATTATACCGAAAGACTGAGTAGGGGGCATTAGAGGGTTCTGACCCAGCAAAGACGCGGTGAGGAGGAATGAGGAATCGCCCCCCCCCCGACCCCCCCCCCCGGTGACGTCAGCCCCCCCCCGGTGACGTCAGCCCCCCCCCGTGACGTCAGCCCCCCCCGGTGACGTCAGCCCCCCCCGTGACGTGAGCCCCCCCCCCGTGACGTGAGCCCCCCCCCCGTGACGTGAGCCCCCCCCCCGTCACGTGACCTGGCGGAAACCTAACATAGGCTGGCGATCGAGATGAGGAAGAGGTCGCCAGCCCTCTGTGCAATTCCTCACTCTTGTATTACCGGGCTCAAACTGGCGATCGACATGAGGAAGAGGTCGCCAGCCCTCTGTGCAATTCCTCACTCTTGCATTACCGGGCTCAAACTGGCGATCGAGATGAGGAAGAGGTCGCCAGCCCTCTGTGCAATTCCTCACTCTTGTATTACCAGGCTCAAACTGGCAATCGACATGAGGAAGAGGTCGCCAGCCCTCTGTGCAATTCCTCACTCTTGCATTACCGGGCTCAAACTGGCGATCGAGATGAGGAAGAGGTCGCCAGCCCTCTGTGCAATTCCTCACCCTTGCATTACCGGACTAAAACTGGCGATCGAGATGAGGAAGAGGTCGCCAGCCCTCTGTGCAATTCCTCACCCTTGTATTACCGGACTAAAACTGACGATCGAGATGAGGAAGAGGTCGCCAGCCCTCTGTGCAATTCCTCACCCTTGTATTACCGGACTCAAACTGGCGATCGAGATGAGGAAGAGGTCGCCAGCCCTCTGTGCAATTCCTCACCCTTGTATTACCGGGCTCAAACTGGTCCCCGCGGAGTCACGTGTCGAGGCGCGTGCTAAGGGCTACGTGACTGCCCGGGGCTGTTTTCTCATCAGCGGTTCCGGGAACAGTTTACTGCTTACATTCCACTGCGAAGCTCCTATGGGTGAAAGCGGTGTTCGAGTCAGTCTTGATCAGAGCCGCTTTCATAATGGACGTCCTTACTGTAGAAATTTTTATCAACGTTCCCAACATCAGCCGCTACCTCTTGCTCGGACCGGAGTACCTCACCCCTACAAGGACTCGGGTTGAGGAGGCGATGAGGAGAGGCGGTCACGTCTTCCTCAGACCGGGACGGTGGAGTCCGCCCAATCCCGTGATGTCCTCTCGTCGTTACGACCCGGGAGACCCAGCGCAGTGGAACGAGGTTCTGCAAGTGTTGCAGTTAACCTTGAACCAAGGCAGCATGGCGGTGTTAGACGTCCAGGAAAATTATAGAAGGCCTGGACAGTAATCGGTTAAACCCTAAACCGGTTACTTTTACCCCAACCTAAGACCCTCTGTCCTACCCCAACCCAAGACCCTCTGTCCTATCCCAACCCATAATCCTATTCCCATCCCACCCTAATAAAATTAGCAACGGTGGAGTGAGGACCCACCGGAACATCATGCAGGTGAGGAGCGTCACGTTTCTGGAAGCTTCTAGAAGGTTCGCTGGAGCGCACGACTCGGCTATAAAACCGAGGCAGAGCCGCGCGCGCGCGACCTCAGTGTTGTTCGAGACGTCACCATGAACGGAAGCGGAGTCAGCGCAGCCGAAGTGGACCAAACGATCCGCTCCTTCCTAGAGGAGCTGAACGCAATGAACGATGAGAACGCCAACGCACCGCCAGTTCAGCAGGGATGTGCGTCAAAGAAGAAAAAGCTCGATGGGTGGACTGTAAAGAGGAAGGAAGTGCCTATCGATTCCCCGGCACTGTGCTGGTCCGCTGGCGGATATCAGTACACTGTGAAGAACCCTACTAACAGCGGTAACGTACTGTTGAAGATGAATGTGTTCAAAGGAGGTCGCCCCACGTTCAGCTGCGGCTTGTACTTGGACGAGGAGCGAAACGATGAAATCTGCATATGTCTAGAGGACCTGCTATCCAGATTGCAAAACCTATGGCTGGCAAATAGCGAGACGGGAGAGTCAAGATACGACGGGATCACTAGGACCGCTACTCCTCTACCCACTTGGCGAAAGACCGATTGCATCATCTCAGGGAAAACCAAGAGGAGTGCGCACTCCAAGCGCGCTACCCAGTAAACGAGAGAGCGTGGAAAATTCCACTAAGCAGTTAATAACCGAGATGCTTCTAGAAATATCCACTTGTTTACGCAGTAAAGCTTTCCATTACGTCAGCCTTCCTGGAATTGAGCGTGGAAACTTCCACTAAGCAGTTGATAACCGAGACGCTTCTAGAACAATCCACTTGTTTACGCAGTAAAGCTTTCCATTACATCACCCTTCCTGGAATTGAGCGAGTAACTATGTCATCATGTTGTTGATACGCGTGAGTCGGCACGTAGACACCGCCAATAAAAGGCGACTCGGTGGCGAGAGCCGGTCATTCTGCATCCAGCCGCTGCGCCATGCTCAACACGGACCAGAAGATGGACCTCAGGACAGCCCTCAATAGCTGCAAGGCCGCGGGTTACACTCGCATCGCGGATCTGCGGGACAACGCGGTGTACCCGATTCGCTCATTCGAGCGGGTAGATACACCGTACGGCGAGGCGGTGATGGCCACCTTGGAGGGTCTCGTCGGCGACGACCCGATCCGGATCTACATGCCTCGACGGTTCCTCACGGTCCTGGACGACAACGCCATCTCCCAGTATAACGTTGGCGTGGGGCCGAGGACGAGCCTTGTAAAGAGGAGCGGCCCTCCTGGCAGCAAATCTCCTTTCCTGGAATTTGTATAAAATAAACGGTATTTCCTATTCCCTAATTTCCTTCCAAAATTGAAAAAAATAAAATCAAATAAAAAAGAGCAAGAAAAGAACCTTTAGTTACAAGAGCCGAGGTGGCGGTGCACGGCGGTCAGTAGACGCCATGGACTTGAGGTGGAAACACCCGTTCACCGCCATCGTGGCCGGGCCTTCGGGCAGCGGCAAGTCGCACTTCGTGGCTCGCTTCATAGAGCACGCCGACCGCATGTGCGATACGCGGTTCGCCCGCATCACTTGGCACTATGGCAGCGGTGGCGGCAAGAGCCGTGCGGACTCTGCCGTGCGCTACGTAGCCGGCTTGCCGGACCTGGACGACTATGACGGTAGCGAGCCCGCCCTGGTCATCGTCGATGACATGATGCGCGAGGCTGGCTCCGGCGTGGCGGACCTGTTCACCAAGGGCTCGCACCACCGCAACATGAGCGTGTTCTTCATCACGCAAAACCTGTTTCACCAGGGCAGGGGCCAGCGCGACATATCGCTGAACGCCCACTACATAGTGTGCTTCAAGAATCCCAGGGACCGCGCTCAGATCAAACACCTGGCCCGTCAAGTATACCCGGAAAACCCCAAATTCGTGGAGGAGGCTTACGCGGACGCCACGCGTGATCCGCACGCCTACCTGCTCATAGACTTGAAACAGTCCACGCCTGAAGAGATGCGCGTACGTTCAACCATTTTCCCAGACGATCCGGTGAACTACGTGTACCTACCCAAGAAGAAGTGATAAATAGGCCGAGCGCGCGCCAGCGTCAGTCATCATGTCACACCGCGTGAAGAAGGACGCGGCGCTGCTGAGGGCCCTAATACACGCTACGCCCAAAGAACGCAAGGCCCTGTTAAAAGCGTGCGACAAGAGTCGCATCAAGTCGTTGTGCGAGTGCGCGTATAACGTGCTACGCGGAAACGTACCGCTTTCCCCCTGTCTCAAACGCAAATTGAGCAAACACAAACAGGCGCTCAGACGGCTGGTGAAACGCGGCGAGGGTTGGACCAAGAAGCGACACTACCTCGTCCAACGGGGCGGAGGGATCCTCCTACCTCTGCTGTTGAACGCTGTTCTGCCCGTTCTAGCGCAGAAGCTAATCGGACATGGAGTACGCTAGGAAAATGGTGGTTGTACCGCAGGGGCTCATCGAGAGATTGCGAGAAGGACCGGGACCAGGGCCGGAGCCAAGAGGAGGAGCAGGTAGCGCCAATAAGCCAGCCAGCCTGGACGCTGAGATGCATCGCATATTGAGCGACAAGCGGCTGGACGATACGGAGAAATGGAAACAATATCAGCAGGTGTTACAGCGGTTCCTGCACTTTTCCGCGGTTAAACGTCAACCCATAGGTCTGTCAATCATCGAGGGTGAGGAGAGGGAGGAGGAAGCGGCGAGAGGTCCGAGTCAGATGAAGCGCGAGTCTAGCGCCTCGGCGGAGGAGGACATTGTGGAATCGTTCTCAAAAATCTACAGGTCGGTGGCGCGCAACTTGTTGCGATTCATGACCCGTCAAGGCAGCCCCATCTCCTGGGACGCCAGTGGAGCGGTGTATGTGGACAAGGTGAAGATCCCCGATTCCAATATAGTGGACATCGCGCACAGCATAGTGAGAGCGCGAAGGGCGGACCGATTGCCTACCGGCTGGCATCAAGTGATGGCCGCCTTGAAGGACATGAACGTGCCCAAAGAATACGTGAGCAATCCCACGGCGTTGCGTTACCTAGGCGTGGGTCTGGACTCGGCATCGAGCCCCTGGGGAGACACAACGGCCTCCTCAACACCCCTCTCACCGAGGTTGACGCCGATACTGGACCGCCTGAGACCGCGACCCCCAGCGGCCAGGAGAAGGATAATAACCGAGGAACCCGACCGGGAATCGTCATTGGACAACTGGGAGCTGTTCACACTGTAATGGAGAAGTTGTACTACGACCCGAGCCAGCCCGGTTCCCTCGGCGGGGTGGCCGCCCTGGCCAGAGCCGCGCGCCTACCGAAACGTCGGGTAGCCGACTGGCTGCGCGCCCAGGACACCTACACGCTGCACAAGCCTGCGCGCAAGCGGTTTCCCCGCAACCGCTACGCCGTGTTCGGGCCCCGGGAGCTGTGGCAGGCGGACCTGAACGACATGCGCGGCCTGAGCCGGTACAACGACGGAGTCAACTACCTGCTGACTGTGATAGACGTATTCAGTAAGCGGCTGTTCGCGGTACCGCTGAAGAGGAAAAGCGGGCCTGAGGTGGCTGCTGCGTTCGAGAGGATATTCGCTGAGGCGACTCCTCGCTGCCTACAGACCGACAAGGGGACGGAGTTCACCGGGGCCGCGACCAAGCGAGTGTTCAAGAGTCACGGTGTCAACTACTTCACCACGCAGAACCCCGACGTGAAGGCGGCGGTGGTGGAGCGAGTCAACCGCACGCTCAAGACCCGCATGTGGCGCTACCTGACCTACAAGAACACGTATCGCTACGTGGACGTGTTGGACAGGCTTGTGGACGCCTACAACCGCAGTCCGCACAGGAGCCTGGGTGGCCTACGACCCGTGGACGCGGACAGCGGCGATGGTCAAACGGTGTACAAGGTGTGGCGTCACATGTATGGAAAGGCGATCCGGCGACACAAGCCCAGGTTCGAGCCGGGCGACACGGTGCGCATAGCCAAGGAGAAGAGTACGTTCGCCAAAGGTTACGAGACCAATTGGAGTAAGGAGCTGTTCGTGGTGGACCACGTATACGGGTCGCATCCTCTGCCATTGTACGTGTTGCGCGACCTGAACGGGACGCCGCTGGAAGGGCGCTTCTACGAGCACGAGATGCAAAAGGTAACGATGGCCCCGGACCGTATGTACCAAATAGATAAAATACTGGACACTAAAGGGCGAGGCTCCAGTAAGCGCTACCTAGTCAAGTGGGCCGGTTACGGAGAGGACTTCAATTCGTGGGTACCCGCAGCGGACGTGCAACAGCTGCGATGACGAGGCACGACCAGTTTTACCTGACGTTGCCCAGTAACAGTTCAATGAATTACTATCCCAACAACATGGTGACAAACTACACGACCCATCTACCCTCGACCGTTGATCTGTCAGACGGCGAGTGGGAGGTCGCTCTGGCGGAGGCGCACTACCCCTTCTCTTTTCTGACCGTCGGTGAGGGAACCTACATCAAACTAGTGCTGGGAATGAGGGACTCGAAAGGCGGGTTGGCCGTGGTGGACAAGTTGTTAATCAAAGTGGAGCCGGGCAATTACAGTAGTACCGAGGAACTCGTGCACGCAATCAACAACCACCCTCAAATGAAGAGTAACCTGTGCGCCTTCTCGTATGACGAGAGGTCCTCCAGGGTGGAATTGATGTCGACGTCTTCAGCCGTTCAGAGCCTCAAACTGAGCCCCAGTTTGACGCTACAGTTTGGCTACGAGGTGGATACGGATATCGTCAAGCGTCACAGGTCCGTGAGGCCGGCTAACCTCTTCGCCGGTCTACCATCACACATGTACGTGTATTGCGACCTGGTGGAACCCCAACTGGTGGGCGACGCTGTGGCGCCACTACTGAAGATCCTCAACATCGACATCAGGAATTACACGTACGGTGCCAACACGACAGTGTATATAATAGACCCGCACTACGTGCCGGTGATTAAAACCTCATTCGAGAGCGTGGAAATCGATTTAAGGGACAACCAAGGGCGACACTTGCCATTCCACTTCGGGACTACGTGCATGAAGCTTCATTTCAGGAAAGAGAGGCAGCGGCAATGAATCCGAGCGATCCCTATCTGGCGTATTACCGCCACCAGCAGGCGGGCCATGGCGTATCCTCCGTATTCAGAGGAGCCGCTTTCCAACGCGGACACGGCATCGGCAGTTTCCTAGGCGGGCTGATGCGTACAGTGGTCCCTTTGATCAGATCCGGCGCATCGACGCTGGGCAAGGAGGCGCTGAGGTCCGGTGTGGGCTTCTTGGGCGACGTGGCAGCGGGCACAGCCGACCCCCGAGTCGCGGCCAACACCCGGCTCAGACAGTTTACCGGGTCGCTGAAACGTAAGGCCGATGAAAAACTGGATCGCGTGCTGAGCGGTGGTGGCGCCTATAAGAGGAGGCGTGTACAGCAGGTTACTCCTCAGTCTCTGGCGAAACTCCTCGGAGCGAGGAAGAAGAGCGCTGCGCCCAAGAGGAAGCCCGCAAAACGTGTCGCTAAGAAGAGGAGAAGCAAGAAGAGTGAGAGTACCGTGAAGGACATTTTTGGATAATGGCGTTTCTACATCAGAAGTCGTGCGAGTGTGTCAAGACCGAGTTGGACCTGTTCTCGCTACCGCCCACGCAGACCAGTATAGAGAGCGGTAAATGGGTGCAGTACAAGCCCATCTCCTCCCTGACAGACGACTCGCCCGTGGAGTTCATAGTTCCGGGCCACGGGGACGAGTACACGGATCTGTCACAGACGCTACTGCATGTGAAGGCTACCATTAGAACGGCTAGCGGAGGCGCTGTAACGGGTGATCAAGCGATAAAAGAGGTGGGTCCGATTAACAACTGGCTGCACTCGCTGTTCAGTCAAGTGGACCTGTACCTGAACAACAAACTGGTGTCTCCTCAGAACAACACGTACGCCTATCGCGCCTACCTGGAGAACCTGTTGTCCTATGGCGGTGATGCCAAGACATCGCACCTCACCGCGGAGTTGTTCTACGAGGACTATGCCGGGTACATGGACAATACTGAGGAGGATAATGCCGGGCTCAAGAACCGGAGGGAGTTTGTCAAGGCCAGCCGGTACGCGGACATGGTCGGACATCTGCACGTCGACCTGTGCAACCAGGAGAAGTTCATGTTAAACGGCGTGGAGATGCGCTTTCGCCTGATCAGGTCAAAGAACTCATTCTCCATCATGTCCAAAACCGTGACAGACTACAAAGTGGACATCGCCGAAGTCAACCTGTTCATGCGCCGCTGTAAGATCAACCCGAGCGTGCTGTTGGCTCACAGCAGGACGCTGGAGTCGGGTACAGCCAAATATCCCATTACGCGCGTGGAAGTCAAATCCTTCACGCTACCCTCCGGTATCAGCAGCAAGACTCTGGACAGTGTGTTTCTGGGACAACTGCCGAAACGCGTTATAGTTGGCCTGGTCAGCAATCAGGCGTTCAACGGGGACTACAAGAAGAACCCGTTCAACTTCACCCACAGCCACGTGAACTTCTTCGCGCTGTACATAGACGGTGAGCAAGTGCCATGTAAGCCGCTTCAACCGGATTACACGTTCGGTAAGGAGTTGTGCGTGCTCGCCTACCACACGCTGTACACCGGCACCGGTATCAATTTCTCAGACTGCGGTAACGAAGTCAGTCGCAACGAGTACCCCTACGGATACTGCCTGATGGCGTTTGATCTGACGCCCGATATGGCGGCCTCTCAATCCAGCCACTGGAACCTGGTGCGCAACGGTAACCTGCGCATAGAGATTGGGTTCTCCGAAGCCTTGGCGGAGGCGTTCAACTGCATAGTGTACGCCGAGTTGGACAACGTCGTGGAGGTGGACCGTCATCGCAACGTCACAGTCGACTTTGGCGGGTAAACGAGTTGCCGCGCGCTCAAGGTCACCGCGCGCGCGCACCGTTAGGTTTTGGCGGGTAAACGAGTTGCCGCGCGCTCAAGGTCACCGCGGACCGTTAGGTGATGGCGGCGCGCGCACCCAAGGTTAACCCGCTAGGCGCGCTCCCGCCAGCGCTCAGTCGAGTTCAGTCAGCCGTACGGGATGGACGTGCCGCCACCGATCTACATCGAGCCGCCGCCAGCGCGCTGTCATCACGGAAGCGTGGTGATGGATATGCAGTGTTTTAAAGACAGTGATAATGACTTTCTACTGAAAGAGGTTTGCGTGGTGGACGTGACTACCGGCACGCTGCTCCTACATCACATCGCCCGCCCGCCCTTCAGTAAGGACCTCCTGACTTCCGAGAAACAGCGCGAGAGCGTCTGGGTCACTCGCCACTGCCACGGCTTGGAGTGGGACCAGGGGGACATCGCGTACGTCGCCCTGCTGGACAAGCTGCGCTCCTGCCTCATCCACCGTCCCCTGGTATACGTCAAAGGATCGCAGAAGAGGGACTTTGTACAACGCCACCTCATAACCGAGCCCGCCGCCACCACCGCTCAGGACATGGAGGATCTGGGCTGCGGGTCGCTCAACGGTGCGCCCACCTACCGGACCCTGCGCTGTCGCCACCATAAGAGCTCCCACAACAGTTGCGCCCTTCATAACTGCATAGTATTGCGGGACTGGCTCGTGGCTAACGACAGTCCAGACCCATCCACCTCGAGCTGCCTGTGCTGCTTCCGCCCACGATGAATACCATCCAGATCAGAGAATGCCTGGCGAAGATCCCCGGACTGAGGAACGTCGCGGTCTACGCCTCTGACCAACTACCGGACGCGCCAGTCAAGCCTCTGACCGCCATCGTGTCCAACACAGTAGCACACACCGAGGGAGGCGAACACTGGGTGGCGTTTTACTGCTCGGAAGAGGACAGACTCGAGTACCTGGACAGCTACGGGAGGCCGCCATACCAGGCCGACTTTCAAAGGTTCCTGAGGCGCAATCCTCATCACCGCCACTACGTCTACAACAGGTATCGGCTCCAGGGCTACGATACTTCTGTTTGCGGCTACTACTGCCTCACTTACCTGTACTGTCGGACTGTTCTCCGCACGTCACTCAGCGACTACGTCCAGCTCTTCGACTTCACCGCTCCCGCTGTCAACGACGCTCTGGTCCGCAGGCTCTTCCACTCCATATTCGCTTAAAACTAGTTTGTAAGGTTTTTGTAGTATGTAACCTTATTACTGTACAATACATGCCTCATAATGATAAAGCTTGTGTTTTCATTTCTCCTTTCTCCTTACTAAATTTTAAAAATAAATTAGCAAAACTGAGGCAGCGGGGCTGGACCTCAGGTTTATATACCAGCGGCGCGTGTCACTGGCTGAGCCCCCGCCAAGCGGCAGTGAAGGCCGTCAAAGAGGGCGCGCCACAAGACCCCTCGGGCATCAGCAAACCACTTAGCAACTCAAGGGTGCAACCTCGAGCGTCAGCAAGCCGCTGAGCAATTCAAGGGTGCAACCTCGAGCGTCAGCAGACCGCTGAGTAATTCCTTCCTGGGCAACTCCTTCAGGGCCGTCCCCCGACACGCGCCGCCAACCGCTCCCGGTTGGCGGGGGCTTTTTAAGCTGCACGGCTCGGGCCAAACGGCCCATAACGCCTTTCTCACACACTTTAAGCCTAACGGCTTTTGAGTGAGCAAAGGGGAGGAAATAAACAACTCGGGTTCGTGCTGTACATAAAGCTATTATATTTTCTTACAAATACTATTTACAAATTTTTCTTAAAATTAATATTTAAAACTAAACAGGGAATTCCTCTTCCTCGTCTTCGTCCTGGCGCTCCTCCTCCTCCTCACCGTCCACCTCCATCCGTCGATCTCCTCTCCTGGCTGGCGGTAGTGGCGGGACGTCCTTGTGTCCCCACGGCAGAGTGTGGATGCCGTCGGGGAGGACACACCGCTTGTCGTCAGTCGGGCTGAGGCTCAGCTTGTCCACTTCCACGGTGTAGACCCGGTGCAAGTGAGACTGGAAGCGGACGTTGGTGGTGTGCTTTTGGACCCCGTCAAACAGGCACTCTCTGTAGTCGTCGGGGGTGAGGACGTTCTTGACAACGCCCTTCGCCACCCCCTTGGCCCGCTTGAGAGCCTTGCTGCCGCCTGTCGCCGCGTCCTCGATGTCCATAAAGTATAATTTGGACCGCAGGCCGAGGTACTCGAATAAGGACAGGCCGTTACACTCGTCCTTAAACTTTCCAATGACCTTGGCGTTGACGGGGCTGTAGCAGGGGTGGGACCTCGGATAGCCGCTGGTGTCGAAGTCGTCCAGGTGTTCCTTCATCTCGGCGTAGACGTCCTGGGACACGATGTCAAAGACGTAGCTGTCCGTGTCCATGTAGTCCACGGTGAGGCGGTCACCGTAGCGCTCCTTCATCTTGCGCAGGAACTCGTACATGAGCCACTTGCTCAGCTCCAGGACTGTCATGCCTACGTAGACGGGCTTGTCCAACACGATGTTGACCTTGGACAGATGCACCAGGGCCACGTCCTCCGTGTAGTACGTCCGGTCCAGGAAGTTGGATCTGGCGACGTACTTGGAAAACTTCTCCGGGGTGCACACCAGCTTCACGTTGAGGCGCTTCCGTACATTCTCGATGGTCTTGCCGAAGACTGCGTTGTTCATGAGCTTGAAGAAGTCCTGTTCGAACTTCGTCCTGGCCCTCTTCCGCAGCTCCGTGTTCATCAGGATGTACGGTTCCAACCACCGCGACTGGCGAAAGGAGATCGCCCGATGCACCGCGACCAGCTCCAATCCGTTTTGCAGCGCCTGCTGCAAGACCCTGTAGTGACAGATGTAGTGCGTCTTGTCGTCCAGGGTCGTCAACAGTTTGGGGAACTTCCCTGTTGGCGGGCGCTTCGTCTCGCAGCAGTAGGGAAGGTCCTTGTGCAGGTCGTGTAGGCGCGCGGGGTAGTGGAGGTCCACCTCCAAGATGTAGCCTCGATCGGCCTCTGCGTCCAGCGCCGCGACGTCCAACGCCTGTATTTCCTCACGGCTGAGCCACTCGAAGTCTCCGGTCGGCAGGCGCTGGGACATGGCCCAGCCGTAGAGGTTGTTGGCGTCCAGGTACAGGAGGAAGCGCGTGGGTTCGTCCGGGCGGTAGTCCGGGCACCTGCCGTGGTTGGCCTTGGCGTAGCGGGTGATGGCCTGTGAGATGCCTCCCCGGATCCCCTGCTCCACGAACAGGTACATGTCAAAGTCCTGCAGCGTGTCCAGCTCCACACCGCAGGTCTTGAGCATTACGTCCCACGCGTAGGACGGCAGGGTGTAGTAGTGGGCGGGGTCCAGCCCGTACTCTGCCAGCGAGGTGTCGCGGAACTGCTCAAAGACATCGGTGAGCAGGGCGATGTCGCATCGCAGGTACTTGTCCGCATAGTCCTTGAGGTTGTGACACTCGAAGGCTCGCCACACGTTGAGGGCGTGCTCGTACTCCTCGTCCTTGATGTCCTCCAGGGTCATGGAGTTCCTGAACGCCTCCTTGGGCGGTAACTCCCTGGTCCTGTACAGCGTGTCGTAGGACGTAACGAAGTCGTAGGGGAACACGCCCTTCCTACGCACCAGGTCGAACAGCCGGTCGTCGGGGAAGCGCTTCCTCGTCTCGCGCATCCTGTCCGTGGGGAGTCCCGCCGCCAGGTTGGCCAGGCTCATGGACAGGAACCTGTAGGTGTCCAGGAAGCGCACCGCGAAACTGCTCTGTCGTTGGTTGTCCCCGGGCTGACCAAAGTGGAATCGCTTGGTAAAAGCGATGTACCGCTCCTCCGTGTGGGCCAACACGTCCACGTCGCCGGGGTCGATGGCCAGCTCGCGCACTACGAAGTGGGCGTCGTAGTTGGACAGGTTGTGGAAGTAGCAGTTGATGTGTCGCTGCTCCCGGTACCTGAGGTTGCACGAGCGATGAGCGGCTCCTCGGAACTCGTAGGGTGGGGCGTGATTGTGGTCCCGCACCTTGACGTCCTGGTCCGTGAACTCCTTCCCGCAGAGGTAGCAGTGAGTCGCTGCCAGGTACTCGTCCATCTCCTGCCGGGTCAGAGAAGGGTGCAGAGCTCTCATGCTGAATAGGAACTCCCACAGCGCCAGCACGTCCATCTTGAGCCTCTCCATGAAGACCTTGGACGCGTCTGCCCCGAAGTAGACGCGGGGCTCGAACTCCTCCAGGCCGAGCGAGTCCACGATCTGGTAAGCGAAGGCGTACGGGACGTGCAGTTGCAGGGGCCTTGTGCCGGGCGGCGCTTCCGCAGGGTCAGCGGCGACGGGCTGCAGAGCACACTCAAAGTCGGCATAAACGCAAAAGCGCTCGCGCCGAGTGTACTCGGGGTGGGCGAAGCGGATCTGCTGCTTCTTCGGTAAGTCCAAGCGGAGGGGAGCCTTGGCGGTGCAGTATCGCATGTGCTCCTCCAGACGCTCGGCACCAGACAGTTGCAGCTTGTTGGGCTGGTTGTCGAAGTAAGCGAAGCATCGCTTACACACGTAGATAGCGCTTTCGCGGGACGTCAGCTGGGCTCGCACTAGCCTACTCATGTTTGTGATGTAGGCGTAGTGACTGTCCCCGCCGGTGGTAACGTACAGCAGGTCCCGGTGATCCTCCAACTCCCGCTTGCAGATCTTCAGCGGGAACACGCGGTCCTGGAACTTTGGCGATCCGTCAGGGCGTCTCCCCACCATAGCACGCTCGATCCCGTACACATTAACGCTGATGGCGTTCCTCCTCTCGAAGACCTTGATGTCCTTCACGGCCACGGGGAAGCGTAGGCCGACCCAGTCGTAGCGTGCCATGACGTCCGGTGTGTATGATGTGGGCCTCTCCGGGTGTCGCGCGACGAACTTGGCCAGGACGGCATACGCAAAGCACATGTCATCGACGTTTTGCACGTTGATAACGGCGTGCGTGTCGCAGATGGTCCTGGGAAGCTGGACGAACCGAGCTCCGCGTTCTCCCAACGGGGTGTAGAGGTTGACGCGGATCTCCAGGTCGCGTATCCGGAGATAGCTCCACCCGCTGCCCACTAGCAGGCACTGCTCCTTCTCTTCCTCCAACTTGTGGAAGGAAGCCGATAGGAAGTCCTCCAAGTTGGACGCGGCGGTGAGAGGCACATTCTTCGTCTTGAAGGCCCGCAGACAGGTGGCTCCGTGAACGTTGGCGAATTCACATTCCAGGAACATGTTGACCTTGATGTTAGGGTGTCGAGTCCTGACGTCGGCCAACAGTTCCAGGACGCTGTCGAACAGCAGCACCAGCGCGTCATCCACGGTCAGGAAGTCCTCCATGGGCCGGGACAGGCCGAAGGTCAGGAGGCGTCCGCGGAACCCTCGTTGAATGGTGCGGAACGTGGGTAGTCCGCCACCACCCACCATCCCATCAGGTGCCGTGCTTGGTCCGGGCTGGGGCTCGCGGCTAGGTCCGGGCTGGGGCTCGCGGCTGGGTCCGGGCTGAGGCTCGCGGCTGGGTCCGGGCTGGGGCTCGCGGCTGGGCCGGGGCTCGGGTGACAGAACGGGCAGGCGCGGCATCTCGTCCACAACGAGGTTCCTCACGACGGGGCAGTTGTGGGCCTCGTGCTGGTCCCGGTTGTAGCGCCGGGTGAAGCCTCGGTCGCAGTAGGCGCACGCGAACCTCATGCCGCGGTGGACGCTCTCCATGTGCCGCTGGAGGTACGCTGCCCTGCGGAAAAGGGCGCCGCAATCGGGACAGCGGACCTCGTTGGCGTGCACCAGCTGCACGTGACGCCGGAGCAGGTCTCCGCGGGAGAATCGCCGCCCGCACGCGTCGCACTCGGGCCGTGGGTCTCTGAAGGGTGGTGTTGCAGCGGAGGAGGAGGAGGAGGTCGAAGCTGACGGGCTCGCACCGTGGACCGCTTCCATATGGTGGCGAAGATCCTCGGGACCCGCCAGGGCGACGGAGCACAACGGGCACGGATGGCCTGCGAACAGGAAAACAAGTCCTATTAGTGACCCCGATAAACACGAAGGTGAGGAACTGACAACCTCTTCCTCATCTCAATCGCCAGTTTGAGCCTGGTAAAAACAAGGGTGAGGAATTGTATAGAGGCTTGGCGACCTCTTCCTCATCTCGAGCGCCAGTTTACCCGGGCCCGGTAATACAAGAGTGAGGAATCGCACAGAGGCTGGCAGCCCCTTGTTTACTACTTGAATCTGTTTACTCGACTAAAGCCGTTTACTCTCTCGAAAACAAGTCATTAGTACTGGCGGTTTCTTGTTTAACATAAAAACCATGCCTGACGCTTGATCGTGAGGATGAGTGAGGAACTGTATAGAGAACTAACGACCTCTTCCTCATCACAATCGCCAGTTTACCTAGGTCCAGTAAATACAAGGGTGAGGAATTACACAGAGGCTAGCAATCCACCTATTCTTGTTTAACATAAAAACCGTACCTGGCGCTTGGTCGTGAGGAGTGAGAAGATGAACTGTGGCGAGGTGGCGTCGCAGGTTATCGCTTCGCCCGAAGCGTCTACCGCAGACGTCGCAGTTGAGATGGCGGTCGCTGTGAGCGGCTCTCGTGTGGCGAGTCAGGTTTCCGGCGTTTGCGAACACGCGGCCGCAGACCACACACATACAGGGACCAGCCATCTACAAAAATATCGGGTATCTGTATTCCCCGTCCGCTACAAAGGCACAATTGTCGCAGCAAAAACACTTTGGTAGCGATACCCCTGGGAACGAGGCGAGTCTAACCCTTTTAATAATGTTAGATAGAAATAGATGGCATGAATCGCTCGTATGACATTCCCAACACTGGTACACGTCTTTGTCTTTGTTACACTCACACATAGCGATTTCGCCCTCGTCTATAATTCCACTAGGCACTTGAAAGTTCGATTTAAAAGCGAAACCAAATTTTATTTCACTCAAAACGTTTTTAAAAAGGAGTGGAAGCGAGTCTATTTTACTTTTTAAATTTGATTCGTTAACTTTAATCGTTAGAAAACACAACTGTTCCAAGGTCATTACAGTTTCACTCATCTCCATCTGAAAAGAGACAAGGACAAGACTCAGTGTACCGAGATATTCAAAACATTAAATATTAATTTTAGCTAATAAGATTTTAGAGCATTGATAAACTTTCTGATGAAAAAGTAAATTACATGTTACTTACGTTAACTGTTACGGGAATCCAAAGGCAATGAACAGCAAGTTGTGTAGGTATACCGCAGAGGCAGCACTACTTCGTCCGCACAGTAAGAGCTCCAAACACAAACTGGTGAAACCTCTGAAGACGCGCTCATAAATAGCACTCCGGTCGGGAAGAGGAACTTTCCACTGGAACCGCTAATGGATAAACCGACTGTGGCGGTCACGTAGGCGGAGGATGACGTCATGGCAGTTTCGGTGAAATCGGTCGTGGGACTTTCCACTGAAACCACTAATGGGTAAACCGACTGTGGCGGTCACGTAGGTGGAAGATGACGTCATGGCAGTTTCCTCCGAGTTGTCCTCCGAGTTGTTTACACCTTCGGTCTTACTCGTTAGTCTCCTTCTAACAGTACTGACAAGCGGTGCACCATGTTTCATTTATTCTCAATTGTTTCGGAGCCGGTAGGGACCTATCCAGCGACAATGCCTTTCCATATACATTCCACGATATCAGAGGTGGATTCAATAGACGCGGAGGTATTTCTACAAACGGTGTACTACTATACGAGATGCTTCCTCGGAAAATTACATGTTGAATTTTGGCTAGAAAGACCGTTGATCCCACACAAATGTCGGCAACTCAGGGCTGACCTGGGAGACTTTAATGTGATACCGACACACGTCTTATGCCGCAACGCCATACTTTGGCTCCTTCGGGAGATTAATCCTCCGATATATGTGAGAGTTGTAGTAAACGGAGGGTAGGTTAGGGTATTGCTTTTTCTGAATAAAATAAAGGATATTGGAGGAAACGCTCAATACGGTTATAGCTTGTTTACTTCAAAAGGGTTTTTCCAACGGAGCGGTAAAAGGCTTCTGGAACGTTCCACTTGTTTACGACGTGGTAATGGCTTGTTTGTTAGCCGAACCCTCATTCTTCAGTTGATGATCAACGGAATACCATGTCGGACACCATGTACGTCTTGTGCTGCCCCTGCACTGTGGCCATTGCATTTCACAAAATAGAAGAAGAAATGTTTCATGGATTAATAATCCTCCACCTCGGCTGGGTAGAAGAAGACGGAAGAGTACACTTCTTCCCCCGTTGGTTCACTGCCAATGTGCCGGTGGAGCTGAGCCTAGTAAAAGAGAGGATTAACGGCTTCCTCTCCAATGGTTTCACAGCTGTCATAAGCTATCGAAGGGTTAACTTCAATAATCTATTATATTCGTATTTGTACTTTTATACGCATACATAAAAGTACATAAAAGCTGACGTCACCGGGGGGGGGGTCGGGGGGGGGGCTGACGTCACCGGGGGGGGTCGGAGGGGGGGGGTCGGGGGGGGGCGATTCCTCATTCCTCCTCACCGCGTCTTTGCTGGGTCAGAACCCTCTAATGCCCCCTACTAGACTGCATTGCTGACGGGAATAATTCTTTGAAAAATGTTTATCCTAAATAGTTTTTAGAATATTATAAAAGCCCCAATAAAACGTCAGTCAACTCGAGTAAAAACCATGATTAACAAGATTACTTAAGGTTAATTTAAAACACATTTTTTGTCTCAAGAATTTTAAATAACAATTTTCATTTATGTAATGAATTATACTATTTTTATTTTATTTTTAATAGTAATCATATTTATTCTATGACGATTATTTATAATGTATCGTAATTTACAAACATACATTTTATGGGGAAATCTTTAACCAGGTAAGGTTAGTCCTTAGTCCTATTTCCCCCTTCCCCTGTAAAGTAGGGCCCTTTTTTGGGAACCATTCTAGCATAAGTAAGTTGAGAAACTGTATAAACTCATCGCAGAATGACCTGCCTTGATGAAACCTACTACTTCCCAAATCTAAGGTACAATAATTGCTACCTCACTCGGTTGCATTTTTTCATTTGTAAAATAACTATTGTGTTGTATTGTTATTATGTTTGAGTCATCTGATAATTTAATAAAAAATACATCAAATTTACCGCAAAAACTTAAATAAATACAACCGTTATTACGATATATAATCTCTAGCACACTGTACATTCTGACTCTGTTCATCTCCTAGGGGTGCCGGAGCTGAGTATCCCCCCGTTCGACCCGTTCTTCGCCAAGGAGGTGGTCCAGAAGCGGGGGGTCTTCGCCCTCAACTACCGCCTCGTGCTGCGTAACGTGATAGAGAGCGGCTGGACGCAGTCAGAGGTCACTAGCTTCAGGTAGACGTCAAATACAACGTATAACTCCTGCCAGTTAGGTTGATCGATGTTGTTTGCACACAAGGGAAGCTCTTTACAATATTTGTGTGCACACGAATGTATCTTACTTAAATTTTTATTAGAGTAAATCAAATACATACCAGAAAAGAAACACCTTTAATCGGTTTTGAAATTATTGTAACAAGTGCGTAGCCATAATATTGCTCCCAAATCTGTATAAAAATCTCGGTTATTTTTATGTGTGCTGGAATCTTTGTAAAAACGACATACTGGCTAATATTAAAGAGGGGGCTAAATTCCTATACGTCTACCTGCTTCTTCCAGAAGATCAATGTTAACTCTTAAAGCCTGTATCTCCTAAACGGATAATCCTAAATCGATAGGTTATGGTTCATTTAAAGAGAGGAAAAATAGCTAGTGATTTCAGTGAGCAGAATTTCTGTATTACAAATACAAACTTGTAAATATTGAATATTTTGGAATTTTTAAACAATTATTTGTGATATCGAAATATAGCTCACTGAAATCACTAGATTTGTTAGTTTTTTATAATGAGCTATAAATCAACGTTCTTGGATAAACCGTTGAGGAGGGATGGACTTATAAAGTTAACATTGGCCTGATGGGTAAAGCACATAGAAACACGGAATGTTTCGTGACTGGAGCCCACTCTTAATTAATTACCGTAATTAACCAATTCGATTCACCCTTCGCCTGCTTTTCATGGGAAACAACAACCCATAACCAAATCTTCCCCTCCTTGTTGTTATTGGACTTTCTTGATAGTGATAACATAGAAGCAATTAATATTTTTCTTCTAGTCCGAAAAACCATCCTGGATGGACATTGAAACTTAAAATGGCAATGAGGCAATTCCCTGAACAATATTTCAAACAATCATAGGCCTAGGTAATATTATGCTACATAACCTCTCCGAACTTATGCGCCCACTGTTTGCCATCAAGAGAGTACAGAGTGGGTAACAATTAACTAGGTATTAAAAAACTTTTGTAAAGTCTGTTATCGTTACTTAAAAAAAAAAAAAAACGTGCATGTCCTTCGCTAATAAGGAAACAAAGGAATCAGTTAAATCTCAACCGAGACACCAGTGTTGTCAACCAACTTTCTCAAACGTCCAAAGATGCAATTTACACTCCTCCAGGAAGTCAACTGGGATATTGGTAATAACCACTTGAATTATTTATTCCAATTCCCCATTGCTTGAGGTTATGTCTTGTAACCTCCTCCTTGGTGTACCAAATTCCAAGGTGGCAATATGGAGGTGAGTGAAAAGTAAATTTGTATAGCAAAAACTGTCATAAATTCTGTTATATCCTATACTCTAATATGAGTAAGGTTTGCTTGCTTGCTTGCGACACGGATCTCAAAAACGGCTCCGACGATTTCCTTCAAATGTTCGAAATAACTAATTTCTGGGATAAAAATAAATTCTATATAGGCCTTATCCCCAGGAAAAATCAAATAATGTAAAAAGACTAAAATGAAAAGGTAAAAAATTAACATTGGGGTTATGGAGTTTCAAATCAAAACAAAAGAATTGTAACAGCTGTTCATAATCAACCAGGGAACTGTCAAAGTAATACTCATGTTGTATATGATTATTAAAATGTGGTTACCTGAGAGCAGAGATTAAAAGATTTGAGTGAATATTACATAAATAGAGTAGTAAAATAAATCAAAGGGACATTGAGCTATAAATAACAACTTGATGGACCTTAAAAATGTATAAAAGAGGCAAATTAGTTATACAAATCTGGTTAACAGTAGGGGGAAGTGGTGAAATATTACTCCAAGTCATCTAAACAAACTGACTGGCCTTCCCCGAGCAAAGCTCGGCCCCCAGGTACTAACAGATTTAATGTTGCTAATAGGATCATATTACTGAGTACGTGGCTATACCAAGGAGCCACGTACTCAGTAATATGATCCTATTAGCAACATTAAATACGTTATATTACAGAATTTACAGAATTAACAGTTTTTGTTATACAAATTTACTTTTCACTCACTTCCATATTGCCACCTTGGAATTTGGAATCAAACCTTTCACCTTATCCATAATACATCAGATTATCATATGCTAAGGTTCAAATATATTTTTTCTCCCAATGTTTAATTGAATACCAAACCACATAGGATATTTCAGTCGAGTAGTTATTGCTATCACGTGTGCCCCGTCAGCTTCGCCTTGACAGCCGCCCCCGCCATCTTGCTGCCCGGGTGGGTGACGCCCTCCCCATTGGCACCTCCCCCTCTGGTGACCTCCCCTGAGCCGCCGTGATGGAACAGCACATAGCGAACCCCTGGATCGTAGTCCCGGAACGTATATGTCACCTGGGAACATACGAGGGTGATGAATCGACGTACTTTGTAAATCCATAACATGCCAAAACACATAAATGGTAGATGCGATGTCAGGCCCAGGCATGTTAGTTCTACTTACAGCATGTTTGATCTCTTTGGCCTTAGTTAATGCACGTTTTCCTTCAATACTTAGGCAAAACTAACAGAAATATCTTGTAAAACGGTCTGTCATGATAAGTTTTTATATTTTACAAATGTTTAGTAGCCAAAAGACCATTTGTTGAAGGGACGGATTCAGTGATCCGAAAATTGAGAGATTCTCATATGTCAACCGAAGCTTATTGTGTGCCGAGATCACCATTTGGTCTTGAACGAATTAATAGAGTTACAAAACAAATGTATAAATAAACTAGAATACCTTTGGCGGCTTCGCCCGCATATACCATGACAGTCGTGTGTGCTGCATTCTCTGGTTAGCCCGTGGAACTACTACAAATCAAGATCAGGTGTTTGAATTTGCATCAGCTCAAACCAAAGTGAATGTCCATAAGGGATAAATGGTAAATTTGAAGCCCCGTGGGGCAAATCCATACAGTTGAATCTGTATGAAAATAGTTCAAATTTTTTTATTTTAGACCTAAAGAATCGATGTATAAAATTTCACCACTCTGGCATGCCAGGAAGTTGGAGAATTATTTATGGCCGTGTGAGGTCTTTGCCTTTTATAGCCTATAGATTTTCTTGATGGTATCCCGCATAAAGAGCCAAACTCATGAAAGGAATGGTTAGATAGGCCCCGCCCCACCTTTACCAAGCCAGGCAAAATAAAAAGAGAGGTGAGCGTAATCTTAACCCCCTTGAAAGTTACCGTACGTATATCCGTTGGTGAGGAAAAATTAGGGAAAATTAAATGTAGTGGGTCCAGATTAAACTATTGCAAAATAACTAAACTAGAGTAATCTCTTACCTTCCGCCATCTCGAAGACTCTGGTGGCTCCAGTGTTTTGCACTCTCCATATACACACATCATCAACTGTTTACTGTCAAGAAGTGATACCTACAACAGAAACTATCATGTTTATCCTCAAGGTTAATGATAACTCCTATTATACTTAAACAAAATATTGGTAATTTTTTGAACAATTTTTTCTACCATTTTATGACAAATTCAACTTTTAAATAGAAAACTTAGCTCTCTTGAAATAAAAACATAATAAATAACAAATTTGCTTGAAAAATCAATTTAATGTGATACAAATATAAAATAATCTAAAACATTGGTCAGTGTTATTTGTATACAAATTTGTATAACTTGCCATCAGTAAGTTTCCTTAAGCACCTTACTCATTGGAAAACGAAGAGTGTGATTTAAAATTAAGGCCTTGTCGATAAATCTGAAAGTATTTGAATTCGTTAGCATCTCCTATATATTGTCGTTTTGCTGTGCTAAAACATTTCATAAGATGCCCCAAGGCCCAGAGACTCCAGATCATTATTAATCATGGAGGGACCAGGTCTCTTATCAGGCCCAAAGGCAACACGATCTTCATTTTATATTTATATTTTACTTTTTTAGATGTAAAGGCTTCAAAGCCTTCAGCGATTTTTTACCATTTGACTTTCCCAGTCTCTGCATAGCTTTAAACACAGTTTAACGTATAAAAAGAAATAGTTCACCTCATAAAAAGAAGATATCTCAGAAACTGACCTTAAACCCATACCTGGAGGTGGAGTCCCCTCGTCCGCAGAACCACTCGGAGACCTCTATGTCCGGCCTAACCTCGTCCATTATCCGGGGGCTGAGCCCCACTTGAGAGAATTCCACCAACTGTTCTTTGCTGCACAAACCACCAGAAGTCGTGAAACATGACGAACCCCCCATGTCTTGAGGAGGAGGAAATCCACCTGAGGAAGAGACGTCCACCTTCCATCCGGCTCCTTCCGAATCCACAATCTTCCAGAACTTGAACCTAGGACATTCCAAATCGCTGCACACCTGCATGTACCTTCCTTGGCCCCGCTTCTGAACAGGGGTCATTCTACATTCGTGAGGTTCTTCCAAAGACCCGTGAACATTCTTTAAAAGATTCTTCTCAAAACTGTGATGGTGTTCTGTGACGAGACATTCTAAACATAAATCGGAGTCGTTCGGTCTAGCTCCATGGAGATATTCAGACTCAGACCTTAAGATTGTAGTGGTATTAGAGCGTAGTGTGGTGGTTTTGCTATAATTAGATTTTTGAGATGTCATAGATACGGTATTTATGGTCATATGTCTATCATGAAATGTTATGCCGGGTTTGGTCGCTGCTCGTTTCTCAGCTGACCAATTTTTTCGTGAAGCAGAAGTTGATGATCCATTTTCAGACACACTCTTACGTATGATAGTACGATTTTCAAGACCAACAACACTTGCTCTAGAGGATTTTCGAGAAGAGGACTTTTCAACTTTATCAGACTTTACCTCGATTTTTTCTGCCAAACTTTTTACTGTTGTAGCCCTTTTTACAGGATCACTATCCTGGGATACCAGGGTACCTGGTGATTTTTCAGTTTCATCAGACTTTACCTCGTTATTTTCTGCTACACTTTTTACAGTGGTAGTCTTTTTTACTGGATCACTATCCTGGTGTACCAGGGTGCCTGGGGATTTTTCAGCTTCATCAGACTTTACCTCGTTATTTTCCAGCACACTTTTTACAGTCGTAGTCGTTTTTACTGGATCACTATCCTGGTGTACCAGGGTACCTGGGGATTTTTCAGCTTCATCAGACTTTACCTCCTTATTTTCCAGCACACTTTTTACAGTCGTAGTCGTTTTTACTGGATCACTATCCTGGTGTACCAGGGTACCTGGGGATTTTTCAGCTTCATCAGACTTTACCTCCTTATTTTCCAGCACACTTTTTACAGTTGTAGTCGTTTTTACTGGATCACTATCCTGGTGTACCAGGGTACCTGGGGATTTTTCAGCTTCATCAGACTTTACCTCCTTATTTTCCAGCACACTTTTTACAGTCGTAGTCGTTTTTACTGGATCACTATCCTGGTGTACCAGGGTACCTGGGGATTTTTCAGCTTCATCAGACTTTACCTCCTTATTTTCCAGCACACTTTTTACAGTCGTAGTCGTTTTTACTGGTTCACTATCCTGGTGTACCAGGGTACCTGGGGATTTTTCAGCTTCATCAGACTTTACCTCCTTATTTTCCAGCACACTTTTTACAGTCGTAGTCGTTTTTACTGGTTCACTATCCTGGTGTACCAGGGTACCTGGGGATTTTTCAGCTTCAT
Source organism: Allygus modestus (assembly GCA_963675035.1). NCBI lineage: Eukaryota > Metazoa > Arthropoda > Insecta > Hemiptera > Cicadellidae > Allygus > Allygus modestus. The sequence goes on from OY776114.1 coordinate 57,647,144, forward strand.
CAGACTTTACCTCCTTATTTTCCAGCACACTTTTTACAGTCGTAGTCGTTTTTACTGGATCACTATCCTGGTGTACCAGAGTACCTGGGGATTTTTCAGCTTCATCAGACTTTACCTCCTTATTTTCCAGCACACTCATCACAGTATCTTTTGCAGGGCCATCATCACCAGCTGTTGTACTTGTAGGTTTATCAGGAGGGGAGTCCACACCTTCAGACTTTAACGCTTCATTTTCACTGCTCACGTCACGATTATCGTCTCTGTTTGGTTCCATTTTTGATAATAAGTGTTGGTAAAGTTTTGTAAAATAACAACGAAAATTTTAAACCTGAAACAATGAAAAATATTAAACAGGAATTTTTATGTGTTTTCAAAATATTTTACTGTTTACAAACCAAACATGTGTTTTATAAGCAAATGGTTGAAGCCAGTGTGATTTAGTCGGTTCATTGTGTTCCAGGAGTGACCCGGTCCTCAATCTAGTGCAGTACACTCAGTTCTTCCCTGAGAAATACCTAGAGGGAGAGTACGAGACCAGCAGCCAGGTCCTGATCACTCCCCCGGACAATCGTGGAGTCTGGAACATGACACTATGTGAGTGCAACTGTACAAGCAGAAGTTTATTCTCATGCATCAAATTTGTTATACAATTTTTTTCTTGAGGATGGCTTTATGGGGTAGGGAAGGTGGGTAGAGCCATAGGAAGATAGTAAGAGTCATAGGAAAGGTTAGTACACATTTATAATGTCGACCTTTTTCTAAATTCCCCCTTCTACCTTTGCACTGCCTGTACATTTTGCTCAGTCCTGCTTTTAAAACAAACATACCCACTATTTCCTGACAATAGACAAGATACAAATAATACTTTGAATATTAGTCTATCCAAAAACGTAAAAATGTAAATAAACTTTGTTTGAATAGTTTTATGCTACACAGGCAAAAATCATGATATTGTCCTTTCTGATTTAAAAGAAAAGACAGTCAGAAAAACCCCTTAAATCACATTCGCTGCGCATGTTCCGATATCGGGACATCCTTGCATCATTTCGCACGGTCGTGTCCACATATCGGGACATGCCTCTTTTGAAACTAAACCAGTCAGTCTGAACTGAGCACCTGGTCGATTCACGTGATATGTTGTGAGCGTGTAGGGGGGGTCTCGTAGTGTTGCCGGGCGGCGTCAGTTTCCGGATCCGGCGCCTGTCTCGATTGGCCTTGGCTGCGCGCGCACGGCGCACGGCCCGAAACAGTTTCCCGCTCTTTATTAGTGAATTTCCTTTGGAAAGTGAACTATTAGCATGACCCGCACGGTGAAACTTAAGCCCGGGACCACCATAGAAGTTCCTAACGTGACCCCCTGAACACGTTTTGGGGGATCGTTCAAAATTTTATATATATATAGACATATATATATATATATATATATATATATATATATATATATATATATGAGTGTGTGTGTTTGCACTCTAGCGGTCGCATTTTTTGTCCGATTTACTTCAAATTTGGTAGGGACGTTCCTTTCTGTAATCAGTTGGACAAGTTCGTTGGGCAAAACAATCGGACAACTCTAAACCCCCTTTTTTGGGATTAATCTTTCAACTTTTGAGTTTTTGGGCCCAAAAAGGGTCAGAAAAGCCCCGTATGTAAAATAAATGCATTTAAAAAGATGGGAATTGGAGAGGCGAAAGTTTTAAGCCCTCTCTCGTCATTCTAGCATAAATATTTACCGAGTTATTAAAGAAAATGTGTATCGACCAAACACAGTACGTTGTCTTATGGGGATTTTACATTAGAAAAACCTGTTATTCATTTGTTGGTGTACTATTATCATCCCCAACAACCTCACGCCTACTTTAAAGCCTGATTGGACCTTCTCCTAACCTTATAATGCGCAAAATTGTATTCCCAGCATTGCAGGTAAATAGAACCAGGAGCATCAGAACAGCCAAAAAATCAATGTTTTCAGATTTGAATAAAAGTTGGAATAATTGTATGTTTTTAACTGATTTTGAGTTTTTATAGTTTTTTAAATGGAAATTCACTTCCCTCACGTCAGCGTGCTGCGTGCGAACTCGTTGTAACTAAACCAGTTAGTGTTCGAGGCAGGTGATTTACTGTCTGTGTGTAGTGCGGGTCACGTTGTATTGTCGGGCGGCGTTACTTTTCGTATCGGCCGCGTATTTTGTGCGTTTTTTGGCGCATTGTTCTGCGTATTTCGAGTTGTGTTCCTGTGGCGTTATATATTGTTTTATAATGGTTTTATAATGTAAATATTGTTTATAAGTTATAGTGATAAGAATATCTATCAGTATAGTACGTTTTTACCAAATAATAACATTGTGACTGTCATTTCATGTGATTGTAACTATGTGTGTATACGCAACGGGTGCTACGGTCCCGAAATCAACCGGACCTTTATGACGTCATTAGCGGCTAAACTAAAGTTCTGGAATGCTTTTATACCACATGGTCGGTCTTCTATTCGTCATAGGAAAGTAAATCAACAATAACAATTTTTCAGCATCCGCGAAAAATTCAAAATTTTTCGTGCACAGCGAACGTGTTAAAAATTCCCTTAAGACTTTCCTGCATCAGAATATATTCTATTCTATGAAATGTATATAAACAGCATATATTGTTTTGCCAAAACACCACAGAACTCAACTAAGAACATAATTGTTATTTTCTTTCTTTCTTTACTATGTTCAAAAAAACTATAAATATAGTTTTAACTTTAAATGTAGAGACCAAACACATGTGTAAGTTAAGAGTATATTCATAATAGGTATAAGGTATGTTAGTTGGAAGTTATTATTAACGAATTATTTGCCATAAAGACCCATCATCTACCTATTATTTAATGTAATAGCTGAGGTTAAAAAAAATGAATTGATAAAACCTGTTCGGGAACCTACACAATACCTTGTTCCGTGCGGTAGGTTAAGGTAGGCTGACATTACTACACAACTTGGTCTGTAGATAATTGTTAGAAAAATGCTGATAGCTCTTCAAATATTTCAGCTATGTGCTTAGGGATAACTAGGAATGCAGTGGATGATATATTATTAACAGTTTATAATAATTTATTTAATGATTACTGAACAGTATTCCTGTATTTTACATGTCAAGCCATCTGTTTCTCCAGACTTTTGTTCGTAGTTTGAGATAGTGCGGTCTCCTCTGGTTGGTCAATTCAAATATTGAAGAGTGGGGAGAGACGTTATGATTTTTGCAAGTTGCAGTATAGCAGATAATTCCCTGCAGTATAGCCGTAATCGTTGGAATCGTCAAACTTGATATAGCGGACAGAACGGAGTCGGAACAGTCAGACCATTCGGAACAGTCATTGGAGTCAGAATCGCTGGGGTTCCCGGAATCATGGTACATACCACGTTTTGGTATGTAGCGCACAATTGATCAGCTCCGGCCGCTCCATAAAGAGCCGTGACAGTCGGAGTCGGAACAGCCATTTCTCTCAAGGTGTTCCGGAGCGGAACTGTTCCGGGCGTGAACTAGTTCCGACAAGACTGTTCCGTTCTTTTAGGCACATCTCTATTTGCAACGCCAAAATTCAGTTCCGCATCTGACCTTGTCGCGGTAACTCCCGTGTCCGCGGTTAAGTATTTTCACGCACACAGTCGCACGTGTTCCTCACCGGTCCGCAAATTATTATATCGCAATCGATCTACATCAGTGAGCTTCTTAATCACCTGCTTTCATACAGTTTAACGTAATTCTCAGTTTAAATCCATTTAAATCTCAATTTTTATCAAAAGCTCTTCTCACTTTGCAAGTATTACAAGTCTATTCAAGATACATCAAGAGTTTCAGTATAATGCCTAAAGTAATACCTTTTATTGTAAATAATAAATATAATTGGTTTTCAATATATTTTCTTGTTATAGGGCACCAAAAAAAATGTCAAGTGTTAATGATTTTTATTTTTGTTTTAATTAATATCACATGCTCGTTAGTGATAACACCTTAAGAGGAAGTGTTCTTTTAATTTTTATAATAGAGAAGAGCAATTTTATTTCTCTACTGCTTCATAACACATCTACACTACATCGTCACAAAACCATCTCCACTCATCGTCCAGCTTCTGTTAACACATTGACCCCCAAAGAAGGCGCCTTTGTGTAACATTTTGTGTAATTTTGTTATGTTCTAGGTTTTTCCTCACCTGCAGAAGGGATCAGATTCCAGATCCCAAAACGTCGTGAAACTTTTTTTTACTGATCGGTGATGGAAAATGTCCACAATAATCTCTTAAACAACATAAACTGAATCACTGGCATCACTAACAATGAATTTTAAACAAATAATAGATTTAAGGCTAGATTCTTCTGTTTTAAAATCGACTAGCCATTTGTCAAAGCATCAACGCATTCTTTTTGTCCTTCATCCATGCATGTCTCTATATATAATTCCGTAAGTCAAATTTTTGTAAAGAAATTATGAGTGACTGGATGGCCGTAGAAGGATGGGAGGGGTATCATTTTAAAGGTCTTGACGTGAATTTTGAGGGAAAACTATTCATTTTTCTTATTTTTTTACCATAAATTCGCAACAGAATAAAACTTTTCCCATTAAAACAACATGGGGTTTAATTTGTTTACATCTTTTGAAATTAAAACAGCTGTGCCACAGAGTTAAATTAGCCTTTGATATTGATACCAGCTGTACTTATTCAGTTTGTTTACTTTTAAACTACAGCAATGTATAGTTGTTTAGGAATGGACATTTTATTAAAAACATAAGACAGTATAATAATATTATATTATAATGCTAGAAAATCAGTGCTTATTTATAAATGACCAATGAAGGTTGATAAAAAATTTATGTATTTTGGTTTTTTAGGGGCTTTTGCCCCTACAAGCCCCTAGTTAAAGATAAAATGGAAATTGTAACCATTACGGGTATACTCTCCCAACTTTGGTCCAATGGCGGACGAAAATACTCTATCCCTATTTTTAACGACTTTCCCCTATAGGGAAGAAGCTATTACCGTAGGTGGCATGGTAAGACCTAGGCCCGGGTCCATGATAACTTTTCGTTTTGAGGCCCCAGATGCCAAAAACACTATTCATTCAAATTCATATATATATATATATATATATATATATATATATATATGTGTGTGTGTGTGTGTGTGTGTGTGTGTGTGTGTGTGTGTGTGTGTGTGTGTGTGTGTGTGTGTGTGTGTGTGTGTCCGTAGGCACGATAACTTTCGTAAAAATGGTCTGATCTTGATGAAATTTGGTATAAACGTGTAAGGCAACATCTATTTTCATGAGTTTGAGAACCAGACAGGTCCTTCTACTTTAAGGCGGGTTTTGGGTGGGTTTTGTACCCCAAAAATGGGTTTTTTGAACTTTTTACATATAATTATTTGTAATGCCAAATTTTGGTTTACACTATTAAATTCAAATTAAAAAAATAAACAATTTGGTATTTTGATCATCGCTCTACATCAATTGGTTACCGAGATATTGAGTGTTATCGTTGTCCAATGTTAATCTTATGGAGAATAAGTAAAATTGTATATCTCGCTTATTAATGAACATATATTAATGAAACTTGGTATGCGACTTTATATAGTTGGGTTTTAATGCTATTTGCATACAAAACTCATTGTTGTGGTCCCCATGGCATCAAACCTGCTTACTCAGAAGCTATAATGTTATTCTTATGGAGGATAATAAACATGTGATTTCTTGCTTGTTTATGAACATAAATTGATAAAACTTGGTATGTTCCTTCATCTGGAGGTGATCCATTGGTATTTGCATAAAAATCAGATGTTGTGGTCATTGATGCAGCAAACCTGCATACTCAGTCCTAATGTTTTTCTTATGGGGAATAAATAAAATGTCATATCTCGCTTATTTATTAATATGCTTTGATTAAAGTTGGTAAGTGGCTTCATGACTTAGTGAAGTACCATTTGAAATTCGCTGAGTATGCAGGTTTGCTGCAACGGGGTATTTCTTTTACTTGGCAGCCTTCATGGTGAGCTAATCTAATTTCATTTAACACATGGGGTACAATTTCACTTTTTTCCAATCCTTTGAACAGGTCGATTTGCATGTGGTTTGTACTAAATGAGTTTTTTTTCTTTTTAAATTACAAAACTACGTTAAAAAACTATCTTTTCGTTGCCATAATCAATTCATTAAGATAACACATGTTTAACTGTCTAAAAATATTTAAACACAGGCATCCCTAAACTTGCGGTTTTAGTAAATCCTTAATGGCCAAACAACTCTACGAACCTTGAAGGCCAAAACCATCACGAACAATACTATGTACTAGCATTGATTTTTCAATGGTACTAGTCGACTCGTGCGGAATTCCGCACTGCGAACCAAATCTTGTCCGCTGATCAGATGTTCTTTTGTTTACATTTTCGCTCCTGTCAAAACAAACTATTCCCTTTATTTATCTTTCATTTTATTTAAATAGAATCATATGTTCAGTGTCGAGTGTGAATGCAGAATTAATTATGTGAGTTTTTAGGAGAATTATCTTTGGTTTAAAACTAAAGGAACTATATAATTCTGTTACTAAGTACTCATATTTTTGCTTATTTTAAATATCCGCATTAATACTCAGTTTTGTTGTGTTTTAATTGTTTTTTTCTGTTTTTAAGTTACATAACCTTACTCTGGTTTTATTCTTCTGTTTGTTTATCTTTTTGTTTACAATCCCTAATCTTTGTTAAAAAGGAATTTACTATGACTGGCTGTTCCAGTAATATGTCTGATCATGACTATTGTTCGTTTTCTAATCCTAAACAACAAAAGAATGTTAACGAAAGCGTTGACAATCAGAGCCAATTAAAGATAATTCCTAAATTTGATTTTGGCGCAGATAAACAACTTGATGGTGTCTGGCAGACTGTGCCTGGTACTAAAAGAAATCAACTAATTGTCAACCCTCCAATTTCAAAGAAAGCCCGTCAATTATCTTCTGCTAACACAGTTGAAACACAAAATATGTTCCAACCCCTCAATGAGACACAAAACATGGATGAGTCTAATCCTGATCTATCGGATAAAAAGGAGGTTAAGCCTCCACCGATATTTATACCTGATATTACAAATATTAAACAAATGATCTCATCAATCGAATCTGTAATTTCAAAGAACGAGTACACATATAAATGCCTTAGTGAAAATAAAGTAAAAATCTGTCCTACGACTATAAGCTCATACCGACTTTTAGTTCACAAACTGACTGAACTTAAAGTTAGTTTTCATACTTTCCAAGTCAAACAAGACAGAGCTTATAGAGTTGTTCTTAAAAATATGCATTTTTCGACTGACTTGAATGACTTAAAACTGTCTATAGAGGAAAATGGTCATAAAGTGCGTAACATTGCAAACATTAAGCACTTTAAAACCAAAGCCCCTCTGTCAATGTTTTTTGTGGATCTTGAACCTAGTGACAACAACAAAGAGATATATAAGACCCGATACCTATTAAACGCCAAGATTGTCTTTGAACCCCCTAGGAAAAAATCTGAAATCGTCCAGTGCAAAAAATGTCAAAAGTATGGACACACGAAATCTTATTGCTGGTATCAGTTTCGATGTGTAAAATGCGGCCAGAATCATGACACGCTGGCTTGTAAAAAATCCCCTTCGGAACCGCCAAAATGTGCCTTATGTGAGGGAAATCACCCCGCAAACTATAAGGGATGTGTCGTATATAAAGAAATAAAAATCAAATCGTACCCTCCCTTGCGTCAAAAATCTTTTGATAATCCAGAATCAAGTCTTACTGAGAATGTCCGAGATAGACGTCCATCTATACCTGGCTCTCGATATCCCGATGGCCCTAAGGAAGGAAACAACACAATGTACCCTCCTTTGTATCAGAAATCACTTAATAAGTCAGCTCCTACTGAATGTGTCCAAAGTGAACGTCTGACCATACGTAGCCCTTGTGATCAAAATGACAGACCTCAAACATACGCTCAAGCTACAACTCACAAAAATCACACACAAATGACGGACAATTGTAATCCAAGCAACCTAGAACAAACAATACAATGTTTCATCGATAAATTTGAAAAATTGTTGCTGCAACAGACTCAACAAATAGGTACTCTGATGAACCTACTAACCACTGTTATAAATAAATTAACATGAACTCTTTTCTAAGAATAGCTCTTTGGAATGCCAACGGCTTGGTAAATCATTGCCAAGAACTTAAATTGTTTATTGCTCAACAGAAAATAGATGTATGCCTAATTTCCGAGACTCATTTCACTGATAGAAGTTTTTTCAATATTTCAGATTTTAATGTTTACTGTTCTAACCACCCTGGTAATAGGGGACATGGAAGTACAGCTGTGTTGGTCCACAAAAAAATCAAACAATATGAACTTCCTAAAATCCAAAATAACTTTTTGCAAGCTAGCTCTGTTGTTTTAGAAGATGAAAATAACAGTTCTCTGACATTGTCGGCGGTCTACTGTCCTCCACCCCATATCATTGATAAATATCAATTAAAGATTATTTTTCATCTCTCGGCTCAAAGTTTATCGCAGGGGGTGATTACAATGCCAAACATACGTATTGGGGCTCAAGGCTAAATAAATATAAGGCTGAATAAATCCTAGAGGAAGGACGCTTTTAAGAGCCGTATCAGAAGGCGGACTCGATTGTATTTCATCAGGACAACCTACATATTGGCCTACAGACCGAAACAAGATTCCAGATTTATTGGACTTCTTCGTTTTAAAAGGTATTTCACAAAACTATGTTCATGTTGAATCTTCCCTTGACCTCTCGTCTGATCACTCTCCTGTACTCATGACATTCAGTAGTTCAGTTTGCTTAAAAGAAAAGCCCCCATCTCTTTATAACAATTTCACTGACTGGGAATACTTTAGGAGAACAATTAGCAACAACGTTGACTTAAAAATACCACTCAAATCCCCAAATGACTTGGAGGAATCAATTAACTACTTTAACACTACTATTCAGGCAGCAGCTTGGGAGGCAACTCCGAAATCGGAGGCTTTCAAGACAAAATATTTCAATTATCCTATCTTCATAAAAAATAAAATTGCAGAAAAGCGAAGACTACGGAGGATTTGGCAAAATACCAGAAGCCCAATCGACAAGAATAGATTTAACAATGCAGCTCAAACATTAAAAAGGAGTTTGATGAAGCTAAAAAAACGAATGGTTTGATGATTATACTAAAAACCTGTCTCCTACCGAAGCCACTGATTATTCGCTGTGGAAGTCTACAAAGTACTTGAAACGCCCTATACAACATATCCCACCTTTACAAGAAGGAAATGGTGCTTGGGCTAAGACAAACACTGAAAAGTCATCTATCTTTTCAGATTATTTATCTAAAGTATTTCAGCCTTTAATGCCAAATCCCCCAAATGATGATAGTGACATTTTTGAGTTTTTGGACTCACCTCTTCAATTATCTCTACCAATTATGTCATTTACCCCTACTGAAATTTCAAATACAATAACTAAAGAAGTAAACTTAAATAAAGCTCCGGGTTACGATCTCATTACTGGGAAGATTCTTAAGGAATTACCAAGAAAGGGTATATTATTACTAACATTTATATTAAATGCAATATTACGTCTACAATACTTTCCAATACAACTTAAAGTAGCACAAATAATTGTTATTCCCAAACCAGGCAAGCCACCAAATGAAGCTTCATCATATAGGCCTATTAGTCTGCTACCTATGGTATCTAAATTGTTTGAAAAGTTGATTCTAAAAAGATTAAATACTGCTATTAGTGAGCACAATGTGATTCCTGATCATCAGTTTGGTTTCCGCAAGCAACACTCTACCATTGAACAAACTCATAGACTTGTAGATGAGATAAAAAATCCATTTGAGTCCAAAAATGTCTGTTCTGCCGCTTTTCTGGATGTACAAGAAGCGTTTGACAAAGTTTGGCACACAGGACTTTTTTATAAATTGAAGAAGGTTCTTCCTCATTCTTATTTTAGTTTGTTACAATCATATTTATCTGAAAGGTTTTTCCAAATTAAATTTGATAATGTATTGACCGAACTAAAGCCAATTCAATCTGGAGTTCCCCAAGGTAGTGTTCTTGGCCCTATCTTGTATTTGATATATACTTCTGATATTCCCTCAGGTGAAGACGTCACAGTCGCTACATTTGCGGATGATACTGCAATACTGTGTAGCCATGAAAACCCCCAAACTGCCTCAGATAATTTACAAAATTATCTGAATGACTTTCAAGCTTGGCTAAAGATCTGGAGGGTTCGGGTTAACGAAGCTTAATCTACCCACATCACCTTTACTCTTAGACGAGTAGACTGTCCCCCCGTATTTATAAACAACGTTGCCTTGACTGAAGTTGAAAGTGTTAAATATTTAGGAACTCACATTGATAAAAGACTAAATTGGAAAAATCATATATGGTGTAAAAGACAACAAATGGAACTAAAAATTATAAAACTCAATTGGCTAATCTGTGGAAAATCTAAATTATCATTGACTAACAAAATTACATTGTACAAAAGTATGATGAAGCCTATGTGGACATATGGTATACAGCTGTGGGGAACAGCAAGCCAATCTAATATTGAAATTTTGCAAAGATTCCAGTCAAAAACATTGAGAAAAATTATCTGTGCTCCTTGGTTTGTTTCAAATAAGACTATTCATGAAGATATGAAAATTCCAACCATAAAAGAAGAAATTACACGATACAGCCAGATTTACCAAAGAAAATTAGAACAACATCCAAATTATTTAGCTGTTAACCTCCTTGACAATAGCGAGTTTACTGACAGGCTCAAGAAAAATGTTAAAGTGCTTGAACTGCCATACAGATTTACTTAATATTTTAAATTGGAAGAATGTTTGACGCAAGATCTGTTATTGGACAGCAACTTGCCCATGTTATGTAATTTATTTTATCTTTTTTGCTGATTGTTCTATCCTTTTTGAACAGATTGTAAAATTACAAATAAAGTTATAAAAAAATTGTATTTAAATTTTCGAGAAGCGGTACATTTTACTTTCTCCCCCTTATACGTAGTATATGGAGAAAGTATTGTTTTCGTCAGAATTTTCGAATTTGAGTTGTTAGTGGAAATATTCGTTTTGGTGCTCCCTGAACCCAAAAAAGTGGTTTTTACGTGATGTCTGTCTGTGTGTGTGTGTGTGTGTGTGTGTGTGTGTCCGTGTGTGTGTGTGTGTGTGTGTGTGTGTGTGTGTGTGTGTGTGTGTCTGTGTGGATGTGTACAGAGCTAGAGCCCTAACCTATGAACCGATTTTGATGAAATTTGGTATGTAGGTACTAATCCACGATATCTCTAGGTGTTTTTTTCATTTTTTTGAATTGTTTATTTTTAAGGGTAATTACCCCCCAAAAACCGCCATAAAACATGAAAAATCCAAATTTATCAAAACCGGCTCTAACGATTTTGATTAAACTTTAGTCGTTTGTAGAACTTTAGCTCTCCAACAAAATGACACCACCCGCATTTCTGTAAAAATTCGGGATCAGAAATTACAGGACTTAAAACATCCAAAATTCAGTTTTTTGGATTTTTCATAAAAAACATAAATATTAAAAAATATTACTATTCACCATTAAAAAGAGCTCTAAAAACTAAATAATTTAGTATTTTGAATTACTATTCTACGATTGCTGGTTTCGGAGAAAATTGAAATTTTCATTTAGCGGTAAACGCAGTACGTTGTCCAATGTTATTCTTATGGGGAATACAAAAATTACTATTTCTATCTTATTTACTGATCAATTTCATTCAAACTTGATATGCTTGTAAATTTAGCATTGACCAACAGAGTTAATTCGAAATATGTTGCCCCTTAATAACCCTGGGGGGGAATAGGGGGCATTTCCCCTCTTAAAACCACGAGTGTAGCAATGGAGTCTGTAGTGCCTCCAAAGCAGGGATTTGGGTGGATGTTTTTTAAAACAACTTGTTTACAAGATTTTCTGTACATTCGACCATGTTTTGTATTCTATATTTAGTAAATAAAAAGTAATTTATTCATTAAAGTTGGGCTAAAAGGGAGAAAGTATGTGTCAGTTTCCTGATACCGTTTATTTAGATCGTGGGTCTATTTTTCGTCAATACCCGGCACGATAAGCTTTAAAATGAGGGGAGCTATTGTCTTTGTAAACTAATTTATGAATTTTCATTTACTAACTCACCTGTTACGCTCTTTGTGACCATTACAAAAATATTTGAGATTCTTGCACTTTAGGTGGTCCCCAAAAAGATGTCTGAGTGTCTCAAAGGAGGGTTAGGGGGTCGAAACGGGCTGTTTATAGCGTGACGTAATTTATGCATGGCCCCTAACCTAAACATCAGGATGAAAAGTATTGTAATCAGACAGTATTTAAGTATTTAAGGGATGATCTCAACAGTTTGGGGTGAAACCGTCTGATTACACTTTTATTTCTAAAATTACTCATTCTGCTGAATTTATAAATGTATTGAGTAAAAAACTAAAATACACTCACCTCGTACGTTGTTGTTGGCGCCATTTCACAATACCAACATTTATAATTATTTGTTTACGCTTGGCGTTTGAAAACAACCCACCCTTTTTTGACCGTCTCCTTCCCATGCTTCACATCGACAAAAACTACAGGAAATAAAATAAAACTGAAGATCTGCGAACTGAGTACACTTCAGACTGCACGTTATCCACGGCACAGAAGGAAAAAGGCGGGAGCGGGAAACTAGGCCTACTGTAGCGCGCCCCGTGGCATTGTGTAAAAGCAGCCCTCGATAGATTTGTCGGTGACGTATTAGGAAGTATACTTATATCACGACAATCACTGTCTATGAAATGTAGCAGAGCGATTTAATGAGCAGGAAGATCCAGACGGAACGTTTACCCAAACCTGTCAGACTTATATATTCTTTAAAACATAAGAACTAGCCCGTTATAGACATTTTTTCTATGGTAGCCTTCTAGCCTACATGATTGGTTTGGAACTAAAGCAAAATCTCTTTGCACATTATTTTATAGGTGAGATATTTGAAATAAAACAACGTTTTTAATTAATTACTGGTTTGTAAATAATTAAAATTAATAAAATAAAGATTTTATTTAAAAATTAATAAAATAATACATTTCTTACGTAAGATGAATCACAACCATAGCACTGACGCAGATTTGTAATCCTCATATCCAACTTTGGAACACGGACAATGAATCTCAGAGATTTCGAACGCGTGTAGGATGTTTAAATCAATCTTTGTGTGCTTGTGTGAGTGAAAATGACAATGTTTGTAGAAAGGCTAGTAGCGCCATAGACGGCTTTGTTCGCCGGCCCCGTTTTTGCCTAAAACACGCTCTCGTAGTACCCTGTTTCCGTCGCAACCTACAAACAATTGTTGATGGGATAAATTTCTGCGTACATTTCGAATCTTACTGCTTCTTTCTATAACCTAAAAATTTCAAAATTATTTATGGAAGTATTTTTAAATAATTATGAAAATCAAGTAATTTTGGCTAATTTTGATAGATTTTCTCGATGCTAAATTATATATTTTTCAATATTATGAGGTTATATAAAAAGAGACACACTCTTCGTGATAAGTTTAAGAGTATTTATGAGAAAATCGGTTGAAAAATGGTGTCAGAAACAGGGTACTACGAAAGCATGTTTTTAGCTTTTTTCGCGAGGGTGATGAAGACTCTTAACTAATTTATTTTAAATTGAACTTAAAATGACCCAATATTTCAGACAACTACGTCCAGACTACCACCATCAGCAGGCCGCGCGGGGCGGACAGGCTCAAGGTCCGCATAGATGTCCAGAAGATCGGCAACATGGATATTCACGTCAGCAACCTCCTGCGAGGTCGAAGAATCATAGGTAACGACATACATCGTAGGCTTTGCTAGTACGGGTTAACAATACCTGGGGGGCCGAGTTTTGCTCGGGGAATGTCCGTCAGTTTGTTTGGATGACTTGAAGTAATTTTATCCACGACCCCATACTGATGAGCACAGTTTCTTATCTCATTTGCCTCTTTTCTGCATGTTTATAAGGTTACTCCAGTTTTCATCCAAAGTTCGATGTCCCTTTGATTAATTTTGGATATGACCTGACTTCTCTACATGTAATCTTCACTCAATGGTTTTAGTTACTCACTGCTCTCATGGAGGCAAATTTGTTCAGCTTTAGTTTTGTGACGTGAACTAAATGGAGATATCTGACTACACATTCTGACATATTATCTGGCTATATGGAGCCCTGGGCTACATATTATAAGATTAAGTCACTCACCTATGACATATGGTTGTGTTTTGTTTGTGTTGTAAGGAGGCTCTTTGTTTTGCTATATATTACAAATGGATTTAAGTGTAAAAAATAACATACAATTTTGGCTGCAGTTCACTTCAAAATCATACAGTAACCTAACTCCGCAAGCTGTATGGTGGCGGTGGCTCTTATTTGTGCAACAAATTACAAATAAATGGATGTGTGTAAACAAAATAAAGTAAATTACAATAAATTGTTCATACCTCTTAAAGTTAACAACTCAAGTAAGATCCAACCCGTACAAACAAATTAAAATTAATAACAATAAATTACAAAAATGAAAATTAACAGGCCTCAAAATGAAGACCACAAAAGTGAAATTTGAAACCGGGACCTCATCATCATGGATTCAACACTCTATCCAATGAGCTACCACGCCATGTCAGACGGTTTACAAAGAGGCGCCATAAAACTCTTAAACAAGAATAAAAATAAACGCGACCTCGTGCGGATCTTCGTGAAGCCTGAGTAGGGGGTGCCAGCAGAAGAGTGGGGGATCAGCGTTGGAGGGGAAGTTCACAATACCATGTGATATAATACTATTCCTGCGGAAAACATTTGTCTAGTATTTGGAATATTTGTTCTTGTACGATCAGCTGTTTTTTACTCTTAAAAGAGTGTATTTGCTTTTTCCTACAGTTACCTAACAATGTACATGTTCTCTCACTGATTTGAGAAAGCAAAGTGGCCAATTCGCTCATCAGTGAGACAATGTTAACATTGTCTCACTCTAATTACTTTGTCTCACTCCAGATTTGCAACGTGAAGGCACGAAATAGTGAGCGCGTAACATGCAGACAAGGTCGTATGCGCGCGAAATACGTTGGCAGCACTGGCTGTAAATCAGCTGGTCAGCTGTTGTACTGTTGTATTTGTCACAACACTTCCGGTCACGGCAGAAGCCACCATTTCATTGATTTGCCATTTGTAAACATTGAAGGTGGTTTTGCTGTCGCAAAATGGACGTTAATGACGATTTTAGTAATAATAGTTCACCAGAAGAATCTTGTACTCCAGAAGAATTAAAAAATGTTTTATAATTTTGTTTCTGATTTATTAATGTTACTTTCACATTAAATGTCATATTAAAAGTTCAATTCTGTGTAAAAATATGTTACGTTTCTTTACCAATTTATTTGTTTTATGGTAACTGTAGGAAAAATATAATGTGCAACTCGAGTGCAAAGTGCAATCGCCTCACTCGAGAAACTATTCCTCACTCGCCTACGGCTCGTGAGTAAGGATTTCTCTCGAGTGAGGCAATTGCTCACTTTGCTCACTAGTTGCACAAATAACTATTTCTGATTGTTTAATGTAATTTCAATATTTTTACCTATAAAAGTAATGTTTAAACATATGGGCGCAGCGAACTCACTAGGTTGAAGGCAAATTAAAATAATTTGTGTTAGGCCTAATCAATAAAGGCTGTCACACTTTTCGCGAATACGCCCGAACACTAGGCCGAACTCCGAATGTTCAGAGTAGTCGCGAGAAGTGTGAGAGCTGCACGAACTTGTTGGTACCAGTATACACTATCGCCAAATTATTCACTCGAATGTCCCGCTGAATGTTCGGAACGAGTTGCGACAACGAGTCTTGCACCAAATCAACCGAATGTGCACAGCGAACTAACCAAGTACACGCTCGCCCAATACCATGCAATACCATGCTCGCCATTCGCTTCCGTTCGTCTCTTTTGATTCGTGCCAAAAACCCGACAAAAAGCGGAGCACGGCGAACACAAATCATGGCGAGGCAAACTATCCCGAACATACACGAGCACACTGAGTCTACACTATCGCGCTCGCCTTAGTTCGCCTTTGTTGGGCCATAGTGTACTGGTAGCAAGAACACGGGACGGAATCTTCAGTGGACATTCGGGAGGATGTTCGGCCGAATTTTCAGGCCTGTTCGCGAGATGTGTGGGACAGTCTTAACCTAAGATATTTGCATAACAATCACTTCGCGGATGCAATGTTTTTGGTTTGGCGCATAACAGATGATTATCACAAGCGATTTTTAGTCAACAGACTATAATAAGATACGATGTATCTTATTATAAGAACAGGATGTCAATCGCTCACCCCCACCCTAAAAAAAAACGGTTAAACCACTTTAACCAATAACACCCAGGCTTCACGAAGATCCGCACGAGGGAGTGACGTAGTCATAGGATATGTAGTCCAGAGCCAATCAAATGTCTTCATTTAGTTCAAGTTGCAAAACTAATACTGAAATAAAAATTGTGACTCAGCCAGCGAGCACATGGACTCAGCAGCCACATGTTAATACTGAAGCTGTCTATCTGTACATGCAATGTAATTAAGATAATGTATATCTTTTATGTTTTATGGTTAGCCATAGGCATTTTATGTCATGAAGGATATCCTTTATGTCATTAAAGGATACAAAACCCATGAGTATTACTTTGACATCTCACTGATTATTAACACCTGCAACGATTCTTTTGTTTTGATTTTACACTCCATATAAGACCAATGTTAATTTTTATAATTCTTATATTCGTTTATTTTTAAGTTATTTGATTTTTCCTGGAGCTAAGCCCTGTCCAGAACTTATTTTATCCCAGAAATTAGTTATTTCCGACATTTGTAGGACATCGTTGGAGCCTTTTTTTATATCAGAGTTGCAAGCAGGCATACAAACCATCCTCATGTTAGAGTATAGGATTTATCATAACAAAACTGAGGCAACCCAGAGGAATTTAATGTATATGACCAAAAAAGAAGATAAAAGAATATGTCTTTGTTCGAGTTTCTTTTAGTAGTCGAGTCAAAATATGACTTAACCTAAGACAAATTCCTTCAGAAATGTTTTGATGGAATTTATATCAAAAATGTGTGTATTTTAACATATCCAAATCCGACCATGGGGAAACCCCTAAATCTTAGATTGAAAATGGCGGCTCTTTCCTAAACATTATGTATAAAAAGTCGATAGACAAGTCGCTCCGTAGTTTTAATTTTATTACTGACAGACAATAAAATCTTGGTAACTGTTCCAAAGAACGTGCTAGACCGCATCATCAACGCCACCTGGAGAGTCGGCTTCCCCGTGGTTCGACCTCTCATCAATGACCTCGCCTCTACAGCCTTCACTGAGATATTCAACAATGCCTTTAACTGTTCCAGAGAACGTGCTAGACCGCATAATCAACGCCACCTGGAGAGTCGGCTTCCCCGTGGTTCGACCTCTCATCAATGACGTCGCCTCTAGAGCCTTCACTGAGATATTCAACAATGCCTTTAACTGTTCCAGAGAGCGTGCTAGACCGCATCATCAACGCCACCTGGAGAGTCGGCTTCCCCGTGGTTCGATCTCTCTCAATGACCTCGCCTCTACAGCCTTCACTGAGATATTCAACAATGCCTTTAACTGTTCCAGAGAACGTGCTAGACCGCATCATCAACGCCACCTGGAGAGTCGGCTTCCCCATGGTTCGACCTCTCATCAATGACCTCGCCTCTACAGCCTTCACTGAGATATTCAACAATGCCTTTAACTGTTCCAGAGAACGTGCTAGACCGCATCAACAACGCCACCTGGAGAGTCGGCTTCCCCGTGGTTCGACCTCTCATCAATGACCTCGGCCTCTACAACCTTCACTGAGATATTCAACAATGCCTTTAACTGTTCCAGAGAACGTGCTAGACCGCATCATCAACGCCACCTGGAGAGTCGGCTTCCCCGTGGTTCGACCTCTCATCAATGACCTCGCCTCTACAGCCTTCACTGAGATATTCAACAATGTCTTTAACTGTTCCAGAGAACGTGCTAGACCGCATCATCAACGCCACCTGGAGAGTCGGCTTCCCAGTGGTTCGACCTCTCATCAATGACCTCGCCTCTAAAGCCTTCACTGAGATATTGAACAATGCCTTTAACTGTTCCAGAGAACGTGCTAGACCGCATCATCAACGCCACCTGGAGAGTCGGCTTCCCCGTGGTTCGACCTCTCATCAATGACCTCGCCTCTACAACCTTCACTGAGATATTCAACAATGCCTTTAACTGTTCCAGAGAACGTGCTAGACCGCATCGTCAACGCCACCTGGAGAGTCGGCTTCCCCGTGGTTCGACCTCTCATCAATGACCTCGCCTCTACAGCCTTCACTGAGATATTCAACAATGCCTTTAACTGTTCCAGAGAACGTGCTAGGCCGCATCATCAACGCCACCTGGAGAGTCAGCTTCCCCGTGGTTCGACCTCTCATCAATGACCTCGCCTCTACAGCCTTCACTGAGATATTCAACAAGGCCTTTAACTGTTCCAGAGAACGTGCTAGACCGCATCATCAACGCCACCTGGAGAGTCGGCTTCCCCGTGGTTCGACCTCTCATCAATGACCTCGCCTCTAGAGCCTTCACTGAGATATTGAACAATGCCTTTAACT
Organism: Allygus modestus; assembly: GCA_963675035.1. NCBI lineage: Eukaryota > Metazoa > Arthropoda > Insecta > Hemiptera > Cicadellidae > Allygus > Allygus modestus. Next base: position 57,665,906 of record OY776114.1, read on the forward strand.
GTTCCAGAGAACGTGCTAGACCGCATCATCAACGCCACCTGGAGAGTCGGCTTCCCCGTGGTTCGACCTCTCATCAATGACCTCGCCTCTACAACCTTCACTGAGATATTCAACAATGCCTTTAACTGTTCCAGAGAACGTGCTAGACCGCATCATCAACGCCACCTGGAGAGTCGGCTTCCCCGTGGTCCGACCTCTCATCAATGACCTCGCCTCTACAGCCTTCACTGAGATATTCAACAATGCCTTTAACTGTTCCAGAGAATTTGCTAGACCACATCATCAACGCCACCTGGAGAGTCGGCTTCCCGGTGGTTCGACCTCTCATCAATGACAAAGCCTCTACAACCTTCACTGAGATATTCAACAATGCCTTTAACTGTTCCAGAGAACGTGTTAGACCGCATCATCAACGCCACCTGGAGAGTCGGCTTCCCCGTGGTTCGACCTCTCATCAATGACCTCGCCTCTACAGCCTTCACTGAGATATTCAACAATGCCTTTAACTGTTACAGAGAACGTGCTAGACCGCATCATCAACGCCACCTGGAGAGTCGGCTACCCCGTGGTTCGACCTCTCATCAATGACCTCGCCTCTAGAGCCTTCACTGAGATATTCAACAATGCCTTTAACTGTTCCAGAGAACGTGCTAGACCGCATCATCAACGCCACCTGGAGAGTCGGCTTCCCCGTGGTTCGACCTCTCAACAATGACCTCGCCTCTACAGCCTTCACTGAGATATTCAACAATGCCTTTAACTGTTCCAGAGAACGTGCTAGACCGCATCATCAACGCCACCTGGAGAGTCGGCTTCCCGGTGGTTCGACCTCTCATCAATGACCTCGCCTCTAGAGCCTTCACTGAGATATTCAACAATGCCTTTAACTGTTCCAGAGAACGTGCTAGACCGCATCATCAACGCCACCTGGAGAGTCGGCTTCCTGGTGGTTCGACCTATCATCAACGACCTCGCCTCTAGAGCCTTCACTGAGATATTCAACAATGCCTTTAACTGTTCCAGAGAACGTGCTAGACCGCATTATCAACGCCATCTGGAGAGTCGGCTTCCCGGTGGTTCGACCTCTCAACAATGACCTCGCCTCTACAGCCTTCACTGAGATATTGAACAATGCCTTTAACTGTTCCAGAGAACGTGCTAGACCGCATCATCAACGCCACCTGGAGAGTCGGCTTCCCCGTGGTTCGACCTCTCAACAATGACCTCGCCTCTACAACCTTCACTGAGATATTGAACAATGCCTTTAACTGTTCCAGAGAACGTGCTAGACTGCATCATCAACGCCACCTGAAGAGTCGGCTTCCCCGTGGTTCGACCTCTCATCAATGACCTCGCTTCTACAACCTTCACTGAGATATTCAACAATGCCTTTAACTGTTCCAGAGAACGTGCAAGACCGCATCATCAACGCCACCTGGAGAGTCGGCTTCCCCGTGGTTTGACCTCTCATCAATAACCTCGCCTCTACAGCCTTCACTGAGATATTCACCAATGCCTTTAACTGTTCCAGAGAACGTGCTAGACCACATCATCAACGCCACCTGGAGAGTCGGCTTCCCGGTGGTTCGACCTCTCATCAATGACCTCGCCTCTAGAGCCTTCACTGAGATATTGAACAATGCCTTTAACTGTTCCAGAGAACGTGCTAGACCGCATCATCAACGCCACCTGGAGAGTCGGCTTCCCCGTGGTTCGACCTCTCAACAATGACCTCGCCTCTAGAGCCTTCACTGAGATATTGAACAATGCCTTTAACTGTTCCAGAGAACGTGCTAAACCGCATCATCAACGCCACCTGGAGAGTCGGCTTCCCGGTGGTTCGACCTCTCATCAATGACCTCGCCTCTAGAGCCTTCACTGAGATATTCAACAATGCCTTTAACTGTTCCAGAGAACGTGCTAGACCACATCATCAACGCCACCTGGAGAGTCGGCTTCCTGGTGGTTCGACCTCTCATCAATGACCTCGCCTCTAGAGCCTTCACTGAGATATTCAACAATGCCTTTAACTGTTCCAGAGAACGTGCTAGACCGCATTATCAACGCCATCTGGAGAGTCAGCTTCCCGGTGGTTCGACCTCTCAACAATTACCTCGCCTCTACAGCCGTCACTGAGATATTGAACAATGCCTTTAAATGTTCCAGAGAACGTGCTAGACCGCATCATCAACGCCACCTGGAGAGTCGGCTTCCCCGTGGTCCAACCTCTCATCAATGACCTCGCCTCTACAGCCTTCACTGAGATATTCAACAATGCCTTTAACTGTTCCAGAGAACGTGCTAGACCGCATCATCAACGCCACCTGGAGAGTCGGCTTCCCGGTGGTTCGGCCTCTCATCAATGACCTCGCCTCTACAGCCTTCACTGAGATATTCAACAATGCCTTTAACTGTTCCAGAGAACGTGCTAGACCGCATCATCAACGCCACCTGAGAGTCGGCTTCCCCGTAGTTCGATCTCTCATCAATGACCTCGCCTCTACAGCCTTCACTGAGATATTCAACAATGTCTTTAACTGTTACAGAGAACGTGCTAGACCGCATCATCAACGCCACCTGGAGAGTCGGCTTCCCCGTGGTTCGACCTCTCATCAATGACCTCGCCTCTAGAGTCTTCACTGAGATATTCAACAATGCCTTTAACTGTTCCAGAGAACGTGCTAGACCGCATCATCAACGCCACCTGGAGAGTCGGCTTCCCCGTGGTTCGACCTCTCAACAATGACCTCACCTCTACAGCCTTCACTGAGATATTGAACAATGCCTTTAACTGTTCCAGAGAACGTGCTAGACCGCATCATCAACGCCACCTGGAGAGTCGGCTTCCCGGTGGTTCGACCTCTCATCAATGACCTCGCCTCTAGAGCCTTCACTGAGATATTCAACAATGCCTTTAACTGTTCCAGAGAACGTCCTAGACCGCATCATCAACGCCACCTGGAGAGTTGGCTTCCTGGTGGTTCGACCTCTCATCAATGACCTCGCCTCTAGAGCCTTCACTGAGATATTCAACAATGCCTTTAACTGTTCCAGAGAACGTGCTAGACCGCATTATCAACGCCATCTGGAGAGTCGGCTTCCCGGTGTTTCGACCTCTTAACAATGGCCTCGCCTCTACAGCCTTCACCGAGATATTCAACAATGCCTTTAACTGATCAAGAGAACGTGCTTGACCGCATCATCAACGCCACCTGGAGAGTCGGCTTCCCCGTGGTTCGACCTCTCATCAATGACCTCGCCTCTACAGCCTTCACTGAGATATTCAACAATGCCTTTAACTGTTCCAGAGAACGTGCTAGACCACATCATCAACGCCACCTGGAGAGTCGGCTTCCGGGTCGTTCGACCTCTCATCAATGACCTCGCCTCTACAGCCTTCACTGAGATATTCAACAATGCCTTTAACTGTTCCAGAGAACGTGCTAGACCGCATCATCAACGCCACCTGGAGAGTCGGCTTCCCCGTGGTTCGACCTCTCATCAATGACCTCGCCTCTACAGCCTTCACTGAGATATTCAACAATGCCTTTAACTGTTCCAGAGAACGTGCTAGACTGCATCATCAACGCCACCTGGAGAGTCGGCTTCCCGGTGGTTCGACCTCTCATCAATGACCTCGCCTCTAGAGCCTTCAATGAGATATTCAACAATGCCTTTAACTGTTCCAGAGAACGTGCTAGACCGCATCATCAACACCACCTGGAGAGTCGGCTTCCCGGTGGTTCGACCTCTCATCAATGACCTCGCCTCTAGAGCCTTCACTGAGATATTCAACAATGCCTTTAACTGATCCAGAGAACGTGCTAGACCACATCATCAACGCCACCTGGAGAGTCGGCTTCCTGGTGGTTCGACCTCTCATCAATGACCTCGCCTCTAGAGCCTTCACTGATATATTCAACAATGCCTTTAACTGTTCCAGAGAACGTGCTAGACCGCATCATCAACGCCACCTGGAGAGTCGGCTTCCCCATGGTTCGACCTCTCAACAATGACCTCGCCTCTACAGCCTTCACTGAGATATTCAAAAATGCCTTTAACTGTTCCAGAGAACGTGCTAGACCGCATTATCAACGCCATCTGGAGAGTCGGCTTCCCCGTGGTTCGACCTCTCATCAATGACCTCGCCTCTAGAGCCTTCACTGAGATATTCAACAATGCCTTTAACTGTTCCAGAGAACGTACTAGACCGCATCATCAATGCATTCTGGAGAGTCGGCTTCCCCGTGGTTCGACCTCTCATCAATGACCTCGCCTCTACAGCCTTCACTGAGATATTCAACAATGCCTTTAACTGTTTGAGAGAACGTGCTAGACTGCATCATCAACGCCACCTGGAGAGTCGGCTTCCCGGTGGTTCGACCTCTCATCAATGACCTCGCCTCTAGAGCCTTCACTGAGATATTCAACAATGCCTTTAACTGTTCCAGAGAACGTGCTAGACCGCATCATCAACGCCACCTGGAGAGTCGGCTTCCCCGTGGTTCGACCTCTCATCAATGACCTCGCCTCTACAGCCTTCACTGAGATATTGAACAATGCCTTTAACTGTTCCAGAGAACGTGCTAGACCGCATCATCAACGCCACCTGGAGAGTCGGCTTCCCGGTGGTTCGACCTCTCATCAATGACCTCGCCTCTAGAGCCTTCACTGAGATATTCAACAATGCCTTTAACTGATCCAGAGAACCTGCTAGACCACATCATCAACGCCACCTGGAGAGTCGGCTTCCTGGTGGTTCGACCTCTCATCAATGACCTCGCCTCTAGAGCCTTCACTGAGATATTGAACAATGCCTTTAACTGTTCCAGAGAACGTGCTAGACCGCATCATCAACGCCACCTGGAGAGTCGGCTTCCCCGTGTTTCGACCTCTCAACAATGTCCTCGCCTCTACAGCCTTCACTGAGATATTCAACAATGCCTTTAACTGTTCCAGAGAACGTGCTAGACCGCATTATCAACGCCATCTGGAGAGTCGGCTTCCCCGTGGTTCGACCTCTCATCAATGACCTCACCTCTACAGCCTTCACTGAGATATTCAACAATGCCTTTAACTGTTCCAGAGAACGTGCTAGACCGCATCATCAACGCCACCTGGAGAGTCGGCTTCCCCATGGTTCGACCTCTCAACAATGACCTCGCCTCTACAGCCTTCACTGAGATATTCAAAAATGCCTTTAACTGTTCCAGAGAACGTGCTAGACCGCATTATCAACGCCATCTGGAGAGTCGGCTTCCCCGTGGTTCGACCTCTCATCAATGACCTCGCCTCTAGAGCCTTCACTGAGATATTCAACAATGCCTTTAACTGTTCCAGAGAACGTACTAGACCGCATCATCAATGCATTCTGGAGAGTCGGCTTCCCCGTGGTTCGACCTCTCATCAATGACCTCGCCTCTACAGCCTTCACTGAGATATTCAACAATGCCTTTAACTGTTCCAGAGAACGTGCTAGACCGCATTATCAACGCCATCTGGAGAGTCGGCTTTCCCGTGGTTCGACCTCTCAACAATGACTTCGCCTCTACAGCCTTCACTGAGACATTGAACAATGCCTTTAACTGTTCCTGAGAACGTGCTAGACCCCATCATCAACGCCACCTGGAGAGTCGGCTTCCCCGTGGTTCGACCTCTCAACAATGACCTCGCCTCTACAGCCTTCACTGAGATATTCAACAATGCCTTTAACTGTTCCAGAGAACGTGCTAGACCGCATCATCAACGCCACCTGGAGAGTCGGCTTCCCCGTGGTTCGACCTCTCATCAATGACCTCGTCTCTACAGCTTTCACAGAGATATTCAACAATGCCTTTAACGAATTCGATTTTGACAAAATTTTACCATCTTGATGCCATCTTTGTTTTTATTACTCCCGCTTCTACTTTCTGTCCTTTTTCAGAATACTATCTTAGGTTATTTTAGTTTACTGCAGTAGTTCAATTGGTTTGCAGAAGATTAGAAAACAGTTTTAATGAATTGTTATAATCGGGATGAAGAATTAAGAAATTAATTCTATGTCGGGATAAGGAATTTCTATAACTCCAATAACTCTTTAATAGCAGTCCCTCGTCGCAGCAAACCAGCATCCTCAATGAATTGCCATGGATATTCACTATGTCTACGGTACCTCAATACGACATGGTATACAATTTGTAAGAAACTCAAATAAATTAACCAAAAAAATCAAACAATTTGTAATAAAAAAATCATTCTATTACGTGTTTGAATACATTGCCCGAAATAATTAATGATACACATATAATTAATGAGAAAGGCTTACATAACCTGATTGAATTTAACAATAATTATTAAATTCAAGACTGACAATTCTGAAACTATATTCTTTTCTCCCGTCTTGTATAATGTTTACATTGTTTATTAATTGTATTAATAAGTAGTTTAAAAATGTTTAAAGCCCCCGAAACCTGTCTGCGATCGGGATTGAGAGATCTGTCTAGTTTTTGAACTCGTTCAAATAAATACTCCCTTTACAAATTCATATCAAATTTCATTAAGATCGCACACAAATACATACAAATACACCACTATATACATATTTTAACGACTGGTGTTACTGGCATCTGGGAATCTCAAAGCAAAACGCTGTCATAATCTTGGGCATGGTTCTTACTGTAACACCTAAGTTAATAGTGTTTTCTTTATACGGGAAATCAACCAAAAGGTTTATTGAGAAAATTTGAAAAAATATCTGACTAAGCAAATTTCCTCCAAATAGGGAAGAAGCTATTACCGTAGCCAGTACATTAGAACCAAGGCCCGGGGCCATAGTAACTTTTCGTTTTGGGGTCCCCAGGTGCCAAAAAACATCATTAATTTAATTTGCATAGAAATAAGAATGTGATTACAGTGAAATACAATTTTTCAGAGAGTTTCTTAGGCAGAATCATAATTATAAATCTTTTGAGAAAACCTTGAAGTTATTATTTTTTTTTTTAGAAAATGCACAATAGTGAATTAGAGACTATTATTATAGGTTATATTGACATTTTAAAATTTAAAATAAACAATTTTTTTTCTTGAATTATTTTTCTGCGTCAATTTTTATTAAATACAGACAATTTTACATCTCACTTATTTATGAACATGTATTGATTTAACTTGGTTTGTGGCTTCATGTCGTTGTGGTTTGTTGGCTTTTGAATATCAAATCTTTTTTCCGATCGTACCTTTAGCAGAAAACCTTCATACTCAACCTTAATTTTATTCTTATGGAGAATAAACAACATTTATTTGCAGTTTATTTATGCATATATTTTTATGAAACTTGGTAAATGCATGGGTAGTACTGAGGTATATTAGCGAATTTTGCCTATAGGGAAGAAGCTATTACCGTAGGTCTCATGGTAAGACTTAAGCCCGAGACCATGATAACTTTTCATTTTGAGGTCCCCAGATGCCAAAAACACTATTCGTTCAAATTTGTATATATGTATATAAATATATATACACATATATAATACACATATATATATGTGTGTGTTCGTAAGCACGATAACTCTCGTAAAAAAGCTCCGATCTTAATTAAATTTGGTACAACTGTGTAAAGTACCATTTATTTGAAGGAGTTCGAAAACCAGACGAATCGCTCGATCCGAAGGGGGGTTTTTGGGGGATTTTGTACCTCGAAAATGGTTTTGGGGGTACCACGTGTATTTTTTTTAAATCAAATTTTAATTTTTACCATTGAATTCAGCAAAAAAACAAAAAATTTGGTATTTTGATCATTGCTCTACGTCAATTGGTTACTGAGATATTGAAAGTGCTAAACATAGTACGTTGTCTAATGTTATTCTTATGGAAAAAAATAAAAACTGTATATCTCGCTTATTTATGAACATAAACTGACGAAATTTGATATATGGTTTCATCTGGTTGTGGTTTATTGTTGTTTGCACAACAAACAATTTTTCGCCTATGGTTCCCGTAGCAGCAAATCTAGGTACTTGGTCCCCATGTTATTCTTATGGAAAATAATTAAAATGTTATATATTGCTTGTTTATTAATGTTTATGGATGAAACTTGGTATGTGACTTCACTAAGATGAGTTCTATTGGTATCTACATAAAAACCCATTATTTTGTGTTCCTTGCTGCAGCAAACCTGCGTACTCATCCCCAATGTTATTCTTATGGATAATAATTAATACTTTAAATATCGCTTGTTTGTGAATATATTTCTTATGAATCCTGTCAAGTGGTTTAGTGTGTTATGTTATATTTTCATTGAAATTCGCTGAGAACGCAGGTTTACTGCGACGGGGGTATTATTTACATACATGTGCATTGCAAATTTGGTGAGTTTGTAGGTTTGCTGTAAGGTTATTTTGTTCGTTGCCTAGTGCCGAAAATTTAAGTGGGAATTTTAAAAAAATTGACTTGATTTAGGTTATTTTGACCTACATTAGATACATAAGTTGTGCCATTAGGTTTAAGTTATATTTTCTTTGGCCAGAGAAAGTCAACGATAGTGGAACCAATCTACCTATGTTCAGTTTTCATGTAAATCTTTTTTTTAATAAAATTTAAATTTTAGAAGCATTTTGTGAACAATAAAATACCCCCGTTGCAGCAAACCTGCGTACACAGTGAATTTCCAATGCCTTAATACCACATAAAGCCGCATACCAAATTTCATAAAAATATATTCACAAGTAAGCGATAAATACAATTTTAATTATTCTCCATAAGAATAACATTAGGGATGAGAACGTAGGTTTGCTGCAACAAGGAACACAAAATAATGGGATTTTATGCAAATATCAATAGAACTCATCTAAGTAAAGTCACATACCAAGATTCATTCATATAAATTTATAAATAAGCGATACATAACATTTTAATTATTCTTCATAAGAATAACATGGGGACCGAGTACCTAGTTTTGCTGCTACGGGAACCATATAAGTGAAAATTTTGTATTTTTTGCAAAAAACAACAAAACACAACCAGATGAAGCCATATACGAAGTTTTTTCAGTTTATATTCATAAATAAGCGAGATATAAAATTTATTTTTCTCCTTAAGAATAGCATTAGACAACGTACCGTGTTTAGCACTTTCGATATCTCGGTAACCAATTGACGTAGAGCAATGATCAAAATACCAAACTGTGATTTTAAGCTGAATTCAGGGGTATAACTAAATATTTGATTTAAATCAAAATTACATGTGAAAACAAACAAAAAAACATTTTTTGGTACAAAACCCCCAAAAAACCTCGCTTAGAATGGTGCGATTCGTCTGGTTTTCTAACTCGTTCAAACAAATGCTACTTTACACGTCTGTACCAAATTTCATCAAGATCGGACTTTTTTATGAGAGTTATCGTGCTTACGGACACATAAATAAATATATAAATAGGCCTATATTAGCGAATTTCCCCTATAGGGAAGAAGCTGTTACCGTAGTCGGCATGGTAAGACCTAGGCCCGGGACCATGATAACTTTTCGTTTTGAGGTCCCCAGACCCCAAAAACACCATTCGTTTGAAACTGTACATATATATATATATATATATGTGTGTGTGTGTGTGTGTGTGTGTGTGTGTGTGTGTGTGTGTGTGTGTGTGTGTGTGTGTGTGTGTGTGTGTGTGTGTGTGTGTGTGTGTGTGTGTGTGTGTGTGTGCGCGTGTGTGTGTGTCCGTGAGCACGATAACTCTCGTAAAAATTATCCGATTTTTATGAAATTTGGTATAAGCGTGTAAAGCAACATTTATGACTTAAAGTTCGAAAACCAGCCAGATCGCTCTATCCGAAGGGGTATTTTGGGGGGGTTTTGTCCCCCAAAAATGGGTTTTTCGAATTTTTTACATATAATTTTGGAAATAGTCAAATTTTAGTTTTACCCATTGGATTCAGCTTAAAAAACACACAATTTGGTATTTTGATCATTTCTCTACGTCAATTGGTTACCGAAATATTGAAAGTGCTAAACACAGTACGTTGTCTAATGTTAATCTTATGGAGGAAAATAAAATTTTTATATCTCGCTTATTTATGAACGTATACTGACGAAACTTGGTATACGGATTCATCTGGTTGTGGACCATTGATATTTGCTCAAAAAAACAATTTTTTACCCAAGGATCCCGTAGCAGCAAACCTGCGTACTCAGCCCCATGTTATTCTTATGGAGGATAAGTAACGTGTTATCTGCCTTCATTATGAAAATAAATTAATGAAATTTGGGATGTGGCTTTACCTACATGAGTTATATTGATATTTGTATAAAACCCCATTTTTTGTGTTCCTTGCTTCAGCAAACCTGCATACTCAGCTGCCATGTTATTCTTATGGAGAATAATTAAAATGTCATAAATCGTTTATTTATGAGTGTATATTGATGAAACTTGGTATGTGTGTGCATGGCTTTATTTGGTATTAAGATACATATATATGCATTGGAAATTCGCTGAGTACGCAGGTTTGCTGCTACGGTGGTATATATATATATATATATATATATATATATATATATATATATATATATATATATATATATATATATATATATATACATATATACAAAATGTGAACGAATGGTGTTTTTTGCATCTGGGGGCCTCGAAATGAAAAGTTACCATGGTCCCGGGCTTAAGTGTTACTCTGAGACCTATGGTAATAGCTCTTCCCTGTTGGGGAAATTTGCTAATACTGTCATGGTTACAGTGAATTTTTATTTGACAATAAACATTTTTAAATCTGATTACTTCAGTTGGCACTCCACTAATTTACTGCGAGACCGAAGATTGAGATTAGTGATTATATACATTACTGGTGAAGCCTAAGATTTAAGTTAAGCTACTCTCTAAAAGTGGAAGAATTAATGTTTACTCTTTCACACTCATATTTTCACTCTTTGGGGTAGAGAAAACTCCAGGCATTCTTGAAGGGCAAACTTTCAGTCTTCAGAATTGTGAGCAGTTGTCATCCTGTAAAGTAATGGGAGATTCCCTCTCATTATAAGTGTGGAACCCATTTATATAAGGTCGGAAATTCATTAATATAGATAGAAAATGTTGTATATTCATCTTACAAAAGAGTGAATTTGCTTTTGATTAAAAGAGGGGAACCAACTGTCTGGGAGTGAAAATAATCCTTTAAATAAAGTGATATTAGCTATTAGTAAGATAAACAGAGAATATTTTGTTTAGGAATCCAAGGAAGTTAATAAAAATCAGTGTATGTGTACTCAATGATAGTACTAGTACCTGGGGGCAGAGCTTTGCTCAGGGTAAGGTCAGTCAGTTTGTTTAGATGACTTGGAGCATATTTCACCACTTCCCCCTACTGATAATCAGATTTGTATAACTCATTTGCCTCTTTTCTACATTTTTAAGGCCACTCCAGTTGTTATTTATAGTTCAATGTCCCTTTGATTTATTTTACTACTCTATATATTGTAATCTTCATTCAAATCTTTTAATCTCTGCTCTCAGGAAACCACATGTTAATAATCATAAACAACATGAGTATTACTTTGACAGTTCTCTGGTTGATTATGAACAGCTGTTAAAATGCTTTTGTTTTGATTTGAAACTCCATAAGCCCAATGTTAATTTTTTTAACTTTTCATTTTAGCGAATTTCCCCTATAGGGAAGAAGCTATTACCGTAGTCGGCATGGTAAGACCTAGGCCCGGGACCATGATAACTTTTCGTTTTGAGGTCCCCAGACCCCAAAAACACCATTCGTTCGAAACTATATATATATATATATATATATATATATATATATATATATATCTATATATATATATAGATATATATATATATATATATATATGTGTGTCCGTGAGCACGATAACTCTCGTAAAAATTATCCGATTTTGATGAAATTTGGTATAAACGTGTAAAGCAACATTTATGACTTTAAGTTCGAAAACCAGCCAGGTAGCTCTATCCGAAAGGGTATTTTGGGGGGGTTTTGTACCCCAAAAATGGGTTTTTTGAATTCTTTACATATAATTTTGGAAATAGTCAAATTTTATTTTTTCCCATTGGATTCAGCTTAAAAAAACACACAATTTGGTATTTTGATCATTTCTCTACGTCAATTGGTTACCGAGATATTGAAAGTGCTAAACACAGTACGTTGTCTAATGTTATTCTTATGGAGGAAAATAAAAATTTTATATCTCGTTTATTTATGAACATATACTGACGAAACTTGGTATACGGCTTTATCTGGTTGTGGACCATTGATATTTCCTCAAACAAATAATTTTTTGACAAAGGCTCCCGTAGCAGCAAACCTGCGTACTCAGCCCCATGTTATTGTTATGGAGAATAAGTAACGTGTTATCTCCCTTAATTATGAAAATAAATTAATGAAATTTGGTAAGTGACTTCACTTAGTTGAGTTATATTGATATTAGCATAAAACCCCATTTTGTTGTGTTCCTTGCTTCAGCAAACCTGCATACTCAGCCGCCATGTTATTCTTATGGAGAATAATAAAAATGTCATAAATTTTTTATTTATGAATGTATATTGATGAAACTTGGTATGTTGCTTTATGGTGTATTAAGATAAATTAATATGCATTGGAAATTCGCTGAGTATGCAGGTTTGCTGCTACGGGGTTATTAGTTTTTTTACATTATTTGATGTTTACTGGGGATGAGGCCTGTCTAGAACTTATTTTTATCCCAGAAATTAGTTATTTCGAACATTTGAAGGAAATCGTTGGAGCTGTTTTTGAGATCAGTGTCGCAAGCAAGCAAGCAAACATAGAAGCAAACCTTACTCATATTAGAGTATAGGATATGTGTCCTTAGTTTGAGATTTTCAAATGGTTATAAATTTTTATTTACATTTATAATATGAAGTTTGAAACTAATTTAGACTTACTATGACGTTATGACTGAAACCATTGACTATAAATACTGAAGTAGACTTCTCATTGCCATTGTCAAATCTGTCCCTAGTTTTGTGTGTGCCAGGATTTAAGGAAGACGTAGTGAGAACATTAATGACCAACTACTGCTGTATACTGCTGTCAACCAGTGGCGGATTTAGGGGGGGAGGGGGGCTATAGGGACTGTAGCCCAGGGCGGAAAATTTACTGAAAATTAATGATTTGTTTACAAATGAAATGTTGAAACGGGGAACATTTTGACGGAAGCGGATGACAATGACGGTGTGCCACCCTTTGAAAGGTAAAGGTAGTAATCAGAGACTAATTACGCTTGCAGTCCCTCACACTGCAGTTCCTCAAAACTAAAACAGTCATTATGCATTTGTACTATCCGCATCCGTACTAGCGACAAGACGATTACGCTACAGAGAAAGGGCGGCAAGCCACGAACTACGGTTAATTCAACTTCTCCCCTCCGCTCATCAGGCACTGAGCTACGTTCAACCATTGATTTTGATGTATAATCAATGGTTCAACTCACGGACTTCCAAGTTTACCCGTACATTCGCATAGCATTCAAATTATTTTGTACACAATACCAATGATGACTAAGGCACACGGCTGAGAAATGTTGCAACAATCGAATTTGAGATGACAATAACAAAATTTAGACTGCAATGATATTGTCGATTCATTTTCAAACTCAAGGTAACAAAGAAAGTTTTTTCAGCCGTCGTATCGTATACTTACCATCAAAGGCGTGTGGTAGCCTTTCGTTCTGTAGGATTTTTTTTAACAAAATATCTGACCAAAGACAAATAAAGACTAACTTAATCTGTGAAGAGAGGAGTTTATTGGTTGTTGCCATGGGAGCATAGTTGACAGAGGGTCAAAATGGTGATCAGCATGTAAATTTAGGTTGCAGTTTTTTACCCCAGGCTAGACCTCTATATATGTTTTTTGGGTGGGACGGTGTCAAAATCTCCCATTTCATTAAATGAAAAACTGTGATATTCGAAGTCTTTAAATTAACATCTTGTCGCATTTTAGGCGAATAATCATGATGTTAAACTTAACTTTATAAACTTGAGACATATTTTAGATGAAATTTTATTGTTTATCTCGAAGCAAACTTATGATTTGAGTTATGAAAACACCGTTGTAATATGGCTTTGGAAATATTGTTGAAAACAAGCCGCCTTGTACATTAAATGGCACCGTCCCACCAACAAGTTGACACCACAACAGGACAAAATATCAAATATGACAGCTCGCTTTTTAAGGTTATTTGTACTATATTTTACATTGCCATTATATTATATTTGTATTATATTTACATAATATAATCATATTGTATTATTATTTTGCTCTTGTAGGTATGGTATTAATTCATTGGATCAATGGTTAATTCATTGGATCTACAATATCATAGAGGTGAAACTAGACAAAGTGTTAGAAAATGTGTATATAGTTTTATGAAGATTATAGGCCTGCATAAATTAATTTTATATTTTGATCGTCTAAAACGTATAAACAGTTCTTTGTATAAAACTATAAATTACAAAATAACTGAAAAACTGTATTAAAAAGCGCTAATTCATTATTAAAATAGTCAGAATTTTGAGGCTAATACTGTAGTCCGAATTACGAATTTTAATGCTTCATTCACAACAGTGTCATAATATGTTATTTATAGGTTATTTATTATAATTTTCAGTACTCAATGCGTTGGTATAAAAATTAATGTTTGATGAAGTATAAGAAGGGATTTTTAAGCCTTTGTTGAAGGATTTCCTTGTTATTGAAAGTAGCACTGCTTCACTGCTTTTAACACCAACATTTGTCTCTAGAGTTGCGGATTGTTATTGAGTAGGCTATATTGAATATTAATTAAACTGTGTTAATGTGAATCAAGTCAATTAGGTATACATTATTTTACTGTTTTTTTTTTCTTTTTCAACTAGGAAATAACAGAAATTTCTTAAACTTATTCATTCAGTAAATTCGTAACTTCTTTAGATACTTTCACAACCCAACAAGATATATAATATGTGGGTTAACCTGGGCGGCGAAAAGGACAAAGATTATTGGGGGGGAGGGCGGCAGATTTCCTAATAGCCCTTAGGCGGCAATTGCTTAAATCCGCCACTACTGTCAACTAGTACTGTACTTACCCTCTCAAGGACGCAACAGTTGGCGTGTCATGAAGCATGATTATCACTTGCTTTCTGGGGTGGAGATATTTGACAAGTTAACGTAAACGAGTTCGCACGCAGCACGCTGACGTGAGGGAAGTGAATTTCCACATAACAAGTTTTAAAACTCAAAATCAGTGTAAAAACATACATTTATTCAAATTTTTATTAAAATCTGAAAACATTGATTTTTGACTGTTCTGATGCTCCTGGTTTCATTTACCTGCAAAGCTGGGAATACAATTTTGCGCATTATTATGTTAGAAGAAGATCCAGACAGGCTTTAAAGTAGGCGTGAGTTGCTTGGGATGATAAAAGTACTCTAACAAAGGAATAACAGGCTTTTCTAGTGTAAAACCCCCACAAGACAACGTACTGTGTTTAGTCGAAACACATTTTCTTTAATAAGTTGGTAAATATTTAAGCTAGAATGACGAGTGAGGGCTTAAAACTTTCGCCTTACTAATTCCCATCTTTTTACATCCATTAATTTTACATTTTGGGCTTTTTAGACCCTTTTTGGGCCCAAAAACTCGAAATTCGGAAGATTAATCCCCAAAAAAGGGGTTTGGAGTTTTACGATTGTTTTGCCCAACGAACTTGTCCAACTGATTACAGAAAGGAACGTACCTACCAAATTTGAAGTAAATCAAACAAAAATTACGACCGCTAGAGTGCAAACACACACACACACATATATATATATATATATATATATATATATATATATATATATTGTATGTCTATATATATATATATATATACATATATATATATATATATATATATATATATATATATATATATAATTTTGAACGACCCCCCAAAACGTGTTCAGCGGGTCACGTTGGGAACTTCTATGGTGGTCCCGGGCTTAAGTTTCACCATGCGGGTCATGCTAATAGTTCACTTTCCATAGGAAATTCACTAATAAATAGTTGACAGCAGCACAATATGTCGGTGACCTAATCAAACCACGTCCACTTCTGGCAAACACTAAAAGAGGGACAGCTGGGCCATATAGATGGGATGTCTCCTTCAGTATACATAGTCAATGCTGAAACCCAGTTTCAAGTTTTAAACATTTTATTAATTTTTAATTATTTATGTAAACTTTAAATATGTACAAAATATAAAGAATATATATTAAAATAATTATAATAACTCGCCTAAATAGTTTAGTAAGGAAAACATATGGTGTCTCATGTATAAAGAAGAATTTATCTGAAGAAATTTGAAAACCAGACCATATCCCCCATCCAATCAAGTTTTTTTTTTTTTGGAGGGGGGGGGGTTGTGCACCAAAACATTGGAATTTTATAATTTTACACCAATTTATTTCAATAAAATCTTTATTTTCCATTTTAGCGAATTTCCCCTATAGGGAAGAAGCTATTACCGTAGTCGGCATGGTAAGACCTAGGCCCGGGACCATGATAACTTTTCGTTTTGAGGTCCCCAGACCCCAAAAACACCATTCGTTCGAAACTGTATATATATTTATATATATATATATATATATATATATATATATATATATATATATATATATATATATTGTGTGTGTGTCCGTGGGTGCGATAACTCTCGTAAAAAAGGTCCGATTTTGATGAAATTTGGTACAAACGTGTAAAGCAGCATTTATGACTCTAAGTTCGAAAACCAGACGGATCGAGCTATCCGAAGGGGTATTTTGCGGGGGTTTTGTACCCCAAAAATGGTTTTTTTGAGTTTTTTACATACAATTTTTGAAAAAGTAAAGTTTTATTTTTCCCATTCTAATCAACTTAAAAAGACGCATAATTTGATGTTTTAATCATTGCTCTACGTCAATTGGTTACTGAGATATTGAAAGTGCTAAACACAGTTCGTTGTCCAATGTTATTCTTATGGAGGATAAGAAAAATTGTATATCTCGCTTATTTATCAACTTATCCTGACGAAACTTGGTATATTGCTTCATTTCATTATGGTCTATTGATATTTGCACAAAAATCCATTTTTGGGCCGATAGTTTCCGTAGCAGCAAACCTGCATACTCAGCCCCATGTTATTCTTATGGAGAATTATTAACGTGTTATCTCCTTTAATTATGAACATAACTTAATAGAACTTGGTATATGGCTTTACCTAGTTGAGTTATATTGATATTTGTATAAAAGCCCATTTTTAGTGTTCCTTAATTCAGCAAACCTGCATACTCAGCCGCCATGTTATTCTTATGGAGAATAATTAAAATGTCATAAATCGTTTATTTATGAATGTATATTGATGAAACTTGGTATGTGGCTTTATGTGGTATTAAGATAAATTAATATGCATTGGAAATTCTCTAAGTATGCAGGTTTGCTGCTACGGGGGTATTGATTCTTCCTACATGGGACAGTCGAATTACTCAAACGAATTTTGACGGGCGCCTACTAGTTTTAGTTTATGTTGACTGCAGTACACAGGTGTGTTGCAGGTTTTTATTCATGTTTGCAGGCGCTAAATGTGTGCAGTGACCTTGGGATCGACCTTCCCCCCCTGCCGCCCTGGCGCCTGGGTCGGCGTTATCTCTATTTTATCGCTCCATTCATTCTTATTCCCCGGAATTTACTATTTATCATTTCTCTTTAATTTCATTCCGATTAAATGTCAGTTCTTTCATTGATAGTATTTTGGAGAATAAATACAATTGAATATCTTAATTGTTTATGAACGTATAATGATGAAACTTGATATGTGGCTTCACCTAGTTAATGTTAATATACATATATAATCCAAATACCACTGGCTGACTGTCCTATCACGAAATATCCTTAACTATAAGGCCTACAGAGTTGACATTTGACATTTAGGTTCCTCTTTTGGCCCTAGGTGCTTGATAAGAAACGGTATTACAAAATTCCCCTTGTGTTCCACCCCGCTGGGTCCAAAAGTTCCCATGAATTCCTTGTGGGCATTCACATTGGTTTTAGCTGATGAAAAGTCAAACAGCTGATCTTGATTCTTATTAGTTCCACGGGCTAACCACAGATTGAAGCAGACACAACTATCATAGTTTACGGGGGCGACAAAGGTGTGGGATGGGTGGTGCAACGGGTCGGCTAGTGTTCTATATAAAATACTAAAATACCCCCGTTGCAGCAAACCGGCGTACTCAGCGAATTTACAATGCATAATATATGTCTTAATACCACATAAAGCTACATACCAAGTTTCATAAAAATATATTCACATGTAAGCGATTTAAATTATTCTCTATAAGAATCTATATATACATTTGAACGAATAGTGTTTTTGGCATCTGGGGACCTTGAAACAAAAAGTTATCATGGTCTCGGGCTTAAGTATTACCATGAGACCTACAGTAATAGCTTCTTCCCTATAGGGGAAATTCGCTAAAAGTGCGTACATATACTACCCATAGAACTCTATTAAGATACTACCTCATGTATTTAAATATAACACTTGCACATGTTTTTAGCGAATTTCCCCTATAGGGAAGAAGCTATTATCGTAGTCGGCATAGTAAGACCTGGGCCCGGGACCATGATAACTTTTCGTTTTGAGGTCCCCAGACCCCAAAAACACCATTCGTTCGAAACTGTATATATATATATATATATATATATATATATATATATATATATATATATGTATATATATGTATATATAGGTGTGTGTGTGTGTGTGTCCGTGGGTGCGATAACTCTCGTTAAAAAGGCCCGATTTTGATGTAATTTGGTACAAACGTGTAAAGCAGCATTTATGACGTTAAGTTCAAAAACCAGACAGATCGACCTATTCGAAGGGGTATTTTAAGGGGGTTTTGTACCCCAAAAATGGGTTTTTTGAGTTTATTACATACAATTTTTGAAAAAGTAAAATTTTACTTTTCCCCATTGGAATCAGCTTAAAAAGACGCACAGCTTGGTGTTTTAATCATTGCTCTACGTCAATTGGTTACTGAGATATTGAAAGTGCTAAACACAGTACGTTGTCCAATGTTATTCTTATGGAGGATAAGACAAATTGTATATCTCGCTTATTTATCAACTTATCCTGATGAAACTTGTTATATTGCTTCATTTCATTGTGGTCTATTGGTATTTGCACAAAAACCCATTTTTTGACCGATAGTTCCCGTAGCAGCAAACCTGCATACTCAGCCCCATGTTACTCTTATGGAGAATAAGTAACGTGTTTTCTCCTTTAATTATGAACATAAATACATAAACATAAATTATGAACACTTGGTATGTGGTTTACCTAGTTGAGCTATATTGATATTTATTTAAATGCTCACTTTTAGTGTTCCTTACTTCAGAAAATCTGCATACTCAGCCGCCATGTTATTCTTATGGAGAATAATTAAAATGTCATAAATCATTTATTTATGAATGTATATTGATAAAACTTGGTACGTGGCTTTATGTGGTATTGAGATAAATTAATATGCGTTGGAAATTTGCTGAGTATGCAGGTTTGCTGCTACGGGGGTATTTTAGATTTCAGCTAAATAACCCACAATTAAGTATTTTGAATTATAACTATAATTAATTGTTACTGGTATTAAACGTGCTTAACATATACGTTGTCCAATTTTATTCTTATTGGAAAGAAGTACGATTTTACGTGCAGCAAACCTGAATATAGCCCTCATTTTAGCGAATTTCCCCTATGGGGAAGAAGCTATTACCGTAGTCGGCATGGTAAGACCTAGGCCCGGGACCATGACAACTTTTCGTTTTGAGGTCCCCAGATGCCAAAAACACCGTTTGTTCAAAACTGTATATATATATATATATATATATATATATATATATGTGTGTGTGTGTGTGTGTGTGTGTGTGTGTGTGTGTGTGTGTGTGTGTGTGTGTGTGTGTCCGTGAGCGCGATAACTCTCGTAAAATTCATCCGATTTTGACGAAATTTGGTATAAACGTGTAAAGCAGCATTTATGATTTTAAGTTCGAAAACCACACAGATCGACCTATCCGAAGGGGTATTTTGGGGGGGGTTTGTACCCCAAAAATGGGTTTTTTGAGATTTTTACATGTAATTTTTGAAAAAATCTAATTTTAGTTTTTTTCATTGGAGTCAACTTAGAAATACGCACAATTTGGTGTTTTGATCATTGCTCTACGTCAAATGGTTACAGAGATATTGAAAGTGCTAAACACAGTACGTTGTCCAATGTTATTCTTATGGAGAATAAGATAAATTGTATATCTCGCTTATTTATGAACTTTTCCTGAGGAAACTTGGTATATTGTTTCATATCGTTGTGGTCTATTGATATTTGCGCTAAAAAACATTTTTCGGCCGATAGTTCCCGTAGCAGCAAACCTGCATACTCAGCCACATGTTATTCTTAAGGGGAATAAGTAACGTGTTTTCTCCCTTAATTATGAACATAAATTAATAAAATTTGGTATAACCTACTTGAGTTATATTGATATTTGTATAAAACCCCATTTTTTGTTTTCCTTGCTTCAGCAAACCTGCATATTCAGCCGCCATGTTATTCTTATGGAGAATAATTAAAATGTCATAAATTGTTTATATGAATGTATATTGATTAAACATGGTATGTGGATTTATGTGGTATTAAGATACATATATATGCATTGGAAATTCGCTGAGTACGCAGGTTTGCTGCTACGGGGGTATTATTCTGATGGATAGTTGTGTGAACAGCTGCAGACGTCCACTGCATTTTATTACTTGCAACACGTCCACCTTGATGATATTGTAATTTTTGTGTATTGTCAACTGCGTCATTCGTAACCAGAGTCACTTTTTATAATGACCCGGACAGAAAGAAAAGGTTTTATTGATATTATATAACGCACCGGTTCAACTATATTACAACCTTTATGACTTAAACTAGTATGTAGATGTTTCCATGTTTCTTCACACGCAACACTCAGGGATATAAATGGGATTTTCTTAGCGTTTTATAGATCACCATAAAAAATGGTCTGATACATATATCAGAGATCAGTTTTCTTAAAACTTGTAGACAATTTTAGAAATTTAGAGAGCAAACTCAAATAGGTTTTCAAAACACATTATAAGTTAAAATCAAAAATGTTTGGGGTAGAAACCCCCCCCCCCACCCCCTTAGGATGGTGGGTTCTGTCTGGTTTTCAAACTCGATCAAATAAATACTGCTTGACACAGTTGTATTCAATTTCATTAAGATCCGACCTTTTTTACTAGAGTTATCGTGTTAACGGACACACATATATAATTGGATTGAGTGAAACGATATCCTTATACTCAGTTTGGAATTCGAAGTAGTGTGACGCTATCTACATTTTAACGGTTTGATGGATTGTCATGAAATTTTTAGGATAACGTTTTTACGGTTTAATGCTTTAAATAAACTATAATTGGCGAATTATTATTACATTTTAATAATTATCAGTTTTTTCATTGAACATTATTTCAGTACATATTTTGAGCTTTGTAGTACCGTGTTGTTTGAAGTTTGAACTGTCAAAATACATCAGCTCAGCTGCTGTAATTTTGTTGATTGAAGTTTGTGTTCAGGTCAGAGCGGTTATTTATTTAATTTGTTCTAAAACTTAGTGGTTCTACCTACCTAGACACCTTTCTGTTAGAAATTCAAAACGTGTCGTTCTTTTGAGTTCAATAATAATTTCATTAATGTTATACCGTAGCAATAATCAAATGTAAATCTTATTTCCTTGCGAGTTCCATACACATAACCTATGTGAAGCACTTTGGTTCAAGTTGGATTTAATACGATTAAAAGTGTTTTCGGCGAGAATGCCAACATTATACATCAGTACTAAACACAAACATACATTTTGGAGGTTTTGTCTGTGTTCTTTTGTAGATAGTTTGTGTTCGAATAATACTCAGGTTTTGTATATTAGCTTACAGTCGTAGCCATAACATGGATGATTATAGCACAAGGTGTGACTAAAAACGAACTTTTTATGTTATTAATAAACTTTAAATACTGTCTACAAAGTTTTAATCGCCAAAACAGACAGTATCCTTTTGACTAATTTAGGTAGGCCAATGATACTGTAGTTTCTCAACCATCCCAAGTTGGTCAATCATCATACTATTTAAATTTTAGCCTTGCTGTAAGTTTATTCTAACCATAAGTCTGTCTTGGTAGTCTATACAGTGGGAATGTTATGATAGGCCTAGCTTATATTTATATTTGCGAGTTACTAAATGTCCATTTACTTTTCGTGAGAAAATTAAGTTTGCTGAGGCAAACTGTAGGCCTACTTTGAATGGCCAAACATACTTAAATGAATCCAACAGACCAAACCGTCATATAAACCTTACCTAACCCAAGGTATCTACTTAATGTGATAAGCACCCAGTGCCGTCCTTAGGGCGGCGCGACAGGTGCACCCACACAAGGGCCTTGCGCCTATGAAGGCCTCGCACTTGAGGGTTTTTGTATGTGGAAGCTAGAGGTGTCATGGCCATGAATGGGATCAGAAATGTGGACTTTTGATGATTAACTTATCAATTGAACAACTGAAGACAATGTACAAACAGTTAGTGGTACGTACACATTTTGCTAATCTGTGTCGGGACTATACAGGGGCGTAATTTAATTTTTATATTACATCAGAATGAGTTTCAGGTATTTTTCAGTGTATCCTAGCTATTTTGTCTATATTTTATAACTCATTGATTTTTTCCCAAGAGTGGTAAGACTGACCTCCGATGGTGAAATGGTATCGTTTGTTTTTTACGACCCATCTTGTACAGCGTGCTGCGGCAGTTAGGTTAGGTTATGTTACGTTATTTTGAAATAACAAATCCTATCTTATCCAACGAGGATGTCTATAGAGGTCTCGTCTGGGATAAAAAACTCTGCTTACATGCTGACCGCCATTTTGACCCTTTATAACCTCCGGTCTCCATGGCAACAAATAAGTTAACCAATTAAATACCCTCTTCACAACTTATGTTAGTCTTTATTACTCTTTGGCTAGATGTTTTGTTTACAAAAATGTCCTCCAATGAGGCTTCACTTTTTTAACAAGAGCTCTATAATTATTTAAACTTCGTTATCTTATCCTGAACTGTTGCATACTTATTCATAATTGGTTGAAATAGAAAGTATTGGACCAATAACTTATACGTTGCCTGTTTTATTTTTTCTGAAAGATTTTTTACTGTAGAATTCACAAATAAGGTTAGTGTTTATCAGAAACTTTCCTTTTGGGTACCTGCACTTCCATAAATGATGAATGAATGATATGAAGCGATAATATAAAAAACTGAATGAAATTGTTCGTTACGGTTTAGCTATTATTTAG
Organism: Allygus modestus; assembly: GCA_963675035.1. Lineage (NCBI taxonomy): Eukaryota > Metazoa > Arthropoda > Insecta > Hemiptera > Cicadellidae > Allygus > Allygus modestus. The sequence continues at coordinate 57,689,312 of OY776114.1, forward strand.
GTTATTTGGTTTTGGTTTCGGTTGTGTTCAGTCTCAAAGATGTGAACGATTTTGTCTTGGAATTTGTCCAGATAAGAAACATTGATTCCATTAATACTTAAATATGTATTCTCGGTACGGTATATCAGAAAGCTGTATCCTGGAAACCTTTTAAATTTGTTACGTTTTGTAGTTTTATGTTTTGTAAATAAATCATTTTGTTAATAGCCTAGGCTAGGAAGGTTTTTTTTTAGTGTATTGGCCCTATTCAATACCTAAACATAAACGTAACCAAACTTAATTAATGTAAACCGAATTCAAATGCCTGACCGGAATACTCATATTTAGTTCTGATAGCACATCCAAACCTTACCTAATTGGGGGTAGGCCTAAAAGGCAAAAAAAAATAAATTCTGGTACGTGGATGGTGGGTTTGACGTGTGTTTATTACGTTGGTACTTTGGTATTATACGGATGCCACCCTTATACAGCGCGCTGCGGCAGTTATGTTAGGATGGGTTATCATAAAAATGATTGTAGGACTTTCCTTGTTTTGTTACAAATCGAATGATACCTGAAGAGTCATACTTCCGGCCGCCAAACACCCTCCAAATAGGCCAAGGTCAGGTCGTTGACCGGAGCGCGCGCATCAGCTGTCACCGCCTGTATCTGGGTCAGTGTCATGAGTGATTTATTGCCGTGCACTACGTTACATTTGTTTTCATAATGAGTGACGTTCTTTTGGTGTGGGATTTACCTCGGAATGAAGAGGAAACCGTACGTATTTTTATGATAACCCATCCTAACATAACTGCCGCAGCGCGCTGTATATTTTGCGGAGTACATGTGGCGATCGGGTGTGGCTGCTAGCGGCGGCGACGCATTCAACACGATCCTAGCGGACATCGCTGGCTTTTGGGAGGCACAACACAAAGACCGCTCATCAGAATGATATAAAATTTTTACAGTAAGTCAATAAAAGTATGTTTTTCGAATTATGTAGTTATCCTTTCTATCCGGTAAAAATTAACCTCCAAAAATAGTGGCATCCGTATAATACCAAAGTACCAATTGTTTTTAAAACTTGAAATTAACTAAATAGACACAGGCTATTACAAATTGTTTGGTGTTTTCTTTGGTAATAAGAAATATGTTCTGAACAGTAGCAAATAAATGGAAAGCCAAAAAGGTTGTGCTGGTTAATTAACGGAAATGATACAAATATTCTTTTGATAGTTGTTATTAATGCACTTATAATCTAAATTAAATGAAAATAGAGTATAAACACTGATTACAGGCATAACTGAACTGATTTTAGGTGTATAGTATGTATACACCTATATGCTGATGACATTTTTAACAAATAGGTATGCCACTTGAGAAGAATATGGAGTAGTGATGTGCAATATGGTCACATTTCGCGATATGGCTGAAGTGGTATCGCGTCACTGTTGAAACGTTGTGTTATCATGGTCCCGGACCTAGGTCTTACCATGCCGACTACGGTAATAGCTTCTTCCCTATTGGGGAAATTCGCTAAAAAGAGCTGAATATTTTGAACACAAGTTAACGGAGGGGGAAAATACCTAATTTAATTTTATATGATTGGGATTTATTTATTTCAAAGGATCACACCATTTTTACAGATCGAAACACGCAGTTTTACAAGATGGCTTGTAATATGTTTGGCATGTGATAGGGTTGCCATGATTTTTAGAACCACATACTAAATACCCACGTCGCAGCAAACCTGCATACTCAGTGAATTTTCAATGGAGATATAAGTGTCCTAATACTACATAAAGCCACTTACCAAGTTTCATAACAATATATTCACAAATAAGCGATATATCCAATTTTAATTATACTCCATAAGAATAAAATTGGGGCTGAGTACGCAGGTGTGCTGCAACAAGGAATACAAAAAATGGGTTTTTATGCTAATATCAATATAACTCACCTAGGAGAAGTCGTATACCAGTTTTTATTCATTTATGTTCATAATTAAGGGAGACAGAGCATTTAATTGTTCTCCATAAGAATAACATGGGGGCTGAGTACGCAGGTTTGCTGCTAGGGGAGCCGTTGGCAATAAATATTTTTTTTTAGCAAATATCAATAGACCCCAACGAGATGAAGCTGTATACCAAGTTTCGTCAGTATACGTTCACAAATAAGCGAGATATAACAATTTTCTTTTCCTCCATAATAATAACATTAGACGACGTACTGTGTTTAGCACTTTCAATCTATCGGTAACCAATTGACGTAGAGAAATGATCAAAATACCAAATTGTGTATTTTTTAAGCTGAATCCAATGGGAAAAACTAAAATTTGACGATTTAGAAAATTATATGTAAACAATTCAAAAAACACATTTTTTGGGGTACGAAACCCCCATAAAATACCCCTTCCAATGGAGCGATCTGGCTGGTTTTCGATATTAAAGTCATAAATGTTGCTTTACACGTTTAAACAAAATTTCATCAAAATCGGATCTTTTTTACGAGAGTTATCGTGCTCACGGACACACACACACACAGCAAACAGTTTGCTGGACTTTTAATCAAAAAAAGTTTGTTTTACAAAGTTTTCAAAGAAAGTAATTCAGGCTTTTTTTTAATGAAAACTATAGCCAGGCTATCTTTGCCGCTTCAAATAAAGGGTCTTTTAAGTCCCTTATATGAGGAAATAAGTTAAATTCAAATTATACGGTGTACTTAAAATGATACAGTATAAGGTGACGCGATACACATCATATTGCCATAGCCTATCGTGATATGTGACTGTATTGCACACCAAATTTGTTAAAAATGTATTCTTAAATATTAAATCTCACATAAAAACGATTCAGTTGAGTACTTTAAGCCTGTAAGTAGATTTTTCATTTAGGCCTACATTTCTCGCTGGACTTCATTCCTGTTTTCAAGTGTAATTAACTAGGTGCTATCACTAATGCAACTAGGTACATGTAATACAATGGAAGTCATGCTCTAGGTGAGACAATGGAAAGTCCTCAGTCAAAAACTGTCGCAGCGACGACTACGCGCAGTAGAAATGTTTGGCAGGAGAATTGTCACAGCCCCCCACCCTGCAGCTGAGGGGGGGGGGTTGTTCTCACTCTGCACATATTAACAGCAGGTCCGCTAACTTCCAGCATACAGTTTAAAATTATGGGTCCCTTATAAATTATGTGTTATGGACGTAAAATTAGAGTAACCTAATGTAACCCAACCGCCGCAGCGCGCTACATAAGTTTTTAGTCCTGCATAAAACTGTTATTGTTTACTTTTCATTTATAATTCAATAAGTTATGTTCAACTTTTATTCAATCAATGCTTTTCAGTTTACAAGGTCATGAAAAAAATTTAAATGTACTCTTTGAATTACTTAATTAGTTACGTAAGAACGTAAAATTATGTTCAAAGCGTCCAAAGAATGGCAAGGTTATGGTTTAAAATGGTCATATTTTATGAGTATACGACAATTTTCTTATATGTCTGTTGGCATCACTGATGGGGAGGGAGCAACCTTAGTCAAAGGGCGTGGTCTAATAGTACAGTAATGGTGGCGGCAGGGGTATGAACTCCATGAATGTACCACTCCACCAAATCTTTAGGACTGCTTGGAGTCGTCGCTGCAACACTTTCTGACGTGTCCAATTCTGCGCTCCCCTCTGGGTCATGCGTGTGGCGTTTTTAGAATGGAAAAGTCTCAAAACTTTTTGTATTTCTAACTGCTTCCCCCATAAGGCCAATACTTTCAAAATCCGTCCTGTGTTATTTGTGAATATATATTTTTAAAATTTAGAAGAAATGATGTGCTGGTGGTTATCTAGCAATTTCAGTGACAACATTTTCGATTTGCATTTTTAAATTCGATAGAAAAATAGAAATAAAAAATAAATTTGAAACTTTGCTCACTGAAATCGGTTTGTTATTTTTTTTCCTCCTGAAAAAAGCTATAAATCAACAACATCCGACCACCCATTGAGGCTGGATGGAACTTGAAAGAATCATTGCTCTTATGGGTTTAGGAATATACATGGATTAACTGGTACCCCCTCTTAAAAGATCTTGAATTTGAATTGTAAATGATAGCCTTGCTGTAGTTTCCATTTTAATAAAAAACCATTGCCGCAGGCAGTGATTTGTTTTGTGGCTTACACAAAACAACTTAAAAAACTAAAGATGTGGGTAGCACTGCGCAGTACTGTATCAAGTCATGATTTTACGCTCTAAAACAACAAAAAACATAGGTTTAAAGCAAACTTACTCAAAATACGCTATGTATTTATTAGTGAATTTCCTATGGAAAGTGAACTATTAGCATGACCCGCACGGTGAAACTTAAGCCCGGGACCACCATAGAAGTTCCTAACGTGACCCCCTGAACACGTTTTGGGGGGTCGTTCAAAATTTTATATTTATATATATGTATATATATACGTTTGCACTCTAGCGGTCACATTTTTGGTCCGATTTACTTCAAATTTGGTAGGGACGTTTCTTTCTATAATTAGTTGGACAAGTTCATTGGGCAAAACAATCGGAAAACTCTAAACCCCTTTTTTGGCGATTAATCTTTTGAATTTTGAGTTTTTGGCCCAGAAAGGGTTAGAAAAGCCCCGGATGTAAATTTAAGGCATGTAAAAATATGGGAATTAATGAGGCGAAAGTTTTAAGCCCTCTCTCGTCATTCTAGCATAAATATTTACGGAGTTATTAAAGTAAATGTGTATCGACTAAACACAGTACGTTGTCTTAAGGGGGTTTTGCATTAGAAAAGCCTGTTATTCATTTGTTGGTGTACTTTTCTCATCCCCAACAACCTCACACTACTTTCAAGCCTGACTGGATCCTCTCCTAACCTCATAATGTGCAAAATCGTATTCCCAGCATTGCAGGTAAATATAACCAGGAGCATCAGAACAGGCAAAAAAATCAACATTTTCAGATTTCAATAAAAATTGAAATAAATGTCTGTGTTTACACTGATTTTGAGTTTTAAAAGTTTTTTATATGCAAATTCACATCCCTCACCTCAGCGTGCTGCGTGCGAACTCGTTTTTAGTTTTACTGTTAGTAAAATAGTATGACGGAACTAACTAGGCCTAACTGTAACCTTGATTAAGATATCAATTAGATAAGCTTTTAATTGTGAAAGTTTTATAACATTATCAATAGATGTGGGAGTGCGCCAGCTCTTAGGGTTGATATGTGTGAGTTACATAACCCCTCCCTACATAACGCTACGCCATACCCCCTCCCACCCCTTAAGTGTGTTATGTAATATATGTGTATGACCCCCTAGCATGTTTTTAAATGTAAAAATAACTAACGTAAAATGAGTAAGTATATAATTTAAATAGGCTACCAGTATAATCAATCCTATAAACAAATTAAAAACTTGAAAAATGATCATTTCATTGAATCATAGCCTATTTCATTAATACTTGTACTTCTCTGAAAACACATCAAACTACTTTAAAATATGTTCTAGACAGGTCTCATCCCCAGGACAAATCAAATACGGTAATTAAAAAAAACTAATTTTAAAAGTTAAAAAAATTAACATTGGGCTTATACAGTTTAAAATCTAAACAAAGTAAATAACAGCAGTTTATAATCTGTGAGTTAATGTTCAAAGTAATACTCATGTTGTTGTTGTTGAAGTAGTACCCGAAGGCCGGGCTTTGCTCGGGGAAGGTCTGTCAGTTTGTTTAGATGATTTAATATTTCATCACATCCCGCAACTTATGAGTAGATTTTCTTAGCTCATTTGTCTCTTCTGGAGATATTTAAGGTCACTGCAGTTGTTATTATAGCTCAATGTCCCTTTGATTAATTTTGGATATGACATTGCCATTCTAATATAATCTTCATTTTATGATTTTAGCTTATTTTAGTCACTGCTTTGAGGTAATCATATGTTAATACTTAAACTACAATAATAGTCTAATATATAAACAGCCCCATGTGTAACACACCAGACATAAGAATTCTAGACCATTTCCAGACGAACTAGAAACGTGATATTTAGCAAGCAGGTAGCTTGTACCATTGACTATAAATACTGAAGTAGACTTCTCATTGCCATTATAAAATGTGTCCCTAGTTTTGTGTATGCCAGGATTGAAAGAGGTCGTAGTTTACACCAATCACCAACAGAGTGTACTGCTGTCAACTATTACTTATCCTCTCAAGGAGGGGATAATACAACAGTTGGTGTGTCAGGAAGCAAACATAAGTTGATTATCACTTGCTTTTTGGGGTGGAGATATTTTAAAAGTTGACGTAAATAACTAAAATAAAAAGTTGACAGCAGCACAATCTGTCGGTGACCCAATCAAACTACTTCAATTTTAAATTCTAGCATACACTAAAAGTGGGACAGCTGGGCCATATGGATGGGATGTCTCCTTCAGTATTTATAGTCAATGCTTGTACCTTGAAACCCCCGGTAAAATTGCCAAAATATACAATTTTTAATTTTAAAACCACTAATTTTGATCTTGGATATTTTAACATTGGGCTTATGGAGTTTCAAATAAAAACAAAAGAAATCGTAACAGCTGTAAACAAATATCCAGTAAACTGTCAAAGCAACTTTCACATGGTAGAGTATAAACAAATTATAGAACTATTGAACAATGAAAACATCTAGAGTGGATTTAACCATAATGAATCTAAATAGTATACTATGTAAAAAATACTTGAAGGGTCATTGACCAATAATAACAACTGGAGCGACCCCAAGCGGGGGTCTGGGGGCGGAGCCCCCAGCGAGCAAAGCAAGTTCACTATATACTTTGACAGTTCACTTATTTATCATAAACAGCTGTTATGATTCTTTTGTTTTGATTTGAAACTCCATAAAACCAATTTTATTTTTTAAATTTTCAAATTTGTTTTTAGCGAATTTCCCCTATAGGGTAGAAGCTATTACCGTAGTCGGCATGGTAAGAACTAGGCCCGGGACTAAGTTAACTTTTCCTTTTGAGGTCCCCGGACCCCAAAAACGCCATTCGTTCAAAACTACATTAGAACCTCGCTAATTCGAACATCGATAATTCAAAAACCTCTATAATTAGTAATGTTTGTCTGATCCCCTCAGAAAACCTCTAAAATTTGAAAAATAATATACAGATAATTCAAAGTGATTTTTACGCTTAATGCAGCCTCTAAAATTTGAATTTGTATATACTCGAGCCTCTACAATTACAATTTTGTTGCCGTAATTCGAACTGTTACCTCCAAAATTCGAAGTCAACCTCTACAATTCAAACTGCGTTACCGTTAGCCTCTGTAATTCGAATTCAGGACAAAAAAACACGCCTGTTGAGTATTTTGTTCAAGAGATGTGTTTGAACTACACTATTCTGTCTAGCTTTTAAAAAATAAACTTGGACCTCTATGGTTTGAATTTTATTTTGACCTCTATAATTCAATCTCTCTACACTTAAAACAGGGACCTCCATAATTCAAATTTTATTTATTATGACCTCTATAATTCAAACCCTCTTTATTTCAAACTTCCCATGATTCAAAATATATTGTCTTTCCCCTGAAATTCGAATTAGCGAGGTTCTACTGCATATATATATATATATATATATATATATATATATATATATATATATATATATATATATATATATATATATATTTTACAAAGGAATGAATGACAAATGAGCACGATAACTCTCGTAAGAATTGTACGATTTTGATGAAATTTGGTATACATGTCTAAAGCCAACTTTATGACTTAAGTTCGAAAACCAGACAGATCAATCTATCCGAAGGGGTATTTTGGGGGGTTTTGGACCACTAAAATGGGTTTTTAGAAATTTGCACATTTAATTTTTTTAAAAGACAAATTTTAGTTTTCACCATTGGATTCAGCTTAAAAAAACACATTATTTGGTCTTTTGATCATTGCCCTACGTCAATTGGTTACTGAGATATTGAAAGTGCTAAACACAGTACGTTGTGTAATGTTATATATTAATTATTCTCTATAAAAATAACATTGGGGATTTGTACGCAGATTTGCTGCAACAAGGTACACAAAATAATGGGTTTTTATGCAAATATCGATAGAATTCATCTTAGCGAAGCCACATACCAAGTTTCATCCATATACATTCATAAATAAGCGATATATAACATTTGAATTATTTTCCATAATAATAACATGGGGACCAAGTACTTAGGTTTGCTACTACAGGAACCATTGGTGAAAAATTGTTTTTTGTGGAATCAACAATAAACCACAACCAGATGAAGCCATATACCAAATTGTGTCAGTTTATGTTCATAAATAAGCGAGATATACAATTTTTCTTTTAGCGAATTTCCCCTATGGGGAAGAAGCTATTACCGTAGGTCTCATGGTAAGCCTTAAGCCCGAGACCATGATAACTTTTCATTTTGAGGTCCCCAGATGCCAAAAACACCACTCGTTCCAATTTATATATATAAGTGACCGTAAGCACGATAACTCTCGTAAAAAAGGTCTGATCTTAATGAAATTTAGTGCAAATGTGTAAAGCACCATTTATTTGAACGAGTTCGAAAACCATATGAATCGCACCATCCGAAGGGGGTTTTCGGAAATGGGTTTTTTCGGGTTTCCACATCTCATTTTATTTAAATCAAATTATAATTTGTACCATTGAATTCAGCATACAAAACAGACAATTTGGTATTTTGATCATTGCTCTACGTCAATTGGTTACTGAGATATTGAAAGTGCTAAACACAGTACGTTGTCTAATATTATTCTTATGGAGAAAAATAAAAATTGTATATCTCGCTTACTTATGAACATAAACTGATGAAATTTGGTATATGGCTTCATCTGGTTGTGGTTCATTATTTTTTGCACAAAAAAAATTTACCTACTTGAGTTATATTGATATTTGTGTAAAACCCCATTGTTAGAGTTCCTTGCTTCAGCAAACCTGCACACTCAGCCGCCATGTTATTCTTATGGAGAATAATTAAAATGTCATACATTGTTTATTTATGAAAGTATATTGATGAAACTTGATATGTGGCTTTATGTGGCATTAAGATACATATATATGCATATTTATGCATTGGAAATTTGCTGAGTACGCAGGTTTGCTGCTACGGGGGTATTTATATATTATGATGTATACAAAATCTTGGACCTTGACACAATGACTCGTGGATTCCAAGAAGTGGGTCAAAGAGTTTTAATTTCTTCCTAGATTATATTTAACATAAGATACTACTTTTCTTTTCTTTTTAAAATGAGGCAATTTATTCTTCTTAAAAAAAATGGAATGATTTAAGCCTTATTGTTTTTTAAGTTCTGCATTTATAGGTTGCCTATGTATTTGAACAACCGTATCAAGCTACAATAACAATGGGAGGCCTGGGGGGCACAGCCCCCCTCCCCCCAGTAAGGTTAATGTGTTACATTAAAACCTCTGGATTAGAGTTTAAAATATTTTGGCATTAAAAACCAATTGACTGATTTTAAAACGTATTGTTCATAAAGTTCTGTACTTATACTTATAGATTTTTACAGCAATATTAAGCTACAATAAAATAAATATCCTGATGGGTCCTCCAGTGGAACCAAAGTGTAAGTAACTACTTTTAAACCACGTGCTCTCACTGATTGGGGACCTTTATTGCCGCCAACATATTATATTTTATCAAAATCTTCAGCTAATATTATTATGAGGGCCTAGATGATACAGCCCTCAGTGGGACTGAGGGGTGAGTAACTACTTCATATGCACTTTGTCTGACTGATTGACAGATTTCAGGCCTCATTGTTTGTCATGTCCTGGATTTGTGTGTCATTGTCAAGCTGCAGTTATAATGGAGGGCCCATGAGGTATATTGTCAATTGAAACATTTTTTTGGTATTTTACGCGATCACTCAATCCTTATACGCGATATAAGAGCGTACTCCTAGTATAAATATGAACGAATGGTATGATTGGCATCTGGGGTTCAAAATGAAAGGTTATGATGGTGTCCGGCTTAAGTCCTTCCATGCCACCTACAATAACATCGTGTTATATGGTAAATTCGCTACAAAGTTTAATGTGCGTTTTAAACTGAAGGGTACGTGTATACCCAATCCGGGATACAACCATACTGTCATACTGGCATACGGCATACTGTCATACTGGCATACAAGTCGGTTTGTATTGCCTATGATCAGAATGCCGGGGTGGCGACTAGACGGCGACCCTCTATAAAAGGCAAAGCCCTGGCTGACTGACTCACTCATCACTAATTCTCCACCTTCCCAAGTAGGTAGAGAGCTGAAATTTTGTACACTGATTCTTTAGGCATTAGATAGGAAAACTAAATGGTTTTCATCCTGATCTGACCTTAGGGCTCCGCCAGAGATCCCGACAAAGTTCCCATGTATTTCTTATGGACATTGATTTTTGTTTGAGCTAATGAAATACAAACAGCTGATCTTGATTCGTAGTAGTTCCACGGGCTAACCACAGAATACACCACACACAACTTTCATAATTTTAGCGAATTTCCCCTATAGGGAAGAAGCTATTACCGTAGTCGGCATGGTAAGACCTAGGCCCGGGACCATGATAACTTTTTGTTTTGAGGTCCCCAGACCCCAAAAACACCATTCGTTCGAAACTGTATATATATATATATATATATATATATATATATGTGTGTGTGTGTGTGTGTGTGTGTGTGTGTGTGTGTGTGTGTGTGTGTGTGTGTGTGTGTGTGTGTGTGTGTGTGAGCACGATAACTCTCGTAAAAATGATCCGATTTTGATTAAATTTGGTATAAATGTGTAAAGCAACATTCATGACTTTAAGTTCCAAAACCAGCGAGATCGCTCCATCCGAAGGGGCATTTTGGGGGGATTTTGTACCCCAAAATCGGTTTTTTGAACTTTTTACATATAATTTTTGAAATAGTCAAATATTAGTTTTTTTTCCATTTGATTCAGCTTAAAAAAACACAAGTTGGTGTTTTGATCATTCCTCTACGTCAATTGGTTACCGAGATATCGAAAGTGCTAAACACGGTACGTTGTCTAATGTTATTCTTATGGAGAAAAAGACAAATTTTATATCTCGCTTATTTATGAACATATACTGACGAAACTTGGTATAAAGATTCATCTGGTTGTGGTCTATTGATATTTGCTCAAAAAAGCAATTTTTCGCCAAAGGGTCCCGTAGCAGCAAACATGTGTACTCTCCCCCCATGTTATTCTTATGGAGAATAATTAAATGCTATGTCCCTCTTAATTATGCACATAAATGAATAACAACTGGTATACGAGTTAAGTTCTATTGACTGGTTCACCTAGTTAAGTTCTACTGATATTAGCGTAAAAACCCATTTATTGTGTTCCTTGTTGCAGCAAACCTGCGTACTCAGCCCCAATGTTATTCTTATGGAGAATAATTAAAATTGCATATATCGCTTAGTTGTGGATATATTTTTCTGAAACTTGGTAAGTGGCTTTATGTAGTATTAAGACATTTATATCTCCATTGGATATTCGCTGAGTATGCAGGTTTGCTGCGACGGGGGTATTTATAAATTATTTACGGGGCAAAGCCTGCGGGAACAGCTAGTGCCGTAGTAAATAATAAATATAATTTATCCTGCATCATCGCAAACAGGGACACGTGAAACAGCTGTTTTAAGACTTTGAACATAAAGTGCATAACGTAAAGTATTTTCCGGTTAGTTAGGAAAAACCTTTGAATTGTCGAATGAGCAGACCTTAGCGGCAGCCACTGCCTCTCCACTGTCCTTGGAATTAACTCGACACATTCCATGGCGTACCTTTATTGACTTACTTCTTCAAAAGATTTCAAAACAGTTATAACGTTCAGTAAACAGCCTGATGGCAAAAGCAAAATAGTTACACAAAAAGAAACATGTTACATTTCCTAGTCTCCTATTTTCTACTGTCTTGTTTTTATAACATCTTGAGTGCCAACAGGCAATGTATACGGTTAGGTAACAATATTATCATACTTTTTGCCGCTTCTTTTTCTGCAGGATATTTTATCAAACAAGGGCGTTTGATCTGTGTTCCAAGAGCAATTATTATAGTAGCTTCATGTCTTGATCGCCTTGTTGTAATCAGGTTTCTAACCTTTGTAAAGTAAATATTTGAATCTGGAATCTTTCAGTACACATCACAATAAAATCAATACCCACAAAGACGTTTTATTTAAATCGAGCAAAGTTATAGCCTACGTAATAACGCAGGCGTTATATATATTTTTTTAACGTTCTCAACCGTTATTCATTCTTTTGATTTGGCCTTCAGCATTATAATATTATCATCATTCCCTTCTTGTTCTAAATTCCCGTGTTTTTCATTGGTCTGTATGAAATCCACCTCCTTATTATTTCTTCTCTGTGAATGCAACAAATATATTTCAAATATACAATTTTAATTTTAAGAGGGGGCAGGAGTCAGATAGAATTCCGCCTTTTCGTTTGGAGTTTGGCCACTACAGCGCTAGCAGTTTTTCAAATAATTCTTCCTTACCGACCGGCAGCGTGCGAAGGCTCGGCCTTCAGTCAAAGGATCGGTATTGTCTAGTGTGATTTACAACACCTAGAATGACGGGTTCACTGTCACTGGCGGCTTCTCGCACGCCCCGCATACAAGGGACTAAACCCAAAATTCTTGTCAAGACTGTTTGGTGTGAAGTCTGATCAAATATTTTGCAACTTCGTGACTTCGTCTAAATCTTATGTCTGATAATAATTACTAGCAACAGTATTAAGTTATAAGAAATACATTAGACATTTGTTTATTAATTTCTCTGGTCTAAATTTGTTTTTGTAGTGTCAATTTTGTAGTCACCACCTTATATCGATTTAAAGAAAATTTTTTAAAGAAAGTGTAAATATATGCTAAGTGTTGTAAGACGTATTTTATGATATCCCGTAAGAAAATTGCATAAACTTTAAGAATATCACTTTTCACTTATTTATAGTCGAGTTTGGCAATTTTCATTAACACAATTTGTGATATATTTTCTATAGACCGTTGCATTTTTTGTTCCAACGGACTTTGTTGCTATAGTCAGGATATAAAACACTAGTAACTTGTAGAGGTTATAACTTCTAACCTTCTGTTTAGCCTGCATTTTATCTACGGTTTACTGGAAAATTAATTAATAATGACTCCTTTAGCTACAAACCGAGCTAAGTTATTGCTAATAAGCTCTACGATTATCGAAAGAAAGTGACTGGCAGAGCGGCCGTGCGGCAACCTCATAACCTCGAGAAAAGATAACATTCCAATAAATGTTATTTAAATAGCCAGTCAAACACCTTTGTAGTAAATTTGCCAAAGATTTCGCACCTTATTCCGATGAGTTTATATTGATAGTTTTTTTTTTTAACCCTAATTGAGAAATTTTAAATTTAAATTCATACTTTTTAAAATATAACTATCCATATAAACTCATCGGAATGAAATAACAAATATTTGAAAAAATTTCTCTAAACATGTTTAACTGACTATTTTAATAACGTTTATCGGAGATTTTTACCCGTGTTTTACTTTCCACGAGGTTATGAAATAGAATGTTCGGTCGCCGCGCGGTCGCTCCGCCAGTCACTTTCTTTTGATAATCAGACAATAATCTTATTATCATTTCAGTGGTTTGTGTATCAGTATTTATCTCATAACATATGTTACTGCTGTAAGCCCTGTCCAAAATAGTGCGCTCAGGCCTAAAAATACAACTTTTGAAGGTAATTGTTGCAGCCGTTCTTGAGATCAGAGTTGCAAGCAAGCAACCTACAAACTTAACAAGTAAATCTTACTCATATTTAGAGTGTACGATTTAACAGCTGTTGAAACATGAACAAAAACAAGCCTTGGAAATGTGTACAATGTTAATCAATTAAGTCTTTATTGGACAAAAAATAATACTCAATTGCTAATTTCCAGTTATACACTCAACACGTGTAAATGGAAATTGATATTAAATATTTATATTTATGTCCATTTTGTTACATACGTTTTAATAGTTTATTTACAACTTTCCCAGTATATTTTTCGTATTTTCTAAGTCTTCTAAAAATGACAGATCCTTTTATGGTTATTTAAAAATTGCATCGAGTCTGAAATCCGATCACAATGGTTTTCTTACATGCAACTCTACACTGACGGCTCTAAAGCTGACGAACGAAGACTTGTAAGTTGTTTGTATGATAAAACCAACTATAACCTTATATCATTCAGATTAAATTAACATTATTCGAGTTATTACGTTGAAGCTCTAGCTATTTTTACTGCCATGAAGTACGTAGAAACGTTACCACAAAGTAAAATAATAATAATTCTATCCGATTCCAAAAGTATTATTCATGCTAAATCTGCACACATCGAATATGAAATCAGACTACAGTTTACAAAATTATTAAATTTGAAGTACGAAGTAATTTTGTCTAGGATACCTTCTCGCATTGGCATAAAAGGGAACGAGTTACCGGATTCTTTTGATGAAGATGCTTTACATTTAAACAATATTAATAACTCGTTTCTACCTTGTTTCAATGACACAAATTTGTTCGTCACCAAGAAAGCTAATGTACAATGGGAAGAGGACTGGGAGGCTGCATCAGTTAGGCCTACAAAGCCCAAGTTTGAGTCAGCAGAGTTTTTGGACTGAAACCTTAAATTACGACTCCGACTTGGTTTTCAAAATTCAAGACATCAAGATCAAAAATTCCAAGTCATTTCACGTCTTAGAATCGGTCAGTGCATTGTTCAGGAACATTTACACGGACTCAAAATTATATATTACTCTCTTCTGGTGAATTCTGGTGTCGGGGAAAAAGCGGCCAGCGAAATAAGCGACCTGTGAGGTCAACACTTCAGTGAAGTTAGTGACCAGCGAAATAAGCGACCATCATGGAATTTTACCTGCACCAAAGAGGGCAACACTTCCTGTGACATACTGATTTCCCACACTTTTCCCAGGTTTTGACTGGCTAAGTGACTGATAGACATTTCTAATTGAAATATTTTTTATATTTTTTGAATAGTAATACTAGGGGTTTCCGGCGCGTTGCTCAGTGAGCTGTATACAATCTGGAGACTATTGCCTTGCAGTTTATGACAAAAACCGTGCCGTGATTGAAAAGCAGCTGGAAGCACAACATCTCCCCTCTACAGTACCAACATAGCAAAACGAACACCATGTACTAAGGTGTCATTATCGTTTTGTAAAACAAAACACAGCATAGCAGTAAGAACAGATGTTACAGACATTAAATAATAAATGATTACTGAAATGACAGACAGTATGTCATGAGGAGCCATGTAAATTAAAAATATGAGGAAAAATGTACTGGATTTCGAGCAGTAGGTGATAATGGTTTCAAAAGGAGAATCAAATCTGCCGCGCGAAATCGGTTGCGGAAACGGGATCTTTGGTCGGTAAGCGACGTTGCTGCCATCTATCGGGGTGACGGTGAACCAGTTGCAGTCTGTGGGCCTACTCGTTTTGTAAGACTTCAAAAAAGTCTTATTTTGGAACAGTTTCACATTTTAAAACCGAAAAAATACTCAGGCCAAACATTAACAATAACATGACTGCTATTATGACGTTTTCAAATTTAATTTATATAAAACGTGTCATTTTACAAATTGTTTCAAAAGTGCACAACTCCTTATGGGAAAAAAGAAAGTTAGTTTACATGTTTTAGTTGTTATTTTTTAAAAAAAATACATTTTGATTCTAAGGTCATACGGCTAACAACTATCAGATTGTTTGGCCTGCGATAATTTTTGCATTTAAAGGCAGGCATGCAATAAAATAAAACATTTATAGTAGCGCCCCATGTTAAAAGACGACCGGAGCCGGCGGCTGGCGGAGCTAGGTCCGGCCCCCTCTTAATCAATACATTTTAAAATACCATTATAATTAGATGTGTTTGATATATTAGTATTCTAAATCGTTAGTATATTATTAGGTCTCTTCACATACTGTAGTAATCGGTGTTTTGGCATCTTGTGACCTCAAAATAAAAAGTTACCATGGTCAAGGGCTTAGGTCTATGAATTAGGTCATGCCACTTGCGGTAATAGATTTTTCTATGGGGTAAATTCGTCAACAAGTTTAATATTCGCCTTGAACTATAAAAGCAATGTTAGAACAATGTTACTGTTACAAATAACAGTATGTAAGCAGCTGATGAATGTTTATTGTAAAATTAAAATTTTAAAAAATAAAATACAAATATATGGTATTACGTGGCATTATATTTTTGGAGCAATGTTCAATCATTACTGTTGTTAGTGTGTGTTGGAGCACAAAAACATAACAAATCAATTTTATAATTTTATATCACCAATGATTACCTAAAAATATTTAGCTTCACATTTTATTCTCAAGGGATGCATATTATGTCTCGTGATTAAAGTGTCACTGTCGTCCCATTTGTATATGGCTTAGTATTGTATACTCATAATGTTGTGGATTAGTAAAACAGATGTCCACCTTGCTGTGGTGAAAGTAAATTAGCTGAATGATTAGCTTACTCAGGTGGGCAAAATATGGTATTCTCGGTAAGGCGATAATGACGTCACGACAAGATGAAACGGAACGACCAGAACCACCGAATCATCAACAAATTGTTTGTTTCAATATATATCAAAAGAACTTTGAGGGTGGCCCGTGCCCTTCAGAGTGAAAATATCAAAAGATGATGACAACTACGAATCAAGACAATCATTTTGTTTCAGACAAAATTGGTCCAGAAATAAAGGAGGGCAAATATCGCCCTCTCGTATATCTTGACCATTTATAAAAGAAAAGTTTTGTCTGTATGTCGACTTGTGTTATCTTGTCGTTTTCGATTTAACATAAAAACTACTGAACCAATCGAGCTGAAAATGTTCATGTAGGTAGGTCTATTCCCATTCAGCTAGTTATATATAGGATGGGGGATAGTAAGAATATTAGATACTTTGGTATTATACGGATGCCACCCTTATGCAGCGCGCTGCGGCAGTTATGTTAGGATGGGTTATCATAAAAATGATTGTAGGACTTTCCTTGTTTTGTTACGAATCGAATGATACCTGATGAGTCATACTTCCGGCCGCCAAACACCCTCCAAATAGGCCAAGGTCAGGTCGTTGACCGGAGCGCGCGCATCACCTGTCACCGGGGCCTGTAATCTGGGTCCTGGGTCAGTGTCATGAGTGATTTATTGCCGTGCACTACGTTACATTTGTTTTCATAATGAGTGACGTTCTTTTCGTGTGGGATTTACCTCAAAATGAAGAGGAAACCGTACGCATTTTTATGATAACCCATCCTAACATAACTGCCACAGCGCGATGTATATTTGGCGGCGTACCTGTGGCGTTCGGGTCTGGCTGCTAGCGGCGGCGACGCATTCAACACGATCCTAGCAGACATCGCTGCCTTTTGGGAGGCACAACACAAAGACCGCTCATCAGAATGATGTAAAATTTGTACAGTAAGTCAATAAAAGTACGTTTTTTCGAATTATGTAGTTATCCTTTGTATCCGGTAAAAATTTAACCTCCAAAAATCGTGGCATCCGTATAATACCAAAGTACCGAATATTACTAGTTGCCTGTATAGGGGCTTCGCTCGCTATCACAGTACAATGTTATTTTAGAAAAGTTAATTTTAGGTGCTGCGATGAAATATTGAGTAACTTATACGCATAAGACCCGCTGGGGCATTAAAGGACTAGGGTAATTACCCTAATAACGAACGATGATTTGAAATAGCGTAATATTTCCACAAGACAATAAGCAACAAGTTATATTTAATTAGGTACAGTCTTTTTTGTGAAACGCGGAAAACTCTGGCTTATAAGAGTTACTGATAGAAGGCAAACAAATGTTAAAACCAATTTTAATATTCCCGATGCGTCCGATGAATAAAACATTTCAAGGCTCAAAGCGATGTTAAAACAAAACTTATTTTCTTTTTTTAGATAGGTATAATATTTTTAACAACTGTTATTAATAATGAAATGGCAATAACTTATTAACAGCTGCAGTTAAAAACAAAATTCCAAATGCAAATCTTTAGGGCAAAGTAAAAACTAACTTTGAGGGCGGCCCGTGCCTATACAATAAAAATATGAAACCTTTACACACAACTATACAAATAAGGACAACTATTTGTCAAAATCGGTTCAGAAATAACGGATGAGTTACATATCTTATTAAACATCGCCTTATATTAATAACTAGCAGTTTCCCGGCGCGCGTTGCTGCGCCCAAATTAAGTTGTTTACTAATTACAGCTGTTAATTTTGTAAACACTAAATTTATAAAACCTGACACTGCACCCTTGTATGCCCTCTGGGTCGGAGCCCTTTGGACAGATTTGCACCAAACCTCACACAAACCATCCTTGCATAATGCTTAATAATGCCTGAAAGTTTCATTACAATCTGTCGAGCGGTTTCTGAGTCCATAGGCTACATATATATATATATATATATATATATATATATATATATATATATATATATATATATATATATATATATATATACATACATACATACTTCCCCTTTAGAGATATAGATATTTAAGATTAAGGATAGCTTTAATAAATGGTGTCATTCAAAATTGTGTTTTCCCAATGTATGTAATATTTTTTAAATTACCATTTTATATACTAGCCAAAAACCTATGATTTCACTTAACCCTCATGGCTTACCCCTCGAAAAAATTGCCCTTCTTAACGTAGTGTCCCATATGCCAAGTGTTTATGGAAACAATGTACAACATTGTTCAGGGAATAATCGTTATAGCGAATTTCTCCCACAGGGAAGAAGCTGTTACCGTAGGTAACGTTTTAATACAAAAGCCTAAACTAAGAAAACTTGTTATATTGATTTTTCTAGATCTCAAAAAAAAAACATTCGTTCAAATGTAGATTAGTATTTCCCTGTCTGTTAAAACAATATATCTCGTAAGAAAGTTCTGATCTTAATGACATTTAATAGATATGTGTAAAGTACATTTATTTGAAAGGATTCAAAAACCAGACAGGTCGTTTTGTAAAATACCCCCGTCGCAGCAAACCTGCGTACTCAGCGAATTTCCAATGAATATATATGTCGCAATAACACATTAAGCCACATTCCTGGATTCATAAGAAATATATTTTATAAAAGCGATATTTAAAATATTAATTATTCTCCATAAGAATAACATTGGGGATGAGAATGCAGGTTTGCTGCAGCAATTAAGGAACACAAAATAATGGGGTTTTCTGCAAATATCAATATAACCCATTGAAGTGAAGTCACATACCAAGTTCCATCCATATACATTCATAAATAAGCGATGTATAACATTTTAATTATTCTCCATAAGAATAACATGGGGGCCGAGTACCTAAGTTTGCTGCTATGGGAACCATTGGCGAAAAATTATTTTTTTTGTGCAAACAACAATAGACCACAAGTAGATAAAGCAATATGCCAAGTTGTGTCCGTTTATGTTCAGGGAGATATAATTTTTTTTTCTTTTTCTCCATAAGAATAACGTAAGACAAAGTACTGTGTTTAGCACTTTCAATATCTCAGTAACCAATTGATGTAGAGCAATGATCAAAATACCAAATGGTTTGTTTTTAAGCTGAATTTAGTGATAAAAATTAAAATTTTATTTAAATAAAAATTACATGGGAAAGCCCCCAAAACGATTTTTGAGATACATAACCCCCCCAAAAACCCCCCTTCGGATGGTGCGATTCTTCTGGTTTTCGAACTCGTTCAAATAAATGGTACTTTACACATTTGTACCAAATTTCATTAAGATCGGACCTTTTTTACGAGAGTTGTCGTGCTTACGGACACACACACACACACACACACACACACACACACACACACACACACACACACACACACACAAACACACACACACACACACACACACACACACCAGCATTTGAACGAATGGTGTTTTTTTGCATCTGAGGACCTCAAAACGAAAAGTTATCATGTTCCCGGGCTTAAGTCTTACCATGAGACCTACGGTAATAGCTTCTTTCCTATAGGGGAAATTCGCTAAAAGGTTTTTTGAATCATATATTTTAAAATCATTTTAGATTAGACCATTGGATCTAGCTTACAATGAAATTTCTATTTTGAATAATTATTGCTCTACTTCAATTTGTTACTGTGATCAATGAATACAGAATCTTATAAGAAGAACAGGTCCCATGTTAAAAATTTTGTCGCTTATTTGAAGTTGGCGCGCTGGGAATCTGTAGTTTTGCCCCCCGCCGCTATGAAGCGCCTCTAGCCATGCTGTAGCACAGTCCATCACTCACTCAGAGAGACAGCGTGTAGCGTTGTCATTTTACATTGCACTCTATCCTCCCTGTCGTTGCGCCACGCCGGGAAAGCGGTGGCTGTCTGGCTTCTGCCCTCAGAACCTACCCATACATGGCAAGGCACCATTTCGTGCTATTGTATCTTAAAATCTTCCGCTGAAAAAGTTTATAAATGGATACAGTTTCGTTTATTTGAGATATTTAAGCTATAGACTGAACTAATTTTCAATATTCAAAACTACCTTTCTAAATTATGTATTACAATTAATTACTTCCTTATCCAAGACTATCTTTGTTACAGTTACCGAATTTGATTATTGCGACTCAAGCGTATTTTGAATCACCATGATATAGGCTACAATGGCTACATCATGTTCATACAAACATAAATTGTACACACTTAAATGGTGATGTCACGCCGGAGAGTTAAATAAATTCTCCCATAAATCCCGAGTTACTACATTTATTTGACATATTAACAAATAGTTTAAAAAATATCCTAATTAAATTATAAAACATGTTCTGTTTGTTACAGGCAAAAATTGGATTAACACAACTTGTGTTGTGTATTTGCAGGTTATGTTAACAATAATATATGTACGGTGTATTAAACTCCATATTAAAGTGTAAATAATCTGTAACCGTGTACCGGACAAACAAATTGTTCGTAGTATGTTTTAATGACGCTTATATGTTGTAAACTTTACAAATGCTGAACATTTCTCAACTTCTTGTTACACTTTTTTCACCAACCACCTTATTCTTTTTTCTCTTAGCAAGGTTGATTAGTGCCTTGTCCTTCAGGTCATTAGATAGCCATGTAACCTTGTAGTACAGCTTGCATTTCACCACTAAAGACAACATGAAAACTCTGTGTTCTTGACAGTCTGTTGTAAACCATTTTTTTTAACTATTTGCTAAAGTGAGACGAGAAACTGTTTAAACTCATCTCAGAATAGCCGGCCAGGGATGAAACCCAAGATCTCACAAATTTATTAACTCTCATAATTGGTACTTATTAGTGAATTTTCTATGGAAAGTGAACTATTAGCATGACCTGCACGGTGAAACTTAAGCCCGGGACCACCATAGAAGTTCCTAACGTGACCCCCTGAACACGTTTTGGGGGGTCGTTCAAAATTTTTTTATTTATATATGTATATATACATATATATATAAAATAAACATGTGTGGATTGTTTCTAGATATATATATATGTGTGTGTGTGTGTGTGTGTGTGTGTGTGTGTGTGTGTGTGTGTGTGTGTGTGTGTGTGTGTGTGTGTGTGTTTGCACTCTAGCGGTTGCATTTTTTGTCCGATTTATTTCAAATTTGGTAGGGACGATCCTTTCAATAATCAGTTGGACAAGTTCGTTCGGCAAAACAATCGGAAAACTCTAAACCCCTTTTTTGGGGATTTTAAATTTTGAAATTTGAGTTTTTGGGCCCAAAAAGGGTCAGAAAAGTCCTAAATGTAAGATTAATGGATAATAGGTTACAGAACGTAAAAAGGCGAACAATTTTAAGCCCTCCCTCGTCATTCTAGCACTAATATTTACCGAGTTATTAAAGAAAATTAAAATTGAGTAAACACAGTACGTTGTCTTATGGGGATTTTAGATTGGAAAAGGCTGTTTTTCATATCTTGATGTAGTTTTATCACTCCTAATTCCCCAATAACGATTTTTATCATGATGACACATGAAACAAAACTAACACTATTACAGCTCTCTTGAATAATTTTTGGTTAATAACAATCGACTGTTCGACTAAGAGTTTATTGTAAATACAGTAATAATTCCCTTTCAACTATTCGTAACTTGATCCTTGATTAGATGACTAAATTCACAGGTTTACTATTTAGGCCTAACAGCTGTTTTATCTAAATTAAAATGAAAACTCATAAATACAATTAACAAAGTAATGGTGGACATTTATTCATTATTATTTTACATTTATAGATTGCAGACAAATTATGGTTAAATGAATAAGGGTTACAATAGATGTACAATGTTGGGGAGAGAAAATAAGATTATAAGAATGTAATTTTCAATTTAGATGATATCAAAGTCCAAAGTATTATACACAGCTATATTTCATAAAGATGATAATTTATAACATGAGTCATTTATAATACAGGGTCGGGGTGATCGTGCTGAGGCTTAAAGGTCAGAATAACTTTGTTTCATATGAATAAAAATCATTAGAAATTTAAAAAAAAGTCCAATTTATGTGAATTTAAACTATTCGATAAAAATTTACTATTGATCTATAATTATGGTTGTGGGATCTTGAGGTGTATAATTTAAAGTTCAAAATGGCAGCTTCTTCTTGAAATTTAGGCTGAGGGCCTAGTTAAGTTTTTGAAGTTATTTTTGCCCAAATAAATAAAGTATCTTCTTGATTAACTTAGGTTGAGAACTTGTATTAAATTTTGATTAAACAAATCGTTGATAAAGAGGAATTGATTTTTTTGTTTTGTTTAAAGTCCTAGGGATTGTAAGTTGCTATATAGGTTGTAAGTGGTTCCAGATAGGTAGTTTAAAAAAATGGAAAGATCTCACCACACAGACAATTTCTTCACTCAAGAGTCTGCTCTTCACGAATCTTGATGGGCTAAATAAGGGTTGCTCTGAGTTTCGCAGGTTACAGAAAAAAACTTTTTAAAAGGGGAAATTCATTTGCATGAGACAATGCTCAATCAAAACATCTAACACCAGCCATTTTTTATATCAGCAGACCTCTTCTTTCTTCAGAAAACTCCAGATGATGCTATGGGGTTCACATGATCACTTTCAAAACACAATTTTCCAATAATCTTGGAACCAAAATACATTAGTCACAAAACACTTCAGCTGGGGGAAAGTTTGAGATCAATTTTGAATTTAGTTATATTATATTAAGTTAATTATGAGGTAATTTTGTACATGTAGGCTTAAATTATGAAACATGACTTTAAATATTTTATTAAATCACAAAATAATGAATAATTATTTAAAATTTAAATTTTCTGAGGGGTGATAATGAAATAAATAACTAAAATAAGCAAAATAATAACATTTAACTAAAAGGAAAAAACATGTGACAAAATATTTGATAGGCCTATATGCTTGAAACTTTAATTATTCTATTTATGCTATATCATATTGCGTGAAATGAATGAGTGATTATTGTTGAATGTTTATGAGTTGTCTCAATATCCCCTCAGAAACAATGATGGAATGAATGAAAATCATTATTTCGGTATGACAGTGAATAAACATGAAACACAAATATATGAATATTTATTAAATCTAAATGAATATAAACATATGGAATGAAACTTAGAATGAAACATAACAAAACATGGGAAGAGAACACACAAGTAAACAATTAATTAAGACAACACATATTGAATAAGTAAGGGAATATTGGTCATTTATATTTGTGATGGTTGGGGTCCGAAATGTTTTGCACTGTTCAAAATTCGCGGCACTGCACTGAGAAAAGAGGAAAAAGTGTTCATGCGTGACACCTTGCTGTACAATTTTCACAGTCACTTTATCCCCTCCTATCGTTTAATATAATTGAATATTAAAATTCACTTAAAAGTTTATCTAGCAGTTTATTTAAGGGTAGAATTCATATATTTATTTATTTTGTGGAGAATGTTTTACAAGGGATTAAAACTTACTATGGAGTATGTACACTGATGTGATGATGTTACTGAAGTCGGTTCTTTTAATGATGTAAAGTTAATAGATGATGTGGATGTCCTCAGGGGTTCAAAGGTTGTATGTATCTTTTCATAGACGAAACGTGGAATGGGCCGAAAGTATGCCGGTCGTCTAAACTGTTGATGTGATAAGTGGACGGGACATGTATTGCGTTTAAAATTTTGTGGGTTCTCAGAGAATGTTGATATACATTACACAAACCAGGTTCATTAGAGAATAAATAGCTATATTTTAACAATAAATCACTTAATTGTTGCTTCTGTTCATCATTGATAATACCATTATTATTATTTAAGGATTCCATTACTATGTTTGGAGAAATTTCACTAACCACTCGATTTATACTATTGGTAGACCCGTATTGATTACTATTATTTATATTATCATGATTATTATTTTGCCTATGGCCATTATTAGTTATTAAATAACATAAAATTCCAACTTCGTTTACCTTGCCGAACTTCAATATGACATTATTGTTATTAATGTTTAATTTAATTTGTTCATTATTAAAGTCCATAACCAGTTCCCATTCGCTAAGCACATCTGTTCCGAGTATTAGAGGTCTAATTAAATTCGGTATTAATAAAATTTGAACATGAGTAGTGTAGTCTTGTATAGTTAGAGGAATCATTACTATGTGTGATACTCTTCGTGATTTATCATTGGTGGCTGTCTTGATATATGTGTTAGTTACTGGCAATTGTTCATGTTTACCTATTTTGATTTGATTTTCCATATACCATTGCTCTGACATACATGATACGTTGGATCCTGTGTCAACTAAAGCCTTTAAATGTATTTGATTAATTTGGATGGGAATTTCTGGGCATGCTATGAATTGCTTCTCTTCTTGATTTGGGGTAGTTTCAGTTTCCTCAGATAATAAAAATTCATGATCACAATAAATATTACTAACAATTAATTCATTTGTTAATGGTGGGGAAATGTTTTTGTTATTACTATTATTATTATTCTGATTAATATGATTATTAATGCAGTTTTGGTTAGGCCTTTGACATCCGAGATTCGTAGGTAGCACTGAAAATACTGAATTTAAATCACTATTTACATCATTAAAAGAAGGCCTCTGAGTAAGTCCAGTGCTTACGGGTTTAAAGATGGTTTTGATTGGTCTGGTGGATACTGACTTAAAGGCATGCTGCGCTCTGCGAGTGTGCTACACACTTGAGCCTGATCTCGAGTCGGATATTTTTTCTCTGCTGAATTAGGGTTATTATGGGGGTAATTCTTATTAGGGAATGGTGGGCTGTTTCTTTCGTTCCTGTAATTGTTGTTTTGGTTGTGGTTATATTGTTGTTGTTGGTTAGTTGATCTATTATTTGTGTATGAGTTTTGGTTTCCGGAGTTGTTGTGGTATTGGTGTGGGTTATTTCCTGGTTGGTATGCCCGATAGTCGAAATTGTGTCTCGGATTGTATGAGTTAGATCCTTGGTGCTGGTGATTGTTACGGTGGTCATAGTTTTGTGAATTATCACGGCTAAAGTGTCGTTTATCTCGGTTTGACGAGTTTGGGACATTTTGATGGGAATTTTCTTTTGGTTTCCTCAGGTCTTCTCGTTGGAGTAACTCCGCAAAATCACCGATTGTGGTTATGTTCTGAACTCTACGAGCATCTTGTATAAGATCATTGAAATGTTCCGCGAGACATGTGACTATTTCTTCTTCGCTTAGTGAGGGTGTGAAGGATTGTAAAGTAATAACACGTTCGATAAAATATTCTGAACGAGTCAGTGTCCCATTAGGTCGGTATTTTTCACTTTCAAGGCGTTGCCTAATGTGTTTCTGAACTTCCCGATTCCAATACTTATTTTCGAACGCGATTTGAAAATCCTCCCAAGACTTAATGTCGTCCTTGATAAGGCAAAACCAACGTGAAGCGTGTTGTTCTAAGCTGTTACCAATTAGATCGATTAGATACTCGTGTTTACTTTGTTGGGGTGGGAGTTGTAGCGATCCTCGGTCATAATATTTTCTTAGTTTAGCTAAATATTCTTTCGGGTTGTGTGATCTACCATGAAATTTAGGTAATGTCATGTCCGGTACAAGGCCAGAGTTCCCATTGCAAGTAATATAAATGTTTGACGGGTATGTGGCATGATGTGTGCTAATACGGTGTTCTAAATCTTCGATCTTTGATTCATGAGTTTGTATTGATTGATTTAATTCATGAAGTTTAGATGTGTTCTCATTAATTAGGGCCTGGTTTGCTTTTATGTTAGGCATTAGTGCTTCTTGTACTTTATTTGTTTGGGATTGAACGCTGTGATTAATGTATTTTATGTTTTCATTCTGAATTTGTTTGATTTGGGTGCTGGTATTGTAGCAGTGTTCTTGTAATTTAGATGTGAGTTGATTTTCGATTTTACATGTTTTATGATTAATTTGTTCTGTTAGGGATTTTTCTTGTTTAGTTAAATCGAGAATTAAGTGTTGTCGAATTTCAGTTTCACAGTTTTCAAACTTAGTTTCGATTTCTTGTTTAATTTTCTTGAGCTTGTTAGTATGTTCTTGTTGAGTGTCACGGATCTGTGTTAATTCTGTTTGAACAGTTTCTTGATTGTGGCGTAAATTTTTAATTTGGTCTTCAAAGATGTGGATTATTTCAGATTTTAATTCCGTTTTGAGGGATTCACAATGTGATTTTAGTTCAGATTTAAATAAGGCACGGTTAGTTTCTATTTTGATTTCAAGGGCAGATTTTAGCGATGCGTTGTTACTTTCTATTTTAGCCTCAAGGGACGCACTGTTAATTTCTAAAAGCGCAGCAATTTGTCGTAATAGGTCACTATTTTGTCTGTTTTGAGACGTTCCGTGTTCCGAGGCAGCCGTGGAAATGGGCGATTCAGGTGTATGTGTTGTGTTGTCGGTAG
Source organism: Allygus modestus (assembly GCA_963675035.1). NCBI lineage: Eukaryota > Metazoa > Arthropoda > Insecta > Hemiptera > Cicadellidae > Allygus > Allygus modestus. Next base: position 57,716,273 of record OY776114.1, read on the forward strand.
TTCCGTTGTCCACCGTTACGTGTTGTGCAGCGCTAGTTGCTGGGAGAGAGGGACCTGAGCGAATGTGTGAGTCAGCCGAATCCGAGATGTTTACGTTTTTGCTAATGTCAGTACTGTCTGCTGTTAAAGGGCCTACTCGTGTTATTAACATCACAAAATCATTTGGGGTTTCATCGTCACTTAGGGGCTCATTAAATAACGCAAAACTGTCGTGGGAGCTATTGTCCGAAGTATCATTGGTTGATGAATGTTCGATATGTGGTATGGGTGTTGTGTTGTCAGATTTAAGGTTAAGTTCACTTTCACCGCCTACACTTTGAGATTCTAATGTTACATTTGCTCGTCGTAGGGACCTAACATTTGGGTTATTTTCTAAGTTCTTTGCTGATGGTTTGGGGTTGGGACGTAAATTATAACCTTCAGACATGGTGGATAACTTAGCTTAACAAGGTAGGTAAACAAATATAGGTTAAATCTATACTATTTCTAGTTAAAATTACCTCATCAAAGTTATTCTGATTACTTTAAGCCTCACGAATTGGGCGCCATTGAAACAAAACTAACACTATTACAGCTCTCTTGAATAATTTTTGGTTAATAACAATCGACTGTTCGACTAAGAGTTCATTGTAAATACAGTAATAATTCCCTTTCAACTATTCGTAACTTGATCCTTGATTAGATGACTAAATTCACAGGTTTACTATTTAGGCCTAACAGCTGTTTTATCTAAATTAAAATGAAAACTCATAAATACAATTAACAAAGTAATGGTGGACATTTATTCATTATTATTTTACATTTATAGATTGCAGACAAATTATGGTTAAATGAATAAGGGTTACAATAGATGTACAATGTTGGGGAGAGAAAATAAGATTATAAGAATGTAATTTTCAATTTAGATGATATCAAAGTCCAAAGTATTATACACAGCTATATTTCATAAAGATGATAATTTATAACATGAGTCATTTATAATACAGGGTCGGGGTGATCGTGCTGAGGCTTAAAGGTCAGAATAACTTTGTTTCATATGAATAAAAATCATTAGAAATTTAAAAAAAAGTCCAATTTATGTGAATTTAAACTATTCGATAAAAATTTACTATTGATCTATAATTATGGTTGTGGGATCTTGAGGTGTATAATTTAAAGTTCAAAATGGCAGCTTCTTCTTGAAATTTAGGCTGAGGGCCTAGTTAAGTTTTTGAAGTTATTTTTGCCCAAATAAATAAAGTATCTTCTTGATTAACTTAGGTTGAGAACTTGTATTAAATTTTGATTAAACAAATCGTTGATAAAGAGGAATTGATTTTTTTGTTTTGTTTAAAGTCCTAGGGATTGTAAGTTGCTATATAGGTTGTAAGTGGTTCCAGATAGGTAGTTTAAAAAAATGGAAAGATCTCACCACACAGACAATTTCTTCACTCAAGAGTCTGCTCTTCACGAATCTTGATGGGCTAAATAAGGGTTGCTCTGAGTTTCGCAGGTTACAGAAAAAAACTTTTTAAAAGGGGAAATTCATTTGCATGAGACAATGCTCAATCAAAACATCTAACACCAGCCATTTTTTATATCAGCAGACCTCTTCTTTCTTCAGAAAACTCCAGATGATGCTATGGGGTTCACATGATCACTTTCAAAACACAATTTTCCAATAATCTTGGAACCAAAATACATTAGTCACAAAACACTTCAGCTGGGGGAAAGTTTGAGATCAATTTTGAATTTAGTTATATTATATTAAGTTAATTATGAGGTAATTTTGTACATGTAGGCTTAAATTATGAAACATGACTTTAAATATTTTATTAAATCACAAAATAATGAATAATTATTTAAAATTTAAATTTTCTGAGGGGTGATAATGAAATAAATAACTAAAATAAGCAAAATAATAACATTTAACTAAAAGGAAAAAACATGTGACAAAATATTTGATAGGCCTATATGCTTGAAACTTTAATTATTCTATTTATGCTATATCATATTGCGTGAAATGAATGAGTGATTATTGTTGAATGTTTATGAGTTGTCTCACACATCCTCCTAAGCTTACAATGCGCAACATTGCCATCCCAATACTGCATTTAAAAAGAACCAGGTGCATCAGAACAGCAAAAAAAAACTGAAAATTTGTAATTTTGCTAAAAAGTCACAAATTTTTGTTTCAACTGCCACGCTCCAGGGGAGTGGTCTATGTTAGCTAGCTCAGGGTTGGGGTCGAGGTCAGAACTCAAGCTATGAAGAGGGCGCCACCTCATTTGCTAAGTCGTAGACAGGATCGGAAAATGAGGAAATTATCCTGACAGCGAAGAGTTGTAGTAGCTCGGCTGGTTCCGTCGCTGGTATAGATGACTAGCAGCAAAACCCCAGAATTATTCCCATCACTAACCTTAACTTCCAATGTAATGAATAAACATGCCTTACCACATTTGCATAATATTTACCAATTCCTAACTACTCTCACTCAAGTTTGCCCTCTTTGAATTTACAAGACACACTTAATACTAACCAAATTTCAAAGGCATTATGTATACTTTATATAAAAGGAGAATCCTTTATCAAAAATTCAAGTGTACTCTCAAATGGAAACTATATTTGAAATTAAACCCAACGATTTGGTTCCAGTAAAGTTTGCAACAAAAGTCAACTATTTAAAAGAAAAAAACTACAAACATGGGCTACTAGGTCTATTATAAAATAATAAATCCAAATAATTTAAGAGAGAATTTAATTTATCAGTCAGGTTCCTTCTTGTTATCAGACAAGATAATACAGAATACAAACACTATAATCAGAAATTATTATCTCTTGATATGGTATTCAGGCCCAGTAATTATTATTGACCTTCCTTTGTCTGGGGACAAAACTCATAATAACTCACTTCCCAATATTTATACCAGAACACAGAATAATCCTTATACGGCAAATATATATATATGTTAACTAAACAAATTTTCAAAATCTTAGACTATTTCAAAATATACTCAACAATGTAACAATAAATGATCATTCGGTGGCCACCGGCTGAAACAAAGAACAACACATACATATCCCTGGACAATATTCAGTATTCAATATTCAATAAACAGCGGATCTTAATTACTACAACTATTATGCTTATATTGAAATATGAAGAGTATTGTGACATCAGTCACACTGCAGTCTTTCCTTGTCCGTGATGACACCACACACTAGAGTCTACATGGCCGTTCACAGAGTCCAAACGCTCCAGATATGACACTTCGTTGGAACATCAGTTCTGATAAGCTGATCAATACACATATGAAATAGTACAATACTATTACAATAGACTTATCGGTTTTGTAGTCTTGAAAAGGCCGGACGCAGACATCCGGTCGCACGTGAATCGAGAAGCGATAAGGGAGGGACGCGGGGACGCGGTCCACGCAGCGAGCACAGGGTCCACGGCGCAGAGACGGTGCGAATATCGCTAGGCGGCTCAGGGAACTCGCCAGCCGTAATGACAAGTCGGCGTAGTACCAGCACCCTCAAAAGTCTGTAACAATCCCCAAAATGTCCAGGACGATGAGAAGACGATGAGGGCACATCCACTTTTCTTGCAGGTCGCTCGCAAACTCTCACAGGAATATTTGGTTTCATGACTTATCGGGCAACACACGCCGCGCCGCAATCAGGTTGGCCATTCCTAAGATTCGCCGGCATTTGGAATTACCTCCAAGGGGTAGCGCCGGTAAAGGCAGCGGTGCAACATCTTAACATCCACGTATCACATAAAGTGGTAAGGGCAATTACGGGCGCGCTTCCGCAATTGAAAATCCATAATATATTGAGGGGATCAGTCTCAATTATTTCCCTGAGGCCACTCAATGTTCTTTGGGACGCTACAAACACCCCGCTACCTAAAGAAAATGTCCCACATTTTCTTCCGAATTAAGGGCGGTAAGGTTTAAGGTCTGAGACATGCCAACTTCCGGCAGGTTTGCCCTTTTCATCTACCAATTTGTACACCAGTTGTGATACCTTTTCTGCGATGGTGAAAGGTCCCACGAATCTAGGTGCGAGTTTGCTAGAGAAAAACTTTGATTTGTCTGATTGACTGAAATGACGTTTCCAGACCTGGTCAGAAACCTTGAAATGCATTTCTCTGCGTCGAAGATTGTAACACCGGCTATTCTTTTCATGACTCTTATCAAGTCGTTCCTTGACATATCCATACATTTTTTGTAATTCCTTTATCCTTTCACTATGGTTACTGTGGTCACTGACCTCAGGAAGTTCGTCCCTGGCACTCAGCAGAACATAACCATCACCCGAAGCTTTTGGCTCTCTCCCATACATGAGAAACGAGGGGCTGTATCCGGTTGTTTCGTTTACTGAAGTCCTTATGGCGAAACCTAAATGGGCTATCTTCTTATCCCAACAGCGGTGATCTTCTCCAACAAAGGCTCGGATCATACTGATGAGCGTACGATTAGTCCGTTCCGTTGGATTGGACTGCGGATGGCGACTTGGATTAAACAAGATTTTAACCTTGTACTCTTCGGCTAACTTCCTCAAAGGGCTTCCTATGAACTCCGAACCGTTGTCACAGACAAAATATCGAGGGACTCCTAAAGTCATAAAAACTTGTTCTTCAACAATGGTTGTTACAACTTGTGAAGTGGCTGACCTTATTGGAAACAACAATACATATTTATAAAACAGATCCGTAATAACCAGAATGTATTTGTTCCCTTTTAAATATCGGGGGAGGGGCCCCAACAAATCGGCACTTATCATTTCCCAAGGTTGGTCGACCCCTCTTCTAGCACCCATCAGTCCGAATGGTTGGTTTTGGTCATATTTCGTTTGCTGGCACGTATGACATCGGGTGATGTACGTATATACATCCTTACTCATCTTGGGCCAATAGTAAGTCTGCTTCAGCTTTTGGAAAGTCTTGAATATCCCTAGATGTCCAGCCGTCGGTCTATCATGATATTCCTGAAGAATAGAGGCACGAAGATCCTTGGGGACTACCATTTTCCAAGCTTTAGTTTCACAATCTAGAGGTCTATTCCCCGGGCAAAATTTCCAGAGGCAACTGTCTTCCACTCTCCAGGAAGGGTATTGATTTGGCTTCTGTTTCACGTGTTCTCGCATCCTTAAGAACCATTTGTCCTTTTCTTCTAAGGGTATCTGCAAGATATTAACTTGAGGGGTAGTTTCCATGGCCGTTCTAGAAAGAAGATCCGGGACAACATTCTCTTTCCCCTTACGGTGAACAACTGTGAAGTCAAATGCCTGAAGTCGCAGAGCCCAACGGGCAAGTCTGCCTTGAGGTTCCTTCAGATTGTGCAGCCACAGCAAGGAGTAATGATCTGTTACGACTGTAAATCGTGTTCCCTCCACATAGGCCCGGAATTTTTCAACTGCCCAAACCACTCCCAAACACTCTCTTTCCGTGGCGGAGAACTTTTGTTCACTCCTTGACAGGGTACGACTAGCGTACGCGATGACAACTTCACCACTAGTCACCACTTGACTCAGTACGGCCCCCAGTCCGATTCCAGATGCGTCGCAGGAAATAATAAATGGCTTTTCAAAATCAGGGCAACTAAGAATGGGTGATTTCACCAAGTATCCACGTATGTCCTTGAAAGCTTCTTGTGCCTCAGGTGTCCATTTAAAAGATTTACTTTTCCTGAGTAAATTGGTTAAGGGGTACATTCTTGAGGCGAAATTCGGTATAAATCTTCTATACCACCCGGCAGTCCCACAAAACTGTCGAACTTCCTTCTGATTCTTGGGAGTCGGTACTTCAAGTATTGCTTTTACCTTTTCCGGATCAACTCTCAGACCTTCCTTGTCAACTACATAGCCAAGATACTTTAACTCGGGCCGGCATAATTTGCATTTATCTCTATTCAGGGTAAGTTTGGCATCCTTAAGTTGCTTTAAGATTTCTTCCAAGACCTTCAAATGAAGTTCAAAAGTTGGTGTAACTGCGATGATATCATCTAAGTACACGAATACGTGGGGTTCAAATTCGGGGCCCAGAACATTGTCAATGAATCTTTGCCAGGTTGCGGGAGCATTGTGCAACCCGAACGGCATAGTAGTAAACTGGAAAAGACCACGGTTGGGGATTGCAAACGCCGTCTTTTCTTTGCTAGACTCCTCAAGCGGAATTTGCCAGTAGGCATGTTTGATGTCTAAAGAAGAGAGATATCTGGCATCTCTAAGCCGATCCAAAATAGCTGTTACTCTGGGCAAGGCGTAAGCATCACGCTTCGTTACCTGATTAACCTTCCTGAAATCTACCGTAAATCTTTTTGACCCATCTGGCTTATCAATTAAAATAATTGGGGAGGACCATGGACTTTTAGAAGGTTCTATAAGACCTAGTTCTAACATCCTGTCGACCTCTTCATTTATAAGATTTTGCCAAGCCGGTGAAACAGAATAATACCGTTGCTTGATGGGAGCAGCGTTGCCCGTATCAATTACATGCTTAACATGGTCGGTGCAACCCAGGGTTTTTCCTGGCTTATCATCTCCCAGATAACGGTCAATTAGGTCTTGGAGTTGCTTTGCTTCCTCTTCATTCAGGTGTTCTTGAGGACGAATTCCTTCCTTGGCCTCAATAATCATCAATGTAGGAGCAAACTCCCATGTTTTGTTATGTAAACTAGTCACAATCTGCATCCGTTCCCAGAAATCTATTCCTAGGATCAAGCTTTGCTTTAATGAAGGAACAACTAAAACTGATATCTCTCTTGTGCAACCCTCCAGTGTAACAGGGACTACAATCCTTACTAATATCTTGTGTTTCTTTTGGTCTGCCGTCTCAACATATTTAGCTCCGTACTCCTTGATTTTAGCCGGAAATTGATTTACTATCAACATACCATATTCTCCTATAATGGTGTTAGAAGCGCCCGAGTCCAACAGTGCCTTAAATAGTCTTCCAAAAATTTAAACATTTAAATAAGGTCTGGGGTCATTTCCCTCGCAGTGAATCATGTAATTGATTTTGACCACCTTCATAAGATCTTGGGAGTCAGCAACATACTCATTACTGGCCCCCATCCTTACAAGTTTTTTGGCCTAGAATTGCAGATCGGACAGTCAGATTTCTTAGTATTGGGATTTCCACAGGTGAAGCAGAATTTTCCCCTCTCCTTTCGACATTGTGAAAATTTATGGCCTTCCATAGAACAATTCCAGCATTTGATTGGAGGTGGCCTCTTCTCCAGTCCCCGTTGTTCATGCAACGTCGAAATTTTACTTCTGAACTCATTGGTTTTCCCCAGTGTTCTTGAACGTTGACCTCCACTGTGGTAGGCTAAGTCAGGTTCAAGGGTTTTGACATTTCTTGCAGTCGAATTTTGATACGAGGAACGAAGTCTCCCTAGAGCCTTCCGACCCATTTCTCGAAGCTCATCCGTATCTCTTATGTTGAACATACATAGTTTTTCTTGAAGATAAGGATTCAAGTTTTTGAGGAATTGTTGAAGTTTCATACCTTCAGGAACTTGCTCAGCCATCCGTCCGTACAATCCTCCCATTGGAGCAAGGTACATATCTATCGGCTCATTTTCTCCTTGAGTACGATTCATTATTTCTTGAAGAAGCATGTAGTCATAGTCGGACTCTGAAATACGGTTTTCATTTCCAAACATAAGTCGGCCCACGTTTTGATTCTATTGGTGGTAGATCTGTACCATATTAGAGCGGTGCCAGCAAACAAATCCACTGCGTATTCGAATAACTCCTGTTCACTAACCCCTCTAGCTCTTCTGAGCTCTTCTACACGCTCTAAAAATGATCCTACACTTTGGCCTGGTTCGTTGTCAAATTTCAATCCCCACTTGTATACTGGAATGGATTTTCCCCTAGAATACTGTGCTGGTGACTGTGATCTTGAAGGTTCTTCATGGTGTAGTGGTGGTCTAATCTGCAAGGTTGGCGGCATAGGGAAAATATGGTTAGTTGAGGTCAGATTTCCTGCTGCTGGTGGTCGCTGATCAGATTCCTTATGTTCCTCGATCATTTTTTCAATATCTGAACCTTCTTCTTCTGATGACTTAGAATCTTCTTCGGGTTTGTCCCCAATGAAAGTTTCCAAGAGGGTTTTAGTCCTTTGTAATAATTCGCATTTCCTTTTTTCTGGTTCCTCGTCAAGAGATGCGGCAACTGGAATCCTTTCAATACGGTAATATAGGTGCCAATCTCTAGCTACCAATCTGTTATATTCATCCTTCTTGCCTCCTTCGTAGTCCGCCATGAGGGACTCCAAAACTATATATTTGTCGTTGCATTCTTTAAGTTCTGCTTTAGTATCTAATTCATTCACAATTTTTTTGTCTGTTGGAGTATTGGCCGCTAAACACTGAGACAACCTTTTTCGCAATTCGTTAGCGTTCCCCTCAGTAGATAAGCCCCTTATCTTCAATTCGTAGGCAACCTCACTTTTCCTTAAGTGATAAACGTTATGAGACATCGTAGATACCAGATTATACAGAGATACAGATAAGTACATGTACAACCCAATGCTTACTGGTAAATAACAAAATAATTATTTTGTTTTAATTTTGATAAATTCTAGAGAGCAAATATTCCTAATAAAATGTTGAAGTCAAATGTCCATTACATTTCTCCACAAGCCCCACGTTCGGAAGCCATTTGCCACGCTCCAGGGGAGTGGTCTATGTTAGCTAGCTCAGGGTTGGGGTCGAGGTCAGAACTCAAGCTATGAAGAGGGCGCCACCTCATTTGCTAAGTCGTAGACAGGATCGGAAAATGAGGAAATTATCAGCAAAACCCCAGAATTATTCCCATCACTAACCTTAACTTCCAATGTAATGAATAAACATGCCTTACCACATGTGCATAATATTTACCAATTCCTAACTACTCTCACTCAAGTTTGCCCTCTTTGAATTTACAAGACACACTTAATACTAACCAAATTTCAAAGGCATTATGTATACTTTATATAAAAGGAGAATCCTTTATCAAAAATTCAAGTTTACTCTCAAATGGAAACTATATTTGAAATTAAACCCAACGATTTGGTTCCAGTAAAGTTTGCAACAAAAGTCAACTATTTAAAAGAAAAAAACTACAAACATGGGCTACTAGGTCTATTATAAAATAATAAATCCAAATAATTTAAGAGAGAATTTAATTTATCAGTCAGGTTCCTTCTTGTTATCAGACAAGATAATACAGAATACAAACACTATAATCAGAAATTATTATCTCTTGATATGGTATTCAGGCCCAGTAATTATTATTGACCTTCCTTTGTCTGGGGACAAAACTCATAATAACTCACTTCCCAATATTTATACCAGAACACAGAATAATCCTTATACGGCAAATATATATATATATGTTAACTGAACAAATTTTCAAAATCTTAGACTATTCCAAAATATACTCAACAATGTAACAATAAACGAGTTTGCACGCAGCACGCTGACGTGAGGGAAGTGAATTTCTACATACAAACTTTTAAAATTCAAAATTAGTGTGAAAACATAAATTTGTCCAATTTTTATTGAAATCTGAAAACATTGATTTTTTTGGCTGTTCTGATACTCCTGGTTTCATTTACTTGCAAAGCTGGGAATACAATTTTGCGCATTATAAGGTTAGCAGAAGGTCCAGGCAGGCTTGAAAGTAGACGTGAGGTTGCTGGGGATAATAAAAGTACTCTAACAAAGGAATAACAGGCTTTTCTAGTGTAAAACCCCCCATAAGACAACGTACTGTGTTTAGCCAATACACATTTTTTTTAATAACTCGGTAAATATTTATGCTAGAATGACGAGAGAGGGCTTACAACTTTCGCCTCTCTTATTCCCATCTTTTTACATGCATTAATTTTACATCTGGGGCTTTTCTGACCCTTTTTGGGCCCGAAAACTCGAAATTTTAGAGATTAATCCCCAAAAAATGGGTTTAGAGTTTTCCGATTGTTTTGCCCAACGAACTTGTCGAACAGATTATAGAAAGGAACGTCCCTACCAAATTTGAAGTAAATCGGACAAAAAATGTGGCCGCTAGAGTGCAAACACATATATATATGTCTATATATATATATATATATATATATATATATATATATATATATATATATATACATATATATATATAATTTTGAACGACCCCCCAAAACGTGTTCAGGGGGTCACGTTAGGAACTTCTATGGTGGTCCCGGGCTTAAGTTTCACCGTGCGGGTCATGCTAATAGTTCACTTTCCAAAGGAAATTCACTAATGATCATTCGGTGGCCACCGGCTGAAACAAAGAACAACACATACATATCCCTGGACAATATTCAGTATTCAATATTCAATAAACAATGGATCTTAATTACTACAACTATTATGCTTATATTGAAATATGAAGAGTGTTGTGACACCAGTCACACTGCAGTCTTTCCTTGTCCGTGATGACACCACACACTAGAGTCTACAGGGCCGTTCACAGAGTCCAAACGCTCCAGATATGACACTTCGTTGGAACATCAGTTCTGATCAGCTGATCAATACACATATGAAATAGTACAATACTATTACAATAGACTTATCGGTTTTGTAGTCTTGAAAAGGCCGGACGCAGACATCCGGTCGCACGTGAATCGAGAAGCGATAAGGGAGGGACGCGGGGACGCGGTCCACGCAGCGAGCACAGGGTCCACGGCGCAGAGACGGTGCGAATATCGCTAGGCGGCTCAGGGAACTCGCCAGCCGTAATGACAAGTCGGCGTAGTACCAGCACCCTCAAAAGTCTGTAACAATCCCCAAAATGTCCAGGACGATGAGAAGACGATGAGGGCACATCCACTTTTCTTGCAGGTCGCTCGCAAACTCTCACAGGAATACTTGGTTTCATGACTTATCGGGCAACACACGCCGCGCCGCAATCAGGTTGGCCATTCCTAAGATTCGCCGGCATTTGGAATTACCTCCAAGGGGTAGCGCCGGTAAAGGCAGCGGTGCAACATCTTAACATCCACGTATCACATAAAGTGGTAAGGGCAATTACGGGCGCGCTTCCGCAATTGAAAATCCATAATATATTGAGGGGATCAGTCTCAATTATTTCCCTGAGGCCACTCAATGTTCTTTGGGACGCTACAAAACCCGTTATTTGATTTTTTAAAGTTTTTTTTGGGGAAATTCACTTCACTTCCCTAACGTCAACGTGCTGCGTTTGAACTCGTTTTACAATAGTTTAAATGAAATACTTCCATTTTTGATGGGTCTAATCCCCAGGAAAAATGTACTGTAATTTTATTGCACGAGTAATATAAACATAACAATAGCAATCTGTATGCATATGCATATGTTATCTTTGTTTAGTTTGTGCCTTGGTTTGAAGTTGTTCAAACATTTAAAATAAAAGGCTTTTATAATGTGAAACTCCCTTAAGACAACGTACAGTGTTTAGTCGATACACATTTTATTTTAATAACTCGGTAAATTGTTATGCTAGAATGACGAGGGATGGCTTAAAACCTTTGCCTCACTAATTCCCATCTTTTTACATGCATTAGTGTTCCATTCGGGGCTTTTCTGAACATCATTTTTGCAACCATTTAACTCCCTAACAGGTGTCTGCAATGTGTTCAGGCACATGGCACAGCATCGGGATGATGGGCGATGAGTTTATTCTTATTCGCATTAGTAAAAGCGCAATCTTTAAAGTGTAACGCACACAATTTCCTATTTTAAGTTTTTTTTGTCTGGTAAGTCTGCAAAGTCATCCCGTCAACAATTGACAATCCTCGCGCAAAATCTATAATTAAAAATATGGTTTTAAGGATTAATGTTTCACCAACGTTAAAACTATGTTCAACCGTTCAATTAACATTACAAATTCACTTTTAGCGAATTTCCCCTATATAGGAAAGAAGCTATTACCGTAGGTCTCATGGTAAGACTTAAGCCCGAGACCATGATAACTTTTTGTTTTAAGGTCCCCAGATGCCAAAAACACTATTCGTTCAAATTTATATACATGTATGTATATATATATATATATATATATATATATATATATATATATATATATATATATGTATATGTATATATAATATGTGTCCGTTAACACGATAACTTGAGTAAAAAACTCAATTTGATGAAATTTGGCTCAAATGTGTAAAATGACATTCATGACTTTTAAGTTCGAAAACCAGAAAAATCGGACCCTGGGAAGGGGGGTTTATGGGGATTTTAAATTTTCCAAAAATCAGTTTTTGCATTTTCACCCTAATATTTTTTAAAACTTAATTTTGGTTTTGACCATGTTATAGAGCTTAAAAAACAAATAATATAGTATTTTGAATTATTAACCTAGGTTAAGTGGTTGCAGAGAAAATCCAAAAAACCTACTCATAAAATCTCCCAAGTTAATCTTATTGGAAAAAGGTTTTTGGCTTTTCCTCAGTTTATTTTAATATAAACTTAACATTTGCTTTTACCAATCTGTTCAGTTCCACAAAACAATCATTTTGGTGTATAAATTGTGATTCTACGTCTTACCGTTGCAGAGATATTCAAAGTGCTAAACACAGTACGTTGTCCAATGTTATCCTTATGGAGAATAAATAAAATTTGATATCTCGATTATTTATGAATGTATGTTGATGAAACTTGGTATGTGGCTTCACATAGTACTGGTTTATTGATATTTGCACAAAAAATTGATTTTTTGTTGATTATTCCCGTAGCAGCAAACCTGCGTATTCAGCCCCCATGTTATTCTTATGGAGAATAAGTCAAATGTAATGACTCCCTTAGTTATGAACATAAATTAATAAACTTGGTATGTAGCTTCACTTGGTTGAGTTATATTGATAATTATATAAAAACCCTTTTTTTTGTTCCTTGTTGCAGCAAACCTGCTTTCTCAGCCCCCATTATATTCTAATGTAGAATAACTAGAATGTTATATAGCGCTTATTTATGATTTAATATTGATGAAACTTGGTATGTGGCTTCGCCTAGTTAAATTCTATTTATATTTGCATAAAAACCAATTGTTTGTATTCCTTGTTTCAGCAAACCTACGTACTCTTTACCAATGTTATTCTTATGGTGAATAATTAAAATCACTTATATGTGAATATATTTTTATGAAACTTGGTATGCGGGTTTATGTGGTATTAAGACATATATTAGGCATTGGAAATTCGCTGAGTACGCAGGTTTGCTGCGACGGGGGTATTTTAATATCCTCAATGTCGCGAATTGTTGCCATACTAACATATTCTGACATATGGTGTGGAAATATTATTTTTAACTATTAATAGAGCTAAGAATTTTCCTACAAAATGACAGATTTTTAATAGGCTAAATGTACGTAATACAAACGTTTCCTTTACCAATTGATAATGTTTTAAAGTGATTGTTAAGTCCTTCTAAAAACGAGGGAAAACTGTATCAGCTATAATAAATAAAACATCAAGTCTATTACAACTTTGCAATTTTTTAATACATAATTCAATGTTTATAATTAAGAAAAAAATATATGTTAAAACAGAAAATCAATAACATATCTTATACAGTATATCTAACGAGGGCCCTTTTTCTTTACATAGGTTTTCTCCTGGATTTCATAATTGAGAAACCCTCTATTCCCTACTAAAGGTTTGTTTATTTAAATAGCTTGTTTAATTGACAGAACCTCTTTAAAGTTTCTAAACTCACAATCCGTATTTTTATTAATCCCTCTGTGTTACAGAGGAATTAATAAGAAAGCGTCTGTAAGCGTCTATAGTAAAAAATCGTCAACGTTATAGCTGTCTCGATCCTTCGATCGAGGTGTCATTTTAGCGAATTTCCCCTATAGGGAAGAAGCAATTACCGTAGGTCTCATGGTAAGACTTAAGCCCGAGACCATGATAACTTTTCATTTTGAGGTCCCCAGATGCCAAGAACACCATTAGTTCAAATTGTTATATATGTATATATATGTGTATGTCCGTAAGCACGATAACTATCGTAAAAAAGGTCCGATCTTAATGAAATTTGGTACAAATGTGTAAAGTACCATTTATTTGAACGAGTTCGAAAACCAGATTAATCGCATCATCCGAAGGGGGGTTTTGTACCCCACAAATTTTTTTGGGGTTTTCACTTGTAATTTTAATTTAAATCAAATTTTAATTTATACCATTGAATTCAGATTTAAAAACAAACAATTTGGTATTTTGATCATTGCTCTACGTCAATTTGTTATCGAGATATTGAAAGTGCTAAACACAGTACGTCGTCTAATGTTATTCTTATGGAGAAAAAGAAAAATTGTATGTCTCGCTTATTTATGAACATAAACTGGTGAAATTTGGTATATGGCTTGATCTGGTTGTGGTTTATTGTTGTTTGCACAAAAAAATTTTCGCCTATGGTTCCTGTAGCAGCAAACCTAGGTACTTGGTCCCCATGTTATTCTTATGGAAAATACTTAAAATGTTATATATCGCTTATTTATGAATGTATATGGATGAAACTTGGTATGTGACTTCACTAAGATGAGATATTGATATTTGCATAAAAACCCATTATTTTGTGTGCCTTGTTGCAGCAAACCTGCGTACTCATCCCCAATGTTATTCTTATGGAGAATAATTAATATTTTAAATATCGCTTGTTTGTGAATACATTTCTTATGAATCCTGTTAAGTGTTTTAATGTGTTATGTTATATACTCATTGGAAATTCGCTGAGTATGCAGGTTTGCTGCGACGGGGGTATTTTCCCACTCAATGGGGTTGTCACTAACAATACAAATTATATAAGTTTATATTGAACTTGTTTGTGTATTACCGAAAGTTTGTTATCACCACTAAATATAAAATTATCCGCTTCAGAGGAACTTGTTGCTAGATCATTATTTGTATTGTTTAAATAACGGTTGTATTGTCGGTGACGTTGTCCTGTTCCCAATATGATCAGCCCTCTACACCACTGTCGGTGACGTTGTACTGTTCCCAAGATGATCAGCCCTCTACACCACTGTCGGTGACGTTGTACTGTTCCCAAGATGATCAGCCCTCTACACCACTGTCGGTGACGTTGTACTGTTCCCAAGATGATCAGCCCTCTCCACCACTGTCGGTGACGTTGTACTGTTCCCAAGATGATCAGCCCTCTCCACCACTGTCGGTGACGTTGTACTGTTCCCAAGATGATCAGCCCTCTACACCACTGTCGGTGACGTTGTACTGTTCCCAAGATGATCAGCCCTCTACACCACTGTCGGTGACGTTGTACTGTTCCCAAGATGATCAGCCCTCTCCACCACTGTCGGTGACGTTGTACTGTTCCCAAGATGATCAGCCCTCTCCACCACTGTCGGTGACGTTGTACTGTTCCCAAGATGATCAGCCCTCTCCACCACTGTCGGTGACGTTGTACTGTTCCCAAGATGATCAGCCCTCTCCACCACTGTCGGTGACGTTGTACTGTTCCCAAGATGATCAGCCCTCTACACCACTGTCGGTGACGTTGTACTGTTCCCAAGATGATCAGCCCTCTCCACTCCCACGGATTTTTCCAAGAGGTTTAAAAAAACTGTCAACATTCTTCTAATGGTTTTTAAAAGGATAGTTTATTTTTTACGTTTTTCACTTGCAATTTTGTGGTAGCCTGAACGGACTAAGCTTCCGACATGTATCACTCACTGTCATTGGCATGAATTGTAAGATTTCAGATATAAGTGAGAAAATGCAAAGTAAACTCCCTTTCCCTTTTTTAGCGAATTTCCCCTATAGGGAAGAAGCTATTACCGTAGGTGGCATGGTAAGACTTAAGCCCGAGACCATGATAACTTTTCGTTTTGAGGTCCCCAGATGCCAAAAACACTATTCGTTCAAATTTATATATATGTGTGTGTGTGTGTGTGTGTGTGTGTGTGTGTGTGTCCGTTACCGCGATAACTTTTGAAAGAAACACCCGATTTTGATGAAATTTGGCACAAATGTGGAGAGTAGGATTTATGGCTTTAAGTTCAAAAACCAGATCGATCCACTATGGGGAGGGGGTTTTATGGGGGTTTATAGTTTTCCAAAAATCGTTTTTTTGCAAATTTGACCCCAAAATATTAAAAACACTCACTTTTGGTTGTATCCATTTTATAGAGCTTAAAATAACAAATAATTTAGTATTTTTAATCATTAACCTAGGTTAAGTGGTTGCGGAGAAAATCCAAAAAAACGTGTCCCATGTTAATCTTATGGGAAAAAGGTTTTTAGATTTTTCTCAGATAGTTTTACTAAAAACTTCACATTTCTATTCATTAATGTGTTTAGCTCAACGAAACAAACATTTTGGTGTTTTAATCGTTGTTCTACGTCCAACCGTTGCAGAGATATTCAAAGTGCTAAACACAGTACGTTGTCCAATGTTATCCTAATGGAGAATAAATAAAATTCTATATCTCGATTATTTTTGAATGTATATTGATGAAACTTGGTATGTGGCTTCAACTAGTTGTGGTATATTGATATTAGCACAAAAAACAAGTTTTTTGTTGATAGTCCCTGTAGCAGCAAACCTGCATACTCGGCCCCCATGTTATTCATATGGAGAATAAGTAAAGTTGTATATCTCCCTTAATTATGAACCTACATTAAGAGAACTTGGTATGTAGCTTCACCTGGTTCAGTTGTACATATTGATAATTGCAAAAAAATCTTCCTCGTTGCAGCAAACCTGCGTCCTCAACCCTAATGTTATTCTTATGGAGAATAAATAAAATGCTATATACCACTTATTTATGGTATACGTCACTTATTCTTGTGAAACTTGGTAAATAGCTCTATCTAGTAGTGAGTCACATATATATATATGCATTGGAAATTCGCTGAGTACGCAGGTTTGCTGCGACGGGGGTATTTTTAGACTTGCCGCCCCCAGACTGTGCCGCCCCTAGGCACGTGCCTAGTGTGCTTAGTGGGAAATACGTCCCTGGCGGGATGGCCGCGACAAGCAGGTAGTTTAAACATAAGTATAAAATAATGTTTTTTTAGTGAATTTCCTTTGGAAAGTGAACTATTAGCATGACCCGCACGGTGAAACTTAAGCCCGGGACCACCATAGAAGTTCCTAACGTGACCCCCTGAACACGTTTTGGGGGGGTCGTTCAAAATGTTATATATATATATATATGTATATGCACTCTAGCGGTCGCATTTTTTGTCCGATTAACTTAAAATTTGGTAGGGACGTTCCTTTCTGCAATCAGTTGGACAAGTTCGTTGGGCAAAACAATCGGAAAACTCTAAACCCCTTTTTTAGGGATTAATCTTTCAAATTTCGAGTTTTTGGGCCCAAAAAGGGTCAGAAAAGCCCCGGATGTAAAATTAATACATTCAAAAAGATGGGAATTAGTGAGGCGAAAGTTTTAAGCCCTCTCTCGTAATTCTAACATAAATATTTACCGAGTTATTAAAGAAAATGTCTTTTGACTAAACACAGTACGGTGTCTTATGGGGGGTTTACACTAGAAAAGCCTGCTATTCCTTTGTTAGAGTAATTTTATCATCCCCAGCAACTCACGCCTACTTTCAAGCCTGCCTGTACCTTCTCCTAATATTATAATGCGCAAAATTGTATTCCCAGTTTTGCAGGTAAATGAAACCAGGAGCATCAGAACAGCCAAAAAATCAATGTTTTCAGATTTCAATAAAAATTGGAATACATGTTTGGTTTTACACATATTTTGAGTTTTAAAAGTTTTTTGGGGGAAATTCACTTCCCCTGACGTCAGCGTGCTGCGTGCGAACTCGTTTATAGAATTTCCTGTCCGCCGCATCCATCACGTCCCAATGCGGCATTGAGCCGATGAAGTTAGGCACTAGGCCATAGTGGCACATCGACCACTTAGGTATTTAGCCACCATAGAGGGGCTATGGTGAACAATTATTGTAAATGTACATTTTTGCCACTAAACAATGTTCACAGTAAACATCACATTTTTAAAATTTATAATATCCATGATATATTCCAATTAAACCATACTCAACATTTTTAATATACAATAAATTCTATAAACAATATAGCAATTGGACTATTACATTTATATTACGTACTATTCATAGTCCATTGCATTGTTCACTTAACTTCAATTTAATATTCGGGGATTCGTAAGTACTGTAGATTCTTCCACATGAATTAATACTGAGATTACTACAGACGTTACTATAAACGATGGAAGATTATGACGTTATTATGCGTAAAGTTATTAATTAAGAATGTATTTTGCTTCAGTAATTAGTTTTAATTTAAAATAAAGTAGTATGATATTTAGCCCATTAATTTGGAATAATAGTAAAATATTTTATTTACTCTACCTTTCTTTGTCATTTATTATAAATTTGAAGAAAGACAGGTCATTTGGACAGTTGAAATAAGCACATTTTTTCCCACTACTACGTGCGGTACTCATTATGTCGTGGTTAAAATCAAACCACGACAAAATAAAGTAAACATTTTAAAACCTGACAGCAGGGCACAGACCGGTACCGGAAACACGAGGCATTGCCGTGGCCGAGGTCCCTTCTCTCTTGTAGTAGGGCGGGGTGGGATGTAGCGGTGGGGGGGATGAGTGTCCGGAGCGACTCAGGGGTGAAATGATGGACGACTATGACGTCACTGCTCACAAGCATGACGTCGTAGTTTTCAAGTCGATTCACTTGTTTGCACAATTTATTCACTGACTCACTTGTTTGCAGTTGCATTGCATTTGCGATCTGGCGTTTGTTTGGCGTTAGTTAGGGATTTATTTATTTGAGAGTTAGTACAAATGGTAGTGAAGTACCCTACATTAAAATCAATCAGTCAGCAAGTCTAATTTAATTTATTAAAAACTCCTTCCCTAACTGATTTTTTACATAGGCCCAGAAAATAAAAAAGCCTATTATAAATTTTTGTTCGACCCACACATGTTGCTGTAATGTTTACCTCACATTGATTTCTAAAATGCACTTCTAGATCTGAATGCTTATGTTAACTGCATAACAGTTTTACTGTTGATGACCAACAGTTAAGCTTGGTCAATTTAACATAATAGGCTAATAAGTTACACATTATTGTGATGTTTATTTATGTATGTTATCCAAAATGTCTGAAGTTTGACTATTTGGTATTTAAAAATTACTTAGAGTACCATTATTTACAGCACGCAACAGCAGTTAGGCTACCGGTAGGTTAGTTTATCATAAATATTTAAACCACATTTGTGTTCTTGAGTTCCGCTTGTCCCGACACCATCAATTATTTTGTTTTTATTAAGTTAAACTAACCCAGAGTTCTAACCGTCACAGCAGACATGAAAAGTGGTACCCTGTACTATCCGTTAAGAACCAATATATTTATGATAGACTGGCAGAGCCTAGAATAAGTGTCACACTGCACCATACAAATTATCTTCAAAACATATTAATTTATCTGGTCACTCATATAATAAAGAATAATTATAATTGAACTATGTAATAAAATACATGTATGGACAAAACTGAGCGACTCATGTTTATAGTCAATGCCTAAAGCCTATTCTGACAGTCAAGAGACTGTGATCTGTGATGTCAGTTTAAACAGCAGCAGACGGCACATGCCTAAAAGAAGAAAACTACGACGTCATGCTTGTGAGCAGTGACGTCATAGTCGTCCATCGTTTCTCCCCTGAGTCGCTCCGATGAGCGTCTGGGTAGACAGCGCGCTCTGCCTCGTGGCCAGGGGCGTAACTAGCGCGGCAAGTTTAAAAAACTGACAGACTTTGGCCCATAAGACGTGTCCTTCTTATAAGACTCTGTGTTCATTGCTGTGATATTGAATGTGGTAAAGATTGCACACTGTCTTAGGGAGAATAAGTACAACTAGTCGACCCGTGCGGAATTCCGCACTGCGAACCAAATCTTGTCCGCTGATCAGATGTTCTTTTGTTTACATTTTCGCTCTTGTCAAAACAAACTATTCCGATTGTTTATCTTTCACTTTATTCAAATTTCAGGGAAGCGGTACATTTTTAGCTCGTGGGTCTATTTTTCGTCAATAGCCGGCACGATAAGCTTTAAAATGAGGGGTAAATCATGGAATTTTATAAAAGAATAAGGAAGATCTCGCTGACTGACAGAAAAACAGGCTAAAATTTTGTTATTCGAATGAAAATAAAACTTTTGTATGTGGATACCGCTGCAGTAAACCTGCATAATCAGCACTATAATGTTATTGTTATAGAGAGTAAACATTTTACATTTTACTTAATTATCAACATATGTTGATCAAACCTGATATATGATATATGATATATATGATATATGATATATGATATATATGATATATGATATATATGATATATGATATATGATATATAACCTGATTTCTGTGTACAAAAAGATATTTTTGTCGTCATCGCAGCAAATATGCATACTCAGCCAGATTCTGCGTCCTTCACAATGTTATTCTACTGGATAATAAATCAAATGTTTTATCTCGCTTATTTACGATTATATTATGATAAAACTTTGTAAGTGGCTTAGTGGTAAATAAATAGCCATCGTAAAACGCTAAATACGCTGGTTTGCTGCGACGGGTGCATTATTTATAAGCGTCCTTCAGTTGAGCTCCCTCTCCCTTCGTTTCCGCGTTACAATACTCTGTTCATCCACTCGTCCTGATCGGGAATCTGGTGCAAGCGACACATTAGGTAATTTAGATAAGTATTTTTGTAAAGTAGATAGTAATTAATAACTACCACTACTACTTATTTATCAAATACACCTGAATCACTATTTAGTGACCACTGTACTAAAAAACGACAATGCCTGTGAAGCTGAAATGTTTGCATGGTGGTTCGCCTCATGCTTGAGATGTACAATAAGGGTGGGTTTTAAAATATCGTAGAGACTTCACGGCGATCTTAAGGCCATTACTTCGCATAATCTTCGATTCTTTTGATCTAGAATCTGGTAGGGACATCTATCTTCTATATAAATAAATCACAATCCCTTTTTTTGACGTGACTCCATAACTCGAGAACGGGTGCACCAAATTGGACGATTCTTTTTTGTTGTGTTCCTTAATGCCAGGGGAAGGTTTGTATGAAAGACAATTTTTAATCCACCCAACCATTATTTAGTAATTTGACTTTAAAAATTGTAAAAAATGCCTTTAAATTAACATTGGTGGAAATTGCTTTTATTAAACTGTGAGATACAAAAGAGATAATTTCCAATTACAAAGAAACTATCATGATTAAATATCAATCAAATACATTTCATGAAACATAACGTACTTAGTATATAGTGAAAGGTTTCCCCAAATGAGAAAAAGGGTTTATATTTATAATTCGTGAACAAATATATCATTAATATAAGAATTTGAGGGACAACGTTCTCCTGTAGACTTACCCCAAACCATTAACAATTTATCCCCTAGATGGCAGCACCTGATATTTGAAAATTTCCAATGCCATTTGGTTTGATCATATGTAATCAATACTAAGATTTGAATGAGTTAAAAAAACATGTGTTTATTTGTTTACATTTTGGTTTTAGCGAATTTCCCCTATAGGGAAGAAGCTATTACCGTAGTCGACATGGTAAGACCTAGGCCCGGGACCATGATAACTTTTCATTTTGAGGTCCCCAGACCCCAAAAACACCATTCGTTCGAAACTGTATATATATATATATATATATATATATATATATATATATATATATATATATATGTGTGTGTGTGTGTGTCCGTGAGCACGATAACTCTCGTAAAAATGATCCGATTTTGATGAAATTTTGTATAAACGTGTAAAGCAACATTTATGACTTTAAGTTCGAAAACCAGCCAGATCGCTCTATCTGAAGGGGTATTTTGGGGGGGTTTTGTACCCCAAAAATGGGTTTTTAGAATTTTTTACATGTAATTTTTGAAAAAATCAAATTTTAGTTTTTATCATTGGATTCAGCTTAAAAAACACACAATTTGGTATTTTCATCATTTCTCTACGTCAATTGGTTACCGAGATACGAAAGTGCTTAACACAGTACGTTGTCTAATGTTATTCTTATGGAGGAAAAGAAAAATTTTATATCTCGCTTATTTATGAACGTTTACTAAAGAAACTTGGTATATGGCTTCATCTGGTTGTGGTATATTGATACTTGCTCAAAAAATTATTTTTTGCCAAAGGCACCCGTAGCAGCAAACCTGCGTACTCAGCCCCATGTTATTCTTATGGATAATAATTAAATGCCATGTCTCCCTTAATTATGAACATAAATTAATCAAATCTGGTATATGACTTCACCTAGTTGAGTTATATTGATATTAGCATAAAAATCCATTTTTTGTGTTCCTTGTTGCAGAAAACCTGCGTACTCAGACCCAATGTTATTCTTATGGAGAATAATTAAAATTGTATATATCGCTTATTTGTGAATATATTTTTATGAAACTTGGTAAGTGGCTTTATGTAGTATTAAGACATTTATATATCTATTGGAAATTCGCTGAGTACGCAGGTTTGCTGCTACGGGGGTATTTATTTTGTCAAGGATTTAGGAATTGTAATTAGTTCAAAGCTTTTTTAATAACCAAGGTAAAAAGTGTTATAATCCATTCCACATTTAATATTCACATTAAAGACAGGACAACGTCTGTCGGGTCATCTAGTAATTAATATATCAGAGTAAAACGAAAGTTTCTAAATTGTTTAGGGCTCCGTTTGCCTGGCTTCAAAATACAATGTTTGATCCTAATTTGATCGTTGAGCTCTGCCCCCGGGTTTTCAAAGCTCCTATATATTTTTTTGGAAACTGAATTTATTTTATGTCCAGATAATAGCATAAACATTTGTTACTTTGAGGAAACCTATTACATAGCAGAGTGTAAAAAACATATTCCAGTTATGCAAATATTTTAGGGCTCCAACCCCCTGACAATTCATTTACTTATTCATCACTAATTCTCAATCTTGCGATCTACAGCAGCTGGAAAACTGAGATTTGTTTAAATTGCATAACCGATTGAGCTGAAATTTGTCATAAAGGTATTAATGTATAAGTGTTTCAGGTAGGATTATTCTCATTTAAAAAATCCCTTAGGGATTTGCCCCACGGGTCTCTAAAGTTTGAATATTATTCTTGAGGATATTGATTTGTGATTTATTGTTACCATAGAAACATTTTTAAAACATCTGGGGTTTTAAGATCCACGTGCAAAGAACAGAACATTATCAGAACAAACAATTAAAATTATATCTGATTATGTTTAAATCATAGTTTATGCGGGCGAAGCCGCAATGGGTCTGCTAGTATAAGTGAATAACTTAAAAATACAAAACTTAAGAGCAATAATTACAAGAACAGCAGTAACAAAGGAATAAAAAAATTAGCATTCAATAGTAAATAAGAAACATGCAGTAAATTGTCATCCTACAAATAATTATCACAGCTATAGCAGTAGTAAACGTGAAATCAGTGAATAATATCGTGAAATAATTAGAGTAAACAATGACAGTGGTAAAAAATCTAAAGAAAACAAACAAATTCCAGCCAAACATTTCATTACAAATGTTTGGCACAACATAGTTTAGTTTAATTGATATTTTCTGTACACGCCACTGAGGAGAAGGTCTTCTCCTAAATAATGTTAGGTCACTCCAAATTCCAGTTGGGAGTATTCCCCAATTGCACTGGCCGAGGAATAAAACGCTCTTTTAGGCATAAGACTTTGCGAGGTGTTTCTTTCCAAAAAACTGTTGACATCATGTGCCACAGAGAACATGAAAGTTGGAGTGAAGCAATTCAGGGTAAAATACTAGGACATTTACTATCTTGAATAAGAAGATGAGATCAAAATCTTCTCTTCTAGAAGACAGTGAGAGATGTTGATGAAGTCTTACCAGTTCCATCTTCTCTTCTAGAGACAGTGAGAGATGTTGATGAAGTCTTACCAGTTCCATCTTCTCTTCTAGAGACAGTGAGAGATGTTGATGAAGTCTTACCAGTTCCATTATGTTCACCAAGATAGCACAGACCTGTCCTCACAGCTAGGGTTCTTATGAACCACTTTTGAATCATTCAGAGACTCATACTCACCAATTTATATGGTGCCCAAAAGACATTTCACACATACAATGCGTTTAACATTACAATTAAAGACTTACGTTTAACAATACAAGACTTTTTATATTAAGGGCGGTTCTTTGTCGCGGAAGTTAAACCAAGTTCATAATACATCGTGAATTTATGAAAATGAAAGTTAAAATTGAATTAAAATATGATGAAAATTCCTCTCTTTTCTTAGTAGTGTTTTTCTTCTAGATGGCAAATTTATTATTTTAGTATATATAACATTAATACAAACTCCACCAATGTTCCACATGGTTTACCAATGTCAATGTTTAAATATTTTCCCTGGTTGGTTTTACTTTAAAAAAAGTCTTCTCAGAGTTAAATTTTGAAAAACACACAAAAAATTTGAAATTTTTAACTAATTTTAAATAATTGTATTGCATGATTTTGATTCAAATAGAAATATAATTGTTGAGGCGAAGCTTTGCACGTACTTTCTCTTCAGCTGTTTGTCTTATAATAATGAGAATTTAATTTAATTTAATTTCCCTTCTTGCAACAATCATCACTCCACAACTTCTTTGACAGTCAAATACTTATTTCTTTGGCCATATTATACCGTACAGAATTTGTTTGCTAAGTAACTTTTAAAATATATTTAAATTGATTTAGAATACAAAAGGAATTCTAATACAACCAAATGAAAATTTGTCTTTCAAACAAATTTGCGAGGTGAAAGAAAATATTTATGTGCATAATTATTTAACATAATCTGTTTACAAATTTAAATGTTATATTTCTTACCATTTATGTAATAATAGCAAATTCCCCATTTATCTTTAACTTTTTTTGTAATTCATAAAAATTATTTCAGTTATAAACATTTAGAGTATTTTATTATAGGAATACTGAAACAGTATAAACCAACTTTATATACTGCCACAGGCTATACCGGGTTAGCTCAGTTGGGCGGGGTAAGGTGTCCTTAACACAGGCCAGTTAGTCACACTGAAGTATTTCTCAATGATATATTTAAGGGTGCCACCTTGTTTCGGGGTTCTTGACCAGGATGTAACAAGGAACCAATCCTTCCCAGCAGGTGTGACTTCTTTTAGTAAGCAGGGATTTGAAAAACCAATAAAATCAAATTTACATCGTATGTCAATGGGCCGCATTCACAACAAGTCAAACAAATACATCTTAAACTAGGCAATCTTTATCAAACAATCAACCACCAGAATTCAACCAATATAAATGAAGTTAAATTTGAGTATTTATTTTGATTTATCTATTGCCAGCTACCAGAAATTATGTTACTAAGTGACTATCAGCCATTTTCCATTAAACAAAAAAAATGATAACTCAAATTCCAACTATACTAATCTGATTGACTATCAGGAACAGCAACAAAAGAACTCAAGTTAGCTGAGACAATATTTATTATAGTATTCTTACTCACAAAATACACAAGTCTCAAGCTACTAAAGAGAATTAAATGAAAATAACCTTTTTGCTCAGGGCAATTAATTTAATCTCAACAAGAGCAACAATAGCTGTCTCAATAAACTCAACACCAAAACTCCAGCTTTGCTAGGATTAAATCTTAGAATTAAGGAGCACAAAAGAATTATTTATTTAAATATGTATCAATTAAATCAAGAAATATTTCAGAAAAGTTATACCCCAGAAATATGTTGACACTGAAAACTTATTTCTACAAATTACACACACATGAATATCTACAAATAAATGCATTGACGGTGGCCACCGGAACACCTAAACAGAAACATAATGACATGAAAGAATATTTAACTAAAGATACAATAGAATGTGATCAGAAGAGTTCAAGTAGGGCACTCCTGATGTGCGCTGCGTTGAGATGTCAGTCCCAGGAATTCCAAAATAGTCACGTGAGTATGGGTTAAATAATTTTAGTCACTCACCAAAACGGGCCCAAATCACAAATCACGCTCGACAAAAGATATCCGGCCGGAACCGAGCGAGTTAGCGGCGACCGCAAGTCGATCGCGCGAGAGATACGGGCGGTAGTCGGTAGATCGGTAGTAGGTCGATATCGGCAGCAAAAAAAGTCCACCAGGCCCAGGGGTCGGTCTGGCATCCAGGGTCCGCCAGTCAAATCCAGAAGTAGCGGCGATCCAGGAAAGGGTGTCCAAAAAAACCCTGTTTGTACAAAATCATTGTATAGCCTGATGCCTTATAATTCCTATTAAACCCCTAATAACGATTTAATTACATTGAGGGAATTCAGAATTATTATGTGCATATATATATATATATATATATATATATATATATATATATATATATATATATATATATATATATATATATATTACATTATAAAATTGTGTTTATAAGACAAGTAAAGATCGACACTAATCCACTGTATTATAATTTACTCATCAAAATAAATTATTTAATTTATTTAACTTCAAATTCAACAGTTTGCTTTTATTCACAAGTAAATGAAAATAGTCAAAAATCACTGGCTATTTCTTAAAAGTTTACAAGTACAAACAATGCATTGCTTTCTCAAAAGTGGTATTATTCGGTTAAACTACCTTTGAAATAGAAGCTAAATGAAATATAAATACTACAGAGCAATTGTTTTTATAAAACAACATGTTTCTCCTAAGTTTTAATTTGCCTTTGTTTCTAGCATTTTTTTAGTAGTAGTCAGGTAATTACAGTAGTATAGCCTACATTATACAATTGGATGGCAAAAACAATGTACAGTTATTTTTCAAAGTGTATTAACATCATCAGATTGTATCAAATTACTAAAGTACCTGGTTAAACATATGCTACAAGGTATTTCCAACGAAAGCACTATAATTTCGAGTCTTACAAAATCACTAGCTTAATTTGAGCAAAATTATTATCTGGAAAAAATAATCAGTTGATTGTATGGACCTATCATATATCACACTTTCAATTAATAACCACAGTAAACTACGACAAATTGGTAAAATACAACATTTAAAGGTAGATTTCAAAACACTAATACAAATTTATAATGACATAACATAATTAATTAATAATGGTTATTCATTTTGTAAACATTGATAAACATTTGTAAATCCTAACGATTATTCTGTGGCATCTTTTAAGCGAATATATTTTCTTGTTAGGACACAACAATATAAAGATCTATTTTTTTAAGCATTTATATCTAAAGCTTACTTATTTACTTAATGGTTAAAAATACAATTTAATGTTTCACAGTTAAAACAAACATTACATAAAGGATACGACATTTAGTTAGCAGTTGGTAGAAAACATGATTTAATTACGTTTTAAATATTTCCTTCCAGTTTATTCATTGCCTCCAAACATAAAATACAAATTAACTTTGTTGAAACCATTTTATGTACCCTACAACTAAAAATTGTATTTATTTTTAGCCAAATTTTAGCAACAAAACATCTTATGTACATCTCTATAAAATTTTATGTCTACATGAAACAGTTTTGCAAAGACAGGAAAGACATTGTGTACCGTCACAAATTTATGACATTTAAAATAAATACAGCTACTTAAAATTACAAAATATAGTTCCATTTAACATGGTATTCAATTATAAATAATACCATTTACTTATTAGCTTGCCTTAATTTAAGTTTTGACCTTATAGAATAATTTCCAGGACAGGTTTTTACGAACGGCCGATCAACATATTTGTTCAAGTTATAAACTTTTAGAATGTTAATTATTTTTTTCCAGTTTAAATTAGTTCTCAATTTAAATCAGACTTTACATTGAATAAATTTCTCCCTGCTTACCTCAGAAGTTTTCATCAGTACGAAAATCCATAATCCACCGAAGATTGGTGAGCTGAGGGTGCTTCCACAATGAGGTACTGGCATCAAGTCCACTAAATCATCTACTCCAGCAGGCCGCACAGGCCTCTCGAAAGTTCCGTGGAATGCAGGCATGTCAAAACACTAATGATGGCGCTCTGATAACGACGCTCTACAGGTTGATAACGTGGATAGTTCGGCTTAGCCTAGGGCGGCGGCAATTTTTAAAGTGCCCGAACGGCGAGGGTGGCAAACGCATGCTAGCTCCGCTTACATAGTATCCCAAACATTGAAGGCGCGCCGCTTCAACTAGATAAATCCAATGAGGTGATCAGTCTCATACGGGACATAAGGCAAATAAACGTGTAGCGTTACAATACAATCCTGTCCTTTAATTCTAGCAGTCTGTTTGTTTGTTTGTTTGTTTGTTTGTTTTCAAAATTCATCTTGGAATCCAGGGGAACGATTTTTTTAATCATGGGACTAGAGGCTTTTGTTCCTAAACAATCGATTGATTAAAAAGTTCAACCCCAGGAAAACTCCTATTTTGTTAAAAATCTTATTTTATAATTGGACATTTTAACATTGGGCTTATGGAGTTTCAATTCAAAACTAAAGAATCATAACAGCTGTGAATAAATTAACCAGTAAACTATCAAAGCAGCACTTACACATGGTAAAGTATCAACAAGTGATTTATTGAAAACCGTGACTAGAACCATTGAATTAAGATTGCACATAGAGTGGACATACACAAACTAATCAATGTGTATGGATAACAAATACTAGGGAGATTGAATTATAATAACAACTGGAGCGACAGTAATATGCAGAAAAGAGGCAATTGAGTCTCCTCAATTCGGATGCAAATCCTTGTCTTAATACAACCTTTACGTATTGAGGTTTTTAACCCATGAAAACTAACATACTCTGACCGAACACGGCTCGGTCCCCTGGCACAGTAATATAAGCACAGTGATTTCTACAAATATGGTCGAGCTGTGTTACTTTGTCAACTCGTCGTAAGCTTTCATGATAACAGCTGTTTTCGTTCGAACCTATTCTACCGGCCACCAGCAGTCAGTGCTTTTCGTAGCCGATGTCCAGATTTCCTCCCTCACAGCTCTGTTCTATTTCGTTTAGAAATAGAGAGAGATGTTTCGTTGAGAGACCATATTAACTGTTTGTAGTAAAATAGTAATACGGTTCAATTAATTAAAAATGAATATTTACTTTTTGTGTCAATCCTTTAAAAAATGAAGTATCTAGACCCTCGTATTGTAGTTCAAAAAGTCCACGAGTTTAAGATTTAATTAAAAATAACGTATGACTAGTTATATTCCTTGGGCACAGCAATACTTTCTTCTGTACTGTCGCATTATTTCAGGATGTTGACATTCACGTCGCTACTACTGTCATGCTCGGTGGGATTGGTGGTGTCGTGGGGTTGGCTGCACTGGAAGCATCGCAGGTTAATCAGGGCTGCCAACAAAATGGAAGGCATTCTTCCTATTCGTTTCCCGATTCTTGGACATATTCCCTACACAATGTTCGGACTGGAAAGTGAGTATAGTATACAAATAATTGATAATATTAGGCCAGAAGTCCGTTAAAACTTCATAATAATCGATCATTGAGCCATAGTTACCTTCACCGCTAAATGTGAAAAATAAATAAATAATTCAAAACAATAAAGTTATTCTACTAATATATAAAAATTGGATGGTGTGTGTCTGTTTGTCTGTCTGATTTTTGTTCCTCAATCACTCAAAAACTACTGAACCGATTGGCATGAAAATTTACAGGAATTGTCCTTATATACCAAATTAACACCTAGGCCTATTTTCGTTTTGAAAAGTCCTCAGGGCGCTGCCCCACGGGACTTCAAGTTCCCATGATATTCTTATGGACATTCATTTTTGTTTGAGCTGATGAAAATACAAACAGCTGATATTGATTCGTAGTAGTTCCACGGGCTAATCACAGAATGCAGCACACATCACTGCTTAGTTTTCTACTCCGAATATTTTTCCCTGTTGCGAAGCTCGGGATTAGCAGCTAGTAATTTATAAGGGAATATCATTTGTATGTTGTTATTGTCCTTTTAGAAGAAAGTTTAATTTTCAGGATCAACGAAATGGATACTAGATGGTATGGTAGAACTCCTGACGAGAGGAGTCACCACTTCAGTTTTCTGGATGGGCCCTTTTCCTTTTCCATTAATTGCTGGAGTCGAAAATGTACAGGTTTGTAATCTTTAGTTTTTAATTAGTACGTACCCCCAGTCTAGGTGTATTTAAATAAGGTGTCCTATTGCTCATCGTAGCGTGACGTCATCTGGAGGCAAAAGCGCGTCACCAAGGTTTTCTGACTATCCTATGTCAAGGAGTGGGGGACATGGGGTAGTCAGAATACTTCGGTGACACGCTTTTTTAGGAACGAGTTTGCAACGATGGGAAACTTCAGCGGCGGCTATAGCCTATCCAAAAAATCAGGTCGGGATCAGAACGTCTACCCTCCCTCCATCCCCACCACAATGTCAACATCCGAGTGACGTCGTATAATATATAAATATATACTGTATATTATATATATATATATATATATATATATATATATATATATATATATATATATAATATGTACATTTTTAGCGAAACCCTGCAATTTTAGTCGCGGCCGCACTGGTGGGAATGGAGGGAAGATTGATGTTCTGATCCCGACCTGGGTTTTTTCATAGGCTCTAGCCGAGAGTAACATCAGCTGTCACTGTAAACCAGCTGATCAAATAAACACCGTGACGTCACCTGGAGGCTGCGTAGAACATGCTCAAATTCGTGCTTCTGAATAGCACACCTTATTTAAATCCACCTAGCCCCCAGTCAAGATCAGTTCCAGTTCAGGGGCTAAACACCAACATGTTTATAGTTTCTTTAAATTGAGTATTCCTATATTTTAAGTATTCAAAATAATATTTCTTAGATATCTTAAATATTACGATCCCAGTTACAACGGGATGGTTCATGGAGAGCGGAAAACACTTGTTGGTGATGCATTTTGTGGAGAAACTAATGAACTTTTATGAGTAACATCAATCTGGTATTCAAAATCAATGCTAACATACACATTTTTAAATAAACACCTGCAAAATAAATTAATAATATGCCATAAATATTAAACATTTTAGGGCCAATGAATGGGGTGACTAGTGTGTTTCCAACCATCCGGTTTTTGACCGGACGGTTCGGTTTTACCTGTATATATGTCCGGTGGGACGTCCAACCGGACGGCAAATGTCCGGTTTTGTTGATAAAAATAGGTAATAGGTAAAAATTAATAAATTCTATTAGATTCAGACGGAGTTTAAATCATTATTTAGGTTTATTTCGTTGCAACATAAAACCACGAATATATTTATTCTTTTTATTTACCTATCTTTTTTATTTTACGTTGGTTTATAAGGTTTTAAATTTAAATTTACTTGTTCCGTTTCATTTAATAGAAAAATGCCTATTTATAGATTTTATGCACCAATAGTGTACGTTTAAATATAATGGCAACGTTTTAACACTACAGTCAGGAGCGTCAAATTAGGCGGGAGGGGGATTTTGCGTTGTAGCCATATGTGGTTATGGCATAATATGTCTAGGTCGAAAATCGTAGGTTTTGGGGCACGAACTGGCAACGCTGAGAGACCCATGATGGCAGAGATCTTGTGTCTGTAATTTGGCCATGCAATCGTTTAAATTTATAAGGTCATATGTTTTTATGTTTGTTTATATTTTTGTTTTGAGAATAAGTAAATACTGAAGTTTATAACTGCGATAATTATTTTCAATAGTTTCAAATTACATAATTATTATAACTTACTACAACTTATAGTCAATGCTACAACTGTAATATTTTTCTAGTAAATGTTTTATATTCAATCCTTTGTTTAAGGGTGCGCCGTACCTCCCTTTCGCACGCTCAAGTAAGGGGTTTGCATCTCCCTCATTGTAGGCTAAATTGTTAACCAATAAAAAAATTAAATGTTATTTAATTCAATAAATGTTCATCTAGAGATCATACGATTTAAAAATCGTGATTTTAATTCAAAATAAGTGGTAGGCCATTAGTAATGTTCTCAAATTAAGCGTTTTTCTAAAGATTCCTAACGTTTGGAGAAAAATTATTTTGGAGAAAAGAAACCGTATGATCCCTAGATTGGAATCTGAAAAGTATGAAACTGCAAATAGTTTGGTAGAAATCTGTAAAATAACAGTGCGATCGAGGAGAACAAAACGGTCTTCAAGCGTAAATGGTGCGTCCTTAAGGGTGCGCCCTACCCAGATTGAATTCGTTGTTGTTTAGCGCCGCGCCGGCGCCGCTAACAAGCAGGGCCATGCATATTTACGTTTGAAGACCATTTTGTTCTCCTCGATCGCACTGTTATTTTACAGATTTCTACCAAACTATGTGCAGTTTCTCACTTTTCAGATTCCAATCTAGGGATCATACGGTTCCTTTTATCCAAAATAATATTTCTCCATACGTTAGGAATCTTTAGAAAAACGCTTAATTTGAGAACATTACTAATGGCCTACCATTTATTTTGAATTAAAATCACAATTTTTAAATCGTATGATCTCTATATGAACATTTATTGAATTAAATAACATCAAATTATTTTTAATTGGTTAACAATTTAGCCTACAATGAGGGAGATGAAAACCCCTTACTTGAGCGTGCGGAAGGGAGGTACGGCGCACCCTTAATATGTGATTCTCTAGTTCTTTTTAGCGAATTTCCCCTACAGGGAAGAAGCTATTACCGTAGTCGGCATGGTAAGACCTAGGCCCGGGACCATGATAACTTTTCGTTTTGAGGTCCCCAAACCCCAAAACACCATTCGTTCGAAACTGTATATATGTGTGTGTCTGTGAGCACGATAACTCTCGTAAAAATTATCCGCTTTTGATAAAATTTGGTATAAACGTGTAAAGCAACATTTATGACTTTAAGTTCGAAAACCAGCCATATCGTTCCATCTGAAGGAGTATTTTGGGGGGGTTTTGTACCCCAAAAATGGGTTTATTGAATTTCCCTCGAATGGGGGGTATTCCCCCGGTAGGGCTCGTGTCCGGTTCTGGCCAAACGAAAAGTTGGCAACACTACTTGTACGGGTGACGCTCTGAGTGAATCCTTTACAATTTCTGAATTTTAAATTTAGGAGTCCTCTAACGAACAATTGTACGCAACATGTCAAGGTACTGTCACGATAACACCTTCGAATTTGACATAGCGGATTGCCCAGTTGATACATATAGTCCAAAATAGCGTTTAAAATATAGATATCTAAATGTAAAAACTATGAATATCAAAGTAACTCTAAGTAACACTAGTGGCTTGTAGGGATAAAAGCCCCTAAAACACAAATGTAAAACAAATTATTGTATTATTATAAATCAAACGAACTAACAAACAAATTATCTATGAGCCAGAATTTAGTACTTTGGTATTATACGGATGCCACCCTTATACAGCGCGTTGCGGCAGTGGGGACGATTCATAACGTCAAGGTGCATAAAGTAAAGTAGCTATTTTTTACAGTTTTGTTATGTAGCGATTTCAAATCGTAAAGTTTCAAAACGTCCAGTTCATAATTATAAAGTGTTAAATATATAGTGTTTCACAAAGTAAAGTTCTATAACGTAAAGTTATCAATTAATATAGTTTAATTTAAAATGCGTTTCAAAACGTAAAGTTTCATAAGGTAAAGTAGCTATTATAATTTAAATAAAATATGTGAGTGTTTCACAAAGTAAAGTACCATAACGTCCAGTGTTTAAATTTTAGTTCTATTCGGAGATAGAGTTTCATAAGGTAAAGTTTCAAAACATAAAGTTTGTATTTTTAAAAACCACCTGTTTCAAAACGTAAAGTTTCATAACGTCCAGTTAACAAACTCACTCCAGTTCGATCCAATTTCAGTACACGGGAATGTTCCAAAAAGTCGAGTTTTAAAACATTGAATTTAATTTAGTAGACTATTTCATAACGTAAAGTGACACAAGGTAAAGTACAGTCCGCTCCAGACATTGTACTGCGTATTGCCTTCCACAAGTTGCAGGCGGTCCCGAGCACGTGGAGATCTGTCGACAGCGCTCAGCGCCAGCGCGGCGACCGCGGCGTTTGTAGCCCAGTCACAATAAATGTTTTGTGTCTGAACTCTTTTTGGTAAAGCTGATCTTTTCTCAGTTGATAGACCATATTGAAAGACGTGTTTTCTCAAAAGTCCCCTAAAATCCGCATTGTGTTTCCCCTCCTATCCCCCCCTCAAAGCTCGAAATCGTAGACTTTAATGTTATCGAGTATAACTTTTTAACAAAACGTTGTTGAGGATTAACTCTTTTTAGTTCTTTTCGTCGATAAATGTGCTATCATTTTTATACAGATACTGTTTACGATAAATTAACTAAATAAATAAAAAAAAGTTATTTTTGTGGTTTCAAATTTAGCTTTTTGATGTTTATTTTGGTTATACGTATAATAAATGAAAAACACTTCCTCTAAAACCGTTTGCACACACATTTCTGAACACATTTATATATGAATATTAATGTTTTTAAGAAGTGAGGAACATGCGTAACTGTTAACTACGGTATGTTTGGAGCGCGAGGGCGGCATAGCCTGGGCTAGCGCGAAAGATACATTATCTACTTATCTGCTTGTTTTAAATCCCTTATGTTTAATCATTTCTACACTTACAAAATGTAGTGGTGTTTTATAGTTTATTATTGTTATACCGGCCTATAATAATATGATAAAGTAGATTTACTTTATTATTAATGTGTAATGTAATAAAACTCCAAATACGATATGTTCAATGATTTGAATGTGTTATTATTTAATCGATACACTTCAATTTTAAACATTGTATAGTTAATATAAAATTTTTTAATACCAGTTTTACTTGGTGGTATAAATCAGCCCTTGGGCCTTTTCATTATCCACCAACTATTGACCCACCGTGTCCCGGACTGGCTGAACCGGCAGCTGTCGTAAATTATAAGTTTCATATTTGTTTTCTGCAGCTCTTATTTAAAAAAGCTTCAAGGAACTCCCATCCACCACAGACATTATGCAGATTGATGGCATAATATGTGAATATATATATATAAATATATATATATATATATATATATATATATATATATATATATATATATATATATTATATTATTATAATAATATTATAATATTATAAATGTATTATAATATGTACATAATATTATATATGTGAAAAATGTCAGTGTTTAATCGAAGTAAGCATAATACAGTTCGGGTAACAATGCTCGGCATCTGGTTACCGTCTGCTCTGGAATGACTTTTCGCCTCTATTTGGCTTGGTACCGTTAGTGTTTCAGTCTACTTTTCTCAACAGAAAGCAAAAATCACTTATTTAATTTATAACTTTTTTTGGTTTTTTTTTAATGTATACTTTTATTAACGAGAAATTTCAGTAGTTTATCGCCTTTCCCAGGTGCCAAGCACCGTGAACAGAGCTTTACTTGACATTCAACGATTGCCAAGTTAAACCCTCTTTCCCTGTAGACTGTAATCGCTACCATTAGTTGCTGGTACTCTTTTGCTTAGTTTCGGCGGAAAACTGTGTTAGCTTTCGACTATATTTGCTGAAGTGTCAAAATTAACGCGGGCCAGCGCCCGAACAGTTTTACCCTAACCCTATCCATTAGTATATTCTGGGATAAGGTTGCATGAGCTAGACGTTTCCTAAGCTCCAGATACATAACGCCAGTTCCAGTATTGTTTAGGCTACCGGTATAATGTTTGTAATAAAGTTTGATCAAGTCTATGTAGTTTATAATACCTAAGAATAAAGTCGGCAGGTGAGAACACCATCCTTTTTTTATAAAACGTCATCACGTCAATGAAGGATGAAATACGTTAGAAAGAATTAAGCCGACAAGTGTCAAGACGTAAAGCTTAATAAAATCCATAATGTCCTAGGTCAATAACTTCCTTTGTTCATGCCCAAACTCAAACTCATTTATTTGTCTAAAAACTGATACAGTACTGAACACGTCAAACTAGTTATATTTACAAATTAATGTTAAATACTATAATTTTGGTGTTTATTCTACGTCCAACCATTGCAGAGATATTCAAAGGGCTAAACTATGGAGAATAAATAAAATGTTATATACAGTATCACTTATTTATGAATTGTTTGTATGAAACTTAGTAAGTGGCTTTATCTATTAGTGATACACATATATGTATATGCATTGGCAATTCGCTGAGTACATAGGTTTACTGCGAAGGGAATATTTTAATTTTGTTTTCGACAATCTCAGCTGTAATATCAATGTATCATAGTGTAATTGTGGCAGTGGCGCGCGCTTGGAACCCGCCTAAAGTTATGTCGTGGCGCCTGAAGAGGTGGGAGAGCTGCGTGCGCATCCTCCACGCCTGAGCCCCAGTGTTGCCTGAAACCGGGTAATTACCCGGTTGTCGGGTATTTTGCGGGGATTAATAAAAAGAACGGGTAAAATCGGGGATTTTGGACTCGAGTTGCGGGGATTTACGCGACAAATCAGGTATTTAAGATTCTCGTATTAATTTGATATAAACAACAGCGGTAAACAATCAAGCAATTTAACACAAATTGGAACATAATCCATATATACTCAACAGTATCTTTGACATAAATGTTGTGTTACATTTTTTGTTGTCAAAGGATATATGTATTTTTTAGTATATTACTTTTTCATCGGTAAATAAACAATTGTAATGTTGTTATTATTGCACTTAAGTTAGATTATGATGTTATGTTAGAAATATTGACCTTAGGCGTTCGCCTATGTAGGCTCTGCTTATATCCGGTCCTTCAATGTGATACAGTGTATTGCTTGTGAATAGTCGGAAAAAGGCGGCCCCCTTAGCCTATAGGCTTAACTATTACTTGGTAAATTGACATGTGTTGCGTACGCTCTATATTACGATCATTGTTCATAGAGCATTAAAGGCTCGTTCTAACGGGAACATTGCTGGACTATAGAGAGGTTAGGGAATGTAGTCTATGGTTATGGGGACATCTCAGATGACCCTAACGAGGTTAATATATCTAAGGAGTCTCGTCTCGTGTAAAAAAGTGTAGCCTACGTGGTGTAGCCATAAGTGATATATAACATTTCATTTATTCTCCATAACAATAACATTATAAATGAGTACACAGGTTTGCTGCAACAAGGAAGATAAGAAATGTGTTTTTTTGCAATTATCAAAACAACTGAACCAGGTGTGAGCTACATACCAAGTTCTCTTAATGTAGGTTTATAATTAAGGGAGATATACAACTTTACTTATTCTACATTTGAATAACATGGGGACCGAGTATGCAGGTTTGCAGCTACAGGGACTATCAATAAAAAACTTGTTTTTGTGCTAATATCAATATACCACAACTAGTTGAAGCCACATACCAAGTTTCATCAATATACATTCATAAATAATCGAGATATAGAATTTTATTTATTCTCCATAAGGATAACATTGGACAGCGTACTGTGTTTAGCACTTTGAATATCTCTGCAACGGTTGGACGTAGAACAATGATTAAAACACCAAAATGTTTGTTTTGTTGAGCTAAACACATTAATAAACAGAAATGTGAAGTTTTTAGTAAAACTATCTGAGAAAAATCTAAAAACCTTTTTCCCATAAGATTAACATGTGACACGTTTTTTTGGATTTTCTCCGCAACCACTTAACCTAGGTTAATGATTAAAAATACTAAATTATTTGTTTTTTAAGCTCTATAAAATGGCTATAACCAAAATTCAGTGTTTTTATCATTTTGGGGTCAAATTTGCAAAAAACCGATTTTTGGAAAATTGTAAACCCCCATAAAACCCCCTTCCCATAGTGCGATCGACCTGGTTTCCGAACTTAAAGTCATAAATGCTACTCTCCACATTTGTGCCAAATTTAATCAAAATCGGGTGTTTCTTTCAAAAGTTATCGTGGTAACGGACACACACATATATATATTATATATTTGTATATATATACATAAATATATATAAATTTGAACGAATAGTGTTTTTGGCATCTGGGGACCTCAAAACAAAAAGTTATCATGGTCTCGGGCTTAAGTCTTACCATGCCACCTACGGTAATAGCTTCTTCCCTATAGGGGAAATTCGCTAAAATACGTAAATTTGTAAGCCTCCTAGAATTGTTTATGTGATGTTACAAAAAAATAAATGTAGAAAAGATAGCACGTTGGGTTAGGGGAATGTTTCTTTGTAAAACACATTTTCTAATTTAGAGTTGTTTCATTAGTAATGCCATGGTCTAATTATAATTGTTACAATTCCTACTATAAAACATTACTTCCGTATGATTGGCTAGTAAATATATATGGGACTATCTGAATAGCTACAATGTTAAATGTACTACAACTTGAAAATGCATTAAGCACACTTCAGTGTGCTGCAAAAACTAAACTAACTGTCGTTACAAAGTAGTATATTCGCTCCGACCAAAAAATGATATTTACATCTTGAGTCCAATAATAAGGAAAGTAGTTAGTATAGTTTGTATTATTCAAATATATTTATTTCAGATATTATATAGTAATTAAATTATAAATTTAAGCAACCGTTATGTGCACAACGGGAAGGAGGAAATGCTATATTTACTTAGAAAGCATTTTAATTTTGGTTTGCTTATACATTTGTATATATTACCTAATAATTAAAGCTATTATTAATAGAATCTTATTTATTAATCGTATCAGTAACTATAGAAACTATAAACTGTAACTGTGATCAAGACAATACTGGTACAGTAGCCATGTAACTACTTTGTAGAGCTGAAGTTAGCCGCACCTTTTATGCCTTCATAATGTGAGAAACAGCAAGCGTTACATCAATGTATTGTTTGCTGCAGCCAGCCCTACGAAATTCTAAATTCGACTGTACTTGACTTTTTGAAACTTTACGTTATGAAACAGTATATTTTTAAAATGTTTCCAAATATTTTATTATTGAATTCGATTCAACAACGGACTGGAGTGAACTATCTTTGGCGTTTACGGTTATAGCTTTACAATATGAAACTTTACTTTGTGAAACAACCATTTATTACATTTGTTTTAAATCAAAGCTTTACGTTTTGAAACTTTACGTTATTACAACTGCTTTAGATTAAATTCAACAAAATAACACCTTTACTTTATGCCACTTTACTTTGTGCAACACTACATATTTACTAAATTATAATTCTTTCACTTTACGTTATGACACTTTACGTTTTGAAACACTTATAAATTTAATCTGTATTAAATCAGTCACTTTACCTTTTGAAACTTTACGTTTTGACAACAGCTTTTATTTCATTGTATTAAATGACAACTTTACTTTATGAAACTTTACGTTGTGAAATGTTGCTTTTAAAAAAATAGAACTTTACGTTATAAACCTTGACGTTGTGCAACGGACCCGCGGCAGTTATGTTAGGATGGGTTATCATAAAAATGATTGTAGGACTTTCCTTGTTTCGTTA
Source organism: Allygus modestus (assembly GCA_963675035.1). Taxonomy (NCBI): domain Eukaryota; kingdom Metazoa; phylum Arthropoda; class Insecta; order Hemiptera; family Cicadellidae; genus Allygus; species Allygus modestus. Next base: position 57,755,735 of record OY776114.1, read on the forward strand.
CGAATCAAACGATACCTGATGAGTCATACTTCTGGCCGCCAAACCCCTTCCAAATAGGCCAAGGTCAGGTCGTTGACCGGAGCGCGCGCATCACCTGTCACCGCCTGTATCTGGGTCAGTGTCATGAGTGATTTATTGCCGTGCACTACGTTACATTTGTTTTCATAATGAGTGACGTTCTTTTGGTGTGGGATTTACCTCGAAATGAAGAGGAAACCGTACGTATTTTTATGATAACCCATCCTAACATAACTGCCGCAGCGCACTGTATAAGGGTGGCGATCGGGTGTGGCTGCTAGCGGCAGCGACGCATTCAACACGATCCTAGCGGACATCGCTGCCTTTTGGGAGGCACAACACAAAGACCGCACATCAGAATGATGTAAAATTCGTACAGTAAGTCAATAAAAGTACGCATTTTCGAATTATGTAGTTATCCTTTGTATCCGGTAAAAATTTAACCTCCAAAAATAGTGGCATCCGTATAATACCAAAGTACACAGAATTTCCCTGTACATTTTTGTGTAGGAACAGTCTTTTTGCTTTGGTTGTTGTTATTTTCAATAAAGAATTTGATTCCTTCCGGATAATTAGCTCACTGAACTCTATCCTCAGCGATTTAACTCTGTTAGGCAACATATATTTCCCGTGAGTAAATACCGGTTTACTTAGGTATATCCCAGCTTTGTACAAGGTTATTAAGAGTCTTCATCACCGGAACGTCATCGTCGTTGCCGGACGTCATCTTGGTTTTTTGTTCCATAAGGCTAATGTTAATTTGTTGCCTCCGTTACTCCTCACCTGGTCGTCACAAACGATTCATTTTGTTGTCAAATTAAAGGTTTCGTCGTCCTCTAGGGAAATACAATAGTCGAATTTGGATTTTCAGAACATGTACAGTGTTTCAGTTCAAAGTTGAACTATTCATTATGAAACTATGATACCCAAATTAAGAAATTCGACATTGTATTTCCCTAGAGGACGACGAATCCTTTAAATTGACACCAACATTAATTGTATGTGACGATCAGGTGAGGAGTAATGGAGGCACAAAGTTAACATTGGCCTTATGGAACAAAACTCTAAGATGGCGTCCAACAACTTCCGGTGATGAAGACTCTTAAGCCAATGTAGTTATTCCATGTTGGTGTAGTAAGCGTATTCATTATACACTAGAATAACCTTCAAATGTGAAGAAATGTAAAAAAACAAAACGAGTTCGCACGCAGCACGCTGACGTGAGGGAAGTGAATTTCCACATAAAAACTTTTAAAACTCAAAATCAGTGTAAAAACATGAAATCTGAAAACATAGATTTTTGGCTGTTCTGATGCTCCTGGTTTCATTTACCTGCAAAGCTGGGAATACAATTTTGCGCATTATAATGTTAGGAGAAGGTCCAGTCAGGCTTGAAAGTAGGCGTGAGGATGCTGGGGATGATAAAAGCACTCTAAAAAAGGAGTAGCAGGCTTTTCTAGTGTAAAAACCCCATAAGACAACGTACTGTGTTTAGTCGAAAAATATTTTCTTTAATAACTCGGTAAATATTTATATTAGATTGACGAGAGAGGGCTTAAGACTTTCGCCTTACTAATTCCCATCTTTTACATGCATTAACATTACATCCAGGGCTCTTATGACCCTTTTTGGCCCAAAAACTCGAAATTTGAAAGATTAATCCCCAAAAAAGGGTTTTGGAGTTTTCCGATTGTTTTGCCCAACAAACTTGTCTAACTGATTACAGAAAAGAACGTCCCTACCAAATTTGAAGTTAATCGGACAAAAAATGCGACCGCTAGAGTGCAAACACACACATATATATATGTATATATATGTGTGTATATGTGTATATATATGTATATATATATATTCATATTGTTATTGCTCTTACTCAGCTACTACTACTAACGTTCCTTGTGTTACCAAATGAAAACTCAATTTATTTCAATTTCATAATTTGTCAATTACACTTAAGCGGAGCGAGTGTTGCTGGGCCCAAAAACACTCGTGGATCTCTGATTTAGTTGTGGGGTTGCTTGAATGAAAAACTGATTGCAAGAAACTATTTTATTTAAACCCAAAAAACATTACAACTTATGCATGCCTTAATTAGAGCCAGAAATGAGTATTATTTATTTATCAGAAATGTATCACCTTAGAGGTTATGGCTTTGGTTGATTTCTGGCCTTTTTAGTTTTATATTTTTTTGTATTTTATAATTTAATAACTAAATGCAGTTCCCAAGTAATAGTATTAAGTTGTGGTAATCAGTAAATCCTTGTTAATCAATTGGTGATTTATAAAACAAGCGAGTGGTCGGGAATAAATAATAATATTCTAGTCCTCCTAACAAATCCTCCTGACCTCCGACACACTCTATCCTCCTATATGTCATTCTACCACCAAATAAAATTACACATTTGAACGATTCATGATTAACTTAATTCAATATGCTTGTGGATCCTGATTTGAGCTCTGAACTGCAAATTAATTTTCTTTATACTCCATTTTTTTAAATCAACCAAATAGTAACACTCTGTTGCATAAATATTGAATCTCCTAGAATTTTGGATTCTACTCAATTTCCAGCTCTCACAATTATTTAAGATTTGAGACAATATTATTGAATTTAAATATCTTTCAAAAGTGTTCTTGCTTTAATATAAACTAATTCTTGTACAGCAGTTACATTTTCAAATTATATTATAATAAATAAAAAGTTGTGTTAAAAAATCCGTGAATATGAAATTACATCAAATAAATTAACAGTGATAAATGAATTCAAACTTAACAATTATTAAACATTGATCAGTATCAACCATGACATGTGCTCTGACGAAATATGACCAACAATGTAAAATAAGTAACTGTTACTTACATGACCATTGCAGAATATTACATACGCACACAATATAAATACACTGTAACACAATAATGCACTATATTCTAATAATACCAGTTGTTAAATTTAGGCTATATTTATCCCCAAAAACGACAAGAGTGGCAGTGTTTAAACCTGCTCTTAGCACGTGTAAATTTTGAAAAGTTTGATAAATTAATTAATTCGAATGCGAGATTGTACCGCGAATTTCGGTCTTTACTTTAAAATAATTCGCGAAATAGAAAACGTATGGGGTGCACCCCGTTAAAAAATCGACGAACTTTTAGAATTGGCAAAGAAACGCGGTATTAATTTAGAAAAGATTTTAAATGCTGTTACGCCGAATTGTTCCGGGCTAAGAGAACGAGTGGCCGCGGTCGATCAGTTTTATGAGCGAGGCGGGTCACGTGACTGCATTGTTGTTAGGTCCTTGTGTGCGCGGAAGTGCCTTCTAGACGTTTCTGATATGGCGGCAAGTTTGAGTTTGAACTTGTAACAATTTTCCCCCCCTCCAAAATAATTTTTAATTTTTGTCCAACCTAACTTGGGATAAAGAGAGAGAGAGAGAGAGAGAGAAAAATAATTTTACACAAAAATTAAAAATTACTAAAGTTAACGCTAACAATACTTATAAAGATAAATATAACAATATAGTATCAACAGTGAGAGAGATGGTGGACTCTTACGGTAACATTCCCTGTAAGTTCCACTTCAGTCACAGACTCATCCCTAACACTTGGTGAAACTAACTGTTCAGAGCTACGTAAGGTTCCAGTTTGTTGCACTGCACTAGACATGTAATTTTATCCTGAATACTGTCCATGATTGTGATGAAGGCTTTTCTATTTAAGTGAATTCCATCTCTCCTACCATTATAATAGAAATGTTCAATTAAAGAGTTCATGTTATGACCAGTGAAAATTGTATTTAAATCCAAAATAAAAATGTGAGACTTTGTGTTTAAGGTTTTGATATAATGGTTTAATTGCTTATTTTTTGTATTAAATTCAAAATTAAAAAGAGTCTGGTATGGTAAGAAGAAAAACTGTTTTTCCGGCATAGGTTAAAATATTGCAGATGACCTTTATGTTTCGTTTGGAGACAGAGAGAGAGGTGACTCCTGACATCGTTGGTGCCAATGAGCAGAACACAGGTTGGTTGTAGTTTGGCAGCGTGTTTCCGCACCTCTGTGACGATGTGTCTCGTAGTCGCCCCTGGTATGGTGATGTGTTTGGTGGTGGCTAGTTTCCATTGTTTCACCACTCTGTGCAGATGTGCACACAAGAAAACCTGTCATATGGATTTACAAAAAGGAAATGGATCTTAAAAAAAATTAAATCAATAAGTCACAACAATTTATTCTGAAGTAAAGAGAGAGAAAAAGGTAAATATATATTTCAGACTGGAGGAAAAAATGTCATTATTTGATCAACATTAACTATTTGCTTTTTTGTCTGATCATTGTCCAAGGTAATTTCAACATTAACCGGTGAAGTGAGTTTAGTTACAGTATAAGGTCCCCTCCATTTGTGACAAAGTTTTGCTGTTATTTTCTTATCTTTATTACTGAGGGAATGCTTATACAAAACAACCTTATCACCAACTACAAAATTAGATAGAGTTCGATTCCTGTCATACCGTAACTTCGTCCTATGCGCCTTTGTAAAATTCTGAAAAACATTGTCTAAACTCGGTTTGTTATTATGTCCTGTCTCTAAATTCCAAAGAAATTGCAATGGGTGTGTAAGTTCTCTACCTAAGAAAACGCTTGCGGGGGTGAACTTTGTTGCTTCATGTGTTGCGGAGTTAAAAGCAAGCATTAAATATGGTAAATAAATGTCCCATGACTTATGATTCTGATTATGAAAAATTCTCAATGCAGTACCTAGGTTTCTATTAACTCGCTCTGCAACATTTGTTATTTTCTCTTCCTCAGCTACTACTACTAACGTTCCTTGTGTTACCAAATGAAAACTCAGTTTATTTCAATTTCATAATTTGTCAATTACACTTAAGCAGAGCGAGTGTTGCTGGGCCCAGAAACACTTGTGGATCTCTGATTTATTTGTGGGTTACTTGAATGAAAAACTGATTGCAAGAAACTATTTTATTTAAACCTAAAAAACATTACAACTTATGCATGCCTTAATTAGAGCCAGAACAGAGTGTTATGTATTTATCGGAAATGTATCACCTTAAAGGTTATGGCTTTGGTCGATTTCTGGCCTTTTTAATATTATATTTTTTTGTATTTTATATTTTAATAACTAAATGCAGTTCCCAAGTAATAGTATTAAGTTGTGGTAATCAGGAAATCCTTGTTAATCAATTGGTGATTTATAAAACAAGCGAGTGGTCGGGAATAAATAATAATATTCTAGTCTTCCTAACAAATCCTCCTGACCTCCGACACACTCTATCCTCCTATATGTCATTCTACCACCAAATAAAATTACACATTTGAACGATTCATGATTAACTTAATTCAATATGCTTGTGGATCCTGATTTGAGCTCTGAACTGCAAATTAATTTTCTTTATACTCTCTTTTTTTAAATCAACCAAATAGTAACACTCTGTTGCATATATATTGAATCTCCTAGAATTTTGGATTCTACTCAATTTCCAACTCTCACAATTATTTAAGATTTGAGACAATATTATTGAATTTAAATATCTTTCAAAATATTCTTGCTTTAATATAAACTAATTCTTGTACAGCAGTTACATTTTCAAATTATATTACAATAAATAAAAAGTTGTGTTAAAAAATCCGTGAATATGAAATTACATCAAATAAATTAACAGTGATAAATGAATTCAAACTTAACAATTATTAAACATTGATCAGTATCAACCATGACATGTGCTCTGACGAAATATGACCAACAATGTAAAATAAATAACTGTTACTTACATGACCATTGCAGAATATTACATACGCACACAATATAAATACACTGTAACACAATAATGCACTATATTCTAATAATACCAGTTGTTAAATTTATATTTATCCCCAAAAACGAGAAGAATGGCAGTGTTTAAACCTGCTCTTAGCACGTGTAAATTTTGAAAAGTTTGATAAATTAATTAATTCGAATGCGAGATTGTACCACGAATTTCGGTCTTTTCTTTAAAATAATTCGCGAAATAGAAAACGTATGGGGTGCACACCGTTAACAAATCGACGAACTTTTAGAATTGGCAACGAAACGCGGTATTAATTTAGAAAAGATTTTAGATGCTGTTACGCCGAATTGTTCCGAGCTAAGAGAACGAGTGGCCGCGGTCGATCAGTTTTATGAGCGAGGCGGGTCACGTGGCTGCATTGTTGTTAGGTCCTTGTGTGTGCGGTAGTGCCTTCTAGACGTTTCTGATATGGCGGCAAGTTTGAGTTTGAACTTGTAACAATACACACACACACACACACACACATATATATATAAACAATTTTGAACGACCCCCAAAACGTGTTCAGGGAGTCACGTTAGGAACTTCTATGGTGGTCCCGGGCTTAATTTTCACCTTGCGAGTCATGCTAATAGTTCACTTTCCAAAGGAAATTCACTAACAATTTAGAATAAGTTTGAACATATGTTTTAAAATGTAAACAAAGCAGAAGTTTTTCAACTTTTAGGCTTTCATTGTAGAAAATATTTTACTTTATATTTCATTTTCTGTTAACATTTTCGAAACCCCATTATTTTTTCCACCGTAACAGTTTCAAGACCTTTAATTTGAGCCATCTCCCATCATTTTACTACTTGTCATACGCTTAACAAATTTACACAAAAATTCGCCTTGCACAATTAAATAATTGATTTCAACATCCTAAGACATGATTAAACTGTTAAGAAAATAACATATTTACTGAGAAACCTGCTTCAATTTTAGATTATACTATCCCTGGTTTTATTATAGTATACATTGTAGAGTTGAACGGCATATAAGTAATCCACATGTTAATATTGAGCACTGGCTTGAAGATTAAGCACGGAATAGAGACTTTTAATTTGAGCCCCTCCCATTGTTCTACGACTTGCCAGACGCCCACAATTTTGACGCAAAGAATCGCCTTACGAAATTAAATATATGATTTAGACAAATTTCTGATTTGTTGGTTGGATAATACTTAAATGCAAAGAGGTGAATTATAAGAAGTCTTAGAAAGATTAAAAAAGTAATAAATAAATATTAGTAATTAAATAACTCGTAATTACTATGATGAACATATTCACAAACTCGGTTAAAATAATGATATAAAAAACAAATTGAACAAATATATCAGTTTTTAAGTTTGTCCGAAATGAACGTCTGGAATATTGAGGTTTTTAAAATATAGATAGGTTAGTACAGTCATCTATCGGTAAACCTACCACCTCTGAGACACCTTAATGCTATAGTACAGCACTCTGACCACAGACAAATAAACACGGTGTTTTAGTTTTCTTTGATTTTACTAAGGCCCAGCGAACAAAGAAAATCTGAAAATTTCAGTCCCGTCTATTACTGAACAACAATTAAGGACCTTTCTTTAAAGTTAGATAATGATTAGATTATTCACACAAAACAAAAAATATATAAAACTAATAAAATAGTTTCTTCTGTGTAATCATTAAATGTAATTTATTTAAACTGAGTAAAATAAAATATATGTTTCTTTTATACAAAAATGTCCATGTAATTCAATCTTTACAGAAAGTCTTGAACAGTCCTTGTACCTCGGAAAAAGCTGATGAAATGAAATACTTAGATTGCTTTTTTGGTCATGGACTACTTAATGCTCCAGGTGAGTGGTGTCTTCCTGATAATGTAAAATATTATTATAGAAAATTGGAAAATTTATTATTGAATTAAATAATCGAAGTAGGATTTCTGCAGTTTTCAGTATACCAAGGTCTCGAACTGTGGAACTGTGGCGCAAGTCGCGTCACCTCTGCTCCGGATGATGAGGTCTTAAAACGCACTACCTCCCTGCCTGAACTATCCCGACATATTTTTTGAATTATAAAGATACTTTTAAAAACAAAGTCCCGTGGGCTGGAAAGTTGTTTTGCTTTTACATATTTATATATTGTTCATTCTTTGTTTTCATTACGTGACTAAGTTTTAAGTTTTAGTTTAGTTTTAATTGCATTATTGATTTTGAACATTGATATTGATATTTACATTTTGTATGTTCATTTTGTTATATTATACATTATATTATTATAATATTTATAGTAAATTGTATTATATAATTTCTATATAGAGGACATTTATGCTGTGTTACTCGAAATCTTCATTTTACAGGTAGTATTTGGAAAATTAAAAGACGTCACATCAATCCACTATTTCATCCCCACAACTTGGAGCACATGATGCCAACTTTAAACCAAAACAGCAAAGAACTTGTAGAAATCTTGTCCAAGCACGTGGGCCAAGGACCGTTTGATGTCATGGATCCTGTCATGGATACAGCGCTGAAAACTATCTGCCGTAAGATAATTTAGTTGGAATGTACTGTCTTCCTGTAACAAGTTTGTAGATTATGAATCAACAGTTAGTTTAGCTAACCAGAGGATATACTGGGATATGCTGAACCTAGTAACAGAACCCTTCGTTGTCTAACTAACTAAACTTTATACAAAATGTCAAATATTTGGCTTAAGAGGACGTTGGAGTCAGAAAAAATATCGTCGCTGACCCTAGCGCTACGGGCTATTTCAATGTTAAAACGCACAAAACATGTCTTTACTGAAAAGCATATCTTTTTGTTACTGTTTGACCTATTGATTTGGAATAAATTTTGTTTGAATCTTTATAAAGTTTTCAGTAGTGTTTGCTGGGAGTTTTATTTTTTAATGACTAGGTAAAACTACAAAATATGTATAAATATATACCCCCGTCGCAGCAAACCTGCAGACTAAGCGAATTTCCAATGCATAATATATGTCTTAATACCACATAAAGCCGCAAACCAAGTTTCATAAAAATACATTCACATATAAGCGATTTTAATTATTCTCCATAAGAATAACATTGGTAATGAGTATGTAGGTTTGCTGAAACAAGGAACATAAACAATTGGTTTTTATGCAAATATAAATAGAATTTAACTAGGCGAAGCCACATACTAAGTTTCATCGATATTCAATCATAAATAAGCGATATATAACATTCTAGTTATTCTCCATAAGAATAACATGGGGGCTGAGAAAGCAGGTTTGCTGCAACAAGGAACAGTAAAATGGGTTTTTATATAATTATCAATATAACTCAACCAAGTGAAGCTACATACCAAGTTTTATTAATTTATGTTCATAATTAAGGGAGTCATTACATTTTACATATTCTCCACAAGAATAACATGGGGGCTGAGTACGCAGGTTTGCTGCTACGGGAATAATCAACAAAAAATCAATTTTTTGTGCAAATATCAATATACCAGTACTACTTGAAGCCACATACCAAGTTTCATCAACATACATTCATAAATAATCGAGATATCAAATTTTATTTATTCTCCATAAGGATAACATTGGACAACGTACTGTGTTTAGCCCTTCGAATATCTCTGCAACGGTTGGGCGTGGAATCACAATTTAAACACCAAAATGATTGTTTTGTGGAACTGAACAGATTGGTAAAAGCAAGTGTGAAGTTTACATTAAAATAAACTGAGGAAAAGCCAAAAACCTTTTTCCCATTAGATTAACATGGGAGATTTTATGAGCAAGTTTTTTTGGATTTTCTCCGCAACCACTTAACCTAGGTTAATAATTCAAAATACTAAATTATTTGTTTTTTAAGCTCTATAACATGGCTAAAACCAAAATTAAGTTTCTTAAAAATTTTAGGGTGAAAAATGCAAAAAACTGATTTTTGGAAAATTTAAAATCCCCATAAACCCCCCTTCCCATGGTCCGATTTTTCTGGTTTTCGAATTTAAAGTCATGAATGTCATTTTACACATTTGAGCCAAATTTCATCAAAATCGGACGTTCTTTACTCAAGTTATCGTGTTAACGGACACATATATAGATATATATATATATATATAGATATTTATATATATATAGATATATATATATATATAGATAGATATATATACCCCCGTCGCAGCTAACCTGCGGACTCAGCGAATTTCTAATGCATAATATTTGTCTGAATTCCACATGAAGCCGCAAACCAATTTTCATAAAAATATATTCACATATAAGCGATTTTAATTATTCTCCATAAGAATAACATTGGTAATGAGTATGTAGGTTTGCTGAAACAAGGAACAGAAACAATTGGTTTTTATGCAAATATAAATAGAATTTAACTAGGCCAAGCCACATACTAAGTTTCATCGATATTCAGTCATAAATAAGCGATATATGACATTCTAGTTATTCTCCATAAGAATAACATGGGGGCTGAGAAAGCAGGTTTGCTGCAACAAGGAACAGTAAAATGGGTTTTTATATAATTATCAATATAACTCAACCAAGTGAAGCTACATACCAAGTGTTATTAATTTATGTTCATAATTAAGGGAGTCAGTACATTTTACTTATTCTCCATAAGAATAACATGGGGGCTGAGTACGGAGGTTTGCTGCTACGGGAATAATCAACAAAAAATCAATTTTTTGTGCAAATATCAATATACCAGTACTACTTGAAGCCACATACCATGTTTCATCAACGTACATTAATAAATTATCGAGATATAAAATTTTATTTATTCTCCATAAGGATAACATTGGACAACGTACTGTGTTTAGCACTTCGAATATCTCTGCAACGGCTGGGCGTAGAATCACAATTTAAACACCAAAATGATTGTTTTGTGGAACTGAACAGATTGGTAAAAGCAAATGTGAAGTTTACATTGAAATAAACTGAGGAAAAGCCAAAAACCTTTTTCCCATAAGATTAACATGGGAGATTTTATGAGAAGGTTTTTTTGGATTTTCTCCACAACCACTTAACCTAGGTTAATAGTTCAAAATACTAAATTATTTGTTTTTTAAGCTCTATAACATGGTCAAAACCAAAATTAAGTTTTTAAAAAAATTTAGGGTGAAAAGTGCAAAAAACCGATTTTTGGAAAATTTAAAACCCCCATAAACCCCCCTTCCCATGGTCCGATTTTTCTGGTTTTCGAACTTAAAGTCATGAATGTTATTTTACACATTTGAGCCAAATTTCATCAAAATCGGATGTTTTTTACTCAAGTTATCGTGTTAACGGACACATATATATATATATATATATATATATATATATACATATATATAAATTTGAACGAATAGTGTTTTTGGCATCTGGGGACCTCAAAACAAAAAGTTATCATGGTCTCGGGCTTAAGTCTTACCATGAGACCTACGGTAATAGCTTCTTCCCTATAGGGGAAATTCGCTAATATATATATATATAGATATATATATATATACATATATATAAATTTGAACGAATAGTGTTTTTGGCATCTGGGGACCTCAAAACAAAAAGTTATCATGGTCTCGGGCTTAAGTCTTACCATGAGACCTACGGTAATAGCTTCTTCCCTATAGGGGAAATTCGCTAAAATATAGACTTTAAATTACTATATTTTTTGAAATGTATTATTTTATTTAGAAAATAGCGAGCAAACCCCCTGCGTATTCAAAATACCTTTAATTTGACATCTTTCATAATCGTATGTTGATAAATAAGCGAGATATATGGTTTTAAGTTTAACATTGTTCTTATGGAGGTAAAATCCAACATGGCCGCTCTCCAACGCCCTCTTAAGATTCTTTAACAAGTACTTAAAGGATTGATGAATTTTAAATAAAAAAAATATATAAGATTAATTTTAAGTTCCTTACAGTTATAATTGTAACTCCTCCATCGGTTTACATTATAATTTCAAAATGTAAAATGTTCCCGGTTTTGGCAGATTTCAGAGAATACACGAGAAATAAGCTAGGGGAAACCCCCATGAACGTTTTTGTGGTTCCGCGAAATATCGGGAGTGCGAGAGTCTGTGTGTGTGTGTATTTCGTCGGTGTGTGTTTGTTTCGGGGAAAATCTTTTGACGAAGTTGAGTAATTGAACTTAAATTGGAGCACGAGCAGAATAACAAGGCAAGTGTGAATGTTGTCTCAAAGTAGGACGTGGATATTGTTACCTCGCCTAAAGGAAAAATCTCATTAAAAACTAGATTTTAGCGAATTTCCCCTATAGGGAAGAAGCTATTACCGCAGGTGGCATGGTAAGACCTAGGCCCGAGACCATGATAACTTTTCGTTTTGAGGTTTCCAGATGCCAAAAACACAATTCGTTCAAATTTACATATATGTGTGTCCGTTACCTCGATAACTTTTGAAAGAAACGCCCAATTTTCATGAAATTTGGCACAAATGTGGAGAGCAACATTTATGCCTTAAAGTTAAAAAACCAGAACGATCGGGATATGGGAAGGGGGTTTTATGGGGGTTTAAAGTTTTCCAAAAATCAGTCTTTTGAATTTTTACCGTTAAATTTAAAAACACTCAATTTTGGTTGAAGCCATTTAATAGAGATTAAAATAAAATAATAATTTGGTTTTTTTAATCATTAACCTAGGTTAAGTGATTGTGAAGAAAAGTCAAAAAACGTGTCTATAAAATTTCCAATGTTAATCTTATGGGAAAACGGTTTTTAGATTTTCCTCAAATAATTTTATTAAAAACTCCACATTTCTTTTTACTAATAAGTTAAGCTCTACAAAACAATCATTTTGGTGTTTTATTTTTTGTTCTAGGTTCAACCGTTGCAGAGATATTCAAAGTTCTAAACACAGTACGTTGTCCAATGTTATCCTTATGGGGAATAAATAAAAATTGATATCTCAATTATTTATGAATGTATATTGATGAAACTTGGCATGTGGCTTCAACTAGTTATGGTATATTGATATTTGCACAAACAAGTTTTTTGTTGATTTTCCCCGTAGCAGCAAACTTGCATCCTCAGCCCCCATGTTATTCATATGGAGGATAAGTAAATATTTATATCTCCCTTAAATATGAACCTACATTAATAAAACTTGGTATCTAGCTTCGCCTGGTTGAGTTATTTTGATAATTACAAAAAAACACATTTCTTATCTTCCTCGTTGCAGAAAACCTGCGTACTTAGCCCTAATGTTATTCTTATGGAGAATAAATAAAGTGCTATATATCACTTATTTACAAATGTATTTTTATGAAACTTGGTAAGTGGCCTTATGTAGTATTGAGCACTGAGTACGCAGGTTTGCTGCGACGGGGGTATTTACTTATTGAACAAATTAAAAATTAACTGATTCTTTCTATAATTGCTTGAACAATGTTAACTTTAGTGTGAACTCTTTATAATCTAAGTTTAGTATTCAATTGTTATTGTTAAACATTGTATTAATGCTACTCATTCGTGTTTTATATATATATAAAACACGTATTTTATATATATATTGCTTTAAATTTAAATTGTTTAATTGAATTTCAGATTTAATATTCGGTCCAGACATAGAGTTTGATATGACTTCTCAAAGATTCAAAGGACTTAGACAAATTGTTGAGAGGTAATTCAGTTTTGATTCTGCTTAAAGTTTGTGAATGCTAACTCCTCTGCTAAAGCTTATAGGCAATTATTTTTTACATCTTAATGCACAAAATATGAAATAAGTAATACGGAAATTTGATTTGTTAATGTGTTACATCCATTTACGTTATTCACAACTGTACAACATAACAATAATTGTAATTCACATATTGCCGCAGGAGAAAACTGCAGCTTCTTACGTGGATTCTGTTATTCAAAGTTATTTGAGAAGGTACTCTGAGGGTGTATATTTTTAACTTCCTCAAACTTGAGAAAGACACAACTTAACTTGAAGGACTAAACAAAATAAAAACGGCTAAACAATGTTTAACACCCAATGGTTTTGGATGTGCTGACAAATCTGTTTCTGTTTAATACGGTAATTGGATGTTGCCTATTTTTTAAACACGAATTAAAACCAGATTGATTTGGGAACTTTAAATATTCTACGCAAACGTTATCAGGTAATCATTGATCAATATTTAAAAATTCAAAAACATGTGAATATTAATACGAAATTAAAATTGAAAAATTGTATAATTATTTATTTCCCGATACCATAAAGAGTAAAAATGATTATTAGTCATATAAACGGAGAAATACGCATTATACAATATTACAACAACATAAATTAGAATAGTTTCCTAAAAGACTCCCTGTGCTGGTATACAATGTTCTTAAATATATCCCAACGTCAATTTAAATCAAGCATATGCCTTAGAATTTAATTACGTTGTCTAATGCGTCATGAGGTTTTATAGTAATAAACAGAATGATTTCACTTACCGTTTAACATTAATAATATTAAGAAACAAACAATATGCCAAAATAACCTGTAACAACACATTTAACCACTAATAATATTCAATTATCTAATTTAATCATGTTTAAATTTCAGGATACTTGAAATATGTTTTGAACGATGCTTACAAGGCTGGCTTAGGTTTGATGTAATATTTCAGTTTCTATACAAAAAGGAATTAAACGAGATCAATAAACTTTGGCAGGAATTCACTGAAACTCCACTGAAGGTAAGTCTGGTTGTTTAGACAAGAAAATACAAGCAAGCCTGCCATTACGCATAATTCTGTAAAAATATGTTTATGAGCTGTATATCGATGAACACGACAAACACTCTTCGTTTACACTCTATGTCCAGGAAAACAGTAAATCAAATAACATTTACAAAATAGTGAACGTGGGGACTTGAAACTTCCTATTGTACTACAACTAGACCGGGCACCGGGAGACCACGCCTCCACGGCCACGCCTACTTCTGGTGGGGGAAATGCTAGTCTGGGAGTACAGTAATAGGCGACCCTAATGTTTTACTGCGAGTTGAATCGTTGAATCATCAAAACATTACTTGCCACTAATGTTAAAAGTTGAACATGTTACCTGCGAGAGAGAATATTTCCGTAAATCATTAATATGTACTTAAATACAGATTAATTTTGAATTCAAACAGTATCTTAGATGAGTAACATGCTTCAATTCTATAACTTATCGAACTGAGTATTCTCATCATCCTATATATTAATATACGCTAGGGCTTTTTTTCTTCACAGTCATAACTCGATAACGGCAGGACGGGTTTTAACGTTTGAGGGTCAAATTAAAGGTATTTTCACGTAGATTTTCCAATATGTCTCAGAATTTTAAGAAATTACATCACTTAAATACAGTAAAAGGGCTACATTTTCGGAACTGTGGTGCTATCCGACGGCGGAAACCTAAACTACATGGTGTTGATTGAAAGTCGTTATCCGCATTATTCTCAGATTATATAATCGGTTTTAATATCAGCTGTTTTGTTATGTTTGTTTACAACTGAAATAACCTTTCGTTTGGTACAAACGTGCTCGGATTCGAGCAGTAGGACAACTAACTAGTTACGATTAACACATGAAAATTGCTGTACATACAAATGTGAATTGCAGGAAAAGAACCTGATTTTACAACAGAAAGAAACAGATACCGTTTTTTATATATATTGCATGCAAAGTCACTCCTAAGCACACAACTGTCAGCTTAAGCGAATTTCTGTTATAGGGAAGAAGCTATTACTGTAGTCGGCATGGTAAGACCTAGGCCCATCCAGTACTATGATAACTTTTCTTTTTGAGGCCCCCGGATGCCAAAAACACCACTCGTTCAAATTCATATATATGTGTGTATATATATATATATATATATATATATATATATATACATATATATATATATATATATGTCCGTATGCACGCTACTTTCGTAAAAATGGTCCGATCTTGATGAAGTTTGGTATAAACGTGTAAGGCAGCATCTATTTTTATGAGTTTGAGAACCAGACAGATCGCACTATTATGAGGGGGGTTTTGAGGGGGTTTTGTTCCTCAAAAATAGGTTTTTTATACTTTTTACATATTATTACTTCTAAATCCAAACCTTAGTTCACACTATTGAATTCAGCTTAGAAACAAACAATTTGGTATTTTGATCATCGCTCTACGCCAATTGGTTACCGAGATATTGAAAGTTCTAAACACAGTACTGTACGTTGTTCAATGTTAAACTTATAAAGAATAAGTCAAATGTTATATCTCACTTATTAATGAACATATATTAATGAAACTTGGTTTGTGGCTTCATATGGTTGGGGTTTTCTAATATTTTCGTACAAACCCCATTTTTTGGTCCACATGGCAGCAAACCTGAGTACAGTACTCAGCAGCTATAATGTTATTCTTATGAACATAAATTGGTAAAACTTGGTATGTTGCTTCATCTGTTAGTGATCTTTAGGTATTTATGTAAAAACCCGATTTTTGTGGTCCTTGATGCAGCAAACCTGCATACTCAGTCCTAATATGTTTCTTTTGGAGAATAAATAAAATGTCGTATCTCGCTTATTTATGAATATGCTTTGATGAAAGTTGGTATGTGGCTTCATGACGTAGTGAAGTACAATTTGAAATTCGCTATGTATGCAGGTTTGCTGCAACGGGGATATTTTGTCATATCATGCTGCTTTAAAACATAATTTGTATTATTTACAGATAGCAAAACAAAATCGTGAAGAAAAGTTAAAGAATGCTATACCGGAAGGAAATGGACTTGAAACCACCGACACTACCGCTGACAAGAGTAAAGGTTTTTATTTTTAGTGAATTTCCTTTGGAAAAGTGAACCATAAGCATGACCGGGACCACCATACAAATTCCTAACGTGATCCCCTGAACATGTTTTGGGTTGTCGTTCAAAATGTGATATATATATATATATATATATATATATATATATATATATATATATATATATATATATATATATATATATATATAAATAGAGAGAGAGAGAGAGAGAGATAGACTTATATGTGTGTGTTTTCACTCTAGCGGTCACATTTTTTATCCGATTTATTTCAAATTTGGTAGGGACATTCCTTTCTGTAATCAGTTGAACAATTTCGTTGAGCAAAACAATCAGAAAACTCTAACCCCCTTTTTTGGCGATTTGAAATTTTGAAATTTGGGTTTTCGGGTCCAAAAATGGTCACAAAATCCTCGAAAGTAAAATAAATGCATATTAAATTATAAGACGTGAAATGGCGGAAATTTTAAGCCCTCCCTCATCATTCTAGTACAAATATCTACCGAGTTGTTAAAGAAAATGTTAATTGACTAAACACAGTACATTATCTTATGGGAATTTTACAAGGGAAAGGACTGGTTTTTCAAATCTATAGTATTGTTATCACTTCTAGTACCCCCATACCGACTTTTGACTCTGATGGCTTATAACACACAACATCGTAATCCCAATACTGCATTTAAATAAAACAAGGTGCATCAGAGCAGCCACAAAATTAAATATTTTACATTTTCCTAAAAATGACCCAAAACTTTGTTTAAACCCTTTGTTTGATTAGTTTAAAGTACCTGGGGGCCGAGCTTTGCTCGGTGAATGCCAGTCAGTTTGTTTAGATGACTTGGAGTAATATTTCACCACTTCCCCCTACTGATAATCAGGTTTGCATAATTTATTTTCTTCTTTTCTACATTTTTAAGGTCACTCCAGTTATTATTTATAGCTTAATGTCCCTTCGATTTATTTGACTTCTCTCTATATATAATCTTCACTCAAATCTTGTAATCTCTGCTCTCAGGAAACCACATGTTAATAATCATAAACAACGTGAGTATCACCAAGGAACCTAGAGGTTCCTTGA
This sequence comes from Allygus modestus, assembly GCA_963675035.1. Taxonomy (NCBI): domain Eukaryota; kingdom Metazoa; phylum Arthropoda; class Insecta; order Hemiptera; family Cicadellidae; genus Allygus; species Allygus modestus. The sequence continues at coordinate 57,773,409 of OY776114.1, forward strand.
GTATTACTTTGACAGTTCCCTGGTTGAATATGAACAGCTGTTACAATTCTTTTGTTTTGATTTGAAACTCCATAAGCCCAGTATTAATTTTTTTAACTTTTCATTTTAGTTTTTTTTACATTATTTGATTTTTCCTGGGGATGAGATGAGGCCTGCCTAGAACTTATTTTTATACCAGAAATTAGTTATTTTGAACGTTTGAAGGAAATCGTTGGAGCCGTTTTTGAGATCAGTGTCGCAAGCAAACAAGCAAACATACAAGCTAACCTTACTCATATTAGAGTATAGGATAGGATAGGATAAGTTTTAATGCGGAAATTCACTTTCCTAACGTCAGCGTGCTGCTCACGAACTCGTTTCAATCCTTAACCCTTGAGTACTTAAGCCCCAAGATAATATTTGTTTCTCAATACAGTTTCCATTCCCCTGCAGTGGGCCACTGATAGTATGAAATCATTACAGGACGTACCGGGACGGCTGAGCATCAAGACACTAACACTTGTCTACATAACATTGCACGAAATGTAATCACACTCTGATGAGGAATTTCAAATACTACTCTTCGTCGGACGGCAGCTAAGCAAACCCTTTAATCTACGTTGTTAAGAAATTAGTACCTGGGGGGCCGAGCTTTGCTCAAGGACAGTCAGTCAGTTTGTTTAGATGACTTGGAGTAATTTTTCACCAAGCCCCTGTACTGAAAAGCATATTTACTTAGCTCACTTAGGTACATCTTTTTGCATGTTTAAGGTCACTCCATTTATTATTATAGCTCAATGTATATTTAATTCATTTTGGATATAGCCATCCTCAATTTAATCTTCAATCAATTATTTAATCTCTGTTCTCACTTTGACATCACTGGTTATTTATGAATAACTGATATGTCACTTTTGTTTTGATTTCACACTCCATAAGCCCATTGTTACTGTTTTAGACTTTTAAATTTGTTTTTTTTATAAAATTAGATTTTTAGCCATGGAGTCATGGATTTTCAACCAACCAACCAAATCTTACTCATATTAGAGTATAGAATTAGAAATTTGCCCATCACGAAATAAGATAACGGTTTCACGACGCTTCGGGAGTTTGAATCTGATCCCATCGTCGATGACATATTTTGAATCTGATCCCATCGTCGATGACATATTTTGAATCTGATCCCATCGTCGATGACATATTTTGAATCTGATCCCATCGTCGATGACATATTTTGAATCTGATCCCATCGTCGATGATATATTTTGAATCTGATCCCATCGTCGATGACATATTTTGAATCTGATCCCATCGTCGATGACATATTTTGCTTATTTTTTTAACTATTAATAATGTTATATTTTCAGGTTTGTTAAACTTACTTGATGTTCATAGTGTTTTGGAGAAGAAGTACCCTCAATTTACTGAAACAGATCTGAAGAATGAGATGATAACTCTCTATGTTACGGTAGGTTTAGAAGTCAGTATTGTGTTATTTTCTTCAGCATTTAAATACTAAACAAATCCGTCAACCGTCAAGATAGTTAAAAGCAGAAGACAGAGGTTAACGGCTTTAGTCTCTACAAGCCACTATAATTTACTTTCTCAAAAAGGTCACACTCACTTTCATACGTATGGATTATCTGCGTAAATTAAGTAAATAATATATATATTAAATTAAAACCTTTTGATATTTTTTATTTTGCAAAAAAGTCTAGGTTACAATTAAAGTAACAATGTATACAATTCACAAATAACAAATATTTGTTTCCAATTCCACAGGGTACTGACACTATTGGAGGGGCCCTCTCGTCTTGTCTGCTGCTATTGGCGTATTACCAGGACATTCAGGTGAGGAGGGAACCATTTAGTAGGTGCAGGATGATAAATGAACCATTACTTGGACACTCATGCGAATAAAAATGCAGTAGAACATTCATAATACTGTACAAATATGTTTGAGAACATTACAAGAAATATTACACTCAGCGGTAAAAATATCCCACGCACTGGTACAAAAATCCCACATTATCCCACACCCTCCCTTATAATATCCCGGAACCATTTAGTAGGTGCAGGATGATAAATGAACCATTGCTTGGACACTTATGCGAATAAAATATGCAGTAGAATATTCATAATACTGTACAAATATGTTTGAGAACATTACAAGAAATATTACACTCAGCGGTAAAAATATCCCACGCACTGGTACAAAAATCCCACTTTATCCCACACCCTCCCTTATAATATCCCAGAACCATTTAGTAGATGCAGGATGATAAATGAACCATTACTTGGACACTCATGCGAATAAAATATGGAGTAGAATATTCATAATACTGTACAAATATGTTTGAGAACATTACAAGAAATATTACACTCAGCGGTAAAAATATCCCACGCACTGGTACAAAAATCCCACATTATCTCACACCCTCCCTTATAAAATCCCAGAACCATTTAGTAGATGCAGGATGATAAATGAACCATTACTTGGACACTCATGCGAATAAAATATGCAGTAGAATATTCATAATACTGTACAAATATGTTTGAGAACATTACAAGAAATATTACACTCAGCGGTAAAAATATCCCACGCACTGGTACAAAAATCCCACTTTATCCCACACCCTCCCTTATAATATCCCAGAACCATTTAGTAGATGCAGGATGATAAATGAACCATTACTTGGACACTCATGCGAATAAAATATGGAGTAGAATATTCATAATACTGTACAAATATGTTTGAGAACATTACAAGAAATATTATACTCAGCGGTAAAAATATCCCACGCACTGGTACAAAAATCCCACATTATCCCACACCCTCCCTTATAATATCCCGGAACCATTTAGTAGATGCAGGATGATAAATGAACCATTGCTTGGACACTTATGTGAATAAAAATGCAGTAGAATATTTATAATACTGTACAAATATGTTTGAGTACATTACAAGAAATATTACACTCAGCGGTAAAAATATCCCAGCACTGGTACAAAAATCCCACATTATCCCACACCCTCCCTTATAATATCCCTCTTCATATCCCACACTTGTCCACTGATTTGTTAAACATTGCAACACAATTAATGTTACATATTATATGATTATTGAATAATGTATTAGTACAATGTTTATACCGTTAGATAGAGCTTATTTAGATCTACTAAATACCTATAGGTATTTTACATTTTAGTACCTCAAAGGATTTTGAGCAATGCGACATAGGATAAATGATACGGGGAATTAACTAAATTAAATAATTTATTTACGTGAGAGGTAGTAATATTTTTATGGTAGTACTAATGAGTACGACATAGGTACTAAATAATGGCAAATATTTTGCTTGTTAATTCCAACATGGCTCGGCCAGCGACATTGACATGATTCAGTGTTCGTTCTGTGACGTTTATAAAATCATAATAGGTGCGGACAGCGAGGTTAACAAATGGGAAACCCCGCAACTGCCAGTACGGCGAGAAAATCCACTAGAAGTGCTACTGCTAAGGTGCTCTGGTCGTAAGTTGTAAGCAAACTAGCAGACGTAATGCCGATTTCCAAAATATCCCACTTTATCCCACAATCCCATTTTATTCCACATATTATATATAAATATATATATATATATATATATATATATATACACATATATACACACTTATATATATATATAAAATTTTGAACGACCCCCCAAAACGTGTTCAGGGGGTCACGTCACGAACTTCTATGGTTGTCCCGGGCTAAAGTTTCACCGTGCGGGTCATGCTAATAGTTCACTTTCCAAAGGAAATTCACTAATGAGTGCGCAAAGTAAAATGAACGAAGTGACTTCGTACACGTCCGACGTAATCTGCTACCGCTTAGGTTAGGTTAGGAGGTTTTCGTTATGTGTCACTGGCTCTCAATCTGTTTTAAAAATCACAGGAAAAGTAACGTACGGTGACGTCATTTGGAACGGACGTGAACAGTAGCGGCTCATCGTTTTTTTACATTATTTGATTTTTTTGGGGATGAGACCTGTCTATAACTTATTTTTATCCCGGAAATGAGTTATTTCCAACATTTTAAGGAAATCGTTGTAGTCGTTTTTGAGATCAGACTTACAAGGAAGCAAGCAAACCTTACTCATATTAGAGTATAGGATAGGATAGGATAGGATAGAATAGAATATTTGCTTCCCCGTATATAATCTTAATATATAAATACCCCCGTCGCAGCAAACCTGCATACTCAGCGAATTTCCAATGAATATATAACATAACACATTAAAACACTTATCAGGATTCATAAGAAATATATTCACAAACAAGTGATATTTAAAATATTAATTATTCTCCATAGGAATAACATTGGGGATGAGTACGCAGGTTTGCTGCAACAAGGAACATAAAAAAATGTTTTTTAAGCAAATATCAATAGAACTCATCTTAGTGAAGGCACATATACCATATACATTTTAGTTTCATCCATATCCATTAATTAATAAGCGATATATAACATTTTAATTATTCTCCGTAAGAATAACATGCGGACCAAGCACCTAGGTTTGCTGCTTCGGGATCCATAAGTGAAAAATTGTTTTTTTGTGCAAACAACAATAAACCACAACCATATGAAGCCATATATCAAATTTCGTCAGTTTATAAATAAGCGAGATATAAAGTTTCTCTCTTTCTCCATAAGAATAACATTAGTCAACGTACTGTGTTTAGCACTTTCAATATCTCAGTAACCAATTGACGTAGAGCAATGATCAAAATACCAAATTTTTTTATGCTGAATTCAATGGTAAATAAACGGTATCAGGAAACTGACCATACTTTCTCCCTTTTAGCCCAACTTTAACGAATAAATTACTTTTTATTTACTAAATATAGAATACAAAGCACAGTCGAATGTACAGAAAATCTTGTAAACAAGATTTTTTTTTAGACATCCACCCAAATCCCTGCTTTGGAGGCACTACAGAATCCATTTCTACACTCGTGGTTTTAAGAGGGAAAATGCCCCCTATTCCCCCCCAGGGTGATTAAGGGGCATCATATTTCGAATTTCCTTTGTTGGTCAATGCTAAATTGACAAGCATATCAAGTTTGAATGAAATTTATCAGTAAATAAGAGAGAAATAGTAATTTTTGGATTCCCCATAAGAATAACATTGGACAACGTACTGCGTTTACCGCTAAATGAAAATTTCAATTTTCTCCGAAACCAGCAATCGTAGAATAGTAATTCAAAATACTAAATTATTTAGTTTTTTGAGCTCTTTTTAGTGGTGAATAGTAATTTTTTATATTTATGTATTTTATGAAAAATAAAAAAAAACTGAATTTTTGATGTTTTAAGTCCTGTAATTTATGAACCCGAATTTTTATAGGAATGCGGGTAAAGTCATTTTATTGGAAAACTAAAGTTCTACAAAATACTAAAGTTTAATCAAAATCGTTAGAACCGTTTTTGATAAATTTTGATTTTTCATGTTTTTTGGGGATAATTACCCTTAAAAATAAAAAATTCAAAAAATGAAAAAAACGCCTGGAGATATCGTGGATTAGTACCTACATACCAAATTTCATAAAAATCGGCCCATTGGTTAGGGCTCTAGCTCTGTACACATCCACACAGACAGACACACACACACACACACACACACACACACACACACACACACACACACACACACACACACACACACACACACACACACACACACACACACACACACACACACACACACACACACACACATACACACACACACACACACACACACACACACACACACACACACACACACACACACACACACACACACACACACACACACACACACACACACACACACACACACACACACACAGACAGACATCATGTAAAAACCACTTTTTTGGGTTCAGGGAGCACCAAAACGAATATTTCCACTAACAACTCAAATTCGAAAATTTTGACGAAAACAATACTTTCTCCATATACTATGTATAGAGGGAGAAAGTAAAATTTAAATTTAATTTCAATAAAAATTACATGTGGAAACCCCCCTTCGGATGGTGCGATTCGTCTGAATTTTGAACTCGTTCAAATAAATGGTACTTTACACATTTGTACCAAATTTCATTAAGATCGAACCTTTTTTACAAGAGTTATCGTGCTTACGGACACATGTATATAACAATATGAACGAATGGTGTTTTTGGCATCTGGGGACCTCAAAATGAAAAGTTATCATAGTCTCGGGCTTAAGTCTTACCATGAGAACTACGGCAATAGCTTCTTCCCTATAGGGGAAATTCGCTAAAACTGACAGTTATATGTGCTGTATTCTTGGCTATCCCATGGAACTACCAATGACTACATATACAATTGTATATGTAGTCATTGGAACTACTATGAATTAAGATCAGCTGTTTGTATTTTCATCAGTTCAAACCTAAACATAAGAATAACAGAGGATTGGAACTTTGACTCCCCTTGGGGCGGAGCCCTATGCGAATTTTTAAAAACCCTTTCTTAGTGAGCACCTAAGACCCAAGAGGAAGGTATGTTCCAAATTTCATTGCAATCCATTGAGTGGTTTTTAAGATTTCGTGATGAGTGAGTGAGTGAGTGAGTGAGTCAGTCAGTCAGTCAGTGGTATGGTTTGAGTTTTATATATTAAGATGATAGGATAGGATAAAATTGTTAACATATGGTTTTCTGAGATCAGTGACTAACTTTTGAGTGAAGATTGCATATCTAGAGTGGTCATATCCGAAATAAATCAAAGGAACACTGGACTATAAATAACAACTGGAGTGACCTTGAAACCAGAAAATAGCTATAAAATTAGCTATAAAAATCTGATAATCAGTTGGGGGAAGTGATGAAATATTACTCCAAGTCATCTAGTCAAAATTACTGGCCTTCCCTGAGCAAAGCTCGGGCCCCCAGGTACTCTGTTATAATATAAATATATTAATTATATTTAACGTACATAGCTAGAATATATATATATATATATATATATATATATATATATATATATACATGTTCTATACTTAAATGTTTCACTTTCCAACACAACAATATTAATTTATTGCAGGAACGTCTCTACAAAGAAATAGCAGCAGTTGATGGTGATGTTACATTAGCAGACATTCAAAATCTTACATATTTGGACCAAGTGTACAAAGAATGTTTGAGGTGGACCATGATTATCCCGACTGTAGCTAGGAAGACAACAGATGACCTGACGCTGGGTAATTGAAACAGTCTTTGAATTTAAATATTTGATTTTTTTTTTTTTTCATTTTGATTCAAGGTGTCACCTTGGTTTTGTTTAACCTACTGTTAACTTTAAACTATAAAATAGATTAATATGATTTTTTTCTGGGTCACGTATATCAAGGGATAACATCTGCGTTACGACTGATTGAGTAGGATAAATAGCCTGACAAGACAGACATTTGAACTTTGGGAGTTTACATGATGGCAATAGTCAATGATGATGGCGAGGAAGGCTGGCAATTGTCCTGTTCCATGAAGGCTTTTAGGGAACTGGCTTCTGTCTTTACCTTGCATTTATAAACAGAATTATAATTTAAAGAAATAACATTTGCAAAGCAAAAACTGAGGGAATATTTTATTAACAAGACATTAGACCAAGTTTAAACTCAATATGTCTACATACAATATGATGAACTGATTAATTATTATTGATTAATTGATGATCTAATTATTTACCGCAACACGTTGCCTACTCAAAGCAGGGAAACACGTAGCTACATCTGCTATTTGGCGGAATTTGCTTCGCTAATTCAGCTTTATTTTAATGACTAGAAAATTTGTGATTGTAAAAATTAAGGAAAACTAGTTTAAAATAATTATATTGTTCTGCAGTTATTGTTTATAATGTGCATCAATTTTTCTAGATAATGTTACAATACCGAAGGGCTACACAGTCCTTGTCTCCATTGGGGCGAATCATTGGGATCCAAAAATTTTTCCAGATCCCCTTTCTTTCGACCCAGAACGATTTTCTTCCAAGAATATGGCTCAGAGAGAAAGATATTCTTTCCTGCCTTTCAGTGGTGGGGCTCGTAGCTGTATTGGTAAGTTGCTATTTTCTAGTTATAACTTGTATAGATACTTTTAAATTTTATCCATATGGCCTTGTATAATCTTGTATATATACCGTCTTGTTTGTTTTGGAGGATTAGGGGCCCCGGCATAGTCGACTAAGCATGTCTCCCTTTGGGATATTATGCAACCACCGGAAAAAGGGGAATTTCAGGGACGGGAAAGGGAGTTAGAACGGGGTCAGTCTGCCTCGCTCCAGAAAGGGAGAGAACCTTACCTAGCTCCCTGGCTCTATGGGTGACAGAACCCCAGGACGATTCGCCCTCTATCCCGACGCCCCCCCCAAGTCTACCAGTCAGGGACCACCATCACACAGAACCTCCAACCTCTCAGGGGTCGGAGAGCCCCAGGATGGTTTTTCCCCTAACCCGGTCGACCGGAGACCGCCGGGTAAGAGCTCTTCCTCCCAGGCACCCGTCCCAGGCAGACATGCAAGGAAGATCCTCTTCTCCCCTCAAGGACTCGGGCTAGACTGGGTTTCCAGGCTCAACCGGGAGTCAAGTTCTCAGATTATACAAGGACCAAGGTGAAAGGGAAGTTGGTCACACTGGATGGCCAAGAGACTCACCAATACTGTGTAAGACTTCATTTTGTTGTACCCAATGTCGATTTCTGTACTAGTATAGAGAGCCGTCGAGGGGCTATCGTCTTGTAAGTGAGAACATCCGGTATATTTTCCTCGGCAACAGTTGTCTTCAAAGACTTCTCCTAGTCTTCATTTTGCATGGGTCAAAAGAAACGTGATAGGGTCCAACACTCCCTCTCTTAATGCACATTGTTTCACCCTAGACACAATATGAACATTAATGTATAACTGTGCGCTCTATTGTATTTTATGCGTAGCTCCTCCTCTGAACCGTATTATTGTTGTGGTGAAAAAACGGCATGTGAGGGCATCCAGAAATTGTTCTCCCACAAGACAATGTATTTGTGACGGAAGCAGAAAATATTAATGATTTTTAACCATAATATTTCGGTTACACATATTTATGGTTTCCCTTAGAATACAATTAATCAGTACATGGGCCAATTTATAATATTTGTATAACAGTAATCCATATGTTTGATTTAATATTTTATTTTTCAGGCCAACATTACGCCAACATGTTTATGAAAGTTATGCTAGTGCATATTCTGAAGAGATACAAACTTTCTACAGAGATGGATGTCCACAACTTGAGGAAAAAAATGATGGTAACTCTAATAAGTGTGGAAGGCTACAAAGTCATCTTGGAGAACAGATAATTATGTTTGTACTAATTGGTTTTGTGTTGAGAAGTAGTCGTTCTGTTAACTCATATTATTTCTTCTTTGTGATTACTCTTTATGAAATCGAATCCTTCTTATTGTAAAGGTCTAATGGTATATTTTTTTAGCTGTTGAGGTTCCATACAAACAAATACATAACAATAAAGTAAATAAATGGTACTCCAATTTTTTAGACTAATCCTAATTTAACTCGATGCATGTCATTGATAACTTTAGTATATATAATGTATATAGTATGAAAGTTTAGTATTAAACATATATTTGTTACTGTGTATTACAAATAGCTGCATTTTGTCAGTAACAATTTTACTTTTATAATAATTGTGATTAAAATAGTTTGTATTTTGGAATTTTCGGCCTTACCTTTTTTATGTGCAATACAAAATGTTTGTATTCAATTAAATGTTTATACTGTATTGTTGTAGCAAAAGCAATTGAACATTACATCTATTATGCCACCTTTTGTTTTAGAATTATTGCACCATTTACCCTAAGAACAACTAAAAATATTATACCAAGGGTGCCAATTTTGTATGAATATGGGTTTTGCCCTGGGAGATTACTTTACCAACCAGCTTGACTTTCAAAATATCAGTAATCAATACACAGTTAATATAACTAAAATAACCCTTAGCTGTGTCAGCAATAAATATCAGTAAAATGTGGGTCTTACTGTACGGAAAATGTATTATGTCTGGCCAAGGTCAGATGGAATGGTCTATGTCTGAACAGAAAACAATTAAATAACAATTAGTTAAGCCTAACTTATTTTATACAAATTGAAATAAAATAAAATGAATGATATGTTACAATAAGGTTTCCCTGTTAAAGAAGGCAAGTTTTATTTTATTTTACTATTTACTATTTTAAGGAACTCTTCAACAAATCTTTTCACTTTCAGATGAAACAATAATCCAGTCTTTTCTTTACATACTGAAAAGTCTAAAAGTTTATAAAAATCAAGGTAAATACAACTTTAAATTATCTACTTCATTCCAGACAAAAGGCCACACCAACAGTGTTGCCACTCTGATATTAGCGAATTACTCCAACACCGGACTAAAAATCCCCCATTTTACACCCATCCGGTCATGAAAATCTGCCAAGAATCCGCCAAGGCAGATTAAAAAAATCCCCATTTAACCCTAGACATCCTGAAGATCCCCCATTAATTCCCCAAAGTTGATTAATATAAATTACCTATTTTATCCTCTAGCGTAATTAAGATCTGATTATAGTCAAATTATATTTATTATATCTGAAAAAATAAATGTACTTATCATAGCTGACAAAATAAATGTACCTATCAAACATTATCTGTTATTGTTTATAAACAACTGTTTTAGTGATTCTATCATCGTCACCAATTGTGTGTGCCTAAACTCTATAATCTACTGTATAAATAACTGAACATAAAATACTATAATTCAGTGTGATGAAGTGAACTAGTGAAAGATAACCCCAACGAAGCTACTATACCATAGAGCTCTCTTCTGGGGTAAAAAAGTAAAGCCTACATGAGGACCGCCGTCTTGCCCCTCTGCTCCCATGGTAACCAATCAAATCCTCACTTCACTAGTTATGTGTTTGCCAGCTGACTATATCACAGAATCACATAGCTTGTGAATGAGATAGTATTTGATTGGTCACCTGAGGAAAGTTGCGGTCAGCTTGTGTAGGCTTCACTTTTTCATCCAAGCTCTAGATAAATTAACCTCGTTGGATAACACCCAACAATACCAGCAATTTTTGTATTATTGTGCTAATTTTGAAACTATACTATATTGTTTCCATGAGGATTTTTAGCACGCCCTATTCTTAAAACGGCGATCACATAAGACCAACAAAATGAGTAAATCATCAAAACAGCAAACGAACTAACTATTGCATAAACGAACAAAACCAAAGACAAACAAAATGAGTAAATCATCAAAACAGTAAACGAACTAACTATTGCATAAACGAACAAAACCAACATACAAACAATACCCCCGTAGCAGCAAACCTGCGTACTTAGCGAATTTACAATGCATATATATTTATCTTAATACCACATAAAGCTACGTACCAAGTTTCGTCAATATACATTCATAAATAAGCAATTTATGACATTTTAATTATTCTCCTTAAGAATAACATGGCGGCTGAGTATGCAGGTTTGCTGAAGCAAGGAACACAAAACATGGGGTTTTATGCTAATATCAATATAACTCAACTAGGTGAAGTCACATACCAAATTTCATTAATTTGTTTTCATAATTAAGGGAGATAACACGTTACTCATTCTCCATAAGAATAACATGGGGCTGAGTACGCAGGTTTGCTGCTACGGGAGCCTTTGGCAAAAAATGGCTTTTTAAGCAAATATCAATGGTCCACAACCAGATGAAGCCGTATACCAAGTTTTGTCAGTATATGTTCATAAATAAGCGAGATATAAAATTTTTATTTTCCTCCCTAAGAATAACATTAGACAACGTACTGTGTTTAGAACTTTCAATATCTCGGTAACCAATTGACGTAGAGAAATGATCAAAATACCAATTTGTGTGTTTTTTTAAGCTAAATCCAATGGGAAAAACTAAAATTTGACTTTTTCCAAAATTATATGTAAAAAATTCAAAAAAAAAACATTTTTGGGGTACAAAACCCCCTCAAAATACCCCTTCGGATAGAGCGATCTGGCTGGTTTTCGAACTTAGTCATAAATGTTGTTTTACACGTTTATACCATATTTCATCAAAATCGGATAATTTTTACGAGAGTTATCATGCTCACGGACACACACACACACATATATATATATATATATATATATATATATATATATATATACAGTTTCGAACGAATGGTGTTTTTGGGGTCTGGGGACTTGAATTTTGGAAATTCGCTAATAAATGGAACGCCACTCCACGACGGCGACGGCGACGCGATGGACGGAACGGATTCCCATGGATAAAAAAATAACATAGTACATAGTGACTTATAGATACCCCCGTCGCAGCAAACCTGCTTACTCAGCGAATTTCCAATGCATATATGTGGGTATCACTATTACCTAGAGCCACTTACCAAGTTTCACAAAAATACATTCATTAATAAGTGATATATAGCATTTTATTTATTCTCCATAAGAATAACATTATAAATGAGTACGCAGGTTTGCTGCAACAAGGAAGATAAGATATGTGGTTTTTTGCAATTATCAATAAAACTCAACCAGGTGAAGCTACATACCAACTTTTATTAATTTAGATTCATAACTAAGGGAGATATAAAACTTTACTTATTCTCCATATGAATAACATGGGGGCCGAGTATGCAGGTTTGCTGCTACCAAATCTCTTCAAAATCAACAAAAAACTTTTTTGTGGTATTATCAATATACCACAACTAGTTGAAGCCACATACCAAGTTTCATCAATATACATACATAAATAATCAAAATATAACATTTTATTTATTCTCCATAAGGATAACATTGGACAACGTACTGTGTTTAGCACTTTGAATCACTGCAACGGTTGGACGTAAAACAACAATTAAAACGCCAAAATGATTGTTTTGTAGAGCTAAACTGATTGGTAGAAAGAAATGTGGAGTTTTTAGTGAAATTATCTGAGGAAAACCTAAAAATCGTATTCCCATAAGATTAACATAGGAAATGTTATGGACACATTTTTTGACTTTTCTTCACAACCACTAAACCTAGCTTAATGATTCAAAATACTAAATTGTTTGTTTTTTTAAGCTTTAAAAAATGGCTATAACCAAAATCTAGAGTTTTTAAAATTTTAGGGTAAAAAGTTAAAAAAACTGATTTTTTGGAAAATTTTAAATCCCCATAAAACGCCCTTCCCATAAACCGATCGATCTTGCTTTCGAACTTCAAGTCATAAATGTTACTCTCCACATTTTTGCCAAATTTCATAAAAATCAGGCGCTTCTTTCAAAAGTTATCGCGGTAACGGACACACACACACACACACACACACACACACACACACACACACAGATATATATATATATATATATATATATATATATATATATATATATATATATATATATATAAATTTGAACGAATAGTGTTTTTGGCATCTGGGGACCTCAAAACAAAAAGTTATCATGGTCTCGGGCTTAAGTCTTACCATGCCACCTATGGTAATAGCTTCTTCCCTATAGGGGAAATTCGCTAACATAGTGTAATTGTACGAAAATATGTTTGTAGGATTTCTGGCCAATATATATATGTTTGATTCGTTTAGTACATCAGATGGCACGAATAAAGAAGATACCACGTTTAGTGCCCACAGATCCAAAATCAGGCAGATATAGTTTAAAATACAACATAAATCACAAATTTATGAAATACCCCAAAAAGATTAAACGTCCCCATGTCTTTCGCTAAAATCCGCCAAAAAACTTAATCCACTAAAAAATACCCCAATACCAAACAAATCTGCCAATTTGGCGTAATTACGCCAACAACGGCAACACTGCACACCAATTCTGTTCTATTCCAACCGTTTAGTTTGAAATGACAGTGTTGCCCATAAGGTTCGTAGAGCTTTCAGACCAGGTGTGCTGAGTCGATCTATTTAAGGTTTTCTACTTTATCGGAAGAGACCTCGTAAAAACAGCTGGAAGGTCACGTGATCACCAATCCAATCTGCAATGTTGCTGGAAACACGATATTTATCGTATGAGTACAATATTTTCCTCATCAGTGTAATTAGAATTAACATTGTTTAACTGTTTACATTCTATGATAAGCTGTTATTTTATGAAACTAATAGATTGTTTTGATTTATTTGTATTATTAGATTAATGGATTAAGGTTTAAATTTTCTTTCTGCATGTCCAGTGACAATTTAAAAATAGCTGTACCGTTATTATGCCCTTAAGGTTGGCAACACTTTATGGTATGTTGTTGATTTATGAATCAGCTGGACGCCCTCGTAAGACATCTTTGCTGCGAACATTTACTCTTATGTAAATAATCACACCTGGTCTGAAAGCTCTACGAACCTTGATCAATGCATGCATTGAAAACAGCTGTTTTTGGAGCAGTATGACGAAAACGTCATTTGATGTCACAGTCGAGGTCTTCAGTTGAACGAATTATTCAACTGTAAACAATGACAACTTGTGTAACAGCTGTTTGTTTAGGATAGCAAGATCAAGAGCCAACTTTGAATGGTAAAAAAGTTAAGAAAATTTAGTTTTTTTTAAATTATTAACTTAAAATTCTCTACAGTATGCCGAAAAATTTAGTTCATCACTAGGACCAATCCTGTCTTTCCGGTCATCACTCATTTTCCGGCCTCGACCGTTACTTTAGCTCGTATTGAAAAGTGTCACTTTTAGTCCTGGTGATGAAATATACTATTTCGTCATGAGTCATAAAATGCATCAAAAACAGCTGGTTTTCAACACATGCGTTGGGATGCCAAAGTTGTTATTTTAGCGAATTTCCCCCATAGGGAAAATTTTACACCTTTTATAACTAATTACATCACGACTGTAGATGCAACAACAGTGACATTATCTGTAAAGTCATCCATTTTGTCACGACAATGCACGTTGGACACGATGGACATTGCGCCAACAGCTGATAACATTTATTTAATATTTTCGAGGGAATGTTCGGTGGGTGTTCGCGAGAAGTGTGGGAGCTTCAAACAGGGCGAACATTCAGTGAACGTTCAGTAGAATGTTCGGCCGAATGTTTAGGCGTGTTCGCGAGAATTGCGGGACCGCCTTAAGAACAGACAAAATGGATATAAGTTGAAGCAAAAGGAATCAGCTGGCTTAGAGAAAATCATTAGTGGCCAGTATCTTACAACGATACATCGATATTCAGGCTGCCCAAAGAAGACAATATTTTTTCTCACATGTTGCAATTACGATATAAATTGACACAATCTACAATGTATACAATACCGGTACCCTATAAGGAGTGATATCCCATGTTATTTATTTTTAGTTTCGCTCCTTGAGCTCGGAGTAAATATATTGCACTGATGTTCTTATTATTTTTCCTTGGCTCCACAAGTGCCCGCTATTCAACCTATCAAATTTCAAAACTAAATTTGTTTTGTAAAAAATAGAATAACTAGGTTATGTACTGTCATTCGTCATAAACATAAAATCCAACAATTGGCAAAATTGTCAGACCCAAGGTTCGTAGAGCTTTTAGACCAGGTGTGCTGAATCGATCTATTTAAGGTTTTCTACTTAACCAGAAGACCTCGTAAAAACAGCTGGAAGGTCACGTGATCATCAATCCAATTTGCAGTGTTGCTGGAAACACGATATTTATCATACGAGTACCATATTTTCCTCATCAGTTTAATTAGAATTAACAATGTTTAACTAAGCAGTAATTGTAAGCACATTCTATAGTAAACTGTTATTTTATGAAAATAATATATTGTTTTGATTTATTTGTATTATTAGATTAATCGATTAAGAGTTTAAACTTTATTTCTGCATGTCCAGTGACAATTTAAAAATAGCTGTACCATTATTATACCCTTAAGGTTGGTAACACTTTATGGTGTTGTTGATTTATGAATCAGCTGGACGCCCTCGTAAGACATCTTTGCTGCGAACATTACTCTTATGTAATAAGCACACCTGGTCTGAAAGCTCTACGAACCTTGTGTCAGACCAGCCAACTGGATTTAATATATGTCCGTAAATGCTCTAAAAGACCCAATAAGTGTAATTATGTCGAATATTTATTATATGTCAATGCTGAAATCTGTGAGGACAAATCGTGAACTACCCTACAAATTTATTTGTTAACATGTATTTATATAAACAGCCAATTAAATCAAATAGATCCACTCAATTAACTGACATGGGCATTTAAAACTTAGTCATTAGACGTCTTTTTTAGATTATGTAAATTATTTATTTCGTTCTGTTTGTTACTTAATTTAAAAATGAAAAATATTACAGAGATACGGAGATGAGTCGAAAGTCACAATGTGCTAATTTAGAAAAACTACAAATATTTCATTGTTGGCGACTCTTCCCATAGGGTGCGATCGAGTACTCAATATAATTATTCTATTCCTCGAATTTCGACGGGCACCAACTAATATAATAACAATTTTAGGACATATTTATTCAGTTATATCAAATCCTTCTCTTGATTCATGTAAATAATGTAATTATTCAGTATATACTACACTCCTCTGTTTAATTTTCAACATGTATTTATTTCTGTTTATTACGGAAAACCATATTCAGTCATTAACAACTTTACTTAAATACTATAGCTGTACTGAATATTATTGAATTACAGTAAAGTCTCGATTATCCGACCTAAACCGGCCGCGGCAAGGTCGGATAACATAGAAAATAATAAAAACAATGTTAAAAATTTTGATTTTTTTTTTCTAGGCGGGCGGAAATCGATCGTTCGATTGTACACGGGCTGGTCGTGGGATAACACAAAAATAATGAAAAATATGTTAAAAATTTTGATTTTTTTGTTGTTTTTTTAGCCCCCGGAAATTGATTGTGCACGGGGACGGTCGGATAACACGGAAGGTTGGATAACCGAAGGTTGGATAATCGAGACTCTAATGAATTGAGTATTATTAAATATTTTTAATTTGATAAATGTAATTTGCATTCAATTATATTTTTATGTTCGGATGTTGAGATTATATTATGTTGCTGTATTTAAAAAATATATAATCAATACGTGTTTTGTGTTGAATAATATTACAATTTACCTCTTTATAACAGCTGATGACCAGCAAAGATAAATGTGTATGGTTTGTTAAGGAATTTCCTCTATTTGGGCCACACTATCGTGGTAAAAAACCAGGTTCAAGCCCAAGATAACCTTTTTTGATTGAGGTCTATAGATGCTATTATAATCTTAGATGAGGTTTAACGACAAATTAATTTTATCCTTACTACTCCTCACCAAGCCAATAAACTAAATATGGTACAGAATACATAATACAGTATACATAATGCAGTATTATCAAAGTGTATACTGGGAGTAAAAGTTAACAAAACTGATAATTTATTTACAATACAATATACCTGCAGATTTAGAATAATATGATTATTATACTGATGACTGATATGGCAAAGCCCTTATTTTGTCTGTGAACACGTATATTCAGACTGATGTACGTTAAGGGGTATAAAGCAGTCATATGAAATGACAAATATTATACTATTTTCAAATATACTTGTTACTTGTTAAATATATGCATTGTAATAGTTGTTGTCTCGATTGTATTGTATTAAGAAAATGAATAATAATAATATTTATTCCGTGACAATGTTTAACAATGTATTGGAATTTATAAAACAAAATATTAAATTTATGGGGAAATCTTTAAACCAGGTAAGGTAGGCCTGAGTCCTATCTTTCCAGGTGTTTTTTTTTTATTTTTTTGAATTTTTGATTTTTAAGGGTAATTATTCCCCATAAACCACCAAAAAGCTCTAACGATTTTAATTAAACTTTAGTCGTTTGTAGAGCTTTCGTTTCCCAACAAAATGACTCCGCCCGCATTTCTGTAAAAATACGGGTTCAGAAATTACAGGACTTAAAACATAACAAATTCAGTTTTTTGGATTCTTCATAAAAAAACAATAAATATTACTATTCACCATCAAAAAGATCCAAAAAAACTAAATAATTTGGTATTTTTAATTGCTATTCTACGATTGCTGGTTGCGGAGAAAATTTAAATTTTTATTTTGCGGTAAACGCAGTACGTTGTCCAATGTTATTCTTATGGGAATGCAAAAATTACTATTTTTCTCTTATTTACTGATCAATTTCGTTCAAACTTGATATAATTATTAAGTTAGCATTGACCAACAGAGGAAATTCGAAAAATATGCTGCCCCTTAATAACCCTTGGAGGGGAATAGGGGGGATTTCCCCTCTTAAAACCACGTGTGTAGCAATGGATTCTGTAGTGCCTCCAAAACAGGGATTTGGGTAGATGTTTTTGTAAATAACTTGTTTACAAGGTTTTCTGTACATTCGACCGTGCTTTGTATTCTATATATTTAGTACATAAAAAGTAATTTATTCATTAAAGTTAAACTACCTAAAAGGTAGTTAAATTACCTAAAGTTAATATACCTAAAAGGGAGAAAGTATGTGTCAGTTTCCTGATACCGCTTATTTATTTTATAGTTGTGAATAGTCTTATGCAGTCATATAGTTTAAATCAACATGTCCCCTCTTAGTAAATGGAAGAATTAAAAAATTAATTTATATTTTTATCACTATATAAATTAGCTGCTGTTTCAAACATGAAACAGTAACAATTAATCCTTGCTTTCATATTTAATGTCATAAAAACCATATTTCTGTGAGCAAGCTATCAGAGAGGGAAATATACTGTTTGATCACTGTGACATACTTTTGAACACCTGTACACACTGGAATACAACACATTTTCAAACAATCTTATTTGTTGACTTAAAAACAGATCCATATCATTCTCTACACTTCATTAAGTCAATACAATAACCTTTTGTATCTATTGTCAAAGAACTTTAATCGAAAACATTATATAGACAATGTAGACACAAATGCATCGCAAATTAGGTTCAGTTAAAAGGCATACCAAATTATAAAGAAAGTAGCTTTATGTAACGCAGCCACTGGTTTTTACCAAAACTGTACTTTTGATCTATTTAAATAAAGGTAACATTTTGACATAAGCTGTGAAAACAGCTAGTAAACAAAGGGAGCAGAAGAAACTACCTCCACCAAAATCTTCCTTATGCTTTTGGACAAAGTGACTTGATTTTTTTTTATTGCAAAATGATATCACGCTATGGTTAAATAGCAACTTGGATGGCTGTGTCAATAAATAAATAATATTATAAAGAAGAGGTGGTTTCTGTCTATCTGTCTGTCTGTCTGATGTTCCGGGTGAACGCAAAAACTACTGAACCGACTGGGCTGAAACTTTACACAAAGGTAGATCTTGAACCCATGCATCTTGAACATAGGCTTATTCACTTTCTTAAAATCCCCTCGGGCTACGCCCCGTAAACGTCCTAAGTTTCAATGTTTACATTTCAGAAGAAAGTAAACATTCAGATACTGTTGTGCGAACAGCTGAGGACACTTCCATTTGACAGCATAAAGAGCAGGAGCAAGAACAGCTGTTTCAAGCTAACTTACCTTTCTAACCCGTGTGAAGATCGGGTACATTCAACTAGTAGTCTATAACAAAGGAAGTTTCCCCTCAACCCTTTGCTTGCTAACTGGCCATCAAGTCTCCTCCATACTGTATAATGTTTTGTCGAAAGAGCGAGCCGGTGATTTTTTCAGGTTGGTACACTGGTGAGGCGAATTTATCGTTCTTTGAATTATCCTGATTTGTTGTTTTATTCCTATAAGTGAAGCAGGAATAAAACAAACAAAGACTCATGCGGTTCTCAAGCGGAACAAATTCTCATCGCAGAGACTCATGCGAATCACTGGAGTAAAAGTAATACAAGTTGGAACAATTTTTTTTTGTTTGATTATACATCTATATTTGCCGTGATTATATAAAGTACCTGGGGGCCGAGCTTTGCTCGGGGGAAGGTCAGTCAGTTTGTTTATATGACTCGGAGTAATATTTCACCACTTCCCCCTACTGATAATCAGATTTGTATTATTCATTAGCCTCTTTTCTACATTTTTAAGGTCCCTCCAGTTGTTATTTATAGCTCAACGTCCCTTTGATTTATTTTACTACTCTATATATGTAATCTTTACTCAAATCTGTTAATCTCTGCTCTCAGGAAACCACATGTTAATAATCATAAACAACATGAGTATTACTTTGACAGTTCTCTGGTTAATTATGAACAGCTGTTACAATACTTTTGTTTTGATTTGAAACTCCATAAGCCCAATGTTAATTTTTTTAACTTTTCATTTTAGTTTTTTTACATTATTAGATTTTTCCTAGGGATGAGGCCTGTCTAGAACTTATTTTTATCCCAGAAATTAGTTATTTTGAACATTTGAAGGAAACCGTTGGAGCCGTTTTTGAGATCAGTGTCGCAAGCAAGCAAGCACTCTTATTGTTCTTCTAATTAGTGTCTTACTTAATTATAATTCTAAATTAGTAACTTTTAACTAATTGTTTGCTCGGATGTGCTCAGTAAAAGTGGATATAAACAGTGATGCTATCGGGATCTGAGGGCAATGGCTGCCATGCAGTGGCGGATTTAGGGGGGGCTATAGGGGCTGTAGCCCAGGGCGGCAAGTTTTTAGGGGCGGCAAATTTACAGAAAATTAATAAGTTGTTTGCAAAAGAAATGTTGAAACGGGGAACATTTTGACGAAAACGTATGACAATGACGGTGTGCCGCTCTTTTAAAGATAAAGGTAGTAATCAGAGACTAATGTATTACGCTTGCAGTCCCTCACACTGCAGTTTCTCAATACAGTCATCATGCATTTGTCATTCATCCATACTAGCGACAAGACGATTACGTTACAGAGAAAGGGCGGCAAGCCACGAACTACATATATCAGGGCTGCGCCACTATGACTGCGTCCAACTCACGGACTTCCAAGTTTACCGGTACAATCGCATAGCATTAAAATGACTTTGTACACAATTTCAATAAACACACTAAGGCACACGGTTGAGAAATGTTGCATCAATCGAATTTGTGATGAAAATAACAAAATTTAGACTACAATGATATTGTCGATTCATTTTCAAACTCAAGGTAACAAAGAAAGTTATTTCAGCCGTCTTATACTTACCATCAAAGGCTACCACACATAACCGTTCATTCTGGAGGTAATTTTTGTAAACAAAACATGGGACCAAAGACAAATAAAGACTAAAATAATTTGTGAAGAGAGAGGATTTGATTGGCTGTTGTCATGGGGAGCATAGTTGACAGAGGGTCAAAATGGTGGTCAGCATGTAGGCTGCAGATTTTTACTCCAAGCGAGACCTCTATATAGATTTTTTTGGATGGGACGGAGTCAAAATTTCCCATTTCATTAAATGAAAAACTGTGATATTTGAAGTCTTTAAATTAATATCTTGTCGCATTTTAGGCAAATCATGATGTTAAACTTAACTTTATAATCTTAAGACATATTTTATATGTAATTTTATTGTTTATCTCGAAGCAAAGTTATGATTTGAGGTAAATGAAAACAACCTTTTAATATGGCTTTGGAAATAGTGTTGAAAACAAGCCGCCTTGTACATCGAATGACACCGTCCCACCAACAAGTTGACACCACAACAGGACAAAATACCAAATATGACGGCACGATTTTTGAAGGTAACTTGACAGAGTGTGTAGTGACTCCTGTAGGTATTATATTTTAATTCATTTGATCTACAACATCATCGAGGTGAAACTAGAAGAAGTGTTTGAAAATGTGTAGAGTTTTATGAGGATTAGGCCTACATAAATTAATTTTATATTTTGATTGTCTAAAACATATAAACAATTCTTTGTATAAAAGTATAAATTACAAAATGTCTGAAAAACTGTATTACAAAGCGCGAATTCAGGGTTAAAATAGTCAGAATTTTGAGGCTAATGGTCCGAATTACGAATTTTAGGCTAAAGTGTCATCATATCTTATTTATAGGTTATTTATTTTAATTTTCAGTAGTCAATGCGTTGGTGTAAAGTGTAATGTTTTGATGAAGTACAAGACGGGATTTTAGGCCTTTTTTGAAGGATTTTCTCGTTATTAAAAGTAGCACTGCTTCACTGCTGTTAACAACAACATTTGTCTATAGGGCTGATTGTCTTTGAGTAGGCTATATTGAATATTAAACTGTAGTTAATGTGAATAAACTCAATTATACAGTATTTTACTGTTTTTTCAACTAGGAAATAACTGCAATTTCTTAAACTTATTCATTCAGTTTTTCGTAACTTCTTTAGATACTGTCACAAAATAACCAAACGAGATAAATAACATGTGGGTAAACTTGGGCGGCGAAAATGACAAATATATAGTGACAGTGGTTATAGTGAAATAGTTATTGTGGAGGGGGGAAGGGCGGCAAATTTCCTAATAGCCCTTAGGCGGCAACTGCTTAAATCCGCCACTGCTGCCATGTGCTAAGCCTAGCTTCTCTTTACAAAAATCAGTGTTATTACTTACAAAATTCCCTAGGCTATTTAAATATAGCTCACAAATGATCTTCTTTGACTTGATAATAAATATACTTGTACTTGTGGTCTCCTTTACTTTATTGTAGTGAGTAGAATGTATTTGGTATTTATTCTGGATGTCAACAAAAGGTAGGTGTACAATTTCTAAGATTTCTTTAACTATTTGAATAAAATACAAAGTTACAGAGGAACAATACAATATTTATTTATCTATTAGTACAATTATGTTTCAAAAGGTTCTCAATTAAAGGGATTTACAATAATATACAACTCAGGGGGAACAGTTACAATGTGTGGCCTAGCCTAGAAGGTAAATGACAAACAAACTTGTAGGCCTAAAACTAAATGTTCATATTTTGGGTTCTAAATGGGGTTTCTTTACAAATGAGGGCTCTTTTTCTCAGGGGGGAAGTATCGTGCTGACTTGAATAACGTTTGGATGATATTTGAAAGAATATTAAGTCCAATTAAGCTGATGTGTTGAAAAATTACAACAATGGAAATTTTGGTTGTTATCCAAAAGGAGAGTCCAATGGTTTCACTGACTTTATGAATGGTTAAAATACTCAAAATTAAATTTGGAAAGATAGTTCAATATAAAAAAATACTCTCTTGAGGTTACTTTAACTTTCAGAACATTAGGCTTGTTCTATGTAAATGTCTGTATTCTTTCCAGTCCCTAAATAGAATACAATGGAAGGAGTTTACCAATCTGCTTACAAATGTTCTTCGCTCAAATACCAGTTTTTGGGGGAAATCAAATAAAAAGGAGTGAATTTAAAGATGGTATTAATTGAGCAGTAAGTCCCTAATAAAATGAGCACCAAGCAATGCAAAACTTAGGCCATACTGGGAAATTTAAAATAGGAACTGTGTCCTTCACAGATTCTAGGTCTTAACACTATGGCATCTGGAGCAAGAAGAAAGATCTAGTAGAGATGAGGTCTGGAAGCATGGTCCATTGTTGAGAAGCACATGGTCACACAATTGTTAACACTGGTCACTGTAATTTAGATTCCTTAAGGACTATTTTTGAAAAGTATATTATATTAAATTTTAATGTTATTGCAATCCTCTCACATAAATTATATCTAAAATATTATTATTAACAAACATATTAAATTAAGTGAGTAGGCTATTATATGGGGATAGGCTATGAATAATTATTGGTGATTAAATTAATATAATACATATTATTATACAATTGCATAGATAAATAAACATTAAATATATAGAGGGGAATATTTTCTGAGGAGTGATGATAATGATGATTATTATTAGGCATAACATGGGACAATTAATACAAATAACACATTTAGGGGAAATTAATTAATTAGTACATTTATAGGGAAACTTAAATATAAAATAACACATAATAAGAAAATTATCACTAAATGATGAATGAATGACATGTAATACTATAATTATCTCCTCAGAAATCTGTATGATATGAAATTAAAGACAGATTTCGATCAAGTATGAAATGGAATACATGAATTATTTAGTATGAAATATTTTTACAGCTAGTTATGAGGTACATTAAATGATTGATGTTGGTTGGTGATAATACACTTCTTATTCTAAATTTACATAAACATAGGAACAATACATAAATGGGGAAATATGGGATGAGGGATTAAGATAGTCCATGACCGCACTGGGAAATTGGGATTAAGGGAACATTTAATATAACAATTGTTTATTGGCATAGGGATGAAGTTCTTCACTCGCATAAAAACACTTTGGTTTATACATTGTTTGTTACAAGGGCAAAATTCACTGTTTATAATCATCGCATTTATAAATAAATTGTTATTCAACACTGTTTTGGGGAATAATCACACTGTTCACTTAGGGAATAGGGAAGGGGTACGCACTCGCGGTTAAGGTTCATGACGATCTCCTCATTTAAAATGATTACACTTGATGGATGATGATGATGATGGACTATATACACTGTTTTAAGAGTTTATGTTGTCAGGGTCTTCTTCACTATTTACATTATCCTCTTCTATTATCGGTTCTATATATCTTTTTAATGCAGATATGTGATATGGTCCAAATAAGATGTCTTCGTTTTCTCTGGTTACATGAAAAGTAGATTTCCCTAATATTTGCTTGATGACGAATGGTCCTTCGTAAACCTCGAAAAGCTTTGCAGTTTCTCCAGAAATAGCTCGTGTAAAACATGTTCGTACTTATTTAATAACTGACTTAAAATTGTTTGTTCTTCTTTCTTGATATAATCATTTGATGCTAAGGATGTATTAATTTCTTCTTGTGTCAGTGTGCTGTCGTTTATTGGATTTGTTTGTAATTCGTTGAAGTTGTATGCTGTGCTATCATATTTATCATATATTAAATCATCATTGTACTCATCGTACATCATATTATCAAAATTATTATTCATATTATTATTTGGCCTATGGCTATTATTAATTATTATTTGACATAACTGTCCTTCATGATGACACATATTAAACTTCATAGTAACATTATCGTTATTGATTTTCATATTTCTTTCGTTTGTGTTGAAATTTAAATCCATTTTGAGGGCAGATAGAACATCGACTCCGAGAATTATGGGTTTTATTAAATGTGGCACTATCAAATATTCAATTAGCATCGTATGTTTATCAATGGTAGTGGGAACATATATTGTGCGGGAAACACGTTTAGACTTTTCTCCAACAGCTGTTTTGATAACGGTGTTATTCACTGGTAATTCTTCAAATGGTTGTAGCTTCATTTTATTTTCGTTGAACCAAGCTTCGGCTATGCAAGTTACAGAAGAACCGGAATCAATTAAGGCATTAGTGCTGATATTGTTTAATATTATATTGATTTCTGGACAGTTAATTTGTGTATAATTTAAATTGACATCATTTTCGTACTCATCTTCTAAAAGGAAATTTTTATCACATATTATGTTGTTGGACTGCATAAGATTTATGGAGTGATTGATGGTTTGACCGAGGATAGTGTAAGTAGGCGCTGTATTTAATGGGTAATCGCATGACAACATAACCCTTTCTCGGCCGTGGTCTACAGCGCCGAGTCGTTTCCCTGTCTCGTTTGAGACGGTGAGGAACGTGGACTAGCAGTATTGTTGTTACTTGAATGAGGGCTCATTGGAGATACAGTTGGAGCATTAGGTGGATTGGGATTTTGTCTAAATATGGCGCAGAGTTGATTCTGTTCGTTGGTAGGGTGTTGACGATCATTTTTGTAGTTTTGTTCATAGTTTCTGGGATGATATTGCTCACGTTGATACGGCTTGTTGTCATGATGACTTCGATGGTATTGCTGGTTGTTGTTACCATTATTCCTGTAATTTTGTTGATTTCGATACGAAGAGTTGTTTGAAGGGTATTTGTTTTGCTGGTAACTATGGTAGTTGTTCATTTTTGGTTGATAGGCCCGTTGGTTAGCATATCGATCGTTGTAATTCTGTTGGTTCGAAGTGGTTGGACTGGCTGGTCGGTTGCTTTGCTGGTTGTTGTGGTTCCTGGCTTTCTTAGGTCCATCTTTTATGTCTTCTTTCTGCAGTAGTCTCTCCATCGCTCGGATCGTGGTGATGTTCTGTACGCTTATGCTGTCTTGGATTATTGCGTCAAATCGCTCCGCCATAAGAGTCACTATCTCCTCTTCACTTAGGCTGGGTGTCATCGATTGTAATAACAATACTCTTTCTGTCAAGTACTCCGTCCGGCTTAACGTTCCGTTGGCTCTATACTTCTCCGACTCGATTTTTGCTTTAATTCCTCGTTGGACTGCCTGGCTCCAGTATTTGAGTTCGAATTCTCTCGCAAAATGTTCCCAATCAATAATTTCACTTTTTATCAGCTGTAGCCATCGTGATGCTGGTCCTTCGAAGGATGTCTCAAGCAGGTCTTTCAGGTACTCAGTTGAGTCGCAACATTGATTCCTTTCGATTCCTCGTTCGTAATACCTTCTCAATTTGTATAAATATTCATTTGGATTGCCGCTCCGTCCATTAAATTTCGGCATTAGACGATCATTGGCTTCGCTTCCACTGCATATTACTTTGATTTGTCCGGCCATTCCGTTTAGTTGATTTGCTTGCTTCAGATTGGTTACTTCAGTTTCACATTTGTTTAAATTTTGATTCAAGGTTTGGATTTCAATTTGTTGTGCCTCAATTAGTTTTGTTTGCAATGTAATTTTGGGGATAACTTCATTTTTCAGTGTCGTTAGGTTTGCTTTTGAATTCCGTTCATTATCCAATTGGGTTTTGACAGTTAATTCTTCTATTTTCAGATCAAAATTTTGCTTATGCTCTTCCAGATGGGTTTTGACAGTAGATATAATATTTTCCTGATATTGTTTATTTTCAAATTCGGCAGCGGTTTGTTGTTGTGAGATACTGTCCAACACGAATTGCCTCATTTGAGTTTGTGAATTTTCAATTCTGAGTATTAATTTGTCAGTTAATTTTGCAGTTTCTTCAGATTGGGCATTTTGGGTCATTTTGATGGCATTAATTTCTGATCGAATTTCGATTTGGTTTTCTCTTGTTTCTTGTATCTGGGATTCGAAGGCATTTCGACAGGCTTGAATTTCCTGCTGAGTTTCGTTGGTCTTATCGTGGATGATTTTGGTCAATTCGGTCTTGGTTTGATTTATTTGTTGTTGGAAATTTGCATTAATCGTCTGGATTCCAGATTTAGTTTCTTGCATTTCAGATTTTAATTCAGATTCGATTTTGGCACTGGTCTGTTCAATTTTGTTATTTACTGATTGCTCAATTTTGTTTCCTAAATTAGTCATAAGGGTCACTAACATATTTATATCGATTGCAGGTGTCGGTGTAGTCGGGTTTGTAACATTTAATCCGCTAGTTGCGTCGTCTGTGTGTGCATCAGTCATCGAGCGCGAGGAATGAATCAGCGTCGACTTGTTCAATGAGCTAGCGATACGTCCTCGTTCATTCTGATCAATGAATCCAGTTCGGGAACCTTCGGGTGTGTCCGTCAGCGTTCGGGTCGGTCGGCTGGCGATATTTCGTTCTGGCGTTGAGGAAGCAGAGTTAGCGTCTAAGGGCAGGCTGAGAGAGAAATCTCGCGTAGAGGTTGCGAAATCGACGTTCTCTGATTGGTTGATGGGGTCGGTGTAAATTTGGCGGTCTTTGCTTTTGGGCGTTTCGTCCTCGTTCTGCGCAACATGGCGGCTGCTGATTTCATCGTCGCTCGAATCGGCGTCTGCTGCGGGGTAGTTTCGTGTTTTCCGTAGATTGTACTTGTTTTCGGCCATCGTGTGTTCGTTTTATTATAATATGCGAGATTATTAAATATGTAATGCTTTTGTACACAGTTATTATTGGTGGGAAGGGAAACAATTACGGGAACTTAATATTAAATATGGTCTTATTCTAGGCTTACTCTAGTTGAGGATTGCAATGTTCATCAACTGTTATTCAAGCCAGTACGTTGGGTCGCCAAATTCTTATTGTTCTTCTAATTAGTGTCTTACTTAATTATAATTCTAAATTAGTAACTTTTAACTAATTGTTTGCTCGGATGTGCTCAGTAAAAGTGGATATAAACAGTGATGCTATCGGGATCTGAGGGCAATGGCTGCCATGTGCTAAGCCTAGCTTCTCTTTACAAAAATCAGTGTTATTACTTACAAAATTCCCTAGGCTATTTAAATATAGCTCACAAATGATCTTCTTTGACTTGATAATAAATATACTTGTACTTGTGGTCTCCTTTACTTTATTGTAGTGAGTAGAATGTATTTGGTATTTATTCTGGATGTCAACAAAAGGTAGGTGTACAAGTTCTAAGATTTCTTTAACTATTTGAATAAAATACAAAGTTACAGAGGAACAATACAATATTTATTTATCTATTAGTACAATTATGTTTCAAAAGGTTCTCAATTAAAGGGATTTACAATAATATACAACTCAGGGGGAACAGTTACAATGTGTGGCCTAGCCTAGAAGGTAAATGACAAACAAACTTGTAGGCCTAAAACTAAATGTTCATATTTTGGGTTCTAAATGGGGTTTCTTTACAAATGAGGGCTCTTTTTCTCAGGGGGGAAGTATCGTGCTGACTTGAATAACGTTTGGATGATATTTGAAAGAATATTAAGTCCAATTAAGCTGATGTGTTGAAAAATTACAACAATGGAAATTTTGGTTGTTATCCAAAAGGAGAGTCCAATGGTTTCACTGACTTTATGAATGGTTAAAATACTCAAAATTAAATTTGGAAAGATAGTTCAATATAAAAAAATACTCTCTTGAGGTTACTTTAACTTTCAGAACATTAGGCTTGTTCTATGTAAATGTCTGTATTCTTTCCAGTCCCTAAATAGAATACAATGGAAGGAGTTTACCAATCTGCTTACAAATGTTCTTCGCTCAAATACCAGTTTTTGGGGGAAATCAAATAAAAAGGAGTGAATTTAAAGATGGTATTAATTGAGCAGTAAGTCCCTAATAAAATGAGCACCAAGCAATGCAAAACTTAGGCCATACTGGGAAATTTAAAATAGGAACTGTGTCCTTCACAGATTCTAGGTCTTAACACTATGGCACCTGGAGCAAGAAGAAAGATCTAGTAGAGATGAGGTCTGGAAGCATGGTCCATTGTTGAGAAGCACATGGTCACACAATTGTTAACACTGGTCACTGTAATTTAGATTCCTTAAGGACTATTTTTGAAAAGTATATTATATTAAATTTTAATGTTATTGCAATCCTCTCACATAAATTATATCTAAAATATTATTATTAACAAACATATTAAATTAAGTGAGTAGGCTATTATATGGGGATAGGCTATGAATAATTATTGGTGATTAAATTAATATAATACATATTATTATACAATTGCATAGATAAATAAACATTAAATATATAGAGGGGAATATTTTCTGAGGAGTGATGATAATGATGATTATTATTAGGCATAACATGGGACAATTAATACAAATAACACATTTAGGGGAAATTAATTAATTAGTACATTTATAGGGAAACTTAAATATAAAATAACACATAATAAGAAAATTATCACTAAATGATGAATGAATGACATGTAATACTATAGCACGCAAGCAAGCAAACCTTACTCATATTAGAGTACAGGATTATGAGCAAATAAACAAATTCAAGTTTATTAATGTTCAAATCATAAGTAGGTATTTGTTTGAATCACTTTGTCGACTCATTCTATTTCAGCGAATAGTTCTTTGCCTCACCAAATTTGGTAAAGAACGGCTCGCAATTTTGTTCATCAGCATTGCCTTCAATATTACAAATAGAACTCCTTGGTACAGCTCAATACCTTTGCCTATCAGCTTCACTTGTTCAACTGATTAAGATTTATGGTCAAATCAAATCACACAACCGAACAAATTCAAATTTAAATAAACGGTATTTAAATAAACTGACACATACTTTCTCCCTTTTAGCCAAATTTTAATGAAATTTTTGTTATTTACTAAATATAGAATATGAAGTACAGATAAATGTACAGAAAATTTTCTAAAATAGTTGTTTTCAGAAATATCCACCCAAATCCCTTTTCGGGAGGCACTATAGAGTCCGTTGCCACACAACAGTGGTTTTGAGAGGGGAAATACCCCCTTGTCCCCCCCAGGGTTAAATGGCAACACATTTCGAACATCCTCTGCTGGTCAATGCTAACTTGACCTGAATATCAAGTTTTAATGAAATTGATCAGTAAATAAGAGAGAAATAGTTATTTTTGTATTCCTCATAAGAATAACACTGGGTAACGTACTGTGTTTACCGCTAAATGAAAATTTCAATTTTCTCCACATCTAGCAATCGTAGAATAGTAATTCAAAATACTAATTTATTTAGTTTTTTTTGCTATTTTTAATGGTGAATAGTATTTCTTTTTTAACATTTTTGATTTTTTATGAAAAATCCAAAAAACTGAATTTTGGATGTTTTAAGTTCTGTAATATCTGAACCCGATTTTTCCAGAAATGCGGGTGGTGTCATTTTGTTGGAAACCTACAGCTCTACAAACCACTAAAGTTTAATCAAAATCATAAGAGCCGTTTTTGAGAAATTTGGATTTTACATGTTTTTTGGTGATTTTTGGGGGATAATTACCCTTAAAAATCAAAAATTAAAAAAACACCTGGAGATATCGAGGATTAGTACCTACATACCAAATTTCATGAAAATCGGTCCATTGGTTAGGGCTCTAGCTCTGTACACATCCACACAGACACACACACACACACAGACAGAAATCACGTAAAAACCCCTTTTTTGGGTTCAGGGAGCACCATAACGAATATTTCCACTAACAATTCAAATTCGAAAATTCTGACGAAAACAATACTTTCTATACTATGTATAGGGGGAGAAAGTAAAAAATGCATTTTAAGTTGACATTTTTATAGCCTTTAATTTATTGGCTTATGAGAGATTGAATAAAAAAACCTAATATTTTTCCTCTCATTTTCTAACTGAACCATTCATTGAAGTAAAACATGGTTGCCAAGTTTTCAATATTGTTCATATAGAACGAGGGACCCAAGCAAGACATTGGAATTAAAGAAGATTTTAAAGTATAGAAGAACAAATTATCCTGTAATAGTTTACGGAACCCATTTGGGCAGGCTAGTAGATGGAATTATTAGGTTCTGCATGCTGCTCATGTACGTTATATTTAAGCCACTGTTAAGATTCAAATATTGGCTTTACATGTACACAAACAAAAAGTTTGATACATGATTGTTGCACCATCTGCACAAGGGGCAGTGTGTTCTCACTAGAAATCATGTTCATTTAGTATGTCTCCGTTGCTTACATCTAAATTGCCTACTGTTAGAAACTTTTTGGATCAAAGGGTCACCAAAGGCAAGTTTTGGTTCCCTGGGTGTTAGGACCTCTTTCTTCTTAATATGTTTCACATAGTGCTCGGTGTTTTTTAAAATTAATATAAATATGCAGAAATATAAATAAAATAACCTCCATGAAAATAGTTCAATCAATCCTGATCAAGTTTGAAAACCTTGTATGATCAGACTTGGTAAAATTTGGTGAATCCAGGGGCGGCCCGTCAGTTTTTCAGCGCCTGTGCAAAGACCAAACTTGCTGCCCCCCTCCCCCCTCTTCAACCAAAACCTCCCCCACCAATAGGTCTGAGATAAGACTAAGACGTCTTGTTGTTGCTTTTACGTTGTTTCTGGTTCCGTGCGTAGCTAACCACCTGAAATGAAAAGCTGCGAAACACATTCAGCTCAGAAACTTGCGTAGTTCATAATTTTGATTTCATATATTATCGTCCTGGAAATGCTGAGTTTTGACAACTTTGAAATTATTAAAGTCTACAGCAGTCGTATCTGTATTGATGTCCTAAAAAACCTGAAATTAAAACAGGAAACAACCAAGCAAATTGTACAAGTAAGGCCAAATCTACAATATGAGTGACTTGTCGTGCACTTATTGAATCTTATACTCTAAAAGTGTTGGTTCACTTAAGGTTAATACCAGTGACTCTAAAACTCAATTGGGTGAAAACATATTAAACAACTTGATTGTGAACAAAACTGTGATATACTGTCGTAACTCATTTAAGGTACTGCCACTTTGGAAGAAATACATCAGATGATTATTCTATAACCACGACCAGAGCCCAAAATAATATGTTGGCTTGATGACGAGAAGTATTTTTATATTTTATATTTTCCACTCCATCTCCAATGCTCTGAAATGACACTGTTAACAAGCAAAAACCTGATTGAAATGGTACCAAACAGATGGAACGATAAACTGATAGTCTATATTTTTCAAAGTAAGCTGTAAAGGAGTGGACCTTACAAGTAACGATCGACGGGGGCACCAAAATATGAGGAACGCATCATATTTCCCCCCTTATTACATATAATATCAATATTAAACTCGAATCATATTGTAACTTAAATTAAAGATGAAATCCCGATTCCATACTCTCCAATCCCCAAACCATATCTTTACTCACCTAGCAAGTAGTTCAAAATAATCGAATAGTGCGGATTAAAACAATTAGTTGCATTGTGTATCTTAGATATAACATTCCAATTGTCTTGCATCGGTTTTCGAGTTTTATTCACACTCTCAATGCCAATACCCTGAAGTTATCACAAAACTTAGGTCAAAACTTTTCGATTTGGAATAGAGGAGAGCGGAAGTTGCGTTATTTGACATGTAAATTCAATGTTTAAGTATAGAATTAAGGTGCGACATGGTGAACTTTCTTCCCACTAATGCCTTTCAAAAACTTATAATATTAAAAAATAAAAATTGGTCAGGTTTATATATACAAATACTTTAGCTCTACGGACTACACCCCCCACCCTGCACTCCGCGACAAATCATGAGCACCGAGCACCGTGCCTGCGCTAGAGCTCGCCCTGCCCCAGAACGAAAAAAATCATAAAAGTACAGGATACTTTTACAATAAAAGTCTCTAACTTTTATAAGCAATATGCTTATAAAAGTACTGGATGAATCTCTACTATTATTTGCGTAGAGCGTAAAGAACGTATTATATGCGTTCTTATGTGTTAATAATAATACTACTTCTGTTAATGAAGATACTGGCTCGCACTGGAGCTTACTGTTTGTTGACATCTCGGGCCACTTAGTGTACCATCTAGATTCATTACATGGTACAAACGCACTAGCTGCAAAAACTGTAACAAGTAAACTAGGGTTCAATGAAAAAAGTGTCCATGAGTTGAGTTGCACTCAACAAAACAACAGTTATGAATGTGGTCTAAGTGTCCTTGTCAATGCTAAATTCATCAATGAAGGATTTTGCAAAAAAATAAAGCCAGCTACTGGGTGTTCGTTCAGTGAATGGTACGCGCTGTTTAATGAGGGTCCTAGCAGCCTTTTGGTTACAGAAAATTCTGAGGTGGCTCCATCTGAGTCAACTGTTGTGACCAACCATGTTCCAATCTGTTCGTCATCCATTGTCAATGTTATCACTAGTGATCAGGGCTTGAGTTCAAATATGGTCAGCTGTGATGGTGCTCCATCAATTGGCAACTCAGGGAAATGGAGTGAAGTAAAAAATAAGGGTAAGCGTGCAAAAAAGACCCCAAAAAATTTACTTTCTGTCTTAAGTAAAAGCGCTGTAAATTGTACAAATCGTTATCAAGCTCTTGAGTTGGAGAGTACTTGTGAAAATGGTACAGTAATATGCAATGCGTCTGGTAAATGGCAACAAAAGTCGTTTATACGTCAAACAAACAAACCTAGGGTTTCTGTAAATGTGTCAAAACAAAGTGGATCCGAAGTGGGTAAAGAAACCTTTACTCAGCATAATATTGTGCACTCAAATGTTAGAGAAAAGGTTTCTAGTGGCAAAAGCAGTCCAGGGTATGCATTGCAAGTAGGTGAAAAGACTCGGGAAAGTTCAATGTCCAATGTTTTGTTGATTGGGGACTCACTTTTGCGTTATTCAGGGAAGAGGTGTGCAGATAGTGGGGCTATCGTGGATGTAAATCCAGGGGCTAAAATTTCTCACATTACGGAAAAGCTGGGGAAATATAAATCTGTACAACCTAGTATAGTATATATCCTCGTTGGCACTAACAACCTTGTTCATGGTTTTAATGGTGGGCCAGGGTATGATGGTGGGTGGGGTAAGCGCTCAGTGCTTCACTCTATGGCTGACCTGTTGAGTACAGCAAAACAAACATTCCCAAGCTCCATCATAACTGTGAATAGTATTCTGACAAGAAACGATATCAGTCAGAAGGCTCTCTTCTATTTTAATGAACAGTTGATGCTTATGTGTAACAATTTCAATGTAGAGTTTCTTGACACTAGCGATGTGGTTCAATATTATCATCTAGCACGTGATGGGACACACTTAAATCGTAAAGGGAATAATTGTTTTGGAAATCTCATTTTTCATTCTTTGCAAATAATCCATGAAGCTGTTTCTGCTGTGCCTAAGGTTGTGTGTCCCAGCCCTCCGGTATCCCATGCTCATGATTCAGTTTCGTCTTCTATGAGCTGTAACCCGTCGGGAAACGATACTGAGAATCTACCAATAGTTGCAGGGTAGCGCATGTAAATATTAGATCATTGAATACAGGATTTGAGGAGCTTTGCTCGGTGATAGACGATTTCCAGTTTGACCTCTTGGGGATCACGGAGTCATGGTTAACCCCTGATATCCCCTCCCACGTGTTTGATATACCGGGCTATTGTCTTCATCGCTGTGATAGGCCAATTGAACTGGGCCATGGTGGTGGAGGTGTTGCTCTTTGTGTAAAGGACGGAATTAAGTTTGTTCGTGTTTATCTTCACAACGTTGATTATCGTATTGAATGCATTAGTGGCGTAGTACATCTGAAAGGTCTCAATTTTCTTATATGCATTGCATATAGGCCGTCGGATGTCCCATACTCAACCTTGAGCTCCTTAATCCACACTCTGTTCATCGACGAGTCACCTGATGTAGATTTTGTGATTTTGTTGGGTGACTTGAATGTGAATTTGTTGGACACAAAGAGGGCAGATGTGAAATATCTTGAAAGAATTTTTCAGTCATTGGGCCTTGCTGAGCTGATTAAAGAGCCAACTCGTATCGCAGAAAACACATATTCTCTTATTGATTTGATTATTGTTGACAAAATGCACAGCTTTGAAGTGGGAATGGTCGATACTTCGAAGATTCTTCAGCAAAATGGTAGATTTATTACTGACCATAAGTTAACTTATTGTGATGTACCTTACAAAAAACCCAAGGCAAAGGGAAAGTTCATTTCATATAGAAGTTTTAAAGATTTTGACTGTGATAAATTTGTTGATATTGCGTCAAAGATACCATGGGATGATATGGTGGCTAAGAAGAACGTTGATGACATAACTGATGCATTAACTAAGAATATAATCCATGTATTTGATGAGTGTGCCCCGACAGTGAGAAAAAGAATAACAAGAAAGAAATCTCCATGGAGAGATTTAAATGTGGAACACCTCACTAAAGTGAAGAACAAATTTAAAAAAACCTATCTGACTTTAAAAACACAAGCTTCTAGAAATGCATACTGTAAGGCTCGTAATGCACTAAATGTAGCAATACGTTTGGCGAATAGGCAATATTTCACTGAGAATTTAAAAACTGAAAACCCTAAGACATTCTGGGCTACACTACGAGCAGGTGGTGTCATGAAATCAGCTGAAGTAACAGACCATTCTGTTGGACTAGAAGAGTTAAATAATTACTTTTCAACAATGGGTTGTGGCAAGAACGTATGCACAGACAAATTAAGATTCTTTAACAGCAATAAATGTGCAGGAGTAACTTCTCCCTTCATGTTTGCTCCTGTCTCAGAAAGCTAGGTAAAGGAGTTGATGAACAGCATAACAAGTACCGCATTTGGTGTGGATGGAATATCCATAAAAATGTTAAGAGGATTAAGCCCTTTCTGCATTGGTGCAATTGCCCACTTGATCAATGTTTCATTGAAAAATGGTCACTTCCCTTCAAGCTGGAAGCAGAGCGTGGTGATTCCTCTTCCAAAAACTCATGATCCTTCTTTAGCCTCCGAGTTTCGACCAATTTCAATCCTTCCTGTTATATCCAAAATACTGGAAAAGGTTGTTTCTGAACAATTGGTTTCTTTCTTGGAGTCTGAAGGGTTACTGCCTGAAACCCAGTCAGGATTTAGGAAAGGTTTTAGTACTTGTACTGGGCTTCTGAATGTGCTTGATGAAATTATCTCTGCTAGGGATGGTGGCCTGGAGAGCTTAATGACTGCATTAGATTTCTCCCAAGCTTTTGACTCTGTTAGCTTCGACTTGCTCATAGCTAAGCTACGTTTTTATAATTTTGACGAAACTTCGATTAGATGGTTTTCATCTTATCTGACTGGGCGAACTCAGTGTACTAAGGTTAACGGACGGTTATCGGCGGCTCTTCCAAGATCTGTAGGTGTTCCTCAAGGTTCTTGCCTTGGACCTATTCTCTTTCTTCTATATACAGCAGATTTGAAGGATCAGTTGAATTTCTGTTCACTGCACTCTTACGCTGATGATTCACAACTGCTGATATCCTTTAAGCCTTCAGAAGCAGAAGAGGCTGTGCGCTGTGTCAATGCTGATTTGGAGAAGGTCAAGAGATGGTCGGATGATCATGGTCTTCTACTAAATTCTAGTAAATGTTCAGTCTTGTTTGTTGACTCGTTGTCCTCGAGGAGTCAACTGGGAGCTGGGAGTTTTGACGGGAGCATCCTTTTGGGCGGCAAACCACTGAGGTCAAGTAACTCTCTTAAGGTTCTTGGTGTCACTCTTGACTCCCATCTTGATTGTTCTGGCCACGTGAATTCCATATGTAAAACCGTTATAGTAAGATTGAAAACTCTTCTCAGATTTAGCACAATTTTAGCAGAGTCCTCTAAACTGGAAATCATACGATCGACAATCTTTCCTGTCATTCAATATTCTCTCCCAGTTTTTTCCTCTTGTTTAACACGGGAAAATGAGATGGTTCTCACCCGATTGCAGAACAGAGCTCTGAGGTTCGTTTACAAACCTGAAAAAATTTGACCATATCAGTGAGTTCAGGTTAAGTGCTAGGGTTTTATCAATAATGAACCTCTCTGATTTGCAAACTGTCAAGTTAGTCCACAAAGTTCTGCAGACTGGGAAACCTGAATATTTAAGAAAAAAGCTAGTGTTTAGATATCAAATCAATGTGCGCAGTACTCGACAGGACTGCCTGTTGCACCTGCCAAAAACAAAATTAGAAACTGGGAAAAGGGCATTTAGATACTTTGGACCACAAACATACAATGCTTTGCGACTTAGTTTAAGGAATGATAGTTATTCTAGGTTTAAAAAATATGTAAAAGAATTGTATATTTGATATTTGTTTGTAAATATTACGCAAAGACCCTTTAGATATCTAATTGTTATTTTCATTTTTGTTGTTGTTGTATTTCTTTGTATAATGTTGACAAGAGTTGTCATGTAAACCAGAGTGATACTTTGATGAACGCTTGCTAAATAAAGTCATTATTTATTTATTTATTTATTTCAGTCGTATGAAGTTTATCGGTAAGACTAATCAAATGTTATATGGAAATCTTCCATAATAACACATACGGTACCAATTTAATAAACTTCCACATCAGTTTTTAAAACCTTTTGGTCAAAAATGATTAAATATTTCTATTAGGGAAAAAAGGATGAAATGCACAGCAAAAGCCAAGTAGCTAGACTGCATTGCCTGGATATTATAACCGCTATGCTATTGCAGCGTTCATTTACAACACTGCACTTATAGGACACATAGTAGCTCCAGAGAGAGTACTGGCTTAGAATATCAGTCCAGGGGCGGATACAGACCATTGTTTTAGGGGGGGTCATGAGCGAAAAAATACATAAATTATAAAAATAGTATAACTTTTAAGGTAAAAATGGGTAAAATTCGTGAAGGTTTGTGTTTTTTTTACCCCATGACCTCCCCCGTGTATCTGTGCCTGTATCAGTCGTGAAGTGGTCAAGCGATAGCTGACAGCAGTGGTACTTTTCACAAGTGGTCACCACTGGCTTGCCCATATAAGACGAATGCCATTACGGTACCTCGTGTTACCTTTAGATCGCTGCACAGGCCTATATGGCCCATTACAACGGGCAATCACTTAGTTAAAAAAGTATATAAAACAATATATTACATTAACAAATTAAACAATATATGTATATTGACAAGTAACCAAAACTTCAATCACTGGAGTTGTGAGTTGCACTCTATTTCAATGAACTACATTAATCGAAAGTCCTGTGCTACTGAGAGTGGTGTAATGATGCAAGGACGCCTTGTTGGACGTTAAAACTACAGCGCACAATACTATGTGCAGCAAATATATGTTTTAGTTCATCTGTACATAGTTTGAACATTGATTATTATTATAATCAATATGGTATACAGGGCCGGATGCAGGATATAAGGCCCTTGGGCTCAACCTGCTGTAACGCGGCCCACCGGGCCCCCCTGCTGCCCACCACCCATGTCAAAGACATGTTTTTCTATAGTATGTGGTTTTAGTGTGGTGCGAGTCCACTTGTGTCGCACGCCCATAGGCATGCGCCTATTTAGTATACTTAGATTCGGTCTTGATGGTACATGGTACAATAGTAACGTTCGCCAGCAGGGTGACACCAGGGCAGAATTTAGGAGCTGTAGGCCCCTAGGCGCAACCAGTGGTTCGGGCCCCTAAACGGGCCCTAGGTGACACACGAGGACTCTAGGACGTTGCCATCCGACGTTAGCTTCGAAACGCTCTTGGGTGACTGACCTTAAGCACAGACCACTGAGCTTAATACCTGATACCGAACCATGAAGCCCTATGCCATGGAGCCATGGAGTTCCCTATGCAGATATACAACAATAACATGTTACTGAAATAAAATACATCTGCAAGTAACAAAACAAGTAAAAATTTGTTCCCCCTCCGTTCTTATTTGTAATAATATTTTTAATTAATAATTGTTTAAGCCTGAATTAACAATTATAACTCCGTGTGTAGCAGAGAATTATTTCAGTTCTCCGAATAAGCATCCTGAGAGAATTTAGTATTTTAAGTTACCGAAATAATTGTTTTTATGTTGATATAAAATCAATGGACCCAAACCTTTTAAATTAGTTGGGGATTGTGTTTCGGCGTGACAAATATGTTAAAATAGGCAAGCTGCAAAGTTATGGTGTATGAAACTTGGAATTCACCACTTTCTATAAAACAAAAACTTGAGCAGGTTTTGGAGTTATGGTAAATTAACTTTGAACTGCAACGCCCCTTCAATTTAATCAATTATTTATATATGAAATTTAAAATAGTATAACACTTGGTCTTGCAGCTAAATGAGCCGCAACCAAGAGGAATTTGGATTAACCCTTTTTACTAGCCTTAGGATTTACCAGCCTGAAAATCTGAACAGTCACTCGCAGTGTTGCCACTTTTAGGGTAATTACCCTTTTTTAGGGTAATTTGATTAGTCTTAGGGTAATTTTAGGGTAATGGAGTTTTTAGGGTAATTTTAGGGTAAAATCTAGAGCCCCTTTATAATTTAAATTTAGATGTTTTGGCAATGTAAAATGGATTTTCCAGGAATTAAAACATTTACATTAAGTGCTGGGTAAATTAAAAGTATTATATAAGAAAAGATATATAACTAGCATGTATATCATCCTATAGCAATATCCTATTCAGTATTAGACTAAAGATGCATGTAATCACAAAGAACACTAAGTTTAATTTTTGAACTGATAAAATTTAGGCACATTATTATGTGTCCAAAATTGAGCACAACATAATAATATAAAAAAGCCTAAACAGTAAAAATATATCGGGTTAATTTGGTTAAATATAGGTTCTTAGATTTACAGTGCTATTGTAGAAAATATGTTTAATGAAGATTGTCTCTATTTTGACACATATTTGTATGAAGGAACTAAATTGTATTTTATGCCTGTGAAATCCCCATGGTGAGCCAGGTGAGTGCACATAAAAACATCACATCAAGGCCTAACATGTGTAAATTAGTGTGATGTGGTGTATTGCAATGAAGAAACCTATTGATCTAATCAAATAGTAATAAGATGACAAACATATTCTCTGGGCATTATTATTTAGAAAAAATAACATTAACAAATATGTACAACTGAAATAAGTTTATAAAACAATGAAACACTCCCAACAACTGTTAATAATTAACATGTATCAGCAAGTGTCTATATCATCAGCGACACTAGCACATTAAGTAAAAAATATTATTCCAGAATATTTATTTGAATTGTTTAATACAAAATTAGTTTTATGTGTGATGTAGGGCCAAAGACGAGTAAACACGAGTAAACGAGTACTACACGTTACCTTACTTTTTATGCCTTAATATCATGTTTTAAAACCAATCTCGGGTGTATTTTGAGCTTTTAGAGAAAATCAACTCTTAGGGTAATTTACAAAAAGTTTAGTGTAATCTCACCACATGTTTAGGGTAAAATTTCATCTACCTTGTGGCAACAGTGACTGTCAGACATCTGGACAATGCTCATTGGTCGTTTCAGAATGCCGTGTTTGAATATGATTGGTGGTTTCTGACCAATATAGGACTTCAACGAAAGGTGTTGTTGACGTCCTAGTGAGTGAGGGGAGAATTATTCGTCTTCTGTGGAACTGTCGAGGAGCTCGTGTTGTAATTTGGGCTAGTATTCTTTAGCGTCTCCGGTTTATCAGGTTAACTTTTATTGTGTGCCGGCACTACGAACTAGGGTTAACTAAGCTAGCCAAAATGGGGAGAAAGCATTCTCACCTATTTTTGTTCTTGTTAGCCGTGTGTTTATCAATTGGTAAGTAACATTAATTCATAACCATTTAGGCCTGGTGATATGCCGGGATGACAAAGAGATAGCTAAGTCCTACTATGAGAGAAAAATACAATAACTAAGTTAGGTCTATGGAAAGTCTTTATTTTGTTTACTCTTTTGAACTAGGTAGGGCCTTATCAGGAACGTTGCTACAGGCAAATTCGTGGGGGAGGGAATCGGAGAAAAACGATTTTACCGATAGTGTATTTTAAATGCACATTTTCCTGAAAACCAACAAAGTTCGTTTATCAGAAAAACGGATCTTTTTTGTAATAAGTATTAATCCAAAAAAGTTTCCTTTAAAAAATAAATCTTGGAGGAAGAGTAATAAAGTATAGCCTACCGTACCGTAAATCGAGTTATAGGCCTCAGACCAGATTTATAAATTTATATTCGAGAGTGGGAACCTGTCATAACTTTAATTACACATTCTATGCTGTATGTCAAAATAGGACCAGGACTTCTTCAGGCGGAAAATAATACTTAACAATTGGGATAAAATCATCACGATCACAAACTTTTAAATTTTAAAAGGTACCGGTACTTACAAAATGTCGCTGTCCATAAGATAGCTGTTTTAGTGTTAAGCTTAATTTTAGCAATGAACTGGTACTGGTTTAAATTACATTTATGGAACGCTGAGAAAAAACATTTAGACGGATAGGCCTTCTATAAATGGAACAGTTACCAAAATGTTCTCTTAAAACTGGCCTTCAAACATAAGTATGCCCAATGACGAATGGCATTTACGTCCAGTGTCTTAACAGCAATGCCTATAATTTTGTTCTTGGTTTTTAAAACTTAAATTATTTGTTTTGTCTCTTCACAGGAGTCGCTAGAGGGGAAGATGAAATAATAGAAGAAACAGTGGAACAAGATCTGGGAAGCAGCAGAGAGGGCTCGAGGACAGGTTTGTTTCATTCAAATGCTGTACGCTTTATTACAGACTAGGCTAAGTAATCAACAATC
Source organism: Allygus modestus (assembly GCA_963675035.1). Taxonomy (NCBI): domain Eukaryota; kingdom Metazoa; phylum Arthropoda; class Insecta; order Hemiptera; family Cicadellidae; genus Allygus; species Allygus modestus. The sequence continues at coordinate 57,815,310 of OY776114.1, forward strand.
AATAATTTACATCAACATTTAACAATCAAACTTTGGGGCTACTGTTTTTATTAATATCCTACAAAGCAGAATATTTTAAATCTTGAAGCAACAGCTTGGCTTGTGTCAAAAGAAAAACATTTCTCCAAGCATTCAAGTAAAAACTAAAATAGAAATAGTAGGCTATAACTTACTGTATTGGACCAAAGAAATTGTTAAGCGGGTAATATTTTATGATAAATAAGTTATTAAAAACAATATTCACGCTAATCAGGCAGTCGTCGATCTTACCACAAACACTGATTGTCAAATTGCCAATCAAGTAAAAAAAAATATTTAGTACAGTATACCCTCAGAAATCTGGACTATTGTAGTGGAAGACGGGTCCGAATTTCGAAAAATCCGGATTTACTGCAGCCGGGCATGAGTCATCAATTCCGCCTTTAGAGTGAACAATTATGGCAATATGTGTTTGCAGGGTTTCTACGGTCAGGGAACCCAGAGATAAAGCTTAACTTATTTTGTTACGTTTCGGCCCCATGTACTCAAGATATGAAAATAAATTTGTAGCTTATAGCCAATATTGATTACTATCCACCTTAACGCTACTTTACAAAATTAATTTTGTAACCTTTGTTAAGTCTCAAAATAGGTTATGAGGGACATTATCACAACAAGAATAACTTCCTGTGAGGGATCATGTAAAATTGTCATGACAATTCAGTGCTTTTATTATTCCATCTGATTCCTGATGATAACAAATCGGAGGGGATGCTTTGCTCCAGGTTGTATACAATCTGTTATAGCAGTATTTTTCAGGTAGATTCCCAATGGTTGGCTGATGATTTTATTATTCCTAAGGAACCTGTTTATTAAGCATTAACATGTTGTAATCCTCAATTATTGAGTTATATTGAGATCAATTTATTTAATTTTGTTTTAGCGAATTTCCCCTATTGGGAAGAAGCTATTACCGTAGTCGGCATGGTAAGACCTAGGCCCGGGACCATGATAACTTTTCGTTTTGAGGTCCCCAGACCCCAAAAACACCATTCGTTCGAAACTGTATATATATATAAACTGTATATATACAGTATATATATATATGTGTGTGTCCGTGAGCACGATAACTCTCGTAAAAATTATCCGATTTTGATGAAATTTGGTATAAACGTGTAAAGCAACATTTATGACTAAGTTCGAAAACCAGCCAGATCGCTCTACCCGAAGGGGTATTTTGGGGGGGTTTTGTACCCCAAAAATGTTTTTTTTTTTAATTTTTCACATACAATTTTTGAAATATTCAAATTTTAGTTTTGACCATTGGATTCAGCTTAAAAAAACACACAATTTGGTATTTTGATCATTTCTCTACGTCAATTGATTACCGAGATATTGAAAGTGCTAACCACAGTACGTTGTCTAATGTTATTCTTATGGAGGAAAAGAAAAATTTATATCTCGCTTATTTATGAACGTATACTGACGAAACTTGGTATATGGCTTCATCTGGTTGTGGTCTATTGATATTTGCTCAAAAAAATAATTTTTTGCCAAAGGATCCCGCAGCAGCAAACCTGCGTACTCATCCCCATGTTATTCTTATGGATAATAATTAAATGCTATGTCTCCCTTAATTATGAACATAAATTAATAAAATCTGGTATATGACTTCACCTACTTCAGTTATATTGATATTAGCATAAAAAACCATTTTTTGTGTTCCTTGTTGCAGCAAACCTGCGTACTCAGCCCCAATGTTATTCTTATGGAGAATAATTAAAATTGTATATATCGCTTATTTATGAATATATTTTTATGAAACTTGGTAAGTGGCTTGATGTAGTATTAAAACATCTATATCTTTATTGTAAATTCGCTGAGTATGCAGGTTTGCTGCGACGGGGGTATTTATTAAACATTTATCACATACATTATATAGAAAATAATATTTTACATATTAAATATATAATAATTGTGCACAAATGCTTGTTTATAAATAAAAAATGGGTACTTTGGTATTATACGGATGCCACTATTTTTGGAGGTTAATTTTTACCGGTTACAAAGGATAACTACATAATTCGAAAAAACGTACTTTTATTGACTTACTGTAAAAATTTTACATCATTCTGATGAGCGGTCTTTGTGTTGTGCCTCCCAAAAGGCAGCGATGTCCGCTAGGATCGTGTTGAATGCGTCGCCGCCGCTAGCAGCCACACCCGATCGCCACATGTACTCCGCAAAATATACAGCGCGCTGCGGCAGTTATGTTAGGATGGGTTATCATAAAAATACGTACGGTTTCCTCTTCATTTCGAGGTAAATCCCACACCAAAAAACGTCACTCAGTATGAAAACAAATGTACGTAGTGCACGGCAATAAATCACTCATGACACTGACCCAGGTACAGGCGGTGACAGGTGATGCGCGCGCTCCGGTCAACGACCTGACCTTGGCCTATTTGGAGGGGGTTTGGCGGCCGGAAGTATGACTCATCAGGTATCATTCGATATTTAACGAAACAAGGAAAGTCCTACAATCATTTTTATGATAACCCATCCTAACATAACTGCCGCAGCGCGCTGTATAAGGGTGGCATCCGTATAATACCAAAGTACCAAAAAATGCTAAGACGTATTTAGAAAGTGGGTCAGGGGAGTTTTACAGAAGGGTCAGGGAAATAGAGAATTGAAATTCTGTAGAAACCCTGGTTTATGTGCTAATGCAATAATTAGCATCCATAAGAAAGTTATAAACACTCTGTAATACACTAGAAGCTCGTTAATCTGTCACAAACGGGCCGAGAGCATAGTCGTATCACAAAAAAGGTCAGATTATTAGAGGAACACATTTATTACTTAAAAATGTGATAAGTTACCTGAAAAACTAAAAAGATTTAATATTACACTGTGATTCATAAATATAGAATAAGCAACTGTAGTAAAAACTGTCATGGGTCTACTGATTTACATCGCCAATGATGAGTCATTGGTGGGAGAACACCTGAACGGAGCAGCGCACCGAAAACGTAAACAATAATAAAAACCGATGACGGAAACAGAGAGCACCTGACAATGCAAACTACATGTCATTAGTGTAATTCGGGATAGTCGTGTGTAAACTGAAGGCTCTAAGCCATGAAGTTCCGTGTTTTGTTGTTGTATTTGCAGTAAACAAAAATTAAAAAATCAAGGTCATCGGTCCAGATAACAGGGTGTCTTGATAAGTATGATCTGGATACCTAAGAGTTTACTGTACCTATTGTGAATGACTTAGTGAATAGTCAAAGAATCAGGTAGTTACAATCTTTAAAAATAGTAGAAAAGGCCGCAAAATTAAAAACTTGTAAGTTTTGTTGATATTTCAAAAGCAATAAGGTACTTTGGTATTATACGGATGCCACCCTTATACAGCGCGCTGCGGCAGTTATGTTAGGATGGGTTATCATAAATATGATTGTAGTACTTTTCTTGTTTCGTTACGAATCAAACGATACCTGATGAGTCATACTTCCGGCCGCCAAACCCCCTCCAAATAGGCCAAGGTCAGGTCGTTGACCAGAGCGCGCGCATCACCTGTCACCGCCTGTATCTAGGTCAGTGTCATGAGTGATTTATTGCCGTGCACTACGTTACATTTGTTTTCATGGTACTTATTCGTAACGAAACAAGGAAAGCCCTACAATCATTTTTATGATAACCCATCCTAACATAACTTGGCTTCATAAAGAGCGATTAACGTACCGGACACCGGCCGGGCCTAGCAGCGCCACACTGCGTGGTCAAAGGCACAACACATTGCCGTGCGCTACGTTACATTTGTTTCCATGTTACTTATTCGTAACGAAACAAGGAAAGTCCTACAATCATTTTTATGATAACCCATCCTAACATAACTGCCGCAACGCGCTGTATAAGGGTGGCATCCGTATAATACCAAAGTACTAGCAATAACTTATAGCTGTACGGAGTTTTTTTTTTCGGTTAAAAAATTATTGGCATACCTATGTAAGTTGTTTGTCAGTTTCCCAGAGAAAAATCAGTGTACAATTAGGTGGTCCTGACAATTTTGAAAAGTCAATGTTTATTTTATAACCTAAACTTAGGTAGGCCTAATAGAACTTATTGCTCAAAATGTGAATTCTAGCTTTGAGAAGATAATTCCTTCAGTGTTAGCGGTAAGTTATAGGTTGCCAAAGTAACGGAGGCTCGCCCTATAGTCTGCTACTGCTGTCGGCTCTACCGCCTGTACCATGCAGCTCTACGGATGTAGGCCTATATGTTACACAGTCCACCTCGTTATACTGGTATCACAAAATGAGAATATGGCTAGTTCTTAACAGATCTGGATGATATCGTTAAATTTAATGGAATCTGATTATACCTTGATTCAAACCAGATAGTGAATTTCTTTTACGATTATCCTCATACGTGAGGTAAACCTGGTTTATTTCAAAATAATTTCTAACAACATAATACACCTATACACGTATATTTTACACACATATTAAATATAGGGATGAGTCGATTCTCTATACCGATTCTCAATACCACCGATTCTTGGACATTGGTATCGGTATCGAGATTCATTTGTTTAATGTCGATACCATCGATACCTCCGCCGTTTACCCGCGCTACGAAGTGCACGGGAAGGGATACTTCCACCGTTTACCCGCGCTACAAAAGGCACGGGGAGTGTTTGGGTCACCGGAAAAAAATCTTACCATGGAGATAAGGAAGGAAGAGTGATGGGAGGGGAGGGGTGGGGTCCGTTTGAAAGCAATAAATCAGTCGACTGACCAACATTATTTCTTTGAGTCATTATCTTACAGCCAAGTTTTTCCCCATTATGAATTTTTAATAAATAGTTGTTGTTTTTATATATTACTATAGGACACTAGTGAAATTAACATTAAATTATATACAAAATTGCTTTATCACATTATAATAATAATAAATTACAAAATACTAATAAATAATTTTAAATGGTTTCAAAAATGTTTAACTGTTTATAACAATAGGTTTAACAACTATAGATACTGAAAAATCGTAGATATCGGTATCGAGAATCAAGAATAGATTTTTCTGGTATCGGTATTTGTATCGAGAATTGATAAATTTTGGTATCGACTCATCCCTAATTAAATACATTTTATTAACACACATAACATATCATTACCTATTCTAAACATAATTTTCTAAATGGATTGCTTAGTTTTGGTGTTTAATGTCTAGATGCTGAAGTTGTCGAAAGGGAAGAAAACATGATAAAATTAGATGGCCTGAATGTCGCTCAGATAAAAGAAATGAGGGAAAAAGCAGAGAAGTTTGCGTTCCAGGCAGAAGTAAACCGAATGATGAAGTTGATTATCAACTCGTTGTACCGAAATAAGGAGGTAAGTTGAATTGTGTGTTCTGAATACAAGCAGCAGTAGCCTATGTTGTTTCTTCTATCTAACTTTCTTTAATGTCAACTCATGTTTTGCCTTAACAGTTTTATTTTGTTTAATTAGTCGATTACATTACCAACTCTTTGTGTGTTCTGCAATAAATAAGTTTTCAACTAGCATATTACATGTTGTTGTACATGTTAAATGTAATAAAATACATCTCACAACACTTGAGCAAATATTTACACTTAGGCTATATATTGTATTTTATTAAATTACCATATGAATTAAAAACAAAATACTGTCAAAAGATTTAATGCTAAATTAAGCAAATTTCATATCATCAGCAAACGTAGATTTATTTAGTTGACCTACTAAATTTAGGTTATATTTAGTTTTTAGACGTCCTATATGTCTTCAAATTGTAGGGCATTAAAAACTACTTTATTGGAAGTTTACAGGATTGAGTTTGTAAAGTGCATGCAGACACTGTAGTGGAGAACTGCTCTGTTAACAGATGGACTTAATTTGTGAAGCCGAACTCATCCAACCTTTCTTTATCTGTTGTTGAACTTATAATCTGTAATTGCTGGCCGTATACTGGAAATTTGTCAGTAAAAATGTTGTTGTTAATTTGCCTATTTTATTATTTAAAAATGAAGGAATAAATCAAACTATCAAATCATTATTCAAATCATTATATTTTTTCTGGATTGAAAACAGTAGTATTGCGAAGTTTTCTGTACAAATTCAATATATTGAGTTGTACCATTATCCTTTATTTATTCGGTGTAATAAAACGTAATCAATTTTGGTAAGTGAATAAATTATTGGTGAAAATGTTGTTTAGTAAGTTATTTATTTTTATTTTTTTTGTAGATTTTCCTGAGAGAGTTGATTTCCAACGCTTCGGATGCCCTGGACAAAATAAGAGTGTTGTCCTTGACTGATGCAAATCATCTCTCTGCAACACCAGAATTCTCCATCAAAATCAAAGTAAGTTAAGTACCGTAATAGCTTTGTGTATTTTTGTTTTTCTAAAAAAGGCATGTAATGGTTTTAGATTCATACTTTGCCTAACCTGTAGTATAGAGCCTCTACTCTAGGATAATGCTAGTGGGGCTAAGGATGTATTTAAATGTAATCATTTTAAGAGACACCTGTAGGGATTACTTTTTATAAATTGGAATACTTACACTTCCATGCATTATATTACTCTTAGAGGCCTACTGGGGTTTTCCCATATTAATAATATCACAATATTAATTAACCATGTGATTATTTTTATTGGTTGTAATTTTTTAAACTAGGGATTTTGTACAGAGAGACATCTTTGAAGTAACTGTAACTTAGTTTATTTTTTGAAATTACTATTTTGTAAAACTATAATTTTTGTGGGAGGGGAAGTAGGGCCCATAAATACCCCCGTAGCAGCAAACCTGCCTACTTAGCAATTGCCAATGTATGTATATGTATCTTAATACCACATAAAGCCACATACCGAGTTTCATCAATATACATTCATAAATAAGCGATTTATGACATTTTAATTATCCTCCATAAGAATAACATGGCAGCTGAGTAGGTTTGCTGAAACGAGGAACACAAAAAATGTGTTTTTAGCGAATTTCCCCTATAGGGAAGAAGCTATTACCGTAGTCGGCATGGTAAGACCTAGGCCCGGGACCATGATAACTTTTCGTTTCGAGGTCCCCAGACCCCAAAAACACCATTCGTTCGAAACTGTATATATATATATATATATATATATATATATATATGTGTCCGTGAGCACGATAACTCTCGTAAAAATTATCCGATTTTGATGAAATTTGGTATAAACGTGTAAAGCAACATTTATAACTTTAAGTTCGAAAACCAGCCAGATCGCTTTATCCGAAGGGGTATTTTGGGGGGGTTTTGTACCCCAAAAATGGGTTTTTTGAATTTTTTACATATAATTTTTGAAATAGTCAAATTTTAGTTTTTACCATTGGATTCAGCTTAAAAAAACACACAATTTGGTATTTTGATCATTTCTCTACGTCAATTGGTTACCGAGATATTGAAAGTGCTAAACACAGTACGTTGTCTAATGTTATTCTTATGGAGGAAAAGAAAAATTTTACATCTCGCTTATTTATGAACGTATACTGACGAAACTTGGTATACGGCTTCATCTGGTTGTGGACCACTGATATTTGCTCAAAAAAACCATTTTTTGCCAAAGGCTCCCGTAGCAGCAAACCTGCGTACTCAGCCCCATGTTATTCTTATGGAGAATAAATAACGTGTTATCTCCCTTAATTATGAAAATAAATTAATGAAATTTGGTATGTGGCTTTGTCTAAATGAGTTGTATTGATATTTGTATAAAACCCCATTTTTTGTTTTCCTTCCTTCAGCAAACCTGCATACTCAGCCACCATGTTATTCTTATGGAGAATAATTAAAATGTCATAAATCGTTTATTTATGAATGTATATTGATGAAAATTGGTATGTGGCTTTATGTGGTATTAAGATACGTATATATTCATTGGAAATTCGCTGAGTATGCAGGTTTGCTGCTACGGGGGTATATATATATATATATATGTGTGTCCGTGAGCACGATAACTCTCGTAAAAATTATCCGATTTTGATGAAATTTGGTATAAACGTGTAAAGCAACATTTATGACTTTAAGTTCGAAAACCAGCCAGATCGGTGTATCCGAAGGGGTATTTTGGGGGGGTTTTGTACCCCAAAAATGGGTTTTTCGAGTTTTTTACATATAATTTTGAAAATAGTCAAATTTTAGTTTTTTCCATTGGATTCGGCTTAAAAAACACACACAATTCGGTATTTTGATCATTTCTCTACATCAATTGGTTACCTAGATATTGAAAGTGCTAAACACAGTACGTTGTCTAATGTTATTCTTATGGAGGAAAATAAAAATTTTATATCTCGCTTATTTATGAACGTATACTGATGAAACTTGGTATACGGCTTCATCTGGTTGTGGACCATTGATATTTGCTCAAAAAAACAATTTTTTACCAAAGGCTCCCGTAGCAGCAAACCTGCGTACTCAGCCCCATGTTATTCTTATGGAGAATAAGTAACGTGTTATCTGCCTTCATTATGAAAATAAATTAATGAAATTTGGTATGTGGCTTTATCTACATGAGTTATATTGATATTTGTATGAAACCCCGCATTTTGTGTTCCTTGCTTCAGCAAACCTGCATACTCAGCCACAATGTTATTCTTATGGAGAATAATTAAAATGTCATAAATCGTTTATTTATGAATGTATATTGATGAAACTTGGTATGTGGCTTTATGTGGTATTAAGATACATATATATGCATTGGAAATTCGCTGAGTATGCAGGTTTGCTGCTACGGGGGTATTATACAAATATATAACTCAACTAGGTAAAACCAGATACCAAGTTTTGTTAACTTAAATGTTCATGATTAAGAGAGATAACATTTGGCTTATTCTTCATAAGCATAATATGGGGGCTGAGAAAGGTTTGCTGCTACAGGAACTATCGGCAAAAAATTGTTTCAATAGACCACAACGATATGAATCAATATACCAAGTTCCGTGAGGATAAGTTGATAAATAAGCGATATATAAAATTTGTCTTATTCTCCATGAGAATAACATTGGACAACATAGGTACTGTGTTTAGCACTTTCAATATCTCTGTAACCAATTGACGTTAAGCAATGATCAAAACACTAAATTGTTTGTTTTTTAAGCTGAATTCAATGGTTAAAACTAAAATTTGATTTACTAAAACATTATGCATAAAAAACTAAAAAAAATTGTTGGTGTATAAAAGCCCCCTTTGGATGGAGCGTTCTAGTTGGTTTTCAAACTTAGTCATAAGTACATGTTTGTACCAAATTTCATCAAAATCGGACCATTTTTACAAGAGTTATCGCACCCACGGACATACAGGGTGTCACAAAAATGCGTAGCACGCTATGCAGAACCATATTCTACATACTAAAACAAGTTGAAAATATAGAGTAAAATTTGTTCGATTTCGGCTTAGTTTAGGCATAATCCGCCATTTTGCATTTTTTTGAAAATAATTAATAATTCAAAAACCCTTCGAGATATTTTTTTGAAACTTGGTATAAACATTGAGTTTCTGGTTTTTAACATTTTCCAAAAATAATTTTTATTAAACTTATCAAATTTCAAAATGGCGGCCATTTAAATATTTCAAAGTCAAATTTCATGAAAACTAGCAACTGAAACAAAATTTTACAAGACATACAATTTAAAGCACTTTGTAATCCAAATCCAATGACATTTTTACTGTAAAAATCGGTTCATAAACAAAAAAGTTATGGCAATATTTTATAATAAATTTCAAAATGGCGGCCATATAACATTTTCAAAGCCAAATTTCCTAGTGCATTTGACCAAGTCCTTTAAATTTGATGTCTTGTAAAATTTTGTTTTAGTTGCTAGTTTTCCAGGAATTTGACTTTGAAATTTGTATATGGCCGCCATTTTGAAATTTATTATAAAAAAATCAGCATAACTTTTTTATTTATTAACCGATTTTTACAGTAAAAATGTCATTAGATTCGGATTACAAAGTGCTTTAAATTTTATGTCTTGTAAAATTTTGTTTCAGTTGCTATTTTTCATGGAATTTGACTTTGAAATATTTAAATGGCCGCCATTTTGAAATTTGATAATTTAAATAAAAATTGTCTTTGGAAAATGTTAAAAACCAGAAACTTAAAGTTTATACCAAGTTTCAAAAAAATATCTCGAAGGGTTTTTGAATTATTAATTATTTTCAAACAAATACAAAATGGCGGATTACGACTAAACTAATCCGAAATCGCAAAAATGTTACTGTACATTTTCGACTTGTTTTTGTGTGTAGAATCCGGTTCTGCATAGCGCGCTACGCATTTTTGTGACACCCTGTATATATATTGAGCTAAAATATTCTGAACCCTGATATCTGACCGTTTTATAACTTCCCCAAAATAATCACCGTCTTTTTTAAACCTTTCATGAATTCAATTTCAGGCGGATAAAGACTCAAAGATGCTCCACATCACAGACACAGGTATTGGAATGACTCAGAAGGATCTGGTTAACAATTTAGGAACTATAGCCAAGTCTGGCACTGCAGAGTTCCTGAGCAAGATGCAAGAATCTGGCACCACTGATATGAACGACTTGATCGGACAGTTTGGTGTCGGCTTCTACTCTGCCTTTTTGGGTAAGTTCCCTTCATTGATTTTAAATGTAAGTTTATTTATCCTTGAGTTACAAATGAGTTCTCACAAATCTTGGTTACAAGGTTGCTTAAGGGGAGGTCCCACTGAAAATTCTAAAACATTTAATATACAACATTTATAACTACAGTAGAAATCCAATTATCCGAACCCCAATTATCCGAATATCCAATTATCCGAATCGATTTTGAGTGAAATAATAGAAATATAAAAATCAAGAAAATAACAGCGGGAGCGCGTGTAGCGATAATGCGCCGTGAGCGCTAAAATAAAAGCCTGCGCTGTTACCTTCCGGACGATATTTTCGCAGGGAACAATGAGTCATACCCCCTTCCCGCCCTGCTCATCATCAGTCGCTACTGTTCTTTCACCGAGATTATCGTTCGAAATGAGTACAAAACGTAAACGTGTTGTCCTTTCGCTAAGTGATAAACTCACTTTGCTCGAGATGTTCAAGTGAAATAACCAACATTGAACAGTGAAATACGTACAGTATGTAGGCCTATTGAAAAGAGCAACTGTATATACTGTATTCAATTTAACTCCGGTAATTTAATTTTTATGACGTATATTCTTGATACAGTTCGCTCACTTTCTGTTCACTACATTTATAATAACTTTGTCGATAAAATTCTGATTTTTTATGTATGGTGATGTTTTTTGCTTAATTCCCGAGGTATACCTGATTATCCGAATTTCTGCATATCCGAATTGGCCCGATCCCCAATTAATTCGGATAATTGGAGTTCTACTGTATTTTGTCTTTTACCACTTGTATATACTCCACCTAAGATAAAAAATTAATTTTTTGGCGGTCTGTCAAACACCCCCTCACCACCTTGCTCTTTCTAGGCCTTCTAGAAAATATTGTAAGGTTTACAAAAATCACTAAGGCTCCAAATCAAAATGCTGTAGAGACATTTTTAAAGTGTTGTTTGGAAGTGCATAATACCTACTACAACTTTGTGTATTCATTTAAAAATGTTTACAAATTTTATATTTTAAAACTATATAAAATAAACTATACTAGATATCTTTAAGCCCATACATAACTTTGTTCCTGTATACATGAGGAGCCAACATGCAAAATTTCAATGTTGTAACTCTTAAATTGTCCGAGCCTTAGCATGTTTTGTAAACAAAAACACAGATAAATTAAAATTGCGGTAATCACACGTTTTCTAAAAATAATGGTTTTATGTTTTATAACCATAAAGTTGATCATACTTTTATATGTATACTTTATATAGGTACTTATATACTTTTATATATATATATACTTTTATACTAGGCTAAAGTCAGGGTGCAACTTCAACATTTTTTTCTCATTAAAATATATATATATATATATATATATATATATTTATGTTGTATTTGTATTTTTATTGTATAGGAAGACCTAAGTAATAATGTAAAACTAAAAACAAAAAACATATATTTTACAACTTTTTTGACAATTTTCAGTGGGACGTCCCCTTAAATAATTTTTATTTGGAGACAACTGAGGTCTTACTTGCTACAACAATTGTCCAACAGGACTTAGAGATTATATTTTAAAATTTGTTGATTGGTTTGAAGCTTAGCCCAAACGGATATTACAAAAATATCTGCTTTTACATGGACAAAAGAGAAAAATTTGTCTAAAAAGTCATTCTTATTCCTTTTTATTTGATGTTTTGAACTTTTGATCAGAACCTTTTATTCTGTCGTAGGATATATGGAAGAGAACTGGACAGCTTTGTATAGCCTAGTTACAAGTACAAAATACTTTGAATAGACATGTTGTCTTGTAGGTGATCGGTGAAATAACCTAAAATTGTATAACTCTCAAAAGAAATGTTGCGCTTTTCAGAATGCTATTTTGCTCGATGGGTTTTATGAAAACTTCAATTAATTTATAGCTCACTTATTCTTAAATAAACTTTAAATGCTCGTCAGATTTGGAAATTCAGTGTTGAATGTTTTCACGGTTGTAGTGGCCGACCGCGTGATTGTGTCCACCAAACACAATGAGGACAAACAGTTGGTCTGGGAGTCCGACGCCAACAGTTTCCAGATCGCGGAAGATCCTCGCGGAGACACTCTGAAACGAGGAACTCAGATCAGGTCAGTGGAACATCTTGGTGTATATGTTTGTGCCTGTCAATTACAGTGGTGTTTTGAAAGGAAATGGGCTAGACCTTGCCCTTGTCACTATCCAAGGTTATCCAAGGTCAGACTGTTTTTAAAAACCTCACGGCCTTTATTTTTTTCTTTAACAGTAAAAACTTCATAATTGACCTCGGAGTTGTTGGAATTGTTTAACATTTCCTCAGTTATAGCGAATTTCCCCTATAGGGAAGAAGCTATTACCGTAGTCGGCATGGTAAGACCTAGGCCCGGGACCATGATAACTTTTCGTTTTGAGGTCCCCAGATGCCAAAAACACCATTTGTTCGAAACTGTATATATATGTGTGTCCGTGAGCACGATAACTCTCGTAAAATTCATCCGATTTTGATGAAATTTGGTATAAACGTGTAAAGCAGCATTTATGACTTTAAGTTCAAAAACCAGACAGATAGACCGATTCGAAGGGGTATTTTGGGGGGGTTTTGTACCCCAATAATGGGTTTTTTGAGCCTTTTACATATAATTTTTGAAAGAATTTAATTTTAGTTTTTGCCATTGGAATCAGCTTAGAAATACGCACAATTTGGTATTTTGATCATTGCTCTAAGTCAAATGGTTACAGAGATATTGAAAGTGCTAAACACAGTACGTTGTCCAATGTTATTCTTATGGAGAATAAGATAAATTGTATATCTCGCTTATTTATGAACTTTTCCTGTTGAAACTTGGTATATTGCTTCATATCGTTGTGGTCTATTGATATTTGCACTAAAAAACATTTTTCGGCCGATAGTTCCCGTAGCAGCAAACCTGCGTACTCAGCCCCATGTTTGCAAACGAACTAAATTTGTTGCTGAACTATCGCCATAAGTGATATCTTAGCTGTGAAAGGTATTATTAAAACGAAAATGACCAACCTTCACCAATCATTGTCAAATATGGGGAATAAGTAACGTGTTATCTCCCTTAATTATGAACATAAATTAATAAAATTTGGTATGTGGCTTTACCTACTTGAGTTATATTGATATTTGTATAAAACCCCATTTTTGCTTCAGCAAACCCCTTGTTACCCCTTGCTTCAGCAAACCTGCATGCTCAGACGCCATGTTATTCTTATGGAGAGTAATTAAAATGTCATAAATCGTTTATTTATCAATGTATATTGATGAAACTGGGTAGGTATGTGGCTTTATGTGGTATTAAGTTACATATATATGCATTGGAAATTCGCTGAGTACGCAGGTTTGCTGCTACAGGGGTATTTTAATTTAATTTAAATGGAACTAAACCCAATTTTATATTTACATGTTACTATACTTAGTTAATTGCCAAACAGGACGAGCAGCATTGACAATAAGTGACTATTTTCAGTAATCAGCAATTATTTATTTGTAATCTTCAAGACTAGAATACACGTCTTTACTGTTTTCGTTTATAAAATTTCAAATTGCTGGAAATAGCATAACAAACACAATAAATATTTGACTAGGCCTGTTTATACATGCTTTACATTGTTTAGGCTCTTGTTCTGTTAAATAATTTCATAAATATCTCTTTGGCATAATTTATATAAGGTTAGAAAGTCACGGAATGGAAATAGAACGTTTGTGGGTGTTTCTGCTGTAGGGTACACTACACAGGGGTGTATAATACTGGATGCACAGACCTACCATATCCAATAAGATTCAAAATTCCTTGGTATTTCTTTTGTTTATGTGTCATTGCCCGCTTAAAACTATGTTACAACATGAAACTCAAAGATATATTTTAATATAAATTATTTACATCATGGTTGTTTTAGTTGGCCTGAATAATAATTTATAGTTAAAAAATGCTTGATAAAGACTTGAAATGATTACAGTTTGCAACTGAAGGACGAGGCAGCTGACTATCTGGAGATTGACACTCTGCGAAACCTCATCAAGAAATATTCACAGTTCATCACCTTCCCTATCTATCTGTGGTCCAGCAAGGTGAGCCGATCATTCTGTCGTTTGACTACTATTCTTTAATTACTTTAATGTTTTAAAGGCTATTTTGGCTTGTCAATATGGGTAGGCAGATCCTAGAGGAGGCAGATACTTCCTGACGCCTAAGATGGCAAATTTGCCTTGTTAACATTTAAAAGTTTATGAAGATCTTACCTGGACCAAAAGCTTGTACAAAGACAGAACAACTACAGAAACATTTAACTGAAAAGTACAATGGAATAATAAAATACACCCGTAGCAGTAAACCTGCGCACTCAGCGAATTTCCAATGCATATACATGTATCTTAACACCACATAAAGCCACATACCAGGTTTCATCAATATACATTCATAAATAAACAATTTGTGACATTTTAATTATTCTCCATAAGAATAATATGGCGGCTGAGTATGCAGGTTTGCTGAAGCAAGGAACACAAAAATGGGGTTTTATACAAATATCAATATAACTCATGTAGATAAAGCTACATACCAAATTTGATTAATTTATGTTCATAATTAAGGGGGATAACACGTTACTTATTCTCCATAATAATAACATGGGGCTGAGTACGCAGGTTTGCTGCTACGGGAACTATCGGCCGAAAAATGTTTTTTAGTGGAAATATCAATAGACCACAACGATATGAAGCAATATACCAAGTTTCATCAGGAAAAGTTTATAAATAAGCGAGATATACAATTTATCTTATTCTCCATAAGAATAACATTGGACAACGTACTGTGTTTAGCACTTTCAATATCTCTAACCATTTTACGTATAGCAATTATCAAAACACGAAAACAACGAAAAGTTATCATGGTCCCGGGCCTAGGTCTTACCATGCCGACTATGGTAATAGTTTCTTCCCTATGGGGGGAAATTCGCTAATACGTCCTTTATGGTGCTCAAACCACATCTCACGATTGTAATAGTGGAAGAGCTTGTTAATGAATGGCCAGTGGAGAAACGGTTTTTCAAAACTCAAGCTCATGCCTCTATGGTCTGGTAATTGCTTCCATCAATATCACATGGCTAAATCACTGGATTATGATTATGACTAGTTCATTCAAATTTTGCCTGAGCTGTGTATGAAAAGTACATAAACGTATGAAGATTCATTACTAATGTAAGCTGAGTAAATAGGGATCTAAGTTATGGTTTTTATGTAAATAATATACTCGTATGTATATAATAACTGCACAAGAATGTTGTTTGACGTGCGTTTGTTGGTTCTTTATGGGGAGGAGGAGATGGCGGCACTCACAATTTTTGTGGATGCAAAAACTACTGTGACCATACCTGTTTTTCAGAAATGTATATAAGTTAGTAACTTATTATTCTGTTATTCAAGTCAGAATAACTTAAATCAGACAAAATTGATTTTGGCTTTGCTACCAAAACAAGCTGGATTTTAAAAGCCCAGAGATGTTACGTAATAATACTTCTTTATCAGATTGATTTTAAAATTGTTTTATAATATTACAGACAGTGACAGAAGAAGTACCCTTAGAAGAAGGAGAAGAAGAAAAACCGGCAGAGGAGCCCAAAGACGAAGAAGCTGATGTTGAAGAAGATGACAAAAAAGACGAGGATAAGCCCAAGACTAAGAAGGTGGAGAAGACTGTTTGGGACTGGGAGATAATCAACCAGAACAAGCCAATCTGGACCAGAAAGTGAGTTTTGTTAACGATTAAGATAATTTTTATTACATAGTTGGTTCATGTTTGTAGGCCTTGGTGTGGAATATAAGTAAGAGTAAAAAAATCACCTGTTGATACAGAGGTGGATGTGAAACTCTTATTAGTATTTGCTAAGCTATCATCTAGATTGGGTTATCGAACACTGTAGCTAATGGAGTATGCAGCAAATATCTTGGCTCATACAACATTGACAGTATATATTTATAATTTATTTTGTAGAAGATAAATATAGGTATTGTGTAACGTTATCAAAATTTACTTGTAAGGATGACATTTTTGGGAGAGATGAAGACCAGTACGGTAGCTAACTTATTTTGGAAAAAAAATGAAATCCTATAGTCTCCCATATTAAATTTTCTATTTTTCTAAGTTGCTCAGAAGAAAAAATATAACGGAATTATAAAATGTTTTCTTAGTTTTTAGTTCAAAATATACATGATTGAATTAAATAATTTGTCTAGAGAGAGACCATTGTCTCTATTAGTTAAGAAAATATTGTGCAGACATTTTAGTAGTAAAAAATGCACAAAAACTCACCATCACCAAAAATGAATTTTAAATAAAGAATAATGTCTCTGTTTTTGTAAAATTCTTTTCACTGTTTCAGTTATAAGCAGGTGTTTATTTTGAGTGCAAAATACGAGGGTCATCCAGAAAGTAAAGAACGTTTGCTTGCTGCGTTTAGCACAGCTCCCCCATCACCGCCATTGTGTGTGCGGCAGTCCACTCACCTCTCCACCAAAGTCTGAGCTGAGTCTCGTTGCTGTGCGGTCACGCGTCTTATTTCTACAGCGATTCAAAATGGCGGCGGCAATCGAAAATCCCGCCAAATATGGGATAAGCAGTTTTATTCGGTTTCTGAGTTAAAAAATGTCTAGACCATCAAATTTTTTAGAAAAACACCAAATAGAATTGGTGGTGAAAGTGCAAACAAGTCTTCAAGTCGAGTTTTCAGGGGGAAAAAATGGTGCAACAGGTTTAATAAAATAAAATCCATTATGCACGACGAGGATCGGAGTGGCAGGTCATTGCTCGCAAAAGACGATTTGAAAGAAAGACTTGAGGGAAGATTGGAGGAAAACAGCTGCTAAAATCTTAGCACATTACATCAATTTTAAGATTTGTTTTTTTGCACTTTCATCATTAACTTTCTTTGGTGTTGTTCTAAAAATTTCTTCGGTATGGACATTTTTTTACTCAGAGACCGATTGACACTGCTTATCTTAGATTTGGCGAGATTTTCGATTGCCGCCGCCATTTTGAATCGCTGTAGAAATAAGACGTGTGACCGCAAAGCAACGAGACTCGGCTCAGACTTTGGTGGAGAGGTGAGTGGACTGCCGCACACGCAATGGCGGTAATGGGGGAGCTCTGCTAGACGCAGCAAGCAAACGTTCTTTACTTTCTGGATGACCCTCGTAAATAGGTAACGATAGTGTGGCTACCATACCAAGGAATCATGGAAAGTTTGGGAATTTCATAACCTGTGAATGTCCCGGGATAGTCTAGTAATGTTGAAGAAGCTGCAAAAATACTGATTTTTTAAAGCGTTTTGAATTCAAAAGGGCTTCCCTTAGGATATTTAAAAGCAAATTTCCATTATAAATAATCTAATGTTAGAAAGCACAACTGAACAAACACAATCGAACAAGTATGATGCAACATTATTGGTACTTATGCATTTTACCGACCACCACCTGTATCGGCGTGCTGCGGCGGCTGTGGCAGGTCAGGTTACTGTAATTGTGTAGAGTCATAGCCGCCTTTAAAGAAGGCCCCGGCGTTCGAACTGGCAACGCCACTATCTCGCACAGCAGAGGAGTCACTGCCGGCACAAAGCCCATAGCCACCAGCCGAATAACACGTCCTTTTAAATAGTTTTAGCTAAATTATTTTGATATGTTGGATAGAACAATTAGAATGGTTGTCAGGGATTGTTGATAAAGTATACAGTAACCGAAAAATAATATTAAACATACAAATTCCCATTAAACTAAAACAATAGGCCTACGTGAATCATGTACTTCTGTTAGGTTTTAAATATTATTGCTTTAAAAAAAAACCATCGTCAGAGTAACTTATCGTTTTAGATGTCCCTATGAAGACATTTTAAAATTAACATAAATGCTATTAATAAACTGCTTGAAGTAAAATAAACAGTTACAAATGCAATACGAGGCAAACAATTATTTCTTTGGAAGATAGAAGTGCAGACAAAATATTAATACTTTTTACAGATAAGTTGCCCATGAGTTATATTTATACTTTTTGCTATATTAAGTACGCTTTGTCTTTAAATAAACGGTTTTTTGTCGGTTTTTTTCTATCTTGTGTAATATGTTGTTTTGAAGAATACTGTACTTTATTAGGTAGTACTTAGTAAATGGTATTAAGCTGTCTTATATATTGATATTTATAAAACAAAGATAATGATAAAAGGTATTTGTAATTAATTCTTAACTAAACTAATAAAAACATTATTTATGTGTCTTTGTATTAACAGCTTTAAAAAAGCCAAATCACAGCAAAAATAAATGTATACAACTCTTGAGTAAATAAATTTGGAACGTATTAAATAACGAGATTTTAAATTCAGTAAGTGGGTGGGTTTGTTGCTAGGGGGGAATTGTAAAAAGTTATTAAAATTATTTAATTCCTAGCACATTCTTGAATTAACGGTGATAGGCATTATAGTTGTACTATGCCTACGTTTACAACATAGTAACTAACACTGAATATAAACATGCTTAATTTTACTCTCAGTTTAAATATGAATCTTGTTGGGGTCACAATAGGGTAAGACACTCGTTAGCAAAACGATAAACATCACTTAAACGGTATTTTCGAACTTTAATAGTAAAAAATAACGATTTTAGACAGCGGCGTCTCGTTTTCCCC
This sequence comes from Allygus modestus, assembly GCA_963675035.1. Taxonomy (NCBI): domain Eukaryota; kingdom Metazoa; phylum Arthropoda; class Insecta; order Hemiptera; family Cicadellidae; genus Allygus; species Allygus modestus. The sequence goes on from OY776114.1 coordinate 57,834,639, forward strand.
ATGCTAGTATATGAGCGGCAAGGCACGCGGGAACTCCTCTTGCAGCGTTGCCAATTCTACTACACCGCGGCCTTCTTTAAAGGTGGCTATGGTAGAGTACACTTTTGTCGACAGAATTTATCATTGTCACATCACAAAACCCCTCCTCTCCCCCCTTACTTGGCCAGCGCGGTGACATGGTACTTATACTCTGTAGCAACCTCAAATTTGTTAGGAGATATTGTTTTGTGTGGAGAACATATTTTTACAGTTTTCTGCGGCGGTTAGTTTATTTAAAATGCATGTTAACTATCCTCTGAACTGTATAAACTAATTAAACGAGTTTGCACGCAGCACGCTGACGTGAGGGAAGTGAATTTCCACATAAAAACTTGTAAAACTCAAAATAAGTGTAAAACATACATTTTTCCAATTTTTACTGAAATCTGAAAATATTGATTTTTTGGCTGTTCTGATACTCCTGGTTTCATTTACTTGCAAAGCTGGGAATACAATTTTGCGCATTATAAGGTTAGGAGAAGGTCCAGACAAGCTTGAAAGTAGGCGTGAGGTTGCTGGGGATAATAAAAGTACTCTAACAAAGGAATAACAGGCTTTTCTAGTGTAAAACCCCCATAAGACAACGTACTGTCTTTAGTACACAGTACACATTGTCTTTAATAACTCGGTAAATATTTATGCTAGAATGACGGGAGAGGGCTTAAAACTTTCGCCTCATTAATTCCCATCTTTTTGCATGCATTGATTTTGCATCTGGGGCTTTTATGACACTTTTTGAGCCCAAAAACTCGAAATTTGAAAGATTAATCCCCAAAAAAAGGGGTTTAGAGTTTTCCGATTGTTTTGCCCAACGAACTTGTCCATCTGATTACAGAAATGAACGTCCCTACCAGATTTGAAGTAAATCGGACAAAAAATGTGACCGCTAGAGTGCAAACACACATATATATATATATATATATATATATATATATATATATATATATATATATGTCTATACATATATATATATAAAATTTTGAACGACCCCCCAAAACGTGTTCAGGGGGTCACGTTAGGAACTTCTATGGTGGTCCCGGGCTTAAGTTTCACCGTGCAGGTCATGCTAATAGTTCACTTTCCAAAGGAAATTCACTAATAAGGGTTCACCTTTCGTCAACAGCTCCAAAAATTGTAATTTTTGTTACGGTCGTTGCAGTATTATAATGCCGTTTGAAATTTGTTGTGTTGTGTCCGAGGATGGCATTATAATAGCGAAACAATGTTAACAAAAGTCAAAATTTGTGGAGCTGTTGACAAAAAGGTAAACCCTTATTCGGTTAGTTTAGGTTATTGTAATTATGAATCACAAAATATGTGATAAACTAATCTAACCTAACCGCTGCAACGCGGTTGTTTAAAGGCAGGAGATCACCGTAACGCTGTTATTCCCCAGTTCTGGGAGTCTCAGAAATGTTATGAGTCCAAACTAAATGCCTATAAGATGTTGGTTGGTATAATGGCTAAGTACCACATTATTTGCAACTTAGAAGTTTGGAAATGGTTTGTTAGGCATTATGTACAGTCTAGGCTATTTTCCACTGTTACACGTGTTATGTGACGCAGGCCTTCGGAGATAGAGGACAGCGAGTACAACGAGTTCTACAAGTCGCTGACCAAGGACCGCCAAGACCCGCTGGCCAAGGTTCACTTCGTGGCGGAGGGCGAGGTCACGTTCAAGTCGCTGCTTTTCGTACCGCAGAACCAGCCGAGCGACTCATTTAACCGATACGGCACCGTCACCGACAACATGAAGGTATGAGGGAATGTTGAGAATAGGGACAGGCCAGTTCCAATTCTCGATTCTTTGATATTAGTATAGGCTGCTTCGATACTTCATGTCTGGGCTCGATACTGTTTTTTACATAAAATTTGTTCAAAACAGGTATTTTTTACATATCAATAAAAACTATTACATTTTAATCAAAATACCTTTGGCCTAGGCTATGTCGGCTAAAAGAAAGAAAAGTGATTTATGATTCTTTTAAGTTCTCAGGTATGTTTTTGTTTTCATAATTTTTCTAATGTTGGTTTGGTCTATATCCATTACCTGTTGGGCTATAAGTTGAAATTACTAATTTTATATGCTGTATTTTTTCTTCCCGTACATAAATCTTCCCTGGAATCGGTATCGAACTCAGAATCGAAGCCCATATTTTAGAATCGGAATCAAAAACTTTTGGAATTGACCCATCATCGGTTAAGAGAGAATAATATATGCAAACACTGTGTGCCATGTTTCAGGTCTTCGTATTAAAGTGACGACAAAATACGAACAGCAAAACCGTGCAATCAAAAACTTGTTGAAAAACATAGCTTTACTTAAGGATGAAGGGGGTGAGATACGACAAAAAGTCATGGACCAAAGTTATAGATCCTTTCAAATGTTTTGGTAATCTCAAATTTATTCGCTAGGCAGTTATTTTATAAATAAAACATCATTTTGAAGATGGACAAAATTTCCGGGACTTTTTAATTTCTATAAGAGGAAGTTTTGACAATTTTTTCAAAAAATAGTGTTTATGGTGCAAACTATCTTCATTGCTTATGCTTAACTATAACAATATTTTATCAAAAATAAAAATTCAGAAAATGTAAAATCCAACATGACTGGAAAATAAACTGACTAAACCAACTGACTGAGTTTTTTTTGACTGAACAATTTAAATCCTTTTGAATTTTTCTTTTTGTTTCGCTAGATATTTTGTTTTGATAAATTAGTTTTCTGACTGAGACGCGTTGTTGCAGCTGTACGTGCGCAGGGTGTTTATCACAGACGAGTTCACGGACATGCTGCCCAAGTACCTGTCGTTCATCCAGGGGGTGGTGGACTCTGACGATCTGCCGCTCAACGTGAGCCGGGAGACGCTGCAGCAGCACAAGCTGCTCAAGGTCATCCGCAAGAAGCTCGTGCGCAAGGCTCTCGACATGATCAAGAAACTGGAGCCTGAGGACTTGAAGAAGTTTTGGAAGGAGTACTCTACAAAGTGAGTTTTTTGTTGTTGTACGTTTGTGACATCTTGCTTTCTTTAGCTGTGGGTTCCTCATTCGATTCTTTAGATTCATTAGAAAATCTACATCAAAGTAAAAAATTCAGTATATCGATTTGCCGATTGTTTTAGAGAACGAGTGAATCTTTCCAGAGACCAACTAGATTATGAAATTTTAAAAGAATTTGTGGCATCTAGCCTAACGGTTAGCATCTTGGACTTGTTCTTCTCGAGTGTAATTGGCAGTAAATTAAAATTTTTCAATTTGCGGGCGTGATCAGGCAAAGCCCTGACGCACTGTGGAACGTCTGTTGAACGATTTACAGCAGGGAATGTGTTAATTCACAGTTGTATCTTGTCAGGAATATCAGGTAATATGTCAGGTCATTTTAGGATAGTTTAAAGTAATTTTTGTTCCTATTAACAACACGAATGCATGTCCTAGGACAACATTAAAACAGGTCTATACCAATTTTGAGGCTGACATTGGATACTTCACAACAATATAGTAGTAAGTCTTTTGGCTGTCCATTACGACAAGCTTCCCTCTCGCCTTTGGTTCCTTCCATTCTCATACATTTGCAGCGGTTGGAAACGGAATGTCCGGGTTCGTTCCCCGACCCAAGAATGTGGTCCCTGGCTGCTGTACGTGACACTGTTAGTTGAGTTGGCCAGTTGCAAGGCAGAGCGAGTCTGCCTGATTGAATCTCATCATAGCTGTCTCAGGGGCACAGGAGTTGGCCCTCTAAAAGTTCAATAGCTTCCCTCTCACCTTTGGTCCCTTACATTCGTATACATTTGCAGCGGTTGGAAACGGAATGTCCGGGTTCGTTCCCCGACCCAAGAATGTGGTCCCTGGCTGCTGTACGTGACACTGTTAGTTGAGTTGGCCAGTTGCAAGGCAGAGCGAGTCTGCCTGATTGAATCTCATCACAGCTGTCTCAGGGGCACAGGAGTTGGCCCTCTAAAAGTTCAATAGCTTCCCTCTCACCTTTGGTCCCTTACATTCGTATACATTTGCAGCGGTTGGAAACGGAATGTCCGGGTTCGTTCCCCGACCCAAGAATGTGGTCCCTGGCTGCTGTACGTGACACTGTTAGTTGAGTTGGCCAGTTGCAAGGCAGAGCGAGTCTGCCTGATTGAATCTCATCATAGCTGTCTCAGGGGCACAGGAGTTGGCCCTCTAAAAGTTCAATAGCTTCCCTCTCACCTTTGGTCCCTTACATTCGTATACATTTGCAGCGGTTGGAAACGGAATGTCCGGGTTCGTTCCCCGACCCAAGAATGTGGTCCCTGGCTGCTGTACGTGACACTGTTAGTTGAGTTGGCCAGTTGCAAGGCAGAGCGAGTCTGCCTGATTGAATCTCATCATAGCTGTCTCAGGGGCACAGGAGTTGGCCCTCTAAAAGTTCAATAGCTTCCCTCTCACCTTTGGTCCAAATTCAAATTCAAATTCACTTTATTCATAAAATTTGTACAAATTGTCAAGTACAAGTCATACAAATGTAGAATGGCGTCATAATACGTAGGATTTATGATATCTACTACGTAAATCTTAAATCTATTACAACAAACAACAAAATAACTTAAAAAACCTCAGTAAACTCGTTAAATGAATATATTGCTTTTTCTGTTAAGTAATTTTTTAAGTGCTTCCTAAACTTAGAATTATCTTTTATTGAAAGAAGATTTTTGGGGACATGTTTTATGAATTTTATACCTGCAGAGCTTGGCTTTTTAAAATATAATTCTGTAGTTTGCTTTTGAATGACTAACAGGTTTCTATTTCGCGTATTATAACTATGGCTTGACCCTAAACTAGTTAACCTGTCACCATTGCACCTTACAAACATGATTGTCTCAAGGATGTACAAGCTGTAAATTGTCAGTATTCCCAAACTTGAAAAGACTTCTTTTACCGAATCCCTCTTTTTCAAATTCATAATTATTCTCACTGCTTTTTTTTGCAATTTTAAGATACTTGATAAATTTTTGTTACTTGTTGCACCATACAAAACAATTCCAAAAGAAATGTGTGAGTGAACATGCGCATAATAAATCATTTTCAGTGCTTCTATTGTGCAATATCTGGACATAGCTGTGAGAGCATATAACCCCGAAGAAATCTTTTTATGTAGCATTCCTATATGGTTGTTCCAAGTTAAGTTTTCATCCAATACAAATCCCAAAAATTTTGTTTTTTTAGACTGAGAGATTTTATGATTTTTTATAGTGATATTTGGCCTTGGTTTTATTCTGCGCTGAATTGTGTGAAATGATATAGTGTTTGTCTTATCAGAATTTAGTAACAAGTTTTTACCTGAGAAATAATTATTAATTAAACAAAGGTCATTATTAGCTAATATTTCCACTTCGTCTACTGTTTTACCTGTAACTATTAAGTTGGAATCATCTGCATAAAGACACATTTTACTCTGATTACCAGGTATAATGGACGGCAAACCTTTCAGGTAACAGAGGAAAAGAATAGGTCCTAAAATTGACCCCTGTGGCACTCCATGCCTCAATGTCGATAGTGAAGATTTTGTATAACGAATTTGATTTTGTTTGGTAACATACCTTAATTCCACATACTGCTGTCTGTTAGAAACATAAGATTCAAACCAATTTAATGGAACTCCCACAATTCCAAGGTTTCTTAAGGATTTTAGTAAGATTATATGCGATACGCTATCAAAGGCTCTAGTAAGATCCATAAAAATACCAGTAGCACTATCTCCCCTATTAATAGGATCAACTATGGTTTCAACAAAGTCAATACCAGCAGTTATCACAGATCTACCAACCCTAAACCCATGTTGTTCATTGTCAAAAAAGTTATTCTTTTCAAGGAAATCAGCCAACTGTAAGTACATAACACGTTTAAAAATTTTAGATATGGCTGGTAAAATAGACAAAGGGTGATAATTTGCAGGGTCCGTTTTAATTCCTTTTTTATGGACTGTTACAATTTTTGATATTTTCAGTTTATCTGGGAATATTCCTGAAATAAGCGAAGAATTAATTACATGAACTAGTGGTTTTAACAACATATTTTGGGCTTGTTTCAAAACTGGCACTGGTATTCCATCATAACCTACTGAGTATTTATTATTTAGCGAAGAAATAATTTTCATCAGGTCATCCCCAGTTACTGGTTTGGAATAAAATTTTTTGTTTTGTCTATTTTCCTCAGTATTAACAGTTTCCCCATTAGGTGACAGGTTAGGTAATACTAAATTATCGACAGCATTAACAAAGTAATTATTAAACAATTCACATACAGTTTCTGGTTTAACATACTCAGTACCATTACAAACTAATTTAATATTATCACATATAAAAGGACAGTCATTCTTAATCTCCTTATTAATTAATCTCCAGGTACATTTACTAACATTATCAGATTTTTTTATAGATTTCTCAATAAACTCTTTTTGTGGAATACATTTTTTTATCATGACATTTTTTCCTTTGTTTCAATACTTTTTTTAAAGCTTTATTTTTTGTTAGTCTAACAGTATTACTTAAACTTAAAATTTCATTCTTTTCCTTTATCAAATCTGAAGTTATCCACTTTTTACTTGTCAAGTTTACTCTACTTTTAACTACTGGAAAGCATGTGTCAAAATAATATATTAATATGTTATGAAAAACATCATACTTGGCCTCTACATTAGCATTATATACCTCCAACCATTTTTCATCACACAACATATTTTTAAAAGTCATTATATTTCCTTTAGTAAATTTCCTAGAAGCCTGGGTTATACATTTATTATTATAATATGTGTTTTTATTTAAACCATTTATCCGCAGAAGCTGTGCATCGTGGTCACTTAATTCAGTTATTAATCCTTCTATTGATAAATTGTTATTGGGCAAATTAGTGATCATGTTATCTATAGCACTGCCAGACTCTAATGTTACTCTGGTGGGGAAATTTACCAGGAACTTCATGTTATGCTGAGTTAAAATATTGCAAAAGGTGAGATAATTTCTTTTATAAATTTTTAAAACATCTATGTTGATGTCCCCCGCTAGTAATATGTTTTTATACTTCACATTTAAGCACATTCGTCCCTTACATTCGTATACATTTGCAGCGGTTGGAAACGGAATGTCCGGGTTCGTTCCCCGACCCAAGAATGTGGTCCCTGGCTGCTGTACGTGACACTGTTAGTTGAGTTGGCCAGTTGGAAGGCAGAGCGAGTCTGCTTGATTGAAACTCATCACAGCTGTCACAGGGGCACAGGAGTTGGCCCTCTAAAAGGTCAATTTCGCCACCTATCCCACCCCACCCTTTCCTTTCCTGCTATATCCTATCCTTCTGGTAACCTGCGCAAAATTCCCGCTTGTGGAAGAAGTGCCTATAAACTTAGCTGGGGTTTCCTAATCCAGCAATAACAACACATTTGCATTCTGTTACAGCATCAAGCTCGGGGTGATTGAGGACACAGCCAACAGGGTTCGCCTGGCCAAGCTGCTCAGGTTCCAGTCGTCCAAGGTAGACGAGAAGGAGACCACGTCTCTGGCAGAGTATGTCGAGCGCATGAAGCCCAAGCAGGACCACATCTACTACTTGGCCGGATCCTCCAGGAAAGAAGTGAGTAGTGGAAGGCAGGGGGTGTGGGCGGGACCTACGATAACTAACGTGCCTGCATACAGTTTTGGTCACGTGATTCTCTGCGGCCGACTTGCAGCTGTTAATCCCATTTAAAAACATTTCAAAAACCTGACCTACTAGTATTTCCCACCTCTTCGACACAGCAATCGAAAAAATATGTAAGTTTTGTATTTCATTCTAATCTGTATTAAAACACGAATATGTTGGTACCAATATCGGACTAATTTTCTTAATCAAAAGACTTTTCAGGTTTACAAAAAAACCTGTCCATTATCTACAACACACTAAGGTTGTTTTTAAGGATTACTTCTCTGATATCTCAAAACCGATTTTGACTATTGAGGTCTCGAAAGAATGTTCTTAATCGGTAGTAGTGCAGCGTTGCTTTCAATTTTCGATACCAACATTCTGATGGGCACAAGTCGGTCTCAAAGTTGGTTTATCCAACCATCAAAAACAGAAAATATAGAAACAGCTGATTTTTGTTTTATAGGCCCTAATGTTCTGGAAAGTCTAAACAAATAAAAGACAAGTTATAAAAAGCGTAAAATTTATCACTTCAACCCATAAATAATAATAGAATAAAATTTAAAACTGGATGGTAAAGGAATAATTTTGTTCACCGTTTTATCCAGATTAATATTTTTGGTGTCTTGTTAAGTTTGTAAAAACTAATTAATAATTAGTTTTTATAATTTTATTCCTAGGAGATCAAAAATAGTGAGGAGGGTCGTGATCTTATAATGTTGTTTAATGTGATATTCAGCCGCACAGTCACGTGACTAGTGGAAGGGGAAATTAATCATAATCAGGCCCGTTGTGGGGAAGGCACCTCCACTGTTTATACCACTAAACAAAAACTAACTAATAAATAGGGGTGGGCGAGTAGTGTTTTTAGCAAATTTTCCCTATAGGGAAGAAGCTATTACCGTAGGTCTCATGGTAAGACTTAAGCCCGAGACCATGATAACTTTTCATTTTGAGGTCCCCAGATGCCAAAAACACCATTCGTTCAAATTTTTATATATGTATATATATATATATATTTATATATATATATACATATATATGTGTCCGTAAGCACGATAACTCTCGTAAAAAAGGTCCGATCTTAATGAAATTTGGTACAAATGTGTAAAGTACCATTTATTTGAAAGAGTTCGAAAACCAGATGAATCGCACCATCCGAAGGGGGCTTTTTGGGGGTTTTTGTACCCCAAAAATGTGTTTTATGGGGTTTTCACATGTAATTTTAATTTAAATCAAATTTTAATTTATACCATTGAATTCAGCTTAAAAAAACAAACAATTTGGTATTTTGATCATTGCTCTACGTCAATTGGTTACCGAGATATTGAAAGTGCTAAACACAGTACGTTGTCTAATGTTATTCTTATGGAGAAAAAGAAAAATTATATATCTCGCTTATTTATGAACATAAACTGGCGAAATTTGGTATATGGCTTGATCTGGTTATGGTTTATTGTTGTTTGCACAAAAAACAATTTTTCACCTATGGGGTTCCTGTAGCAGCAAACCTAGGTACTTGGTCCCCATGTTATTCTTATGGAAAATACTTAAAATGTTTTATATCACTTATTTATGAATGTATATGGATGAAACTTGGTATGTGACTTCACTAAGATGAGTTCTATTGATATTTGCATAAAAACCCATTATTTTGTGTGCCTTGTTGCAGCAAACCTGCGTACTCATCCCCAATGTTATTCTTATGGAGAATAATTAATATTTAAATATCGCTTGTTTAGGAATACATTTCTTATGAATCCTGTTAAGTGTTATAATGTGTTATGTTATATATTCATTGGAAATTCGCTGAGTATGCAGGTTTGCTGCGACGGGGGTATTTTTAATCAAGTCGAGTCGAGTATTGAACCAAACTACTCGAGTATTGAGTCGAGTTGAGTAGTTATTTAAAAAGTAAAAAATCTCATTTTAATTTTTTTTATTGAAAACAATTATTTTTACATATTAAACTTTAATTATAAACATAACATTATTTAATTATTAATGTTATTATTTATTTTATTTTAACTTTAATTTTACCATGAATGAATAATGATTTAAACGAAAAACATATATATTGTTTTCAACAACCATAACAAACAAAAAGACGAGTATTACAAGTAGGGGTGTGCGAGCAGTGATTTTTTTTAATCGAGTCGAGTCGAGTAGTGCCAATTATTTTCGAGTTTCGAGTATTTTCGAGCGAGTATTTGCCATCAGTTAGTAGTTTAAAATAGTGTAATGGAATTTGGATACCACCCTAGATTTGATAATCTAAACATGGATTCTAACTAATACATGAGTAGCTATACAAAGTTTTGGCCAGTACAATCAAACTGGATTACGTATTGACAAACAAAACACGGTTTGACATTCGTTTTTGGCCGATGAAACAGGGCTCGGTTGTCATTTGGTCAAAATCACCTGGTCCAAACATCGCTTATAATCAATATTAAATAACGAAATCGTTAGTCACGGCAAACATTACGCGGTCCGATCGTCATTTTTGGCCGATTTTACGTGATGCGATCGCCTTTTGTGGCCGTTAATACGCGTTTTGGCCGGTCGCAATCATCATTTTCGGCCGATTTTACGTGATACGATTGCCTTTTGCGGCCGTTACTACGCGTTTTGGCCGGTCGCAATCGTTAGCGATCGTCCGGAAATCGGCGGGAAATACTCGCTCGAACTTTCGAGTAGTTTTCAAAACTTCGAGTCGAGTTCGAGTATTAAAATACTCGGCCGAAAACTCGAAGTTTCGAGTACTCGCACACCCCTAATTACAAGTATATATCCTTACAACAATTTTGGGTTAGTTTATCAAAACCAGAACATTTTAACAAGAAAGTGATTTTTTTACCCTGACTCAAACATCCCCTGTGCCCCTCTCTTACTTTTCTTAACTTACAGGTATCCATAAATAACCCACCTATCATTGCCTTCTTTCATGTGAGCTAAAAAACTAAATGTTACTTATTTTTCTTTATTTTAGTCACTTATTTTGTTAAATATTGGTTAGCGGCGTAAACTTGGGTAATTGGCGGGAGTAGCATTGCATTTTCAACTATTTGGGGTAAACGGCGGGATTAATCAACTGCTTGACTCAAATTTTCGAGTAGTCTCTAATACTTGCCCTGCCTTCGAGTACTAGAAAATACTCAAAATCTCGAGAACTCGCCCACCCCTACTAATAAACCATCAGTTTAACCTAATGAAATTTGTTAAGAATGTCATTTAGGGAAGGCCTGTAACTATCCATGGTTCACACTGAGTCAGGGAAAAATTTGGTAGACGCCAAAAGTCAGGGAAAATGATTGATGTTTTATACAAGTCAAAGAAAGTTAACTTACCTAATCATAAACGTAAAGCAATATTGTGTGAAAAACTTATTTGATTTTTGTTAAATAATTTTGTATAGTGAAATGACAAGGAGGTAAGGCAATAAATGAATTATACAAAAAAACTGTAAACATTAAAATAAAATAAAAATACCCCCGTCGCAGCAAACCTGCGTACTCAGCGAATTTCCAATGCAAAATATAAGTCTTAATACCACATAAAGCCGCTTACCAAGTTTCATAAAAATATATTCAAAAATAAGCGATATATCAAATTTGAATTATTCTCCATAACAATAACATTGGGGATGAGTACGCAGGTTTGCTGCTACAAAAAACAACAAATATAGGGTTTCTTGTAAATATCAATATTACTCAACTAGGTGAAGCCACATACCAAGTGTCATCAATATAAATTCATAAATAAGCGATATATACCATTTTGATTATTCTCTATAAGAATAACATGGGAGATGAGTACGCAGGTTTGCTGCAATAAGGAACACAAAAAATGGGTTTTTATGCAAATATCAATAGAACTCAACTAGGTGAACCAACATTCCAAGTTTTATTAATTTATGTTCATAATTAAGGGATACATTACATTTTACTTATTCTCCATAAGAATAACATGAGGGCTGAGGACGCAGGTTTGCTGCTACGGGAATTATTGGTAAAAATCGGGTTTTTTGTGAAACTAACAATAGACCACAACCAGATGGAAACCATATACCAAGTTTTGTTAGAATACGTTCATAAATAAGCGAGCTATAATTTTTTTCTTATTCTCCATAAGAAAAGCATTGGACAACGTACTGTGTTTAGCACTTTCAATATCTCTGTAATCATTTGACGTAGAGCAATGGTCAAAACACCAAATTGTGCGTATTTTTAAGCTGATTCCAATGGAGGAAACCAAAATTTGACTTTTTCAAAAATTATATGTAGAAAACTCAAAAAACCCATTTTTGGGGTACAAAACCCCCCCAAAATACCCCTTCAGATAGTACGACCTCTGTCTGGTTTTCGAACTTTAAGTCATAAATGCTGCTTTACACGCTTATACCAAATTTCGTCAAAATCAGATTATTGTGGGTGCGACAGTTATCGCACCCACGGACATATATATATATATACACAGTTTCGAACGAATGGTATTTTTGGGGTCTGGGGACCTCAAAACGAAAAGTTATCATGGTCCCGGGCCTAGGTCTTACCATGCCGACTACGCTAACAGGAGAGTGTTGGACGGCTATAGTAAAGGTGAGGACTGGTAAAGAAAAGTAATTTTTTTAAATATTACCTAACAGTGTCGTAAATAAAGTGTGCATTCCGAGTTGAGAGTCGGGGAAAATTTACTTTCTTTGTTAGGGAAAGTCAGGGAAAATGAATTTATTTTTAGTGGGAGAAATCATTAACAGATTAAAAATGTGAACCATGTGATGCTACAGAGGGGGCAGGGAGTATGGGACGGGTGAAATACCTCCACTGTTCACTGTGCTATCATTTGCTGTGCGTTAGATATGTGAAGAAGCTGCTCACGCAGGAGGAGGGGCAAAGCGGTAGAAGGGGCAGCAGGCGATAGGAAGGTAAATGCTGCCGGAGCGCGCCACTACTCTAGTTGCGTAATTTCGGCCAGTTGAAACGCTGGCTGACATGAGTGTTGCCAGGGCCTTCACGTAACTAGCATGACTACGATAATCCACATGCATCGGCCACTTCTAGTGTTCAGTGGTTTTTCTTCGGATATATATTTCAATATGTTATTTCCACGTCTGGTTAACAGGAGAAAATAATATAAAGGGGCAACTTTTATTCAATCGATGCTTTACAGTTACATGTTCACGAAAACAAAGTTCTCTTTCAAGGACATAAATTAATAATTATCAAATTATGTTCAAAGCGTACAAAGAACGGCAAGATTGGTGGTTTTAAATGTGTATTTTATGAGTATCTTTATTCTGATGTTTTTTTCTGTTTCACTGACCGGGAGGGAGCAACCTCGGTCAGAGGGCGTGGTTTGTAGGTACAGTAATGTTGGCTGCAGGGGGCGTGAACACCATGGAATCCCCCGCCAATGATTTAGCACTGAGTGGAGTTGTCGCTGCGACAGTTCCTAACATGATCAATTCTGCGCTTCCAAAACTAACCTACAACTGTCGCGCAGGTGGAGACCAGCCCATTTGTGGAGCGGCTGCTGAAGAAGGGCTACGAGGTGCTGTATCTGGTAGAGGCCGTGGACGAGTACTGCCTCTCGTCACTGCCGGAGTTCGAGGGCAAGAAGTTCCAGAATGTGGCCAAGGAAGGGTTCACCCTGGAGGAGGACAAGAAGAAGTCGGAGGAACTCAAGGAGCAGTTCGAGGAGCTCACCAAGTGGCTCAACGACGTGGCGCTCAAGGACAAGGTGAGGTTGGGTCGGGTTGAATAAGAATATCTTTATTGTTGTTAACATGTATAACTCAAAAGCCTGTCTTTCTATTGGGTCTTCTTTTGCATTCAAAGTTATCTTGGGCACGGTTCCTCACACTAATCATTGTGGGTGGGCTGTTGCTTAGGAGATTGAAGTCCTCTGAGTCTGAATAGGTGTTGCTTTTAGCTTATTTCAGCTTTTTCTGTTGCCACCACATGGAAACATTTTCTGGGTGAAAGTACCGGAGAGAAGCAAGTCCTCTTGTGGCAAAAAGGCTTTGTACATTGTGGAAAGTACTAATAGACAAGAAAGAGGCAAGCCTCTGTTTGACAAATTCCAAATCTTGACTGTGCCAAGTATAAATCTGCAAAATCTGTTGTATGTGAAAGAGAATGGTGACAAATGTTCATTAAGGAATGAAGTCCACAAATATGTTTGGAACCAGAAATTATCAAAATTTAAATATATCCAGGCCAAGGTTATACAAATTTTCAAATAGTAAAATATTTGCAGGTTCAAATGTTTAATAAACTACCTGTAGAGTTCCGAAGCATCCATTAACTCCTTCAAACTAAAACTTAATAAATTCTCGTAAATAACGTAGAGGATTTTCAAATTTCGAAGGAAATTTTAGTTGTATGAGTGTATTGTATTTGTAAACCTTATTTTAATTAACATTACATTCCTTTAGATTAAATACATTGTTATTCTCGTTATGTGAATATCATTGACGATGTCCATTACACATGTATCATATTAAAGACAAATAAAGATGTTCTAATTTATCTGAAACACAAGAAATTAGGGATATCATTTGCTCCTCACTTCGAAGGTGCGAGTAGTTCATTGAATTGCTGCTAGAAAGCTATGGCATTGCTCACAGACTCATACAAAATTAATGTTAGTTCTTAAATGCTAATTACACTTTGCACATATGCATGCACCCCTAGTTTTTCATTAAAAAACACTAATGCCACGTTGCACGTTGCCCAGATCGCCAAGGCGCAGGTGTCGGAGCGGCTCACCGAGTCCCCGTGCGCTCTGGTCGCGTCCATGTTCGGCTGGACCGGCAACATGGAGCGGCTCGCGGTCAGCAACGCCCACCAGAAGGCGGACGACCCCCAGCGATCGTACTACCTGAGCCAACGCAAGACGCTGGAGATCAACCCGCGACACCCGCTGATCAAGGAGCTGCGGCGGCGGGTGGCGGACGACCCGGAGGATGGGACAGCCAAGAGCATGGCCCTCATGATGTTCAGGACCGGTAAGTATCACGACTGATGACTTAGCAGGGAAAGTCAGAGAAAATCAGGAAAAAAGTTGGAATAATGCCGAAAGTCAGGGAAAATGTACAATATTTTTTTATTACATCAGGAAAGTCAGGGGAAGTCGATGAATTTGAAAAAGTCTGGGAAAATCAGGAAACAATTTGGTAGAATGCCGGAAGTCAGGGAAAATATACAATATTATTTTATATTATAGTGATTTAAAGAAAATGTATCTAATTCAGTTAACCCTCAAAGTGCCAATGGTAGTGATTGCGATCCTTTCTTTTCGGTGCGATACATCGATACTCGAATCAGCGCCATTTGATTCTAAGGGGAATTTGTAATCAAGTATTTATCGGAAGTAGTGTTTAGGTGATTTTAGCGATTTTTGTAACTGATAACGAAATATTCCGTCTTTCCATTGTTGCTGCCATTAATTGTGACACGGTCGTGGTTTATGGAAAATGGCTGTTTTTGTGAAAATGATTATTTTAACCCTAACAAAGCATATCGTTTTGCAATCTGTGAATCATTTAGCTCATTTTGGCTATCTTGAAATTGTAAACTATGTGTTTATTTTGTAACCTCTATGGTACACAAAGAAAATTATTTTTTGAAATATGAGTTTTTTGAGTTTGCCTCAGTCGTGTAAGTCTTATGTATTCATGAACAAGTTATCATTTTTTAGATTATCCTTTTCTTGCTGGTCATAATGAATAGCCTATATGGTTGATATAGGTAGAGTCATTGTTTACATTTTTTTTAGGTTAATAACTCATGCAAGCCAGTGAAAAATACCACAGCACTACCGAACTAGTGGAGCAATTAGAGGGTAATCCTTAATGCAAAGCAATACTATGAAAAATATCAACTTTTTTGATTTTTTTAAATATTTTTTTTAGCAATGTGGAGGAAAGAACCATAACTGAAAAGGCATTAAATGTATTTGACTACAACAAACTATAAACAGTAAAATATAAAATAAATAAACAGAAGAGCATTGGATAGCTATGGGGAAGGTGGAGGCCCAAACTAAATTTCTATTGTAATTAAGTGTGCAACATTATTTATTAAGAAAAATCCAAAGGGATATACAAGAAAAAGTTAATTAGGAATTTTAATAATTTGTGGTAGGTAAAACATTGTTAAATAAATAATAAATAGATAATTTTTCAGTAAAATAGCATATACTTTTATGCCTATACCACAAGTTTTCCAGTTACTATCTTTAGAATCAAACTTTGTTTTAGATTTAAACATTCTGGATAAAATAAGTAAAGTTTGGAGTACAACCATGATTATTGTTACAGCTACTTTGAGGTCAGGCTACATGCTGCAAGACTCTGCTGAATTTGCTCAAACCGTAGAAGACTTAATGAGGGAAACAATGGGAGTACCCAAGGACCTAGCGGTAAGATTTATTTGTAAATTGAATATATTGTAATAAACTTCAAAGTCGTTCATTGAAGTAGGCTTACCATTATGTTGCAAGAGCCTGAACTCTCATTTGGTTACACTCTTTCGTATGATTGTGATTGTCTCGTTTTCTTTTCAAATTAAAAATAAGTTTTATTGTCCGGCTGTCATGAACAAAACCTTGTCCAAAACTTCTGAGATGATGTACCCAAATTATCAAAATTTATGTTACCTTTGAAACAGAAGTTTTTCTACTATTTACTTAATACATTCCATGCGGGTAGAGTACATGAACTCCAAGCTGACCTTGCCAGTGTATCGTGTGGAGTTCATTTAAACTCCATAGTCTAATATTGTTTTCAAAGGAACACTATGCCTCAGCCAATGCAGCTGGTTGAAAGAAACTTTGTCATGAGTTTGTCTATGCCCATACAATGTCCGCAACATGGTCAGTTTCCGGTTCCTCCCCCCAAAAGTTTATTATTATTTTGTGGTTACCAAGGTTTTTTCATTAGTTATTAGTTTTTTACTATCACAGTTTTCCCTTTCTTTTAGTATCAGGGGACTTCTTTGTCAGGGTAGCCACACTAGCAGCTAAAAAAACACAAGCTACTGGAAGAAGAGAATTTGCCACCCGAAGGAAGCCGAAATTGTCTGACGAACAAACTATCCGAAACAGATGCTTTATTATGAGAAAACGGTGAAATGTAGTATTTTCAAATGTAAACAGAGGAAACCTACTTATATTCTAAAAAATTACGCTACATTTACAAAAATATGATAGTAAAATAACCTAACCCAACACCGGTGAGCACTGTATGGCGGCTCTTTTATTTGTAACATATTACAAAAATGGGTTTGTGTAAAATATGACGAAAATTGGTACCTCTAAAAGTAAACACGATAAGGTAGAATTGAACCTGGGACTGCATGATCTTGAATCCAGTGCCATATCCATTAGACTACCATAGCGTATCGAACTAAGTAAAAGTTACAATTCATCAAGCAGTAGACGGCGCTGTGATTTTAAAATTTGCTGCGGGTAGTGCTCGGTGTGATTTCAAAGTTTTACACCTGGCAGCGCTCACGTAGGAAATGTCTCCTCTTCCAGCGGCTCGTGTGTCTTTTTAGCTGCTAGTGGTAGCCACGCAACCGGCAACAAGCCGAGAATTAGGGGGACCGTTAATGAGCCAGAAATTACATTGTGGAACTGTGAAAAAAAGAATAATTTGCTAGGAAAACTTATTTTGATGAACAGTACATGATTGGTACATTGCTAGATAAAGGCGTCACAAAATATTAATTAAAATCATTACATATTGGTCATTTAAAAAAATTTCAAATTAGTTATCAAACCAATATTAAAGTTTCTCACAGAAGATTGTTTGTTGTACAGGTAGCGCACAATATATTGCAATGGGAGGGGGAGGGGTGTTGTAGTAGTTTTGTTTTGTCTTATGCTGGCGAACAAGTAGAAACAAAATAGCAGGTTTACGTCATTTATCGTGTCACCCCTCCCACATTATTTTTCCTAAATGGTTTTGAGTTACTGTACAATATGGGATTGTAAAAATAAATGGGATTTTAGTAGTTTTAAAAATCTGGGAATACTGGGAGTTTTACAATTTTGTTTCAGTGTTCACCTTGGTCGTGGATTCATGTTGTAACTTTTGCTTTTGCTTTTCAATAGAAATTGTGGAAACAATCTAAGGGTGAAAATAACTATAATGTGTGCTTCAACAAAAATTCAAATTTTATCTGGAAATTAATAAATGTAGGTTGAAAACGTTGACTTACTCTCATTGTTCATCACAGTTTTTATACTATAAATGTTTTTCAAATTCATCAACTTCCTTATCAATTACAGGTTGATGAAGAAGAAGAAGAAGGGGAAGAAGGGGAGGCAGAAGAGAAGCCAGAGGAAGTTGGGGCAGACGAAGATCAGGAGGAACACGACGAACTGTAACCGCAAACGTCTCAAATCTCAAGACTGGACTTTAATTTAATTATGAGTGTAAATTTTGTAAATTTGATTTGTGTGAGTGATGAAGCATGAAAGTTGCCACGGGAGTATTTTGTACACAGATACATACTAAGTATGTACGACTAGCGTAATTTAATTGTAAGTGTCTACTTTCTGATTATGTTTTGTTCTTTGATTTAATCTTAAGTAGGACCAGTGTTAGCTTTGTTATGAAAAATATATTTATACATAGATTTACCATAAACATGTTTTTTGTTAAATCCTTACTGCCTACATGTTTGCGAATGTGTTACTATTGATAGAAAGTGTTAGCATTAGATTTGTACGTTGATATTGAAAGGTGGTTCCCAAATAATGATGCTGATTTTGTTTGGTACTGTAACTGTTTAAAATATCTTTAAATAAATTGTTGTTTACAAATTGTTTTATCTGAATCATTTTCAATCAAACATCAAATCAGATCTCAAACATCGTATTTCTTGTGCCATGTAGTGTCAGTAACAGTTTGATGTTTCAGCATACACATTAATAACATTAATATTTGAACAACATTAATATTCTTCACTATTGGATCATTGTACGTGGAACTAATTTAAATACTGGTAGTGAAGTTACACTTTTGTACTTTGAATAAAAAACTCCTATGTTAAGAGGTACAGTAGCACTGGTTCAAACATATTATGTACCACATATTATAAACCACATTTAAAATTATATCAATCCATATATTTCCCTTGATAAAAAGCCCCTCCACATCTCTTTGTACATTTAAGTAGGATAAATAAACTACCTTTCACAACACTACAAAGTATATTTCCACTTATACTGTACTTACATATTAGACGGTAAATATACACAAAAGATGGTACCAGGGGATTCATTTCAACCAGTTACACCGGTCATCATCAGGCCCAATCAGAGAAGAAAAAAAACAAAATGGCAAACAGCTTATATGGACATGGTGCTTGAATCTTATATGGTGTAACTGATTGAAATCAATCGCCTTGTACCATCTTTTGTGAATATTTACAGTCTTGTATTTAAGTATAGTGTTAGTGTAAATATACTCTGTAGTGTTCTGCGACGTAGGTTATTCATCCTGTTTAATTGTAACAACACGTATGATGCTACTAAAGAAAGAATTTAAATTTAAGTCACAAATGAATATGATTCGAGTAGTAAAAATCTTTAATTTCAAATGTTCTAGTAAAAATGTCTAAGTTTGCATTGCAAAACCCTCATCAGCACTCTTCCCACCCCCAAAATAATACAACTTAACTCCTCTATACTATACATAGTCTCCATAAGAAAATCTTGTAATATATGTAGACACATAACAAATCATACAACCGCAGTAAAACAACCATCTGAGTCGCTACAATTATCTTTATCAGCATTTCCTTCACTTCTGGTCAGAACCTAAACACCTACAGTTAAAGCTGAGTTGTTTGGAATTAATGTAGATTAAAGGGAGGAATGAAAAAACTTATTTACTTTTCACATTTGTTTTTAACATGGTAGCAGACGGTAGTTTAGGTTGAAGCCCCTGTTGCCAAAGTCAGCAGTGACGGCGGTGGCAGAAGCAGCAGCTGTGGTCACATACAACACATACGGTCTGGCCCCGGCTGTAAAATAATACCCTCGCTTCACAATCAAGTTGAAAAATTACAAAAATAATGATTTGAATAATTTAATCTCTGAGCTTGAATGCTAAAAACTTGTATCCCTTTCTAGAATATATATTTAAAATTTTGGACTATCCTTTCAGTTATTAATGTATAAGTAATTAGTTATTTCACCTGAAGACTAACATAGATATTCAGCATTTACAGACTCCACCTTATGTGTGTGGAGATTTTTATGTATTTTATCTAAATCCTGCCTACCCCATGGAGCAAACCAACAACCTTGATCAACAATTATTGTAATCCACTGTTTGAGCTCAGGTGTATATAATAGAGGTTTCAATCAGCAAAGTCTTTAGGAGGATTTTGCTCTACTTACAATATATAAGTGTTGAATGTTGTTTTGGACAGTTTCTTTAATGTAAGACAGATTTGATACACAGCTAACCCCTCTGACTAAACTGGTGTCATGAGCATAGCACAGAAAACCCATTATTAGTGTGTTATCTTTAAAGACAAACGATAAACCCCGAAGCTAAACCTCCAACACTCAAAAACACAAAATTTGCTGCATTCTCTGAACACGAACATAAGGGTAGCCCTTTATTTTACCAGCCCAACTTTAAACTAATTTTATTTAGACAACTTTCACTCACATGTCGTAGCTACAAATCCGTTTCCACAAAATCTATCTGTTGGAACCCTCACGCCGTTTTGTGAAGGGTTTGGAATCACTACAAAACTAGTTGTGCAGTTTCCCCCACTTACTGACGCAGTAGCGGTTCCTGAAAAATATTTATACTTAAAAACTATTCTTATTATCAATGCAATAAACATATACCCCCTAATCAGTTCTTTTTCATGCACATAAAGTTATAGTTAAATTATAATCACAGAAACAGAGTCACTAGTCACAAACGGCATATCTCTTCAAATGCAATGTGAGTTTTTGCTAAACTCACTTTAGGTCTTTAATTATTTTGTTTTTGATTCAACTTATTCAAATGCTGATCTCTAGTAAGAATGTGAATTTATTTTCTACTATTCATTACATCTTGTATTCCTCAAGTTAGTTGTATTTGTCGTGATGGTGTTCATATCAAGTATTAAATGGCTACTCATCACTAAAAAAAACAAATCTTAAGTAAAATCAAGATATATTTCAAACCTCCATCGAGATTCATCCTCAGTCTTACCCAACGAGGTAGAATAAATATAGAGCTCTCGTCTCGTGTTTAAAAAGTGAAGCCTCACTGGAGGATATTTTTGTAAACAGAACATCTGGTCAAAGAGAAAGAAAGACTAACATAACTTGTGAAGGGAGCATTTGATTGGTTTAACATATTGTTGGATAATATTTTTGTAAACAAAACATCTGGTCAAAGAGAAAGAAAGACTAACATAACTTGTGAAGGGAGCATTTGATTGGTTTAACATATTGTTAGAGAATATTTTTGTAAACAGAACATCTGGTCAAAGAGAAAGAAAGACTAACATAACTTGTGAAGGGAGCATTTGATTGGTTAACATATTTGTTGAAATGGAGACCGGAGGGTATAGAGGGTCAAAATGGGGGAGAGCATGTCGACACAATTTTTTACCCCAGACGAGACCTCTATAGAGATATACATCGTTGGTCTCACCACTATAGATAGGTTATAAATAATAAACAAACAATTCAATATGATTAAAAAACATGATAAAATTTCAATTAAAATTGCCGAAAGTTAAAAGTTATACTAATAATTTTATCTATGTATTTATACTAATAATTTTATCTATGTATTTAAAGTAAGATGTAGACTAGTTTTAAGGTGCCACTATAATCTGGATTATATACGCATAACCCAGAAATAAATTGAAAATAAGATAAAGTTTCCAAAATCACCTTAAAACTAGTCTACATCTTGCTTTAAATACATAAATAAAATTATTAGTATAACTTTTAACTTTCGGCAATTTTAATTGCAATTTTATCTAGGGGTGTGCGAGTAGTGATTTTTTTAATCGAGTCGAGTGGTGCCAATTATTTTCAAGCGAGTATTTGCCATCAATTGGTAGTTTAAAATAGTGTAATGGGATTAGGATACCACCCTAGATTTGATAATCTAAACATGGTTTCTAACTAATACATGAGTAGCAATACAAAGTTTTGGCCAGTACAATCAAACTGGATTACGTATTGACTAACAAAACAAGGTTTGATATTCGTTTCCAGCCGATGAAACAGGAACCTGTTGTCATTTGGCCAATTTCACCTGTTCTAGACATCGCTTATAATCAATATTAAATAATGAAATCGTTAGTCACGGTTGCGCGATCCGATCGTCATTTTTGGCCGATTGTACGTGATGCGATCGCCTTTTATGGCCATTACTACGCGTTTTGGCCGGTCGCAATCGTTCGCGGTCGTCATTTCAGCCGATTTTACGTGATACGATTGCCTTTTGCGGCCGTTACTACGCGTTATGGCCGGTCGCAATCGTTCGCGGTCGTCATTTTCAGCCTGTTTTACGTGATGCGATCGCTTTTTGCAGCCGTTACTATGCGTTTTGGCCGCTCGCAATCGTTAGCGATCGTTTGGTAATCGGCGGGAAATACTCGCTCGAACTTGCGAGTAGTTTTAAAAACTTCGAGTCGAGTTCGAGTATTAAAATACTTGGCCGAAAGCTCGAAGTTTTGAGTACTTGCACACCCCTAATTTTATCATATGTTTTTTAATCATATTGAATTGTTTGTTTATTATTTATAACCTATTTAGTGATAAGACTGAGGATGAATCGAGATGGAGGTTTGAAATATATCTTGATTTTACTTAAGATTTGTTTTTATTTAGTAATTGCCAATTAGTACTTGATATTCCTCAAGTTTTTAGAGCAAATATAAAATCTCCAGTAACGTCTGGGCAAAGTCACCCTCAATAAGATATTAGCCTCGATATCTGGGATATCGATATCATCATATCATACTATTACATAATAAACGGTATCAAGAAACTGACACATACTTTCTCCCTTTTAGCCAAACTTTAATGAAAAAATTATTTGTTATTTACTAAATATAGAATATAATTACAGATAAATGTACAGAAAATTGTCTAAAATAGTTGTTTTCAGAAATATCCACCCAAATCCCTTTTTGGGAGGCACTATAGAGTGCGTTGCCACACACGTGGTTTTGAGAGGGGAAATGCCCCCTTGTCCCCTCCAGGGTTAAATGGCAACATATTTCAAACATCCTCTGTTGGTCAATGCTAACTTGACCTGCATATCAAGTTTTAATGAAATTGATCAGTAAATAAGAGAGAAATAGTTATTTTTGTATTCCCTATAAGAATAACATCGGACAACGTACTGCGTTTACCGCTAAATGAAAATTTCAATTTTCTCCGCAACTAGCAATCGTAGAATAGTAATTTAAAATACTAATTTATTTAGTTTTTAAGCTCTTTTTAATGGTGAATAGTAATCTTTTTTAACAGTTATGATTTTTTAATGAAAAATCCAAAAAACCAAATTTTGGATGTTTTAAGTCCTGTAATTTCTGAACCCGAATTTTTCCAGAAATGCGAGTGATGTCATTTTGTTGGAAACCTAAAGTTCTACAAACCACTAAAGTTTAATCAAAATCGTTAGAGCCGTTTTTGAGAATTTTTTATTTTACATGTTTTTTGGCGATTTTTGGGGGATAATTACCCTTAAAAATTAAAAATTCAAAAAAATGAAAAAACGCCTGGAGATATTGAGGATTAGTACCTACATACCAAATTTCATAAAAATCGGTCCATAGGTTAGGGCTCTAGCTCCGTACACATCCACACACACACACACACACACACACACACACACACACACACAGAGACACACACACAGACAGACATCACGTAAAAACCACTTTTTTGGGTTCAGGGAGCACCAAAACGAATATATCCACTAGCAACTCAAATTCGAAAATGTTTATGAAAACAATACTTTCTCCATATACTATGTATAGGGGGAGAAAGTAAAAATCTAATGGTATCTGTGTGTGTGTGTGTTTTACTCAATAACGTAAAACTACTGGACCCACTGAGCTGAAACTTTACACAAGGGTAGATCTTGAACCCCTGCAACATATAGGCCTATTCAGTTTCTTAAAATCCCCTCAGTCTACTCCCGTGAACGTCTTAAGTTTCAATGTTTACATTTCAAAAGAAAGTAAACATTCAGAAATGTAATGGGAACTGCTGTGGACACTTTCATTTGACAGCTTAAAGAGCAGAAGCGAGAACAGCTGTTTCAAAACCTTTCTAACCCGTGCGAAGGACGGGCACTCTGCTAGCAATTGATAAAAGTGTGCTCATAAATTCCCAAACTACACAGTTTGGGGTATTTTCATATTTTTCAAGAGCAACCCTTTCAACAATGCCTGATTTCCTGAACATGCTAAACACATACACTCCTATAATAGCGGACAATTAAATTGACAGTTGGGCTGTAGCCAATAGCATGGTGTATGCTGTCACTGTTGCCATTTTGCCATAGTAAAATATCACTCGAATGTTATTCCAATCAGCTGGTGTGGAGTTGGCAATGCAGCTCATCTACTATTGGCTGATCTTGGTTGATAGACCGGCAAATCAACCCCCAACTGTCAATTTAATCGTCCATTATGATAGATTGAGATTCTATTATCTCTACTCCCTGCTCTTACTGACTGATAAAATGTGGTCAAAACAGCGTATTCGAGTTCTTACATCTTTATAGTTTAAATATGTTTTGGTGATATTCATACTTAAATAAATTGACTTTTTACATGAGAAGATAACTTTTAAATCAACATCAATCCATATTGTAAAACAATTTCTCGAATAAGTTTGGAGTAATTTAAGTGTATACAAAAAATATAAAGATATGTTTACAGTTTCCCATCTTATCTGGGAGAATGCCACAATGGTCCCTCAGGTTGCACACCCCCTCCGGATTAGGTGACAGAGAGGTATACATTTATAAACTTTCCTGGTAAAAAGGTAAAAATAAACCAGATTTACCTAGAAGTGTGGTGTCGAAAGTTTCCGTAGGACCTGACACGGTGAAGCTGTATGGGCTGGCAGAGTTCTGGGACCACTCTATGTAGCAGTACCCTGACAGGGATCGCACACAAACGCCGTAGTTCAGTCCTGCTAACTGCCTGTTTCCTGCCGAACCTAACGGAAAACCATTCATTAACAAAAATTATACTTTAGGCTACTTTATTTGAATGCACTTCAAATTTGAGGCTGGAAATTGCTCATATGAAAATAAACAGACCTGATGGTGCCTTCTCGATAAAGACCTTGCTCTATAATAACATATAACTGGGCCAGGAATCATGTCTTGTCCCACGTCTTAAATATATCACAAATTTACGAAGGTTTAAATACCTTGTTAAATCAGAGATATTTGTTAAAGTGGATGGATGTAAATGATATTGAACTCAGCTGCAGTTCCTTTGGTTTTTATCGTAAGTGTAATTTCATAGGGGCAAAAATGGTTGTGATTGAGATTATTGTGACTTTTCATATATTGCAATAATGTTTCCTCCAAATTATTAGGGGGGCAACTGCCCCCCCTTCCCCCCCGAATTGGCCTATGGTTTTGATTAAGCGTCAAGCTTTGCTAACGTTTGCACAATTCTCAGATGAGGTTCACAAACTTGATGATTTATTAAATTTTAGGATAGGTTGCAAAAGGGCATGTCTTTCTAAAGAATGAGCAAATCCTATAAAAGGATTTCACATATTACTCTATACAATCTTTATATTAATGAGGAAGCAAAAAATTGTCTCCTTTTTCCTCAGATTGTGTGCATCATAGGATAAATTCAATCATATCGTTAGAAAGGTATTGTCGTGTAGATGTGCAGAAACCCCTTATAATTTATATCAGACCAGATCATCAGGGCTACGCCCCAAAGGCCTTCAAAGTTCCAATGTTAATCTTATGGAAGTAAAGTAATTGATTAAATTATAAATTTACCAGCTGTTGCTGTAATAACAAATGCTAGCACAACAGCTAGAACAGATGTTTCAGGCATAATGGAAATAAAAAAACTACTGACTCCTGGAATGGTAACGCCCTTCTATTATCCATCTTAAATCCACATTAAAAAAATAAACCTTGGTGACAGGGGGAGGGAGGGTGATGGAGAGAGAGAGAGAGAGAGAGAGAGAGAGAGAGAGGGCGAGAGGTTATTCATGAAGTTCAGCAAAATGACACACGTTCAAATGTTTTTTTCTTTTAACTGCTCACGCAGGATGTTATGGAACTCGCAAACAACCATTATTCGTATGTACCGCTTTGGGTTCACGAGTAATTAATTTTGGCCAAATTTCGACCTCTGGGCGATCGCTAGTTATACTAAACCAACAACCAATTTTAAAATTTTAGATTACTTACCTCAAAACTTGTTTATGAAAAATGATAGCTGTAATATATATTATGGTTACGTTTACAAAATTGTATGTGATTAATTAATAGATATTTCAGAACAATTAAATGTATTAGTCATAAATACATACTGATGCAAGTAATGTTTTTTTTTATCATACCAACCATCATTATTTGTGGAAGTGGAAGCAGTGGTGCCATAGTTGAAACTTGATACTGATCCGGAGGTGGTATTGAAATACTGCGTACAGCCAGATGGTACTGCAAGACAATAATTCGTTACTTATACATTCATTGTTGGTTACTAGGGTGAGTTTATATAAGAAATTATTGTGGACATTTTCCATCACTGATTAGTGCCCTTAATTGTGAAGATTTGTTATTTTCTTTTACTGATCAGCGATGGAAAATGTCTACAATAGTTTCTTAAATAACAAGATAATAATTGTTTAAAAGAAATATTTAAAACAATTAACACAACCCACTGAACTGCTCATACATATTTATATACATTTGTTCTGTAAACTTAAATTATTGTGTTAAAAAACAAGTTATTCTTTATTGTCTTATTGATCATTAGTAGCCCTTAATTGAGAAGATTTCTACACAATAATGCAAAAGGTTTTAATAATAACAATAATATTTATTACGTGGCAATGTTTACATCAAACAAACCACAGCAGAGAGGGTATGATTAAGGCAAAATGTATATTTTATTTTATTTTATTTCCAATGGCAGCAAGCCAATTTTACATGGTTTACAAGTTGTTGGGGGTTGTGAAGGTACTTTATAATTACAATTGCTTACAAGTTAATTAACAATAATCAACAATACAAAATATTGAAGATGTAAAGTCATTAGAGACCACAATCACAGAACTAACTATTAGTTCACCAGTCTCCTTTGAATATTACAAACAAAATCAGAGTTTGACAGATTCAAAATAGTTTTAACCCATTGGCTTAAAATGACGTGCTGGTGCTGTTATTAACTTTTCATTTTTAAACCTATGAATTGGAATTGACAAAATTATGTTTTTAAATGGATTAATGGCATATTTTAATTAAAATATTGTTTTCTTTCAGTTGAAAGAATCACATTGGCACACACACAGTAGACATAAGTAAAAAGTAACAAAATCAGTATTGAATATATGCAACTCACAAAGAATTAACCGATCCCGTCAACTTCCAAGCAAGCCTGCCACCGTTTATTTTACTTGGGCCCTCCCACCAACGTTGCCACAGACCGTTTATCTCATTGAGAGTTGCACGACTGGTCAGTTTTGGTCGTGTGCGGGAATCGAACCCACGAACATCATATCAGCACCTGGCCAAGGTGTTTCCACGACGTAGCCAACTCAGCTACCATGACTAAGGGCCTAGCAGCGATATTAAGGTTTATCAGTCAGTCCGTGCCCCTATGGCGGAGGGAACCATAGTTGCCCGCAGTCATTAGTTATAGATTATGCTACTACTAGAGTCCAGCACCAATCAAATCCCATCATAGGCATTTGTGAATAGAATAAAATTACTACCTTAATGGGTTGAACCGTATTATTTAATGTAATAACTCTGTTTCATGATTAGTTATAAAGATTACCTCCAGAGGAGCAAGGTATCTGAATGATTTCCAAGTTCCATGATCGATCGAAGCTGAAAGCAGAGTTTGTGTCGACTGAGAGAGTAAAGGATGATGCAGTCCTAAAGTCCACATACACTGCAAACAAAATGTATCAGCAAATAATATAACTTGCAAACTAAAGTCAATTTTAAATTACATCAAATAAAAAATTATGACAAGTATCGTTGTACAAAAATAATAAAAATTATTATGGAAAATGATTATAAGTAAAAATATCAGGAGGCTGAAGTCAGTCAGTAATATTTCACCAAGGAGAGCAGATGTGCTTGGTACTCCTTTCTCTTCAGAGAGTGAGTAAGCGCTTTGCTCATTACAAGTAGAAAGAAAATTCGCTCAACCTGTTTCTTCATGGGAGACAAATTACATTCACTCACCAAATGGACCACTCTAGTTGTTGCTGTAACGTGTTTCTTAACACGTTGGCTGCTGCGGACCCCGTTCGGGGTTTTTTCTCAGCATAGAAAATTATGAAAATGTCATGTTTAAACATGCTTGCCACAGCGAAAGTGTTAAGGTAGTACTCACCACAAACCCATGGTATTCTTTGAAAACAAGAAATTTTGAAATGAATAAAGTAGGAAATCTGCTATACCACATTTGAGCATGAACAAATCCAACATATTAAACAAACAGAGGATGAATAAACTATGTCTCACTACACTTCAAAGTTTATTTACACTTATACTGTACTTAAATACAAGACAGTAAATATACAAAAAAGATGGTACAAGGCAATCCATTTCAACCAGTTACACCGGTCATCATCAGGCCCAATCAGAGATGTAAAGATTTAGATTCACCAAGTAAATCGAGTCCATTTCGCTGGCCCGGCCATGTTTGAACATCAAGTTTTAGAGTATACCACGATTTAATACTCATTTGGTACCCAAATATCAGATTTAATGCCCTTAGCGTTACTGAGTTATTGACCTAAACGTCCGGCCAGACTGGGGTATGCCAGACCGGCCATGTAAGAAAATCAAATTTTAAACTTTACCAGGATGTAATACTCATTTAGTACCCTGTTATATTGAACACATTTGATGATATGCATAATCTACAGCAATCTATAGATATAAACTTTTGTCCTTCAACAGTTTGCTACAGAAGTGACTGCAAAAAGGGGAGATGAATGTCTGAAGCCCAATTGTCAAGAGTTCCATCAGGAAATATGATAATTATTGGCTTGACTTTCGATACCACACTGGATGATTCTGATATTGAACCCGAAGTACAGGTATATGATTTTATATTTTATCATCAAACATTATGTTCCTAAATTAAGGCATGATTAATTATCAAACTTGTATTAATATAAATTTTAATTTTATATATAAATATTAAATTTGTGTTTAAAAACTAATAATATGTGGTTTTTTCAAATTAAATTATTTTCCATGTTTATTCTATGAGGAAAATTAATTTTAAGAGAGGCCTTTACCCTTCGAAACATAAATATTGAAAATGAAATCTTTATGTATAACAAACACATTTCATACTTAAATCAATATAACAAATTGAACTATTGTCCTGGACAGGTTTACAGGCGGGTGGCTAAGATCGCCCTGTTGCCACTTTTGTCCTCTATCTTGCATAGCTCTGTCTCTAACACGTGTGTAAATGACAACGCTGTGCTTCCAATGTTGTCAGTATTGTCCAAGTGTTACATATGTGTTTTGTTTACATAATTACATTTGTAGGTTTTTTATTATGATGTGGTGTACAACCACAATCATAACAATCAATCAATCAACAATCATCTTACAATTTTAAGGTGAAAATGTTTTGTAAGCGCACATTAATTATTGATGTTGAGTTTTATAATTTAACCAACGACTGGTAGGCAAAGTGAAGTATTAAGTAAGTCACTGGTATTAACCCTTTGAGTGCCAGAGTTTTTCGGTCGTCATATCCCTAGAGTGCCAGAGTTTTTAACACAGTATATCCCAAAAGTGCCAGGCACAAAATCAACATTTTGCAAGGGTTTGCAAAAAAATTAATAACTTTTTTATTTGATAAGATATTATTATGAAACTTTTTTTGTTTTGTAATTTTAAAGTTTAGCTATAATATTATGCACATATATAATATTTAAAAAATAACAAATACAAAATTTGAATACATATATGTATGTGGGAAATTTCTTTTAATTTTTGTTATTTGTTTCAGGTAAATAAACATTGTTCAAATATAAGATTTTCACCAAATAACTACTAGATTTATAGAGGAAATGTTTCCCAAAATATTTCCTGAAAGTTTCATTAAATTTGGGCTTTAGGCGGACAAGTTATTTCCATAAATGTAAAAAAATATAAAAACGGCAAATTAGTACACAAGACAGTAGCCTAACTTTATTCAAGGGTTTAAGTTTTATTACAATTTTATTTCATAAAGCAGACTAACTAGGCCTCGTATATTTATGGAGTATATGTTTACCTGAACATATCCTGGAAATGTCCTGGAAGAAATAATAAAAAGTAATGGCGTAAGAAAAATTTTCTATAACAACGATTCACAAAATCAACATTTTGCAAGGGTTTTGTACATAAAATCAATAACTTTTTTATTTGGTAAGATATTATTATGAAACTTTTTTTGTTTTGTCAGTTTAAAGTTTAGCTATAATATTATGCACATATATAATATCTAAAAAATACAAAATAAAAAAATTTGAATAGGTACATAATATTATACATGCGGGAAATTTTTTATATTTTTTCAGATAAATAAACATTGTTCAAATATAAGATTTTCACTAAATAACTACTAGATTTATAGAGCTAGAAACTATCCTGGAAATCACCTGTAAGAAATAATAAAAAGTAATGACGTAAGAAAAATTTTCCATAACAACGATATATCGTTGCAATGTATTTTTCGGTAAGACCACCGACGACGATATATCGTTGTGAAGTATTTTTCGGATGTTCCGTGCACAACGATATATCGTTGCATGGCACTCAAAGGGTTAAGTGAAGTATATATTCTAATTAATTTACTGTAGCCATTTAATAATGGACAGTTAAATAACGCTGCCGTTTTCTGTTGTGGACCGAGGACAATACTTTTGAATCTCGCCGGATGTTCAGTGCACCTGCATTTTTTAGCAAGAGCGTTTTCCTAAACTACGATATTCAAGTGTGGAGTGCGCCAGTGATTCTACTGAATCACTATATAGGAACTTTTGACAGTCATTCATAGTCGCCATGCCTGTGATAATTAAGTTTAAAAGAAAACAAATTTGTGTGGTTTTTTTTTGTTTTCACCAATCGAAGAGTTGGACAAGGAACCCGATTTTATTATCAGTTCAGCGAGTGTGCCGTGAGGAAAAATCATCAAATGTACAGCAGTTCCAGTATATCCTAACTGACACCTTGAACATTCTACCTATATACTTATGTTTCTGTTGTATATTTGTAGTTTTTGTTTTGGCTTTGATTTCAGAGGGGACTCTAACCATGGTGACTCTTTTTGTAAAGTAAGGGTTACATTACCGGTACCTTACTTAATACAACTTGTCACTGGAGAGGCCAATGCAGAACAGTTATTAATTCTTTTTTAATTGTGTTATAAGTGTCGAGTTTCTAACTCCTTTAATCATTATTTATTCTCATAACACTCGTATCGCACTTGTAAACCAGTAAGATAAAAAAACTGCAAGAATTTGAATTGTAATTGTAAAATTTCATCTGCTAGTTGTAAATCATTTGTTATAAATTCATACTACACCTTGTAGAGTTAAAAAAAAAATTAAAATATGTTCAGTTCAATATATACATTTGTCGCCAGTATGTACAAACATATTTTTTTTTTTATAAATCCCTTAAACCTCTTGACAGATTGATTTTAAACGTGAATGACTTGAATACAAATCATTTCATGTCAACAATAACCTTCATTTTATTTTATCATCAAATTATTTCATGCAGTTGCTTTAAAAACATTAATACCCCTGTCGCAGCAAATCTGCGTAGGCTACTCAGCGAATTTCCAGTGAATATATATGACTTAATAACACATTAAGCCCCTTACTATAATTCATAAGAAATGTATTCATAAATAAGCGATATTTAAAATATTCATTATTCTCCATAAGAATAACATTAGGGATGAGTACGCAGGTTTGCTGCAACAAGGAACACAAAATAATGGGTTTTTATGCAAATATCAATAGAACTCATCTAAGTGAAGTAACATACCAAGTTTCATCCACATACATTCATAAATAATCGATATACGAGGGCCATCCAAAAAGTAAAGAACGTTTTCTTACTGCACCTAGCGCAGCTCTCCCATCACCACGATTACGAGTGTGGCAGTCCACTCACCTCCCCGCCAAAGTATGAGCCGAGTCTCGTTGCTGTGCGGTCATACGTTTTATTTCTACAGCGATTTAAATTAGCGGCGGTAAATGAAAATCCCGCCAAATATGAGATACACAGTGTTATTCTGTTTCTGAGTTAAAAAATGCCCAGACCTAGACATTTTTTGAAAACACCAAAGAAATTTTATGGTGAAAGAGCAAAAAAACAAGATCTTAAATTGATGTAATGTGCTAAGATTTTAGCAGCTGTTTTCCTCAAATTTTCCTCAAGTCTTTCTTTCAAATCATCTTTAACGAGCAATGACCTGCCACGCCGATCCTCGTCTTCGCGATGGATTTTCTTTCATTAAACCGGTTGCATCATTGTTCCCCTGAATATTCGACTTGAATACTTGTTTGCACTTTCACGATAAACTTTCTTTGGTGTTTTTATAAAAAAATATATATTCCCGAACATTTTTAAATTCAGAAACTGAATAATACTGCGTATTTCATATTTGGCGGGATTTTCGATTGCAGCCTCCATTTTGAATAGCTGTAGAAATAAGACTGGTGACCGCATAGCAACGAGACTCGGCTCGTACTTTGGTGGGGAGGTGAGTGGACTGCCACACATGCAGTGGCGGTGATGGGGTAGCTGCGCTAGGTGCAGTAAGCAAAACGTTCTTTATTTTCTGGATGACCCTCGTATAACATTTTTATTATTCTCCATAAGAATAACATGGGGACCGAGTACCTAGGTTTGCTGCTATGGGAACCATAGGCGAAAAATTAGTTTTTTGTGCAAAGACTTTATTTCATATACTATTTACTTTATATCATGTTTAAGCTGTTACATATGAAACTAATGTAAACGTATTGCAGCTTAGTTAAAAAATTAGATTCATTGAGACAAGTGTTTTATTTTTTGAGTACTAAAATCTAATATCTTTGCCTGATACAGTTAATATCTCCTTGTTCCAACATGACCGAATGTGTAGGCTAAATAACTGAATAAATCATAGGATATCAAATTTCATATTAGAGTACTATTCAGTACCAATCTAGTATTGAATCCTGATATGGCTTAACTATTGTTTTTCAAACATGGTCGGTTGCCATATCCCGGCTTAACCAGGCAGGTTACTCAGTAACTCAGTAACTCAGTAACACTTAGGGTACTAAATTTCATATTCAAGTACTAAAAATTACTAAATAAGTAATAAATCCTGGTATAGTTTAAAATTACACTTTCAAACATAGCCACTCCCGCTATGGGCATCAAATATAATTTTTGGGTACTAAATATAGTACTAAATGAGTATTACATCATGGTATCATTGACTATAAATACTGAAGGAGACATCCCATCCATATGTACCAGCTGTCCCATTTTTAGTGTATGCTAGAATTTAAAATTGAAATAGTTTGATTGGGTCACCGACAGATAGTACTGCTGTCAAATTTTTATTTCAGTTATTTACGTTAACTTTTAAAATATCTCCGCCCCAGAAAGCAAGTGATAATCAACTTATGTCTGCTTCCTGACACACCAACTGTTGTATTATCCCCTCCTTGAGAGGATAAGTAATAGTTGACAGCAGTATACTCTGTTGGTGATTGGTGTAAACTACGACCTCTTTCAATCCTGGCATACACAAAACTAAGGACACATTTTACAATGGCAATGAGAAGTCTACTTCAGTATTTATAGTCAATGATGATATAGTTAAAAATACTATTTCCTGACATGGCCGGGCTGGCATACCTCGGTCTGGCCAGACGTTTAGGTCAATAACTCAGTAACGCTTAGGGTACCAAATTTTATACTCGGGTACTCAATAGTATTAAATGAGTATAAAATCCTTATATAGTTTAAAATTCTATTTCCTTACACGGCCGGGTTGGCATATACCGGCCCAGCCGGGCGATTATGTTAGTAAGTCTGTAACGCTTAGGGTACTAAATTTTATATTCAAGTACTTAATAGTAGTAAATGAGTGTTAAATCCAGGTAAAGTTTAAAATTCTATTTTCATACATTAGGCACCTGAAAATAAGAAATAAAATATCAAAACCTAGAAATAATTAGAACACAGATGAAACCATTGTCATTTGATAGTGAAAAGTATCGTGAATAACATATCAAAAGTCTCCAAAAATATCTTTGGTGGGAAGCCGCCATTTTTCCAAAATGGCGGAAAAATTCAGTACATTTTTGTTTTTTATTGAAATTCTGACTTTCCTGTAAACTTTACTCAAATACCCCACGTTACCTTTATTGTTCCTCTTGAAATTATCTTTCAAAAGGTACCAAATACATGTATTAATAACCAAAAATAGACGTTGTAAGGGTAATTCAATATTAAATATAACAATAATGTTTAAAGATTAAATTATTTTACTGGTAGAGGTCATGCATAAATTAGGTCACGCTATTTTCAGCCCTTTTTGACCCCCTCCCCCCATTTTGTCACTCTCTGTCTCGCTGTTCATAACCTTCCCTCCCCCTGAAAACGTCACACTTATTAATTATTAAGTATTGGATTGTGGGTACGGTACCTAGTTATCACTCTGTAACTGATGATTTCGTAGGCTTTAACCCCATTAAGCGTGCACGGCCCCTTAAACATTTGTATATAAGTAAATACCACCGTCGCAGCAAACCTGCATACTCAGCAACTTTCCAATGAATATAGCGTAACACATTAAAACACTTAACAGGATTCATAAGAAATATATTCACAAACAAGCGATATTTAAAATATTAATTATTATCCATAAGAATTACATTGGGGATGAGTACGCAGGTTTGCTGCAACAAGGAACACAAAATAATGGGTTTTTATGCAAATATCAATAGAACTCATCTTAGTGAAGTCACATACCAAGTTTCATCCGTGTACATTCATAAATAAGCGGTATATAACATTTTAATTATTTTCCATAAGAGTAAGATGGGAACCAAGTACCTAGGTTTGCTGCTACGGGAACCATATGCGAAATATTTTGGGCAAACAACAATATACCACAACCAGATGAAGCTATATACCAAATTTCGTCAGTTTATGTTCACATATAAGCGAGATATACAATTTTTCTTTTTCTCCATAAGAATAACATTACACAATACTGTGTTTAGCACTTTCAATATTGACGTAGAGCAATGATCAATATACCAAATTTTTTTATGCTGAATTCAATGGTAAAAAATAAAATTTTATTTTAATAAAAATGACATGTGGAAACCCCAAAATATCCATTTTTTGGATACAAAACCCCTCGAAAACCCCCCTTCAGATGGTGCGATTCGTCCGGTTTTCGAACTCGTTCAAATAGATGGACTTTACAAATTTGTACCAAATTTCATTAAGATCGGACCTTTTTACGAGAGTTATCGTGCTTACGGACACACATATATAAATTTATATATATATACATATAAACATATATATATATATATATATATATATATATATATATACATATATATATATATATATATATACACACAAATTTGAACGATTGGTGTTTTTGGCATCTGGGGACCTCAAAATGAAACGTTATCATGGTCTCGGGAAGTCTTACCATGAGACCTATGGTAATAGCTTATTCCCTATGGGAAATTCGCTAAAACTTACGTTAAATGCACTAGTGTGATTGAATTTTACTGTTATACATATTCAATTAATAACATGTTAAAATAAACATATTTTAACCATCATAAATCTCTCTGGAGGTGGCCAACTCAGTGTCAATTGATTTAGTGTTCATACACGATCCTCAGCATTCTGAACATACATCAGAACATTTCAACCCACTCTTTCGCCAGCCGCACTTACTAGCCTACCATAACCAGAATGACATTTGCAGTGGATGAGCTTCAATAGAGAATGTGGTGCTTGTGGCATGTGCGACTGATAAGGGGCATACGTGCCTTCAGTCAAGCCACACCCTAATCTGTTGGACTTTGTGTGTTAATTCTACATCATACTTGAACCTGATAACACACCCTCAGGCCGTGGTAGCAAGTGGCTGCTATGTTGGCGGAAGTTTCATTACCTGTACAGATTTTACTGCTTCCGCAGTTTTCTGTCATTACATTTTCCTGCGGAGTCTGTCTAAGGTGTCGCCTTCCAAGCCACCATACAAACAGACGAGAGCCTTTTCTGCTGCTAAGATTATATCTTTCTTCTGGACGTCACTCTTGTTGAAAAATTCCACACAGCATCTCATTGATTCACCGTTGCAAAGACTTTTAATACTCATTCCTTTGACAACGCCAAACAAATGTGAAGTTGTGTCACATTCCAAAATCGCAAGTACAAAAAGAATATTCACAAATTGAGGCCGAGCTTAGTTTTTAAGGCTTTTATGTTCCACACTTTTGGTTTATTTTCTGACGTACTCTTTCTTTCGGGTTTGATAATTATGTCAAATTGGTCATGGAAGCACAAAAATTCCAATAAATCGATGTCATCGCTAATAACAATGGTTTTCTTTGTGCTAGAACTCTTAACGGCTTCTTTCACTATTACCTCATCCGCAACCTCAGCTGCATGGACAGCAGTCAGATACCCATTTTGCTGGAATTTACCAGAGAGTTAGTTAATAAATCGCTGTTTGTTCTATGTTTTAATCAGAAACTTCTCATTTTTTGAGTGACTGACGATATCCCCTTAAAATAAAAATTGTTGTGAAGTTATACCCTTTGACCTTTTTAAGTTTCACTGTCTTTGGTTGCCGGACCAGAAGAGTATCCATCGAATACCATGGTCACTTGGTTATATTTTCTGTCTACATACCTTACATAGCTGTCACATATGTCATCAAAAGTACCAATTTTTTCCACAGTTCATCTGCCAATACTTTTTTATTTGCTTGTAACATGAATCCATGCATATCAAATATTGCTGAAGGATAACTACATAATTTGTACTTAAACGTCTTATTTCAAAATAAGGCGATCATTGTGAGCAGGCTACTGCCAAAACTATTAGATCTTAAATCATAGTTATTTGAAAGCACTTACCGCTTAGTAAGTGCCTTCAAATACAAAAAAAAAAAAAAAAATACAAATACAAATGACTATTATTTTAAATTTTGAATTATCATTACGGTACCTATTTTCGGTTATTAATACATGTATTTGGTACCATTTGAAAGGTAATTTCAAGAGGGACAATAAAGATAATTTGTGTTATTTCAGTAAAATTGACAGGAAAGTCAGAATTTCAATAAAAAGCCAAAAAGTACTGAATTTGGCCGCCATTTTGGAAAAATGGCGGTTTTCCACCAATGATATTTTTTGGAGACTTTTGATATGTTATTCACAATACTTTTCACTATGAAATTACAATGGTTTCATCTGTGTTCTAATTATTTCCATGTCAAACCATATATTCAGGGGCCTACATGGCCGGGCTGGCATATCCCAGTATGGTCGGACGTTTAGGTCAATAACTCAATAACGCTTAGGGTGCCAATTCTGATATTTGTGTACTAAATAGTACTAAATGAGAATTAAATCCTGGTATAGTTTAAAATTAGATTTTCTTACATGGCTGGGCTGGCATACCCCAGTCTAGCCGGACGTTTAGGTCAATAACTTAGTAACGCTTAGTACCAAATCTGATATTTGGCTACTAAATAGTACTAAATGAGTACTAAATCCTGATATAGTAAAAATATTGAATTTCCGACATGGCCGGACTCGCATTTCCCTGGCCTCGCCAGACGTTTTTGTAAATAAATCAGTAAATCCTTTGGTACTAAGTTTTATATTTGGGTACTAAATAGTACTAAATGAGCATTAAATCGTGGTATAATTTAAAACTTGATTTTCAAACATGGCCGGGCCAGCGAAATGGACCCAACAATTTCCCTCATGGAGACAAAGTTGCACTTTACTCCCTTAATACACAAATAACTATTTGCTAAACCCAATAACTCACTGTGTTGCCCCTTGTTTTCCCCACAGAGACGAATGGTGTTGAGACTGCTTGAGAGAAAGTCATCGTTGCAAACCCCCTCAGCTGAGGGAGGAGCGAGTGTCAGGTCCAGCATGTTGATTCTGAGCTGAAAATATGAAAATAATACCCTATCAATAAATTACAATATATTTAGTAATTTTAAACAAATCATTAAGTTGTTATGTGTAGAGGCTTCCCAGAATAGAGAGCCAATCTTTTACCCACAAATTTTCTTACATTATTTACAGTTTAAAAAATCTTGAGTCACACTGACATAATTTTACACTAAAATTGTCTTTATCTTGAGTACCCATCTTTTTTGGTTTCCATTCGATAGTTTTTATCTCTGGAGCTGTTTAGTCAATTGATTTCAAGTATGGTGTTTAGTATAAAAACATAATTATAGTAAAATACCAGCTTTTAGCGAATTTCCCCTATAGGGAAGAAGCTATTACCGTAGTCGGCATGGTAAGACCTAGGCCCAGGACCATGATAACTTTTCGTTTTGAGGTCCCCAGATGCCAAAAACACCATTCGTTCGAAACTGTATATATATATATATATATATATATATATATATGTGTGTGTGTGTGTGTGTCCGTGAGCACGATAACTCTCGTAAAATTCATCCGATTTTGACGAAATTTGGTATAAACGTGTAAAGCAGCATTTATGACTTTAAGTTCAAAAACCAGACAGATAGACTTATCCGAAGGGGTAATTTGGGGGGGTTTTGTACCCCAAAAATGGTTTTTTTGAGCTTTTTACATATCATTTTGGAAATAGTCAAATTTTAGTTTTTACCATTGGATTCAGCTTAAAAAAACACACAATTTGGTACTTTGATCATTGCTCTACGTCAAATGGTTACAGAATATTGAAAGTGCTAAACACAGTACGTTGTCCAATGTTATTCTTATGGAGAATAAGATAAATTGTATATCTCGCTTATTTATGAACTTTTCCTGATGAAACTTGGTATATTGCTTCTTATCGTTGTGGTCTATTGATATTTGCACTAAAAAATATTTTTCGGCCGATAGTTCCCGTAGCAGCAAACCTGCGTACTCAGCCCCATGTTATTCTTATGGGGAATAAGTAACGTGTTATCTCCCTTAATTATGAACATAAATTAATAAAATTCGTTATGTGGCTTTACCTACTTGAGTTTTATTGATATTTGTATAAAACCCCATTTGTTGTGTTCCTTGCTTCAGCAAACCTGCATACTCAGCCGCCATGTTATTCTTATGGAGAATAATTAAAATGTCATAAATAGTTTATTTATGAATGTATATTGATGAAACTTGGTATGTGGGTTTATGTAGCATTAAGATACATATATGCATTGGAAATTCGCTGAGTACACAGGTTTGCTGCTACGGGGGTATTACTAATGATCTGTTCAAATGACAGCCATTTAAAATGTTTGAATAAAAGTGACTCAACAACCAAACATCAAAAACTATGAATTTTTTGTACTTTATTTACTTATAAATAAACTATAGGACAAAAATTATAAGTAAGACAGTTTCTACTTTTGTGCACTGATACTGTTACAAACGACAACCGATGTAGATAAGAGGTATTTTATTGCCAATTTTACACGTAAATTCATAAATTTACAACCCCTTTAAATTTCTATTTCAGAAATAACACTGCTGAAATTGTTCTCCTTTTATCCTTAACCAAAATTTACAACCCCTTTTAATTGTTATTTCAATTCCATCATTAATATAAATTCCACTGAAGAACTTCTCATACTATTTACTTTGTTCCTAAAACCACATAACCCTTTTAAATTTCCATTTAAACTTACTAACAATTTCAATGAAAAATTTGTTCTCGTTCTATTTACTTTGTTCCTAAAACTACAACCCTTTTAAATTTACTAACAATTCCACACAAGAACATGTTCTCACTCTATTTGCTTGTTTGCATTGCTAGCCTAGAACGACAGGAGATGAGGCGATGTACCTGGCACACAGAGAAGTTGGCCTTGGTGACAGTGAGAGAGCAGCGGGAGCCCCCAGAGTAGGAGGACGGATAGCCGGGGCTGGTGAAGTAGGTGTAGTTTTGGGCAGTGGACACCCCATCACAGGAGTACTGGACTATGGACAACAATGATCACAGGAGTACTGGACTATGGACAACAATGATCACAGGAGTACTGGACTGTAGACAACAATGATCACAGGAGTACTGGGCAGTGGACAACAATGATCACAGGATCACAGAAGTTCCAAGGAATCCCCTGTCAGTTGACCAGATTGGAGAACACAAGTTCACACTTAGGGGTTATACACATATTATGTTACACGTTTTGTCATTTCAAACCCCCTCCTTCCCCCACATAATACACCGTAAAAGCTTAGTTTGTGTAAAAATCACAATTTTGCAAAAAATTTAATGAGATATTGTTTTTAATTTGAGAACAAATCTGTGATACTGGGTGGCGCAAAAAGAACGCATGAATTTCAAACCAGTATAATTTGCTTTATTGTGATTACATACAAAATGGACTCACGTCAATACAATGACTATCCAATTTATGACTTTGTTCATTGGTAAATATCGATATGCACTGTTTGTAATGAACTGATCACTTTTTGAAGATTACTTCAGACAGATGGCGTCCTTCCGCGTCGATACACATCAAAAGTCTTTCTTCAAAGTTTTCCATTACTTTTGACAATGTCTGGTTGGAAATAGCTGTGATTTCTTCCTGTATTGCAGCTTTCAGATCTCCTATCGTACGGGGTTTGTTGCAATAAACTTTGCTTTTCAAGTATCCCCATAGGAAAAAGTCAAACACCATGAGATCTGGGGAGCGTACAGGCCAGTGGATATCGCCAAAACGTGAAATCAAATGTCGAGAAAACATCCTTTGCGCAACTGCCATGGAATCAGTAGCCGTGTGTTCTGTAGCTCCATCTTGTTGGAACCACATTTCTGCTCTGTTGATCCCTAAGGTTACAAGTTGTGGCCGAAAAAAATTGTGTAACATTGCAACAGATCATTTAGAGTTCACGGTTACACTAACACCACCTTCCTCAAAAAAGTAAGGCCCAACGATTCCCACTTTCGAAACTCCACACCAAACGGCCACTTTTGCACTGTGCAGTGGTTTTTGGTGCAATTCTTTTTGGTTTTCTGCTGCCCAATAGCGACAGTTTTGCTTATTGACATAACCGTCCAAATGAAAGTGTGCTTCATCACTCATTATTAACAAAACATCATCAGTGGCAAGAACATCAAGCATTCTCTCACAAAACAGTCTCCGTTGTTCGTAATCACGTTCATAAATCTTCTGTACGATCATAATTTTGTAAGGATGAAATTTTAACTCATCCTTCAGGACGCGCTGCAGCGAACGTCGAGACAAGCCCAGAGTTGGAGCGCGCCGCCTAGTGGAGCGGCGAGGACTTTGAAGAACAGACGCCCTTACTCTGCCGTCATTTTGTGGAGTTCGCGCCGTGCGAGGACGACCAGACGACTTCTGCTTCATAACTGATCCAGTTGTGCGAAAAGAGGCAACCCAATGAAGTA
The DNA here is from genome assembly GCA_963675035.1 of Allygus modestus. NCBI lineage: Eukaryota > Metazoa > Arthropoda > Insecta > Hemiptera > Cicadellidae > Allygus > Allygus modestus. The sequence goes on from OY776114.1 coordinate 57,876,238, forward strand.
TTGTGTTGTGATCAGGTATCGAACCATTTAGCGGAACATTGAACTGTGTGCGGAAAAGCCGTTGAACAGTAATAACAGATTCATTACTTTTGAAGAAATGTTCAACAGCAAAGACGCGATGTGCTACGTCCACTGCGCCATTGATACTAAAACTGGACGCCCTAACCTACAAAACAGCCAGCCCCCGCCCCTCCACTCCACACCTCCCACTCCCACTACTCAACTCAAATTCATGTGTTCTTTTTGCGCCACCCAGTACTATTCATAACAAATTAATTAAATAATAAAATACCAGTTCTTTAAACTAACAAAAACATTAATTATATCATGACAAACTTTTAAATAAAAAGCTCAAAATATTAAAACGATAATGATAAGGTTTGTGGTAAATGGCAACATAGAATTAACATTTACTCAACATTTTCTTAAGTAACATTATTACAAAATTTAAATAAAAGAGGACCTTGACGTTCTGTACCTGGAGGTTATAACCCGTTCCGATACTTACAGACACAACAAACTCCTCGGCCGCTGGCGCAAGTGCCAGACGCCACTCCCCCTCGAAGGTTACACTGGTACGCCGTGTAGCACACGCCCACCTGGCTCTGAGAGGCGCCAGCGAGGCACACCTTGCGGCGGAACGGCGTGAACAGTGGGAACAGGAAAAACACTGTCAACACAAGTTTCTGAAGCTGTCATGCTTGTAAGAAGTATGTGATACTTTTAACTTTTAAAAAATATGTTTCAAGGTGATCAAAAAGGATCATCGGAAAAAAATTCTCTTATTTTAATGATTACTATTCCAAGTAGAATGGAAATGTAGGGTTGGTCGGGATCTTAAAATGCAGTTGAAGGTTGGATTGTTTACATACCTAACATATTAAGTACACCATTTAGGGGCCATGCATAAATTACGTCACGCTATATTCAGCCCAGTTTGACCCCCCCCCCCCCCCTGTATCACACTCTGTCACGCTGCTCACTACTCCCCCCCTTCCCCCTGTCACGTCACACTTATTAATTATTAAGTATTGGATTGTGACGTACGGTATTTCATCACTGTAACTGACGATTTCGCAGGCTTTAACGCCATTAATCGTGACACGTCATGCAGCCCTTAACCCCCTCCCCCCGTGTCACGGTCTGACACGATGTGCCGCATCCCATCCCCCCCCCCCCCCCGAGGAGGCGTGATGTAATATATGCACGGCCCCTTAGTAGCACGACAGATTTGTTGAAGTAAAGTAAAATAATTGGTAATTTATACAGTATTATATTCTTTCAAAGAATTGACTACTTAATTACCAAACAAATTTTTGATGGTATTGGGGCTGAACATTATGTTGCTGTAGTTGGGATGAGTTGTTATCAATTGTATAAACAGTAATCAGGAATGTTAATTTAATTTATGTGATTTATTTTTCATGTATACATACATCAAGGATACATCATTCCTTGTATCCTTTTGTACTGTCTGATTAATATAAAATATTATAAAGAGAGTATTGGTCGATTGATTGATTAATATTTCTAACAGTTCATTTTTTTAAGCATTTGTATATTTTATATTTATAAAAATATCCATTAGTTACATACAGTATTAAAATGTAATTCAACTAAACTAATTTGAATCAAAAATTTATATATCAGCAAATAAATAAAACAAACTGTTACCTCTAGACTGTCTAGAACTTGTAGTGTTGGCAGTAGAATTACTATCTGAAACTGAGGAAAAAGCAATACTTTCCTGAATTACTGATTTATGACAAAACAACAACAAAAACACAATCTGCTTCAACATTTTGGAATCTTTTACTGCTGGAGCCACAGATGACGTTCTTCACAGTCGCAACTAGGTGATAATCACTCTAGCAGTACTGCAAGTTAACACATGGTAGAGAATAAGGTAATACAACAAAGATGAAATAATGTCCATAAATATGTATTATCTTGACTAGTTACCTTTTAGTTATAACCAAGAGAAAAGGTTGGTTTTTGAGGAGCTTGTAGGAAAGTAATTCAAATGTAAATTAGTAATCTATATTTTTAATACGCTAGGCATATTTTTGTCATAATTGTTTTGGAGCGGTGGTGCTACCGATCACCATGTCCAAGGTGTCGTTAGAAAGGTCTTAGCATGTAGTTTTGCCATCAATTTAAAAAAATTATAAAAGTCACTGTGGACATGGGAAAATATGGGGTCAAAGTCGCGATTTTCCCCATAGACATAATATGCAGTGACAAACCAACGATCGAGAAATCAGCTGTTTATTTAAGGAAGTGGTTAAACAAATAAAATCTGACCCTGAAAAATGGTTATTAAACGTACAGCTGGCAACAAAACACCAGTTTTTATTTGCACAAAATCAAAACATAACCAAGAAAACGTTCGACATAATGGAGACTATAAGACGTCGACCAGGACGGCCAAGAGGAGGAGGCCGACGAACTGGTAGATGCGAACGAAACACAAATAATACTATTGTCGTTGATAGCCGAATACAGCAAGCACCCTTCCGTGTTGGGTTTAAGTATGCTCTCCAACAGCCGCCTGAAGATTTCACATTCAATTTAGGACTGTGAAGTATTGACTGGAGCTCAAACAAATAGAAGAATCCTTATACCACGAATACATATGCGCTCATCCGATACCCTGTTACCGTTTAGTCTCCAGCGCACACAGTTCCCGATATTTGTGGCTTTTGCTATGACCATAAACAAAGCACAGGGCCAATCTTTGGGTAAGGTTGGAGTAGTTCTCCCAGAACCGGTGTTTGGTCACGGCCAATTGTATGTCGCAGTAAGTAGAGCCCGATCATTTGATGGACTAAAGTCTACATAAAAGATGGAGAACACCAAGGCCGACTTCGTCGAGACAACCGTATTTACACTCGCAATATTGTTTATAGAGAAATTTTATAAGGTTTATTAATAAAGTAATTTTTATCATTATTGAATTAACTTGATTTTTTTAAATTGCAACACTTAAGATTAACTGCCTACACGCATTGGTGGACAGAGTTTCTCCTTGACAGTGCACGATTTTGTGCGCCAGGTACGCTAGTATTCCTTATTAAAGTATGTTTATTTAATTATTCATTCTGAAAATGCCTCCTGAACTGTTGTTTAGAATTTAAAACCAGGTTTACATACCTTTTCCGTCCAAACAGTTCAAAAATATATGCTGCCACATACTATGACGACATGTTTCGGAATCTAGAATTCCATCTTCTGGTCATAACAAAAACGTCCGTAATTCACAAGGATTTTCGTCAAAATTTAAAATTTTTTGTTGTTAAACATAAAACAGTTCAACATAACACACAACGCGACATTAAACACATATTTCGCACAAATTAAGACACGCACAAGCCGGCCGGCGATTAGACTCCGACTTAAGTCGGACTTGTTTGAGTCGGAGTCTAATCGCCGGCCGGCTTGTGCGTGTCTTAATTTGTGCGAAATATGTGTTTAATGTCGTGTTGTGTGTTATGTTGAACTGTTTTATGTTTAACAACAAAAAATTTTAAATTTTGACGAAAATCTGTGTGAATTACGGACGTTTTTGTTATGACCAGAAGATGGAATTCTAGATTCCGAAACATGTCGTCATAGTATGTGGCAGCATATATTTTTGAACTGTTTGGACGGAAAAGGTATGTAAACCTGGTTTTAAATTATTTAACTAGCCAATTCTTTAAAATTGTAATTCTTGTCCAGAGTGGGTTATGAATACATTTTAGTATTGTCAATTTATATTGGTTATATCTGATCAAAACTCATTAAAATCCAATGTTTAAGATTCAACCTTATGTTACCGGTACTAATAAAAAAGAGAACACATGAGAATACCCAATATTTAAACTTTTTAGCAAATAAATAATTCGCTTGATAAAGAATATTGTCTTCACTCTTGGTTAAGGATTTTCCTCCTACATGATGAATATGAATATTTTTTCCCCTTTCAGGAAAGTAAATGGAAGGATGGGTGTAGAATGAATTATTTAAGATTGATTTGCACTAAAAAAAACATTCACTTTATATAGTCGTTACGTTCTTATACAACTGCTATACGGTTTATTTATATAATAAAATGAAAGTTCAGAATGTCATCTTTCAAATGGTATATAACTTGTCCACTTTCGAGTTAATTATAAATTACTTTTTAGCATTGGAAAATCTTTGGACCTTAATTGTCGCCCGGCGACCATGGCCATTTTAAGGGTACGATTTCAATGGTCGCCGGGCGACCATTGGCCACTGCTAGGGTTAAAGAATAAAAGAGATATAGATCTTAGTCGCTCAATTATCCTACCAAATCTTTTTCGGGACCTTGTACTCAAGAGAGACAATAAGCTCATGAGCTTTTAATGCTTCACAATGAAGATAACGGTAATCAAGAGCATGTTTTCGCGTTAATTGTTTGTTCTGCAAATATTAATCTTGCCATAACGAAAGGAGTTGTATAAAGTGAATTCACAAAATTTGCTCACTTTTGGATGAACCATGTTCATGTTCTTCATCATACTATTGTGCAGCGGATTTGTTCAGTTTACTAAAGCTGAAGAGGTATCTAGAATATATGCATATAGGTTATTTTCATAATTTTGTAATGTGATTACAATATAAAAAAGTTTTATTTATCCATTTTACAAAATGACTGTATTCTTAAAGAAGACACAGTGGTGTAGTTTTCATAAATACGTTAGTTTTTTATTCTTTAATTTAATTTTCAAATTAAATATAAAACTTTATAATATTTATTTTAAGTTTTAAAATTGTTCTTTTTATGTGTAATGGATACCTGCTTGATGAACTATGTGTTTGAAGTTGATTTTATTATTTAAAATTTTATTTTACAATGAAAAAATTATTGACATTTATATCATTAACATTTAATATTACAAAAATGGGATTTGTGGTTTGACTTGTTACAGATCGGGAGAAAACCTGCTTTTGATTTTTCTTCAGCACCACCCAGAAATGTTTTCCTCAAGGATATCCATTCAAAGTTTCATGCAGGTAACAAATTTAGGTTTTTAAACAATTAAAATACTACGACTATCATACAAAACTTGTTTACAATATTTTTCCCATTACAGTATTGTTGTTTATTAAAAAAGCTAAGAAGTGTGTGACTTGCCTCTATCAGAACCACGAGTGTGAACTTGGCTTGAGGAAAGTCAAGTCAGTTTATTGTTTAGTAGTGTTAACACCATTGTCATATTTGCATGTAAATTTTCACCTTAACCTAGTTTACGCCCTTTAACACTTAAACATGGTTTGCTGTAAATGATATACCATTACAACATATCGGGGTTAATAAGGGTTAGTTACGGTATAAGCAACCATTCCGTTATAAGCATTATCTACAGCCTGGGTCATTGACCTGTGGCGTGATCTGGTAGATGAAAATGAAACTACCTCAACCTATGCAAAGTCTTTAACACCTCCTGAACCAACACAACTGTTTGCCGATCATCTTTTATCAGCAACATAAAGGCCAGTAATATACAGAATAGAATGGAAACTTTTAAGGCCAGTGGGGTGGTGACCTTTGTTCGACTTGGAATACATTAAACGGGTATAAGCATCTTAACTATTGATTAAGCGTTTAAAGTGTAGGTGTATTTCCAGCCCGCACTTCATTGAAGATCGTGAACGGACAGACGGCCGAGCGGGGACAGTTCTGCTACCAGGCGTATCTGCAGTTCACTGACGGCCGTAACTACTGGTCCTGCGGAGGTTCTCTAGTCACCTCTCAGCTCATACTGACGGCGGCTCACTGTGTCCAAGGGTAGGCCATCCAACGCTAGTTCGATTGCTCCAGTAGAATGTACATATGATTTGAAAAATATTTTTGCTAAAGGCTAAACCATTTTTGTTGTTGTACTGTTTGATTATGTCTTGTAATAACCATAGAGTGAAGAACAAGCTTGGAACAATGTGAAGGTTAAGGAATTTTCTGATTCTTGGTTAGACAATAGAAAAGTATGAGCCCATACATGGTACCGGTATGTATATAATAAAATTATAGTTTTACAAAATATGTAAGGGAAAAATAATTTATTTTACATTCTTCAATATTACCATTATGATTAATTTACTTTAATTTGTTTAAGGCAAAATTAAGTTCTGGGAGTAACATCTGGAATACAAATTCTAGTATACTGATCCTAAATTAAAGACCTAAAACGTTTTAATTCAGTGAATTTTATTTTATAAAAATATGATTTCAATATGTGTGTAAAAAAATCTCATTCTTTAGTACGAGGCATGTTTTTAAAGTAAGTACCGTTTCTAAATTCTGCCGTTCCAACGCTACTTATGGCATGTTTGCATCCTGCGATAAACGCCAGGTACCTCACAAATGGCGGGCTTCTCAATCGGCGGCATCATTTTGAATGTTCACGTTCACTTGGACGATTTTTGCCGAACTGGCTACCCAAACTTGCCAAAAGATGCAAGTACACATCGCAGCATGCAGGTATGCCAACCGCATTGCTGCAACTGTGAAATTTAAAAAACAGTAATTATTTTAAAAACACGCCTCGTACTTTTACCTAACCCATTTCTTCAGAAGCTACTATAAACTCTAAAAGTTTGTTTTAAAAAAATGGTTTACTGCTTTATCTACTTAAATTTTTGACATAAATAATGTTTCAGAGCAAAGTCAGCCGTAGCTGTCCTAGGAGGCTTGGACTTGAGTCAGTTGTACGAGCCTGGCCGACGAGTCATTACAGTTTCTTCGTCTGGTCTGCGGTTCTACGAGAAATACGACTCTAGCAAGTTCTACAATGACATTGGTGTGGTCAAGCTGCCTGAAGCAGAGGAACTAAATGGTTAAGTTGCTGGACGTTTTGAAAACCTTAGTAAATTTACAATATCTTATTTTGACATGTTTTTTCTAAAATATTGTATTACAGTAGAAATCCAATTATCCGAACCCCAATTATCCGAATATCCAATTATCCGAATCGATTTTGAGTGAAATAATAGAAATATAAAAATCAAGAAAATAACAGCGGGAGCGCGTGTAGCGATAATGCGCCGTGAGCGCTAAAATAAAAGCCTGCGCTGTTACCTTCCGGACGATATTTTCGCAGGGAACAATGAGTCATACCCCCTTCCCGCCCTGCTCATCATCAGTCGCTACTGAGATTATCGTTCGAAATGAGTACAAAACGTAAACGTGTTGTCCTTTCGCTAAATGATAAACTCACTTTGCTCGAGATGTTCAAGTGAAATAACCAACATTGTACAGTGAAATACGTACAGTATGTATTGAAAAGAGCAACTGTATATACTGTATTCAATTTAACTCCTTTAGTTTAATTTTTATGACGTATACAGTTCGCTCACTTTCTGTTCACTACATTTATAATAACTTTGTCGATAAAATTCTGATTTTTTATGTATGGTGATGTTTTTTGCTTAATTCCCGAGGTATACCTGATTATCCGAATTTCTGCATATCCGAATTGGCCAGATCCCCAATTAATTCGGATAATTGGAGTTCTACTGTAATTGCAAACTGAAACACAGGTAATCTTTGCTGCTAATAACCAAAGGGAGCTCCACAATCCTATGAATTATGCGTTCTAGAAATGACAATTTTGACTTTGATCTATAATTTTTAAGTTATATTTAGTCCATTCATATACAAATCTCTAATGGGGCATCTGATGTTATTTATCCTCTGTAAAGTTTTCACCACAGAATGCAGCACACAGTACATTCTTCTCTCAACAAACAACTTTTAAAAATGAGCTCAATATTTCTCAGTGTCACTGGAATCGTCATAACTAGCATCACTTTAATTAAACAAACTATCTTTGGACACAAATAATGAAGCTGTCCCAGTATTGGCAAGTATTTTAGCTTCCCAGTGTGACCTATTTCCCTTTCACCTTGGTTCCTCCTTGTCTCTTCTGCGGGCTTGACTCCCAGTTGAACCTGGATACCCAGTCTAGTCCAAGTAGTGGATATTCCTTGCATGTCTGCCTGGGACGGGTGCCTGAGAGGAAGGGCCCTTACCCATCGGCCTCCGGTCTGCCAGGCTGGGGGACGAACCGTCTTGGGGCCCCCCGACCTCTGAGAGGTTGGAGGCTCTGTGTGACGGCGGTCCCTGTCTGATAACTTGGGGGGCGTAGGTTAGAGGGTGAATCGCCCTGCGGTTCTGTCACCCATAGAGCCCGGGAGCTAGGTAAGGTTCTCTCTTCCTTTCTGGAGCAAGGCAGACTGAACCTGCCATACCACCTTTCCCGTCCCTGAAAATCCCCTCTTGTCAGTGGCTGCATAATATCCCAAAAATAAGACATGCCCAGCCAGACCTCCTAATACTCCCAAACAAACAGCACACTTTGGGTATAAATGCTTATTAATGTAGTTTGACTCTTTGCAGAGTACATATGTACCGTAAAGCTCCCCAGTTGCTCTGCACAGCTGACTGCCGACTCTGATAACAAGAACAACTACACAGTCTCTGGCTGGGGGAAGACTTCCGATAGTGAGTTAACAAGTTGTATCAAATGTTCTCAAAATAGGTTTTAGGTAGTAAATGAAGGATGTGTACAGTAAACTATTTTTTACTTAGTGACCAGTTTGAGTTTACGACATTCAATACCTTAAATGACAGGCTAATTTTCCACAGTAGTTATATTTGTTGTACAAGTAAGTGTTGTAATACCTAAAACAATCCAATGTCGACTAACTCTAACCATAGGCGGTACAGATTTTCAGAAAAATCAGAAAAACTTGGAGCACAAAGCTATTTCCGCTTGCTATTTTCTCAATTTTAAAACCTATTTTCACTGACCAAAAATAGAGGATAGAAGAAAGAACTAGATTAAGTTAGTAGGTGTGGACAGGGAGTGGTTTGAGGATATTCCTTGACAAGAGTAATATTCCCAAACCATTTGAAAGCTGAATAAGTTGTATTGTAAGTTTCCAAAAATCAAATTGCATTGATACCGTAATACATTTACTACAGTACTTATTTATAGTAACAGTATTCTAAACGATCATTCCTGTTCTTGAAGAGTTATATTTGAGTTAAATCTGTTCCATAGTACGAGAAAGTCAATAAGTTGATACACAAAAATAATATCTCTCCGTTGTCTAGAAACAAGGTCTTCAAAGCTGATGTATGTAACAGTACCTGGAGAGCCCCAAAACTCTTGCACCACCTTCTTCGGAAGAGTGGCCAACTACAAAGTTATTGAGAGCCAACTGTGTACAAGTGGGTCTGGAGGGAAGAGCACATGCAATGTAAGTGGGACAGTTGTTTATTATCGTAGTACTTAAAAAATGTTGAATAGAATTTCCTTTATAAGGGGCCATACGCATATATAACACGCTTAAAGGGGGTGGGTACAGCATTGCGTTATTGGGGTCTGGGTCAGTGTTGTGTAACTTAACTCATACATCATTAAAATTTTAACTATAATGATAGGAATATCGTAAAATGAAAAGGTGACTTCAGTGTTATGATCCATTTCTATTTTGTGGTCAATAGAAAACCCTTTCCACCATTGTTTTACTGTATTTTATTATCGGGAGTTGACAGTTGGGCTCCAGCCAATAAAAATGGTTTCATGCTGTCAATATTGCTATTTTTCCAGAGAATAATATCACTCTGTTATGCCATCCAGCTGGTGTCAGTTTGGCAATGCAGCACGTCTAGGATTGGCTGAGTCTTGGTTGATAGCCCTGTAAGCCATGACCTCAACTGTTTTCTCTCCTGCTCTCAGGAATAGAGCTTTGTTATTTAGGATTTGTTAGGATGTGTGTAGGATTTGTTTGAATAATTTCTTCTGTTCCTTTAAAGGACGCTTTGTTTTATTACGAACACTAAAATACCCAGTTTCATCCTGAAACACATCACTTGTGTGTCCTTGCATTCTGTGTAACCTTTTGAATCATTTAAAATAAATAAAATCTGTTTGTGCAAACAAACAAGAAAAATCTTAAAATCTTGTCAAATTCTCATAAAATTTAATGACCATAAGATTAACATTGGAACTCTGACGATGGTAGAGTCCTAAGGCCAGATTAGGCTTTTGATGACAACACGGAGATTTGCCTTTTATATTTCAAGATTTTATTAATTTGTCATGCATGGTATAACTGATTTATTTTGTAAAAATAAAAACAATATCCCATTAAAATACAATATCATTTAAAACCTTGCTATGTTATCCATACAATCACAAGAGACGATTTTTAAATATTTAACCTTCAGAATATATTATATACTATCAATACATTATGTAACACAAGAGGAGGAGTTATGGTCAAGCGTTACGATTTGTTATATGGGGAACTGGAATCGTTAATCATGTTTCTGAAAATGAGTCTAAAGTCAATGTTTTCAGGTAAACTGTTCAGGAGGGCCAGGACTTAACATTGTTTGATCGTCGAGAAGTTGCAGGTAGAAAAGCGAAATTTCCTTTGTCTCGAACCCTCTCTTGAATTGTTTTTAATCATGAAAAGGATTGCGTATGTCTAATACCTGTAACTATTCCCAGGGAGACAGTGGGGGCCCGCTAGTACAGCCAGACAGTTCTGGCACTGCCATCCAGCTTGGTATCGTCTCACTGGGGCTCAAATCATGCGAGCTCAGTGCGCCCAGCGTCTTCACGGATGTACGCTACTTCATGGACTGGTTGTGTCCTCAGTTGTAGCTGCGCCAGTGCTCAATACTTGAATAAACAGATGTAAAAAAGTCTTGGTTTACTTGGTTTATTTAACCACCTACTGTTTTCATGAATTCCTTTTATTTTGACTCTTCTAAAAGCTGTCTTAAACCATTGACTATAAATACCGAAGGACACATCCCATCTATATGGCCCAGCTGTCCCTATTTTGGTATTAGCCAAAAGTTGAAGTGGACGTAGTTTGGTTAAGTCACCGACTGAGTGTGCTGCTGTAAACTATCAATTTTAGTTATTTATGTTAACATGTAAAAAATTTCCACCCTAGAAAGCAAGTGATAATCAACTTATGTTTGCTTCAGGCGGTCCCACACTTCTCGCAAACAGGCCTGAACATTCGACCGAACATTCTCCCGAATGTTCACTGAACATTCTGTCCCGTATTTATTCAAAAGTTCGTGCAGCTCCCACACTTCTCGCGAATACTCCGAATATTCGGAGTTTGGCCAAATGTTCAGGCATGTTTGCGAGAAATGTGGGACCGCCTTTCCTGACACGCCAACTGTTGTATTATCCCCTTCTGAGAGGATAAGTAATAGATTACAGCAGTATACTCTGTTGGTGATTAGTGTAACTACGTCCTCTTTGAATCCTGGCTTACACAAAATTAGGGACAGCTTTTACTATGGCAATGAGAAGTCTACTTCAGTATCTATAGTCAATGCTTAAACTAAAATAAATACGCCAAAGAATTTATATTATCGGTTAAAAAGTTTTGAAATGTGGTTTTCAACAAGTAATGTCTGTAATGACTTTACACCTAATATTTTATACTTCAATCAATATAAAATCAATACAATATAATATCAATACAGTGGGCGCTATTTTAACTGGCATGTTTGGGACCACGGTCGTACCGGATAATAGAATACATCGTTTTAAGGGGGATACTGAAGATAGTAAACTCTATACAATGTCAATGCCAAAATGAATGAAAATTATTTTATATGATAGGTTGTAAAGAAAAACAGAGTCAAAAATACTATAATGATTAAACACTGAAAATGTTGTAAACAGTCCAGTACACTGGTATTTTAAGTCGGTAGAGGTCTGTGAGCACCTGAACATGAAGCAGAAAAAGCCGAACACGAGTGGCTCGGCTGATGCCGGTTAGTAGAACATGCCGGTTCTTAGAATGCCGGATAATTCAACTGCAGGTGTTTGACACAGCAAAATCCGCACAGTATAAAGAGTGACCCCTGTCACAGCAAACCTGCATATTTAGTGGAATTTATAATGCTGATACGTACCTCACTACCACATAAAGCCACTTAAATGTCATCAAAATATACATTCTACAGCAATAGAATGTACGCGGGGTGTCCCGCTTTCACAGCAACAGAAGCACATAAGTCTTTGAGGAGTATAAAAACTAAATGTAAGCATAGTCCCAGTTCAACGTGTTTGTTTGAGTCATATACTCTATGATTAAAATAACCCATTACATCCTGCATCAATCCTTACAAGACTACTAACATTTCTGAAACTTTAATGAAACAAAGCAATAGTTTGAGTAATTCTTCACGTCTTATTAAGTTATTCCCTGCTGTAAATGTGGAACAACAAATTAAAAAATTTTCCAAAACTGTAGTTTGCTTAATCTACGGGGTCATTGAAGAAATAATACCCAAAGCGTTATCATAAATTGTTGATTTATAGCTAATTTTATAGAGCAAAAACTTGACTAGTAATTTCAGTGAGCAGAATATTGATATCACAAATAATAATCGTTCAATAAAATGTAAAAATATTAAATGTTTATGATTTTTGCTTTGGTTAACTAATTGTGATATCAAAATTCTGCTCAACGGAATTGCTACGTATTTTTTGCTCTTTAAAATGAACCAAAAATCAATAATTTAAGATAATGCGTTGAGGCGGACAGGATTTGAAAATTAACATTGACCTTGAGGGAGAGGCAGATAGAAAGTGGAATGGTCGTCTCAGAATCTCGCCGCATAAAACATAAGATTCTTTTAACACATAACCTAGTGTCCTTAGCTGCTCGACTTGTTATGTCTGTACTAAATTAATCATTGATAGACCATTTAGAAATGTCATATAAATCTCCAAAAATGGAATTTTGCAAGCATGGCAGCTGTATAGTCATAGTCATAGTCATAGTCATAGTCACAAATCTTTATTTACATTATGCACAAGCTGTACAATAAATAGCGTCAAGGTATGCATCATCAAAATAATACATTTAAATATTAAACTAAACAAGAATACATTTACTCACTAAGATTAGAGAGGGGTGGAAAGCTCATCAAAAGAATATAATGCCCTGTTTATAAGATATTTTTTTAACATTTTTTTAAACTTTAAGCCATTTTCCTTTGATATACTTTTTGGAATATGCTTTAGATAAATATTTCCTATATATGTTGGTTTTTTTTCCAAAAAATTTCAATTTATGTCTCTGGGAAAACTGATTTTTTCCTCTGGTGTTGTAGGAATGAGTCCTCATTGAGTTAATATCTATACTGAGTTTTTCATTTCTTGCAGCAAGAATAGTTTCAAAAATATATTGACCGAAGACCGTAAGAATTTTTAAAGTTTTAAAATGGTCCTTTGCTAATTCATCATATTTCAGTTTTAGCATATGATTCTAGTAGCTTTTTTTGTTGTTTTAGAATACTCTCTAAATTGATTTTTTTTGTGGACCCATAGAGAGATGTGCAATACAAAAAGAGATGTGTGAATGAATGTGCGCAAAATATAATTTTTTCAAGGTTTTTACATCACAGTAATAAGCTTATCAATAAGTCTTCATTTTTTCGATTTTGTGGGGTTTTAAAATTTACAAAATTAGTTTTCTCTGTATTTAGAAGTAGATTGTGGTTTTTAAGAAAATTCCCAATGTTTCCCAATTCACTAAAAACAACCCTTTCTGTTTCCTGTGAGGTTGCTGATGATGCTACCAGATTAGAATCATCAGCATATAAACAGAGACTGCTCTTCAAATTTTGTGTTAAGGCTTTATCAATCCCCCCAAGGTAACATATGAAAAGAAGAGGCCCTAAGATAGACCCTTGAGGCACACCAAATTTTAAACTACTTAATTTTGAAGGAATTTTAATAATTTTGTTATTTTTTAATAAATGAGTTAGTTCTACATATTGAGTTCTATCGGAAAGATATGACTGAAACCAGTTGAGACTATTCTTTGCAACTCCAATCCCCTTTAATTTTCTATTAACTTAGAGTGTTTAACACTGTCAAAAGCTTTTGAGATTTCCATGAACAGACCAATTGTACTGTTTCCTTTATCCACTGATTCTATAATAGTTTTGATTAAAGATATAGCAGCACTCCCGACTGATATTCCAGACCTGAAACCATGCTGGTCTTTGTCTAGTAAATTACTTTGTTCTAAAAATTCTGTAAACTGTAAATGCCCTGCTTTTTCATAAATTTTTGAAAAGGTCGGTAAGACAGATACTGGTCGATAATTTATTATATTATTTTTGTCATCTCTCTTATGAATAGGAATTATTTTTGCTTGTTTTAATTTACTCGGAAATATACCAGAAACAAAAGAGGAATTTACAAGATGACACAAAATTGCACTAATATCTGCTTTTATAGCCTTAATCACTGTAATTGGGACTTCATCAAAACCACTTGAATGTTTATTTTTAAATGAGGCTATAACTTTTTCCACCTCTCTTTTATCTATTGGTCTCAAATACATTTTTTTGTTTTAAAAACTGTTGATTATTTCCATTACTTTCCAAATCAATAGGTACATCATCACTTAAATCTAAATCTTTAACTATGTTTACAAAATGCTGATTAAATGTATTAGCTACCAATTCAGGATCTGTGATTATTTTTGTCCCCTGTCTTAATGAAATCGTCCTATTATGTTCCAATTTATTATTCCCCACCTCTGAATTTATTAACCCCCACACAGTTTTTTGAACATTATTTGATTTTTGAATTTTATCCTGAATGTAGTCAGATTTAACTTGCGCAATTTATAAGAAATGTGTTTTGATGCAATTATCAATATAACTTAACCAGGTGAAGCTACACACCAAGTTTTATTAATTTATGTTCATAATTAAGGGAGATATAAAACGTTACTTTCTCTCCATAGGGGCCATACAGACATTAAGTAACACACTTAAGGGGGGGTGGAGAGGGGTATGGCTTAGCGGTATGCTGCGTTACATTGGGGAGGGGGGTTTGGATCAACGTTACATAACTCACACATATTAAACCTAAGAGCTGGCAATCCCTTATCTATTGATACTGTTATAAATCTTTCAAAATTAAAATATTATCAAATTTATATCTAAATCAAGGTTACAGTTAGTTTATCAAATACACTTCCGTCATACTATTTTAATAGTAATTAAACTACAAATAAATACATAACGTGTTTTGAGTAAGTTCTGTAATGCTTTATTCTTATGTTGTGTGTTTTTTAGAGTGAAAAAAACATGACTTGATACAGTATTGTGCAATGCCACCCACATCTTTATTTTTTAAGTTGTTTTGTATTTGTATTAGTTATAAATTAAATTTGATACGTTTTAGCTGAAATAGTTTATTTTGTTGTTTATATTAGACTATTAGTAACAGTCTTGTTTGTTTGTATACATTTTGCTTTGAAGTAAGTAATAAAAAAAGTTTTTAAAAGAAAGTCATTAAAGTTTCATTGAAATCCTTATTAGAAATTGCTAGTAAAACGATGGTTTAAGCGGTTACGTAACACATGGGCGGGTGGTTTGGTCAAGCGTTATGGTACGTTATATGGGGAGGAGGGGAGTCTGAAATGACAAAAAAATGTGTTATGGTACGTAATATGTGTCCATACACATATTAACATTAGAATAACATTAGGACTGAGTATGCAGGTTTGCTGCTACGGGAACAATCGACAAAAAACTATTTTTTCGTGCAAATATCAATATACCAGTACTAGTGTAAATATACCCTCTCTAAATATATTTTTATGTCTCACAACAATAAATAAATAAATCTCTTTCTTTCTATTATATTTCTCCGGAAACTGTCTGCTCAATAAGGGTACCTAACTGCTGATTGACTATAATATGTTACAAACTCGTATCGTCATTACCTCTGACTGAATCAAACAAAATGTACAAGGTAGATCTAACTTTATTGCGTTAAAATACAAGATGGTAATCTTGTAATGTGAAAAGGGGTTTACAATAAATGTTTACAAAGAGGGGGTGATGTTTTATCACTTATAGTTATTTGATTATTTTTAATGATAGTCTTTAGGCTCAGGGTCACAAGGTTCTTCTCAGGCAAGGGGTGATCGTGCTGGCGTAGAATATATTCTTACGTTTGGAATCATCAATTATACTCATAGGCTACTAATATACTGTAAGATAATTTTGTTAAAGTCTTTGAATAGTGGTAAAATATTAAAGGTTTGCTCAGTAACAGTTGGAAGGTAAGTAATGTTCACTTGGAAATGCTATGCAGTCCTCCAACAATGCTGCTTGATAACGTGATTTTTAGGCTACTGTTAATTGATTTTAAAACTGTTCAAATGAATTTAAATCTTGGAAATAGTCCTTGAATATGTAATTTAGAAGATTGAAAAGGTTCTCTTTTATTAATTTATTGATTGTTCTAAGTCTGGTAGATTGATATTTTAATACTACAGTATTAAGTGATTAGAAAGTTCACATCTGGCTACATAATGGAGAATATAAGTTGGTCTCACCAGCCTATTATCTTATCCTCTCCACAGGCTTATATATCTTCACGGCCGTAATTTACTAGGCTAATTAATATTCTTATATAATGATTTACACAATATGATAGGTCTATCTAAACTGTTTCTGGTGGGGAAATATGATGTAATTTTCCTACCTAAACTTTAATATAACTTGTAACACAGAAAAATATATTTTAAATTTTAAAAAGTAAAATTAACATGTAAATTATTAGGGTAAATAAAATGAGATGTTGCACTAGGTGAAGCCAAGTTTCATCAATATACGTTCATAAATAATGGAGATATCTAATTTTAATTATTCTTCATAAGGATAACATTGGACAACGTTTTGTGTTTAGAACTGTGAATATCTCTGCAACAGAGACGTAGAATGATATTTTTAACACCAAAATGATTGTTTTGTAGTGCTGAAATGGATGGTAAAATAAATGGGAAGTTTTCAATAAAATTAACTGAGGAAAAGATTTAAATATTTTTCCCTTAAGATTAACATGGGAACTCTGATGCACAAGTTTTTTTTATTTTCTCCGTAGCCACTTAACCTAGGTTAATGATTTAAAAAATGCTATATGATTTGTTGTTTTTTTTCAAGCTATATATAATGGTCACAACCAAAACTGAGTGTTTTAAAATTCTTAGGGCGAAAAAAGCAAAAACTGATTCTTGGAAAATTGTAAACCCCTTTCCCATTGTCCGATTTTTCTAGTTACGAATGTTGCTTTACACGTTTGTACGGTACCATTCAATTTGCAAATTTTATCAAAATCGGAGGTTTTTCAAAAGTTATTGTGTTAACGGACACACCCATATATATGTATATATATATATATATATATATATATATATATATATATATATATATATATATAATTTGAACGAATTGTGTTTTTGCATCTGGGGACCTCAAAACAAAAAGTTATCATGGTCTCGGGCTTAAGTCTTACAATGTCACCTACAGTAATAGCTACTTCCCTATAGGGGAAATTCGCTAATACTTTCCTATAGGGGAACTTCGCTAATACAACATAAATAAAATATTAAAACTTCAGAAATCAGCAATTTGTATAATTTTAAATTTAATCCATAAAACTTCTTGCAGGGACCATCTTACTGATCTTGGAATTAATTCAGTTGTATGGCATGTGTATATCATAGAAACAGTTTCATACATTAAGAAAAACATTAAACTTTTGTTGTACCATATTCAAATTCATAATTATAACACAAGCAATAAAGATGATTTGGTAATAAAGAAACACAGAACATAATTTGTCTTGACATGTACATACACAGGAATACAATTTTACAATGCATTGCCTCAACAAATTAAAAATATTTAAAAGTTTGAAATTTGTTGTAAGCAAAGTAAAATAATTGGTAATTTCTACAGTACTAGGAGTATGCTCAAATATTAGCGTAATGGGATGACGGAACTCAGAAATGGTAGGTGAAAGTTAATACTGTTAACATAAGTTCTAATCAAAATTTCATCACAAAATATTAAATAGTCTTCACCCTGGGGACTCTTTAGGAAAATATTTAGTTTTGTTTTGGTTAATTTTAGGTCAAAGGATAAATCGTTCTTAATTATATTATATTAGAGGTGCAAATTCTTAAAAAAAAATAATACCGTAATTTGCCTATGCAGTGAGGTATATATTTTTAAACTGAAAATTAAACGAGTACACAGGTTTGCTATGTCGGGGGTATTTAAATATCTTAGACTGACAGAAGTAAATACGGAATAAATGGCTGCTGCAATCTAGCGGATAAACTATTAACTTACTCAAATTACTCACATTGGAGAACGTTATCTTTTTTTAGATTTTTAATCTAAAAACTAAAAAACCTTTGTTAAATTGAATTAACTCATATTAAACGGTCAGTATTTTATTTATTTAACCCTTTCAGTGCTATGGCCCGATATATCGTCTTTTGAATCTGTTATCAATAAACACTGTTACTGCTTCATAAGCGATTGTACCGTTAGGCGCTCAGTCTGCAGTCTGAGTCTGACATGTGGTGAAACCTGGTAGACACGAATTGAACTACCTCGTCCAGCGCCTAGTCTCTATAATACCAACTGATCCACTGCAGCTGCTAGCCTGACCAGTGGCTGTGCGGTCTAAGGCGTTACCTTCCCGGCCGGGGGTAACACTTGGATCGAGGGTTCGAATCCCGTCACAGTCGGTGGTTTTTATGTGCAACTCATGGAGAGTTCACCTGTCTGTGGCAGAGTTGAAGGGGAGGGCGGACCTTAAGCAAACGGTGGACGGCTCGGGTCCAAGCTGACGGGATGGGTGGATTCTTTGTGAGTTGCACATCTGATCAGGTGTTTTGCTACTTTTTACCTATCCTTTACTGTGTGTGTCCAGCGGAAGCACGTTTTTATTAATTTTAACTGTTCAGGCGTTCAATATATTAAAAAAATCAACAAAACATCACGGATTCAACCACTCCTTTCAGAAGCTTAGCACTCAAAGGGTTAATCACAAAACATATATATAAGACCATTTTTTTAGTAGTTTCTTGTAATTACGAAACAATATTTTATTAGTATCTCACTTTACAAGCAGTAATTTTTATCCAATATTTTACCTTATGGAAATTGTACAACTTTTAAAAGTTAATTAATAAAAACTGTTTAACGAACATGTTCCATTTTTGAACTTGAAGCGTGAAGTATACTGAAAAACAATTGTGTAATATCTGAAACGATCCATGCAGCCGTTTACACTTTATTGCATTACGATCACACACACACACACACACACACACACACACACACACACACACACACACACACACACACACTGACGGACAACGAATCATTGCCTCTGCAAATACTGCTCTTCCTTCGCTTTGTTCCATCATAAATTATATTCCTTCAAAGAATTTAGTACTTTATTACCAAAAAAATCTTGAATATGGTATTGGGGCTGATAGTGATATTACTGTAGTTGGGATAATTTGTATCAATCGTAAGAACAATTCATATCCAGGAATGTTAATTTAATTTATTTGATTTATTTTTCATGTATGACACACCATTCTTTGTACTATTTTGTACACTCTGAAAATATAAAGAGGGTATTGGTTGATTGATTAATTGCTATTTCTAACAGTTATTCTTTTACATTCGTGTATTATATTTATATAAAACATCCAATATTTACATGTTAAAGGTTGATTCAACAAAACTATTTTGAATCAAAGATTTATACATCAGCAAATAAATACAAAAACCTGTTACCTCTAGATTGTCAAGAACTTGTAGTGCTCGCAGTAGAATTACCATCTGAAACTGAGGAAAAAGCAATACTTTCCTGAATCACTGAATTATGACAAAACAACAAGAAAAGCACAATCGGCTTCAACATTTTGGAATACTTTACTTCTGGAGCTACAGATGACATTCTTAACAGTCGCAACTAGGTGATAATCACTCTAGCAGTACCACAAGTTAACACATGGTTTAGAATAAGGTAATACAACAAAGGTGAAATAATTTCCAAAAATATGTATTATCTTGACTAGATACCTTTTAGCGAATTTCCCCTATAGGGAAGAAGCTATTACCGTAGGTCTCATGGTAAGACTTAAGCCCGAGACCATGATAACTTTTCATTTTGAGGTCCCCAGATGCCAAAAACACCATTCGTTCAAATTTTTATATATGTATATATATATATATATATTTATATATATATTTATATATATATATATTTATATATATATATATATATATATATGTGTCCGTAAGCACGATAACTCTCGTAAAAAAGGTCCGATCTTAATGAAATTTGGTACAAATGTGTAAAGTACCATTTATTTGAACGAGTTCGAAAACCAGATGAATCGCACCATCCGAAGGGGGGTTTTTGGGGGGTTTTGTACCCCAAAAATGTGTTTTTTGGGGTTTTCACATGTAATTTTAATTTAAATCAAATTTTAATTTATACCATTGAATTAAGCTTAAAAAAACAAACAATTTGGTATTTTGATCATTGCTCTACGTCAATTGGTTACCGAGATATTGAAAGGGCTAAACACAGTACGTTGTCTAATGTTATTCTTATGGAGAAAAAGAAAAATTGTATATCTCGCTTATTTATGAACATAAACTGGCGAAATTTGGCATATGGCTTGATCTGGTTGTGGTTTATTGTTGTTTGCAAAAGAAAAACAATTTTTTGCCTATGGTTCCTGTAGCAGCAAACCTAGGTACTTGGTCCCCATGTTATTCTTATGGAAAATACTTAAAATGTTATATATCGCTTATTTATGAATGTATATGGATGAAACTTGGTATGTGACTTCACTAAGATGAGTTCTATTGATATTTGCATAAAAACCCATTATTTTGTATGTCTTGTTGCAGCAAACCTGCATACTCATCCCCAATGTTATTCTTATGGAGAATAATTAATATTTGAAATATCACTTGTTTGTGCATACATTTCTTATGAATCCTGTTAAGTGTTTTAATGTGTTATGTTATATATTCATTGGAAATTCGCTGAGTATGCAGGTTTGCTGCAACGGGGGTATTATATATGTATATATATATATATATGTGTCCGTAAGCACGATAACTCTCGTAAAAAAGGTCCGATCTTAATGAAATTTGGTACAAATGTGTAAAGTACCATTTATTTGAACGAGTTCGAAAACCAGATGAATCGCACCATCCGAAGGGGGGTTTTGTACCCCAAAAATGTGTTTTTTAGGATTTTCACATGTAATTTTAATTTAAATCAAATTTTAATTCATACCATTGAATTCAGCTTTAAAAAACAAACAATTTGGTATTTTGATCATTGCTCTACGTCAATCGGTTACCGAGATATTGAAAGTGCTAAACACAGTACGTTGTCTAATGTTATTCTTATGGAGAAAAAGAAAAATTGTATATCTCGCTTATTTATGAACATAAACTGGCGAAATTTGGTATATGGATTGATCTGGTTGTGGTTTATAGTTGTTTGCACAAAAAAACAATTTTTCGCCTATGGTTCCTGTAGCAGCAAACCTAGGTTCTTGGTCCCCATGTTATTCTTATGGAAAATACTTAAAATGTTATATATGAATGTTATGTGTATTTATGAATGTATATGGATGAAACTTGGTATGTGACTTCACTAAGATGAGTTCTATTGATATTTCCATAAAAACTCATTATTTTGTGTGCCTTGTTGCAGCAAACCTGCGTACTCATCTCCAATGTTATTCTTATGGAGAATAATTAATATTTTAAATATCGCTTGTTTGTGAGTACATTTCTTATGAATCTTGTTAAGTGTTTTAATGTGTTATGTTATATATTCATTGGAAATTCGCTGAGTATGCAGGTTTGCTGCGACGGGGGTATTATTTGTAACCAAGGGAAAAAGTTGGTTTTTGAGGAGCTTATAGGAAAGTAATTTAAATGTAAATTAGTAATATTCCTTATTAAAGTATGTTTATTTAATTAGCCAATTCTTTAAAATTGTAATTCTCGTCCAGAGTGGGTTGTGAATACATTTTAGTATTGCCAATTTATATTGGTTATATCTGATCAAAACTCATTGAAATCCAATTTTTAAGATTCAACCTTATGTTACTGGTACTAATAAAGAAGAGAACTCATGAAAATACCCAATATTTTAACCCTTTTTACCGAATAAATAATTCGCTTGATAAGGAATACAGAGTCTTTAGTAGTTTTCTTTCAGAAAAGTAAATGGAAGAATGGGTGTGGAATGAATTATTTAAGATTAAAGAATAAAAGAGATATAGATCTTAGTTGTTCAATTATCCTACCAAGAATTTTCGGGGCCTTGTACTCAAGAGAGACATTAAGCTCATAGCTTTTAATGCTTCACAATGAAGATAACGGTAATCAAGAGCATGTTTTCGCGTTAATTGTTTGTTCAGCAAATATTAATCTTGCTAGTATAAAAGGAGTTGTATAAGGTGAATTCACAAAATTTGCTCACTTTTGGATGAACCATGTTCATTTTCTTCATCATACTTTTGTGCAGCGGGTTTGTTCAGTTTACCAAAGCTGAAGAGGTATGTAGAACATATGCATATAGGTTATTTTCATAATTTTGCAATATGATTGCGATATAAAAAAAAGGTTCTATTTTGTCCATTTTACAAAATGAAAGAAAGATAGGACACAGAATCTCTGACGATCAGCTTTGACTGTATTCTTAAAGAAGACACAGTGGCGTAGCTTTCATAAATACGTTAGTTTTTTATTCTTTAATTTTATTTATTTATTTATTAGCATGATACGTGTTGTTGCAACTAAGCAGGATAAATAAAATACGTCTTACAACACTATAAAGTATATTTACACTTACACTGTACTTACATACACATTTACTGTACTGTACATACTTACATTTGAAAATTAATTTAATTTTCAAATTAAATATAAAACTTTATAATTTTTATTTTAAGTTTTAAAATTGTTCTTTTTATGTGTAATGAATACCTGCTTGATGAACTATATGTTTGAAGTTGATATTATTATTTAAAGTTTTATTTTACAATGAAAAAATTATTGACATTTATATCATTAATATTTAATATTACAAAAAAGGGATTTGTTACAGATTGGGAGAAAACCTGCTTTTGATTTTTCTTCAGCACCACCCAGACATGTTTTCCTCAAGGATATCCATTCAAAGTTTCATGCAGGTAACAAATTTAGGTTTTTAAACAATTAAAATACTACAACTATCATGCAAAACTTGTTTACAATAGTTTTCCCATTACTGTATTTTTGTTTATTAAAAAAGCTAAGAATTGTGAGACGTTGCCTCGTTATCAGATCCACGAGTCTGAACTTGGTTTGAGGAAAGTCAAGTCAGTTTATTGTTCAGTAGTGTTAACACCATTATCATATTTTCATGTAAATTTTCACCTTAATCTAGTTTACGCCCTTTAATCCTTAAACATGGTTTGCTGTAAATGATATACCATTAACCCTTTCAGTGCTATGGACCGTTATATCGTCTTTTGAATCTGTTATCAATAAACACTGTTACAACTTCATAAGCGATTGTACCATTAGGCGCTTAGTCTGCAGTCTGAGTCTGACATGTGGTGAAGCCTGGTAGACACAAACTGAACTACCTCGTCCCAGTGCCTAGGCTCTAATACCACCTGATCCGCTACAGCTGCTAGTCTGATCAGTGGTCTAAGGTGTTACCTTCCCGGCCGGGGGTAACACTTGGATCGAGGGTTCGAATCCCGTCACAGTCGGTGGTTTTTATGTGCAACTCATGGAGAGTTCACCTGTCTGTGGCAGAGTTAAAGGGGAGGGCGGACCTTAAGCAAACGGTTGACGGCTCGGGTCCAAGCTGACAGGATGGGTGGATTCTTTGTGAGTTGCACATCTGATCAGGTGTTTTGCTACTTTTTACCTATCCTTTACTGTGTGTGTCCAGCAGAAGTATGTTTTTATTAATTTTAGATGATCAGGCGTTCAAGACATTTAAAAAATCAACAAAACATCACAGATTCAACTACTCCTTTCAGAAGCTTAGTACTCAAAGGGTTAAAACATATCGGGGTTAATAAGGGTTAGTTACGGTATAAGCAACCGTTCCGTTATAAGCATTATCTATGGCCTGGGTCATTGACCTGTTCAATGAAAATGAAACTACCTCAACCTATGCAAAGTCTTTAACACCTCCCGAACCAAAACAACGGTTTGCCGATCATCTAATCTCAGCAACATAAAGGCCAGTAATATACAGAATAGAATGGAAACTTTTAAGGCCAGTGGGGTGGTGACCTTTGTTCGACTTGGAATACATTAAAGGGGTATAAGCATCTTAACTATTGATTAATCGTTTAAAGTGTAGGTGTATTTCCAGGCCGCACTTCATTGAAGATCGTCAACGGACAGACGGCGGCGCGGGGACAGTTCTGCTACCAGGCGTTTATGGAGTTCACTGACGGCCTGTACATCTGGCCCTGCGGAGGTTCTCTAGTCACCTCTCAGCTAATACTGACGGCGGCTCACTGTGTCCAAGGGTAGGCCATCCAACGCTAGTTCGATTGCTCCAGTAGAATGTACATCTGATTTGAAAAATATTTTTGCTAAAGGGTAAACCATTTTTTTTGTACTGTTTGATTACCGGTATGTCTTGTAATGCCATCTTGGAACAATGTGAAGGTTAAGGAATTTTATGATTCTTGGTTAGACAATAGAAAAGTATGAGCCCATACATGGTACCTGTATGTATATAATAAAATTATAGTTTTAAAAAATATGTAAGGGAAAAATAATTGATTTTATTTATTTATTTTACATACTTCAATATTAAAATTATGGTCAATTTTTGCCGAACTGGCGACCCAAGCTTGCCAAAAGATGCAAGTACACATCGCAGTATGCAGGTATGCCAACCGCAGTGCTGCAACTGCGAAATTTAAAAACAGAACTTACTTTAAAAACACACCTCGTACTTTTACCTAACCCATTTCTTCAGAAGCTACTATAAACTCTAAAAGTTTATTTTTAAAAATGGTTTACTGCTTTATCTACTTAAATTTATGATATAAATAATGTTTCAGAGCAAAGTCAGCCACAGTTTACCTAGGAGCCGTGGACTTGAGTCGGGACGAGCCTGGCCGACGAGTCATTAAGGTTTCTTCGTCTGATATGCGGCTTCACGAGAATTACGACTCTAGCTATTACTACAATGACATTGGTGTGGTCAAGCTGCCTGAAGCAGTGGAACTAAATAGTTAAGTTGCTGAATGTTTTGAAAACCTTAGTAAATTTATAATGCCGTATCTTATTTTGAAATTTGTTGTTCTAAAATTGTATTTCATTGTATTAATTTATTAGTAGCATATTAATTGCAAACTCAAACTCAGGTAATCTTTGCTGCCAATAACCAAAGGGAGTATGAATTATGTGATTTAGAAATGCCAATTTTGACTTTGATCTATAATTTTTAAGTTATATTTAGTCCATTCATATACAAATCACTAATGGGGCATCTGATGTTATTTCATCCTCTGTATAGTTTTCACCACAGAATGCAGCACACAGTACATTCTTCTCTCAACAAACAACTTTTAAAAATGAGCTCAATATTTCTCAGTGTCACTGGAATAGTCATAACTAGTATCACTTTAATAAAACAAACTATCTTTGGACACAAAAAATGAAGCTGTCACAGTATTGGCAAGTATTTTCGCTTCCCATTGTGACCTATTTCCCTTTCACCTTGGTTCCTCCTTGTCTCTTCTGGGGGCTTGACTCCCAGTTGAACCTGGATACCCAGTCTAGTCCAAGTAGTGATTCCTTGCATGTCTGCCTGGGACGGGTGCCTGAGAGGAAGGGCCCTTACCCAACGGCCTCCGGTCTGCCAGGCTGGGGGACGAACCGTCTTGGGGCCCCCCGACCTTTGAGAGGTTGGAGGCTCTGTGTGACGGCGGTACCTGTCTCATAACCTTGGGGGGCATTGGGTTAGAGGGCGAATCGTGCTGCGGTTCTGTCACCCATAGAGCCCGGGAGCTAGGTAAGGTTCTCTCTTCCTTTCTGGAGCAAGGCAGACTAAACCTGCCATACCACCTTTCCCGTCCCTGAAAATCCCCTCTTGTCAGTGGCTGCATAATATTCCAAAATAAGACATGCCCAACTGGCTATGCTGGGACCTCCTAATACTCCCAAACAAACAGCATACTTTGGGTATAAATGCTTATTAACGCAGTGGTGTGGATAGACCTTTGTCAAGGGGGGGGGATATCTCATTAGGGAAAACAAAAGAAAGAAAGAATTTATTTCTCAAATTATACACATTACAAATTAGCATATACAGTAGAAATCCAATTATCCGAAACCCCAATTATCCAAATATCCAATTATCTGAATCGATTTTGAGTGAAATAATATAAATATAAAAATCAAGAAAATAACAGCGGGAGCGCGTGTAGCGATAATGCGCCGTGAGCGCTAAAATAAAAGCCTGCGCTGTTGCCTTCCGGACGATATTTTCGCAGGGAACAATGAGTCATACCCCCTTCCCGCCCTGCTCATCATCAGTCACTACTGTTCTTTCACCGAAATTATCGTTCGAAATGAGTACAAAACGTAAACGTGTTGTCCTTTCGCTAAGTGATAAACTCACTTTGCTCGAGATGTTCAAGTGAAATAACCAACATTGAACAGTGAAATACATACAGTATGTAGACCTATTGAAAAGAGCAACTGTATATACTGTATTCAATTTAACTCCTGTAATTTAATTTTTATGACGTATATTCTTGATACAGTTCGCTCACTTTCTGTTCACTACATTTATAATAACTTTGTCGATAAAATTCTGATTTTTTATGTATGGCGATGTTTTTTGCTTAGTTCCCGAGGTATACCTGATTATCCGAATTTCTGCATATCCGAATTGGCCCGATCCCCAATTAATTCGGATAATTGGAGTTCTACTGTATATACATAAATTTACAAAAGGAATATAACAATGATTGTCACGTTTTACTATAAGATACCAAGCTGATATTTTTTGTGTATAACAGAGAAATATCAAATTCCTCCTGTTTGGAGGCTTTATTAAAACTTAACAATTCATTACATATCTAGATGGCAGCTATAACTAACTATTTCTAACTTTAATCGTCACAAGAATAACAAATATAATAAACTAAGTGTTTTATAAAATAAATGAATTAACAACTTATCTTCCAAAAAAACAGACAAAACAAAAAAAGACAAACAAAAATAAAAAATTGAGTACAATACATTACAATTAAGCTTCCTTTAATAGGAAATCCTTCTAAAACAATCCATATGCACAATTATATTACTCTACAAATAAATGTAAAAAAACAACTAATGAACTATATATGAATATTCTTACAGCCTGTGGTGTACATAAATTATGATATAATAATATGAAATAACAAATCTTCAATATCCTGAAATGTAAAAAGCCATACCCTTAGATTTCTAAGAAAAACATTCACATTATTAAATTGTTTATACAGGGAGTCACAAAAATGCGTAGCGTGCTATGCAGAACCGGATTCTACATACAAAAACAAGTCAAAAACGTTAAGTAACATTTTTTTAATTTTAGCTTAGTTTAGCCGTAATCCGCCATTTTGTATTTTTTTGAAAAAATTAATAATTCAAAAACGCTTGGAGATATTTGTACGAAACTTGGTATAAACTTTTAAGTTTTATGTTCTTAAAATTTTACAAAAATATTTGTTGTCAAACTTATCAAATTTCAAAATATGGCGGCCATTCAAATATTTCAAAGTCAAATTTCATGAAAACTAGCCGCTAAAACAAAATTGTACAAGGCATCGAATTTAAAGCTCTTTTTAATCCAAATCCAATGGTCCTTTGATTGTAAAAATCGATTAATAAATAAACAAGTTATAGTAATTTTTAATAATTAATTTCAAAATGGTGGCCATTTAAAAAATTTAAAAGTCAAATTCCATGAAAACTAGCAACTAAACAAAATTTTGCAAGACATCGAATTTGAAGCACATGTAATTAGGTGGTCAAGTACAGTGGGAAATTTGACTTAGAAATTTTTTAATAGCTGCCATTTTGAAATTTATTATTAAAAACTAACATAACTAGTTTATTTATTAATCGATTTTTACAATCAAAGTGTCATTGGGTATTTATTAAAAAGAACGTTAAATTTGATGTCTTGTAAAATTTTGTTTTAGCAGCTAGTTTTCATGGAATTTGACTTTGAAATCTTTAAATGGCCGCCATTTTGAAATATGATAAATTTGACAAAAAATATTGTTAGGAAATTTTAATAACATAAAACTTAAAGCTTAAACCAAGTTTCGTACAAATATCTCCAAGGGCTTTTGTATTATTAATTATTTTCAAAAAAATACAAAATGGCGGATTACGGCTAAACTAAGTCAAAATCGAAAAATTGTTACTTTACATTTTCGACTTGTTTTTGTATGTAGATACCGGTTCTGCATAGCACGCTACGCATTTTTGTGACACCCTGTATAGTTTGGCAGTTTATTGTAAATCCTAGGTGCTAACAAACTGTAGGTAAAACAAAAAACTGTGATCGTGACTAGCGCGGATACTGGTATAAAAAAATTGAAGACATCATTGACGTGTCCTTTACATTCATAATTATTGATAGGCCTACTCGTTCAAGACCTAAACCATCGATACAAAGTAATCAATATTTTTTTAAATTTTATCTTTGAACGAAAATATATTTACGTTTGCAACTTCATCGTCAAGCAACGATTGCCAATAAGCTAAATCCTTATTTCCCTGTTCACTCTAACCTATATTATTTGTTACTCTTTGGCTTTATTTCGTCAGGAAATATTGTTGACTTTTACATATATTTGTGGTTATAGAACAAAGAAAATCAGTATGAAGATTTTGGCTCCCTGCAAATTAAATTACAAATCTAATATGGCAACCGTAAGTTAAGCACATCACTAAGGCCATCTAGGCGTCAAGGTCAAGGTCAGGTGCTAACTGGCTGCTAGGGGGTGAGGGTAGACTGTTCGGTGACTCACGTCCCACTTGTGGTGTGCATATCCTGTGCGTGCCGTGTGCAGGTGCAGTTTATCTGCTACTATATGTTGTATGCGAACTAACAATATTCTTAATTTATAAACAAGATATTTTGGAGATACTGCACACATATATTTTATTTTGTTTTTCAGTAACAGCATTTATTTTTAATCAAAAGGCATAAGCTTAATCTAAGGAGTATATCAATTTTAATTTTTCCAAGTTACAAGGGGGGATATATCCCCTGATCCCCCCGTACCTACGCCACTGTATTAACGTAGTTTGACTGTTTGCAGGAGTCATATGTACCGTAAAGCTCCCCAGCTGCTCTGCACAGCTGACCGCCGACTCTGATAACAAGAACAACTACACAGTCGCTGGCTGGGGAAAGACTTCAGATAGTGATGGTAAGTTAACAAGTTGTATCAAATGCTCTCAAAATAGGTTTTAGCATAGATTAAGCATACTAAGGAGTATGCTTAATCTATGCTTTTAGGTAGTAAATGAAGGTGTGTACAGTAATTAATGGAACTATTTATTTACTAACAGCCATAGTGACCAGTTTGAGTTTGTTACATTCAAACCCTTAAATGACCTTGGTGCACAAAGCTATTTTCTCATTTTTAAAACCTATTTTCACTGGCTTAAAAAAGATGATAGAATAAAGAACTAGATTAAGTAAGTAGGTGTGGACAGGGAGTAGTTTGAGGATATTCCTTGACAAGAGTAATATTCCCAAACCATTTGAAAGCTGAATACGTTGTATTGTAAGTTTTCAAAAATAAAATTGCATTGATACCGTAATACATTTACTGGCAGTACTTACTTATAGTAATAGTATTCTAAATGTTCATTCCTGTTCTTGAAGAGTTATCCTTTAGTTAAGTCTGTTCCATAGTACGAGAAAGTCAATAAGTTGATACACTAAAATAATATCTCTCCGTTGTCTAGAAAAAGAGTCTTCAAAGCTGATGTATGTAACAGTACCTGGAGAACCCCGAAACTCTTGCACCAGCTACTACATAACAGAGATGGACTACGAAGTTATTGAGAGTCAATTTTGTACAAGTGGGTCTGGAGGGAAGAGCATATGCAATGTAAGTGGGACAGTTGTTTATTATCGTAGTACTTAAAAAATGTTGAATAGAATTTCATTTATAAGGGGCCATACGCATATATAACACATTTAAAGGGGGTGGGTACAGGCGTTGCGTTATTGGGGTCTGGGTCAGTTTTGCGTAACTTAACTATACATCATTATAATTTTAGGAATATTGTAAAATGAAAAGGTGACTTCAGTTTTAAGAACCATTTCTATTTTGTGGTCAGTCTCAAACCCTTTCCACCATTGTTTTACTGTATTTTATTATCGGGAGTTGACAGTTGGGCTCCAGCCAATAAAAATGGTTTCATGCTGTCACTATTGCTATTTTGCCAGAGAAAAATATCACTCTGTTGTTAGGCCATCCAGCTGGTGTCAGTTTGGCAATGCAGCATGTCTAGGATTGGCTGAGTCTTGGTTGATAGCCCTGTAAGCCATGACCTCAACTGTTTTCTCTCCTGCTCTCAGGAATAGAGCTTTGTTATTTAGGATTTGTTAGGATGTGTGTAGCATTTGTTTGAATAATTTCTTCTGTTCCTTTAAAGGACGCTTTGTTTTATTATGAACCTTATTATACCCAGTTTCATCCTGAAACACATCACTTGTGTGTCCTTGCATTCTGTGTAACCTTTTGAACCATTTCAAATAAATAAAATCTGTTTGTGCTATTATCTTGTAAATTTAATGACCATATGGAACTTTGACGATGGTGGTGTACTAAGGCCAGATTAGGCTTTTGATGACAACAAAGAGATTTGCCTTTTATATTTCAAGATTTTATTAATTTGTCATACATGGTATAACTGATTTATTTTGTAAAAATAAAAACAATATCCCATTAAAATACAATATCATTTAAAACCTTGCTATGTTATCCATACAATCACAAGAGACGATTTTTAAATATTTAACCTTTAGAATATATTATATACTATCAATACATTACGTAACACAAGAGGAGGAGTTATGGTCAAGCGTTACGATTTGTTATATGGGGAACTGGAATCGTTAATCATGTTTCTGAAAATGAGTCTAAAGTCAATGTTTTCAGGTAAACTGTTCAGGAGGGCCAGGACTTAACATTGTTTGATCGTCGAGAAGTTGCAGGTAGAAAAGCGAAATTTTCTTTGTCTCGAACCCTCTCTTGAATTGTTTTTAATCATGAAAAGGATTGTGTATGTCTAATATCTGTAACTATTCCCAGGGAGACAGTGGCGGCCCGCTAGTACAGCCAGACAGTTCTGGCACTGCCATCCAGCTTGGTATCGTCTCAGGTGGGTTCGAATCATGCGAGCTCAGTGCGCCCAGCGTCTTCACGGATGTACGCTACTTCATGGACTGGTTGTGTCCTCAGTTGTAGCTGCGCCAGTGCTCAATACTTGAATAAACAGGTGTAAAAAAGTCTTGGTTTATTCAACCACCTGCTGTTTTACATGAATTCCTTTTATTTTGACTCTTCTAAAAGCTGTCTTAAACCATTGACTATAAATACTGAAGGAGACATCCCATCTATATGGCCCAGCTGTCCCTATTTTGGTATTAGCCAAAAGTTGAAGTGGACCCAGTTTGGTTGTCACTGACTGAGTGTGCTGCTGTCATTTATTTTAGTTTTTTTTACGTTAACTTGTAAAAAATCTCCACCCTAGAAAGCAAGTGATAATCAACTTATGTTTGCTTCAAGCAGTCCCACACTTCTCACGAACAGGTCTGAACATTCGGCCAAACATTCTCCCGAATGTTCACTGAACATTCCGTCCCATATGTATTCAAAAGTTTGTGCTGCTCCCACTTCTCGCGAATACTCCGAATAATCGGAGTTCGGCCAAATGTTCGGGCGTGTTCGCGAGAAGTGTGGGACAGCCTTTCCTGACACGCCAACTGTTGTATTATCCCCTCCTGAGAGGTTAAGTAATAGATGATAGAAGTATACTCTGTTGGTGATTAGTGTAACTACGTCCTCTTTGAATCCTGGCTTACACAAAATTTGGAACAGCTTTTACTATGGCAATGAGAAGTCTACTTCACTATCTATAGTCAATGCTTAAACTAAAACAAACACGCCAAAGAATTAATTTTATCGGTTAACAAGTTTTGATCTGTGGTTTTCAACAAGAAATGTCTGTAATGACTTTACACCTAATATTTTATACTTCAATCAATACTACAGTGGGCGCTATTTTAACTGGCATGTTTGGGACCACGGTCGTGCCGGATAATAGAATACATCGTTTTAAGGGGAATACTGAAGATAGTTAACTCCATACAATACCTAAATGAATGAAACATATTTTAGATGATAGGTTGTAAAGAAAAACAGAGTCAAAAATACTATAATGTATAATGATTAAACACTGAAAATGGCGTAGACAGTACTGGTATTATTTTAAGTCAGTAGAGGTCTACGAGCGCCTGAACATGAAGCAGAAAAAGCTGAACACGAGTGGCTCGGCAGTAGAAGTAAAGCAGGCACACCACGTCCAAAAGTACGAAGGGCGAGTCACGTGACCTGGATTAAATTCGCTAACCTTACTAAAGCAGTGTTTACCACTATAAACGATCTCAAACATAACTTAAAGCCGTGTTTTATTTTCTAAACGAGCGTTTTCACCTCTTCATTAACAATAAAAGCTTTAAATTCGTAAAAATTAAATGCAAAAGTAATATTTAATTAAACATTTTGTTTAAAATACAATAGTCAATAGTCAATAGTCAAATATCTTTATTCATTCAGAAGTACAGTGTACAACATTTGAACAGTGTCAATATATTACAAGTGATACAATACATTCAAGCCTTTCTAAACATAGATATATATCTTTTACTCTTAGCATGGAAGAGTGAGGTGGAAAAATTCATCCAGTGTGTAAATGGCTGCATCTATCAAATACTCCTTCAGTTGTTTTTTAAATTTTGTGTGATTTTTTTCATTCAAAATATGTTGCGGTATCTTTTTCAAAAATTTGCCTCCCGCATACGATGGCCTTTTCTCATAAAATTGTAATCTATGGTGACTACAAACGGCCTCATTCTTTTTCCTTGTATCATATTGATGAATGGGATGAACAGAAACATTATTTGCCAATTTATTTCTTGCTACTAAAATTGAGTCAAAAATATATTGCCCATATACAGTAAGTATTTTTAACTGTTTAAAATATTCTCTAGCCGAATCATTATGTTTTAGTTTAAGGATTATTCTTATAGCTTTCTTCTGCAATTTTAATATCCTATCGAGATTTTCTTTTTTTGTTGCACCATATAGGCAAATTCCAAAAGAAATATGAGAATGAATATGTGCAAAATAAATATTCTTGAGGGTTATTAAATTGCAATGAAAGGACATTTTTGAAAGAGCATAGATTCCAGAATTTATTTTGGTCAGTACTTTACTTACATGCTCATTCCAATTTAAGTGTTGATCTATTGTTAGTCCTAAAAAATTTGTACTTTCTTTCTGTAAAATGAAATTAGAGTCATACATTATCACTGGTTCATTACCACTTTTATTTTGTGCTGTTTTAAATGTAACAAAATTTGTTTTTTCATGGTTTAGTATTAAATTTTGATTTAATAAATAATTGCCTAAATTCCCAAGTTCTATGAAAGCTGTCAATTCCGTTTGTTCAAGAGTTGGGGATGATATCATTAAACTAGAATCATCAGCATAAAGGCACAGTTTACTGCTCGGTTTACATGTCAGTGTGTTATCTATGTCCTTCAAATAGCATAAGAATAGCAAAGGCCCCAAAATAGACCATGAAGAATCAAACCATTTTACTGAATTTTTGGAGACCCCTAGAGATGATAATTTTTGTAACAGTATAGGATATTTCACACTATCAAAAGCCATGGTTAAGTCCATGAATATTCCTGTTGTATTTTTACCTCTGTCAACAGACTCGATCACTGCCTCTAAAAACGAAACAGCTGCAGAGGTGACTGACCTTCCAGATCTAAACCCATGCTGAATGTCATCTATTAAATTGAATTTTTCAAGGAATGAAGTTAATTGTTGTTGTACTATTTTTTCATAAATTTTTGAAAAGGTTGGTAATAGAGATACAGGTCGATAATTAGCGATACTTTTCCTGTCATCTTTCTTATGTATAGGTACGATTCTTGCTTTTTTCAATTGATCTGGGAATGAACCAGTAATAAAAGAAGAATTGATCAGGTGGCATAAAATCTTACTTATTTCATATTTCACACCTTTCAGGACACTAACAGGTATTTCATCGTACCCACTGGAGTTTTTATTTTTCAGTGAACCTATTATGTTTTCCACCTCATTTTCATTCACTGACTTAAAACTAAACTTGGTCACCAACACATTTGAATTACTGACAGGGTCTGGCTCTATACACTGTACATACATATTTCTATTTGCGTCAATATCTTCCACCTTATTTACAAAGTAATTGTTAAATAAATCTGAAACAATTTTGGGGTCATCAATGGTATTTGTGCCAATAGTCAGAGCAATATCCCTGAACCGATTTTGGTTGT
The DNA here is from genome assembly GCA_963675035.1 of Allygus modestus. Classification (NCBI taxonomy): domain Eukaryota; kingdom Metazoa; phylum Arthropoda; class Insecta; order Hemiptera; family Cicadellidae; genus Allygus; species Allygus modestus. Next base: position 57,910,836 of record OY776114.1, read on the forward strand.
TATTTTTAGAACCAACTTCTGAGTTTATAATTTTCCAAACAGTTTTTTGGATATTAGAGGATTTACTGATTTTGTCCTCATAGTGTTTTGTTTTAGCTTGATTTAATTCTTTCCTAAACAGATTTTTTTCATTTTTTAATATAGTCCTTATTTTATTTACTTTAAATTTTCTAAATTCTTTTGTCATACGTATTAGTTTAGACCTCTTAGATTTTAGTTCTTTAGTTAGCCAATGATTCTTTTTGTTGTTTTTAGTTATAAGGGTTTTTGGAAACGCCATATTAAAATAAAAAATAAATTTTTCATGAAAAGTATCGTATTTTTTTTCAATGGGTGAAAAATATACATCTTCCCAAAGTTCATTTGATAATAAACTGGAGAAGTATTTGATGTTTTCACTAGAGAACTTACGTATTTCTTGCTTCAAGGGCTTCTTTTTAAATGTGTTTAAGTTTACAGGATTTAGTATCAATATTTGGCCATCATGGTCCGACAAACATGTAATTATCCCTTCAATTGTGATATTACATGAGTCTATCTTGTTAATTAGAAAATTGTCAATAGCTGTTTCAGTACTTTCAGTTATTCTTGTCGGAAAATCAACTAGATATTCCATGTTGTGGCTTTTTAAAGTGTCTTTAAGTAATTTGTGTTTATTATCATTTTTTAAAACATCAATGTTTATATCTCCTCCAATTATTATGTTAGTAAACCTTTTGCTATAAAACTCAATCACAACACTCAATCTGTCCAAAAATACTTTTACATCCGAACTTGGGGACCTGTAAATACCGATAACTAAAAACTTAAATTTACCCTCAATATAACTCGAGACGCAAAATTCAAATTGCAATTCCTCCAAGTAACTATCACTTAGAAAAATAGGCACATCCACCTGCTTCGATATAGTGTTTTCCCCAGACAGTAACATAACTCCCCCTTTAACAAACTTTTTTCTACAAAAATAAGAATCAATTTTGTAACTATTTAAATTAAATCGAGATATTTCATTTTCCTTCATATCATGTTCTGAGAGAATAAGTATGTGTGGTTTTAACTCATCTAACGTTGCTTCTAATGAATTTACTCTTGAATTAAGGTGTTGGATATTTTGGTGAAATATTCTGATTGAATTATTGTTTATAGCTACTTTATTGGAGGTGCTGCACTGGCTGTGGAGTTTAAAGAAGCAGGAGGCTGTGATTCATAATTGGTATTCTCTTTTAAACAAAATATTTTGTTAGGTTGAAGCACTGACCTATTCACAGAAACAGAGACTTTTGTATTCATTTCACTGTACACTGCACTGAGGGACACTGCTGGGTTTCCACTGACCGTTGGGTCCACTGCGCTGTAGGGCTGCTGCTGTGGAGGTGAAGACTGCGTCAGATGCTCAGAGTTGTGCGAGTCGTCAGTGCCCATCCCGAGGTTCTTAGGCGAAGGAGATGCCGCCAGAGGAGGAAAATCGACTAACGACTTGATGGATGTCGACTGCTGATTTTCAGTTGAATGTGTGGATGTCTTTAATGGGTTGAAGAACTTTTCATTTTCACGCTGTGACATTTTTGTCTTGAGGAGATTTTCAAGCTGTTCAAGGAATATTTTTCCGGTGAGACCATTTTTCAATATCCTATTTGAATTGCCATTGTGTACGATTAGATTAATTTGAGCCTCTGTATGTTCCTGAAACGAGATTAGGTTGTCAATGAAGTGATCTATAGAGATTTTATCTCGCATACAGCCTAGAGGGGAGCAAACTAAATACTTGAGTCTTTTTTTACAGAAATCGTGTGCTAAGGCTTTGAAAGCCAAATCATAGTCCGTCTTCTCTGGTTTATTGTAATATTTATCCTTTGTTATTAATGTATATACAAAATTTTCATTGTTAATTTCTTGGCATGCAAGATGTTTATTCAGGCATTGAGATGCCAGTGGTTTACCAAAGTTCCTCCTAAACACAGTTGCAATCCCAGCACTCATATTTCTGTCATCAGATAAATCAGCAGAGGCGCAGTGCACAAAAGCAACCTTATTGTCGTGCTTGTGTTGATCAAACATTTGCTGCATGTGCGTTTTGACAATTTCAATTTTAATTGGTTTAAGATTTACAGTTCTTTTCTAGGTCGGAGCTTCATTGATTATCCTATTTTTGTTTTGTACACATTGAATATTCCTCGACTTCACTTGATCCTGTTTGTTTTGGTTCATAAATATTTTTGTTATTGAGTTTGTAATAAGATGGACAAGTTTATTTTTGCCTCTATTGTTTATATGTAGACCATGATTTGTGAAATGGAATCTTTTTAGTTCATCCAAATCAACAATGTACACAGATTTCAGCCGAGCTACTAATTCTCGTATGTAATTATTTACCAACCTAATTTCATCATGAATTGCATCTCCCTCACACAAGTCATTTCTTTTTGGTATTGTAGTTATAAGCACCGTTTTATTTTGACTAAGTTTAACCAATTTTTCTTCTAGGGATGAGTAAACAGATGATAGATCATTTCTTAACGTGTCGTTGGTTTCGCCAATAAGGATGATGATGTCATCTTTTGATTGCTGTGCAGTTTCAGCAACTTGCAGGAGACATGCATTGGGCATCACTGATCCAATAACCAGGAGTTCATTTGGTTTTTTTTTGTCTGATTTTGGGTCCAACCGTTCTACCTTGACTGTCAGAATATAGTGATAGTTTCAGTTTACCATCCCAGCATTCCTTCAACTTCAAAGATGATTCTTTATTTGATTTTCTGATTCTAGGTTTTCTTAAAACATAGTGGTTTGTGTAAGGGAAAGTGTTTTCTTCCTCAATATTATCTGCCAGGGCACAGAATTTATTTGGGGTAGTGAAACTATTTTGTTTTTCCATTGGGTGGTTTTTAAATTTGGTTTTACTGTTTGGTTTTCCAGTTATGCACGTCGTCCATTCTGATTCGGTTGAGCACTCTGGAACTGGTCTGCAGTCATCATGAGTTGTCTCCTTATCTGTTTTTGAACTGTCATCTTTCTTTTGTAACTTACTAATTTTGTTTTTTTCCCCGTTTTGGTTATACATAAGTTGTTTCAACGTGTTTCTGTCTAATTTTAGAAATTGATTATTATGTGTAATCAATGCCAGTTTAGCCCTTTCACTTAAGATTACAGATTCACAATATTTCTCAGGGAGAATTCCCTCAAGCGTTCTAAGAGAAATGGATGGAAGCCCATTTGAGAACTGAGAAGCAATGAGTCCTGCAGTCAGGAGCATGTGAATCCCACAGTCAACCGTATTTGTTTGTTGGGGTGTCCTAACTTTAAGCAGGGTGACACTTGAATAGGGAAAATAAAATATATTGATCTTTTCGGATATCACCCTAGCATGCTCAAAACTACAGTCATTCAGGGAATCAAAATAATAGAAAATCTTCTTTTCCACATCCCACAGCAACAGACTCCAGTGTGTGCCAGAGCCACCAATGTTTTGGACATCAGAGGAGTCGTTGACTGGAATAAACACAAATTTCTTCCTTTTCAGATTTTGGGGTTCGAGGATATCCTTAAAATCATCCATTGTTTTAATTGCTAGAGTAATGACTGGATTAAGGAAATGCAAATCCTGATGTGCAACATTATCATTTAAAATGTCAAAAATTATTCTGATTGTGTCATCCGTGACCCACTTTGACTCCAGCAAAGAGAGAGGAATGTTCTCTTTATTTTCCCGCAAATGTGATGAATCAGATTCGCCACCCTTGACTGTATGTATAAGATGATGAGAGTTGGTTGTTGTTAGAGGACTACTGGAAGCTGAGGGTAGATCCGTAAGTGCTATTGTGGTATTTAAGGTCTGTGAATCGGTGTTATCTATTGTAATTATTGAGGATGTGTTACCTTTGTTAACAAAAGAAGTACTTTTATTTAAACTTTGTTCGACTTCTTTGAAAATAGACACGGTGTGGAAAGATTCAATAAACAACAGCTGATTCACAATGTCCGTCTGTCTACCGTCTGCTATCTCACGGTTGGAGGTCAATGTCGCGGTGATATCAAAGTCATTGTTGCCAGCGAAAAGAAATTCCATTGTTGCTGCCTTCAATGATTAACTCTTATTTTTATGTTTAAAAAAATATATTACGAGAATATAGTTGTTTACAATTCAACCTCTTGTAAATTTAATATCATGTTTCGTCTTATCATTTGGTAAATTTATTTGTCCGTTGTATATTGCAAACAGAGGCATTTCAGACTGTAAAAGCGCCTTTATATTATTTGATGTCATCCGTTCATTCCAGCTTTCATATAGGTAAAAAAATCACCCTACTATGCTTTCAGCTACCCAGTTTCGGCTACCCCATTTAAAATTATTTTTACTATACCAATGTATGTTACTTTGATTTTCTTATATTTATTCGTTATTTTTATAATTTAAAACTTAATTTTACAACTTTAATTGCTTATATCTCGAAAACGGTAAGAGATATCGCAAAAATAACGACATTTTTAAGAGAAAATATAAGAGAACTGTTTATCTACAAGGTCTATACAATGACGTAACTTTCATTCCTATGGGATGCGTTTTGAGCCGGACTTAACTATTGACCTTTGACCGATGCTTAATATCTCCGTTATTATTAAACATAACAATTTGAGATTTGGTATGCGGGTTCTAGTTCACGTTAATATGAAAAAATCCTGGATTAGTGGATAAACCTGCGCGCTGAATGTGATAGTGTGAAGTTTACAAAGTGACCTCGCGTTTGGTTATTTATCGGCGGATTTGTATGACATTTGGTATATATGTTGAGGGTGCTAAATACTATCGACCCACGTGTAGGGATTTTTTAAATACAATTTATCTGAGACTTTAATTTTTTTCTCGATTTGTCTAAAACGCTTGATTTTTCGCTCGAAATTGGCCTTTGACCTCTCAAATGGGCTTGAACGTTACTTATTTCTGCAAATATCAATCAAAACTAAGTTTCATTGAATATTACCCTATATTTAGTATACTTTTTACATATTTAAAAACTGTATTATTTCATCTTGCAAATGGAAAAATATGGTTTTATATGCAAATTGCCGAGAATTGATGTGATATAGGTTGGGCCCCACTTTGAGGCCCGACTTAACCTGAAGCAATTTCAAGGGGGTGGTATCAAAATATATGGTTTTATATGCAAATTGACGCGAATCGATATGAAATATGGTGTGACCCAATTCGGGTTAGACCAGAGTCTGATGTAATTTGAAGAGGAAAAGATATAGAACCTCGCACAAAACGCAACTAACAAAGGGATGAATGAATCGTTCACCCCCTTTTGAATTATCAATATCACTTAAAAATATGTATTATCATCACCAAAAAATAAGAATTTGTAATCAAACTTGTCTTTAAATCAGACCTGCCAATATGTAGTATAAATTATACATGACCGCCAATATGTAGTATAAATTATACATGAATTTGAAATTCATGGCCCGCCAATGTGTAGTATAAATTATTCATCACCTCCAATATGTAGTGTAAATTATACGTGACTGCCAATATGTAGTTTAAATTATACATGAATTTGGGTCTTTTATAGGGTGCTTAAGGTCTTCCACCTATAAATGTATAATGGTCATTGACAACGCACGTTACGCACATCGTCAGGTAGATTGCACCGCACAACGATCGTGGTTACCGAGCGTCGACGATGGTCATTATACCGTGAGGTCCGTGAGTTTCGTACGGACGCACTTTATAACAAATCGTTTGACGCACGTCTAGACACTCATTATTATTATTGATTAAACTTGTAATTCCCAATTATATTTATTAACAGTGAAGTTTTAAAAATATACAAATAAAAAATTTCAAAATCTATATTTAGATATGATGAAAAGAAGTAGTAGTGATAGCGATATAGTCAATACTTTAGTTAAAAAACACAAAATGGCAGATAAAATGTGGCCCGATGAAATGACACACGAAGCAGGTGAGCTTGTTAAAAAAAACAGTTTTATTACTGCTACCGGAAAGAAGTAAAAATAAAATGATACTTTTACCAAAAAGCGATAACACGCCTATATCAGTCGAGGAGGCGAAGAGAGTGGAAAAATTGTATGAGAAATGGTATGAGGATAGTAAGAGAATTCAAAGGGAGCAAGCAGTTTCGCAGAAAACACCCAGTTGAACTACCGGTAAAATTTAAAAATGAAATGATACTTTTGCCAAAACGCGATAACACACCTATATCAGTTGAAGAAGCAAACCGAAGAGATAAATTACAAGACAAGCTAATAGCTGAAGCGAAAGAATATCACACTCGAGAATTCAATGAGAAACGAGAGATCGAAAGGCAACACGAACCAGTTGTCAGTGCGTTGGAAAAACTGACAAATTAATTGAAAAAGAAAGACGAAGAGATAAAAGAACTGCGAAGTAAACAAAAAAGAACCATTTTATTTAGACCGCGTGCAATGAGTACACCCAGTCGTAAAGTCTTTGAAAAAGGTACAATGATACCGGGAAATGATGAAAATTTGCCAGAACAAGACATTTTCGAAAAAGAAACAATGATTCCAGAACAGAATTTACCACAACAAAAGGGCATTTTTGAAGAGGAAACGATAGTAGAGGCCGCTAGCACACCGTTGCCCGACAAGGATGACGATGCTGCGTTTTGATAAATCGATTCAAGCTATCGTTGAAAGAAGCGGTACCGAGGTGAGCACCTTGGCGAGACAATATTTATCTAGAGCTAATGATAGAATATTTGGTCTTGACTATGATATTGGAGAGCGAAAACTTAAGTAGGAAATTCCAGTGTCACTATTTCAAATGATGATATAATTATCGACAAGACGAACCAAAGACATACCGGTCCTCCAGGCCTATGGAGACTTTTAACACAGTCTGGAGATGTCGGGAGTGAACAATATACGAAAAGTGATAGAGATGCTTATAAAACAATTTTAATTGACTCTGGTGCGATATTTCAAAGCAATGATCCTTCATGGGGACGTCCCAAGTCCAGTCAAGGGTAAAAGTGGAAAAAAGTGATTAAAGTGATTAAAAGTGGAAATTAAGTGATGGGAGGAGCTTCGATTGGAAAATTTACGCGGAAAACCAACGAGAAGTGGCTTAAAAAATAGCAGAACACTTGAATTAGTGAGAGCTATGGGATCCGGTTTGCTGGAAGAAACGAACAATCCAGTTGAATATAAATATATAAGACAATATGCGGACCTTATCAAAAGGCTCTATTTCCTACAGACAGAAGAGAGAGCTGGAAATAACAACTTCCATAATGAAAAGTTGGGTATTGCTCAATTTATTTACGATCGACTGGTAGAATTAACAAAATTGCCAAACGGGCACAAGTACATTATACGTTGTATGCTTGCTCTACCGAAACCTTCTGTGAAATACATGATTGATATGAAAAAAGTACAGATCATAACACAACTGAATATGTAAATAGTGTTATTAATTTTATCTGGGACATTCTCAATCATCAGATCGACCTTCCAGATGGTCCGATGTATTTGGTGTGATGTTTGGCATCTTTACCTGAGAAAATAGTAGAAGGATCTGAAATTTTAAACGATATTATCAACAAATTACCCTTTGAAATTCACGCGCCGGGAATGAATTTTCTAGGACCCGGGACGAAACTCCAAGAACGCTTAGCTAGAGGTGATAAAGGTGTAAATCCTCTTGATGAAGCAGCAAAAGAACATGATGTATGGTATAGTAAACACAAAAGAGCAGAGGGTAGATGGAAAGCAGACAAAATACTAGAGGATAAGGCATTTGAACGCGTTATTACACCTGATGCCAGTCTTTACGAGAGACCTTTAGCTTTGGCTACAGGGACAGCGATGTGGGTAAAACAGAAGTTAGGCATGGGGTTACCTGTAACAATGCCAGACAGAGATGATGAGAGTAATGAGGTCACGACAGAAAAGGCGCCTGAGGTCAAACCTTGGTTCCATAGAACTAATTTGGGACTGTCATCAGATAGGAAGAAATATATAGGTGAACATCTCTTATTAGGTCGAAAATAGTGCGTACAAGACTGACTTTTTAAAGGTACAATGTGAATTTATTTTTTTATTCCTATTAACAGCAACAATGGGATTATGTAACGCTGGCAACAATGACACTTTGATATCACCACGACACTGACCTGTGCCCGCAAGCAGATGATAACGACGCGTGCTGCGAGATAGCAGGCCTGAGATGGAAAGTATTATTGAATTACAACTATAAAATTCAGGTTTAAATTATAAAAATCGAACGATACTATAAGAATAAAACGCAGTTTCGAGACCTTATTAGTTGTTAAGATATTGATGTTACCTTCGAAGACTCTTGTGGCGATCCCGGTTGACAATGCATGGTAAGTTTTGTGTGACGCACGTTGACGACGCATTTTAAGCACGTTAGTATTAATCGTTTAGACGTGATTAGCGAGAATTTCGTCCAGACGTACATCATAAAGCACGTTAGTAATCATCGTCCGGACGTGATTCTTGTGTAGTGTATAACATTTGTATTATAAGATACCTAATGTCGACGCTTGGAAACCACGTTCGTTGTATGGTGCGATCTACCTGACGATGTGGGTGACGTGCGTTGTCAATGACCATTATACATTTGTAGGTGAAAGACCTTAAGCACCCTATAAAAGACCCAAATTCATGTATAATTTATACTACATATTGGCAGTCATGTATAATTTACACTACATATTGAAGGTCATGAATAATTTATACTACATCTTGGCGGACCATGAATTTCAAATTCATGTATAATTTACACTACATATTGGCGGGTCTGATTTAAAGGCAAGTTTGATTACAAATTCTTATTTTTTGATGATGATAATACATATTTTTAAGTGATATTGACAATTCAAAAGGGGGTGAACAATTCGTTCATCCCTTTGTTAGTTGCGTTTTGTGCGATGTTCTATATCTTTTCCCCTTCAAATTACGTCAGACTCTGGTCTAACCCGAATTGGGTCACACCATATTTCATATCGATTCGCGTCAATTTGCATGTAAAACCATATATATTGATACCACCCCCTTGAAATTGCTTCAGGTTAAGTCGGGCCCCAACCTATATCACATCAATTCTCGGTAATTTGCATATAAAACCATATTTTTCCATTTGCAAGATGAAATAACACAGTTTTTAAATATGTAAAAAGTATACTAAATATAGGGTAATATTCAATGAAACTTAGTTTTGACTGATATTCGCAGAAATAAGCAACGTTTAAGCCCATTTGAGAGGTCAAAGGCCAATTTCAAGCGAAAAATCAAGCGTTTTAGACAAATCGAGAAAAAAATTAAAGTCTCAGATAAATTGTATTTAAAAAATCCCTACACGTGGGTCGATAGTATTTAGCACCCTCAACATATATACCAAATGTCATACAAATCCGCCGATAAATAACCAAACGCGAGGTCACTTTGTAAACTTCACACTATCGCATGCAGCGCGCAGGTTTATCTATTAATCGTGGATTTTCTCATAGTAACGTGAACTAGAAGTCACTGCGAACCCGCATACCAAATCTCAAATCGATATCTTTAATAATAACGGAGATATTAAGTATCGCGCAAAGGTCAATAGTTAAGTCCGGCTCAAAACGCATCCCATAGGAATGAAAGTTACGTCATCGTATAGACCTTGTAGGTAAACAGTTATCTTTTTTTCTCTTTAAAATGTCGTTATTTTTGCGATATCTCTTATCGTTTTCGAGATATAAGCGATTAAAGTTGTACAATTAAGTTTTAAATTATAAAAATAACGAATAAATATAAGAAAATCAAAATAACATACATTGGTATAGTAAAAATAATTTTAAATGGGATAGCCAAAACTGGGTAGCTGAAAGCACAGTGGGGTGATTTTTTTACCTATATGAACGCTGGAATGAACGGATGACATCAAATAATATAAAGGCGCTTTTACAGTCTGAAATGCCTGTTTGTAATATTCAACGGAAAAATAAATTGACCAAATGATAAGACGAAACATGACATTAAATTTACAAGAGGTTGAATTGTAAACAACTATATTCTCGTAATATATTTTTTAAAACATAAAAAATAAGAGTTAATCTTAGAAGGCAGCAACAATAGAATTTCTTTTCGCTGGCAACAATGACTTTGATATCACCGCGACATTGACCTCCAACCGTGAGATAGCAGACAGTAGACAGACGGACATTGTGAATCAGCTGTTGTTTATTGAATCTTTCCACACCAATTGTATTTTAAACAAAATTTTTAATTAAATATCGCTTTTGTATTTATTTTTTTTGAATTTAAAGCTTTTATTGTTCATGAAGAGGTGAAAACGCTTGTTTAGAAAATAAAACACGGCTTTAAGTTAGGTTTGAGATCGTTTATAGTGATAAACACTGCTTTAGTAAGGTTAGCGAATTTAATCCAGGTCACGTGACTTGCCCTTCGTACTTTTGGACATGGTGTGCCTGCTTTACTCCTACTCTCGGCTGATGCCGGTTAGTAGAACATGCCGGTTCATAGAATGTTGGATAATTCAACTGTAACTGCTTGACACAGCAAAATCCGCACAGTAGAAAGAGTGACCCCCCTCACAGCAAACCTGCATACTTAGTGGAATTTCTAATGATGATACATACCTCACTACCACATAAAGCCACTTAAATGTCGTCAAAATATACATTCTACAGCAATAGAATGTACGCGGGGTGTCCCGCTTCCACAGCAATAGAAGCACAGAAGTCTTTGAGGAGTATAAAAACTATATGTAAGCATAGTCCCAGTTCAACGTGTTTGTTTGAGTCATATACTCTATGATTAAAATAACACATTACAGCCTGCATCAATCCTTACTACACTACTAAAACTGTAATGAAACAAAGCAATAGTTTGAGTAATTCTTCACATCTTATTAAGCTATTCCCTGCTGTAAATGTGGAACAAATTAAAAAAATTTCCAAAACTGTAGTTTACTTATAAAAACATTGAAGAAATCATACCCTAAGCGTTATCATTAATTGTTGATTTATGGCTAATTTTACAGAGCAAAAACTTGACTAGTGATTTCAGTGAGCAGAATTTTGATATCACAAATAATAATCGTTCAATAAAATGTACAAATATTAAATGTTTATGATTTTTGCTTTGAGTAACTATTTGTGATATCAAAATTTTGCTCAATGAAATTGCTACATATTTTTTGCTCTTTAACACGTTCGCTGCGGCCCACCAATGGCGGGCGTGCACCGAGCACGGCAGCGAACCAGATTGGCACAGACGAATTCAATTATTTCGGTCTGACGAATCACAAAACAGCGGTTCGGTGATGTGCTGCATTTCCACGAGACTGGACGCAGTTCGCTGAAACCCCCACAGGTAGCAGCACTGCCTGGGTACTAGCCATTTCCCTTGTAATGTCAATAACAGGGAGAATATCCCAGAAATATGGGGCAAAAACTGGTTTTTTGTCCCTTATGAACGGGAATTTTACGGGGAAATTTACTATCAACCTACACCAAAATAAAGCTCGCATTCCTAGCTAAAACTCTGACATAAAATACCCGTCCTCACCACAGTGCTGCCAGCACGAGACCAAATTGAACTTAGCATGTAGACAGAGCGCCATGTGGCGCTCTCAGATCGTGGCGTTGTTCTGTCGAGCGCCATATGGCGCTCGCCGCAGCGAACGTGTTAAAATGAACCAAAAATCAATAATTTAAGAAAATGTGTTGAGGCGGACAGGATTTGAAAATTAACATTGACCTTATAGGAGAAGCAGGTAGACACACAAATGTCATGACTGGGTCTTAGTACTTGAAAATGGTTGCAAAGTGCTCTCTATACTAAAGTACTCACCCACCTCTAAAAATAATAAAATATTTTACAAAATTTAACATTGAAATCTTGCCTTTTGACATTTCCTACGACTAAACATGTCATTTCCATAAAAAATAATTAAATCTGTGGAATGGTCGTCTCAGAATCTCGCCGCATAAAACATAAGATTCTTTTAACACATAACCTAGTGACTTTAGTTGCTCGACTTGTTATGTTTGTACTAAATTAATCATTGATAGACCATTTAGAAATTTCATATAAATCTGCAAAAATGGAATTTTGCAACCATGGCAGCTGTATTAATCCACTGTTTCCACACTGTAAAGGTGTATATATGTGATGTGTTTGTAAATGAATAAAAAACAACTTCTTTTATATACATTTATATTTAGGTACTTTATAATATACCAATAAATATTGTTTTAAATTGACAAAGTATATAGATAATTGTAATGACAAATTAAAATTAATAAACATTTTTCTCCAAAATTGATATAGGCCTAGTCTTGTTATGTTCATGAAAATATAATTAAACTTAAAATTTTGAAGCCTCATTTGTAATACAAAATACACTGCATGATTTGAAATCAGTAGTAAAAACTGTTAGTTTTCTTAATCACATTTTATCACTAGATAATGTCACATGAGAAACATAGGAATAGAAAAAAATCTAAATGGAATAAAATATTTATTCATGGAACATTGTTATATCAATAATATTCCTTATTCACATGATGCTGCCTGACGACCGTCGTTTCACACACTTTGGAATTTCTCTGGGTAATATCTTAGGATAAATAATACACGAGGGGAATTTCACAGATGTCTCGCACGAACCGAACCGCGGTCCGCCAAGAACAGAGTATATCTTGTATATCTACCGATAAAATATCATCAACCCACATTCGATATGGAACTTATATACAAATACCGTTAAAATACCGGTCAGGTCAACTGGCAAAGTCATGACATAGAGGAAACTGCCAAAAAGCAGAGCGCAGGCACCGAGAGCCAAATCTTTATATTGACCGCAGAAATCCCCCTATTACAAAATTACAAATATGTGAATAACTATACAGCAGCTTTGTACACTCGTCATGTGACGCACAAACCGCACCTCTTAACACTGACTCACTCTCTAAAATGTGCTATTTACAAGTTACGGTATACGAAAATTTTACACTTGAGAAACTCAAAATATATAAAAACTTTTCTAAATAAAGAAAAAGAGACTTATAATAATAATAATTAACTACAGCGGACGACACGCAAAGGTGCAGATCGGGAAAGGAGAATTACACCTGGAACAAAAGCGACTTGTTAACAGCTTTTAATTAAATTGATGTAACATTTATTTATTTATTTACAGGATGTCATTACAACTCACTTGGACAGGACATCTGTCCAATAGGAACAATTTAAAAATACTATTCTAACCTCACTAATGTATGTAAATGGATGAAAATAGTTAAGAAATAATGAGTGATTCCAAAATAAGAAAAAAAACAATGTCTGTGTAACAAACTGTGGACCGTTTCTACCAGTAAGGCAAGAAAAATACGAACAATCTAAATTCAATCACAAAATATTGCAGTATTCACTGACTACACACTGATATGGTTGAATGTTTCCTTATCCATTATATCTCATTACTATCATTATCATTGTGCACTGAAATTGTATAATCGATTAAATTTTCTGATTCCCTACAAGTAAGTTCTACGAATTATTAACTTTTTCACTATTGGCATTGACTATACACCTGTAGTAGACAGTAAACACAATGCTAAGATCGGTTAACAAAGAAAGCACCACAATCTATTGGGTGCAGTCGGCAACAGGGGCCATCGCATGTGCTTCCTCCTAGTAGGCATTACGCGAACTACTTGGAATCGCATAGTCAGACCAACAGACAAAGCAGATTGACGCTGGTGAAAGACGGTTACGACGTTGACACTCAATTTTATGATAGGTTTTTTACAGTTATTACAATTTTATTTCACACAATCTTTGTTACTACAGCCTTTGTTAAAATGTATATTTAAAATTTCCGAGCTGCGAGGAAAGCGAGACATAGTTGTTTTATTAGAAAATGAGATTTAAAAAACCCGCCATGGCCGAACTGAGCGCGCCAGGCGGCATGAGCCAGAGTTACATCAGTCACTGCGTACGTTGGTGGCGATTTCTATCCAGTTCTGTCAGAACTACATGGAGAATCCCGCCTCTTTTGTTAACAGAACCGCCAATAACGTTTTCAGTCTACTACAAGTGTATAGTCAATGCCATTGGGTATTTCTAATCAATATCAAGACACATATAGGAACACTTCATAAGAGCAAAAACTCCTGCTATGTACAAAATTTGGTTCCAATACATTGTCAACTGACCAATTTGTACGTCTTCATTTCAAAACTCTACATTAACAAGTTTTTTCCACTTTCTGAAAGTGTGCACTTACACAAAGAGATGACAATGTTAACTTAAAATATAGACCGGGGGGGTCTAACTAAACCCCCCCGGGTTGGGGGTTATGTAACTAAACACCATTTAGTCACATCTCTTGCGTAATCCCATAAGAAGCTGCTTATATAATGTTTGTTCAGTCATCTTTTGATAAAAATCTCCCTGCTTTAGATACTTTATTATCAAATTCCCTATGGATTAGTGAGCTACCAACATGACTTACACAGTGAAGCCCGGGACAAAGATAGAAGTTTCTAACGTAACCCTCTGAACGTTGTTGGGGTTTGTTTAAAACTTCATAATTATACTCATTTTCTATTATGAGTTGGTCAAGTTTGTTGAACAAAACAATAAAAAAAATTGGTTCTTTTTTAGGGCTTTAACCCTAGGAGTGGCGCCATGTTAACGCGTAGTGTGGCGAGCTAAATTTGGCGATTTTGCAGACCTTTTTTTAAAAATCCATATAAATTCAACCGTTAGAGTAAACAAGTTAATTTTATATTCATTTTGTTCAGAAAGAACAGGAGATTCTAGAGATATTAAAATAATAAAGATCTAGACATTTTTTTTTCCGGTAAAGTGAAAAGAATAAGAAAATTTTGATATTTTTTTTTTAAATTTCAAAAGCAGCCAGGGTAAACTTTTTTCCACAGATTTTTTATGGAAAATTCATTATATACATTTTGTAGACAATCTAATTCCCTACATAGAAATATATAACATGTTGGGGAAAGAATTTTTTTATAAGTTTTTTGGGGCATAATGTAATAATAAACGGAAACCCGAAAAATGCGTAAACTGTAGAGTGTTAGTTTGTGATGTAAATAAGTAATGTAATATATATGTATACTAATAATGATATATATATATTTGTATAGCTAATGAAGTAAGGAATCCAAAAAAGTCATAGGTTTATGGTAAAAAATTATTGTCACTTATAAATACATGTAAATAAAATAATGTTTTGGAATTTTTGCGTATTTGGAAAAAAAAAATTTCACAGTTTTTAGTATATAAATTTTTTACCAAATATTTTACCCCCAAACCAATATAACCATGCTGTAGTACATTCAATTACCTACATAAAAATGTATAACACTTAGGGTAAATTATTGTTTTTATATGTGTTATGTAGCACTAAACAGTCGCGGATTTGGCAAATTTCACTAGGCCTATGTAGGAGTAAACACAACACTTTATAAACACTATTTGTCAAACTTCAGTAATATTTATGCATAATATAATGCATAAAGATTTCTGTTATATACACACAAACACTTCACTAACACTAAAACTCCGAAATACTAAATTATTTAGTAATAACTCACGGATAGAAATATCACAACGCACATAAAACGAAACTCAAAATGGCTGATACAAGCTGTTGACAGAACAAATATA
Organism: Allygus modestus; assembly: GCA_963675035.1. Lineage (NCBI taxonomy): Eukaryota > Metazoa > Arthropoda > Insecta > Hemiptera > Cicadellidae > Allygus > Allygus modestus. The sequence continues at coordinate 57,926,550 of OY776114.1, forward strand.
ACACAATGGAACGTTTACTCTATCGAGTGCGGCTACATTCAGTGCTGCCATCGCGCAACACCAAATTATTCGCCATTCTTTCTTCTTTCAAATAAGATATTATATGTCATGCAAATATAACATTACACTGGATATATATTCGATTTTGCATTCCGCCGGTTTACGGCGGTTCAGCATTTTACAGAAGAACAAAAATCATCTGTGTTTATAAAATCATATTATCTGTCAAATCAATATATCGATCTAAAACTCCATACCAAAATGAAATATAACTCCTTGGCTGTGCATTGGTACTACCCGCAACATCGTGCGACGAAAATTACCCGAGGTGGGTAATTTCAAAAAAGTCATGTTTTGACATTTCCCAAGTGTCGGCTGCAAGTATCGTGTCGCGCCCAAAATTCATTTGATTTCTAATCGCGGTGACATTGTTATATACCTGCTACAGGGTTTGTTTATGTAATAAAATGAAAGTTCAGAATATTATCTTTCGCATGATATATATATTATTCACTTTTGAGTTGATTAATAGAGGTTTATTTACGTTGCAAAATATTCGGTCACATTCCGCCGGAAACCGGCGGTCAGCACAGTAGGCGACACAAAATCCCGCCGGAAACCGGCGGAACAGCACTCCTAGGGTTAAATAATATTAGGTTTTTGGGTCCCAAAAAGGTAAAAAAGCTCCGGATGTTAACCCATTGGCTCACAACCCGAGTATACTCGGGATAGCTCTTTTTATTTTTTTATTTAAATTTATTTTATTTTTAATTTTTTTTTTATTTGTTGTTTTCATTTTTTGTTTGTATGTTATTTTTTATGCATATGCCCATACTTGGGGAAACTTACTCAAATTTCGGAAAAATATGATTTTGGAAAATATGTGATATCTAGGCTAAATATAAATATATCACTAACATTTTTTATTTTCATCTAACAAAATAAATACCCTACAAGAACATAATAGTTGTTGGGCTGAAACATAATTTTTTTGTTTTTTACATGTCACTCCTTTTAAAATTAATGTTTTTTTATAAAATCTATATATGTATATATATATATATATATATATATATATATATATATATATATATATATATATTATATATATATATATATATAATATTTACTATACATAAATGTTGTCAAAAGTATTTTCTTCTCGTAGATAATTTATTTCTCAAAAGATTAGTGCAAAAATTAAGTAAATTGAGCAATAATTGTTGCTATAATGACAGTTTTAGTAAAAGTCTACATTTATGTTCTTTTTCTTAGGAAACTGAATGGTTTGTCAGGTGGCAAATTTCAGGTAAGCCAATGGGTTAAATGAATGTATATAAAAAAATCGAACGTAAACATCGTAACATCATTTTCGTCTGTTTACATTCTATTGACACACCTTTGCTCACGACAGCAACTTTCAACAATGACCGGCATTTGCGAGTTTATAGGTTCACGATCGGATCACGAATGATGACGAGATGCCTTTACAGCATTGATAAAGCCGCCTCTACAGACTGGCCGAATGTTTCATCAAGTTACGTAGGACTCGGCGGGTAATGTAATAATGTACATAAACATCGAGAATATAAACTGAATAACAAACTACTACGCATTTACACTTTCACGCTCGTCTTTGCTCGCCTAGACTTGGCCAGTGTATGGAGGCGGTATAAACGTTAACAAAAACCTACAACCAAATTTGTATGACAAGTATGTATGAAATGTATTTGAGATAGCTTTACAATTTAAATTAACTAGGAAATTACCTAACATAACTAGTGAATATGGGGAAAATTGAATAAAATGTATCTATGTGAAATTATTACAAATACAAACAACAAAATCTTATAGATGAAATAAGCCTACATAACTAAATTAACATAAAGGGAATTACAGTAGAACCTCGATAACACGACTCTCAAGGGGATCTCTAAAATAGTCTTCTTATCGAGGTGCACTTGTAATTGAGGGTCGTGCTATCAAGGTTGTTTTCACAACAAGACGTGCTATCGAGGTCACAGACTTTTTGCTATACCAAGCACATTTTTTATTAAACATTTCTGATTTTGTTTTAACCAGAAAATTACTGTATAAATTAGTCATAAATAAAAGAACACACGTACAAGTAAAACAAACTTCTTTTTGATTGCCATATAACAATACAATTACAGTAATTAAAACAAGTATTAACATTGATTGAAAAACAATAGGCCTAGTAAAGTTTATAATTAGGCTGTAATATTCATTTTAGAAAATCAATGTTACCTTAAATTGTTTATTGTTGGCCTACTACTGTGATAAGTTTTCTTATTCAATAAAATACTATGCAGAACTTACGGCAGTAAGGAAAAAATCAACCGACTCCGTTCACTTAGAGTCACTATAGAGTTAATAAGCTCAAAATACAGTACCTTAACCTATTGTGAAATACTGAACTGACCCGTGATAGATAAGGAAAGGCCGGTAGGGGAGGGAAGATAGGGAAGCAGGGGTTTTCCGGTTGAGACCTGAGCCCAAGACGTTGTTGTTTACTTCAAAACATCCTAACCGTGGGAACATCCTAACTTCTAACCGTGGGAACTATGCGTGAGAAAGGTTGAGTCGTGCTATAAAGGTTCCGTAACGCAAAACGGCGCGCTATTGAGGTTAGTCGTGAAATAAAGGTTCGCCTACCCAAAAAATCGTGTTAGTGAGGTGGGAGTCGTGCTATTGAGGTTCAGTTATTTGAAAAGACGCGCTATAGAGGTTTATTTATTAGTAATATGAAATGACAAAAAGACGTGCTATCGAGGTATTTATTTGAAAATGAGTCGTGTTATAGAGGTATTTATAACATTGAGTGTTATGAGAGATTCACGGGGATTAGAAAATCAGACTCATTATCGAGGTTTTCGTCTTATCGAGGGTCGCCTTAGCGAGTTTCTACTGTATTACTGTTGGGGTTATATATATATATATATATATACAGTAGTCTCCGTTATCCGACATTCCGTGTTATCCGACCGTCCCCGTACACGATCGATCAATTTTCGCGCAGAAAAAATCAAATTTTTTAACATTGTTTTTATAATTTTCCCTGTTTTCCGACCGTCCCCGTGCACAATCAAACAATCAAATTCCATGCGCTTAGAAAAAAATCTAAATACTTTTCATTGTTTTTATTATTTTCCGTGTTATCCGACCTTGCCGCGGCCGGTTTAGGTCGGATAATCGAGACTCTACTGTATTTATATATATACTGGGCTCTATTTCTTTATTTACGTGATTTAACATATTGTTAGTAGGCCTATATAAATATTTATGAACTATTACAAAATTATAATCAAAAGCTTACCCAAATACATTTTTGTCTGCTAGTATGTTTTTCCTTTTTTATGTATTTGTTCTGTTTGGTTTCCGAATACACTTAGGCTATGATAAATTGTGGCTATTTTATTACCGCGTACCGTACCGATTTTGTACCGAGACCCGAGGTACAAAAATATTTACCGTACCGAACCGGTCCGACCTTAAATTTCTGGTACCGCAGACCCCTAAAAAATATTATAAAATAAATATAATAAATAAACATATAAAGTGACTGAACACGGTAGATTGTTTTTAGGGATTAAATATTGGAAAAGGCTGTTTCCCATATTTTGGTGTTGTTTTATCATCCCCAGTACCCCCAAACCTAGTTTCACTTACGACTGGACCTCCTCCTAACCTTATGAGACACAACATTGTTCTCCCAACATTGCAGATAAATAAAACCAGGGGCATCAGAACAGTCAACAAATAAAAAAATTTTCAAATTTCAAAATAATTATCAAAAATATTTGTTTCAAGAAATTATTTGATTTTGAAAGTTTATTTTTACAGAAATTTCCTCATTTCATGTCACCATGCAAACTTGTTAGATACTTTGGATTATATGAAGATAATGTAGGCCTAGCTTATGTTAAGTCAGACTATCAGCATTAAATTTTTTTGATCAGTAATTACGTCAATGTAAATTTGATTTAGGGTCACACTTGTGGAAAAAGCAAATTATTTGTATTATACATTTACAAATTGATTTCGATGACAAATATAACCTAATACTTTACCTTTTTCTGTGGGTTCCGATTGTTAGAGCCAGCTGGTTTTGTCTTAGACCTCGCTGGCTGGGGGATTATCGTGATTTCATCGTTGATCTTGAGTGGTTTCAGCATATCCCCCTGCAATCAAACAAATTATCAGAAAAAATCACCAAGCCAGAAGTGAATGCAAACGTCTTGGTGGTTAGATAGTGACCATTAGTTAGAGATCTTTCAAATAGTACTGTAAGTAAGGTACAATAAGCAAGGTATGCAGTCTATTAATCAACAGATAATTCAAAGTAAGTTATAGCTGAGGGTTAACATTTTAGTGTCACCCTCATAAATGAGGGTGACATGCGAAAATATCAAATACAGAGGTACAAGGTCAAATCAAACAAGTTAAAATTTAAATGTTATCAATGTCTCTGAAATTTGTGCTGAAACCTCAGATGAGCCCTAACCCACATACTATAATATGAGTGACAAAGACAAATATCTAGGAAAGGTATCACTATCACAAAGTATAAGCTACAGTAGCTCATACTTTTTTTAAATCAGAACAAAACTGGAAGCACTTCTATTTGGTAGTTACAGCAATGGGCTTACAAATTGGGCGACATAATAGAAAAAATGCATATCTTTGGACAAAATGTTGCCAAACAAAAAAACTAAGAATATTTTGTTCTGTCATTAATTAAGCTACAGTCCCAATTATCCGGGGTAATGACCGGTTGGAGGGTCACGGATAACTAAAAACCACGGTTAAAACAAAGGGATTCAATAAATTGAATATAACGAATATAATAAAGGTTTATCAACATTTGTATACTACAATATTATGTTTTAATTTAATTTAAGATATATTTATGTAAATTAAATACTTTTGAAAATCTTTAAATTCTGATAACATTTACAAACAATTAAGATAATAATAGTTAATGCTAGCAATGGTTGATAGCAGTAAATACTATCCAAAACGCCGAAAGATATTTAATAGGTTAAAAATCCGTAAACACCGAACAGTATTCTACTTAATTCCGCACTGGGAGAAAAACCCCATGAGGGTGAACAGCGGCGGGAAGGGTGATTGTTTTGAGATGTTTCTATTTTTAGACGTCCGCTTCCGACCATCCGTCGTTTTGCCCAGCCAGGTACAGTGGCTAGAGCAGTGTCAAGGTCCTCATCACGCGCCCACGGCTCATTAGCGAGATGACAGGCTCATTAGCGAGATTACAGACTCTCAGATTATGTTGTGTTTACTAAACTGTTTGTATAGTATTTATTATGATAAACAAAGTACCTAAATTAAATACGATTCTGGAGATAATTTAGCAAAATAAATTGTTATTATTGCTCTATTTATATTTAGAAGGGGATAAATCAAAATAAACATTTCGTGACCCCGGTTAAACCGCAACCCGGTTAACCATCTCCCGGATAATCGGGAGTTGACTGTATTTTTGTTTGTAATTCAAAGTGGTCGTATCTCCTATTCGACCATGTCCAATGCTAAAGTAGCATTGTAGCATGACCCCACTATACCACAGGCTGCAATGTCGTCACAGAACCATTTCCAACTAGAGTGGTGGCAATGCTTGCGTTTAAAGCCATTTTCAGCGATACGCTCCCATAAAACCAATCTTGTCCCTCACATGGTTTGACTAACATACAAGTATTTAATATCATTAATCTGTATGAACTGACAATCATACCGGTGTAAATATTTTGTGGAATTTCACAACACAAAATATTTTGTCAACATTATAAACATGTCGCTATGCCTATTGCTAGTTATTTAGTAGCACACAAATAAACTTAAAATTTCAAAAGTAATTCCAGTTTTCAAAAAAGAAAATAAGACAAATCCTACATGCTACAGGCCAGTATCACTGCTCCCTGTATTTTCAAAAAATTTGGAAAAAGTAGTTTATATTCAATTATTAAATTATGTAGAAACATACCAGTTCCTAGACAAGCAACAACATGGATTTAGGTTAGGCAAATCAACTATTACAGCAAGTGTACATTTTATTGAATCAATCATAAACTCAGTAGAAATAGGCCTAAAGGAGAAAAGGTAATAAACATATTTTTAAAATTCTTTGAAAACAGTTTATTTTGCATTAATTCACTCGCATCTAGCTTATGGTAAAAGCGTTTATGGTGCACAACAAAAAAGAATTTAGACAAAATCTTGTTACTTCAAAAAAAGGCTTTGAGAATTATTTTAAGCTTAAACGATTAGTTTCAGTAAAACAGAATTTTTTAGATCTTGAGATATTAATAGTTTATGGGTAATATACATTTGAAACCATAATGTATGTAAAAAAATGTAAACCCCATTTTACACACTAAAAATCATCAATATAATAAAAATTGCACAGAGAGGTGAAGAACCACAATTTAAAATTTTGTAAAAAGAAAACTCATTTTTAGGCAGTAAATTTTCGTTTAATATACCAAGAACATTTTTACTTGAAAAAGATCTAATAAAATTTAGAGATCAGTTAAAAGAGCATATTTTGCAGCTTTCCTTACATTCTTTTGATGAATTTTGGGAAATTAGAGCCAATATAAATTTATTGCTATTATTTGACTATTGTATAGTAATTTATTATTGGTTAGTAACTTAATGTTTGCTGTAGGGAACACGGGGATCTCTATTCTTTTTCTATGTACCATGTGCATATGTCAAATAAAGAAATATTTATTTGATTTGACATTGAAGCATATTGTAAAAGCCTGCCAATCCGGCATCCGATGGTCCGGAACATTCAGTACTTAATCCGGCATCGGCCAAAGGGTTCTACAAAAAATTGTTGTACACTGTAAGCCTTTTGGGCGCGTTCAACAGAGTTCGGGCGCGATCTATAGAGTTCATGGGCAATCGGCAGGAGTAACTGTTCTGTATGTGTTACAATATAAAACTGTAAATATATTTTCTGGTTGAAATGTTTTGTTTTGTCTTTAAGATTTCTCATCACTACCAAAATCAGAGAAGCACAATAAAACAAGGAATAATGGCACGCTACCCAATAATTTTCTTTTGACTCTCTATTTTTAATGGTATCCCCGCTAATCTCGCAAAAACGACTATTTTTAGACGATGCTCAGTAATTCAGCATTTTCGGTAATCCGGCACTGCTAAAGTCGTGTACGTGCCGGAGTAGCGAGCGTCTACTGAACTAATTTTTTCTCCTGTAAACTTTAGGATAAAAATAAAAAAATTTACAGTTATGATGTATCATAATATTTGTAATTTTAAAAAAAAATGTTTTTGCTTACACAATTTACTTTCATCTGATTATAATGTAAACAGTCCATTCATCTGACCCTGTGCCTGCGAGATTCCCGTGCGGAGATCAGGATACCAGCTAGTTTTTTTTTTTTTTACTTACAACACATCAGGTGTCTACCATATCTTGAAATCCTGGCAAATTGGAAGTATTCAGGAATTTAAAAAAAAACCGCGAGGTCAGGGAGTTTTGATACAATTTTTAATATTGGAAAATTTGTAAGAATATCTTAAATAGTTTTACCTTCCTAGCGTTAGGAATTAAAAGTATGCAAATGTATTTTAAACTGGGTCTATAACTTATCAATCCTACTAATATAAGGTAGGCCTATATATGTGAAAGTTTGAATGGATCGATGGATGGATGTTTCGCCTTAACATAAATCACGCCAAAACTGCTGGGACCTATTAAGCCAACATTTTGCATGAACATAGCTTACATATCCTATTAACATATGGACTTGATGTTTACGGATCTATAATAGTAGAAAATTAATTTGCCAGTTGAGAGCGTGGTTTGTCGGACTATCAACCAAGATTTACCAATAACAGACGTGCTGCATTGCCTAAACTCTACACTAAGTAAAATTCTAGTGATATTTTTCTATGGAAAAATGTCAACAGTGAAAGTGTCAAACATGCTATTGGCTACAGCCCATCTGTCAACTTAAATGTCTGCAATAATAACTTTAGGACTCTACCCCGCAGGCCCTGTAAGTTCCAATGAAAATCTTATGGGAGGATATCGTTTATAAAATTACCCAAAAATATCAAAATATTCTTTAGGGCTCTACCTCACTGGCCTTTAATTTACTTTTGTTTACCTTACACACCGAACATTAAACCGATGGAGGTAAACTTTGTTAAGCAAATAGATTAACGAACAGAATCAAAAAGACCTTCCGGAAGCGCATTAAAAAAATTTTTAACTGTTCAGGCGTTGAAGATATTTAAAAATCAACAAAACATCACGGATTCAACTAGTCCTTTAACACGTGTAGCACTTGGCCTCCACTGACCTGGGAGCTGGTGGAGGGCTGACTGGCGGCGGAAGGCTTCTTGTCCATGACCCGCTTGGCGACCACACTGTGCGCCGAGTAGACGTGGTTCTCAAACTGCTTGTACATGCCGAAGGTCGCGGTGCACACGGTACACTTGTACGAGAGGTGTGCCGGCTTGAGCGACATGTTGTGGTCGCGCGCCACATGGTTCAGCAGCTTCCACTGGTACACCTGCGCCGGACAACAAACACCCTTACAACACTGACTCAACATTTAAACAGGACTAGGATCTTTCCCGTTATACATATACCACTATTAAATTAAGTTAAGTTTTATGCTTTTCCGTTATAAATATGCAACAAATTTAAGAATAGATCACCTTTTTAGGTCGATGAAGATAGCCAATAATCTGCAATATTTTCTCGAATAGATCCTTTCCTTTGGAGTTAGGTTAGGTTATCATAAATAATGACAAAATATTTACCAGACACAGATAATTTACATTTATTTAAGATAAGATAAGATAACCTAACCTAACCTGACCCCGCAGAGGGTTGTCTGGCAGTAAATTTAAATTTATTAATGTCATTACTGTATTAATTACATCATTTATAAATAAAAACTTTGGTCCAGAAACCATTTGGACAACCTATTTCTAAATTCAGTCATACATAGCTCTCGAAAATCGGCAGGAAACTTTAATGGATGTTTCTATAGAGGAGATGAGAATCAAAAAACTATGATACACAGTCATTAACATACTATTGAAGACACAATATTTTGGTAAGACAGTATAATAACTTTAAGCAATCCAGAGGCTAAAATGAATTGGAATTACAATATTTTAGCCTCCTTAACAAAAATCAGACTCGTGAAATCTTCCAAATAATGTTTTGAGTATGAGGTTCCTAAGTGAGGTTTAAATCCAAATGAATCCCCAAAAGTTTGACAGAAGAAGAATTGTTCTGGTCTTCTAAGTTTCTAAGTGAAAAACAAATTCGTTCAGTTTTATCATTAATTGCAGAAAGAAAATTAGCATGAAACCAGTCAGAAGAGTTTTTAATGGCGAAGTCAATCCCTGATTCAGCCTCCCTGTTGACTGTAACACTGAGTTGACTGTACAAGATTTCTTTATTGAAAAATTGACCTTTCAACTGTCAAAGGTCGCAATCGCAATCCAATTCCCCTACGTGTATACTATATTAAGTTGCAATCATGACCCTATTCGTCGTGGTGCGAAACATCGTTATTGTGCGATACATCGGTACTCTAATAATTTTGAATTCAGCGCCATATGATTCTACATGGAATTTGTAATCGAATGATGTATCAGAGTAGTCTTTCGGTGTTTTTTTGCGATGTTTGTAACCAATTACGTCTTTCCATCTTTCTATTGTTGGCGCCATTTATAGTGTCACAGTTGTGGTTTATGCAATTTTTTCGTGAAAAGAATTATTTTAACCCTACAAAAAGCACATATTTTTGAAATTTGTAGATAATTTAGCTCATTTTGGCTCTTTTGAAACTGTAAACTGCATGTTTATTTTTAACCACTATTGTGTGTCTTATGTATTCATTAGCTTTTTAACTGTACTTTTCTTTCTGATCAAAAGAATATAGGTAGGTAGAATCATTGTTTATATATTTTTATAGGTACTAAAAAAACTCATGCAAGACAGTGAAAAAAAACCCTCAGCAGTATGGAGAAATATAATGGGCAGTTGGAGGTAAGATTTTCCATATTGGAGGCTGGTGACTCACCCTGCCGCAGACAGGACACCGGCCGCCGTCCTTGCCCTTGTTGGCCGCCTCCTGCATGCTGCTGGTCACCAGTCCGTGGCTGCCCAGCAGGTGCCGCTCCAGCCCCTGGTCCGTGAAGAACCGGAACTGGCACTTCTGGCAGTTGAGCGGCGGCCGGTTGTAGATCATCTTGGGGTGGATCTTCACCTTGTGTATCCACTGCATGTGGTTCCTCAGTTGCTCCAGGTCCTACAATCACAACCAGCTCAGTAACATTTGCCACACGGAGGAATCATGGAAGAAAATATTTATAAAAACAAAATAATAAACTCGATAATTTTAGCCCATTAAAGTAGTACAGTAGAATCTCACTTATTCAAAATTCAGGGGACAGTCAATTTATTTAGAATTAAAGGAAGTTTGAAATATCGAGAGTTTGAATTATAAAGGTAAATGTAAATGAAATTCAATTTATAGAGGTAAAGACAACAAATGCCAATGAATTCAGATCAGGATGAAACTCAGTATACGCATTAGTTCATGTTACAACAGGCTTGTTTTTTTCGCTTAATTTGAATTTCAAAGGATTACGGTATCACAGTTAGTACTGAAGTGGATCACTCTAAATTTTAAAGGTAAGTTTTGAATTACAGCAACAAAATTTGAATTGTAGAGGCCCGAGTATAAACATATTCAAATTGTAGAGGCTATATTATGCGTTAAAACACTTTTAGTTATCGGTATATATTAGAGATGTTCTGAAGGGAACAGACAAAGTTACTAATTATAGAAGTTTTAAATTAGGTTTGAGTTAGTGAGGTTCTACTGTACATTATTATATTCACGATATCCTGCAATGAACTACGATTTGTGCTACACTCCAGTAGCAACATTTGTGACTAATTTGCGAGCAGCAACAGTTCTCTCCGCTAGGGGTGCGGCCCGACTATTAACCTAAGGCTACTGGTCGTGACAGCAGTGTGGGCTACATTGTAGAAACCCTTGACCAGGTGTTCCTACAAACTTTGAGAGTTCGACTCCCACTCAAGGACAGGTAAAGAACGGAACCAGCATCTGAGTCTACGTCAATGGGTTAGGAAGGCTCGGATAGTTTACCTTGATGTAGCCGTCGCAGATCTCGCAGATGACGAAGGTGGCTTTGCTGGAGCCGGCGGGGCGGCCGGGCTTGTTGGCGGGGGGCGGCGCGGGGGCTGGCGAGGGCGGCTGTGGCTGCTGACGAGGCAGGGGCGTGATGGAGATGCTCGGCTGTTGCAGCAGCTTGGCCGTGGACGAGCCGACCGCTGTCACCGAGGTCTTGCTGGCCACACTGGCCGCCACGTTCTGCTGTGGGGACCACAATGGTATTGTAGAAACGGAGAATAGCAAAACAAAGCTTGAAACTATCTCAGTCTATTATTTCGCAGGGTGGAATAGTAGGCCTATATTTCATCACTAGTGCCAAAAGCGGTGTTTTCCGGCATGCGATCCGTGTTTTTAAAATTTGTTTCAAGTAGGTCTACCGGAAAAACATTTTTCGTATGAGTTATGAACAATATTTCTCACAACACAATGACAACAATAGTGTTCACGATAATCTGATGATTAAATTAATAAGAACAGCTGATTTTGAATATACACACTGCATTTAAATCAATTTATACAGCTGACTAAATATAAGTTGATTTCGAAAGCATTACTAATATTGTTGTTGAAAACCAGCGCTACTGGTGACAGAATAACTAATTACAGTACGGCAAAAATCACCAGCTGCTTTTAGACACTAGCGTGGAAAAGTATCACTTTCAGTACACACAGCTGATATTGAAAACAGCTACTTTCTGCACAGCTTGATGAAAAATTAGTCTTTCATTTCAGACTCATCGCCAACTTCTTTTAATCATTCTTATCGGTCGAGATTATGATTGACAAATGACTTTTCATGGTTCACACTTTTGGTTAATGATTTCCCTGACTTTTCCTGACTCAAGACTCAGAATGTACTATTTTTTTACAATAGGAAATAATTTTTAAAAAATATTTGTTTTTATCACCCTTCACCTTCCCTATATCCGTTCATGCTCTCCTGTTAATTTTTATATGTAAATGTTTAGCGTTTTTTGTCGTCTGATACATTTTTTACCTTACCGGTTTTGGTTCACTTCTTTATTTTATACCATAAAAACTGATCTAACAAAAATCTAATTAGTTTGGATTTTAGCACAGTAGTGCTTTGCGTTTACGTACAAATTTGTCATTGACCTTATAAACCATTTTCCCAACTTTGTACCTGACTTTCCAACATTTTTAAAATGCTTTACCTGACTTTCCCTGGCTCTCCCAGACTTTTCAGAAAGTGTGAACCATGCTTTCATAATTAAGACAGTTATGCTTGTTTCCTGGTATTGTTAAAGTGAGTTCTTTTTGGCTGACTCATAAGGAACTTGAACTAAATGTTCATATTTTTATTATATTCCTACTTTATGTTATTAAGAATATTCTTGTGACAAATCTTTAACTTTTGTCTGTGTTAACTTTTAACCTATTTAATTCTAACACTTCTTATACTTCCATTGTATTACTTATATAATTTTCGGTAAATTTATTTTGTTGTTATTTATAATAGGTTTGACTAATTTAAAAACTATTTTATGCATTATTTGTCTTCTTAGCAAAATTGCTGTTTATTATTAGGAGGTGCTATATTGATTGACTGAGGTAAGAACAAGTACTTGAGTTTGCATGGAAAAAAATAGTTTTTGATGTTGTTGGTTGAGTTATTGTTTCAACTATCACAAATTTAAACTAAAAAAAAAACCAAGTTTGTGATGGCTCCCAAAATATGCAAATCTTAGTGTTAGCCTCCAATGCATACAAATCTTAGCATTAGCTTCAAATATATGCATATATTCAATAATATTTTTCTACCTATGGCAGTTTAACCTTCGAGTGACGCTTTTAAACTTTGGCCTGTTAGACAAGCCTGTGTCTAGATTCACTAAATTTGGAAGCTGAAAATCAATGGAAGTTGAGACATTCGAGTTTCATTCTGAGGCACAAAATATATATTAAAATTCAGTGGAACCTCTGTTAACCGTCACCTTAAGGACCGGGACTGTGACAGATAACTGAATAGATAGATAATAGAAATTTCATTATAATTATAGCTCGTTCAGATGCTTTTGCTGTATGGCGCAAATCCTGACGCTAATAAATCGTAAAATTCTCATTGACGGGCAACAGATAACTGTGAGTGACGGTTGATCGAGGTTTGACTACTAATATATTGATGCTGATCAAAATTTTTGCCTGAAAAAAGTCTTCCCAAAGAGTTTTAAACTAATCAGGTAGTTATAAATTCTCAGGTTTCAGGGGACAGTTAATGATCGAGTAACCCTGCAGTGTTTGATTAGAAACAACTTTACAAATATGCAATTTAAGTAAAAACATTTCTCCAAATGCATAGATAACTCATCAGCTGTGGCGCGAGTCACTTTTTCTACACAACTTTGAGATCAGTGAGCGGCAGCACTCAAGCGGGAGGGCTAATTTACTGTCAGCGTCTCGTGTGTTGTTTTGGTGTACAGTAGACCCCGCTAATCCAAAAACAATTTCTGGACATACAAAAATCGTTATGTTTAGATTAAAAGATTAGGGATGAGTATCGAGAATCGATAAATTTTGGTATCGACCAAAATTTATCGATTCTCGATACCGATACCAGAAAAATCTATTCTCGATACCGATACCAGAAAAATCTATTCTCGATTCTCGATACTGATAACATTGATACCTACGATTTTTTAATACCTATATTTGTTAAAACTATTGTTAAAAACCGTTACAAATGTTTGTTACCATTTTAAATTATTTACTAGTATTTTGTAGTTAATTATCAAAAAAATTGTTTAATGCAGTTTTTTACATAATTTAATGTTAATTTCACTAGTATACTATAGTAATATAGAAAAATAAAACTATTTATTATAAATTCATAATGGGGAAAAACTTGGTTATCTTGCCGCCGACCCAACACTCCCCGTGCCTTTTGGAGCGAGGGTAAGCGGCAGGAGCTTCGCTTCCCGTGCACTTCGTAGCGCGGGTAAACGGCGGGGGTATCGATGGTATCAATATTGACATTGAACGAATGAATCTCGATACCGATACCAATGTCCAAGAATCGGTGGTATCGAGAATCGGTATCGAGAATCGACTCATCCCTATAAAAGATGTAACGAAGAAAATTAATGTATGGAAATTGCATAGACTATGTTTATTAACATCTCTGAAGTAGTGTACAGTACTATAATATAGTGTAAAATAAGATTTTCTAATGTTTTAGACTATTGCCAAAATGTAGGTTCTTCACGGACTTAAATAAAGGAAGGTTGAATATTTTCAAGTGAAGAAGTGGTTTGGATTCTATTGTCACTGTAAACAATAATAAACTAATTGCAAAATTTACCATCGAACGTTAAAGACATTAGTTCATGTAGCTTGTTTTTAAGGTGTAACTCACTTATGTGTGAGCGATATATAACTTCACTCACACGGGTAAATTCAGCGGCTGAGGGACTATGACTTAGATCTATTTTTAGCTCAGCTGAACAATAGACGGATGTTGGGAAAACTATTCACACTAACACAGCGCAACAAATAAATCACAGTACCATACAAACATACATTAGTTGGCGAACAAAGTGTGGTTTAAATTAATTATACAGTTCAACTGTATACAATGCACCTACCTATACACATATTTCAGTTATTTAAATTGATTTTCACAATTAAACTTTTGATTTCCAGAAAATCTTAAAACTCAGTTATCCAAACAGCTCTTAGTCCCACCCGATTGGTTCAGATTAACGGAGTTATAGTGTACTTCCATTTCCGATATCCATTTTTTTTTTGTATACTGTATTGAAGTTTTTGTGAAATGTTATATGTATCTTTTGTGGATCTTCCAATATCAATAGCGTCTTGGACATAGCCATCTGAAGTGTGGCATACAATGAATATGTTAAGCACACATTACACAACAGTAATAAGTTCTTTTAATACTATGAAAAAGTTACAGGATTTTAAAAAAATTTCCCCAACCATCCCTAAAGTAGCTTTCAATTAGGGGTGTGCGAGTACTCGAAACTTCGAGTTTTCGGCCGAGTATTTTAATACTCGAACTCGACTTGAAGTTTTGAAAACTACTCGAAAGTTCGAGCGAGTATTTCCCGCCAATTTCCGAACGATCGGTAACGATTGCGAGCGGCCAAAACGCGTAGTAATGGCCGCAAAAGGCGATCGCATCACGTAAAATAGGCCGAAAATGACGACCGCGAACGATTGCGACAAGCCAAAACGCGTAGTAACGGCCTTAAAAGGAGATCGCATCACATAAAATAGGCCGAAAATGACGACCGCGAACGATTGCGACCGGCCAAAACGCGTAGTAACGGCCGTAATAGGCGTCACATCACGTAAAATAGGCCGAAAATGACGATCGGATCGCGCAATTTCGGCCGTGACTAACGATTTCGTAATTTAATACTGATTATAAGCGATGTTTGGATCAGATGAAATTGGCCAAATGACAACAGGGCCCTGTTTCATCGGCCAGAAACGAATATCTAACCTTGTTTTGTTAGTCAATACGTAATCCAGTTTGATTGTACTGGCCAAAACTTTGTATTGCTACTCATGTATTAGTTAGAAACCATGTTTAGCTTATCAAATCTAGGGTGGTATCCAAATCCCATTACACGATTTTAAACTACCAATTGATGGCAAATATTCGCTCGAAAATACTCAAAACTCGAAAATAATTGGCACAACTCGACTCGATTAAAAAAATCACTACTCGCACACCCCTACTTTCAATTCAAATCAACTGACAGTAAATTTGTTAAAACCTTAAAATAACTGTTAGGATTTTAATCACAAACTTAAATAAGATTATGAACACCACCATTTAAGAGACAGTTAGAAGGTAAAAGCCATTTTAATAGATGTGTTATTATCATTAGGATTTCAGCAGCTTACACTCAAGGTCATGTGTTAAGATTTTTAAAAGTTAAACTTAGAAGTTGACACAGTTAGTTTGTTAGCAACGGCCAGTTGGGGTCGGAAGTTTATTTTTACAGATAAAGGTCACAATAAAGGTAGCGACATCGCTAGGGTGCTAGAAGTTTCATTTCCATTATAATGATAAGAAATACATTCAACAGTACTATCAATAGGTTAATTTCTCATATCAAATTCTTAGATTGCGTAATGTTTGTTTTGCAATTTTTTATTTTAATTTAAATAAAAAGTTGCAAGTAGGGTGCATACAAAACTTGTTGATAACTTTTAGAGAATTTAGGTTAACAAATAAAAAATAACTAATAAGAATAATTAGTTGTTACAACCAAACAGTTCCTCACTAAGAAACAAAGAATAAATCTATCCTTAAAAAAAAAACATAGGGTAAAGCCTGGCTAGGGCTACAGTAGGGACTATATCTTATTGTTGTATGACTCGTAATGTTGTTTCAGGAAACCTCAGTTTATACCCATTATATCCAGATCTAAAAATATCCCAACGTAATGAACGATTAAGAAAATCTTTATTAAGTATTTAAAAGTAAACAAAATCACTGTTCCTTGCTCACAAAGTGCCTGCAAAGTCCACACGATAATCGGCACTAACATGTTCTTGTATTAGCATCAGTTGGTGGTAATTTAAATTTGCTCCTGGCTGATTTCAAGTTTGTTTTGGTTTTTCATATCTTTGACAATAGATTTTTTAAAGCCTAAAGAGTAACACTGTCAAATAAACTTTAAGAGTAGTTTATATTCCCTTCATACCGTACTCATAAAAGTGTGTTTAACTGCTGGTGAAACGTTACAGTATAATCATTTCAACTTTTGCAACAAAAACTAAGATTTTGTAGGTATTTATGTTTGAAAACGATAATCACTCATATTGAAACCTAATATATGCATTTATTCATGACTTTTTAACACGTTCACTGCATTACAGCAAAATTGTATGTGATTAAGGTGGTGCGTTACAAGACCTATGATTGTCGTTTGGTGTGATTACGGCTGTCCGAATACGAGACCTTTGAGATCTCATTGCGCAGACAATATCTTGCGCATCATACCATTGAAACGAACAGAAACAGAGTACTCTGTGTTGTATTTTGTGAACTAGCACACTGTTGCCAACTAGCTTGCTCAGGATTTGAATATGATACATAGTAAGAGGCACCGAGATCTCGTACTGCACATTTATGAGGAAAAACACACCAAAACAAACCACAAATCAATTGAGGTTATTGAAATGACAATAACAAACAACTTTTGGCGCAATGTTGTGAACAGAACATACTCAAGAGCTCCAAGCGGCGGTCTGAGCAACTAAGCTTCGATACGAGATCGGGGTCTCATGTCGTATTAAAGAAATCATTTATTACTTCAATGCGTTGCGAGATCTGTAGATCTCGTTTGATGTCATAATTACCAAACGATCCAGCAATCAACAAGCTTTATGGACGTTTATACCTTATTTCTCTATGTCAATTTGCATAGAGTTATCGACACCTTATCTGAGGGAAGAATATCATATTATGCAGGAGCACCAAAAATGGTACGAGACCTCGGGACCTCGTGACGCAGTGAACGTGTTAACAATACATCAGGAAATTAGAAAAATATTTTCCTGAGAATGAATTGGAATAGTTTTCCTGATAAATTGGGAAAAAACAAAAAACGCTATTCCCTATCCAAAACTAGTTTTTAACAATACAAACTTTTGTAATGGATATAACACGTCAGAAACACTATATAACTAATCACGTTCTACTTTCGTGGTAATTGTACTGCAATTTGTTGAATGCGAAAGCCCATGGACCACCAATAAGGTATTTTTAGCCTTTTTAGCCACATACCGGTTTAGTCAGAATTTTAGCCTTACAAATGAGGACACCTTATTAATCCAGACGAACTGAGGTTATGACCCTCTACCTCCTAGTTCGAAATCATATATGTTTAAATTTAACGTTCAGGGTGTATTACAAAACACTCGCAACCCCAGCGATGTCAAGACCTTTCCCAAGCAGCATTATCTGTACAGAGGGGCAGGAGAGGATGGGTGGTTTGCATGTCGCAGATGTCATGCAGATACCTGAGTATGAGTGGGGAGAGAGAGAGGTGGAGGGCCGATGCTGAGTCCACGGCTGTGATTGGTCACCTGCGCAACACATCACGGTTACCAACCACCAACACTCCATCATCAAATGTGCCTACTGCGAGCCTACATATACTGGGAACAAGAACAGACTCCAGGCCCAAAATACTTCAAGTTTCTACCTGATTCTCGCATAAGCCCAATGTTAACAGTAAGTCGTCCTGCCTCATCAATTGATTGCCCAATTGGATTTGTCAGTTAAAGTCCCAAAACAAAATGTATAAGGGATAGTAATGAAAATAATTTTCTTAAACCAACCCAAAAATTGGTCACTAAATATTTGAACACTTATTTGTGATTTCAACATTTAGATCACAGGAATCATTAAGTATTTTTTTGGTTCTTCAAAATGAGCTGTACATAAACGATTTCAAATGATCCGTTGAGGAAGGTCAGGATTAACAGTAATCATTGTTCTTTTGCAGGTAGAAACTTGAAATATGTCGTGCTTGCAGCCCCCTCCGAAACAACTAGGCCTTTCAAACATATTTTTTTAATGCTAGTGGTTTTTATGGTTTGGACAGTCTAAGAGAAAAATACTAATATACTAATATAAGAGAAAAATACTAATATAAAATGATAAGTCTGGTTTGGGCCTTATCTTGAGAAGCTATTTTTAACCACATGTCTTGTTTAGTGAAAACTAGACTTCCTAATAGAAAGCAAGACAAGTCTCCTAAACCAAATAAAAAAATAATGTCAACCTCATGTTTCACTAAAATTACCACTATATAGCAATAAAACAACAAATATATTACTCTAACCTTGCAAAACTAAAAAAGTGCTACAAAGTAATCACCTGTACCACTTACACCATTGATCCATATCATAGCCTACACTTTGGCAAGTTGACTATATAATCTACCTAAACTACTAGTTGAAAATATAGTATTTAGGCAAATATAATACACAATGACTATTATCTTAAAGCTGTTAACAACAGACCTTTTTATTTCAAAGTTTTTCAGGTTATACAATTCATGTAAAAAGTTCGAGAAGTTGGTTTATCACAAAAAGAATAAGTCAGATTTGCTGAAATTCCTTATAGAGTAATTTAATGAAAATGAGCCAAGCAATGGCATAGTTATGGAAAGGACAATTTTAAACAATATCAAACAGTTAGTTACTAGTCTTATTAAACAATTCCTGTTAAATCAAACTTTCACAACATTAACAGTAGCACTTACAATTAATTCATTATAATAAAATAATACCCCCGTAGCAGCAAACCTGCATACTCAGCGAATTTCCAATGCATATTAATTTATCTTAATACCACATTAAGCCACATACCAAGTTTCATCAATATACATTCATAAATAAAC
Organism: Allygus modestus; assembly: GCA_963675035.1. Classification (NCBI taxonomy): domain Eukaryota; kingdom Metazoa; phylum Arthropoda; class Insecta; order Hemiptera; family Cicadellidae; genus Allygus; species Allygus modestus. The sequence goes on from OY776114.1 coordinate 57,946,198, forward strand.
GATTTATGACATTTTAATTATTCTCCATAAGAATAACATTGCGGCTGAGTATGCAGGTTTGCTGAAATAAGGAACACTAAAAATGGGCTTTTATACAAATATCAATATAACTCAACTAGGTAAAGCCACATACCAAGTTCTATTAATTTATGTTCATAATTAAAGGAGATAACACGTTAATTATTCTCCATAAGAATAACATGGGGCTGAGTATGCAGGTTTGCTGCTACAGGAACTATCGGGCAAAAATGAGTTTTTGTGCACATATCAATAGACCACAATGAAATGAAGCAATATACCAAGTTTCGTCAGGATAAGTAGATAAATAAGCGAGATATACAATTTTTATTATCCTCCATAAGAATAACATTGGACAACGTACTGTGTTTAGCACTTTCAATATCTCAGTAACCAATTCCCGTAGAGCAATGATTAAAACATCAAATTGTGCGTCTTTTTAAGCTGATTCCATTGGAAAACAATACAATTTTACTTTTTCAAAAATTGTATGTAAAAAACTCTAAAAACCCATTTTTGGGGTACAAAACCCCCCCAAAATACCCCTTCGGATAGGTCGATCCGTCTGCTTTTCGAACTTAAAGTCATAAATGCTGCTTTACACGTTTGTACCAAATTTCATAAAAATCGGACCTTTTTTACGAGAGTTATCGCACCCACGGACACACACACACACACACACACACACACACACACATATATATATATATATATATATATATATATATATATACAGTTTCGAACGAATGGTGTTTTTGGGGTCTGGGGACCTTAAAACGAAAAGTTATCATGGTCCCGGGCCTAGGTCTTACCATGCCGACTACGGTAATAGCTTCTTCCCTATAGGGGAAATTCGCTAAAATGATTATTTTAGCCAAAACATAACACAAACCAACATGAGTTGTGTTGATAAACCAAAATACCCCCGTAGCAACAAACCTGCATACTCAGCGAATTTCTAATGCAAATTAATTTATTTTAATACCACATACCAAGTTTCATCAATATACATTCATAAATAAACGATTTATGACATTTTAATTATTCTCCATAAGAATAACATGGCGGCTGAGTATGCAGGTTTGCTGAAATAAGGAACACTAAAAATGGGCTTTTATACAAATATCATTATAACTCAACTAGGTAAAGCCACATACCAAGTTCTATTAATTTATGTTGATAATTAAAGGAGATAACACGTTAATTATTCTCCATAAGAATAACATGGGGCTGAGTATGCAGGTTTGCTGCTACGGGGACTATCGGGCAAAAAATGGATTTTTGTGCAAATATCAATAGACCACAATGAAATGAAGCAATATACCAAGTTTCGTCAGGATATGTTGATAAATAAGCGAGATATACAATTTTTCTTATCCTCTATAAGAATAACATTGGACAACGTACTGTGTTTAGTACTTTCAATATCTCAGTAACCAATTGACGTAGAGCAATGATTAAAACATCAAATTGTGCGTCTTTTTAAGCTGATTCCAATGGGAAAAAATAAAATTTTACTTTTTCAAAAATTCTATGTAAAAAACTCAAAAAACCCATTTTTGGGGTACAAAACCCCCCAAAATACCCCTTCGGATAGGTCGATCCGTCTGGTTTTCGAACTTAAAGTCATAAATGCTGCTTTACACGTTTGTACCAAATTTCATCAAAATCGGACCTTTTTTACGAGAGTTATCGCACCCACGGACACATATATATATATATATATATAGATATATATATATATATATATATAGATATATATCTATATATATATATATATATATACAGTTTCGAACGAATGGTGTTTTTGGGGTCTGGGGACCTCAAAACGAAAAGTTATCATGGTCCAGGGCTTAGGTCTTACCATGCCGACTACGGTAATAGCTTCTTCCCTATAGGGGAAATTCGCTAAAATGCCCTTTATAACATATTTATATTTTATTATAATTTGAAATGAAATAAGATTATCTAAGTTACTATATTTTATTAAAACATATGCACTTCAGAACTTAATTAGAAGAGGAACACAATCATGCCTTTGGATTTTTCACAAAAAGACTGAGGACTACAACACATCAAAAGTCACCTTTTTTAAAGGAAGACATAAACCTGAACCTGCATGCATTTAGAACATGCAATACAATTTAATGGTGAAAATCAGGTGCTTACCATCTGCTGATATAGGGACATTTGGTCCTTCGGAACAGAAAGAAATGGAACAAATAGATTAGGTTTCTATCAGAAATTATGTAAAGAATCTAATTGCTAATGGAAAACTTTAAGTAATGGGCAGTTTGTAGCTATTACTACATTGCAAGCTTGCCTTGCTTTAATTTTTAATATATATAGAAAATAAATTATTAAAAGGCACCTTACTATAATATTATATCCTGTCTACCTTGATGAATAAAAGAATACTTTAACGTAGGAAAAAAGAGAAGGACAAACTTTAAATTATTGTAATGTATAAGAATACCTTAGTTATTGACAAAAATATTAAATTGTGTCGGCATGACTTTTGAACAAATGCAAATAAATTTTAATTTCTGCTTTGAAAAAAGAAGAAGATAAATGTATGAAGGGAGCACACTATTTAATAGCATATTAAAGCAAGAAATGACATTAGTTGATATTGAATGAATATTAGATGAAATGATTTTTTTCTACTGCTGATGCAACACCATATAAACTTAAAAGCAACAGGTAATATCAAGGTAACCAAAGGTCTACTTTGCTCAATTGCTTTCAAAATACCAAAATCTAAACCTACAATGAAGGTACAGTGTAAGAAACCCTGAGATCCCTACAGATGATTTTCATCTGAAAACAGTACGTGTGAAAAGTACATCATCGCCAGATGCGAACTGATCTAAGTGCAGAAACACATCTGTGCTACCTCCTTTATCGAGTGCTAAGGTGTTTGTTTCAATCACACACACACACACACACACACACACACATACCTGATATAGCTGAGTGTTAGCCAGCTGGTACGATGCTGGCAGCAACACTTGCGGCTGCGAGTTGGATCCCGATGGCCGATACAGCATTCCTGCACACCATACAACAGTGTAGGCTCAACATCTATAGTTTTGTTTCATAAGAGTATATTTTAACAAGTTTTCTTAAAAATGAAAATCAACAAAGCTAACACTGTACAACATAAAAAATGGAACAGGTATTACTGTTTAACTTTCTCTTTATTAGAATTATCACTGCATGCAATACTTTATCATATCACTTATTTATTTATTTTATTATTAAATATACCTACTTATTAAAAGTAAACTTTTCTCCAATTTATATTTTTTTAAACTAAACTTGGTAGAGAAAATACTAAATTTGAAATCTCAACCAAACTGTTCTGGAGGGATAAATTATTTAGTAGGGCCGAGTAAAAAGATGAAATAAATGGTACAATGGGAAAGGAGCTTTTTAGGACTTGTATTATAGGAACTTAATTACTGTAAATAATGTAACTAACAAGCTTTTTGTCCATACCCTGCGTATTTTGTTTCTTACTGTGCCTTAAGTCTCTACACTCACACTGCAACTACAATGTCTGATTAGGGGCCATACACATATTCCATAACCAATTTTTTCGTCATTTCAGACCCCCTCTCTCACATAACACATCGTAACCAGCTAACACAGAATAATATAAAGAGGTTAACGCGGGCCTGCCGGTGAAGCAGCCTCTGAGCGCTAGACCCAACTGGCATGGCGGCCGCCGCAGATGAATCACCCTACTGGCGAGCGTGTGGACACTCCTACTCGCTCCGGAGGCGATGTTTGTGTGTTGTTGTTTGTTGATGGCGATGAGTACACGTTTTACCACGTGTTTTATTCTGAATGTCGAATAATTGTGTGGCTTATGGTTCCAGTAATAAAGGGAAGATTGATGGAATAACATATCCTAGGTAAGGTTTATTAACTTTGCATTATTGAAATTCTATGCAGTGAGTTCGCGGTTGTGAGGATTTTGACGTTGTTCAGTTGTTAGAACTCATATTAATATCAGCAACAAGATTACCACTAAGATTAATATTATGAATGATACTTTTCTTTTGGGCAATCTACTCACCTTATTTAATAAACTGGAACATATCCGGTCTTGTCAGGAATGCACACAAAATACACATAAACAAAGTTGACGTCACAAAACTTTAAAAAGTACACTATTTACAAACAACCGAATAGTGTCTTTTTTAAGTTTTGTGACGTCAACTTTGTTTATATGTATTTTGAGTGCATTCCTGACAAGAGCGGATATGTTCCAGTTTATTAAATAAGGTGAGTAGATTGCCTAAAAGAAAAGTATCATTCATATAAAATACCTCACCTAAAACCATGTCTTTCAAGAATAAGATTGATATTGTCGAAGAAATGACACTCTGAGTGTTAAGAAACTGCACTGGAAACTCTGTGTTTCCGTGGGAAGCACTATCTCGATCAAGAGCCCGACCAGAACCATTATTATTTACAAATAAAAGCAATTTGTAAGCAGTACTTTACTGTCAGGTTGTATCATACAGCAACAAATTTCAATGACTCCCTTCATCCAAAAAAAGTTAGGAAAGCTTTGCATAAAGTTATTACTTTCACAGGGCAATAAAGTAAATATGTCAATACATAATTACTTAGGCAGAGAATAATTTGTTAATTGGTTCCCTAACTTATCATATTGCATAATACGATAATTTTTATGATAATGTTAAGCGTTATTTCGTCAAGTTTGTAGCTTAACGCATTTCATTGTAAAATAAATGCATATAAATCCTGATGCTGCGTTTTAATTCCAAGCCCACTAACCTATCAAACGAAAACCAGATGTTATCAAATTTACTAAGTAATTATGTATAGTAAAATTGTAATTTCACAAATTTGCAATTCAATTATCTGTTTTAATCTAAGAAAAAGCATAACAGCCCGCACCCGGCTGTATATGATGATGCATTAGCCCGCGCCCGGCGGGACGCAAGCGTCGAGTTGTAAAATTCGCCTTTTAAGAGGATTAATAAACGAACCATTTGCCGTATCGAAAAACGTTACAGTAATAATTGCAGAGGAACTAATTATCTACATTTTTCTCCCTGGAAATAAGTTTCTACCCCAAAAATAAAAAAATCCTAGCTCACTGACTTTTCATGTTCTAATACCATATTTCCACTTAACTTGTCGTGATTAAAAACTATTCATTTGCGTAAACTAAAATATTTGTATGACGACTTTCTCGAAAAAGAAACAAAATTATTTTTTCTTTAACACGTTGAGTGCGGCGGGCTCGGATGCGAGCCCAAAACAAACTTGAAATGCATTTGGCCAGTGTGAGGTCAGCTCTTGACGGGGAACGTTATATCGTTGCCAGCGTGTAGGTTAGAATGCAAGCTTTAATTTGGTGTAGGTTGGTGTTAAAATTTCCCGTAAAATCCCGTCTGGCACCACATTTTGTCCCAGTTCGGAGGATTTTCTCCCTCCGAGTGAAAATACAAAGGGACTGGCTACGGATCCAGGCAGTGCTGCTATCTGTGGGTGTTTCAGTGAACTACGTCCACTCTCGGTGTAACACAGCACCATCACCGCCGCTTTTTAGCGATTTGTCAGACCGAAATATTTGACTGCCAAATGCGTTCGCTGATTCGCTGGCGGGGCGGGGCTGCGCCGCACTTTGCGAACGCCCGCCAATGGGTTGCCCGCAGTCAACGTGTTAAGCCGGGAGAAAGCCGTCTCAGACCTAGCCAGCTACAACCATACTGTACCATCATCATCGCTCACATCTGCAGGTAATGCCAATTAAAATAAAACAAGTTGAAATTTATAAAGAAAATAATTTAGAAGCTGGAAGTTTAACTCAATTAACGTATTCACGCGTTACAACTCCCAATCCCCACTAAGATTTTTTAATTATCAACCCTAGTTCAACCAACTAATTCTGCAGGAATGGGTTTGTTCAGACCTGTTGTGACGTGCCTGTGACACCCAAGCAGAAAGATCACCTCTTCGGCTCACAACTGGCGGTTTTAACAACACTAATCCAAATCGTTCAAAAAGCTAAAAGTATCGAAAGTAATCTAATCCAATTCTATGCTTGAAACACCCTGTACAGACTCGTGATCTGTATCGGGAGTTAACGTAATTTAAAACGTGCAATACGGCACAAGGTTAAACTACTGATTAATGCCAAGTGCGATACGGCACTGATAATTTGGCTAAAAGAAATATTTACGAATAAAAAAAAGTCCTGCAATTAAACTTAATTAAATATAAGAAACGCAGGTCGTACCTGTAATGACAGTTCGCAGTAGTACCCACTACCCGAGGAAACACTACTCAAATCACCGGTCCGGACAAAACGTAGAGCACGAAAATACCCGACCTGTCCGCACAAAACGTAGAGAACGAATGATCTCCTCGCCGTTACCTTATCACCCACCCCTCTATTCCTCCCCCTCCAAGGGGAAGGGGTAAACAGCTGATCATAATTTCCAGCGGTTTGGAGGAATCAACGACACCGCTAATCAGCTGTCTGGGTGGCGTTTAAAACACAACGCCACAGGTGGCTGTCTGCAACGGCGATTGGGGAGGTTGTGTTTGCTGTTTACAAACATGCGTTTTCAATGTTCATAAAACTCTTGAAACCGTGCTACGTATTATGTAACCGTGTTAGGGGTGATAAATTCGCTTATTGGAGTTTACACTAGTGTTTAGTAAAGTTGTATCCGTCAACCTATTCAACACTAGTGTTCCTCGGGTCACCGGTGAATGCCCAAGGTTGACCTAGCCAAGGGGTTATTTAGTCGACTAGTGCCCTATTGCCGAACCACTAGTTAATTATTTCACCCCCTTTGGTGCTCCATAACTAAAAGTGAAGTGATAGCCAAAGTGAGTTTTGAAGCCTAGGCTATGTTAGTAACAGAATTGCGGCTGTGCTAGGCCTAACCCTACTGGTAAGGACCTACAAGGCTATGCCAGGTAATCTTAACAGTTAATTCTAGGCCTAGTTAGATAGCTTATATTCACTGTGTAGCGAATTTATACCCCCCTAAAATTTTGGCTCGTTACAATTGTACACCTTCAGACACTTCAGTAAATGTAAATTACAACAATGTAAGTTTTATACGAAAATTTATTCGTACAAACGTAGGGAGGCGTATAAACGAGATCGATATAAGCGTGGCAGCGGTCATGTGTTGCCGCATGGCGGGTTGGGCGGGGCAGCGCTTCGCGGTAAAAGTAAAAGAACGCTCGGTTCAACCTGTCTTCCTGGGAAAACTAGATGCGACAGAAAAAAAAAGTTAAATACAAAGTTTAAAGTTCATTTCAATAGCTACAACTTTCGTGCAGACGAAACTCACCTGACCAAAAAATAAAAAAGTAGTAGCCGACTAACTTTTTCATGTCACCAATTAAAATTTAAATGGGATTGGAAAAGTAAAACTACGGGATGTAATAAAAGACGTCTTACAACACTTAAGATATATTTACACTTATACTGATTCACATACAGACGGTAAACATATATAAAAGATCGTACTAGGCTTTTATATATGTGCTTTTATATATAGGCTTTCACATGATCAGCATGATCATGATTTTGATACGAGGCATAGGAGGGACTTGCAATTTAAGATACATCGTTTGTGCCTGTATGAAAGATCTCCTTCCTATGCTGGGATGAAATTTTTCAACAGCCTTCCTCCTGGTTTGAAATCTAAAATTGGTTCAAACAGTTTTAAACGTTCCCTTAAAGAGCATTTGCTTAGCAGAAGCTATTATAGTATAAATGAGTTTGTTTTGTAAAATTGATATATTTTTATAAGAAATGTAGGTATTTCTCTCCTTTAACTGAAATTTGTTTTGTTTTACTCACTTGTATTGGTTTGATTTTGTACGGTACTTGCTTGTCTTGGTTTTTGAATATTGTACAAAAATTAAGTTTTAGTTGTAGTACCATTTGACCATGTCACCAGTTTGTATAGCCTTGCTATGTAAAAAATGTAAAATGTGACAATAAATATAATTTGAATTTGAATATGTTTACCGTCTGTATGTGAATCAGTATAAGTGTAAATATATTTTAAGTGTTGTAAGACGTCTTTTATTACATCCCGTAAGTAATAACAACACGTAATATGCTAATAACAAAGTTGTTAAGTAAAACTTGTTATTTAATATGATATTGTTAATTGTAAATTTTAAATATTGTCTCATCACCAGCTGTTGACATTCTTCTACAGTCTCACAAAATTTCAATTTTTTTGGAAATGCCTAAGGGTTTTAAAACACAGTTTATTTAGCGCGCGTTCGGTCTACTTTTTTAGTCGCTAACCGGTGGTTTTACGTTTCTAGACTCAACTGTCACAGCCCTATATGCAGCTTATATAGCAGTAGCCCCTCTATATTATTCTGTGTTCGATGAACGCCTGAGCACACTCTCCCCCCCATGTCACGCAACATAACTTATTCATGGTAAATGTTAAAAGCTTAAATCGTATACAAATCACAATTTTGTAAAGATTACAGTGGGGTATTGTTTTTAATATCTAAACAAAAATCTGTTATTCCAGGCATACAAAATTAAGTACCTACCGTAAGTAATGCTAAAAATGTTTTTTAACCAACAATAAAATTGTACTATTATTTAAACCCTTAAAGAAAAAAGCTTAAAATAAAACGATAATGGTACAAACGATAACGGGTTGTGGTAAACGACAACAAAAAAGAAACATTTATTCTACCTCTTTTTTCTTAAGTAAGATTTTTGACATTCAGACAAAACAATAAACTATCCCAGCTAAATGCAACAAATAGCTTTCATAAATCTGAAACAAAATAACAAAGTAAAAAGTATAACAAAAAAACATGCTAAATCAAATCGTAAAACAAAAATTTATTTTGAACTCTATTATTATATTTAAAACGTGTGAGCTATGTAACACTGAGCCAGACCATTCCCCCCCCTAGTATGTTTTATTTTTATTTTTAAGGAGGTTGGCAGCCTCTACTAATATGTATATGGCCCCTTTAAACAGTATCCGACAAATATTTTCCCAATTTAACACCACCACTATTAACATTCATTAAATATTGAACAATGCTACCACGTACCTGGCCTCATCTGCGCGGCGGCCATTGCCTTCTGCTGCGCGGCGAGCACGCTCGACGTGCGCATGTCGCCCAGGTAGCGGTTGATCATCTGCGGTCGACCCCTGCCCCGGATGAGTCCCGGGGGCGTGGGGGCGGGCACCAGCTTGGGCAGTAGGGGGTGTGGCTGGGCTTGCTTCAGTCCCGACATGGCCGCCTGGTACACAGCGTTGCCCGGGGACATGGTCGGTCGATTGCGTGACACCCGCGGTATTTTCGCCGGCGGCTCAAAGTCCAAAGGTGGCTCCTAAACAAATTGATTAGTTTAGCAAGGATATTGATGACAGTGCTGATTTCAGCGAACCTGTTTGGACTATGCAAACAGACTTCGGTCTGCCTCACTCTTCATTCATTTCAGAGTGGGGCGGACCGAGTCCCAAGGCACGTCAACCGCTAGGGCTTTTTGTGCTCCCGCTTGAATTGGTGGTTTCAGAACCCATCGAGTTGCAGGAGCCTGATGAACTGCGACCATCTGCTGTTAGACTGCAACTCTATGGATCAGGTACGGGCTGCCACTCTCGTTACCATGGTGAGGGGTGGTCATCTGCCTCGGGAGGAGTATGCGGGTTACAGCAGATCATCAGGCTCTTGCAACTCAATGGGTTCTCAAACCAACAATTTAACGGGGAACACAAAAAGCCCTAGTGACTGACGTGCCTTGAGATTCGGTCCGCCCCACTCTGAAATTAATGAATTGGATTATGCAAAAGTAGAAAGAATCGGAGAACAATAAGTCACGAGTTAGAATGTATAAAAAACATAGGTATCAGTTACAAAGATCATGTCCTACCCTAGCTGCTTCTCTCATAGACCAATGTTAACTGAAAACTCGTATCCTTCCTCAAAGGATCATCCTAAATCAATGACTTACGACTCCATCAACCTGCTACTACTAAGTGCGAAAGACTGGATGGTGGACAAGAGGCCAAACCATTTACTTGAATTTAATGAGAAGGCCACTAGATTTCAACAGTTTATTATACTCTGTGCGGGCATATACAATGTTCTACTTTCAGTTTTGTCTGTACAAATGTGGATCGGTCATTATTTTGTTTACAATTGGTAATAAAAAGTTCATCAAAACTCGACAGGGTATTATTAGAAAGTAGAAGTGATATAAGTGAGAGTCTTAATTATGACTCGTTTTGGGAGTTTATCCTTGAAAACAAATGCAAAGCTTTTCACATATGGCATGTGGCATGCCATTCACTCAAGTTTTTCGCCACTGTTAAAGAACAAAAAATACCAGCAAGTATAAATTTGTGATAACAATGTTCACTAAAATACAAAATAAACGGTATCAGGAAACTGACACATACTTTCTCCCTTCTAGCCCAACTTTAATGACAAAAATATTTGTTATTTACTAAATATAGAATATGAAGTATAGATAAATGTACAGAAAATTGTCGAAAATAGTTGATTTCATAAATATCCACCCAAATCCCTTTTTGGAGGCACTATAGAGTCCGTTGCTACACACAGTGGTTTTGAGAGGGGAAATGCCCCCTTGCCCCCCCTAGGGTTAAATAGCAACACATTTCGAACATCATCTGTTGGTCAATGCTAACTTGACCTGCATATCAAATTTTAATGAAATTGATCAGTAAATAAGAGAGAAATAGTTATTTTTGTATTCCCCATAAGAATAACATTGGACAACGTACTGTGTTTACCGCTAAATGAAAATTTCAATTTTCTCCGCAACTAGCAATCGTAGAATAGTAATTTAAAATACTAATTTATTTAGTTTTTAAGCTCTTTTTAATGGTGAATATTAATTTTTTTTTAACATTTATGATTTTTTATGAAAAATCCAAAAATTGAATTTTGGATGTTTTAATAAGTCCTGTAATTTCTGAACCCAAATTTTTCCAGAAATGCGGGTGGTGTCATTTTGTTGGAAACCTAAAGTTCTACAAACCACGAAAGTTTAATCAAAATCGTTAGTCGTTTTTGAGAAATTTGGATTTTTCATGTTTTTTAGCGGTTTTTGGGGGATAATTACCCTTAAAAATCAAAAATTCAAAAAAATGAAAAAAACGCCTGGAGATATCATGGATTAGTACCAACATACCAAATTTCATAAAAATCGGCCCATAGGTTAGGGCTCTAGCTCTGTACACATCCACACAGACACACACACACACACACACGGACACACACACACACACACACACACACACACAGACAGACAGACAGACATCACGTAAAAACCACTTTTTTGGGTTCAGGGAGCACCAAAACAAATATTTCCACTAACAACTCAAATTCGAAAATTTTTACGAAAACAATACTTTCTCCATATACTATGTATAGGGGGAGAAAGTAAAACATTTAATACTTTTGCGAGATTTTCAAGAGATGGGTCTAACTACTTGCGATTTAACTTAATAATTCTGCTCACTGAAATCAATATTATTTACGACTATAGTGTTATTAACTTAACCCAACAATTTTTTTGAAATGTTGAAAAAATCTTGTTAAATATAGATATAAACCCCTACAGTGTGATGCATTAATGTTAAAATACATCAAAACATTGTCGAGATATGTCAAGAAATGGCGCAGAAACTTACTAAATATTAACATTCCATGGCTTGCATATCCTTAAATACATGTCTGACCTAAGCTATATGTGTCTGTAAATTTGAATAATCTGGTGTTTTACTTGTAACAAAGACTTACCTGGTTCCTTTCCGGCCTGTATTTCTTTGCACAAGACAGCAAGTGTCTGCTCAGTTTGCCTTTCTGGTTGTCCTCGAATGGACAGCTGGGACACTGGTGGAACGCTGGGGCTCTCTCCAGCCGCCCCCTCACGTTGTGTTCCGCCTCCATGTGATACAGAATGTCGTGAGGACTTCGCACCTCCAGGGGACAAAAGTTACACCTATATACGTAGTTTCTCATATGCGGAGTCTCCAAGTGATGGGCCATCACAAGCGCCGATTCTGTTTTAAAGCTGCAAAACTCACATTTTTTCAATTCTAGTTTAAAAGGTTCGTTAGTTTCCTTACTAAATTCTAAACTCCTGATTAACGAATTCATGGCTTGTTGCACTTCCGGTGTACACTTCGATCCCTCCCTTTCCTTTTTCCTCTTCTGAGATCGCAGAAGGTCCGTCTGAACGTGTTCTTGCACTAAGTTAACACCTATTTGAATAAAGAATTTACCTAGAGGATTATCGAAATATGAACTACTTTTTTTGGACTTCTCTTCATCGGTCTTTCCCTCTTCACCAGATTTTTCACTTTCTGTCTTGGATTCAGAGCTTTTCTCCTCACCGACTTTCCCAGAATCTTTGGTTTCTTCTTTCTCCTTCTCCTTGGCATCTTCCTCTTTAGTAGTTTTTGTGACCTCGGGATCGACCTCCATTTTTTCATCTTTGGCATCTTCGTCATTTGCTTTTTCTTTGTCAGTTTTCTCTTTGTCACTACTTTCAGGCTTTTCTTTATCACCTTCCTCGGCTTTCTTCTCTTCCTCTTCAGATTTCTTATCTTCCTCGGACTTCTTTTCTTCTTCTTTCTTTTCCTTTTCTAACTGGGCCTTGATTTCTTTAATGGCTTGTTCCACCTGATCGACAAAGTTCTTCAGAGGTTTCAGCGGCGGTTTCTCGTACACATAGGGTACTATAAATGACGGGGCTTCCACAACGTACATGTCGTCTGTGAGAGAAGGCAAGATGACGGGGGGAGGCTTGGATGTGGCAGGAGGGGGGGAAGGCGTGGCTGAGGGAGACTGAGACATCAACATCGGCTTCACCTGAGACTGCTTGAGGGGATGGGGGTACATCCCCTGAGCTGGAAGGGCTACTGGCAGGACAGAATATCCCTGTGTGCGGGAGGTACCTGCAATAGTTGTAGAATGCCCTAAAGGAGAAGAGGGAGACACAGGAACAGGCCCTCTACCTGAAAGAATAGAGTTTGTATCTATTATAACTAGAGTCGGTTCTTTCTTCCCAGGTTTCGTTTGCTTACTTCCAGTAGCGATTTCAACCAACCTTTTCGGATCATTGACAACCACTGTCTTTTTGTTTTTCTTATCTGACACAGGTGAGTCCATAGCTAAAGGGTCTTGTGGCACTATCTCTTCAATGTCTGGATCATCACTAACCTTTTTAGGTGTTGTGTTGGTGGTACCCTTGATATCAGGTTCATCGATATAGGTTTTGGGTTTATTAACATTACGAGAACTCCTTCTGGGGGTAATATTCATTGGTTGCTGTTGAGTCTTCTTCTTCTTCCCCTTGTCTGGTGTTTTGTCACTGTCTTCTTCAGTCTTAGACTTGTCTGGGGACTCTTCATTCTTTTCTGCATCTACTTCCATTTTTTCACTTCCACCTTTTTCATTTTCTTCTGTCTTATTTGATTCTGCTGTTTGACTTTGATTTTCATCACCTGGCGGTTCTTTACTGTCACTGTCTTTATTATTTTCAGTCTTATGATCTAACTTTTGTAATGACTCTTCAGCATTTTCATTTTCTTGATTTTCATTTTTTTCATTTTCTGAAGAATCTACTTGTTTATCTGTGGTAGAAGCATCATCTTGACCTTCATCTTCTTCCAGCTGTTCTCCTTCGTCCAGCTGTTCACTTTCGTCCAGCTGATCTCCTTCATCCAGCTGTTCACTTTCGTCCAACTGTTCACTTTCATCCAGCGGTTCATCTTCGTCCTGCTGATCACCTTCATCCTGCTTATCTCCTATATCCTCCTCTAGGTTTTCAACCTCTTCATCGGGGTTTGCTTCAAGAGCAAAAGGGTCTTCAACTTCTTCCTCCTCCATCAACACCACATCGTCATCATCCTGGTTCTCGTCCTCATCTTGGCTATTTTCTTCTGCATTTTCATGATTTTCTTCTGTATTGTTCTCTTCTTCTGTATCATGGTCATGCTGTTCATCAAAACCGTTGCTAGATGTCCCTTCTTCTTTTTCAGGCACTTCATTTTCTACTGCACAATCACTCTCTGATAATTTATCTTCACTATTTGAATGTATTTGTTCACTTGGTTCTGATAAACTATTACTGTCTTTTTCAGTTACCTCACTAATACAGTTAATATCACTGGAATTAATTTTTTTTACAGGTTTTACAGGTTCATCAACCTCCATTGGTTCATCGTATGATCCATTAACTTCTCCGTTTACTCTTGTTCCTCCTGGGAAATATTACTTGCATTAGGAAAATTATAATAAGAATATTATAATAGCTTTTAAATATCAGTTACATTTTTTCTACAAAAGAATCAGGCCTAACTAGTATTGAGTTAACAAAAACATTATTTTTGCCCCAATCGGATTCTTTAACAAATTAAGTCATGACAACTTCATGTCAAGTAATTTAATAAAGCTAATGGAAGCCATATTTAAAAATATTTAATATTTAAATTTTATCTAAAAGAAAACTCATTTATGCTCTTATAAAAGTTTATAGATTTAATTAGTGGTCTTACAACAAGACTTGGAAGATATTACAAGGACAACAATATTTATCATGCAAGTCGATTATCACCTGGCTTAATGAGGGAAAGAATAAGAACTGATTAAATAATATTTTACCAAAAATATTACCTTCGTACAATATATATGTATAAATTTATCTTCAGGGTGGGAAATATTCCCCATATCTCTCACACCACCTCGCCTACTCACTAAACATCTTTATTTTACCTTTAGGGTAATGGTTTGAACATTTAACTCATTAAAGCAGATTTCACTAAAATCATTGCTTGCATGTCCAAATATTAGTGAAATGAAAGCTTTTGCCTAATCTCACACACTAATCATTGGCTAATTACTTCCACCTCCATATTCTTACATGGTACTTTGAAAAACGTAAAATAGCAAAGTAGATATCAAATCTACTTGAAAAACAGAACAGATGGTGCCATTTATAATTTCAAGACCTGCACTAACTGGACGGTCAGATCCGCAAGGGTACGTGTAGTAAGAAACTCACCCTTAGTGCCAATTTACTCATTCTAGTTGGTCTTATTTTGTAAGCCTTGATATTAAATACAGCTTTGTTAAACTTTACAAGTTTTAACAATAAAAGTAGGCTAAAGTTTTAAAACTACTAAAATCATTTAAAAAATATTATAATTATGTTTATTATGGTACTGACTATGGTTCATCAATACAGTACTAGTTTCTATGTAGTTACAGTGGTTAGATAAGAAATAAAATTAAAGAAAGTTAATTTATCACGGTATCTATAGTTGGTCAGAACTACTGAGTAATTTTACAATGGCCTACCAACCAAGAGAAGTCTGATGACTTTTGACTAGAAGATAAAAAACAAAACAGTACATTCTCTATGACTGTGATATAAAACACACAAATTGGAGCGCAGCATCGTTCGAGCCCCAATGGTTGCCCCCCACTTCCTATTTTTGACTCCTTCAAGCTGCACAGTTTTAGATCCTCTAGTAGAATAAAAGTTCTATGAAAACTATAAACCAAAACTGCATATACAACATAAACATTTTTTTTTTAAATGGCAATATAACATCTTGTTTCATAAGGTACACTGTAATCATAATATAATTAACTAGCTGGCCCGACAGATCTTGTCCTGTCCTAATGACACTGAATTTGTTTCATATCAAATGCTCGTTTATTTTCAAGATGGGCTCGTTCACTACGCTCACTCTCCTATTTTTACGTAGAGCTAACTTCAGCATTGAAAAAAGAGTTTGGGATGCCATTCAAGTATATTTGTTATTTCCATAATGAACATATGTTTATACCTTTCAAATATTTTTAGATAATCCTTATAACAGCTGTTTGCTGTAACTAACTAATTAACAAACTAACCCAACTTTGTTTTATGTATTTAGATTCAAATAAAAAGTAAACTGATTTATTGGTAGAGGTAAAGTTACTTACCAATGCTTTGTTGCGACACTTCATCACTCGTATCTCCATTCTCAGACATGGTTGAGGCCATAATTCCTCAGTACCAAAAAAGCAAAACTGAAACAGATAAATTGTTATCATAGTGTTAGAAGTTTTAGGTTATAGGCCTAGAGTTAAATTAACCCTTTCACTAAAAGTTAAAATTTGTTAAAATGTATGTGTCTTGGATATCTATACATTAATACGCTAGTGGTTTTTTCTTCACAGTCATAACTTGATAACAGCTGGACGGATTTTAACGTAGAGGTGAAAAATTGAAGGTATTTTTATGAAAATTTGCTAATACGTCTCAGAATTTTTAAGAAAGGGTATCACTTAAACCCAGTAAAGGGCTTAATTTTCAGAACAGTGGCGCTATCCGACGGCAGAAGTCTAAACTACGTGTTGATTGAAAGTACATTGTTTTCATCCGTTTCAATATCAGATGCTTTGTTATGTTTGTTTTACCAACTGAAGAAACCTTTTGTTGGGTACAAACTTGCTCGGATTCGAGCAATAGGAAAACTAGTTGGCCTAAATAGACTACTTTGCTTCTGTTTTTCATCCAAAACTGAAAACCAATTTGCGAAAACTACAAAGGAATTCTGTTTACAAAAACCACATCAATGTATTAAAGATATATAGAATTTTTTTTAAGATCCAAAATGCTATTAATTTTATACAGGGTGTTCAAAAAAAGTGGGTAAATAATTTACGTAGTGATTCCTTAGGTCAAAATAAGCAGAAAAGTTTATATCAACATATGTCCTATCAGGTTCTTTAGGGTCTGTCAGTATGTTTTTTACAAAAATATTCATAACCGTAAAACAGGCTAATCCCCGGACAGGGGGGGTATTCCCGGACACGGTGTACATGTTTTTAAACATAAATATTTCTAAACTAACCTGCATAGTTATTAAGTCGATCGTTATCCATTCCTATATAGCAGAAGACGCTCTACACAGCTGTCTGTATAGGTTAGAATTGCGTGGGATCGTTTTTTTGTTTTATTTTGCAGGTATAGGCTACCAACTTACGACTTTTCGAAAAAAAATGTATGTCTAACTAAGACATGTAATTTTCGTCAAGTTTGTCCGATTTTTGTCGCGAAAGCATATTTTTATTCGAAATTTAAGAGCGCATAATGACATGTTATTTAAAGCTGTATACAACATATATTTACAAAAATATATCACTTTTAAGTATTCCAGTACAAAACCGGACACTAATAATACACCGTGGATATGACCGTTGGGCCGGCTGTTGCGACTAGCGTCTGCCGTTACTGACGTAAAAAGCAGATTTCCTGCCGTAACTAATAACAGCATTGTGGTGTTTGGCCCTGATACGGTACCTATCTGTGATTGTTATTAAAATTTGTGCTTTTAATTTATGAAAAATTGTTTGTACAGTCTCCAAGATGAACAACAAAATTCAAGAGTCAAGATATTAGAGCAGGCAATAAAGGAGGAAAGTTAAGGTCATGATCGTGATCAATGATCATGTCTCATGATCAATGATCACGATCAATCATCATGTCTGTGGAAAATATAATGGGCCCCATGGAAAGCAGACAGTTTTCAGCCCACAGGAAGAAAATATCATCGCTGATCATGTTGAAAAAAAAATATATATATATATGTCGTATTATTCTTTGTTTCATTTAAACTCCTTTTCCCCTTATGGTTCTTTGTTTAGTTTCATGTTAATTGTAAAGAATAAACAGCTTAAAACGTGACGTAAGAATATTTTGTATTTACTTGATATTTTTATTTATTGAATTTTTAAGCCTTTGACTGGGACAAAGGCATTTGCAGACCTCAAAACACCGTCCGATACGGACAGGAGAGGTCAGTTTAAACGTTATAACGTTATTTAGGTGGGTGTCAAGTATTCTTTGCCTAAATCTAACATAAGTCTAACAATCTTATTATAAATGAAAACAAAACTGAATTAATTTATTTTGCTCTAAGGGATATTCCTGTTGCCTGTAATGTGAATAGTGATGTAAAACTGTTAGGTTTCACATTGGATAATCGTTTAAGCTGGGAACCCCATGTACTTAACCTTTGTAAGAAACTGTCTCGTGTTGTATTTTTGCTTAGAAAACTTAAATTGTCGGTGAGTTCAGATGTTTTGATAGTAACATATTATGGTCTCTTTCATTCACTTATTAGTTATGGGATTCGCCTTTGGGGTAGTTCTTCTCATGCATCTAAAGTTTTCATATGGCAAAAAAAGGCCATAAGAGTCTTGGATAATTTAAAAAGTAGACAACCATGCAAAGCAAATTTTCTGAAACTGAATATCATTACTGTTCCATCTTTATATATTTTAAGTAATTTACTTCATGTCAAACAGAATATTTTTTCTTTTAATTGTCAAAACTCTTGTCATAATTATTCAACTAGACAAAGAAACAATCTTGTAACTCCTCATGTAAGACTTTCCAAGATCTTGAATAGTCATATGTACCAACAGCTCAAATTATATAACAAATTACCATTAGCTATTAGAAACCTACCATACAACAGCTTTAAAAAGGTTCTAAACAACTGGATCAAAAATCAAGTTTTCTACTCAACTGATGAATTCTGGGATTGTAAATTTTTGTAAGTGACCATTGGCTACAAACCTATTATTATGCAAACTTCTGCCTTTTGTATTTAGAATAAGTTTAGGTATTGACTGAAACATTTACATTGTACATACTATGTTCTGTGATCTCTTGTTCATATTGTTTGACGTGTCCTATTGCATTTTTTAAATGCTTAAAGGAAATAAAGAATATTGTCTATTGTCTATTGTCTAAGTGATCATGTCTGTGGAAAATATAATGGGCCCCATGGAAAGCAGACAATTTTCAGCCCACAGGAAGAAAATGTCATCACTGGTCATGTTGAACAAATATATATATAAGTAGTATTACTCTTTGTTTCGAACTGCATTTTGAACGCCTTTTCCCCTTACGGGTTCTTTGTTTGGTTTAATTTTAGTTGCAAAGAATAAACAGCTGAAAACGTGATGTAAGAATACTCTTTATTCATCCCCAACCCATTTAAAATTGTTGTTATTTCATTTTTAAGCCTTTGACTGGTACAAAGGCATCTGCAAACCTCAAAATACCATCCTATTATGGACAGCAGAGGTTAGTTTAGGCGTTATAATGATATTTAGGTCAGTGTCCGGGTTTAGACCGTTTGTGGAGGTTAAGCCGGACACTTTTATTTATTTTTTATTTATTTGATAGTTACATCTAACACATAGAAAGGTACAGGGATATAGTAAATGATACACACACTTTACAATGGTATGGTTTTTATTGGTGACATCTTTGTTTGATGGCACTTTTACCTAAAAAACGTAAAAAAAGTGTCCGGGTTTAGCCTGGTTTACGGAACTTATTAACGGCTTGAGCTACAGCATTGACATTCTGCACAAATTATTGGCCACTATCTTTGTGCAAAATGTTAATAAACCTCTTTAACAGTTTCAAAATGGCGACTATTTTAAATATTTGATGTCAAATTTCACGAAAACCGTTAATTTGATAAGGAAAATACATTTGATAACTTCATGGTTTTAAGGGATGGTTTTATCGATAGGCCCTACAGAATAAATTTGATATAGCCTATCGAATCTCATGAAGACAAGAAAAGTTAAAATTATAGGGAATTTAGAAATGCTGAAATTTAATTATCGGCATGAACTTCAACAGACTGTGGTTAACATATGTTATCAACATCGTAATCACTGTATATCGCTGTAATCAATGTACCTATATAGTAATATTCTTCAACTAAGTTATGTTTTTAATTTAAACCAATTTTAATCCAACAGTTTCTAATATTGAGTTAAATGGGTGTTAACTGTAAACAATTATAGGCCTAATTAGAATGCTTCTACAATCTGTTCTAATCAAGGTAGGCTACTGTTAAACCATCTCGGCTACTTTGTTTGCTTCTCTACTTACTTTAGAATTAGATTGTTGCAGGTCTCTTCTCTTCTACAGATATCACTTTGTAATTTATTCTTTTTCAAATTTTGTTAAATTTCAAAGTCAATAGTAATTTTCTTCTTATCATCAGTTTAATAGTTCAAATGTCATTCGCTCCAGGAAACCTGAAAATACATTAACTGGTTAAAATAATTGTTGTCAATAAGCATTTTGTAAGACTGGCCTTGCTAAGTGAAGCAAACTGTAAGTATTGTGCACTTAAGTAACATATCGTACCTACAATGTAATTCCTCAGGTCATTTACAGGTGTTACAAAAATTAGACCTCGCAAACTAAAAAAAATTGTATGCGTTTTAGGTAAACAATACTTTCAAAAAACCAACATTATATAGGCTTAGTTATAAATGGAAGGAGAATATAAATGGATAGGTACCGGGTAAGTGGAGTTTCAGTAAGGTACCCTACTTGATTAATCTTACAACCTAAGATCTATGTTGAGGTCAATAGAATAAATTTGGTCAGAGTAATTTTTCAATGGAATATTTTGTGCCAACTGCCCGCACCAACCTTTAAATTACACTTAAGTTACCGTATCAGTATTGTATTGGAAATAAAACTGTGTATTAAATATACAAGGTGTCCTAAAAAGGTGCCTATCATTCTTATTTTTTAAATCACTGTACATTTTCGAATGCTCTTTTAACTTACATGTTACTAGTAAAAATCTTAATTTTTGGCATAGTTAGGCATTTTGCCCCTACCTATAAACAGGGGTTGTTAGTGGTTAACAAAACCCTGTTAAGGTATCTTTAAGGAAATAACAAATTAAATACATTCCGCTAATTAGGCCTTGTTAAATGACAATTTCAACCAAAAAAATTATGATTTCATGGCTAAAATATAGCATTAAGTAATAAATTAAATGGTGTAGGAACCGGTAATACTAATCTAGGATTTTTTTTACAATTCGACTGTTGTGATTCAACAAGTATATTCTTAAAGGCATAAACTTTGTCCAGATACCACTAAAACGTATTTTCAATACAACACATACACATCAGGGGCGGTTCAGATGAAGTTTTTTATTTATTTTTATTTACCCGATGTTAAAAACATGTGTAACTTAACATTTGTTACAGTATTAGGAAAACAAAATCTTAGATATGTTTGTTTGGTTGATGTCAACAAAATTCAAGAGATGAGTTTGTTTGGTTACTGCCAACAAAATACTAGACATCAGTTTGGTTGCTGCTTTTGAGATAAAAAATCAATAAAAAATCAAATAAAAACTTTTTGTATTTTCAATTTTAAAACAAGGACTACAGTTTGCCTTCAATCAATATACCGTAACTCAAAATGTGTTGTGCGGCATGTTACACTATGCTTTTTGAGGAGAGAGCTTGACTACAGAAAAGTGCATAGCTTGCTTGGCGTCAGTTTAAAAAATATATTTTAAACTTGATAGTTTTGAAAAACCAGTGAGTTATTAAAAGAAGGGGGGTTGGTTTTGAACTAATTTAAAATGTAGGAATATTAAGATATTTATTTTGACAGAATTTACTAAGCAAGCTGAATACTTTAAAATTCTGCTCTACAGTAACACAAGGGCAGTGCATGGGGGTACAGTTCAGGATCATATTATTTTACACAGGGGCAGTTATGTGCTGGAAATAAGAAAATTATAAAGATCCTTAGTTTTTTAACACCTTAATAATTCAGGTATCAGGCAAATTTAAACAAAATTATATGAGTAAATTTACACATGTTTATCCAGGAATCATTGTAGAGAAGTATTACCCATTTCTATGATATAATTTAATATTATTCTTAAATGGAACGAGTCTATTATTCTTAGACTAACCACGAGTCGTTTTTTCAAAAATAGGCTAATAGTAATTCGTCATGTCTCATGGTTTCTTTATAAACTATTACTTTATACAAATTAATTCACACTTATTCCAACAGAATTAAAGATAAGTAATTAAAAAAAATATAAGCCTAATGGAGTAAGACAGCAAAGGCTTTATTTATAAGTGTGCGCAGCATATTGGTTTGGATGTGATAAAGGTGGGAGAAAATGTTGTGGACTACTGGGAAAAAGAAGGGCTATTGAAAGCCTCTGTTGTGATGGAGGGATCTAAAGGAACCTGCCACTTAGCAGAGGTGGCTTAGGAATTCCCACTCCTTCTGCCACCATAGAACGTAGGCCTACAATCAATAAGTATTCAAGGATCTTTCTGAAAAAAAGGAACAACCTAATATCTGAGCTAGCAGCTAAACTCACAGTACAACTTTAAACTGTCGAATGCTCAACCTCAGTAGACTAGGTGTACGCTCATTCCTCGCGTATAAGGATAATTGAAACACATGATCAAACTTAAATCGAGTCTCATAAAAAATTCAATATCTGATTTGAGTAACATCATCAGAATACATTCCGTTGTCATTTAACTGCCGCCAGAATCCGGATTTTATGTCTATATAGCTATAGTTTTAGTCACTTCTCTAAGAATCATTGCGGTAGCTGAGAGGTATCGCACTGGCTCTTGGGGCGAAAGGTCGCAGGTTCGGATCCCCACCTAACATTTTATCCGTAGAAAAACATACATACATTTATCACTTGTTTTTATCAAAGTAAATGTTGTATAAATACGTAAATTTATTTATTTTAAAAATAAATTGAAGATTTCAGGCATGGTTTGTTGTTAGAATTGGCATGGGTGCGTTATCTTAGATCAAACAGAGCATTTTGGGCTAAGCAGTGACTTTAGCAGTGTGGTTAATTTAACTTTTAAGAGAACAGCGAGTTTCCTATATGAACTAATGTTAACAATTTCTATAGGCCAAGTCAAAATATCCTTAAGGATTAACAATAAATCGTCAGGCCCAGACGATTATTTAGATGAAAAAATGAGATTTCAATATATTGTTTCAATAGCTTAGGCTATCATGAAATTAAATTCTATAAACATGGGTTGGTCCAAGACCGTACATGAAACTTCTAAAATGGCAAGTAGCTTAAGTGTATAGACCTACATTTTATAACCATAGGTCCAAGTTTATGATGAAAACAGCTCAGTCAAATCCAAACCTAGGATTTGTCAAATCATTTCAGATAACCTGTATAAAAGGCTTAGTTTGGTTAGAATAGTTTAAAGCTTTTATTTTGGTTCACTACAACATTGCTAGTAATGTGTTTAAAGTATTTTACAAAAGTTGTTGTATTACCAGTTTAATGTCGGCTTACTCTTACTGTAATCCAACCCTAGGCTATGTCAAATCATTCATGATAACCTTCCGAAAAAGGCTGTTTGGTTCGAATAATCTATAGCTTTTATTGTGGTTACCTACTACATTACTGGTAATGAATTTTAGGTAATGTAGACAATTTTTATTATTAATTTAGTGAAAATATAACCTAGCAAATAATTGTCCAACAAAAATAAATTTTAAGGTTGTTCGCTTACTGTGACTAACTTCATCAACGCTTTCTTGAAAAATTGAGGCTTTGTATACTTTTTACACATGGCAATCACAATATTACCAATTGTCTAAGAAAATGTAATAAAACAAACTATTTTATAAGTTAAGTTAATATCTTAGTATCTAAAGTAATAAAAAAGTTATTTTGAGTTTTTCGATCTGCCACACGCGTCGTCTGTCGCTACCACTGATAAAATCGTCGCCTTCGACGACGACGACTGACGATATTTACACAGAGTAGGCGTAATAAGGGAATATTAACTGTATAAATTTTTTTTTTGTTAAACGTACACTTAATAATTTATAAAATAATAAATATGCTCACAACTTAAAAATATACTTTGATTTATCTCTCTTGTGTGTTTTTTTGTTGGTAAAAAAACTGTTGTTATCCAGTATAACAAAGTATACTCTAGTAAAGTAACTATTGTTACTCTGTTGTTGAAACATAGATGTCGGCTAAATTTTAACGATTCAAGTACCACTAAAATGGCTCCCAATGTTATTCTTATGGAGAAAAAAAACCAGTTTGCTTTTAAGATAATTTGATTAATACTGAACGAAATTATCTGAATAACGAACTTGACCGAGATTTTGACCTGTCAAGTTTTTCTGGAAATTTTTAAGTTTAACTGTGGAGGCATTCTCGAGTTATTGTGGTCATAGACACGCCAGTTGAGTTGATTCTCTTACCAGTCTAAGCTGTAAAGTTGTTTACAAGGATACTTTCACTTCGTTCAATTATCCAAAGACAAATCTGTCGAATGCTCAACCTCAGTAGAAGACAAATCTGTCGAATGCTCAACCTCAGCAGAAGACAAATCTGTCGAATGCTCAACCTCAGTAGAAGACAAATCTGTCGAATGCTCAACCTCAGTAGAAGACAAATCTGTTGAATGCTCAACCTCAGTAGAAGACAAATCTGTCGAATGCTCAACCTCAGTAGAAGACAAATCTGTCGAATGCTCAACCTCAGTAGAAGACAAATCTGTCGAATGCTCAACCTCAGTAGAAGACAAATCTGTCGAATGCTCAACCTCAGTAGAAGACAAATCTGTCGAATGCTCAACCTCAGTAGAAGACAAATCTGTCGAATGCTCAACCTCAGTAGAAGACAAATCTGTCGAATGCTCAACCTCAGTAGAAGACAAATCTGTCGAATGCTCAACCTCAGTAGAAGACAAATCTGTTGAATGCTCAACCTCAGGAGAAGACAAAGAAAAGTTAACCAACTGGAGTTCAAACCCAAAGTAGTGGTAACCCAGATGGCCCAGATGAAGGAAAGGACCAAAAAGAAAACCTAGTTGATGATGTAGGCCGATGAGGACAAAGGTATTGGCATAATTTCTGATGATGTTGAAAAAGAATAATAATAATAAGGAGATTAACTACAAACATCTAATGGACTACAATGAAAGTGACTCGGTGACTTCACAGTCACAGATTTAACCAAATGATTTAGATGCTATTCAGTTAATTTATGTTTCTCTTTTCATACGTAAAAATTAATTGATACTTCAAGTTTAACAAAACAGTACCATAAAACTGGCTAAACCTGGACACCTTTTTACGTTTTTTAGGATAAAGTGTCTTTTACACAACGGTTCTATTTGTTGATGTTAGATTTGTGGTCTTATATTTGTTAGGTTCTATTTGTAACCTTTCTATTTGTTAGATGTTATCATACAATAAATAAATACCCCCTTCGCAGCAAACCTGCGTATTCAGGGAATTTCCGATTCACATTTTTACCTTAATACTGTATAAAATACCAAATTGTTTGTTTTTTTAAATTTTTTAAAACTTTAATGGTCTGAACAAAAGTTTGGGTTTAAAAAGAATTACATGTAAAAAGTTCAAAAAACCAATTTTTGGGGTACAAAACCCCCTTTAAAATAGAGCGACCTGTCTGGTTCTCAAACTCACGAAAATAGACCCTGCTTTACACGTTTGTTCCAAATTTAATCAAGATCTGACCATTTTTTACGAAAGTTATCGAGCCTACGAAATATACCTATACATACCTAATATACACATATATATATATATATATATATATATATATGAATTTGAAAAAATGGTGTTTTTGGCACCTGGGGGCCTCAAAACGAAAAGTTATCATGGTCTCGGGCTTAAGTCTTACCATGAGACCTACGGTAATAGCTTCTTCCCTTTAGGGGAAATTCGCTAACAATAAATAAAAGTGTCCGGCTTAAACTCCACAAACGATCTAATCCCGGACACTAACTTAAATATCATTATAATGCCTAAACTAACCTCTGCTGGCCGTAGTAGGACGGTGTTTTGAGGTCTGCAGATGCCTTTGCATCAGTCAAAGGCTTAAAAATGAAATTTAAAAAATGTTAATGGGTTGGGGATGAATAAAGAGTATTCTTACATCACGTTTTCAGCTGTTTATTCTTTGCATCTAAAATGAAACTAAACAAAAAACCGTAAGGGGAAAAGGCATTTAAAATACAGTTTGAAACAAAGAGTAATACTACTTATACAGGGTGTCTCACATAAGGTGTCTCAAACAGATTGCAGACCTAAACATAAAAGGATGAAATAAAACTATTTCCCATTGAATCGACCCCAAGGAATAACGTAACAATATTTTTAGTTTGTTACAAATACAGAGTGTTCCAAAACAGAAGGTCACTAGTTCGAATCTCGGAATTTTCAAATATAAACATATGTCAAGTTATACATAATTTTAAAGCTCTACACTCGACAAACATTTTGGCAAAAACAGAACTCACTTACCTTAATCCGTTTCAAAATGGCAGCCATTTTTTTGAAAATATTTACGTTTACGGAATACCCTGTATCTGCTAACCCACAAGACATATCTTAGTTCTAGTTAAAAATTCTTACTCATTTTAAAATCAGCGTTATCCTGATATGCTACATGACAGTATATAAAACAAAATACAAAAAATACTTTTCTTGAAATTGTTTATGTGCCCAAAACTCCAAAAAGTCAAATAGTAACATATGTCAAAAAGCATACTACTGAAAAGGTCTTGTAAAATCTAGCAACTTTCTAATTTACAACAACCTTGTATTTCTTACTGTTTTTTAGCAATCAATAAAAATCATTATTTCCCCATATAAAAAATGCATGTAACTTACACATAACCCATTTATAAAAGAGGCCTCAGGGTATATAAGCGTTAAATGCACAAATAACATGCACTTTATATGGGTAAATGATTTTTGTTGATTGCTAAAACACAAAAAGAGATATGAGATTGGTGTAAATTAGAAAGTTGTTCGGCTTTACAAGACCTTTTCAATAGTATGCTTTTTGACATATGTTACTATTTGACTTTTTGTAGTTTTGGGTACATAAACATTTTCAAGAAAAGTATTTTTTGTATTTTTGTATTTTGTTTTAAATACTATCATGTAGCATATCAGGATAACGCTGATTTTAAAACGATTAAGAATTTTTAACTAGATCTAAGATAAGAACTACCTTAAGGATGATAGAGTCAGTCAGCTGAAGATGGCAAAAAGGCCATACCTACTTCTGCGACCATCAGCGTCAGAGTAATGCAGTTTGACAGAAGATGACGTTATCGAAATATTTATATAGGCTAGGGCCTATATAGGCCTAACATAAATTATCAAGCTCACTAGTCCCGTTAATCCAAACCTCAGCAGTCTGAAAATCTGCTAAATCGAAACAACCTCCTAAATCTCTACATCCTTGAAACAAAACTGACCTTATTTCCCACAACACTGATTTAAAAAAATTCTGTACCGACACTTATTTACTATTTTTAAGTATAGTGCCTTCCTATCAACGATATCACCAATAAAAACCATACCATTGTAAAGTGTGTGTATCATTTACTACCCTACTAACTTACCCTAATTATAACCAAAATAAAAAATAAATAAAAGTGTCTGGGTGTCTGGGACCTCCACAAACGGTCTTGACCCGGACACCCACCTAAATAACATTATAGCGCATAAACTAAAATCTCCTGTCCGTAGTCGGATGGTGCTTTGAGGTCAGCAATCAAAGGCTTAAAAATAAAATTAAAAAAAATGTTAATGGGTTGGGGATGAATAAAGAGTATTCTTATATCACGTTTTCAGCTGTTTATTCTTTGCAAATAAAATAAAACTAAACAACGAACCGTAAAAGGGGAAAAGACGTTTAAAGTATAGTTTGAAACAAAGAAAAATACGACTTATATACATTTGTTCAACATGACCAGCGATGACATTTTCTTCCTGTGGGCTGAAAACTGGCTGCTTTCCATGGGGCCCATTATATTTTCCACAGTCATGAATCAAGCAAAGAATACTTATGGTCGATTTAAGCAAAGAATACTTTACTGCCTGCTCTAACACCTTGGCTCTCGAGTTAATTTTTTCTTGGAGACTATACCGTGTCTCACAAACAATTTTTTATAAATTAAAAACACAAATTTTATTAACAAACACAGATATGTACGGTACCGTATCAGGGCTAAACACCACAATATTGTTATTAGTTACGGCTGGAATACTGTGCTTACGTCAAAATTAGTCACAACAGTCGGCGCGAGTCACATCCATGAAGTAAACCTGCCTGAATCTCTGCATGCTTAATAGCTTTAAGTCCAAGGTAAACACATGGCTGGTATGCAATCCGCTTTATAGCCTAAAAGAATTTGTTGAGTCTGAGATTGAAATTACCTGACTGTTAGACTAGGTTAATTACATTTTACATTTATATTAAGAACCTGACAATGCCTATTTCAATCATTGTATTGGTCAATGGCAATAAAGATTTCTGATTCTGATTCTTATTCTGAGTATAGCTAACCCATTGGCGTAGACATACGAGCTGGTCTCGTTCCTTACTTGTAATTTTATTAACCTGTGAATTGGAGTATAAAATTGGTGTTTTTAAATGGATTAATAGTGTATTTTAATTAAAATATTGTTTTCTTTCAGTTTAGAGAGTCACATTGGCACACACACAGTAGACAAAGTAAAAATTAGCAAAATCAGTGTTGACCATGTGCAAGTCTCAAAGAATTAACCGATCCCGTCAACTTCCAAGCAAGCCTGCCACCATTTGTTTTACTTGGGCCCTCCCACCAACGTTGCCACAGACCGGTTTAACTCATTGAGAGTTACACAACTGGTCAGTTTTGGTCGTGTGCGGGAATCGAACCCACGAACATCGTATCACCACCTGGCCAAAGTGTTTCCACGACGTAGCCAACTCAGCTAATACGACCAAAGGCCTGGTGGCGATATTAAGGTTTTTCAGTCAGTCCGTCCGAATAGAACCGTAGACGCCCGCGGTCATTAGTTACATATTTCGCTACTAGAGTGCAGCACCAATCAATTCCCGTTATAGGCTACTGCAAATAGAATAAAATTACTACCTCAATGGGTTAAAGTGTCCGGGTCAAAACTGGATAGGGTAAATGTGAAATATTTGTTTACATATACAGGATGATGTCTACTGGTGTAAAAATTTGAAAATCCACGACTTTTCAGGGACTTTCAGGGATGAAAAATTTTTAAAAATCCGTGACTTTTTGTAAAGGGTTTTTTTATGGCTACAGAAGTCAGCCAAATACCTTAGATAAATTTAAGCATTGTAATCGGTCTTAGGCTAAATAAGTTATGTTTTTATTAGATCAATAAATCAATGATAAGTTGATATAATGTTCCACAGACAATGCAAACTCTTCAATGGTACAAACTTCAATTCCTTTAATAAATATATAAATTTAAAATATATAAGTTTACTAGGCCTATATCTCGTTGCTTATTTATTTATAATTCTTATGTTAAGCTAAAAATAAAAGGTAAAACAAGGCTAAAGTAATTTTTTATCTCTGATGATTTCTAAAACAATCGACTATCAGTAACAACCAACAATATCTGAATAATAATTTGGCTAACTTATCCGAACCAAGAAAAATATATAATTCATATTATAGAGAGTGAGTTGATGATACAGGATCAGTTGCTTTGTTAAAAGCATGCAGTGTCAACTGTTTGCCACTTTTTAGGTTGGTTTCCATTTGTTATGTTTTTCCCCCTTTAGAATGGCTTTTAACATCACCTATCCCTGAATAGGAAACGTCAATAATTTTTTTACATAACATACAAAAAGCCATATGATCAGGATCATTCCTGGGTCGTAGCCATAACCTCCAATCATGTTCATCAATCCACACTTCATTAAATCGGCACTTTCCAATTAGGCCTGTGGTATTTTATTCCAAAGGAAAATACTTCAAAATTAAACTTCAATTTAATAGTTAACAAACAAAGTGATTGAGAGGGGAAATATGACAGAAGGTAAACAAAAATATTAAACTTTGTTTAGTCAATACACCAGCACACCGCCATTTTAGACGATCAGTGACTCATTGTTTCAAAGTGATAGGCGATTCGTGAAGGAACCGGGCAAGGCGAATCAAAAGAACTCAATTTATGAAAGAGCCGATTTGTAGTGTGAGTCAATTTCAGTTATTGAAAGAGTTAAGTTGACAACCATTATAGTTTCGCATATCAAGATATAAAGCGCATAAGCGGAAGGCCAAACTATCGATAACAACCGACTTTTTGGCATTCTACGGCGAGCAGGAAACGTGAATCAAATGAGTCAGTTGAAGATACAATTAATTTTATTTAAGTGATTCATATGAATCGAACTGCCCATCATCACCTACAACTATTTCATAATTTCATGCCGTGCAATGAGCCCGTGTGGTTCCCTGACCCTGAACAGTGTTAGAGACAGAGATACGAATAAAATGGAAAATAGTTGGGGTTAACGTATCTGTACAAGATTTTGTACATTACCACCAAGTATGTGGATAATTACTTTGTCTTTTTGGTTTCAGACATAGTGGCAAGGTCATTAAAAAACCGTGCTTGATATAAAAAATACAGGACTTTTCCGTGACATCCGTGCCCCTTCACTGAAATCCGTGACATCCGTGATTTTCTGGGCCGGTAGACACCCTGATATATGTTGTACCGGTATATAGCATTAAATAGCATGGCATTATATGGGCTTAAATTTTGAATGAAAATATGCCTTCACGAAAAATTGGACAAACATGATGAAAATTAGGATATCTTAGTCCAACTAGAAATAAATTTTTTCCTGAAGTCGTAAGTTGGTAAACCTAGAAAATAAAACAAAGAACCATCACATAAGTTAACCTATACAGTTGTGTAGAGCGTATTTTGCTCTCTAAACGAATGCATAACGATCGATTTCTCAACTTCGCAGGTTAGTTTAGAAATAACTTATGTACCCCACGTCCGGGTCAACCCCCACCTGTCCAGATCTAGCACGTTTTACGGTACGTTAACTTGCTCTTAATAAGAGCCTAAGTATAAGTAAAGGGGTTTAAACACTACAAAGTTCTACGTTACGGTCTACGTTAACTATCGACAAAACAACATTTCCACAAAAAACTTGAATCATCTTTTGTAGAGAAAAGCCTTTGTTATTAATTAGTGTCTGCATAACCGTCAATAGGCCCTAAAAACTAACTGACAGAAAATAAACTTAATGCCTTAAAACGCTACTTTCACCTGGCCCACAGTCTTAAACACCACACCAGCACTAAGATTTAGGGAACTGACATAAAATTAAAAAAATAAACAGGACCCTTGAAGATAATTACGATCCCTGATCCCTACCATAAACGTGAAGATGTAGTAGGATGGATTAGTCTACCTTGACTCGGATCGTGTACCACAGGCCTACGCAAATTTATCTTTAATCCCTCTTCTACAGATCTTACAGGTCATAAAACATTGACTATATTTTAAAGCAATAACCACATAGGGGCATATACTTTCATGTTAAGCAATCGTGGGAAATTTAGCGTGCAACATTGAATATAAATTGATTACAAACCTTATGAATTTAAAAAAATTGTGTCAAGCTACCTAATCTAGTAAAGTTGTATACATTTTAACAGCACAGAAATAAGTTACCTACCATAAGAAGCACAGCTAATTAGAGGTATAGTAATGATAGACCTAAACTATAAATAATTCAAATAAATCATAAAATAAAAATACCTTAATTAAATTCCATGCCAACTTGAAAGGCTTTATGGTTGACACCTTCAGATGAAGAGGTTATGTTTACATTCCTCGCACTTGTCATGGTAATTGATACAAAATTTCAATTAAATTAGGCTTGGTATTTTGTCTAAAACCTTTCTATTAACTGGAGTCTTGAAAAAATTTATTGACTCAGAATTTCAAAATGGCGTCCTACCTCCCGTAGGCTATACAACGGGATCATACCATAGGTTGAGGTTGAATGAAGTAGGCTAGGAGTCGATCATCCGAAAACTATTTCAACCTTTCGGAAAATCACCTCAACATTTTACAGCACGATTATCGTTAACCATCGCATATTTGATAACCAACCTATAAGTATATTTTTTTTTAAATATCACAATTTACTGATAAAAACACCTAGACACTGTCATTTAGGGTTACAAGAACTCCTAAAAATTGCAAGTCTAAGAAGCAGTCCATATCACTTTACAATTTATACTAATCTACACAACAACATTTCGCAGACAATAAAATCATGCAACCGGTTTGGTTTAACTTCACTTTTACACTAATATACAAAATTTCGATATGATCGACCACAAGACAGGTAACATCATTCCGCAATGGTAACAACAGTTCAAGTTTTATCCGCTAGAGTGTACTGGTATCAACAAAGCACATTGTAATTTGGTTCCAAGGAAATTAATCCATAAATTTTGACATAAACATGCCCTCATTAGGAAAGATTTTAAATTTAGTCATGCTGAGTTTTACAATAGTTCATTTTACAAATATATAAATAGTAAACGATCGATACATTTCACGTTTTTAATCAATTTAGAACCTCCCGCCATTTCCAATTCAGAAGAGATACGTAACAGCAGAACGTTTTCTGATTGCAGTTGCTGCTACGAGCCGCCGCTGATTTGGTCAAGCGTCCTCTGAAATGTCAATATAGAGATAAGACAATGAAAATATATAAAACTTTACATCACATTACCTTAGAATCGACCAAGGAATATCCTAATCATCACTGAACTCGAATTATCATGACGGAAACACAATAACAACTTGTTTGTAGCCGACGTCACTAACCCTCGAACAGCACCTAAAACGCCAAAGAGTGCCAAGATGGCGACTGCTGGTCACGTGACCATAAAATTATGACGTAGCATGTAACATGAAAATAAATAAAAATCGTACAAGAAAAATAATAAGTGGAAAAGGCATGATATTACTCAAAAAGAACTTTTGTTAATGAGTCGGCATACGGAAAAATGTTATCACTTTTTACATAACTTTTTTATTTATTTATTTTTATTATTCGTATTGATATAAAATAAATAGTAAAAGTAATTATATTGTCCTCTAAAAAGCCGGTCAAGAAAGAAAATACATTAAAAACAGCTCTGAAATGTGCATTACAATTTGATGTACTCAACTATTCAGATGATATTCTCAAGATCCCCTACCTATAAGTTAGACAATAAACTTTTTTTTAATTTGAGATATTAAATAATTCTCATGCTGTTTCTCTTTAAAAAGCAAGGCTGTCACACTAACTTTTAACTTGATCATAAAACCAGAACGATTCGTTGGTGACACATTATAATGAGCCGTCGATTTATGTGGCCTAAAGTTTTGGTTTTAGGGATCGAACCAGCGAAATGCCGCAACAATTATTTAAACATGTTAAACGTCGCGCATGGAACTATTTTAAGGTTAATACTTCTCAAATAAATAACGTCGACTAGACCAAATTTAGGATAAATCATTACTCATATCAAAGGAGTTTGTTTGCACTCAAACATAGCTTTGGACAGGGAATCAACAGTCAAATTTAGTAACCTAGCAGAAATAAATAAATGAAAAGATAATATAGTTTTAGATAACAGTTAAAGAGCAATATATTTTAATACACACATTAATACGTTTTATTACAATGCATGCAATACGTTTTAATGCATCAAGTGATCCGCACCTCTAACTGTGCGAAAAACCAATAAACTTTTTTTCAAGGGCGCAAGTTTGGTGTTTTCAGATTTAAGTGAACGTAACATTTGATATGCAGATTACTTCGAAAGTAAGCAAGCGATAATAGTCAAACGGGGAGGTCATACGATGCCAGGTGTAAACAAAAGATCAATCAGAGGCTCGAGACAGTTGCTGGCAATGACCTACAATTTGTCACTTCAAGGTCGGCGAGAACAATCACGAATAAAGCTCTTTTTGTTCTCTCATGTCTACATACTAACGCGGATTTTGAAAATCGCAATTTACGCGACGACAGAGTAAACTTAATAAGGCTTGAATCGATAAACTATAAACCCCGCAAAACGCCTCGGGAGTTGAACGTACGATCGCAGTCGACAGTGGGATATCTATCGTAGTCTTTGATTTATAATCCCAACATATTGTGGGCCACGCTGGTGTAGTCGTAATAAAAATTTGTTAAACGACCTTGAATCATAAAGCCGCGCCCAGCGCACTATTTGAGCATAACATCTACCTTACACCCCTCGCCGTTAAAATGGTTTCGTCCAATCCTCGGCTCTTACTATGTGGCACTTTCGCGCATGCGCTGCCTTCTCCTTTTTACTTGTACATCCTAACGGCTTTCTTTCCCCACTCATTCCGTCGGCGTCCGCTTCCCACCGTGATTCGCGAAAATAACGTGCGGCCGATAGCCAGCTTAACTATTACATAGTTTAAAAGTTCAGGCGCGCATAAGTGCGGCGAAAAGAAACAACAGAGAATGGAGGAAAGCGATTGCGAACACAGCCAACATATTAATAATGCTATAGTAATTTTGTTAATCAATAAAACATTAAGCGGTAAAAAATAGTAGCATGACAGCGCGCGCGCGCGTCCCGAAATAAGTTATACGGTCAGGTTCAAATAGTATTATATTCTTTACCATAGAACAAATTGTAAAAAAAACTAATTGAACATTGTTGAAACTGAACAAACCTGAAATTTGTTTAGGTCTGATCACCATAAAATGATGCCAAAACAAGGAGCTACACCAGAACGGCGACTACAATGCAAATACAACTTGTAAAGGGTTCATGAAATGATTCTAATCATAAAACATGTAAGATAAAATCACTTTTGCAACGAGCATTATCTCATTGAAATTTTAGTTTTGCACAAGCATATAGTTTTTATAGTTCAGTAACATAAATTATAGTGGGAGTGAAGAGATATAATTTAAATTCACTTACATTTAAAAATACAACTGAGACTTATAACCGACTTATAATTGAGTGCTGGTTCTTGGAAACTATAGTCAGACACGTCTGAAATGCAACAATGACAAACCGTCAAATTGCAGAGCAGCGATCATTTTCCTTATTATTTCAAATCAATTAAATCATATTTTTCGAAGCAAAATAATGAAAGACGAGTTCGCACGCAGCACGCCGACGTGAGGGAAGTGAATTTCCATAAAAACTTTTAAAACTCAAAATCAGTGTAAAAACATACATGTAGCCTATTCCAATTTTTATTTAAATCTGAAAAAATTTATTTGTTGGCTGTTTTATTGGCCTGGTTTCATCTACCTGCAAAGCTGAGAATACAATTTTGTGCATTATAATGTTAGGAGAAGGTCCAGTCAGGCTTGAAAGTAGGCGTAAGGTTGCTGGGGATGTTACAAGTACTCTAACAAAGGAGTAGCAGGCTTTTCTAGTGTAAACCCCCCATAAAACAACGTACTGTGTTTAGTCGAAACACATTTTCTTTAATAACTCGGTAATTATTTATGCTAGAATGACGAGAGAGGGATTAAAATTTTCGCCTCTCTAATTCCCATCTTATTGCAAGCATTAATTTTACATACGGGGCTCTTCTGACCATTTTTGGGCCCAAAAACTCGAAATTTGAAAGATTAATCCCCAAAAAAGGGGTTTGAAGTTTTCCGATTGTTTTGCCCAACGAACTTGTCCAACTGATTACAGAAAGAAACGTCCCTACCAAATTTGAAGTTAATCGGACAAAAAATACGACCGCTAGAGTGAAAACACCCACACACACACACACCCACACCCACACACACACACACACACACACACACACACACACAATATATATATATATATATATATATATATATATATATATATATATATATGTTACTAAACAATTCACAGTATAGGGCTGCTATTATTATAAATATTAAAACTAAATAAATAAAATAAAAAGGGTGCTCAGTTGAATTTTTATTTTCCAATATTTATATATATATACAATTTTGAACGCCCCCCAAAACGTGTTTAGGGGGTCACGTTAGGAACTTCTATGGTGGTCCCGGGATTAAGTTTCACCGTGCGGGTCATGCTAATAGTTCACTTTCCAAAGGAAATTCACTAATAAACAAGCAGAGCATGATGTGAACTATCAAATTTGTTAGTAGGACTTATTGCTTGAACTCGAGCAAATATACTTCTCATGCCTCTGGATTTACATCACCCCTCCATCGTCATATATGCATATTGCGTGGTCATTCAATATTTAGCAGCCACTATTTATACAAGTCTGCAACATCTGTTTTAACTAATTTCCCCTATACAGGGGCGGATCCAAGGGGGGGGCGGTAGGGGCGGTCGCCCCCCCCCAAACCTGAGAATTGTTTTTTATTTTATTATTCAGGCATACGATGAATGTTTGAATAAATCCTAATGAGAATGTAAGCATTAAAAGCCTCCCAAAACCCCGTTTTTCGGTTCCGAGAGTCGGTTACATTAAAATTCAAACTAACGAACCTAAACAATTCTTTAAATAATGAAATAAAATACACACCATTAGACAGGTGAAATTTTAAACTTCCATTTTAGAATATAACACATTACTTAGATCCATGTATTTAACCTAAAAGCGTCTTATAAAAACATGGACATTCCCGAGTACCGCGAAGTTGATACAGTTTTGCCAGTTGACAGACCGAAAATGCAGTGTTTTCAACATGGTCTTGGAGGTAAATTTTAGCAGCAAAGGTTGCTACAATTGTATTCGGTGATTATTTTTTACTGGATTTCGCCCGCCTACCGTCGTTTGCTATAAACGGTGTTTTGTTTACAGGTTAGGTTTGATCTTTGTTTAAAACCGCGTAATCCGTTGCTAGGCAATAAATATCCAGTGGCTAGGCTAGAAGCAAAAAGTGCCTCGAATTATATATATGTAATGAAATAAGAGGAAATAAAGATTAAATTGCGTGCAAACAGAAACTCATACACCAAGTATTTTATTTTGTAAAAATGTGGTACGACATTTTCATTTTTCAAGTGGTTGACCTTGGCTGTCAGCCTCATTCCTAATTGTATCTTCGCGTAGTATAGTTCAGTATTGCAGATTTCAGTTACGTTTTTAAATAGTTTTCGCGTGGGTAAATACTAAAATAAATTGTTTATTTAGGCAGCTTACTTGTTCTTAGACGCCTACAGATGACGTAGAAAAACGTGTAATGCCTAAATATTTTATTTTTATTTACGGTCGGGCGCAGTAGAACTAAAGTTAATTTTTGTTTAGATTGTTTTTTTCTTGGGCACAAGGTTATTGATATATTATGTTAACTTACTTTAATTCGTTGCATAATTTCATATAGTTAAAAACAATAATGGGGGTGCCAGGGACGTAATAACGGGAAGGGGGAGGGGTAATTTTCGGTGACCGCCCCCCCCCCAAACATGACCTCTGGATTCGCCCCCTGATAGGGAAGAAGCTATTTCCGTAGGTGGCATGGTAAGACTTAAGCCCGAGACCATGATAACTTTTCGTTTTGAGGACCCCAGATGCCAAAAACACTATTCGTTCAAATTTATATATATATATATATATATATATATATATATATATATGTGTGTGTGTGTGTGTGTGTGTGTGTGTATGTGTCCGTTACCGCGATAACTTTTGAAAGAAACACCCAATTTTGATTAAATTTGGCACAAATGTGGAGAGTAGCATTTATGACTTTAAGTTCGAAAACCAGATCGATCGCACTATGGGAAGGGGGTTTTATGGGGGTTTACAATTTTCCAAAAATCTGTTTTTAGTAAATTTGACCCCAAAATGTTAAAAACACTCAATTTTGGTTGTAACCATTTTATAGAGCTTAAAAAACAAATAATTTGATTCATTAACCTAGGTTAAGTGGTTACGGAGAAAATCCAAAAAAATGTGTCCCATGTTAATCTTATAGGAAAAAGGTTT
Organism: Allygus modestus; assembly: GCA_963675035.1. NCBI lineage: Eukaryota > Metazoa > Arthropoda > Insecta > Hemiptera > Cicadellidae > Allygus > Allygus modestus. Next base: position 57,983,960 of record OY776114.1, read on the forward strand.
TTAGATTTTTCTCAGATCGTTTTACTAAAAACTTCACATTTCTGTTTATTAATGAGTTTAGCTCAACAAAACAAACATTTTGGTGTTTTAATCGTTATTCTACGACCAACCGTTGCAAAGATATTCAAAGTGCTAAACACAGTACGTTGTCCAATGTTATCCTTATGGAGAATAAATAAAATTCTATATCTCAATTATTTTTGAATGTATATTGATGAAACTTGGTATGTGGCTTCAACTAGTTGTGGTATATTGATATTAGCACAAAAAACAAGTTTTTTGTTGATAGTCCCCGTAGCAGCAAGCCTGCATACTCGGCCCCATGTTATTCATATGGAGAATAAGTAAAAAGTTGTATATCTCCCTTAATTATGAACCTAAATTAATAAAACTTGGTATATAGCTTCACCTGGTTCAGTTATATTGATAATTGCCAAAAAATATATTACTTATCTTCCTCGTTGCAGCAAACCTGCGTCCTCAACCCTAATGTTATTCTTATGGAGAATAAATAAAATGCTATGTATCATTTATTTATGAATGTATTTTTGTGAAACTTGGTAAGTAGCTCTATGTAGTAGTGAGTCACATATATATGCATTGGAAATTCGTTGAATACGCAGGTTTGCTGCGACGGGGGTATTTGCTGTTGTGCTGTGTTTTGTTAATGTTTCAGCTGTTAAAAATGCAATTTAATTTATTTATTTACCTGCATGAGATTGGCATTGAAACTTTTAAAGGTCCGTAGAGGGCGTAGCCTAAAACATTTTCCACATAAGCAAATGTTTGACAACCATGTTTGCTCAGACAGTTTTTTAACAAACATTGTGATGTGTGACAAACGGTGTTTGATGTTTTTTCTAGAACTGGATTGTTTGTCAGAACCCAATTATTTAGTTTTTAAGAGCCGCCAACCCTGTCGGCCATATTTGTTTTATCGCCCATTAGAATAATGTTAAGTTCAGACCCCAATTTTTCGCTTATCTCTTGAGATAAAATTTTGATTTTGGTGTCAATTGAAAGATATTTTTATCGCGGGTGATTATTATGAAAGATATTTTGAAAATTATTTATAATATTTAATACCAATGTAATTATTTTTTTCTAAGTTTGGCAATTTTGTTCTGGAAATCTGTAACACTTATACGAATTTTTACTCGCAAAAATCACTCTTTACTTTATTTTGAGTAGTAAAAAATTACCTAAATCAGATTAAAAATTAAATAAAAATGTGGGCCCTAAATAGATGTTTAGTTAGCATTGCGCTTATGGAGAATCAATCCAATATGACCGACGGGGGAGCGTGGCCTTACAAACTTGTAACAATTTTTTCCGTTTTATTCTCAACATACATGTTAGGAAAACGTAAATCGTCTGCAACCTGGAAAACCATTAAAACTACTGAAAACAAATACGAATCAAATAATACAACTTGATCACAGATTTTGAAAATCAAGTAATTTGAAAGAGTAATATTCTGATAATAAGATTCATCTGATAGGATAGGTTGTCGCCGCGCAGTAAATAGGCGTTTCGTCAAGACACGGCGACGCCGCGCCGCACAGTGGTCACGGCTGGCGATATAGACGCGAAAAAATCTAAAGACTTTGCAAACTATTTAAAACTCCTTGTGACGCATGAAAAGGGTGTTACGGAGTGGAATACGTAACTATAGCACATATTTCGCCTACTTTATTACATTAAACAAAAAAAAAACACTAAATTACTTATTGAAAAAATAACATTATTGAGATATTTTGCACATACTTAGTAGGTTAATCACTATCACTGATGTTGGTTTCTGAGTCTTCTGACCTTACTTCTACAGATTTGGGTTCTTCTGGAACCTGTAGAAAACTAAGTACAGTTGAGGGTAGTTTGCTAGCCCTTTTTCGATGTTTAATTCTATAGCTACTAATTAAAGGATCGGATGACACAAGCAGCATGTGGAACAAGTCCTCCATCGTCTTCTTCGCGAGCATTTTAAATAGATTTTTCTAGGGGTTGAATGCACAATACGACCTTTCAAACAAAAAAAGTCCCCAGTTATATCAGCAGTATAAAACAATATGGTATAAAAACTGTATTCAACAAATTTATCAAATTTAAAATAACTTACTCGTTCAGTGGTAGCAGTTTGCAAAAAAATATTTATTGCAAAAGTTTGCAAGAGCATACTGCATTAATAGCATCTGAAATTAATATGGGTTGTGTAGAATAAAAAGATCTATCAACCAGTAATAAAATGTTGTGCAAAAATCCAATGTCACCAATCCAAATGTGTATTCCCGAATCCTATACTCTAATATGAGTAAGGTTTGCTTGCTTGCTTGCTTGCGACACTGATCTCAAAAACGGCTCCAACGATTTCCTTAAAATGTTCGAAATAACTAATTTCTGGGATAAAAATAAGTTCTAGACAGGCCTCATCCCCAGCAAAAATCAAATAATGTAAGAAAACTAAAATGAAAAGTTTAAAACATTAACATTGGGCTTATGGAGTTTCAAATCAAAACAAAAGAATTGTAACAGCTGATCATAATCAACCAGGGAACTGTCAAAGTAATACTCATGTTGTATATGATTATTAACATATTGTTTCCTGAGAGCAGAGATTGAAAGATTTCAGTGAATATTACATATGTAGAGTATTAAAATAAATCAAAGGGACATTGAGCTATAAATAACAACTGGAGTGACCTTAAAAATGTAGAAAAGAGGCAAATGAGTTATACAAATCTGGTTATCAGCAGGGGGAAGTGGTGAAATATTACTCCAAGTCATCTAAACAAACTAACTGGCCTTCCCCCGAGCAAAGCTCGGCACCCAGGTACTTAACTGTAATATACGTATATTTCTTTGATTAAAACTTTTTATGATATGATTCTACAAAAAATTATATATCTCTAAAGGTTGCAAGAGGTAGCAGCTGAAATTTATAGGGGTTGTTAAGTATAAAAAGACCTATCAACCAGTAATAAAATTATGACCAACGATCACCAACCCAAAAAATTATGCACTACTTAAGTGGAACAACCGAATTTTTATTGTTTTTAAAACATTTTAAGGGTTAATAAATACGGTTAAAATATTGTTTAAGTCTTATAATTACGTTTATTGCCTTTCAGGATGTTTTCCATTGCGTTAGGACGATTTTCAGTTTAGTGGAAGAGCAGATTTGTATCGTACAGCAACATTTTCCAACAAGCAAATCTGGACTGGTAATAAAGGAATGTGACTTTATTCTTGGGTTTCCCCAAGAATTCCCCTCCACCCTTCGACCTGTAGGAGAATCAAAAGCAGGTTTCTGGTTTCCCAACCCTTTAGGAAACTCTTCAGTTCAAAATTACCCATTTTTGCAGACATAAAAAATACCCCTTTTTCGCGTGTAAACAGAGGAATTTGACCACTGTGCGCCGCCGCGCCGGGGCCACATAAAAGACATGATCACAATTGTAAATTGCATGCAACAAACGTAGATTTATTATTTAAGAATGTGATGTATTCACATTCCCAATACTGGCGTATCTTACTAATGAAGTGAAAATGGATTGTATTGGTATGTATACATAATACCACGTATACGACGATAATGCGACGTTTAAAAATATATTCGAACTAATTCATGTTCACTGGTAATCAATATGGAGTACAAATAGTAATTTAACCTCAACAAACAGATTAATCTCGAAAGAGTAAATAAACAACTTGACCATTTTATACGTTAAAGAGTTTTAAAACTAAATAATTAACTAAGCAAAAAACTATTGTCAGGAAGTATGAAAAAACTCAATGAACAATCTAAAACAACGTTAAAAACATCATCAGATTTAATTATTTTGACAGCAGCCTTATTATTGTTTATCATCACTTAATGCGTAGACAATATTTAATAAACCTTATCAATAATAATAATAATATGAACACCATCACGCAGAACACGACCGTAAAGAATAGACCTATTATTATTTACGGTACAACGTCACATACAACAACATATTTGCGATAGATTTATCTGTTCAATGTCATTTTCTATACAACCCACGCCTCATATAAAACTCTTGTCACAAGGTAAGGAACTGTAATGGATTTTACTATTATTTGTAAAATAACACCGAAAAGAAGAATATATTAGTATATGCTGTTGACGCTCAGGAATCTAGCAGACGTAGAGCCAGCTTTGAAAAGTTAAAATTGATCAGCTGACCACCTAAATAAAATATAACTTCAAAAGATTGACATTGGAACTTTGAAGACCTGTGGGGCGAAGCCCTGAACGTGAATGTTTTTCAAACTTCCAAAATACACATCTAGAGGGTAAGAGCTTTCGACTGATACGAAATATGTATTTAAAATAATAGTTTTAAGGGTCATTCGATGAACAAAAATCAATAAATTCTTTTAAATAAGATGGATGCATGGAATTAAAACGAGATCGCACGCAGCACGCTGACGTGAGGGAAGTGAATTTCCATATACAAAACTTTTAAAACTCAAACCCAGTGTAAAAACATACATTTATGCCAATTTTATTGAAATCTAAAAACATTGATTTTTTGGCTGTTCTGATGCTCCTGGTTTAATTTACCTGCAATGTGAGGAATACGATTTTGCGCATTATAAGGTTAGGAGAAGGTCCATACAGGCTTAAAAGTAGGCGCGAGGTTGGTGGGGATGAAACAAATACACCAAATAATGAATAACATGCTTTTCTAATGTAAAGACCCCACAAGACAACGAACTGTGTTTAGCCGATACACATTTTCTTTAATAACTCGGTAAATATTTATGCTAGAATGACGAGAGAGCGCTTAAAATTTTCGCTTCACTAATTCCCATCTTAATACATGCATTAATTGTACGTCCGGGGCTTTTCTGACCCGTTTTGGGCCCAAAAACTCAAAATTTGAAAGAATAATCCCCAAAGAAGGGTTTAGAATTTTCCGATTGTTTTGCCCAACGAACTTGTCCAACTGATTATTGAAAGGAACGTCCCTACCAAATTTTAAGCAAAACGGACAAAAAATTCGACCGCTAGAGTGCAAACACACACACACACACACACACACACACACATATATATATACATATACAATTTTTAACGACCCCCCAAAACGTGTTCAGGGGGTTCACGTTAGGAACTTCTATCGTGGTCCCGGGCTTAAGTTTCACCGTGCGGGTCATGCTAATAGTTCACTTTCCAAAGGAAATTCACTAAAAAAGCAGTGCAGAGAGAAATGCAAACTGTAATCAGTTATAACAGGGGCAAGTGCAATGTAACTTTCTATTCGTATATCGGTAACTTTCTATCGGTTAATGCAGTGACTAAACACTGTACATAGTCGATGTATGTACTATGTACATGACTTTTTAATGGTAACATTTGACTAAAATCGTATTTGAATCTAATTTTGTAGAGCGTTCTTAGAGAGAAATTATTGCAGATGTTGGATAAAACGCAGGAAGTTACGAGTTTGGTAAAACATATTGGCCCAATTAACTCAAAATTTCTTTTAGCGAACTTCATATGGCATAGTGAGTCCCGCTCGGCAAGACTTAGTCCCGGGACCACGATAAACGTTCCTAACGTGACCCCCTGAACACGTTTTGGGTGTGCGTTTGCACTCTAGCGGTCGCATGTATGTTCGATTTACTTCAAATTTGATGGAGACATTCCGTTTTTGAACAGTTAGAATTAGACAAGCTCGTTAGGCAAAACAATCAGAAATCCCTTTCATCTTTTTTTAAATTTAAAATGGCGAGTTTGTGGGGCCGAAAATGCAAAAACAATCTCCAGATGTAAAATTAATACAACGATAGAAAATAACAATCCAAGTCTTAAGCCTTCCCTCATAATTCTACCGCAAACATTAAAGTTATTAACGAAAATACAAATTGGCTGATCACAGTAAGTTGTGGAATTTATATAATGGAAAAGGCTTTTTCATATATCGACGTCATTTTATCTTCCCCAAAATCCCCATACTCACTTTCACTCCTGACTGAGCCTCTGACACCAAACATCATAAAGCACACCATTACCAAAACTTGTCATTTGGGTACATAGATCCAGGTGTATCAGAACAACAACATAAATATTATCCAATTTAAAAAAATGACACTACTGTTACTGGTTCAAACAACTTTTTTACTTTTAATATTGAAATTTGTTCACATCTAGTCATCGTCAGCATACTGCTTTCGAACTCGTTTTTAGCGAATTTCCCCTAAAGGGAAGAAGCTATTACCGTAGTCGGCATGGTAAGACCTAGACCCGGGACCATGACAACTTTTCGTTTTGAGGTCCCCAGACCCCAAAAACACCATTCTTTCGAAACTGAGCACGATAACTGTCGTAAAAATAATCCGATTTTGATGAAATTGGGTATAAACGTGTAAAGCAACATTTATGACTTTAAGTTCGAAAACCAGCCATATCGCTCCATCCGAAGGGGTATTTTGGGGGGGGTTTGTACCCCAAAAATGTTTTTTTTTTTTTAATTTTTCAAATATAATTTTTGAATTTTTAGTTTTTACCATTGGATTTAGCTTAAAAATACACACAATTATGTATTTTGATCATTTCTCTACGTCAATTGGTTACCGAGATATTGAAAGTGCTAAACACAGTACATGTCTAAAGTTATTCTTATGAAGGAAGATAAACATTTTATATCTCGCTTATTTATGAACGTATACTAACGAAACTTGGTATATGGCTTCATCTGGTTGTGGTCTATTAATATTTGCTCAAAAAAATAATTGTTTGCCAAAGGCTCCCGTAGCAGCAAACCTGCGTACAGCCCCATGTTATTCTTATGAATAATAATTAAATGCTATGTCTCCCTTAATTATGAACATAAATTAATAATACCCCCGTCGCAGCAAACCTGCGTCCTCAGCGAATTTCCAATGCATAATATTTGTCTTAATACCACATAAAGCCGCATACCAAGTTTCATAAAAATATATTCACATATAAGCGTTTTTAATTATTATCCATAAGAATAACATTGGTAATGAGTACGTAGGTTTGCTGAAGCAAGGAACATAAACAATTGGTTGTTATGCAAATATAAATATAATTTAACTAGGCAAAGCCACATTCCAAGTTTCATCAATATTCAATCATAAATAAGCGCCATATAACATTTTAGTTATTCTCCATAAGAATAACATGGGGGCTGAGTAAGCAGGTTTGCTGCGACAAGGAACAAAAAAGGGGTTTCATGCAATTATCAATATAACTCAACCAAGTGAAGCTACATACCAAGTTTTATTAATTTATGTTCATAATTAAGGGAGTCATTACATTTTACTTATTCTCCATAAGAATAACAGGGGGGCTGTGTATGCAGGTTTGCTGCTACGGGAATAATCAACAAAAAATCAATTTTTTGTGCAAATATCAGTATACCAGAACTACGTGAAGCCATCATACCAAGTTTCATCAACATACATTCACAAATAATCGAGTTATCAAATTTTATTTATTTTCCATAAGGATAACATTGGACAACGTACTGTGTTAAGCACTTTGAATATCTCAGCAACGGTTGGGCGTAGAATCACAATTTAAACACCAAAATGATTTTTTTGTGAAACTGAACAGATTGGTAAAAGCAAATGTGAAGTTTACATTAAAATAAACTGAGGAAAAGCCAAAAACCTTTTTCCCATAAGATTAACATCGGAGATTTTATGATTAGGTTTTTTGGATTATCTCCGCAACCACTTAACCTAGGTTAAAAATTCAATATGCTATATTATTTGTTTTTTAAGCTCTACAACATGGTTGAAACCAAAAATTAAGTTGTTCAACAATTTTAGGGTGAAAAATGCAAAAAGCTGATTTTTGAAAAATTTAAAAACCCCATAAACCCCCCTTCCCATGGTCCGATTTTTCTGGTTTTCGAACTTAAAGTCATGAATGTCATTTTACACATTTGAGCAAAATTTCATCGAAATCGGACTTTTTTACTCAAGTTATCGCATTCACGGACACACACATATATATATATAAATCATAAACAAGGGTACTCAGTTTTTATTTTATTAATTTTTAATATATATATCTATATAGATTATATATAAAAAACAATATTCGTTCAAATGTATATATAAATATATATATATATATATAATATATAAATTTATATATAAATTTAAATATAAATTATATATAAATTTATATATTATATATATATATTTATTTATATATTATAATTCATATTTATATATAAATTTGAACGAATAGTGTTTTTGTCATCTGGGGACCTCAAAACAAAATACCCCCGTCGCAGCAAACCTGCATACTCAGCGAATTTCCAATGGAGATATAAATGTCTTAATACTACCTAAAGCCACTTACCAAATTTCATAAAAATATATTCACAAATAAGCGATATATACAATTTTAATTATTCTCCATAAGAATAACATTGGGGCTGAGTACGCAGGTTTGCTGCAACAAGGAACACAAAAATGGGTTGTTATGCTAATATCAATATAACTCAACTAGGTGAAGTCGTATACCGGTTTGTAATAATTTATGTTCATAATTAAGGGAGACAGAGCATTTAATTATTCTCCATAAGAATAACATGGGGGCTGAGTACGCAGGTTTGCTGCTACGGGAGTCTTTGTAAAAAAAATTGTTTGAGCAAATATCAATAGACCACAACGAGATGAAGCCGTATACCAAGTTTCGTCACTATACTTTCATAAATAAGGGAGATACACAATTTTTCTTTTCCTCCATAAGAATAACATTAGACAACGTACTGTGTTTAGCACTTTCAATATCTCGGTAACCAATTGACGTAGAAAAATGATCAAAATACCAAATTGTATGTTTTTTAAGCTAAATCCAATGGTAAAATTTAAAATTTGACTATTTCACAAATTATATGTAAACAATTAAAAAAAAAACATGTTTGGGGTACAAAACCCCCCCAAAATACCCCTTCGGATAGAGCGATCTGGCTGGTTTTCGAACTTAACGTCATAAATGTTGCTTTACACGTTTATACCAAGTTTCATCAAAATCGGATCGTTTTTACGAGAGTTATCATGCTCACGGACACACACACACACACACAAACACACACACACACACACATATATATATTATTATATATATATATATATATACAGTATCGAACGAATGGTGTTTTTGGGATCTGGGGACCTCAAAACGAAAAGTTATCATGGTCCCGGGCCTAGGTCTTACCATGCCGACTACGGTAATAGCTTCTTCCCTATAGAGGAAATTCGCTAAAAACTGGTATATGACTTCACCTAGTTCAGCTATATTGATATTAACATAACAAATCATTTTTTGCGTTCGTTGATGCAGGAAACCTGCGTACTCAGCCCCAATGTTATTCTTATGGAGAATAATTAAAATTGTATATATCGCTTATTTGTGAATATATTTTTATGAAACTTGGTAAGTGGCTTTATGTAGTATTAAGTCATTTATATCTCTATTGGAAATTCGCTGAGTATGCAGGTTTGCTGCGACGGGGGTATTGTTTTAATTGCAAGATGAACAGAAATTGAAAAACCTGGTGACTGCAGTTTCACATCTGCTTGAATACATTCCCACATGTGATTTAAGCGTCCGCATTGTTTACATACTATAATGTAATAACAAAAGGTGTTGTTTTCATCACATTGATAAAATCACATCATTAATATAATCTTACATCTAGGGGCTATACCTACACGCGACTACTTTGTTGGTATTCTATTCTATTAACCTCTTAATAAACGTGACAACAACAGACGAGAATAAATCACGTTCAAAACGAAAGAACGACCAGGCAGAACAGACGAAGGAGTGATTCGAATCAGAGACTAAAGGAAAGAAAGAATACGAAAAGGCTGAAGGCCAAATGGGTCGACCGGTTTGCTATAACAGGCGAGAATGGAAGATAAGGCAAGAAAAGCGCGCCAAGCCTACCCTAACATCTTTACACTATGTATGTTGCCCCTTATATTGGCTCGAATTTATATATGAAATGTAAATGTATGTATTAAATATATAAATGTATGTATTCATTAATTATATGACCCCAGTTGACGTTGTTATCGATAATTTATTTTTCGTCTACAAAGATCAATCGCAAGTACCTGTGTGACCGAGCTTTGCTCGAAGAAGGTCAGCCAAGATTTGAGTAATTTTTCATCACGACATACAACTGTCGAGCAGATTTACTTAGTTCACTTGCCTCTTTTCTGAAGGTTTAAGGTCACTCCAGTTGTTATTTATAGCTCAATGTGAATTTGAATTATTTTGGGTATGACCAATATATATGTAATTGTCACTCAAATGGTTTTAGATACTGCTGTCAGGAAACCACATGTTGATACTACAATAGTATTACTTGGACAGTTCACTGATTTATTAACAGCTGTTAAGATTATTTTGTTTTGACTTTCCCTCGGGATGATAGACCTGTTTAGAACTGATTTTTATCCCAGAAATTAGTTCTTTCCAACATTTGAAGGAAATCGTCGGAGAAGTTTTTTAGATCAGAGTTGCAAGCAATCAAGCAACCAACCAAGCAAGCAAACCTTACTCATATTAGAGTATAGGATAGGATATACGTATTTCTGTGTTACTAGCCCGACCGAAAACATCTACGGAAGCGCAACAGTAAAATATGACAAATTTCTATAGACAACTCTGAGCATTCTTAACAAAGATCGCGTTTCGTCGTAAAAGCCATTGGTTGGATCTAGATGAAAATATAACGGAAAACTTTAAAATATAAGGATGTTTTAAAATTCTAAGTTAATTGAAATAAAAGGAGGGCGAATATGAAACGCGAATGTGACTTCGAAATAGGCCAAGCATGCAGTAAATTTACCATGTTCAATTGAAATATAAATTTATGAGCAATATTAAATGTTCATTTCTTACGGGAAGAACGACCGACGACCGACCAAATATATGGTATATGTGGTTTCAAAAGTGTACCAGTGGGCACATGCGATTTTTTCTTTAAAATTTACTAACATCGTAAGCGGTAGGTTGAGACTGATATAGGGGTTTCATAAACAAGTTTGGCAAGGGGTTTTAAAATGTTATGTATACAACCAAAAAACAGTTCTTTTAGAAAAATAATGAAATATTTCCGTTAAAACCCCAAAGCGCCAACCACAGCACGTGAGGCATTACCTTTATTAGGATGTTGCATTTACAAATTACAACCATGCATGCAGTAATGTAATCAGTCAGTGGTAAAAAAGTAATTTCATCACCCTATACGTTTCATTACCACGACATTGTGATTGCTCGTAATGAAAACTTGTGGACATTACCTGTGGCTGACAGAAAACTTAATTTACAATTTATTATTTGTCTCATATTTTTATTTTGCGTGGTTACAATTCCGAGTAGGCCTACAATCCAATTTTACCGATTTTATTTCACTTGTTTGGATCAAATTAAATGTAAGATTCTAACAAATTAATAAAACAGTAAACATACAAGTCGCACCGAACCAACTATTTACAAAGCTGCTTGGTTCTTTAAACACCCTACTCTGAGCAAGGGCTTCGTCGCTTGCTTGCTTGCAACTCTGTCTCAAAAAGGGCTCCAGCGATTAAAATTACGGAAATAACTAATTTCTGGAATAAAAAGGTTCTGACAGGCTTGCTTCATCCCCAGGAAAAATTTATAATGTAAAAAAACTAATAGGTTTAAAATAATTAACACTCGCCTTATGGAGTTTAAAATCACAACAAAAGCATTATAACAGCTGTTTACAATAAATCAGTGAACAGTCAAAGTAATACTTGTGTTGTTTATAATGTTGTTTCTAACATGTGGTATCCTGAGAGCAGTGATCAAAACAAAATGAAGATTACATTTAGAATCGTTAAATGAAAATTAATTAAAGGTACATTGATCTATAATAACTGGAGTGACCTTAAACATGCAGACAAGAGGCAAAGTGGCCATACACATATTACATAACGTACTTAAGCGTACTTAATTTAATGAACACTCTTCAGTAGAATAACGTGGTGAAAATTAATCCAAGTCAGCTAAACAAACTGACCGATCTTCCCAGATCAAAGCTCGGCCTACAGGTTCTGAGATATTAAAATAGCTGTTTGTTGTGTTTAACATTGACTATGCACTTGTAAGTACAGTCAATGATTGTAACAAACGAATGTTAAATGGAATAAAATTCAATATTTCAAACCTCAGCTAAAATTAGCATTCACGATAAGTAGAGTTCGGCCGAATGCCAGTTCTACGACCAGAGAAGGCTGAACACGATAACTGCGAAGGTGCGACCACATTAGGCAGGCTTCACCCTGAACCTTCAGGCAATCAATGCCAAAGGAAATCTGTCGTGGGCACATTGTGCAATTGAGCACTTCATCAAGTGTCAACGCACTTGGGCACATAGTGTAGCACAATATTTACGGTAAAAATCACGTTTGTGCCCAATAAAACTGGCCATCCGTTGTAGAAGAATGATGAATGGCAGAAGGCCTTTAAAAACATCGAAACGATGTATTAACTACGATTCATTTTTGTATCATTTGTTTTGTGACTGTGACTGTTGTATCATTATTGTATAACTCCCTGACTGAAAATAAATAAGTAAAACAATTAACTGATGTGTAAAGAGTGTGTATACAAAGATGTGTTGGTCGGTGGTATTTATTTGCTTAAAACTTATTTGTATGTATTAACTTAAGTTGTAAACTTGTAAACTTAGTTGTGTATTTTGCCTCGAAATATAATCAATTAAGCTGCCTTGCCCGTTTGGAAATTTTAAAATTCAACATTTTCAAACCTGCATATGTCTGATATTACCATTGACCCCAGATTTTGAAGTATTTTTAGTCAATCATATTAGCTTAATATCCGAACGTAAATAGTATATATAAACAGTATATTTATTATTTATCTTAGGGGTGGACGAAAATATGTAGTACCTTTGTACGCATAAACAGACACAGAAAAAGTGTATTGTTGATGCAACCAAATATTTTTTGTCATATTTATTTTGTTGAGGAAACAAAATATATTGTTAGTAGTAACACAACCATTTGCTTGTACCAACAAAATAGAATTGTTCAAACATTTTGTCCTAAAATTTTTCTAAAGCTAAAATAGAAAAATGCCTATTTATGCCAATGGTAATATAATATCATATCTAAAACCTTATTAGTTGTAGTAAAATCATTGTACCAACCAAATATTTTGTTCATTGAACCATATATTTTCTTGTTAGGATAAACAACAATGTTGTTGCTATAACCAAATAACTTTCAACAAAATAATTTGGTAATTTCAACAAATATTGTTGTTGTCAGTATTTCATCCAACATATTTTGTTGTTGAGTATTTTGTTGTATTTGCAACAAAATCATTTTTTCAGTGGAGTATTTTGAGTATTTTGATTAATAATTTGGGGAGGGGGAAAAATTGTCGTGATCGTGATTATTGTATTTTATATCTCTATCAAATGCTATCCGAAAAATTGGGAGGCAACTACCGCCTTCCTCTGCCACCCCAAAATAACGCCTGTTTGCTCTTGTATATATTGTATAACATGGTTTTTATGATTGAATTTATTTTTGTTAGTAAGATGGGGAATGTTTTTGTTAAACGTTATAAAACAATATTTACTTTATCTTTGTAATGCTAGATCCTAAGGGAACAAAGTGAGTAGCTATTTCATCCAATATTATCTTAATAACGGACAACCGGCGAAATAAATGTTTGGATACTACCAAGTTAATTGAATCTATCCACTTTAGTTGAAGGGTAAGGCTAACGAAAATTGCAAGTTTGTCAACCATTACAGATAAATTTTCCGTGGAAACTGTTACACCAGCTATGATCGAATTCATAACACACGATAAGGATCTTGCCGATCTTGGTGAAATATTAAATTTGCTACAGTGAACAAGCAAATCTCCGCACCAAAACCTATTTGAATACACTAACTATACACTATTTATAACAGTAATTTAAACGTTATAACCAATGAAAAATCGTACACGTAAATACAATACAGCAAACAGCAATCAGTATCAGTTCAGTGAAATCAGTACTCAGTGATAACTTACTGTAAATCTAGAAAGCTTTTCAGTTAATTGTTTGGAAATAAAATACATCTACTTAATTAGGGGGCCCACCAATTGATCGACATGACACTTGTCCGGATGACAATTTGATCGACATTTAAAATATTAATGCTTAGTGGCTTACAGGGGTTATAGCCCCTAACATGGTTTTGTGGATAATCACAGCTGATCATTAGTTCATTTTTACTTTCTCCCCTTATACATAGTATATGGAGAAAGTATTAGTTCGTCAAAATTTACGAATTTGAGTTGATAGTGGAAATATTTGTTTAGGTGCTCCCTGAATCCAAAAAAGTGATTTTTACGTGATGTCTGTGTGTCTATCTGTCTGTCTGTCTGTATGGATGTGTACAGAGCTAGAGACGACACCAGTGGACCTATTTTGATTAAATTTGGTATGTATGTACTAATCCACAAAATCTCCAGGCATTTTTTCATTTTTTTGAATTTTGATTTTTAAGGGTAATTATCCCCCAAAAAACATGAAGGTCAAAATTTCTCAAAAACGGCTCTAACGATTTTCATGAAACTTTAGTCGTTTGTAGAAATTTCTTTTTCCAACAAAATGACACCACCCGCATTTCTGTAAAAATACTGATTCAGAAATTACAGGACTTAAAACATAAAAAATTCAGTTTTTTGGAATTTTCATAAAAAAACATAAATATAAAAAAATACTATTCACCATTAAAAAGAGCTCAAAAAACTATATAATTTAGCATTGTGAATTGCTATTCTACGATTGCTGGTTGCGGAGAAAATTTTAATTTTAATTTTGCGGTAAACGCAGTACGTTGTCCAATGTTATTCTTATGGGGGATACAAAAATTACTATTTCTCTCTTATTTACTGATCAATTTCATTAAAACTTGATATGAAGGTCAAGTTAGCATTGACCAACAGAGGATGTTCAAAATATGTTGCCATTTAACCCTGGGGGGGGCAAGGGGGCATTTCACCTCTCAACACCACTGAGCAACGGACTCTATAGTGCCTCCCAAAAAGGGATTTGGGTGGAGATTTCTGAAAACAACTATTTTAGACAATTTTCTGTACATTTACCTGTACGTCATATTCTATATTTAGTAAATAAAAAAGAATTTTTTCATTAAAGTTTGACTAAAAGGGAGAAAGTATGTGTCAGTTTCCTGATACCGTTTATTCTTATTAAAATAAAACACTAAAGTGATATTTCCATAAGCAAATCATTGGAGCTTTGAAGTCCACTGGGGCGTAGCCCACGTAATTTTTGACATTTCTGATATTTTTCCCACCGTCCTTGGCCCTCAAGCTTTAAAATGAATCGTCATAACCTAACTAACTTCTTCCTAGCTCGAGATATTTCGTGGGGACCTATTCGCTTACGGAATTAAATATATATATTAATAAATAGGTGTCTGAAACTAACTTATCGACCATAGATAACTTGTGTTTAAATTTATTTTCACATTTTTCAAAAATCTACTATTTCTTGTAGATAGACCCGATTTCACTTCTAACAACAAAAAATGACAGAAATCAAAACTAATAGAATTTCGGGGGCGAAGCCGCGGGTAAAAGCCGGAAACAAACTGTTATCAATGACTACATAAACTGCAATTGTAGTTCAAGTAGTCATTGCTGTTATTGTTCGTTTATTGCATCAAACACCCTCAACGAGCTCTTGGATTATATTACCCAGCGACAAGATCGTGCCTGACAAACACTGCTCAAACTTGTTTAACTGATTTTCAAACTTACAGAAACAGTATACATAAGGGGATCATCAGACCTTTTTACTAGGTTAGGTTGCCAAAGAAATAGTACGGTTAATACGACAGCCGGTCTACGGGGGGAGGGGGAAGGACAACGTTATGCCACGCTGTTTCACGGGGGAAAGGAAAGAATTCAGGCCAGCGTTCAGATAGTATCGGTTTAAGTAACATGAACTAACAACATGTTTTCTATACACTTATTGTACACTAAGTGCATATTTAGAAGTGATACATTAATTCCATATAATACCTGATAATACCTCCGACAGTCCGTCTTCATCTTTGACCAGTGGAAATGGACTGACTGCGTCAACTTATTTAAAACACTTAAACACTAAAAAAAAACATTTGACTTTAAAACTCTTCATTTGTTATCATTTACAAGTGGTATACACCTGACCGACACCATCCCGCTTATAAAGTAATGGAAACGACTCGTTTAAGCGAATTTCCCCTATAGGGAAGAAGCTATTACCGTAGGTCTCATGGTAAGACTTAAGCCCGAGACCATGATAACTCTTCATTTTGAGGTCCCCAGATGCCAAAAACACCATTCGTTCAAATTTACACACACACATATATATATATATATATATATATATATATATATATATATTTATTTATTTATATATATACATATATGTGTCCTAAGCACGATAACTTTCGTAAAAAAGGTCCGATCTTAATGAAATTTGGTACAAATGTGTAAAGTACCATTTATTTGAACGAGTTCGAAAACCAGATGAATCGCACCATCCGAAGGGGGGTTTTTGGGGGGTTTTGTACCCCAAAGTTTTTTGGGGTTTTCACATGTAATTTTAATTTAAATCAAATTTTAATTTATACCATTGAATTCAGCTTAAAAAAACAAACAATTTGTTATTTTGATCATTGCTCTACGTCAATTGGTTACCGAGATATTGAAAGTGCTACACACAGTACGTTGTCTAATGTTATTCTTATGGAGAAAAAGAAAAATTGTATATCTCGCTTATTTATGAACATAAACTGGCGAAATTTGGTATATGGCTTCATCTGGTTATGGTTTATTGTTGTTTGCACAAAAAAAACAATTTTCGCCTATGGTTATCTGTAGCAGCAAACCTAGGTACTTGGTCCCCATGTTATTCTTATGGAAAATACTTAAAATGTTATATATCGCTTATTTATGAATGTATATGGATGAAACTTGGTATGTGACTTCACTAAGATGAGTTCTATTGATATTTGCATAAAAACCCATGATTTTGTATACCTTGTTGCAGCAAACCTGCGTACTCATCCCCAATGTTATTCTTATGGAGAATAATGAATATTTAAAATATCGCTTATTTATGAATATATTTCTTACGAATCCTGTTAATGTTTTAATGTGTTATGTTATATATTCATTGGGAATTCACTGAGTATGCAGGTTTGCTGCGACGGGGGTATTTGGTAATTTAATTGGCCAATTGTAATTTAAATTGTTGAGGGTGTTTTACACTACAATTTGAACTGATAACGACAAGGTATACATATTTTAGTTTAATATGCACAGTTCAGGGGCTACAAGAATGAATTTTAATTCGAGTTATAGTTGGACGGCGAGCTCTTTTATCTTCTATCCCAAGTCCCTGTGTCCCAAAGACCTTCGCACCCCACGCGCACTCACCCCCACACGCGCAGCCCGGCACCTGAAATGGCTTATCCACGAGCCACCTACTAGACTTGGGTTCGCAAAACTGCATTTTTCAAACTATTACTTGAGATCATGTTTACTGTAATCTTCTATTATACTAAGTACCTGGGGGCCGAGCTCTGCTCGGGGAAGGCCAGTCAGTTTGTTTAGATGACTTGGAGTAATATTTCACCACTTCCCCCAACTGATTACCATATTTTTATAGCTCATTTGCCTCTTTCCTGCATTTTTAAGATCACTCCAGTTGTTATTTATAAGTCAATGTCCCTTTGATTTATTTTACTACCCTTATATATGTAATCTTAACTCAAATCTTTTAATCTCTGCTCTCAGGAAACCACATGTTAATAATCATAAACAACATGAGTACAGTATTACTTTGACAGTTCCCTGGTTGATTATGAACAGCTGTTGCATTTATTTTGTTTTGATTTGAAACTCCATAAGCCCAATGTTAATTTTTTAACTTTTCATTTTAGTTTTTTACATTATTTGATTTTTCCTGGGGATGAGGCCTGTCTAGAACTTATTTTTATCCCAGAAATTAGTTATTTCGAACATTTAAAGGAAATCGTTGGAGCCGTTTTTGAGATCAGTGCCGCAAGCAAGCAAGCAAACCTTACTCATATTAGAGTATAGGATTCCCTAAGGAATCTCTTGTGTACAGCAAAACTCTTTTATTTATGAACCGATTTTGATGATTGAGGTGTAAAATTAAAGGAATTTCTCTAGAGAAGTCATGAAATAAATTTTGCTCCCTCAGTTCAATGTGCTTCGCCCTACTGCACTTAAAGTTTCCATGTTATTCTTATGAGCAATATGTTTAATCGATCAGAAACAGATGTAGTTGCAGCAACAATTTTAATCAGCTGTTCTTTCCTGAATTATTTGCGCGAAGCACGGGTAATCAGCTAGTTACATGTACTAATCTTACTCGTTATTACATGGAAATATTGTCCAAACACGGTGCAATTGCTACACTCCTAAGAGTTCAAAATTCATGTTCTAAATTTAACATATCAACCCTTGTAAACGCTTATGTGACAACTGCACCGTGTTTGTACTCAATGTTCATGGAATAATATATAAAATTCTAATATTAAAATCCAAATTATACAAAGTCAACAGCTTAAAATATGGTAAAGCGAAAAAGTTAAATCGATAAAATTAAAAAAAAACCTTTAAATTGCTAATTGTCTCTACAGAGAAGTGCCACCCGAGATGAGAGGTATGCAGGTGGGTGCTACCGGTCTACAAGCGGCTCGTCTCGGCCTGGCTGTTGGAGATCGGAGTCCTGTATGCCGAGTTTCTTCTGGGCCCTTCCTAAATACCTGATTACTTACTTGCTACTAACATATCGTTACTCATTGACTATTCCAGTGTTAAAAGTCAATCAAATACACAGAAAACCAACTAACGGCCACTCCACCTCATAAATTAAACTTATCTGGATCTTATTTTCATTTTAATTTTCTCTTTACTCCCAAATTTCTGATTTTTGTTCAGAACCTGGGTAGTATAAAAAACATATCTTTCTTCATATTTATTCATGTTGTTATTAAATCAATGTCATTACATTATTTTTCCTGCTTAAATATGTATAGTGAATATGTACCTTATTTTTTATTTTAGTTAATAATTTAATTAGTTTATGTGCACAGAATATGCAAATAACGCGTCGCCACGCACAAGCCCAGGAGCTTATGTGGGACTAATTTCCGTAAATAATATTACATTTGTGTGCGAAATAATTCTATTTCTTTAAATTATTAATTTGTATGTATTCATTTGTAAATATTGGAAATAAATAGATTTGATTTTTTTAAAGAGGTTGGCAGCCTCTTTTTGCCTTATGTGCTCTTTTTGATTTTATATGTGTTTTGCAGACCAAGGCCTAGTAGACGTCTCATCCGAGAACGTAGGGCGGGCTGCGCGTGTGAGGGTAAGTGCTCGTGTGAGGGCGAGTGCGCGTCTTATGGTAAGTGTTCGTGTGAGGGCGAGTGCGCGCGTGAGGGTAAGTGTTCGTGTGAGGGCGAGTGCGCGTCTGAGGGTAAGTGTTCGTGTGAGGGCGAGTGCGCGCGTGAGGGTAAGTGTACGCGTGAGGGTAAGTGCGCGTGGGGCTGCGAAGGTCTCTTCCTCTAGGGCATATCACGGGCCTTAGGACAGACTATAAACACTACGTTCGGAGACCATCTCGTTGATTATGTTGCCATTACCGCTACTGCGATGATTGATTTTTAGAAGTGGTTTAGCAACATATTTGTATTGCAGTAACTAACATTTTGTAGCGCATTTTTTGTTTAAAGAAGCAAATACAAACCGCTCACTTTAATATCCAATACTCTAATATGAGTAAGGTTTGCTTGTACTATAGGTTCTCTGATATGAGTAAGGTCTGCTTGCTTGCTTGCAACTCTGATACTCTGAACTCAAAACCGACTCCGAAGATTTCCTCCATAAGTTATAATTAACTAATTCATGGGTTACAAATAATTTCTAAACAGTTCTCATACGCAGGAAAAATCGAATTATGTTAAAAAACGAATTTGAAAAGTCAAAACAAATTAACATTGGACTAATGAATTTTCAAATCAATATAAAAGAATCATAACAGCTGTTTATAATCAAACAGTGAACTGTCAACGTAATTCTCATGTATTAAATAGTACCTGGGGCCGAGCTTTGCTTGGGGGAAGGCCAGTCAGTTTGTTTAGATGACTTGGAGTAATATTTCAGCAATTCCCCCTACTGATAATCAGATTTGTAAAACTCATTTGCCTCTTTTCTACTTTAAGGTCACTCCAGTTGTTATTTATAGCTCAATGTTCCTTGGATTTATTTTACTACTCTATATATATGTAATCTTCACTCAAATCTTTTAATCTCTGCTCTCAGGAAACCACATGTTAATAATCATAAACAACATGAGTACAGTATTACTTTGACAGTTCCCTGGTTGATTATGAACAGCTGTTACAATTCTTTTGTTTTGATTTGAAACTCCATAAGCCCAATGTTATTTTTTTTAACTTTTCATTTTAGTTTTTTTACATTATTTAATTTTTCCTGGGGATGAGGCCTGTCTAGATCTTATTTTTTCCCAGAAATGAGTTATTTCGAACATTTTAAGGAAATCGTTGGAGCCGTTTTTGAAATCAGTGTCGCAAGCTAGCAAGCAAGGAAGCATAGAAGCAAACCTTACTCATATTAGAGTATAGGATTAACGTGTGATTTCCTGAGAGCAATGACTAAAACCATTGACTGAAGATTGCATACATTGTAGTCATGTCATATCCAAAATGAATCAAAGGGACACCGAGCTATAATAACAACTGGAGTAGCCTTAAACATGCAGAAAAGAGGCAAATGATCTAAGTAAATCTGCTTGTCAGTTAGAGGGCAAGGTGAAATATTACTCCATATTACTCCAATATTATTCCTAAACAAACTGACTGAACCTCGCCGAGCAAAGCTCGCCCCACCAGGTACTTTTTCTTTACTCCCAACACGCAGGCATGTCTGGAGTCCAACTATATATACTATAGATATGGAATAGATCGTTGCTTGGGCCTGATCCTCATCAACAAAGTACATTTGTGTGATAATCTCCGTGTCATAATTCTTCGCTTGGTTAAAGGAAAATGCATTCATTATATTACCCGGTTTTACTATCTTTTGTGGTTGTTTCAGATGGTAAAGGTCAATAAAAAACTCCCCTTCAACTTCATCTCGTAGTTTTAGCGAATTTCCCCTATAGGGAAGAAGCTATTACCGTAGGTCTCATGGTAAGATTTAAGCCCGAGACCATGACAAATTTTTTTTAGGTCCCCAGATGACTAAAACACTATTCGTTCAAATTTATATATATGAATATATATATCTATATATATATGTGTCCGTGAATGCGATAACTTGAGTAAAAAACGTCCGATTTCGATGAAATTTGGCTCAAATGTGTAAAGTGACATTTATGACTTTAAGTTCGAAAACCAGAAAAATCGGGCCATGGTAAGGGGGGTTTATGGGGGTTTTAAATTTTCCAAAAATCGGTTTTTTGCATTTTTTACCCTAAAATTTTTAAAACACTTAATTTTGGTTTTGACCATGTTATAGAGCTTAAAAAAACAAATAATATGGTATTTTGAATTATTAAGCTAGGTTAAGTGGTTGCGGAGAAAATCCAAAAAAACCTGCTCATAAAATCTCCTATGTTAATCTTATGGGAAAAAGGTTTTTGGCTTTTCCTAAGTCAATTTTAATGTAAACTTCACATTTGCTTTTACCAATCAACTCAGCTCCACAAAACAATCATTTTGGTGTTTAAATTGTGATTCTACGTCCAACCGTTGCAGAGATATTCAAAGTGCTAAACACAGTACGTTGTCCAATGTTATCCTTATGGAGGATAAATAAAATTTGTTATCTCCATTATTAATGAATGTATATTG
Source organism: Allygus modestus (assembly GCA_963675035.1). NCBI lineage: Eukaryota > Metazoa > Arthropoda > Insecta > Hemiptera > Cicadellidae > Allygus > Allygus modestus. The sequence continues at coordinate 58,005,967 of OY776114.1, forward strand.
ATGAAACTTGGCACGTGGGGTCACGTAGAACTGGTATATTGATATTTGCTCAAAAAATTGATTTTTTGTTGATTATCCCCGTAGCAGCGAACCTGCGTACTCAGCCCCCATGTTATTCTTATGGAGAATAAGTAAAATGTAATGACTCCCTTAATTATAAACATAAATTAATAAAACTTGGTATGTGGCTTCACCTTGTTGAGTTATATTGATATTTGCATAAAACCCCATTTTTTTAGTTCCTTGTTGCAGCAAACCTGCTTACTCATCACCAATGCTATTCTTATGGAGAATAATTAAACTTGTACATATCGCTTATATATGAATATATTTTTATGAAACTTGGTATGCGGCTTTATATGGTATTAAGACATATATTATGCATTGGAAATTCGCTGAGTACGCAGGTTTGCTGCGACGGGGGTATTTAATCTTGCCTCTGTACGTTGCATTGATTAGCGACAACCCCCATCGCAACTTGTCTTTGCCACCGTCAAATGTTTTATAGTTTTCTGTGGTATGACTAACCCAGCCAAAAAGGAGGCAACAAAAAAAAACACATATAGGTCAGTGTAAGGTTGCTTCAATATGGTAAAAATAATTTGTTCACTCATTTACTGTATTTTTACAGCTATAAGTAATATTTATTATGTGTACACTAGTAGTCCTGTTGCTCGAAGTTTGAACGAACGGTTACTTCATATTCATCATCATCGAAAGGTAAACATCCGATATTAATCCGATATTAATTCTCAGATGATAACATCTGAGAATAATGCTGATAACGTACTTTCAATCAACACTTAGTTTAGAGTTCCGCCATCGGATAGCGCCACTTTTCCAAAAAATCAGCCCTTTACAGTGTTGTGATGTCCTTTCTTAGAATTCTTAGACGTATTGGCAAATCTACGAAAAATACCTTTAATTTGACACCTCGAAAGTTAAAATCCGTCCAGCCATTATCGAGTTATGACTGTGAAGAAAAAAACCCCAAGCGTATTATTATATCTATATAAATAAAACTACAGTTTTGTCTGTACATCGCTTGGAATTATAAAATATGTGCATATTTTTACGTTCCATACCATAGGAAAGCAGAAACGCGTCTTATCTCAATTTTTGTCTTTCTGTTTGTCTGTCTGGCGGTGACGCTCAAAACGGCATTTTACGCAGTCTTCTCCGGGAAAACGGGTGCACTGACATTGATGCAACTTTGTTTCTTTGTAGAGAAGGTTTTAGGCCACCTTAGACGGCATACGCCTTTTGGAAAAATAACAGCCGCCGCTCAGAAACGTGATTTTGGACACGTTTTGTTCGCTTTTCACAGGGAAACGGGTGCACTGATTTCGACGAAACTTTTTTTCTATGTTCTATATGTGCGTTAGAAGGTTTCAGGTTGATTGGATTTTTAGGGACTTTGCCCTACGGGGTTTTAAAGATCATATGTTATTCTTTTGGACAAAGTATTTATTTATATTGAACCAGATGATGACTAAATAGTTATGTCTATAACTTAAAATATTGTAAACAGCTGTTTATCATTATGGAAATAAAAAAACCTACTTGAATGGCAACTCTCATAATGGAAATAAAAAACTACCTGAATAGCAACTCAAACTCTTTTTTGGATAGGCGAGAGTAGGGGGTGTTTGGGGAACTCTGCGCGCTCCCCCCCATTTTAAGGACCCCCCGATTTGATATTTTTGCCGCCCCCCTCTTCGATTTTGTATTTTTATTTTATGTCCCCCCATTTTATAATTTTAACCCCCTCCCCCCCGATTTTATATTTTTTTTCCCCCCGATTTTATATTTTTATTTTATGTCCTACCATTTTATATTTTTGCCCCCCCCAGATTATATGTTTTTGCTCCCCCCGTTTTTTATCCCCTCCCGGATTTTATATTTTGTTCCCCCCCTCTTCTATTTTTTATTTTTATTTTATGTCCCCCCCATTTTATATTTTTGCCCCCCGCCGATTTTATGTTTTTTGCCCCCTCCCCAATTTAATATTTTTGCTCCCCCCCGATTTTTATTTTGTCCCCCTCCGATTTTATATTTATGTCCCCTCCCCCACCCCCTCACCGATATTTTTTTAATTGTTTGCACTTGAGTTCTTTTATTTCTAAAAACGAGTCCAAAGTGTTACGTGTACCGATTTGGAGTCGCAAACCACGCGCCGTTTACTACCTGACAAAGTTCCTCGACTTATCAACGGTACCCGCACTATCTGCCAGTATATTTCGTTAACTTTGATTTAATTGTACATTAAACGTGTAAAATGTAATTTTAATATTGTAAAATCATGTGGATTGTTATTTGCTTTAGTTAATCTACCATTTATATACAACCCGTACGAAGGACGGGAACACAGCTAGTAGGATAATAAATTAAATGGAAACAATAAAATACATATAAACAGTTGAGCAAACAAGACCAGTTACGGTAAAGTTAAATACCCCCGTCGCAGCAAACCTGCGGACTCAGCGAATTTCCAATGCATATATATGTGCCTCACTACTACATAGAGCTATTTACCTAGTTTCACAAAAATACATCCATAAATAAGTGATATATAGCATTTTATTTATTCTCCATAAGAATAACATTAGGATTGAGGACGCAGGTTTGCTGCAACGAGGAAGATAAGTAATGTGTTTTTTTGCAATTATCAATACAACTGAACCAGGTGAAGCTACATACCAAGTTCTCTTAACGTAGGTTCATAATTAAGGGAGATGTACAACTTTACTTATTCTCCATATGAATAACATGGGGGCCGAGTATGCAGGTTTGCTGCTACGGGGACTATCAACAAAAAACTTGTTTTTTGTGCTAATATCAATAAACCACAACTAGTTGAAGCCACATGCCAAGTTTCATCAATATACATTCATAAATAATTGAGATACAGAATTTTATTTATTCTCCATAAGGATAACATTGGACAACGTACTGTGTTTAGCACTTTGAATGTCTCTGCAACGGTTGGACGATTAAAACACCAAAATGTTCGGTTTGTTGAGCTAAACATATTAATAAACAGAAATTTGAAGTTTTTAGTAAAACTATCGGAGAAAAATCTAAAAACCTTTTTCCCATAAGATTAACATGGGACACGTTTTTTAGGATTTTATCCGCAACCACTTAACCTAGGTTAATGATTCAAGATACTAAATTATTTGTTTTTTAAGCTCTATAAAATGGTTATAACCAAAATTGAGTGTTTTTAACATTTTGGGGTCAAATTTGCAAAAAACCGATTTTTTGAAAATTGTAAACCCCCATAATACCCCCTTCCCATAGTGCGATCGATCTGGTTTTCGAACTTAAAGTCATAAATGCTACTCTCCACATTTGTGCCAAATTTCATCAACATCGGGTGTTTCTTTCAAAAGTTATCGCGGTAACGGACATATATATATATATATATATATATATATATATATATATATAGATATAGATATATATATATATATACATATAAATAAATTTGAACGAGTAGTGTTTTTGGCATCTGGGGACCTCAAAACGAAATGTTATCATGGTTCGGGCTTAAGTCTTACCATGCCACCTACGGTAATAGCTTCTTTCCTATAGGGGAAATTCGCTAAAAGGTGATAAGCTAGTGAAATATATTGTTTATTTTTGAAACCCCCTACAAAGTGTGATAATCATAGAACGCTTGTACTGTTTAAATTAAACAGTTAGTTAAAAACTACATTGTGATTATACACAACTTATAATAGACGGAATTTTGTACACAAGGACTAAATTATATAACATACAAGATCCTTAAGTCCATTATACTGCCTTTCCGATTCATTGCCCCCTTCAGGCTAACACGTTTCGATAGTAAATCGTCATTGTCAAATAATCACAATAAATCCTTAAATAGCATTAATGATAGGCCAAAAAATCGTCAAAATGAATTACGGAAATCTATTGTCTGATATTTTCCAAACTTAAAAAGGAAAATCTAGAGGAAAATCAATTTCTGCAGAAAAAAATTATCTAGAAAATAATTGTCTTTTTTATTGTCAAAATTGCTGTGTAAAACAATAAAAAAAACCTAAAATATGTATAATTAGTGGACATTTTGCTCGAAACCTGGTTGTTCCATCTAATATGTTACCTATTAAAAGAGTTAAATGTCGTAGGCCTAAGCATCATATACAAATTGTGTTGCCACTTCTATAATTTGGTTATTTATATTCGGCTCATGACTAAACGTTGTAAAAACTCATAAAACTGGTGATTATGTAAAACCGTGATTTGTTGCATAAACGACTGTATTAGAATGTAACTGAACTCCAATTTATCTCCAAGTTGTACTTAAGTTGTAAGTTGCGGAGGACAGCGATATCGACCCTCGGGATAAAAATGTTAATAATTTCACATTTCTTTCGAAAACAAAAATTGTTTTTGGGGTCTTTTTTAACCTCGATTGTCAAAATCGTAGCAGATATAACGGAGGAATTATGCTAGCAAAAATCGTCTTAGCTTACTATAAATGATCAAGACGGATAACAAAACGAAATCGATACGAAAATGTGTAGTGCGCAGCGGCACTGTTTCACTGTCGCAAACCATTACAAAGCATGCATTTAAGTTGACAGTTCTCATTTAGAAATATTGGCAAATTAGAAATCGATTAGATCAGTAGATGGACAAAAATTATTACTCCATGAGCTAAATAGACTGATGAGTTAACGGGAGGGATCAGTCTTTCGAGGAGTTAGTGTTCTAAGGGGGGGGGGTGGCCCCCTTCAGTTACAAAACATTTCGCGTTTCTACCTCCTTTCACATATTATGAATTTTAAATCTCTCCTCAACAAATTATCCAAAATTGTATTTGTTGGTTCATGTTACAACGGGATGTAATAAAAGACGTCTTACAACACTTAAGATATATTTACACTTATACTGATTCACATACAGACGGTAACCATATATAAAAGATGGTAGTAGGCTATCGATTTCGACCAGTCACACCAGTCATCATCAGGCCAATGAGAGAACTGACAGAATCAAAAATGCAGATGCAGACAGATTTTTGATTCTGTCAGTTCTCTCATTGGCCTGATGATGACTGGTGTGACTGGTCGAAATCGATAGCCTAGTACCAACTGTTATATATGTTCACCGTCTGTATGTGAATCAGTATAAGTGGAAATATATCTTAAGTGTTGAAAGACGTATTTTATTACATCCCGTAAGTAATAACAACACGTAATACGCTAATAAAAAAGTTGTTCATGTTACAACAAATACATGGCGGTGACAGTGACCGTAATTTTATTTCGCAAATATTAAAATCATTCACAACTGTAAATGATTTATTTTTATATTTCGTTGAACGGTTATTATATTTGGTATCGATATCCAGCGCACTGATATCGCCGCAGAGCCCCCGAAAGTAACAATCAAACAACACACACTAAAAATAAAACTCTAGGCAGGTATTATATTTCGGTTCAATGGGCCAAGGGTTGGGTGCCAGGGATGACCAAAATAATTTAGGATGACCGCTTCCCTTAAAAATTGCCGTTTTTGTTGGGATAACAAAATAAATAAATGAATAAAACTCTTAAACCATTCTAAGTATTTAAAACGATATGTTTTAAAACTTCTAAGCTACTAGAAATACAGGATATTCTGCCCTCATAAGTATACATGTAAAATTATACACTTAGTAATATACTAACCAGCTTAGTTGGTAACGTAACTATACAGTTAAAATATACTAAAAATAAGATTAGTAGACTGAACTTTTAAATATACACTAACTTTTGAAGAATGGGTTAATAACCTAGAGTTACATGTTCTGGGAAAAAGAAAGGGCAACAATGTATTGTCTGACAGAGGCGAAGGGAGAGTAATATATTGTATTAGGTAACTGAGAAACATATTGTTGCGTTACATAACTGACATAAGCAGGGAGGGACGTCAAAGGCCCCTAACCCCCCTCCCCCCCCTTAAACCCATAACTCTCATGAAATTTTCGACATGCCTTCCATTCCAACCGTGAAGAAAAGTAGTTTTATATAAATTTGTCGGATCACACCAGCCTTATAAGACTTATAATAAACAATTTTAAAAACTACTTATTGCATGGTTCACACTTTTATTTGGCTAATGATTTCCCTGACCAAAAAAAGTTTATTTTCCCTGACTTTCTATAACCAAAACAGTTAATTTTCCTTGTCTCGCAACTCAGAATGCGCACTTTTTTCTAAATAAGATTTTATTTTCGAACTGTAGTGCTTTGCGTTTTCGATTAAAATAAAAATTCTCCTTGACCTGTATTAAATAGTAAGAATTTTCACTGACTTTTCGGGACTTTTCAACTTTTTCTCTGACCTTTTTCAAATTCCCTGACCTTCTAGAAGGTGTGAACCATGACCAGTGAGTTATAAGACATAGGAGTATCAAATAAGCAATTTTAAAAACTACTTATATTAGCTTTCGTCTACATACCAAGGATTGAACCAAGTCCCTTTGAACCTAAGTCCAAGACGCTGCACGTTCACAGTTAGGCAATACCGAGCCCCTCACTAATAATAATAATAATATACAGCATACAATTACACTACCTGTTAATATTATACATAATTTATTACGTTTCTCTTAATAGTTACATAGCAGAACTATCCCCGCATCTCTTAATTTATAAAAATGTTAAACAATTCAGTATTTCCCAAATCCCAACTATTAAAAAAATTGGTGTAAGAATAATTTCAGTTTCAGTATCGGTTATCGGAAAATGCCATGCACCAAGTTAAAAAAAGGGTTTAAAATCAGTGGCACAGGAGTAGGGTGTATTGGACATTCCTGGCTCAGGAGGAGCCAGGAGGAGCGCCCCCCCCCCGCCCCCCCCCTAATTAGTATGCAAATTTTTTTTTAATTACCCTAATTAATATGCAAATTTTTAATTACCCTAATTAATATGCAAATTTTTTTTAATTACCCTAATTAATATGCAAATTTTTTTTTTTTCGTTTCAGGAGGAGCCCCCCCCCCCCCGGTACATCAATCAGGAGGAGGCCCCCCCCCCCCCGGTACATCAATCAGGAGGAGCCCCCCCCCCCCCGAGGTTTCGTCTGTGACACTTTACCCCCCCCCCCCGAGGTCTCGTCTGTGAAACTTTTACCCCCCCCCCCCGAGAGCTCGTCTGTGACACTTTTGTCTAGAGGCCCGCACCAACACTTAGAAGAAAATCTACTCTAAGATTTCCTTCTAATCCCTAACATGAAAAGCTTTTGTGGCCTTGAAAAAGGCCGATTATGATGGTGGGATCAGGTGGAGGCTAAGGTGTTGGGAAACATTTATTTTTTATTTATGAAAAACTTTGTTATTTCATCTGGGTGGAGTTCATCCGTTCGACGATTCCACCACATTTCGACAAGCATCATGTACTTCTGCTCATGTTCAACGGCGTAGATGTGCTCCTCTTCAATAGGGTAGAAATTCATCTTGTAGTCCATGTCCCGCTGCCAATATTCCCATTCCAAGTCGTCCAGCGGGCAATGGTTCCACATGCTGTTGATTCCCCGTTGTTTGGAGTACAGAGCGTCGTCGAGATCTTGGGTAGTTGAATACATTTTTGGCTCATGAACGTGCTTGAACTTTTTGTCATTGCGCCATAGCCTCTTCTTATGGAAATGCTTCAAGGTGCAATCATCGTCGTCTTTTCGGTTGTAGAACTCATCACCTTCAAAGTAATCATCTTCATCGTCAAACGGCCTCTTCTTATTATTGCTATTCATCGACGTTTCCGCCGCAACACATACATCCTCCAACTCGACGTCTGTGATGTCACATTCCCACTCGATGTTGGCCATGATCTCTTCGTAGCTGTTGACGCTTCGAAACTCAAGACTAAACTAAACTTTGCTGCTAGGGCCGCGCCGTGCGTGGTGGGCTGTTGATCGCAGGTGTTCAAACAAAAAACCTGGCGAGTCGAGACCGGTCTGGGATGCAGCTGCGCCCGACCCTTCCAGGTACCCATTATAGTCCACCCGTATCGAATTACATTAGAGGAGGGTTGCTTTTACCCCTGACAGTGGATGTGATTTATTGCCGAGGGGGCAAACGTCGACAAAGGACCCAGCACCCTGAAAGCTTTTAACGGAAATTCCCCGAGGCCTGTCTGGGAAGCAGCTGCACCCGACCCTTCTAGGAACCCATAATTATAGACCACCCGTGTCGAACTCCGAGCAATAAATCACCAGTTGGTAAACACCCCTGCTCTCATTCTTGTTCTAGTCTTCAACAATTCCTGAAGTATGGGGGAGCGAAAATCTCCCCCCTAGTAATTAATTAAACAGAACACCAGGCGGACGAGAAATTGGAGCGCGTACTGAGCGGTGGTGGTTATAAGAAGCGGGTCGCGACACGCCACAGTCTCTCGATAGACTTCTTCGAAGACGGACGTCTACCGGACGTATGCAAAGACAAAGGAGAACTATAAAGAGGGCAAGTAGGTGGAAAGTTTAAACGAAGAGCCATTACAAAGAGGATAAGGACCAACAGAAGGATAACATCGTTAGACAAACGTCGTAGAACTGTAACGAAACGACGCAGGAGAACAAGGGATATTTTCAATTAATTCGATAACAATGTCGTTTATTCATCAGAAATCGTGTGAATGTGTGAAGACTGAACTGGACTTGTTTTCGTTACCGCCTACGCAGACCAGCATCGAGAGCGGTAAATGGGTTCAATACAAACCGGTCTCATCGCTGACGGACGATTCGCCAATAGAGTTTGTAATACCCGGTCACGGTGACGAGTACACGGACCTGACACAAACGTTATTACACGTTAAAGCCGCTATTGTGAAACAGGGCGACACTAAAGCGGACGGTGGGCAACCTGCTAAAGAGGTGGGCCCAGTGAACAATTGGCTCCACTCGATATTCAGTCAAGTGGATCTTTATCTCAATCATAAACTGGTGTCCCCACAAACTAACACGTACGCTTACCGTGCCTACTTGGAAAACCTATTGAACTACGGATGTAGTGCGAAGAATTCGCACCTGACTAGCGAGCTGTTTTTTGAAGATTCGGCTGGACAAATGGACGATTGCGACGAATTGAATGAGGGATTGAAAAAGCGTCGCGATCACACGAAAGAAAGTGATGTTTGCGATATGGTCGGTCGATTGCACATCGATCTGTGCAATCAGAACAAATTCATGTTGAACGGTGTCGAGATGCGATTGCAACTTAACAGATCCAGAAACTCGTTTTGTATAATGTCCAAAACGCTAACTACCTACAAGGTGACAATTAAAGAGATTAGTCTTTTCGTACGTCGATGTAAGATCAATCCGAGCGTATTGTTGGCGCACAGCAAAACTCTCGAGACCGGCACGGCCAAGTATCCGATCACGCGTGTAGAAGTGAAATCGTTCACACTACCCTCCGGCATAATGAGTAAGGCTTTAGACAGTGCATTTCTCGGCCAGTTACCGAAACGTGTGATAATTGGACTGGTCAGTAATCTTGCGTTCAACGGAGATTTCAAGAAGAATCCTTACAACTTTCAACACTACGATATGAATTATCTCGCATTGTACGTGGACGGTGAACAAGTACCGGCCAAACCGTTACAGCCCGTTTACACATTGAACAGTGAGACATATATACTCTCTTATTACACATTGGTCACCGGCACCGGAATCCAGTTCTCCGACGCAGGTAATGAGATCAAGAGAGGTGACTATCCGTACGGTAATTGTCTTATGGCGTTCGACTTGACACCGGACATGTCCGCGGCTGAGTCGAGTCACTGGAATCTCCTGCGCAACGGTAATCTACGTATCGAAATTGGATTCTCCAAAGCGTTGCCCGAGACCGTCAACTGTATAGTGTACGCCGAACTGGACAACGTCATCGAGATCGATCGTCACCGTAACGTAACAGTTGACTTCAGCGGGTGAATAAAAGCGATCGCCAAACAGAAATATTGTCTGACAGCAAGTGCGTACAGTTTACTTCAAGGGTGAGCAGACGCACCACCAGTCAGTAGTACGGTTGAAGTCACACGGTAAGGACGTGAACATGGACGCTTACGCTTCTGCGGACGACTATATCAAATCGTTTATTCAGGAGATTGAGGTTAGGAACAATAATGCTAGTGATCAGACATTGGCATCACCTCAGACGTCATTTGTAAAACCGACCACTGCCTGCAAGAGACGAAGGAGGGCAACTCCCATCGAAGTGGAAACCAAGAAACCAGGATGGGTGCCGAAACCAACAGATGATTGTCCCATAGTGTCATGGATGGACGATGGGAATACTTTTGCTGTTCAAAACCCGGGAAACAAAGGACAAATGTTATTGAAAATGGAAATGTACGATGGTACAGATATGGTGTTCATGTGTGGTTTATTTTTGGACAAAGATGGTGAAATGCACCAAAGTGTTAAACAAGTAGTTGATAAAGTGGAAAACATGTGGATCGATAAATCAACAGGAGTACCGAAAATTACAGGCTTAACTCAAACTGTTACACAACGCAGTGCAGTTTCGCAGCCAACGTCGAAGAAGCGAGCTGTGAGGAAGAAACAACGAGTGGCGCAAGCATTCAATTAGAGCAGCTGCATCCCAGACCGGTCTCGACGCGTCGGTCTTTTGTGTGAACACCTGCGCCCGACCCTTCGGACCCCCCACTTAGAAGAAAATGGCGGCGAGGGTTTATAAGGCGGAGCCCCGCCCGATTGAGCATCATTCGCCACCAGACCACCACCTCACATAGACCTACTCCAACTACTACTAGAGATGTCGAACAGCAGCAGCACTTTCAAGCCAGAGTTTTCGATTTTGAACGGCACTGCAACAACCGCGGACCTGAGAGCTACCCTCAACAACTGCAAGTCCGACTCTCCGCTCTACACCAGGATAGCCGATCTCCGAGAGGAATGCGGCTATCTCATCACTGCGATGGAGCGAGCCACCACACCCTTTGGCGAGACGATCGTCGTGATCCTGGAGGGGCAGGTCGGGGACGACTTCTTTCTGCGAGTCTACCTGCCTAGGCGCTTCAACGAGGCCCTGAGCAACGCCGACATTGAGCGCTACAACGGCGGATTTGGAGAACGCCTTCGTTTGGTGAAGCGCAGCCCGAGGGGTTCCAATAGCAGATTCACGCCGTTGGAGTTTATGTAAAGCAAGACTTGAAGATTACGTTAATACCTTTGTAAATTATTTTTCGTAGTCAATACTTATAGTCACGTTCAGAACATAACCACTGTGTTATTTATTTCACTTAACCCCAAAAATGTCCTTTAGTAGTAAGTTTCAGAGTGTGAGTATGGTAACTGTGAGGTGTTTAGCTCAGTAGTAATCATGGGCTTGATGTGGAAACATCCGTTCTCAGCCATTGTGGCGGGACCTTCGGGTTGTGGCAAGTCACAGTTTGTGTCAAAGTTTATAAAGCACATTACAGAAATGTGTGACACACCATTTACCAGTATAAACTGGCATTATGGTAGTGGTGGTGGTGGCGGCGGTGGTAACTCGAAAAATATCACCATTAACCACATAGAAGGTCTACCAAACTTGGAGGATTTTTCTGGTAACGAGCCGATACTTGTGATTATAGACGATATGATGCGTGAGGCCGACAACCGTGTGGTGGATCTTTTCACAAAAGGTTGCCATCATCGCAACATTAGTGTGTTTTTCATTACACAAAATTTGTTTCATCAAGGACGCGGGCAGAGGGACATCTCATTGAATGCGCATTACATTGTGTGTTTTAAGAATCCTAGAGATAGAGTTCAGATTAGGTACTTGGCCAGACAAATATATCCAGACAGCCCGAAATTCATCGAGGAGGCGTACGCTGACGCTACGAGGAATCCACACGGCTACCTACTGATAGACTTGAAACAATCAACAGACGAGAATATGCGAATACGAAGTTGCATATTTCCAGACGATTCTACCAACTATGTGTACTTGCCGAAGAAAAGGTAATTTCGCCATCAGTAGTAATCATGTCGTGCTTGCGGAAGGACGCAGCTCTGCTTACGGCTTTCATACACGCAACACCCAAGGAGCGGAAGGCACTGTTAAAGGTGTGTGACAAGAGCCGCATTCGCTCAGTGTGTGAGTGCGCATACAACGTGTTGCGCGGTAACGTTCCTCTGGCGAAGAAGAGTAAAAGTCAGTTAAGCAAACACAAGGCGACGCTACGTCGATTGGTGAAACGCGGCGAAGGCTGGTCAAAGAAACGAAAGTATCTCATACAAAAAGGCGGTGGAATCTTTATACCGTTACTTTTGAGCGCAGTACTACAAGCAGCATTGAGTAGATAAAAATGACTGGCATCAACAATCAGTTCTATTTGACGCTGCCCAGCAACAGTTCGATGCAGTATTATCCGAAAAATACAGTTGCAAATTACATAACACATTTGCCGAGAGCTATTCAACTGGACGCTGGCGACTGGGAAATTGCACTTGTGGAAGCGCACTATCCAATGACATTTCTATCAGTCGGTAATGACGAAACAATTGACATTTGCATACAACCGCAAGAGGAAGCAAAAGTGAACATAGAAGCGTTGGCGCGGGTTATGGACAGCACTGCCGATGTAACGCCAGTAGTGTCGGCTATTCCAAAACAAAACCACAGAATTAAATTGAAGACTGGTGATTACGCAAATATTCAAGAATTGTGTGATCATATCAATTCGCAAGAACTAGCGATTACTTTTGGTGTAAAGTTCACCGTTGAAAACTCATACAACAAATTCATTGAAGTATCGATGGGAACTGATGTTGTAAAAATTACATTAAGTCCAACGTTAGCGCTTCAATTGGGGTTCGATCCGAATGAATTGACGCTGGAAGGTGATGCAGTTAACAAAAGCATCCGTTCGCCCAACATTCGTCTTGGCTTACCGTCACACATGTACGTGTATTGTGATTTAGTCGAGCCGCAGATGGTCGGCGATACAGTCGCACCGTTATTGAAAATTGTCAATATATCCACGTCTACTTATGTATACGGTTTGCATAAATCAACATCATTCATCGATCCGCACTATGTGCCTGTTATGAATAGATCTTTTGACAGTGTGGAAATTGACTTAAGAGATAACATTGGTAATCATTTGCCATTCCACTTTGGAACGTCGTGCGTGAAGTTACACTTTAGAAAAGTAGCTAGTCATTAGTGAAAAAAAAAAAATGGAACATGCAAAGAAAATGGTAGTTGTGCCACAAGAGTTGATTGATCGACTGCAATCAAATGCTACGGATAACAGACCGACTAATCTATCCAGTGAAAACAGCCTCGACGCGGAGATGCAACAAATATTGAATAACAAACGCATGGACGATAGTGAAAAGTGGAAATTGTACAAACAAGCGTTACATCGCTTCTTGCATATTGCAGAGAATAGACGTCAACCGATTAGCATACCAATCGTGGAGTCGGGTGGGAATGAGCATAGTCGACGATCGCACCCCGCTGCGGAAGGCGGTCCAGTGGAAGAGATTGTGGAAACGTTTTCCAAAACTTACAGATCTGATGCCCGCAATCTTTTACGTTTCATGAAACGTGATGGCAGCTTAATCAGTTGGGACAGTGGCTATTCAGTGTACATCAACGGTGTAAAAATCCCAGACTCAAATCTAGTGGATATCTTAAATTGCATAGTAAAGGTGCGTATGCGTGATTACACACCGCCAGGATGGCGGGAAGTGCTCAACGCATTGAAAGCGATGAACGTGCCAAAGGACTATATGAATAATCTAAGAGCGCTTAAGGAAATAAATGCCGAATATCGATCATCATTCACAGGAGGAGAAGGATCAGACGATGAATTGGACACATCAACTGAATCAATACTGAGAACACCGCTAGTAAATCGGCTTCGATCGGCAAGAGGAAAACGTGTAACATCTACACCGGCACGAGCGACAGAGCAGTTTGATTTTTCAAATAGAAACAAGCCGTTGTCAAATTTGGACAAGTGGGAAACGTACACAGGATAGGTTTTCAGTATTATGGAGCGTTTGTATTACAATCCCATCGAACCTTCGTCGTATGGCGGTGTAGCTCCATTAGCGCGAGCTGCAAAACCAGTTTCAAAACGCAAAGTGATTGAATGATTACAAACACAGGACACTTACACATTGCACAAACCGGCACGCAAGCGTTTCCCGCGCAATCCTTACATAGTGTATGGTCCATTTGAATTGTGGCAAGCGGACTTGAACGATATGCGTGGTCTTAGTAAACACAACGACGGCGTCAACTACCTGCTGACTGTAATAGACGTGTTTAGCAAACACCTGTATGTGCGAACGTTGAGGCGGAAAGAAGGAGCTGAAGTGGCCAACGCTTTCGAGGAGATATTTGCCGAAGCGACCGACACACCTCGCTGTTTACAAACCGACAAAGGTACTGAATTCACCGGTGCCAAGACGAAAAAATTATTCAAACAATACGGAATCATCTATGTCACTACACAAAACCCAGATGTTAAAGCGGCCGTAGTGGAACGCGTGAATCGCACTTTGAAAACACGCATGTGGCGATATTTGACTTACAAAAACACATATCGTTATGTAGATGTGTTGGACAAACTGGTTAGTGCATACAACAACAGCGCTCACAGGAGTCTAGGCAATAGAATACGACCAGTCGATGTGACTGTTGACAACAAGCGAATATTGCATCAGGTATGGCGTCGCATGTTCGGTAAGATACCGCGTCGTGTTAAGGCAAAACTGAAAGTTGGCAACACAGTGCGCATATCTAAGGAGAAGGGCACATTCGCAAAAGGTTACGAGACTAATTGGAGTAAAGAAGTGTTTGTGGTGCGTCGTGTAAACACATTGATGCCTCTACCAATGTACACTTTGTCGGATCTCAACGGTGAACAAGTGACTGGACAGTTTTACGAATACGAATTACAAAAAGTGACAATATACAACGACCATCTGTTCAAGATTGCTGAAATACTAGACGCTAAGGGTCGCGGTCGCAGTAAGCGTTATTTCGTCAAGTGGGAAGGTTACGGAGACGAGTTCAATTCTTGGGTAAGAGCGCAAGATTTGCAAAATGCCTAATAGCAACCAGTTCTATTTGACATTGCCCAGCAACAGCTCAAAGGATTATTTTCCAAAAAACACAGTGTCCAAGTACACTACACATCTGCCGAGACAAATTCGATTAGAAGGCGATGGCGAGTGGGAGATGGCTTTGGTCGAAGCGCATTATCCATGTTCCTTTATGACTGTGGACGAGGAATCGTGTATTTGGCTCGACTATAAACTCGTTCTGCCGAGTATTCCCGTCACACTCAGTGTCGAGCACATTATGCTAAAGATGAAACCCGGTTATTACAAGAACATAACCGATTTATTGAAAATGATCAATAAAGCGAAGGATGTCACCCAGTACTTGTACTTTGAGTATGACAAAGAGCAGGACAGAGTCAAGATCACGACAATGGCGGACGGTATAAGCAAAGTACATTTCACCGAAGCGCTGTCTCTCCAGTTGGGTTTCGATCCGTACGAGAACGTTTTGTCAAATGACCTCACAGCGATATGGCCGCCTAATCTGACTATGGGACTGCCGACACACTTGTACGTGTATTGTGATCTGATTGAACCGCAGCTGATTGGTGACACTACAGCGCCGCTTTTGAAAATTGTCAACATTGACAGAGAGAACTACACACACGGCGCGCATAAGACTGTGCATTTCATCAGTCCTCATTATGCGCCAGTTATGAAAGGAACATTTGAAACGATCGATATTGACCTAAGGGATCACGCTAGTAAAAAAGCGTCATTCCTCTTTGGGACGTCGTACGTGAAGCTTCATTTCAAAAGAGGAGCTCAGCAATGATGAATACAAACGATCCCTACTTGGCGTACTATCGCCGCCAACAATTGCAGCAGACCGGAGGCAGTATCGAGAGGGTATTTCGCGGTGCACCCTACCAGCGAGGACATGGAATTGGCAGTTTCCTAGGCGGTATGTTCCGCACCATCACACCGCTACTCAAGTCGGGAGCCTCTGCTGTGGCCAAAGAGGCGTTGAAATCCGGTGTTGGATTCTTGGGCGACATGGCCATGCACCAGCGGGACCCCAAAGAAGCCGCTAGAGATCATTTCAGCCAGTTTACAGACTCGCTAAAACGCCGGGCGGACGGCAAACTTCAACGTGAGCTAAGTGGCGGCGGCGGCTCTCGCGCGAAACACCGTCGCGTAACGCGAAAGAATACCGCGAAACACCGGCGCGCTACTCCTGCGCGAAAGACTAACGCGATACTCTCGCGTAAGAGAAACGCGAAGCGCGCCATGTCTGGCGGCCGTCGTGTCACACCTCAGTCTTTGGCGAAACCCCTTCGAGGAAGGTCGTCGTCGTCGTCGTCATCCAAGAAGGGCAAGAAGAGAAGGACAGTTAGAAAGAAGAAGAAGAAGAAGACGAGGAAAGCAGTGAGGAGAACGTCTATACGCGATATATTCAATTAACACACACACACACACACACACACACACACACACAATGTCGTTTCTACATCAAAAGTCGTGTGAATGCGTCAAGACGGAATTGGACTTATTCTCCCTACCACCGACGCAGACCAGTATCGAGAGCGGCAAATGGATTCAGTACAAACCAATCTCCACACTGACTGATGATTCGCCCATCGAGTTTGTTGTGCCCGGCAACGGCGAAGAATACACCGATCTTTCGCAAACAATGTTGGAAGTTACAGCGTCTATTGTCAAGTCGACAGGAGCGGCAATCGCAGATGTCGAAGAATCGAATAAAATTGGCCCAGTCAACAATTGGCTGCACACGTTATTCAGTCAAGTCGATATGAGTATGAATCAGAAACTGGTCACACCACAAAACAACACTTATGCATATCGAGCGTATATCGAAACATTGATGAATTACGGCTATGATGCTAGGAAATCACATTTAACATGTGGACTGTGGAACGCGGACGACGCCGGCTATATGGACAATACTCTGGACGATAACGATGGACTAAAGGCGAGACGAAAAATGACAAATAAAAGTCGTGAAATCGATATGCTCGGTCGCCTACATGTGGACATGTGTAATCAGAACAAGTTCCTGTTGAATGGTGTGGAACTGCGTTTTAAACTGATCCGATCAAAAGATTCCTTCTCCATTATGGCGGATGATGGTGACTACAAGGTGCACATTGTTGATGCGAATCTCTGGATACGAAGGTGTAAAGTTAGCCCCACGGTACTGTTGGCGCACAGCAAGACGCTTCAGACCGGCACAGCTAAATACCCAATCACCAGAGTGGAATTGAAAACATTCACACTGCCGTTTGGAGTGAGGAGCAAAACTTTGGACAATGTCTTTCTAGGTCAAGTGCCGAAAAGAATTATTGTCGGACTGGTCACGAACGCCGCTTATAATGGTGATTTAAAAAAGAATCCATTTAACTTTCAAAATTTCAAAACCAACTACTTCTCGCTGTACGTGGACGGTGAACAAGTGCCGTCCAAACCGCTACAACCACACTACGAAACCGGCAAGGGAAAATACGTGATGGCGTATCACAGTCTGTTTTCAGGCTCCGGCATACACTTTAGCGATGCTGGTAATCTCATAAATAGAGATGACTACGACGATGGATATTGTCTGATGGCATTCGATCTAACACCTGATATGTCAGCAAGTGACACAACTCATTGGAACCTAGTGCGCAACGGCAGTGTGCGTATGGAGATTGCTTTCGACACGGGACTCACAGAGACTGTCAACTGTCTGGTATACGCAGAGTTTGACAACGTCATAGAAATCGATCGTCATCGCAACGTGTCTGCGGACTTTGGCGGTTAGATCGTCGGCGGCGGCGTCATCGTCCTCCTCCTCAGTCATCAACCAACACTCGCACAAGATGGATCGTTTATGCAGAGCACAGCGTACAAATTTAGCATCTCCGATTATTGTGGATTTTCAATGTTTCAAGGACAACTCAAATGACTACATTCTGAAGGAAGTGTGCGTCTTGGAATTGGCCAGTGGAACACTGCTAATGCATCATATCGCCAAATCACCATTCAGCCGAGATTTCCTATCACAAGAGAAACTGCGTGAAAGCTATTGGCTCACAAAACACTGTCACGGATTGGAATGGGACCAAGGTGATATCTGGTATCATGTGCTAGAGGAAAAGTTACGTGCATGTATCGCGAAACGACCGATTGTCTATGTCAAAGGTGCTGAGAAAAAAGAGTTTGTACGATACAATTTCATCACGGATCACTGTACTACTAATGTCATCGATATCAACGATATTGGCTGCGGATCACTATCGTCAATCAACTGTCTACTATCAACAAACGCAGTGCGATGTCGCCACCACAGAACAGCTCACACACGATGCGCTCTAACCAATTGTATCACATTGCGCGGTTGGATACATCTAAGTACAAATATCGATGACGCTGATGATAACGCTGACGATGGTGAGAGTGATACCAGTTCCTGCTTTTGTTTTGCTACTAGTACTACTCCTACTACTGACTGTGGCGTCGACACAGTAGAATGAATACCTTAGAGATACAAAAGTGTATGGCTAAACTGCCCCTACAGAATGTTGGTGTCTACGCTGCGGATCAATTGCCCCATTATATTTCACCATCTACTGCTATGATTGTGAACACTGATCCACACAATGAAGACGGCACTCACTGGGTCGCTTTCTACCTTAACAAAGGAGGAGGAATAATTGAATTCTTTGACAGCTACGGTCAACCGCCACATATTCAATTCTACCAAGGATTCCTGAGACGCAACGCTCGTCGCTACCTGTACAACGAGCATCGCATTCAAAGTGACAACACTCTGGTCTGCGGTCAATACTGCCTTGTGTTCCTGTACTGCCGCACCCACTACGGCATGAAGATGACGGACTTTGTGCAGCTCTTTGAACACTCTTCTACTGGCCACAATGATGCACTGATCAGAAGACTCTTTGCACAAATGTATACCAATTGAATTTTGAAATTTTTTTCTCAATAAACTAGTTGTGTACTCAGAATAAAAAGAAATATTCTTATTATTTCCCATCCTCTCCTCCTTTACCCCAAAGTGGGGCAGACCTCTCATACAATGGCATTAGCAGGTGCATTCTTGTCTTCAACAATTCCTGTAGTATGGGGGAGCGAAAATCTCCCCCCTAAGCCATTATGTGTTAGGGGGAGCGAAAATCTCCCACCTGGTAATTAAACCAATTGAACAACAGTTTTCAACCACCTGAGGTCTCATAGGTCTACCCCACTTTTGGGGTAGACCTAACGTACAATTATAGGCCTGCCCCAAAATGGGACAGACCTATCATACAATGATTCTAAAGTAACATTCATATCTGAACCTGGTTTATATGAATTAACATATTTTTGAATATATATATATTTTTTTTTTACTTTTGTATCTTAAGACTATGTTAGGGGAGAAAAAAAAATACGAATGTATATACAAACAATTTGGCTATTTATTTACACACCTTATATATATATATATTTTACATCGAGTATGTGCTCCTGAACATTTGAGATTGACTAGCAAAAATGAGACTCGACACAAACTAATGACTAGAACAAAAAGAAAAAGGAGAACATTTCTAAGTTTTACGAGACTCGATACAAACTAATGACTAGATTTTTCAAAATAATTTACAAGTCAAGTCAGGGTCTTTGGCAATATGACACAACCACTCAACGCTCCTCATCCTCCGCCTCTTCATCGTCTTGAGGGATGTCTTCGGGCTGATGTGGAACGTCAATGTGTCCCCACGGAAGTGTGTTGACTCCGTCCGGAAGGATGTAACGTTTGTCATCGTTACAGCTCAAGGATAGCTTGTCGACTTGGACTGTGAAGACGCGGTGGTTTCGGGACTGGAACCTGGTGTTGATGGTTCTCTTCAACACGCCGTTGAAGAGGCATTCCCGATAGTCGTCAGAGGTTAGTGTGTGTTTTACAACACCTCTAGCGACTCCCTTGGCGCGCTTCACTGTCATGACCTGCAACTCGTCATCTTCGGTCCTCTCCTCGAACTCGACAATGTCCATGAAATAAAGTTTCGAGCGAAGACCGAGGTACTCGAGCAGAGGAAGTCCGTTGCACTCATCCTTGAACTTTCCGATGACTTTTGCGTTGACGGGGCTGTAGCAGGGATGGTTTCTGGGGTACGCACTGGTGTCAAAATCATCCAGATGCTCCAACATGTCCTTATAAACATCTTCAGTCTGGACGTCGAACACGAAGCTGTCAGTGTCCATGTAGTCAACCTTCAGACGATCACCGTAGCGGTTCTTCATCTTCCGAAGGAAGTCGTACATGAGCCACTTGCTCAGATCGAGGACACACATTCCGACGTACAGCGGTTTGTCCAGGACGATATTGACTTTCGACATGTGGACAATGGCGACATCATCGTTGAAGTAGGTTCGGTCCAGGAAGTTTGACTTGGCCACATACTTCCTGAACATCTCCGGCGTACACACCAGCTTAGAGTTCATTCGCTTGCGAACATTCTCGATCGTCTTGCCGAAGACCGCGTTGTTCATAAGCTTGAAAAAGTCTTGTTCAAACTTGGTCTTGGCCTTCTTCCTCAGTTCGGTGTTCATTAGGATGTAGCTCTCTAACCACCGAGACTGACGGAACGAGATGACGCGATGCACGTTCACAAGCTCCAGCCCGTTTTCCAGTGCCTGTTGCAGGATTCTGTAATGACAGATGTAGTTCTTCTTGTCATCCAGAGTCGTAACGAGCTTCTTGAATTTCCCTCCTGGCGGACGTTTGGTCTCGCAGCAGTAAGGGAGATCTTTGTGAAGGTCGTGCAGGTGGGCGGGGTAGCGAAGGTCAACTTCCAAGACGTAGCCCGTGGGTCCTTCGGGGTCCAACGCTGCAATATCCAGGGACGCGATCTCCTCGCGGCTGAGCCATTGGAAGTGTCCCTGTGGAAGACACTGGGACATGGCCCAACCGTAAAGGTTGTTGGCGTCCAAGTATAGCAGGTGATGCGTTGGCTCTTCAGGTCGACGATCTTCAGGGCGACATCCATCATGGTTGGCCTTGGCGTGTCTGGTGATCGCCTGGGAAATACCTCCTCTGATGCCTTGCTCGAAGAAGAGGTACATGTCAAAGTCCTGTATCGTATCAAGCTCCACTCCACAGGTCCTTAACATAACATCCCAGGCGTATGACGGTAGGGTGTAGTAGTGCGCAGGGTCTAGTTCGTATTCAGCCATCGACGTGTCCCTGAAGCGTTCAAAGACGTCAGTCAACAGCGCAATGTCACAGCGCAGGTACTTCTCGGCGTAGTCCTTGAGGTTCCTACAACCGAAGGTTTCCCACACGTTGCGAGCATGCTCGTAGTCTGCATCCGTGATGTCCTCCAGGGTCAGGTCGTTGTGGAAATCTCGCTGCAGAGGCAGTTCCGTAGTATCTTCCAACACGGCGTTCGACGTTACAAAGTTGTACGGGAACACGCCTTTCCTACGGACTAGATCGAAGAGGTGGTCTTCGGGGAATCTCTTCCTCGTCTCCAAGAGTTGAGCTGGTGGAAGTGCGGCTGCGAGGCTGGCGAGGCTCAAAGCCAGGAACCTGTAGGTGTCGAGGAACCTGACTCTGAATCCTGGCTGTCTTTTTCCACGCCCTGGCATCCCAACCGGTGCCGCTGCTCGGTCGAACAGGAACCGCTTCGTGAAAGCGATGTACCGCTCTTCCGTGTGAGCCAACACCTCAACATCACCAGGGTCGACCGCCAACTCCCGCACTATGAAGTGAGCGTCGTAGTTGGAGAGGTTGTGGAAGTAGCAGTTGACTACTCGCTGCTCCCTGTAGCGTAGGTTACATGATCTGTGCGCAGCGCCACGAAACTCGTAGGGCGGCGCGTGGTTGTGATCACGAACCTTTGGGTCTTCTCTTGAAAATGGCGATCCACAGAGGTAGCAATTCGCTGTCGAGTTGTACTGCATCGTTTCCGCTGGGGTCAGGACAGGGCGCAGATTTCTTGCTTCGTACAGGAAGTTCCACAATCGCTCAACATCAGTTTTCAACATCTCCATAAATGTCTTTGACGCATCATCCCCGAAGTAGACTCGAGGCTCAAACTCCTCAAGTCCGTACGAGTCGATGATCTGGTACGCAAAGGCATATGGGATGTGGATGTGGGTGGCTACTCCTCCGTGCGGCTCGTCGACTTGTTCATCCATCTCCGCGGTCGGCAGTAGAGCACACTCAAAGTCCGCGTAGATGGTGAAACGCTCGCGTCGGGTGAACTCTGGATGGCTGAATTTGATTTCAGTCTTTCTCGGCGTATCCATGCGAATAGGGGCTGAAGCGGAGCAGTATCGCCTGTGCTCCTCCAGACGCTGAACACCCGTCAGACCGAGCTTGTTCGGACGGTTGTCAAAGTGCGCGAAGCACCGTTTACAGATGAATATGCTGCCCATATGTGCTGTGAGTTGGGGACGGATCAGTCGGCCAAGGTCTTTGACGTAGGCGTAGTGACTATCACCGTCCGTTGTCACGTACAAAAGGTCGCAATGGTCTTCGCGCTCCTGCCTACAAATCTTCAAGGGAAAGACGGTGTCCTGATACTTTGGTTGTCCGTTAGGTTTCTGACCCACGCGCGTGTGATCAATACCATAGACGTTGATGCTGATGTTGTTTGTCCGCTCAAACGTCTTGATACTCTTCAGAGCAACGGGGAATTGAAGGCCGGTCCAATCGTATCGGGCGATGATATCGTCGGTGTACATTGCCGGTCTGTCGGGGTTCTCTTGAACAAACTTGCCCAGGACAGCATACATAAAACACCGCTCATCGGTGTTCGATACGTTGACGACTGCTTTGGTGTTCTCCAGAGACGTAGGCAGTGGGAGCCAAGCTCGACCATCTTCACCTAGAGGAGTGTATTCGTTGATGCCGACCTCCAAATCACGAACGCGAAGGTATGTCCACCCGGAGCCGATATGATCACACTCAGCCTTCTCTCTGATAAGCTTCGCAAAAGCTGTTGTGATGTACTGGTTCAGGTCCGAGGTCACCGTCAGCGGAGTCATCTTCGTCTTGAAGTTGCGCAGGCAGGTGTTGTTGTGCACATTTTTGAACTCACACTCCAGCTTCAAGTTGACCTTTATGCTGCGGTGTTTCGCCAAGGTGATCTCAAGCAACTCCGTAAGGCTCACAATCAACAACGCCATCACTTCTCCGATTGTGACGAGATTCTCCATCGGTCGCTGCAAACGGTAGGTTAGGAGGCGGTTGCGGAAACCCCGTTGAATGAGTGAGAACACGGGGCTTGACTGTCCTGCTCCAGTCATCTCAACATCATCGGGTTGTTGGTGTGCGCTCGTGCCGGGTTGTGGCTCCGTGCTCGGACCTGGCTGGGGTTCATCCTGTTCCATGGCTGCTCGGTTCCGGATCAGGTCCTTCATGATCGGGCAAGAGATCCGCTCATGATGGTCCTTGTTGAACAGCTTGTTGAACTCCTGACCACAGTATGCGCAAGGGAATCTCCGTTCTTGGCCATCACCGTGAAATTGCTTGGTGTGGCGACGAAGGTTGTCTTCCCTCTTAAACTCGGCGCCGCATGTGACGCAAAGGAACCTGCGGACTCTGCTGTGGGTCGATTCCACATGTCGACGCAGGTTTCTTTCACGACGGAAACGGCGACCGCATTCATGGCAGGTGTGGTGGCCAGGACCCGGACCTTCATCTGAAAATAAAAATAAAAACAAATTAGGATAAATGAAGATACAAATTCCCCTCTCTCTCGAGAATCACATTTCAAAGTTAAGTTTGTTAAATCAAAATAGCAATCATTAAACAGGGAAGAAGTAATCTTCTGTACTGTTTGTCTACATTGATGATCCTGGGTTCAAAGCAAAGGATGTAGCTGCAATAATGAGCTACGCCAACCCTAAAGAAGCCTTTTGTGTTAGGGGGAGCGAAAATCTCCCCCTAGTAATTAAATCAATAGTACATCAGTTGGCACGGTCTCATTCTTCTTCTTCAGGAACCTAGTTAAATAGTTAAAAAAAAGAAGGTAAATAGTCACTAGGGGAAAAAAGTTATTTTAATGTGGATTCTCACCTTCAACGGAGTGTTGATTGACACCGGCAGTCGTCTGCGGAGCATCAATCGTCTCCCGGGGCGGAACGACGAGGTGATTCGCTCCCATGTGCCGCTCTAAGGCCCCCTGGTCTGCGAATGTGGCTCGACAAAGCCGACATGCTGCTTCTCCATCTGTAAACGTACAAAACGATTAGATTGAGAAATGTTTAACACCTGTCTTAGTTTAGTGTACTTGATGGGGGGTGTATCGATACACCCCCCTTCAAGTGCTCCAACCCAAAGCATTCACTGGTAGTTAACTTGTCCGCAGGCGCTGATGGGCTAGCTCTGTTGGTTGTAGCGTTACCCTGCTCAACTCTTGTATTAATTATCAAAAGTACGTCATGTGGGTACTCAAAATACTCGGCTTGAAGAGGGGATTCCGAAAATGCATTAAAAAAAAAAAAAAAAAAGAGGGTCAAGTTCAAGTTAAAGGTCATCATCAGGTTAGCCCAAAGTGGTCGATGTGGGTACTCAAATGACTCGGCTTGAAGAGGGTATTCCGAAAATGCATTAAAAAAAAAAGAGGGTCAAGTTCAAGTTCAAGGTCATCATCAGGTTTGCCCAAAGTGGTCGATGTGGGTACTCAAATGACTCGTCTTGACTAGACGAGCAAGAATCTGCAATCAGAATTCAGATCCGACCTATGGTAGCCCAGATCCATTACCCCCCCCCCCCGAGGTCTCGTCTGCAACACTTTTGCCCCCCCCCCCGAGGTCTCGTCTGCAACACTTTTGCCCCCCCCCCCCGAGGTTAGGGAAGTATGTCATATGGGTACTCTGATGACTTGACTTGATGGGTCGAACAATAACATAAGCTATTAAAATTGTATAAATATAGTCATGTAATTTTAATTTTTTTTTTACACAGCTCTATATTCGCACAGAATAACTAAAGCTGTTAAATAAAAAGAAGACTTTTACCACACTCCGGTTATATACTGCATAACATATTTCCTATATTACTAACATTTAAGTCTGATTAAAACAATAATGTAACACACAATGACGTACCTTGTTGGGGTGGGACGAATCCACCGTGGAATTTTGCGTAGTGCTTCATACTGTGTCAGCGCGGGAACGTGCAGCCGCAAATGACGCATTGGTGTGAGTCGTTCATCTTGAATATGGATTATAAAGTTTCGATAATCACAAACAATACGACACAACACAACCGTTTTAAATAGTTCAACGATGCTGGACGAATATCGCAAATGAAATCAGCAACTAACAAAAATCGCGTAGAACGGAGCAGGATCGGACTAACACGTCTACACGCACTGAACTCTCGAACTGAACTGACGGAGGGCTGGCGATGTGGGGTGATTCTCCCCACTAATGGATTTCGGAGAAGGCCGGGGCAATAAATCTCAACCGCTGTCAGGGGTAAAAGCAACCCTCCTCTAATTGAATTCGATACGGGCGGACTATAATGGGTTCCTGGAAGGGTCGGTCGCAGCTGCTTCCCAGACCGGTCTCGACTCACCGGTCTTTTGTGCGAACATCTGCTGCGTCGACGTTTGTCGCCTCGGCAATAAATCACGACAGCTGTCAGGGGTAAAAGCATCCCTCCTCTAATGTAATTCGATACGGGCGGACTATAATGGGTTCCTGGAAGGGTCGGACGCAGCTGCATCCCGGACCGGTCTCGACTCACCGGTCTTTTGTTTGAACATCTGCGTCGACGTTTGTTGTCTCGACAACAAATCACAACAGCTGTCAGGGGTAAAATCATTGGACAGTCGGGGGGGGGGGTAAAGTGTCACAGACGAGACCTCGGGGGGGGGGGGCTCCTCCTGATTGATGTACCGAGGGGGGGGGGGGGCTCCTCCTGATTGATGTACCTCGGGGGGGGGGGCTCCTCCTGATTGATGTACCGGGGGGGGGGGGGCTCCTCCTGATTGATGTACCTCGGGGGGGGGGCTCCTCCTGATTGATGTACCTCGGGGGGGGGGGGGCTCCTCCTGATTGATGTACCGGGGGGGGGGGGGCTCCTCCTGAAACGAAAAAAAAAAAAATTTGCATATTAATTAGGGTAATTAAAAAAAATTTGCATATTAATTAGGGTAATTAAAAATTTGCATATTAATTAGGGTATTTAAAAAAAAATTTGCATACTAATTAGGGGGGGGGCGGGGGGGGGGGCGCTCCTCCTGGCTCCTCCTGAGCCAGGAATGTCCAATACACCCTACTCACAGGTAACACTTCCCCTCACCCAAAAACAGTGGCATAGGTAATACTTCCCCTCGCCCAAAAACAGTGGCATAGGTAACAGTTTCCCTCGCCCAAAAACAGTGGCATAGGTAATACTTCCCCTCACCCAAAAACAGTGGCACAGGTAACACTTCCCCTCACCCAAAAACAGTGGAACAGGTAACACTTCCCCTCACCCAAAAACAGTGGCATAGGTAATACTTCCCCTCACCCACAAACAGTGGCACAGGTAACACTTCCCCTCACCCAAAAACAGTGGCACAGGTAACACTTCCCCTCACC
This sequence comes from Allygus modestus, assembly GCA_963675035.1. NCBI lineage: Eukaryota > Metazoa > Arthropoda > Insecta > Hemiptera > Cicadellidae > Allygus > Allygus modestus. The sequence continues at coordinate 58,032,618 of OY776114.1, forward strand.
CAAAAACAGTGGCATAGGTAATGCTTCCCCTCACCCAAAAACAGTGGCACAGGTAACACTTCCCCTCACCCAAAAACAGTGGCATAGGTAACACTTCCCCTCGACCAAAAACAGTGGCATACGTAATACTTACCCTCACCCAAAAACAATGACACAGGTAACACTTCCCCTCACCCAAAAACAGTGGCATAGGTAATACTTCCCCTCACCCAAAAACAGTGGCATAGGTAATACTTCCCCTCGCCCAAAAACAGTGGCACAGGTAACACTTCCCCTCACCCAAAAACAGTGGCACAGGTAACACTTCTCCTCACCCAAAAACAGTGGCACAGGTAACACTTCCCCTCACCCAAAAACAGTGGCACAGGTAACACTTCCCCTCACCCAACAACAGTGGCATAGGTAATACTTCCCCTCGCCGAAAAACAGTGGCACAGGTAACACTTCCCCTCACCCAAAAACAGTGGCATAGGTAATACTTCCCCTCACCCAAAAACAGTGGCACAGGTAACACTTCCCCTCACCCAAAAACAGTGGCATAAGTAATACTTCCCCTCACCCAAAAACAGTGGCATAGGTAATACTTCCCCTCACCCAAAAACAGTGGCACAGGTAACACTTCCCCTCACCCAAAAACAGTGGTATAGGTAATACTTTCCCTCATCCAAAAACAGTGGCATAGGTAATAATTCCCCTCACCCAAAAACAGTGGCACAGGTAACACTCCCCCTCATCCAAAAACAGTGGCACAGGTAACACTTCCCTTACCCAAACACAGTGGCACAGGTAACACTTCCCCTCACCAAAAAACAGTGGCATAGGTAGTACTTCCCCTCACCCAAACATAGTGGCATAGGTAATGCTTCCCCTCACCCAAAAACAGTGGCACAGGTAACACTTCCCCTCGCCCAAAAACAGTGGCATAGGTAACAGTTCCCCTCACCCCCTCATCATTTGCGTGGCTGGAGTAAGATGTGGTGGGGGAGACCGCGTGGCTGGAGTAAGATGTGGTGGGGGAGACCGCGTGGCTGGAGTAAGATGTGGTGGGGGGATTGCCTCTTCCTCACCTACTGCACTACATGCCCACTTTTCACGCAGGCCACGTTAATATATTCGTCTATATTCTTCGCAACTGAAGATGGACCAGAATCCAGATCTCGAAACATAGTGCAACTAGTTTTCTCTAATCAGTGATGGTAAATTAAATCTCATTGAGTTTAAAATCATAACAAAATCATTATAACAGCTGATTATACTCAATCAGTCAAGTGTCAAAGTAATACTGTTCTCATGAAGTTAATGTGGTTTCCCAAGACCTTATAAACAGTATGACCAAAACCATTGAAGGAGGATTACATACTGAGAGATAATATAAAAAATGAATCAAAATACTACCTGAAAGGGCATTGAGCTATAATAACAACTGGAGCGACCTTAAAAATGAAGAAAAGAGGCAAATGAGCTAGGTAAATCTGCTCGTCAGTTGGGGATACGGTGAAAAAATACTTCGAGTTGTCTATTCAAACTAAAAATGACCTTCCCCCGAGCAAATGTCGTAAAGTAAGGTATTAAACCATTAAACCATTATACCATTCGATAGATCTGCACTGAAGTGTCAAGATATACTTCAACTCATAGGCTAGCCACTCCCATTTCACTAAGTACACACAACTAATGCAGGAAACTAGAGCACAATCAGAAACAAACACAAGAGCGAAACAGCCTGCGATCTATATTAGAGGTCGGTCACAACATTGTGTTTTGAATTTGTAAATTACATAAATTTAAATGTTATAAATACTGCTAGACATTTAAAGATCGTTGCTTCTGTTCTATAACTAAACCAAACTTAACCGAACCCTCCTATATAAAATCACGTCAACAAACACTATAATCACAAATTGGAAGAACCTAATTAAACAAGAAAAACTACATAAACACAGCTAAAAAATTACAAAGCAAACCATAGTCCATTTGAGCATGAGGATGAATGAGGCATGTTAATTCCCACTGTTTCACCTGTGAATATAACGAACAAGATGTACTCTATGTATATAATCACTATCCTGTATTTTAATCATGAAAATTTAGTTTCTTATCAAAATGGTTAACTTCATAGTTTGGTATAGTATTTGTAAGCATATGTATATGTATGTAATTAAACAGTTATATATTTTACAATATGTATTCCTAAATTAATTTGTTAAATCGTAAACATATAGTTATTTCCGTATCAGTTGGTCTGAAGATGAGCACTGTGTTTGAAAGGCCTGTCCAAAAATAAAATTTAATTTATTGGATTGTTTTAAGTGTTTAATTTTAAATTTCATGTAAAAATTGTTAATAATAGTGGTATTTAAGCAATAAAAACTGTACCCAAATATCTAAACACTGCCAAGCAGACCGTAATCATTTAAGAACACACATCAGACACGATAATTCACACTTTTCACCTGCAAATTCACGCTGGCTATCCGATGTTTGTAATCAATTTCCAGTATTTTAATAATAAAAAACATGTTTAGTAATACTAGTAATTAAACCCGACCCCCCCCCTCCTGACGGCCGCGGTCTCCATGGCAACAGAATGGAATATCACGGTGCCAGCGGACAACCCTGCTCGCCGGACGCAGCAATGTCCAGTGTCGGGGTCCACGAAAACCCTCTACGTGAAATTCCTTAACTTCTACACGGGTTTCCAGAACTTTCCAGAAATTATTATAACTTAAAATTTTACGTGAAAAAATAACTTTTAGATTGTTATTTTTAACGTAAGGGGAGAATACACTTTGAATATATTAAATTATGCTATGTAATGTTTGATTTACATTAGTAATATAAGGGAACAATAAACTTTGAATATATTAAATTATGCTATGTAATGTTTGATTTGTATTAGTAATATAAGGGGACAATACACTTTGAATATATTAAATTATGCTATGTAATGTTTGATTTGTATTAGTAATATATCGTTTTGGATTCTGATATGGAACTCGTCATTTTCAGAGTATTCTTAAAACTCACCTAACAAATTTAGAGGTTTTTCATCATTTTAACATGGTAAAAACTGTGAAATTGTGGTTTTTATAAATAAAAACATGAGTTTTTAGTAAAACTTAGCAAAGCAAAATAGTTTATAAAAATCAAAATTTCGTATTTTTGATTTGATTTAACAAAGCAATAAAAAACCTTTGGTTTTTTACACCTTTTCCAAAAATTTACGGTTTTAATATTTAGCCTTGAAAAACAAAATAATCCGCCACATTTTTAAGCAGTAAAGGTTGGAAGCTTCAAATTAAATAACGAAATGACATTTATATTGTATACGTGTTGGTATAACGTTTGCCAAATTTCAAATAAATATCTTTTTCGGATTTGAAGACGGAGTAGGTAAAAAACACGAACAGAAAGTAACGCTGAACGGAAGAGAAGTAAAAAAACCTACTAAACATTTGATGTTCCATTTTAAGTGTAGAAACCGAAAATGTATAACCAGTGCACCTTTCATGAGACCCCTGTATGTATTTTTGTTGTTACTAAATATAAATAGAATAAATAAACTACGTCTCACAACACTGCAAAGTATATTTACACTTATACTTTGTAGTGTTATGAGGTGTAGTTTATTTATCCTAATTAGTTGTAACAACATGTGTCATGCTACTAAATAAATTGTTTGCTAAATATAACTAAATAGTGAATTTAGTTTTACATGAAAACCAAACGTAGCCGCCGCGTTGGTGAAATAGAAGGTTTGCAATTTGCAACAAAAACGACGACGCGCGAATAGAGAGAGCACTGGGCAAAAAGTCTGGTATGGAACCCCCCCCCCCACCAACACAAACACATACTTAGAATCACGTTTTATACCGTTATTTTCGCTACAATTAAGTGTTAAAAGCCTCTAATTTACCTATAAGAACCCCGATAGAAATACAAACTTGGTATAGACCTATTACACTCGGTTAAGCGCTTAAAAACAAAAAGTTTAGTAACCTATACTCTTAATATGAGTAAAGTTTTCTTGACTGGAACTCTAATCTCAAAAACGGCTTCAAAGTTTTTCTCAAAATTTTAATAGACTAATTTTTGGGATAAAAATAAGTTCTAGACAGGTCTCATCCGCAGAAAAAATCAAATAATATAAACAAATAATATTGAAAGCTAAAATATTAACATTGGGCTTATGGAGTTTAAGATAAAAAAATTATAACAGCTGTTTATAATCAATCAGCTATTTATAGCCTTCTCCCTCAACCTTTGTTTGCCAGCTGGCCATAAAGTCACCTCACAATAATAGGTGAGTCGCCGCCTTGCACCTTGCAGATATACCTTTTGAAGGTTTCACACTATAATTGCCTTTTTGCCCTTCACTACCTTTTGAAGGTTTCACACTATAATTGCCTTTTTGCCCTTCACTACCTTTTGAAGGTTTCACACTATAATTGCCTTTTTGCCCTTCACTACCTTTTGAAGGTTTCACACTATAATTGCCTATTTGCCCTTCACAATTATAAGAAGCCATTTAAGAATCAATCAACATGAAAATCTTTAGGTATGTGAAGCTGGCAGCGCCCATATTGAAAATAACCTAAATCGTTTGTTTATCGTTTGTTTAGATATTTTCGACGTTTGTTTGGCCTTAGATGCTTTTAAAAACGAAAAATAAAGTGGGCGCTGCTAGCTTCACACCAGCAGCGCCCATTCGTTGATTTGAACTAAAAACCAATGGAATCGTTTGTTTAGGTTTGTTTACTTATTTTCGACGTTTGTTTGGCCTTAATTGCTTTTAAATTTGAAAAATAAAGTGAGCGCTACTAGTGGGCGCTGCTAGCTTCACACCAGCAGCGCCCATCCGTTGATATGAACTAAAACCCATTGGAATCGTTTGTTTATCGTGTTTTTACGTTTGTTTCGCTATTTTTGACGTTTGTTTGGCCTTAGTTGATTTTAAAAACGAAAAATAAAGTAGGCGCTGCTAGCTTCACACCAACAGCGCCCATTAGTAATTTTGAGCTAAACACCATTGAAATCGTTTGTTTATCGCTTGTTTAGCTATTTTCGTCGTTTGTTTCTAAAAGCAATTAGTTGCTTTAGAATTCGAAAAATAAAGTGGGCGCTGCTAGCTTCACACCAGCAGCGCCCATTAGTAATTTAGAGCTAAATACCATAAAAATCGTTTGTTTATAGTTTGTTTAGCTATCTATTTTCGTCGTTTGTTTGGCATTAGTTGCTTTAGAATTCGAACAATTACATGGGCGCTGCTAGCTTCACACCAGCAGCGCCCATTCGTTGATTTGAACTAAAAACCAATGGAATCGTTTGTTTATAGTTTGTTTAGCTATTTTCGACGTTTGTTTGCCTTAGTTGCTTTTAAATTCGAAAAATAAAGTGAGCGCTACTAGTGGGCGCTGCTAGCTTCACACCAGCAGCGTCCATTAGTCATTTAGAGATAAATACCATAAAAATCGTTTGTTTATCGTTTGTTTAGGTTTGTTTAGCTATTTTCGTCGTTTGTTTGGCCTTAGTTGCTTTAGAATTCGAAAAATAAAGTGGGCGTTGCTAGCTTCACGCCAGCAGCGCCCATTCGTTGATTTGAACTAAAAACCATAAAAATCATTTGTTTATCGTTTGTTTAGGTTTGTTTAGCTATTTTCGTCGTTTGTTTGGCATTAGTTGCTTTAGAATTCGAATAATTAAATGGGCGCTGCTAGCTTCACACCAGCAGCGTCCATTCGTTGATTTGAACTACAAACCAATGGAATCGTTTGTTTATAGTCTCTTTAGGTTTGTTATTATAGGACTCGAGGGAAAAACGATAATTTTTAAGGGGAAATTGAGGGAGGTTAAAACGGCATATTTTGCATTATTACCGCTATTTTACTTCTACTTTAACTATGTTAAGCTTTAATTTATTTGGTAAATCGAAAAACAAAGTAAGCACTGCTATCTTTGTTCATTATTCGTTAAACAGAATTAATTACTTGACATCTGTTCCGTAAATGTATCATTTGTATTTTTTCATCGTTTAGTGAAACAACAATTTCAGACTTGTATAAACTGAGTAAATAATAGCTGATTTTTGGTCCAACCCAGTTTATAAAGACGATAATTTTTTGCATCGAATTGTTAACATCTAGTCCCAGGGCATACACAAATACCATAACCATTAATTATTCGATTTTTCTCTTAATCAACAATTATATGCGTTTTAATTTTTACCTTCCATGCCTCATTACCTGATAATTAAATGTTCTCTTTGCAATAGGTTAGCTTAGTTGTGCGTATCAGTAAATATGCCTGTGATAGATAAGTATAATTTTCGAAACTGGTAGAAACCACTAGAACCACTCTGTTTTTCAAACCTAAAAGCAATTACCACTTAACAAACGTCAGAAATAGCCAAACAAAAGATTAACAAAACGATTCAGATAGTTTTCAAGTAGATTTTCGAAATCGGCGCTGCTGGTTTGAAGCTAGCAGCGCCCACTTTATTTTTAGTTTTTAAAATCAACTAAGGCCAAACAAACGTCAAAAATAGCTAAACAAACCTAAACAAACGATTTAGGTTATTTTCACGTTTATTTTCAATATGGGCGCTGCCAGCTTCACATACCTAAAATCTTTAGAAAACCAGTTCTTTTTTTTTAGTTTTCCGCACTCGCCGTCCAAGAAGGATGGCTGGTTGTTAGTAGTACAATAGTACTTGGGAAACCGAGTTTTCCTCGGGGAAGGTCAGTCAGTTTATTTAGATAACTTAGAGTAATTTGTTGCCAAGTCCCCCTACTGACGAGCAGATTTGGTTAGCTCATTTGTAACACTATTCCACATGTGTAAGGTCACTCCCGTTGTTGTTATTATAGCTCAATGCCCCTTTGATTCGTTTTGAAAATGACCACTTTATATGTAATCTTCATTCAATGGTTTTAGTCACTGCTGTCAGGAAACCACATGTCAATACTTATACTACATTACTACTATTATTACTATTACGGTTACTATTATTACTTTGACAGTTCATCAATTGATTATAAACAGCTGTTACGATTTTTTATTTTTATTTTAAACTACTTAAGCTTAATGTTAATTTGTTTAACTTTTCATATTAGTTTTTTACATTATTTGATATTTCCTGGGGATGAAACCTGTCTAGAACTTACTTTGTCCAGAAATTATTTCCAACATTTGATGGAAATCGTTGGAGCCGTTTTTGAGATCAAAGTTGCAAAAACCAAGAAAGCAAGCAAACCTTATTCATATTTCAGTGTATATAGGATAGGATTATTAGATGTAAGTAAACAACTATCCCGAGAGCTAAACCGTTTTCTGCGTTAGATCTAAAGTAATACGGCACCGCGAACATTGGAGAATCCTGTTCGGGACTCCAGACATTGGAAATCCGCGGCCAGTCCCGGAAAATGTGAACATCCGGCACCCCTAAAATACGACTGAACGTTTACTGGGGGAAAATATGACGTAACAATGTCATCTTCTCTTACCACTAAACAAATAATATACCCCCAATGCATACAAAGCGAAGATTCATTAACCTTTTACATTAACTTCTAAACAAGTTTTAATTGGTCAAATATACATCTTACCCTTCTAGAAAGGACGTTAATAATTCATGTCATCATCTTATTAAAAAATAAGGCGATTTTTGTGAATGGGCTGCCGACAAAACTATTAGGTTTGAAATAATAGTTGATGTGTTATTTGAAAGCACTTGGCGTCTAGATGCCTTTTGAGCGTTTGGAAGACGTCCACCTTCAGGGCTCTGCCTCCTGGACTTTCAAAGTTCCAATGTTCTTGGGGAAGAATATAAATAAATGTAATTGAGCATTTAACAGCCGCTGTTGATGCTAAGAAACAGGACAAAAACAGGATCAGCACTTTTAAAAACACATTTGGAATGGCATCTCAATGTTAACTAATAAGACGGTGTATATGAGCTGGATATTCACAAAATGGTAAAATAATATTTGCTCGAATTCGAGCACATTAATTTGTTAGTTACTGATAGTTACGTCGGCGTCTTACACAGTGATTTAGTGGTCATAAAAGATAACGCACATCGGAAAGAAAGTGTTACCACCTTGAAATAATTTGCAGCTGTAAAAAATACACTAACCTTCATTTCTTGAAGGCACTCTTCTTAGTGATAGTTTAAAACGTCCAATCAGTAACAATTTTATTCGGGGACAAATAGTATAACAAATTATACTACCAACCTTTTGGTGAATTTCTTATGGAAAATTGAACTATTAGCATGACCCGCACGGTTAAACGTAAGCCCAGGACCACCTTTGAAGTTCCCAACGTGACCCCCTGAACAAGTTTTGCGGGGTCGCTACAAACTTTATATATATATATGTGTGTGTGATCGCACTCTAGCGGTCGCAATTTTTGTCCGATTTACTTGATTTAATTTGGTAGGAACCTTCCCTACTGTAAACGGTTGGACGAGTTCGTTGGGCAAAACAATCGGACAACTCTAACCCCCTTTTTGGGGATTTTAATTTTTCAAATTTTGAGTTTTTGGGCCTAAAAAGGGTCAAAAAAGCCCCAAATGTAACATTAGTGCATATTATTGTTCGTAAAATGCCAAAACTTTTAAGCCCTCCCTCATCATTCTAGTACAATTATTTTCCAAGTTATTAAAGTAAATTTTAATTGTCTTAAAACAGTACGTTGTCTTATGGGTATTTTACACTGGAAAAGGCTGTTTTTCATATCTTGATTTAGTTTTATCACCCCCAATACCCCCTATACCGACTTGTTAATTATCTTGACTATACCTCCACCTAACCTTATAATGTACAACATTGCCATCCTAATAGTCAATTTAAATATAACCAGAAGCATCAAAACAGCCAAAAAATAACATTTTTAAATTTTCCTAAAAAACTTTACCAGTGTTTTTTTAAACCCTCTATTAGATTCTTTAAAGGTTTTAATGCGGAAATTCACTTCCCACACGTCAGCATGCTGCGTGCGATCTAGTTTTATAGTAAACATAACCCTGACTCAAAGGAAACTCATATGGAGACAACAACTTAAATGGAGATACACATTAAACAACTACATTAGTCGGTATTTCTACAAGTTCTAAAAGCCTCCAGCTCTTGTTTCGGAGTTCGAACCTCAGACTGAGTAAGTTAGCCAGAGGGAGGGAATCGATCGGGCACAACTACAGTACAAGCCGTGCTGCTGACGTCGACCGTGCTACGCTAGGGGACACCCTCACTGCCCTCACTCACTCCTCGCTATACCCTCACTACCCTCACTCACCCCTCACTACCCTCACGCTAGCAAGTCGAGTGAGTTGACTAAGGGGGTGAGGAGGGGGGGGTTTAAGGTGCCTATAACGGGCCGAGGCTGAGGACCCTCTCACCCTTCACCCCTTTCAACTAAAAATAAACAGCCCTCCTGAACCCCGCACCGGTTAATTTGATTTAACATTGCCCTTATGGAAGGGAAATCCAAAATGGCGGTAGGTACTGCAGACTCTCTAAGATGGATGGGGCTATAGTAAAGATTTCGAGGTTTTATCTGCTTTTCTTATAAAACCAAAGTTAACCTTTGTTAGTACCCGTGCCTCTTTAACTAGTTATCCGAAATATTAATTACGACTCATTAAAACAAAAAATACTTTTTTCGGTACCCAGCGATTCCAGTGAGCAGAATTTTGATGTTACAAATAACATAAAAAAATATAACAAATATTTCATATTTTGAAATTGTTTGAACGATTAGTAATTATTATGATACTGTATTAACATTCTTCTCAGTGGCAACGCTATTTGGAATCTAGGTATTTTGATGTTCTTTAATATCAGTCATAAATCAAAGATTTTGGATAATCCGTTGTGGGGGGAACGTTAAAACTGGTCTTGGTCAATGGGAGAAGCAGGTCGAAACGCAAAATGTTTCGTGACTGGAACCCCCTCTTGATCTGCGACTTGTCCATTCCTCAACATTACTTACTGCTCCTAGATTCGGCCTTAGTATTAGCGAATTTCCCCTATAGGAAAGAAGCTATTACCGTAGTCGGCATGGTAAGACCTAGGCCCGGGTCCATAACTTTTTGTTCAGGAGGTCCCCAGATGCCAAAAATACCATTCGTTCAAAACTGTGTATAATATGTGTGTGTCAATGGATGCGATAACTCTCGTAAAAATGGTCCGATTTTTATGAAATTTGGTACAAACAAGTAAAGCAACATTTTTGACTTGAGTTCGAAAACCAGCAAGATTGCTTTATCCAAAGGGTTTTTTGGGGGGGGGGGGGGTTTGTACCCCAAAAATGTGTTTTTTGAGTTTTTACAAATAATATTCTAGTAAATCAAATTTCAATTTTCACTATTGAATTCAGCTTAAAAACAAACAATGTGGGTTTTTATCATTGCTCTACGTCAATTGGTTACAGAGATATTGAAAGTGCTAAACATAGTGTGTTGTCCAATGCTATCCTTATGGAGAATAAGAAAAATGATATATCTTGCTTATTTATCAACTTATCCTGACGAAACTTGGTATATTGCTTCATAACGTTGTGGTCTGTTGATATTTGAACGAAAAACGATTTTTTTCTGATAGTTTCCGTAGCAGCAAACCTACATACTCAGCCCCCATGTTATACTTATGGAGAAAAAATAAAATGTTATCTCCCTAATTATGAACATAAATTAATAAAATTTAGTATGTGGCTCCACCTAGTTGAGTTATAAAGAAATGTTCATAAAACACATTTTTTGTATACATTGTTTCAGCAAACCATCATCCTCAGACGCTTTGTTATTCTTATGGAGAATAATTAAAATATCATAAATCCTTTATTTATGAATGAACATTGATGAAACTTGGTATGTGGCTTTAAGTGGTATTAAGATACATAGTGGAAATTCTCTGAGTACGCAGGTTTGCTGCTTTGAGGGTATTTCAATTGTATATATTAATATTAAGGTCAATGATAATACTAATGCCCCTTTTCAGGGAGAATCTTTAGCCCCAAATTGTAGCAGGTATTACAGCCCCGTTTTTTTTTCAATAATTAAAACAATAATAAAAAATTAATTTGATTTAATTGCGCCAAGACTAGTGATTTTAAAAGCTATTGGTTTACATGATAGGCCTAAAGTCAGTTAGGGAAGGATTTACGCTTTCAGCATAGAGCAAATATTTTGTCAACACCGTCAATTGAACTTTCTTTATACTAAACATTTCTGTACCCATAAAATAATAAGGTGCCTATTCTTAGGAAGCCGGTTACGATTATTACAGACAAAATAATTCCGATGTCATCTCATATTCAAGAAGATCGTCATATACACAACAGTACATGAACATATGGTATGTTATGGTATTAAACAATTTTTTATAGCTATATTTATAAACGTTTAATTCAATTTGTCTTACATCATAGCGTTATTCAAGCGCATCAGGAAAACGTCAATATCACAGTGTTGTATGTTCTTTACAGTAGGGTATTTATAACATCTAACCCTTATATGAGAAACTAAATGCTTAACCACGTGATGTATGTAAGTAGTTGAATAAATATTTAAAACTTAAGGAAGCTCATCGTAACATGTTGTGTATTGTGCAACGATTTTTATATGGGATCAAAATAAGGAAATTACAATGTAATGTGAATATTAGAAGGAGTCTAAGACCGAGACGATTGTTACCGACGTTACCACGCCGACAGACCTCCAAAGGTTTTTTCCACCGGCGAAGCGATGTTTTCGGAAAAGTCTGACTACCGCAACTGCAGGGGGCGAGGGGGAGAGGCCGCCATTTATAGCGGTGACGTAGTATACTAATTTAATTTGTATTCACCTTTAAAGGTTCATTTTGAAAACTCTTTTGCAACGTTGTTAGCGATTTAACCACGTTCACACCACCGAGCTATTAGGTAGTTACACTAGAGTTGTCAATAATGTGGTCGCGTAACACCTTAAAGATACCATATGTGTTATTAACGGAATTTCTAAAGCAGTAAGTCACGTAAACAAATGTCATAATTCAAATATTTTTGGTTATATTTCCAAGGTGAGAATCACACGTCAGCCTATTTTTTCCTATAGAAAATTAACAAAGGAAATAACTTAAATTTAACTGTGTGATAAAACATAGGTCGATTCTGTCAATGTATAGCAGTTGGATAGGCCTTTATACTTCATTATATAAACAGAAGCAACTGAAATGGCGTGTTACCAGCGGAAGGGGGGAGGGGGAGGGGGGAGAGTGCAGCAAGTGAAACTGAGTTACTTATACTCTTGTTCTACAACTATTGTTAACTACGTTTGCACAGTATTAATACCGAAAGGGGGCGGGCAAAGTGAGTTAACCATCTGTTAGGGACCACGCACATAAAAAGGGACCCTTCCCCTATCACATACGAAAAAAACTAAGTGGGAGGAGGGGGGATGGCGTTGCGTTACTCCTCCTACTAAGGAGAAAGAGGTCTGGGTCAGTTTTACAGGGCGTCTAGAAAATTAAGGTCACAAAATGGAGGACTTTTGAAAGTCTTCAAGGGGACCTTTTAATAGGGGGCTCCAGTCACGTAACATTTTGCGAATCATCCTGATTCTCCCATGTAACCAAGGTCAAATTTGAAATTCCGCCCCTCCTTAACGGATTATTTGGAATCGTTTACTCATGTCTCATTTAAAATACCAAATAGACACCTAGCGATTTCAGTGATCAGAATTTTGATATCACAAATTTGTACGAATATATTAACGATTTTTGCTATGGGTTATTCGTGGTACCAAAGTCTCCTCAATGATATCGCTACATATTTCTTCTGTAGAATGAGCCATAAATCAAGAATTTCGGGTAATCTGTTGAGGAGGGGCAGAATTTAAAAGTTAACATGGTCTGATGAGGAGAGCAGGTTGAAGGAGGACTGGAGGTCTGGAGTACTAAAAGGGTTTGACGCACTTTTTAACTCTAATACTATAGATGCTTAGGCAACCCATAGTTATTTGTGTCTTAAAGGAGTAAAGTGTAACTGTCGTCCTGAGGGAATTGTTGACGCCCGACGTCGCGCGCAGGGAGGTAGACAATATACTTTACTCCCGAAATACACACTAAATTTCCCTCCTACCTGCAGTTTTAATGAACAAACTGCATCAATCGTTTTTACAAAACAACCACTTTAAAGCTGCAATGTTTTTGTTCGTGAAGTAAGCTGAACGTTGTGAACCTTCCCATTGTTGACATTGTCAGGTGTAAGTAATCTACATCTATAAATACAAAGAACCGATCATCCCCCAGGCCAAACAACCACACCTATAACCAAGAAATTTGGCACGGATAATTTTTTCATACCATAGGTAAGCAATAAGAGATGATTATAAGAAATTCCCATATTGCTCCATCCCACGGGGCTCCAAAGTTCCAATCCAGTGTTACCTATTCTTGTGGACAACGAAAAACCGATCATCCCCCAGGCCAAACCTCTACATCTACAACCACGAAATGTTGCACATATACGCTTTTGTTTTAGGTAAGCATTAAGAAAGGATTTTAAGAAATTCCCATAGGGCTCTGCCTCACGGGGAGTCAAAGGTTCAATCCAGTGTTAATCTTAGGGGGCATTCACTTTAGTTTGAACCAATGTTTGAGCTAATGAAAATTCAAACAGCTGACCATGATTCGTAGTAGTTCCACGGGTTAAGTACAGCAGCATACACACTTTTATATTCCCAGGTGAAACCGGGTACGATTACAGCTAGTCTAAATCTATAAATACGAAAAACCGATCATCCCCCAGGCAAGCTTCTACATCTATAACCAAAAATTTGGCACATCACTCTTTCCATAACTCAAGTAACCACTATGAAAGGATTTTAAGAAATTCCCATAGGGCTCTGCCCCAGGGGAAGACAAAGTCCCAATGCAGTGTTATTCCTACGGATTCAATTTGGTTTGAGCTGATAAACATTCTTACGGACATTCAATTTGGTTTTAGCTGATGAAAATTCCAACAGCTGATCATCATTCGTAGTAGTTCCACGAATTAAAACCGTAAAATGCAGCACCAACCACAGGTTTTATTCCCGGGTGAAACCAGGTGCAATGGCAGCTATAATAGCGGACAAATAAATTGACAGTTACCAATAGCATGATTGTACGCTGTCACTCGTTGCCATTTTGCCATAGAAAAATATCGCTAGAACGTTATTCCGATCAGCTGGTGCGGAGTTTTGGCAATGCAGCACAACTACTATTGGCTGATCTTGGTTGATAGCCCGGCAAACCACGCCCTCAATTGGCAATTTATTTGTCCGCTATTATAGTAAAAACAAATAATTCAAATTAACAAGTGTGGGAGGGAGACAAAAACTTTCTCTTTTCTTTCCCTGCTAGAGAGAAAAAAATGTTTGTTTACTCTTTGTTTTGAGGGAGTAAAGTTTTACTTTAGACAGCTGGAAAATTACATTTTCGCGACGCTATAAACAACCGTTACAAAAAGAAGACCTTGAGGTAAAAAATAATACTTTTTGAGGACCAGAAAACACATGCTTTACTGCTTCACGTAACGATACATTTGTAAATATTTTGCTAGAAATCATATATATTAAAAAAATTGCCAAAACTTTGGCCAGTCCGTCAGACCGTTCTACTGGGCCGATTTTCATGATTCTTTTGTTAACTGATAGGTAATTATGCCCAGATATGTCATCACCCATCCAAACTATATCGTCAATAGGCAAGCTAGTGTTGAGATGGGAAAGTTTTATTTTTTGAGGTTTTGGTGTTAACTTAGGGCCCTTTCAAAAACCTTTGACCCATTAGAACTTTAAGTTTAGAGCTATCAAAAAACTCACACATGATCATCGAATTCCTAATAGTTTCGTAATGAGCCTCTGTTTCGTAATCGGCAAACTCTCCCCGGAAACTTCAAGAATTCTTCCTATGGGGAATAAAATAAAAAGTGACTTAAACCTACAGATTTTCTAAAAAAATCTTCCGCATATGTTTGTTCTTTTTTTAATTTGCATTGTATACCTTAGGAATCAGTTGAGAAATTGATTTTAAACTTGACGCAAGAATTGTATATGGTTTGTTTTGAATTTAGTTTTCCAGTTTTTAGTGTACTCAAATGGTGTTTTTAGCACTGTAGTATCATTTTTACTCCCGAAGTTAGTATAGTAGACTCAAACCTAAGGCTTATTTCACATGACGTCACGAAACGAGTGTCAAAGCCAAAAGAGAGCGTAGTGACTTTATTGGTTAATTCGAGGTAACTCTTAAAAGTTTTGTTTTAGAGGTTATAAGTTATACCCGGTGTGATTAGTTTTTTCTGTAGTTACAAGTTTGTCAGCATTGCTATGCGCTGTACTAAAAATAAATAAAGAACCCTGCAGGACGCTTCACCATTATCTGTCATGAAGGGGAAACAATAATTGATTATATTAAGGGTTTAATCTTTTATCGTGTAATGGGATGAGCTTACAAACAACACTGTGAGGAAATTTTGGTTTCTTCTTACTATAGGACACAACATTGATGGGAAAATATATGCATAATCAACAAGCCCTGGAAAAGAAGGCCTGAGAATATTAGTGTTAACTTACGTTTATACATATACAAAATATATTATGTACTTTTCCTAACAAAAATCAAGAAGGTCATATGTTATCCCCGCATAACTGTTTTAAGCAGATAAAATGGTAATAAAACAAAACAGCTCTTACATAACATTTAAAACCCTTGACAGCTGCACTCTAGCAGAGAAAATGTTAGGACTAACGACTTCAAGGTCGTTAGTCCAGAAGAACGTTATCTTTATTACATTTCAATGTCCAGAGAACGTTATCTTTATTTAAAAACACCATGGTTAATGTTTTAAGGCAACAATTATAAACATTACACATCATTTCCATGAAACCTTTGAAAGGAACGTTGTTACTTTTTTATTTTGCAAATAAACATACTATGAATCTAAAGTTATTTTCTTTAATTAAAAAACAAATTGTTATTTAAAAGCTGTTTTTTTTAATAACAATAATTTTGTTTTCTATGTTGCCTTACGGAGTTTATATAATTAACAATTATATAATTATGTTTTTATTATTTTTAAATTATGTAGTATTTCAACTGTTAACGTGATGTGGAGTGGAACAATTTACGTCAATACAATACATGTGAAGATATGTATAAACTGCAATAATATTTTAAATTGATTCGACAATACTCATCAATTACGTCACTTTCAAATTTCAACAGTGACTGATACTACAGAGCAGCACGGGTTCTCTTGTATTTTTTAAAATAATAATGTAGAAAATGATATCTATATCAATATTACAATTAATTATTTAAGAAACACTGTCACAATTAATCTCTACTGTCTTAAAATTAAAATATAATTATAATATAAATTAATTATTATATTATAATTATTACTATAATTAATTAATATAAATTAATTGTAATTAAAATATAAATATAAGTCTTTTTATTTATTATTTACTCTCTTCTCTTACAGCTCTGTTTTACGTTGTTTTCTGAGAGCGTTTTACAAACTTTTGAACAGTGTCCATAGTGCCAAAGCATCCACGAAACAAATCAAAAAATATCACCGAGCATGGCTTGGTCATCCCGGTAGGATGTATATAAACAGCCAAATAAATGTATACATTGGTTAAACGGATGTTCATTTTATGAGCTATTCCAAAAGGCTCGCCTCAGAATGTAGCACACAACCGCTGTAATCCCCAATTGAAGCGGCTACTGCAGCTAGTTATTAAAATGAAATGTAAAAGCCGAACAAATAATTCATGAACAATTGTGAAATTTAACATTGGGTATTTTCTGTTGATTATTAAACTTTACTAAATATTACACTTATCTCAGTTTTCTGCTAATTGTTTAACCTGTTGTAAGCTGCTGCTATTGTTTCATTAACAAGCAGCCATATATCACGCAGTATGAATGTGTACATTTTATATATTTTTACTCTTCTGATGAGTATGTACGTTTTCAAAAACCTACTAATGTTTCCTTTACGAGTGAAGTATCACAGTATTTTATACAAAAATTTCTTCCTAATGATATTATTTATGTGCAAAGATACCTCAAATAAATTTGTGTTACTTCGAAGTATTATGCATTAATAATCTCTTATACTTACAAATGTGAAGTATTGTGTATTTATAGTCAGGGTTTCATACTAATTTAATTAAGTGAATATTTGTTCTGAACTGTCCTGTATGTACACCAAAATTATTACATTTGTACGAGTATATTTACTGAAATAATTAAATAATATCATTCAAACATGTTTACTGACAAAATTTGGCACAAAAAATAACCGAATTTAATTTTGCGAGTGGCAACCCAAATAAAAGCCACCTCACAGCAACCATTACGCTTCAAACGATATAATAAGAGTCATACAATATTTAACAACTGCAAACAATATATTCTAATTCAACATCAAATAACTTTTAACAATGTAAGAATAATGATAATGCTTAAATTGGACTATCAATGTGGACTCATCCCCTAGAGACACAACAATTATCAGAGAAAATAACAGAATAATTAAAACAGCTCCCAAAATGTTGACGAATTTGACAATTTGGAGTAAATTACTATGACAAAATAAAATAATATCAATACTGTAATATTATGGTGAACATAGTAAAAGGTGACTTAATAGTACAATAACAATTAACTAGCGATCGCCCAGAGGTCGACATTCGACCAAAAAATTCTACGTAAACCAAAATCGGCAAATACGAATAATGGCTGTTTGAGTGACTATTTCTGCCACATCCTGCATGAGCAGCTAAATACATGCATTTGAACCAGTGTCCTTATGCTGAACTTCACGAATAACCACACTCTTTCTCTTTCTCTCTCTCCCCCCCTCTCACTCAACCCCTCTCACTCGCCCCCTCTCTCCCCCCCACCACCACCCTCACACAATTTTTTTAATGTGCGGTTAAAACGGATAACAGAAGGAGTTACTATTCCAGTAGTAAATAGTATTTTTTATTTAAATTAGTCCTGAAACATCTGTTCTTGCTGTTGTGCTAGCATCTGTTATTATACTGTATTGATTACCGTTCTTCCACAACATTGAAAGTTTGAAGGCCTGTGGGGGGTGTACTGTAGCCCTGAGGGCCGATGTGAAATTATAAGAAGTTTCTGCACACCTAAACGACAATAACTTTCTAACGGTATGCGTGAATTGCTCCTACGATGCATGCTGAAAAAATTAGGGACAGTTTTGCGCTTGTCTATTGATAAACTTATTGTTTCGAATACTGTAATAAACAATACCGTCGGTGTTTCGCTGTTCAATAATATTTCCAATATAAATCCTACACAAGAAACGTATGCGGGCTTTACTAACAAAAGTTTGCAGTGTTCATTTAGTGTCGCTCTACATATATCGACGTTCTGTAATCAAACATAATATTACTTCCTTATATTCGGTTCATAAACTAACTTTACTATCGAGTTTTAACAGTCATAACAACAAAACAATGCTCATTCCACGGTTATATTGGACAATGCCATGCTATCTACATTAAATGAATTTCTTGATTTGGGTTCATTGATTGTTTTGCCTCTAAATTATTTTATTTACATAGTTGGTATCGATCGAAATCTCTTACTCTCTAGTGTTGCCGTTTGGGCTCTTAAAAACATACACCTTGTGGTCTCCGTTTCATGGAATTTCGAAGCATAACTTTAATCTTGTGGATTATTTTATTCGGTGGTCAACAGATTGCAATGTAACACTTTAAACACATCGCGCTCTAGCTTGCGACATCCCCGTGCGCAGAACGGACACCAGCTGGTAAAAATACGTGCGGAACGATTTGCGACTATCCTTAACAACCTTGTCAGCTTTCAACATAAGTCATCGTCCCTTTTAAGCACGTTTTTCAATCTACCGCAATCAGTATACACAGAATTAAATCGTAAAAATGATCTAATAGAACCTAGAGTATAAAAACTCATATTCTGATTGACCTCTCCCCAATATACAGAATAATTTATCAACTCGTAAAATTTCAACTTATTGCAGCATAAATAGCAGTGTTGCATAACCGCTCTATATAATAAACATAAGGCCGGACAGGAAGAGGCGCTTGCGTCGAACGAGTTCATAGCAGAGTTGGGAGTTTATCGATATGGCCAGATCGATATTTCTACCTACGAGCCGAGCTGTAGCTCTACGCTGTACGCTGTAGTAGCCGGAGCTGTACGCTGTACGGGTAGAGCTGTAGCTCCAGCTACCGTAACCGGCACGCCGCACTGTTGCCAAACTGTGCACCGTAATTCCAAGAATTAAATATCGATAAAACACATTTCATACGTTGCTTAAAATCGAACATTGTAAATTAGATCCCGAAAAGCACGCTGTAAAAAAGCTTTACACTGACATTTTTGATTGGATTTTGAATAAAACTGTTAATTTCGTCCTACACAATTGATTTGCAAGTAATGCAGTAAAACAAATATAAACTACACAATACAACTGGACTACTTCGTTACTTGACAACGTCTGACATAATTTCCTTACCTATTCTTTGCATTTTACAATTTTCCCGGTTATTAGCGTTGTCTGATTCCAGTTGATATTTTCAGCCGTAACATGCAATGGCGCAAATCGAATGTTTCGCCGTCAACTGAGACATCCACGCTGAACGTCCCACACACATCAAGCGTGCAAACGACGGCAATCGCAAGACCATACGTCAGGTGAAAACTGTCATTTGTGTTAAACTAGATGTTGCCCGCAGGCTTCGCCCCCCCCCCTAAATGATTTATACAAACTATGACAGTTGTATGTGCTGAATTCTGTGGCTATCCCGTGGAACTACTACAAATCAAGATTAGCTGTTTGTATTTTCATCAGCTCAAACAAAAATGAATGTCCATAAGGAATAGATGGGAACTTTGTCGGGGTCTCTGGCGGAGCCCTAAGGTCAAATAAGGTTGAAAATTATTTAGTTTTCCTATTTTAAGCCTAAAGAATCAGTGTACGAAATTTCAACTCTCCATGTAAATGGGAGGTAGGAGAATTCGTGATGAGTGAGTGAGTCAGTCAGTTAGTGAGGGTTTTGCCTTTTATAGTTATAGAAGATGTATATTTCTATACATTCGTTAAAATTTAAAAAAAGTAATTTACTGTGAAAAATACATATGATACACTACATAACCAGTTTAGCGCGACCATCAGAGACAACTGAATCTGAAAGGTGAACGTTAGGTTGGTGGTCACGGAAATCCGATTGTGAGGTGGACGACTGAAACCGATTATTTCAAAAGCACTGTATAATCCTACTAATATTAGACTATATTGCGTCGGTGTCTTACAGATATATTAAGATATATATATTTTGCATTTATCATATAATGCGTTGACTCGCAACAGCCAGTACAGACGCAGACGGCTCAACCTTGCATAGCAAGGTTATCACCATGATTGTCCTGATTTTAAGATTTTTTTACGTTTAATCTTCCGGTACCTATCTCGGTTAACCAGGCTCAGGTGACCGGGCCTTGAATATACGTGATTCTAAAGTAGTATATCTACCTTAAGAGATTATATTTGACATGAAGACTTCCTACGCGGATCGTCCCCCACCCCTAAAACACCAAAACAAGTCAAATACGTTAAAGATCTGGTCATGGTGACACTATAATACACATATTACGTAACACACTTAACGCGGAGGGGGTTCGGCATAGCGTTACTCTGCGTTATATGGGGGAGGAGGGTCTGACTCAGCGTTACGTAACTCACACGTTCCAAGTATAATGTCAGGAGTTAAACATAAATTATTTAAGTATGACGTAATCTCTGCGGTGATCTCTTTACGGTAATAAGACCAAAGTCGTGCAATATGAAACGGCGCTTAGGTCGGACAAATCGATGTGTCAGACATCGGAGGTCGGATTAGTGCGGTCCTACTGTGAAACAAAGATATCATGTTTTACAAACAAAGATATATATCCCAACTGACATGTTTGAAAGACAACCGTCAGTCCAACAGCTTACAACGAAAACCAATGCAGCTGCTGAATAACAAATAATGATTGTTACAATTAAATTAATTATTTAAAATAAAATAACGAATAACAAATAAAGGTAGTTAAAATATATTAGTAAAAATCTTATTAAAAATGCTCTATAGTACGAATTATTGATACTCACGAACGAACGGTCATATAACTTGCTAAATCAATCTAGACATTCACTTCGCTCATCCAATAAACAGTTTGGTAAGTGCTCTCATTATAATTTTTCTTGTGAATTTATTTTTTTAACTGTAGGACAGTTCATTCCTGTCGATGACAACGGATACAATACTTCAGACAGTTGAAACCCAAAGAAAGAGCAAGGGAACAAATGTTTATGAAAAATCACAACAATAATGTAGGCTATACTGATTAATTATGGCAGCATTAAAAAGGAGACAAAGTAAATTTAATTGGTTTAGAAAGTGAAATTCACGAAAAAAGGGGAAAAATAGAACGCCAGTTTCTTTCACAAATACTAAACAATGCTTCCCCAACCCAGCTAATCCTGTTACGTATTTCTATTTTACTAAATTTAAGTTAATCATAAACATTATTTCGAAATATATAAATTAATTAAAATGTAATAATAAAGTTATTTAATAATATGGTAACCATCCTTAATAAATCAATATGTATATTAGTATATTAATAATTAAATACATTTTCTAGATAAGTCTATTTATGCATTATTAAAATAAATATTCATTAGCCTTAGAAATTGTAACTCGAATCATAATTAGTGTCGAAAAAATAATTTACTCGGCTTATTTGTAAACAAAAAAGGAAGGCAGAGAGAAGGGGGAAAGAGAAATTGGTGATAGGAGTGGGGGGAGAGGGGGAGAGGGTAGGTCAATGACCGAGATAGTGTAAAATACATGAAATACTATTAGTTTCAGATTCATTTGACCACTCATGTATTATTGATTCACATAGTAGCTTGGAAATTTAAATCCGATTGGAAATAAATTCATGAGAGGTGAAAGGAAAGGACTGATCTGCGTCTCGACTCTTTTTAAACCGAGATACGTTTTAAATCACCATGATAATATATAGATGGCATAATATAAATTGTTATTTTCGGGATTTCAACTCCCCAAATTGTCTACATATTTATAAAAATGTTTGATTTGCTCTCATTAGATAAACACATTGTATGAAGACAGAGACTGTAAAATGCAAAAATACCAATAGCAATAAATACAGGGTGTTTCAGAACTAATGATCGAAACTCCATGACGTTTTGTTTTAACTCGTTATAGCGAAGGGCTTGTTAATTATAATTAGGTTTGTTTGGAATTCACCTACCGCGTCTAATGATTAAAACTACACACCCACTATAAAATAAATTAAAACCAAACCAATTTAATAATAATTCCGAAATTTGTTCCTGAGGTTAAAACTATCTAAATAAGTCAAGTGAGCGAAAATTTTGATCAACTCGCTCAGTTTTCTGTCTGTGTGTCCGTTTGGACTTTAAATAAATGCATCATATCTCAGGAACTACTAGAGATATTGTCTTAAAACTTGACACTTGTATTAATTTTGTTTGTTAGCGAATTTCCCCTATAGGGAAGAAGCTATTACCGTGGTCGGCATGGTAAGACCTAGGCCCGGGACCATGATAACTTTTCGTTTTGAGGTCCCCAGACCCCAAAAACACCATTCGTTCGATACTGTATATATATATATGTGTGTGTGTCCGTGAGCACGATAACTCTCGTAAAAATTATCCGATTTTGATGAAATTTGGTATAAACGTGTAAAGCAGTATTTATGACTTTAAGTTCGAAAACCAGACGGATCGACCTAACCAAAGAGGTATTTTGGGGAGGTTTTGTACCCCAAAAATGGGTTTTTTGAACTTTTTACATATAACTTTTGAAATAGTCAAATTTTAGTTTGCACTATTGGATTCAGCTTTAAAAAACACACAATTTGGTATTTTGATCATTTCTCTACGTCAATTGATTACCGATTTATTGAAAGTGCTAAACACAGTACGTTGTCTAATGTTATTCTTATGGAGGAAAAGAAAATTTTTATATCTCGCTTATTTATGAACGTATACTGACGAAAACTGGTATACAGCTTCATCTCGTGATGGTCTATTGATATTTGCTCAAACAATTTTTTTGCCAAAGTCTCCCGTAGCAGCAAACCTGCGTACTCAGCCCCCATGTTATTCTTATGGAGAATAATGAAATGCTCTGTCTCCCTTAATTATGAACAAAAATGAATAAAAACTGGTATACGACTTCACCTAGTTGAGTTCTATTGATATTAGCATGAAAACCCATTTGTTGTGTTCTTTGTTGCAGCAAACCTGCGTACTCAGCCCCCATGTTATTCTTATGGAGAATAATGAAATGCTTTGTCTCCCTTAATTATGAACAAAAATAAATAAAAACTGGTATACGACTTCACCTAGTTGAGTTCTATTGATATTAGCATAAAAACCCATTTTTTGTGTTCCTCGTTGCAGCAAACCTGCGTACTCTGCCCTAATGTTATTCTTATGGAGAATAATTAAAATTGTATATATCGCTTATTTCTGAATATATTTTTATGAAACTTGGTAAGTGGCTTTATGTAGTATTAAGACATTTATATCTCCAATGGAAATTCGCTGAGTATGCAGGTTTGCTGCGACAGGGGTATTTTTTATTTGGGATTGAATTTGACAATTTCAGCAGTTACTATTTCAAAATGGCGGCTTTTTATTTTTCAACACTTAAAACAACAAATTTGAGAAGACTTACTGTCACATAAAATATGTATCGTTTTATGTCTATCAGATGGTCTACGGATTTTAAGGATCACTCAATTTATAGCTGGTTTAATTTGTATTTACGGTTACAAGTATTTACCGTTACGATCACACTCCCGGCAGAGCTCATAACACATGTTCCAATAGCATCAGTTGTTGCGTTTACAACGTTCAGTTGTTTTTTTTTCCAATCTTGTTTGTTCTAATAAAACTCCATAAATTAAACCACTGTTTTTTTTTTTTGTATACTTACGTTGCACATATTGTGGGGTGGGAGGGACGATAAAATAGTGTACGCGGCTCGGGTAGTAAGAGCCATAACGCCTTCGGGCGTAACGCACTCGTGCTTTCAAGCATCGCCCTCACGCTGTAACGACGCTTTCATTTCCCTAGGTGCGTAAAAGCTATTACATTATATTTTTTTGACATCAAATTGAATATATAGTACTATATATACTATATAGTACTATACAAGTACAATATATACTATAGTACTATATATATAGTATTTTTGAATATATATACTGTTTGTACGTTTTATCATATTAAGCTTTGAAAAATTGAAACGGTAACGCTAAAAACCTCAAATTCAGTACCAAATTAGCCTTAAACAAGAACGAGATCGCGCTGAGCACGCTGACGTGAGGGAAGTGAATTCCCGCATTGACACCTTAAAAATATCTAATAAAGGGTTTAAACCAACACTGGTTATATATTTTTTTTATTGAAAAATTTTACTTTTTGGTTGTTTTGATACTCCTGGTTATTTTTAAATTCACTAATAGGATGCCAATGTTGTACATTATTAAGTTAGAAGAAGGTATTGTCAGGATAACAAGTTGGTGTAGGGGTATGGGGGGTGATAAAACAATATTAAGATATGAAAAACAGCCTTTTCCAGTGTAAAATCCCCATAAGACAACGTACTGTAATTTGACAATTTACATTTTCTTTAATAACTCGGTAAGAACTTATGCTAGAATGATGAGGGAGAGCTTAAAGTCTTTGGCTTTTTAAAGTAAAACAAGTTAATGTGCAATAAGTGTACATTTGTGGCTAATATGACCATTTTTGGGCCCAAAAACTCAAAATTTGAAAACTTAAAATCTCCAAAAAAGGGGGTTAGAGTTTTCCGATTGTTTGGCCCAACAAACTTGACCAACTGATTATAAAAAGGAATGTTTCTACCAAATTTGAAGTAAATCGGACAAAAATTGCGACCACTAGAGTGTGAACACACATACCGGTATATATATATATATATATAAAACGTTTTTAGAGACCCCTCAAAACGTGTTCAGGGGTCACGTTAGGAACTTCTATGGTGGTCCCGGGCTTAAGTCTCACCGTGCGGGTCATACTAATAGTTCACTTTTCCAAAGGAAATTCACAAACGAGTTCGCACGCAGCACGCTGACGTGAGGGAAGTGAATTTCCACATAAAAACTTGTAAAACTCAAAATAAGTGTAAAAACATACATTTGTCCAATTTTTATTGAAATCTGAAAACATTGATTTTTTTGGCTGTTCTGATACTCCTGGTTTCATTTACTTGCAAAGCTGGGAATACAGTTTTGCGCATTATAAGGTTAGGAGAAGGTCCAGACAGGCTTGAAAGTAGGCGTGAGGTTACTGGGAATGATAAAAGTACTCTAACAAAGGAATAACAGGATTTTCTAGTGTAAAACCCCCATAAGACAACGTACTGTGTTTTGTCGATATACATTTTCATTAATAACTCGGTAAATATTTATGCTAGAATGACGATAGAGGGCTTAAAACTTTCGCCTCTCTAATTCCCATCTTTTTACATGCATTGAGTTTACATCTGGGGCTTTTATGACCCTTTTTGGGCCCAAAAACTCAAAATTTGAAAGATTAATCCCCAAAAAAAGGGGTTTAGACTTTTCCGATTGTTTTGCCCAACGAACTTGTCCAACTGATTACAGAAAGGAACGTCCCTACCAAATTTGAAGTAAATCGGACCAAAAATGCGACCGCTAGAGTACAAACACACATATATATATATATATATATATATGTCTATCTATAAATATATATATATATATATAAAATTTTGAATGACCCCCCAAAACGTGTTCAGGGGGTCACGTTAGGAACTTCTATGGTGGTCCCGGGCTTAAGTTTCACCGTGCAGGTCATGCTAATAGTTCACTTTCCAAAGGAAATTCACTAATAACACACGTGCCATCAATATCTCAAGTGGTTCTTAAGATACGATGCATTTATTAAAACATACATAAGGACATACCAAAATAAAAATGGGGCAAGATGGAGCAAGGTATATGATATGTTCACATGACATTTTAAATTTGCTCTGACGCAAGGACAACTTTCTGAAATTTAGGTAGAGAGTTCTTAAACGCACCCTGGTTTAAGTCTAGGCCATAAGTAACAACTTGGGGGCCTAGGAGAAAACTTGATGGTGAGGCTTCCTGCTACTGTATTTATTTTGCTTACCACACTACATCTGATTATAAGATTACTTCAATATGTGAATTATATTTATTTTAAATTCATGTAGTAGGACACAATTTTATAAATTCGTTTCATTAATGTACAAAAATATTTTAAAAGTTGAACATCAAAACTGTATATATATATGTATTTTAAGCAAGCTGAACTGGTTAAGTACAATACTTGTTGAGAAAATTAAATAATAGTGCAATAATATTAATATAAAACGAGTTCGCACGCAGCACGCTGACGTGAGGGAAGTGAATTTCCACATAAAAACTTTTAAAACTCAAAATAAGCGTAAAAACAAACATTTGTCCAATTTTAATTGAAATCTGAAAACATTGAATTTTTGGCTGTTCTGATACTCCTGGTTTTATTTACTTGCAAAGCTGGGAATACAATTTTGCACATTATAAGGTTAGTAGAAGGTCCAGACAGGCTTGAAAGTAGGCATGAGGTTGCTGGGGGTAATAAAAGTACTCTAACAAAGGAATAACACGCTTTTCTAGTGTAAAACCCCCATAAGACAACGTACTGTGTTTAGCCGATACACATTTTCTTTAATAACTCGGTAAATATTTATGCTAGAATGATGGGAGAGGGCTTAAAACTTTCGCCTCTTTAATTCCCATCTTTATACATGTATCAATTTTACATCTTGGGCTTTTCTGACCCTTTTTGGGCCCAAAAACTCGAAATTTGAAAGATTAATCCCCAAAAAATGGGTTTAGAGTTTTCCGATTGTTTTGCCCAACAAACTTGTCCAACAGATTATAGAAAGGAACGTCCCTACCAAATTTGATGTAAATCGGACAAAAAATGCGACCGCTAGAGTGCATACACATATATATATATATACATATATACACATATATATATATAACATTTTGAACGACCCCCCAAAACGTGTTCAGGGGGTCACGATAGGAACTTCTATGGTGGTCCTGGGCTTAAGTTTCACCGTGCGGGTCATGCTAATAGTTCACTTTCCAAAGGAAATTCACTAATAAACATGAAGCCTATTTTCATTCAAAGAGTGTAATAAAATTAACTTGCTCTGTTTTTTTCTCATTTGCTTTAGTGTTTGAAAAAAATGAAAATCTTCTAGTCTTTTTTAATTTTTACTTTAGAATAAAACTTAATGATTTAAACAAAAATATATGGCACAATTACTCAACATAAAATAATTATATGCTTAGTAGTGGTTTTTGCCCTTGGGTAAGGTTTCATAGAAAGTGTTCTTAGAATTTCTCACAAAGACCTTTCACCTAAGTATGTGGTTAGATTTATGGTTTCTCCAAAGACCCCATTACAGCTTTATACTTAGCCTTTAAGCTTTGTAAAGGTTGTTCACATTCCTTTAAGCTTTGTAAAGGTTGTTCACATTCCTTTAAGCTTTGTAAAGGTTGTTCACATTCTTTTAAGCTTTGTAAAGGTTGTTCACATTTGAAAATGATAAGAGTTTTTCACAAATAAAATAGAACAGTATTGTAGATACAGCTTAGCACTACCACTGAAAAAAGGTTGTACTAGACACTAAAGAATAACAATCAAACTGACATTTGGGTGCTATCAAACAGCCTTAGTTTAATAATTTACCCACATAAAATAGGAGTTTTTTAGACAGAGTTGTTTATATGCGAATGAAAGAATCTGGTTGCATCAGGTTTTATCAATCCTGTCATATACAAGCTGATTAACCCACTCGTGCAGACAACTTTAATATCATTTAAGTGAATCTGTATCACTGACAACGCTGAACAGTTTGCTATGCAATGTCTGTTATTACTTGCCAGCAATTAGTTTATGTATAAACGGATAAACACTCTCGCCATGTCTCGTGAATATTTTTCTTACAGTGAACATTTGTGACAGAGTTTAAAACACTGTCAGTGTGCAATAAGTAAAATATTAAATTTATTAAGCAGTCTGCATAAAGGGAAAAAAACTGTTAGGCACTGAACATTTACAGTGAAAGTGCTCCTAATGTCAGTGAAGTTTTAGGAAGAAAATAAACACATATCACCAATAAATTCCACAGTAATTGCATACAAAACTGTTCCAACATATTATCTATATATAAAGCCTCTTTTACCCAGGAACTTTTTAGAAAACCATAAGTCTGACCCCCATCAACCCCGGTTAAACAAAATGTCCTAAACCGAAATCCAGGTAAACCAAACTGTCCTAAACCGAAACCTAAGTTAAACCAACTGGCCCAAGCCGAAACCCAGGTTAACCAAACCCTTAATTTATACCAAATAATAACTCTACTAATCAGGAAAAGGAGAGATAAGGTTATCCAAAACTTCTGTAAAAAAATAGAATAACATTTATTTCTTGAGAAATGTATTCTATTTCATACAGTTAGAATCCACTATTTCATATCTTTCTATTTCATATCTTAGAATCCACTATTATTAAATTAACGTTGAAATGATTCAATGTTCCACCAATCTTTGCTAATTTATCCTTTAAATATCAACCGCTGAGTATATAAAAAAAAAAACGTCATCTGATACGGTGCCGCCCCTTTTATTACAGTTACAGGGTTTTACTATAATTACTTATTTAATGGAAACTCGTAAGTAGGCCTACTGTATAAATGTGCACAATCTGAATAGAAAAAAAAATTGAAAAAAAACAAAGAAACCAATCAAATTAAAACTCTAAATTTAATGTCAAGCAAAGAGTTTTCACATCCAAGTTGACACAATCTTTTACACCTCCAACTCATCAACATAACAGTGAGAAGCAGTGCAGTGTGTGTGGCCTTGCTGCCACAGCACTCCTGACCTGAGGCACTCTGTCATTGCTTGCCACAGCTTAAAACAACACCATACAACAGTCTGTCTGAACTCCAGATGCTGTTACGTTGCAAGAGAACTTAATTAAGTGTGTAGGCTAACAAAGAGTATTGGGGAGACAGACTCCAAGCATACTTGGTGATACTCGATTCGTTTCATGGGTCAAAAAGATATCTACATGCAATTTTTATTTAATGATTCTAGTAGTCACTGTTTCCAAGAAATAATTTGTTGATACTTTACCTTGTGTAAGTGCTACTCTGGCAGTTCACTGGTTAATTTATTCATAGTTGTAATGATTCTTTTGTTTTCATTTTAAATTCCATAAGCCCAATGTTAAAATTTCCAAATTAATCAAAAATAAATTGCCCTGGGGTTGAGGTTTTACCAATCGATTTTCTCGGTCTAAAAGCCCCTAATTCCGAAGTTTTAACATAATTTGTCTGCTGGATTCCGAGTTAAATTTAGCAAACGAATAAACAAACAGACATTGCTCGTATTAGAGTATTTAATTATTTAATTTATTTATTATAGCACTGACTTTGTTTAAAGTACAAAACTGAGAACAGTACCACTTTTTCTGACAATGAGAACCAAGGAAACCCAGCTCAAAAAACTGCACAATATTTATAAAATAATAATAATATCAAATTTGACAATAGCAATATGGCACACCCAGCTCAACAAACTGAGTTATTGTCCCTCTATCTTAATTTAAAGTTAATATTTGTGAAGATGAAAAACTGACTCACAATGTAAGTGACAAGAGCTCTAGTTTTCTAGGAAAGCTCTATTATTTTTATGAAAGAAATGGAAGACGAGGAAGAATATGACTTATTCCCTTATTCTGAAATAAAAGTATACACTTGACGCAGAATATCTTGAGCTGTGGGAACTGTTTTTAGTTTAAACAGTTGGAGTAGAGGGAGATTTAGACATCGGTCTAAATTTGACATCTGTTGTTTCCATTATCTGTTCAGTCAACTAATCGTAATACTGTTATTATGTAAACAAAATAACTGTTCGTCAGTAATCCATGTTCAATAGCCCCGCTGGTTATATCAGTTACTCCGGCAGTGGAGTAAGCCACGGCTCAAGATATTCCGCTTGAGGTATACATGGTAACCAAAAACAGAAAATTTAAGAAGTAAAAGTTCAATGATGTGTTAGAAGCAGCGGAAATTACATGTGTAAACAGGCTAAACAAGGAGTTCCATATGGCCATTACACCTTAAATGGAAGCTCCAATTATACAGGTAAAATAACTGGCATAATATCTGCAAGTTCCTCTTTAAACGTTGCAATGAGAAAGAGTTGTGATACAATTCAGAAGCCACAAGAAGAAATTGAAGAAAACTGCAAAAGTTGAAAAGTCGTCAAGATATAAAGAACCTAGAATTATCTCTAATATTAGCCACAAAAGCTGGAAATGCCACACTCTGACTGTAAACTAAAGCAACACATAGAAAAAATGGCCCAAATAAAAGCCCAATTGTCTCAGTAGAACAGTAAAAAAAATAACACTGATGAAATCAAGTAGGCTATCAAGAATGAGGAATTTTAACTTAATCAAAAAGTTTTTCTTCAAAGAATCTCCAACTCTCCAATCTCCAAGATGAGACTGCATCAGAATGGAACAACAGCTGGAAAGTGAGGGAAAACTGAAATTACTTACTCAAACTTTTAAGGAATATGATCAAGCAAAAGAAGTCATAATCTCAAACTATCGAAAATAAATCAAGCATCTACATGAAATAATAGACAACTTGAAGCAGAAAAACAACCTAGGAGTAAACTTTACTAAAGACTGTACAAACTATAATAGACCCAACATTAAACCAAACATGCAAGTCAGAAATGCCAGTAAAAAGCTGATCTCAGGTCGTTGTATCTTCTACTAGAAATGGCAAGATCAAGTAGACGAGCCCATGACCAAATTGAAAGAGTAAACGAGTTCGCACACAGCATTCTGACATGAAGGAAGGGAATATCCACATAACAACTTTAGAAAATCCAAATTAGTGTTAAAACATACATTTATTCCAATTTTTATGGAAATCAGAAAACTTTTTTGCTGTTCTGATGCACCTGGTTTAATTTACCTGCAATGATAGGAATACAATATTGCATATTATAAGGTTAGGAGTATGTCCAGTCCGGATTGAAAGAAGGTGCGAGGTTCCTGGGGATGATAAAAATACACCAACCAATGAACAACAGGCTTTTCAAATGTAAAAGCCCCATAAGACAACATACTGTGTTTAGTTAATATACATTCTCTTTAATAACTCGGTAATTATTTATGCTAGAATGATGAGAGAGAGCTTAAAACTTTTGCATCATTAATCTCCATCTTTTTACATGCGTTAATTCCACATCCAGGGCTTTTCTGACCCTTTTTAAGCCCAAAAACTCCAAATATGAAAGATTAATCCCAAAAAAAGGGGTTAGAGGTTTCCGATTGCTTTGCCTGACGAACTTGTCTAGCTGATTGTTGTCCAGCTGATTGTTGAAAGGAATATCCCTACCAAATTTGAAGTAAATCGGACAAAAAAAATGTGAACGCAGAGTGCAAACACTTTGTCATTTTCAACAAACCCCCCAAAACGTGTTCAGGGGTTCATGTTATGAACTTCTATGGTGGTCCCGGGATTAAATTTCACCGTGCGGGTCATGATAATAGTTCACTTTTCCGTAGGAAATTCTCTAATAAAAACCACACAAAACACCTACCGAGAAAAGAACTATACTCACTACAAAACTACCATACATTTCTGGAACTAAGTTAACTCGAGTAGGAATGAAATACGTTAGAAAGAAAACGGTAAATCAGTTCAGTATTTCATTTCTGGTTGCAAGTAACACTTCAAAGAGGTGAAAAACCATATAATTGAAACCATTCAATAAGAATTTACTGCAAGAAGCAGATAAGTGCAAGGAAGAGCTCACAAGTGAATTGTTCAACACCCAAACATTACCGGTATGCAGTTCTCTCTAAAGCTGGTAGTAGCGGAGAAACTTTTATATTATTATTAACAAGGTTATTGCAAACTACAAAGTGATTCGTTTTTTAACATGTTCGCTACGGACATGTGAAAAAAATCCTTCACCACAGACCACCGTCAACAATAGTTGACATGCAAAATTTCGCAACAGTCCAGCGTCAACCATATTTGATGCGCGGGCTGAATCCAGTGGACAACGTTAACTATTGTTGACACAAACATGCAGCTTCATGAGGGCTCCTCAAAATGATACTGCTTAATTTATCGACTCGATTGTTAGTCGTCGGACTACAGGGATACCCACTAATTATGCTGGAGTCGTGGTCTCCACATGGAAAATTGTTGTTCATATGTTTGGCAGTACAGTAGAAGCTCTCTTAACCGACCCCTACGGAACCAGGCCATGGTCAGATAACGAAAAAGGTCGGTTAAACCGAATAATGCTGGAAACCGTCACAATAAATATAAAAAAATCAAACCTGTGAAATATAGTAAACATATTGAGAGCAACTGACTGTCAATTTGACTTTTTACGGAAAATATAATGGATCTGTTGTAACCTGAAAGTTATTTGCGGAACAATATCGCGACATCGGCTGCCAGGCAGAAGATTCTTGGAAGTTGCTCGGTTAATTCGACGGGCGGTTGATCCGAGGTCAGTTAAGAGAGCTTCCACTGTACTGGTTTAGTATTAGTCTATGGGTAAGTTTATTTCAATAATAATAATATAATAGTAATATAAGTTTATTTAAATATATAACTGTATATTTATGAAGGTGAGTCCTGAATATCAGTGATAGTGAATTATCCAATAAAAGAAAGTAGATGATGACAAGGATACAATTTCATGAACTAATCAATAAAATATAATTTTTTCATAATACATTTTTATGATTTCACATTACATTTTCCACGTAAAATTTATCAACTTATAATTTTATTTAGTGTACAAGCTTTCTATACATAATAACTCTTGCATATTTTTAAGCAATATTAATTTTATATATTATTGACAACAATAATGTAGGCCTACACATATTTAAATTAGACTTTCGTACTATCATTTTTCTGAATTTTCTGTTTTAAATACATACATCCTTTCCTTACTAATATATACAAATGGGATGGTGTCTGTCTGTCTGCTTTTTGTTCCTCAATCACTCAAAAACTTCTGAACAGATTGGCATGAAAATGAACAGGAATTTTTCTTATATACCAAATAAACACATAGGCCTATTTTTGTTTTGAAAATCCTATAGGGTTTTGCCCCACGGGAGTTCAAAGTTCCCATATATTCCTTATGAACATTCATTTTTGTTTGAGCTGATAAAATACAAACAGCTGATCTTGATTCATAGTAGTTCCACGGGCTAACTACAGAATGCAGCACATAACTGTTGTATTCCCGGGTGAAACCAGGTACAATGGCAGCTAGCATTAAATAAAATTCTCAAATATATTATTCTGAATGCCTGGTATTAGGCTCCTTTAAGTTTTGTATAAAGTAAAAAATTGTATAAGAATACAGCTTATCACAGCAGTGAATAAGAATGTGAGTGAGTAATAATTATTACGTTTGAAGATATATACAGGTTATGCCAGGTTAATTTTAGCGAATTTCCCCTATAGGGAAGAAGCTATTACCGTAGGTCTCATGGTAAGACTTAAGCCCGAGACCATGACAACATTTTTTTTTTAGGTCCCCAGATGACTAAAACACTATTCGTTCAAATTTATATATATGTATATATATATCTATATATATATATATATATCTATATATGTGTCCGTGAATGCGATAACTTGAGTAAAAAACGTCCGATTTCGATGAAATTTGGCTCAAATGTGTAAAGTGACATTTATGACTTTAAGTTCGAAAACCAGAAAAATCGGACCATGGGAAGGGGGTTTTATAGGGGTTTTAAATTTTCCAAAAATCAGTTTTTTGCATTTTTTACCCTAAAATTTTTAAAACACTTGATTTTGGTTTAGACCATGTTAAAGAGCTTAAAAAAACAAATAATATGGTATTTCGAATTATTAAGCTAGGTTAAGTGGTTGCGGAGAAAATCCAAAAAAACCTGCTCATAAAATCTCCTATGTTATTCTTATGGGAAAAAGGTTTTTGGCTTTTCCTAAGTTAATTTTAATGTAAACTTCACATTTGCTTTTACCAATCAACTCAGCTCCACAAAACAATCATTTTGGTGTTTAAATTGTGATTCTAAGTCCAACCGTTGCAGAGATATTCAAAGTGCTAAACACAGTACGTTGTCCAATGTTATCCTTATGGAGAATAAATAAAATTTGATATCTCCATTATTAATGAATGTATATTGATGAAACTTGGCACGTGGGGTCACGTAGTACTGGTATATTGATATTTGCACAAAAAAATAGATTTTTTGTTGATTATCCCCGTAGCAGCGAACCTGCGTACTCAGCCCCCATGTTATTCTTATGGAGGATAAGTAAAATGTAATGACTCCCTTAATTATGAACATAAATTAATAATACCCCCGTCGCAGCAAACCTGCGTACTCAGCGAATTTCCAATGCATAATATATGTCTTAATGCCATATAAAGCCGCATACCAAGTTTTATAAAAATATATTCATATATAAGCGATATATACAATTTTAATTATTCTCCATAAGAATAACATGGGAGATGAGTAAGCAGGTTTGCTGCAACAAGGAACTAAAAAAATGGGTTTTTATGCAAATATCATTATAACTCAACAAGGTGAAGCCACATAGCAAGTTGTATTAATTTATTTATTAAGGGAGTCATTACATTTTACTTATTCTCCATAAGAATAACATGGGGGCTGAGTACGCAGGTTCGCTGCTACGGGGATAATCAACAAAAAATCAATTTTTTGTGCAAATATCAATATACCAGTACTACGTGACCCCACGTGCCAAGTTTCATCAATATACATTCATTAATAATGGAGATATCAAATTTTATTTATTCTCCATAAGGATAACATTGGACAACGTACTGTGTTTAGCACTTTGAATATCTCTGCAACGGTTGGACGTAGAATCACAATTTAAACACCAAAATGATTGTTTTGTGGAGCTGAATTGATTGGTAAAAGCAAATGTGAAGTTTACATCAAAATTAACTTAGGAAAAGCCAAAAACCTTTTTCCCATAAGATTAACATAGGAGAT
This sequence comes from Allygus modestus, assembly GCA_963675035.1. Classification (NCBI taxonomy): domain Eukaryota; kingdom Metazoa; phylum Arthropoda; class Insecta; order Hemiptera; family Cicadellidae; genus Allygus; species Allygus modestus. Next base: position 58,067,925 of record OY776114.1, read on the forward strand.
TTTATGAGCAGGTTTTTTTGGATTTTCTCCGCAACCACTTAACCTAGCTTAATAATTCAAAATACCATATTATTTGTTTTTTTAAGCTCTATAACATGGTCTAAACCAAAATTAAGTGTTTTAAAAATTTTAGGGTAAAAAATGCAAAAAACTGATTTTTGGAAAATTTAAAACCCCCATAAACCCCCCTTCCCATGGCCCGATTTTTCTGGTTTTCGAACTTAAAGTCATGAATGTCACTTTACACATTTGAGCCAAATTTCATCGAAATCGGACGTTTTTTACTCAAGTTATCGCATTCACGGACACATATATAGATATATATATATATATATAGATATATATATATATAGATATATATATATATATATATAGATATATATATACATATATATAAATTTGAACGAATCGTGTTTTAGTCATCTGGGGACCTAAAAAAAAAAATTTGTCATGGTCTCGGGCTTAAATCTTACCATGAGACCTACGGTAATAGCTTCTTCCCTATAGGGGAAATTCGCTAATTCCCTATAGGGGAAATTCGCTAAAACTTGGTATGTGGCTTCACCTTGTTGAGTTATATTGATATTTGCATAAAAACCCATTTTTTTGGTTCCTTGTTGCAGCAAACCTGCTTACTCAGCTCCCATGTTATTCTTATGGAGAATAATTAATATGTTATATAGTGCTTACTTATGATTGAATATTGATTAAACTTGGTATGTGGCTTCACCTAGTTAAATTATATTTATATTTGCATAAAAACCAATTGTTTGTGTTCCTTGTTTCAGCAAACCTATGTGCTCATCACCAATGCTATTCTTATGGAGAATAATTAAAATTGTATATATCGCTTATATATGAATATATTTTTATGAAACTTGGTATGCGGCTTTATATGGTATTAAGACATATATTATGCATTGGAAATTCGCTGAGTACGCAGGTTTGCTGCGACGGGGGTATTTAAGTCTGTTGCAACATGCCAAAAACATATTTTATTTTTAGAAATTATTCGGTGGCATGCAACTAACAACTAAAGTTGTTTCAAGGACTAGGTCAGTGAGTCATGCATGAGATTAACCGATCTGAAGATAACTTCATAACACATCAAGCAATTGAAATGGTTAATATTCTTGTTTAGATTACTATTCATGTAAGCTACATTTTATTGCTATTCTAACACTGTTGTAGAGGTGCTTCAGGGTTGATCACAGAGATACGGAAAAATGTCTGAAATCGATTACTCAAATTTTTGATTCATATAAAAATGTTATATTACGTAGTCATTATCAGTACAGTACTGTATAAATATCAGCGTCTGATTAACTATTAGGCTGACCAAGCTGCAGCCTAGGGCACCAGTCAGCCGAGAGGTGCCCCATAGGGGCTCAATTTTACGGTCGATGTTATGCGATCTGGCTGTCATTTACGATGGAATTTGTACCGAGAGATATGTTCTCAAATTTGGTTTTCCCCATTAACCGACAAAATTGTTGGGAACCAAAATTTACACATCCCGAAGTACTTTTAAGACTTAAGTTTTTAATCCTGTTCTCGTAGGTTTTGTGGGGGGGGCACCAAATATACTCAAGCCTACAGGCACCACATCTCTTAATCAGGCCCTGATAAAGATACCAGACGCGGTAGCTCAGAGGTACAGAGCGGTCACCTTTGGCTTGCCCATGTGACTAATGCCATTACGGTACCTCGCTGGCTCTAGTTCACCGCACAGGTCAATAGCCTGTCTAAAATAATATGAACGGTTTGTAACTTAGGGCAAAAATTAAATAAGAGGATATTCCGCCACAAACTTGTCATACTTTAGCCATTGGTCAAATATTTTGTTTTCTTCTCAAATTATTGAACAGCTGATCATCACAATGGCAAATATACCTAAAATGTGTAAAAATTATTTAAAACTTGGAACCTCGAGAGTTGGCAGACTTTTAACACGAGAGTATTTTACAGTAAAGTAAAAAGAGCTTATATCAAGTACTGGTATTTATTTGGAAAAGAATGAATTAGTATATACTTAAAAAAATATTGGCAGCTTTATACACAATCGGAATTCTAAAGATATGGGTTGCCACACATCTCTATTATTAACTTGGACAACAAAGACTGAATTTGTGATACTGAGGATATTTATAAAATCCATGCTTATCACAACAAAGTACTGTTCGATATTGGCCAACAGGTATACTAGTTTTGTAAATTGTACAGTGTTAATAGTTTTTAAAGCAAATTAACCCTCTGAGCGCCAAGCCAGTGAATGGAGTAATTAAAGCTTTGTTGTTTTATTAATTTTTTTAAAATATATTGAACGTCTGAACAATTAAAACTGTAAAAAACGTGCTTACGGTGGACACCCACAAACAGCAAGGTTAGATTAAAAGTAGCAAAACACCTGGTCAGATGTGCAACTCAAAGAATTCACCCATTCTGTCAGCTTGGACCCGTGCCGTCCACTAGGCTTAAGATCCGCCCTCCCCTTCAACTCTGCCACAGCCAGGAGAACTGTGCACGAGTTGCACATAAAATCCACCAACTGAGATGAGATTTGAACCCTCAATCCAAGCACTACCTCGGCTTTAGACCGCTCGGCCAACCTGATTGGCTCTCCGTCGTTTTGGACCGTAACAAACCGTAGACATAATATGAGTTAGTTCCGTTTGTCTACCGGGTTACATGACATGTCAAACGTAGACTGCAGACATAGTTCCCAACAGTACAATTTGCTTATACTATAATTAACAGTCTTTTACATGGCGGATTCAAAAGCCGATTGTATCGGCCCTTGGTGCAAAAAGTCTATAGGCATGATTGGTCGGTGGGACAGAGATGACACCTTAATTAGCTTGGGCTAGTTGATGCTTGTAAGGTCCCAAGTGGCATGGTGGGATTTTTTTTATTCTTGGCCGAAGGCAAACTGCACTTTTATTGGCTAGGACCAAGTGTTCACTGATTTGATTGAGACCAAGTACAGTTTGAATTGATGATTACTTTTAAAAAGGTAAATCTAAAGATTAAATAAGAATTTTTACATAACTAATTAAATTAGTTACTGCCATTGCTCTCTATGATTTTTGAGGAACTACAGGCCTAGATGAGGTGGTGGGGGAGCATGTACTTTCCGTAAAGCAGTGTTATGAAAACAGGTGATTTATGTCCCATTAAATTAATGCAATAAACTGTTTTCCATAAAGCGACCTTAGAGCTTATAGTGTTTTGAACTTTTGTTATGATGATAATAACTAGTTATAATTTATAGGTAATAGTTTTGTACATCATCTGGAAATGTTTTAGTTGCACAATGAGTTACGGTATTTAATTTAATTTCTCTTGCTAAAATTAATCATAATACCCCAACATGTAAGATTTTTCCCCTTCTTTTTTGAGATTCATGGGAATGCCCCTGCACTTGTGACAGAAATAATAAACTGTATCAGCAATAAAGAGGGATGCAGAAGTGCTAAAAAACTGACTTTAAAGTTTCAAAAAGCTGATTTTAGGAAGTAATAAAAAAATAAAGAGTGTCGCTAATTTACTACTGGTAATAAATTATTATTGGTCTTGATGCCCGCCCTCCCCCCAAAGATATTATCTATACACCTCATTGACTAATGCTCTTGTGATATCTCGCTGCATTTCAATCGGTCACACAAGCCTACCGGCACATGACAACAAGCGGCTAAGGTAAAAAATTGAAGCCTGTTGTATACTTTGTATTTAGAATGTGGTGGTTTAACTTTACACCAGTTTCAAGTAAGTCCTCTAGATCTGATACTGACCGTGTTCGTTATCAAACTTTTCCCGACCACCCACTAGAATTAAGTGTTTTAATAGGAGAGTATAGAATACTAAATATGAATTACGGATAAAATGATATATCTCTTGCACTCTCACAAACTAGCCACCCTTAACCAGCCAATAGTTCAGTCATCGTTGCCTCAGCTGGGGTGTGATGTAGTGGGTAGAACATGCAACTTTGGACGGTCAAGTTCCTAGGTTTGATCCCCGGTCACAAGTGAATTTTAGCCTTTACAAATGATAAAATCTATTTGTGATTGGATCCAATTGTCTTTACATTTATAACAACAATGTAAAGACATTTAGTTAGTCTTCTCTTAAAGTATCTAGCCTCTATTTACACTCCTCAGTTTTTTGCAAAGATGACACAATTTTATTTTGGGAGCTGCTTCCGAATTACTGTGATAAACTAATAAAGCAATCTATTAACAGTTTCTTAAAATAAATTCTCATGTAATTCCAAATATTACCGTCTAGGATCGTATCATAAGAGAGGCGCAAACACTGATTGCTATCTGAGCAGTTCATTAATTGTTTTAGGCCCATACTTAGTGCCACTTTCATTTAAGATAAATAAGTGGGTAGTCTTAGCAGCAGCATTCTCCAGTCAGCTGCCTGCCTTTATAAACCCTTCAGGTTTCATCTAAGTTCTGAGATGCGCGAGAGGGGAAGTAGCATACAGATATTGGTGGAGAGGGGAAGCATTGTAGACGCTGCGGCAGCCGTTTACCCCACCAAACTGCCACAGCCGACTGTGCAACCTAGAATCCCAGCTCAGGTGAAACCTGACGGCCTGTACTTCTTACTTTAGGTGTTAGGTTCCAGAATGGCTATCAGACAGGTATATGTTGCAGCAGCTTTGTGGTCAACACAACCATCATACTAATATTATAAAACTGAAAGTTTGTTTTTTTGTTTGTGGCTCAATCATGCTCCCACTAATGAACCGATTGAGCTGATATTTGCTAGGAAAGTAGCTAATTTCCTAAAGCAAGATATAGGCCTATTCACGTTCTAAAATTTCTTTAGAGCTTTGCCCCAGTGGCCTCTAAACTTCCCATGTTAATCTTATGGGCACTAACATTTACTGGATCAGATGATATAGGTGTTCTGCATTTGAGATTATCAACAAGAGTTTGAGTTTATTTTGTTTGTTTGTATATTGGTCTACACTTTTGTTGCACGTTTAACCACGAAGGTACCTGTATCACAATAATGACAGGGAAACTTAAATCAAATTTGTCTCAAAAAAGTTCAAAAGTTCAAAAAAGCCTGATTTAATGAAGTGGATAGAAGTCAGGAAACTTCAGCACAAATGGAAATTCGAAGGCTTCACAACAAGCTCTACGTCAGACAGCACACAGAGCAGAAGAAACTCCAGGAGAAGAGCAAGCTCAACGGCAGGCAAGTTTTTAAGCATCTGAAATGGCACTATGGCAGAGCAGTGATCAACAGAAACTGTTGAGGAAGCTGAAGCTCACAGGTGAGCTATTGCTGTCAGGGCTGTCCAGCAGCAGCAAACGCTCACCAGAAATACGTGGGGTGTCTTTCAAATTGCTGCCTTGGAATACAATGTGACTATTAGTCAGTTAACATATACCTTATTAACGCTATGTAGTGAACAAGAAAGAAGCCGACGGGTAACGGCTAGAACTCCCAAAAAATTTACGACTTCTGGCTATCGGTTACTATGACCAGCTTTTTTCAACTTTATCCCTCCACTTTCGTAGCAATCGTGAAGAGTATGGAGTCTGAGGAATGGACACGAATGGTCTAACACCTCTTAGCTGATCACAAGCGGCGAAGAGATTACCGACCAATGTTTAATCGACTTCTCCATCCCAGCAAACTTCTCCTTCCTGTAGCCTGGACTAATTCTCGTTTTGAAAGACCTGGCCAGCGGCTCTGCCAGAGTTCCAACTTAATCTAACATTTAACTTCTCGTTTTGTGACACCAACAAGCGTTCTTCGACTGTCGCTGCTGAGTCCTCGATTGTTCCAGACTCTACTTGGATCATCGAAGATCACCTGAAATTGCTCTTAAATTTGTTTATGCTAGATGCTGGTCTTACCTTAATCATCCATCTCGTCTTCGTTGAAAGAAAGAAGTTTTGAGTTTGCCGGTTTACTTTTCACCTTCTTCTTCTTGGGTTTCTCGTCTTCGCCTTCCTCGACTTCGCGTTTCTTCGGAGGCTTTTTGAACACGATCCGATCCCCAAGCTGGGCCGGTCGATTTGCTTCCTCTGAAACAAAAAAATAAATTTGACAAAAAATTTCAAGAGTCATTAAGAAGAATCTAAATTTAATAGTTTAAATCAAACGATTTAGTGCAAAGCATTGTTTCAATTTAAGATATTGGTTTGAAAACCAATTACATTTTTTAATTAATTTGTTTTGCTTAGGAACACGAGTAAAACGTTTTTACTAAATAAGCATGTATTTATTTTGAAGAAAATATAAAAAGGGTGAAATTTGATCTTCGCCTGCAAGTGGACTAAGCAACAGATTATATAAACAGAAATTTAGGGACAACAACTTTAAACGCGTCAAAGAATTAGTTGAAAAGAGATAGTTTTAAAACACTTAATATTTTACGATGCATAGGGACATGAGGTAAAGTTTTTCTTTCAGCCAATCCCTGCCACGGTTGGTGTTAGTAGTGACAAATTTATACGACAAATCATTAAAGTGTCGCTTTACGATGTCGCGAATCCCGCCGCACGACTTCATCGGACTACAGACAAACCAAGGCTAGAAGACATTCCCACCTTGCTGGCAATTAATATTTAACATTAGTAAACTTTTCGCAATTTCTCCCCGCGTGATTTGTTTCGTGTTTTTTGTTTATGCGGTAATTTTACAGTCAATTTAAACAATCACTAAAACCAAAATCAGATAATTTGAAAGAATCTTGTTAGTAAATATTCCGATTCGTGCGTCTTCAAAGACGAGATGAATTTCCAAGCGATGGGAAGGGCAGTACGGTAACGGTTTCTCTAAGTGGAAGTAAGTATATATTTAATTTTCAACTGCTACTCTTCCCGGTAATTACCGGATTATTCGAGTCAGGAACGGTCATATCTCATTTCCAAGCGCGCGTCTATTTTTACCAAACAACCCGATATTTACATAACCGTACCGACGTTTAGCCAATGTGACAATCCTATCCAAGCGAGAACCCCGACCTACTCCAAAGCTCGCTTCCGCGATAAGATATCGACAACTAGCGTACTGTGAAATAATTAAATTAATTACTTTTCAAATATCCGAAAAAGTCCCAAAACGGAAACACGTGAAGTGCACTATTCCACTCTAACGCCCAAAAGGAAAAGAAAGAAGCGAGCAAAGCAGAGCTAAGTGAGCGAAAGAGACATGGGCGAAACCATTATTGGGAGAGGAAAGTAGGAAAACGCAAGGTTACTCCCCTCCGAATGGAGAATGGGAATGGCCCAAACTTCGCTGCAGTGTGCGTCATAGAAGCGGTGAGCTTCAGGAAGCAGCGGGGTTGGTACCGGCGCTTCCCGCTTGGCGGCGGTAATATCGGTGGCGGGAAATTCAGTGTTCTTAGGTTGGCGGCCTGCCCCGGCCGGCAATAACAATATAATTCAGGCACCGATATGAGTCGAGGGAGGGGGCAGGTTATAATCATGTATCAGTCAAAATATACTATTTTAGCGGAAAATACAGTTTGTATTAATTTGTAATTAACGAATTACAATTAAAACATAATTAGCTCAAATTAATTAAGGGATTTTACAAAAGTTATTATGAACATACTTATGTCAAAACTTTTCAGTTAAGCTGTGTGGCAAAAATTACAATATCAATACATTTAATACAGAGATATTGGGAAAATAGTATTTTAAAATTAAAAAAAATTGTAGTTAATTAATCTAAGTAGGTGATTAAATAAAAACCGCTTATCATTGAAAGTCAAATTAATAATGTGAAATATTCATCCGTTCGTTCTCTGTATTCGCGTAGTAAATAAATTTCAAGGTAAACATAGGCAATAGTCGAAGATATCAAATCGTTTAAAATTTTATGGTTTGTTAAACCTGCCAATCATTCAAATCCCATTTCAAAACTCGCGCGCTTTCAGGCGCGACGTCATCCAATGCGCTATTAAGAGGGATTTGCATCTGTGATAAAGACTCGACCAATTAAATTTCGTTGGAAACTTGTGAGAATACACAATACTGGCGCTAAATGTGTGATCTTATCAAATTATTGTTTTTAATAAATTATTAAATATATAATTATAATACATATAATAGGCGAGAAAAGATAAAAAAATCAACAATGAGGTTAAAGACGATGAACAAGTAAACTTGTACAAACCACCATACGAAAAAAGGTTTTAACGTATGCATAGTGTCATTAACCGATTAGGATTATTATTTAGGTATTTTAAAGGTTATTTTATAAACAATCTAGCGACATACAGAAATGGACTCAATAATACAAAGCAGAGAATTTCATATTCTGATTTACATCAACGTCAAGCAAAAGAAACTTTAGAACCAGTGATAAAAGAATCAGCCAATAAACTTAAAACGCAATCATTTTCCATATCTCCATTAAACAACTGAAGAAGGATTTATTACCATTATATCGTCTACATTTCGTGTTGAACTTGTTCTGCACTAGAATGCTGGAAGGGCCTAGTGTACTTATCTCTAATTGGCAATACTAAGGTTGTCTCACTGAGTTGTATGAGAGAACAGTAATTGTTTATTTGAGATATTTTAAAAGGATCCTATTCAAATCGTGAAAATTCGTCGATAGGTATACATACATATAACAAATCAATTAAGTCCAATAACGTAACCTAATAATAACGGTATTGTATATTACCATAACTTACAAAATACAATACGATATCAAAATTATTTTTAAATTAATCATGAATTAGGTAACCACTATTATTCTATTGAGACTTTATACGATTAATCATTAATCATTATTCTTTAAGACCGAACTTGGTCCTTCAGAATGAAAGTGTGACCAATTGAAATCCACTTTGCAAAACTCAACAGACAAGACAATTTTGTAGATAAACCTCAATCGTCAAAATCGGTTCTGAAATAACGGAGAAGTTTTTTTTACACAAATATCCTTAGCGTATTAGATATAGAAGAATTTATGTGTCAACGCATAAGGTGGTATGTCTCTCCATGTTTATAGGTAACGGGGAAACGGCCCAAACCATGCAGTCTGATTGCGCACCAGACTCGAAGAAAAAATAATTCAACTATAATATGATTGAAATATAACTCAAGAAGGTAAAGCCACATACCAAATTGTATTAATTTATGTTCATAATTAAGGGAGATAACACGTTACTTATTCTCCATAAGAATAACATGGGGGCCGAGTACGCAGATTTGCTGTTACGGGAACTATCGGCCAAATACAATTTTTAGTGCAAATATCAATAGACCACAACGATTTGAAGCTTATTCCAATGGAAAAAACTAAAATTTTACTTTCTCAAAAATTTTAGGTAAAAAACTCAAAAAACCCATTTTGGGGTACAAAACCCCCAAAATACCACTTCGGATAGGTCGATCTGCCTGGTTTTCGAACTTAGTCATAAATGCTGCTTTAAACGTTTATACCAAATTTCGTCAAAATCGGACTATTTTTACGAGAATTATCGTGCTCACGGACACACACACACACACACACACACACACACACACACACACACACACACACATATATATATACATATATATGTATATATATATATATATATATACAGTTTTTAACGAATGGTGTTTTTGGCATCTGGGGACCTCAAAACGAAAAGTTATTATGGTCCCGGGCCTAGGTCCTACCATGCCAACTACGGTAATGGCTTCTTCCCTAGAGGGGAAATTCGCTTAAAAACATAAATTAATTTGGATTAGAAGCCACGAAGTGGATTATAAGTTGTATTATTAGTGACAACATCGATAGACCGGCTGAACTGACACCAAAATACGACAAGAGGATTTGACTGGCTGAGTACACGTTGATCAAAACCGACAGGTTGCCGACTAGGTGATACGTATCGCATAAATAAACAATGACAACAAAGCCTTCCTTGGTCAATCCCTTAAGCTGGGTTTTCCTAGCTCCGCATTTTGGGCGGAGCGCATACTGCGCATTACGCAATGCGCTTCGTGCTATTCAGTGCGCTACGCAGTTGTGTTTTCCTAGCTCCGCACAGCGACGCGCGGAATTCGGAGGAGTCGTCCTGTTGCGCTGAGCGCAGTGCGCACCGCGCAGTGGTGAAGGAAAACGCTGCCATTTAATTACATGTTGTTGGGTACACTCCGCATTGCGCAGTGCGCTGCGTAAAAAATGCGGAGCTAGGAAAACTCAGCTTTACACTGTCACACGACTCAAAACTTAGTCGCACTGATGTCGAAATGGGAAAACAGGGAATTCGCGTTGGGCAGGGAACATTTTACGATTGATTTGGAACACTGATATCATTTATATTATTAAGCTCCACTGGTTGTCTTTATCTTGTTTAAAAAATAGTGTGGACATTTATCATCACTGATTAGAGGAAAACAGTTTTTCTTACCAACGACGGAAATCGTCCGTAATAATACCGTACTTGTCTATAAACAATAAAATATTGCAGAGACATAAATATATGACAATATAAAATGTATAATGTCAATCATATTTGATCTTATTAAAATATTGTTCAGATGAATAAACTTCAGTAGCAATTAATATACTATCTTTGATGAATTCTTGGGAGTATTGCATTTTAATACTAATTGTATGTTAATGAGTTCATTAAATAGCTTGGTCAGATAGACGTAATCTACGTTTATAATTGATGTTTTTTAAAGTCTGCATTGACGTGAGTTTTCGTGGATTATATTATTTATTAAACAAATTGTTAAGGTTTTATGTGTATAAGATTATGAAAATAAATATAGTTTTAAAGTTTTATATCTCAGTTTTAAACAGAAATGTTTACTGGCATATTGTTATTTGTTGTGATTTAAATATTAGTTTTACCGTGTGGACTACTATATTACCCCGGGCAATAATTCCATATAGCATGTAATTTCTTAAATGTAATTATAAATATCGCGCTATATGCATTTGTAATATTTGCATGTGCGTTCTGAACGTATTATTATACTATAACCCGGTTGTAATCAAGGAGGTTTATCAGTAATACTGGAGGCAACACTAATACAAAATTGCGAGCCATTCTCCACCAAAGGTTGAGGCAAAGAACTACTCGCTGAAATCGAACGAGTCAACAACGTGAATCAAGCCAATAATTATTAATGATTTAAAATTTAATAAAGCTGTTTGTTAATTTGGTTTTAGTTTAACATACTGTATTTCTTAAAAATAATTTATAACAAAATACAACGAACCGAATTAATTTGGCTATACTTTGTTTTAATTTTATTCCAGTGATCTGCATGAGTAGATTCACTTAAAAGAATCAAACAACCAAATTAGGACAGTTTAAAGAACGATAAATTCGCCTCACCAGTGTACCGACCTGACGAAATCACTGGATCGTTTTTTCGACAAAAATATTTAAATCAGTGTTGTCTCCAGTAGTACCAATAGACCTCCTTGGTTATAATACTGTAAAAATAAATGTATGGAATTTTAATTAATTTCGCCCGCACGCCTGCCTAATCGTCATCGGGCAGAATTTAAACATACTACAGTACCTACTCTAACAATTTTGAGGATCTAAATGTTGCCCAACGCCTATAATTAACGATTACAGTTCAATCTTAACCTGTCGAAGTAGGATGTATTTAAAGAACCAATAATAAACTTAAGAGACTAGTTGGAACTTATTCAACTGGGTTTCGATGTTAACAACCAATGACTGGCATATCGGCATATCCACATATAACAGCGTCGAAGACTGCAAAACGTGCACAAGTCAATTCACATCAATGTTAGACTACATAATATTTGAGGAAATCAAATCAAATCAAATCAAATTTATTTCCAAATAAAAACAAATACAACATCATGTACACAAACAATATTGCGGGAAAAAAATTCTCACATAGGCCCATCGGCCTGTGCGTGAGAACGAGTTCTGCCTCAAATTCAGTACACTTAAAAAATATCAAAAAACATCGTATTATTGCTAAAACAATTAAATTTACATTTTGATGATTAAATAGGCCACAAACACAAATAAAAAATAAAAATCAAACAATATCGGCAGTTGTATGTATATTAATCAAGAACAAAATTAATATTCGTTTTGCATTTAAATGTCAAACACTGATTTAAAAATAAGTAAAAATAAAAATGACATCTGATATAATACAAAGACAATAGGCAATGGCGGGAGAGAAGTAGAAGTAGACGGTAGAAGTAGAAGTAAACGGTATTGTTAGCTTTATATTCAGTGACCAGTTGGTGATGTAAAGTTAGTCATTGTAGTACTCAGAACGGATGAGGGACTCAGCATGCTCAGAACCGATCTCCAACAGCCAGTTAAGGACTACCCTTTTGTAAACTTTAGTTGTGACCTGCAGGTCCCTAATCACAGGAGGAATGTTCCTGTAGATGAAGTTTGCAATAAAATATGAGTTGGAGTGACTGACTGATTTAACTGCTCGGGGCACCTGCAGGCCAACGACTAAAAAATATTCTTAATAGTGGGGAAAATATTTAATGTATTCTTCTTTTTAGTGGTAAGGCATTGTACGTCAGGAAAATTATATATTTAATAATAGAAATATAATTCAAGTTCAGAACTATTTCTGAACATTTATGCAATTTTTATGCGATGGAAAAGACCATCCCATTGCAGTATTATGAACTGAACCAATTAGGCTAATAAGAACTTGTTTACATACATAATCTTTGTCATGGAAACTTCTGATAAGATTTCAAAATTCTGCAAAATCCGTGATTTTGGATGATCCGTAATTTTAATGAAGGCCGAATAGGTAGCTACATTATCAGTACGAATTATGGCGATCTAGCTGTTTTTTGGGATGGAAAACGACAAGACGGTATAAATCCTCGTGAAATAAAATGTGTCACCGAAATTGTCAAAATAAAATATCTATTTGGAAGTTTTAAGTATTTGGATCCATAGGCGTCGGCGTCGGAGGGGGGGGGGGGTAATGTGCTCTTTAAACTTTAAAGAAATTTCCGTTACGTTGTTATTCATCCGAAATCACGTGGTTCGGTAATCTTTATCGTCCGCTATCACGTTCGACGTTTACAACTGATATTACACTAATTTACGGCCGATAACGTGATTCCAACGTAATTTCCTGCCGATTTCATGAAGTTTGCATGATCGTAATTTACGGCCGATATTACGCGATTGAAGACACAAATCATCGGTAACGCGAATCGTTATCGTTATTGATTTACAGCGAATTGTTTTGACAAACTTACCCTATATTGATTGAGCTTTCTAAAACTTAAGAGTCGATTGTTTGTATGCAAGCAATAATATAAGATCCGAGTCCTAAATAAACAACGCCTACATCCAGAATTAATTGTTTGTAATTGTAAATAACATTAACGTCATAGTATAGTTCAATATAATAATTTCATAATTGTTTATCGAGATTATTTTTATTTAATATTTAATACATCTAAATGAGTAAGATATTGTGAAAACTGACTATTCATTTTGCTTTTATTAGGTATTAGGTAACCAGACAATCGGATGATGTGCTAAGGGCCTTCCCCTACCAAAAAAGGTTCATGGGAAACAAACCCAACTAACCAAAAACGCCATAACTAACTAAAAACCGCCATAAAAGACTAATTAAAACCGCCAGGTTCCGTAATTCCAAACATCTCGGTTTTAAAAATCCGTGACATTCAACTTGTCCGCGTTGCCCCTAAACAGGTCCAGATGCTACGTTTAATGGACGTAGTTTATGAGGCTGACGCCCATCTAGTAATTACAGGGAGCGTTACTGAGGTACGGCAGAGGTCAGCTGGAAGTGACGGTAGACGCTCCCTGCACTACTACTGTAGCTGACGAGTGGTGCGGTGCCGGTGCGGACCTATCAGCAGCAGCAGGTGTGACCGAGGCCTACAGGAGAGTCATGCTCGCGTTGAGCTTGCGCCGTCACGAGGGGGCTCCAGTCACGAAACATTTCGCGTTCACTGGAACTGACTGTAGACGCTCCCTGCACGACTAGCTGACGAATGGTGCGCTGCGGACCCATCAGCAGCAGCAGGTGTGACCGAGGCCTACAGGAGAGTCATGCTCGCGTTGAGCTTGCGCCGTCACGAGGGGGCTCCAGTCACGAAACATTTCGCGTCCACTGGAAGTGACTGTAGACGCTCCCTGCACTACTAGCTGACGAATTGTGCGGTGCGGACCTATCAGCACCAGCAGGTGTGACCGAGGCCTACAGGGGAGTCATGCTCGCGTTGAGCTTGCGCCGTCACGAGGGGGCTCCAGTCACGAAACATTTCGCGTTCACTGGAAGTGACTGTAGACGCTCCCTGCACGACTAGCTGACGAATGGTGCGGTGCGGACCCATCAGCACCAGCAGGTGTGACCGAGGCCTACAGGAGAGTCATGCTCGCGTTGAGCTTGCGCCGTCACGAGGGGGCTCCAGTAACGAAACATTTCGCGTCCACCCGCTTCTCCCAAGCCAATGTTTACTTTCAAAGCCCCTCCGGCCTCAACGGATTATCAAATATCGCTAATCTATAGCTCATTTCAAGTATAAAAATCCGTAATAAAGTGAGCAGAATTTCGATATCAAAAATAACAATCGTTCAAATAAATTGCGAAATATTCACTATTTACGATTTGTGTTATGGGTGTGTAAACTATTTATGACATTCTGCTCAGTGAAGTCGTAGGGTATTTGTTGCTCTTTAAAATGAAATACATCATCGATTTCGGATGATCCGTTGAGGGTTGGGAGAAGCAGGTAGACGTAGAGTAGACGAGAGGTCTGGAGTCTCCTCTCACGCACTTACTACTACGCTTATAGGAGCAGACAACAAATAACAACTCTGGTGTGGAGTGTGATGATACTGGCCGCACTCGAGCTCGCTAATTATAGAGTTATGGAGTCACTGGTAGAGTGTAGAGTTTTGTCTTGGTGCCTCTGATTTCAAAAATGGCTCCAACGATTTCCTTAGAATATTGGATGGAAATATCCAATTTATTTGCTAATAAGCTCTAGACAGTTCTAATCCCCAGGAAAATTAAAATAATGTTAAAAACTAATATGATATGTTAAAAAACGAATATTATAAGTTAAAAAACTAACGTTGTGCTTAAGGAGTTTATAATCAAAAACAAAAACCATAACATCTGTGTACGCATATCAATCAGTGAACTAATGGTAATTCTGTATTCAAAATTAATGGTAAAGCTCATGAAGTTTAAGTATTAACATGGGGTTTCCTAAGAACAGTGACTAAATCCACCGAATGAAGGATTACATGTAGAGTTAGAGTGGCCACATCCGAAATGGATCAAAGGGTCGTTGAACTATCAACAACAACAACTGGAGTGACCTTAAACAAGCAAAAAAGGGACAAGTAGTATGCTAAGTAAATCTGCTCGTTACTATAGGGGGACGCGGTGAAAAAATTACTCCAAGTCATCTATACAACCTGACCTTCTCCAAGCAAAGCTCGGACCCCAGGTATATAATTAAAATGCAACCTAACCTTAAGGAACGTTGACCTATAATAACAACTGGAGTGACCTTACAAACATGCAGTAGAGGTAAGTTATGCTACAAGCAAACCTCGTAAGTATGGGGGACGTAGTGAAACATTATTCCAAGTCATCTATACAAACTGGCCGACCTTCCCCGAGCAAAGCTCGGTCCCCTGGTAATAAGATAAATAAACAACGCAGTATTTACACGACGATGCGGTGAGCGGTTTGAATCAAGAATTACAGCCGCCACCCGGTCTAAACGTCAAACTGTCAACAGCGCTAGCGTCGCGGCTGGCCGAGCGAGAGAGAGCGCCGATGTTATTCATCTCCCCTCTCTGTCTCGCTGCTTCAGCTTCATCACTGTCGCCGCAGGGAGGGAATTGTTTCCCTGCCGTGGGATAAAACGCGACTCGCTTCACCTTCCTTGTTTCCATCACTCACTCCGCAGAAGTGTATACAAAACTGGTAAAATTATGAAACTCAAGGGTTATGCTTAGAGTAAACCCGCACGTACCTCATACAAATATTTGAGAACGATCAACGGTTCTCTTACAATAAAAGTTTAAACTTGACTTTTAGTCAGGATCTTTGAAAATACGGCACTTTTTAATTATTTAAAACTTATGTTTCACTTAACAAACATTGTTTCGTTGTTATCCTATGAAATTTATTTAAAAAAGCTTCAGTTTAAACTTTGTTTTATCATAATCGGACAACCTGTTCTTGGGACTTTAGCTTTCAAACTCGAATATCATCTAATATATCCCCCCGGCAGTAAGTGATTATCATTCCGGCTTCACTAATCACTTGTTAAAATTAAGAGAATTAGTTTTTCCAATTTTCTGTTTTTACATGAAGGGTCAAATCTTTAGCTGACTCGTGATTTTAAAATACAATAAATCAGTATCCGAGTTGTATTGCTGCATTCTGCGATTAAACAATCGAACTTTCGATAATTCCGCATACACAATTAATTAATATTGGGGATAATTATCTAGTAAAAAATCCATTCATTGAGTTTCATCGCGGACACAATCAAAAACTCAACTCTAACATCCATCAGTTGAATAAACCGGAGGTAGAATAAGTTTTAGACATTTGTGTTTAGACAGGCGTCCCGTGTTTTTTTCGGGACACAACTATTAACATTATGAGAATATGAACAAGTTGTACATACATAAATTTGCCGGTACCTCTCAGAATTTTTTAATATAGCACGGGAAAAAATTGTAAGTGAAAAAAGGAGAGCTAAAGTTGACAATAACGTTACTATCCTACGGTGCGGCGGAATACTCCAACGCCGGTTGTGGGACTGAATATGTAACAGGTGTTAGGACATTTCATTAGCGAGGACACGTGATGAATAGGAAATCAAAAGTAATAAAAAAGTGACTTGATATTTTAACAATCCTACTAAGAAATTCCGAGGCGGAAGACCGAGCTTGACAACAGAAAGGGCGAAGCTCTCTGAGGTAAACGAGCTTCACGAATTATATGTATTTCAAATAATTAAGTAATATTAATATACGGTATATAACAAGTAGTATACTGATTGTAAACTGTTACTACATGTAACCTGTATAATAAATATGCGTTGCAAGGTTGCATGTTGAAAATCAGCTCTGTTGAATAAATAGTTGCTGATTTAATAGATTAAATCATCGACACATTTGGCAATAAATTGTAGGCCTTCCACAAGATTTCTCGGGTTGTTTTATATTGATAAACAATCTTTCCCAAAGTAATATCAGGATACGAATTCTATAACGAGAAAACAAAGTTACTTGGTAATTTTAGAGCTGATTTTGAACATGCAACTTTGCAACGCATATTTATCATACGAGTTATATGCAGTAACATTTTACAAGTACCAGATTAAGTACCAGTTATACTGTGTACTTCAACGACACCAATAATAAAAACGTCCCCAGCGCAATGCAACCATAGTGCAACGCAGCAGAAGATAATGTAGTGCCTTCAATTTGGGATTGACACACGCTTCACACTCATGTGTAGCGGGGCTTGCGTTGAGCGCCTTGCGATATACTGTATTTCAGTTGTTGCACTCGCTCGTTTGAAATATACTGCAAAGTAAGAAATATCTAGACATTATGGACTATTCGTATTCCTAAATTTTTGGCTTGGATGCCAAGTTGTTAATAATTTTAAAATTGTTAAACTGTTGTACTCTTAAGATTGTCTATAAAGTATCTGTCTGGGCGTGAAAATCTTCTATACCTATACAGTATAAGGCAAACCCTCACTCACTGATCATGAATTCTTCTACTTCCCATTTACCTAGAGAGTTGAAATGTTGTACACTGATTCTTTAGGCATGAAATCGGAAAACTAAGTGGTTTTCATCCTGATCTGGCCTTAGGGCTCCGCCAGAGACCCCGACAAAGTTCCCACGTATTCCTTATAAACAATCATTTTTGTTTGAGCTGTTGAAAATACAAACCACAGAATGCAGTACACACCTCTGTCATAGGCTAGTTTTTATGAATCATTAGTGAATTTCCTATGGAATGTGAACTATTAGCATGACCTGCACGGTGAAACTTAAGCCCGGGACCATCATAGAAGTTCCTAACGTGACCCCCTGAACAAGTTTTGGGGGTTCGTTCAAAATTTTATATATATATATATATATATATATATATATATATATATATATATATATATATATATATAGACATATATATATATATATATATACATTATATATTATATATATAGACATATATATATAATGTATGTGTATGCACTCTAGCAATCACATTTTTTGTCCGATTACTTCAAATTTGGTAGGGACGTTCCTTTCTATAATCAGTTGGACAAGTTCGTTGGGCAAAATAATCAGAAAACTCTAAACCCTTTTTTGGGGATTTTTTTTTGGGGGGGGGTTATCTTTCAAATTTCGAGTTTTTGGGCCCAAAAAGGGTCAGAAAAGCCCCGGATGTGAAATTAACGAATGTAAAAAGATGGGAATTAGTGTGGCGAAACTTTTAAGCCCTTCCTTGTCATTCTAGCATATATATTTACCGAGTTATTAAAGAAAATGTGTACTGACCAAACACAGTACGTTGTCTTATGGGGGTTTTGCATTACAAAAGCCTGCTATTCAATTGTTGGTGTACTTTTATCATCCCCAACAACCTCACGCCTACTTTAAAACCTGACTGGACCTTCCCCTAACCTTATAATGCGCAAAATTGTATTCCCAGCATTGCAGGTAAACCAGGAGCATCAGAACAGCCAAAAAATAAATATTTTCAGATTTGAATAAAAATTGGAATAATTGTATGTTTTAAACTGATTTTGAGTTTTTATACTTTTTTATGTGGAAATTTACTTCCCTCACGTCAGCGTGCTGTGTGCGAACTCGTTTGGGGGCGGAGCCTGCGGGTAACAGCTAGTTAAAAATAAAATCAATTAATATTGTATGGTCGATGACTTGGGACCCCACAAATTTCAAAATATTTATAGGAGAAAGGCAGTGCTACTTTGCTGCTAGTCGCGGCCTTGCCAACATAAACATATGGCTAATTAACATCCAACTAATGGCTTGAAGGGGCAATAGCCCTTAACCTTGCTCCAATACTCTGCTTTTTCTGATTTATGTTATTTACTCTTTACATGCTGAGGGATGCCAGTTCGTAAACAAAGAAAACGTTTTAAAATCCCCATGCTTTTCTTATAAGGGATGTTTTACATTATTTTTTGTTAGCAGGTAACCTTTTAGAAATACTGCTATTTTTCCCTGGGATCAAGTTCTTTAATTTGAGCCGTCTCCCATCATCATGCGATTAGCCAAACTCCCACAATTTTGACTTAAAAATTTTGCTTACAGAATTATAATATAAAGATATTCTTATGTTTACAAACAATCTTCACTTAACTAGGTACTTCCATTCACTATTCCATGGATTAAATTTTTCGCAGCTAATATTTTCACAATATGAATTTGAAGTTATTTGTTCTTTGAAAACAAACTTAAAATGTTTGCGTAATGCGACTAGTTTAAAAAAATTTAAATAAATTTTGTAAAACTCTAAAATTCTAAATTGAAATTCAGGCTTTGACACTTTTTGCTACTCAAAATTACTTTTCTTTCACAAAAATAATCATTAAAATCTAGTGGTTGTCTCGGAATATTTTTCTGGAAAAAACACTAGTTTCTTAGAGTGTATGATATTGTTTTGGACACTTCAGATCAAAAAATAGTTTTGTGCTCTAAAATTTAATTTAAAAAACAATTCCTGGCTAGCAGCTAAAAAGACACACGAGCCACTGGAAGCGGAGACATTTACGTGAGCGCTGCCAGGTGTAAAACTTTGAAATTACACCCGAGCGCTACCCGTGGCAAATTTTAAAATCACAACGCCGTCTACTGCTTGATGAATTGTCACTTTTACTTAATTCGATACGCTACGGTAGTCTAATGGATATGGCACTGGATTCACGATCATACGGTCCCAGGTTCAATTCTACCTTTTCATGTTTACTTTTTGAGGTATAAATTTTTGTTATATTTTACACAAACCCATTTTTGTAATATGTTACAAAGAAAAGAGCCGCCATACAGCGCTCTTATAATTTGTTTGTAAATGTAACGTAATTTTTTAGAATATAAGTAGGTTTCCTCTGTTTACATTTGAAAATACTATATTTCACTGTTTTCTCATAATAAAGCATCTGTTTCGGATAGTTTGTTCGTCAACGGACAAGTTCGGCTTCCTTCGGGTGGCAAAGTCTCCTCTTCCAGTGGCTCGTCTGTTTTTTTAGCTGCTAGTCAATTTCTGCTCAGAATAAACAAGGTAGCTAACAGTTTCTATGGAAACACTAACATTTACTAAACATTTATTGCTGAAAATTTGAAGGATTGTTGGTGTATATGAAGAGTTGACCCAGGAAAATATTGCAGACAAATTAGCTCCAAACCTCGAAACCCAAAACGACAAAGCGCTGACTATCACATATTGTTTATCGACATTGCTGGATGATGTAAAATTCACCCACTAAGGCAAAATAAAACTTGTAAGTTCTCTTATTGTTTACCAAATATCTCGGAAACGTTTAACAGCAAATTGCTATATTCATCCCCTATAAAACTAGCTCCCAGTAGCTAAAATTAGTTAAGCCAAGAAACTCTGCATTTGCTTGTAGAGTTGGACAAATTATACGAAGTTTGATACTAAAAAACACTGAACTGTATGACAGGGATACATTTTGTTTACTGGAACCACACTCTCAAAAGTGGCATATTAAATTTGTTTCAATTTCCCATCAAACAGCATTTAAATGAATGAATGAAAACAACATTATTCCAAAAATAAAAGTACAGTACAACAAATACAATACGAAATATAAAGTAATCTAAGGTTCACATGCATTATTATGCATTCTATGCATTTTATTTATAAAACATCGAGTTCTTGTTTTATTTAACGCCACCATGCGTTCTTTCTGAATTTTCCTGTATTAAGCTAAATCTTGTAAGGAATTTTCATCTTTGTACAAGAGGCATTCTGATATGATGGTGTGGTAGAAAACTATAAAGGAAACCATGTATTATGATGTTGTGGTAGAAAACTATAAAGGAAACCATGTATTATTTACCGATGTTTTATTATAAACCATTATAATTACCATAGCCATTACAAACCATTATTTTATTACTAACCGATGGATATATCCTACTGGTCATTTTGAAAAATTAGACTTGTCATTCTTTATTCAATGTCACTACTTACAATGTTACTGACTTCTTGTGCACAAACACATACAGCGATGTCTTTTATAATTCCTATAATTGCGATAACGCTCGCTCACACAAACGTGGAAATAGGGCATTCGATTAATTGTATCGACATCTTGGAAAACTAATGTCTTTAGGACAGTGCCAACACTTCTCTCTGTACTCTAACTCTTGCCCAATGTTCGTCAAGATATTTTACGACAAATAATTTTATGGCTTATAGTTGGCAAGTCTGTTATTAAGATAAAAGCAGGCAACTTCAGTCTTTGTGGAGTTTAATTCAGTTTCCAGGATACTGAATAGCCCTTGAGGATGACAAGGTCACTTTTTAAACTCAATTATTAGGTTCACTGAGAGTGACTAGGGCAATAAATTCGGCATAAATAAACTTCCTAGATTAGGTTGATTAACAGCAGTGTAGATGTCGGTAGGAAGAGGCTACTTAGAAATCTTAACAAACCTTACACCCCTCGAGTTTGTTGCGTAATTCGTATAAGGTCCCTTGACTTTCTTTACCACAAAAAAGTCGAATAAACAATTTGTGACAGTCAAACCTTTGCTTTTTGGAGTTCAAGGTGTGGGCGTCTACCGCAAATCTTAAGATGTTGTTAAGTACTTGTTACATTCTATAGTAGCATTAAAATAACTCTCAACACATTCCCTGTGATATTCATGTTGTCAGGTTCACCGAATAGGCCTAGCTGAAAATTTGTACTTACATAGTTTATACATGAGGTATTCAAGTTTGAGTGTCCAAAAAAGCTTCTGATGGTTTTTACTTGTAATTAGTGTCGAAACACTTATCAAATTCATGAACTCGACCTGCAGTTCTACCATCAAAGAGAGCTGCCTGCCGTGTCGCAATACGCATCATTAAACTCATTAAAAACAAAGGCTGACCCTTCCCAAATGTTTCAAAACAACTCAATTTCTGTTTATAAATGTAAAGAAAACCCAAAACTAACCGCTGATAAGAGAGGAGCCAACAACGTGGTGGTGAGCAAGGGGGTACCCCACTGCACCCGGAAAATATCCATAGAGCAGACATTGTACGGACCTAGAAAAACTTGCGACCAAGTTTCACTCTTCCAGCCTCATTGGCTGAGGCACAGTACAGTAGACGCCCTATAAAACACCCTCCTTGGGACCGAATCCTGGTTCGGATAACTAAAAGGGCGGTTAAAACTAATAACACTTGGGTATTGTAATATTAACCAGTAAAAATCATAAAACTTATACGACAGGTAAAAAATAGGTACCAAATTCCAATCCTTGATTGATTACGGAAACATACGATTGACTTGATGTGACCTGAAAGATTTGTATGGTACATGTTTGGAACGTCGGCTACGGTGGCGAACGTTAGTCATATCCTAGAAATTGGGCGGTTAATCCCATGGGCAATTGAAGCGATGACGGTTAAGTCTACTGTATTCGCTCTAAAACAATACCCTACTATCGAGCTCATGAACTAGACCCGTACTGGATGAGTTAAGCGTAGTCTTAAGTTGAAATTGGATAACCTTGCAGAGTTAAAATGTTACAAAATATAAGTTATATAAATATACATCCTAATCCCAAGAACTTACAGTTGAGAACATGAAACTAGTCACTTTATCTCGTTTCCAAAATATTTTTGGGATTTAGGCTATGGCCACGCTAGTTGACTTGGACGCCACATCCTGGTCGCCGCGACAGGGAAAAAAAGTTGAAAACACTGAATCGAATGGAGGCAGCCACGCTACGCGATCCGCGACAGCAAATTGATCGCGTCTGATAGCGTTTTCTGGTCATGGCGACAAATACGCTCCCCATGTTATCTCATGGAACCGGCCACACTTGGCGACAGGTCGTGCTACATGTTAATCCCCCCCTTCTGTTCTTGAATGATAATTGGGGCAAATACAGTATTATTGACACAATTTATTAATGGTTAATAGTAATTTCTCTGTGTTAATGCAAACTACATTGGTAGGACGTTTTAGCAACTGATTATAACCTATATTTCAGCTTTTTATTAAAAACAATAATAATACAATATTTTTAATATTTTTTATTTTATTAATACAATATATTAAATACATTTATATTAAAAAATATCTATATACAAACCAATAACAAGATTTTTACTACTTTTGTTAGTTTATTTTTATAGCCTAATGAATTTATGTTGAACAAAATATTTAATGAATTTAAAAAGTCAACTGAAAATGAATGGATCTACAACAATAGCAGTTAATTTAACCAAAGTAACTGATAACGTGGACTTGGAGTTCAGTTAAGAATTATTTTAAGACTATAATAGATACAATAATATAGGTAACGCATTACAGTATTAAATTAAAGTAACGGCTAAAGGTTCATGTTCTTCAGGTGAGATTGGAAAGTGAAACTTGATGACCTTTTTAACTATATCGCCGTAATGTACAACATTAGTTCGTCAAACAACGCTACGATTATACGAAAATAAGAAAACAAATTATTATCTCTAAGAAATGTCATTATAGTGTGAATCTGTCCGTGTTTTAAACAAACTGCATTTATCGGATGAACTCCGAATCTACGATTTCTCTTCTTTTTCAAAAAATCTCTCACTGCAATCATTAGCATAAAATCCTCCTCATTCATGGGAGCCATTTTGATAACTACGACACTGTAGTTGTCGCCGTAGTGTGGCACCTCCCCGCGACCTGGTTGTGAATAAAATAGATACGGCGACCAAGTCACGGCGTCCAGGTCGCCTAGCGTGGCTGGAGCGTTACAAAAATTACGAGATTCAGAGATATATTTTAGTTAGGCCTAATCATCTCATTTTGCTTGAAGACAGCACTTTTATATTTAGCTAAATTTTAATTTCTTTCTGCAGATATTTTAGTTTTTTATCCCTGAGTATCTACAAACACTGGAAAAGCATTTAATAGATATAATACGCTTTAGGAGAAGCTTTTGGTGTAATAAACACTTTACAAATGTCTCTTATGTCAATTTGACTTCTGATTTAGTGATTTTTAGTGATTTGAACACGACAAGATGTCAATTTCAACTTTTCTCTCCCCAAGGCCAGTTACCGCCTTGTTAGTTGTTTTGTCGAGAAAATTAATATTAGGGATAGTGTCTATTGAACCACAATCTAAAAGAGAAGTTACCTGTAGATCTATGTTATGTAGTTACAACTAACAAAAACAAAGGAAAGAGTATGAAAAGCTTAACAGCATACCAGAGCTCTATGTGGATCAAAACTAGAACCGCAGCTTATGGCATACTTACAATTTCTATCTATTATACTATACAGCGTCATATCATTACTGAGGTTATCACAGAGGTTTTGCAGCACTAATCTGATACAAAACTACATTTTGGCAACTTGGTGATGCTTTAAAAGCATTTTAGCGAATTTCTCCTATAGGGAAGTTAGCGAATTTCCCCTATAGGGAAGTTAGTGAATTTCCCCTATAGGGAAGTTAGCGAATTTCCCCTATAGGGAAGAAGCTATTACCGTAGGTCTCATGGTAAGACTTAAGCCCCAGACCATGATAAATTTTTGTTTTGAGGTCCCCAGATGCCAAAAACACTATTCGTTCAAATTTATATATATATGTATATATATATATATCAATATATATATATATATATATATATATATATATATATATATATATATCTATATATGTGTCCGTGAATGCGATAACTTGAGTAAAAAACTTCCGATTTCGACGAAATTTGGCTCAAATGTGTAAAATAACATTCATGACAAAGTTCAAAAACCAGAAAAATCGGACCATGGGAAGGAGGGTTTATGGGGTTTTTAAATTTTCCAAAAATCAGTTTTTTACATTTTTCACCCTAAAATTTTTAAAAAACTTAATTTTGGTTTTGACCATGTTATAGAGCTTAAAAAAAACAAATAATATGGTTTTTTGAATTATTAACCTAGGTTAAGTGGTTGCGGGGAAAATCCAAAAACGTACTCATAAAATCTCCCATGTTAATCTTATGAGAAAACAGTTTTTGGCTTTTCCTCAGTTTATTTTAATGTAAACTTCACATTTGCTTTTACTAACCTGTTCAGTTCCACAAAACAATCATTTTGGTGTTTAAATTTTGATTCTACGCCCAACCGTTGCTGAGATATTCAAAGTGCTAAACACAGTACGATGACCAATGTTATCCTTATGGAGAATAAATAAAATTTGATATCTCGATTATTTATGAATGTATGTTGATAAAACTTGTTATGTGGCTTCACGTAGTACTGGTATATTGATATTTGCACAAAAAATTGAGTTTTTGTTGATTATTCCCTTAGCAGCAAACCTGCGTACTCAGCGCCCATGTTATTCTTATGGAGAATAAGTCAAATGTAATGACTCCCTTAATTATGAACATAAATTAATAAAACTTGGTATGTGGCTTCACCTTGTTGAGTTATATTGATATGTGCATAAAAACCCATTTTTTAGCGAATTTACCCTATAGGGAAGAAGCTATTACCGTAGGTCTCATGGTAAGACTTAAGCCCGAGACCATGATAACTTTTCGTTTTGATGTCCCCAGATGTCCAAAACACTATTCGTTCAAATTTATATATATGTATATATATATATCTATATATATATATATATATATATCTATATATATATATATCTATATATATATATATATATCTATATATATATATATCTATATATGTGTCCGTGAATGCGATAACTTGAGTAAAAAACGTCCGATTTCGATGAAATTTGGCTCAAATGTGTAAACTGACATTTATGACTTTAAGTTCGAAAACCAGAAAAATCGGACCATGGGAAGGGGGGTTTATGGGGGTTTTAAATTTTCCAAAAATCAGTTTTTTGCATTTTTTACCCTAAAATTTTTAAAACACTTAATTTTGGTTTAGACCATGTTATAGAGCTTAAAAAACAAATAATATGGTATTTTGAATTATTAACCTAGGTTAAGTGGTTGCGGAAAAAATCCAAAAAACATGCTCATAAAATCTCCCATGTTAATCTTATGGGAAAACAGTTTTTGGCTTTTCCTCAGTTATTTTACTTTAAACTTCACATTTTCTTTTACCAATCACTTCAGCTCCACAAAACAATCATTTTGGTGTTTAAATTGTGATTCTACGTCAAACCGTTGCAGAGATATTCAAAGTGCTAAACACAGTACGTTGTCCAATGTTATCCTTATGGAGAATAAATAAAATTTGATATCTTGATTATTTATGAATGTATATTGATGAAATTTGGTATGTGGCTTCATGTTGTACTGGTATATTGATAATTGCACAAAAAATAAATGTTTTGTTGATTGTCCCCGTAGCAGCTAACCTGCATACTCAGCCCTAATGTTATTCTTATGGAGAATAAGTAAAGTTTTATATCTCCCTTAATTATGAACATAAATTAATAAAACATGGTAAGTAGCTTCACCTGGTTCAGTTATATTGATAATTGCATAAAAACTCATTTCTTATCTTCCTCGTTGCAGCAAACCTGCGTACTCAGTCCTAATGTTATTCTTATGGGGAATAAATAAAATGTAATAAATCACTAATTTATGAATGTATTTTTGTCAAAATTGGTGAGTGGCTTTATGTACTAGTGAGAAACATATCAATGCATTGGAAATTCGCTGAGTACGCAGGTTTGCTGCGACGGGGGGTATTTGTTCCTTGTTGCAGCAAACCTGCTTACTCAGCCCCATGTTTTTCTTATGGAGAATAAATAAAATGTTATATAGTGCTTATTTATGATTGAATATTGATGAAACTTGGTATGTGGCTTCGCCTAGTTAAATTCTATTTATATTTGCATAAAAACAATTTTTTTTGTTCCTTGTTTCAGCAAACCTACGTACTCATCACCAATGTTATTCTTATGGAGAATAATTAAAATTGTATATATCGCTTATATGTGAATATATTTTTATGAAACTTGGTATGCGGCCTTATGTGGTATTAAGACATATATTATGCATTGGAAATTCGCTGAGTACGCAGGTTTGCTGCGACGGGGGTATTTTATTTCATCCAAAACTATGAAGTAGTGTGTTTTTAAACTAAGTAGGCCCTACCGTTTTTTAATGCCGCTGTTGCAGTGCTGCGGTTGGCATTCCTGCATGCTACACGGTGTACCTGCATCTAAACTGGCAAAAATCTACCGATTATCATTTGTTTGTGAGCATTCAAAATGGCGCCGCCGACTGAGGTCCCAGCCGACTGAAGTCATGCTGTGATTCAATTTCTAAGTCTTAACGGTGTGAAAGCGGCTGAATTTGTCAGGAGATTAGCATTGTGTATAGCAAAATGTTCAACAACTCTAATGTCAAGAATTGATTTGACACCTGTGACAAATTGGCTTAAAAATCATCACCTTCCTTCTTGTACCGCTCAAGCGAAGTGAACGCACTTCCCAAACGCTTGGTTTTGTGCACCTCAGTCATCATTTTTGAAGCGTGAGCACTATTTTCAATAATTTAGTCGTTCGGTAACAATTACATAAAAAACATTTCTTAAGGAAACTCATAAGATAGCGACGAAATCGAGAACCATATGTTCTTTCTCGCGTTTTGATAAACTTTATGCATCAAACCTTCAGTAATGACTGAGAGTTGCCCACTTCGTTGCTAGTCATCAACATTCATGTGGCCATCTTGAAATGTTCTAACCCATTTGTGTGTCATTCTAGCGCTTATTTTATTCTTCCCATACACTTCACTAATCTGCTGTATGATTTGTGCCGTGGTTGCATCCCAGGCTTGCCAATAAATGCAGGTACACAGCACGGCATGCAGGAATGCCAACCGCAGCGCTACAACGGTGGAATTCAAAAACGGAACTTACTTTAAAAACATGCCTCTTATTTCTTATAACTAAGGAACCATATGAGTCGAGTCTGGGTAAGCCGAGCTTTACTGTATTGGCAGGAGTAAAGAATATGACCTAATTCTGCTACCAATATCTCCTCCTGGGTAACACTCATAGTAACCAACCTTGTACGTTCCTCACTTGATGTTCCAATCCACTACTCAATAGCGAATTGATTGTGAGCGCACTTCAGGTGTTAGTTTAGGTGAGGTTATCATCGATATATACCAATTTAACCACAAAAATACCAGTACTTATGTTTAAAGTTTAATTTCCTGATATATGTTTGTTGATACTCCTTTTGATTTTTAATTTTGAGTCGTCTACTTTCCTTTCACCTATTTAGTTTACTAACCATCAGAAAATTTCTGTTGGGTGTTATCAAGAGTGTACAACTACATATAAAAGATAGGTACTCATATAACTAACCTAATTCTTGTTTCTTCTTCAATTCTTGTGCTTCCTCTTCAGTCAGATCTCCAGCCTTCAACACAACTACAACCGGAGATTCTTCAACTGTATCTTCCCGTTCTTCATCACTTAATTCTGGCAGTCTTTCTCTCTGAAATATTAAACATGACTTTGTTAGAGGTAAACTATTTTTTTTTCGTAGGCTAGGTACTTTGACGTCACAGTTAACACTTTATAAACAAGAAAAATAAATAAATTATTCAGGCCTAAGAGGAGATTGATGGGTATAAGAGTTTATTTTCTTAAAATTATGGCAGCCATATAGCCTAAATAAAACAATTAACTTAGAAACCTCAAAATCAATTACAAAATTGATTAAATTTAAGTTCTATTTTGTATTAAGGTTTTTTATCTCTGATTGCACTTCTTGGGGAGGCCTATTGTATGTTGAACCATCAAATACTCTGAGGATACATTTTATATTGAAGGACTCAACCATAGGCTAACATTTTTCTTTTATAAATATTGACTTTTGTGCCATATAGATACAATGTTTGGCATTGTAAGTTAGTCCAGTAAAGTAAATTGATTTACAGAATAATATTCGATAGTTGGTAGCCGTGTTTTACTGTAGAGTGAAGTCGGGTAAAGACAACCACTCTTGGACACAGTTTGATTCTCGAGCCTTTCTACTCTCTTAGATTAGTTCTAGAAGTATAAATACAGTGTTTTGCTTCACAAAAATAAACACCTGACCTATTTTTTGGAACCTATCTTTAATGCAAAAACTGTCTATATTTTAATATTAAACTACAGCTATTAAAACAACTACATATTTGAAACATCTTCTGTTAGCAGAGGCATCTTATTTAATGTTATATAATGCAAAGGAGACCCCAAATATCAGCTATCCTCTCCAAGTCAGGATAAGGCAACAGTGCTTAAACTGTATGATTGCAATAGCAAAACATTATTTTAACTAGGGCCTACATTGTTATTAGGCTATTACATTAACTTATTATCAGAGTGAAATTAATTTAAGATTCAGAATTCTAGCTGTGAATTGCCTGGGGCAAGTGTGTAACTTAGATGGTGGTTGCATTTGCCCTGAAAAAATTTTTTTATACTTGCTCCACATACTAAACTTCTGCAATTTTTGGTCTATAATAGAACAAAATAAACGTAGCCTACAGCTGAAATCTACAATAAAGAAAAAATTCTAGACAATATATAAACTTTCATGTCAGGCCTAATCGGAGTTCATAAGCTCCTTAGCCTGATGTTTTCAAAGGAACACTGTGCCTCAGTCAATGCAGTTGGATGAATGAAACTTCGTCACAAGTTTGTCTACGACCGTACAATGTCTGCAATATAGTCAGTTTTCAGTTTCCCCCTCCTCGCAGGTGAGGGGGGGTGTGCTTCCCCTGTGCTCTTATCCAAGTTGTTTACCGAGACTCCGGCTCTTATCAGTGCTAGGTTTTTTGTTTGTTTGCATTTCTAGAAAGAAATAATAGTGCATTCTGGTGAATAGTGTGCTTCAGTCACGTAGGATTGTGGTGCGTGTTGCGCCGCGGCAAACCAAAACTGCGGGTAGAGTTCATGAACTCCAAAAATGTATCAACAATAATTATATGTAACTTAAGAACTATCAGAAATTTATTTTTAACACTCAAACATTGTTAGCGAATTTCCCCTATAGGAAAGAAGCTATTACCGTAGTCGGCATGGTAAGACCTAGACCCAGATCATGACAACTTTTCGTTTTGAGGTCCCCAGACCCCAAAAACACCATTCGTTCGAAACTGTATATATATGTGTCCGTGAGCACGATAACTCTCATAAAAATTATCCGATTTTGATGAAATTTGGTATAAACGTGTAAAGCAACATTTATGACTTAAAGTTTGAAAACCAGCCAGATCGCTCCTTCCGAAGGGGTATTTTGGGGGGTTTTGTACCCCAAAAATGGGTTTTTTCAATTTTTTACATGTAATTTTTGAAAAAATCAAACTTTAGTTTTTATCATTGGATTCAGCTTAAAAAAACACAATTTGGTATTTTCATCATTTCTCTACGTCAATTGGTTACCGAGATATTGAAAGTACTAAACACAGTACGTTGTCTAATGTTATTCTTATGGAGGAAAAGAAAAATTATATATCTCGCTTATTATAATGAACATATAGGCCTACTGACGAAACTTGGTATATGGCTTCATCTGGTTGTGGTCTATTGATATTTGCTCAAAAAAATTATTTTTTGCCAAAGGCACCTGTAGCAGCAAACCTACGTACTCAGCCCCATGTCATTTTTATAGATAATAATTAAATGCTATGTCTCCCTTAATTATGAACATAAAATAATAAAATCTGGTATATGACTTCACCTAGTTGAGTTATATTGATATTAGCATAAAAACCCATTTTTTGTGTTCCTTGTTGCAGCAAACCTGCGTACTCAGCCCCAATGTTATTCTTATGGAGAATAATTAAAATTGTATATATCGCGTATTTGTGAGTATATTTTTATGAAACTTGGTAAGTGGCTTTATGTAGTATTAAGACATTTATATCTAACAGAAATTCGCTGAGTACGCAGGTTTGCTGCTACGGGGGTATTTAAACATGTACACGGTAACCAATGTTTTTAGTCATCAAAAGTTGTCAGCTCCTGGGTCACCTTACAACATTTAAACCGCACGGAAGTGTTAACCTCTTTACTACCGGCTGTTCTCACACACTATGATACAGGGGTACCCTGCTGTCAGTAGGAAAAAGTGTTAAGACCTTATTACTATTCAGAATTATACTTTTAAAAGTAATTGTGTTAACTTACAGGCTACCATAAAGATTGCAAGCACAAAAATATGTGGCTCAGGTGCATACAAATCATAAATGCCCACATGAAAATCTCGATGAGCACTTTTTCACCTACGCTGACTTGCGTTTATAGGAAAATTTTACCAACCGGTTGCTTCTTCGTGTTATCGAATGAACTTTCAATTAGGCTACGAAAGTTGTTTTGTGATGGAAAACAATAAATGGTGATTCAACTCAAAGTCAAGGAGGTATAAGTTAAATCCAAAGTTATGGATACAATGTTAAATTGGATCAACAAATGAATTTGCGTGAACAAAATAACAAACAACTAGGTTGCAGTTCACAACAAAATATAGTAACCTAACCTAACTCCGCAGAGCGCTGTATGGTGGCTGTTCATTGAGCAACATAATTACCGAACAAATAAATGAATTAGTACAAATAAATTGAAGTAAAATAAAACAGGATTTTCAGACATGAAAAAGTAACAACAAACGTAAGATTTAACACCAAACAAATTAAAGTAAAACGTAAAAGAAAATTTCAGATCTCAAAAAGTAAAAATCAAAAGTGAGATTTGAACACCGGAATGCCCAATCGTGGATCTAACATGATATCCAATGGGCCACCGAGGCATGTCGATTACCCTGAAAGTTACAATTCACTAAGCAGTGAGCAACAATTATAAATTCATTCGATAAAACAAACAAACAATCGGTTGATGAAATTGTTCGATATCATATCAAACGATATTAGCGATAACCACACATCAGCGTAGGCGAAAAAGTGCTCACCGAAAATCTTGCCTTTAGAATGCACCACTTTGTCTGCAGTACCATGAGGCTAGTGAAACAATAGAATAACAATTTAAAACCATAAAATTTAATAGAAATGCCATTTTTTTTGAAATTTATCTGATTTGTACTAAGTTACTAGATTAGGTTATGACCGCTGTGTTATAAGTTAGGTTATGGTAAGCATATAGGAGATATTGGTAGCAGAAGGCTCAGTGGTCAGTGTTCTTTACTACAGACATATTTTATAATTTTAACATTTAAAGTTTTAATGTAATCAGGTCTTCCTTGGGTTTAAATTGTCAAGACTATACTATAATAACTTGGTGCTAGGTAAATAATCCTGAAACATCCTTTATAACAAACAGACTCTGACATACCTTTGTGTCAATATTGGGTCCTTCTTGATATCCAGCTTCTCTTTTTAGTCTTGCTAAAAACGCCGGTTCATCAGGTTTGATGAAAGCAACATTTCTCTTCTTGTTTGACATTATATTAGGTTATACTCATACTCAACTAGGTATTGGCAGAGACAAATCAAAGGATCCCACTATAATCTAGCACAAACCTAATCTAAAACACAATAGGCAGCAATCCAAAAATCACAAATTATTCATAAGCTTCTTATAATATATAATGCCTAGTGTATAATGATGTATGTTATCGTAGGCTCGTTAATATATTTACTAATAAAATTAAAATTCTCTAAGTACTTTCCGTTGAAATGTTTTGGTTTTGAACATAACCTAACCAACCTGACAACAACGAATATGACCAGTGTTGCCAGACTGGGTTTGCTATTTTACCCGCAAACTACCTATAAAATCCCCGCTTTTAACCGGTCATCCTGTAGTAATCCCCACAAAATCCCCGCACGAGCAACCGGGGATTCAAATACCCGAAAATCGGGTAATTTCTTGGAAATTGTCAGATGATTACCCTAAAATTAACAAGTGTACCCGAAATAAAACCAGTTTTAGTAATCTTAGCGCTTAGTCAAGGCCGGATTTAGGAGCCATGGGCCCCACGGCTCAAACGATGGTGCGGGCCCTAGTTGTGTCCAGGTCCAAGTTGGAGACTTTTTTCTTGCTTGTATCAGGGTTTTGAAAAGGGTTGGGTGGTGCGGGCCCCTGGGTGCATGCCTAAGTAGCCTATGCTTAATTTCAGCCCTGCGCTTAGTTTTAACCGGGGCCAATTGTTTTTTGGGGCTGCGCATATAATACGTCACGCTTATCTGGTGGGGAGGGGGTTCAGCATATAGTGACAAACCGTGACACGTTTGAGGAGGGGTCAAGGGTTGCGTGACTCATCACGATTAATGGAGTTAAGCCTGCGAAATTGTCAGTTACATAGTGATCAAATACCGTACCAACAATCGCAAATACCTAATAATTAATTAGTGTGACGTGATATGGTGAGGGGGAGGTATGAGCAGTGTGACTGAGCGAGAAAAAGGGAGGGGGAGGGGTCAAAAAGTGCTAAATATAGCATGGCGTAATTTATGAACAGCCCCTTATTGGAGATGACTCCCTTCAAACATAATGCGCTAGATTTCCAACAAGTTCAAAAGTTGGTAAACTGGTCAGAGGATGACAAACCGAACGATGAGTAAAAAAATCGTACGATCATACTGTGGTTAGTTTGTGGTATGATTAAACTATGTTGTTGCAGTTAAATCTGGCATTCAATTATTCGTTTATAATCATATATTCATCATTTGTTATTGGGTTATTTTCACCATATAAGTAAGTTTGAAAATACAAACCGGGCTGTACCTGAACTAATGTTAACCGGATCAAAATAGTTGTATAGATTGATCGAGTTTAATGCATCTAGAGGTCTTGTTTGGGTATAAAGGTGATCCCTTCATGTTGACAGTCATTTTCTTCAGGTACACTAGGCCGCCTTCCCACTAGCTCGCCGGCAATGCGTTGCAGCTACCCGTCGGCCACAGAATTGACCTGTTGAAATTTCATTTAGCCTTATGGAACCCCTCACACTAGTGGGTTGCAGCTACCCACCTCGGTAGCAATCAAATCGTCTATTTCTAGTCAGCTAATAAATTTGTAACTTGTGATGGAGGGAATTTGTTTGGTTTACATAGGAGCAGAGTTTACAGAGGGGCAAAATGGCGGTTGACCATGAAGGCTACACTACACTATTTTACACAAAACGAGACTTCTAGATATATTAACCATTAACCTCGTTGGGGTCATCAATATGTCCTCCTAACCATAGACTAAATTCCCTAACACCGCCCTCGTCCAGCAATGTTCCCATTAGAAGAGCCTTTTAATTATCTATAGACAACTGTCTTAATTTAGAGCGCATACAACACATTTTAAATTCCTAAGACAAAGTGAAGCATTTAAGGGGGCCGCCATTTTCTCGAATATTCACAAAAAATACCCTATACCTCAATGCAGGGCCCGATTTAATCATATGCTACATAGGCGAACGCCTAAGGTCAAGATTTGTACAAGAATATCATAATCTAACTTGCAATCATAATAACATTACAATGATTTATTTATCAATGAACAAGTAATTTACTAAAATAATACATATCCTTTGACAACAACAAATGCAACACAACATTTATGTCAAAGATACTGTTGACTATATTTTTATTATGATCCAGTTTGTGTGAAATTGCTTGACCACTGTCGTTTATATCATCTGTCTCACGAAACTCTTAAATACCCGGTATTTCGGGTAAATCCCCGCAATTCGAGTCCAAAATCCCCGGTTTTACCCGGTTTTTTCTTAATCCCCGCAAAATCCCCGCACGGCCATCAAAATACCCGAAAACCGGGTAATTACCCGGTTTCTGGCAACACTGAATATGACTCATATGCAGTGTTGCCAGACTGGGTTTGCTATTTTACCCGCAAACTACCTATAAAATCCCCGCTTTTACCCGGTCATCTTGTAGTAATCCCCATAAAATCCCCGCACGAGCTTCAAATACCCGAAAACCGGGTATTTCTTGGAAATTGCTAGATGATTACCCGAAAATTAACTAGTGTACCCGAAATATGCCAGTTTTAGTAATCTTAGTGCTTAGTCAAGGCCAGATTTAGGAGCCATGGGCCCCAAGGCTCAAACGATGGTGCGGGCCCATGTTGTGTCAGGTCCAAGTTGGCGACCCTTTTTTTTTGCTTGTATCAGGGTTTTGAAAAGGGTTCTGTATGGTGCGGGCCTCTAGGCGCACGCCTAAGTAGCCTATGCTTAATTCCAGCCCTGCGCTTAGTTTTAACCGAGGCCAATTGGTTTTCGGGGCCACGTATTACGTTACGCCTACCCGGGGTGTAGGGGGTTCAGCACATAGTGACACACCGTGACATGTGTGAGGGGGGATTGCGTGACGCATCACGATTAATGGAGTTAAGCCTGCGAAATCGTCAGTTACAGAGTGATAAAAAACTGTACCTACAATCAAATACTTAATAATTAATTAGTGTGAGGTGACATGGTGAGGGGGGAGGTATGAGCAGTGAGACTGAGCGTGGAAAGGGAGGGGGAGGGGTCAAAAAGTGCTAAATATAGCACGGCCTAATTTATGCACAGTCCCTTACTGTAGACGACTCTCTTCAAACATAATGCGCTAGATTTCCTACAAGTTCAAAAGTTGGTACACTGGTCAGAGGATGACAAACCGAACGATGAGTAAAAAAATCGTACGATCATACTGTAGTTAGTTTGTGGTATGATTAAACGATGTTGTTGCAGTTAAATCTGGCATTAAATGATTCGTTTATAATCATAGATTGATAATTTGTTATCGGGTTATTTTCACCATATAAGTAAGTTTGAAAATACAAACCCGAACAAATAGTACCTGAACAAATGTTAACCGGATCAAAATATTTGTATAGATTCAACGATTTTAATGTACCTATAGAGGTCTTGTATGGGTATAAAGGTGAACCCTTCATGTTGACAGTCATTTTCTTCAGGTACACTAGGCCGCCTTCCAACTAGCTCGCCGGCAATGCGTTGCAGCTACCCGTCGGCCACTGACCTTGTTGAATTTTAATTTAGCCTTATGAATGGAACTCTTCACACTAGTGGGTTGCAGCTACCCACCTCGGTAGCAATCAAATCGTCTATTTCTAGTCAGCTAATAAATTTGTAACTTGTGATGAGGGAATTTGATTGGTTTACATGGGATGGCGGTTGACCATGAAGGCTACATACACTATTTTACACGAAACGAGACTTCTAGATATATTAACCATTAACCCTCCTTGGGGTCATCAAATATGTACTCCTAACCATAGACTAAATTCCCTAACACCTCCATCGTCCAGCAATGTTCCCATTAGAAGAGCCTTTTATTTATCTATACACAACGATCGTAATATGGAGTGTATGCAACACATTTTAATTTCCTAAGACAAAGTGTAGCATGTAAGGGGGCCACTATTTTCTCGAATATTCACAAACAATACCCTATACCTCAATGCAGGGCTGGATTTAAGATATGCTACATAGGTGAACGCCTAAGGTCAAGATTTGTAAAGGAATATCATAATCTAACTTAAGTGCAATCATAATAACATTAAAATTATTTATTTATCAATGAACAAGTAATTTACTAAAATAATACATATCCTTTGACAACAACAAATTCAACACAACATTTATGTCAAAGATACTGTTGACTATATTTTTATTATGAACCAGTTTGTGTGAAATTGCTTGACCACTGTCGTTTATATCAACTGTCACACGAAAATCTTAAACACCCGGTATTTCGGGTAAATCCCCGCAACTCGAATCCAAAATCCCCGGTTTTACCCGGTTTTTTCTTAATCCCCGCAAAATCCCCGCACGGCATCAAAATACCCGAAAACCGGGTAATTACCCGGTTTCTGGCAACACAGCTCATATGACACCCAAAACAAAAAACAAAACCAACACACAGTCCTGACTCCTGACAGTACACAACAGGCACACTGCCACACCAACACCAATAAACATAAATATATATAAAAATATATAATTTTGGCTGGCTTCAAATTTAAACATGCACCTGATGTGTAAAGTTCCCTCTATACATCTTTTAGTTCTATTCTCAGTAAAAACAAAATTACTGATTTTGTCCAAAAATATACTTTTATAAATCAAATAAACACATGCAAAAACACATTAAAATAAAACAAAATACCTGCAATATACTTCCGGCTAAGAAGGAAGTTCTATCGTAGGACGGAATAAAGATTTACATTTCACTTATCTTTTAAATATGTTCCCAAAAAACGTTTATGTTACTTGTGATAGCTGACTCTAGCGTGTCTATATAGTTATGGCATTTGCACAGTTCAGATTCCAATGCCCCCTTTCATCGCCAGATTTAGGAGTTGTGGGCCCTAGGCTCAACCTGTGGTGAGGGCCCTTTGTTGACGTCCACATCAAAAGTGGTGACCTATTTTTTTTTTTTTTTTTTGCTTGTATCAGACTTTTGCTTGTGGTTCTGTGTGGCGTGTCCCAAGGCACGCGCCTATATAGCCTATGCTTAAATCCGGCCCTGCCCCATTCACTTTACTAAACTCGCCATGCTAGCATGAAGGCATGCATGTACTTGAATATTACATGGAGATTTTTCACCGATAATATGTCTGGATTACCATACTTATATTTTTCAGTTCGTTACTGAACCACTATGGATACTTCCCTCTTATGACTTCCGCGTTGGCGAATTCAGCTTCATCTCCTCCTCTAAGAAAACAATAATAAATCGTATAAAGAATGATTCATCAGTATATATTTATAGAGAAATGTCACAGCAGGTTGATTCAAGCTTCGGATTCATATGAGGACTTTGTTCTTGTCGTATCTACAGAAATTAATTCCAGAGAAGGTGCATTACAAGGGTTATTCACAGTGGTCTAGTGGGGCCGGAGTGGTCCGGAGCGGCGCTCCGGCACAGGCTTCTTGAGCCGGAGCACAGATTTTTAAGCCGAAGCGCCGCCCGTCAGTAGAAAGTGCGTGGTGAGCGGGTGACGAGTCGCTTGGGAATAAAAAGATGTTGTTGGTTGTGTTGTTGTGTTTGAGTCCTTTATTTAATTATCAATTTGTGAATATAGATATTTTTGTTATTTTGTTAAATTATTATTTTGTGAAGTGATGTAACCTAAACCTAAACAAAAAACTATAACGTCTTTTTTTTAGTGTTCTTATAATAATACTGACAAACCCAATTCCTGGAACAAAGAGGTTTTTTGTTACCCAAAACTCGCCTCCAATTTGACAAATTTAGCTTTAATTAGTTAGAATCA
The DNA here is from genome assembly GCA_963675035.1 of Allygus modestus. Lineage (NCBI taxonomy): Eukaryota > Metazoa > Arthropoda > Insecta > Hemiptera > Cicadellidae > Allygus > Allygus modestus. The sequence goes on from OY776114.1 coordinate 58,106,347, forward strand.
TCATTTTAAATTTTGTGATGTATAAGATAATATACAATGTTATTAACAACGACCTTATTGTTACCTTTCTCTCGATCGCTATGCTCGGTCTGGTTACTAAGTTAACTAATTTACTACAGTTGGTAATTGTCTAATTAGCGTTTGTTAAAATTATATTTTGTGGTTTGGGTGTTTAGTTTGGACAAAGTAAGAAGATTTACCGCTAGTCGTCATCAAGATTCCCATATAGCACAGGATGTCAATTTGACGTAAAAAAGTGATCAAAGACGTCAAATGGATGTAAAATAAAATATTTGATGAAATATTGACGTCAAAATGATGTAAAATTTTTGATGTCAAAATGGTGTAAAATGTTTGATGTCAAAATGATGTAAAATTTTTGATGTCAAAATGATGTAACATTTTTTACATATATATCTTTTGATATAAAAATATGATGATACCAAAACTGTATTATTTTTGTTTCAATCAGTTTTATTTAACAATAATTATTTTTTTAACCGCCCCCATCAAAAGTTTTACATCATTTGAAGTAAAATTTACATGCAATTTTTGATCAGCACAGTATTAACGCATGTTCACAAAAAAATACAAAGTTAAATGTTTAGTTATTAATAATATGGCTTGAATGTAAATTTAATTAATTATAGTTAAATTTATTATCACACTCACTCACGAATAAGTACGGTTTTTTTCTAAATAATTTAAACATCCATTGACACAATCCAATTTGGCACAGAAAGTCAAATCAAGCATTTTGTTATGTTCCGAAAAGCAGTTTACAATTTAACGGATAACTATTTATTTACAATTATGATTTAAAAACTTAATTAGAGTTCTCAAAATAGGTATTACAAATTAAACTTACAATTACAATTAAATATATGTTTGCATTTGGTTAAGAGGTTATTCCTTCTCCTTTGCTGGCGCGGCGCGCCGCGCATTGTTTTTCTGTCATATCGGTCTTAGAGGGGTTATCAAAATCATGTTTATATTAGACTTTAGTTTGGTAAAGTAGAAGAGACGAAAGTTAATAAGTTCATCTAGTCTTAGCATCACACTGCTTAGTACAGGAAGTGCAACAGGGTAAGTAAAATCAAAACATATTAGCATTATTTTGACAATGTTTTTCAGTTAGACCTAACCTATAATACTTGAAGTCACCTCGCTTTCTTCAACTAAAATAATTTCAATTAAGCTTATTGCTGGGTAGCAAATGATGAAAAATGTTGTAATCAAAACCTGACAAACTATGTTGGTATAATGCCTAAACAGGTGAATTGATATACCAATAGATTATTGAAATTTGGTGTGTTCAGGCCTAGGACTAGTTCAATATTAGCTTCAACACAATTAAGCCTACATGGATGTAAAATTAGGTATTTGGCTAAGTCTCACTGTCTCATACAATCCAACATTTCAATGGTGTGGATAATTGTTTCGATATCGATTTGGCTTAGGATTACCATTGGATGTGAAAGTGTCATTAACCTAAATGTGTAATACAAATTAGAGCAAATTGAGGAATAAATGTGGCACACCTGCCAAATTATGACCCAGTTCTAGTATCTGCAGGCAGCCTTAACCCTATAACTGTTGCAGCGTACCGTAACTTAGTTCAAACTAAGTTACGTTCCGGTGTGATGTGTCTGTTGTGGTAGCGTAGTCTTTTCTACGTCTAGCAAAAATTTAGTATAATCACTTAAGTTAAATTGATAACTTACCAGAATGAACTAGAGATTTTAGAGCTTTAATTTGATAGCCTACCATATTCATAGAACTTGTGATTGTTGATATGTATTTACATTAGTTAAACCAGTTTTTAAATTTAGGACTAAGTTATTTTAGTCAGCAGATTTGCAAAACTAAATTAAACATCCTGTAGAGTTATTATAGTAAGACATAAGTCAATAACTTTATACGACATTTTCTATTACCGGTACTAACTTAGGTAGGTAACTTAGGCCCTAATACAAATTGCAACAAAAAATGGCTGTAAATGGCTTTAATACAAGATTTTTTATATTGCAACTTTCAGTCAAAGAATTAACTTTTAACTCCAAAGGCAACTTCATTGGAATTAATTTGATATACAAAGTAAAAAACATATGGGTAGTTTGGCATGTTTATGTATATTTTTCATAATATAAAGTAAAACTCTTCAAAAGTAGAAAAGAAAAGCCGCCACCATGGGGAATAACATGCGCCAGTTCTAGGGTTAAAATAATAGTTACTTTAAACTGGTAACTTCCTGGTCCACCAAAGAACAAGTTATTTAGGGCCTACTTAACATATTCGACCTAAGATTTTTTTGAAATCCGCCATTAACAAGAATATGTTAGTTTATGTATGTTACCGTAGTTTAGTGGCAATTTCCTAGCTTCCTGACTGGGCTTTTCACACTGTGTGCTCCGTGGTTAATAAAATATCGTTACTGGTTTATTTTTTAGGCCCTGTAACCAATAAGACCGTTTTTTATAAAGTTAGCTTAAGTTATGTAAATAAATTATAAAAATCGCATGACTTTTAGTGGAATGATATCTCAGTTGCAGTGATTGTCCTCGCCCTCATTTCAGAGACCTATCCATTTTTGTTTTCTAGAAAGTTGGACCAGCTTAAAACACGGGTTCTGGATTGTATTACCACTGGGGTATTTTCAGTTAAATAAATGCCATTGTTGATCAGTGGGATTCGACTCATGGACCAAAGTCACTTGCTCCAATAAATATACCAAGCTGTATCCCAACAGTACGCAAATCATGTCCTCGATGAAATTTAAAGTAAAATTAGCCTAATTAAGACTTGAGACCAATGTTAATATAAGAACATCAGGGTTTGTCACTGCTGGATTTGTTTAGTTATACTTTCAAATCACTATTTTGGACCGGCTTTTGTGTGTGGTTTGTAACTTATTTTTTATTTAACATTGTGAGTGAATAACATTTTAAGCTATACATGGAACATGCCGAGGCCGCAAGCAGAATTATAACTGAAGTTTGGGGCTAAATTTTAAATGGCAAAGCAATTTTGAACATAGGCTGGTTTAAAATCCTGCAACGAGCAATAATTCACTTGCTAGTGGTTTTTGGATTTTCTAGGTTGTTTTACCCAAAAATACTGAAGGAACAATAAATCAAAAGTGAAAAACTGCTGTAATCGTTTTATTTTTGAAAATTGACTGCAAGTAGCCTATATAATTTGGTAAACCTTAAACTATATTAAATTTATTTGGTGGGATGGGTTAATATAAGATAATGGTCACAAATCTAAGCTCGCTTTATATACCGTAGTTAATCTGAATAATATTACCGGTATCTTATCAACTTATTGTGTGGCTGACTTTTAACCTTTAGATACCGGTAACAAGTAATTTTGAGACGATAGAAATGGAACAGTCAGGACCTCCCGCAGCGCCGTCCTCGCAAAGTAATAATGTGTGGCTGGGAACTGGCGCTGTCCCCCCACCTCCCAGCCGCGAGTACTACACAACAGGGAGCCATGCCCTCGTTCCCACTCCATACATAAAATCAGCAGTTCTGTCAACTTCCAGCATCCAGCGTAAAATTATGGGACCCTCAGAAACAACTGTGTTATGTATGGAGATTATAGTAACCTAACCTAACCGCCGCAGCGCGCTGTTTAAGTTTTTAGCCAAAACGTTTCCTCCTCCACACGAAAATTTTTTATTTCATTCAGTCTTTTTTTGTGAAACGCAGAACAAATATGGCTTATAAACAGATAGACAGAAAAACAAATGTTAACACATATTTAAATATCTCCGCTGCATACAACATTTTACTGCTCAAAGAGATGTGAGATCAAACCTATTTTATTTATATAGATAGACATTCCTTACCTGGAACATCTGGTATTGCTAATAACCTGTCCATAATGTGTTAACAGCTGCAGTTCAAATAAATGTATTCCCCATATTAATCTTATGAGCAAAAAACCAACTTTGAGGGCAGCCCGTACCCTTGAGAATAAAGATATTGAAAATTAAAAACCTAATTGCAAAACTACGAACTGAGTCTAATTCTTTGACACTTCAAACATTAAAATTGGTCAAGAAACAACGGAGATGTTTTCCTAACCATAAAAGCGCCTTTTTTGGCGTATTAATATATAAGATTCAGGAAATTACAGGATTCGTGGTTTGAAATTTTTGTATTTTAGGAGTATACAACAATTCTAATGTTTATGTCAGTTGGCAGAACTGCTGTTTTTATGTATGGACTGGGGACAAGGGCATGGCTTCCTGGTGTAGTACTCGCGGCTGCGGGGTGGGGGCAGTGCCAGTTCCCCGCCAAACATTTTTACTGCGCTATGTCCTGACTGTTCCAATCCTGCGCTCCCATAATTTTAAATAATCCTCTACCGGTACATATTAGACAATAGCTTTTTTAAAAAGAATATAAAATTAGCCTACTTATAAACGAGTTTTTCCAGATCAAAAGCTAAGTCTGGGCTAAAGGCCTTAAATATGTTTACGCCCAAAATACTAAAGTGGGCATTATTACCTATAAGTTATTCTTGTTTATTGTGTGTTGCAGATTGCAAGCAGCACAAGGAGGAAAACAAGAAGATTCAAATTAAGTTTAAAAAAGTGTAATTAAGTACTAATATAAAAATTGCTGAAAAAACATTTTTCTAGGCCTATTTATTTTCCTACTTATGCTTTAGGCCTAATTAAAAAAAAACTATTACAAAACTAAGGAGCAAAAAATATGCAACCTATTGTAAAGTATTTATCTCATGAATGGCAAACATTTGTTTAAATATTATATGAAATTTAAATAGGTATGATTTATTGTTTTGGTAATTAGTTAAAATTGGAGTCACTAAATTATATAAATCAAAATGCTTTGTATACATTCACAGATATTGACACCTTGATACACTGCCATTTTTAATACTGAAGTTTTTATAAAAATAAATTTAGTCTCTTTGAGGTCGGCTTCACATGTCTGATAATTTTAATTTTGATCTTAAACGCAAAACATATTGATATTTAAGATAGAACGAAATTCTCAAAACAACCTATTTTGAGAAACAAAACCATTCTGTGCATATCCTGGTAGAAAACAACATTTTATTTAAATAACTTACAGCACAATATTAAGAAATTTTGTACATCCTATTGATATACATTTGACATCATATTGACGTACATTTGGCATCATATTGACGTACATTTACATCATATTGACGTACATTTTACATCAATTTTTTCTTTTCTATACTGCTTGTTTGATATCAATTTGATGGCAATATGATGTCATGTTTGATCTGTTTTTTACGTCATTTTTACGTAAAATTGAGTGCCCTTTTTACTTCCAATTGACGTCATTTTGACGACATTTGATGTCAATATGACATCAACAATATCAATGACATTGACATTTTTTACGTCAAATTGATGTACTTGTGCTATATGGGTTACGCGAGTTTCGTAGGTTACGTTAAATGACAAGTAACCCCCCTTAAACTAAGTGATTCTCCCCTCCCTTAAAATAAGTGATTCCTGGAATGGGTTGCTTTGCCGTTACTCACCGCTATTACTCCGGCCCAGCTAATTTCAGCACTACACCACTATGGTTATTCAACGCTGCGCGGGGTTTACTGCAACACTTTAAAAGTGGGTGATACGAGTATTGGATGGTATCAGCATATCTAGTCGTGTGAGCAAGAGTGTCAAGCGTAACTGCAACATCAGAAGAGCAATTAAAGAAAATTGCATGCCAATGTAAAACAAACTCTTTTGTCCATCGCCATGCGTGCGCCAAAATATATAGAGCGATGTAAAGACACCCAAGTCACCGTAAAGGCATTGCGTGTTATATGAGCAAAACTGTGGTGATCGCTTTTGTGAGTAAACAATATCAGTCACCTGGTATTGGACCTCTGTAAAGTGAAGATTGAGTTACAAAAAACCTGTAAGTATAGGCAAGTTGAAATCGCTTGCTTGAATAATGTATTCAGAACAGTCAGGGTCTGTTGGTTGCTTATTTCAACCCTGATTTTTTCAGTACATATAGCAAATTATTACTCGATATTGATACTAATGTTATAATCTAAAATCAACTAATTGTATATCGTCAATAATAATATGCAATGCCAGTTACAAATATATTTTAATGAAACATTTAACAAATAAAAAACAAACTAAAACTACAATTAAACAAATAAATAAATAATTAAGAAACGTATTACTCAGCTCAAACTTTTATCTTTACCAGGGTAAACTTTATGGGCTACTTTCATGTATTGAATAAACTAATTCCACCATGGAATAAATAAGTTTCAACATATGCCATGAGGACTCGAATGTTTTGGTGTTTGTGTTATTTAGGTTAAAGATAGATTTAAAATGAGATTCGATATATCGAATGTTTAAGGGCAGTACTTTTGCGTACATGAACAGTTTCAACAAAATTACATTATTTCTTTAAAAATACATTCAATATCAATATGATGTTGTTTGCAAAATATTTTTTAGTTTACTGCCACCAACATCGTCTCTTGTTTATGACCTGGTCACACGTGATACAATATAACTATAGACTAACTATTTGTGTAGTAAAATAAATAATATTTATATGGAGCCTACTAGTAGTCTGTAACATAAATTACATTATTTAAAATATGATTAGTTAGTTACAACGAACACACAAATTAATGTTGTAAAGATAATTTGTGTTTGTAGAGGGATATTTTGTGACGAATCGATGAAAAGAGGGATTTTTGACTAAGCGTCAAAGCGCCTGGGTCTTTTTATTTTCCCTGCAGTGTTCAGAGTGGAAACACTGAAACAACTGGTCGGCCTCAGCCAGATGATCAACTGACAGGTGGTGAAGTGAAGACGCAAGACGAAATGACGCGCGGCGGATGAAACGGCTGAAACGGTTTTCAAATTCAAATTCTTTATGGGATTATAAAGTTTTTGTTAATATATGTGTAAATAATAAAGTTTGTCGTTTATTTTTATTGCTCTGCTTTTGATTTAATTTGGTGCATATACTCCTGGTAAGTTAAATTAGACTTAAAATGTCTAAAGCATATCTTAGCTGTTAACCACTTAAAAAGTTGACTGGTACAAGCCACTTGCTTGTAGCAGTAGCCGCACTTTTCGAAATAAAATAAAGCTCATTCATTTTAATTAATGAATTTTCAACAAAATATAATTTATTTGATCACGTTGCATTAGGCCTAATGGACATCGAAATTATAGGTCTAATCAGCGTTGCACTATTTGTCTTGTTGGTGTGAAATTTAAAAGAAACATAGGCAGGGCCTAGGTCTAAGCTATTACTCTTAAGAGTTACCATAATTTTTAGTAATTAATTCCGGGTATTTTATAGAAATGGGAATAAGGAATTTTGTAATGGATGTTTTATATTGGAATAAATAAATAAATAGGGATGTTATATTAGATGTAACATATGTTATATTAGATGTAACATATGGCTGACCTCTTTCAAAAATGTTGAATGTGTTTATAATTTTATATCCATACTAAGATAACAGCGTTAAGAATAGCCTTGATTATTTATTAACTATCACTAGACTACGGTATGGTACACCTTGAGATTATACATTTAATTTAGGGTACCTAGAACAACAACTTTGAAATCCATTATGAACAAAGTTAATTCTTAAATCCCGTGACTCCAGAAAATGTATTGATGTAGTTCTAGGTACAGTACTCCCTCGACTAATTTGATTGATTTTTCTGGTCACAGTATTTCTTCAATGAAAACCCTTACAAAACATACTTGAACTAATTGTAATAGTATAAGCTAAGCCAGTGTCATACTGGGCTAGGCCCTACTTCACTCTGCCCCTATAGTTTATTATCCATTTAATTTAACTTCATTATTGCATCCTCAAGGTTGGATTTTTAGAGGATAGGATGCTATCTACATAAATCAGAATTCTTATAGCTACAGCCTAAGACTCTTAATAACTTACTGGTGAATCAAGAAACCCCAGCAGAGCTGCTAGACACGACTTAATCAGGGGTTTTACGCAGGCTACTGGAAGAAAAGGATTAGCAAGGGAAAAAAAGTTGGGGCAGGATAGAGTAGGTAACCAATTAATCGTTTGGGCCTATTTCTTTTTGCTTGTTTATATGCCAGTGACATTTTAAATTTAACATTACTAGAGGGCAGCAAAGATTCAATGTTTATAACATAAGGAAGTCATATGGGCAGCCCAAGAATCGAACCCTTGACCTCCTGCAACGAAATCCTTAAATAGGCTAGCGAGGTGGTTTCAAAGGTAAAATTTCTATAGTTCTTGTGACAGGGCTGCTAAAAATATGTAGCAAATAGACCTAAAATAGGCAAGTCTGCTCTACCCTTCAGGCTAAATGATTCGGTGAAATTTAATAACATTTTATTTCCCTAAAAATACAGCAATTCAACTATGTCCATGTCATCTAGGAACCACAGTTTTGGGTAATACATTATCCGTCCCCTGCTGTTTACAAACATGAGGAACCAAGTTGAAAGGGAAACTTGTCATAATGGATAGTAAATGGACTTTGACACACATGCCACAATTGCATCTTCATTTGTGGTAGGCTACCTCTTTACCGGCTAACCTTTAGCTGGTTTCCACTTCAACCTGTCGGTGTCAGTCGGAAATTACGTTGTAGGTTACAAAATCTCAAGGTCCACATGACTCTTGACCTGTCACAATATGTTTCTAAACATGCATAATAGCGCAGACAGAGATTTCTTTTCCCTTTAAATAGCCTAATATATAATAGCCAACAATACAATATTTTTAGCTGATCGTTTGATTTATCTGGTACCGTACCAAAGTATAAAACTAAAATGTCGTCTCTTTTGTTAGTATTTAATTATTTATTTATTATAAACCGTGTGTCTGCATGGTTAGAGTAAACTTTATCGTGTAGGCTTTCCAATTCAAAGATACACTCTTATTATACAGTAGTTCATTCCCGGGTTTGTCCGTGTAGATGTCAACGAAGTTTGAGGCTGACGTTTCGGTTAAAATACTGGTACCCTATTGCAGTATCCATCTTCAGGGCGATGTGAATTAGTAGCACAAACTTACTAAAAATTCACTTATAAGGTTTGCTTGTGTATAAATGGAAGACTCGGACAAGCGTATTACACATTATATACATACTTAAGAAGTAAAAGCTATAAAGAGGCTTGCGTAATCATCTATAAGAATAAAACCAGAGCTTATGTACCTACAAATATTGTAAAAAAATACATAGTAGTGGAAGACATCCACTGGATCTCCCATACAAAAGACAAAATGTTGTAGGTCAACCAGGACTTGAAGGCTACTGTTTAACAAAGGTTTAAATTAAGGTGACCAGACGTCCCATTTTCTGCGGGACAGTCCAGCTTTGACGAAGTATGTCCTAGTGTTCCCATAATCCCTGTAGGAACATGTCCTGCTTTAGTAGTTTAACATGAAAATAAATACTCATTGATTTTATAAATCCAAAATTTTTGCTGTGTCAAAAATGAAACTCCCGTTGACAGAATTTAGTTATTCAAACACTTTGAAACAAAACAAAAGTACCATGTTTTAACACTTTTTTCTAAGCTATTAGTTGAGCTAAATCACTCTATGCCTGATCCCAATGCACCAGTGGAGAGAGTTTTCATTGCCATGAAACACTTCTGGACTCAGAACAAGTCATAGTTAAAAGTAGAATCAATGAAGTGCATGTTTTTGCTACAAAGTAATGTGAATTTATGCTGGATTTGGTTTTATTATAACAAGATATTCAAGTAAATTAAAAGTTAATGAAAGCCATTCACTCCTCTGACAAGTATTATTAACTTTGTACCGGTTCGGTATTTTTAGTGAATTTCCTATGGAAATTGTACTATTAGCATGACCCGTATGGTGAAACTTAAGCCCGGGACCACCATAGAAGTTCCTAATGTAACCCCCTGAACACGTTTTAGGGGGTCGTTCATAATTTTATATATATGTGTTTGCACTCTAGCGGTCACATTTTTTTCCCAATTTACTTCAAATTTGGTAGAGACGTTTCTTTCAATGATCAGTTGGACAAGTTTGTTGGCCAAAATAATCAGAAAACTAACCCCCTTTTTTGGGGATTAATCTTTCAAATTTTGAGTTTTTGGGCCCAAAAAGGGCCAGAAGAACCGCGGATGTAAAATTAATGCATGTAAAAAGGTTGAAATTAGTAAGGCGAAACATTTAAGCCCTCTCTTGTCATTCAAGCATAAATATTTACAGAGTTTTTAAAGAAAATGTGTAGCGACCAAACACAGTACGTTGTCTTATGGGGGTTACATTAGAAAAAAGCCTGTTATTCATTTGTTGGTGTACTTTTATCATCCCCAGCAACCTCACGTCTACTTTCAAGCTTGATTGGACCTTCTCCTAATCTTATAATATGCAAAATTGTATTCCCAGAGTCGTAGGTTTACAAATGAAACCAGGAGCATCAGAACAGCCAAAAATCAATGTTTTCAGATTAAAAAAAATTTGGAATAAATGCATGATTTTACGCTGATTTTGAGTTTTTAAAGTTTGTTATGTGGAAATTCACTTCCCTCTTGTCAGCGTGCTGCGTACGAACTCGTTTGCTTGTTAGTTTTAAAAGTTTTACATAACATAGTGATTTAATGCACACAGTTGTAATATTTTATTTAGTTGGTTAACTTTTAAGAAAAGTAACTGTCTTCATTAGCTTGTGTTTTACTGTATATTTAATTCATTTTTACTGTATTGTATTATATGGTTTTAAATGAATATTATTACATAAACTGTTGAAACAATACCAAGTAATATTCAGGACAAAAACTGCACAAAACTCACAATTTTGTAAATCATTTTCTAAAATCATCTGGGGAGAATGCCAAACACCCCCATTTTTGTATTCCCCACCTCCGGAATTTCCAGTTAGCTTAACTAAATTATGTCCCGCTTTAGGCTTCTACAGATATGGTCACCTTAGTTTTTGCCTAAGTTATCAAGTTTTCCTCTGCCAGCTCTCCGACTTTCGAGATGAAATAACATAGAATAGCCGGTAGTTAAATTCAAGGGGATTAGCAAAAGTTTGATTTATGAAGGAACTCGATTGACTGAGGTTTGATTTGTTGATGGTCTACTATACCTAATTAATTTTCAGTAGTTGTACGCGATAGACCCCTTCTTATCAATGTACTCTAAGCCACTTTAATTTTTCATTATAATGTTAAGGCTTTAGGTAAACCATTAATTTTAGTTTAGTTTTTGTTTTTGGGGAGACTTTTGCTTTGTTCACAAAAGTTGTAAAAAAAACTATTCTTTCAAATTTATATATATATATGTATATATATATATATATATATATATATATATATATATATATATATATATATATATATATATGTGTGTGTGTGTGTGTCCGTTACCGCGATAACTTTTGAAAGAAACACCCGATTTTGATGAAATTTGGCACAAATGTGTAGAGTAACATTTATGACTAAGTTCGAAAACCAGATCAATCAGACTATGGGAAGGGGGTTTTATGGGGGTTTTAAATTTTCTAAAAATCAGTTTTTTGAAATTTTCCCCCTAAAATATTAAAAACACTCAATTTTGGTTATAGCCATTTTATAGAGCTTAAAAAACAAATAATTTAGTATTTTGAATCATTAACCTCAGATAATTTTACTGAAAACTTTACATTTCTTTTTACCAATCAGTTTATCTCTACAAAACAATCATTTTGGTGTTTTAATTGTTGTTCTACGTCCAACCGTTGCAGAGATATTCAAACTGCTAAACACAGTACGTTGTCCAATGTTATCCTTATGGAGAATAAATCAAATTTGATATCTCGATTATTTATGAATGTACGGTATATTGATGAAACTTGGTATGTGACTTCACGTAGTACTGGTATATTGATATTTGCACACAATTTTTTTTTGTTGATTATCCCCTTAGCATCAAACCTGCATACTCGGCCCCGATATTTTTCATATGGAGAATAAGTAAACTTTTATATCTCCCTTAGTTATGAACCTAAATTAATAAAACTTAATGTACCAAACCTGGCTTCACCTGATTTAATTTTTGTATAGGTACAAATCATGTGCAAATAATGATAAATACAAGTATTTGAATAGGTAGATAATAAAACTTCCAAAATGTTTTGTACAGTTTTGTGGAATGAAGAAAGAATTTTACTGGAAGAAAGAATTTTACCAGGCCCCTACTCTACTGAGGAAATTTTGAAGAGGTTAAAGAGTTGGATATTTTGCTTTCCCTAGGGACTATCAAAGGAAAATTGAATAAAGTATTATATGTAAAAAATTGTGCAATACCCTAATTGCAAAAACGGATCACAAAACCTAAAGCACTTTGCAGAGCAGTTAGTCCCAAGGCTATATGGAAGGAGATTAATGAATCCAAACGCCAGATTTCCCACTCAACCATAGTGAGTTAATTATACCAGCTAACGAGGCTTGCACCCATTGCATAACATTTCAAGGTCATATCAAAAATCAAACATCTCGCTAGCCTAACGGTTAGCATCTTGGACTTCGGTTCAAGGGGTCACGGGTTCAAATCCCGGGGTGTCCACAAACATTTGAGGGAATTTGGACCGCTTTCCCTAAAAGTGTTTGTGTACTCTATTAACTCTATTAAGTGTTTGTGTATTGAAAAAAAAGGTCGAGTGAAATTAACATTCTTAGTCATAAGGTTTTATCATTGACTATAATTTATAGTCAATGGTTTTATTGTATATTAATTCACAGACTAAGTTATGTGTCAGGACCTATTATTTTTAAAGTGGACATAATGCAGGATTCCCATAGACCTACCTGGAAGCTCAGTGGAGCCAGGAAAGTTATTGAATATCTTGGCAAAAATTCATGGTGAAATTGATAAAAGTTGTCAAAAGTAGGTTTTTTTTAAATTTCCCTTTTTTTGGTAACAATAGATGTTTAAATGATTAAAGTAGAAGCCAGGTATTATGTTTCAGTTATGTGCTATTAAAATATACTATTAATAAATTAGGAAACTGCTCAAAATCAACAAAATACGAATTTGCACGCAACACTCTGACGTAAAGGAAAGTAATTTATACATTAAAAACCTTTAAAAATAAAATTAATTATTGAAAAATACACATATCCCAACTTGTATGAAAATTGAAAGAAGTTATATTTCTTGGCTTTTCTGATGGTCCTGGATCTACCTGTGTATCTGCAATGCTGGGATGCTAATGTTGTGCATTACAAGGATAGTAAGAGGTCCTGTCAGGATCGAAAATAGGAACCGGTGTAGGGGTATTGGAGATGATAAATATCTCGTTGTTGTTATTGCATGACTGTACACCAAATTGTGTGAAATAAATCTTGGGTAATTTGTAAACAATTTAGAGATAGATGGAAATAACTCCCAAAACTACTTTGTTGGGTACAGGGAGCATCAAAAAAAATTTCCACTCAATGTGAAAAGAATTGTAAGTGAATAAAAAAGGTTGTCTGTTGAACATTAATAAATACACACGTTTTATTAGGACATGCCTATACTGATGCCCAAAATTCCAATCACATCATGGTGTTCTGATTTGTATTTGTTACATGCTACAATTGTAATACTTATTTGTATTATTTATAATATTCTTGGACTGTTGCAGAGCATCAGTAATGGCCGAGCTGAACGACTCTGCAGACTTGTTTGCCAACAGCAGCACGGAGACGGTTCAAGAGAACATGGACTATAAAGACTTCCTGGCAGAGACCAAGAAAGCTTCTGCGATACCGTTTATGGATCAAAGTCATTTCGATGAGTTCCGCGGACACGTATTCACCTCATCTCCGATGTCTCCACAGAACAACATTTTCAATGATTCAGAAAACATAAGCTTCATCGCAAATCAGTTCGTCTCGGAGGCTTGCAACGTCCCTGTCATTCTCTACTGTCCTTTCTGTTGTTTCACTTGTCATTTTGAATTTATTTTCAAAGATCACATAAAGAACTCTCATCCGACAGAAATCATGAACATCGCAAAGAGTAACAGCTTTTATGTTGAGTTTCATGCTTGTCCGTTCTGCCATGCTAAATTTTACGTTAAAGATCTCCTCCCGAAACATGTACTGAATAAACACGAAGATTCAGTTGTCTTTTTGGGGCTCGGTCGAAATAACTACGCTCAGTGTCGGTTTTGTTCTTTCAAACTGTTGCAGAGACATGTTAAAAGGTTAATAATGCATGTGGAGAAAAAGCACATGAATGAACTCGAAAACTTCCTTAAACACCAGAACACAAGTGTCACTCTGAGCTCGAAAGATATGAAATTCTTTTATGAAGATATCGAAGAGATGAATTCCTTGGAAATAAACAATGAAATGATCAAGCTTACTACCGGTGAAAGTGGGAGAAAGGTTCGAAGAGTGAAGTCGATTTTAAAGCCACCAAGAGAAATAAAACAACCGACAACTCCTCAAGATGAAAACCGGTATGCTGTGACACCACCTAACAACGGAAGCTACGAAGCCATCAGGATTCAAAACAGTGCTCGCCGCAAGCTGAGATTCGATATACCGGACTCTGTGGAAGAGGATAAAGAAAACAGAGGAATGGTCAACCACCCTACTCAAGAAAAAAAGAATAAAATCAGGTGGTTTACTTTATTCAAAAAAGAGAAAAAAACACAAACTCAGTTGTCGTCAGCTTTCAAACCGATTACCACACCGCCGAAAATGCCTTGTGAAAAGACCACTTCGTTCTTCACAAAGTTCCATTTGGAAAATGACGGCGTGAGCCCGTTAACGACCAACCACTTCAAGTGTGGCTTGTGCCATGAAGACTTTGAGAACAACGCTCAGCTGTTGAATCATCTGCAGTTTCATCACAGAGGTCTGAACCTGACTGCGCAATATCGCTGTGGTGCTTGTAACGCAAAGTTCTACAGGAATAGCTATCTTGTGCGTCACTGCTGGTTCCACCACACACCACTTTGTCTCAAGAAGAAAGATCAGCCAGATGATGCCATGTAGGTGTTACTTGGTAATTCACCGCAGGTCAAAGCTTAGACCAAAAACTTGATAGGAAATCATTTAATGTTACCTTATCAACCAATTAAGGCACGAGAAATTTCTAGGACTCTAATTGTGGATGTAGTTGTTCTGACAAGAGCAGACACTAGTGTAGTTTGATCTTGATCAAAGTCCTTAAAGGTTTAACATTCCTATAACAGCATAGATTAGGCTATTACAGCATTATCTGTATTTATAACTTCAAGATTAGCCTATAAAGAGTGTCTTACGTGTGTAGCTTTATTAAAATATCAATTTCCAAATGATAAACTGAAGGCCCTACTAACTGTTATATAATAGCTCAGTACAGTTTAACTTAATCAATCAAGTGTTCACAACTATTAAGATTTTCCAGTTATATCCCTTTCACTCTCATATTAACCCATTGAGGTAGTAATTTTATTCTATTTGCAGTAGCCTATAACGGGAATTAATTGGTGCTGCGCTCTAGTAGCAAAATATGTAACTAATGACCACGGGCGTCTACGGTTCTATCCGCTAGGGGCGCGGACTGAGTGAAAAACCTTAATATCGCCGCCAGGCCTTTGGTCGTGTTAGCTGAGTTGGCTACGTCGTGGAAACACCTTGGCCAGGTGGTGATACGATGTTCGTGGGTTCGATTCCCGCACACGACCAAAACTGACCAGTTGTGCAACTCTCAATGAGTTAACCGGTCTGTGGCAACGTTGGTGGGAGGGCCCAAGTAAAATAAACGGTGGCAGGCTTGCTTGGAAGTTGACGGGATCGGTTAATTCTTTGAGACTTGCACATGGTCAACACTGATTTTGCTAATTTTTACTTATGTCTACTGTGTGTGTGCCAATGCGACTTTCTAAACTGAAAAAAAAACAATATTTTAATTAAAATACACCATTAATCCATTTAAAAACACCAATTTTATTCTCCAATTCACAGGTTAATAAAATTACAAGTAAGGAACGAGACCAGCTCGTATGTCTACTCCAATGGGTTAACTTACTAGCTGATGTACCCGTTCTCCACACGGGTTAGAAAGGTTGAGATATGTACTGGTACTGTGTATGATGTTAGCTTGAAACAGCTGTTCTTGCTTATTTTTAAAAATTTTATTTTATTCATCAATGGCAAGCAGCCAATTTACAAAATATACAATCTTGCTTCTGCTCTTTAAAGCTGTCAAATGGAAGTATCCGCAGCTGTTCGCAATACAGTTTCTGAATGTTTACTTTCTTCTGAAATGTAAACATTGAAACTTAGGTCATTCATGGGGCGTAGCCCGAGGGGATTTTAATAAAGTGAATAGACCTGTGTTGCAAGGGTTCAAGATCTACCTTTGTGTAAAGTTTCAGCCCAGTCGGTTCAGTAGTTTATACGTTTACCCGGAACAGCAGACAGATACACAGACAGACAGAAACCACCTCTTCTTTATAATGTTATAGATAGATAAAATGGTTTTCATTCTTCATTTTGAAATTTTTACCTGTTTTATTTAAATTATTTGCCTGCAGATAACTATACATTTTCACTGTAATGGGGTAATGTGTGATTTGAGGCGAGTGCTTTAACAACTAAGAAAACAACCAATTATCTTCACAAGACATTAGGCTAGACTTCTTAAGATTAATTGTGACTAGTAGAATTGGCTGCCTTAACTCGAACAAATGTTTTTCCCATGTTCTTGGAGCAGTTGTGCTAGAATGATGAGGGAGGGCTTACAATTTTTGGCTTCTTACGTTCTATCATTTTAAATGTAATAATTTTTAAATCGGGGGAGCTTTTTTACTTTTTGAGAGCCCGAAAACTCTGTATTTTTTTGTATTTCAATGCCAACGGCATTTTTGTTAGTAGTTTTGTGTTGTTGTTAGAGCTTTTGTGTTGTGTTGTTGGGAAAGCGGTTCAAACCCCTCAAGTTTTTTATGGACACCCCGGGATTTGAACCCGGACCCCTTGAACCAAAGTCCAAGATGTTAACCGTTGGGTTAGTGAGATGCTCATTTGAATATTCAAAATCCCAAAAAGAGGGGTTAGGGTTTTCCGATTGTTTTGCCCTTCTTGTCAAACTGATTATAGAAAGGAAAGTCCCCATACAATTTAAAGTAAATAGGGCAAAAAATGTCCACTAGAGTGTAAGCACCCGCGCACAGTACGCAGGGTCGTAATCAGCTTTCACGCGCCCCTGGGCAGGCCTAGTGACGTGGGCCTTTGTTGCGGTCCTGATCCAAGTTGGTGACCTTTTTTTAGATATCGGCCCGGCCGGGCCCCCCCTAAACGAGCCCAGGCCCCGAGGCAGCTGTCCCCCCATGCCCCCTCCTGAGTACGGCCCTGCATGTACGGTATATACATAAAGG
The DNA here is from genome assembly GCA_963675035.1 of Allygus modestus. Classification (NCBI taxonomy): domain Eukaryota; kingdom Metazoa; phylum Arthropoda; class Insecta; order Hemiptera; family Cicadellidae; genus Allygus; species Allygus modestus. The sequence goes on from OY776114.1 coordinate 58,123,736, forward strand.
GTTAGTAACAAGTCTGGAGATCCCCTCTTAACTTTTGAACGGGTCATACTAGAAAACCTACACTTAGCACAACTTCATCGAGACATAAAAATGTACTTTTTGGTCAGTATCAGCTAAAAAATCTTTAATATAACACTCCATTGAGTAGCCTATCATTTTTAAGGTCCTTATAAAAAAAACATATAACACTATCTAAACCCATGCAGCATAATTTAGGACTCCTTTACAGGTAATAATTAACCCTAGGACTGCCCTTGCCTGATTAATGCTAAATTGCTCAGACTCCTAGCAATTTTTGCCATTTTGCAGAGGTTTTTTAACAATTTTCAGTTTGGGTTTGCAATTTGCTCTGAGAAATCCGTATTTTGAAAAATCCGGACTGGCAGTCCGCCACAATAGACCGGATTTCTGAGAGTCTACTGTATCTATAGTAAATATATTTCTGAACAAGAATACATATATATATATACACACACACACACATATATATATATATATATATATATATGTATACAGAAATATGAAAAAATTATTTATGAACATAAATTTACAAACTGTAAAAGGTACTTCAAACTGTCGCTGTGTCCAACCCATAAAAGATAACCCTCTCATATGCATACTCTTTTTGTTCACAAAAAAAGAGAATTTGAGCAAAATAGAATAAATAGAACACAATTGGGTAGATTTGTAGAAAACTTATCTCCGAGGCGGCTTCTTTTCATTGTAATCTGAAAAAAACTCGACATTTTCAATAACGCACATTTGAACATAAATAATAATATTTACCCATAGTAATATGAATAAATATTACTAATAACTCACACACTACACGACAATACACTTGTTTATCACTAAGATGCGATAACAAAATACGGATTATAAACCTACTCGCAATAAACTCGCACGATGGCTCTGACTAGCAGAAAGAATCTCTGTATTGATACTTCCGGCTACTAACACGAGTCACATGACGCTCCATAGACAAAAGCAGCGCTACAAAGAGGAATAAATTTTTCCTTTAACTATAATTGAAGGGTTTATGTAGTAGCTGTAGAGAGACCCTGCAACCCCTTTCCTAGCGCTGCACGGCAGGGGGAGCCTTAAAATTGTATATTTTAGTTATGTCATTGTGTCTAATCAATGGTGCACAATACATGTTGCTTGTCCTGTAATATAATCCTACTATAATATCATAAATTTGAAAGTTTGAATGTAAAGTTTAGACTTTCATCATGCAAAATCTACTGGACCGATTAAGCTAAAATTGGGTACTTTGGTATTATACGGATGCCACCTTTATACAGCGCGCTGCGGCAGTTATGTTAGGATGGGTTATCATAAAAATGATTGTAGGACTTTCCTTGTTTCGTTACGAATCGAATGATACCTGATGAGTCATACTTCAGGCCGCCAAACCCCCTCCAAATAGGCCAAGGTCAGGTCGTTGACCGGAGCGCGTGCATCACCTGTCACCGCCTGTATCTGGGTCAGTGTCATGAGTGATTTATTGCCGTGCACTACGTTACATTTGTTTTCATAATGAGTGACGTTCTGTTGGTGTGGTATTTACCTCGAAATGAAGAGGAAACCGTACGTATTTTTATGATAACCCATCCTAACATAACTGCCGCAGCGCGCTGTATATTTGGCGGAGTACATGTGGCGATTGGGTGTGGCTGCTAGCGGCGGCGACGCATTCAACACGATCCTAGCGGACATCGCTGTCTTTTGGGAGGCACAACACAAAGACCGCTCATCAGAATGATGTAAAATTTGTACAGTAAGTCAATAAAAGTACGTTTTTTCGAATTATGTAGCTATCCTTTGTATCCGGTAAAAATTTAACCTCCAAAAATAGTGGCATCCGTATAATACCAAAGTACCTAAAATTGTGCATGAACATAGCTTAAGCTGGGTTTTCCTAAGTAGGCGCGGAACGTTTGGGCAGCGGAGAGCGGAGAACGCTGGCCTCTCCTCCATCACGTAATCAAATGGCGCTGTTTTCCTAGACACCGGAATTGTTCCGCACCGCGCTACGGATTAACTTTCATACATGAACTCATAAGTCAAACATGATGTCCGCTCTCCGCTGCGGAATAGTGTTGAGGTTACGCTGGTGTCCTGTGATTTCGTGTTGTTACAGAATGAGTTCGGTTAAATTTAAGGCGACAGATGACGAGAAACTTGTTGAATGAATACAAGGCAATCCAATTATCTGGAGTACAACAGGTATAATAACCAGCAGATAATTAAATCATTACAAAAATAAACGTAATTTAAAAATAACATAACATTTGTTAAGTACAGTACATAATAATGGACTGTTGTTTTAGCTTTAAAAAAATAGGCAGTTTTATTGTGTTTTAAAAGTAAAATCACAATTATTTAAAACTGAAAAACAAAGTATAACCTTTTCTTTTGATTCTTGTACACATTATTGCTATACGACAATTGGTTGAGAAGGTAATTAAATAACTAAACACAGTACGTTTTGTGTTAAAATATACCTGTGTTTAAAAACATATTATTTTATTTTATTGCCCTTGGTGTTATCCCCTCAACAATCACAATCAAAATCAGCTAGGTTATTCTGCAGTCATTCTCCGAAAAATACTGTGTCTAAGAAAATAGAATTCCGCTGAGCTGAAACCGAAAAGTTCCATGGATAGGAAAACCCAGCTTTACGTATCACATTAACATATAGGCCTAGACCTGAAAATGTCTATATCCAACCTTAGCGCTTCACCCCAAGGGCCCTGTAAGTTCCAGAGCAAATATTATGCGAGGCGTTTGTTAAGTTACCGACTGTAGTTAACATGTTTGACAGTTGATGCAAAGGATGTCTTACGGTAAAATGTAAACAAAGATTTTATAGTGCTGGTTAGGTTAGTGTTGAAGTAATGCAAGCGAAGGTGCGGGTAACTGCTAGTTTGTAATATAAGTTTGTTTTAAGACAAGTGTTTTATCTAAAAAAAAACTTTGTACAGTTTGAATGTTTATGATTTTGTAGCATATAAAAAATGTTCTCTCTTAAATACTACTAGAGAAGTTACGTATGGTTTAAGATTGAGGTGCTTACATCAACATATATTCTAAGATGGCTTCTGTGTGTAATAAAACCACCTTGGAATGTTTATTATTGCATGAAACTCTACTTACCTTTATACCAAAGATTTTCACACTCACAAGTTTGTTTAGTGTACTGGAAAATAGTTGACTTCCTTTTTAAATACATAATTATTAAGTTATGTTCAAAGGAAAATGTGAATTGGCTTTGTAGTCTTATCATTTTGTAGCATAATTACAGGCGTTTTCTTCTGTATAGTAATGTTGCAGTATTTTTAATATCTTAAGCATTAACACTATGTTTAGGTATACAAATAAGGTATTATTATAAAAACTTCTATTTTAAATTTAAATTACAAATAAGTAAAATTGTAATTTACAAGGCTCAAAAATAATTTTTAATATAGGTAATTAAAACTTTAGCATGGTCCCTAAATATTTGTTTTTGTTTTATTTGAAATGTTCTTAATTTACTATTTTAAAATCTCTACTTTTAACCTCTTAGTTGATGTACCTAAGAAAAGGCCAACCACAATTTGTTTTCTGTTAGTTTATTTGGATTTTATTAGGAATATTTTAAGTGGTGGGCCGTTTTCTGAATTGCCACTTGGGTAACCAAAAGTAAGTAGTGAACGTACACTGGTAATCTGCTTGGAGCCTAAGATCGATAAGTTCTTAAAAGTTTGTCGTGAATACAATAATCTTTTGAAGTTGTTCTTAAAAGATTGTCGTGAGTACAATCACAAAAAACTTAACTTCCACTCCAATCACTTTGAAAAGGTTGCCTTGATACTGATTAAAATGTGAAACTTGCATCACTTGAAAATCTCTTCTCAAAAAAGTTTAAAATCCCAATACCCACGGTTTTATTCTTCAGCAGTGGCATTGGTCTCTCTCTCTCTCTCTCTCTCTCAGATTACGTTCCCACTCTTCAGTCAGCTGCGTTGCTTTTCTCCATCAGCTCGGCAGTTATTTTTACCATCCCAGTGGCTTAAAATTTGTATATCTTGTGCTTTCTTGTTTCTAAATACAAAGGAGAGATAATATGCAAAAATTACTTGGAATAAAGCATGTAAGGTACTTAATCCAGAATTTGCTATAAAATACAGCAAGTTCACATTAATTCACAGATACTTTGCAATATTGGTGTGTGCCCTCAGATTCTTGCATTCACAGCCTTAATCTACAACAATAAGGTTATGATAATTCATAGTCACCAATTTTGTAATAGTTATCTGTGGTCATGCCCTTGAGGAGAGAGGATAAAGAAGAAAGCTTTTGGAGAAATATGCTGACCAAATTCCAAATAGTTAGGCTACATAGTTCAGTAAATGTCCTCTGTTACCTGTTCTTAATTTCCTAGTCTAGAAAATATAAGTGATTATTGTATTAGCCGAGACTAACACTACTAATATGCTAACACTACTGCTTTATATTACTAAGCTTTTTAAAGTATTTTTTCCATTTCCAGTTTTTTTAAATCTAATACTAACTTTAATATGGTTCATTTTTTATAATTCGTAGTCAATATAGGTGAAGGTGATTGTTTTTATTTGAATGTGTTTAAATGAGTTAATTCTGTAGATCTACTACAATTTATTCATGTCTGTATTTTTTATTAGTTTTATAGAAAAATACACTATGTACTTACAAATTTTGTTATTATTTTCATGCCTTACATTTTACTCTCGTCTTATAGGCCCATAAATATTTATGCAAAGATTACTTATTTTGGCCACAAATCTGAAACTGTTGGTTAAAAATCTGTATTTCTGGGAAATGAACATCTTTATGGAAGAAAGAATAAAAAAATCAGTAACTTAAAAATTATCAATGAAAAATGTTCCAATTGCCTCCTTGGTAAAACCCTTAAAATAGAAGTCTACAACAAACTAGTCCTAAATTCAGCCAATGGATAGTAATGAAAACCACTGCAATAACCAACTGAGCTCTGGCTCCTTGAGAGACCTTTCTACTCAGAAAAGGAATTCATCAGGTCATAACTTGACACATGTACTGTTCTCTAAGACCATGTAATAAAGCATATTGTCTATTGAAGGTAATGTTCACAAATCTTTACTTTTCCCCTTACAAACTGGTCAGGGGTGGAGTAAATGTCCCTGCTAGCCTGGGATGTTGTGCTATCGAGTGTCTATCTTTAACTCTTGATATAGATTGCTCTTCCTTTACATTTCCACATGTAAGTGCACGCTTCCTCACTGTTCTTCTGAGTGATGCAGCCACACAATACCTATTACAAATTCTGTTAACCCTTTGCACTCCGCACAAACATTTTTGGTCATTGCCAAAAACTCTGGGCCTTTTTAATCAATTTTGCAAGGGTTTGGGGAAAAGCTGTAAATTTTATGTTTCAACAGATAGTTTTAATTATTATTTTTTGTTTTATTCCTTATGAGTTATCGAACAATAAAAAAATTGTTGTAACTAAAAAAAGTTTTTAAATTTTTAATGTCAAAAAATATATATATATTTTACGTAAAATTTAACTTTGAGGTGTAATAGCTAAAAAAAAACCATTGGCCCTCATGTTATATTGATATTTTCAGATTCCCCATTTAGTTATAAACATGCACACAAAATCTCATGCATTTATCTCGAAAAACAAGCAAGTAAAAGGAAAAGATGAAAATTGTATTAGGCTTATTTACAAGCAGTCCTCCAAATTTTGGCTTTTTTGTAACACAAAAAATAAATATAAATTTTTTGCCCAGAAAATCTACTACAACTTTGTTGTACAACTCTAACATAAAGTGTTATAAAACTTCCAAAAGTAAACAAATGTAAAAACGAGTTCCACGCAGCACGCTGACGTGAGGGAAGTGAATTTCCACTTAAAAAACTATAAGAACTCAAAATCAGTAAAAATCATACATTTATCCAATTTTTATTCAAATCTGAAAACATTGAATTTTTGGCTGTTCTGATGCTCCTAATGCTGGGAATACAATTTTGCCCATTATAAGGTTAGGAGAAGGTCCAGTCTGGCTTTAAAGTAGGCGTGAGGTTGTTGGGATGATAAAAGTACACCAAAAATGAATAACCCGCTTTTCAAATGTAAAACCCCCATAAGACAACGTACTGTCTTTGGTTGATACACATTTTCTTTAATAACTCGGTAAATATTTATGCTAGAATGACGAGAGAGGGCTTAAAAGTTTTGCCACACTAATGTCCATCTTTTAACATGCATTAATTTCACATCCGGGGCTTTTCTGACCCTTTTAGAGCCCAAAAACTCGAAATTTGAAAGATTAATCCCCAAAACAGGGGTTTTGAGTTTTCCGATTGTTTTGCCCAACGAACTTGTCCAACTGGTTATAGAAAGGAACGTCCCTACCAAATTTGAAGTAAATCGGACAAAAAATGTGACCGCAGAGTGCATACAAATATATATATGTTTATATATATACAATGTTGAACGAACCCCCAAAACGTGTTCAGGAGGTTACGTTAGGAACTTCTATGGTGGTCCCGGGCTTAAGTTTCACTGTGCGGGTCATGCTAATAGTTCACTTTCCATAGGAAATTCACTAATAACTACGGCTTAGGCTTAGCCTAGTCTAGGCCTACGTCAGTTAGGCTAGGTGAACGTCAAGTCGGCGATTTTAAAGTCCTACTTCAGAAGAAATATCATTGTAATTCATTTTAGACTAAATATAAACTGAATATAGCATATAAAAATAACCTACAACTTGAAATAACAACAAAATATGTCAGTGTAAACATCTGATTCTCAATGAAACCAAAACATATGGTGGGCATAACATCAACAAAACAACTCATCACACAAAAAAAGGCATAGAGTAAATCAATACTTTCTACACAGTGATACTCCACAACTATCTGGATTCCATTTATCGCAAAGGTAGCGCATTTGGATATTTTATAAAGCCAGTAAAATTGGTTTAGCGGACGTCCAAAAAATCGGATGTCGGAGTTTTTTGCACATTTTGCGAACGGCTGATATATTGGACTGCGGACTGTTTGGCCGAAACAGCCGATATATCGGACATCGGAATGCAAAGGGTTAAGAACTTTACCGTGACAGCACACTAAACAATAGAGCACAATAGATCACTGTCAGTGAGTGTTGTCGCCGAGAAAAGTTGATTAACCTAAGAGAGAAAGGGCTTGAACCCCTTCGGATCTGTCACTGTGTCCAAATCTAACCTGAACAACAGATTTTGAGTGGCTCGACCAATGCCAGATAAAAAGCTCTAATTAACTTTGAAAAAAGAGGTTAAAAACAACACTTTTGAGTTGTAATTTATTTATATTATTTACAATTCCACTATTTACACACAGAATATATCTACAATAATTTACCAAATTTAAACTACTTCATACTACGTACATATAGAAACATCCAATTATCTGAGAAATTTTCAGGTTCATAGAAATTGTAAACTTGAAACATTTAATATTCTTAACACATCCGCTACAATGTTGTCCCAATTAAGGAACAGTGTACCATACAGATCTGTCAACCAACACACTTGGTCATTTTTAGTTGTTATAAGAGAATGTTGGATTTATTGTTTAAGTGTGGCTTAAGTATTCATTAACAAGTTATACAAGCTATTTAAAATTCCCCTTTCTTGCTGATCAAAACTATACAAGGTTAACTTAGGTAGATTTATTGTTTTTATTTTTTAAAGATTAAAAAACATGCAATTTTACTAAAGAGAAATATATTCAGCGTTTGGAGGGCTAAATAAAAAACTCTACTGGCGTTAACGGGCAAAACACAGTTTTTTTCAAAATATTTGGCCAAATAGTAACACAAACAGTGGTTTTAGGAAAGACATGGCAAGCACAAATCGAAAGTAGAATTGCCTCTGGTTAGCATGCGCTCAGCTGGCCTGTTACAGAAACTGATCCTTTCTGGGATGCAAAGACTATGCTCTTCTTGGCGGACAATTTCAATTAAATAAATAAAGACATTATTTCACTCACAAAGATAGCCCTGAGGTATAATTTAGGATGATAGCCAAGCCAGACCCACATTAATAATTGATAAGCCCTACCTTTTAGCAGTGTGCACCATCGGGGGTACAACATTTTGATGGTTGGTTATGAATTTCAGCTAAACTTGCACCTCGACCCAACATTATTGCACCTCGACATGTTTATTTATTTCACTAGGAACATCCTAATTTCGTTTTTACATACTGCCAACAATTGAATAATTTTGGAAATAGATCCAAATGATTCAAAACATTACAACCTTGCCAACCTTACTCATTGTGGTTACCCAAATAATACTCTGGCTATTATTTTGTTTCTGCCATTGCTTTGAAAAAATCTTTACGAGTAATTTGTCTTGAATTCATGTTCTCAAAAGGTTATCAACATTTTAACCAAAGTAACTGGTCACTGAAAGCAATTTCTACACTGTATTTATTTATGAAAACAACCTCAAAAAAGAAAGAAATAATTCCCTAGTGTTACTGCACTGTTGATTTGATTTAAATATGGAAGAAGAAACTTAATCTATAATATTATAAAGAAAAGGTGGTGTCTGTGTGTCTGCTGGTCCGGGTAAACGCAAAGACACGGTAATTTGCCTGATTTTACTAATACAAATTGTTTCAAGTCCGTACCTCAAATGGTTCCTAGGAACCATTAATTCCTAGGAACCAATCCTATACTCTAATATGAGTAAGGTTTGCTTGCTTGCTTGCGACACTGATCTCAAAAACGGCTCCAACGATTCCCTTCAATTGTTCGAAATAACTAATTTCTGGGATAAAAATAAGTTCTAGACAGGCCTCATCCCCAGGAAAAATCAAATAATGTAAAAAACTAAAATGAAAAGTAAAATAAATTAACATTGGGCTCATGGAGTTTCAAATCAAAACAAAAGAATTGTAACAGCTGTTCATAATCAACCAGGGAACAGTCAAAGTAATAGAGATGTGTCAAAACCAAAACTTGAATCTCAAAACCACCAAAACTTTGGAAAAGTTTCGGTTTCGAGATTCGATCGGTGGGTTTCGAGAATCAAAACTCGAAACTGCTGAGATTTTTTGTGTCTTAATTGTTGTTTTTTAACAGAAATCACGCCCGTGTTTCGATCAATAATCCAAAGGTCAAAAGCCTACTGTCATCGGTCGTCTACCTTCACCTTTTTTGGATTATTGATTTTTTATTTCTGAAAGAACAACTCTAACCAAAATATATAATTTGTTTTAATTAATTTTTCTGGATTTATTTTTCATAACCATACCCAGGCAAGTAAATAGGGTTTCGCGATTTGAGTTTCGAGATTCGAGATTCGATTTTGTAAGTTTCGGTTTCGGTTTCGAGATTCAAAATTTCTGGTTTTGACCATCACTACAAAGTAATACTCATGTTGTTTATGATTATTAACATGTGGTTTCCTGAGAGCAGATATTAAAATATTTGAGTTAAGATTACATATATAGAGTAGTAAAATAAATCAAAGGGACATTGAGCTATAAATAACAACTGGAGTGACCTTAAAAATGTATAAAAGAGGCAAATGAGTTATACAAATCTGATTATCAGTAGGGGGAAGTGGTGAAATATGCTCCAAGTCATCTAAAAAAACTGACTGGCCTTCCCACGAGCAAAGCTCAGCACCCCAGATACTTAATTAAAAAACTTAAAACAGCCATACCAACAAGCTATGGTGCAAAATGGGTCCCATTTCTAAACACTTTTTTTGTTTATTTTGAACCCAGGATCAAGATCCTGATGTTTCAGTAGAGTTCGCAAAACCCCTGTATATACTGCCGATCTCTCACTCCAGTTATAGAAAAAAAAGCGGACACAGTTTTATTCTTCAGATGAAATAATGGCTGATTTAAAAAATTCCTAATTCATGATCAGTTTTAGGTTCTGCACCCAGACACACTGATGAATCCATCGCAATGAATGTGTTAAGAATAATTATGAATAGATTATTCTATACTAAACATGTTTAACATTCATCAATAATATATATCTTGTAGATTCTAACAACATTTTTTAAGCTTAAGACTTTTATTATATATGAAACATTATAGCCTGCTTAGTTCAATGAGAACATTTTCCAACCATGGCAGGATGTCGTTCAAATACTTTATAATGGCAAATTATGTCATTTAATTGGTTTATATAGTCATGAGGTATAATTTCTGGAAAACTGGAAATGAGCAGTTGTGCCAGCAAAGGCTCATGCTACCATCTCAGAACAACGTTTCCCTTCCTCTCTTTTCTAGAAACATGAATCCTGAATAGCACCATATTTGAAATAAAATAACCTTGTCGCAACAAACCTGCGTTTTCAATGAATCTCCAAAGTAAACGTAGTGTCAGAAAGGAATCGGTCGGGCAGTCAATTAACTGGCGCCAGCTCAACTGTGCGCCATGCAGTAGTTTCACAATTTAAACCAAATCACACTCATACTAATATTATAAGCTTAAGCTGACCAGACACGCATAGGAACGAAACTGAACGAAAAACAACAAATTCACACTTGAATAAGATTTCTAAAATAGAAATACTCTGCCGGAAGCGTTGATGTTTTTAGGATGTCGCGATACCAGCAGTAATAGAAATACTCTGCCGGAAGCGTTGATGGTTTTAGGATGTCGCGATACCAGCAGTAGTATGGGAGGGGTGAAGAAGTGGGGGGACTCCTTTCACCTCGTTGCCGGACAATACAATGCGTAAATTACAGCTCAGAGGTAAAGTGCCTGACTAGCAAGTCAGATGTGGCCGGTTCGATCCCGGCCGACTCCTGTAAGATCATGAGCAGTCACCTCTGGCTTGCCCATGTGACTAATGTTGTTACGGTACCTCGCTGTCTTTAGTTCATCGCACAGGTCAATAGTCTATGAGGACAGGCAGTTGAGGTTTTTTTTAAAAAATTGGGTACGAGACAAATTTCTTATAATTTTAATGATAGGATAATTGTAACCTTGTTAACTGAACACATAAGATTGATAAATAAAAATTTGTAGGAATGGCGGTTTTGAACCCTGAGGGGTTCAAAACAAAGCGTTATCATGGTCTTATATCTCATCATGCTATTTACAGTAATAGATTCTTCCCTAGAGGAAATTAGATACAAGTTAGCTATTGAGTGTGAAGATCTCACTAATCTGGCTATTCTTTTAGAAATAATAAAATATGTTGTTTGGACTTTGAACTTTGAACATTTAGAAAATTACTAAATTTCATTTTAGTTGATAAATACAATTTGTTAGGGAAGTGGGAACAACATTAGGTTAATTACCTTGGGTTGGTCATGGTTTGTACCAACATGGTGAGGTTAATTACCTTGGGTTGGTCATGGTTTGTACAAATTTAATTGGTATGTTTTACCAAATTTATAGGCCAATCGAATCCAATGAACAACATTAAATGTTACAAAAGAAATCTTATTACAACAGCCTATTGATTCATTGAAAGGGATCGTGTCGACCCTACCAACCATTCACTCAGATCGTGTCGACCCTACCAACCATTCACTCAAACTCCAACTTCGCCTTACGCCTCTTAATTTATTAATAACGTGTTTAGTAACTGAATTAGAAAGAAAATCGGTTGTTCAATTTTAATACAGTAGAACCTCGCTAATCCGTCACCAATGGCACCTAGAGCATGGACGGAACACAAAAAAGGTCTGATTATCATAAGAATATATTTTTATATGAAAAAGTGATAATACTGTAGTTTAAAACTGAACAAAATTAAAATGTAGTTAGTTTTACAGATTTATTATTAATGTAAAGCATAATGTGAAAAAAACTGTAACCAATCTACTGATTTACATCATTAATGACGAGTCATCGACTGGAGAGTACCTGAACCAAGGTTTGTATTCATTGCCTGGAGTGATGCACGGGATATGCAGAGGTGCCAACCCCCCCTTGAGATGATGACTCACTCCTCCCCTCCAAGACCGAAGACTAACCCCCCCTAAAAACCAATACTGATAAACCCCTAATAAATAATAAACATTGTGGCACCGTTGTCCCTGCAGACCAATTCCTTCACATCAATTTCCATCACACTATACGGACAAGAGAGTTTACAAGATATAATTTGACAAGTTAAATTATTTAGTCTGTTATTGCAGTTTTTTGATGTTGTAAAATGTTGAATATAGCAAATGAAATGTTACTAGATTATTAATTATGAAACTATAGAAATAGTTCAGTAATTTATTTGATTAAAAATATGTACGCCAGCAGTAATTAAATATTCCAGTTTTTGAGTTATGATATCGAAAAGGTCTAACATTCTTGAGCCACCAGTATTGAATAAATAACTTTTAAAGTTTAATAAATAAAATTGTTTTGCTTGCTTTTTAGTAACTTTTTTAAACTGATATGCAATCAGTCAATCTTGGTTAGGTGGGCAGGAGCACAATAGGGCATAAAATAATCTACCTTTCTTAAGACTTACTTATAAACAACTTAATTAAATTCCAACACAATAAGTAGGTATATAAAATCTTTATATGAAATTACTGGAGATTATTTTAAGAGATAAAATGGAGCAATTAATAGCAAACAATTTTGTTTTAGTAAGGACAAATTTCACGTTAACCTAACTTTGTTTCAGCGTTTTTTAGGTTCAAGATTTAATAGAAGTTCCCATTTTTATTTGAATAGTTTACAACATATCAAAAACAGTAGCAATTACCGATATAGCTTTGAAATTCATAACAATTCCCATAGGCATTCACTCATCCACAATATAACTTATCACCCAAATCTACAAGCCAAGCTGAAGGTACCGAAGCAGACAGGCGACTCTATATGTTGACGGGGACAACGTATTTGCAAAGGGACGCTTTACACTTTTTAATGCCGTCACTCAGCCTGTTTAAATAAAATCTGTTCTTAGCCTAGTCATATAGGGAAGTATTAACAACATTAAACAAGTCTCTTAAGTAGTGTGTGTATGATGTTTATTTAGTTTCTAAAGCGATGTATATCTTATAGTTATAATACACACTTCTGTGTTCTTTTATCTAGCTGCCCCCCTGAACTTCCCAAAAGGGTAACTTTTTGCCCCCCAAAAATTTGCATGTCGCACTTTGCGTCATAACCCCCCCTTGTGGGCACCCCTGTGGATACGTAAACAATAAAAACACTGGTAACAGCACAGACAGACCATTCAAGGTCGGATTAGCGTGGTTCTACTGAATCTTACTTATTCCTGCCAGCGATCTCCAGCAGTGGTTTTAACTTAAGCTTGGCCGCTCTTGTCTGCAGAGCTGTACGTTGTTGTGATGATCATACCAAACATTAAAAAAAACCATATTCTTGTTTTGCCACCTGAGTTGATGCAACCAATTTAAAAAAGGTTACATACCTCGATAACTGTCTTTAATTCAAAATATAAAATACCATGATCTACTCGAGTATCATAATGTAAATAGTACAACAGACAACTTGGAAATTTTGCATCTTTGCGTAAAAGGACCAATAATGAACATATTAGGAAATTTACAGAACTATCAAAACCTACCTAGGCATTGCATTCAGTGAAAAACAAAAGGAAGCAGTTAGTACATTGTTTGATTGCAATGAAGAGTTTAAAGATTAGATGTTGTTAACACTAGTCAAAGTCAAAATAGGGTAGAGTTGGAAGATAACCTGCTTACAAGTTAAACGTTAAAACGAGTTTGCACGCAGTATGCTGATGTGAGGGAAGTGAAATTTCACATAAAAACTTTTAAAACTCAAAATTAATGTAAAAACATACATTTGTCCAATTTTTATTGAAATCTGAAAACACTGATTTTTTGGCTGTTCTGATGCTCCTGGTTTCATTTACATGCAAAGCTGGGAATACAATTTTGCGCATTATAAGGTTAAGAGAAGGTTCAGACAGGCTTGAAAGTAGACGTGAGGTTGCTGGGGGATGGTAAAAGTACTCTAACAAAAGAATAACGGGCATTTCTGGTGTAAAACCATAAGGCAACGTACTGTGTTTGGTCGATAAACATTTTCTTTAATAACTCGGTAAATATTTATGCTAGAATGACATGAGAGGACTTAAAACTTTCGCCTCTCTAATTCCCACCTTTTTCCATGCTTTGATTTTACATCTGGGGCTTTTATGACCCTTTTTGGGCCCAAAAACTCAAAATTTGAAAGATTAATCACCAAAAAAGGGGTTTAAAGTTTTCCGATTGCTTTGCCCAACGAACTTGTCCCACTGATTATAGAAAGGAACGTCCCTACCAAGTTTGAAGTAAATCGGACAAAAAATGTGACCGCTAGAGTGCAAACACATATATTATATGTCTATATATATATATATAATTTAGAACGAACCCCCAAAACGTGTTCAGGGGGTCACGTTAGGAACTTCTATGGTGGTCCTTGGCTTAGTTTCACCGTGCGGGTCATGCTAATAGTTCACTTTCCAAAGGAAATTCACTAATGATAGTATTTGTATCTATTCAATTGATTAAGAATAAGATTCATGACTAATAAGAACATTATTCTTGTACAGATTTTCAAAACAGTATAGTTTTTTTCAGTGTCGACACTCAAGTAAATTGTTGTGATTTACATCTTGAGTTGCAGAAAGTTAAAACGTATTGGTGAGGGCCGAGAATACCTAGAGGCCCTCACCATGGGTTGAGCCTAGGGGCTTACCAATCCTAAATCGGCCCTGGAGGTATGTAACCTTTTCCATTTAAAAACCTTATAAAAAGAGGCGAGAGCACAGTTACGAGCCAAGACTCAATATATCATCGGCAGAAGTGTGTTCGTCGCTGAGGTCGTCTTCAGCGCTCAGTATCGGCACGTTGACAGTGTCTCCTGCGTCAGTGATGATGGTCAGCGTCTGTTCACAGCATCCCCCGGTCAGTGTCAGACAATCCGTGTCTTCTACTATCTGTTAAAGAGTTTGTGTATAGTCCGTACGATGGGTAATATTTTGTTCTTAAATCGTATACAGTAAACAGACTACCATGTAGAAAAAGAAAATTGTGTTTAGAAACCGAACAAATGAGTTTAGTTTGGATGCAATTTCTGATAGCAAACCGTAGTACTTCTGCAGTACCAACCCCTCATCATGGTGTCCAAGAACTTAATTGTTTGAGCCACTGATATCACTCTGGTAATATCCAATATTTGTTGGTCTGATAAAAGTGTCAAGGCTTAGAGTTGAAGCTTGATAAAAGAATAACTGTGGGAATTTAAGAACGGAAATTACAAAGAATAATAGTTTTTCTGACAAGATAGAATTTTATAAAAAAAATATTGTAACATCCTTATTACCCAATTATCTGGATATTACAGTCATTGAAGCCAAAATGTATGCAATTTTACGCTGCTTGATAACTTATTGAAGTACCTAATTAATGCACCTAAGATGGAAATTTAGTAGACAACAAATTGTCATAAATCAGGGGTGAAGTGGCTTGTAGAGACATAAATGTGTAAAAGCACTTAAAATTTCCTTGCAAATGTAAATAAAGGATATGTTTTACAGACCCCATGCTTTTCTTACGGGGGCAATTTATCCTTATTACTGTCTGATATGCAAAAAAGTACTATTTTCCGAGTCCCTTCTGGGTAATTTTTTTACATCCGTGTCACCTCCCAATATCCTGTGATTTACGAAATGTGCACTATTTCTCATAAAGAGTTAGTAATATAGAAATTACAAATAAATTTACTTATTACAACAAAATTAAATGCGACTTTCTATAAACTGTAACAAAATTTTACCCAAAATTGATTCAGTTGTTAATCCATTTGATTCATCATTGAAACTAAAATAATTTATCTCTGCTTATTTATCTAAGTATGAGTGTTAATAAATCAATTGTAAACAAAAATCTTAAGAGGCCTCTGTGAGTCCAATGTCCTCTTAACCATGCTAACTAGCAATTTTATGGGTCATATATAAAAAGTAACTTACCATAGATGATAACTCCTGTGAGTTATCCTCACTAATGAAAGACAACTCCTTCAAGATTATAGAGTTGGATCTCAACATTTTTTCTGTAGGTTCTTCACGATTTACCTAAAAGTATATATAGATAATAATATATTAAGAAAAATGTGTGACGTCATTAAAACTTTGACGTGATTTTTTTTAGCGAATTTCCCCTATAGGGAAGAAGCTATTACCGTAGGGTGGCATGGTAAAACTTAAGCCTAAAACCACCAAAACTTTTTGTTTTGAGGTCACCGGATGCTAAAAACACTATTTGTGCGGACTTTTTTATGATAATTTACTAGGTTGTTTTAAGTTAAATACATAAATAAAACTTTAAAATATCAAGTTATACAAGAATGGTAACTTTCAAATTCAAATATATCTTTATTCACCAATATACATATTGTACATTGAATAGCGTCACAATATACTTCATGGCACAAATTATAATTCTAAAGAAATACAAAAGAATCTCTTCACGAGGCCTGCTCTAATAATTGTTTATATAATTAATGATAAAAAGAGAACAAAAACAATTAATACTAGCAAAACAATTAAAATCTAGAGTACAAGAAAAATTAGTGATGATTATTCAACAACAACAAAAAATCTTCAAAAGAGTATAAGTTTAAAGTTAGTAGGTAATTTTTTAAAAGTCTTTTAAATTTTTCTAAATTTTGTTCCTCAAAAATATTTTTTGGTAAATGAAATAAAAATTTTAATAAAAAATAACTAAGCACTGACATACACGTAAACTTAGATGGCGCCATGATATTTTTAGACACTATTGGATACAAAAATATATTAAAATACCCCAACATTTTTAATTTTAAAGGAAATTTAATGGGATGAAATGTGTAAAAATTTAATACATGGAATCAAAGAGCATTCTTGAAACTGCTGTTTAATATATTTTCACGCTATACTTATCAAATTAAATGAAAACTCATAGCTTCAAAATAAATACATTGGTGTACAGAATCAATACTTTATAAAGATGTTTTAATTTTGTGACTTTTCGATCAAAATTTAAATAAATTTTATATAACGTAAGTAATAAAATACACCGGGTATAAAAAAGTCGAGACTCTCCCCTACATTTTTCATCATTAAGTTAGGACTATTGATGCACAGTAGCATATTCATCAGGGTTCTGTAAGGCCTACATATTTTATATAGCTGAAACAAGGTATATATACGTGAAACGACATAGTGATGTTTGTGGGCAAAAAAGGTCTATAAAGAAACACACTCACCACCACAACACAAATGAAGAGCTATACAAATTGGATGTAAATAAACTTAGCATACGGTTTACTCAATACAAATTAAATACCCGCGTAGCAGCAAACCCGCATACTCAGCGAATTTCCAATGCATATTAATTTATCTTAATACCACATAAAGCCACATACCAAGTTTCATCAATATACATTCATAAATAAACAATTTATGACATTTTAATTATTCCCCATAAGAATAACATGGCGACTGAGTATGCAGGTTTGCTGAAATAAGGAACACTAAAAATGGGCTTTTATACAAATATCAATATAACTCAACTAGGTAAAGCTACATACCAAGTTCTATTAATTTATGTTCATAATTAAAGGAGATAACACGTTAATTATTCTCCATAAGAATAACATGGGGCTGAGTATGCAGGTTTGCTGCTACGGGAACTATCGGGCAAAAAATGGGTTTTTGTCCAAATATCAATGGACCACAATGAAATGAAGCAATATACCAAGTTTCGTCAGGATAAGTTGATAAATAAGCGAGATATACAATTTTTCTTATCCTCCATAAGAATAACATTGGCAAAATACTGTGTTTAGCACTTTCAATATCTCAGTAACCAATTGACGTAGAGCAATGATAAAAACATCAAATTGTGCGTCTTTTTAAGCTGATTCCAATGGGAAAAAATAAAATTTTACTTTTTCAAAAATTGTATGTAAAAAACTCAAAAAAACCATTTTTGGGGTACAAAACCCCCCCCAAAATACCCCTTCGGATAGGTCGATCCGTCTGGTTTTCGATCTTAAAGTCATAAATGCTGCTTTACACGTTTGTACCAAATTTCATCAAAATCGGACCTTTTTTACGAGAGTTATCGCACCCACAGACATTTATATATATATATATATATATATATATATATATATACAGTTTCGAACGAATGGTGTTTTTGGGGTCTGGGGACCTCAAAACGAAAAGTTATCATGGTCCCGGGCCTAGGTCTTACCATGCCGACTACGGTAATAGCTTCTTCCCTATAGGGGAAATCCGCTAAAAGGAAAATCAAACACTATTTTTTAATCACATCACCCATTTACGCTGTATGGAACTGACCGTCCTACATTGGCAAGACACTCTACAACTCACTACAAGGACTGCACCACAAAAGAGGGCATTCACAGAAAACAGCGCTTTTCATGTTTCTCACTTGAGGAATCTCTCCAAGAAACCCGCCAGGGCTAATCTGAATATCATCAATTTGAAACTATTTGTAATATCGATAATTTCATATAAATATAACTCGAATTCTCAATTCCTACTGGTGGTTCATAAGCTCTTGGTTGACAATGCGCATTTCCAATACAATAATATAATGATAAGATCATCCAAACAATGAATAGTATTTTTTGACAACCAAGCAATTACTTGATAAGTTCAATTGTTTGTCTATTTCATTACACTGCTATAAATAATCTCATCTTAGAAAAACTAATTGAACTTTTTGATAATTAAAGAACATACATACCTTATTCCTGGATAGAGGCATACCCATGGCTTTTTTCCTCCAAGCTGTACGGCATTTTGAGTCTAAATTTTGTTTGATCCTGTACCAATCTCTCTCTGTGATGTTGAACTTATGCATTAGATGTGCCTTTATGCCATATATCTGGAAACAATAAAACAAATCTGTAGCTTTAGTTATACAATTTTTTTTAATATTCATGACGTCTTAAAAATAAAGAAAAGATTTTAAGGACTTAATCCGGGTCAATATCTTTCAAAATAAGAACACAGTTTTGAAACATAAACCTACTGAAGTAAAATAACAGTTCTTAATACATCTTAATTATTGATAAGTTCAATGTGTGCTACTTAAAGGACTAGTTTTCTTTATCCTATTTGTTCCCTTTTACTAAAATAAGCCTTTTTCAATTTTACAAACTGTAAATAAGACATTCCTTCTCCTTATGAGAATAAAAATATTGTTGTAATTTTGGTCAGTAACAATATCAAATTGGACCAATGGAACCGGAGCCAGAACCAAGAACCAGAACCTTCACTAGTTACTTCAGTGCATCCAAAAATAAAAGATTGTTCAATGCATTTAAAAGACCTTTTCTAGAATGTACAGAGTGAATTTCTCCTCCATGTCAAGAAATAAAATAAATGTATGCAAACTAGGGGTGTCCGAGTACTCAAAACTTCGAGTTTTCAGCCGAGTATTTTAATACTTGAACTCGACTCAGTTTTGAAAATACTCAAAAGTTTGAGCGAGTATTTCCCGCTGATTTCCGGACAGTCGCTAACAATTGCGACCGGCCAAAACGCGTAGTAACAGCTGCAAAAGGCAATCCCATAACGTAAAATCAGCTGAAAATGATGAACGGAACGCATAATTTCAGCCGTAAATGACGATGGAAAACATAATATCTGCCAAAAATTGCGACAAAAAACATAATATCGGCCAAAAATTACGACTGGATCATGTAATTTCGGCCGGAAGTGACGACGGTATACATAATATTGACAAAAGTTGCGACCGGACTACTTAATATCGGCCGTACTAACGATTTCGTCATCTAATATTTATTACAAGCGATGTCTAGACCAGATTACATCTTGGCCAAATGATAACCGGACCGTGTTTTATCGGCCGGAAACGAATGTCAAACCGTGTTTTGTTTGTCAATACGCATTCCAGTTTGACTGTACTGGCCAAAACTTTGTATTGCTACTCATGTATCAGTTAGAAACCATGTTTAGATTATCAGATATATGGTGAGATTATCTAGATCCCATTACACTAATTACATTATTTGAAACTACCAACTGATGCAAATACTCGCTCGAAAATAATTTTCAATTCTCGACTCGACTCGATTAAAAAAATCACAACTCGCACACCCCTAATGCAAACAAATGTTACTGTGTATAAGATAATTTTACCTTTAAAGGATCCAATTGCTTCTTAAAATGCTTGCCTTTTCCTGACAAATTCGATATGGCTTGCACTTCTTGAGAAAAAAGGTGATCCAGGAGTACTATGGCCATCTTCTCTGGAGTGGTGCAAAGCGTGTTTATATGAAGCAGTTGTCTGAAAAAACCAACCATAACTTTCAATAAGGATCTAACAACTATAAAGAGTTAAACTGAGAGAATAAGAACCTCCAGTTCATAGATCTTGTCAGGGAGTGTAGGGGAGATAGTGTGAGAGTAATGGTGAATACCCCCTCCCACTACCCCTTCATCAGCTGCGTATAGTCGACTTAAAATTCCATAAGGAAAGTTTTCTTTATCCTATTTGCTCCCTTTTACTAAAATAAGTCTTTTTCAATTTTACAAACTGTAAATAAGACATTCCTTCTCCTTATAAGAATAAAAATATTATTGTAATTTTGGTCAGTAACAATATCAAATTGGACCAATGGAACCGGAGCCAGAACCAGGAACCAGAACCTTCACTAGTTACTTCAGTGCATCCAAAAATAAAAGATTTTGCTTTGGACTGTCTGCTTTATTTACATAAAACCAGGGGCCAAGCTTTGCTCGGCGAAGGTCAGCCAGTTTGTTTAGATGACTCGGAGAAATATTTCACCACTTCACCCTACTGATTAGCAGATTTTCAAAGTCTATTTGACTCTTTTCTACATGTTTAAGGTCACTACGGTTGTTAATTATAGCTCAATGTCCTTTTAATTCATTTTCAATATGACCACTCTATATATATATATGTAGTCACTGCTCTCAGAAAACCAAATTTTAAACTTATACAGTGGAACGTGGCTAATTCAAACTTCTATGTGACGCTAAGCGTCACGCTATTTTATATAGTGTAGGCGTCCTTCATAACCGCTCCAAACGCCATCAGCGGTGTCGAGCCAGCTGATCTTTTGAACCTTTAACGGCGGATTCTCGGTGGTCTCTCGCCCCCTTTCGTCGAAGCAGCTTTGAAGTGTCGGCAGGCCACCCGCTCCTTGCGAGCAACGATTTCCGTCAAAAGCTTAAGTACCTTAATTTATAAGTCCTTAGTATCAGGAATGGCAGGCTAGACTACAATTAGAAGGGGCAATCCCTTAGGGAAGCCCCAAACAACAGGAATATGTAGGACTTACAAAACGGTCGGGACCTCGTGTCTCGACCGCATTTGGTTTAACAAGTTAGATTCAGGTTTTTTACTCTATTCAGAAGACAATTAATTAATTAACTATCATTGCTTAGATTCAGGAACTTAGTTATTCATATATTATCCAATACAGTTATCAGTTTATCAGGTTTAGACACTTGTAACAATTTCACTTTTAGGTCTGGAAGGATATTTATTAGTTATTAATAGTTTAACCCATCATCAGAGCTGGCTGGTATAGCATTCTGGTCTGGTAAAGATCCATAGGTCTCTGGACACCCAGTCACGTTTTCCAACCCCCAATTAGTTTTCAGTACTTATTAGCACCACATGGCTTGGCCAGACCTTGGCCTGCCTAATTGGTTGGCTAGTCCTAAATTAGCCCAACCAGTAGCAGAGTCAGCACGCCCAGATTCCAGTTTATAGTTACCATACAGTTGTATTACCCAATTATTACCCCAGATTAGTTCGCCCCTCTTTCCCCCGTATAGTTATGTCAATTCCAATTAGCAGCCCAATTAGCCACCCCTGTAGCCATACAATAACCAGTCAATACTTCCCGGGCAACTTACCCAGGTTTAGCTACTATATGTTCCATTCCTAACCCCTGCTACATATGGTAGCACCAACAAGTAAATACGTTTTACTCTCCCCCTGCTACATATGGTAGCAGACACCCCAGACCATTTGGTGTTTCAGTCAGCTCTGTAGGGTGTAAAAAAATTGCTTTTGCTAGGGTTTTGTCTTCTGAGTAGAGGACAATTTAAAATTTGCACCGCCGACACTAGGGGTTTGCTAGGACTTTAGCTTTAAGCAAATTATTTTTCCAAATTAAATTCTAGGATGGCCAATTTTGTAGGTACAGATTGTTCTTGTTTATGTTTGTTGCAGCATAGGTACAAGTGGCATCCATCTAGTTTCCAGCCTGCAATGTTACAGTGTATGGTGTTTCAGTGTTTTTAGTGATTAAAGTGTAAGCCTCAAGCAAGTGGCAAATATGGTCTTAAAAATATACTGTGGAGAGTCCCAGGTATAGTGGTTTAAAGGCTCCCCAGTTTTTCATTAAATCCAATGCATTTGGCAATACAAGGTGTATTTTCTTTGCCAGCAATGACCATTTTTATTTTAATGTTAAACCACACCTTGTAAGTGTTAAATTCAGTGATTGTTTATTATAATACCCTCAATAAAAATATATTTCCATCCCACCAGTGATTATTACCAACTCTATTGCAGTGTCTGTGCTGTACCATTTTCTGTGCTGTGCATTGTCTCAATGTTAATTTATTTTGTGCTGTAAATTTTGTGTTTTAAGTTTAAATAGGTGTTTAGTGTAATATATTGGCCATCCCTAGACACATTAACTTCAAAACCTAATTGGCAAAACAATATTCAGGCAGGAAAGCTTTAATAGGGAAACCCATTTATAGGCCCTAGCGGTCATTGTACTGCAGTCAGTTTTTAACCTGTATTGAGGTGTAAAGTGGTTTTAGGCTACTACTTTAGGATGTAGAAATACTTGATAGGGTCATATGTGAGTAACAAAGTAGGTTTTTGTAGGAAAGTCAGACCCATTTATAGTTTTTAACAGGTTTTAGAGTCAGTTTTTCCGCCCAGCCAAGTACCAGCCATAGGTCTTACAGCAAGCTATTAATTGGCCAGCAGTGAAATCGATTTTGTATTTTTGGCTAATACTATAATACATTAGGGGTTTTACATTTCATTTTGCCTAATTTTACATAGTTAAATCCAAGTAACCTTCACTACCACTATTAAAGTAGCGCTATAATTCAAGGCTTGTTTTAGCCAATAGCTGTGAATTAGCCAATACTTGACCAGGTACAACAAGCTGTATTTTGGATCTTTTGGAGGTTTAGATGACTTTAGCCTATTGTTTTTCATTAAATTAATACAGAATGAGGTTATGTATGAGTACAAATGTAGTTCTTTTGTAGGGATAAAAACCTCAGTTATAGCTTTCAGCCACTTATAGTTTGTCAGTTTATCTGAAATGCCATCCGGGTTTCTGGGTTTTTTTTTACAGTTATGAAGTAGTACTAGCCTTTATTTTTGCTAGTAATACTTCCCCTTTTTTAAAGCAAGCCAGTTATAAAGTTTTTTATCCATTGGGCTTTTATTATTGCATTGTTGCTCGAGCATTGAATCTGCCAATAGATATTCCATAACGACACGTCACAGCTGACGTCACACGGTTGGCGATCATGCATTCGCAACTTCTTCGGTTAGCTTACCTGAAGTTAACGGTTTGTTCGACGCTCGACGCTTCTACAGTACTTTTGCTAGTTAAACAGTGAGTTTAAATTAACTTCAGTTTTTTATTTTTGAAACTTAGTCTTGATTTTTTTACTCCAGTAATACTTAGGGTTTTCTTGTTCTACGCTTAAAGGCTTTAAATACTCGACTTAGTGGGTTTTTGTTTAGTGTACAGATTCTCTTGACTTAAGAGTGACCCACATTTAGATTCAATTTTGATTTTAGTGTAGATTACGTGTGACCCTGTCTGTTATTCGAATTTTTTGTTAGGTATAGGATTAGCGGGACCGACCTCAATTTTATTTCTCAAATAGACACTTCTGGTGTCGGTCGGCCTTTTTCTGCTTTTCCCCTTCAGTTTAATTTAAATATGAGCCAGCCAAGCAAATTAATAGATGTCCAGGTCCTTGGCGACTCTTACGCCAGGAGATTTTTCAATTTTTCACAAGCAAATCCGGCATTAACCGGGACCTTACGGCCAATTTTAATTAAGAGCATCTCTGGAGCTAGGGTAAGTGACCTCAAGGTTTTTGTGAAGTTAAATATTTCTGCAATACAGTCACGTATTCCCTTACTGTTTTTCTTAGGTACCAACGATTTTTTAGCAAATGTAGATGTAGCAGTATTTAAGAATTCCTTTCTGTCATTTTTGAGAATATTACGTCGAACTTATCCTGGAATGGCAATCGTTTTCATGACTTTGCCGTTTTATCCGAGGATAAGTAACTCAACCCCAGCACTTGCCCGTTTGCACAAAGTTAATAGATTTTTGCTTACTCTACGTTCTGATTCAGTAACAGTGATAGAACTCCCCGACGAATTAAATCAGATGAAGTTTTTTCATGCATATTATGGGAACTCTATGCGTCGTGATAGCATCCATTTCAACAACGACGCATTTAGAAAGTTAATTCCTGTAATAGAAAATTCCCTTTCACAGTCACCGACGTAGTTTTTTTTCGCATCCTTGTCTCACTCAACGACTGTTTTTGCTCCAGAGAAGTCATTTCTTGGTAAATCTCATCCGAATGCTCGGCCTAGGTCAAATTTTTACTTTTCTTTCCTCTAGCACAATGAAATTTTGCATTTAAAGAAATTTTGTAAACTTTTTTTAGGACAATTCCTCATTTTCTGTGTTGGGCGCGTTACCTCGGGTGCTCCTTTGCACTACTATTGAATTTTTCAGTGAATATTGCTTACGAGGTAAAACCTCTAGACTTTCGGTGTTCTTGTAATTAAAATTTGTACTTGTAGTTAAAATATTTTTTTCTTTCTCGCAGCTCCATACCTGTTCATAAATTTTTTAGAAAAATGCCCTCTAAGGTGTATTCCCCCGAGGAGCTGCCTACCGGCACTTCCTGGGTCTGCTACCGTAATTTAAATTCCATTCTGGAATTAGACGCCACTCCCATGCCCACCATTGAAAGCGCCTTTCAGCACTTGGGACAAGCACGTTGGTTTACGCTGTTAGACTTAAATTCAGCCTACAATCAGATTCCCCTTGCGGAAGCGTCTAAGCAGTTCACCTCTTTTGTTGTACCATGGGCACAGTATGAGTTTAATTTCCTCCCTTTTGGACTAGCGTCTGGTAGCATGGTCCTCACCTCATTGATTGACAAAATTTTTGGCGATATTAAATTTAATTACGTTTACAACTTTTTGATGACCTGTGCGTCTATAGCGACTCCACCTTTGAAGACCACTTGGAAAAGGTTAGGCTAGTAATCAAACGCCTACGCGACGCAGGCCTCACCATCAACCCAGAGAAAATGACAGTTGCTTCCAACAAAATTCAATTCCTTGGACATGTTTTTTCTAATCATACCATTTCAATTCACCCCGATAGGACACGACCCATAGACGAATTCCCCACACCCAAGAACATTAAACAGCTATCCCGTTTCTTGGGAATGACAGCTTTTTACGCCCGTTTCATCAAGGACTACGCCACCATCACCATGCCACTTAACCATTTAAAGAAAAAAGGCGTTCCTTTTGTTTTTGGACCTGACCAAGTAACAGCTTTCCAAACCTTAAAAGCAGCCTTAGTCTCATCAACCATTCTCCGCATGCCCGATTTTGATAAGCAATTTGTCGTTCACACAGACGCGTCCGGTTCTTCAATCGGAGCGGTCCTTCTTCAAGCCCACGGCGATCAGCTTTTCCTAGTTTCTTATGCATCCCGAGCCCTCAGCAAACATGAACTCAACTACTCCACTTTACAATTAGAATGCCTGGCCATTGTTTTTGCACTTCAGAAATACCAGCAGTATTTGGAACACCGAGAGTTCGAGCTCCACTCAGATTGCTCGGCTCTCACGTGGCTTCTAACACACCCACGCCAGATGGGGCGAATCGCTCGCTGGGTTTCCTTCATCAATTCTTTCAAATTTAAGATCTACCACATTCGCGGCAAGGACAATGTCATTGCCGACTGCCTTTCCCGTCTTTTTGAAAACACTGATACAACAGAAGTCACGCCCCCCGTTCAGCCACCAGCAGTTTTGACCCTCTTTTCTCTTCCTGAGGTATTCAAGGACATCTCCAGCCATCAACTGGATGATCCTGATCTTAGGAAAATTATTAGATCACCCAACAAACCCCCAAATTACTCAGTAGATACCAATACACTTTTATACCGTCAACCCAACCAAACCAAGCCCAGGGTAGTAGTTCCCACCAAGCTTTTTGATCTCCTGTTTTCATATTATCATGAATCTCCTACGTCGGCTCACCTTGGCATCAGTAAGACCCTCGCCCGTATCGAACGCTTTTTCTGGGCACCAAATCTCAAGGCCTATATTACAGATAGGGTACGGACTTGCGTCAAATGCCAAAGGTGCAAACAGGCCCCTAACACTAAAGTAGGGAAGCTGGCCTCCGAAATCGTAACCCAGCCTTGGGAGAAAATTTTCATCGACCATATTGGCCCTCTGCCGCTTTCTCTCAATAGAAATAAGTACATTTTAACTGTGGTCGATTCCTTTTCTAAATTTTGCCTTATGCTCCCCGTTAGGAATACTAAAGCTGAGACCTCAGCTGCAATTCTCAACAAGCAAGTTTTTTCAATTTTTGGCCCACCTAAGTATCTAGTTTCTGACAACGTCTCCAATTTCAAATCAGTTGCAATCAAAAACCTTTGCATGGGCTTGGGCATCCAACATATTTACACCAGTCCGTATTACCCGAACCCGTCACATGCCGAGAGGGTGAACAAACAAATCAAAATTGCTATCCGAATATTTCACAACCAGCATCAAAAGCGCTGGGACCAGGAACTTCACTGGTTCCAGATCGCTTTTAATTCCGCACGACATGAATCCACCAAGGTTTCCCCAGCCCGTTTGTTCCTTGGTCGGAACATATTTCACCCCCTGGAGCTACACTGGAACTTGGACCGACTAGTCGACGGCCAAACTTCCCCACAATCTTCACAACAAGAGTGGGAAAAGGCCGTTGAAAACCTCCAGAAAGCTAGGCAGAGTCGGCAGCGCAAATACGACCTGAACAAGCTGCCCAACCCTTTCAACACCGGTGATTGGGTCATGTTCAGGGAACATCATCTTAGCAAAGCTGCCGATTCAATCAACAAGAAGCTGCTGCCTGTCTGGTCTAAGCCATGTGTTATCGGTTCCTTTTCTTCACCCGTAACTGCACGACTGTTAAACCCTTCCACGGGCAAACTCATTAGGAGCGCCCATGTCTCACAACTCAAAAGATTTTTTCAACCACAGTTTTAAAGTAATTACCTCTTTACCAGACCAGAACCGCTATACCGAAGTGATATTAGGTTAAGTTTTCTCTATCTGTCGCTGTCCCCGCCAACGCCCGGGGGATTGTGAGTCTAAGGGTATCCTTCGCTGATGGGCTGCCCTACACGTTCTCCCCCGTGCGTTGTCGGCAAACTCTCTTTCCCCTCCCTTTTCGTCTACGACACCCACACTGGGTTTTGTAAAGAATTTTTTTTGTGATTTGAAAATGACTTTTCTGCGGTTGGTTACCTTTTTTTTATTATTGTTTCTTTTACCTCCGCAGGAAAGGGCCCAGTGGTGGCACCTTCTGTGGCGACCTGATCAGTCGTGTGTTGAGAGACAAAACTCTTCTCTATTTCTTTCCTGTCGTAACCCTTGTTTCATTTTCAGCCTTCTTAGCTAAATTAGTCGCTAAGGTAGTAGTAGTTAGGTTTAGGGAAAACTCAGATTATTTTAAAGAAACGCTAGTTATATTTAAATTCTTCAGATTATGTTAACAAGGTGATACAATTTATTAAGTTTCAGAATTTTATAATATTTACATATATTAAGTAGGCACCAAACTAGACCACCTACCAATAATGGTTGAACCCGACAAGTTGTCAGGAAAGGAAAGTGCACTCTCTTTAGACCCAAGCACCCTTTCCTGAAATATCACCGCTCAACACAGCTACCAAATGCGCCATTCTCCCTGCGCAAGCAATCGCCTGCCCAAAAAGTCTCGCATGCGAATTCTCAAAAAAAAAAAAAAAAACGTTTCATTTCAAGATTAAATTAATTACATCCTTCCAACCTCCTTACTTCACAGTTTTCTTACGGCTTCCGCGAGCCCCACCAGTCTAACCTTGGTTACCCGGCGCCACTCATGGGTCAATCCCTCGGTTTCCCTTTAGGAACCGACCAACCCGTCAGTGATCGGACCGCCGCCTTGCAAGCCACCGTCAAACAACTCCAACACGACAGTTCCCTTTTACAACTCCAATGATCTTAAATCTTTCTTTTCAACTATATATTTCTCCCCAAGTATTTTTTACATAGTTAGACCCCTGCACAATCAAAAAAAAAAAAAAATGATAATTTAAACCCAACCAATCAAATCTAAGCCAAACTTTTTAAAGCAAAATACTATAGCCCGAATAAGCTCAGTGACTCCGGACAACTCCCAGTGAATTAAAGTGAATAGTGATTCCCCAATGACAGCTACAAATATACCTTAGACACCCAGTTGACGATACCGGGAGAGCGGCAACAAAACACCCTGATGCCCAGCAGAACCGCAACACTATCCTCACCAACAGCGCTCCACCTTCAACCACAGCGCGGTGATCCGGACGTTTTGCGAGCCACCAACGCTGCTGCCCACACCGGACCAGAGCCCACCTGCTCCATCAGCTCAACCTCATCAAGTCCTCCTCTCGGTCATCACAGCAACCTCAACATTTTGATTCAGTTCACCTCACATCTCCACCTCAAGTTCTCCGATGAAGTGTTCATAGTAAAAAAAGACTCTAATCCATTCAACAACTAAATAGCAAAAAAAAAAAAAAAAAAATACAAAATTTTTGTGCGTGCAGATGTCCGTCCCTTTTACACCAATTAACTCAATCTTTTTCACTCAGTTTTCAATTTTGTTCTCAATTAAAGTCAGGTACGTTAGGCCAAATTCAACTGTCGTTCCCCTACAACCCATCCTCCTTTTGCAGGGGGGGGTGGATCCCGATCCCTGCCGTGGTTGGTCAAAATAAACAATAGCAATCTTCCCCAAAAAAAGAAACGCGGCGACCGAGGTTCCAAGACGAAGTCGGACTGGTGCTGGCTTTTGAGCTTTCCTCGTCTGCTCGCGGCTTCCCCTGAATCAAAACCGGGAACATGATATCTCGGGACCACGAGCATGACAGAGGGAGCAAAACCGAGCGAATTTCTCAAACTCCTACATCAAACCCACACCTTCACCCACCTTCCAACAAACTTTTTTCGTTTTCACTTTGGCCTTAGGGGGGGTGGTTGTGACGCTAAGCGTCACGCTATTTTATATAGTGTAGGCGTCCTTCATAACCGCTCCAAACGCCATCAGCGGTGTCGAGCCAGCTGATCTTTTGAACCTTTAACGGCGGATTCTCGGTGGTCTCTCGCCCCCTTTCGTCGAAGCAGCTTTGAAGTGTCGGCAGGCCACCCGCTCCTTGCGAGCAACGATTTCCGTCAAAAGCTTAAGTACCTTAATTTATAAGTCCTTAGTATCAGGAATGGCAGGCTAGACTACAATTAGAAGGGGCAATCCCTTAGGGAAGCCCCAAACAACAGGAATATGTAGGACTTACAAAACGGTCGGGACCTCGTGTCTCGACCGCATTTGGTTTAACAAGTTAGATTTAGGTTTTTTACTCTATTCAGAAGACAATTAATTAATTAACTATCATTGCTTAGATTCAGGAACTTAGTTATTCATATATTATCCAATACAGTTATCAGTTTATCAGGTTTAGACACTTGTAACAATTTCACTTTTAGGTCTGGAAGGATATTTATTAGTTATTAATAGTTTAACCCATCATCAGAGCTGGCTGGTATAGCATTCTGGTCTGGTAAAGATCCATAGGTCTCTGGACACCCAGTCACGTTTTCCAACCCCCAATTAGTTTTCAGTACTTATTAGCACCACATGGCTTGGCCAGACCTTGGCCTGCCTAATTGGTTGGCTAGTCCTAAATTAGCCCAACCAGTAGCAGAGTCAGCACGCCCAGATTCCAGTTTATAGTTACCATAC
Source organism: Allygus modestus (assembly GCA_963675035.1). Classification (NCBI taxonomy): domain Eukaryota; kingdom Metazoa; phylum Arthropoda; class Insecta; order Hemiptera; family Cicadellidae; genus Allygus; species Allygus modestus. Next base: position 58,153,903 of record OY776114.1, read on the forward strand.
AGTTGTATTACCCAATTATTACCCCAGATTAGTTCGCCCCTCTTTCCCCCGTATAGTTATGTCAATTCCAATTAGCAGCCCAATTAGCCACCCCTGTAGCCATACAATAACCAGTCAATACTTCCCGGGCAACTTACCCAGGTTTAGCTACTATATGTTCCATTCCTAACCCCTGCTACATATGGTAGCACCAACAAGTATATATCTTTTACTCTCCCCCTGCTACATCTATAATTCAAAATCTTCTTTAATTCAAATTTTTCTCCTGGTCCCTAGCATTTCATATACAATCAATGCTGAAAAATCGTGATTAATTCTAATTATATTTTGGATAGTTCGAAGTTTCTATGAGAAAAAAGCTGATCGAAAGTCAAACGATCGGGCCAGGAATTCCCGAAAAACGACGTTGTATCATTAGCATGCGGTCAAAATTCCTCACCGGCCCTTTGGCGCGGGCTGTATAGCTTCAAGGTCATCGTACCCACCCCTTCCCCCGCCCTACTCGACTGTTTGGCCTACGTGACTCAAGTCTGCGGCCGGCGCTACTTTTGAGCTCATTGCCCAACCCCTCCCACCCTTCTATTGTTTTGCATCGCTCCACTTCTCATAGCTCATAACAGTGTCATCCCTTACACCTGTCTGGTAGTGTGTGCTGTCACTGTGTGCTACAGTATTGTGAATGGTTTGTTTGGACTTGTGGTAGGGGTGTGCGAATAGTGATTTCTGACTCGAGCCGAGCTTTTTTTCTAAGTTCTCGAGCTTTGAGCTTTTTCGAGCCGAGCTTTTTTTAGAAATTTTCTCTAGGGGTGTGCAATATACCGGTAGTGATTTTATGACCCGAGCCGAATTTTGCTATACCGGTATATCATTTTATACTTTCAATATTGGTCATCTTTCATTCACTTCTTCTATATTCCCTAGCCCTAATTTGAATAGGCCTAAATAAAGTTCTACAGTGCAAAAATAACAAAATAAATACTGATGAGGAAGATTTATTGAGACCAGTTCTTGCTAGTAAAACAGTTTTCTTTTAATTTAAAGTAGAAACATAGGAAAAAAATAACATAAAGGAAGAGAACTACAAATTTTAAACTAGACTGATCCCGAATGTAATTATTACGGTTTTTATAACAGCCATAATAAACAGACTTTATGTCAAGATTAGACCAAACATTTAGACCCTATTCTAGGGAATTATCAAAAATACAGAAAGCATATCTATTCAACTGATGGTAAATAGTAAATTTAAGGTTATTCTTTTAATATAAGTTAGTTAAATCAGGACACTCAGCAGCTAATCATATTGTAAATATAATCACTGTAAACTATCATTATATCTTATTGTACTCAGAGAAATATATTATTTAATAATCGTAGGCCTGGCTTAGGTTGTATCTAACCTCCATCACCTAATAGACTTAACCTATTATACCTGCTTCTGAAACAGAAGGTTTCAGAAGCAGAAGTTCCTGGTGAAAGAGGATCGTCAATGCAGTCTTCTTCCATCACTGATTTAACAACTTGATAGCCTACAGTTGAAAAATGAAATGATTTAAACTGACGTTTATTCACAGATTCAAATAATCCCGCGGCGTTAACAATATATGATTTTAATCGCACAGCTGTAGCGAAATAAAACACTGCGCCAATTTGATTGTGTCTTACTCTTGGTTAGGCGAACACAGAGTATAATAAAGTATAACCTTGTAAATAATATGACCACCGGTATTATAACGTAAGTGAAGTAACCATTTAGAATTTTGATAAAATCCTTTGATCTTGTAAATCTCGCAATTAGTGATTTTGATTTGTAAAGTATTACAACAGTGATGCGACAATATTTGTTAAATTTAATAACTACAGTATAATTACAGTTGTATTTATATTCACTTTATTTCTTAAGAACTTTAGATTCTACATCAATTGACAATTTTTTAACAATACAATTATCGGAGAGTACTATTTCGGCTGCACACCAAAACGCCGTCATGATTTGTCGTTCATCACCTACAACCTTGTCCCTGGTCATTGGTCACGCTAAATATCATTATTACATTATAACAATCTTCTTTCAACGTCCTAAGACAGTTTTGCAATCAACAGTGTTGCCAGACGTGATTTCAGACGCCAGGAAATTATTATTGTGTAATGTACGAAATTGTAAGTTGAAGTAAAGGACTGTATCGCTGCAACAGATAGAAAATGTGTTTTCATGGATTTTAGTTTTTTGCTGGGGTACTTTTTCTGGGCCAGTAGGGTTGTTGTATTAATTATTATTAACCGTGAAATATTCTATTAATTATTATTAACCGTGAAATATTCTATTAATTATTATTAACCGTGAAATATTGCACAATTGCACAACTCAACTGGGCAACAGCAACATTGTACTGCAAACAGATTGTGTAGATGTCCAATTAATATGATTTTTGAGCGTAGAGAAAGTAGATCCATTGCATTGCTTGATCAGATCGACAGTTTAAAACATTTGTACTTTTATATTTCGTTATTTTTTTAAAACGAAGGACCGAAAGCACAGCACTGCTGGATTATATCTGTTATGGAGCTCTACTGATGCAAATTACGAGAATTCTAACATTGATTATTGAAAGTTTTTGCTTCAAATTTACTTTTGTAAACGACTCTTTTCACTAGTAGGCGATTGAAATATTTGGCTCGAACTTCGAGCTTTTTTGCAAATCTCGAGCCAAGCCAAATACTGTAATATTCGGTTTGAAAAAACTCGAAGCTCGAATACTCGCACACCCCTAACTTGTGGTCTAATTTCGGTTTTGCCTGCGTTTTTAAGTGTATGCACAGAGCAAAGATGTCATCATCAAACCCTCGGGTTTCGTAAAACCTTTGACTTTAGCGGAGAAAATAGCAGCGATTAAAGATGTAGAAAAGGGAATCAAGAAAAAATCTGAAATTGCAAAGGCTTTCGGGTAGGTACAATTTCTCCGAGACTTACTAGATTGCTACTGTATTTAAATAAGTTAATTGTACATGCTAGTTTTATTTGATAATTTTAAACTTTTGAGGTTATTCATGAAACAGTTACTGTACTGTATTATGTCCATTAACTAGGGGTGGGCGAGTAGTGTTTTTTTAAATCGAGTTGAGTCGAGTCGAGCATTGAACCAAACTACTCGAGTGAGTTGAGTCGAGTCGAGCATTGAACCAAACTACTCGAGTATCTAGTCGAGTCGAGTAGTTCTTTAAAAAGTAAAAAAACTCATTTCATATTTGTATGGAAAACAATGCTTTTTACATATTAAACTTTAATTATAAACATAAAATGTTATTATTTATTTTATTTTAACCTTTATTTTACCATGAATGAACAATGATTTTAATTAAAAATAATAAATATATACTGTTTTCAACAACAATAACAAACAAAATACAAGTATTACAAATATGTCCATACAAAGATTTTGGGTTAGTTTATCAAATCCAGAACATTTAAACAAGAAAGTGATTTTTTGCCCCCGACCCAAACATTCCCTGTACCCCTTCTCTTACTTACGTTCTCACAGGTATCCAAAAATAACCCACCTATTGTCTCCTTTCATATGAGCTAAAAATATATTTTAAGCTTATTTTTCTTTATTTCAGTCACTTATTTTGTTAAACATTTGTTAGCAGCGTAAACGGCGGGCGTATATACAATTCGGTGTAAACTTCGGGAGTAGTCAACTACTTGACTCGATAGTTTAGAGTATTTTTACTACTCGACTCGGCCTTCGAGTAGTCTTTAGTACACGAACAAATATTCAAAACTCGAGTACTCGCCCACCCCTACCGTTAACATGCTTTGTTGAATGTATACCATTATGTCAAGGTACTACGTAATACTGTATAAGCAGTCCAGTTGTTAAAAACCTATATAAAATTATTTCTAATAAAGGTATTTTGGTTAAAACTTAAGTTTTCACCAAAATTTTCTTATCCTTTTTAAAGAACTTTGTTAATTCAAATTTTTTGATAATTCAAATTTGTTTACTGGGCCCTTGAGGTTCGAATTATCCACGTTATACTGTACTACATGAGTATTCCTTTGACAGTTCACTGATTGATTATAAACTAGGGTCGGTTGCATTTTTTATCGGTTCGGTTTTTTACAAAAAACGGTTGTCGGTTTCGGTTATTTTTCAAAGACTTACCTAATAACTTACCTAAAAGTCTCGTCCATACTTTAAATTTAAGTTTCTGCCTAGATTCTGAAATTCTGCCTACAAAAAACGTCAATTGATTATATACCGATACCTATAAATCCCTATTTCATATTTTGTTTCACTGGTTTACATAAATACTGCTGCAGAGACACTATGCAGGAGAGTTGGTTAGGTACTTTGGTATTATACGGATGCCACTATTTTTGGAGGTTAAATTTTTACCGGATACAAAGGATAACTACATAATTCGAAAAAACATACTTTTATTGACTTACTGTACAATTTTTACATCATTCTGATGAGCGGTCTTTGTGTTGTGCCTCCGAAAAGGCAGCGATGTCCGCTAGAATCGTGTTGAATGCGTCGCCGCCGCTAGCAGCCACACCCGATCGCCACATGTACTCCGCCAAATATACAGTGCGCTGCGGCAGTTATGTTAGGATGGGTTATCATAAAAATCGTACGGTTTCCTCTTCATTTCGAGGTAAATCCCACACCAAAAGAACGTCACTCATTATGAAAAGAAATGTAACGTAGTGCACGGCAATAAATCACTCATGACACTGACCCAGATACAGGCGGTGACAGGTGATGCGCGCGCTCCGGTCAACGACCTGACCTTGGCCTATTTGGAGGGGGTTTGGCAGCCGGAAGTATGACTCATCAGGTATCATTCGATTTGTAACGAAACAAGGAAAGTCCTACAATCATTTTTATGATAACCCATCCTAACATAACTGCCGCAGCACGCTGTATAAGGGTGGCATCCGTATAATACCAAAGTACCGTTGGTTAAAAAGTCACAAGTAATCAATCAAAGACAAATCAAATAAATTTAAATTAAATATTATGGGCCATTACAAAATTAATTAATCACCTAGGCTTAAAACCTTGTTTAGCCAAATAATAACAAATTAGCCTAGGGCAATAACTTAGTTTAAATAATCTTTAACTTAACCTTTGTTAAGTTGTTAAGGTTTAAATAAAGCCTACTGTATGCCTAACCTTAAAAACAAAATAAGTTGACCTGTTTTTGCTGATATTTTAGTTCTGCAGACTTTGGAAACCCAGAATCTAATTGTAAATACAGTTTATAGATTCCACATTAGTTTATAAAACCCAAATCAGAACATTTTAAACAAGGAAGTGATCACAAATAATACTCCTCCGTCTGACGGACCAGCATTTTGTTGTGAACAGGCTCCAGAGGTAGGTTTTTACTCTCTTTCAGACGCCTTCCATTAGCACCTTTCATGAATAGAGAGCAATAAATCACTTATCTGTACTTGTGATTCAATGCCTCTGAGAGTTTATGAATGAATCCTGTTGAAGCAGAAGAATACTAAATTCCTAATTGGCTCTATCCTGTTTTAAGTAACTATATAATTTTAACCCTTTGAGTGCCAGAGTTTTCCGGTCGTCATATCCCTAGAGCGCCAGAGTTTTTAACAGAGTATATCCAAAAAGTGCCAGGCACAAAATCAACATTTTGCAAGGGTTTGCAAAAAAATTAATAACTTTTTTATTTGGTAAGATATTACTATGAAACTTTTTTTGTTTTATAAGTTTAAAGTTTAGCTATAATATTATGCACATATATAATATTTCAAAAATAAAAAATAAAAAGTTTGAATACATATATGCATGTGGGAAATTTATTTTAATTTTTTTCATTTGTTTCAGGTAAATAAACATTGTTCAAATATAAGATTTTCACCAAATAACTACTAGATTTATAGAGGACATGTTTCCCAAAATATTTCCTGAAAGTTTCATCAAATTTGGGCTGTAGGCGGACGAGTTATTTCCATAAATGTAAAAAAATATAAAAACGGTAAATTAGTACACAAGACAGTAGCCTAACTTTATACAAGGGTTTAAGTTTTATTACAATATTATTTCATAAAGCAAACTAACTAGGCCTCGTATATTTATTGAGTATATGTTTACCTGAACATATCCTGGAAATGTCCTGGAAGAAATAATAAAAAGTAATGACGTAAGAAAAATTTTCTATAACAACGATACACAAAATCAACATTTTGCAAGGGTTTTGTACATAAAATCAATAACTTTTTTATTTGGTAAGATATTATTATGAAACTTTTTTTGTTTTGTAAGTTTAAAGTTTAGCTATAATATTATGCACATATATAATATCTAAAAAATAAAAAATAAAAAATTTGAATAGGTACATATTATACATGCGGGAAATTTTTTATATATTTTTCAGATAAATAAACATTGTTCAAATATAAGATTTTCACCAAATAACTACTAGATTTATAGAGCTAGAAAATATCCTGGAAATCACCTGAAAGAAACAATAAACAGTAATGACGTAAGAAAAATTTTCTATAACAACGATATATCGTTGCAATGTATTTTTCGGTAAGACCACCGACGACGATATATCGTTGTGAAGTATTTTTCGGATGTTCCGTGCACAACGATATATCGTTGCGTGGCACTCAAAGGGTTAAATCATATGAAGTCATTTTAAAATTATTTAGTAGCTATTTTATAGTTAATTTTTAACATAATTTACAACCTTGTCAATTGCAATTTAATATTGATTTCACCAGTATCCTAAAATAATAAAAAATAAAAAAATCAGTTTAATTTAAATTTATAATGGGAAAAGAGCACAATTATAAGACAATATACATTTCCATATTCAGAGAGAAAGATGTTTAACAGTGACTGATAATTGCTCGGGACCTGTCAAGGTCAAATTTGTCACAACCAAACTCTCCCCACCCCCTCACCTTGCTTCCTATCTGTTATCTCCATTCACGTACATCCATAAATAGAAGTTCTGATAAACAGTGATTGTATTATCAATAATAATAATCTCTTCGAAAGTCACAAAACTTTGACATTTTATTTTATTTGTGGTAACCAGACGAAAAAAATGAGCCGTCATTTGCCTTTGTACGACAATTAGTTCGGTTTTAGCATTCTGAACTAGAAACTCCTTATCTCTTGAATAAATTACCAGGACCCTCGACCCGGAAGTTGAACAATAGACCAGCAATTAAGAATGGGACAAAAAATATAGAGAAGTCAAATTAAAATTTCAGTTTACCGATGCCATGTTACTATAACATTAGGTATGACATCAAAAGTTACATTTTTAGATAGCCTATTTAATAAGCTTATGGAAATGTACAACTTTATACTTATTTGTCATAATTAATATTTTGTATTAATGTTTTAATAAGTGTGCAAAATGGCCAAAAATTGCTGGACATTAAGGAATTTTCTAATGGGCACTCGGAGGGATATACGATGGCGTGATAAGAACTCTAAAGAAGGTACTTTTGTGATGGAGTGAGCTGAACTCTAAAGGAGGTATTTACAATGGAGTTTTAGAAATCAGAACTTTAAAGAAGGTACTTACAACATAGTGAAAGGAACTCTAAAGAAGGTACTTACGATGGAGTGATCGGAACTCTGACTCGAGCTTCGGGATTCTTCTCGTTGCCAAGCCATGAGCCGTTAGGATAGTCCGATTCGGAGTTGAGTGTGATCACTTGAATGGTCGAGTCCCCTTCGGTATTCGAGAAGTTGGAAGGGGGCTTGTAGTTTGGCAACAACACTACAGGTGCATCTGCTGTCCTGTACACATAATCAAGATATTATGTTGTAGCATATATGAATTGAGGTTTGATAATTATTTGTATACAAATCAATTAAACTATTACGATAGACAACAATGATTAACACATATAGGCCTATGTAAGTATAATTATGAAAGGTAGTTAAAAGGTGAAGATCATTGGTGAAGAGCAGGAGATTGAGATGCCTGGGACACGTGTAAAGAAGAGAGGCGGTCCAGATGCTAAAAAGAGTGTGGATGGGGGAGTAGAATACGACCGCTGGAAAGGCCACGACTCATATGGAGTGATCAAGTGAAGCAGGATCTGAGGAGGCTAGGAGCAAGTCTGGAGCTGGCAGAAGACAGGCAGATGTGGATATAAATGGTTGACGAGGCTAAAAATCACTTGGGATTCATGTGGCTATGGGAGTACCTAAGTAAGTAAATTAAAATGTAGCGAAACACACTTTTTCATATTGATCAATTAATGCCATTTAACCTATTAGGATAAAATATAGTTTTTATCAAACGATAATGCACTTTTAATTTCTTACCAGAAGTTTATTAAGAGTAATTAAAAGTGGTACCTATTGTTTCCAATGAAAATAACTGCAAAATAAAACAATGAATCATAAGAATGAACATGGTAAGATACATTCGCAGTAACCAAACTAACTATGAGTGGGTTTCAAAAGAAGAGGTGGTTTCTGTCTGTCTGTCTGTCTGATGTTCCGGGTGAACGCAAAAACTACTGAACCGACTGGGCTGAAACTTTACACAAAGGTAGATCTTGAACTCATGCAACACATAGGCCTACTCACTTCCTTAAAATCCCCTCGGGCTACGCCCCATGAATGTCCTAAGTTTCAATGTTTACATTTCAGAAGAAAGTAAACATTCAGAAACTGTAATGCGAACAGCTGTGGATACTTCCATTTGACAGCTTAAAGAGCAGAAGCAAGAGCAGCTGTTTAAAGCTAACTAAAATGCAAATTGCATTGACTAAAGAACGGGTAAAGAAAACGCCTGTGCGAAGAACGGGTACATCAGCTAGTAATACATAAATCAACAATTTCAAAGGATAAACCGTTGAGGAGAGCTTTCAATGGAGAGGCAGATAGAAACACAAAATGTCTTGTAACTAAATCCCCCTCTTAATGAATGAGGGGAAATATCACTCCAAGACTGTGGAGATGAAGAATATTTCAATAAGACAGAGTTACCACAACAGTGGATTTTTTTATAAAAAAAAAATGACTCCCTTAATAGAAGCATGCTCTGTTTTACAGGTTGTTTATTAAGTCTCTTTACATTTAAAATTGAGATAAACCATGCTAATTTTTCAAGGAAAATATAAATAAGATAAACAGCCATTGCCACAGTTCGTTTGACAGAAATGACACATTCACTGGTGCAAGAAGATTCGCCTCATAAATGTAATAGACAAGCGCCTACCGCCTACCAGGCCACCAATAAAAGATGCGGTATAGAAGTTTAAGAGGACAGGAAGTGTTGGTGCTAAAGTTATCCTCGGATCATTTGACAGAGCAGGTATTTTGAACGTTTATCTTGTTTAATCAGTTATCCAGAGGCAATCTCATAGCAAAATTGTTAATTTTAAAAAACAATCCATTATGAATACGCTATTTCACAAAAAAATACTGTTTTAAAATCGTATTATTCATGATATGTGTTAAGGCTAGTTTCCACTATGCCTTTTTTCTTGCATCTTGCACCTTGCGCCTGGGCGCAGGGTAGACACACGGTGATGTATGCAACGCCGCATGCCCCATAAGTAGTTGCACGAGCAGCCGCAAGTAGGCGCATGTGCTCCCCGAGACCGACGAGGAGCATTTTACAACACTTGTGACTCACTAGTAGTTGATTGTAGATCTCTACGATTATAGTTTCGTCTTCGTTCACGTTTGATCTTTCTGATTACATATCAGTTACACATTAAGTAATGCTGTATCCATTTTTGTCCAAACATTAATTAACTTTCCTAGTTCGTGGCAAGTAACCCATGATGTCGCTTTGGGCATGGGTAGTGGAAACACATAAACAAAGCGCATGGGGTAGGCATTAAGACGCACAATGCAAGAGGTAAGAGGTGTGCAACGTTGCATGCAATATTTCAAATAATCAGAGGCATAGTGGAAAGAAACCTTTAAAACAATATCGCACAACAAAGTTTAATCTAATCCAAGGTTTAAGCTGCGGTCGCATTTGTCGCAAAATGCGACATGCACCACGAAAATGCGACAATATTTGGGCAGGCTGTCACTTTTTTGCTACAAAGAAAAGTATTTTATAATTTTATTGCAGAAAATCTGGTTTTAACCATACAAATTGTATTAAAAGTCCGCGATCACGATCCATAACCAAAAAAGATTAGAAGAAATGTTGGGATGTAGAGGCTTAACGTTGAGTTGGTTGTACTACGTCACTTTACCGATCGTTTCTGAGCGAGTGGTAGAGGGGACGAGCCTATATTACGTAAACAGTTGCTGTCGATTTCAACTGCGTACCGTGTAAACGGAATGGGCGAGTTACTGATATGACAGTTGTAGTGACAGACCCCCCTAGCAGACGTCATGCGCTGTGACTCGGTTTGGCGCACACTCCGTAGTAGCCGAGCGAATCGGCGAATGCGAGAATGTCGAGGGCTAGTTCGCCACCGAAGGGATGACTGCGCTTCCCTCACCATCGCAACGATTCTTGGTGGTTTTTGTGACCGAGTCAAAGGAGACGAGTACTTAGTCTCGACTCGCTGCAGAATGTGGACGGTTACATGAGCACGAGTCGCTCGAAATCGCACCAATCGGGCGAAAGTGTAGAGGTACCTTAGCGAAACAGACAACTCGAAATCGGTGATGCGCAAAATGCGATCACGATATGCTTTGAGGTTATGTTTCAGAGTGTGTAATGTTTGGGGTGTGTGAGTTTTAGTTGTTCTGGTGCCATATTAGGCCTATTCTACTAGAATGTTTAGTATATTTCCATTACAGACTTTAACGGTTAAAATGGATAATTTACCAAGAAATGTAGACACTGCTGAATTATATATTATTTATATGTTAACCTTAAAAACAAATACAAGTAAAAAACAACTTAAGACCAAAAAATAATATAATGACAAGCGGTAAAAATGCGAAAAGGAAAATATTTTTACTACAAGTCTTTAAGAGCTTGTAGCATTTTTGCTCAAAGAATTTTTTTCCCAGCTGAATCCCTGATCTAATCTCATATTAAACTGTTGGTACAATTTTCAATAGAAGGCCTGAATATTTGTTTATTAAATTATTACTCAGTTAAACAAATGTTGAGGGTGATCAATAAATTCATCAATACAAACCGCTGCCCACAATGCTTAAAACATAATTTAATTCTACTGGACTTATGGGTAACTAAACCAATCCAAAAATGCACTAAAATAGGCTATAAGAATTCAGGATAATAATTTGTTTTGGTAAATTACCAAAAAAATTAAAATCAGGATGAATAATGTAAATTATACAAACCCATCAACATTTTGATTTCTTCCTTCAACAAAAATGCTCTGAATAAACTGTTCAATTCCAGATATTCTCTCCAATACTTCCTCGCAGCAATGGACCTGTTTCTTTTCACTTGGCAAGTGTTCAGATAAGACTTCCTTAATGGTAGTTACAAAGCCATCAATTTTGGACTCCAATTGCTTGACTTTATCATTGAATGAGTTGTGTATGACAATAATTTGTTGGACGATGTGATTGAATACTTGTTCTTGTGAAGAGAACTCCGTTTTCACTCTTTTTGCTGGAGGATTTGTGGTCATGGTTCACAAAAGTAATGGTGGCCTATCTGAAAAATAAATAGACCTAAATAAATCGGTATAGTTTTAGCCAGAATGTAATTAATACACTCCTTGCAGGTGACCTGCGATATCGGGCTCGACATTGAAACATATGAGATTTTCATGTTTAAGTTAATCACCTCAACTCAAGTGCTTCTGGACTTTCACGATATATAAGCACATTTGTAAAACCGCTGTTTTCTGATTAGCGAGCATAATGTCTTTTACTTATATGATCCTGTACTTTACACAACAAACTGCTGAATAATGTTTTAGAAAACACTTATTTGGACTTTTACAAGTGTTCTGCATGTGTATATATTTAACTTACTTAAGTGAAACAAATATTTTTGCAGTGATCTAATTAAAGCAATCTTGTAAAAACAACATAAAAGTCCTTATTTAATAACAAGAGGTGACAACTTCAAAACTTTTAAGAAACAGAAGTTGGTAATTAATTGAATGGCTTCCGCCAGTAACATTGTTAGCGACAAAATATAAACTTTTCAGAAAATGAAAAAACAAATAACTTGAAAAACGAGTTCGCACGCAGCACGCTGACACGAAGGAAGTGAATTTCTACATAAAAACTTTTAAAACTCAAAATTAGGGTAAAATTGTACTTGAATTCCAATTTTTATTGAAATCTGAAAACATTGATTTTTTGGCTGCTCTGATGCTCCTGGTTTCAATTACCTGCAAAGCTGGGAATACAATTTTGCGCATTATAATGTTAGGAGAAGGTCCAGTCAGGCTTGAAAGTAGGCGTGAGGTTGCTAGGGATAATAAAAGTACTCTAACAAAGGATTAGCAGGCTTTTCTAGTGTAAAACCCTCATAAGACACCGTAGGTACTGTGTTTAGTCAAAACACATTTTCTTTAATAACTCAGTAAATACTTAAGCTAGAATGACGCGAGAGGGCTTAAAACTTTTGTCCCACTAATTCCCATCTTTTTACATGCATTAATTTTACATTTGGGACTTTTCTAACACATTTCTAACATTTCTAACTTTTCTAACTTTCCCAAAAACTCAAAATTTGAAAGATTAATCCCCAAAAAAGGGGTTTGAAGTTTTATGATTGTTTTACCCAACGAACTTGTCCAACTGATTACAGAAAGGAACGTCCCTACCAAATTTGAAGTTAATCAGGAAAAAAATGTGACCGCTAGAGTGCAAACACACACACACACACACACACACATATATATATATATATATAAAATTTTGAACGACCCCAAAACGTGTTCAGGGGGTCTCGTTAGGAACTTCTATGGTGGTCCCAGGCTTAAGTTTCACCGTGCGGGTCATGCTAATAGTTCACTTTCCAAAGGAAATTCACTAATAACAATAGAATATGTGTTTTTTTTGTCACATATGTATTAAATAGTACAAGTCTTCATTAAAATAAATATCACAATAATATCTCACGTAGTAATTAAGTTATGACCAAATACGTGATTTCAGAATTACAAAAACGTTGTCAACGACGATCGTTTACAACGTTTCTGTGACTTATTAGGTGAAAAGGCGGTTGCAACGTTATTTTGTAACAAAAGATAAAAGCTGCTTTGTGTAGAAAAGTTTATTATTATACTAAGAAATACATATTGTACATGTCCTAAAATGAAAAAGTCAAATATTTGCCTTAAAGTTACTATATAAAACCTGTTATAATCAATAAATACCCCCGTCGCAGCAAACCTGCATACTCAGCGAATTTCCAATGAATATATAACATAACACATTAAGCCACTTAACAGAATTCATAAGAAATATAATCACAAACAAGCGATATTTAAAATATTAATTATTCTCCATAAGAACAACATTGGGGATGAGTACGCAGGTTTGCTGCAACAAGGAATACAAAATAATGGGTTTTTATGCAAATATCAATAGAACTCATCTAAATGAAGTCACATACCAAGTTTCATCCATATACATTCATAAATAAGCGATATATAATATTTTAAATATTTTCCATAAGAATAACATGGGGACCGAGTACCTAGGTTTGCTGAAACGGGAATCATAGGCGAAAAATTGTTTTTTTGAGCAAACAATAATAAACTACAACCAGATGAAGTCATATACCAAATTTTGTCAGTTTATGTTCATAAATAAGCGAGATATACAATTTTTCTTTTTCTCCATAAGAATAACAGGTACTTTGGTATTATACGGATGCCACTATTTTTGGAGGTTAATTTTTACCGGATACAAAGGATAACTACATAATTCGAAAAAGCGTACTTTTATTTACTTACTGTACAAATTTTACATCATTCTGATGAGCGGTCTTTGTGTTGTGCCTCCCAAAAGGCAGCGATGTCCGCTAGGATCGTGTTGGATGCGTCGCCGCCGCTAGCAGCCACACCCGATCGCCACATGTACTCCGCAAAATATACAGCGTGCTGCGGCAGTTATGTTAGGATGGGTTATCATAAAAATACGTACGGTTTCCTCTTCATTTCGAGGTAAATCCCACACCAAAAGAACGTCACTCATTATGAAAACAAATGTAACATAGTGCACGGCAATAAATCACTCATGACACTGACCCAGATACAGGCGGTGACAGGTGATGCGCGCGCTCCGGTCAACGACCTGACCTTGGCCTATTTGGAGGGGGTTTGGCGGCCGGAAGTATGACTCATCATGTATCATTCGATTTGTAACGAAACAAGGAAAGTCCTACAATCATTTTTATGATAACCCATCCTAACATAACTGCCGCAGCGCGCTGTATAAGGGTGGCATCCGTATAATACCAAAGTACCGAATAACATTAGACAACGTACTGTGTTTAGCACTTTCAATATCTCAGTAACCAATTGACGTAGAGCAATGATCAAAATACCAAATTGTTTGTTTTTTTAAGCTGATTTTAATGGTAAAAATTGCAATTTGATTAAAATAAAAATTACATGTGAAAACCCCAAAAAACCCATTTTTGGGGTACAAAACCCCCCAAAAACCCCCCTTTGGATGATGCGATTCGTCTGGTTTTCGAACTCGTTCAAATAAATGGTACTTTACACATTTGTACCAAATTTCATTAAGATCGGAGCTTTTTTACGAGAGTTATCGTGCTTACGGACACATATATATATATATATATATATATATATATATATATATACATATATAAAAATTTGAACGAATGGTGTTTTTGGCATCTGGGGACCTTGAAATGAAAAGTTATCATGGTCTCGGGCTTAAGTCTTACCATGAGACCTACGGTAATAGCTTCTTCCCTATAGGGGAAATTCGCAAAAGTTACGGTATATTTACCTTGAAACTAAATTTATTTGATTGCAAAAGTAAACTAAACAAGACTTAAAATTAACATAAAATTAAATTTTAAAAATATTCTTGTAAACAGCCTTTTGATTTTTAATCTTAAGACTGGTAAAACTGGTACTGTTTAATTTTATTAAGTTTGAAAACCAGTCAGATCGCTTTCTCCAAAGGGGTATTTTAGGGGTTTTTGTTCCTTAAAAATGGATTTTTTTTAGTTTTCTGCATATAATATTAAAAGAAACTAATTTTACTTTTCACCATTGGATTCGGCTTAAAAAAACGAACAGTTTGGTGTTTTGATCTATTCAAAGTGCTAAACACAGTACGTTGTCCAATGTTATTCTTATGGAGAACTAGCCGCTATGCCCGTGCTTCGCAACGGGGTGAAAATTCAGAGTAGAAAAATTATAAACAAAACAATGACAGTCTGTAGTTATATGCTCCTTATAACAGTTGTTTATTTAAATTAATTGAATTACAAAAACACACGTGACATAAACCAAATAAAACTCACCTCCATAAGAATAACATGGGATCTTGGAAGTCCCGTGGGGCAAGAGCCCTGAGGATATTTCTAAATGGCGATAGGCCTATAACACTCCTCGGTACATAGACTACGTTTGTGCAAAACTTCAGCAGAATTGGTCCAGTGGTTTTGGCATGATAGAACATAAATTTATATAAATTAGTTTGTAGCTTCACCTAGTTCAGATACATTACATTGATATTTGTATAAAAAGCCATAATTTGAGTTCCTTGTTGCAGCAAACCTACATACTCTGGGAGTACCAAGGTTTGACTTATCAAGGTGATCTTCCACGGACTTATTGAGGGTCACGGTAACACAATCAGAGTTATGGAAGAGTAGAATCTTTACATCATTTTGTGTTTGTACATAGTGAACAAAGTGTATCATAATTAATCATAGGCCTTACCATAATCGTTAAAATTAAAATGAAAATAATGTTGATGATTTTAAATGTTTAAAATAAGCCTGGCGGAAATGTTTTGAATAGCTTCTTTGGTGAACGTACCAGAGGACAAAAAATATCCTTCAGTGAATAGAGTTCAAAGGCCCTAATGACGTAGAGTAGGACAAATAAAGACTCACAGTTCGGCAATTTGGTGATGTTTTGGCCGTTTGACCACTTCCTGTCTAAACAGACGTTTAATTTCGGGTTGCAACATGAACGATGATAAATATTCAAATACAGTAACTGGGGTTTTGTACCCGGACCAATAATGTAAAATTTCATTTTATGGAGATCCTCCAGTCAAAACTTTGACTTAGGGTATAGAGGTATGGCGTCCTTACAGAGTTTCGAGTTGTACCGGTAGAAAGTTTTCCAGCTAAAACTTTCGAGTTACCTTATAGAGGTGCGACAGGATGCTAAGAAGACCACAAAACTTTGAGTTATTGAGGATCCCTCCCAACCCTTCGACTTGTAGAGCATAGTCAAATAGCATAGTATTAAGAAGGCAAGTTCAAGGGGAATATCAAAACTTCAACTTATCAAGAAATTTGATTTATTGAGGTTCGAGTTATTGAGACTCCACTGTATCATCCGTTCTCATTTTATTGTAGTTTATTACATATATTGAGAATTGCAAAGAGTATAGCCTAGGCCTACCATAATTAAGGACAGATATATTCTAGAGACTCACTTCAGATATTCAATTAGCCTATACTCTGGGCTGATTACAGGTCTAACCGGGAACAACAGGGCAGTGACATAACTGTTAAAAACTCTTAAAATACTGACAATACCCGGCCTATACGGCTAGAAAACAAATTTCTTTGGCAAGAGCATCCCGCCATTGGGGTGCATGGGTATGAGGGTGGGAAGAGTTTGCAGCGGTCCATCGTTTGAACACCGACCTAACTATACAGGGGAACAAATCCTGTATAAATTGTCAATCAAAATCAAAAACATTAAAAACTTCAACAAATTCAATATAAAACTCAACGAATATCTCATTAACAGCATTTATGAGAAGGAAGAATCCTACCATAGTTTTAAGTGTAGGCTATAGAATCAGTTAATTGAATATGAAGTTTTTCGCATGATACATCCCATGCTCACAAGGGTGAGTGAGACAGGAAGAGGAGGAGCACGTAAGCACATACAGCAGAGCCTGTTTTGTTAACTTTGTGACTTAAAAATACAGTATTTAAATTCAGTTATTTGAACCAAAGTTATAGTAACGGTTTAAACTGAAAAAAGGTTGACTTATTCATTTCAGCACAATTTTCCTCACCTGTTCAGGGAGATTTGGCGGGGACTGGCCTCCATCCTTTCCTACATGCACTACAAAATTTCACATATAACATCGGCAAGTAATAGGATACGTACATCATCGTTCATCAATCCTGTATTACTAGTAGATGACTAGTTTTGGGACTGCTGCCCCATTAAAATCTACATCTTATTGAGTCTGGATTTGTTATAAATTAAGTTAGGTCAAACATAATAATTGTTTCACTAAATTCCTGAGCAAGTTGCCGACATAATTAGGGTGTATTTTAAGGTGAATAAGTTTGTTGTTTGTTTGTGCCCATGTCCGTGAGTGTATGTGGCATGTGTATTTTTATAAATTTTGATGAATAAGTGTTCTTAAATTAAATGTATAAATCAGGCCTAGATTTGAAAATGAGACAGCAGTCCTGAAACTAGGCTTAGCATCTAAATGCTAGAGAGGGTACACACTTTCATAAGCGGAACGATATAAAGAACTGAACTGAATTGTTCAATACGGTATAACGTTTAGGTCAATATTTTTAACGATTGCAAAATATTTTACCGCTTGTATGTTATTACGTTGATTTTTTTTTTCAATTCAACTTAAAATTAAATTAACAAACATGACACGATAATCTTACTCTTAGCATTTCATGTGCAAGTACAGTATTAGTGGAATCAACGTTTTATCTGGAAAAATTTCAAGATGATATCTTACATCTCTCTGAGACCAAATATAACCGACTAGGCTAACCATTAAATAATCGAAATACTGTATTGAACAGTTTAATTTGGGTTTTTATAGCGTTATGTTTATGAAAGTGCACCCAGGAGTGATACAGGACTGATGACGGATAAGGTGTGTAACACATTGACTTACTTCGATTTTCAATCCAGGAGGCAAATTATGAATAAGTTAATGTATTTTATGATAATCCGGTTATAACATAAGCCTATCTATCGTTCTTTAAAATGATCTGATGACTAAAACCTAAGAGCCACAGATGCTATTAATCACGATGCTTAGGCCTGATAAAATATTGAAATATCATAGGTCTACTATCCAATTATTGATGCTTGTCATAGGCCTAGCGCACCCTTACTGACTATTAGCTTACTTAGCAAATGTTTTACAGTATTTACACCACTTCACTATGCAGTAGGCTAGTTTGTTACATAATGAGTAGTAAAATTAAAGTTTAAAAAATGATAACCATTAATAGTTGGAACTTGATTTACCGATTCAAAATATGGTAATCCCTCTCCAGATGTGCTGTTGTAACGCAAAACGCAAGAACGCACGATTTCTCGCGGTAGACGTAACAGTATTATTACAAGACCAATAACAACTTCAAGCCTGATAGCTAAACTGACTCCTATTAAGTATTACAAGCGGTAAAAAACTTACGAAGGAACAAATTCTAATTAAACTACCTAATCCTGATCAGATTAAAATAGAAATAGACAGTTCATTTGCCTAATTGAGACTAGCCTTTAATCATTAATTAATTAATTGATATTATTTATTGCCAGATGACTAGCTAGCAAGTATCAATTGCACAATTTTATTTTCATATCGAGAAACATGGAGTACAGACAGTACAGTAGAATAAGATTTTGTTACAAATAATTAACCTTATATGTAAAGAGGTTTTAAAAGTCGAATCATTTGAGCATAGTCTGGAACAAAAACTTTTGACAGCATACTGATTTACCCATTTTTATAAAAGCTCAGTGGATTTAACAATATCTGGTTATTTAGGGCAGATATTAGCGATCGGCTCAAATAAAATCTAAAATTTATTTATTTTACTTACTGACATTTAATAAACAACAAAATTTTTTATGACAACAGTAAAAAACATGATTTAAATTTGTACGTGAAAACCGATTTGATTGGTTGCTTGTTATATATTAATTTAACCGAAGACAACTTTGGTGGCAGGGCAGGATTTATAACAGTGTATTTAAGCATCTAGGCTAAACCTGTCGAGTGGACTCTAGTAGCCCAGGTCAGCGACTTTTTCGTGGCACGTACCTCTATTCAGGGCTGGATTTAGGATCTTCGGGCTCCTAGGTTCAACCTATGGTGCGGGCCGCATTGCCCCACCGTCCAATGGTCCAGATCATCGACCTTTTTATAAGTATATTTAGTTTAGGTTTTAGTATATTGTTTTTGTGTTGTGAAGGCCCTTAGGCGCATGACCGGATCTAGAAGCTGAGGGCCCCTAGGTTCAACCGGTGGTGAAGGCCCTTGTTGCCGTCCAGATCCAAGTTTGTGACTTTTTTGCTTGTATCAGGCTTTTGTATGTGATACTGTATGGTGCGGGCCCCTGGGCACGCGCCTATGTAGCGTAGCCTATGGGCAGAACAATTTGGCCGGGTCCACTGTCTTAACCATCTCTATACTCACTGCTATACCCAGCTTGAAATGCTTGACAACTCGCGAACGTAATGTATAACCGATGTTTATGCACTGTCGTAGTTTAACCATAGACTAACTACAGTAGTTAGTCTATGGTTTAACTCATTATTACGTGGGTACGAAATGTCCATAATGACATGGCCACACTGGTCCAGTGACTCTGTCATTCTTCGCAGACGATGCGTTCCTGCATTGCAGGGTCTCGTCCCAGGACTATCTTATAACTGGTCTATACCAGTTTTTAGGCTGACATATGTATATATGTGTGTGTCTGTGAGCACGATAACTCTCGTAAAAATGATCCGTTTTGATGAAATTTGGTATAAACGAGTAAAGCAACATTTATGACTTTATAATATATATATGTGTGTGTGTGTGTGTGTGTCCGTGAGCACGATAACTCTCGTAAATATGATCCGATTTTGATGAAATTTGGGATAAACGTGTAAAGCAACATTTGTGACTTTAAGTTCGAGTTCAAAAACCAGCCCGATCGCTCCATCCGAATTTCGAAGGGGTATTTTGGGGGGCTTTGTACCCCAGAAATGGGATTTTTTAATTTTGTACATATAATTTTTGAAATAGTCAAATATTAGTTTTTACGATATTGGATTCAGCTTAAAAAACACACAGTTTGGTATTTTTATCATTCCTCTACGTCAATTGGTTACCGAGATATTGAAAGTGCTAAACACGTACAGTACGTTGTCTAATGTTATTCTTATGGAGGAAAAGAACAATTTTATGTCTTGCTTATTTATGAACGTATACTGACGGAACTTGGTATACGGCTTCATCTGGTTGTGGTCTATTGATAATTGCTCAAAAAAACAATTTTTTGCCAAAGGCTCCTGTAGCAGCAAACCTGCGTACTCAGCCCCCAAGTTATTCTTATGGAGAATAATTAAATGCTATGTCTCCCGGAATAATTATACATATGTGTCCGTTACCGCGATAACTTTTGAAAGAACCGCCCGATTTTGATGAAATTTGGCACAAATGTGGAGAGTAACATTTATGACTAAGTTTGAAAACCAGATCGATCGTACTATGGGAAGAGGGTTTTGTGGGGGTTTAAAATTTTCCTAAAATCAGTTTTTTTACTTTTTACCCTAACATTTTAAAACACTAGATTTTGGTTATAACCATTTTATAGAGCTTAAAAAACAAACAGTTTAGTATCTTGAATCATTAAGCTAGGTTTAGTGGTTGTGGAGAAAAGTCAAAAAATGTGTCCATAAAATTTCCCATGTTAATCTTATGGGAGTACGGTTTTTAAATTTTCCTGAGATAATTTCATTTAAAACTCCACATTTATTTCTACCAATCAGTTTAGCTCTACAAAACAATCATTTTGACGGTTTAATTGTTGTTTTACGTCCAACCGTTGCAGTGATATTCAAAGTGCTAAACACAGTACGTTGTCCAATATGTTATCCTTATGGAGAATGAATAAAATGTTATATTTCAATTATTTATTTATGTATATTGATGAAACTTGGTATGTGGCTTAAACTAGTTGTGGTATATTGATATTAGCACAAAAAAAAGGTTTTTGTTGATTTTTCCCGGTAGCAGCATACCTGCACACTCGGCCCCCATGTTATTCATATGGAGAATAGTAAAGTTTTATATTTCCCTTAGTTATGAACCTAAATTAATAAAACTTGGTATGTAGCTTCACCTGGTTGAATTATATTAATAATTGCAAAAAAACACATTTCTTATCTTCCTTGTTGCAGCAAATCTGTGTACTCAATTATAATGTTATTCTTATGGAGAATAAATGAAATGCTATATATCACTTATTAATGAATGTATTTTTGTGAAACTTGGTAAGTGGCTTTAGGTAGTAGTGATACCCATAAATATTGGAAATTCGCTGAGTACGCAGGTTTGCTGTGACAGGGGTATTTTTTATTATGGGGTTAAAAACCCCTTAGAATATTAGAGTTAATATTAAGGCTAAATCTAAAGTTTCCATAATAAACTGAAACAACCGCCTCTGAGAACATTTTACATAGATATACATAATTCAAAATGCATAGTTCTCGTGGAAACATCTATCTCTCAGATCGGTATATAGTATTAGAAAATACTTTTAGTCAGACAGATTAATGAAAACATGTGGACACAAA
Organism: Allygus modestus; assembly: GCA_963675035.1. NCBI lineage: Eukaryota > Metazoa > Arthropoda > Insecta > Hemiptera > Cicadellidae > Allygus > Allygus modestus. The sequence goes on from OY776114.1 coordinate 58,175,627, forward strand.
CAACATTTTTACTAACTAAAACTCATATGGACAATCTATTAAAACTATTTTCATTAAAATATATATTCAGAGTGCTCCAAAACTGAAGGTCACGGGTTCTAATTTGAAAAATTTATTTTGTGAACGTAGGTCAGATTATACATCATTTTAAGGGTCTTGTTAAAATAAATAGTTTAGTGAAAACAGAATTCATTACTTTTATTTGTTTCAAAGTGGCGGTAATTTTTATGTAATATATTTACATTTACAGAATACTCTGTATTTTCTAATCCACTGCTCATGTGTTTTCATCAGTCTGTATTCAAAAATAGCTCATAACCATACTTTAGAACATGGTTGTAGAACATCGGCTTCGCCTCACACGTAAAATGCTATCTTGCCCCGAAATAGGCCACTTTTGTAACTAGTAGTGAAATATACTATTTTTCCGATTAAAATTTCTTACTCTTGATTAACTCAGCTTTACTCTGGTATGCTATATGACATGGTTTTTAAAAAGCTTTTTCAATTAAATACATATACAACAATTTGACTTTTTTGAATTGTAGGCATATTTAAGCATTTACAAAAATTATTGAAATATTGATTTTTTGTTTAAATCATATCATGTGGCATATCAGAGTGAAGCTGAGTTTATCGTGAGTAAGAAATTTGAATCGAAAAAATACATTAGAAGTGGTTTAGAAAATACAGAGTATTCTGTAAATGTAATTTTAGTACACAACAATGGCTGCCATTTTGACACGGATTCTTTGACGTAAAGTAATTCTGTTTTCACCAAAATATTTCTTTTGACAAGACCTTTAAAATTATGTATAGTCAATAGTCAATAGTCAAACATGCTTTATTCAATGAGTACTTGCACATGCATTGTACAATTGTACAGAATGGAGTCAATCATATACATACATATATTTTAGCAAAACATAATTTACAAATCTAACTTAACTCCCTTATCAAATCAAATAACTATTATTGACACACAAAACATTCGTCCAATGAATAGAGTGGTTTAGTTAACATGTATTCATTTAGTTTCTTTTTAAATTTAACATAAAAACATTTAACATTGAAATTTTTGCTATTTCAGCAGGCAGAAAGTTAAAATATTTTGTACCAGAAAAACTAGGCTTTTTCCAAATATTTTCTGTTTATGCTTGCAATAAGAAATCTCATTCCTATGTCTAGTATCAATCTTATAGTAATCACCCAGACTACCCAGACTACTAACATTACTTTTTATCTATAAAATTAGCTCAAAAATGTATAAACTAAATACTGTCAGTATACCTAACTCTGGGAAAAGGTGTTTGGTTGAATCTGACCATCCCATCTTTAGTATAATTCTTATTGCCTGTTTTTGGATCGTCAAAATCCTGCAAAAATTTTTGTTTGAGGTACTGCCATACAAAATGATTCCAAAGGAGATGTGTGGTTGAATTAGGGAAAAATTAACTGATTTTAAAGTTTTTAAATCGCAAATTGATGATAATTTTTTAAGGGCAAACAAATCAGATGCCAGCTTATTACATATATGGTCCACATGGGAGTCCCAATTAAGATGATTATCTACTATTAGACCTACAAATTTTGATTCACCTTGTTTATTGAGAACATAATCATTAATTACTGTATTAGTATCTGGGGTAGTACTGTTATTTTGTCTTAACGAAAATTCAACATATTTGGTTTTGTTAGTGTTGAGCAAAAGATTTTTTTCTGCCAAAAACTGTTGGACTACTGTTAGTTCACAAAAACTATATACTTCAATTTGATTATAATTTTGTACAGACACTTGTAAATTGATATCATCTGCATATAAAGTTGTTTTGTCGAATTGAGCTAATTTTGGTAAACCTTTAATATAACACAGAAACAACAGCGGTCCTCATATAGAACCCTGGGGAATTCTAAACTTTACAGAACCTACTTGCGAACGCATCGGCATTAACTGATTGTAGTCATTCAAAAAAATCTATCTCTACAAAGATCTTTCTATTAATTATATAGGACTTAAACATGAGAGTGTTATGTTTTTTATTCCCAACTTGAAATGGGTTTCGAGTAATTCAGTGTGGCAGATACTATCAAAGGCTTTGGTTAGGTCCATGAACACCCCTATTATTTTTTCCCCTTTATCTAGAGATTCAATAATTGATTTAATAAACTTAATGCCTGCACTAATTACAGACCTACCAGGCCTAAAGCCATGCTGGTCATTATCTAAGAGTCCATTATTTTCCAAAAAGAATATTAACTGGTTAGCCATTATATACGTTTTGACAAATTTTTAAGAAAGAAGAAATTAACGAAATGGGTCGGTAATTTTCTACTTTATGAGGATTATTAGTCTTAAAAAGTGGCCTAATTGTAGACAATTTTAGTCGTTCTGGAAAAATTCCGGAAATTAAAGAAGAATTTATTACACGGGTCAATGCTTTAAGTAGATGTTTATTAAGCTTAATTATAGGCATTGGAATATCATCATATCCAGCAAAAATGTATTTTTAAAATTTTGAATTATTTTATCCAATTCATCACAAGTAATAAGATTTGCGTTGGTAAAATTATATTAGTATAATTTTCTTGGACAGGGAATTGATTGATCAAAGGTGTTTTAATTGGTTCCAACTTTGGAATGATCTGAGATTCAACCATATTCATATAATAGTTACAGAATATATTACAAATTGCTTCAGGATCATATTGAGTAACTTATTGTCATGATCTAAGCTTATATTAAGAAAATCACAGCTATGCTTAAGATTAATTTCTTTGTTAACAACATTCCATATTGTCTTACAAACATTCCTGGAGTTATTTATTTGATTACCATAATAGTCATATTTAGCTTTATTAACATTACTATTGAATTCTTTTGTTTTATTCTTGATCTTTGCTCTGAGCTGTGGATCTTTTTTAACTCTGTATAATTTTTCAAGATTGGTTATTTCTGCTTTTGTATCCATCAAATGAGGGGTAATCCAATTATCTTTGTTGCTTTTGATTCTAGTTTTAACTTTTGAAAAACAATAATCAAAATAATAATAAAAAATGTTAAAGAATTTTTCAAACTTTTCACCATCAGGAGCATTATATACAATCACACCAACTTTCATCAGACAAAACCTTCAGAAACAGCAATTTATTTTCATCTGTGTATTTCCTTTGTATGTTGTACTATTTTTCCTCTTAGCCAATCCTACTTTATTAGTTATTTCAAGGACCTGTGCATCGTAACTATACCTTCAATCTTTAAATAATCTTGAGGCAAGTTAGTTAGGAAGTTGTCAATTGCAGTGGCAGTAGTTGCACAGATCCTTGTTGGAAACTCTACCAAAAATCTCAAACCGCAACTCCTTAACATGTTTTTTAAATCATTTGTATGTTTAGAGTTTACCAAAACATCAATATTTATGACACCTATAACAAAAATATTATTTCAATTTTTAATCATCTTATTAACTAAAGTATTTAACCTATCTAAGAATTGATTTACATCCACAGCAGGCGAGCGGTAAACAGCAATTATAATGAAATGCAAAGAACCAAACATATATTTTACAGCACAGTACTCAAATACTTTATCTTCACATAACTGTGACGGAGCAAGTGTAAGATGCCTCTTCTCTATTTCATTTTTCGATAAAATCAATACTCCTCCTTTATTACCTGATTTTCTGCAACAGTATGAGTCTATTGAAAAGCCTAAAATGTTTAGAGTATTTATTTAATTATCTTTAATGTTATGTTCAGAAAGAATGACTAAATCAGGATTTATTTCATTGAGAATAACTTGTAGTGGGCCAACATGCGATATAAGGCTTTCTATGTTTTGAATGTTTTAGAGTTTTTAATTTTGCATTTTAATAAAGATTTTTCAGATATATTAATTATGTATTCCCTGGGAGGCTTGTTTGTAAAAAAATTTAGAGAAGACACATCCAATTCATTAGTTCCATGTTCCTTATTATCTAAAACGCTCTCATAATTAAGAATTAAATTTATAACAATAGACTCTTTGAGGTTTGACTTTGTGGTAACGCCACTTAGCACCGTACTCTCACTCACTTGATCACTTCCCCCAACTTTTTTTGCCCAACTACCTCACTGTATTGTCGATGCCCAGGAGTGACTCTAGGTGTTGACGGTAGAGTGGTGTCTCTTGTAGGGCAGCACGGTGGTGATGGCCAGCCCAGCCATGGTGAGGATGGTGTCACAAAAGGCTCTGCTAGTGATGTCAGTAGTTTAGTTGTAGAGTTTGAGTTTGAAGGATGTACGATGTTGGGTGTTGATATCTTCGAAACTCTTTCAGCCGACAGATGATATTACATGGTGCGTACAAAGTGTTCATGGATTAGGCCGTTAAATAGGCGTCTAGCAGAGAACTGATTGTAGGTGATGATATCTATTTCCGCTCCAGTTTCTTTTTGAAATTGAGTAATTTTTGAGATGAAATGTTTGAGTGGAACCATGTCCCTTACACAGCCAAGAGGTGAACAATAAGCCTTTTGAATTTTTTCCCCAAAAGCTATCAGTCAGCTGTTTGATTGCCTCATCGTAATCCTTTTGTAGCGGTTTTCCATAATAGTTCAGTTTTGTGACCAAACCGTACACACCAGCACCATCAACGTGCTGAAAAGTTAGATGGTCATCAACAGAATTCCAGGTGGTTGGTTTGCCAAATTCCCTCTTGAATTTGATGGCAACACCTGCTGACATTTGCCTTTCACTCCCAAAGTAGCCAGAGATACAATGTGTAAAGGCGACTGAGCCCCACGTGTTCCCTTCAGCACCTGTGCCATGTCTACCTCAATAACATTGATTCCAGGGTAGCCAGTGAGGTTCTGAACATTTTCTTTATCTTGTGCAGTGATGTTTATTTTGTTGTTTATATTATCCATGATTTTGTTTACCAGACTTGCCACTTGGGTTTTCCCCCTCCGATTTAATGGAAACCATGTGTTGTATATTGAGACCTTTTTAAGAGCCACAGATCAAGGAGATAGGCATGAGGATACTTATAAGTAAGTCTTATTATTTCATCATTTACTTTTACCACTGCACCTTGTTTAAAGTCACTATTGCTGAGGTCATAGCGATGTGGGATTGTTGATAAAATAAAATTTGTATTCTTGCATTTCTCAATTTGGTTTTCAAGGATAGAGACTGAGTTCTTGGCACACTGATTAAGCATATTTACATTATTTACCTTGGCCAAGTCATTACAGCCACCTATAATTACAATCCAGTCGTGATGGCCATAGTTGCTGATAGCACTGCGGTTTCTCATGGGTTCAACCACCTGCTTTAAAGGGGCTCCTGGCTGTACATGCCCAAAAACATTGAAGCGCCCATCCTTTGCTCCTTGTATGGTGTTACACAGATCTTTACCCTGGCTGTCGGCTAACAAAAGAACACTTTTTTGATTGGGGTCTTGAGTTGTGTACATTCCTGTTGGCTTGCTGGTGGGTTTTTTATTTAATAGTTGAAATTGCAAGCTGGTAGGTGTAGTAAAAGACTTTGTTGTTTCATCTTGTGATTCTTCTGATAGACAAGAGAATTGATTACTACATCTTATGCTATGATTTAAGTCGGTGGAAGTGCTTCTATTACAACTGGTTAATCCCCTTGTCTTCCCTGGAACGGTTGTCCTTGTATCATATTCCCAATGATGTATCGGTGGCTGTTCAGGAACGTGTTGGACGTGACTGAGTGTCCCTTTACCCTTTGTTTGTTTAGTTGGTGCCTCGACAGTCAAGTGTTTACTTTTAATTTCCTCAGTTGGTTTCTTGTGGACATTTGAAGTTGATGTGATAAGAGACAGAAAAGTGGCAACAGGTCAGTTATAGTTGTTATTTAAAACATTGATCCTTCTTCTTTTATAAAGACCTTCAAAATGACGTATCGCTCAATGGGGCTTTACATTTAACAAACCTGGGCTGCCCCCGAAATTTACATTTTGGCATGGGCATGGGCAAAGTTGTGACACCGACCAAAAAGTGCATTTTTCTTTATTATTAGCTGTATTGAGTTTTGTTTACCTATCTCTACCCGTTGAAAAGTTAACAGGGGGTATCCTTGTAACTATATTTGTTTTGATCTGACTGACACATATAGTATCAGTCTTGAAGGATAACTTTACTTCATTTACTGGAATGTAAATGATGGCAAAAAGGCTAATTGACTCATAATAAAGGCTTAAAATTGTACTGCTATACTGGGTTTGTTTTGTAACTTAAACATGACTATTAAATACTGTTGTATTATGATAAATATCACACACAATAGGGAAAAGTTAGGCATTTAAACATTTTTAAAGTTAAATGCAGTCTCTGTAATAACTTAGTCAGCGGCTCTACTGAAAATATCTCTAATTTGGTTGAAAATATATTTCTAACACTCCATACATGTTTGTCTTGTAAGTATCTTTACTAAATTATTGCTACTAAATGTTTATACAAAATAACCTTGTAAATTATCATGGTAACGGATAGAATAAGATTTTGAAATGTTCAACTTGATTTTCAGGGAAAATGTCCGAGCCAGAAAGGTTCTACACAAACTCACAATCAAAATGCAAATAAAGATAACAAAATCTAATTCTCTGTTTTGTGTGGGATTCTTTACCCACTCCAGGGAAGGGAGAGCTGGGTTTGGAAAAACAATTCTGATTCATATAAAATTGCTTGCATGTAAATTCAATAATAACATCTTGTCTTTTTTTTTCTATGCAAATTGGAGTTTCATTTGAATACTTTTGTTGACCATAAAAGTCAGTGCTTCATGCTTATTGAAGTTTATCTTCGCTCAGCAAATTTAATTTGTTAATAATTTTTTTTTCAATTTAAATATATTTATGATGTAGTGTTAGTTACAGTTAAACATTATAAAGTATCTAAAATGGTTCTAGTTTATATTATTAACATAAGCGTAATTTGAGTATTTTTATTGTGGGGGGGGGGGAATACTGATTATTACTATTGTGACTTTTCATATATTACAATAATATATATGATAATATATATCAATTCATTCATTCATTCATCATATCATTCATCATATCATTCATTCTTTTCATTTCAATTATCATTTGGTCATTTTTACTTTTTGGACACAACTCAGAGCAGACGCACAGGCCTTAGCGCCTATGTCAGCTTATTCCTAAGACCGTAAATGCATTTGTTTATATCAATTAAGGTTATTTTATAATTTTTCTTAGCTCAAAGTTTTCTTTTATTAAAAAATAACAAAAAACTTAATAATGTTATTTATATATATATATATATTTTTTGTGAGTGTTTTGTTTATTATATATATGTGCTGTACGATTTTGTATTTGTTACTATTATTGTTCTTGTTTTTCTGGAATAAATTCATTCATTCATTCATTCATATGCTCTCCAAATTTTTTTGGGGGGGAGGGGGCAACTGCCTCCCTTGCGTCCCTACAACTATTAACCCCTTCCCTACTGGCCACTGCACACCGTGATACACAGTTTCTTGTTTGGAACTGTGGAATTGATTAAAATCTCTCGCCCTCTCAATGTGCCTTTTGATGGTTTTAAAAACATTCACCATTCAGGACTCTGCCCTATGGGCTTTCAAAGTCCCAATGTTTAGATTATAGAGTTATTATATTTAGTGGTTAGCTGATTATAATGTCAAGTTTAAAAAATATCCAGTCTGTTATGCCTGTGGAGTCACCATATAGCAAGTGTTGAAGTATTGCGAGCATAAATTGCCACTCTTTTCTAGTTAAATGTTTTTGTACAGAACAGTGCTTAACAACACTAAAGATATTTTTATAATAATCATAAGATAAATTTTTAATTGAAATTTTACTGGATAACTTTGAGAATTTAACAGATTTAGCTGTCTAAACGAAGCCCATATCCCTACCATGAGATGAATGATGTTTTAGAGCCCTAAAAATTATAAAATAAATTAGTCCTGGGTCTAGGTCTTATGATTGTTTCGTTTTTTCTATAGGAAGTGCTCTAAAATAGTTTTAACATTAAAAGTAGTCAGTGATTTTGATCCAAGATTAATATTTGTTTGTCTTTAACTTTCTCATTGATTCGATTTCGTAAGTTACCAAACCATTGCTTGATAAATAATGTTAAAAATTTGTATGAGTTTAACAATTTTGACAAAATTAACACTCATTCTTTGGGGTAGAATTATACAATTTTACAATTAATGTAATCTAAAAACAAACTATTACAAAGTGTAAATTAAAGTATATCCATGATAGTGAAATTCCCAAGCATGAAGTAAAAGACAGTTTCAAGCTATAAGCTTAACTAGTTGTCCTGTTGCTCAAATCCGAGCAAGTTTGTACCCAACGAAAGGTTACTTCAGTTGTAAACAATCATAACAAAACATCTGATATTAAAACGGATGATAAAATCGGAGAATAATGCAGATCACATACTTTCAGTCAACACATAGTTTAGACTTCCGCCGTCGGATAGCGCCACTGTTCCAAAAATTCAGCCCTTTACTGTATTTAAGTGATGCCCTTTCTTAAAATTCCGAGACGTATTGGCAAATCTACATCAAAATACTTTTAATAATTTGATACCTCAAAAGTAAAAATCCGCCCAGCCGTTATCAAGTTATGGCTGTGAAGAAAAAACCCCAAGCATATAAATATATAGGATACATTTATGTTCCTTTCATATAAAATAAACGGTATCAGGAAACTGACACATACTTTCTCCCTTTTAGCCAAACTTTAATGACAAAAATATTTGTTATTTACTAAATATAGAATATGAAGTATAGATAAATGTACAGAAAATTGTCTAAAATAGTTGTTTTCAGAAATATCCACCCAAATCCCTCTTTGGGAGGCACTATAGAGTCCGTTGCTACACACAGTGGTTTTGAGAGGGGAAATGCCCCCTTGCCCCCCCAGGGTTAAATAGCAACACATTTCGAACATCATCTGTTGGTCAATGCTAACTTGACCTGCATATCAAATTTTAATGAAATTGATCAGTAAATAAGAGAGAAATAGTTATATTTGTATTCCCCATAAGAATAACATTGGACAACGTACTGTGTTTACTGCTAAATGAAAATTTCAATTTTCTCCGTAACTAGCAATCGTAGAATAGTAATTTAAAATACTAATTTATTTAGTTTTTTGAGCTCTTTTTAATGGTGAATAGTAATCTTTTTTAACATTTATGATTTTTTATAAAAAATCCAAAAAATTGAATTTTGGATGTTTAAAGTCCTGTAATTTCTGAACCCGAATTTTTCAAGAAATGCGGGTGGTGTCATTTTGTTGCAAACCTAAAGTTCTACAAACCACGAAAGTTTAATCAAAATCGTTAGAGCCGTTTTTGAGAAATTTGGATTTTTCATGTTTTTTGGCGGTTTTTGGGGGATAATTACCCTTAAAAATCAAAAATCCAAAAAAATGAAAAAAACGCCTGGAGATATCGTGGATTAGTACCTACATACCAAATTTCATAAAAATCGGCCCATAGGTTAGGGCTCTAGCTCTGTAAACATCCACACAGACACACACACACACACACACACACACACACACACACCCACACACACACACACACACGGACACACACACACACACACACACACACACACACACACACACACACACACACACACACACACACACACACAGTCAGACATCACGTAAAAACCACTTTTTTGGGTTCAGGGAGCACCAAAACGAATATTTCCACTACCAACTCAAATTCGAAAATTTTTTCAAAAACAATACTTTCTCCATATACTATGTATAGGGGGAGAAAGTAAAAATGGATAGGGATAGAATTGGTGATGATCCCCTTAGCCTAACAATTAGGGAGATGGAAACTTTTAAACAAAATCTAATCAAAGTAAAACGAGTTCACACGCAGCAAACTTCACACGCAGCAAACTGACGTGAAGGGAAGTGAATTTCCACACAAAAAACTCAAAAAATCTAAATCTGTGTTAAAACATACATTTATTCCAGTTTTTATGGAAATCTGAAAACATTAAATTTGTTGGCTATTCTGATACTCCTGGTTCGATTTACCTGAATGCTGGGGAAAAATGTTACGCATTATAAGGTTAGGAGAAGGTCCAGTCAGGATTGAAGGTTCTTGTGGGGATACTGGGGATGATAAAACTACATCAACATGAATAAATAGGTTTTTCTAATATAATATAAAATCACTATAAGACAATGTACTGTGTCAATATACATTTCCTTTAATAACTCGGTATATATTTGTGCTAGAATGATGAGAAAGGGCTTAAAAGTTTCGCCTCACTAATCTCCATCTTTTTACATGCATTAAATTTACATTTGGGGCTTTTCTGATCCTTTACAGGCCCAAAAACTCAAAATGATAAAACTTAAAATCTCCAACAAAGGGTGTTAGAGTTTTCCGATTGATTTGCCCAACGAACTTGTCCAACTGATGATAGAAAGGAATGAACCTATCAAACTTGAAGTTAATCGAACAAAAATTGGAACCGCTAGAGTGTGAACACATATATATTTTTTTTTACATACATATATTATTTTTGCTCGTGTCACAGTGTTTGTAACAAAACTCCTCCGAAACAGCTTGACCGATTCTTATAAAATGTTGTGTGTACATTGTGTAGGTCTAAAAATAGGACGTAAACTATTTTTTAAAAAATTTTTTAAATTTTAATTTAATTTTTTTTTCTATAGGCGAGTGAGCGAAGCGAATGAGCTCATATTGAAAATGAATGAGTATTTGACATAAAACAAATTCAATGACATTAGGACAGGACAACGTCTGTCGGGCCAGCTAGTATATATATATGGTTTTTGTCTATTCCAAAACGTGTTCAGGGGGTCACGTTAGGAAGTTAGGAACTTCTATGGTGGTCTTGGGCTTAAGACTCACCGTGCGGGTCATGCTAATAGTTCATTTTTCCATAGGAAATTCACTAATAATCAAGGTTCAAGGAATCCAGTATTTGCACTCATTTAGTAGCATTTTCACAATCACTATTAAAGAAAGTCCAGATTGTAATTTTCCAGATTGTAATTTTCCAGATTGTATATTTTCAGTAATGATGTTACAGATGTAACACTCTTGTTGTGTTGCACTTAAGAAAAAAATACAGAACAAACTAAACAACAGCCCAATGTGTATCTGACTCACTCACGTATACAAATTTAGACCACTTCTAGATGAGGTAGAAACGCATTTGGCATGCAGGTAGCTTCTACCTTGAAACTCTCGGAAACATTGTCTAAAGTTACAATTTTATTTCCAATTTTTAAACTTCTAATGTGTACCTTGAACTTTAATTTTAGCATTGGGCATATGGAGTTTTTAATAAAAAAAATCATAACAGCAAAATACCCCCGTCGCAGCAAACCTGCATACTCAGCGAATTTCCAATGGAGATATAAATGTCTTAATACTACATAAAGCCACATACCAAGTTTCATCAATATAAATTCATAAATAAGCGATATATCCCGTTTTGATTATTCTCCATAAGAATAACGTGGGGGCTGAGTACGCAGATTTGCTGCAACAAGGAATACAAAAAATGGGGTTTTATGCTAATATCAATATAACTCAACTAGGTGAAGTCGTATACCAGTTTTTATTCTTTTATGTTCATAATTAAGTGATACAGAGCATTTAATTATTCTCCTAAGAATAACATGGGACTGAGAACGCAGGTTTGCTGCTACGGGAAAATTATGCAAAAAGTTTTTTTGAGCAAATATCAATAGACCACAACTGATGAAACTGTATACCAAGTTTCATCAGTATCCGTTTATAAATAAGCGAGATATAACAATTTTCTTTTCCTCAATAAGAATAACATTAGACAACGTACAGTGTTTAGCACTTTCAATATCTCGGTAACCAATTGACGTAGAGGAATGATCGAAATACCAAATTGTGTGTTTTTTTAAGCTGAATCGAATGGTGAAAACTAAAATTTGACTATTTCAAAAATTAGATGTAAAAATTCAAAAAACCCATTTTTGGGGTACAAAACCCCCCAAAATACCCCTTCGGATAGAGCGATCTGGCTGGTTTTCGAACTTAAAGTCCTAAATGTTGCTTTACACGTTTATACCAGGTTTCATCAAAATCGGACAATTTTTATGAGAGTTATCGTGCTCACGGACATATATATATATATATATATATATATATTTCTAAATAGATTTAAAATACCTGATATATATACATATATATATATATATATATATATATATATATATATATATATATATATATATATATATATATATATAAATAAAAATATATATACAGTTTTGAACAAATGGTGTTTTTGGGGTCTGGGGTCCTCAAAACGAAAAGTTATCATGGTCCCGGGCCTAGGTCTTACCATGCCGACTACGGTAATAGCTTCTTCCCTATAGGGGAAATTCGCTAATATCCTTTAAACTTTCAATGTGGAGTAATTGACATGGTAGAGTATAAACGATAGGACCATTGAATAAATATAACATCTTGAATTGATATACCGCAGATAAATCAAAATTGTATACTATATAAAAATTATTTGAAGGTACATTGAGTTATAATAACAACTAGAGTGACCCCAACCAGGGGTCCGGGGGCGGAACACTCAGCGAGCGAAGCGAGTTACACGTATACACTTACATTAATTTACACATTATTTGTTAGTTTATAAACTTACATTTAAATAGTAAATGTTACATTTATAAATTTCAATCTTTGGAAAAATGGTTAAGTCTTATAAAACAGTGTGATAAACTAAAACGGGCTTTGAACAAACTAGAAGGCTCAGGGAAGATTTAAAGGATCCTTAAGTAAAATTCCGCTCACTTTTAGTGGCTGATATATGAATTCATTAGCGAGCCTCATCCAGCTTTGAGCTCTTACTCGCTTCCCTGTAGACACAATAGCTTGCTTAATTGAAACACATTCTGCATCCGAGAATATTTAACAAGATTGATGTGTTGAAACACAAACAATGCTTTGTGTGAAATCATACACAATTACAGTTGCAAATGTTTTTAACACAATTTTTTAATACAGAATGATGACAAATCTTATGAAGTTAATAGGAAGTAAAATTATAAGTTAATTAGTTCTTGCCTCAATTTTACATTTTCAGTGGAGCTGAGGAAATAGGTGGTAACAAGTACCGGAGCTAAAACTAAAATAACAAAGTCAGTAAATTATATGCAAAAAATAATAGTATATTTCATCACTAGGGCCAAAAGTGATGCTTTTCAATACGAGCTCGAGTTAAACCTTAACTTTAACGAGGTCGGAAAATGAATACCTTTGGACAATATATACGTATTCTTATGTAGGATGAATTAAATTTAATATCTCACTTATGGATATATTTCAATGAAACTTGGTATGTAGAAACATTTGGTTTTGGTCCATTTATTTTTACATAAAACCTCTTTTTTGGGGTTCCTTGTTGTAGCAAACCTGCCTAGTATTACATTAAAGGAAAATTGATAAAGTGTTATATCTCATTTAATAATGAATACTTAAAAACATATCTTTGATCTCAGCTGTCAGCTTCTTTTGCTTTGATTTGCCGTCCAATGTTATTTAAATGAGCCAAAACCATACTTTGAGGGCTTCCCAAGTGTTTCTGGTTCCACACACTGACTTGAGACCCCCAAAAGGCACATCGAGGTTAAGGTGGTGCAGTCGACTCTATTGACAAGCTATTCCGCCTAGAGGTCAGGCCAGTCGCTGCTCACTCACACACATGCAGAGTCCCGGATGCTCACTCACACACACGCAGAACCCTCCCCTCAACTACCCCCAACCCCCAACTTCCCCAAGTGGTCAAACCACTTTCACTCAGCTGGGCTTGCTACACGCCCTGCCCTGAACCGTCATGAGGCACCAAGATTCTGAAATGGCAAATAGCAAGCAGCACAGCGGGAACTCAACTCAAACAGCCTCTCCGCATGTGTTATAAACATATTTATTTGTTATACAATTTTCAGCGGTTAATATACCATTTAAAAATGTCATATTTAATGAATTAAGTCAAGTCTCTCAAATCTATGATATCGTAGATAAAATTAATTCAAGTTGGAAACGCTCTACTAACATACAAATAACCCCGTCGCAGCAAACCTGCGTGCTCAGCGAATTTCCAATGCATGAATATGTGCCTCGCTACCACATAAAGCCACTTGCCAAGTTACATAACAATACATACGTAAATAAGTGATATATACCATTTTTATTATCGATTTATTTGGACTTTACCTATCACTTCTAGTGTTTAAAACACTAGAAACAAGTTTTTAAACCCTAAAAGCCCAAATAAATCAATTATAAAATTCAAATCCATCGCTATTAATGAGTTTCAAAAATACAGTATAACATTTTATTTTAGGGCTGAGTACGCAGGTTTTTGCTGAAACAAGGGAGATAAGAAACTTTTTTTATACAATTATCAAAATAACTCAAGAAGGTGAAGCTTCATACCTTTATTAATTTAATTTAGGTTCATAACTAAGGGAGGTAGGCCATATCAAACATTAACTATTCTTCATAAGAATAACACTAGGGCTGAGTATGCAGGTTTGCTGCTTCGGGGAAAATAAAAAATTGTTTTTAATCAAATATTTGTTTACAAAAATCGAATTGATACAGTTCATATGATAACGGCTTTTAACAAGATCCAGTATAAAATACGATTGAATCACGGATAAAATATCTGATAACAATTAAACACATTAACTTTGAAACAAAGTCTAAGGCATCATTAAACTACTGGTAGTGATCCTAACAACATATTAATATATCAGAGCTAACCGTTTGTTTGCGATTTTAATGTACTATATATATATATATATATATATATATATATATATATATATATATATATATATGATTGGCCTAGTAGAGCAATGGTTAAATATTTGTATACTATAGTGAAGTTTGTAAACTTCAGATGTGCCCAAAAAACGGGTGGCAGTTTGGTAGTACCCAGATAGGGAGGGAGGCAAATGGTTTCCAAAAATATACATTACCACCAAGAGATATCCTGGTAAACCATGTCAGTCAGGTCCCGAATTTTGTATTGCTTGAATTCCTTTACAGCAACTCATGCGGACAGTTAACATAAAACCAATAGTCACGGTCCGAGACAGTCCGTAGAAACCACAATACACCATGTTTAAGAGTAGGACTGGCTGTCTTTACCCAAAAACAGGCTGTGAGGGTAAGAGTAATTTTGTCTGTTAATGTGCAGTGCAAAAACTTTAAAATGACACATCGATTGCCCAAATCGGTTGAGAAATAACGACGTAGCGGGCCAAAAACGAAATTCCTTAGCGATTTAATATGTAAGACTGGGCCGTATTTAGGACCTCTGGGGCCCCAGGCGAATACGAAAATGGGCCCCCTAACATAAATACAAGCATGTATGTAGGTATACATACAATAGTTATTTATCTATTCCGTAATATAACCTTATTAATTTTAATTGTCTAGACTGTAATAAATACACCAAATATACAAATAATTAACAAATTTTAATTTGTTGTGAAAACTTTAAAAATTTGCAAAATAAAAATGTTGTATTTAATTTTCTTTACAGGATTTAGTCTGGTTTTAGCTCTCAAGCCTATATCCAACAACAAGCTACTAATATATTAAGTTAATATACAATAAAAACCATTATGACTAGTTAAACCAACAACTTATAAATTTAAAAAGAAATATCTCGTGTAATTGCTTTACCACAAAAATCATTGTACTAACATGAAAACAATTAAAATATAGCACATATGAAATGTTTTGTTATAATAAATGTTATATATTTGAATTTAATACACATTGATTTGGAACTCTTTAAAGGTCGTAGATCAACATACTGCTGGATAGACTTTATTAAATAGTATTTCACGCAGTATAGACGGTAAAAACTCCTTCTTTCTCGACATTTCTAGGCTGAAAAATCATAAATTATATGTTGAAGTAACATAGGCAACGCCAACGCAAAATATAATTTTCTAAACTCTGGTTTAATGCTAATTCAAAGGTAACTTTTTACAAGTTTAAACTTTAAAACATGTTCTTTTTCCGGATGCAGTTGATATTATTGCACATAAAAATATTCTTAAAGAGATTTAAATGTTTGGAAATGTAGTAAAAAGTCAGTTATATTGCAGACGTTTGTACATTATTTTCGAGATAAGTTTACATGATGGTGATACAATGAAATATTATCTTTATCATTGGGCCTTGTTTATTCCTACGTTAAACTTGATGTGGAGGGTAATCGGAGGATTCAGTGTTGGCAACATTGATAAGCATACATCCCGTAACACTCACTGATACCGGGGCAGTGCTGATCGTATTGAGTAATATGTATTAACTCATAATTTATAATATTAACGTTGACGTTTTTAAATCCCCATGCTTTTCTTATGGGGGATGTTTTACGTTGTTGTTCGTTCGCTGGTAAATATTTAGAAATACTGTTATTTTTCCCGAGTCCCTGGGAACAAGACCTCTCCCATTATCCTGCAATTAGCCAAACTCCCACAATTTTGACTTTAAAATTTCGCTTACAGAATTATATATAAAGAAGATAGAACAAAATAACAACAACAAAAAACAGGTTAAAAGCTACCGTACCATTATTATTATCATCTTTATTATTAATTGTATATCATATTTAGGATAACCTGAAACACTTATCACTCAGTGTCCTACGTTAACTGACTTTCGTAACCAATTATTGTTTTGATACTATTATTTAATTACTTTATATTTGGCTGTTTGTTCCTAATAATTTATAATATATCATAATGAGTTTTGTGCAACAATAACAACAAACTTAAATCAGCTTGAACGGAATATGCAAGTTCCAAGTACGGCAGAGCATGGCTGTTATAATTTATATTAAACAATACAATACATGCAATCTATGCTCAGCAAAATAAGTGCTCTACAATGCCATCAGTAGTTGTGTTTCAAATCTTACCTGGCCAATTTTAGTTACTGGATTTGGGCAAGTTTATCAAGTCCGCACATGGTATTAAAAATAATACAAATTATTGAATGACTTTGGATTTGATACTTAGTTTGAACGTACACCTTTTACATCTTAAAATTATTTGTATTGTTGTCAGTTGAGAAATAATAAACTTTTTCAGAACAAATTATAAAAACTGCCTCCTTAGTGGTCTGAAGGGTCCCACTTTCGTGGCCTGGGGGCCTCCCTCGGGCCCAGGGCCCTGGGCGCTCGCCCCGTGCGCCCTTACGGCCCTGATATAAAGCTAGTTTTGCCCAACAGCTTCTATTGTTCATCTGAGTTCTGTTTTATAGTAAAATCAAATCACAAAGCTGAACAAATTATAATCTATTGCTCTTTATAATGAAACGTGCAACTGATTTGTATTTTAAAATATGGTTAGCTACTATTTAATGTGAAATTTAAGACTCATAAATTATGTTTGATTTACATAGAAAAAGCAAAGAAATCAGTGTATAAACAACTTGATTATTAGCTAAGAAAAACCCTTTTCACTAACAGAAATAAAATGTGGCGGTTTTGTCTTAACCCTTTGAGTGCTAGGCTTCTGAAAGGAGTAGTTGAATCCGTGATGTTTTGTTGATTTTTTTAATATATTGAACGCCTGAACAGTTAACATTAATAAAAACGTGCTTCCGCTGGACACACACAGTAAAGGATAGGTAAAAAGTAGCAAAACACCTGATCAGATGTGCAACTCACAAAGAATCCACCCATCCCGTCAGCTTGGACCCGAGCCGTCCACCGTTTGCTTAAGGTCCGCCCTCCCCTTCAACTCTGCCACAGACAGGTGAACTCTCCATGAGTTGCACATAAAAACCACCGACTGTGACGGGATTCGAACCCTCGATCCAAGTGTTACCCCCGGCCGGGAAGGTAACGCCTTAGACCGCACAGCCACTGGTCAGGCTAGCAGCTGCAGTGGATCAGTTGGTATTATAGAGACTAGGCGCTGGACGAGGTAGTTCAATTCGTGTCTACCAGGTTTCACCACATGTCAGACTCAGACTGCAGACTGAGCGCCTAACGGTACAATCGCTTATGAAGCAGTAACAGTGTTTATTGATAACAGATTCAAAAGACGATATATCGGACCATAGCACTGAAAGGGTTAAGAATACATTTTTAGGGCCTAATTAACAATTGTAAAAATATATTAAACATCTTTGATGGGCATAAAGAAATCTGACTTCAGGCCTGCATACAAATTAACACAACTTGGCTTTTAGACCTTTGTTTTATTTGCAAGGAAGACACCTCCTGTCATGGGGTGACGGTGCCGGCTGTCGGTGCGGCGGGCCGATGCGGGGCCGATGCAGAGAGAGAGAGATTGAGAGAGAGATTGAGAGAGAGAGGAGATGTATGAGAGAGTAAAGGGATGTGCGAGTGAGAGAGAAATATGGTGCGCGGGTGCCTGCACGTGCGAGTCGGGGCGATATGGGCGGCTCAGGGGTAGGTAGGTGTCTGGCGCGGGCTAAAATTGAAAAGTTTATTGTACACAACTTTTTTATGAAACTTAATTTTTACATATTGTTGTATATAACTGTCTTTGTACACCCTTGGCTTGGGTTAGCTGAAGTTTTAAAACCACTTGAATAAAAAACAACCGAGATAGAAACTTTATTTCCTGAAATAATAAAAATTTTAATAAAATCCATTTAGGTGACCCTTAAGTATATTTTTTGAAAATACGTAAACCAATTTTGAAACATTTGTGATTGGCCGTTTTCAACTGGTGTATAATTCAAAATACCTCTAAAACGGCACTTCAAAGCGTGAAAAAACCAACATAACGGAAATATTTTTCCAAAAAAATGTGTGTTTACGATTTGTATAATCGTAATAAACAAAAAACAGTGAGAAAAAAAATTAAAATTTGTTTGACTGCACAGCCTTAAGGGCTTTCAAACGACGCGTAAATCATCAAAATCGACCCAGTAGTTTGGCCATAATCTTCTGCACAAAAATCGCCTTATTCTTTTAAGATAATGATACTTTTTTTAAACTTCAAACTTGTCAGCTTCATGTAGTGGATATATAGTTCATTTAAATTTGCTGAGATTTGCTGTGAGTATTTAGTAGTTTAACAGAAATTACCCCACATTCAAAGCCTTAAATAAGCCTTGAAAAGTATTGTCCATATCAAAAAGTCAAACAGACCAAGTAAGTTCTATCAAATGCTGTCCCCTTTAAGTTTTGCAATAATTAACATGTTTTGCTCTACAGTAAATAGAATAAGAATTATTGAGCCAAAACAAAAAAAGTTTGAATGTTTTTACGTTTGTCGCTGTACATTTTTTTTAACAGGGTCTCCGTTTCCGAAAACTTGGGTTTTTACTCTTTATTTTGGCTGTGAAAACATATTTAAACACCTTCGTAGCAGCAAACCTGCGTACTCAACGAATTCCCAATGCATATATACGTATCTTAATACCACATAAAGCCACATAACAAATTTTATTAATATAAATTCATAAATAAACGATTTATGACATTTTAATTATTCTCTACAAGAATAACAAGGCGGCTGAGTATGCAGATTTGCTGAAACGAGGAACACAAAATATGGGTTTTTATACAAATATCAATATATTTCAACTAGTTAAAGCCACATTTTAGTTATTATTAATTTATGTTGATAGTTAACGGATATAACATAATGTTACTTATTCTCCATAAGGGCTGGAGTACGCAGGTTTGCTGCTATGGGAACTATCAGCAAAAACATTGTTTTTTGTACAAATATCAATAGACCACAACGATATGAAGCAATATACCGAGTTTCATCAGGATAAGTTGATAAATAAGCGAGATATACAATTTTTCTTACTCTCCATAAGAATAACATCGGACAACATCGGACAACGTACTGTGTTTAGCATTTTCAATATCTCTGTAACCAATTAATGTAAAGCAATGATCAAAACACCAAATTGTGTGTTTTTATGGTGAATTCAATGGTGAAAATTAAAATTTGATCCACGCAAATATAATATGTAAAAACCTCAAAAAACCCATTTTTGGGGTACAAACACCCCCCCAAATACCCCTTTAGATGGAGCGACCTGGCTGATTTTCAAACTTAAAGTCTCAAATGTTACTTTACATGTTTGTACCAAATTTCATCAAAATCGGACCATTTCTACGAGAGTTATTGCACTCATGGACACCTTTGATATATACAACAAAACCGTATATATACATTTGAATTTTTTTTATATACAGTTTTGAACGGATGGCGTTTTTGGCATCTGGTGACCTTAAAACGAAAAGTTATGGTCCCGGACATAGCTTCTTCCCTATACTAGGTTAATAGCTTCTTCCCTATAGGGGGAATTCGCTAAAAGTACATATTCAACTATTTGTAAGATAGCATGTACAACTTGACTGGAATAACAATCAAAAGCCTTCGATAGATCACTGACCTCACTTGCTCTGGTCTACGATCCATCCAGTGTCCTCACATATCCAAGTTGTCCCGGAACTACTTTATTAGCGAATTTCCCCTATAGGGAAGAAGCTATTACCGTAGTCGGCATGGTAAGACCTAGGCCCGGGACCATGATAACTTTTCGTTTTGAGGTCCCCAGACCCCAAAAACACCATTAGTTTGATACTGTATATATATATATAAATTATGAAACTAAATAAGGGTACTTTGTTCTCATAATGATAGTAAAATTAATATATATATATTTATATATGTGTGTGTGTCTGTGAGCACGATAACTCTCGTAAAAATGATCCGATTTCGTTGAAATTTGGTAAAAACGTGTAAAGCAACATTTATGACTTTAAGTTCGAAAACCAGCCAGATCGGTTAAGGGGTATTTTGGGGGGGTTTTGTACCCCAAAAATGGGTTTTTTGAATTTTTTACATATAATTTTTGAAATTGTCAAATTTTAGTTTTTACCATTGTATTCAGCTTAAAAAACACAAAATTTTGTATTTTGATCATTCCTCTACGTCAATTAGTTCCCGAGATATTGAAAGTGCTAAACACAGTACGTTGTCTAATGTTATTCTTATGGAGGAAAAAAAATTTTATATCTCGCCTATTTATGAACGTATAATGACGAAACTTGGTATACGGCTTCATCTGGTTGTGTTCTATTGATATTTGTTCAAAATAATAATTTTTTGCCAAAGGCTCCTGTAGCATCAAACCTGCATACTCAGCCCCATATTATTCTTATGGATAATAACTAAATGCTATATCTCCCTTAATTATAAACATAAATGAATAAAAACTGGTATATGGCTTCACCTAGTTCCGACCAGGAAAATCCACAATAACTGCAGGTATAAATGTTATTGAATCAATAATTAACGCTTTCAACAAAAATGAAAAGATTATCGGAATTTTCCTTGATTATTCAAAAGCATTTGACAGTGTATCACATATTAAATTGCTAAATATTTTAAAAGACCTTAATATTAAGAATAAAGAGTATGTATGGTTCAGATCATACCTAAGTAATAGACAACAGTGTATACAGGTCCACCATGAATTTTCTTATCCTGATAGTAAATATAAATATTTTCAAAACCTAATCTCTAATTTTCAAACTATTAAACGAGGCGTCCCTCAAGGGTCATTATTGGGCCCTTTATTATTTTTATGTTACATAAATGGGTTACCAAATTTGGTGGAGGCAGGAGGCTCTATGTGCCTCTATGCTGACGATGCCAATATCACAATATCAGATACAACTAAAGATGGCATTGAATTAAAATCTTTTCTAAGTCTTCTATCAGTTAAAGAATTTTCAAATAGCAAAAATCTTACATTAAACTTAAATAAATCAAATTTTATATCCTTTTGTACTAAACAAACCAGATCTAATTTAGAACCAGAAATCTTTCTAGAAAATTCAAAATTGCAACAAGTTGAAAATACTAAATTTCTTGGATTAATACTAGACCAAAATTTGTGTTGGGATGAGCACGTTAATTATGTAGTTAAAAAAATGTCTTCTGGATTATATGCTTTACGTCAAATGTCTAAAATTTGTAATATTAATGCATTCAAAACTATTTATTACTCTTTAATAAATTCACACATGTCTTATGGCATAGCTATTTATGGAGCTACTACAAAGAAAAACTTGGACAGAATTCTTCTACAGCAAAAAAGAGCGTTGAGAATAATTTTTAATATTAAAAAGAATCAATCCGCTAAACCTCTTTTTTCTCAACTAGGAATTTTGACAGTATATGACCTATATATTTACAAAACAGTATTATATGTTAAAAAAATGAATATTTCAACCAAAAATCCCAATAATCATAATTACAATACTAGAAATAATAGATATGTTGAAAATCACAAACTAAAATTTTTTGAAAAGAAGACTTGTTTCATGGGCAAAAAATTTTTATTTCATTTACCAAAAAATATTTTTGAGGAACAAAATTTAGAAAAATTTAAAAGACTTTTAAAAAATTACCTACTAACTTTAAACTTATACTCTTTTGAAGATTTTTGTTGTTGTTGAATAATCATCACTAATTTTTCTTGTACTCTAGATTTTAATTGTTTTGCTAGTATTAATTGTTTTTGTTCTCTTTTTATCATTAATTATATAAACAATTATTAGAGCAGGCCTCGTGAAGAGATTCTTTTGTATTTCTTTAGAATTATAATTTGTGCCATGAAGTATGTTGTGACGCTATTCAATGTACAATATGTATATTGGTGAATAAAGATATATTTGAATTTGAATTATATTGAAAAAACCCATTTTTTGTTGTCCTTGATGCAGCAAACCTGCATACTCAGCCCCAATGTTATTCTTATAGAGAATAATTAAAATTGTATATATCGCTTATTTGTGAATATATTTTTATGAAACTTGGTAAGTGGCTTTATGAAGTATTAAGACATTTATATCTCCATTAGAAATTCGCTGAGTATGCAGGTTTGCTGCTACGGGGGTATATAATGAAATCAGTGTCACAGGGTCAACTGATAATGGATATTGACATGTGGTCATTTAATGACAAAACCAAATCAATGTTAATACCAAACTGGATTGTACCCTATTGGGTTAGAAGGGGAGCAAATATGGAAGGGGTAAATGTGTTATGTAGCAGCAAACAAACACATAATCATGTAATCTGGGGATCATGTCTCCTGACCATTTAAGTTACACTAGGTATACAATGCAGTTGTCTGCTTGCAATATTGAGCGGAGCGAGTATTTGTTTAATCAATAATTTTCAGAAATGTATCGACGAATCGATTTTTCCCTTGGATATGGTGCGTCGTCCAAGATTTGCACCTCCTTTCCGTAAACGTGGCATTTCATTCACGTACAAAGGTAAACAAATGACTAAAATAAAAAAAACAACAATTTCACAGAAAACTACTGTATTTGCAAACAGCTGATAGAAACAGTCTGCATTTAAATTTGATCCTTATAACAGCTGTATAATCAACACACAGTAAACAAACCAAATAAAATATTTCTCCTATTAAAATAACATGGTAACTTTAAAGGGCCGTAGGGTAGAACCCTTATGTTTGATTTGGACCATTTCAGATTTATACCTTCCCATAGATGGTTACTATGACCGAGTAAAATTTCGTGAGGATCACTCCAGCCGTTCAGGAGGAGTACGTGTAAATAAAAAGCCACAGTGTAGTATAGGAGCTCCGCTCAATAATTATGTAGAAGGTTTAGATGAGTGGTGTTCTAATAATTGAATAGCACACATGGAAATGTTTGTGATTCGTTGTTTATAAATGTGATGGATGGGAAGGTTTAAATTGAATGTCATTAATTATATTCAGTAAAACATTTGTTTTTAGTGAATTTCCTACGGAAAGTGAACTATTAGCATAACTGCACGGTGAAATTTAAGCCCGGGACCACCATATAAGTTCCTAATGTGACCTCCTGAACACGTTTTGGGGGGTCGTTCAAAATTATATATATATATATATATATATATATATGTGTGTGTGTGTGTGTGTGTGTGTGTGTGTGTGTGTGTGTGTGTGTATGCACTCTAACGGTCACATTTCTTGTCCGATTTACTTCAAACTTGGTAGGGATGTTCCTTTCTATAATCAGTTGGAACAAGTTCATTGAGCAAACCAATCAAAAAACTCAAAACGCTTTTTTGGGGATT
Source organism: Allygus modestus (assembly GCA_963675035.1). NCBI lineage: Eukaryota > Metazoa > Arthropoda > Insecta > Hemiptera > Cicadellidae > Allygus > Allygus modestus. The sequence continues at coordinate 58,199,820 of OY776114.1, forward strand.
ATTCTTTAAAATGTTGAGTTTTTGGGCCCAAAAAGGGTCAGAAAAGCCCCGGATGTAAAATTAATGCATATACTAAGATGGGAATTAGTGAAGCAAAAGTTTTAAGCCCTCTCTCGTCATTCTAGTATACATATTTACCGAGTTATTAAAGAAAATGTATATCGGCTAAACACAGTACGTTGGCTTATGCAGTTTTTACATTAGAAAAGCATGTTATTCATTTGTTGGTGTATTTTTATCATCCCCAGCAACCCCGCGCCTACTTTCAAGCCTGACTGAACCTTTTCCTAACGTTATAATGCACAAAATTGTATTCCTAGCATTGCAGGTAAATGAAACCAGGAGCATCAGAACAGCCAAAAAATTAATGTTATCAGATATCAATAAAATTTTAATAAATGTATGTTTTTACACTGGTTTTGAGTTTTAAATGCGTTGTTTGTGGAAATTCACTTCCCTCACGTCAGCGTGCTGCGTGCGAACTCGTTTCTTATTTGTGTAGATCTTATATATACTTGTTTATATAAATCCTAAGGTAAATTAGTTTTTATATTTTTAATTTAATTTATAGTTTAGATATATTGTACTTATTGAATATATTAGGCAGAATAAATTGTGTAAATTTGTGCACCGTTGCCTAAGCACTGAATTTCTTTCTAAGTTGATATAAATTGTTTGTATCCAATTTGCAAAAAGAGCACGCAACAACAAATCTTTCTATATTTGTTTTGACTCGGTATTGTATATCTTTATTGAATTAAACCTTCTGATTCTGATATATGACGTACTGTTGCCAGTGGCGGATTTAAACAATTGCCGCCTAAGGGCTATTAGGAAATTTGCCGCCCCCGCCCCCCCCCACTATAATCTTTGTCCTTTTCGCCGCCCAGGTTTACCCACAGGTTATATATATCTTGTTTGGTTATTTTATGATAGTATCTAAAGAAGTTAGAATTAACTGAATGAATAAGTTTAAGAAATTTCTGTTATTTCCTAGTTGAAAAAAACAGTAAAATAATGTATAATTGACTTGATTCACATTAACTCAGTTTAATATTCAATATACCCTACTCAATGACAATCAGCAATCATCCCTAGAGACAAGTGTTCGCGTTAAAAGCAGTGAAGCAGTACTAGTGCTACTTTTAATAACAAGAAAATCCTTCAACAAAGGCCTAAAAAACCCCTCTTATACTGTACTTCATCAAAACATTAATTTTTACACCAACGCATTGACTACTGAAAGTTATAATAAATAACCTATAAATAAGATATGATGACTCTGTAGCCTTAAAATTCATAATTCGGACCATTAGCCTCAAAATTCTGACTATTTTAATCCTGAATTAGCGCTTTTCAATACAGTTTTTCAGTCATTTTGTAATTTATACTTTTATACAAAGAATTGTCTAAATGTTTTAGATGATCAAAACATAAAATTAATTGATGTAGGCCTAATCTTCATTAAACTCTACACTTTTCAAACACTTCTTCTAGTTTCACCTCCATGATGTTGTAGATCCAATGCATTATAATATAATAATTGCAGGAGTCACTAATCTCTGTCAAATAACCTTCAATACCCCCGTCGCAGCAAACCTGCATACTCAGCGAATTTCCAATGAATATATAACATAACACATTAAGCCACTTAACAGAATTCATAAGAAATATATTCACAAACAAGCGATATTTAAAATATTAATTATTCTCCATAAGAACAACATTGGGGATGAGTACGCAGGTTTGCTGCAACAAGGCACACAAAATAATGGGTTTTTATGCAAATATCAATAGAACTCATCTAAGTGAAGTAACATACCAAGTTTCATCCATATACATTCATAAATAAGCGATATATAACATTTTAAGTATTTTCCATAAGAATAACATGGGGACCAAGTACCTAGGTTTGCTGCTACAGGAAACATTGGCGAAAAATTGTTTTTTTGTCCAAACAACAATAAACCACAACCAGATCAAGCCATATACCAAATTTCGCCAGTTTATATTCATAAATAAGCGAGATATACAATTTTTCTTTTTCTCCATAAGAATAACATTAGACAACGTACTGTGTTTAGTACTTTCAATATCTCAGTAACCAATTGACGTAGAGCAATGATCAAAATACCAAATTGTTTGTTTTTTTAAGCTGATTTCAATGGTAAAAATTGCAATTTGATTAGAATAAAAATTACATGTAAAAACCCCAAAAAACCCATTTTTGGGGTACAAAACCCCCCCAAAACCCCCCTTCGGATGATGCGATTTGTCTGGTTTTCGAACTCGTTCAAATAAATGGTACTTTACACATTTGTACCAAATTTCATTAAGATCGGAGCTTTTTTACGAGAGTTATCGTGCTTACGGACACATATATATATATAAATATATAAATATATATATATATATACATATATACAAATTTGAATGAATGGTGTTTTTGGCATCTGGAGACCTCAGAATGAAAAGTTATCATGGTCTCGGGCTTAAGTCTTACCATGAGACCTACAGTAATAGCTTCTTCCCTATAGGGGAAATTCGCTAAAAAGCGTGTCGTCATATTTGGTATTTTGTCCTGTTGTGGTGTCAACTTGTTGGTGGGACGGTGTCATTCGATGTACAAGGCGGCTTGTTCTCAACACTAAGCCGTATTACAACGGTGTTTTCATTTAACTCAAAACATAACTTTGCTTCGAGATAAACAATAAAATTACATCTAAAATATGTCTCAAGATTATAAAGTTAAGTTTAACATAATGATTCGGCTAAAATACGAAAAGATATTAATTTAAAGACTTTGAATACCACAGTTTTTCATTTAATGAATTGGAGATTTTGATACCGTCCCACCCAAAATATATATATAGTGGTCTCGCCTGGAGTAAAAAACTGCAGCCTACATGCTGACCACCATTTTGACCCTCTGTCAACTATGCTCCCATCGCAACCACCAATCAAATCCTCTCTTCATAAATTATGTGTTAGTTTTTATTTGTCTTTGGTCAGATGTTTTGTTAAAAAAATGTACGCCAGAATGAACGATTGTGTGTGGTAGCTTTTGATGGTAAATATACGTTGGCTGAAATAACTTTCTTTGTTACATTGAGTTTGAAAATGAATCGACAATATCTTTGTAGTCTAAATTTTGTTATTGTCATCTCAAATTCGATTGTTGCAACATTTCTCAGCCGTGTACCTTGGTCATTATTGATATTGTGTAAAAAATAATTTTAATGCTATGCGAATATAAGGGTAAACTTGGAAGTCCGTGGGTTGGACATAGTCATAGACCATAGTGGCGCAGTGCCTGATGAGCGGAGGGGAGAAGTTGAATTAACTGTAGTTCGTGGCTTGCCGCCCTTTCTCTGTAGCGCAATTGTCTTGTCGCTAGTACGGATGAATGACAAATGCATTATGACTGCTTTGAGGAACTGCAGTGTAAGGGACTGCAAGCATTATACATTAGTCTCTGGTTACTACCTTTACCTTTAAAAGTGCGGCACACCGTCAGTCATCCGTTTTCGTCAAAATGTTTCCTGTTTCAACATTTCTTTTGTAAACAACTTATTAATTTTCTTTAAATTTGCCGCCCCTAAAAACTTGCCGCCCTGGGCTACAGCCCCCCCCTAAATCCGCGACTGACTGTTGCATGAAAAGTCTCCTGACACAAATTTTGAGTTCTTTAGAGTATTGGAAAATTTGATTTCTGTTTTACAAATATCAAAAAAAATTATAAACAAAGAGGCATAAACCATCAAATGTGTTATGTTTTTAATTTACATTATTAATGTATAAAACTTGTATGCCCAGTAAATTATAACTTTACGTAGGAAATTTGAGTTAAATAATTAATTACTATACACTTCATATTATTAAATCAACCTAAAAGTTAGAGACAGGTATATTAGCCTTTAATACCGGCTTAAGAAACCATTAGGACAATGAAGGTAAAAATTAAGAACAATGGGAAATAACTGCACCCTTCAACAAGGGGAGCTTTGAGTCAGGTATATATTTTTAATTTCTCACTCTTTTTCATTACTTTAATTTGTAGATTCTTGACGAAAATGAACGTTTTCAGGAAAATTAACTATTTCATAGAGGAGTTTTAATTTCACATAAATTTCCTGTGAGCGCAAAATTCATAAGGAAAATTTAATTTGAATAACGGTTTAAGGTGTTCTTAGTCTTGAGAAAACCTTGATAAATTGGGAAAATTGGGTAGGATATATTTCAGACCAGAATGAGTCAAAAATGTTAAACCCTCTCTCAGAATTCTAGCAAATATATGTAGACGAAGATATCATAGAAAATGTAAATTGACTAAACACAGTATGTTCTCTTAACAGTGGAAAAGCGTTTTACATTTATTGTCAATCTTCTGTTCTTATTATTAATCAAAATACCCCCGTCGCAGCATACCTGCATACTCAGCAAATTTACAATGGATATATAAATGTCTTAATACTATATAAAGCCACTTACCAAGTTTCATAAAAATATATTCACAAATAAGCGATATATACAATTTTAATTATTCTCCATAAGAATAACATAGGGGCTGAGTACCCAGGTTTGCTGCAACAAGGAACACAAAAAATGGGGTTTTATGCTAATATCAATTTAACTCGACTTGGTGAAGTTGTGTACCTGTTTTTATTCATTTATGTTCATAATTAAGGTAGACGGAGCATTTAATTATTCTCCATAAGAATAACATGAGAGCTGAGTACGCAGGTTTGCTGCTACGGGAGCCTTTGGAAAAAAAAAAATTTTTGAGCAAATATCAATAGACCACGAGATGAAGCTGTATACCAAGTTTCGTCAGTATACGTTCATAAATAAGAGATATATAAAAATGTTCTTTTCCTCCATAAGAATAACATTAGACAACGTACTGTGTTTAGCACTTTCAATATCTCGGTAACCAATTGACGTAGAGGAATGATCAAAATACCAAATTGTGTGTTTTTTTAAGCTGAATCCAATGGTGAGAACTAAAGTTTGACAATTTCAAAAATTATATGTAAAAAGTTAAAAAAAAAAACATTTTTTGGGTACAAAACCCCCCCAAAATACCCCTTTGGATAGAGCGACCTGGCTGGTTTTCGAACTTAAAGTCATAAATGTTCCTTTACACGTTTATACCAAGTTTCATCAAAATCGGATCATTTTTACGAGAGTTATCGTGCTCACGGACACACACACATATATATATATATATACTAGCTGTAAACCCGTCCTTCGTACGGGTTGTATATAAATGGTAGATTAACTAAAGCAAATAACAATCCACATTATTTTACAATATAAAAAGTACATTTTACACGTTTAATGTACAATTAAATCAAAGTTAACGAAATATACTGGCAGATAGTTCGGATTATGTTGCTAAGTCGAGGAACTCTGTCGGGTAGTAAACGGCGTGTGGTTTCTGACTCCAAATCGGTACACATAACACTTTTGATACGCTTTTAGAAATACAAAACTCAAGTACAAAAAAATAAAAAAATATCGTGGTGGGGGGGAGGGGAGCATCAATATAAAATCGGCGGGGGGGGGGAGCAAAATGTAAAAATCGGAGGGTGGGCAAAAATACAAATCGGGGTGAGGGGGGAGGGTAAAAATATAAAATGGTGTGAGGACATAAAATAAAATCGAAGAGGGGGGGAGCAAAATATATAATTGGGGCAGATCAAAAATATAAAATCGGGGGGGCAAAAAATATAAAATCAGGGGGCAAAAATATAAAATGAGGGGGGGATAAAAACCGGAGGGGGAGCAAAAATATAAGATCGAGGGGGTCAAAAATATAAAATGAAGAGGGACAACATAAAATAAAAATATGAAATCAAATAGGGGGGAGCAAAATATAAAATTGGGGGTGGGGCAAAAATAAAAATGGGGGGAGAAAGAATTTAAAATCGGGAGGGGACAAAAATATAAAATGAGGGTCATAAAATAAAAATAAAAAATCGAATGGATGGGGGCAAAAAATATAAAATCGGGGGGGGGGCAAAAATAAAAAATGGGGGCATAAAATAAAAATAATTGGGGGCGGATCAAAAATATAAAATCATGTGGGGGCAAAAAAATATAAAATCGGGGGGCAAAAATATAAAATGAGGGGGGCAAAAATAAAAACCGGAGGGGAGCCAAAATATAAAATCGGGGGGAGCAAAAATATAAAATGGAGGGGGGACAACATAAAATAAAAATATAAAATCAAATATGGGGGGGAGGAGCAAAATATAAAATTGGGGGTGGGGCAAAAATAAAAATGGGGGAGGAAAAATATAAAATCGGGGGGACATAATATGAAAATATAAATTAGAAGTGGGGGGAGGGCAAAAATATCTAAAATTGGGAGTGGGCGAAAATATAAAATGGGGGGGACATAAAATAAAAATATAAACTCGTAATGGGGGGCAAAAATAAAAATGGGGAGAGAGAATATAAGATCGGGGGGAATAAAAATATAAACTCGAAGTGGAGGGGGTCAAAAATATCTAGAATCTGGAGGGGGCAAAAATATAAAAAGGGGGTCATAAAATAAAAATATAAAATCGATGTGGGGGGGCAAAAAATATAAAATCGGCGGGGGCAAAAATATAAAATGCAGGGGGATAACCTAAAATAAAAATATAAAATCAAATATGGGGGGAGCAAAATATAAAATTGGGGGTTGGGCAAAAATAAAAATGGGGGAGGAAGAATATAAAATCGGGGGGGGGGGGCAAAAAATATAAAATCGGGGAGGGGGGCAAAAATATAAAATGAGGGGGACGTAAAATAAAAATATAAACTCGAAGTCGGGGGAGGGCAATAATATCTAAAATCGGGAGGGGGCAAAAATATAAAATGGGGGTCATAAAATAAAAATATAAAATCGAAGAGGGGGAACAAAATTTTGAAATCGGGGGGGGGGGGCAAAATTATAAAATCCGGGGGCATAAAATAAAAATATAAAATTGGAGAGGGGGGAGCAACATATAAAATCGGGGGTGGGGCAAAAAGAAAAATCGGGGGGGAGCAAAAATATAAAATCGGGGGGGCGTGGGGGGTACAGGAAGTATCGGTAAAAATTGTTTTTTGTGCAAATAAGAATAGACCACAACCAGATGAAGCCATACCCGATATTCGCACAGGGGCTTTCTCTACCCGTTCTTTAGTCAATGCAATTTGCATTTTAGTTAGCTTGAAACAGCTGTTCTTGCTTCTGCTCTAAGCTCTAAGCTGTCAAATGGAAGTATACACAGCTGTTTGCATTACAATTTCTGAATGTTTACTTTATTCTGAAATGTAAACATTGAAACTTAGAACGTTCAAGGGGCGTAGCCCGAGGGGATTTTAAGGAAATGAATACGCCTATGTGTTGCATGGGTTCAAGATCTACCTATATGTAAAGTTTCAGCTCAGTCGGTTCAGTAGTTTTTGCGTTCACCCGGAACATCAGACAGACAGACAGACAGACAGACAGAAACCACCTCTTCTTTATAATATTATATATATATATATACAGTTTCGAACGAATGGTGTTTTTGGGGTCTGGGGACCTCAAAACGAAAAGTTATCATGGTCCTGGGCCTAGGTCTTACCATGCCGACTACGGTAATAGCTTCTTCCCTGTAGGGGAAATTCGCTAAAACCATGGCTAAGAGCTGGTAGTCCTCTCCACAAATGTGCATACAAATATGATGGCGACTGGGTGGAGCCTTTCAAGGGAAATTTGTAATCTAAGTGATGTATATGGTCAGAAGTGTAGTCCATATACATTCACTTGTGACCATATACTACACTTCTGACCATATACATCAAAACAAATAATACAAGTTAGCCTAAAAATGACCTGACTGACTTGTGTTTGGTCTCATTATTTTTAATACATTTGCTATTCACAGATATTGTAAATTGGAGATTTTGATTAATACATATGCTAATGTTCAAAGTGTTTGCATTTTGATCTTGTGTTAACAATATGGATCAATTATATTTGGTGAATCGATGGCCTGAATATTTGATTGCTATAATTAATGTAATATTTCACTTTAGTGCAGAGTCGTTTAGAGTATGGGCTTGTGTACTGGGGAGGTACATACATCAGAAATCTCATGCCTTTAATCAAACAACAAAAATACCTTATTAGAATTATTACTAAAAAAAGATTTACAGAACCATCATGGCCATTATTTTTACAGCTTTTTATTCAACCTCTTAAGCATTTATATATGTACAAAGTAATGTCTGTTTTCTATAGAAGAAGTGGTAATTTGCCTAATAATGAGAGATCATACTTAAATCGGTTAAGAAATAAAAACAATTTTCCAATACCCAGACCAAATTTAACATATTAAAAAAAAACTTATGAAGTTATTGCTACAAGACCTTTTAATAGTTTATCGCCTTCCTTAAAAACTATAAGTACTTATACTAGGTTTAGGAGGCAAATAAAGAGTTGGCTTTTTACCAGGGGTATTGTAGAAGATTTTGTTAATGGTTAAACACATATTACCTATTGTATGTATGGTGTTATGAACTATTGTTATTTTTATTGTTTCTGATCAAGAATAATAATTTGATTATTTCAAAGCAGTACTAATTTTTGTTGTAAGTAGTATTCTATTATTGGTGATTTTTTGTTTGTATTGGAACTGAAACAACGGACAATTTCAAGTGATGGAACCTCGAATCAGGCTTTAATTGCCTTTGAGGCCCTATTATTTCCTCATTGTTTTTATTTACTAATCTGCTTTCTCATGGCAAACTTGTTGTACTATTTACATATGTGTAGTTGTACTGATTTCATTGTGTGCTAAATCATGTACAATGTACTTTTTTTAGGAAATAAATTCATTATTCAATATTTTAAATTAGTATGTTTTGTAATGGGTCTAATAACGGATGTTATATTGTATTCAATATGTATTTGTAATTTCTACTCTAAAGTTTATACATTACCCACAGTTTGCAAAATAAACAAAAATAAAACAAAGAAAAAACAGTAAAACTCAATAAAAAGATACAAGGTTTCACAGGGTTTTGTGATGTTCTGTTTGCTGTTTGGTAATCCAATACAAGGCTCAATGCTGTTTGATATAGCTCAATTGCTGCCAACCTAAACCAACAAATTGAATTTCAATTAAGTCTGTTTGAATTAAACGTAGCTTTTTCTGGTCAGTTTATTGAAGCTACTGATCAATGGTAACTGGATATTGCATTACTGAATTTATTGACCAAATGAATATAAATTGTTATTTAGTAAATTATTTTATATTTTCTAAGAAATTAAGCTGTATTAATGTAATCTTACACTTATTTTAATTGCCCTTATAATTTATTTTGCTAAACCATAAGTGCCATCAAAAATATGAATATGTTTTCTATATAAACACGATCAAATAAACTACGTCTCTCAATGCTATCAAATATATTTACACTTTTGTACTGTTCCTAAATACAAGACAGTAAATACACATAAAAAAATAGGATAAGACGATTGAGCTATTTATCAATCATCAACTGACCTAATCAGAGAACTAGTTCACAGCAGCACGCTGACGTGAGGGAAGTGAATTTCCAAATAATAAACTTTTAAAACTCAAAATCGGTGTAAAACATAGATTTATACCAATTTTTATTGAAATCTGAAAACACTGATTTTTTGGCTGTTCTGATGCTTCTGGTTTCATTTACCTACAATGCTGGGAATATAATTTTGCGCATTATAAGATTACGATAAGGTCCAGTCAGACTTGAAAGTATGCGTGAGGTTGCTGGGGATGATAAAGTACACCAACATATGAATAACAGGCTTTTCTAATGCAAAATCCCCATTAGACAACGTACTGTGTTTGGTCGATACACATTTTATTTAATAACTTGGTAATATTTGCTAGATTGACGAGAGAGGGCTTACAAGTTTTCCCTCACTAATTCCCATCTTTTTACATGCATTAATTGCACATCCGGGGCTTTTCTGACCTTTTTTGGGCCCAAAAACTAAAAATTTGAAAGACTAATCCCCAAAAAAGGGGTTTAGAATTTTCCAATTGTTTTGCTCAACGAACTTGTCCAACTGATTATAAAAAGGAATTTCTCTACCAAATTTGGAGTAAATTGGACAAAAATTGTGACTGAGTGCGAACACATACTCTATATATATATAGATACCGTGTATATAAAGTTTATAGAGACCCCTCAAAACAAGTTCAGGGGGTGACGGTAGGAACTTCTATGGTGGTCCCGGGCTTAAGTCTAACCGTGCGGGTCATGCTAATAGTTCACTTTTCCATAGGAAATTCACTAATAATAATGAGTGTTACTAGATTTTCAGGCATAGTTACCTTAATAACATCTAGATTTCCTCCAAATAACATATGGAAACAGAAATTCCTAAACTTCCGATGACATGCAAATGGAATTTATGAATGCACGTTCATACACACTCAGGTTTTTTTGTGGCAACACCACTTAATCCACAGGACTCTCTTTAATTATCCAACAAGTTTTCATAGTTGTAAATATTTAAACAGTTTTAAATTTAGTTTTTGTTACCGTATCTATACTTTTTTTATGTTAACAATTTAAACATTTAACATTGTGCCTAATGCAAGATATCTTCTGTGAACAAAAAGTAGTACCTACATTATAGAAGTGAAATTAAAAGTATTCTCAAACTGACTTAAACTAAAGGAATAACTGAATAATTAAATGCCATTATAAAAACCGTTAAGAAAATGAAATAAGAAATAACCTCCGCTTTTCAACAAGTATAGCTTCAGGCTTCAAGCCACGCCAAGTATTTCCAGATCTGTGCTCTTTTTCATTAACCTCCAGTTTAATTTGCAGCTCTTTATAGGGTAAATGAAGACTTTCATGAAGTTTTATTCCTTTATGAAGCAGTTATCCTAATTTAAAGTTAAAAATTGTTTTTATGTCCTTTTGTGAAAAGTATATGCTTATAATTTTTTGCATGTTGATTTCCTTTAAGTTTAACTATTAGTATTTGTCACTTTATTATCGTGGAAGTCAATCATTAAAATACACGGGGTATTTTACAACAAAAAACAAATCAAACCACTTTATTCACTTAGTTCATTTGACTTAATGGTGAATTTCACTGTAAGTCTATTTGGGTATAGGAGTCATAGAGTCCTAATCCCATAGAGTCCATAGAGTCATAATCTAGTTTTATAGTTGGTTCGAACCCAAACTAAACATTTACAATTTTGAAAAACTTTGAAATTCTTTTAGCAGGCTGGTTGTTGCCATTAGGATTAGGCATGATAAGCATGCCGATCAGCATGCTTATTTTGATAAATTTGTGGATAGGAATATTTGTGGGTTAGGGCTTCCTGAATAGGACAATAGCACATTTTTTGTGAATTACTATAAACTGCCTTATACACAAACAGTATAGCAGTAGTAGTTGTAGTGGTTGTGCTTTATACAATGTTTATACTAACAACCATGGGTGAAATTTAGGGGGCAGTCCACCCCCCAAAAAAATTAGGAGAGCATTTTATTGTAATATATGAAAAATCACTATAATCATGAAAATACCCCGTTGCAGCAAACCTGCATACTCAGCGAATTTCCAATGCATATTAATTTATCTTAATACCACATAAAGCCACATACGAAGTTTCATCAATATACACTCATAAATAAACAATTTATGACGTTATAATTATTCTACATAAGAATAACATGGCGGCTGAGTATGCAGGTTTGCTGAAATAAGGAACACTAAAAATGGGCTTTTATACAAATATCAATATAACTCAACTAGGTAAAGCCACATACCAAGTTCTATTAATTTATGTTCATAATTAAAGGAGGTAACACGTTAATTTATTCTTCTTCTTAAGAATAACATCCGGGCTGAGTATGCAGGTTTGCTGCTACGGGAACTATCGGCAAAAAAATGGGTTTTTGTGCAAATATCAATAGACCACAATGAAATGAAGCAATATACCAAGTTTCGTCAGGATAAGTTGATAAATAAGCGAGATATACAATTTTTCTTATCCTCCATAAGAATAACGTTGGACAACGTACTGTGTTTAGCACTTTCAATATCTCAGTAACCAATTGGCGTAGAACAATGATTAAAACATCAAATTGTGCGTCCTTTTAAGATGATTCCAATGGAAAAAAATAAAATTTTACTTTTTCAAAAATTGTATGTAAAAAACTCAAAAAACCCATTTTTGGGGTACAAAACCCCCCCAAAATATCCCTTCGGATAGGTCGATCCGTCTGGTTTTCGAACTTAAAGTCATAAATGCTGCTTTACACGTTTGTACCAAATTTCATGAAAATCGGACCTTTTTTACGAGAGTTATTGCACCCACGGACACATATATATATATATATATATATATATATATATACACATACAGTTTCGAACGAATGGTGTTTTTGGGGTCTGGGGACCTCAAAACGAAAAGTTATCATGGTCCCGGGCCTAGGTCTTACCAAGCCGACTATGGTAATAGCTTCTTCCCTATAGGGGAAATTCGCTAACAATAATTTTTCTCTCCAATCTAAATCCTCAAATTACGCTTATGCTAATTAATACGTCATGAAATAACCCACACTGAACCCCTCTGATTGGATGGGGAGGGTCAATGTCAGGGGGTAATCCAATATGTTGGGGGTTCGATATAGCTTAGTAGTCAGAGGGTGAATGCACAAATAATAGAGTAACCGGTTAACAGTAATTTCTATACGTTACTTGGCTCTACCATGTTACTATTGGACTTACGAGTTCAAAACTAGTGTTGCCAAATATTGAAGGTGAATTAGACATCAAATGTTTTAATTGCAAATTTTATTATAAACTGAAAATTTGTGGTAAGGTCACATCTCCAGTTAGTGATCCATTGAAACATTAAAGGACTATACCAGTAAATGACTGGTTTAAAAAAATAAATTTCCTAGTTATATGTTAACAATTTTTCTTTTATAAAACCTTAGTTACAATCCGTTTTATAAATTTTGTATTTCATACATTAAATATGTAAGATTGATAGAGAAATATGACTGTTGGGGTAAACTCAGACAATATATATAGTTAGAAACACTGATACCAGACAATATTATTCATTATATACTGTCATTAAAAACACCATAATTAAGTATATCATTATATTTTTGAAACCTGGAAGGTTCAGCAAGACGGTTATAATTGCAGTAAAATCTATATTTAAAACGATAATTTTGGAAACCATTTAATCAAATGGGAAAACCCCTTCCCAAAATCGAAGTTAATATTAAGACAAAATACCCCCGTAGCAGCAAACCTGCGTACTCAGCGAATTTCCAATAGATATATAAATGTCTTAATACTATATAAAGCCACTTACCAAGTTTCATAAAAATATATTCACAAATAAGCGATATATACAATTTTAATTATTCTCCATAAGAATAACATTGGGGCTGAGTACACAGGTTTGCTGCAACAAGGAACACAAAAAATGGGTTTTTATGCTAATATCAATATAACTCAACTAGGTGAAGTCATATACCAGATTTTATTAATTTATGTTCATAATTAAGGGAGACATAGCATTTAATTATTATCCATAAGAATAACATGGGGCTGATTACGCAGGTTTGCTGCTACGGGTGCCTTTGGCAAAAAATAATTTTTTTGAGCAAATATCAATAGACCAGATGAAGCCATATACCAAGTTTCGTCAGTATACGTTCATAAATAAGCGAGATATAAAATTTTTCTTTTCCTCCATAAGAATAACATTAGACAACGTACTGTGTTTAGCACTTTCAATATCTCGGTAACCAATTGATGTAGAGAAATTATGAAAATACCAAATTGTGTGTTTTTTTAAGCCGAATCCAATGATAAAAACTAAAATTTGATTTTTTCAAAAATTACATGTAAAAAATTCAAAAAACCCATTTTTGGGGTACAAAACCCCCCAAAATACCCCTTCGGATGGAGCGATCTGGCTGCTTTTCGAACTTGAAGCTTTTGAACTTCGAAGTCATAAATGTTGCTTTACATGTTTATACCAAATTTCATCAAAATCGGATCATTTTTACGAGAGTTATCGTGCTCACGGACACACACACATATATATATATATATACAGTTTCCAACGAATGGTGTTTTTGGGGTCTGGGGACCTCAAAACGAAAAGTTATCATGGTCCCGGGGCTAGGTCTTACCATGCCGACTACGGTAATAGCTTCTTCCCTATAGGGGAAATTCGCTAAAAACAGCATAACAAAATTATCAATACAAATTAAGAAAATCTCTTAATATATCCTTGATCTTTTCTCCTATAAGATTTAATATTTACTGCAAACAATGATTTTATTTGGTCATGTGGTCATATAAACATAAGATTGTATTTTTCCAGTGTAACTGGGCTGTGTCACAACCTAATTACCAAATAATAAATTTAATAAAGGACAGAAAGTGAACAAAAAAACCCTCAAGAATAGAAGTATTAATGTGCTGATACACTTTGTGACTGTGCAAAGAAAATATTTCTTCTAAAAAATTACTACTTTGAACATAAAATGGAGAAATTATCATTAAATCATCATTCATTCATTCATTATTCTCTGATTCAAGCGCTCACTAAATATGCTAAATAAAATAATAAATATGCTAAATATGCATAATCATTGATTATGTATTATCAGAAATAAAAATAAAATTGTACACAAGACGCCTTATTACTATAAAACCTCTGAAATTTTGGATTTGGCAAATAGTTAAAAAAAATGTAAACAAATCAATATCTAGAACCATGGAAACAAACTAACATCATTTACTTGAAAAATAGTATGGTTTGTGGTACGTTTGAATAGTGTTTTCAAATTAAAACATTTAAATTAAATTTGATCGGTTACTTGCATTGAGTAGACTCTTATTGAGTCTTAAAACATTTAAATTAAATTTGATCGGTTACTTGCATTGGTACACTCACCCTAGTATTCATTGAGTTAGATCTTCGATAACGCAAATCGGATCGGTTCAGTTATCATTTAAAACTAAAATAGTACAGCCCTCTAGGACAGTTTAACTTGGTTACGGCTCGGTAATAACGTTTGGTCTTCTATTCACGATAATTTACCAATTAATGAGCAAAATTTCTATTTGCAGTAAATGAGTTAAGTTTGTTACTTGACATAGAAATGTTGGTAAATTATCATTCTGACATAAATGCTTGCTGTACTTGTGGAATTTTCATTAACATGTTATTAAGTTATTTGGCAAAACCCTATACACAGTTTAGAGATCAACTGATATATTTATTAGTGAATTTCCTTTGGAAAGTGAACTATTAGCATGACCTGCACGGTGAAACTTAAGCCCGGGACCACCATAGAAGTTCCTAACGTGACCCCCTGAACACGTTTTGGGGGGTCGTTCAAAATTTTATATATATATGTATATATATATATATATGTGTTTTCACTCTAGCGGTCGTATTTTTTGTCCGATTTACTTCAAATTTGGTAAGGACGTTCCTTTCTGTAATCAGTTGGACAAGTTTGTTGGGCAAAACAATCGGAAAACTCTAAACCCCTTTTTTTGGGATTAATCTTTCAAATTTCGAGTTTTTGGGCCCAAAAAGGGTCATAAAAGCCCCAGATGCAAAATCAATGCATGTAAAAAGACGGGAATTAGTGAGGCAAAAGTTTTAAGCCCTCTCTCGTCATTCTAGCATAAATATTTACCGAGTTATTAAAGAAAATGTGTATCGACTAAATGCAGTACGTTGTTTTATGGGGGTTTTACACGAGAAAAGCCCGTTATTCCTTTGTTAGAGTAGTTTTATCATCCCCAGCAACCTCACGCCTACTTTCAAGCCTGTCTGGACGTTCTCCTAACCTTACAATGCGCAAAATTTTATTCCCAGCTTTGCAAGTAAATGAAACCAGGAGTATCAGAACAGCCAAAAAATCAATGTTTTCAGATTTCAATAAAAATTGGAAAAATGTATGTTTTTACACTTATTTTGAGTTTTACAAGTTTTATATGTGGAAATTCACTTCCCTCACGTCAGCGTGCTGCATGCGAACTCGTTTTGTTATTAGTATGTAGTATGTGTATTGGTGTCCCCTTCTTTATTAGTGAATTTCCTATTGAATGTGAACTATTAGCATGACCCGCACGGTGAAACTTAAGCCCAGGACCACCATAGAAGTTCCTAACGTAACCCCCTGAACACTTTTTGGGGGGTCATTCAAGATTTTATATATATATGTGTTTGCACTCTAGCGGTCGCAATTTTTGTCCGATTTACTTCAAATTTGGTAGGGACGTTCCTTTCTGTAATCAGTTGGACAAGTTTGTTGGGCAAAACAATCGGAAAACTCTAAACCCCTTTTTTAGGGGATTAATCTTTCAAATTTCGAGTTTTTGGGCCCAAAAATGATTATAAAAGCCCCAGATGTAAAATAAATGCATGTAAAAAGATGGAAATTAGAGAGGCAAAAGTTTTAAGCCCTCTCTCGTCATTCTAGCATAAATATTTACCGAGTTATTAAAGAAAATGTGTATTGACTAAACATAGTACGTTGTTTTATGGGGGTTTTACACGAGAAAAGCCTGTTATTCCTTTGTTAGAGTACTTTTATCATCCCCAGCAACCTCACACCTACTTTCAAGCCTGTCTGGACCTTCTCCTAACCTTATGTTGGGCAAAATTGTATTCCCAGCTTTGCAAGTAAATGAAACCAGGAGTATCAGAACAGCCAAAAAATCAATGTTTTCAGATTTCAATAAAAATTGGAAAAATGTATGTTTTTACACTGATTTTGAGTTTTAAAAGTTTTTATTTGGAAATTCACTTCCCTCACGTCAGCGTGCTGCGTGCTAACTCGTTTTATTGATAAACTTGATAATGTTTTAGTTTTCGGAAGCATAGCTATAGCAATCTGATTAATCTTTGCTCATTCTTTAACTGCAGCACCTAAAAGACATGAGTTTTAACAGGATTTGTAGTGGTAACTTAATGCAAAATTTGTTATTTTTGAATTCATAGTAAAACCCAATTTGTGTCCCCCAGCATACCCTCAATAGGCTGACTACCATAATAACGGCAGTTGCGTGCTGGCCCAGATACATGACCCCCCACCACCAAAACCATATAGGCCTTCACATATTTTACCCGTTTTTCACTGTAAAAGTTATAGTATTTTGATAGTTTATATGTTATTTTTTCATTCATAGCCCACCTTAAAACGATAGTCTGTATCCGCCCCTGGTTGCATGTAAAACGATTAGTTCGATCACTGGCCGCTTTGAACGCTAGAGCGAGGGCCGTACTCAGTTTTCACGGGCCCATGGGCAGTCCTGGTGGTGTGGGCCCTCGTTGCCGTCTGGATACAAGTTGGGGACTTATTTCTTAGACAACAGTGTCCTAAATAAGATACCAGCCCGGCCTCCTGGGCCCCCTCCGACAGGCCCGGGCCCCAGAGCAGTTGCCCCCCCTGAGTACGCCCTGGCTAACTCAGAGGGGGTGCATTCAGGGACACCCGCTGCCATCCCTATCGGCGACCCGGCTTATTCCCCACTCCACCCGCTACCATCCTTATCTGCGACCCAACGTATTCCCCACTCCATCCGCTGCTATCCCTATCAGCGACCCGAATTATTCCCCACTTCACCCGCTACCATCCTTATCTGCGACCCAACGTATTCCCCACTCCATCCGCTGCTATCCCTCGGCGACCAGACTTATTCCCCACTCCACCCGCTGCCATCCCTATCGGCGACCCGACTTATTCCCCACTCCACCCGCTGCCATCCCTATCGGCGACCCGACTTATTCCCCACTCCACCCGCTGCCATCCCTATCGGCGACCCGGCTTATTCCCCATTCCATCCGCTGCTATCCTTATCTGCGACCCAACGTATTCCCCACTCCATCCGCTGCTATCCCTATCGGCGACCCGACTTATTCCCCACTCCACCCGCTGCCATCCCTATCGGCGACCCAACTTATTCCCCACTCCACCCGCTGCCATCCCTATCGGCAACCCGGCTTATTCCCCACTCCACCCGCTATCATCCTTATCTGCGACCCAACGTATTCCCCACTCCATCCGCTGCTATCCCTATCGGCGATCCGACTTATTCCCCACTCCACCCGCTGCCATCCCTATCGGCGACCCGACTTATTCCCCACTCCACCCGCTGCCATCCCTATCAGCGACCCGACTTATTCCCCACTCCACCCGCTGCCATCCCTATTGGCGCCTGACTTATTCCCCACTCCACCCGCTGCCATCCCTATCGGCGACCCAGCTTATTCCCCACTCCACCCGCTACCCGCTACCATCCTTATCTGCGACCAAACGTATTCCCCACTCCATCCGCTGCTATCCCTATTGGCAACCCGACTTATTCCCCACTCCACCCGCTGCCATCTCTATCGGCGACCCGGCTTATTCCCCACTCCACCCGCTGCCATCCCTATCGGCGACCCGGCTTATTCCCCACTTCACCCGCCACCATCCTTATCGGCGACCCGACATATTTCCCACTCCATCCGCTGCTATTCCTATGGGCGACCCGACTTTTTCCCCACTCCACCCGCTGCCTCCTCTCATGGCGACTCGACTCGTGGTGCTTCCATGGAAGCTCAACACTTCTCCAATACCAGTTATATAGCCTTTTGTATTGTTTTGGTTTTCTGTGTTATCGCTAATCCACTTTATGGTGCTTGAACTCATGAAATGTTGCTGTTGCAGACCTGTCCGCAAAGATAATCACACCATTTCAAAAGTTACCCTTATAATGAACTCAGGAAATGATACATATAATACTGTTTATACAGTGTTTTGACAACTATTTATAAATAACCAAATGAAAATTATGACAGTCTTGAGCTTAAGTCTAACAACGAGAGAGTGGGACCTGTGATACAGTGACCTCCATATGAATAAATTAATTTAATAACATAATTGTGTAATTTTATTTGTTTAAGCAAACACACCTTGACTTGTGTTGCACTCCTATTGATGAACTCCTCATTTGGCCTTATTCCTAAAGTACGTTTTACCTCGAGATCTGTCACATAACGTCCAGTAACGTAACATAACACGTGGCCAATTCACTCCGCAAGAGGTGTCCACGAGCTACTGATCAGAGCTGTTCTTGTTTTTCCTCCCCAATTTGTCAGTCACCAATAAACTTTTATGTTGAGAGGACTTTTTTGTGAACTGTGGTGTTTTTGTTTGGAAGAAATGTATTCATATTTCGTTTTCAGCGTATTCAAAAAAATTGTGCTAAATTCAGGTTTCAAAATTGGTTATTTGTGTTTCCAAAACAAATAATGTTGCTGCAGTATCCTACTTATATCACAATATACAATTCCATTTATAAGGAATTATTTTGGGTAATTTTATAACTTGTTCTAGTACATACTCATCTTTAAGGTTTTATCAAAATAATCAGTTAACCTACGCTTTATTTTTACTCAAAACGAATTATAAAACTAAAATCCAATCATTTAAAATAAATGTTTCAGTAAACCTACTTACAAACAATCTCGCAATGCTCTTTGACTCAACTATCCATCCATCCATGCTCCATCCACCAATCCACCCTCCATCCAGCAATCCACCAATCTACACTCCATCCACCAATCCACCTTCCATCCACCAATCCACCCTCTATCCACCAATCCACCAATCCACCTTCCACCAAAAATCCATCCACCCATCCACTCTCCAAGTGTTTCAAGAAAACTTAAACGTGGATTTATATCTAGCTTAGGAAGTAGTTAAGTAAATAAAGCTGAAATAAGAACAACCCTCACCTTGGTTTATAAGACGAGGTAAATATTTCCAGCTTCTCGCTTTTTCATTAGCCTCCAGTTTAATTTGCTAGAATAAACACTTTTAGAAAAGTCGACTTCCTTTATGAAGGAAGCATCGTAATTACCACTTTGATAATAGCCTTTCTTTATCCTGGATTAAACGAGGGTTAATAACATTAAAGTGAGTAATTAAATTCCATTCCAGTGGCCCCTGGACTAAACATAAACTATACAGTCATCACAATTTTATTATTTTAAAAGGAAGAAAAGTAATATATAAAGAAAAACTTATTTCAACAATACAACAACACCTTAAACAATATATTTAATGAAATGACAATGACGAATATTATCGTGAAATATGCAATTCAATAAAAAATATCTACATTTCAAAACCATTATTCTTATGCAAGTTTCAACATGAATAAATAAAAAAACACAATAGAAGGAAACATCATTTAGTTTTAGCGAATTTCCCCTATAGGGAAGAAGCTATTACCGTAGTCGGCATGGTAAGACCTAGGCCCGGGACCATGATAACTTTTCGTTTTGAGGTCCCCAGATTCCAAAAACACCATTCGTTCTAAACTGTATATATATATCTCTATATGTATCTATATATCTATATGTATATATATATATATATATATATATATATATATATATATATATATATATATGTCCGTGGGTGCGATAACTCTCGTAAAAATGATCCAAATTGGATGAAATTTGGTAAAAACGTGTTAAAGCAGTATTTATGACTAAGTTTGAAAACCAGACAGATCGCCCCATCCAAAGCGGTATTTTGGGGGGGTTTTGTACCCCAAAAATTTTTTTTTTAACTTTTTACATATCATTATTTTCAAACCCAAATTTTGGTTTACACCATTAAATTCAGCTTAAAAAAATAAACAATTTGGTATTTTTATCATCACTCTACGTCAATTGGTTACCGAGATATTGAGAGTGCTAAACACAGTACGTTGTCCAATGCTATTCTTATGGAGAATAAGAAAAATTGTATATCTCGCTTATTTATGAACGGATACTAATGAAACTTGATATACGGCTTCATCTGGTTGTGGTCTATTGTTATTTGCACAAAAACAGCAATTTTTACCAATTATTCCCTTAGCAGCAAACCTGCGTACTCATCCCCCATGTTATTCTTATATAGAAAAATCAAAATGGAATATATCTCTTATTTATGAATGTATATTGATGAAACTTGGTATGTGGTTTCACCTAGGTGATTTATATTGATATTTTCATGAAAACCTATATTTTGTGTTCCTTAATTGTTGCAGCAAACCTACGTACTCATATGTTATTCTCATGCTGTAAATTGTATATATTGCTTATTTGTGAATATATGTTTATGAAACTTGCTATGCGGCTTTATGTGGTATTAACACATTATTATGCATTGGAAATTAGCTGCAGCATGAGTACGCAGGTTTGCTGCGACGGGGGTATTTAAAACTCTATTGTAAAGAAGTATATTTAGTTATAAACTTAGTGAATTCACAGTATTCAGATTACCTTTACAAACACTAAATACCCCCGTCGCAGCAAACCTGCATCTCAGCAAATTTCCAACGAATATATAACATAACCCATTAAAACACTTAATAGGATTCATAAGAAATATATTCACAAACAAGCGATATATAAAATATTAATTATTCTCAATAAGAATAACATTGGGGATGAGTACGCAGGCTTGCTGCAACAAGGAACACATGATAATGGGGTTTTATGAAAATATCAATAGAACTCATCTTAGTGAAGTCACATACCAAGTTTAGACCATATACATTCATAAATAAGCGATATACAACATTTTAATTATTTTCCATAAGAATAACATGGGGACCAAGTACCTAGTAAGTAATTTCCAATGAATATATGTCTTAATAACACATTAAACCACTTACCAGGATTCATAAGAAATATGATCACAAATTAAAGCGATAATTAAAATACAAATTATTCTCTATAAGAATAACATTGGGGATGAGTACGCAGGTTTGCTGCCACAAGGAAAAAATACGCCATTCGCAGCAAACCTGCGTACTCAGCGAATTCCCAATGCATGCATATGTTTCTCACTACAAAATAAAGCCACTTACCAAGTTTCATAAAAATACATGAATAAATAAGTGATATATTGCATTTTATTCACTCTCCATAAGAATTACATTAGGGCTGAGTTCGTAGGTTTGCTGCTACAAGGAATACAAATTTGTGTTTTTATGCAACTATCAATGTAACTTAACCAGTTGAAGCTGCATACCAAGTTTTATTAATTTATCATCATAATTAAGGGAGATATAAAACTTTACTTATTCTCCATAAGAATAACATTAGGGCTGAGTGTATACAGGTTTGCTGCTACGGGGATAATCAATTCATGTCTTAATAACACATTAAAACACTTACCAGGATTCATAAGCAATATGGTCACAAATAAGCGATATTTAAAATATGAATTATTCTCTATAAGAATAAGATTGGGGATGAGTACCCAGGTTTGCTGCCACAAGGAACAAAAAATAATGGGTTTTCATGAAAATATCAATAGAACTCATCTACATGAAGTCACATATAAGTTTATTTCATATACATGCATATATAAAGGATATATAACATTTTAATTACTCTCCAAAAGAATAACATATAGGGACCGAGTACCTAGGTTTGCTGCTTCGGGAATTGTAGGCAAACATTTGTTTTTTTGTACAAACAACAATAAACCACAACCATATGAAGCCATATACCAAGTTTCGTCAGTTTATGTTTACAAGTAAGCGAGATATCCATTTTTTATTTTCCTCCATAAGAATAACATTAGACAACGTACTGTGTTTAGTACTTTCAATATCTCAATAACCAATTGACGTAGAGCAATGGTCAAAATACTAAATTGTTTTTTTTTAAGCTGAATTCAATGGCGAAAATTAAATTTTCATTTAAAAACAAAACACATGTGAAAACCCTAAACAAAATTTTTGGGGTTCAAAACCCCCCAAAACCCACCTTTGGATGGTGCGATTTGTCTGGTTTTAAAACTAATTCAAATAAATGGTACTTTTCACATTTGTGCCAAATTTCATTAAGATTGGACCTTTTTTACGAGAGTTATCGTGCTTACGGACGCATATATATATATATATATATATATATATATATACACACACACACACATATATACAAATTTGAACGAATGGTATTTTCGGCATCTGGGGACCTCAAAATGAAAAGTTATCATGGTCTTGGGCTTAAGTCTTACCATGCCACCTACAGTAATAGCTTCTTCCCTATAGGGTAAATTTGCTAAAATAATGGGTTTTTATGCAAATATCAATAGAATTCATCTAAAAGTCACATACCAAGTTTCATTCATATACATTTATAAATCAGCGATATATAACATTTTAATTATGCTCCATAAGAATAACATGGGGACCGAATACCTAGGTTTGCTGCTGCGGGAACCATACATGAAAATTTGTTTTTTTGTGGAAATAACAACAAACCACAACCATATGAAGCCATATTCCAAGTTTCGTCAGTTTATATTCATAAATAAGCAAGATATGAAATTTTTATTTTTCTCCATAAGAATAGCATTAGACAACGTACTGTGTTTAGCACTTGCAATGTCTCAGTAACCAATTGATTTAGAGCAATGATCAAAATACCAAATTTTGTTTAAGCTGAATTCAATGGTATAAATTAAAATTTAATTTAATTAAAAATTACATGTGAAAACCCCCCTCAAACCTCAAATGGTGTTTTTGGCATCTGGGGACCTCAAAATGAAAAGTTATCATGGTCTCGGGCTTAAGTCTTACCAAGAGACCTACGGTAATAGCTTCTTCCCTATAGGGGAAATTCGCTAAACAAAATTATGTCGGTGGGATCAAATATAAAATATTCTATGGCTCAAATTAGTTTGGAGGTAAATCACGGCTTTAAACATTGCTATAAGCCCTGGTATAGCATTTGCAAAATAATTTGTAGTTCCACTGAATTCAAAAACTGTGTAATAAAAGATTATTACGCAATATAAATCCAGTGAATCAACTTGAAACATTGATACTATTTACCAACAGTTGTGAACACTCATGTGGTAACTAACATAAGGATGATAGAAAACAGGAGAATTCTCTCATGCATTCTTTCTTCACAACCAAAGTTTTGAAGGTTGATAATCATTTCAAAACCTCTTCACAAAATTAAACCGCATTAAAACACAAGTTTTATTCTAAAATGCTGCCAAGACACTATTGTACTAATAATAACACATCCAGTGCCTTTCAATCCAGCTGGTATTCATGACAAAGTTCACTTCTAGCAAGATAACTTTTATTTTATCCATATAAAATTACATGTTTTGATTGTTACACTTTATATTGATTAATTACTTTTTTAACATATTTTACAAGTTTTATCATCCAAACCATTTATTTTTCATACAAAATGGGTTTTAAGAAAAAAAATTTACAAACGAAGATTAATTAACGTGAGGTTTTATTATATGTTCATGGTGGCTTACAGAGTGTATAAATATGTTCTTTATGATTCCACCAAGTATCCAATTTTAGTAAATATTTGAAAATTACTAAGGGTTGGGTTTATTTCCTTTTTGTAGCGAATTTTCCCTATAGGGAAGAAGCCCCCGTTACCAGCATACTCAGTGAATTTCAAATGGTACTTCACTACGTCATGAGGCCACTTACCAACTTTCATCAAGCATATTAATAAATAAGCGAGATATGACATTTTATTTATTCTTCACAAGAAAAACAGTAGGACTGAGTATGCAGGTTTGCTGCATCAAGGACCACAAAAATCGGGTTTTTGTTTAAATACCAATGAATCACCTCTAGATGAAGCAACACTCCAAATTTTACTAATTTATATTCATAAACAAGCAAGATATCTCATTTTTCTTATTCTCCATAAGAATAACATTACGGGTGGTGAGTGTGCAGGTTTGCTGCCATGAGACAAAAAAAAGAAGAGTTTTGTGTGCAAATATCAGTAAACCCTAACCGTATAAAGCCACCAAGTTCCATTAATATGTGTTCATTAATAAGCGAGATATAAAATGTTACTTATTCTCTATAAGATTAACATTGGACAACATACTGTGTTTAGCACTTTCAATATCTCAGTAACCAATTGACGTAGAGCGATAATCAAAATACCAAATGTTTTTTAGATGAATTTAATGGTGTAAACCAAAATTTGGGTTTAAAAAATTATATGTAAAAAGTACAAAAACCCATTTTTGGGGTACAAAACCAGAGCGACCTATCTGGTTCTCGAACTCATGAAAATAGATGCTGCCTTACACGTTTATACCAAATGTCATTAAGATGAGACTATTTTTATGAAAGTTATCGTGATGAATTTGAACGAATGGTGTTTTTGGAATCTGGGGCCTCAAAATTAAAAGTTATCATGGTCCTGGTCCTAGGTCTTACCATGACAACTATTACCGTAGTTTTCTGCTTTTTAAGGTTCACTGTTTTACTGGAGATAGTAACTTAACCAAATATTACAGCACAAACAAATGTAACAGAGATAGCCAGGCCTAGTAACCTACTGTACTATAATTATGATGATTTTATTTATGTAAGAGAGTTTTTGTATGTGTCCTATGTGTATACAAGAGCCAACATCGATACCACTGTGTAAATAATATTCTACTTCCTACTGGTTTTGTAACAATACAAATTAATTTTATACATTTCCAAAAATAGTTTATTATTTCTAGAGTGGAACATGTTTAGGCGCACATTAAATATGCAATATCTAATGAGTACACGTTAACTGCATTAGAGGGAACTCTAATATGTTGTCTGTGCTTAGTTAATGCAGCTTGTAGCTTTACAGCCTAAACGAAACCAAATTAATTCAAATTAGACCCATCAAAATTAAATGTAGCTTTCCCAGTCTAGTTGAACTCAGAGAGAGCAACTACACACATCCTGTTTGTTTATTTAATTAGTAAAATATAATAAATGAGAATGAAATATGTTGACAAATATATTCAGTTGTTACAGTGCATCTGCATTTTAAAAAGTGTCGCTAATTGTAATTTATGACACAATTACTAATTTTCAATGAAGGAAATGCATTTAACTTTACCCTTGTGATGGATGGTGAAAAAACTTGCAGTAAATTAATAGTTTTTATTAACTGAATGGGTCGTTCACATATCCTCGCTCGTTTATGCTTTGCTTCGATTACTTTTTTATGACAGATAATTAATCTTTTGTCATTTTCATTCTGTAATTATCTATGAATCCTTTGTATGAAGAGCAGATTTGACTGATCTAACGCTGCGAATTGAACAGCTGATAATACCGCTTTGTACGTGAGTGTTTCATGTATATGGCTTTGTTGGCGGCGTCTGAATGCACGCTGCGAATTGAACAGCTGATAATACCGCTTTGTACGTGAGTGTTTCATGTATATGGCTTTGTTGGCGGCGTCTGAATGCATGCCGCGAATTGAACAGCTGATAATACCGCTTTGTACATGAGTGTTTCATGTATGTGGCTTTGTTGGCGGCGTCTGAATGCACGCCGCGAATTGAACAGCTGATAATACCGCTTTGTACGTGAGTGTTTCATGTATATGGCTTTGTTGGTGGTGTCTGAATGCATGCCGCGAATTGAACAGCTGATAATACCGCTTTGTACGTGAGTGTTTCATGTATATGGCTTTGTTGGCGGCGTCTGAATGCATGCCGCGAATTGAACAGCTGATAATACCGCTTTGTACGTGAGTGTTTCATGTATATGGCTTTGTTGGTGGTGTCTGAAAGCATGCCGCGAATTGAACGGCTGATAATACCGCTTTGTACATGAGTGTTTCATGTATATGGCTTTGTTGGCGGCGTCTGAATGCATGCCGCGAATTGAACAGCTGATAATACCGCTTTGTACATGAGTGTTTCATGTATATGGCTTTGTTGGCGGCGTCTGAATGCACGCCGCGAATTGAACAGCTGATAATACCGCTTTGTACATGGTGTTTCATGTATATGGCTTTGTTGGCGGCGTCTGAATGCATGCCGCGAATTGAACAGCTGATAATACCGCTTTGTACGTGAGTGTTTCATGTATATGGCTTTGTTGGCGGCGTCTGAATGCACGCCGCGAATTGAACAGCTGATAATACCGCTTTGTACGTGAGTGTTTCATGTATATGGCTTTGTTGGCGGCGTCTGAATGCATGCCGCAAATTGAACAGCTGATAATACCGCTTTGTACGTGAGTGTTTCATGTATATGGCTTTGTTGGCGGCGTCTGAATGCACGCCGCGAATTGAACAGCTGATAATACCGCTTTGTACGTGAGTGTTTCATGTATATGGCTTTGTTGGCGGCATCTGAATGCATGCCGCGAATTCAACAGCTGATAATACCGCTTTGTACGTGAGTGTTTCATGTATATGGCTTTGGTGGCGGCATCTGAAAGCATGCCGCGAATTGAACGGCTGATAATACCGCTTTGTACATGAGTGTTTCATGTATATGGCTTTGTTGGTGGTGTCTGAAAGCATGCCGCGAATTGAACAGCTGATAATACCGCTTTGTACATGAGTGTTTCATGTATATGGCTTTATTGGTGGTGTCTGAATGCATGCCGCAAATTGAACAGCTGATAATACCGCTTTGTACATGAGTTTTTCATGTATATGGCTTTATTGGTGGTGTCTGAATGCATGCCGCAAATTGAACAGCTGATAATACCGCTTTGTACATGAGTGTTTCATGTATATGGCTTTGTTGGTGGTGTCTGAAAGCATGCCGCGAATTGAACGGCTGATAATACCGCTTTGTACATGAGTGTTTCATGTATATGGCTTTATTGGTGGTGTCTGAATGCATGCCGCAAATTGAACAGCTGATAATACCGCTTTGTACATGAGTGTTTCATGTATATGGCTTTATTGGTGGTGTCTGAATGCATGCCGCAAATTGAACAGCTGATAATACCGCTTTGTACATGAGTTTTTCATGTATATGGCTTTATTGGTGGTGTCTGAATGCATGCCGCAAATTGAACAGCTGATAATACCGCTTTGTACATGAGTGTTTCATGTATATGGCTTTGTTGGTGGTGTCTGAAAGCATGCCGCGAATTGAACAGCTGATAATACCGCTTTGTACATATGTGTTTCATATGTGTTTGTTGGCGGCGTCTGAATGCATATGCTGTAAATTAGTAGATTGATGTGGCACTGACATAAAACTGACTACATCAAATGTAGATATATTTTGAAGTAATGATCAATGCTGCTTATAAGCGGTGATTAATAATTGGAGCAATAAAGGTTCCAGGACATTCACTCTTTTCTCAATGTATGATTATTTTATTCCTGTTATAAACATACAATATTATCTAATGCTATTTATTCTACCTCTACCGTTATAGAATTTTTTTACATTCTGTAATTATAACATCATGTATCATGATAATTAAGTAGTTATTTAAATTGTATTATGCTTATTACTATATGCAATACTTCGTTGACTGAAAAATAGCCTAGCCAAATAATGTTCTACACATGAAATGATAATGTTGTAATTGTGTATTTGTATTTAACATTGAAAATAATCTTGGCTAAAAGAATCATTTGAGTTAACCAGTGAAATCTAAGGAGAGCTTATAGGATACTTTACAAGGGATATCCAAATAATCCCGTTGCAGCAAACCTGTACACTCAGCGAATTTCCAGTATATATATATATATATATATACTATATACAGCCACTTACCAAGTTTCATAGATACATATTAAAAAATGAGCCGTACATTAAATTTTAATTTTTCTCTATAAGAGTAACACGAGGATTGAGTACTACGGTTTGCTGCAACAAGGAACAGAAAATATTAAGTTTTAATGCAAATATCAACACACCACAAGCAGGTGAAGCCACATACCAAGTTTCATCCATATCCATTTATAAATAAGCAATTTATACAATTTTAATTATTCTCCATAAGAATAACATGGGGGGGCTGAGTACGCAGGTTTGCTGCAACAAGGAACACAAATTATGGTTTTTTTACAAATATCAATGTAACTCAACTAGCTGAAGCTACATACCAAGTTATATTGATTTATGTTCATAATTAAATGAGGCATAACATTTTCTTATTCTCTATAAGAATAACATGGGCGCTGAGTACGCAGGTTTGCTGCTTTGGGAACCATCGGACAAATTTTGTTTTTTTGAACAATTATCAATAGACCACAACAAAACGAAGCCATATACCAAGTTTCGTGCGGATACGTTTACAAATAAGCGAGATATAAAATTTGTCTTATTCTCCATAAGAATAACATTGGACAACGTACTGTGTTTAGCAATTTCAATATCTCGGTAACAAATTGACGTAAAGAAATGATCAAAACCCCAAATTGTTCGTTTTTTAAGCCAAATCCAATGGTGTAAACTAAAATTAGATTTCTTAAAATATTATATGTAGAACACTAAAAAAAACACTTTCAGGGTACAAAACCCCCCTAAAATACCCCTTAGGATAAAGCGATCTGTCTGGTTTTCAAACTTTAAGTCATAAATGTTGCTTTAGGCGTTTGTACCAAATTTAGTCAAAATCAGACCATTTTTACGAAAGTTATCGTGCCTACGGACACACAGACACACACACACACACACACACACACACACACACACACACACACATACGCACGCATAAGCTGTTATTAGATCCGATGATCAGTGTATATCATTATTAGATCCGAATATGAATGAAAGGGGCTGAAGACGGATTTATGCAATAATTTCAAATGTCATGCTCAAATCAGATAAATGTATTTTTTGAATATTTTAATAAAATACTATCTATTTTTTTATTTATTTGGACTTTATCTATCGCTTCGTTGTGTAGTTTTAAACACTAGAAGCGATAGGTAAAGTCCAAATAAATAAAAAAATAAATTCAAATCCATCGCTATTATGAGTTTCAAAAATACAATACTATCGTAACGAGAGTAAAAGATTAAAAAATAAACGGTATCAGGAAACTGACACATACTTTCTCCCTTTTAGCCAAACTTTAGTGAATAAATTACTTTTTGTTTACTAAATATAGAATACAAAGTACGGTCGAATGTACAGAAATTTTGTAAACAAGTTGTTTTTAAAAACATCCACCAAATCCCTCTTTTAGAGGCACTACAGAATCCATTGCTACACACGTGGTTTAAAGAGGGGAAATGCCCCCTATTCCCCCCAGGGTTATTAAGGGGTAACATATTTCAAATTTCCTTTGTTGGTCAATGCTAACTTGACTAGCATATCAAGTTTGGACGAAATTGATCGGTAAATAAGAAAGAAATAGTAATTTTTGTATTACCCATAAGAATAACATTTGACAACGTACTGCGTTTACCGCAATAAATTTAAATTTTCTCCGCAACTAGTAATCGTAGAATAGTAATTCAAAATACTAAATTATTTAGTTTTTTAAGCTCTATTTAGTGGGGAATAGTAATTTTTTTATATTTATGTTTTTTATGAAAAATTAAAAAAAAAACTGAATTTTTGATATTATAAGTCTTGTAATTTCTGAACCCGAATGTTTACAGAAGTGCTGGTGGTGTCATTTTGTTGGAAAACTAAAGTTCTACAAACGACTAAAGTTTAATCAAAATCGTTGGCGCCGTTTTTGAGAAATATTAATTATTCATGTTTCTGGCGGTTTTGGGGGATAGCTACCCTTAAAAATCAAAAATTCCAAAAAATGTAAAACTACCTGGATATATCGTGGATTAGTATCTACATACCAAAATACATGAAAATTGGACCATTGGTTAGGGCTCTAGCTTTGTACGCATCCATACAGACAGACAGACACACAGACATCACGTAAAGATCACTTTTTTGGGTTCAGGGAGCACTAAAACGAATATTTCCACTATCAACTCAAATTCGAAAATGTTGACGAAAACAATAGTTTCTCCATATACTACGTATAAGGGGGAGAAAGTAAAAGGCTAGATAAGGGATTGAGGGTATTGAAGGTTTCAGAGTCACGTATGAAATTCATGTTGCCTCATGTTTTTAGTATTAGTTAAATATTTCCTCACTTTGCAAAAAACAGACTTTTATAAATATAAAGTGAGCCGTAAAACATAATTGTCTGTCTGCATGATAAAACATGGTAAATAAATATAGCCATTGTAAAAAATATGAATTAAACAAGAAACGGTGTACATGACTGCCTGTGCAATATAATCACAATGTGATCCAAATAAGTCTTTTCCGTAATTTGAAAATATGTTGTTAGTCCATAGACTACTCCAACATACCAACTCATACCTCAGGTGCGGCTTTATTTACCCCAATCATATTGGACAATGCTCAAAGTCTGAAAACCACAACCTTAGACTTGTCAGTGTGGATTAATTCAAACTTATAACCAGATTTATTCCAGGAGATCCATTTTGAACATAATTAAACAAGGATGATTAATTAGTTATATTTTGTAAATATCACAAAATAATGCATATAACCAACTTGAATAAACAGTTATTCAAATTATCTGCCCCTTTTGGCTTTTTGGGAAATACTGATTTTGGAATTAAGGACAGAGGACTTGATAAAATAGGAATGGAAAATCTAGTAGTTAAATACCTTTACCCTAAATTATTTTTAGTTACAAATTAATTGATGTCCATTGAAGAGGTAGTAAGTCCTTTATTCTTAAAACATTAATGATTAAAAATATGAAATAAAACATCTGTTTTGTATTTTCATCCATTGCTACTAAATTTATTATTTAAGAGAAAGAATAACCTATTACATTCATCAAATCTAACTAAATATATAGTCTTAACAATCCTTTTACTATTTTCCCTTTTTTATGAAGGTGACATTAAGGGACAACAAATTTATGTATATATGAGTCTGTGATAGATATATCCATTTCAGCTCAAGTTAAACGGTTTAATACTCAGTTTTATATTCGTAAAAATTCTAAAATATAATTCGATTTGTCTTCTTAACATCAACCCACAACAAATGAATAGCAATCAAATGAAAATATACACAATATTTATAATATTTAATCATAAAGTGTTTTAGTTCAGTTTTAATGCAGTCTAACTATAAAATAATTTTCAATTAGCTTACTAGAAATTATTTTATTCTAATTTGTGTATACAATTTGTTTATTGTTAAGTAAACTGGAAAAAATTAAAATTACTGAATCTTGAAAATTGTTTGTATTACAAATAATTACAAAAATTTAAAACTAAGGTCTCTAACATATGCCTAGTTAAATGGTCAGAAGGCTTGTTCAGGTACTACTGCGATTGGTCATCAGGCACTGTGATCTTTCACTTTATTGGCTGCTTCCTGGAAAACACATGAAAACAACATTACTGGTGGTTTTAGAAGCTACCACCATACTTTTCTGAACCATACAATTTACTGGTGTCATCGTGGAGAGTTTGACAGATTGCTATCAATAACCAGCTTCAAAACTCAACAACTGTTCAACCCTACCACTTTGTGGACACATATTGGTTAACTCACCCATTGGACAGCTTAAAAATAATTTTCAACTTTTTGGGTTTGCAATCCTATTTTATTCAACCAAATTAAATGGAAATGTCAGATTTTTATATTGACTGTGTTGTTGTAAACTTTGGGTAAAAATTACTGCACAGGAGCGTTTGAAACAGTGGTATAGATTTTTTAATAAGTTTTACAATGTGCCCAAAACATTAGATTTATTTTTAATTTAACGTGGGATGATCATATTACCGGTACAAAGTATTATAATACTATACACCTTAAGTTGAAAGAAACAAGAAAATACCAATTTTAATGTTGTTATTCAGCATTTTTACAGATAAAAAACCCAAATATTTTGCATACAAATTTACTTTCACATTAAATATAAGCATGACAAGTACCCGTCATGGTGCAAGTATGTTAAATATTCATGTTTTTATATTATAATCAATCATTTTTTGACACAGCATCAAGATTACAGAATTCTTTACCAAACGATTTCTGTAGAGAGGTCAGTCAAGCTCGTTTTGGGGTAACGTTGAAGAGGTTACTTTCGGTTGACTTATGGGGGTATAAGCTACTAAATCTGTCACTTCTTGTTAAGTAATTTTATATCATAAAGCCAATAAAATTATGTACTTCAATTTAATAACTGGACAAATGAAACCGAAAGCAAAATTAGCCTACGTTAGCCTATGTAACCTAAATTATACCTGCAAAAACTCTTTTGCAAATACAAATTTACTTGATCTGTCTACTCTGTTTATTGTTCATAAAAAACCCCAGATTTTTATTGTTTGCACAATATTAAGTGGTATCAAATTAGCCTACTTTATCAGCACAACTTTTAATTATTGATAACCTGTATATATACAAGTTTTTAAAACAAATATTTGTTGTTTTATTTATTTCAGTTGACAGCAAAATGTTGTTCTTTTTTCTTTACTTCCCACGTATTCAAACAAACTGACCAACCCAACCACGTTAGTATAACTGTACCTAACCCTCCCTCTAGGTATCCTGATCTCTGCCACTTTTTATTCGAAGGGTATGCCCTCAGACTACATAAACCCATGGTATTTCCACGATCAGGCAGTAGATTTTAGTTGATACAAATAAATTAATCGAGTTTGTTTATGATTATTATCGTCTCTTCGGTTATAATATCAAATTACATATTTAATCAGTTTTTATTTCGGGAAGTGTACCCAATTTTTGTATTATCAGTTTTTAACGTTGATAAAAATTGTATTAATTAAATTACATTATTAATTTATTCTTAAGATGCCAGTCTTCGAGACATATGTGGTAGAGGGCACTTGTCAGTCCCAAATTTGAGTAGGCCTAAATAAATAAAGCTCATTATTATTATTGTGGGGGGGGGGGTCTTTTCTAAATAAGAGGGTTAGGTGGCTTAGGGTGATCAAATTTAGTATTTTTATACTAAAGGTATAAAAAACAAAATCCTTCCAACCATTCCAACTTTGTAATAAACTGATCTCTGCCGTGTATGCTATTCTATCTGGGGGGCACGCCCCCAGACCCCCAGCGTTTTTGCGATTATGTCCGCATATAGATTCATAAGTTATAGTTAAATTGTGTTTGTTTATGATTGCTTTTGATTAGGTTTCAATATCAATACCGAATAGATATTAGGTTTCAATGTATATTCGGTTAGGATTTTGAATTGGTTCAGTTCTCTATATCAGTTTTTTATGTCGTACCGCGAATGGAAGTGTACCCAATCTATTTCATGGATGAAACCCAGGAGCCATGGGCTTGGGGGAACAAAATTAAAATACTACTAACAGGGAGGGCAAATAAATTACTTACGTGATAGGGCCTAGGCTCAGTTTAGCTTTAGTTTAAGTCAACAGGCCTGAGCTGTAGTAAAATAGGTAAGCTTACTGTAATAGACCCTATTTGAATTATCAAACCAAACTAAAAGGAGGCCAAGTCAACTAGGTTTTGAAGAGGTTACCTTGCTTATAAAATTAATACATGAACAAGCAAAGTTATCTTCTAGATCTGATAAATGGTATTTTTGACAAAGAAAACGCCAATAACAGTCATTCTGAACATGGACAAGAGAATTAACCTCACAAGTTGCTGCTCTTAACTTTACTAGAGCTGAAAACTGTGTATAAACGCAGTAGTTTGACAATTCAGTCAACTAAGTTAGTAAATTAATTAAAATTAAAACAATTGTCATGCATTGAGAAAAGTAATAATGCCCTGTAGCCTTTTACAAAATGTTAAATTAATGTTATAGAAGTGAACTTACCTCATTAACTATTTCAACAATTTTCATTTTACATTTTGACAAGTGAACACAAAACGTTGCTCTTCTGCTAAATGAACGATGGCAATAATCACATATCATCACTACTAACAACTTAATATTCTACTAAAAATAATACAAAAATCTCTAGTGCAGTAGTTCAGTTGAGCCGGCAACTCTACTCAGCTTGACGACACGAGAGCCGAGAAGTCAACTTCTTACGAAGCCGTTATTAGATCCGACATATGGTTACACACCTACAATATTAGATCCGCCAACGCTACTATACACACCTGAATCGCGACCGCAGCACAACGTGGTGGCCACTTCCGGAACCTCATACACACGCACTATATGTCTGAAACCGGCTATATTAGATCCTGCTCAAATCGGGTAAATTCGACTATTTCCGTGATGGCCGGAACGCCAGAAACCCAAAAAAAGAACTTTGGCGCTATTTGATCCAGCAGGGTGGATCTAATAGCGCCATCGGATCTAATAGTGTGGGTGTGTAACCATATGTCGGATCAAATAACGGCTTATTCGCAAGAACACACACACACACACACACACACACACACACACACACACACACACACACACACACACACACACACACACACACACACATATATATTTATATATATATACATATACAGTATTGAACGAATGGTGTTTTTGGCATCTGGGGACCTCAAAACGAAAAGTTATTATGGTCCCGGGCCTAGGTCTTACCATGCCAACTACGGTATTCAGAACTGTCTGATTAAATCAGAAATGCTATAGCTTTAATATTCAGTATTTTTTAAAGTTTCTTTTAATCCCTTCGGATTACAGATTTCTGTTAAAATATTTAGGGCATAACTGGATTGTTTGTGTTTTATAAAGTGAAAAATAAATTTAAGTAAATAAGGATTTTCTGAGGAGAAAATCGAGCCAGTAAATGATGGGCAGTTAACTTATGCTACTTTAAATGATGTAAATATGTATGGAGTTTAAAACATTAAAATAAAATATCTTTAATGGTCGTTACATCTTTCAAAAGTAGTAGACATAAAACCAACTGCCTTTTTCTAAATTTTATATCTCTACAATATGTTTTTGAATCATAAGATACCTGTATAGAATCAATAAACATTAATTTTGTTCATAGTAAAAAAGTTGTAAAGTAAAATTGGTAAATTAAACTCCATATCAATGGTTATGAATAATTGTTATGTACACTGTAAAATACAGAGAAAACAAGTCAACAAATTTACAAAATGTTTGATTTTTATTTTATTTCATCAAAGTCGGCTAGTGAAATAAACAAGTGATTACGAAGTTACCTGAACAATTTTCATTCAGAACAATTAACCAGTTTGAAGCAGTTAAGGCCACTAATCAAGCTACGCAAGTTAAATATTAGCCGAGTAACCAATCCAGGAAGAACTTTCTATAGTTGCATTAGCTCAATGTTAACAGATGGCACACATTCTGACCATTGTTTTTGTAAAATATCCGCCTAAATAGACCTGCAGTTGTGAAATAAGTTAAAAATATTATAGTATTATTTGTAAACCTTTTAAAAACAATTAGTTTTTCTTATGTCCAGTTGGGAACCCTATGACACAGTTAAAAAAAAATTGATCCTCCATTGTCCAAATTTGAAGTATGCAAGTCTTCAATTAACCTAACTAAGGAAACTGAAATATGATTGATATACTTAAAACTGTACAGATCAGCAGTTTACAACTTGAAAAAACTTGTGGAACAGTCCAGGTAAATGTAAAACCTAATTAGTGATGATTTTAAAAATTTGTATGGGGACTAAGCACTGTTTTATTTGTCCTAGTTATCTTTAATGAGAGCATCATTCACTGCTTATCAAAATTAAAGACAATATTAAACTTCCCACCTGAAGTTTAATGTTAATCAATACATCATAACTGACTCAACTGCTGCTATGATTCTTTGACGCAAATAATCAATGTAACGGATTTTTTCCGAATAGACTTCACATATTGTGCGTGTCTTCAAGAAAACATTACGAGAGTTTAAATCTGGGCTTCGAGGTGGTCAAGAAATTTACCCTCCCCTGCCCAACTAACTTGCTGGGATAATGAACGTTAATACACATTATTTGTAACACATTTGCCAACTGCACAACATATTTTCCTATTTGTACACGAAGAAAACTTGTCTGGATTTTGAATACAAAAATAAATAATTTGGAACCGAGTAGCGGTAAAAAGTTGTTTAAGGAAAAATAGCTTTTCGCTTCCACCATTACCCATTTACTGGAGTGATTACTTCCTGTACTATCAGGGTAATTTGAAGAAATTTAAATTACATAATCACTCTATATGTAATCGAGTGAAGATCACTCAACATACAATAGCGAAAAATGGAGACATCAAAATAGGGAACTGTAATGTAATTAAATAGAAACATTACTTGTAATAATACGTATATCACACAGTACAATATAAATTATACAGGCGCTAAACTGTTAATGACTTTAGTAAAACTACCCTTTTTACCCTCCAAAATTAATTATCCTTGAACCTAATTACCCTCGAAGATCCAAATTACCCTCAACAAGGATAGTTACCCTCAAATTGGCAACACGTCCATTACAAATGAGGGCTTGGGAAGGGACCCTTTTCTTGAGTCCAACCTCACCAAAATATTTAAAAACCTACCCTGATACCCTTGATCGGACCACCCTGGGACCTACAATTGCCTGTTGCATGGGATCAAGTCAATACCACGCATCTGTGTTCTGATTGGGCGCCGGGAAATGATGTGATTGCCAAACGCTGAGTCGGCTCTTTGAGCACCTTCTAATAAATACAATATTTCTTTAACATAAATCATTATTGCAATAATCTTAACAAACTTATTTTAGAACAAAACACTGTAACTGCAAGCTTAACTAATGTGGTGATGCGTTCAAATCGAGTGCACTCAATACACATTGAATTACTAACATTACGTAGTTATTTTCTAACACTCTGTATCTAGCTAGTTATTCCAGTAAACCCCTCATGAACAAACTGGCAGTTCAATTATTTATAAGTATTAAATGTTTATTAATTCGATCCTAATTACAGTTCAAGGTTTTTATTTCTTAAAGCTGGGAAGGCTAAAATACCAAATAGGTTTTCTGTTTCCAGAAAAAGATCATCCGAGTCATATTTCGACTTGACAGACTGCAATTCTGTAATCAAACATTTCGGAAAAACAAAATTAACTTTTACTTAATTATACATTCTGGATTTATTGATGTTTTTATACAAAATAATCACCTATGTGTTTATTTTAGATCTTCCCCTGAACAATTATCGACCACGTTATGAAATCCTGGATGAACTGCTCTTTTCAAAGCATAGAACAACTTTTTTCGAAAAAAATCTTATGCCTGTCTCAAGTTGTAAAATGCATTGCCAGATTGCCTGACTCCCAAACAGTTCAATAAATGGCATGAAAACGTATCTTTTGGAAAAAGCCTTCTAGAATATTAAGGAATACCTTAATAAGGCCATTTAGGCAAACATTAGCTATTTTATTTATGGATTTTTAGATTAAGATCTTTTGTTTTATATACTGAACACTGACGCATGACAATGCTCTTGTAAGTCTTATGGCAATAAATAACTTTTGATTTCATTTTATTCGAAAGGACATCCATTAATGAATTTTATATAATGGCATTTCCTAGGGTTGTAATTTAGTGTTCTTCACATATTTTACTACTCACAGTGTTCTCAGTATTACATTGGTTCTCTAGTTAGTGAAGTGAAAATTCACGATATTTATCCGATTTCGAGTTGAAAGGGAGCGTTCCGGTGTGAAGATCCACCACCTCATTATCAGTCATGCTTCATCGACTGTCACCATGCTGTGGATAATGTTTATTGCTTCAGATAACACTTATGAAACCAATGGTGCAATGTACAAAATCAGATGTAAAACATCGCTGAATTCAAACCGAATTTGAAAATCAAGTTGTAGCCGTTGGAAGTACGAAATGTGTTTTAAATATTTAAACGCAGTCTTTGTAAACGCTTCTGCGAAGCTAATGAAGTTCATCACTCGAGATGTTTCTTTGACACCATTTATAAAGGGAATATTAATTTTAGTAAAGTCAATCAACTCGTTTATTTGTGTCTTTTGTAATGGAAAATGGTGTAACAGTAAGAGTAATTTATTAAAAATGCTGCTTCACTGAACAGTTTTGAATAAATATTAAAAATTATAAAATATTTAATTAAAGCTATAATCCTATCTTTTTGTTTGAGCCATGGTGAAAAATAACACAAAGTATTGGCAGGATACAAACCAAATAAAAACAACTTATCAGAATGTATAAGAAACCAAATGAGTTTAATATAACTAGTTTTAATATTGTATTTTGGTTGACATAATGTTGCATATGGAAGATGTAGGGATCTCTAGTCTAGTTTTTGTAAAACCTCTTTTAAAAAAGGGGTGACTCAAAGAGGGTTTACATTAAAAATTGTTGTTGCCCTCAAAATTATGCTTGCAAAACAAAATTGTTGTTGAGACTGATCACGTTTTGGAATACGATTTTGTATTAGGGTTTAGCTTCATGTTCGTTAATATGAGCTATTGGCATAATTTTAAGTACATAATGATTAGACCTATACAGTTTACGAACATTTATGTTTACAATATAACATTGGAATTTAAAGCCCATTTGACACTAAACAAATTATATCAACACGCAAGCCTTTGACATTACAATACATGGTGCTTAAGATACGTCTATAGGTTTTAAACCATTTAAACTTTTTATATACACCTCTCAATAATAAAAATATTTGGTAAAATCGCTTCTCAATTAATAGGAATGGGTATGAACCTAGTAAAATCTTGTTCCCCTATTAAATATAGGAGACTTTAATTTAAAAATACTGTAAAATATTAATTGGTTAAGGAAAAAAGTATATCTGCCACCACTGACTTATAACAATATTTTTTCTATTAAAATTTACCACCCTCAAACATTCAACACTGGGATATTGCCTTTAA
This sequence comes from Allygus modestus, assembly GCA_963675035.1. Taxonomy (NCBI): domain Eukaryota; kingdom Metazoa; phylum Arthropoda; class Insecta; order Hemiptera; family Cicadellidae; genus Allygus; species Allygus modestus. The sequence continues at coordinate 58,239,532 of OY776114.1, forward strand.
ATCCCTTGAAATGCGTCAGAGAACCCATTCATCCGCAGATTTGGCTGATCCATCAAATACGACAGGGGCATAATTGATCTGTCAGACTGTGTTTCGACCTAGCAGTGAAGCAGTCAGAACTATTGTGTTCTATGGGCCAGCTTATTTGTTTAACCTGTTGATGATTAAAAGTAGAAATAAAACACTTAACTTGTTGGAGATATGTAGAGGAAGAGTGTATTGTGTAAAATATAAATACGGTTTGAAAAAATGTGAGTGTTTTGTTGCGTAATAGATTTATTGTTTACCACCTTTAACCATATATAATAGTTCAAAGGTGGATAGGCGGACTATTACTTATGGTTAAAACTGTTGCGAATAACCAACTAAATTATGCTGCTGGTATTAACTTCAAACGGTAATTTAAACTAAACGCCAAATGCTTTGAGAACTTAGTACAATATTTGTTTCCACAATTAGTTGTTCTTTGGTTATATCTGATAATATATGTAGGATATTTGATAAAGGGATGAACAATATTGTTTTAATACAAACCTCAATAAATGTGATACAAGAAGTTACGAATAATAATACAGCGACTCGTTGGTACAACCAAATGTGTCGTAGAAGCTTGTCAAACTTAGTTTTATTTTGTGAAAATAGCTTTGAAATAGTAATTACAGTCAATTTTTTAAATATAGAACTAAATTTTGCTATAACCCTAACTTTGTAGCTTTTAAGGCCTGTAGTGTGTAGCCCAAAAGAAAAATTTAAACAATAAATAACGTAATACTACACTTTGGCTTCATTCAACCGACATATCAAGGAAGAATAACAATAGTTTCATTCGTTTTTTAAATCTCGCTCTTATCAAAAAATCAACTTCTGTATTAATAAATAGGATATGATAGAAAATAGTTCATAAACTGCTTTTGTGATGCTGTTGGTACTAGTAGCATTACTTACGGTTAAATTATAAACAGATGCAAAACTAATTATGTTTTTATGATAAGGACTCTGCAATTTGTTTAGGGAAAACATATCAAAAGCTATTAAATGCAGACTGACTGTATTTGAGTTTATTTTTCTAACAATTATTTTCAAGCATACTTCTCTATATTATTTATAGAGTTCGCCAACTAAAAAAGTGACAGCTTGGATTAATAATGCTATTGAAAAATAATGGACAACGAATTAAATTGAGTAGTTAGTGCCGGATCATAGATAAATAAATAATATCAAAATATAATTTAGGTGAATATATATATTATTGGTGTATATAAATATTTTACAGTCATATTCACTCTTAGAATGATTTAATGTTGTTTTACAATCAAAGAATGTATTGTAGATAATAGAAATACAATTAGAAACCAACTTTAACCAGATATAGTTGAGCTACAGTACCTACATAAAATCTTCTTTAAATTTCTAAATTTAAGTGGGAAGTTAATATTTTTTTTATTTACCTGTGCGGTAAACAAAAGACAGCAAGGTACCGCAACGCCATTAGTCACATGGGCAAGCCAGAGGTGACCGCTCATGATCTTACAGGAGTCGACCGGGACCGGGATCGAACCAGCCAAGTCTGACTTACAATATTAGTCAGGCACTTTACCTCTGAGCTACCGCATCCAGTAAATTACTGAAGAATGTAATTTAAGATAAAACATGAACATCCACTGCAACTAAATCATATTAAAATAATGCATGCATTTCCATCTTTGTCCATTACCAGAAATACTAGATGTATGACTATATTAAATATACCTTCTTTAATTAATAAATCGGCTCCAACTATTTTACAAGTACAATTTATGATACAAACCTTTTTAGGCCTACGCCTAGAATTTATCATGTACTAACTTTTATACCCTTTAATAGATTAAATATAGTCTAATTAAATTAATTCTAAGGAAACAGTTTAATAACACTGTTCTGTGCAGTTATTCTTAATAGTTACATTAAGTAAGTACAGTGATTCCTGGAAATCAATACTACATATAATAATTTTACTTATTTTTCAGATAAAAGGTGCAATAATCATAGGCGTGCGCACGGTGGGTGCCGTGGTTGCCGCGGCACCCACGGTAGCCACAAACAGGGCTTGAGAGGGATGCCAAAATAGATAAAAATATAAATGTTTAGATTAAGGTATTTTCAAAAAATTAAGTTTAATATAAGAAATAAGTACAAAATAGTATGCACGTTTTTGCTTAAATAGTAAGTAATTCTGGGACTGGGAGTATTATTGTAACACAGTTAGGTAATATTTACAAATGCAAATTCAATTAAAATCAATGTTTAAGATATGAACTGTCATCTTACTTTTCCCGTGACGATCGACAGATTTCTTGGAAACCGAGTGCCGGATGTAAGTTCAATACCAATTCCAGTACCCCTTTGTCGTCCTTTTATTCATTAACAGGCGGAGATTTATAGGAAAAGTAAATGCCATAATGGTTTAAATTTGGAATACATATAGAAATAGTGCTTTTATATCGATCTTTATTTTAATTTTACTTTTCACTTTGAGTGAAATGGGAAAATTAAAAAACAATATAAAAATATCAATATCATATTAATATTATAAACGTGAAAGTATAGATGTTTGTGCGTAACTCTAAAGTTCCATCACGTGAAAACTACAGAACTGATTGAGCTGAAATTTTGCAGAGAGGTACTTGATAGTCCTGAGTAACATAAAGGTATATTAAAGTTGTGAAAATCCTATAGGGCTTGCCCCACGGGGGTTCAAAGTTCTCATGTATTCCTTATGGACATTCATTTTTTTGAGCTGATGAAAATACAAACAGCTGATCTTGATTCGTAGTAGTTCCACAGGCTAACCACAGAATGCAGCACACAAAACTATCATAGTTTTTATAAATAATTCGCGGGGCGAAGCCTACGGGTAACAGCTAGTAAATAATAATTTCATCGCTATCATTAGTTAGATTTAGTACAACTAAGTGTATTTTTTTGAGAAAATATCAATTCTGCGATGACATCTTCTTGTATTTTTGTTTTTGTAATGATTAGTACCATATTTAAGTTGACTGCTAATTGTTATATTGTTTTAAAAACCTTTAAGATACACTCTTTTACAGAGAAATCGGAGTGACGTGCTGCAACCCGGCCTGAGCGTAATCTAGATATTTTTAGAAGATAATACAAAACCAGTAACATTATGATATTTTGTAAACTAAATATACCTATGCAGATACAATATTTAGTGCATCGAATATAAGATTAGCACATATTTGTGTCAAGGAAGAGTAAACTATTAGATTACATACAATAATTGACATATTCAATTATTTGGCAGTTATTTAAATAGGTTCTTTGAGCAGCAAGATTGCAGGGGGGGTGCATTTGTGGGTTCCGGCACCCACGCTGACCGGACTCTGTGCACGCCTATGGCAATAATAACAAACTTTTAAAGGTTTTACATGCCACTTGGTTTTAAACTTATAATAGTATTTGATTTTCATCGTCAACACTGCAAAAAATGTGATGAGCATTTAAATAAAAATTAGAACAGAAATTTATTCCAGAAGTAGAGAGTTTTATTTTAAGACAGATAATATTAAAAAAGCCATCACACTTCCACTTGACGCAGAGTTGAAGTGCCGAGAGTATGATTCCGAGTATCACTTCAGTCAAGCGCTACCTTTAACTCGAAAACAAATAAGTTTCAAACACGATTCTACCTTTATTTCATTTAGGATTCTAAACTTTTTGATACGGTTTTATTTTTTGTTGATTTCTCTTGTTTTAGATTATTTAGAGAGTTATGTTTTAGAAATATTTATAATAGCTTTTATTGGCATTATATCATAGCTAACGAATGTCAGTCTCACTCTACCATATAAAAGAGTATATGTAGTTTAAGGTTTTATCCTTTCATGGAGTTTAAAAGGTCCTGTCCCCTATGAAGATATTGCAGGTATAAAAAAAACAATTTGGTAAAAAATAAAAAAATAAACAAACACTGATAGTTTGTATAGTCAGAACTATTTATGTTACAATAACTGTTTATTTAACCTTAATTAATCAAGATAATAATATGTGACACAAATCCAATAAATACAATATTATTTATTTAATAAGAATAACATGGGATCTCTGAGGGCTGGTAGAGCAGAGCCCTGAAGCCTGAGGGAAAATAACCTGCTTTCGAAACATCTAGAGGGTAATACTTTTAATTTGACACTTTAATCGTCAATATTGGCTGAGAAATGAAACCACTGAACACGTTCTTATATAACTAGGATATAATAAGATTATATTCCAAATTACCTAGACCGAGGGCCTTTCGTCGCTCCAGAAGCAATATTTTCTCCATGACGGACAACTTTTTAAGACCACTGAGGCGGAGTCCTAAGGTTGGAAAAACGTATCCATTCTAACAACGTGGTATGGTCCAGGAGCAGGTTTGAGGGGCCGTTTTCGGGTCTTTAAGATACTGTATTTTCACCATAAGTATAACATGGCCACTTTTGAGGCCATTGGAACTGAGCCCTAATACTTGGAGAGGGGGAAACGTGTTCAACATATCGTTGGTCTCCTAAAATGTAGTATGGCGTGTGAGTAGTTTTGAGGAGCCTTTTTCGCAATCAGCTGGAATACTACTTTATTAGTATAGCTCTTTTCTCCATGAAAATAACATGGTAACGTTTTAGCCAGTGGGCGGAACCCTATGTTCGGAGTTACAAAAAAATGTTACAGATCAATAACAACTGGCAAAAATCAGCAATGAAACTCGAAAGAATAACATAATAACTTTTCCAGGGGGCGGTAGCTATAAGGTTGCTAGGGGTGAAGTGTATTCAACGTTGGGCCTTCATTGAAGAGATGCGGTTTTTAAAACAATTCCAATTAACCATTACATGTTAAAATTAGGGGTCTGGAAATGACAGAAGAAGCCAGTGGGGCGGAGTTCTGAGGCCGGGAAAAATGTATCCGAAGTTGTTTATCCTCCGAACAACCTGGTATGGTCCGAGACCAGATTTGAGGAGACAGAAATATCCATAAAAATCTCTATACAAAATTTAAATTATCATCATTTTTACAAGTCCATCTTTTTTCAAAATTAACGTACTCCAATTCCTGAATTTAGCAGAGTGGACGATCGAGCTTCGATTGTGTTTCGGTACCTGGACAACTGGTCACGTATCGGAGCCTGATTGCTAATCAAGCGATCGACTGTAATTAGTTGGACAGTTATTGCAATGAGAGACTCCACTAAATTGTACTAACTGCTAGAATTGCACATAGCATGAGTCCTCTCTTGCTGTTGTTATATTGTTAGAATATCTGATTGTACTTTAATGAAGAAACTGCTGTTTACAGTAATCTTACTTGAATTTTATCTTTTAGTATTTATGCTTCAGAAACTCGTCCTTGTTGCTGTATCATTTGTTATAGGGGTTGATCTGAATGAAATTAAGTTGATGAATATTTTGATTGCATTAGTATTCATTGATGTAATATTTGCTATTAGTCAGAATAGTACTTCTATTACTTTGTACTATAACAAGTGAGATTAAACATCAGATATGCTAGGTTATGTAACTGTAACTTTACTTTCAATAGAAAAAATACAAATATCTTTACTTTAAAAAATCACAAATTCACAAATAAGAAGTTTAGAGACACGAAAGACAAAGGAGCAACGACAGACATTCCCTGTGGATCTTTATCTTGTATTTATCCTGGAGTGTTTCCCAAATTACAACTTTACTTGGAGATCCTGCAAATTTAAGTTAACAAGTTTGGCGTTTTGGATAAATAAATGTAATATATGTATACAAATCTGTATAAACTCATAAAATATTTTAATGGTGTATAGATTGTCTCAATCAACATGTCTTTGACACTAAACTATTAATTAATTTTAAGAAAACGTCGACCTTAGCCAGTAACAAGATGGGCTGGCTCACAAAATGATCAATAAAACGTTAAATTGAGATCTTATGACCTTTATGTGAAGGTCACCTAAAAATAACAGTTAGTCTACACTAATCTGAAACTAAATATCAAAATAAATTATGCTACATAAGTAATTGGTACAGAATTCAGGCTAGTTAGAATGACCTCTGTCACAAAGGTAAATACCCCCGTAGCAGCAAACCTGCGTACTCAGCGAATTTCCAATGCCTATATATGTATCTTAATGCCACATAAAGCCACATGCCAAGTTTCATCAATACACATTCATAAATAAACTATGTATGACACTTTAATTTGTCTCCATAAGAATAACATGGCGGCTGAGTATGCAGGATTGCTGAAACAAGGAACAAAAATATTGCTTTTTATACAAATATCAATATAATTCAACCAGCTAAAGCCCAATTCCAAGTTTTATTAATTTATGTTCTCATAATTAAGGGAGATAACATTTTTCTTATTCTCCTTAAGAATAACATGGGGGCTGAGTACGCAGGTTTGCTGCTACGGGAACTATCGGCAACAAATTTTTGTTGTGTAAATATCAATAGACCACAACGATATAAAGCAATATAACAAGTTTGGTCAGGATAAGTTGATAAATAACCGAGGTATAACATTTTTCTTATTTTCCTTAAGCATAACATTGGACAACGTGCTGTGTTTAGTACTTTCAATATCTCTGTAACCAATTGACGTAGAGAAATGATAAAAACACTAAATTGTTCGTCTTTTCAAGCCAAATACAAGGGTTGAAAGTACAGTTTGATTTACTAAAATATTATACGTAAAACCTCAAAAAACCCATTTTTGGGGTACAAAACCCAATACCCATTTGGATAGAGCGATCTGGCTGGTTTTCGAACTTAAAGTCATAAATGTTGCTTTACATGTTTGTACAAAATTTCATCAAAATCAGACCATTTTTACGAGATTAATCGCACCCACAGACACATACACATAAATATATATGGCATTGGCATTTATAAATATAAATGTAAATAATAAATATAAATATATATATAAATACATTGGAATTTAGGGACCTCAACACGAAAAGTTATCATATAATGCCGACTACGGTAATAGCTTCTTTCCTATAGGGGAAATTCGCTGAAAGGCACTAACCATGTTCAGTTTTGGCTACCAGTACCATCAAATATTTTACATTGTATTTAGTACCTAATTAGCTATTACAATCCGCCGGGAGGCACTCTCCCAGAGGCCTCTAAATCTTTTGTGATGACATTTAATTAAATATATTTATCTGTTATAAAACTTGTGCAGGATGGATTCAGAAAAACGGTTGTATTAACTAGTTAATTTTATGTCATCCGAAGTAGCTAGGATGAGCAAATATTGGTGCTGGTTACAGAGCAACAGAGTCAAACACAGTTTGGTCCACGTTCGGTTTATTTGATTTCTCAAGTAAACTCAGAATGAACGAGTTTTGTAAATATGGAAGAGAAAACTTGACTTGCTCTAACATATTTGATTTATATATTGCTTTAAAATATTTTCGTTAGCGAAGTCAATGAGAGGCATTGGCGACTGAATTGTTATGTTCCTAGAATGTAACTTTACCACTTAAAGCTAGTATAAATAACTAAATTATTATATTTTAAACTAGAGGTAGAATTATAAAATCATGAAAAGTCGGTAAATAAATTATTTTCCCCTATGTAGAATTATTTTCTATATTGAATTATTGAAGTTCAAAATGTTTACTTGTTTAAATTATTTAAACTTTATAAGTCTACATTTAATAAATTAAATGAAAACCAAAAGTGTACTGGATATTTTGTTATGCTTATAATACGTGATAGTGCAAATTATTCTCTTTCATTTATTTATTTCTTCGACTATCATATCATTTGGTTTAAGAGACCAAGACTTGCATTCAAATAATGCAGAGAAATCTTACTTACGGGATGTAAATAGTAAGTCTTAACAACACTTGAAATTATATTTACACTTATACTATATTCATCAACAACACGGTAAATATACAAGAACATAATTAACAAGTTAAATCATATTCGGAAGGATATGCATATTTGTCAACTATTTCAATGTATGGAAAATTACTTTCGGTTAATATATAGCTACAAAATAAAGATATATTATTAAAACTATTGAAGATTTGTAACTCATCCTAGATAGATTTTTACTAAAACTGAAAAAATTAAAAACCCAATCTTTCGAAAGTGTAAAGGACTATGTAATATAGATTAAGTATATACAAATATTAAATCCAAAAAAACTAGCGTTTACACATTTTGAAATACCTATTTTGCTTGGTTTAGTATTTTAGAAGGAGTTTCTCAGCTAAATTTAAAAGTATACATAATCCAAACATATCAAGAATAGTAAGTATTAAATGAATTTGTCCTGTAAACAAAACCGATCATCACAACAGAAAATTGTTGAGACATTTTTTTTTTGGAGAAGGTCATTAGTTTGACCTGGACCCCACAGAATATAATAATACTCCTATTGAAGCCAACAAACGACTAGTAAAAAAAAGCAACACAAAGGGCATCCTATAATACTAAGGGTTGTTCCCTCTGTCCTGTAATCAGACTGGTCTCACGCCACCCATTATGATGTGTTCTCTCATATTGTTATTGTGGAGAGAAACCTGATGTCATACAATTTTTACATTATAAAGAAACTAATAAAACTACATTCATGTTGTTACGCTTAATGCCTGTTTATTAGAATCATTGTATATATATACAAATCGTTCAAACCTAGAAAACAAGTAGTTCCCTGGATGAAAAGTTTGTTAGGTAACTAATTAGTAAGATACTTCGACCAACTGCTAAACGAGGCTAATCTAAAGTATTGAAAAATTATTGAACACACATAATTGTAATAATATTTTGAAGTTTCTTTTGTGTATTGTATTGCCAGCTGAGAGTTAGAAGGGCGCACTCCATAAAGACAACAGGGACGAGGCAGTCCCCGGATTGGGAGCTTTTAGGCTTTGTCTCGAGCATTTCCCCTGTCGGTAAACAGTTTCTGAGCAAAACATCTTTGAGCTTAAATGTAAACAATATTACAAACAAAGGTATATTCTTAAGGTAAAATTACACGATTTTATTGCTCCACCATTAAAATCTTTGAATTATCAGACCTGACTGTGCGGCATCTTCTAAGCTTGTTGATCGTCCGCTGCATTTTGAAAAAGTTTCCTAAAGGAGTAGCTAATCGAATGAGGCATTCAAGTGCAAGAAGCCAAGAGTTGTTGCTAGGTACACTAAGGGTGCTTCGACTCTTTTGGCGAGCACCCAAAAACGATTGGAGAAATATTTTCGCTATCCATGGTAAAGTCACATTCAGCTAAACAGCCTACACATAAACCCCTACATACCGTTAAACATACACAGTTTATATCTTCTTCAGGCACACAAACGTATCGATTAGATACTAAGATAAGATTACTAATAATAGTAATCAACAAAAAATAAATACTAAAGATTGTAATTTCAACTTAATACGTTCAGTTTGAACATTAAAGCAATTTTTTCCTTTGATGTATGAGTTGGGGGATACCTAAAAGTAGGTGTCAATTAACAAGGTGTAGAGATAACTTACGTTATTATTTATGTAACCTTATTTTTTAAGTCGTACAATCATTCCAGGAGGCAAACAACATGAAAAAATTATGTTATTACTTAATTATTACGGTAGGTCTGGAAAAGTCAAGTAGGAAAAAGATGGCAAACTTACTGGGGCTATTGCCTGTATTTTATGCTAAAAATTAGGTGTAAATAATGTAAACACAAACCCTTAAGAGGTCCAATTTTTTGACATGAAAATGTATGTAATAAGTTTTTGAATATGTCCAATACAATTATAAACATATACAACGTTTTTTCAAATTATTTATATTTAAGTAGTTTATGAACATAGTATATACATTTTTGGGCTTTAAATAACCCACAGGTTAGTGCACAACCACATAACTGAATATTCTTTGTATTGATTATACTTTGGCATTGATTTTATGAAAAAAAAATAGGTTGTTTAAAAACAAGTTTTATACACTTCATCGAGTTTTTGTTAAATGCGAAGAGCGTAAAAAGTTACGAGGGATCAAGTTTAATGGCGACACAAGTTTTGACAAGTTAGACATTGAACGTAACTATTTAATCGAAATCATCGAGCTGATTAGTTTACAAAGTTTTTATATTAACCATGAACTCTATTAAAAGTTGTAATTTTACTGTTATGAAATTAATCAAAACTGTATTTAGTCATATGTAACTTTCAAAATCGATTAAACAAACATAATTTGAGAAAATGGTGAAATAGCCGTTCAGGTCATAACCAACTTAACATCTCATGGGTTTTACAAAATATGATTTGTTATACGTAAACCCTGAGGTGACCGGAGAGACATTCAGTTTATTTTGTTAATTTCCATTAATTTGCTACTGTTTCATAAACTGACTACAATGTCTGTATTTAGTTAATTATTCAATACAGAACAGTTTAAATTAACAACGGAGCTCATTTGCCTGAAACCAACTTTACACTTAGCAGTTGTGTGATGTGCCCAACTCTCCTCTTAGGAAAACTAAAGCTGCAATATCTGTTACTAACTGTAACTGATAGCAAGTATATCTGGTAGCAATTGTATCTGATAGCAACTATGTTTGTTAGCAACTATATCTGTTAGCAACTATGTTTGTTAGCAACTATGTTAGCAACTATGTCTGTTAGCAACTATGTCTGTTAGCAACTATGTCTGTTAGCAACTATGCCTGTTAGAAACTATGCCTGTTAGCAAATATATCTGTTAGCAACTATATCTGTTAGCAACTATGCCTGTTAGCAACTATGTCTGTTAGCAACTATATCTGTTAGCAACTATGTCTGTTAGCAACTAAGCCTGTTAGAAACTATGCCTGTTAACAACTATATCTGTTAGCAACTATGCCTGTTAGAAACTATGCCTGTTAGCAACTATATCTGTTAGCAACTATGCCTGTTAGAAACTATGCCTGTTAGCAACTATATCTATTAGCAACTATGTCTGTTAGCAACTATGCCTGTTAGCAACTATGTCTGTTAGCAACTATGCCTGTTAGCAACTGTGTATGCTATCATCTATGTCTGTTAGCAACTATATAGGTTAGCAACTATGTCTGTTAGCAACTATGCCTGTTAGAAACTATGCCTGTTAGCAACTATATCTATTAGCAACTATGTCTGTTAGCAACTATGCCTGTTAGCAACTATGTCTATGTATAGGTTAGCAACGATGTCTGATAGCAACTATCTTTATTAGCAACTATATCTGTTAGAAACTATGTCTGTTGTGATGTTGTGTCTACGTGTGATGGCATTTGGGGATTGAAACAGATATAATTACCAACATATAAAATAAAAAATGAATTGTCTAAGCTTAATTTATTTTATTTAAAAAGTTAGAAGTTTTAAAATGTAGATTACCACAAACCTTTCTCAGGTTTATAAAAGGTGTAATACTAGAGTATATAGCCTTTGTAATACAAGAACATTTATTTATGCCATTTTCACGAACATTTTTCATTTAATTATAATATAGGTTTGGGTGACAAAAGTAGTAAAAAAAGATAAATTATACACATGTTTCTGGGGAGCACGACAAAGGCTGGATAAAGGCATTCGTCTTGCCTTCCGCCCTAGGTCTGAGTGAGATAGGGGGCGGAAGACAAATATGCTGCTATGGTTTATACCGGTATGTTCTTGGTTTATGTTTATTTTTCTTGTTGAATAGAACTTTTCATTTGGGGGCATACACTCGTGTGTTTTTATTTGTAGTTGTATTTTGTAAAACTAGTATAAATAACTAAATTATTATATTTTACACTAGAGGTAGAATTATAAAATCATGAAGAGTCGGTAAATAAATTATTTTCCCCTATGTAGAATTATTTTCCATATTGAAGTATAGAAGTTAAAAATGCTCTCTTGTTTAAATTATTCTTTAAACTTTATAAGTCTACATTTAATAAATTAAATGAAAAACCAAAAGTGTACTGGATATTATATTACGCTCATAATTAACAGAAACAGTGGTGAAATTACTCTCAGAGGTTTTGTACTAGTTGTAGTTGTAGCCCATTACAATATTTGTTTACTAGGAATTATAAAATAAAAAAAAAACAACTATTTGTTTTTAATAATGTTATGGGATTTTTTGGTAAAGAAATATTTTAAGGATCCTAATGATTGAATATATTATGTGGCAACTTTTGTTTCGCAAATCCCATAGAGTACATCCGAGTTCGATGGTAGGGTTAGTTATCGTAGGCCCCACACTCATCAAATATATGATGCATGAATATGTTTGAAATTATTGGGATTATAGAACCTCCTCGCCTGGATCTGATTTTGTTCTTCTAATTATACGGATATATTTTTTTCCTGCAGAGGATGAAATTAAAACATATTTGAACTTATTTAATAACAATGTATGTATTTGTAACAACACATAACTAGCGTCCTGAAGAAAACACTATTTTGTCATCGGGCTATCTTTATAAATGAGGAAATATTGTTTTTATTTTTATTTTACATTTTGATCTCCGATTCGTTATAAACTCATGTTACCGTCTTTTAAAACCAGAAGAAAAATACCCAACAAAAAACTAATGAAAGATCAAAAGCAAGATCAAAGTAAGCAAGATAAAATTAAAGAAACATCATTTTGCTTCCCTCAATGCCGAAAGATGGTGCTATTCTATTGCATATTAATAAAGTGAGTTTTTAAGCAATATGTACATAACTTGCAAACCTTAGACTCTAATCGTGTATCTCTAAACAAAAATAATTTATTAAAAACATGTACCGTATTTAATATTAAAAGCAATCCTCTTCCTAGTGATTAATATTTTTAATTTTAAATTCATACAGGTTTTACATTTTCACGAGGAGCTTAGTATGTTTAAATATGAATTTGTGTAAAAACATTTAGTATATAATATTAAAAAATACAAACACCATGTCAGTGGAAACTGATAATTTAAAGCCAAGGGCATTTATGAGGATTATACAACAACCTAGCCTTATAAATTACTCAAGTATTGAAATATCGTTCAATAATATCGTTGACTTGATATTGATATTTAAATTAACCAATTTACAACTTGTTTGCAACTTTATACTGGACAATCATAGAGGTTGAACTTTATTTCAAATAACAAGTTCAGTAAAATAATATTTACGAGTTGTTTGTTTTGTTTTACAGTCCATAATGTCTAAATGAATAAACTTTCTTTCGACATAGTCAAATCAATTGGGTTTCCCCTCTGTGAGAATCAGTTTTTATAGTTACTAAACAGCCCCGTTAACAGTTAGTCCGGGTATAAAACAATTATAAATTTTGCATTCTTTAAAAATACAAAGATTTTTCAGATTTATTTTAAAATACCCCCGCCTCAGAAAACCTGCATACCCAGCGAATTTCCAATGAATATATACATATTAAGCCACTTACCAAGATTCATAAGAAATATATTCATAAACAAGCGATACCGGTACTTAAAATATTAATTATTCTCCATAGGAATAACATTGGGGGACTCAGGTTTGCTGCAACAAGGAACACAAAATATGGGTTTTTATGCAAATATCAATAGAACTCACCTAAGTGAAGTCACATACCAAGTTTCATCCATATACATCTATAAATAAGCGATATATAACATTTTAATTATTCTCCATAAGAATAACATGGGGACTGATTACCTAGGTTTGCTGCTATGGGAACCATATGCGAAAAATTGGGTTTTTGTGCAAACAACAATAAACCACAACTAGTTGAAGCCATATACTAAGTTTATGTATATAAATATGCGAGATGTAATTTTTTTCTTTTTCTCCATAAGAATAACATTAGACAACGTACTGTGTTTAGCACTTTCAATATCTCAGTAACCAATTGACGTAGAGCAATGGTTAAAATACCAAATTGTTTGTTTTTTAAGCTGAATTCAATGGAGAAAATTAACATTTTATTTAAATAAAAATTACATGTGAAAACCCCAAAAAATATATTTTTGGGGTACAAAACCTTCAGATGGTATGATTTGTATGGTTTTCAAACTCGTTCAAATTAATGGTACTTTACAAATTTTTGCCATATTTCATTAAGATTGGGCCTTTTTTACGAGAGTTATCGTGCTTACGGACACACACATATATATATATATATATATATATATATATATATATATATATATATATAAATGTATAAATATATATATATATATATATATATATATATATATAAATTTGAACGAATGGTGTTTTAGGTATCTAGGACCTGAAAATGAAAAGTTATCATGGTCTCGGTCTTAAGTCTTACCATGCCACCTACGGTAATAGCTTCTTCCCTATAGGGGAAATTTGCTGAAAGTATTACTAAACTCTTAGTGATATGATTTATTTATTTAAAAAATACATTTGTTTAAACATAAACGTCTAAGAAATATAACGGTATGTAATAAAAAACGTCGTACAACACTTAAAAATATATTTACTCTTATACTGTATTCACATAACAGATGGTAAACATATATAACTGATGGTAAACATATATAACAGATGGTACAAGACTATTGATTTTGACCAGTCACACCGGTCATCATCAGGCCAATGATAGAAATGACCTTGCATAATTTAAATGATATACAGTATGTTTACCATCTGTTATGTGAATATAGTATATGCGTAAATATATTTTTAAGTGTTGTAAGACGTCTTTTACTAACCCCGTAAGTAATAACAATACGTAGTATGCTAATCAAAATGTTGTTTAAGAAATATGTTTAAAATTACATATATCTAGCCGACCCGTTGCAGCTTCGCCTGCGTAAACTCTGATAGGTGTGTGTGCTTCAATCTGTGGTTAGCCCGTGGAACTAATACGAATCAAGATTAGCTGTTTGAATTTCCATCAGCTCAAACCATAAGGAATACATGGGAACTTAAGGACCCAGCAGGGCGGAACACAGAGGGAATTTCGTTATACCGTTTCTTAGCAAGCACCTAGGGCCAAAGAGGAACCTATATGTCAAATTCCAACTCTGTAGGTCTTATAGTTAAGGAGATTTTGTGATAGGTCAGTCGGTGGTATTTGGATTTTACATATTAAGATTATTATATCTAAATACGCTTAGCTTTTTTTGTTATATGTGTTTATAGTAAGTACAAGCCAATGTACATTTTTCGCCTCCAATAACTATTCCGCACCTGAAGGCATTTTTTCACATTTAAAACCAGTAATTAATTTGGTTATTGACATACGTTCAGTGGTATACAAAAACATTGACGTAGCGGAACTTATACAGTAAGTAATTTGGAGAGAGATGTTTTGGTAGAACACCTGAAAGCGATCAAATTCCAGGTATTAAAATATATTGGCATATTAATGGAATACTTTATCATGAATAGGAAACAAGTTATGTAAATGATGTAAGGGCTTTGGTAATTATTTTAACAATACTGTTTTGAAAAGAGCCACAACAATACAGCAGTATTTTAAATATGATTCTAAAATGCCTTGCAGTTAACTTTTACTTTGTTATTGTCTATTATCGTAACATAAGGTTTACATCAGTTTTGTTTTTGATATAAAATCAAATTGTATGGGTTTCCAAACTGTTATGAATTGGATTAAAACACGATTATCAAATTCACAACTGTTAAAGATAAGCAATTTAGTGTGATAAAGTGTTTATGATCCCAATAGCTAGAGTCCTCCGTCCTCAACAAAGAAAAGGACTTTAAACATAGTAAAATGAATTCACTTTAACTCATTTTTAAAATGGGGATCTCACAGGTATTATAATGCCCGTGGAGTAATTTTTGTAAAAAGTTAAAAACATTTTCGTGCGTTATTGTCAATACGTTTCCCCCCAGTTTGGAAGAAGAATGACAGTAAGTTTTCCGCTTTGCGATCCCTTTCAGCACGACAATGGGGATGGGATTGCTTATTTGCATGAAAAGGATGTTTATTGTCCCATTTAGATTCGGTCCATAGCTTTTGTGTTGAGTGTATACCGGCACAATATTATTAGGAGAACCGAAATGTGGCATACTCTAAAGGTCATATGACATAGGCAGTATATGAGAAACAGCTGGAGTTCTGTAAATATAAATAAACAATATACCCCATCTGTATCTATACAAATGAATGTTCCACATGGTCCCTATGGAACCACTCAACCGAAGTTATCGAAACTTTGCATGGTCACTCAGGTTGCCTCTACTAAGGTGTAAGCCATTGATCCTAGTCATAGGAATTAAACATTCGTCCCACTGGACTTCAAAGATACCATGCTCCTCTTATGGAGTAAACCCCTGTTATTATTTTACCAGATGACTAATTAAAAATATTGTAAAAAGCTGTTTATTTATATATGCAGTAAGTTATATTTTAAATATTATAAGTGAAGACTTTGTAACATAATTCTTAGGCGCAGCAATGCGCACCGGAAACCGCTAGTTAATAGGTAAAGGTGAAAACTATGCGGTGTTCATAAATATATATACATTTTCCCGATATGCAGGGAAGGTGAAGTTCGGAAAACGAATCCTGACTTAAGATATAAAATAGGAAAAGTAAAAGGTTTTATTCTCATATTACCGTAGGGCTCCACCCCGTGAGTATTCAAAGTCCCATTGTTTGTTATTAAGGGCGTTAATTTTTCCAGATAATAATATAAACAAATGCTACTTATTCGTTATAGTTTAAGTTGTGAATAAGCGGAATGTTGTTGTCATAATTATTCTTCTAATAAAAACTTATAAAATATATTGTATACTGTACATTTTTATTGAAAGATTTATTTTTATTATTTTTTATATCAATATTCTGCCCGCTGGATTTACTATGTGTATTTTGGTATATGAATCATTAACTTCGCTTAAACAGTTGAGTTAACAGTTAACATTAACAATTGTTTTGTGTCTAGAAAACTACTTTCCTCTTCTAGCTCGTTCTTAAAACTCAAACAAAATATAAAAAATACAGTGGGCCTACTAAATATATTTATAATATTTAAAAATAACTTGGTAAAATTAATGGAAGGTTGAGGTATTGCATAGTGACTCTTATCCAACCCTATTAAAACAGAGTGCAACACGATAACCCCCAAAAGATTGGTGATCGGTTTTAACTCTATTGTACGAACAACTGGCGTAACAATTCATTTCCAAAAGTAAACGTTACATAACCCAATTCGCATCAAAGGAAATTGAGTTTTGAGATTATGTTGAGCTGTGACCGGGCTTACCCCAGTACTACAATAGAAGGCCAAGTTTAGCTTTTACAGCAACACATACGTACATTATACACATACACGTCTGGGGCTTAAAATACCATATTACGATACTACTAAGAATACGTAATGTTTGCAAAGTCATTTATATAAAATATTTGTGGTAATTTTTCATGACATTATCCAAGTTAACTTATATCTATCACCAACACAGTAAACTAACTAAAAGAAAAATATAACCGATTAGGTAAAGTTTTTTAAACAAAAAATAATTAAGTAAACACTTAATAGTGAAAAATAAATTCAACATAACAATAGTATTGGTATGATAAAAATAAGGTTTAATTTTACATGTAGTGATGTCAAAATTAAAATTAAATTCTATCTATTCGCGTACACTTAAAAATCCGGATAAAACTAAAGTAAATTACAAGCAATCACCAAAATACTTCAATCCAGAATTCTAAATACAGACTTATACTGAGCTGATAACAAACATTAGTTTGTTTAATTTTATGATATTTTTTAAAAATATTGGTATAAAACATAACACAAATAATGGAGAACATTATGCTAAAACAAATGCTAAATCATGACGTTTGCATTTGAAATGTTATAAAATTCAATTCCCGAGAATCACTCTGTTTTTATCTGAATTAAAACGCCGCAGGTTGGGAAATCAAGATAGCTAATGCTTCAATGTTGAAATGTATGATGGGCCTTTTGCTTTACACTTCAATCGGATGTTCCGTTTTTTTTTACGTTTGGTAAAATTTTTATCAAGTTACCGTGAATATTTTGGTGCACAGTAAAAATAAAAATTATGTTTTTGTGTTAAAGTAAAATAAAAAATAATTTAATCAAATCTAATCTAATCTAATTAATCTAATTATTAGTTAATCTAATTATTTGTTTAAAATTTATTTTTGGTGATGGTGAGCTTATGTTATTTAAGAAAATATTGTGGACTTTTCCCATTGCTGATTAGAGAAAAATAAGTTTTGTCAGTGAAATATATTTTGCTTTAACAAATGGGGAAATCTCCGCAATATTTTCTTGAATAAAATGTGTATTCATTCCATACAAAAATACCCCCCGTCGCAGCAAAGCTGCGTACTCAGCGAATTTCGCATTTATATGTTTCTCACTCCTACATAAAGCCACTTGCCAAGTTTCAGAAAAATACATTCATAAATAAGTGATTTATAACATTTTATTTATTCCTGATAAGAATAACATTAGGACTGAGAACGCAGGTTTGCTGCAACGAGGAAGATAAGAAATTAGTTTTTATGCCGTTATCAATATAACTGAACCAGGTGAAGCTAGATGCCAAGTTTTATTAATTTATGTTCATAATAAGGGAGATATAAAATGACAAACTTATTCTCCATAAGAATAACATTAGGGCTGAGGATGCAGGTTAGCTGCGGCAGGGAAAATCAACAAAACATTTATTTTTTGTGCAAATATCAATATACCAGTACTAAGTGAACCCACATACCAAGTTTCATCAATATACATTCATAAATAATCGAGATATCAAATTTTATTTATTCTCCGTAATAACACTGGACAACATACTGTGTTTAGCACTTTGAATATCTCTGCAACAGTTGGATGTATAATCACAATTTAAACACCAAAATGATTGTTTTGAGGAGCTGAAGTGATTATTGGTAAAAAAAATGTGAAGTTTGAAGTAAAATTAACTAAGGAAAAGCCAACAACCTTTACCCCATAATATTAACATGGGACATTTTATGAGCAGGTTTTTTTGGATTTTACCCGCAACCACTTAACCTAGATTAATAATTCAAAACAATATATTATTTGCTTTTTAAGCTCTACAACGTGGTTAAAATCAAAATTAATGGTTTTAAAAATTTTAGGGTACAAAATCAAAAAAACTCAATTTTGGACAAATTAAAACCCCCATAAACCCCCCTTCCCAACGTCAGATTTTTATGGTTTTCGAACTTAAAGTCATAAATGCCACTTTACACATTTAAATTTAATTGAAATAGGACGTATTTTACTCAAGTTATTGCATTCACAGACACACACACACACACACACACACACACACACACACACACACACACACAAATTCTTTTCTTTTTTGTTACAAGGTAAAGGTTTTGAAAAATGTACAGTTTTTTTATTATTTGACTTTAAAAACTTTAAATGACCGCCATTGGGAAAATAAAAATGCAAATCAAACAAAAAATTTTCTAAATTTTCTTTGATGTTTAATAAATGTCCGTGCAAGGTTTGGTTATTTTAGCTAAATTAGTTTTTTAGATATATTTTTTTTTGTAAAAAATACAAAATGGCTGCTAGTGGCTAAACGAAGGATATTTCGACATATGTTAGGAGGACATTTTTTGTTCAAATTAATGAGTACTATTGGCCCACGAAGTTTGTGACGTTCTTCAATGACCACCCTGTATATATATCTATATATATGTGTCCGTTACCGCGATAACTTTTGAAAGCAGTATACACCATAACATATTTCGCATGTCTTAAGGTTAGGAGAAGGTCCAGACAGGCTTGAAAGTAGGCGTGAGGTTGCTGGGGACGTTAATTAGACAACGAAAAGGTTCCTCTGCTGGCTTGTAACTTGTAACCAGATGATAAAGAGTGAAAGAAGCGCCCGATTTTGATGAAATTTGGCACAAATGTGGAAAGTAACATTTATGACTTAAGTTCGAAAACCAGAAAAATCGGACCATGAGAGGGGGGGTTTATGGGATTTTTAAATTTTACAAAAATCAGTTTTTTGCATTTTTCACCCTAAAATTTTTAAAAAACTTAATTTTGGTTTTGTCCATGTTATAGAGCTTAAAAAAAATAATATGGTATTTTGAATTATTAACCTAGGTTAAGTGGTTGCGGAGAAAATCCAAAAAACGTACTCATAAAATCTCCCATGTTAATCTTATGGGAAAACAGTTTTTGGCTTTTCCTCAGTTTATTTTAATGTAAACTTCACATTTGCTCTTACTAATCTGTTCAGTTCCACAAAACAATCATTTTGGTGTTTAAATTTTCATTCTACGCCCAACCGTTGTTGAGAAACAAAAAAAAGTGCTAAACACAGTATGTTGTCCAATGTTATCCTTATGGAGAATAAATAAAATTCTATATCTCGATTATTTATGAATGTATGTTGATGAAACTTGTTATGTGGCTTCATGTAGTACTGGTATATTGATATTTGCACAAAAAATTGAGTTTTTGTTGATAATTCCCTTAGCAGCAAACCTGCGTACTCAGCCCCCATGTTATTCTTATGAAGAATAAGTCAGATGTATTGAGTCTCTTAATTATGAACATAAATTAATAAAACTTGGTATGTAGCTTCACTTGGTTAAATTACATTGATAATTGCATAAAAACCCATTTTTTCCTTGTTGCAGCAAACCTGCTTACTCAGCCCCATGTTATTCTTATGGAGAATCACTAAAATGTTACAAAGCGCTTATTTATGATTGAATATTGATGAACATGGTATGTGGCTTCGCCTAGTTACATTCTATTTATATTTGCATGAAAACCAATTGTTTGTGTTCCGTATTTCAGCAAACCTACGTACTCATTACCAATGTTATTCTAATGGAGAATGATTAAAATCGCTTATATGTGAATATATTTTTATGAAACTTAGTATGCAGCTTTATGTGGTATTAAGACATATATTATGCATTGGAAATTTGCTGAGTATGCAGGTTTGCTACGACGGGGGTATTTAATATATATAAACACTGCAATCGAGTAAATAATTTACCTTTTAATATACTTCGTAATTTCTAATATAATTCCTTAAATGTTCCCAACTCATTTTTCTGTTAGGTAAATTTTAAATAATTTACAACTGCGTACATAGGTATAATTAAAATTAAACTCATAAAAACCCAACAATTAGAAATAATAAACGTCAGCTGACGTACAACGTACAACGTTAGTGGTATAGTTTAGTACCGGTACCGGTAATATTATTATTCTTGAAAACACTAATATCCAAGTAATTAGTGATGATAAACACAAGCGTACATTAGTATAATTTAGTACCGGGACCGGTAATATTATTATTCTTGAAAACAATAATATCCAAGTAATTAGTGGTGATAAACACCAGCGTACATTAGTATAATTAGTACCGGGACCGGTAATATTATTGTTCTTGAAAACACTTATATCTAATTAATTAGTGATGATAAACGGCAGCGTAAATTAGTTTAATTTAGCACCGGTACTGGTAATATTACTCTTCTTGAAAACACTAATATCCAAGTAATTAGTGATGATAAACACCAGCGTTTATTAGTATAATTTAGTACCAGGACCGGTAATATTATTATTCTTGAACACACTAATATCCGAGTAATTAGTGATGATTAGTGATTATAATTTAGTAATACTATAATACTTTAAGACACAAAAAGCCAAATAATTAGCGTTAATAAACACCAGGTTTATCAAACAGCGAGAGAGCTTCGGGTAATGAATTCATAAACCAAGATCCCGGGAAACGTTGCGTCGCGACATTGGCGTCGTCGCTGAAATTGAATGCTATTTCATTCAGCGCCTCCTCCTCCTCTTGTAACGTACACTGATTGCACCCCAGCAGATGTGTTTTATGAACTAACATAAGATACTTTTGGTTTTGTTGGTAAAATGAGCAATTACGTTGTTCTAGTGATTCGAAACCAAGTAGAACCATGTTTTGATAGAGTGACAAGAGTTTTTCTTTGCTTAAAATGAACTGTTGATGATGGCAAGTTTATGTTATTTAAAAATTATTGCGGACGTTTTCATCACTGAATGAGAATAATTTCATGACGTTTCGGGACCTGGAATGATATCTGTCTTCAGATGAGAAAAATACCTAGGACATATCGAAATCACACAAACAAATTATTTATTGCAATCTAGGCAATGCTGAAAAAAATAAAATAAAAACACACAACTGTAAAAGCAGTAAAAAAAGGGGAAAATAAAATCATACAACTAGAACAAAACACACGGCGCAAGACTCCACTGCGCGACCAGTCGAGCGAGACTGTGTATGATTTTATTTTATTTTGTTGACTGCTTTTACAGTTGTCTGTTTTAGATTTGTTCAGCTTTGACTTGATTGTGCCAGTAATAATTTGTTTTTGTGTCCTCACCTAAAGGCGGGATCAGATTCCAGATGCAGAACGTCGTGAAACTTGTTTTTCTGGTGAAAATGTTTGCAATAATTTCTTAAGTAAACTAACAAGACTTTGAGTTAGCTTTTTAAAATATAATATAATTATAATTAAAAAAAAAACCCTTAAAGTTAGTTGCAGCATGAATTTACTTTGTTTAAAAACTATTTAAGTTGTTAGGAATTGTACATATAGTAAAGTAAAAAATTGAGGAACCAGTTTATAGAGATAACTAAACAAAAACAATTAGACTTACTGAAACTTCTGAAATTAAAACGAGTTCGCACGCATCACGCTGACGTGAGGGAAGTGAATTTCCACATAAAAACTTTTAAAACTCAAAATCAGTGTAAAAACATACATTTGTCCAATTTTTATTGAAATCTGAAAACATTGATTTTTTGGCTGTTCTGATACTCCTGGTTTCATTTACTTGCAAAGCTGGGAATACAATTTTGCCCAATATAAGGTTAGGAGAAGGTCCAGACAGGCTTGAAAGTAGGCGTGAGGTTGCTGGGGATGATAAAAGTACTCTAACAAAGGAATAATAGGCTTTTCTCGTGTAAAACCCCCATAAGACAACGTACTGTGTTTAGTCGATACACATTTTCTTTAATAACTCGGTAAATATTTATGCTAGAATGACGAGAGAGGGCTTAAAACTTTTGCCTCACTAATTCCCATCTTTTTACTTACATTTATTTTATATCTGGGGCTTTTATGACCATTTTTGGCCCCAAAAACTCGAAATTTGAAAGATTAATCCCCCAAAAAAGGGGTTTACAGTTTTCCGATTGTTTTGCCCAACAAACTTGTCCAACTGATTACAGAAAGGAACGTCCCTACCAAATTTGAAGTAAATCGGACAAAAATTGCGACCGCTAGAGTGCAAACACATATATATAAATAAATATATAATATATAATATTTTGAACGACCCCCCAAAACGTGCCACGTTTCAGGGGGCCACGTTAGGAACTTCTATGGTGGTCCCGGGCTTAAGTTTCACCGTGCGGGTCATGCTAATAGTTCACTTTCCAAAGGAAATTCACTAAAAATATAACCCTAACTTGTAGTTAAATTAGACAACGAAAAGGTTCCTCTGCTGGCTTGTAACTTGTAACCAGATGATAATTTAAAATCCCAAGAGACCTAGAATGCGTTTAGATTTTTTGTATGCCTACAATGCTTGTACAGTAGATTTACCTGTCGTAAAATTTTTCAATGAAATTCTAGATTCATAAAACTGTTTTTTTAGTGTGGAAACTAATTAGCAAAACAGCATAATTTAATTAGTTTAGTCCATTCTGAATAAGGATATAAGAATTAAGAAACCATTCATCGTTCTAGAATAATCTAGGGAGTTTAAACAAAGGGAAGGGAATGTGTGGATTGTCGTTGCTAAACAATTAACGTGGATAGTACAGTAATGAATGTGTTAAATTCATAAAGATTTGTAACCTAATGAGTTAAATTCATAAAGATTTCTAACCTAATGAGTTGTTAAGCCAAGTCATGTTTTTAAATGTCATCTTCACTGGTACACGCACCGCACCGGTTGGTTTGGAGTGAAAAATGCTGGCGATTTAAAGGACAGCGGTGGCTGAAATGTAGCAAAATTTGTCTCCTAAACTGGGCAATACTGCGGGATAGGATTAAAACCAGCGCAGATACATAGTTCTTTAGTAAACGCCTTAAAAAACATATGTTTACGAGAGGACCTTTTCTGAAAATCAACCAAACTTGCATAATAATGATGTTACATTTATCTACGAGTATATACAAAGTGAAAATGCACCAGGAACGTTTGAGAAATTCATATGAAAATTGGTGGGGAAATATTTGGTATTGGGGCAACTTCTCAATAGGTTATTCATTTAATAAATAAACGTGTCAAGATCTTGGAATTTTATCAGCTGTGTGATTTGATGATTAGATTTGACAATTTGACATCAAACTAAAATCAGGAGAACAAGCAAAGCTGTTGGGATAATCTAGTTTTTATAATGGACTCTATTATTTGTATTGGAATCTTCACGAATATTTCAGACTTTGTTTAGACTCGGTCATTATTATAAGCGAGCGCTATAACCGTTGCACTCCCCATTCTTTTTGTTATTCCTAAGGACTTGTTTTACTGTAGAAACAGCTGCAGTTGCTTTCAAATTAATCCTCATTTTAATATTAGGGACAAAAACGAACACTGGGGGAACCACGTATCCTTCGTAAATAAAAAACAACTAAAACCTCTCTGCACAACAACCATACAAACAATATAAATACATTTATCACAACTTCAAGTTTTTTTTTACGAAAATCACCTTCAAGTATTATAAGTTAAACTAAATTGTATTCAAACTATACTCCTTTTGCAACCTAAAATACCCCCGTCGCAGCAAACCTGCATACTCAGCGAATTTCCAATGAATTAACATAACACATTCAAACACTTAACAGGATTCATAATAAATATATTCACAAACAAGCAATATTTAAAAATTAATTATTCTCCATAAGAATAACATTGGGGATGAGTATGCAGGTTTGCTGCAACAAGGCACAACAAATAATGGGTTTTTATGCAGATATCCATAGAACTCATCTTAGTGAAGTCACATACCAAGTTTCATCCATATACATTCATAAATGAGCGATATGTAACATTTTAAGTATTTTCCATACAAATAACATGGGGACCAAGTACCTAGGTTTGCTGCTACAGGAACCATAAGCGGAAAATTGTTTTTTTGTGCAAACAACAACAAACCACAACCAGAAGAAGCCATATACCAAATTTCGTCAATTTATGTTCATAAATAAGCGAGATACACAATTTTTCTTTTTCTCCATAAGAATAACATTAGACAACGTACTGTGTTTAGCAAATTCAATATCTCAGTAACAAATTGACGTAGAGCAATGATCAAAATACAAAATTGTTTGTTTTTTAAGCTGAATTCAATGGTTTTAATTAAAATTTGATTTAAATGATAATTACATGTGAAAACCCCCCTTTGGATGGTGCGATTTGTCTGGTTTTCGAACTTGTTCAAATAAATGGTACTTTACACATTTGTACCAAATTTCATTAAGATCGGACCTTTTTTAAAAGAGTTATCGTGCTTACGGACACACATATATATATACATATATAAAACTTTGAACGAATGGTGTTTTTGGCATCTAGGGACCTCAAAATGAAAAGTTATCATGGTATCGGGCTTAAGTCTTACCATGAGACCTACGGTAATAGCTTCTTCCCTATAGGGGAAATTCGCTAAAACTATCCATACTTTATAAAAAAAAACTTGAATTTATTTTTAGAATGGAACATTTATTTTGTCTGTTGTATTATCGTCTTAGGATTTAAGTACTGTAGTCTTGTCTTGTGAACAATTAATAAAACACCAAGACCACTTATACACAGAACGCGGACCGTATTTTCCATGAAGTTCACACACAAACGGATTCCATCTTTGATTTTTTTATACCTAAGACTTTTGGGAAATTTGCAGTCAGCTACCACCTTTTTGCCTCATCACAGTAAGTCAGTAAGCATATTTAAAATGTTAGTTCCTCGTGTATGTAAGTATGTACATTATCGTGTAGCTTCATGATTACTTGCGTTTCCCACACACTAACATCATCGCAAACGATGCTACTGACCTCAAAATCAAATGGTATAATATAATTTTGTTTACATCCTTTCAGTCTATTTGCTATTTTAAACTCGCAAATCCTTTTAAACAACAGCAGTCAATTTAAAATGCGACCGAATTGCAATGATACACTGATTTCTATTCTAAAATAAAAATATTGAAATTTATATAAAGATCCCCCTCCCATAAGATAAAAAAATCCACATCCCTAATCCTAATCCCTAACCAACGTTCAATGTATATGTAAGTTGCGTATAGGCTTACTCTACTGTAACGTTACAAACTATTTCCAATATATCCATAAATGGATTATATAACCACCTTTTGCATTTTGGTGTTACAATTCGTTTGATAATTAATAAAGTTAATAATATATATTAATAGTCCACAATATAAAGGTTTGTTCGTATACGAAAGTTACGTAAAAATAGTCTGCGCCGCCTAACTACGACAAACTGTTCAATGCAGGAAAAAAAAGTCGCAACGTTTTATTCCCCAATTTGGGAAACGTTGGTATCTGTGATGATTAGATGTTTTTTTTTGTGGTTAGCGTATTTTACTGTGTCGTGTTTATTGTATATTGATAAGTTTCGGAGTAAAACTAACACGAGTGAATTCCAAAAATGCATGAACAACTAAAGAACACTCATCTAACAATATGTTATTTAGAAATTGAATAATTTAGGATGAAAGTGGAAACTCAACCACAATACCAGGATTAAAACTGATTATAAGTTAATCTTTTAGTCGACCGCCTGATTCCAATCAGACTAATCCAAGTTTGACTTGAATCTAAAGATGTATAAATTGTGTTATAAAGTTTTAATTGAAAATAAAAAAACCTGTAAAATATGAGTTTTTAAGTTGTTATTCAATCGAGTACACCTAATAATTACATTGACTCCCATTCCAATTGTGTTAATTACTACAAAATAGCAAGAATAAAGTTGTAAATTTTAATTAGGAGCCATGAATTCACCATTAATAAAGATACAATTCCATTTTATTATACACGCCTGCCTTGTGCCTTGGCCTTCAGCCTGTACTTTTTCCAATCAAAGCAACTTTTGATTGTTTAAAACCTCGTTTTTTTTCACTTCATTTTTCCATTTTTAAGTATTGCTTTCGTAAATATTTTTGAATTTGAGTTGTCGGTGTATCTAAATATTAGTTTTGGGGCTCTCTGAGCCCAAAAAGTGGGTTTTGAAGTGATGTATGTCTATCTTTCTGCCTGTATGGATGTGTACAGATCTAGAGGCCACACTAATGAGCCAATTTTGGGCAGTATATGGAGTGATTTAGGTAATTTTGAAGGGTTAAGCCTTAAGAATATGACAAATAAAAATTTCCCAAAAACAATTTCATTTACAAAGTTGTGGTTTATCATGATTTAGGTCTCTAATAAAATGACACCATCCACATTTCTGGAAAATTAGTGTAGATAAATTAGGCACAGGGCTTAAAAGTTCCAAAATTCTTATTTTGTTTAAAATAAAATTAACTTTTGTAATAAATTTGTTTGAAATAAAATTGATTTTTAATTGAATTAATCAATAAAAATCTCAAATAAAAATAATATAACTATAATATAAAAATAATATAATAATAATAAAACTAAATAAATTTAACTATTATTCTACAACTAATGATTTCCAGTAAATCTTTTCATTTTTATTTAGCGGTTAACGCAGTATTTTTTCCAGTGTATTTCTTAAGGGGTATAAAACAGTACAATTTATCTCTTATAAACCCACCAATTGCTTTTAAACTTGGTATAGATACAGATCAAGTTTGCATTCACCAATAGAGGATTTTTGGAATATGTAGACACCTAACTTCAAAGGGAGGAGGGGGCATATCCTTTCTTAAAACCACGGTGTATCCTCTCTTTAAAATAGAGGGATTGAGTGAATATTTAAAAAAACTTTCATTAGGAGATATTGTACTTTAATTCTATATTATTTGGCTGAATTTGGGCTAAAAGGGAGAAAGTGTATGTCAGCTTCCTGATAAAGTTTATTTAGAAGAAACTAAATATTTTAAAACAGAATAACTCCCAAAAATCCCTTCAAAAAATAAAAATGAATAGAAAAACTCTTAATAAATCTCAAACGTTTAACCTCATATTTTGTAGGTTTTGTAATGGCATTCTGTAGGTTATAATGGGATGTTTAAACAGCTTATTAAAAGTCTATTATTAATTTTATTAGTAAATTAACAGGACGAATACGAATAAAAACTAATGCAAAGTATATATTAAATGGTGTACCCAGACGACCCAATGTAATGCTAGGGAATGCTTTTGTGTTTGATAAACTGTTAATGAAGTGCGCGCATTGAAATAGCTGCCCCTTTACCGCACGGCACCGCGCCCTGGGTATTGTTCTTTTACAATCGGCCCTTTGAATTAATGTAGTATGCAGGACATTTAGTTAATGATTTAATACATATAAACTAGCTATTTGCATTAGTTTCGTTTGTTTTCGCAAAACAAAAACAACAACCGTGTTAATGCTATCCGGTTAATTATTGGATGATGAATAAATAAATAGTTATCGCAAAACAATTATTATTATTACGACAGTATAGTAATCATTATAGTGTTCATTTCAGGGAGGTTTAAAATTTGCTGTGAAACCAGTCTGAAGAAATAATAATCTTTTCTAAAACATACATAACTATTTTTAAAAGCATTTTGAGTGTGCATCTTTATAACAAAAGTAAACAAATGTATATTTACCAACTTAGGATATGTATAATATGTGTTAATTTTCACCTTTTTCCCTATGCATGGTTCTGGAACAGGTATTTTTCAATCAAAGTTTTCGAATTTGAGTTAATGGTGGAAATATTTGATTTGATGCTCACTGAACCCAAAATCTTTGGTTTCTAGGCGATGTCTATCTGTCAATAAATAAGTAGTATACATTTTATTGATTTAAAAAGGGATAAAGGGAGAAATTATGAGTCGGTTTTCGGATATCATTAGTTGATGGGGGTTTTAACTCATACTCATACTTATAGTTTTTTCTGTTTTAAAAAAGGGGCACAGTTTATGGTTATATGCCAAAATCAGCTTTTTGAGCGCAGCGAACGAATGTGAGTGAATATTTTTGATCACCGCCATTTTGATCGTCCCACAAATTTTGAAAATCAAACTTTCTATAGACAAGCAATGTTTTTTTATTCAGTAGGTATTAAAGGAAGGCATCACACATCCTATAATGTTAACAACATCAACAATAAACATACTATTTCAAACATATTACCCCCGTCCCCTATAAATTTAATGGTAAGATAAAATAATGATCTGAAACGAAATTAAAAAATAGCATTTACCAGGTCGAGGAAGGTATTTTAAGCATAACATCATAATTGGATTGTTTTCAGCTTCTCGTTTGTGTTGTGTTCTTAACTCTAATATACTTAGTTTTTATTTTAAATGTGTTTGTGGAGTTGTTAAAAGTAATGACAGAAAAGCGAGAGAACTTCAGAGAAAGACACATGTTCCTGTAAAGCCAAAGTGACAAAGGGACTGGTAGACATCCGTCTTCCTTCCCTCCAGGACCTTAAGAGAAACCTACTACATTTTTTCTCTCGTGCTGTATGTAGTCGTTCTTATTTTCCTAGTAATTTGTAAACATTTCAGTAGGCTATATTTTAGCATTAAAGATTTCTTCAAAAATTGTCTAAATATTTTGATTCAGATAACCTTGCAGCCCTTGTAAAGCATAACAGAGGGTGTTTTTAAACGCAATCCATTTGGAAAGCTAAACTATAACAATTTTTCATAACTAATTTGTTTTTGCTTTTGGGACTGGTATTACTATAACTTTATAATTTAAACATCTTATGTTTTAGAATGGCTGGTCTGTTTACTTATTTATGCAACAGTCCACTCTTTTCAGCAAATTCGAAAACAAAATATATTAAAAACCTCAAAATAACAGCAAATAAAAACCAACATTGCAAAAGTGCAAACCAGCTTAAGAGAATGAAGTAAACAATTCGATGTTGTATTTCAATGAAGGAATGAAACGAGAGACACCATATGAACTTGTACTGATCTTAAACAGTTGCTCACATGCTACTTGTAAACAGTGAACTCTGTGTATAACTGGAGAGACTACTGCGGGTTGGATATTCGTGCACCACCAGAATTTTCCACCTCTACAGTACCAACATTAAAAAATGAGAGACTACTGCATTGCAGTGTCTGACAGAAAAGCGTGCTGTATTCGTTTTGTTTTGTTGTGTAGAGGGGAGATATTGTGCTTCCAGCTGCTTTTCAAATATGGTACGCTTGTTGTCAGAAACTGCAAGGCAGTAGTCTCTTCAGATTATACAGAGAGACTAGTCAATCAATGAGTAAATTGGATTGTTTAAAACAAAATATATACAAAAGCACTATACATTACAACAATGAGTAATAAAGTCCTCATTACTAATTTATGATGAATGTATTATAATGTAAATTTGTGCACTGTTGTCCTTATTTTATAAGGATTTCATATAGCCGTTAGGGGCCGAGATGTGCTACAACGAAGGTAAGACGCTTTACGTTAGCTAGTTATACTAGGTGTACACTCATTCTTCCCGTAAGAGAGAAGAATGGGCAGAGTTTAAAAACAAATTTATAACCCTCATTTTCTAAGCTACTTTCAATGCCCACTGCGCACAAAGAGTGTACTTAATGACAGGTTGCTGTATATATTTCCTCGAACGCTAAGCTCTCTTTGAAATGGTAATTTGAAAGAGTACATTTGTCAGCGAACAATTTTTTCTCTTTGACTAAAATTGTGGAGTTGTTAATTATTTTACCTGTTACTGTTACTCCTTTCGAATAAGGGGAAATGGACATTATTAAAGAATTTCTTGATCCTGTTATTTGTAGGAAAACTAAAATAGTATAGTAAATATATCAATTACAAAAGGTAAAGTAAATTGTTGTGTAAGAAGTTTTGAAGTAAAGTTTAGTAAATGTAAACAATATGTAACTACACACAATACACACAACAACAATGTTTGAGCACAGCTAACGTATACAATCTGTTTGCTTAAGATAAGTGAGTAATTGATGGATGACTTTGTATTTACCACATGTGCAAATATAATTTTACGTAAAAAAGTTTTTTGTTTTGGGAGTCAGTCAGGGTTAACTTCGATCAACTGCAATTGAGACAAGTATAACTTTACTGACAATACTTTCACCACACTGAACTATTCGTCAATTTACCTTGGTCTGGGACTAGATCAATCATGATTTAAATCCACTTGTTTTTGAATTATTTACCTGACAGTAATATTTATAATTTTTTCACATTTGCACATTTTACAGTTGTGCTTACTAATATACACCATTACAACATGCCTGTGTTGCTGTTTGTAAAATTGTTATATGATTATACGTTCTGACATAACACTGTTATTGCTTTCTTAGTTTATCAACGAAGGAAGTTGTTTTATTAATTTATTACATATTGAATACTCATTATTGTTATATTTTGTACTTCATATTACGTTTATTTATATCATACATTATATAAATATAATGGCACTGTAAAATTTAGTAAATTGGCTCTGACGTTGAAATGAGTAGAAACAATATTTCTAAGTTACATTAAACCCTGCTGAAGAACATGTTTATAGCAATGCAGATGGAGAGATAATATGAAAAGTATTTTATTCAATACAATAAGTATTTTGTTTAATTTATATCTTATTTTTGACAGCGAATCAAAAACATATCTTCTGTTATTGATATAAGAACTGTGTTTTACTTGCGAGTCCTTCATTAAAAAAACAATCTATTGTTCTCAATGTGTAATTTTTACAAATCGTACCTTACCAATGCAAACATTACATATAAACATTTTAAATCTAAAAATGAGTACTTCTTTTTGTTTAGATTTGTTGTTTGTTTAATTGTTCTGCGTTTAGTTGAATGTGTTTTTCTGATTTATAGTACTGTCTTTGAATTATTTATTTTTGATTGACCCATAGGTAAAGGATACTCTACTTCAGAGAAAGATTGACGTATAATCAATTACATGACATTCAATTTATATTAGGGTTTTATTAAAAAACCCTTTCTTTTTCACCCCTTTAGTTATCTTGTTAATAATAATTGCTTAAGTGACGCTTATAAATTAATTTATGCTTTGTTTTTATTAAACTAATATATTTGATCCCAGGGGCGGATCCAAGGGGGGGCGGTAGGGGCGGTCGCCCCCCCCCCCACCAACCTATGAATTTTTGTGTTTTATACTATTCAGGCATACGATGAAAGTTTGAATAAATCCGAATGAAAATGTAAGCATTAAAAGCCTCCCGAAATCCCATTTTTCGGTTCCGAGAGTCAAATTTTGCCGCTCCCGTCTACAAGGTTACATTAAAATTCAAACTAACGAACCTAAACGTTTCTTTAAATTAAATAAAACACACTCCATTAGACAGGTGAAATTTTAGACTTCCATTTCAGTATATAACACATTACTTAGATCCATGTAATTAACCTAAAAGCGTCTTACAAAAACATGGTTATTCCCGAGTATCGCGAAGTTGCTTTAGTTTTGCAAGTTGACAGACCGAAAATGCAGTGTTTTCAACATGGTCTTGGAGGTAAATTTTGACAGCAAAGATTGCTACAATTGTATTCGGTGATTATCTTTTACTGGATTTCGCCCGCCTACCATTGTTTGCTATCAGCGGTGTTTTCTTTACAGGTTAGGTTTGATTTTTGTTGCGAAATCCGTTGCTAGGCAATAAATATCCAGTGGCTAGGCTAGAAGCAAAAAGTGCCTTGAATTATATGTAATGAAATAAGAGGAAACAAAGATTAAATTGCGTGCAAACAGAAGCTCATACGCCAAGTATTTTATTTCGTAAAAATGTGGTATGACATTTTCATTTTTCGAGGGGCTGTCCGCCTCATTCCTAATTGTATCTTCGCGTAGTATAGTTAAGTATTGCAGATTTCAAATACGTTTTGAAAATAATTTTTCGTGTGGGTAAATACTAAAATAAATTGCTTATTTAGGCATCTTACTTGTTCTTAGACGCCTACAGATGACAAAGAAAAAAGTGTAATGCCTAAATATTTTATTTATATTTACGGTCGGGTGCAGTAAAACTAAAGTTAATTTTTGTTTAGCTTGTTTAAAGTTAAGATTGCTTTTTTCTTGACTACAAAGTTATTGATATATTATGTTAACTTACTTTCATTCGTTGTATAATTTCATATAGTTAAAAACAATAATGGGGGTGCCAGGGACCATCCACAGGGAAGGGGGAGGGGTAACTTTCGGTGACCGCCCCCCCCCAAACATGACCTCTGGATCCGCCCATGTTTGATCCATTATAACATGTGATTTTTAATGAAAATCTTGTCAATAACGTTTCAAATCTAATTTAATTTAGGGACGGCATATAAGTAATGATTTTTACAAATGGTTAATTGATTAGGATAATTGTATTTTGCATGATAAACTCAATTTTTTAATCAACAGTTTTATTTTAAAGTAGTCCGTACAAAATACTTAATACATGTACAAATTATGTGCAATGAAACAGTACAAAGACTGTTTTAGAAACCCTGAGGATAAAGACACTTTTTCTGCTGTCTCAACAACAAATTGTCAACAAGATACAATATCCACTACGTGAGCCAATCTGCTCTGAAATGTTATACTCATTTATATTCAGCTCACTTGTTAAGCAGACCTTTGAATCGTAGCTTTTAAATGTTAAATTATACTTTGCCAGACTAGTTAGGCCAGTAAATCAAATGAGCAGCGCATTACCTATATTACAATAGAATATGTAAATAAACCGACAATGAATAGGTGTTAAATAGATGATTTGGCTACTGGAGTGTCTAATATGACAGTTGGTTAGCTTTGCTCGGGAAAGTTGTGGAGCTTTACAGTGGGGCAGTAGTCGATGAGTAGATCACCTTATGGCGGGTCAGCTCACTTCGCTCAACTGCCGTCCACTTCATGAAGAGCAAACTCGCTTTTAAATGGTGTTGGCACTCCAGGTTTTATCATAATTTGATGTTCCTTCAGGTAGTAGAGAGGTCCGTAGAGAACCGTAGCATGCATTGCTCCTAAGGTCTGCTCGTTTCCGTAAGAGTTATGTTTGCACCTATGACGTCGACCGAGGTCGTTCAGCTAATGCTTATGCCAACAACCTCAAGAAGTTTTGCCAACCTTACAGAGAAAAATTATGGTACAGTTTTTAATTTGCCCCCGGAAACTTGGTTACTTAATTGTTTAATAATTAACGTTCGGTTTGAATCAAACTACACAATATGTCATAGAATTTCAACTATCAAAGACAATTAATTGAAATAAGTAAATAAAACAAAGAATATAAAGTTCGCCTTTTGTTTCAGGAGGGATGCCCAAATTATTATTAAAAATATTAACGTAAATTTAAAATTTAAAAAATTAAAATCTGGGAAAAACATGTACGTAGTAAAATGAATTTGTATTTTAAAATTATAATTATGAGTAAAATTAAATAAATGGTACATATAGTACATAATAGTTATAAATGCATAATAAATAGGATACAAGCTATTTCCTACAACATTGCAAACTGGACTGGTAATCACTCGACATGAAATCTGTTTTCCTATTGTTAACAAAATAACTAAAACACATAAAAACAATTTAAACTTTCTACTGTAGTTTCCCAAACACAGCTTGCGCATTGAGAAACCTTTTTAGTATTAGTTGAACTTGTCGCTGTAAGATGGTGCCACCAGTACAATGACAAATAAATAATTGAGAATCAGCCATTAAATTGTTAACTTTTGTTTGTAATTGTTTGCTGTGTTTCGCTACATCCATGAAGGTAATATTCAAAATCATGGCTTGGTTATTAATTGTTATTAGATATTAAGGGATTTGCTTGTGTTAATCTGTGATGGAAAATGTCCGCACTAATTTCTTAATTAACGTAAACTAACCATCACCAATAATATATTTAGAACAGCCAAAAAACTCAATTTTTCAAAAAAATGTTACCAGTGTTGTTTTAAACCCTTTATTTTATTTTTTAGAGGTTTTAATGTGGAAATTCACTTCCCTCACGTCAGCGTGCTGCGTGCGATCTTGTTTTATTTCAAATTAGTCCTGTAATTGGGTTAATGTATCAGCGAGTTTTTGTTAATAAAACTTGCAATTTAAAATCGTTGAAGTTATAATAAAACATTTAACTACCAATATGTGTTTTAGCGAATTTCCCCTATAGGGAAGAAGCTATTACCGTAGTCGGCATGGTAAGACCTAGGCCCGGGACCATGATAACTTTTCGTTTTGAGGTCCCCAGACCCCAAAAACACCATTCGTTTGAAACTGTATATATATATATACTGTGTGTGTCCGTGAGCACGATAACTCTCGTAAAAATTATCCGATTTTGATGAAATTTGGTATAAACGTGTAAAGCAACATTTATGACTTTAAGTTTGAA
The DNA here is from genome assembly GCA_963675035.1 of Allygus modestus. NCBI lineage: Eukaryota > Metazoa > Arthropoda > Insecta > Hemiptera > Cicadellidae > Allygus > Allygus modestus. The sequence goes on from OY776114.1 coordinate 58,275,082, forward strand.
AACCAGCCAGATCGCTCCATCCAAAGGGGTATTTTGGGGGGGTTTTGTACCCCAAAAATGAGTTTTTTGAATTTTTTACATATAATTTTGGAAATAGTCAAATTTTGGTTTTTACCATTGGATTCAGCTTAAAAAAACACACAATTTGGTATTTTGATCATTTCTCTACGTCAATTGGTTACCGAGATATTGAAAGTGCTAAACACAGTACGTTGTCTAATGTTATGCTTATGGAGAATAAGAAAATCTGTATATCTCGCTTATTTATCAACTTATCCTGATGAAACTTGGTATATTGCTTCATATCGTTGTGGTCTATTGATATTTGCACTAAAAAACATTTTTTTTTGCCTATAGTTCCCGTAGCAGCAAACCTGCGTACTCATCCTCCATGTTATTCTTATGGAGAATAAGTAACGTGTTATCTCCCTTAATTATGAACATAAATTAATAAAATTTGGTATGTGGCTTTACCTACTTGAGTTATATTGATATTTGTATAAAACCCCATTTTTTGTGTTCCTTGCTTCAGCAAACCTGCATACTCAGCCGCCATGTTATTCTTATGGACAATAATTAAAATATCATAAATCGTTTATTTATTAATGTAAATTGATGAAACTTGGTATGTGGCTTTATGTGGTATTAAGATACATATATATATATATGCACTGGAAATTCGCTGAGTGCGCAGGTTTGCTGCTACGGGGGTATTTAAATTTGTTCAGTTTTTATATACATATCTTTCTACTTATTTTCATACACAAGAACAAATTTGGCCAGTATAGTACTGATTAAAAACCAATATACATGTTTTTTATTAATTAGAAAAAAAAATTGTGTGTGAAGAACGAAATTCAGTATTCAGTAAACCACCGCAATCCTATATCGCTGAAAACTAACCAAAATATATTAGCTTGGGTAATGCATTTGTAACAGGTGGTCAAGACCGTTTATCTCTATTACTTTGTTGGTTTATAAATTTTGTGTCGAAGGTAAAAGGTAAATGTGTAGATCAAAATATTGTAACTGCAAATTAAACTTTAATTAAGTTAACTGATAATATAAGTTTACAAAACTGTATATGATATTTACGTCATACGTTATTTAGGACTAACATTTTTTATTAACTAATTTTACTGTTGTCTAATTTTTAATGTTTTAAGTATTTTTTTTTTTAAATTTGGACCTTTAAAATGATTCATCATATTCCTGTAACCTTCGAGGTTTTCATGATTCATTACAAGGCCTTCGTCAAAATTATTTTTTTAAATTGTTCTATTGATTAGTTTTCAAACTTTGCACTTTGGTCTTAAATGAAGATTAGTTGATTGATTTATTACAATAAAAAAAGTATCATCCTTGGAGAGGTTATAAACGGAGAAAAAAGGCATTTTCAGAAAGTTTTGCAATAAACTAATATAAAACGTTTGGAGGACTCTTTTGATTCTTACGGAAGTTGGGAAGTTTTACCCCCGCTGAAGCCCTCCCCCCTCTCCTTACCTCTTAAGCAGTCCAGCGTCTCTATATTATTGTTATCAGAAGACAAAAGACGATACATATTAGTTTAACTCTTACCAGTGTTTTCTTAATTTTTTTGCAGTGAAAGGTCCAAGGTTAGTTTCACAGGGGCATTTTATAACAGGGGTCTTTTTCTGTTACGTTATTTTAAAGATTTACTAATGAAGTTACTTTAAACACACCAAGTGTAATATTAATGTAGTGTTCGTGAAAGATTAATCCATGGTTATTAAATAAGCGCACAGAAATAATATAAAAATATTTATAATTTTTCATCCTATACTCTAATATGAGTAAGGTTTGCGTGCGTCCGTGCTTGCTTGCAGCTCTGATCTCAAAAACGACACCAACGATTTCCTTCAAATGTTGTAAATAAATAATTTCTGGGATAAAAATAAGTTCTACAAATAAAATCTATCGTCATTCCCAGGAAAAACAAAATAATGTAAAAAACGAAAATGGAAAATTCAAAAAATTAGCACTGGGCTTATGGAGTTTAAAATCAAAACAAAAGAATTGTAACTGCTTATCATAATCAACCAGGGAACTGTCAAAATAATACTCGTATTGTTTATAATTGTTGACATGTGTTTTCCTGAGATCAGTGACTAAAACTGTTGCGTGAAGATTGCACGTAGAGTGATCATATCCGAAATAAATCATAGGGACATTGAAATATAAATAACAACTGTAGTGACCCTAATGAGTGAGCTATACAAATCTGATAATCAGTTAGGGAAAGTGGTGAAATATTACTCCAAGTCATTTAATCAAACTGACTGGCCTTCCCCGAGCAAATTTCGGCCCTCGAGGTACTTATTATTAGTGAATTTCCTATGGAAAGTGAAATATTAGCATGACCCGCACGGCGAAACTTAAGCCCGGGACCACCATAGAAGTTCCTAACGTGACCCCCTGAACACGTTTTGGGGGGTTGTTCAAAATTGTATATATATATGTATATGTATATATATATGTATATATACATATATATATATATATAGACATATATATATATATATATATATGTGTTTGCACTCAAGCGGTCGTATTTTTTGTCCGATTTACTTCAAATTTGGTAGGGACATTCCTTTTTGTAATCAGTTGGACAAGTTCGTTGGGCAAAACAATCGGAAAACTCTAACCCTCTTATTTGGGGATTTTAAATTTTGAAATTTGAGTTTTTGGGCCCAAAGAGGGTCAGATAAGCCCTAAATGTAAGATTAATCAATAAGAAGTTATAAAACGTAAAAAGGCGAAAATTCTAAGCCCCCCCTCATCATTCTAGCACTAATACTTACAGAGTTATTAAATAAATTAAAATTGAGTAAACACAGTACGTTGTCTTATGGGGATTTTATATTGGAAAAGACTGTTTTTCATATCTTGATGTAGTTTTATCACTACTAACACCCCCATACCGATTTTTGATCCTGATATTACATCCTCCTAAGCTTACAATTCACAACATGTCATCCCAATACTGCATTTAAATAGAACCAGGTGCATCAGAACAGCCAAAAAACTGAATATTTTCCATTTTGCTAAAAGTGTCACAAATTTTTTTTAAACCCGTTATTTGATTTTTGAAAGTTTTTACTGGGGAAATTCACTTCCCTAACGTCAGCGTGCTGCATGCGAACTCGTTTAATAATATCATGTTCATATAAAAGTATTAAGTCTAAGTCAAGGAAATAATAGAAAATCAAAAGCCTCGTGAAAGTTCGATTGAGCCGATATCCAGGTGAGAAAATTTATTTCGTTAATTTCCTGTTCCACAAGTAATGCGAACAATATTTAGCTCTTTCAATTTGTATCTTTTGACGGATGAATTAGCTTAGCTCAAAGGTAATTTTGTTCTATTAAAATAATCAATTATTTTTCTGCCTGCTCACAATGTTTACCCAGAATCATGATTTGTATTATTTTAGTTGAATTCCTTGATATTTAAATGATATGGCATCATTACATTTCAAAATAAAAACCGAACAAGTAAATTTTAAAAATGGTGACACCTTTAACAATCAAAGAAGTCCTCGTAGGCCAGTTTTTTATTACTATAATGAATAGTTCTTTTATAATAGGATTTTAATATCACAGTTACGTTTACCCATCGACGAACCTTATTTCATTGGGTGTCCTGATAGGTGTTTTTAGATTACAATGCATTCTAAATACAAGCGGTGTTTAAGAAGTAACTATTCACCGTTACCGGTAAAACAAAAAAACAAATAAACGATATCAGGAAACTGGACACCTACTTTCTAACTTTTAGCCCAACTTTAATGAATAAATTACTTTTATTTACTAAATATAGAAAATAAAGTACAAATGAACATACAGAACATGTTCTAAAAAAGTTGTTTTCGGAAATATCCACCCAAATCCCTTTTTGGGAGGCACTACAGAATCTGTAGCTACATACAGAGGTTTTAGAGGGGAAATGCCCCCTCGTCCCCCCCTTGGGTTAAGTGGCAACATATTTAGAATATCCTCTGTTGGTCAATGCTAACTTGACCTGCATATCAAGTTTAAACAAAATTTATCAGTAAATAAGAGAGAAATCGTAAGTTTTGTATTTCCCATTAGAACAACATTGAACAACGTACTGTGTTTACCGCAAAATGAAAATTTAAATTTTCTCCGAAACCAGCAATCGTCAAATAATAACTCAAAATACTAAATTAATTAGTTTTGTTAGTTCTTTTTAACGATGCAAAAAAAGCAAATACAACCAATAAACATAAGCGATAAAACACAATGAACCCAACGCAGCTGTGGATAGTGGACTATGGGAATGAATTGACAACGGGAAACTGCATCCTATACTCGGTTAAATTAATTTAACTGATATCACGCAGCTGAGGAAATCTCCGGGCGTTCAATTTACATAACGTCCATTTTACGTTATTCAATGCAGCTTCCATTTCTCCTTCGTTCTACCCGATGCGAGTTTCTTTACGTATCTAATTCCCTATAGCTAATAATATTTCAGGTTACTCACATTCCGTTTTTGTTTTCTGATAAATCAAATCATTATTTAATGGAAATAATGCAGTATCGGTTGTATTCGGTTTCTCATGAAAGTTAAAGTTCGTGCAATGTATACTTGGTGTTTGATTTTGATATTGTCGCTTGTACGCCAGTAACATTAGTCCTTTAACTTTGTTAAAGAACAACGGTTCACACTCCTCAAAGTCTTGTGGGCGCCACAGAAATTGAACCCGTGACCTCTTCCACTGAAATCCAAGACGCCAACCGTTGGCTTAGCGAGGCGTTTAATTTGTTTGCTGCATTTGCAAGGCATGTTGTAAAAACATCTTAGGTCTTAAATAGATACTTTTAGTACGGATTAGAACATCGGTGGCTTTGCTCGTTCCATTAGTAAAATTATTTCGACATTAATCTTGATTGTTTCTGGCAGTTACATTGGTTCCGGGGTTACTTTAGGAATTTATTTATTTCATCCCACATTTACACTACATAATTTTTTTCAATTTGACGTCTAAAAGTGGTTTAGACAACTGGGATATTCATCCAGTTGCTATATTATTCAACTCTCATTGCAAGTGTGGTGGTTCGCTCCAATTGTAGCTAGTTCTGTATCGGTGCATGCACGGTGAATGCTTCCTGTGACTTACTATGTGTGAAGGCACTGAGCTGAAGTTAGCTCAACTTAACTATGCCATGTCAATGATAGAGTTTTCTCATTGTTACCAGAACTATTGACCGATTACTGTAAACTTATAACAATATCTGTTTGGATAATTAAAATATACAGTATACAACATTTATTTCATTAGTAGGGTATAGTCTTAAACTTTAAGAACACCACATATATCCAGTTACAAGTTCCAATCATGAAATAAAAAGGACCAGTGTTGCAGATTTTAAGCAATGAATTGAAAATTTCATAAATAAATAAATATAGATTAGTTAATTTACGTATTTAAACAGGACTACCTCTACACTCGAACAATGTTTAGTTCGTATTGAGTGAAGGGTAGATTTAATAAATTTTAATTCAATTAAGTTGTAAAGAAGTGATCTCAATCAAACTTTGGATATCAGATGGAAAGTTATAAAAAGTTTCGACTCAAATTCATTAAAATTATTTCAAAATTAATTCGGCTTATCGAAGTTGAGCTCGTCTTTCAGCACTTGTCATTAATATTTATAGGGAAATTCGGTGGTGAAAAGAGGCTACTCTTGGGGTGTATTACGAGATTCGAATATAAAGTGGTAAAATTTGGGTTTTTAATGTAATATTTTGCAACATATTCTTATAGATTATATAATTTTTTTATTCATAATAAAATTCTTTACATCAATATGCTTTAAATGAATCTTAATAAAAAAGTACATTGTATGGAATATTAAGTGTATTTTAGTCTGTAATAGATTACAAAAAAAGAATTGCATATATTTCAAATTAAACTGTAATACCTATGACTCTCTTTCTATACGTTTATACAACTGGACCTGAGAAAATTCATATATATATATTACATTATTTCACATTGAAATAATTTTGTATCCACAACTTTCACCTTATAAGCATAAAACTATCTAAAATAACATACAAATTAAATGCCTTAAACTAAAAATCACACAGTTCTGTTTGAGATATTTTTTAATAAATAACCTCAAACTTATAAAAGTTGCGAACATTTTCACTGATATATTTGATTGCATTGCGATATATATTTTAATCAGATGACTTTCAATAAATTGTTAAAGGAAGAACTCGTTAGTACTTCCTCGGTATTAACAACTTCAATACATAAAACTACCTTAACCTGAACCAAATTTATAATAAACAATTAAATAAATAAATACCTTTATTGTCATTGGGCATTAAAAATAATACATGGCAATAGTTAACAGAACAATAAATTAGATCCATTATAGTACAGTTAATTTACTTAAAAGTTTCTGAGTCCAATAATTCTTCTTCAAACATTCAACAATTTTGTATGGGCAGTCACTTAGTAAAATATTATTAATCTTATTTTTAAAGCTTTTTCACTTACATTTTTCTAAACAGTTGGTCATTTTTTTAAATGTTAATACCCATTTCATTGAAATTCCTTTTGCTTTTTGAGTATTTGAAACATGTAACTTGAAATTTATTTTGATTTCTTGTTTGATGTAGGTGAATATCTGAATTTAGTAAAAATTTAGTGATTTATTTTAATGTAAAGTAAACTTTGTAAAATCTAGAATGCTGCCAATGTTAGTATAGTCTTTTAAATAATGGTCTGCAATGGGTTTTTGGTTTAACACCACAAATTATTCTGATTGCTTTTTTAAAATTTAAAAATAAGTTTGTAATTTGGTCCGTTGCCCCAGATTAAAGTTCTATAGCCAATATAACTCTGAACATAGGCATGGTAGGCATTTAAAATGAATTCTAAATTTACATTTCCTTTTAATCTTCTTAAAACATATAATCCTCTGCTGATTTTTATACTGATATATGAAGATTGGTCTTTCCAATTCAGCTGTGAATCTATCATAATTCCTAAAAATTCCATAGAACTTTTATTGTTATTAAGAAAAAAACTTATTTTAAAACGTCGTGTCTTACTCATATTTAAGATTAATTGATTAGCATGACACCAATGTTGGATTTGTTCTGTTACAGTCTGGAGATTTGTAATCAACTGATCAGGAGACCCCCAATTACATTTACTCCCAAATCATCAGCATATAAAAAATTGGTTCTATTTTCTCCAGGTAAACTGTACGGTAGGTCATTGACGAATGTATTGAAGAATAGTGGGCCCAAACAACACTTTGACAGTAAATGTACTACCTAATTAGTTTGATCGAAAACTTTATGAAACATCATTGGTCATAATTTGGGGAAAACACTATATCGAAGCAGGTGGATGTGCCTATTTTTCTAAGTGATAGTTACCTGGAGGAATTGCAATTTGAATTTTGTGTCTCGAGTTATATTGAGGGTAAATTTAAGTTTTTAGTTATCGGTATTTACAGGTCCCCAAGTTCGGATGTAAAAGTATTTTTGGACAGATTGAGTGTTGTGATTGAGTTTTATAGCAAAAGGTTTACTAACATAATAATTGGAGGAGATATAAACATTGATGTTTTAAAAAATGATAATAAACACAAATTACTTAAAGACACTTTAAAAAGCCACAACATGGAATATCTAGTTGATTTTCCGACAAGAATAACTGAAAGTACTGAAACAGCTATTGACAATTTTCTAATTAACAAGATAGACTCATGTAATATCACAATTGAAGGGATAATTACATGTTTGTCGGACCATGATGGCCAAATATTGATACTAAATCCTGTAAACTTAAACACATTTAAAAAGAAGCCCTTGAAGCAAGAAATACGTAAGTTCTCTAGTGAAAACATCAAATACTTCTCCAGTTTATTATCAAATGAACTTTGGGAAGATGTATATTTTTCACCCATTGAAAAAAAATACGATACTTTTCATGAAAAAATTATTTTTTATTTTAATATGGCGTTTCCAAAAACCCTTATAACTAAAAACAACAAAAAGAATCATTGGCTAACTAAAGAACTAAAATCTAAGAGGTCTAAACTAATACGTATGACAAAAGAATTTAGAAAATTTAAAGTAAATAAAATAAGGACTATATTAAAAAATGAAAAAAATCTGTTTAGGAAAGAATTAAATCAAGCTAAAACAAAACACTATGAGGACAAAATCAGTAAATCCTCTAATATCCAAAAAACTGTTTGGAAAATTATAAACTCAGAAGTTGGTTCTAAAAATAACAACCAAAATCGGTTCAGGGATATTGCTCTGACTATTGGCACAAATACCATTGATGACCCCAAAATTGTTTCAGATTTATTTAACAATTACTTTGTAAATAAGGTGGAAGATATTGACGCAAATAGAAATATGTATGTACAGTGTATAGAGCCAGACCCTGTCAGTAATTCAAATGTGTTGGTGACCAAGTTTAGTTTTAAGTCAGTGAATGAAAATGAGGTGGAAAACATAATAGGTTCACTGAAAAATAAAAACTCCAGTGGGTACGATGAAATACCTGTTAGTGTCCTGAAAGGTGTGAAATATGAAATAAGTAAGATTTTATGCCACCTGATCAATTCTTCTTTTATTACTGGTTCATTCCCAGATCAATTGAAAAAAGCAAGAATCGTACCTATACATAAGAAAGATGACAGGAAAAGTATCGCTAATTATCGACCTGTATCTCTATTACCAACCTTTTCAAAAATTTATGAAAAAATAGTACAACAACAATTAACTTCATTCCTTGAAAAATTCAATTTAATAGATGACATTCAGCATGGGTTTAGATCTGGAAGGTCAGTCACCTCTGCAGCTGTTTCGTTTTTAGAGGCAGTGATCGAGTCTGTTGACAGAGGTAAAAATACAACAGGAATATTCATGGACTTAACCATGGCTTTTGATAGTGTGAAATATCCTATACTGTTACAAAAATTATCATCTCTAGGGGTCTCCAAAAATTCAGTAAAATGGTTTGATTCTTACCTGACCAATAGAACACAATTTGTTGAAATCAGTTATGTATCAAACAATAAAATTATTAAAGCTGCATCAAAAATAGAAACAATAAAATTTGGCGTTCCGCAAGGGTCTATTTTGGGGCCTTTGCTATTCTTATGCTATTTGAAGGACATAGATAACACACTGACATGTAAACCGAGCAGTAAACTGTGCCTTTATGCTGATGATTCTAGTTTAATGATATCATCCCCAACTCTTGAACAAACGGAATTGACAGCTTTCATAGAACTTGGGAATTTAGGCAATTATTTATTAAATCAAAATTTAATACTAAACCATGAAAAAACAAATTTTGTTACATTTAAAACAGCACAAAATAAAAGTGGTAATGAACCAGTGATAATGTATGACTCTAATTTCATTTTACAGAAAGAAAGTACAAATTTTTTAGGACTAACAATAGATCAACACTTAAATTGGAATGAGCATGTAAGTAAAGTACTGACCAAAATAAATTCTGGAATCTATGCTCTTTCAAAAATGTCCTTTCATTGCAATTTAATAACCCTCAAGAATATTTATTTTGCACATATTCATTCTCATATTTCTTTTGGAATTTGCTATATGGTGCAACAAAAAAAGAAAATCTCGATAGGATATTAAAATTGCAGAAGAAAGCTATAAGAATAATCCTTAAACTAAAACATAATGATTCGGCTAGAGAATATTTTAAACAGTTAAAAATACTTACTGTATATGGGCAATATATTTTTGACTCAATTTTAGTAGCAAGAAATAAATTGGCAAATAATGTTTCTGTTCATCCCATTCATCAATATGATACAAGGAAAAAGAATGAGGCCGTTTGTAGTCACCATAGATTACAATTTTATGAGAAAAGGCCATCGTATGCGGGAGGCAAATTTTTGAAAAAGATACCGCAACATATTTTGAATGAAAAAAATCACACAAAATTTAAAAAACAACTGAAGGAGTATTTGATAGATGCAGCCATTTACACACTGGATGAATTTTTCCACCTCACTCTTCCATGCTAAGAGTAAAAGATATATATCTATGTTTAGAAAGGCTTGAATGTATTGTATCACTTGTAATATATTGACACTGTTCAAATGTTGTACACTGTACTTCTGAATGAATAAAGATATTTGACTATTGACTATTGACTAATTTTAGTTTAGTTATTAGTTTTTTCTTACTTTATCCCCCCATAAATGTTTAAAGGAAAAGTATTGTTTTTTCATTTTTAAATTTGAGCTATCGATGGAAATATTCGTTTGCTGCTCCCAGCACATAATAAAGCGACTTTTGTAGTTATGTGAGTTTACGGTTGCTAATTTTCGATTAGCGGTAAACGCAGTACGTTGTCCAAAGTAATTCTTAAGGAGGATAAATAAATTCAAATTATTCTCTTATTACTCATGAATTTAATTAAATATTGGTATGATTAAATATAATTTTAGGTCACATAGACAAATACAGGATATTCAGAATTTGTTTCCACCTAACCATTGGTGTCTGAGTGGCGGGATTCACCCCCATAAATACTGTTTCCAGAAAAAGGCTCTATTAAAGGAATTTGGGTGAACATTTCCGAAAAAGAATTAGAACATTTCCTATATAGACTAACATAAATTATATTTTATATGGTAAAAAATAAATATATTGATTAAGAGAGGGTTAAAAGAGAAAGAGTAAGTGTCAGTTTTATAATACAGTTTATTTATTAATGTTTTACTTATTTATTTAAATTTTATCTTGCCTTGATTAAATACATATATTAATTTGCAAATACTTGACAACTTTGTTGCTCTCGAATTAAAGCTGTCGACTTGGGTTAGTCGCGGCGGCGAAGGGTAGCTGGGCAAACCGCAAACTGAAGTTCAAAACAGGGTTGACCTCGGGTTGATTAATTCTGTCTACCTGACAACACAGATGTTGCAAATACCTTAATTATCCATAAATACATGTTTTATCCCATCCATTCAATAGATGTATCCCAGTATCTCCCACAATGTTATATATCCAAATAGGATACATAACTGTTTCATCGTAATCGACATATTCGTAGATTTATAATACAAATTTACCTCAAGATAATTTCTAATTATAATTTTTTTTTTTAAATTATCGATGTAACAAATATTTGTTTTTAATGGCCTTAAAACACATCTTTATATACAATCTGCAAGATTAAATTTATATTTGCTTTCTAGTTTTAGGGTCAGAGTTTTTATAATTTTTCTGTAGAATATGTGTATTCAAACGTTTAATTTTTAGATACTGTTTTTAATTTGTATAAATGATGAAAGAAATAGAATCCAGAGTACTGACATTTGCATTTATGCTGATGACACCACTTTATTTGTGACTAGTGATAATGTACACATTCTAGAAATAATCAGTTATGTAAATTCAAACTTAGCGATACAATGGTTTCAAGAAAATGGTTTAATGGCAAAGACATGAAATGACTAAATTTCTAAATTTTTCTCAAAAAAAGACCAAGCAAATTAATGATATTACAATTTCAATAAATAATTTAGATTTGTCAGAAGAAATAAATGGGGCAGTACAATTTTTTGGAGTTCTTATTGATAAGAATCCAAATTTTGAAACCCATAACATGTTATGTCTAACAATATCCGGTGGAAAGAATACGATCAAAATGTTGCAGCTCAAGTGGACTTTTAACTGCATACTATGGTTAAACCTACCCTCATTTAATGTATGCAGTACCAATATGGGGTAAATCTTCATCGTACACAAAACATATATTTATCTTGCAAAAACTCACAATTAGAACAATCTTTAAAAAACCCAGGTATTACCCGTGTAAGCAAATTATTAAAAACAATCAAATATTAACATTCCCTCTAGTATTTTTACTTTGAAAACTTTAACTTTTCAACCTAAAAATTCACAGTCATAATACAACTAAAAAAAATAGCATTTATTAAACAATGGAAAACATGTATTCAATAAACCTTCCCAACAATTAAAAGAAGTAAGTGACTTGAAAAATATTTAAGATGAAATAAAAAATATAATTTTAAATTAAACTTGTTATAATTCAGAAGAATTCCTGGAAAAAGAACCAAAATTTTAAGAAAAGTGGAAGAGATAGCGGGTGAAAATAATCCACGAAAATTAATATAGGGATTACTATAGAAAATGTATTTAATAAAAAAATATATTTGCTTAGTATGCAATTTTTACAATTGCCCAAGGCAATTAAGTTATTATTATTTAACTTTGATTTACTTGCCTCTTGAAAGAATTAATTAAATTGTTAATCTTATAAACATATTTAAACCATAAGCGTGCAAAAGAAGAAATAGTTAACAAATAATATAGGCATAAACAGACACAGGGGAACAATATAAGTATGGTTTAATAAACTTAATTAACCATAAAGTTTGATTATATAAATCAAATTAGGTAATAAAGTAGTCTTGTTTACAATGTATGGCGTGATGTTGTCAAAGCACTCAGGCCAATGTTTTTACAGTGGTCCATGTTCACAGCTGGTTAATCCATCACTCAGACCGGCTTGCTCTGATCCTGGTTCTCGCCACCACCACGCGTGTCGCTAGCGTCGCTTCGATCTTCACCTTTAAAACAAGTGTTTGTGTTTACTTCTGGTTACAAGTTGTTGTTGTCTGTAGCAACGTAATACAGACGCTTCGAAGCAGCACACGCTTTGAAAGTGTCACTGTGAGACTCACAACCCAAACACGTTTCATAGTTTGGTGAAATTCGAATGGGTTTTAACCCGTTGGCAACCAATATTGCAATATTCGAGTGTAATACCTATTCCTGTTTTTAAATAAAGTATCTTGTAGCAAAAAGACTGGTTGTATGACAAAATATTCCATTTATTTTACATAAATAACAGTTAACATACTTGGTCCTCTAAGTTCTACGCTCGTTGATTATAAAACCTATGTAATACTTTTCGTAATCCACTGTTAAATAAAATACGAAGGTGGTGTATTTTAACTCTCAAACTTAAGTAAACTATTGATATGATTATTAATATTATTAATTATTATTATTATGATTATTATTATATGATTATTATTGATATGATTAAACTATTGATATTAAGTAAACTGACTAATAATAACGGTGATGACAATTTTATGCTTATTAAATTGTCTTTTTTCCTAAACAATTCAATGACACTTTGGACCATTTTGATTGGACATCTTGATCGATGGGAAGGTGTCTGTCGTCATGAATGCGTCTTTCTAGGGCAAAAAGTCCTGAATCAAAGAGCTGAAATTCTGTATGGTGGTAGGTAGTTTGTACAGGCTCCTAATTACTCTCTTCGCATGTTAAAATTCCTTTATTGCTCCTTCCCAAGGGTGTCTAAAGTTAAAATGTTATTCCTATGGATATTGATTTGTTTATTGTTACCATGGTAACATCTCCAATCACCTGGGATTTGTGACTGTAAGATTAACGAGGAAAGAACGAGACGCCAGTTAGTAAAGAAATCAAGTATTTTTGACTTTTTCAGCCAATTAACTAGAATGGTATAATTGGCTCCTTCGGACACAGCGCATCCTAGCGGTGACTGCATCAGCTGAAGTAACAGTAGATCCAATGTATACATTCCAAACCACCCCCACAGGCATCATTAGCACGAGCATTGATTGGACAATCAGTCACGACCGTATAGATTCAAGGCCACAATTAACTGATCCAATTACAATCTGTATTCATTGTCAGTAATACATCTTAATCCTTTAATATTTCTTTGCGAAGATAATTCTGGTCTGGTTATTATCAACATAAGTTTATTTTCCAAACAAGAATTTGTATATAAAAGTAAAATATTTTACGAACATTTTGACAGGTTTTAGTCATGGCAACACTTTTAAATTAGGTAACGCGGATTACTGATTTGATTACATTAATTAGCGTAATGTAGACTCGCTTTCAGTCATACTGGGGAGTTGTGGGCACTAGAAAACAATCGTTATTGTACCTTGAAACAGTTATTGAGAAACGAATATGTTGATATATGAAGTGCAGCTTAAGATATCTACTCTATGTATTTAAAATGTACATTTTGTTGATACTTAGAAGAAATCATGATTTTGATTTGATGTGACTTCTGTGATCAGAACGAAAAATATATAATCTATTCTGTGTTTAGTTCTGTTTTTAAACTGTCCTTTATAGCTCCAATGTTATTTTTATTATTCTTCTAATATTATAAATGTGAAAGTTTGTAAGGTTTTTGTATGTTTGTTTAGATATTTGAGGCTCAATCACGCTCTAACCACTGGACTGATTGGGCTGAAATTTAGCAGAAAGGTACTTGATAATCCTGAGAAACATATAGGCATATTATAGTTGTGAAAATCCTATAGGGATTTGCCCCACAGGTGTTCAAAGTTTCCATGGTATTCCTGGACATTCATCTTTGTTTGAGCTGATGAAAAAAAAACAGCTGATCTTGATTTGTAGTAGTTCCACGGGCTAACCACAGAATGCAGCACACACAACTGTCATCGTTTTAGCGAATTTCCCCTATAGGGTAAGCTATTACCATAGGTGGTGGCATGGTAAGACTTAAGCCCGAGACCTTGATAACTTTTCGTTTTGAGGCCCCTGATGCCAAAAACACCATTCGTTCAAACTTTGTATACATATATATATATATAAATTTATGTATCTGTAAGCACGATAACTCTCGTAAAAAAGGTCCGATCTTGATGAAATTTGGTACAGACGTGTAAATTAGCATTTATTTGAACGAGTTCATAATCCAGACGGATCGGACCATCCGATGGGGTATTTTCGGGGCGGTTTTATACCCCAAAAACGGGTTTATTGGGTTTTGTCACATGTAATTTTTATTGAAATCCAATTTTAATGTACACCATTGGATTCACCTAAAAAAACAAACGATTTTCTGTTTTCTCATTGCTCTACGTCAATTGCAATTGGTTACCAAGATATTGAAAGTGCTAAACATATTACATTGTCTAATGTTATTCTTACGGAGAAAAATAAACATTTTACATTTCATTTATTTATGAACATACACCGACGAAACTTGGTATATGGCTTCATCTGTTTATGGTCTATTGTAATTAGCACAAAAACACAAATTTTTACCGATAATTCTCGTAGCAGCAAACCTGGGTCCTCAAATTCCATGTTATTCTTATGGAGAATAATTAAAATGTTATATATCGCTTATTTTTGAATGTATATGGATGAAACTTGGTATGTGGCATAACTAAAATATGTTCTATTGATATTTACATGAAAAATTATTATTTTTTTTCCAAGTTGCTATAAACCTGCGTACTCATTTTCAAAGTTATTCTTGTGTAGAATTATTATTATTTTATATATCGCTTATTTGTGAATGTATCTTTTATGAATTTTGATAAGTGGCTTAAAGTGTTATAAGAGATATATGAGCATTGGAAATTCGCTGAGTATGCAGGTTTGCTGTGATGCGGGTATTTATAAATCATTTGCGGGTCGAAGCCTGCGGGTAACATCTAATTACATTACTAATACTAATATGTAATGAATCAGATGATATTTTAACAAATTATTTTCGTTAATTCAATAAATTTACCATAGAAATCGAAATATAGAACTGCGGAACTGATGTCAATCTGTACTTGCATTTAGGCCAATTACCCTAGCTGTCACAAAGCCATTTAGCCATTTGATATAGATTACACCACGTAGATAATGGACATAATTGATCCTGACTCCGTTTGATCCCATTTGACTGTGACGTTTCACGCGTGTTTGATTGAATTTGTATAGTTTAAAAACTATATAGATGGTGTCTAGCCTAAATGGTTCCATTAGATAATTTTTTTACTTGATGTCTGAAAGTTAACTTCTCATGGGGAATACCCTTTTAATTTTTACTCTACATTTGGAGTGCATTTTAATTTCAAAATTTTTTTCCTATTATTCAATGTGGCGGACAACTTATATTTTGCTTGTATAATGACCCTAATTTTGTTGATTTATAGGTTAGATAATTACACTTTAAATGTGTTATCCTATGAGTTTGTTTCTAAACCCAACCATTCACTATTTTAAATCTATTTGCTTCCTGATTTGATATTCAAACAATCATTAAACATATATCGCTCAGCAGATAGATTTTAGGAACAACTACCGTCAGTTCAACAGTGAACACCGCACTTCATATCTATTATTGTTGGAATCAAATTGGGCATTTTTTGTTACAGCACGTGACAATGACTTGATGGCTAGCAAACACAGTGTTGAGGGGAACGTTACCCCCACCACTGGTCATACACAGTGTTGAGGGGAACGTTACCCCCTGCCACTGGTCATACACAGTGTTGAGGGGACCGTTACCCCCACCACTGGTCATACACAGTGTTGAGGGGACCGTTACCCCCACCACTGGTCATACACAGTGTTGAGGGGAACGTTACCCCCTGCCACTGGTCATACACAGTGTTGAGGGGAACGTTACCCCCGCCACTGGTCAAACACAGTGTTGAGGGGAACGTTACCCCCACCACTGGTCAAACACAGTGTTGAGGGGAACGTTACCCCCTGCCACTGGTCATACACAGTGTTGAGGGGACCGTTACCCCCACCACTGGTCATACACAGTGTTGAGGGGAACGTTACCCCCACCACTGGTCATACACAGTGTTGAGGGGAACGTTACCCCCTGCCACTGGTCATACACAGTGTTGAGGGGAACGTTACCCCCACCACTGGTCATACACAGTGTTGAGGGGAACGTTACCCCCTGCCACTGGTCATACACAGTGTTGAGGGGATCGTTACCCCCACCACTGGTCATACACGGTGTTGAGGGGAACGTTACCCCCTGCCACTGGTCATACACAGTGTTGAGGGGAACGTTACCCCCGCCACTGGTCATACGCAGTGTTGAGGGGAACGTTACCCCCACCACTGGTCAAACACAGTGTTGAGGGGAACGTTACCCCCACCACTGGTCAAACACAGTGTTGAGAGGAACGTTACCCCCACCACTGGTCATACACAGTGTTGAGGGGAACGTTACCCCCTGACACTGGTCATACACAGTGTTGAGGGGACCGTTACCCCCACCACTGGTCATACACTGTGTTGAGGGGAACGTTACCCCCGCCACTGGTCAAACACAGTGTTGAGGGGAACGTTACCCCCTGCCACTGGTCAAACACAGTGTTGAGGGGAACGTTACCCCCACCACTGGTCATACACAGTGATGAGGGGAACGTTACCCCCGCCACTGGTCAAACACAGTGTTGAGAGGAACGTTACCCCCACCACTGGTCATACACAGTGTTGAGGGGACCGTTACCCCCACCACTGGTCATACACAGTGTTGAGGGGAACGTTACCCCCGCCACTGGTCAAACACAGTGTTGAGGGGAACGTTACCCCCACCACTAGTCAAACACAGTGTTGAGGGGAACGTTACCCCCACCACTGGTCATACACAGTGTTGAGGGGAACGTTACCCCCACCACTGGTCAAACACAGTGTTGAGGGGAACGTTACCCCCACCACTAGTCAAACACAGTGTTGAGGGGAACGTTACCCCCACCACTGGTCATACACAGTGTTGAGGGGAACGTTACCCCCGCCACTGGTCATACACTGTGTTGAGGGGAACGTTACCCCCGCCACTGGTCATACACAGTGATGAGGGGAACGTTACCCCCGCCACTGGTCAAACACAGTGTTGAGGGGAACGTTACCCCCACCACTGGTCATACACAGTGTTGAGGGGAACGTTACCCCCTGCCACTGGTCATACACAGTGTTGAGGGGACCGTTACCCCCACCACTGGTCATACACAGTGTTGAGGGGACCGTTACCCCCACCACTGGTCATACACAGTGTTGAGGGGAACGTTACCCCCTGCCACTGGTCATACACAGTGTTGAGGGGAACGTTACCCCCGCCACTGGTCAAACACAGTGTTGAGGGGAACGTTACCCCCACCACTGGTCAAACACAGTGTTGAGGGGAACGTTACCCCCTGCCACTGGTCATACACAGTGTTGAGGGGACCGTTACCCCCACCACTGGTCATACACAGTGTTGAGGGGAACGTTACCCCCACCACTGGTCATACACAGTGTTGAGGGGAACGTTACCCCCTGCCACTGGTCATACACAGTGTTGAGGGGAACGTTACCCCCACCACTGGTCATACACAGTGTTGAGGGGAACGTTACCCCCTGCCACTGGTCATACACAGTGTTGAGGGGACCGTTACCCCCACCACTGGTCATACACGGTGTTGAGGGGAACGTTACCCCCTGCCACTGGTCATACACAGTGTTGAGGGGAACGTTACCCCCGCCACTGGTCATACGCAGTGTTGAGGGGAACGTTACCCCCACCACTGGTCAAACACAGTGTTGAGGGGAACGTTACCCCCACCACTGGTCAAACACAGTGTTGAGAGGAACGTTACCCCCACCACTGGTCATACACAGTGTTGAGGGGAACGTTACCCCCTGACACTGGTCATACACAGTGTTGAGGGGACCGTTACCCCCACCACTGGTCATACACTGTGTTGAGGGGAACGTTACCCCCGCCACTGGTCAAACACAGTGTTGAGGGGAACGTTACCCCCTGCCACTGGTCAAACACAGTGTTGAGGGGAACGTTACCCCCACCACTGGTCATACACAGTGATGAGGGGAACGTTACCCCCGCCACTGGTCAAACACAGTGTTGAGAGGAACGTTACCCCCACCACTGGTCATACACAGTGTTGAGGGGACCGTTACCCCCACCACTGGTCATACACAGTGTTGAGGGGAACGTTACCCCCGCCACTGGTCAAACACAGTGTTGAGGGGAACGTTACCCCCACCACTAGTCAAACACAGTGTTGAGGGGAACGTTACCCCCACCACTGGTCATACACAGTGTTGAGGGGAACGTTACCCCCACCACTGGTCAAACACAGTGTTGAGGGGAACGTTACCCCCACCACTAGTCAAACACAGTGTTGAGGGGAACGTTACCCCCACCACTGGTCATACACAGTGTTGAGGGGAACGTTACCCCCGCCACTGGTCATACACTGTGTTGAGGGGAACGTTACCCCCGCCACTGGTCATACACTGTGTTGAGGGGAACGTTACTCCCGCCACTGGTCTTACACTGTTTATTGACTGTGCCACTCAAGAAACTGTCAATGATATGTAATGTGTCATATAACCATCTGTGATAAAAACTTAATCAGAACAAACAAAACAAAAACATCAAAACAAAATTAATCAAATACATTTTCCAATGGCATAAGAATAGAATAAAGAAAAAAGTCGATGACAAAGGGATGGAAGGATTGCATTTGAAGTAACTCCTCCCTCAACCCTTTGTTTACTAGCCAGTCGTCTCCTGGCTAGTACTTAAACTTAGCTAACCGATAATTCCACCTAATTACCATTCAATTACTGATTGCAAGCCAAAGCTTATCAAATGTTGGTTGCAAAGACGCGGTCTAGTGTGAAGTTTAGTCGTCTGTGAACAGTTCACGGTCTGAGATGTCAATCCAAAACTTATGGACTTAATAACATTCACGGAATAATGTTGTATTGATATTTGTTACTGTCCGTTATTTGTCACTGAACATAATATCTGAATGTAAAGGTAATATCGAAAATATTTTCTGGATAAATGTTGTAATGCCTTTTATCTTTTTCTATTTTTGTATTTGTTGCGGCACCAAAGGGGATTTCATATTTTCGTCTTTCCCGCCACATTTTGATTGACAAGTGGAGGGGGTTGTAAAGAACAATCCCTTCGGGGCTTTTGGTCAGTCTCAACTCTCGGGCCATCCAAGCCACACGCGCTTGGAGACACGGGCTTTTTTGTACTACCCCACACTGGTGGAATTCATTCGCGAGCAGACTCAATTTATTTCATTACTAACAGTGCAGTTTCATATTTGTTAGTTAAACTTGTTCACAGTCATTCAGTTTCAATCATTTTACTTTTATTGATAAAATTTCATTATTCGTAACAAGTGCTTTTTCATTATACAGTCCACTTATACACCACATCATTTTTTGAATTTGATTTAATAAAACGCCGCGCTTTTTAATAAACAATTATATAAAAAACAAATGATATCATACCCAAAAACACAAAGTGTTGACGGGTTGCCAAGTCCTAAAATTATATGATATCAAAATGTATTCCAAGTCAAAGATAGCACCTTTGATCTGACATTGTTTATCATCACAAATTACTCAAATATGTTAAAATAACAATGCTCGAAAGATTGTTGGTTATTTTCTATCTGTTCTTGGCCAGCAGCTTCACTAATGCAATATTTTTAATTTGAAATTTAAAAATATAAATAAAGTATAGTTAACAATTATAATGAAATATTATAAAAATACATTATCTGCTGGCCAAGAACAGATAGCAAATAACCAACAATCTTTCGAGCATTGTTATTTTAACATATTTGAGTAATTTGTGATGATAAACAATGTCAGATCAAAGGTGCTATCTTTGACTTGGAATACATTTTGATATCATATAATTTTAGGACTTGGCAACCCGTCAACACTTTGTGTTTTTGGGTATGATAAAAAAGTACTAGCACTCTTCAATACTACTAATAATAATTTTATTACTTATACTAATATTATGGTACACTTATGTAATAAATAAATCCATTTCATAATATCTTATGAACTTAAATAATACTCTATTACATATTACTACCTTATAACACTTACAATTTCTTTATTTTATCTCCAATCTCAAATGAAACACATACTTTCACATATTACATTTTTGGTAATTTAAAAATATAATTGCCCACAAATTTTCAATGATAAGTACAATTGAATCCAGTTCTACCTTTAAAGAAAGAACTACTTCCAGTGTAATACAACTTTCCAAATTGAAATGTCAACTGTAGTTTGGATGCAATACATCCCACGGGCAAACAAACAGTAAACCTAATCATACAATAGTTCACTTTATTATTTATTTATTTTACTCATGCTAAACATGTAATAATCTACAAACGTTAAGTTTAGCACAAATGATAAAAATACCATTAACTCAAATTTGTCTCCATTTTATTTTATATATTTATTGCTAAATTTGTTGGCCCTGTCCTAAACACTTGCTTTCTCTTTGTTTTAAGTCTCCGAATAACTGATAATCTATACCTCTTTGAATTTCACGCTGACAAAATACTTTGTGATTGTAAAACACCTTTTTAAGAAAAGACACTTGGGTGCCCCCTTCGTTGGGTGGGAATCAGTTGACACAGGATATTTTAAGCAGTTACAAAAGCTGTATTGTAGAAGAGTATTTCAGTGTTCGTGCGTGAGTTTCCGAAAATATTGAAAACGTTGTCATAATATTTGCCACATGGCTTGAGGTGTAATGTAAGAGTTAAGAAACCAGTACCAAATAAACTGTAATGGTTAGGACTATAACAACAAATTTTTCTCTTTCAAGATCAAGATGAAAGAAATTTGTGGCGAATTGAGTGTATGAGTATGACTAAAACGTCTAATTATAAACAAAATTTAATGTACTTGACTCTCCCCTTCCTTTAATTTATAAATTTTATTTACAAAAAGCTCAAACTAAGCAACGTATAACTGAAAGGTCTATGATGGGTGTCAAATAGGTGGAATATCCTAAGAAATCTTTTGTACAAAAATAGGCTAGATCTTACAGATTAGGCAAAGCTCTATTAATGTTTTAAGAATTTCTAAACTTGCCTTAAGAATTTTATGTTAAATTACATCTTTAAAAAGATAGAAACATAAACTGAAATTTCATACATGTTTTCTCAATTAAATCATTTGGGATAGAACAAATTAAAATTAGTGTAAACATTAATTAACAACAGATAAATAAAAGATTTTGAAAATTGGACAACTAGACATTACCATTTAAGCAAAGATACCTACAAGTATGATTACAGTACAATTAAATCGTAATTGCGTTATTTTGGAACTAACAATATCATTCACACTTTAAATCATTAGCTCTTCAATCTTATAATACTAACGTCCCGACCGTTTAATAAGTGCATCAAAGTGCACAAAGTTAACTACTTTCGCAAAAAACATTTGCCCCAGCACATGATTTAAATTCATAGATTAAAGATAAAATTAAGTTTACACTAATATTAAGTGTGAGTATATGGAATAGTAAGTTAAATGTAGTATTAATGGCAAACGCTGATTTATCTAAGTTATATTATAAGTGAAATAGCACACTCAGTTTTGTATTGCTTGATTCTAAACACGACGATTCACATGAACCTTTCTCGTGTTACTGTATTTTTCATTGTCAAATAAATACAATACAAAATTTGTCAGCATTTACTTCAGTCACTTACAAGTCAACCTTCTGTTAAAAGTAGAAACAGAACCACCTTAACTAATTTCAACTTAATTTAATCAATACCTTGAGAAAATAATTAAAAAATATACCCTCTTAACGATCCTTATCAAACTAGTATTCAGGTTAGCATTGTGGTCCTTGCATGTATTTTATAAAGTTAACAGTGTAAATATAATCTGTTATGTTTATGTTTATAATCAAACACAGTAAATTAAAAACAAATTAGTGTCTTTAGGTTTGTTCTAATATTCCAAAGAGAAGAACATTGAAACCTTATTATGTCTAGCTTTGTCTTAAAGAAAGGGCAAATCCATAATATATGTAGATTTCATCATTTATGGCAATTTTATTTTCACGATCATATTAAAAATTATATTACTGACTTGAGTGATTTTTCAAAGTGGAAAATTATAATCAGGATTATATTGGTGTTAATCCCTAATCCATATCATATTTCAGTGATGTATGGCATTCCCGCAGAAACAAAAATGTACTGAAAATACCAATTAGCATGTTTCGATACTTGCATTAGCCGACGTCCCACTAACGTGTATCTAGCGTGTAATCTTGGGCTTGTCCAAACACCTCGGGTAAACATTTGATCCGTTCGTGTTTACATTGGCCCTACCTCCTCATCGACCTGCGCAGCTGGGCCTACAAATCAATGGTGTTTACATTGGCACTGGCCTTCGGATCGACCTGAGAAGCTTGGTTTGTAAGGCAATGGTATTATGGGTCTCTATGGGCCACTAGTCTATATGGGTCTAATCTCCTGAATAGACTAGAGAAGCAAGATCTGTAACTTAATGGTGTTCATTGGTTCTGTCTCTTCATCGACCTGTGTAGCTCAATGTCTGTAACTCAGTGGTGTTTACATTTGCCCTGCCTCCTCATCGACCTGTGTACCTAGGTCTGTAACTCAATGGTGTTTACATTGGCCCTGCCTCCTCATCGACCTGTGTAGCTAGGTTTGTAACTCAGTGGTGTTTACATTGGCCCTGCCTCCTCATCGACCTGTGTAGCTAGGTCTGTAACTCAGTGGTGTTTACATTTGCCCTGCCTCCTCATCGACCTGTGTAGCTAGGTCTGTAACTCAATGGTGTTTACATTGGCCCTGCCTCCTTATCGACCTGTGTAGCTAGGTCTGTAACTCAATGGTGTTTACATTGGCCCTGCCTCCTCATCGACCTGTGTAGCTAGGTCTATAACTAAATGGTGTTTACATTGGCCCTGCCTCCTCATCGACCTGTGTAGCTAGGTCTATAACTAAATGGTGTTTACATTGGCCCTGCCTCCTCATTGACCGGTGTAGCTAGGTCTGTAACTCAATGGGGTTTATATTTGCCCTGTTTTTTCAACGGTGTTTTCATTGTGTATCAACTTCTCATTCAATTTTGTGACTGGTACTGAGCCTTATGCGCAGTGCAGGCTTGAGGTGTTTTCTATTATTGGTCTTTAATTTGGCGGGTTGTAAGGTTAGTGCTTATATGGTGGGTTCGCTTAGGAGAGTCATGGTTTGTTAGCGTGAAAGTCAAAAGTCAAAGTAAACAATTCTCTATGGTTGAAAGCAAAAGAAAATGCCAAACAAATGTCAATAATTGTTAGCCATGTGGAGCGCTGGCAGGTCAAACTTAGTTACGTTTTTGAGGTTGCATTGGTGAACCTTTTCTTCGCTTCGGGAATTCTTCTTTTATTGCATGCATATCACTTCGCCATTATGTAAGTGGCCAAAGTAGAAAGAATCTGCAGCCATACAAGAATCCTTGCTGCCTCTTTCTGTAGTTTTATGACACGTTTTTGGTTAGTATTGACGTTCCACCCCAGACCTCTATCTCACATATGATGGACTCAAACAGTGTATAATAGGCTGTCATTGTTATTATTTTATCTTCTGCTACTCCGTTAAAGTGCAAATGGGATAGAGTTTTTGAAGCTAGCTAATCATAATATTTTAAAAGATACACCTGTGTTGAAGACCCTGACATTCACTTTGATGCATAATTGGAGGTAACACTTTGTTTTATTGTACAGTATGTATTCCTGCCAATATCCCATATGTTGGGATAGTGTTACCACCCGTCAGTGATCAAGCAGTACTCCAAACACAGAACTATTACCGAAGCCAATTTGGGCCAATGGGTGGCTAAGCTAACAACCTGGCTAGGTAATTGGACCCCCTCTGGCTGTACCTCCTTCAATTTAAGCATCAACCAATCCGGTGTGGTAGGCCTCTAAAGTTTTTCCTGGAATATTTAATACACCATGCTTATATATAAATTATGTTTATATGCGGTACAATACTATCCCTTAATATGTAACCAAATTCGTAATTTTAATGTATCATTTTAAAGGTTAGATCCTCCACCATTGGCACATTGTAAATGTAAAATAGTTTTCTATATAAATGTAGTAGTGATTATCGATTAATGAGTGATTCCCGATTATTTATTTTCAACTGACTGGTGCACCATATTAAAGCGAAAAGTTAAACATATTCAAAAACGGTGACAATAAGTTTATGAATGGGATTTTAAAGAGTTGGGGTGGAATAGCGGATACATCAATTTTTGACAATGATTATTGAATCTCAACCATGAAATGTGTTTTAATGCGAAAACTGTGTATCTAGGGTTTAGAAAACACAATCTTTAAATTATAGTAATCTAGATATTACCCGCAGGCTTCGCCTCACAATCTAGTTATAAAATCTATAACAGTTATATGTGCTGCATTCTGTGGTTAGTCCTCGGAACTACTAAGAATCAAGATCAGATGTTTTGTATTTTCATCCGCTTAAACAAAAATAAATGTCCATAAAGAATACATTGGAACTTTGAAACCCCATGGGGTAAAGCCTTATAGGATTTTCACACCTTTAATATTCATATATGTTACTCAGGACTATCAAGTACCTCCCTGCCAAATTTCAGCTCAATCAGTCCAGTGGTTAGAGCATATAAGACATACAAACAAACTTACAAACTTTTACATATTTATAATATTAGTAAAATAAAGTACAAATTTAAAAATCTTTAAAAAATGTTATGGCTTTCATAAAGTTAAATGCAAAGGGCCAGGTTATGATAGTGTAACAGCTGACTCTTTAACTGTAAGATGTAATCTAGAGAAAGATGAATTTTGATGTCACAAAATGTCAGAAGTGACGTAAAAAACATATTAAAAATCAACTTTTCCCTTTTTATACAAGCATTAAAATTCCCCACACCATGCCAGTCAGTGTAACGTAACAAAATTGTGTCTGGACTGGCTCAGCAATGGTCATTCGTCCCACTCATCTTCAATGAAAGTTTTCATTAAATTGAAATATTCGTAGATTCTTATAATAAATTATGTTTTGCAAAGGTTGGTGGTTTACTCTTAAGAACTGTAAACAAACCAGTACAAAATAAACTGTAATGGTTAGGACGTATAGCAACAAATATTTCTCTTTCAATGTATGTATGTATGTATGTATGAACGATATTTGGGAGAATTGACATGATGTATGAGGTATAAAGTCTTAATAAACAAACATGTTTGTATTCACTTGATTCACTTGAATTTATACATTTTCTTTACAAAAAGCTCAAACTAAGCAATGTATAACTGAAAGGTCTATGATGGGTGTCAAATAGGTGAATCTCCTAAAAAATATTTTTACAAAAATAGGCTAGATCTTACAGAATAGGCAAAGCTCTATTTATTTTTTAAGAATCTCTAAACTTGCCTTAAGATTTATATGTTAAATTACATCTTTACAAAGATAAAACATAATCTGGCAATCCACATAATCCACAAATCCACATCTGGCATAATCTGGTGTTCCACAGTTAAATAATTTGTGATTGAAGAAATTAAAATTAGTGTAAACATTAATTGACAACACTTAAATAATATATTTTGAAAATTGGACAACTAGACATTGTCATTTAAGCAAAGGAGTATACCTACAAGTACGATTACAGTGCAATTAAATCGTGATTGTGTTATTTTGGAACAAACAATATCATTCACACTTTAAATCATAAACTTTTCAACCGTATAAAAATGTCCCGAACGTTTAATAAGTGGTTTTACTTACAGGTTAACTGCTTTCGCAAAAACGTTTGCCCCTGCCCATAATTTAAATTCATAGATTAAAGATAAAATTAAGTTTATAATAATATACGATGCAAATATATGGAATATTATGTTAAATCTGGTATACATGGTTAACGCTGATTTATCTAAGTTATATTATAATTGAAACATCACACACAGTTTGGTTTTGCTTGCTTCTAAACACGACGATTCGAATGAACTAGTTTTTCTCGTCTTACTATATTTTTCGTTGTCAAAAAAAAAAAAAAAAAAAAAAACAGTACAAAATTTAAGTCAGCATTTATTTCAGTCATCTACTAGTCAAACTTCTGTTAAAAGTAGAAACAGAACCAACTTAATTAATTTAAACTCAATTTAATCTAAAACTTGAGAAAATAGTTACTAATATACCCTCTTAACGATCCTTGTCAAAGTAGTATTCAGGTTAGCATTGTGGTCCTTGCATGTATTTTATAAAGTTAACAGTGTAAGTGTAATCTGTTATGTTTATGTTTATAATCAAACACAGTAAATTAAAAACAAATTAGTGTCTTTAGGTTTGGTCTAATATTCCAAAGAGGGGAACATTGAAACGTTATTATGTCTAGCTTTGTCTTAAAGAAAGGGCAAATCCATAATATGTGTAGATTTCACCATTTATGGCAATTTTTTTGTCAGTTATGTTTATTTCGATATTTTTAAAAATTATATTACTGACTTGAGTGATTTTTCCAGGTGGAAAATTATAATCAGGATTATATTGGTGTTAATCCCTAATCCATATCATATTTCAGTGATGTATAGCATTCCCGCAGAACCATAAATGAACTGAAAATGCCAATTAGCATGTTTCGATACTTGCATTAGCCGACGTCCCACTAACGTGTATCTAGCGGGTAATCTTGGGCTTGTCCAAACACCTTGGGTAAACATTTGATCCGTTCGTGTTTACATTGGCCCTACCTCCTCATCGACCTGCCCAGCTAGGCCTACAAATCAATGGTGTTTACATTGGCACTGGCCTTCGGAGATCGACCTGAGAAGCTTGGTTTGTAAGGCAGTGGTTTTATGGGTCTCTATGGGCCTCTAGTCTATATGGGCCTGGTCTCCTGAATATACTAAAGAAGCTAGATCTGTAACTCAATGGTGTTCATTGGCCCTACCTCCTCGTTGACCTGTGTAGCTAGGTTTAACTCAATGGTGTTTACATTGGCCCTTCCTCCATATCGACATGTGTAGCTATTAAGTAGGTTTATCTCAATATCGCTTACATTCGCCCTGCCTTCTCATTGATCTTTGTAGCTAGGCCTGTAACTAAATTGTTTTTAAAATGTACAGCGGGAAAAAGAAACCCTTGTACTGATCATTTTACGTTCGCATGTTAACATCTGGCTTTCTTTTTTCTTTGCTTTCTAATCTTTCCCAAGACAATAAGTTGTACACATATTGTTTTTATAATTTTAGACTTATGAATTATTTTGTATTTTAGGAATTATGAGTTTCTTCCCCAGTAATGTTTCCTCAATTGTCTTACTCTATGCCACAGTGGTAATGTCATCTGTCCAATAGCAGAATTTCCAAAAACAAAATACAAAACGTAGTACACTCTATGTTGAAAAATTGAATGACTTAACTCATGGGATTAAATTGGTGAATTGATAGATTATGGGACAGAGTTTTAATTGCGTTCAATGTTTTGAAACTGCTTAGATATTTCCTGCAGCTCCACAGTACAATATTAAAAAGTATTATTATATATTCAGAAATGGAGTTGCAGTTTTGTTTAAAAAGTCGCCTTGACGTTTTAATCCTTTAAATACCTTTTAATCCGTTTTATACCTTTAAATAAATTACTTATATATATTATTGTGCTAAATTTATTAAATGTGTTTTCCCTTAGGCTATTAACAATATTTGTTTTTTGTAGAATACTTTATTCATTTTAAATTTTTAATTTAATTAACATATCTATTTCTCGATTTAAGCTTTATACAGGTAGAATCTGAGTTGCTCAATGCAAGGGGGCTATGCTTTAATGATACGTAATAAAGACACGTATTATGGACTGGTTAAAGATTAAGAAAGAAACGTCACGTCATTGGTGAATGGTGAATGTTGTTTAACAATGCTATTATAATATTTGAGGGTCATAATCTTTCAATGAAATAATTTAACTGATCTGTTATAATAACTTTCTTATGATAAGTTTGTTTTAAACTTGAATGATCACTTGTTGTTAACCCGTCTCCTGCCCCGCCTGGTGAGCATCTGTTGCTGAATTAAACTATTCGCAAGTGCAAAGTTACTTGCGTCAGAGGATTCTCCAGCCCTTTCAATTATCTATTAATTAACAATGAGTTAAGTTGTAAGTTATACTCAAAGCAAACAAATCCCTAAGGAAGTGTATCATTTGTATGATCATTTGCCGTTTTTAGTTGGTCAAAGTTTATTTATTGCAAATTTATTGATCGTTTATTTTCGTTAAAGATGTACCCAATATGTGTATAGATATTTTCAATGGAAGTAAAGTTCAATAATTAAATAGTTATAAATAAAAATAAACTTTCTATATCTTCCTTTACAGCATTCAACTAAACAAATACACCTTGTGAAAATACAAATTGAAAAGTAAAGTGGCTCTGACAAAAATTAGATTTAAACAAGGTAACCATATAAATTAGGTTATTATTTTTTAGTTGCAGTTTATAGTTATACTCTTCAGTAAAGATTTAGCTAAAGAAGCGGTTTTGTGTGAAAGTTAATTAAGTTAAGCTCTGCCATTGTAATAACAAGAATGTGACCTCAACATGCTGAGAATTTAACCCTTTGCATATTGCTTGGATATTAATATGTATTAGAGTAAATTATAATTGCTAGTAGCTTGTTGAAGCTATAGAC
Organism: Allygus modestus; assembly: GCA_963675035.1. Taxonomy (NCBI): domain Eukaryota; kingdom Metazoa; phylum Arthropoda; class Insecta; order Hemiptera; family Cicadellidae; genus Allygus; species Allygus modestus. Next base: position 58,304,508 of record OY776114.1, read on the forward strand.
TCTAAACTATTGTTAACAATTAATTTATTGATTTTACAGTTACTGGATAATAAATCAAAGCTTGTGTTTACATTTTATACCTGATTATATTACAGAAATATTATAATTAAGGCTGATCATTTTACAGTTTTACCATTTTTTACACTTTAAAGACATTCTTAAAAGAAAATAAGGGCAAAAACAAAAAGTCTAACTCGATTGGGTAATTCCTCATCTACCTTTCTGTTTATTTGCACAAATACACAAATTTACCATTTGTACTTACGCAATTATATATTACAACTAGGTGGCCCGACAGACGTTGTCCTGTCCTAATGTCACTGAATTTGTTTTATGTCAATTACTCATTCATTTTCAATATGAGCTTGTTCACTTCGCTCACTCGCCTCCCGGATTATATAGAAATACCCCCGTCGCAGCAAACCTGCATACTCAGCGAATTTTGAATGAACATATAACATAACACATTAAAACACTTCACAGGATTCGTAAGAAATGTATTCACAGACAAGCGATATTTAAAATATTAATTAATCTCCATAAGAATAACATTGGGGATGAGTACGCAGGTTTGCTGCAACAAGACACACAAAATAATGGGTTTTTATGCAAATACCAATAGATCTCATGTATGTGAAGTCACATACCAAGTTTTATCCATATACATTCATAAATATGCGATATATAACATTTTAAGTATTTTCCATAAGAATAACATGGGGACCGAGTACCTAGGTTTGCTGCTACAGGAACCATAGGCGAAAAATAGTTTTTTTGTGCAAACAACAATAAACCACAACCATATGAAGTCATATACCAAATTTCGTCAGTTTATGTTCATAAATAAGCGAGATATACAATTTTTTTTTTCTCCATAAGAATAACATTAGACAACGTACTGTGTTTAGCACTTTCAATATCTCGGTAACCAATTGACGTAGAGCAATGATAAAAATACCAAATTGTTTGTTTTTTTAAGCTCAACCTAATGGTATAAATTAAAATTTGATTTAAATTTAAATTACCTGGGAAAACCCCAAAAAACACATTTTTGGGGTACAAAACCCCCCAAAAACCCCCCTTCGGATGGTGCGATTCATCTGGTTTTCGAACTCGTTCAAATAAATGGTACTTTACATATTTGTACCAAATTTCATTAAGATCGGACCTTTTTTACGAGAGTTATCGTGCTTACGGACACATATATATATATATAAATATATATATATATATAAATATGTATATATATGTATACATATATAAAAATTTGAACGAATGGTGTTTTTGGCATCTGGGGACCTCAAAATGAAAAGTTATCATGGTCTCGGGCTTAAGTCTTACCATGAGACCTACGGTAATAGCTTCTTCCCTATAGGGGAAATTCGCTAAAAAGGGTTTGAGTTGCCATTCATGTAGTTTTTTTATTTCCATTATGAGAGTTGCCATTCAAGTAGGTTTTTTATTTCCATAATGAACACATATTTATGCCTTTCAAGAATATTTAAATATACTCCTTGTTAACAGCTGTTTGGTGTAACTAACTGAACTTTGATCAAATCAATGGGAACATTGAAGGCCAGTGGGACAGAGTCCTTAGGTCAGATTTTTATTAAAAATAGTTTAGTTCTATTCTCACACCTAATGAATATACACACAAAATTTCATAAGAATCGGTCAAGCCGTTTTGGAAGAGTTTTGTTACAAACACTGTGACACGACAATTTTATGTATTAGATATTAAAATATGATTTTTCTTAAATATCGCAGGGAAAAATGCTAATAATTATTGCATAAAATACATAATTGTAACTTTGTTGTAAATATTATGAAATTATTGTTTTATTATACAACCGTAGTAAAATACCCCCGTCGCAGCAAACCTGCGTACTCAGCGAATTTCCAATGCATAATATATGCCACATAGCAAGTTTAAAAAAAATTCACAAATTTATCTATTTATCTATATATATATAATTTTAATTATTCTCCATAAGAATAAAATTGGGGATGAGTATGTAGGTTTGCTGAAACAAGGAGTACAATGCACCAACAGGCTTCTGGTGGAGTGCATAAAATTGGCGTGCGTCTTCTAAGACGCTAGAGATCTAAGACGCAAGTGCTGTGGGAGAAGGCTGAGACCAATTTCTTCAACAAACCCCTTCGATGTTGTTGGCTTTTCAAATACATCATCTCATCCACTCTCTCACATCACTTGTAGTTGGCAACACCATCATAAGCCAAGGAACGACAGATGCCTGTCCTCTATTCACTCGGTTCCAATTCATCCTGAGAACACGATGTTTTTACAACATAGAAAGATTCCTGTGAAAATATACCTTCTCGGCTCTTGAAATATATTCGTCTCATCCGTTGGATAAAAGAACTAAAGTAGCATATTCTCTTTCCCTGCCCACAATAAAATCAACATTGATTTCGAATCCCACCAGCTTAACATCTTCAGCTGGGTCATCATTGAGAAAAAAATTTAAATTCACAAATACCACCAAATGCCATTAATATTCCCTTATGGTAGTAGTGCTTACTAATTAATGTATGTAATGTAAATATGTATAATTCCCCTCTGATAATGTTACATACAAGGCACCTCAAAAATTCAAAACAGCAACATAAACACACCTCTTTATTACTTGGGTTGCTACTTGTTTAGAGAAACATTGACCTGAATTCATCGAAAATAGTATCGGCCCACAAGAACTAATACTGAAATAGGTTTAGCAAGGTTAACAGTTTAGCGGGTTTGTTCAGCCTAACTAATCTAGTTACTTGTGTTTACGCTACATCGGCTCGTCTTGCAACTTGCGAAACTAGGTAACACTCTGAGATTGATTTACTTTGAGAGTTTACTAGTTTTAATTAATTAAGTAACTGGGAGGCGTGCTTTGCTCGGCGAAGGTCAGTCAGTTTGTTTAGATGGCTTGGAGTAACATTTCACCATGTCCCCTAACTGACGAGTAAATTTACTTAGCTCATTTGCCACATATAGTGAATTTCCCCTATAGGGAAGGAGCTATTACCGTAGGTGGCAAGGTAAGACCATGATAAATGATCATGGCTCAGGACCATGATAAATTTTCTTTTTGAGGCCCCAGATACCAAAAACACCATTCGTTCAAATTTGTATATATATATATGTGTGTGTGTGTGTGAGTGTGTGTGTGTGTGTGTGTGTGTGTGTGTGTGTGTGTGTGTGTGTGTGTGTGTGTGTGTGTGTGTGTCCGTAAGCATGATAATTCTTGTAAAACTGCTCCGATCTTGATGAAATTTGGTATAAACGTGTAAGGCTACATCTATTTTCACGAGTTCGAAAACCAGACCGGTCGCACTATTTTAAAAGGGGTGTTTTGGGCTAGTTTTGTACCCCAAAAATGGGGTTTTCAACTTTTCATGTACAATTATTTTTAAACCCAAATTTAATTTTGCACCATTGAATTTAGCTTAGAAAAACAATTTAGTAGTTTTATCATCGCTCTACGTTTATTGGTTACCGAGATATTGAAAGTGTTAAACACAGTACGTTGTCTAATGTTATTTGTCTAAAGTTATTCTTATGGAGAATAAGCAAAATTTTATATCTCGCTTATTAATGAACATATATTAATACAACTTGGTATCTTGCATGATAATTGTTCAAATCTTCTTAATTTTTCACTCCTTCATATGGTTAGAGTTTGCATACAAACTTCATTTTTGTGGTCCTCCATGGCAGCAAACCTGCATACTCATCAGGTATAATGTTATTCATATGGGAAATAAGAAACATGTGATATCTTACTTGTTTATGAATATATGTTTTACAACTTGGTGTTGCTTCATCTGGTGGTGATCCATTGGATTTGCATAAAACCCTGACTGGTGCAGTAAACCTGCATACTCAGTCCTAATGTTTTTCTTATTGAGAATCAATAAAATGTCATATCTCGCTTATTTATGAGTATGCTTTGATGAAAGTTGGTAAGTGGCTTCATGACATAGTGAGGTACCATTTGAAATTTGCTGAGTATGCAGGTTTGCTATAACGGGGTTGTTTCTGAATGTTTCAGGTCACTCCAGTGGTCATTGTAGCTCAGTGTCCCTCTGATTCACTTTGGATATGACACGACCACACTGTATGTAATCTTCATTCAACGGTTTTAGTCACTACTCTCAGGAAACCACATGTTAATACTTAATCTACATAAGATTTACTTTGACGGTTCACTGGTTGATTATAAACAGCTGTTATGATTTTTTTTGTTTTGATTTGAAACTCCATAAGCCCAATGTTACGTATTTTCTATTTTCAAAGTTAGTTTTTTACATAATTAAATTTGTCTAGGGATATGACATGTCTAGAACTTACATTTAACCCAGAAATTAGTTAATTACAACATATGAAGGAAATCTTTGGAGCCGTTTTTGAGATCAGAGTTATGATCAAGCAAGCAAACCTTACTCATATTAGAGTATAGGATAGGATAGGATATTAAGTGTGAGAGTTAAGTATGCTGATTACCATATAATGGTAATGATTTATTGTTTGGAAGTCTGCAGCAGTTGAGATATTAGTTTTAGTAAATTTTTCCTATAAGGAAAAGCTATTACCGTAGTCGGTATCGTAAGACCTAGGGATCATAACTTTCGTTTTGAGGTCCCCAGAAGCCAAAAATACATTTTTTAGAATTTTCGTTCACGTCTGATTCCCAGGGAGGGATAACTTTCGTAAAATAGGTCCAACCCTAATGAAATTTGGTACAAACGTGTGAGACAACTGTTAAGACTTTAATTTTGAAAACCATAAAGTTCGGATTATCTTAATAGCATTTTTAAAGTCCTTTTTTATCCAAAATTGTTTATATATTTTTACATGGAGTTTTGAACAAATGTACAGTATTTTGTATTCCTACCATTGTATTCAGATTTAAAAAAATAGTAACTTAAATCATTGCTCTACGTCAAAGAGTTACTGAGATATGCGCTGAACACAATATGCTGTACAATTGGTACAATATTATTCTCATGGAGAATAAGTAATGTTTTATTGAATGGTTAGTTATGAAAATATATTAATACAATTTGGTATATGGCTTCATCTGGTCTTGGTCTATTTATGTTTTAATAAAAAAATCAATAAAAAACACTAATTTGTTGTCCTTGTAGCAGCAATTTTGCGTACTCAGCCCTAGTACCCAGGTACTATCATTATGATGAACAAATAAGTGTTGTTTCTTGTTTATTTTATGAATATATTTTGATGAAACGTGAAAAGTGGCTTCAGGTGGTGGTAGTGGAAATTTTGCTGAGTAAGGCAGTTATTTAATTGAAAGACATTTTTGTAACAGTTTCACCATGATTGGTAATTTACGACGAATTCAGATATCTGGGTTGCTTGGAATTTTTCCGGTAAGGACAAATTTATGATCCAACAAATAAAGCAACCCTATGTTGACTTAGGTACGTCTATCTTATACATTTTACATATTTTTATCTGTAGTTATTCCATAAAACCTTTTTTGCCACTGGGTTTACCATTCCATTTATTACAATTTTAAATGTTCAAACGTTGTATGCCTTATTGTTACTTATTTTCTGGCTATACAATCATCATCAGGTTGGTATATTTTCCTGTTTTTTCCATTCTATCTGAAATTAATATCTACTGTTTTAAATTAAGTGACCACATTAGTGTATAAATCATTATATTAATTTATAAAATCCAAATATCACTGACTGACTCACTCACTCACTCATCACGAAATCTCAAAAACCACAGAACGGATTGCAATGAAATTTGGAACATACTTTCCTCTTGGGTCTTAGGTGCTCACTAAGAAAGGGTTTTAAGAAATTCCCATAGGGCTCCGCCCCACTCGGAGTCAAAGTTCCAATCCTGTGTTATTCTTATGGACATTCACGTTAAGTTTGAGCTGATGAAAATGCAAACAGCTGATCTTAATTCGTAGTAGTTCCACTAGATAACCACAGAATGCAGCACACTCAACTGTCAGTGTTGATATATTAAGATTATTTGCGGGGCGAAGCCTACGGGAACATCTAGTAACTTAAAGTCATAAGTTCTTTTAAATCCTCGATGGTTTAGACTTTAGGCTTTCTGGATTTACCTTGTTGAATATATCGCATAAATATTACATGTATTTTAAAGTTTAACATGTTTTCCATCACTAATGAAATATAATTGATATGAAAAATCTGTTTAATCCAAGAGTGCTATTTAATATGAATTGTTAATTGTAATGTAATGTGTTTACGGTAATATTTCAATTAACTTGACAACTAACTGTGTTATGAGTATATGTTTTATTTGGCCAGTACCTAAGTTTATCTGGGAAATTCAGGAAATAAAATACCCAAAGTATAACATGACGGCTGTCACTGTTATATTGATAACGCTTATCTATATCCGCCTTTTCATCGGAGTCGACGTTTTAACATTTCAATTTTCATTTGCAAAATATAAATTATATAATTTTTATCTTTATTATTCAACAAAAATCGTTTAAAAAGTTAAAAAAATTATGTTGTATTTTGCTAAAATTCTCATAAAGATTAGAAAGATAAATTTACTACAACAAATTAAAGTAACCTCGCATATTTTTTACGCATAAGTTACAACAATGTCAAAATCTCATATTTAAACCCGTAATCGAACGATAAGTGAATAAATTCAGTCGAAGATATTTATTTGGAGTATGTTATTTAAAAATACCCCCGACGCAGAAAACCTGCGTACTCAGTGAATTGACATGATATACATAAGTCTTAATACCACATAAAGCCATATACCAAGTTTCAAGAAAAGAAATTCATAAAAAGGTGATACCTAAAATTGTATTTACTGTCCATAAAAATAAAGACTGAGTACACAGGTTTGCTGCAACTAGGAAGACAACAAAAAATTTTTATGCAAATATCAATATAATCAACCAAGTAAAGCTTCATACCAAGTTTTAATAGTTTATGTTCATAATTAAAAGAGACATTACTTATCTCCAAAATAATAACATTAGGGCTGAGTACGCAGGTTTGCTGATAAAAGAACCATTGACAATAAAATTGTTTTTGTGCATATATCAATAGACTACCACCAGTTGAAGTCACATACCGAGTTTCATCAATATGCATTCATAAATAATCGAGATATAACATTTTATTTATTCCCCATAGGAATAGCATTGGACAAAGTACTGTGCTTAGCACTTACATATTAATTATATTATATATTAATTATTATTAATTCCCAGTTTTAGGACTGAAACCTGTCAAAGTGAACTGATCTATGCGGTTGTTTTATCAACCGAGTGAAATAATTCGTTTGGAATGATACCAACTTAAAACAGTCAACAGAGGTTTTGGTTTTTTAGTGTTATGATTGATACCAGTCTTAAAATGCAATTAATTGTCGGTTGTTTTATCAACAGACTGAAAAAAAGTCTTTTACGATGGTATAGACTGAAATCAGTCTACAAGTTTTAAACAGTTTGATTTCTTGACACTGACAACCGTTTCGTATTTGTTGCGTTTTCAATCTCATTCCCCCCCCCCCCCCCCGAGACTAAAGACTAAGCTCTTCTCGTTCATGTCTCAACATGAAACCATAGATTGAATACCACTAAGGAGTATGTTTAATCTATGATGAAACCTTCCCCTTTCCCCTCCCACAGTTAATAAATAGGCCTACACTTAAAAGTGGAATAATGGCGAGCGGTAATTTACGAACAATTGTTATCCTACAATACTAAGCAAGAATTGAAACGCTTATAAAAAAGTATGATAAAGTGTAATGGAGGAGTGAAATTCTGTTTTAAACCTGTTAAGGGGACAAGTTGGTGTTAGGAAGTTTAAAAATGATTAATTGAAAACAAACAGATGGCAGGATGACAGGACATGATTACAAGGCAAAGACATGAACTGCAACCAACCCCTGGTGTCTCGGGTGAAGTGGAGAGGATGAAGTTTAGTTCCGTTCAGAGGTTCACTCTTGATCGGGAAAAGGGGGAGGGGGCGGGAGTGATAGAAGGTTTGGTTATTGGTTGTAGTAGATTTCAGTCGGTTGTTCATTCGACTGAAAAAAACCGAGTGAATTTAAAAACAATCAACTAACCAGTCGATTGTTATTTTCAGTCGGTTGTCCCATCACTACTCTCATGATCCAAATTGTTAGAATTGAGTCCGGTACGACCGTAAAACTCCTATGGTGAATCCCTAAAAACATTTGGTAATTTTCGCTAAAAAACCTTTGCATAGAGATAGGAGTGTGTTTGGATGTGAATCATTATTACTATAATCCGTCTTTCAATATTAATATCATAATATTTTCTTGTTCTAAATATGTTTATGTATGGAGCCAAACAAAACGTACATTTTTGATGTTTAAAAATCGTTTTAAGTCAAGCTTATAAGCAATTTCAAGAGAGAGAATAAATTTCGTCTTTGAACCTTCAGCAAGTTGGCTCGCAAGTCAAGATAATCTCAAAACTCAATTTTCTGTAACATGGTCTGGGGGTGTGAAGTTTACATCTTCTTGAAGGATCATCCCTCCTTTATTAAAATAATGCCTGTATAACCTCACATAGTATGGGGTTTAAAATTGATTATGTATTATTTAGAATTATGCTGTTTATGTAAACCGTTTCCAACGTCATTAAAATCGAGTACAGTACCTTATGGTCTTCAATTTTGAAATAAGAGTACAAATTGATTAAGTTGTTTATACGACACCGTGTAGTGAATTATTACGCAGTAAATAAATTATAAACTTTATTCTTCATATATCCCTTTTTGTATGTATGCCTAAACATATCAAATCAAATAGAATAAATATACAATTAAATCTTGAAACAATTTTAAACTTAAAATCTGATGTTTTATTAGTTAAAAAGAGTTTTATTTCAAAAAATATTTGCTTAAATGGTTAGAATTGCGTATGGATTTGATTTGATTTAAGTTATGAAGGTATACCGCAAAAAGGTATAAACCACGAACCATCCTTAAGAAACATACCATTTATTATAAAATCATTAAAAAATTAATAATTTGTTTAGGTTGGCTCTATTTTAATGTAATTCAGCTGATATGTTTTTAAACATGAAATAGCTACCTAATAAAAATGCAACCAATTTATAATACCACATTTCTTATTAAATGTATTATGCCCAAGTAAGGATTATGCCGTATTTCATGTGAGGTCTAAACAGGGTGAGATGTTATAAATTCACAGATCAGCATCGAAGGGATTATCCGTTATTCCGTTTGAGTCTTTAATCCCCCCCTACAACCTTCCCACTACAACCTCCCCCTACAACCTCTCCCTCTACAACCTCCCCCCTACAACCTCCCTCCCCCTACAACCTCCCCCCTACAACTTCCTCCCCACAACCTCCCCCCTACAACCTCCCTCCCCCTACAACCACCCCCATACAACCTCCCCCCTACATCCCTCCTCCTACAACCTCTCCCACTACAACTTCCCCCCACAACCTCCCTCCCCCTACAACCTCCCTCCCCCTACAATCTCCTCCCTACAACCTCCCCCCTAAAACCTCCCTCCCCCTACAACCTCCCCCCTACAACCTCCCCCCTACAACCTCCCCCCTAAAACATCCCACCCCTACAACTGCATCGAACACCTCCCTTCACAAGTTGGCATCAAAGACTTAAGTCTTAGAAATATAAATAATACTCAGACTTCTAAATCAGGTCTCAAGATTATGTTGCTGTCACGGGAATTTTATCCCCCAGATGCGATTGTAGTTTGCCGCTGGATGATAACACAGATAGAAATCAAAGCCCTTTGCAGTTGTGAGTTTTATTTAAAACAATAAAATTTTTATTTTCATTATGTACATTATTTTATTATTTTTATCTATTTTACAATTTATAACTTTTAATCTTTTGTAATTGGATATAGTTTATGAGCCTAGGGTTTCTTGTAGTACTAATGTGTTTTCAAACGGATAAATATAATTTTTTTGTTATAAAACATTAAAACTGAATAAAACCCTAATAATGATATTTCAATTATCAGAATGTAGAGTCTAGCTTCTTGTCCATTAATGTACATTGTTCGGATTTTTCTTTCTTTCTTTTATTACCATTAAATTATCATTGCAAATTATTCTAAGTAACAAAATGGTTGTGTTCTTGGTACTTCTTCTAAATTTCACAACAGGCAGTTTTATATCCCAGGTTTCATCCAGTTTTGTATTTTTAATTTATTTACACACCCCCTTTTAAACCGTCCGGTCTGTTGAGCAATAGGTTGAGCAAAGATAGCACAACCTCCACTCTCTGCGCTTGTCCGGGGTCTGTTGAGCAATACGTTGAGGAAAGATAGCGCAACCTCCACTCTCTGCGCTTCTATAACACTAGTCACTAGTTTAAACAATACAATTTGTGAATTCGAATCTCTCAAACTTTACTTATTATTAGACAGATTAAAAAAATTCTCTTAGAATTAAAAACGACAGTAAAACTTTTAGTAAGTGCGTTACAATAGCAGGTCCTTTAGTGCTCAGTGCACAGTAAGAATAAAAAAAAAGAAAACAGACGTTAAAATGTAAGAGTATTGCTTCATTCACCAAAATTTGGTGACACAAAATAAAGGTTATTTTTATGTTATATTTATAGAGTATACATTCAAATAACCAAAATGATAAAATTATTATTTTCGAGGTTACGTCAGAATTTGCTAACTCTAATTTAGAGAACATTGGTGAAAAATTCAATTAGTTACATTAATATAACGTTTTCAGTAAGGTAGAAACAATAAGGTGTTGTTAAAATACAACCCCTTATTCAAAAGTAACGTAGCGGAATAAGAAAATATTTCTATGATATGTCTATGCTTGAAACAAAATTAACGATACGAGTGTTTCGGCAAAATAAAAATAAAAATTTAGGAATGAACAACCCCCAATTGGGAGAAAACACTTGCGCGGAAAATAAAGGGTAAGAAAAATTTGAGACAGCTGTAACATACATTGAAATTTGCCAGACCAACTAAAGATTTGGATTCTTAAAAGAAAAGTCGTTAAGATTATTCATGGCCTTACTTTCCACTTTCAAACAATGAAAACACTATTATTCTTGGCTGAATGAACGTGTTTACCTGCTGAAATTTGGAATACAAATGTATTATGGCTAACACATCCACCTAATGGTAAAAAAATATATAGGCAGTACTTAAGCAAAGCAAAATATTGTTCTTTTAACTTTCTTTTTGCATATAAATTTGCACAATCGCTCATTATAACCTTATTTTCGTTTGAACTCAGATCTTAACTGCAGTTAATTTATTATTGGAAAGAAGCTTTGGTTTTAAGACAGACTTAGTCTGTTCTTCTAGAAGGTGCAGTATACATGGGCACGAAACACACTCAAATGACACTTTAGAGGTGTATTTCTGCCCCCCCCCCCACACGAAGAAGAAACATATGCGTATAGCCAAGAGGGTTTACAATAAGCTTCAAGACAAAATGAAACAATTAACCAATGAAAACTTGTAAATCTACCCATGGTGTAACCTAATACAGTAGTATATTTCATCAGAACCAAAAGTAAAGCTTTTACGGAACGAGCTCAAGAAAATAATCGAGAATCGAAAAACCATTTTTGGTCAAAGTGATGAACTATACTTTTCGTCATGTTGCACAAAATATTAAGATAACAAGTTCACAAGAACGAAAATTGTGTTATCGTTTACTTTCAAAAGTTTGCTTCCATCTTGATCTTGATATTGTAAACAAACAGCTGTTAAACAGGTTTCAGCTGTTTAGTTTGTGTTAGGGAGAACAGTATCTAGAATAATTATTATGCGATAGGTATCATAAACAAGATGCGCAGATCAGTGACGTAAACAGTCAGCCCACCGTAACACAACAGTCACAACACAGCACCTATCTGTCAAAACTAGACTATCGGATGCTGTTATTTTGACTTTGACGCGTCAATGTGTGCAAATATTCCAATCAATAAAGTGGGTGTAGAGGACATGGAGGGGTGAGTTTTTTCGGGAATTAGTTGAGGGTAGTTAGAAGATAAAAATACTAAAAGTCCCCGCCCCTAACCCTGCTGCTTCAGTGGGGGGTGGGGGAACTACCACTTTTTAGCGAATTTCCCCTATAGGGAAGAAGCTATTACCGTAGGTCTCATGGTGAGACTTAAGCCCGAGACCATGATAACTTTTTGTTTTGAGGTCCCCAGAAGCAAAAAACACTTCATTCAAATTTATATATATGTATATATTTATATATATATATATATATATATATATATATATAGATAGATATATGTGTCCGTGAATATGATAACTTGAGTAAAAACCGTCTGATTTCGTTGAAATTTGCCTCAATTGTGTAAAGTGACATTTATGACTTTAAGTTCGAAAACCAGAAAAATCGGACCATGGGAAAAGGGGTTTATGGGGGTTTTAAATTGTCCAAAAATCAGTTTTTTGCATTTTTCACCCTAAAATTTTTAAAACACTTAATTTTGGTTTTGACCATGTTATAGAGCTTAAAAAAAACCAATAATATAGTGTTTTGAATTATTAACCTAGGTTAAGTGGTTGCGGAAAAAATCCAAAAAACCTGCTCATAAAATCTCCTATGTTAATCTTATGGGAAAAAGGTTTTTGGCTTTTCCTCAGTTAATTTTACTTTAATCTTAACATTTGCTTTTACGAATCACTTCAGCTCCACAAAACAATCATTTTGGTGTTTAAATTGTGATTCCACGTCAAACCGTTGCAAAGATATTCAAAGTGCTAAACACAGTACGTTGTCCAATGTTATCCTTATGGAGGATAAATAAAATTTGATATCTTGATTATTTATGAATGTATTGATGAAACTTGGTATGTGGCTTCATGTTGTACTGATATTTTCACAAAAAATAAATTTGTTGTTGATTGTCCCCGTAGCAGCTAACCTTCATACTCAGCCCTAATGTTATTCTTATGGATAATATGTAAAGTTTTATATCTCCCTTAATTATGAACATAAATTAATAAAACTTGGTAATGTAGCTTCACTTGGTTCAGTTATATTGATAATTGCATAAAAACTTATTTCTTATCTTCCTCGTTGCAGCAAACCTGCGTACTCAGTTCTAATGTTATTCTTATGGAGAATAATTAAAATGCCATAAATCGTTTATTTATTAATGTATATTGATGAAACTTGGTATTTGGTTTTATATGGTATTAAGATACATATATGTGCATTGGAAATTCGCTGAGTACGCAGGTTTGCTGCTACGGGGGTATTTATACATAGATTGAACCGCGAGGTAAAATGCAAACGTTGCTTCAGTTTTTTTCTGCCAGAGAACTCAGGTTTGAAAGGAAATTGAGAAATACAATCAAAATGTAAATAGCATGAATGGAACCTTTTCTGGTTCGCTTCTCTGTTTCAACGAGTTAGGAAAGGAAACAAAAACTAGGTTTGTCATTGTAACCCTCATAGATTGAAAAAAGTTTGTTTTGCCGTACTGCAGTTTGTATGGGAAAAAACAATTAAGTAATATTTGTGAACTAACTAGCTGTTACCCACAACTTCGCTCACGACAGATTAAAACACATTAAAAATAATAACCTGACCAGCACTATCGAATATGTTTTTAGTTTTATCATATGACTTCTTTTGCCTTAACCGACAAACAACTACAGCTGGTAATTTTATAAATGATATCCTCCCATAAGATTTGCATTAGAACTTACAGGATGCGTGGGGAAGAGCCCTAAGGTTGGATGCGGTCATTATCAAGTCTATATGTTAATGTGACATGTAAGCTATGCTCATGCAACATTTTAGCTTAATCGGTCCAGTAGTTTATCCGTCATGGAACTCCAAATACATCCATCTAAACAAACATCCAAACTTTCAAATTTATAATATAAGTAGGATGTATTTTGATTGAGTTAACAAATGCCAAATATAATCCTAGATTACAATTTTGTAAAAAAAAACTAAAGTAATTAAAATAACGAATTAAACTTATTTTTTAAACAAATTGAAGTTTAAATAAATACATCATGTTAAACTTTTACTTAATATAATTATCAAAACTAATTATATACAAACTATGAAATGGGAAAATGAAGTTAGTAGCCTTACCTAAATGATCGTATTCACATATTACCAGTTTTTAAGTAATTTATATAAACCAACAAAGCAAAATTGTGGGCAAATAATACACACCACCAACCGCATTGTTTATATTTAAATGTTGATTTATTTATTCCGAAATGCAGATACTTCTATTTAAATTTAGTGATTTTTGTCTCTTTCTATCTATCCGAATGCTATAAATCCGAGACTAATTAAGAAAACTACCTGTTACCCTGTTACCCTCTTCCTGGTACCCTGTTAACTGTTACCTGTTACTTGTTACCTATTACCTGCTACCTGCTACCTGTTTCCTGTGGCCTGTTACCTGTTACCTGTTAGCTGTTACCTCCATTGTCTATTGTCTATTGTCTGTCCCGTTGGCCATAAGTGGCATAGCACTTAACACCCATCGTCCTTATTCTTGTCTGTGTGGAAGCGCCTTGATGGCCTTGTCCAACCAGATGGGGTAGACCTCAGAAAAAGCAGGGAATAAAGAATAAGGGCAGGAGAAAGATCTAGAAATGACTATGGAAAACTGTCACAAGAAATCTTGCATTTCATAATAACACTGTTCCAGCACGAGATACGATTGACTTTGTTCTTGAATTGACACATGACAACAGTCTCATCGATTACGGGTGGTAAGCGTGAAAAATACTTAATACCTGCATAACTGGATTTTGTTCTGAAAACTTTTAAACTACGGTGAAATGAGGGATTCATATTCCGATTTATGGTATATGTTGATGAGGATGTTTATGGACTTTTGATTTAACATACTTGACAGTCTTGAAAATGTAAAGTGAAGGCGCTATCATAATCTGTAATTCTTGAAATTTTGACTTGCATTAATCTGTAGTTTTTTTGTAGGATAAAAGTATCTTTAAATTTAAATCACTTGATTGACCCCAGAGCAATATCGAGTACCTCAAATGACTTTCTATCAAGCTAAAATAAACTAATTTACATAAGGTTAAATTGTTATAAACAGCAAAATTCCTTAAGAAAAATATAAAGTACATATTCACTTATTTTTACCAAAATCTTACTTGATTTTATTTTTAAGTTTGGATTAATTTTAATGTTATGTGGATTTGCTTTTAAGGAAGTTTTTAAAGTATATTTCCTATTATAGAAGTTTAAAATTATTCTCTTTTTGCAAACAAACATTAAATAATAAAAGGTCATCAGTCAAAACGTGTCTAACAAACATAAACATATCATAATATGCAACAACAATAACAAAATATTCATACAATGGAGACAATCTGGCATGTTTTTTTAATCTACTACAAAAGCTAGATACATAATCACATTAGTCTGCATTGTTATTTGGTTGCATTTATATTACAAGTCAAACTAAAATAATTTCGATCATCAAAACAAACAAATTTTCAGAGAAATATGCGTGTTTTGTAAAAAATATTATTTTTAACCGTGCTTACATATTGGGAGCTTGGACGTTTTGGAGAAACTCGCAAAATCACGTACGCAAGCACTATGTCTTGTAACGTAGCGACAATGCCTCATCCATGATAACGAATCGACGATAAACTGTGATTAGGTTTATGACCCCCACACAACATTGTTAGGCGACATTTATCGTTATTTTCATCAACTTTATACGTTTTCTAAGAAGTCTGTGTCTGAAATACCAATTAAATTTATAATTTGCTATACAGTATAGATCGTTATTTTATTGGATATGTATATCGACTCAGAAAGTATTGTTAGCTGGTACAGGTTCTGCATTATATTATGTAAATTGTTATAAACTATTAAAAACATGTTAAGCCTTTATTCCTTTCAAAGGTATGGAATAAAAATAGTATATTTAAAAAAATATTGTTCCTGTTTAAACTTTTAATCAGAAACTTAC
This sequence comes from Allygus modestus, assembly GCA_963675035.1. NCBI lineage: Eukaryota > Metazoa > Arthropoda > Insecta > Hemiptera > Cicadellidae > Allygus > Allygus modestus. The sequence goes on from OY776114.1 coordinate 58,320,513, forward strand.
AGATTACAAAGATATTATTTTGAACTCTAAAATTCAAGACTTGCAGTTCTTAGAAAGTAATATTAAATTTCCTGTCTTACCACCAACGTTCCACGACCCATCATCCAAACTAGACGATACCTGAGGACTACTACAAACGTATTACAATTCTATTACAGCGTATTACAAAGAGCATAAGTCAGCAGTTACAATTTTACATGTTTCAAGCTTAACTTCTCACAAAACGGTGGTAGACAGTGCTTCTCCATGAATTTAATCGTTATCTATTACTTTGAACTAATGAAAATAAAACCATAAGAAATTGTATTTTGTAATAAAAATATACCTACTATACAGGAAAATACCCTATGTTTTTAATAACACGAAAACTTTATCGTCAACAAAGCCTGTGGCAATGCACTCGGGATATTGCTATCCAAACATATTGTTGCCTGGGAAAATATGTGGGTAGGGGATATTGGTTTTGCAAATATTGGAATAGAAGTTTTAGTAAAATTTCATTTGTATTCGGTTAAAGTCAACCCAATTTTATGAAATTACAGTGAAACTTGTGTTATTCAGAACGTCCACTGACCAAGCATATTTGTTTAGTGGATGCAGAAAGAAATGAGGGCGTGAAATTTAGGGCTTCGTCCCATTGGACTTTGAATTATCAATGTTACCCTTATGGAGAAATGATTGAAGTTTCCATGGTCACAATGATTTTAACAATGAGAGAACAAAACGGGAATCAATGGTAGTAAAAAAAAAAAAACACGCGGACGAAGTCGCGCCGGGTACCAGCTGGTAATGTATACATATTTTAACAAATGCAACGAAACATGAAAGTAACTAGATAATTGTTAATGGTCTTAAAATAAATATACGTTTCTATCTGCAAACTGTGTTAATATAATAACGAGATTGAATACTAATAGATTAATTATTATTTTCAATAACATAGTAATAATAGTAGCAAGTCGCGGCTTCGCTCGCGATCACAGTACAATGTTATGTTGGAGGAGTTAGTTCCATTTGTTAGAGCACGTGGGGGACCGAGGTTTGCTCGAAAAGCCAGTCAGTTTGTTAAAAATTCCTAGAGTATATTTTATATTCACTATTCCGCTACAAGGCGAGCGTGTTTGCTTTGCTTATTGCGGATTGCTAGTTTTTTTTTTCATTTTGGACCTGTCCGTTTTATATTCAGTCTTCAGTTTGAATAGTTCTCGCAATTTGTACATAGCCTAATCATGTATATTTAAAGTTATGTACACACTGGTTCTAATCACTACTCTTATACAAATCACATGATACTTTACCAAGAGAGTGTTATTTTAAAATTGAAGCATTGCTTTTAAACAGCTGTTATGATTCTTTTGTTTTTGTTTACAAATCTAACATATATCCCCAATATTAGTTATTTTGAATATTTTTCTACATAATACTATATTTTTCTAAGGATGAGATCTGATTAGAACACATTTATTAACCAATAAATTCGATAGTTCCAACATTTGGTAAAGCATTTTTGGAGCAGGAGTAGGCAAAGGTTTTATTCTGATGTATTAATTATTGTCCTAACAAATATATGATCAATCGGCTCAGTTAATTTTTAAAATCAGTGATGAATAAATAAAAAGGCTGATGGAGCAGATATGTCCCATAGGGCACACAGGATGGAGAGCAGAGGCCTGTTTCTGACTATAGTGCATTGCCTGATGTCTTCCTACCAAATTTATGCTGAATCGGTCTATTAAGTATATAAATAACGTGGAAATGTTGAAGGGCGTTAGGGCCTAGCCTCATTGGAATGACATGAGCTCTCATTTTTTTTCGGGATGAACCCATCTTATTCCGAATATCTGCTCAATAACTCCTGTAGTTTGTTGGACTTATTGAAGGTGGACATAAAAACATATAAAATATTCGGTATTATAATCACAATGGCTACTTAGACAAACTTAGCTTTAAATACCAAGTTGCCAGGGCTTACGTGTTTTGTATATCCAATGATTAAATGCCGTTTACCATTTACCATTTATTTTAAATGGTTTAGTAAACCTTTGTAAAGTAGTAAAACAGTACATGTTTCCTCCGTTCTGTGATAAAATATAATTAGCTGACTAAATGCTCATTAGAAAAAATATGGTGCAGGCTGTAGTGAAATATTGAGTAACCCTTAAGATCGACTTTGTAGCAGTGCCGGACGAAGGGGTATAACGTAATGACGTACTATGATTTAAATAGCCAAAATGATTCCTCCTCCACACGAAAATGGCAAAATATTTAATTTCATTCAGTACAGTATTTTTTTGTGAAGCACAGAACATATCTGGCTTATAAACAGACAGACGGTTAAACAAATGTTTTCAACAATTTAAATATCTCCGTTGCATACATCATTTCACTGCTCTAAGCGATGTAGAAAAATAACTTATTTTATTTATATAGCTAAATATTTTTCTTACCTGAGAAAATCTGGTTTTGCTAACAACCTGTCCATAATGTATTAACAGCTGCAATTCAAATCAAATTATTCCCCATGTTAATCTTATGGGCTAAAAACGAACTTTGAGAGCTCGTGGGGCAAAGCCCCGTGATCGAGAGTGTATGGAAACCCCAAAAGGTACATCTAGAGAGTAAGATATTTCGATTGATACCAAATATGTATATAAAATTGTATTTTTAGTGGTCTTAAATTGTCGAACAAAAATCAAAAAATTATTTTAATAATATAGATAGCCTAATTTAAAAGGAAAAATCAACTCACAGTAATTTTGAAGTGATCTAATGATCCATAAAAAACATGTAATCTAAACATTTGAGTGAATTGTTCGACAGTTTTGACTATAGATCTCATGGAGATAGGTGTACTGTACTGTAAAACAAATTTTAATAAAGTGTAACACATTAAATGTATACTCATATAGTAATTTATATAGAAGACTAATCTACTTAAGAACGGTTAAGTGCTACCTTTAGTACAGTTTTATGACAAAGGCATGTGAAAATTAAAAATTAACATTAAGTTTAAGCACGAGGAAGTAAACCAGCTAATGAAGTAGTATAGTGCAGGAGGACGCCGGATACACGCCTGTTTATGTTCTGTTTTATGCTGCTCTGCCAAGAAGATGCTCGTTGTTAAAATTAAAGCGTCCTTTTTTAGTACATGCTTGTCTTTATTAAAATGGTATTCACCACATCGCCTGAGGGAAACAAGGCAGTGTATCTGAATTTCAGTGTATGGTATTAATAGCATTTAATTATTCTCCATAAGAATAACATGGGGGTGGTACGCAGGTTTGCTGCTACGGGAGCCCTTGGCAAAAATATTTTTTGAGCAAATAGCAATAGACCACAACCAGATGAAGCCGTATACCAAGTTTCGTCAGTATACGTTAATAAATAAGCGAAATATAAAATTTGTCTTTTCCTCCATAAGAATAACATTAGACAATGTACTGTGTTTAGCACTTTCAATATCTCGGTAACCAATTGACGTAGAGGAATGATCAAAATACCAAATTGTGTGTTTTTTAAGCTGAATCCAATGGTGAAAGCTAATATTTGACTTTAAAAAAAATTATACGTACAAAATTCAAAAATCCCATTTTTGGGGTACAAACCCCCCCAAAATATCCCTTCGGATGGGGCAATCTGGCTGGTTTTCGAACTTAGTCATAAATGTTGCTTTACACGTTTATACCAAATTTCACCAAAATCGGATAATTTTTACGAGAGTTATCGTGCTCACGGACACACACACACACACACACACACACACACACACACACACACACACACACACACACACACATATATACAGTTTTGAACGAATGGTGTTTTTGGGGTCTGGGGACCTCAAAACGAAAAGTCATCATAGTCCCAGACCTCGGTCTTACCATGCCGACTACGGTAATAGCTTCTTTCCTATAGGGGAAATTCACTAAAATAGTAAACAGTTTTATCAACCCTCATAAGGCCTTATATCCTTAAAAAAATTATCTACGGTAAACTCAAATTTTACGAGATGCGTAATTAAAACCCCCATGTAACAAAACAAATACTTTATCTTATAAGAGTGTTGTTGACGTGTAATGCATTTCAAGTGTAATTATTGTATTGGCCATCGTTGCAGTTATAAATTGGTTACCATGTGATTTTAAAATCATCCATGATGAGAGTATAGCAAATGGTAACATGGTAAAGGTGACTTTTGTTAGTATACTCTTACTAAATTTCTGAACCAATTTGAACGATTGAGTTTGCTCTGAGTCTTATATAAATGTGTATTAAGGTTTTCAATGTTTTATATTTTCATTGGGGCACGAGCCGCCCTCGAAATTTGAGGGGGTAGGAACTCTAGTAGGTTTATCTGTAAGGTTAGCACGGAAAAACACAATAGTGAATTACAGCTTTTGATATGGTAAAATCAGGATATTTAGCAATAACCAATGTTAGATACACAATTTAAATAGCAAAACAATTTAATCTGTAACGCGATATGTAAAGGTCATATTAGGCATTGAAATACGTTGACTTTCCGGCAATATTTTTAATGTATTTTATTTGGTCTTACTCTATCTTTTAGTAAGTAGCACAATAGTTACCCGTCCAAGAAGTGTTTAGTTAGTTTGATCGTCTACTACAGGTATAGTTGTTATCTATATCCACGTAATGATAATAGGTGAAATAAGGCAATAACAAATTTAATCTCTTATCAATAATTACGCTTTGTCCCGTTAGATGATTCAATATTTATTTCTGACCCGCATTATAATTATACTTGTTTTGGTCTTGGGAGAAAATGTTTAGCTTACTTTGATAAACCCTGCATCCGATATTTCCCATCACGTTTCCACACCATTTAACTGTAAAGCAACCTTATATCTACAAAAGATTAGGTCTAGTACGGATGTAAGGTTTTAAATACTATATAAATTAACCATAACAGCACATGCCTAGTATGTATAATCGAATTACTTAATGAAATATTGTTAAATAAAAATACTATGTGTTCTACTTGTTTAACTTGTTTTTGTTGTTGTTAATTAACTATACAGCAGGTTATAAAGTTATGCGTTATTTTATGCTGATTGTAGCTATTACATTCACTAAAACATTATTTAAGGCACCGATTTAAGGCCTCGCAACTAAGGCGAATTTTAAGGAGTATATGAATAGGTTGTGTATGTAGAACAAGCGAGATATCTTGTATAGCCTTTTAAAAATTACTATACAATTTTATAGAAATATAATAGGCTTAACATTTGATACTAACTGGGAAATTCCTTTGTGAATAGAGTAACTGATTCAGATAAAATGATTTCATATATAAGACCATTTCAAAATCAGTACTAAATAGGTTCTGCGTTCGAAGAATATAGTTTAAATAAGCACAAATTAACATATTTAACTTCTAATGTAGAGCTACTGGTGGTTACAACTGTTTTATTAGGTCACTCGTGGAAACAGAGATGTTTAAGAGGACCTCGACTGTAGCAAGCACCACTCCAGTTGTTAAACAAGGTACGACAACTATTCATACTTCTGATGCAATTAACATCCCGTTGGTAAAAGCTATACGTAATTGCTCAACAGCAAGCTAATTATTTACCGTAATGGCTTCTTATTAGTGAATTTCCTATGGAAAGTGAACTATTAGCATGACCCGCACGGTGAAACTTAAGCCCGGGACCACCATAGAAGTTCCTAACGTGACCCCCTGAACACGTTTTGGGGGGTCGTTCAAAATTTTATATATATGTATATGTATATATATATATATATATATATATATATATATATATATATATATATATATATATATATATATAGACATATATATATATGTGTTTGCACTCTAGCGGTCGCAATTTTTGTCCGATTTACTTCAAATTTGGTAGGGACGTTCCTTTCTGTAATCAGTTGGACAAGTTCGTTGGGCAAAACAATCGGAAAACTCTAAACCCCTTTTTTGGGGGATTAATCTTTCAAATTTCGAGTTTTTGGGCCCAAAAATGGTCATAAAAGCCCCAGATGTAAAATAAATGCATGTAGAAATATGGGACTTAGAGAGGCGAAAGTTTTAAGCCCTCTCTCGTCATTCTAGCATACATATTTACCGAGTTATCAAAGAAAATGTGTATTGACTAAACACAGTGCGTTGTCTTATGGGGGTTTTACACGAGAAAAGCCTGTTATTCCTTTGTTAGAGTACTTTTATCATCCCCAGCAACCTCACACCTACTTTCAAGCCTGTCTGGACCTTCTCCTAACCTTATATTGGGCAAAATTGTATTCCCAGCTTTGCAAGTAAATGAAACCAGGGAGTATCAGAACAGCCAAAAAATCAATGTTTTCAGATTTCAATAAAAATTGGACAAATGTATGTTTTTACACTGATTTTGAGTTTTAAAAGTTGTTATTTGGAAATTCACTTCCCTCACGTCAGCGTGCTGCGTGCGAACTCGTTTAGTAATGCATATTTAGTGTTCCAATAAACCCACTGGTACATTACACTTATTGATATGAACACCAGTAAGTCTTCCAATGAAAAACCTTCTCGGGCTCTCCATGATGGCTTGCAGTGTTCTAATGTTAATATTTTGATCATTGAAGGACCATAACATTTGATGAACCGATATATCTGGATGTTGGTAGAAAGTAAGACAGTACACTAAAGCTATAATAGTTCTGCTATAGTTCAATAGTATTTCCTACTAGCCTTCAAAACTGATATAGTAACATTACGTCCCAAGTGCAACCATAATTGAGATGATTTTCGAAAAGAATTGGGATATATACCACGAACCATTATAGGATTTATTCTGTCCCAATAATTTTTATCTTATTGATATTTAATCAACCGATTGATCTGAAATTTAATTGATCCATAAGTCAAATTCCAGAGTCAATAGTTTCAATAACATCATATTACTTCTACAGATATTTGTACCGCAACTCATGAACAAAATTTTGAAAATATAATCTACTAAAATAATTACTAATTAGTAATGTAAATATAATTGACCTATGGCTTATTATCGTAATACTGTGATAGCGGGCGAAGCTGTGACGAGTAAACGCTAGTTAATCTCTATAAATGTCAGTAACGTGTTACGTGATTGACATTGCTTCAGTTGATCTAGTAATAGAGGTAGTGAACTTGAATATCTATAAATAATATTGTACATTTAGTATACATTCAAATAATAATAATAAACATTCAATTTGTATACATAATTAAATCAATTTAAACATACTGTGTAATTGCACTTGCAAGATCTCTCGGAATCATGTATTACTTAGATGGAAATACTTATCTTTCTGTCACTCTGTCTTGGATTTAAATAAAATCACATAAAACTCCCTTCACTGCTGAAAAATAAGCTAAAGAGAAAATAAAACGTTGTGTACTCGGTAGGTACGTACTATATGTGTCAACAAAATAGGCAAAGTGCTTTTACTTTCCTAGGGATTTTTTTAACTTTTTATTCAGCTGTTTATTACACATTGTCTTAAAATACCAAAATATTTACTTACTAGTCTACACTATAATGCTTGACAAAAAAAACAGCAATAAAAGTATTTATTTCAAAAATTACGCTTTTTTGGGGAGAAAAGTCCGAGAAATTCCTGCAAAGTCAAAAAAACCGTGAAATATTGCACATTGAAAATTGTACGCGAATGTACGCGTAGTCACGGAACAAAGTGTCGGAAAAGCAGAAAACTATAGTGTGGAAACTATGTTGAGTGAAACGCAAATTTCACAGAATTTCCTGTTTTAGAACCGGTAATAAGTTCAGCGAGATTTTCTCATAGTTACATAAATAATAAATAAAAATAATAATAGTAGTAAATACAATTTCAATATCACTTTAGGCTGAAGTCCTCTTTGGGAATCATCTTTGTGTTGTGTTAAAATGACATGAGAAATATTTTCAAACTCCTAAATTAATATTATTATGTGATCTTCGCTTAAATATTTCGCTGATTTTTTTTAGAATATTTCAGGGCTTTTTAGTAATTAGAAAGAATAAAAAAAGTTATTGACCTTTTTTCAACATTTTGGAAACTTATTATTATGCTGGAAAATTAAGATATATAATAAAAGTAAGACTGTTTTGAAATTAATAAAGCAAAAATGTATAAGGAAAATCGGGGACTGAACACTATTGTTACTCCTGACAATTTTATTCATTGTCACTCCGCCATGACTATAATTTAGTTCATTATTTAAAATTTAATGTTTGTATTTTTTCTGTTAACGTTCACGCATTATTTATATAAACGTTGTTTTTATCTCTATGGCATTTCGCAGATATGTAGGAGGTTTTCATACAAACCGGTGTTTTGGCATTTGCAAAAAATTATTCACCCTTGTAATTATATAAACTAAACGTATTAAATGATAAAATGGTTTGGAAAGTTTCTAGGTTATTGATGAATTTGTTTCCATTTTAAAACAGTTGACTTCTGACTTCTTCATTTGACAACTGTCCAAATTTTGATTAAAATTCTATAAAATAATTTTAAAATGACTGTAACTGTATAAATAACAACATCTCAAAAAATCTCAAAAATAAATAACAATAACCTCTACAACTGTAACTTCGGTTAAGTAAATGCCTTCAACAAACATAAGTTCTTAAAATGTTTAAAATTAGCTATGATCATATTTAAGATTTACGATCCTTTCTCTAAGTAACGTAATGAAAAATGTATATAGCCATAGTTTCATGTTAAAGTTTGTATCGAACACCATTATCCTGCTTTAACTATAATTGGTTAAATGAAAATTTTAAAAATGTTGTATAATTAATAATACAAAGTGTGTAGAGGTAATATCATTCCTTCAATCTTCTAATAATGATGTTCAATTAGAAGAAAGAACATCTAATCATGTTCAATCTTCTAATAATGTATTCAGTTACTGAATCACAATGCTAAAATACAGTTTACAGCATAACAATAATTGGCTAGTCAGTGTTCAATAGGGTTTAGGGACCATACACAAAACACATATTACGTAATGCACTTAATGGGGGGGAGGGGGTATGACGTAGTGCTATGCTGCGTTATGTGGTAGAGGGGGGGAGTTTGGATCAACGTTACGTAACTCACACATATTAATTCTAAAAGCTGGCTAACTCCCTATCTATTAATACTGTTATAAATCTTTCAAAATTAAAAATAATCAAATTGATATCTAAATCAAAGCTACAGTTTGTTATATAAAAAATACTTCCGTCATACTATTTTAATAACAGTTAAACTAAAAATAATACATAACGTGTTTTAAGTAGTTCTGTATTGCTTTGCACCTTGTTTTGTATTGTTAAGAGTGTAAAATCATGACTTCATACAGCAATTCCACTCACATATCTTAAGTTGTTAAGGTGTTTTATATTTGTAATAGTTATAAATTAAATTTGTAACGTTTTAGCTGAGATAGTTGATTTTGTTGCTTATATTAGTAACAGTCTTGTTTGTTTATATAAATTTTGCTTAGAAATAAGTTATAAAAAAAGTTGTTAAAAGAAAGTCATTTAAAGTTTGATGATTCGTTAAAATCCATACTCGAAATTGCTAATAAAACGATGTTTAAAAGGTTTAAGTTATTTTAAAGCCTACTACGATTGATTTACGTAACACATAGGGGGGTGTGGGGTATGATCAAACGTTATGGTGCGTTAAATGGGGGAGGGGGGTTCTGAAATGAGAAAAAATGCGTTACGTAATATGTGTATGGCCGAGGCCTATGTAGGCCACGGTATGGCTCCTTAGCGTTCATTGGTGTCAGTTTTTTACCTTTCATTTTCCATTTACACATTGAAACAACAGAAATAACAAAATAAATAAAACAACATTTGACGTGTAGGTCTAACAGAGGACGGCCATTCTATACAATATGCTCGAAGCTGTGTATATTGTATTTACGTACTTCACAGTAACACAAACTAACAAACATGATACACTATAACCATACGTTCTGCGAGTGAAGTGATAGATTTTTAGAGCTGAACATTAAGGATTTACTTCTTCTTTTTTTTTTGAATTTCAGTTCTGTATATGTATACAACCCCCACCCCAATGAGGCGGTTAAAACGAATATATATCGGGTTTCTGCGAGTTTTCTGTACCAAAATTATAAATCTATCAACATTCTACCTAAAAAAGTAAAATCATATTTTTTACGGAAAAGATTCGTATTTCATAAACTTTTGAATAATATTCAGTTTCAATTAATCTCATGTAAAAAACTTAGCTAATGTTTGTGTTCTCATTTCGAAACATCATCACAGCTTAACAGGGGTAAAATTACCTTAATACAATACTAAATCCAATTAAACCCTCCTTTTATCTCACTAACTGAGGAAATTTCCTGTCCATTCGATTTACATAACTACCGTTTTACATAATTCCCCTGTTGTTTTCATTTCCTCTCGAGTCTTACTGGACATTTCAGTGAACTTTTCAGTTTTCGATACGAATATTACGTTATCAACATTCGGGGGGTGCTTGTTGAGTTTTCCTGCGCAGTAAAATGTCTTTATATGTTACTAGATGTTTCCCCCAGTCTTCGCCCCGCAAATAATTTATAAAAACTGTGCCAGTTGTGAGTGCTGCATTCTGTGGTTAGCCCGTGGAACTACTATGAATCAATATCAGCTGTTTGTATTTTCATTAGCTCAAAAAAATGAATGTCCATAGGGAATACATGGGAACTTTGTTGGGGGCTCTGGCGGAGCCCTAAGGTCAGATCAGGATGAAAACCACTTAGGTTTCCTATTTTATGCCTAAATAATCAGTGTACACAATTTCAACTCTCTAGGTAAAATTTAAGTGAATAGTGAGTGAGTGAGCCAGTCAGGATGTGAGGGCTTTGCCTTTTAGGTTTTTTTTAGGGTATAGATGTATCAAAGTTGTTTTAGTCCGTAAGTAGAGAATCCAATCCTGGACGATATTTTCAATCCCGGGATTACGGGATTGAAAAAACAATTGCGGGATCCCGGGACCACTCCCGAGATTGGCCGTAATTTACAAAAAGCCTGGAAAATATGCGATTAAGTGTACTTTTGTGTATGTTGGCGATAATTATAGTAAATTAATACTATTTTTTATCAAAAATATCAAACAATTATTTAAATACCACAAAACTGTGAAAGATAACAATCTGCATTACACTATTAGTACTACTGCATTACGTTTGGTCTCACATTGAGGAGGGCATCGGGTATGCAATAAACTAATAAAGCAACTCAAGATTGGGTTTTTAACACTGATATGTCTGTAAATTGACTGAAAAACTCTTTCAAAAAGTATCCATGAACAAATATTTCCACCTAAAAAATAGAAGTAGAACTTTTTTTAATGTAACTTAAGCTGCAGATGAATTAAATTATTAACTTATTACCAAGCTAAGTTATTATAAATCCTACTTGATAAAAAAAACTATCCTTTCAATAAACACAATACTTTCATAATAAAATCATGTAACAATTAGTAAACGATAGAAAATTAATCGATCAATTATTAATGTAATTATTAATGCATCCCGCTACATTTTGAAAAATTGACACCTTCTGGCATTCAGTAAGTAACATTCTTACTAGAGTAAAGATCAAATATTACTTTAAAAAAACCAATTTTGTTATTTTAATGAATTTACTTATTATTAAATTAGGATCAAAACAAACTAAATTTTTTCTTAGTAAAAAGAAAAAGAAAAATTATAATAAAAAAGGCAGAATTACACATCATTTACCCTATTCAGGTAAAATCCGATTGTTTTAAGAGACTGTAAGAAATTTGATTAAAATTAAACCTATAGTTAATATATAAGAAAGAAAAATTATCAATCAAGAAGTTTTGATTTATAACTTTATTGATGTGAATTTATAGTGATTTATTGCGGTTACATCAGTTAGAAACATCACCTGTATTGCTAAATTGAGACAATTTAGCAATCCCGAAAATCCCGGGATTCGGCGTTTGAATCCCGGGATTGATAAAACCGTAAATTTCGGCGGGATTCTGAGATCCCGCGATGCGGGATCCCGGGATTTGATTCCCTATCGGTAAGCCATACCTCCCTTAATACCTCATCAAAACTAATTGAGCCTTCATTTTGAATATTACCTCCACAGTTGAACGTGGAAAAAATATTAAAATTAAAATTGTATGAGTGATCCCCGCGTATTTATTTTGTTTTCATTGGTAAATATTTGTAGATGTACTAGTGGCCCCATGTTACAGTGACAGTCTCAAGCAACTCAAACCCGATGTTACAATATGCGCAAGCCAGCAGACGCAGGATGCTGGGAATGAGCAATCCTTGTGTTACAGAATAAATAAAACTTGCTGAACGTTAGAAGTGACGTCTTATTACTGACAAAGGCAGGCTCACTACCCTATAGGATAAGGCTTACAGAGGAGGAAGGGCTTATCCTGTGAAGCCTGAAGGGCATTCCAGTGGCTAATAATACCTAACCTTCTGCTTTAAATCGGTTTCCTTTTACTTTTCAACTAGAGGAATATTTGAAGCGTTTTCGTTAAAAGACTTTTTCGTTAAAAAATAAATAACATTATTTAATTTTTCATTTGATGTATTTGTTATTAGTTAGTTTATTAAAAAACTGAATTAAATTGTGTTTTTCTGATTTGCCTTGCAAGGACTAATTAAGAATAAGATTTTCTTATTTATAGGGTCGTCTAGTTAAAGATAAAGAACGAAAATCATAATGCATCCATTTATTTTTACTAGCGATCGCCCAGAGATCAAAATTCGACTAAAAATAATTATACGGAAACACAAAGCAGCACATACGAGTAATGGCTGTTTGCGTGAATGTTTTGTCACATTCTGCATGAACAGTTAAATAAATGCATTTGAGTCCTTATCCTGAACTTCCCGAATAACCACTATTTCTCTCTCTCTCCCTCTCCTCCTCCATCACACTCTCTCCCTCACACCCAGGTTAAATTTTATTAATATAGGAGTTTAAACGGATAACAGAAGGGAAACCATTCCAGAAGTCAGTAGTATTTTTATTTCAATTAGTCCCGAAACATCTGTTCTTGCTGTTGTGCTAGCATTTGTTATTACATCAGCTGTAAAACATTGAAACTTCGAAAGCCTGTGGGGCGTAGCCCTGAGGTCCGATGTAAATTATAAGGGGTTTCTGCACATCTAAACGACAATACCTTTCTAACGATATGCGTGAATTCATCCTACGATGCACACTACTTGAGAAAAAAGGAGGGACAGTTTTGTGATTGCCTGTTAAAATAAAGATTTTAATATATAGGATAATACCGAATTTCCATTCAAAGAATACAAGTTGAATGAAAACCTGAAATTTATGTGACGTTGTTTTATTATTCTACGCATTACGTTCCCAGTATAAGTTTTGGCAGGACTAAGTTTTTGGACAAAAAGCCAAAAGTTGTTCTCCCGAACGACCTGAGAGACAGTTAGGACGGTCGGGATTCAGAACAAAAGGAAGTTTCTGGCATTAAAAATATGTCGAGGCATATATCACGATGACAATAGTTTTTTTAAAAATTTGTTTGTTAGGTTACTAAACTAATAAAACTGCCAACTTTGAAAAAGTTAAAAACATAATTTGTGTTGCAATATTGCCTATAGAGATTTACTGGCCTAAAGTAATGGTATAGTTATTTTTATATTTTTTTTGCTGATTTAGTTGGTTTAATATATTTTTTGAAATTTTTTAACTGATTCAAAATAAATAGCAACCTATTATGTACTATCACATTAATGGGATTGAAATAACGAGTTTGTTACTGATTAGATGCTTCCATTTCATCACAGATAATTAAAGACTAACAAAGACCTTTAACACCTTGTATGACAATAAATGTGAAGACATTTTACTTCCCTTGTGCATAAAGTTTAATGTAACTAAATAATAATACCCCCGTCGCAGCAAACCTGCATACTCAGCGAATTTACAATGGAGATATAATGTCTTAATACTAAATAAAGCCACTTACCAAGTTTCATACAAATATATTCACAAATAAGCCATTTTTGCAATTTCAATTCTCCATAAGAATAACATTGGGGCTGAGTACACAGGTTTGCTGCAACAAGGAACACAATAAATGGGTTTTTACGCTAATATCAATAGAACTTAACTAGGTGAAGTCGTATACCAGTTTGTATTAATTTATGTTCATAATTAAGAGAGACATAGATAGCATTTAATTGTTCCCCATAAGAATAACATGGGGGTGAGTACGCAGGTTTGCTGCTACGGGATCCTTAGGCAAAAAATTGTTTTTGAGCAAATATCAATAGACCACAACCAGATGAAGCCGTATAGCAAGTTTCGTCAGTATACGTTCATAAATAAGCGAGATATAAAATTTGTCTTTTCTTCCATAAGAATAACATTAGACAACGTACTGTGTTTAGCACTTTCAATATCTCGGTAACCAATCGACGTAGAGGAATGATAAAAATACCAAATTGTGTGTTTTTTAAGGTAAATCCAATGATAAACACTAATATTCGACTATTTCAAAAATTATATGTAAAAAATTCAAAAAACCCATTTTTGGGGTACAAAACCCACCCAAAATACCCCTTCCAATGAAGCGATCTGGCTGGTTTTCTAACTTAAAGTCATAAATGTTGCTTTACACGTTTATAGCAAATTTCATCAAAATCGGATAATTTTTACGAGAGTTATCGTGCTCACGCACACACACACACACACACACACACACACACACACACACACACACACACACACACACACACACACACACACACACACACACACACACACACACACACACACACACATATATATATATAGTTTCAAACGAATGGTGTTTTTGGGGTCTGGGGACCTCAAAACTAAAAGTTATCATGGTCCCGGGCCTAGGTCTCAGCATGTCGAATACGGTAATAGCTTCTTCCCTATAGGAGAAATTCGCTCAAATAAAACTCTTTTATTTTAACACAAAACGGGTTGTTAGTTCAAAATGTTAAGTAATGTTTTTATTACATTGGTGGTGACAATTTCCACGGTCATTAAAAACAAATACATTTTTAACTCTTAGCAAGTCCAAGGTAACATGCCTGAGTATTAAGCTATGAACTAGTATCACCTCACTGAACAAGTTTTTCTTTAAGGATAATCATTACGAATTTGTTAAAAAACCCAGATTTTTTCAAAAACTATTTGAGCTATTATGTCTGTCTGTCAAAATCAAAAAGTAGACTATGTTCGCCATATGCTAAAAATCGTTTGACTGAGTTTAATATTATTTAGGTGAAACTTTAGGAAAGTTTTTAAGGGAACCATGCGTTCGGCCAACTTGGCGTTGTGGCAACGATGATGAATGAAAACCTTATTAGCCAATGAAAACGTTCGGTGTCGTTAACAGATTAGTTTTGTTTCGTTACTTTTAATTATAGGTAACATACATAACTATGGATATAATGTCTGGTATATTGTATGACACAAAATATATTATAAAACAAAAAAATTAAACTAAACACTTTACTACACCAACTGTGATTAAAAAGTTATCAGTTAAAATAATGTTGTAACATGTAAAATTACTCATACATGTTGTAATACATGTTACAACATTACATGTTGTAAAATTACTCATATCGATCGATGTATGAATTAGGTTATATTTGTTATGGCAATAATCTGTTTATACTATTCTTTTAACTTGTTTATTATCTTACTGTTCGTTCTACATTAACGCAATATCGTTTTAAAATAATAAAATAAACCTTCTCTTGCCGAACTAATTAGATATTTATTTTTCTCCAGTACTTATGTTGGTACTCTAAGAACAGAGTGTAAAAATTATCAATGAAAATATAGTAAAGCCTCGACTGACTGGTGCTTCGGCGAGCTAACATTTGATTGGCTCTGATCGTTGCGGCGAGCTAGCGTTTGATTGGCTCCGCTAAACGGGACTCGGTGAGAGACTACCGTTAACCCAATGCCGAATTGCCCCAATGGCTTGTCTCCGTTTTGGGAAATATTCATAATCAGCTGATCATTGCATCCAAGGCCAGAACACAGGATGTAGCACAATTACAGCTGTTATACTAAAGAGACCATGAGAACGGAAAAGTTGTACCCTGAGGCTATAAAATATCCGATCGAAAATGGCTACAAGATTAGGAAAATAGAATCAATGGTTTTGTATGTTTGTAATTTGGTAATTACACTGAAATAGAAAATACATCTCAGAATCTGTTTAATTATAATGTTTGCTGGTTATTTAATACATTGATAAAGTTTCTTCACTTTAAAATATTTATTGACATAATATCAATTTTGCAATAATAAACAAAGTAACTAGATAATTTGTCAAGGAATGTTCTGAAGTACTTTGGAGTGATTTTCAACTGAAACAATAATATAGCTAAGTGAATATATATAGAGCTTCATGAGGTTAGAAGATATTTGGGAAATACTCCAGAACCGAAAAGAACTTCAACACAAAGTAATATTAAAAGTTTCTTTTAAAGATGGGAATCCTTATAAATGTATAAGCTCAAGTTCTTGTCTCGAGAGTTAGCCTATATTTAAAGTAACTTAGTATTGATTTTAATTGTTAAAACTTCAATTTAACAATCTATTTCAAACTTTTAAGCTAATCATGTAAAACTGAAAAACTTTATTTCCATGTTCAACCCAACTAGCGGACACTGAAGGGCATTAGATAAATTAGATAATAGCCCCAGGTCACATAGTGTCGTTCCATTTGTAATTTCGTGTTAATCTTTTGATAATGGAAAATACTCACCTGATTTCAATATATTTCTTTATTGGTACACATCTTAATTGTCATAGTTACTTTATGGTTAAGACTACATTAAATTAACAGTGTATGTATACAATAATTGATATTATTTGTATTGAATGACTCTTTGAATCTTACAAAAAAAATTTCATCCAATCTTGAAATCACAAAGTTTTTATTATATTTTCATTTTAAAAGTATTCAATTTTGTATGGATAAGATTTTGCTTTAATTTATTTTTGAATTGTCTTATGTTATTTAAAAATTTTCTTTCTTAAGGAATTTTATTGTAAATTTTGATTGATATGTCGTCTGGGCATCTGTATCGGAATGTTGAATTTGGATGTGGCAAGACTATAAGGTTGATATTTCTCGTGTTATAATTATGAATTTGTCTTCTGAATGAATATTTATCAAGGTTCAAATGTACAAAACTTGCTCGAAGTTCGATACTAACATCGTATGTTAGTTATCGAAGTCCCCGGTTCAATGCCGAAACTTTTAGGTTTTTGCGGAATTGTTGAAAGGGAGGACCCCCCTCACCCCTCCTTAAGATCTGCAGGCAAAGAGTTAAATAGCTATGTGCAGTTATATGAAATGTTATGCTGAAAAAATGATGTGCGGTGTTTTGGAACTGGAACATTTAAACGAGGACGGAGTGAGTAGTTATAGAATGATCTGTAAGACGAAAGCATAGATGAATTACTTTTGAAAAATACCAAAGTTTGAAATATAATATATAGGCTGTGAAATGTGAGGATTTTCTTCTGGCGGAAAAGTTATTTACAGGATTCATTTCTTTTTACGTGAAATACGATACAATACAATGCCTTTTTCTGAAGCCAAAAAATATACTTTGTTCTTGAACTCTCAAAGCCAAGAGAGTATAGTATATTGGGAGAGTATATCAGATGTGGATAAAAACACCCGTAATAAAGTATCAACATAACATCAGAGTTAGCATGTTGAGCCAGCTTCCGGAGGGCAAACAAATAAGAACTAAGCTTTTCTATGACTTTATTTACGTGATTTTAAAACTTCAGGTTTGCATCAGATTTCAGCCCAAGGAAGAACACAGAATCTACACAAGTGATTTCAGTCTCATCCACTAGTTGAACATAATCTGAAATATTGTTTCTATTAGAAAAATTAAGAAGATGGGTTTTGTCTGTGTTAACGTTAAGACCATTTGCACTGAACCATTGAAAAAGGTAATTTGAATCGATAAAGCTATTCATTTCCATCTCAGCCATACTTTTTTCTCTGAAAAGAAATGTCGTGTCTCAAAGTGTTTATGGATCTCCGATTTGACTACTTTCTTGAAAAAAATTGAGGATTCCATTTTTATATCAGAATCGTGATTATATAGTTTACTTTGTAACCGAGGGCAAAAGTGTGTATTAAGTGCTCTGGTGCTTTCAGATGTATCAGAGGGGATAATGTATTAAATGACAAAGACAGTTTAAAAGTGTGAAAATATTAATATTTTTGGCTTGCCTTGCGGTCCATAAAGGAAAGTATTTCCACAAAAATCATCAGTTTTGGATCGTGAGGTAATCTGTATTATATGGAGTACGCAATGTAAAAACTTAAACTTATTAGTGTTTTTGTTTTGTTTTAGGGAAAGATTCTTTATATTTTTCTTGTGTGCAGGTTTCAAGATCTTGCCTATCAGTTTGGAAGATATTTATTAATTGTTATTTTAGGATAGTAAAATTAACTCTAGATTAAATAATATGATATTAGCTAAATATATTTCCGAAAGTTAAAAATATGTAGAGATGAAGTTGCGGGAAATTATTAACTTACAAGAACTTTGTTACGAATTAGTCAAACTTTAGATGAATGATACAAGATTTGGGGAAGACAGCAATTAATGCTGACAAGTTTTTCTTATCCGGCTTGTCAACGTTAAGCTTAACTTTTAGCTCCGATTAGTTTTATAGAAGAATCTCAACGTTGAAGTTAATTATTTTCCGATTTGCCAGAAACGAGTTATGCAAATTATTCTGAGATGTTACTGCTGACGTAATTCAATTTCCACAAATAAATCTTGAAAACGAAATTTCAAAACACAGTTTCACAAAGTTTTGAAACGAACACTTGAGCAATTATTTGTGAAAATTTGAGTTCAGTTAATTTTTTTTTGCTCTGATGTGCCATTTTATCGGGAAACATAGGATTTTACATGTTAAACCACCTACTCACACAAACTAATCTGCAAAAGGTAGAAAGCTGAAATTTTGCAAGAGTCTTAAATAATACCTTTCAAAATCGTAAAAACACGCAGGTTTTATGTACCTTGTATTTTTTAAGGGTTTCTAGTTTAAATCTTCTTAGGAAAAAGCTCACAAATGCAATTTGTTTTCGATTTGTATGAAGTTTGAAATGACATACAACATAACACAAAAACATGTAACATAAAAAAAAATGTATATTCTAAAGTGTGCACTATCATGATTTTTGTATTTTGCAAGTTCGATTCTTGATAAAAAGAGCTGAAATTTATTCCAGTTCGATTCAATGTCATTTAAAATTGAGGTATTTATTGCACAAAAAATGCAGTTAGTACACAACAAAATTTTACTATAATTTTTTTAGAAGTCTCAGGATAAAATATGAACTAAGGAAACAATTAAAAAACTGCAAAACTAAGGACTTTAACAAATAAAAATACAAATACCTTAAAATATATGTTATGTTATTTTTTGCGCGATAAGGTTAGAAATAAAAATAAAAAGGGGATAAGAGTTTTCTAATTGTTTTAGCCATTAAACTCTTCAACATGTTATAGAAAAAAGGAATTACCAAATTTGAATTAAACCAGTCAACAAATGTTTTGGTGACCCGCTTCTCCACAACAAAAGGTGCATAGGGTCAAGTGAGGAACTTCTATGGTGGTCCCGGTTATGTCTCACCTTGCGGATCACGTTAATGACTTTCTATTCCATAGGAAATATAATAATAATTTTAACATTTTTAAAATTTGTTTATTAAATCAACACTCTGCATTCAAGGAAACAAAAGAACAACTGACAGTTTAAAATTGAAAACTTGGGAGTGGAGACATGACAGGGAAACGGAACTCTGATAAATGTTATCAATATAGCAGTGACATTCGTTACTTCGCCTGAGGAATTATCAGCAATTTATTTTTTCTTTTAAAAAATGTTCCATAAATTTGTAAAATTGAGTTGAAACTACTTCTACTTCTAGATTGTAAAGAATTGTAAATTTACATATAATACTCGTATTAGTTGTAATGTTTTTTTTTTTACTTTAAAACCTTAATTTCAACACATAACGACATTACCGGTATATTAACTTTGACTGGATAAATAAGGTAGGGTGATAAGAGTGTTCAGGATTTTTATTTGTTATATATCAATTTGAATGTACATTATTAATATCAAATGAACAATTTATTTTCACCAAAGGCGTCTAACTATAACTGATTCTGTATATTTTACAGTCTATGTTCAATATGCTAGTTTTGAAATACGAGGAATCAAAAGGAAAATTAGTCGCACCAAGTGTTAACGTTTTTCTACCAAACAATCCCATTATCATGTTATAAGGTGATTACGTAGTTTACGAGTATATTGTGCAGCTTGAAACGGCTGTTCTCGCTACTGCAGTGGGTTTTGATAGTACCAATAGATGATAAATATCCACTAAAATCGATTTATATTAATCTGTTAAATTAGCGTTGAAAATTCCAGGGACGGAGTTCAGAAGATGGATGTTTTCCAAGCCCCCAAAAGACCTAACATTTAACCTAACATTTAGCAATTGTTTCTCCGCTAGCCTCTGCATAAAAATCGGCATATTTCTTTATTAAGTATATTTTAATTTTCAAGACGAAAATCAAATGTCTGATGAATTTAGGTTATTACGAAGTCTTTCTGAGCAGTTTAAAGTTTTTATAATTTGACGAGCTGTGAATTCGAAACCTAATTGTATATTATTTTATAACCATCATAAAAATCTTTCTTAAATTAACTTGCATAACTATGACGTTGTTCACTCTATGATATTTTCAATGCTCTTATTTTTGGCTCTTATTTTTTTTAGTGACTATTACTTTATGACCTTTTTTAAGATAAATTGCGGTATAATAAAGTAAGACAGACTTAAAGACTTTAATTCTATTTACTCAAAAATCTTAAATATACTAGACAAATCTAGTTCGGTATTTGTAAAATGTTGTGAAACAATTTTCAGTGCTGAAAATTACTCAAAAACAGTTGATATAATTTGATGGAAATTCAAAATCATAAAAAGGCTTTATAAAGCGTAGCTTAATTTAAAAATAATACCTCAAAGGCTAAAAGCAAGAGATATCAAATATCACTCTCCCGGCAAGACAAAGACTGACTTTAATTAGTCTTAAAGGGATTAAACAAAAACATCTTATTTCCAAAGCAACCTTCCGTTCACACAATCTTCTTAATAAAGAGCATGTCTCATGTTTTATGGATTCTAATAAATATTTATTCAGCAGTTTTAATAAATATTTATTTGGATGGCTAAATTATTTTTAAATTTATTAACAGAGTTTTGCATCACAGAGGGTATTATAAAATATATATAATTAAAATCACCAATTTGGTTTATAATTGATCATCGTTACAGTAAAAAATAAATGTTTAAATGCCAATTAGGCATATTACTACTTTGAAACAAATTATTTTTCTGACTTAACATTTTTGACCACTTTAAATGTAACTCAATTAGTTGTTTCAACGTTTTTAATAATCCTAAGAATAATTATAACATATGCTTGATCTATAAATTACTAGCTGATCTACCCGTCCTTCGTACGGGTTGTACATAAATGGCAGATTAACTAAAAATATTAACAACCCACATAATTTTACAATATTAAAATTGCATTTTACACTTTTAAAGTAGAATAAAAGTTAACGAAATATAATATGGCAGATAGTTCGGGTACTGCTGCCAAGTCGAGGAACTCTGTCGGGTAGTGAACGGTGTGGTTTTTGCTACTCCAAATCGGTACACGTAACACTTTGGATTCGATTTTAGAAATAAAAGAACTCAAGTACCTACAACAAAATATTAACCCTGTTTAATTTAACATTTTAAATACTTTGATACATTAATCTTTACATTCCAATAAATTAATAGTAATGTAACGAAACATTAAACTTTAAAAACATTGACAAACCACTTTTAAAATCACCATTCTTGCCAGGTCCCGTTTTCAATATAATTGTAAATAAACAATTTAAACTTGGAAAAATCATATGTTTTAAAAACATATGACTACTTGATTTTATTTAAATAAATGTAAATCAATATATACGAACTGTTCTAACAGTGGTCATGGTTAAATGAACGGTATTAAATATTGTATATGTTCGTTCCTCCCTTTGGAATAGACCTACATTTGTGTTTATCTCCGTTTCTTGTTCATTGGTGGACGTGAGGATGGCACAATCACAGAGCCAGTCACTTTCCAGATTAAACTGTTTATGAACCTCGGTGTAACAAACTGTTAATCAATAAATCCTGTGATTCATCGATAGTGCCGAGTGAAGGATAGATGTTTCTGAGACCTTAATTTGTTTTTCAATGTCCCAATCTCAACTTTTAAAAGCGCATAAGAAAACTGATCAACCCCTTAATCTTCTCAAAAATACATTTTCATATTTACTGTTAAGTTCAGACGCTCAGTGGTCGGCTACATAAAATATATTTTTAGAGAGGCGTAGACTCGTCCACTCATGTCTCACTTACGACAAAGGTACTCTGTATGAGATCTCCAGAGAACAACACCGTGACTCCTCATGATGTTGTTTCTTATTTCCTTTAAGGCATCAAATTTCAGCTCTACTGGTTGAGTAGTTTGTGTGTTATGACTAACGCGCTTATATTAAAGGCCATTGGGCCAGAGTCCTTGAGTATATTTGTGTCTGGAGTAGGTAAATGTCTGCACTGACCTATCAGCTAAATTCCTACCAAATTTCAGATCCATCAGTCCAAGAGTATGTGCAAGATTGTTAAAATATTGTATTTTGAAATTCCGGGGGGCGAAGCACATAAACATTTTCGTAACAGGAATAGCCTGCGTTTTTTTCTGATGAATTAGTTATGTTCCTACCGAAATGTAACTTACAAAGGTCCAGAAAGTACTAATACTCATACAATTGCCATAAAAGTAAATTAGCGAAGAACCCTATAGGACTTTTTTAAACGTATTCTTATTGTGAATCTGCAGCATAAGGGGAACCACCATACAAAATTTTATCTTCAATAGACATTGTCGTTTCTTAGATAAAGTGATCACTATGTCAGTGAGTGCATGAGTCTGACAAATATAGATTTAGATCATATATCCACTTATGTTATTTATTACCAATCTTCACTCAACGTTTTAAAAAAGAACTAATAAACCTATTTATAGAATAACTATGCCATCATCTGGTTCAATATAAATAAATGCTTTGTCCATAAGAATAGCATAGGATCTTAAAAACCCTATGGGGCAGTGTCCTAAGGTAATTTAAAACAATCCAATTAGCCTAAAACCTTCTAACGCACATATAGAACATAGAAAAAAGTTGCATAAAAGTCGGTGCACCCGTTTTCCTGTGAAAAGCGAACAAAACATGACCAAAACCGCACAAAATCACGTTTTTGAGCGGCCGCCATTATTTTTTAAAAAGGCGTATGCCAGTTTATAGTGCCCTAAAACCTTCTCACGCATATATAGAACAAAGAAACAAAGTTTCATTAATGTCACTGCACCCGTTTTCCAGTGAAAAGCGAACAAAAACCCGTCCTTGAGCGTTACCGGCAGACAGACAGACATAAATTGAGATAAGATTTCTTTTGGTTTCCCTAGGGTGTAAAACGTGAAAATATGCAAAAATTTCATAATTCCAAGCAATGTACAGACAAAACTCTAATTTTATTTATATAGATTAATTATACGGTATATTGAAATAAATATATATACTTGATGTACACGTTCTTCGCACAGGGGTTTTCCTTACCCGTTCTATAGTCAATGCAAATTTCATTTTAGTTAGCTTGAAACAGCTGTTGTTCTTGCTTCTGCTCTTTAAGCTGTCAAATGTAAGTGCCCTCAGCTGTTCGCATTACAGTTTCTGAATGTTTACTTTCTTCTGAAATGTAAACATTGAAACTTGGGACGTTCATGGGGCGTAGCCCGAGGGGATTTTAAGGAAGTGAATAGGCCTATGTGTTGCGTGGGTTCAAGATCTACCTATGTGTAAAGTTTCAGCACAGTCGGTTCAGTAGTTTTTTTGTTCACCCGGAACATCAGACAGACAGACAGACAGACAGACAGAAACCACCTCTTCTTTATAATATTATAGAAGATATATTTACGGTTGTACTGTGAGATATTGTGCTATATAGTTCAAATTTTTTGTTTATTTTACTTTACTTTCTGTTTCTAACTTGAACCAGTCTATAAGATTTCAAAAAGGCGTATATATTACTATTTAAAAACTTGAACATTCTAAAACCTTTTTCAAAAATAATGTTACTATTTATCTGGATCAGGGAAGAAAACAGTTTAGCTCCAGCCAATAATAAGGCTCCACGCTGTCACTACAGCCATTTTTCCAGAGAAAAAATTCAGTGTTATGTTATATTTGTCATGCCGTCCAACTGGTGAGCAATTTGGTATGCTATCTACTATTGGCTGGCATTGGTTGATTGCCATATAAACCACGCCCTTACCGTCTACTATTGGCTAACCTTGGTTGATAGTCATATAAACCACGCCCTTAACTGTATTTTGTCTTGCTTCCGAGAATAGAAAAACAGCAACCCATTTGCGAATTGCTCTTCCCAAAATATTGTTTAAATCTTAGATCAGCAAAGAACACTATGAATACAGTTGCTTAGCTATGGATATTATAACACAGCTTATCATATCACAGGGTTAAACAGATTGGTGTTCCAGTATCAAACAGTAAGGGAGACTAAGGTAGGGTGGTGAAGGGGGGTTGGTTAGGGGGCTAGACCACTAACTGCAGTTGGGGAGTAACTTGTGCCCTGACCTCTGATTGATTAATTCTGCCTCGATAAGGGCAGAGACAAATCATACTATGTTGAGATACAGTATAAATAACCTTTTATCATTTTAACATTTGGTTGTATGAGAAATTCTGATCACCTTGTAACATTTTGATACATAAATTCAGAAGTATTAACATTAGATAAAGATGTCCAGTAGAAGGAAATCACTGTATATTCTATATTCTTTTTGTGGTTAGTGTGGGCAATAACAAAAGACAAACTGCATAAACGGTGCCAACGTGGCATCCACTGGGCACAAAATATTTTATTATTTAAATCGATTATATTTTTTCTGCACACAACTAATTAAACGTAACAAATCAGTGTTTTGCAGGTATACAATTTGAATGTCTATAACAGCTGAAAATAGTGATAGTGAAATTCTTCATTTATGTAATAAATAGTGAAACACTAATCTTTTTCCAGAAAAACCCACCATCCTTTAAGCCTACTGTTAGTATAAGCCTATTTTTTCTTTGAACGTCTGATTTTTAATTGGATTACAGGTGTCACATTATCCAGCAATGTCTTTCCTTCGTAATGCATGTTGTGGGCGAACATAAACTTTAGCTAATAATTTATTTGCACATAAATTTAAAGTACCTGTGGAGTAATAGTTTATAGTTAGAATTTTACTGTTAAAAAATGTTTGATTTAGTTGCCAGTGAATTTAATTCCGCGTTGTTCTCTAAACATTTTATGTAATACCACCTTATAGTACTAGATTTATCATACTATCGAACAGATAATGTAATTATCAATTTTAAAATTCTAATGTTTGTTTGCATTAGGATTTTCTGATATAACATACTATTCTCAATGTCGTTTTATTTCAAACACGTTATTGCGACAGGGGCAATCCTTCGTAGACGTATCATATGTCTTATTTCAAAGATAAGTGTGATAGTCAGGAGTGTGAATTTTACTAAAATTGCATATCTATACGTTAAAGACGTCTAAGTTAAATATGCTGGACAAATCACATGCCAACTATACTGATGTCCCTAGTAGCAAAAATCGTTGGGCCAACGTTGGGAACTGGTTGGCACAGTTCGTTGGCCAACGGTAAGAAATGTCCGTTGGCGCACCGTTGGGCCAAGTTGTATTTGCCAACCAAATGCCACCAATGCCAACCAACACCCAACCAAATGCCAACCGTTTATAATTTTGTATATAAATGGTTATTTTGTATTAAAAAAACACAATTTCACATTGAATTGGCTTAGTAAAACAATAATATAAATTTTTATAAACGATTTGAATAGCAAAAATATTGCGTCCTGGTCGAGGGTCGAACCTACGACCTTTGACCCACTGTACACTCGCCTTAACCCTCGCGGCCACTCTGACTCATGTTTGTGAATGGAAGGACTAGGATATAAAAATTACCAATAGTGTACACCTACACGACTAGGACATTGGACAATATTTCATTTAATTCTTCTATAAATTAATCTACTTGCGCAAATCACTGTAATAAGAGAATAAAAGTTGGAACAATGTAATTTGGTTCTTTTGATTTATGTGCCTATTCTTGCTATGAAATATAATGAACTAAATTATGCGCAAATTAATATATATTTAATATAATTATAATAATAAAATAGATGACTTACGGTCATACTATACTATGACTTAGTATGCAGTATACTATAAAATATACATTACTAATAATAATAATAATAATAATATAATATAGTATGATTTGCCAACCATAGCTTTTGATGGCCCAACGTCTGCTATGGTTGGATTTTCCAATGCGGGCTACCCAACGATTGGTTCGTTGGCCCAACGTCTCCTATGGTTGGATTTGCCAACGCGGGTTAACCAACGATTAATTCGTTGGCCCAACGTCTCCTATGGTTGGATTTGCCAACCGACCATTATCCAACCACTTCTAACCATTCCTACCATTCCCCATCGTTGGGCCAACGATGTGTACTACTAGGGGTAATGTGATGTTTTAATTAAATCAATAATATATAATACTAGATGTGACCCGCAGGCTTCGCCCCGCAAATGATTTATACAAACTATGACATCAGTGTGTGCTGCATTCTGTGGTTAGCCCGTGGAACTACTACAAATCAAGATCAGCTGTTTTTATTTTCATCAGCTTAAACCAAATTGAATGTCCATAAGGAATACATGGGGAATTTGAACCCCCGCCCGTGGGGCAAAGCCTTATATGATTTTTGCAACTTTAATATGCCTATAAAAGATCAGCTGTTTGTATTTTCACCAGCTCAAACAAAATTGAATGTCCATAAGGAATATATGGGAACTTTGAACCCCCGTGGGGCAAAGCCCTCTAAGATTTTTGCAACTTTAATCTGCCTATAGTTACTCAGGATTATCAAGAAGCTCTTTGCCAAATTTCAGCTCAATCAGTCCAGTGGTTAGAGCTTGATTGAGCCACAAATATCTAAACAAACATACAAACTTACAAACTTTCACATTCATAATATTAGTAGGATAGGATTATCGTTTTAAATATACTAATTAAAACTATGTAAGCCGTTGAGCGACTCAAACGGATGTGAGGCATTTGTAAAACACAGGGAAGGGATGCGCCGTAACAGCCGTTTAAAATATAGCTCGGCTCTGTAATTTACCCCTCTTTCCTCTGTAATTTACATCCGTAATTTGTCACTCTGGAAAATCTGCTATCCTTCTATCAGAGAGGAGGTATTTACCTTCTAATTTCCTTACACGATT
The DNA here is from genome assembly GCA_963675035.1 of Allygus modestus. Taxonomy (NCBI): domain Eukaryota; kingdom Metazoa; phylum Arthropoda; class Insecta; order Hemiptera; family Cicadellidae; genus Allygus; species Allygus modestus. The sequence continues at coordinate 58,348,101 of OY776114.1, forward strand.
TGTCATAGGCATGTGACTAAAGTAAATATTTTCTGGTAACTCGGACAAAAAGATAATGTTTATTGTTACCAGCCATCCGACGGCTCTAGGTCTCCGTTTTTGTATTTACTTATTAATTTGCTAGAAATTTGTTGGCCTACAATGGTATAAAGCAAATTTCCATAAGTCCATTCCCGATTTTCTGGTGATTTGTTGACCAGGAGGACGAATCTGAAGACATTTGATGTTGTAATAATTAAAATATGGAGTGGTGCATAAATGATTATTTTATGAAGATACAATTAAAGTACTAGGTATAAAAATCTTCTAGGTTTTAGTTAAATACACAATGATATTTAGCCAAATAAATAATTTCTAAATCAAATAAACGAATAACGAATAATCAAATATACGAATATTTGTTCTATATTTAAATAGAAAATAATGTTGTATTTCTTAAATTTAAGCTTATAAGTCATATCAAATATAAGCAAAAAAACCGATGTACACAAAATCACAAGGTTTCAAACTGTAACAAACCTCAGGCGATGAAATGGGGACCTGTCCCTAATTTGATTTGGTAGAAATGAAAAATCCTATTAAGGATAAAAGGTTGGCAAGGTTATTAAAATATCTGCAGCAATAAATGTAAAACGATACCCCCGTAGCAGCAAACCTGTGTACTCAGCGAATTTCCAATCATATATATGTATCTTAATACCACATAAAGCCACATACCAAGTTTCATCAATATATATTCATAAATAAACGATTTATGACATTTTAATTATTCTCCATAAGAATAACATGGTGGCTGAGTATGCAGGTTTGCTGAAGGAAGGAAAACAAAAAATGGGGTTTTATACAAATATCAATACAACTCATTTAGGTAAAGCCACATACCAAATTTCATTAATTTATTTTCATAATTAAGGGAGATAACACGTTACTTATTCTCCATAAGAATAACATGGGGCTGAGTACGCAGGTTTGCTGCTATGGGAGCCTTTGGCAAAAAATTGTTTTTTTGAGCAAATATCAACGGTTCACAACCAGATGAAGCCGTATACCAAGTTTCGTCAGTATACGTTCATAAATAAGCGAGATATAACATTTTTTCTTTTCCTCCATAAGAATAACATTAGACAACGTGCTGTGTTTAGCACTTTCAATATCTCGGTAACCAATTGACGTAGAGAAATGATAAAAATACCAAACTGTGTTTTTTTTTAAGCTGAATCCAATGGTAAAAACTAAAATTTGACTATTTCCAAAATTATATATAAAAAATTCAAAAAAAACATTTTTGGGGTACAAAACCCCCCAAAATACCCCTTCGGATAAAGCGATCTAGCTGGTTTTCGAACTTAAAGTCATAAATGTTGCTTTACACGTTTATACCAAATTTGATCAAAATTGGATAATTTTTACGAGAGTTATCGTTCTCACGGACACATATATATATATATATATATATATATATATACAGTATACAGTTTCGAACGAATGGTGTTTTTGGGGTCTGGGGACCTCAAAACGAAAAGTTATCATGGTCCCGGGCCTAGGTCTTACCATGCCGACTACGGTAATAGCTTCTTCCCTATAGGGGAAATTCGCTAATACAAATCAAATATTCGCGCTCTCGTGAGATTCATCACATGCATTCACTGGTGCGGTTGCAATTCGTTTATCTTTTGGTACCTTTTTAGTCCACCTCGTTCAGTGATATAGTCTGGAAAAAATCAATCAAGAGTTATGAAAATGTATAGTAATTTTTGTTTATTCGGTCATTTTCCTTTTTTTACAGTATCATTGAAACAAACATGGCGATCATTGGGCACGGGAACTAGTTTTTATCCACAACGTGATTTTCTCACACTCGAGTACTTTTCTCAAATGAAAACTGCCAATCAACGTAAGAGTTAGGTAAGAGGAGTCCTAGCAATAATGTTGTCGGCCTGCCAAATAATGGGGGAGGATTAAGTTCAAGGAGAGTGAGGGAGGGGGGGTAACCGCAAACTGAAGTTCGAGTCCCTAACCTGGTTCGATAAGGTTGATTATTCCTACATCTGATTGATACCGTTGGTGGCCATTTTAGAAACAGTTATTACTTGAATACTAACACTTCTCATGTTACTGACCTAAAACATAATATTTAAGGTCAATTAGTGTTTTTTTACCAAACCAATCCTCACTCATTTATCATCCAAATTTCAGAAATTTCCGTATGTAATATATTACTTTTAACCAACAGTAAAGAGAGGTTGGGAAAACGTGTCCTTTCATTACAATCACGTTGTAGAACTGTATTAAAAAGCTAATGGGGGCAGAACTAATGGGGTTAGAACCAACGGGGAATAGAACTAATGGGGATAAGCACAAAGAAGACCAAAACGAGTTCGTACGCAGCACGCTGACGTCAATAGCTCCGTTTTTAAACATTCAAAATATTAAATAAAGTGTTAAAGCAAACACTTGTGTTAATATAGGTGAAAGATTGATACAATTTTAATTTGTTACTGCTCTGATAAACCTGGTGGTAAGTGTGATAAGAGGATAATTCTGTAGTAATTCTGTGCTTGTTCTCAACACAACCGAATTAAATTGTTGTCAACTCTTTTTAATATTTAATTCTGTTGTTTAAAAAACTATTTGTGTTGTTAATTTATCTAGTTTCAAAATAGCGGCAGTGTGTAGTTTTTAACTTGAATAAATTACAAAATGAGGTCATTGAAAAAATACCGTGCAGAGGAACATTTATGCAAGTTAAAGGAATTAAATTAATGGAATGATACTTTGTTTATGAAATTTAGTTGTAAATAGGCGAGTATTAAAGGTTTTAGTTTACCGAGTCACGGCTCATTCTGCCGCCCTTCCATTTGACGGGCGACCATTTGACACCAAGTTGCACACAATTCCGGCCGCAAGTATTCCCCACATAAGGAAGCTAGAACCACAGAACATTAAAGAGTTATGAGTGATAAGTTTATGAGTCATTAGTCATTTATTGCCAGATTAACAAATTGAAATGTTTACATTAGCTTAGTCAAATACACACAGTATTGTGATTTATTATGCTAAACGTTCACACAATCGTAAAATAAATGTTTCTCTAAAACGAATAAAAAATAAACCTTATCCGCCATCCAGGAAATCTCAGGAGATCTTTCAATCAATATAGACTTCTAAATTTTTCTAAATTTTGGGAGGTCTCGTTCTAACTTTGGCTCAGGTGGTAAACTATTGAACAATTTAATTACATTGTATAAAATATGATCTGGAAAAAAGTAGTTGAGTGTTTAGGAACTTTAATGTTTTTTTATGGAACGTAATGGATAGTTGCAGGAATGAGAATTATCTTGTAATTTATAAATTTTTTTTACGAAATATAAGTTTTCCAGGATGTATAATGAACAAAATGTTGCTGAGTTAAAGACATCCTTACTATTTTATCTCCTTTGAAGAGAAAATATTACCCTAACAGCATTTTTCTGTCTTAAAAAGAAATAAGGTCATGTCATTTTCAGCACTCCAAATAGGTACAAAATTTGAAACACTTGTCCAGATAACTCGCCGAAACAGGATAAGCCTTTCGCCTCATTCTCGGCCAAACAGACATCTTCACATGATGAATTTTGCAGGAGTAATGTGCAGGAGGCAGGAGTAATGAATCTTAAAAATAATATTATGTTTCACTGAAAGTCAATAAACCCGTAAAATTACTATCAATGAGTATTCAAAGCCTCGGGCCGTTCTGAAAATTCCCGCTCCAGGAATCAATAGCCAACTTTATCACTGACGCGAGGTGAGGCGGACCGATAATAAATTATTTATTCGCAAACTTTGTCACTTGCCACAGCCAATGAGCGTGATGAAAATCGAGCCTTAGTTTAAATGACGCTCAGAAATTCATTTATTTTCCTGGTCTTATTGAAATATATTTTCCTGGTGCATGTTTGAAATGCTGAATCCGATTTGACAGGATCGTTCTCAACACTCTCTCAACAGGAATTTTAAATTAAACGTACCTATTAATAACGTATTTTCACATCTTACACTATAAATTTACACCCCTAATTAAACTTGGGATTCAACAAAAGTTGAAAAACTCGACACAAAGACTGAGTAATCATTACTTTTAGGAGTTATTATAAACGTAACATAAAACCTAAACATGCTGACATTAATGTGTTGCAATGAAAATCTGCCAAGGTTTTAAAATTTTTGAAGCTAGTGAGGTAAAATTATTTTAAGAGTGTAAATTAAAAGTATATGGCATGTTTATTTACTTCAAAGCTTTGACCAACAGCTCCGTTTGTTCTCCTGATTTTAGTTTTACAATCAAATCAAATCACTCTGCTGATCAAATTCCAATATATAAAAATTTGTTTTGAATTGACACTGTTATTTCATTTAACGTCTTAGAAGGTCTTGTATAATAAAACATTTTCCCTTAAATTTTCTTAACGGTCCTTGCATTCAAATGTATGGTTCTCGGTGTCAGACTTTTGGTTTTCTCAAAGGTGCCTGGTCTGTTTTTGCTTTAAATACAGTCATTTTATATCGCCTAATGCAGTTAATACTTTTTCTATTATTATTTATTTAATGCTGATGATTTTCTACGGTGACAGGGGTTTCCAGCCACTGGAGAGAGTTGGCCATTGGAAACTCCGAACTCCGACTAGTTTCATGGAATGAATTAATCAGAGTGAAGAGTTCCATAACATTTACTCTAATTTACGTCTGCAATTTAATAATCCTCTGTAACAACTCAATTTTTTGCTATAATTTTATTTTCGTTGTTCATTTTAACAACTATTACATAGAGTAATATTATAAAATTAGAACCTCTCATAATTGTTTACTACCGTAATTTTGTTCTTGGAGAACACTTATAAAAATCCTCCAGTTCATACACGTTTTGAAATAATTTACTATTTGAAAGATGATTTTAGAGATAAAATGTAATACACAAATCAGTATTTTGTAAGGTTTTGTATGCTCTTTTATCGCGTAAAGGGGTGCGGTACAATGAAAGAGTTGGTATTTTTTATCCCAAGGATAAATCCGTCAACAACTTTTTTTAAAATTTTAAGTAGAAAGGGAAGTCGGACCCAAAATTTACATTTGAAGTTTTAACTTTGTCAAAATTTAAACTTGTTTAAAATCTTGCAGCCGTTTAAAATAACATTTTAAGTTATTTTGTTTTAAAGGAGAACTTTTAACTAAACCATTTTAGTATTAAAAACCAACTGTGAAATATTCTATTCAATGAGCTCTATGTTATATCTGGAGTCACTATCCTCTGACTAAAGATTTCTCAAAAGCGTTGCCGCCAAAATAAGCTCTGTTTTGTTGTCACCTTGGCGTCAGCTGGACCAATCAAAGTTCATTTTGGGTGGACGCTATCAAAATTAAAAGTAAAATATCCGACTACGAGTCGTCTGTTGAAAAAGTTAACATCGACTTATGGAGATTAAATATTGGAATTACTTTCATAACCTAGCCACCAACATTTTATAATCATGGACCTACGGTTGATGTGCAAGTGAATGTAAAACAATATTTGAGATAACACTCAACTCAAAAACATAACATGTGAGTGACTGTCGTGACAGTTAGACATTGAAAAGGGAAGCGGTGATTTCAGTAAAAAGAACGTCGATGAATGTTGTATCGTCGCTTTGACAGGCGTTAAAGGATCCCTTAGAATGTTTATGTAAATGCAATTATACGACTGTAGATTTTGCATCTGTTAGAATTCCTAATCATACGTGTGGTCATAATTTAATATTTTTGTATACATTAAATCTACTCATAATATATTATTTTTTGAAGTTTTAACATGTTTATAATTCCCGATTTCCATCGGACCACAATTGTATTGTAGTAAAAGTGTGTTAAGACCTCTTTACAGCTCGTTGTGAAGTATTTTAAAACTAATTCTTGCGATAGGATAAATATATTTAACTATTACAATCTTTTTTAGTATTTAAAGATATAAAAAAAACGTAATAAAATAACATGGTGTGATTTTTGTTCTTAAAATTCTCAAGAAAAAAATAATTTGTTGGCCTGGTATTTGTTTTATTTGGACGTGTATAGGCACGATATTTAGTGACTCCAAAATACAAATATCATGAACGGAAGAGTAATTAGTAAGCTGATTTCTTCACCTTTCATTCTCATGTTAGAGAGTAATAGTTAAGTTAGTAACTAGAACCTAATACTTAAAATATAGACATTTTAACTTACCTGAATTATAAACTTAATTTTTAATTCAAATAAATGATTATGTTGTGGCAAGCAACGGTGCTTATCAAATGTTATACCTCAAGCCAGACTAACGAGTATTTTTTGAGGGCTGGAAAACAAACAACTGCATTTTAAAATAGGCTAACCATTTACGCTAATGCTTGACCACAAATCCATAGTATTAAATTTATGATTGATGAAAAAATATGTTTTTTATTTTACAGACCAAGTAATTACACATTATATTTTATTAAACGTGTTTCGGCTTAAGAATTAAAAACTAACTGGTTACATTTGAAGCGAGAAATATGTTACAGTCAAATTTGCAAAGTTATTCAGGCTAAGCAAGCGCACAAACCAAGCTAACTACTAAATTAATTAATTGCTCCATTTTTTGAAGGAACAACAAATATGCGTAAAATAGCGAGGAATAGTTTTTGTTTGAAGCTATTTGTAATAGTTGGTTACATAGTAATAATAGTCTTGTCAGGTCATGTTACTTTGACTTTGGCAAACAGTAATTCCAAACTTGGCCAGCTACGGCGATAACACATGACACCGCATTTTGCAAAGCCATTTCAGAATATTGCATGTTTTGAATTGTAGAGACGTTTGCGGTTGAGTTTTGATCACATTGATGGATGAAACCGGTAGCTAGTTTAGAAGTTCATAAAATAGACTTGGTATTTATTAAATAGTGTGTTTATAGTTCCGGTGGCAAAAACAGAAAAGAAATATATTTTTGCTATGGTAGTGTTAGTACAAAGTTATGTCAAACGTGCAAAATAAATGTGGGATATAGAAAAGCTAAGGAATATAAAGTTAGAATATGTATGAAGTTAACATATATCTCACTACATTTTATTCTATACTCTAGTACGAGCAATGTTGGTTTGTTTGCAGAATTAGTTTTGGAATCCAGCGGAGGAAATTTGCTTAGCATTTCGTATTGGGGGGCTTGTATTTCAAAAATCGATTGGTACCTTACAGCGATAAAACTCAAATTTAAAAAAACTCATTTTAAAGTAGGAAATTTTAACATTACGAATGGAGTTTGAAATCAAAACGAGTTCGCACGCAGCACGCTGACGTGAGGGAAGTGAATTTCCACATAACAACTTTTAAAACTCAAAATCAGTGCAAAACATACATTTATTCAAATTTTTATTGAAATCTGAAAACATTGATTTTTTGGCTGTTCTGATGTTCCTGGTTTCATTTACCTGCAATGCTGGGAATCCAATTTTGCGCATTATAAGGTTAGGAGAAGGTCCGTTCAGGCTTTATATTAGGCGTGAGTTTTCTGGGGATGATGGAAGTACACCAACAAATGAATAACTGGCTTTTCTAATGTAAAACCCCCATAAGACAACGTACAGTGTTTGGTCAATCAATACATATTTTCTTCTATAACTTGGTAAATAGTTATGCTAGAATGACGGGAGAGGGCTTAAAAGTTTTGCCTCACTAATTCCCATCTTTTTACATGGATTAATTTTACATCCGGGGCTTTAATGACCCTTTATGGGCCCAAAAACTCGAAATTTGAAAGATTAATCCCCAAAAAAGGGGTTTAGAGTTTTCCGATTGTTTTGCCCAACGAACTTGTCCAACTGATTACAGAAAGGAACGTCCCTACCAAATTCGAAGTAAATCGGACAAAAATTGCGACCGCTAGAGTGCAAACACACATATATATATATATAAAATTTTGAACGACCCCCCAAAACGTGTTAGGAACTTCTATGGTGGTCCCGGGCTTAAGTTTCACCGTGCACCGTGTCATGCTAATAGTTCACTTTCCAAAGGAAATTCACTAACAAATAATCATAACAGCTGTGAATAAATAACCAGGGAGAACCAACAGAATTAATGCATTAATTAATTAAGTGCATGGACATAAATAAATAACGTGGTGTAAACCAAGGAATCTAGACTAATAATGTAAAAGTTACGTAAACAAAAGTGATGAAGTTTTGTGTGCAGGTTTTTTTTTGTTTACCTATTGCAGACACCTAACTATCAAAATGTTTTTGTGACTTTTAATGGGTGGTCCTCAACCCCATGGGCTGTGTTACTGGATGTTTGTAGGGTACCTTTAAAAAACAATATTGCATTTATCTTGGAATACCATTAACTCAAATTGCATTCTAAAACATGACATTCAAGCATATTAAAAATGCATTTTTCCTATATTAAGCTTTAGCTTTTAAGCTTATTCCTATGTACTGAGATTTTTAATCCACGAAAACTAATCAAACATCACCGGGCATGGTTTGGTGCCCAAAGGTAGTATTTCCTTACTTATTTCCTTATCGGTACTTATTTTCTTATCAGGATTTATTGCTTAAATTATTTACAAACTTTAAAAATGTCGTAAGCTTATGCAATTTGTATTATAATTTAAGTATATTTACTTATTTTTACTTTAAAATACAATACAAAAACATAATTAGGCATAGATATTTTCTACAGCTAACAATATTTATAATTTTGAGTCTCATTATGTTACAGTAATGAACACTTAAAAAAAATAAAAAATACAAAAAAATATAACATTTCGAAACTATGAATCAACACAACAAAACTATTTCAAATAAATGTTAAATTTACTTTCAGTGTCTTCAAAAGAGTTTTTACTAAACTAATTTAAAATTTCTGAAATGTATCATAAATATACAAATTTAATGTTATGTATCAAAGAATAAAGTTGATACAAATGTAAGTCACTATTAAGTATATTTGAATATTATATATATATATATATATATATATATAAATACAATTAAAATATATATTTTACAATTCAATGAAATATTCATTATTGACAAAATGTTAGGTTTACAGAAAAAAACAAATTCTGCCAAAGGTTAAAACTGACAGTAAAATTAACAAAATGACGACCAGCACCTCATACAGATAAATAATTATCTGCTTGTAAAACAGACAAGCACGGAATTACACGGAAGGAAGTCTCCAGCATTAGGGGTTAAAACATAGCTTCGCCCGTCACTGTCTGCTCTGTGAATTACGTCTGTAATCCGTCACTCCGGACAAACGTGCTGTCCCTCTATCAGAGAGAATGTATTTATTTACTTCCCGCCTCTACCTAAATAAAGTCTTGATTCGTCAGGTAAAGGAATTTTCTCTTGGGTAAATCATCAAATCAAGTGCTTCTATAGTAACTTTTTTTCTAAGAACAGTTTTTATTGTTATTTATTTAAACTCGTTACATACATATTCAAATTGATAAAGTAAAATTGTGTCAAAACCTCCACCTCCTTCGCTGAAGGTCCTATATGGGTTGTGCCATTTTAACTGATAATCAAATTAGGTCAATATAATGTATTTTGTTTATATACACTAGTACATTCCTAATCGGTTCAATAAAGAATTCAAAGTGGAAGTCACTAATGACGCAAATTAAAAAAAAATGTTAAATTACTACGGATTACATTTTGTATAATTAACTACAAAATTAATTATATTGCTAAATACTCCGTGCAACATGAATACTGGTAATATATTAATTTAAAGTTGATGTTCTGGGATTTTTATTTTGATAGCAACATTCTTAGATTAATTTAAGACGCGATAATTTGTTGTTTAGAGGTAGAACGTGGGAGAGGGTTGGAAATCATCCTTGGAAAGGAGCTTGCTAATTAATGGATTCCCTTTTCACTTTTTCACTTTTGTTATTGGACCGCTTCGTCGGTATCGTTTTCAAAGACATTTTATAAATTTAAAAGTAGATTTTTTTTAAATAGCCTAACTTTTATTTTGATCTGAAATTCATTCAAGACATTACTGGATTTGAATAATATAAACTTTAAATTATTGTCTTAAAGGAACAAACTTAATTAATTATGTTAATGAATTAAAACATTATTTATTAAGTAAATAATCATCTTAACATTTTAATTGTTAACATTTGTAATACGTGTTGTTACCCTGTGTTCGTGTATTATTACAATAGTTCCCTTACTTATACTACTAAATAACACCATTTATAAATGGCCATATGAAATGGTTCTGTAATATCTCTCCATTATTTTCTGTAATTTAATAATTGGATAAATATTAAAGAACGATTGTAGTATTCGTTGTGCAATCTCTACCGCTATTATTAAGTTCACAAAATCACTGAATCATGATCCTTTCAATCGGTTACTAAAGGTCCAAAGTTAAAATGTATCACGATTCAGCAAAGTCCCATTCACCTTATAGATATTTTTGCAGATACTAATTAAATCATCATTATATTAAAAGAATAAGGCGATTTTTGTGCAGAAGATTATGACCAAACTACTTGGTCGATTTTGATTATTTACGTGTCGTTTGAAAGCCCTTAACGTCTAGATGTGCCTTTTGGGGTGCGTGGAACCAGAGTTGAGAAGCCCTCAAAGTACGGTTTTGGCCCATTTAAATAACATTGAACAGAAAATCAGAACAAAAGAAGCAGAACAGCTGGGATTAAAGATACAAGCATATGGTTTGCTAGTATTTATTAATTTATCTTTATATATAATTTTGTAAGCAAAATTTTTGTCAAAATTGTGGGAGTTTGGCTAATTGTAGGTTAATGGGAGACAGCTCAAATTACAGGTATCGATCCCAGGGACTCGGGGAGAAAATCAGTATTTCGAAAAAGTTACCAGCAAACGTGAAATAACGTAAAACATCCCCAATAAGAAAAGCATGGGGATTTAAAAACGTCTGCTTTGTTTACATTAAAACATGTGTTTAAGTGTCTAATTTGTTTACAAACTGATATAGGCTCCTACTTGGAGCAAGGTTAGGGGCTTTGGCCCCTTCAAGCCGCTAGTTAAAAATAAACCCAGAAGAGGTCCAAAACCAAATTGCAGAATTTATTGATGTATAGGACATTTTTTAATCTAAAAAGACTTCCTTTACAGAAAAAATTAGTAATATTTCTTAGTTTATAACTACTAGTTCCATTCTTAATGCTTCTAAAATAAAGAATCTCTCACTCTCTATATCAATGTATTTTGGATATAGAAGTAAATAAAAACTGAAAATATAGTTAGGTTTCAACAACGGCATTGAGAGACATATAACATTTTTATCAATCTTGCATATCTGAGACTCACCGATCAACCAACTCCAAACGTAAAAATGCTAATTAATTAAATACCCAAATTTTCTCATCGTTGATATCAAATCGTTTTAAAACTTTATTACTATTTAATTATCCTATTAGACCCGTATTTTTAATTTAATTGCCACATTAAAAAACAATGTTTTTAACGAATATTATCAAAAAAAGTACTTGCCAGGTCAAAACCATTAAAGTCCCAATACAGTGTAATCACGTTTAGTTTCCTTTTTAACATGAGTTTGATTAACAATTAATTTGTCATCTAATTGTACCGTCTTGGATGTCAATAAGAAGCTGATAAGGTTACGGACTTGACAAATAAAGTAAGTAGATTGAGTTTCCTTGAATTCAAATCAACATTATTAATTGTGACAAGAAACCCGCTCCTTCATCAAGATTTCATTAGCTTTGGAGCGAAGGCTGATTAGATCTAAATTGATATTAACTTTATTAAGTCCAACAAAAAGGAGGTCTGTATTGTTTTTTAACAAGATCTTGGTAAAAGAAAACATCTATTAACAGCACATTTGTAAAATGCTATTAATATTATTTGTATATTACCAATATTGTTTGAACACGTTGTAATGCGGTTAACAATGTTTATAAATTTAAAACAAACAAATAAAAATAAACCTCAACTTTCACTCAATTAAGCTCAGTTGGATGTGTAAATTCTAGAAGTAACGAGATAAAACAATGTAATTTATACAACACCTTATTTAGATTTAAGGGTCTTATAATTATACCGGAAACAAAGCCCGGTACAATTGCACGGTAAAAATGCACTGATAAACAAAAAAAGAACTGTAATTTTCGAAACAAATTAAACTGTCTTCATAAATACATATTTCGTAGAAAACGTGATGATCTTTCTGCACGAATGGGCCGGCCCTCGAAGCGTCCGTCCCCATTAAACATATTATTGGACACTCCCTCATGTCTTGGAGAAGGCCGTCGAAGACTCCCCCTATTTATTTAACTAGCCCTCCATTTCTGATTTAACGACTTAATTTAAAACTAAACCACAGTACTTAGCACAAATGTTGTTGAAATGACGGAGCTTCCTGACATTTGGGCGACTAGATTTTGAATGAGGAGGGGAGGGGATTTGCGCTGCTTGTTAGATGGTCGCTCTAGCCAGCAGCTGGCGGCTGCCAGACCACAAATTCGCATTGCGGAACAGACCAGTGGCGATGAATGTTTTACTATAAAAAGGAATAGAGTCGGAATACTCCCTATTGGAGTGTACACGCTATGCATCACACCTATTTATCATACAAATCTGTATTTCATAATTATTGGACCTTCTGAACAATCAGAGGTTTCTTATGTGGTTTTACGTAATAAAATATGAATGAAAAAACTCAAGGTTTAGTTGTACAAAGGAAAGCCCCTGACCACCGTGTTCATTTCTTTCCCACAATATCTCTAAAAAGGACACCGTCAAAAGTAATACTTCAAGACGAGTATGCTAACCTAACCTAGTCAGTTATACTTCACATCGCTGATTGTCTTATGCCGTATTAAAAACCAAATTATATAAGGGAGCAACCAGAAAGACATTTGCACGTGAGTTAACAAAAAAAAGTACTATTTATTGCTCATAATGGATAAATTACAATTGCATTTAAAATATTCGAAGAAGAGAGAATCGTTATAACTCAACCCTGTTTATGACAGCATATGAATGATTGAAGTTTAAATTAAAAGAGATTGCTTCAGTGAAGCGAGGGAACGATCTTTTTGACCCATTTCGATATCTGCGAACGATCAAAGCCAATGTTTTGTCACATAGAACAAAGGTTGGCAGAACTGGTGTTCTGGCGCGGCGTTCAGAATGATCAAAGTTTTCATTCACTGGAAGATCTAAACTAACACCACATCCTGAAAATTTGTCTTGTTACTTCAGAGGAAGTTAGTTTGTCAAACTTTAAATAAATTAACTATATACTAGTGGCTTACAGGGGCTATGGCCCCTAACATATGGTTTTTGTATAAGTGGATATTCTATTTTTATAGGAGTATGAACATATGTTAACACATAAACAATTCAGAAGATTAAATCACATTATAAATTATCACAGCAAATGTAAAAAAATCGAAGTAATAAATAGTTTTAGTTATGATACTTGTTCATATGTTTATAATATCATTGATTATACATCCTATGGAATAATCAATGATACCATCCTCGAAGATTCACTATATAGATGATTATGATGGGTAACTTATTCCAAATATTCGAAACCATTAATCAATATTCATTGACCTACAGATTGCTCAAGATCATGGATTTACATTTCACTAACTTAATTTTTTTCACTTATAGACATAAACCCAATGCTTTTACACTTGTTAGGTACTTCTAAAGCAACTCTCGTAAAGTCGGCAGATTTTTACCACATTTTCCGAAAGGTTGTACAAGTCCTTAATTTACGAATGAAAATGATTTTTAAATGTAAACAATAGTACAAATGTATATATTATTATTTATTCCAAATGTATTTTTATCCATGGATAAAAACATATTGTTTATTATATTTAAACTAGTAGCCTGTCGCGGCTTCGCTCGCGATCTCAACGTAATATTATAATGACATTCCCGTATAAATATTGTGTTACCGTTCCAAAGCCAACATGGCCTGCTGATTAACTGTGCTTAATCTATCCAGCTGATTGCTTAAAACGTATAGTTATTTCCCAATGTTAAGCTTATTGGAAAAAAACTCAACTTTAAGGGGCCCCAGGGCCTCACTCACAAATTATTTCTCTATAAAAAAAGTTTCCTGCACAACTTCACGTTAGGCTCTTTCCAATGACACCATAAACATTAAAATCGGTTCAGTAGTTTAGGAGGAGTGATTGTCACAAAAAACCTGCTCGCCTGTTAAATAAGTATAGATAACAACTGGTCATTTCATTTTCGTTGTTTTTGGCCTACACAAAAATAATTATTATTATATCTAGAGGTACTAGAATTTTCAGAGAATTATAGGAATATTCAATATAATTTATGGCTAAACAAAGATTTTTTTAACCACTTACGCGTATTTAAATAATTAAAACAATGCGCTCTTGAGAAAAGTAATCCCAGCGGGTGGTTGATACCGGGTTTTTTACAATTTTTTTAATATGTGTCCGGTCATTAAAACCAAATCCAACACAATTTAGACTGTCGTGCAAAGTCGACATCGACATCTTAGGTCAACAACAAACAGCCGTGTCTATCCTCACAGCGACTATCTGATAAAGTGACGGTGCGTAGTAGACGCTCGGACTAGGGTGGCGCCGCCATCTTGTATTGTCACATCCTACTGCCAGGCTGGCCGCACTCTCCGCTCCGAGTAGTATCTATAGTATTATGTGCTCGTTGGTTCGCACGCAGCACGCTGACGTGAGGGAAGTGAATTTCCACATAAAAAACTTTTAAAAATCTAAATCAGTGTTAAACATCTTTCGAAATCTGAAAACATTTATTTTGTTGGCTGTTATTTTGTTGGCTCCTGGTTCTTTTTACATGCAATGCTGGGAATACAATATTGTGCATTTTAAGGTTAGGAGAAGGTCCAGTGAGGATTGGAAATAGGTGCGAGATTGCTGGGGATGATAAAAAGACACAACCAAATGAAAACAGGCATTACTAATGTAAAACCCCCATAATACAAAGTACTCTGTTTAGTCGATATACATTTTCTTTAATAACTCGGTAAATATTTATGATATAATGATGAGACAGGACTTTTAACTTTCGCCTTATTAGTTTTGATCTTTTTACATGCATTAATCGTATACATCCGGGCCTTTTCTGACCCTTTTTGGACCCAAAAACACGAAATTTGAAAGATTAATCCCAAAAAAGGGGTTAGAGTTTCCGATTGTTTTGCCCAACGAACTTGTCCAACTTATTATAGAAACAAATGTAACTATCAAATTTTAAGTAAATCGGACAAAAACGTGACCGCTAGAATGTAAACACACGCACGCACGCACGCACACACGCACGCACGCACGCACGCACGCACGCACGCACGCGCACACGCACACACGCACGGATATAAAATGTTTAACGACCTCCCAAAGCAATACAACTACGTCAGTGTGTGTGTTTACCTGTTTTAATTAAACTATGGGAGCATCAGACTGGGCAATACCAAGCGATGGCTGTTTTGCATTAGTTAGAAGTGACACATTTAGTAAATCAGATGTCAAAAGTTGATAGATAGCCAAGTCTAACTAACAGCGGAAAAGTAAAGGAGATATTATCATTAGTCTGTATCAGATATTAGTTACTCTTTGTATCAGTTTATTTTGGAAACCTTATTCGGAGACCCTATTATTAATATATTTTTTATTGTGATAACGTCAGGTGTTATTCTTTCTGTTTGTCAGTGATCAGTTGCATGAACTGTTAATGACTATATTTCAAGACTTCACTTGGTTTGAAAACTAATTAGCCACCCTTCAGTATAATGATTGATCAGAACACAAACCCTCGGGTAGTAATGGTAATGTGGAATCACCGCTCCAGGAATCAATCACCGACTTGATCACCGGCGGCGGACCGCTATTAAATAATTCATTCGCAAACTTCGCCACTTGAACAGCCAATGAGCATTTTTAATGCAGTTTTAATAATTCTACCAATAATACAATTTTAAATAATGTTTGGAAATGTAATTTAACTTGTGAATTTAGTTTCTATAACATTTATGTGTTCACTTTGGTTAAACATGTGTTTTGTTTAGTTAAACATTTGATTGGGTTTATTCAACATCTGTTTCTATATCTTATATAAGAATTTAATAAATTATATACAAATAAATTACTAAATCATGCAGGGTTAGGTAACAGAAATTGACTGTTAACACTAACGACTGTTACTAATACACGTCTATCTTTTACTTCACTTTGCCAATTCTAGAATTGATCATGTAACTGCAAAAACAAACAGTTATCTTATCAAATCAAAGCAGTTTATTATTGGCATCAGCAAAGCCAATTATATGATGTTCAAGGTTATTTATGAAGCGGTGTATTCTTTGATACACAATTATTAAAGACATTATTGCGAGCATTTTCCGTCACTGATTGAGGAAAACAAGTTTTGTGACGTTTCGGGATCTGGAATATGACCCCGGCTATAAGTGTGAAGAATACATTTAATAAAAAAATAGTGGCATAAACCAGGCAAAGCTAAAAAATCACAATCAAAACAGAAATACGTACACCCCTAAAAGTAGTCAAACAATAAAACTAAAAGAAACACCACAGTCAAGTCAAACACACAAACGAAACACTACACAACTGAACATGTGCACAGCAGGGATAATCAGGGGAGAATAATCGCGGGTGTGTGTAGCTTTGACTTGAATGCGCCATTATTTTTACTTTCTCCCCCTTATACATAGTAGATGGAGTTTTTGCCAAAATTTTTGAATTTGAGTTGATGGTGGAAATATTCGTTTTGGTGCTCCCTGAACCCAAAAAAGTGATTTTTCCGTGATGTTTGTGTGTCTGTCTGTCTGTCTATCTGTTAGTCTGTATGGATGTGTACATAGCTAGAGCCATAACCTATGGTCCGATTTTTATGAAATTTGGTATATAGGTACTAATCCAGATATCTCCAGGCGTTTTTTTCATTTTTTGAATTTTTGATTTTTAAGGATAATTATCCCCCAAAACCGCCAAAAAAAAATGAAAAATCAAAACTTCTCAAAAACAGCTCTAACGATTTTAATTAAACTTTAGTCGTTTGTGGAGCTTTGAGTTTCCAACAAATTGACACAACCCTCATTTCTGTAAAAATTCGGGTTCAGAAATTACAGGACTTAAAACATCAAAAATTCAGTTTTATTTTTTATTTTTCATAAAAAATATAAATATAAAAAAAATATTGATATTCACCAATAGGAAGAGCTCAAAAAACTAAGTAATTTTGTGTTTTGAATTACTATTCTACAATTGCTGGTTGCGGAAAAATTGAAATTTTCATTTTGCGCTAAACGCACTATGTTGTCCAATGTTATTCTTTGGGGAATACAAAAATTACTATTTCTCTCTTATTTACTGATAAATTTCGTTCAAACTTGATATGCTTGTCAAGTTAGTATTGACCAACAGAGGAAATTCGAAATATGTTGCGCCTTAATAACCCTGGGGGTGGGGGGAATAGGGGGTATTTCCCCTCTTAAAACCACGTGTGTAGCAATTGATTCTGTAGTACCTCCAAAACAGGGATTTGGGTGGATGTTTTTTAAAACAACTTGTTAAAAAGATTTTCTGTACATTCAACCGTGCTTTGTATTCTATATTTAGTAAATAAAAAGTAATTTATTCATTAAAGTTGGGCTAAAAGGGAGAAAGTATGTGTCAGTTTCCTGATACCGTTTATTTTAATTTTCTAGGTATTCTCCTCACCTGAAGACGGAATCAGCTTCCAGGCCCCGAAACGTCGTGAAATTTTCTCAACCAGTGATTTAAAATGCCTGCTATAATTTTTTAATTGTCAAAAACATAACTCACCATCAACAGAAATGAATTTTAAACTCAGAAGAGTTATGAACTTATAACTTATTACTTGGAAATTCCCATGACGTAAGATTACATCATGGGAAAATCCCTCCAATCCCGTGATGGCACTGTGACATCAGCTCTTTGTCATCGCGAACCAAACTTTTTAAACACAACAAGTATTAAACTAATAATTTTTACCACAAAAATTATCACAAACAATAATTTTGTAGATTATAAATTTTAATATTGAATAATTTTATAATTCTAGCCCACTAAAAGGATCTAATATATTTTGATATTTATGTGAATAATAATGAGTAGTTTAATAAATAATAAATTGTTAAATTTATAAAACCAACACACAACATATAAAGGAAGTAGCCTGCTAAAATTCCTAGAATTTAATTCGCAATAATTAATTATTTTCCCAACAGCTTCGCTTGTTTACTTGATTTAATTTTACAGTCAAATCAAATCACACAGCTAATAAAGTTCCAGTATTTGAAAATATATTTTAGTTTTTACTATTTGGTTTTTTAGTTATGGGCTTGAAGGGGCCGTAGCCCTTAACCTTGCTCCGCATCATCCTGCGATTTCTCAAACTCTCACAACTTTGACTCAAAAATTACGCTTACAGATAATATATTCTATACCTATAAAAGGCAAAGCCCTCACTCACTCAATCATCACGAATTCTCCTACTTCCCATTTACCTAGAGAGATGAATTGTTGTCCACTGATTATTTATAAAAAAGGAACACTAAATGGTTTTCATCCTGATCTGACCTTAGGGATCCGCCAGAGATCCCGACAAAGTTCCCATGTATTCTTTTTGGACATTCATTTTTGTTTGAGCTGATGAAAATACAAACAGCTGATATTGATTCGTAGTAGTTCCACGGGCTAACCACAGAATGCAGCACACACAACTGTCATAGTTTTATAAATAATTTGCGGGGCGAAGCCTGGGGGTAACAGCTAGTTATATTTAAAGATTTTGTATAAAGATTTAAATTCAATTTAAATATGTTTTCTCCAATTGCCCCCTATATGTGGTTGACGGTTGTCAGACTTAGGGATTTCTCACCACCCCCTGGTACGGTTTGGCTTTATATTTTCCGGGTGTCCCACGAAGAGGGCGCTATTTTTGAATTAATATACCAGACGTATCGAACACGCTACAAACTGAAACTCTACAGTGATAGTAAATACATACAGTCAAAATGTTGTGAGGATAAACCTTTTCCCTTAATAAGCCCCATAGGACATTGCGACAGACGTTGAATTAATGAGGTTGATTGAAGAGGAACTGTTGTTGATACCTCGGCAATTTTTCAAAAACGCTTATGACTTATTTTTGTTTCTTTGCCATCAGTGCATAGCGATTGATGGACATCAGTTCGAATGAAGGGTTATGAATCAAATTAATTTCATTTATGATTTACCACTTTCCTATCTCTTTAATTTCTTTAATTTTATTTAGTGGATAAATAAAATACGTCATACAACACTATAAAGTATATTTACACAAAATCAAGAATTAATTTGAAATGGTTTTGCAAATAAAATTACTTTAACGAAACGCAGCATTATTTTGATGGTCCGCCATTTTGTTCTGATTAATCAGAATCAAATGAGACTCGGGGGTATTTTTTTACATATGTATTTATTATAACTGTAGAGTTTCAAGTTTGTAGCGTGTTCGATACGTCTGTTATATTAATTTTAAAATAGTGACCTCTTCGTGGGACACCTGGTAGATAAATAACTACCTTTTCGAAGATTTAATTGGCTTTGGGTTGCAGGCTAATAATATTGATATTGGTTTTGTAAGTATTGGGATAGAATAGGCATTTATACCCCAGACTCTCGATTTTCAGTACCTTATTCGCCAGACTCTAGATTATCCGAACGTTATATACCAGAAGTTCGATTATCCAAACATTATACGCCCGACTCTCGATTATACGATTTGTACATACCCGACTCTCGATTATCCGGACCATATTCACACAAATATCTATTATCCTAACCTTTTAGGCCTACCCCTGACTTTTAACTATCCGAACCATATAATACCACATATCTGAACTTGCCCCCCAATCTCAATTATCCGAACCTTAAACACCCGAATCTCGATAATTCGATTCGAATACGCCCGACTCTCAACTATCCGAACCTTTTAAGCTCGAATCTCGATTTTAGGAATCTGATTGAGATTTTATTTGAGTGAAAATCATAGACGAACCACGATACTCTCTTGGATAAAAGGCGAATAAAGGTTTAATTTTTTATTTAAGTATTTTCTTCAAAGGAATCAGAACAGTCACGTCGGAACATCGCGATACCAGCGATTGATTAAAGAAAATGTTTTCTCTCGTTGAACAAAAGGGGTTGGAAGAACTGATGCTCGAGTATTCAGAATGATCAAAGCCCTCATCTACTCGCAGATCAAAACCATCACAAGATTTGTATAGTATATTTTTATTCTTTTAATTTTTAAAGTTTAGGATATATGTTTCCTCAGGATCTGTTTAACTCTAGTGAATAGTAGGCGTCTGCTTGATATTACAGCTCAGACATTTGAGTGGTTGGGATCAAATTTTAATTTTTTGAATTGTTGATTGAATATGGGTGAATCCGCGTTTAAAGGGAAACTAATCAACCGTTCCACTGATGGTAACTTAGTCAGTAAACATAATTTTTAATATTTTTATTTTCATAATAACATTAATCTTGAATCAAGAATATTTTAATGTCATCGACTACAAAATAACAGCATTGACAAACGTCTATATATGTTCTGAGTACACACACTCAATCAGGATAAAAAAATAATATCTATAAATAACGAGTACATGACTATTGTAACTAACAACTAAATATTTTTTCTCCCATTAAAAACTCGAGGACACAGTAGTGGCGAGAAATTATCTGAGCGGTTTTCTGAACTTACCCACATTCGACTCATGATTGAATTAGGGCGGAAGAGAGTTAAAATATCTTCTTGCGGAATAAAATGTTTGTAGTTCGTTAAAGGTGGCATTGTGTTTTAGAAAAATCAAAGAATTGCTGTTTACAAAATTGTATCTTGTGGTATCAGCAATTGAAAATAAGTGGTTGTTCTTCATGAATACCCCTGTAGCAGCAAACCTGCATACTCAGCGAATATACCACGTAATACCACGTAAAGCCACATACCAAGTTTCATCAATATACATTGATAAATAAACAATTTATGACATTTTAATTATTCTTCATAAGAATAACATGGCGGCTTAGTATGCAGGTTTGCTGAAGCAAGGAAGACAAAAGATGGGGTTTTATACAAAAATAAATTAAGAAACTCAAGTAGGTAAAGCCACATTCCAAATGTTATTAATTTAAGTTCATAATTGAGGGAATAACATGTTACTTATTCTCCATAAGAATAACATGGGGGCTGAGTACGCAGGTTTGCTGCTGCGGGAACTATCAGCAAAAAAATGTTTTTCAGTGCAAATATCAATAGACCACAAAGATATGAAGCAATATACCAAGTTTCATCAGGATAAGTTGATAAATAAGCGAAATATACAATTTTTCTTATTCTCCATAAGAATAACATTGGCTAACGTACCGTGTTTAGCACTTTCAATATCTATGTAACCATTTAACATAGAGCAATGATCAAAACCCCAAATTGTGCATATTTTTTAGCTGATTTCAATGGAAAAAACTAAAATTTGACTTTTTCAAAAATTATGTAAAACACTAAAAAAAAAACATTTTTGGGGTACAAAACCCCCCCCAAAATACCTCTTTGGATAGGTCGATCTGTCTGGTTTTTGAACTTAGTCATAAATGCTGCTTTACACGTTTATACAAAATTTCGTCAAAATCGTATTATCTTTACAAGAGTTATCGTGCTCACGGACACACACACACACACACACACACACATATATATATATATATATATATATATATATATATATATATACAGTTTTGAACGAATGATGTTTTTGGCACCTGGGGACCTCAAAACGAAAAGTTATCATGGTCCTGGGCCTAGGTCTTACCATGCCGACTACGGTAATAGCTTCTTCCTTATAGGGGAAATTCGCTAAAAAGACAAAAATTTCAGAATGTAAATACTAGAGAAAGTGATAAGGGTATGTATTAAGAAAACGCTTCTGAAAAAACTGGCATTTGTCAATTACAAACATTAACCTCATGGTCTTCTTTTTAAGCCTGAATATGTTTTGTTCTGGTTGATTCTTCACCCCAGACAGCCACTCCATAACGCAAGTACGGGTGGCATTTGTTTATTTGGATTAAACTCATATAAGTGATGGAATAACTTCCTCCGATGTAATCTCTTCTCTTTTTTAACAGTAAGTTATACAGCTAAATAAATACTAGTTAAATAGATATAATAATAAAAATGCTAATTACACGTTCAAGTTTAAAGCACCAAATTCATTCACGTTGCCAGAAACAACTTATGTGACTTACATGTTAAAAAGCTAACAACAAATTAATAGCTAGATAACTTAGCTAGGTAACTAAGCCTGACAAAAGATTAAACGTGGTTCAGATGGTCACATGACCAAATAAAGTTATCATGTGCTACAGATACATATTAAAACCTTAAAGGCCAGAGGCCTAATTTGTTTCAGGTATTTACTAATATTTTACATATTTAGGAATTCAAAGGGATATTTAAATGCAATATAATAGGGTTCATCACAATAGCACCGTCAAATTTGGCACATTCGATTACATGCATTCTAAAATCAGCGTTTAAAATACAAATATCAATATAATACAATACAATCAAATAATAAATACAATATCAATATGAAATATCTACGCCGTTTCTTTAATCACAGAAATGTTACATG
Organism: Allygus modestus; assembly: GCA_963675035.1. Classification (NCBI taxonomy): domain Eukaryota; kingdom Metazoa; phylum Arthropoda; class Insecta; order Hemiptera; family Cicadellidae; genus Allygus; species Allygus modestus. The sequence continues at coordinate 58,370,853 of OY776114.1, forward strand.
AAAGGAAGAAACCGATGTATTCTTCCATCGTAAAACATATCAATCTACTGTCACGAACACTGCAGATGAAACGAGGTTTTGATCACTGAGTTAATTGAACCTTCGATTGATAAACCTTCATCTGTCGGGTGTTTTTACCGGTTCGAAACACCATCCTCTGCGTAGTGATAAGATATTCTTTTTATACCTTACAATATTTACCTGGTATTATGCTATGCTATAAGGTATGGCTTTTATTATTTTCTCCACTAGTTTATGCGAACAGTAAAAGCTGTATAACACAATAACTCAGGCATCAAGTTGTGAATAACCTTGAAATTTGTCACTGTTGTCACTACGAGCGTCCATAAAACATTGCGAAACTGGTAGCCAGGTTTGGCGAAGGGCGTCAGGTGATCAAGTGATCAAAAGGACTTTTAATCACTGATGGATATAAATTTGTAAGTGAAAATTAATGTGTTTGAGCCAAAGTGTGTTTTTTCTCAGTCACATTTTAGATCAGAACCTTAAAAGCTTAGCGTAGTTTATTTTCAATACCAATTTTATATTACAAGAGGTAACAAATATAATTCTACGATTTAAATTAAATTGGTATGTATATCAATTGAATCAAATCAAGTATAACTTAGATATGTTGGTAAAACATGAAGCGGTGGTTTTAGAAAATTATTCAGATAAATTGTTTGATGCTGCAATGCTAGAAAACCCCATATATATTCTTTGTTAGTGAATTACTTATGGAAAGTTAACTATTAGCATGACCCGCAAGGTGAAACTTAAGCCCGGGACCACCGTAGAAGTTTCTAACGTGACCCCCTTAACACGTTTTGGGGGTTGTTCAAAATTATAATGCACTCTAGTGGTCACATTTTTTGTCTGATTTACTTCAAATTTGGTAGGGACGTTCCTTTCTATAATCAGTTGGACAAATTCTTTGGGCAAAACAATCGGAAAACTCTAAACCCCTTTTTGGGGATTATTCTTTAAAATTTCGAGTTTTTGGGCCCAAAAAGGGTCAGAAAAGCCATGGAAGTACAATTAATGCATGTATTAAGATGGGAATTAGTGAAGCGAAAGTTGTAAGCCCTCTATTGTCATTCTAGCATAAATATTTACTGAGCATATTCAAAATTAGATATGATGTTTAAGAAGAAAATGAACAATAATGTATGTTTTTATACAATAAAAATACTTATTTTTTAGCTAATAGATTTTAAATTTCCTATATTTATTTCCTAATTCATTTTTCCAATTTATAAGTTTGAGATTGATCAAATCAGTACTAAATCAGTTTTTGTATGTTCAATTTTTGTTCATAAATCAAAAGCTAAAAAATATATGTTGATAGCCTTCCTGTTAACAGTTATTTCATTTTTACTTCGCTATAAATCAATGAATTAAGTGTTTGCACGCTGAAATATTATTTATGAAAACTAAACTCATAATAACTTCTGTTAATGCTTATTTTATCTGAGTTAAAAATGGCTGAAGTACAAATAGATAAAAAAAACATGAGGGTGGTTTGGCTACTTTTTATCACGATTGAAAATGTTGTTATATTAATATAAAGTATTGTAGAAAAACATATTAGAAGGTAAATAAACATCTTTAGCAACGGAAGATTCCATTGGCAGTTCCTATAGCGTCTTGTAGCCGAATCCAATTTGTTCTGAAAGCCCGATGTGTCACTTGATGACTAGTGGTTGTAACATTACGGATTGATAGTTAACTAGTTATTTTGTAAGGGAATACAAATACAGTAGTATTACTTCATTGTGAGTAACTACGGGCTACCGGGGCACGGACATCACGAAGATTAGTTGGAGATCTCAACAACCAATAAAATGTATTGAACTTCGTGTGACAATTTATCGGATGATGTCCATCTGTCAAGAGTAGACTCAAGTGTCGTACTAAAGATAAACTATTGTTTAAAAAATTAATAACATATTTCACTAAAGACATATATTAATTGGCTTTAAACTATTCCACGTAACGCCAATGCACCGACTCGATCGTCGAAGTTAGTTATGGAGGACAGTATACTTTGCTCTATACCTGAAAGAAACATCGCCAGAGATAAATTATGTTTCGTGGTTATAATACCGAGAGGCAAAAATCAAAGACCAATCGTTATTATTGAGATCTGGAGAATTTAAAATAAATCTCCTCAGTAAATAAAAAATTGAAAGGTAAAGATTTAACTAATGTAAATTTACCAATATTACAATATGCAAATACAAACATCATTAGTAAATACAAACCTTTTCAACAAAAAACTAAATCAATTTTTGTATAAGTTTATTGTTAAGAATAAAACAACCGATAAATACATATCTTTAGTCAACAAGTTTTCAAGCAATCATGACCACTGTGATTTGATAGTAATACCAATCCTTATCCAGTTTAACAAGTATGAATATCAGCTCTATGGGATTGAGGTCCACAGGAAGATTAACGATATAACGAGGGCCACGTGGGCGACGTGAGGAGAGACTCGGTCGTGTGTGGTGGGGCGGGTGGGGGGTGAATATAGAGGGGTGGTTGTAGAGGGTTGCGGGAGGAAACCACAGCACTGAAGCTGCAACAACTGCCATCCTCCCAGGTTGATCGTGAGGATTAAACATTCAGCCATGTATGGTTAAATTTTAAATACCCCCGTAGCAGCAAACCCGCGTACTCAGCGAATTTCCAAATGCATAATATATGTCTTAGTATCACATATAGCCGCATACCAAGTTTCATAAAAATATATTCATAAATAAGCGATATATACACTTTTAATTATTCTCCATAAGAATAACATTGGGGATGAGTAAGTAGGTTTGCTGAAACAATGAACACAAACAATCGGTTTTTATGCAAATATGAATAGAATTCATCCTAGTTAAGCCACATACTTAGTTTCATCAATATTAATTCATAAATAAGCGATATATACTATTTTGATTATTTTCCATAAGAATAACATGGGGGATGAGTACGCAGGTTTGCTGCAACCAAGAACACAACAAATGTTTTTTTTTATGAAAATATCAATATGACTCAACAAGGTGAAGCAATATACTAAGTTTTAACAAGTTATGTTCACAATTAAGGGAGTCACTACATTTCACTTTTTCTCCATAAGAATAACATGGGGCTGAGTACGCAGGTTTACTGCTACTGGAATCATCGGTAAAAATTGCTTTTTTGTGTGAATAACAAAACACCACAACGATATAAAGCAATATACCAAGTTTGGTCAGGATAAGTTGATAAATAAGCGAGACATACAATTTTTCTTATTCCCCACAAGAATAACAATGGACAACGTACTGTGTTTAGCACTTTCAATATCTCTGTAACAATTTGACGTAGAGCAATGATCAAAACACCAAACTGTGCGTATTTTTAAGCTGATTCCAATGTAAAAAACTAAAATTTGACTTTTCAAAAATTATATGTATAACATTCAAAAAACCCATTTTTGGGAGACAAAACCACCCCAAAATACCCGTTCAGATAGGTCGATCGGTCGGATTGTGGTCTATTGATATTTGCACTACAAAAATTGTTTGACCGATTGTTCCCGTAGCAGCAAACCTGCGTACTCAGCTCCCATGTTATTCTTATGGAGAATAAGTAACGTGTTATCTCCCTTAATCATGCACATAAATTAATAAAATTTGGTATGTGGCTTTACTTTCTTGAGTTACATTGATATTTGTTTAAAACCTCATTTTCTATGTTCCTTGCTTCAGCTACCCTGCATACTCAGCCGCCATGTATTCTTAAGGAGAATAATTAAAATGTCACAAATCGTTTATTTATGATTGCATATTGATATTTATGTGGCATTATGTGGGTTTAAGATACATATATATGCATTGGAAATTTGCTGAGTACGCAGGTTTGCTGCTACGGAGGTATTTAAAAATATTACATGAAAAAACTTCAAAAAACCCATTTTTGGTGTACAAAACCCCCCAAAATACCACTTCGGATAGCTCGATCTGTCTGGTTTTCGAGTTTAAAGTCATAAATGTTGCTTTACACGTTTGTACCAAATTTCATAAAAAACGGACCTTTTTACGACAGTTAACGTGCTCACGGACACACACACACACACACATATATTTATATATAGACAGTTTCGAATGAATGGTGTTTTTGGGGTATATAGGGACTTCAAAACAAAAAAGTTATCATGGTCCCGGGCCTAGATCTTACAATGCTGACCACGGTATTAGCTTCTTCCCTATAGGGGAAATTCGCTAAAATTAGTGTTTTGTTACAGTATTTTATAAACCTATGGTTAGTTATAATGTTAAGTTGTCTAAAAAATAAACTCAGCCGTTTAAAATTAAACGTCGGATTAAAAACAAAAGATAACTTTTCCAAGGCAAACTCGCTGATTAGAAACTTATTTATAGCTTTGACTCCAGAATCGATTGGGCATCCCACAACTAAGGGTTGGTTAAATAATGACCGAAAATACAGTTAAGACTTCAGTTACAAAAGGATCGACGTAGATTTTAGGGTGAAATTATGGATCAATTTGAGAGTTTGTTTTTGTTATACTTGGCTTTTGATTATCAATATGGTTTTTCTTTTTAAATATAAATGAAAAGCCATGTGTTTTTATTTTTTTTATTTTGTTGATTAAGTTTTAATGTAATAATATTACAAACTGTGAAGAAAGGTAAACTATATCTTGAAAGTTCAAATACTGTTCTGCTTTAGTTATATGCCTTGTTTTAGTTTCCTATAGGGTTTATATTGACATTGACATCAAAGGTAGGTAAACTTAAGCCACGTTCTTTATTAGTGAATTTCCTATGGAAAGTGAACTATTAGCATGACCCGCACGGTGAAACTTAAGCCCGAGACCACCATGGAAGTTCCTAACATGAACCCCCTGAACACGTTTTGGAGTGTCGTTTAAAATTATATATATGTGTGTGTATGCACTCTAGCGGCCGCATTTTTTATCCGATTTACTTCAAATTTGGTAGGGACATTTCTTTCTATAATCAGTTGGACAAGTTTGTTGGGCAAAACAATCGGAAAACTCTAAACCCCCTTTTTGGGGATTATTCTTTCAAATTTCGAGTTTTTGGGCCCAAAAAGGGTCAGAAAAGCCCTACACGTACAATTAATGCATGTATTAAGATGGGAATTAGTGAAGCTCAAGTTTTAAGCCCTCTATCGTCATTCTAGCATAAATATTTACCGAGTTATTGAAGAAAATGTATATCGGCTAAATACAGTATGTTGTCTTATGGGGTTTTTACATTAGAAAAGCATGTTATTCATTATTTGGTGTATTTGTTTCATCCCCAGCAACCTCGCGCCTACTTTTAAGCCTGACTGGACCTTCTCATAACCTTATAATGAGCAAAAGTGAATTCCTAACATTGCAGGTAAATTAAACCAGGAGCATCAGAACAGCCAAAAGATTAAAATCAAAAATATTACATGAAAAAACCAACATGCAAATCACATGTACATGACACACATGTACACATACAAACACACACACATGTACATGTATATACATGTTTGTTATATTACATGTATTTTTGCTTTCCGATTTCAATTAAATTGGTATAAATATATGTTTTTACACTGGGTTTGAATTTTAAGTTTTTTATATGGAAATTCACTTCCCTCACGTCAGCGTGTGGCGTGCGAACTCGTTTTCATTTGTATAAATTGCAATGTGCGTTAAGTGTCAAGGTATCGTAAACTGTGTCTTAACATACCCGCGATTAGGATACAATAAGAGTTGACACGTTGATCATCTATGAATAAGGTGACTTCCAGAATGAAAATATGTGCTATATTGGACGTGTATGTAGGCTATTAAATTAAATTTAAATATACCCTCACACCTAAAACTGCAATATAGAACACACAAAAAAAATTACAGTTAATCTTGCATCTCCACACAAACTGACAGTTCAATTATACATTTCGTCATTTACGTAAAGTATTGTTTCAGCTCAAACAACGTTATTCATTAATTTATATTATAAACCGTGCTTTTTTTAGCTATTTTTATGTATTTTTGATAACTACACGTAGCTCAGCAATACAATATAAGGTCAACGTAAGACTAATTGTGTGATGTTTTATTTAAATTACGCAGAGTCGAAAAATATAAGGAACACAATTTAATTCTTGCGTAGTAATTTTTTAAAGATATTAGTTGAAATTTAATTCAATTATTGTTTAAGAAAATTTTTGTTTCCTGTCTGTAAATAGGTATGCAACTTTTTGATACGTCTATAACGTACGCACGAATATTATTAGTTCAATTAAACAATCGTTTTTACTACCTTTTCGAGTATATAAAACGACAGTTTTATCTGTTTCATATATTTGTTGAACATATGAATCAGATAACACTTATCAGACGTTAACGATATTAATTAATTAAGGATATTAATACTGCAAGCATAACAATCATTTTTATAACCAATATATGTTGTATAACTAAACGTCCAAAATTTAAAGCGTAAAAAAGTTGACTAAAGTTTAACTAAAAATGTTATAATTGAAATATAGTTTTAGGTATAATTAAACTTACTCTTATATTCCATTGATGCACATTTATTTTGTACATAAAATAAATGTAAGACAAAATTATCAGTTTTTGTAAGCACCTTCAACAACAAATCTTATTTGTTCACCTGAAATTTGCGAAACTTTTGTCGCTAGTCTCTTGATGTTATTTATCATCGCAATATGTCACCTGTGAAATATTTCCAGGTTATTTACAGCTTTAGGTAAAACGGTGGAGCGTTTTCATTGCCTATTTATATTTTCTTTTGGTATTTAATTTGTGTAAACTTATTATTGAAACACAATTTAGGAATACAATAGTAACATTTGTACTGTTTTTTACAAATAACTCCGCATTGTCTTATTTCCCCCCTCTACTTTACACAAGACACTAGAATTAGAATAGGCATAGATATATGTTATTGTCTTTTAATAATGTAAAGTCATCAGTGCTGACAACAAATACTTAAAATGCATAGATTGTCGGTCAAAGTGATTAAATCAGGTTGAGAATGTATAACATTTATATAAAATAAACTTGATTCCGTCAGTTTATATGTACGGACCAGTGTTGTGAATTTGCATAGCTAAACTTTCTGATATGAAGAGCATGAAATAACTCAAGAGAAATTCACTCTGGTCAGGATATCGAATTCGAGGCTGTTTTTATCGGCCAAACCTCTTAGAAGTCTATGAAGTCAACCCAAATGTTACTAGAGTTAGTTGTGGAACAAATAACTTTTCTTTACATGTATTGACTGGTATGTATTGACATGTATACTCAAATTTTGGTGACCAGATAATGATATTGCTGCTTATTCTACTCTAATATGAGTAAGGTTTGCTTGCTTGCACCGTGCTTGATTGCTTGATTGCTTGATTGATTGCTTGCTTGCCTGCTTGATTGCTTGCGTGCAACTCTGGTCTCAAAAACGGCTCCAACGATTTTCCTTAGAATGTTGAAAATAACTCATTTCTGAGATAAAAATAAGTTCTAGACAGGTCTCATCCCCAGGAAAAATCAAATTATGTAAAAACAAATTAAAACTTAAAAAATTAATATTGGGATTATGGAGTTTAAAATCAAAACAAAAGAATTGTAACGCTGTTCATAATGAACCAGGTTGTGTTGTTAACACGTGGTTTCCTGAGAGCAGTGACTAAATCTTTTTCACCACACTACGCTGTAATAACCTGTTTTCGGAACGTCATTTGAATACCGAAAGTAGAGTTTTTCCGCCCAAGAGCCGAAAATTTTCGGCCCTAGGGCCGAAGGTCAGGTGATCTATTTAGCCAGTGTTGCCAACTTGTTTTCAAGCGTACACGTACACGACGTTACCTGGTTAATACGTGCATACTATTTTATGTTCTTTGGTTGGAACACTGGAACAAATAACAATAAAATTCAAAACATTGTACTGTCAATGATTAATGATTTGTTTATTGGTTAACTATTTTAGTCCGAGATTGCATGAGGCCACTCGTGTTTTATGACCGATCACATTTAACCCGTTAATAATTGTAGTATGGTGAAAAATAGCGTTCACATCTCTGCCGAAAGGGTTTTGCATAGCCCTCGAACGATTTATGACCTCGACTTCGTCTTGGTCATAAAACACGATCTCGGGCCATCAAAACCCCACTTTCGGCCCTTGGTGCGAAATATACTATTTCCTACGTCTGCCCGAGAGAGCAGTTGCTTTTCCACTCGATACACGTTGCAAAACAGGTGATTCCCGTATTCATTTTACTTTGCGCTCTCTCGATTTACTTTGCGTACTCCAGTGTTTCAACTTAAGATCACAAAAATGGTCAACATCAGTATGCACGTAAAGTTGTTTATGCATGGATTATGTTGGCAACACTGGATAACAAACATCTGATCTATTGTTGTTGTTCCCGAACAACATAAACATAACCTGTAGTTTTTTTAAGTTTAATTAAATTGTATTTACATGAAAAAAGTGTCCATAAATTGTGAGTAAGCCCAGTTATGTTACGATTACTTCAATCAGGTATAGTATATATTTAAGTTAATTTTTAATAGTGGCAGCCTTCTTTTAAAATATAACGAATAAATATAATTGAAACGCTTTATTCTAACTGTAGGAAATATATCATATACTCTATCATTAATATTATACATATCTTACTGCATAATCAATATTTGGCAGATGTAGGACAAATTTAATATGCAACTCGTGCGTAAAGTGACTTTGCTGCACTCGAAAGAAACTATTCCGCACTCGCCTACGGCTCTACATTTCTCTCGAGTGCAGCAAAGTGGCACTTCGCGCACTTGTTGTATAAATAACTATATTCGAACGCCAAAATTAACTTTTTATGAAGTTGAATATTTGTTATCGTATTGTGTACTCTGCAAGAAGTAGTGTACGTTTTCTAATTTTTTTATCGATGACGATAATGTAATGAAGTAAAATAGTTATTTCTGGAACAATTGTTCTAGTCTTTCCAAAGTCTTACTCTCTCTCTCTCTCTCTCTCTCTCTCTCTCTCTCTCTCTCTCTCGCTACTCGTCATCGGCCTGTCGGCCCCCGTCACCCTGTCACAGACGAGGTATCTTCTTTGCAACATATGTCTATAATCCAGGTTGTGAAAGTTGTGTGCAGGCCAGTCGTCAGGATTTTTAGGACCATTGCAGATTGTTTTTCGTTTATTTTAATATGTACAAGTAGGCCCTAAAAATGGATTCTTAAGAAAATAACGTCAAATTGTAGCCTAACAAATTGAGAAGTTGTTAGTGAAACGGGGGTGTTGTCTTAACTGGTTATCAAGTTACTACACAGATTTTGTAAAATGCAAATAAAACAAATTATTACGACTATTCAAACAACACTAAAATAATCTAACTGACCGCATGAGTCTCTAAAGTTACTGTAAAGAAACTCAAGCGACACAAAATTCTGACCTGCAGTACCTGCAGTAAGTTTGCAGTATCGAAAGACCTGTGCTAACTTCGTAGCACTAGAAAAATTACGTAGTTTTTACGTTTTCAACATAGTGTGCTTACAACAGTATGTTTTCAAAATTCGATTCGGATTTTTAATTTTAAATATCATATTCATTGAGTACATTTACGTATTATTCGAATGTCTGAGTAGCTGGCCCGGCTATGTCGGAATTTCCATATAAAAAATATGTCCCCATTTAGTACCCATTTCGTAAAATTTAGTACCTCCATTAATCAAATTAGTACCACACACAAATAGGAGTTAATTGGGTTTTTGTGTTTTCGGGCCTGCGACATGCTTTCCCGGCCATCTTAGAAAATTACCGCAATATACAGAGTGTCCTGTTAGAGTACCGCACAAATGCGTGATTTGGTAGAACTCATCGAAAGGAGCAAAAAATACAATATCAACTTTTGTCTAAATCACTTTGTTTTCCATCTGCCTGCCTATGTGTGAATTTTAATCAATGTGTCATATCTTAGGAACCACTTGGGCAATAACTTGAAACTTGGCATGTGCATTCTACTTGTTTAGGGTTAATATGGTACTACTTTTGGTTTTCTACCCTTAACCATTTCAAAATGCCGGACATTTCATCTTTAGCTTAAAAGCTTAATATCTTGAAAACGGCAAATAATTAATACTGTTTTTACTGTTTGTAGTCAAATTTGGGTTGGCTCTGGTTTAAAGCCATCGTAGCTGTTTACATCTCTATAAGTCTCTGTTGAGCATACTCAAAGTGGATTTTTGTTGAAGGAGTTTTCTCTTATTAAATCTATCACTGCTTTCAAAACAAGTTTTTTTCTGTGATTCCCAAACCCCCTCAAAAAACATTTACATTTTTCCCTCATGAAAGGCCCCCCCCGCACGGCTCTTACATGAATTTAGTTATGATATGGGAAGTCGTCCTAAATAAATAATGAATGTTTCAAACATCGCTAGAATTAAAAATAATTAAATAACACAATCGCAGTGGCAAGAGAGGAAAATCAAAGTATTATTTAATGTCAGAACGTTATCAGTCCAATGCCACAAACAATGCAGATGAAGCGAAGCTTTGATCATTGTGAGAGAAGATTCTTGTTTTTCGACCTCAGCAGATCCGTCATTTTCTATCTTAATCAAACACACATAATGCCGCTTAATGTTGACTATAGTTACAAATATTCTAGTGAAATAATGATCATTCAATCGAGTTCATGAAGAAGTAAAAAGCACCTGGGGACCGAGCTTTGCTTGGGGAAGTTTGTTTAGATGACTTGGAGTAATATTTTATCACTTCCTCCAACTGATTATCAGATTTTAACTGCTCATTTACTTCTGAATTTTTAAGGTCAGTCCAGTTGCTATTTATAGCTCAATGTTCCTTTGATTTATTTCGGATATAACCACTCTATATATTCAATCTTCTCTCAACTGTTTTAGTCACTGCTCTCAGAAAACCCCATGTTAACAATTATAACTACACGAGTATTACTTTGACAGTTCTCTGGTTGACTATGAACAGCTGTTAGAATTCTTTTGTGTAAACTCCATAAGCCCAATGTTAATTTTGTTAATTTTTCATTTTCGTGTTATTACATTTATTGGTTTTTACTGGGGAGGAGACCTGTCTAGAATTTATTTTATCACAGAAATTAGTTATTTCCAACATTTGAAGGAAATCGTTGGTGCCGTTTTTGAGATCAGAGTTGCAAGCAAACAAGCAAGCAAGCACGGACCCACAACTCATATTAGAGTATAGGATAGGATATGAGTAGGAGGAGGAACACATGGCAGTTCACCAACAAAGTAGTCACTTAATGCCATGTTTTAATGCAAACAAAGCAGACTTTTTTAATACCATGCTATTTAAGTGGGAATTACTTTATTCCGTAATATATTTTCGGTACATAATAAAAGAAGTAAATAACTTTCCCAAACATTTAATTCTCAGACCTTTAAAATAAGACCTTCCCAGCTTTCTACGACCTCCCGTTCACTTACAGTTTCATTTTCAAATTTTGGCTTACGGAATTAGATATAAAGAAGACTAGTGGACCTGTTGCTCTAAATCGAGCAACCAACTGTTCTTACTGTTTACCTGTATTTTACTGTATCATCACCTGTTTTAGAATACAACTGAATTGATATTATTCCCAATGTTAATCTTATGGGAATAAAACTTCCTTCTGTAAGGAAGTCACTCAAGACGACGTGGGACATGTATTTAGTATGCACGTTTGTATAAATAACTCCCACACCAACATTTAATTTGCAAGGAAACACATCAAATCAGGATAAACACTACAAGCAGTTTTATAAAGATACACCGTTGCCTGATAACTGATCAGCAAGTTCATTTGTTCAATCCCTAAAGCAGTTTTTTTAAATCTAGCTATTTTTCCATTTATTTTAACGTTGGGTGTTTTTACAATCAACCCTTAATATTTCACTAAACATTGTTTAATACACAATGGGAAACACATTGCAACATTCTACACGCATAACACACACCAGAATATAACAATAATTTAATTAATAATAATTACACTAATCGGTATAGCAACAATATCTGTATTTCCTCTTTAACCTTGACCGTGTACACTAGACGAAATACCCCTATTCACATCCATGGTAATAATACCTCCTCGTATTTTGATATTACTCTACAAACCTACCTCACCTATAAACTCGCTCACTGCGATATTGAAAACAAAGAAAGGAGTAGTAGGAATAAAATTACACAAATAAAAATAAATATACAATTAAACCTGGTTTGATCATGAGCCCGCCGGCCCACGATGGCGGGACATCCTTAAGTTAATATTAACATGGACTACCTGGGTTAACTGGCCTATCTGAGTTTAGTGAAGTTATGTTATATGAAAGAATTTTCCATGTAAGCACTTTTATTCAAAATCGTTAGAAATAGTGTAAGCAAATACTATGTCTAAAGCAACTAACAATTGATCAAACACTATAACAATTATGCAATACGCATACTACATTATCAATAATTCAACACATCAACATCAATTTAGTCAGTTCCCATTCATACCGATACGTGATATACATAACACGGGTTACGTAGTGCGTTGCATGATAATATTATTCTAAATATTAGTTGACGGTAGTCCTGTCATTGTATGTTGAACACCTCAGTATTCACTTTGACTTCGCTTGATCCAAGTTAGTCTGGTGTAAGGTGAAGTTGTCAGCGCCTAGAATCAACCCGTCTCACACGGCGATGCATACATTTGCCACAAAATTAATTAACTTGCTTGCGATGTGGGTGTTATATTACTCTGATAAATTGATCGGTCTTCATACACATTTGCACAATTCAATTAACTCGACTTTATTTTTCTTTAAAAGATTACTTTATAATTTGGGATACTCATCATACAAATTGTTTTTAAAAACTGCATATATGTTGCGAATTTTAATTTGTCCTTATATTAAGTAGATTTAGTTTCACGGTTCGTAGCACATTAACGTGAAAATTTCAATCAATACATTTTATAAGGACAACGAAGCATTTAAATGCAGCAGACTATTTTAGTATTGCGACACAATCAAAATAATGTATTTAAACAATAGGAAATGAGTATTTCGACTTATTTACTAGGTCATTAAAGTCATTATTTGACAGTTAACACACCAAGTTGATAACGACTCTTCTGAATCACTCTTTATACTTGTTTTTTCATATGATTGTTACAGGATGTCAGAAATTATAAATGTAAATCATATATGCATTGCGACCTGCAGCTGACAGTTGATCTCATAGTACCTTTGACCACGCCAAAGGTGTATTCACCAGTTTGTTGGTCTCTTTAAACTATGACCGACCCGCAAAGGTCTTTTGATCAAGAGGTTGAACAATGGGTCTTTGATCGATCAGCTGTCCTACTGTTCCATCAAACCTTCTGTATGGCGTGGTTTATTTCTGAGGGCATCATCATTAAACAGGTAAATCTCAAACAAACAAGCTCGTCAAAGTCGCAGCGATATCTGTTATTCACAAATAACTAAATTAGGTTTTGAAGAATTGGTTAAATGGACAATGCCATTATGTATTTGTTTTGCCAGCTGTGTTTTTCGAATTTTCCCCTGATGATACAAGTGCCAAACCCCACTAAACATTAAGTTGTACCATGTTATACATGTATTTTTTCCCTGTATTTACATAATCTAAAACAACCTTATATGCAATGTTTGCCAGGCAAAAGAATTGTCTTATTCACATTTACATTCATGATTACATTTCTACTCTAAGTCTAGAATAATCAAGTAAACCCATAATGAAATTGGTACCAACTGTACTGTAATGTGGGATGTAAAACTATTTTCTGTATGAATTGGAACATTTAAAACTAAAGCATATAACTGTATACCCTTACAAAACAAGTTACCTTAATAAATATATAACTTGCAAAAATGTATGGTTTACCAATTTCTTAAAACCAATTATATTAAATTAAAACTTATTCCGTTATTATAACGATCACTTAACTTGAGGATGAAAAGTAAAACCGACAGTGAGAGTAATAACTTCAATACCAGGGATCAAATCGCCTAATAAACTGAAAATTAAAAATAATTCTATAAAGATGGATACATTTTACTACCTTAATCAGTCTATTTTCTTAAAGAGAGAAATGCAAGGAATAATTATTCGTAGTTCAAATTATGTAACATTTCTTAAATAATTCAATGCTAAATAGAAATAATATTTATAAAATGCCTTCGTTGTTAAAAAAATTTAAAAGTTATTATATTTTCAATTTAATGTGGCTTCAATACTTTAAATGAGCATTTTTTTAAATCAGGAAATGCTTGTTTTCCCAAACATGAAACGTTATTAAAATTGTAATTCGAACTGATTGATTAACTAGATTTTGATTAGATATGTAAATCAAATGTATGCATAAAGCTCGGAGAACTGCGCTATGCATTGATTGTCAAACAATAATCCTAACTCAGTTGTATTGTAATATGAGTAAGTTTAATAAATTATAAAATTTGCTGTGAGGTGGTATTTTTTCTAAACAGGCAGTTAAAAGTAACTTTAATACATGATTATTCCTTTATATGCAAACTAGGATTTATACCACGGTTTCGTCTTAGAATTAAAGACTTTCTGTATGAGAAGTTATTCTCTCCCAATGCTAATGAAGCGTGTATTGAAAGCGAGTAGCTTACCATGTCTGTTCATAGTTACACCATAACTATTAAAACGGTGTAATCTACTTATATGTAAAAACAATTACATAATTTCTTTCTCTCATAAATCAATATATTACATAACAAAACAATACAAACATTAAACACATTAGAAGGACCGCAGAGTCAATAGACATGTTCCTTGTAAATAACAACCGCTGCTTATGCAAATTGAATAATTGCTGAAAATGGGGAACATATGTTTCTATAAAATCAAAATATTAACTTAATTGGATTTATAAAACCGGGAGTCGAGCGCACGATTAGGTGAGAGTTATTTCTGAAGTGGTAAGGCTGGCAGCGGCCCTGTCGCGAGTTCGAATCCCAGTTCTCACAAGTAAATTTCAGCATTACAATTCAACTTGTACTGTAACAGAAACAGTAAATTAGATAAAAATAGTAGATTATAATACTCAATTGCAACAAAAATATAAAGCATAAATGTGTATTAAACTGTTTTACTGATTTTGAATAAAGTTATTACTATTTCAATATTCTAATGTACTGATATTCCAATTACAGTAAATGTTAAGTTTCAAACTTAAATCATGTGTCTGTTATAAGTTCAAACATTATGAAATACAGTGTAATCCACCGAAACCACATACAATTACGCGACTGTCATTCAAGTTGATGGATCGTCCCTGGCTGCTCGTTTATGTGTATTTATCATATAAAATGGACGAATAAGATATCACCTACAGTTTTCTATGCATAAGCGTAACCTACTCATTATCCATGTCTACTGAATCATAATTTTAAGTATATTTTGGATTATTATAATGAAATACTAATTTGTTTATAGATTTAATAGGTACAAAACCAACTAGTAGATACACTGTTTGAGATAGATAGAGGTAAGATATTCTAAGGCATATTTTATTATTTTTTGACTTGCAACAAATGTTATAAGAAATAAATACCTTATTGTAAACAAGTTGAAATGCCTACAATCTAAACACGTGGCAAATAAACATTTATGTAGGCCTATACAGTACTTTAAAAAACCAAACAGCATAAATGAACATGTCGTGTTAAGCGTGTTTGTGTTTATGTGTTTTGTAACTGTGAACCAACCATTAGATATGTATTAAGACAAGTTCAAGTTTTTGTGCGGGTCTGAAGCTGACGAAATAACCTTCCGTCAAAACCAGTCATACATTTAAAACATAAACTGGAATCACGAGGCCGATTGCAGGTTTTTAACCTATTTACTCTCTGTGACGTGATTTAGAACAAGAACACCAATATTAAAATACCGATTCAACATAATTTTGAGTTAAACTTAGGATTAAAGACTGTATTTGGATTTTTACATTTATTTAACCATTTGTTTTTAGCAAAATAAACAAAAAGGGGCTTTTTTGAGTGTATATTGTGAGTGTAGAATGTCACATACATATAATAACTTTGTATTGTAGCTGTAAACAGTACTCAAGGAAACCTCTTCAACCGCTCATTTCACCATTCACGATGTAATTTCAGCGGCAACGATGGTTTGTTCTTTCTATCGACTTCACTTAGTTGATTTATCATTGATTGCACCAAAGAATTTGGTATACAAATATTGTAAACATTTTGAATAGTTTTTAAATTTCTAAAAAATGGTGTACTACAAAATATACATTATATACTGGATTCAAACAGGACATGCATTTACACAAAATCAAGAATTAATTTGAAATGGTTTTGCAAATAAAATTACTTTAACGAAACGCAGCATTATTTTGATGTTCCGCCATTTTGTTCTGATTAATCAGAATCAAATGAGACTCGGGGGTATTTTTTTACATATGTATTTATTATAACTGTAGAGTTTCAAGTTTGTAGCGTGTTCGATACGTCTGTTATATTAATTTTAAAATAGTGACCTCTTCGTGAGACACCTGGTAGATAAATAACTACCTTTTCGAAGATTTAATTGGCTTTGGGTTGCAGGCTAATAATATTGATATTGGTTTTGTAAGTATTGGGATAGAATAGGCATTTATACCCCAGACTCTCGATTTTCAGTACCTTATTCGCCAGACTCTAGATTATCCGAACGTTATATACCAGAAGTTCGATTATCCAAACATTATACGCCCGACTCTCGATTATACGATTTGTACATACCCGACTCTCGATTATCCGGACCATATTCACACAAATATCTATTATCCTAACCTTTTAGGCCTACCCCTGACTTTTAACTATCCGAACCATATAATACCACATATCTGAACTTGCCCCCCAATCTCAATTATCCGAACCTTAAACACCCGAATCTCGATAATTCGATTCGAATACGCCCGACTCTCGACTATCCGAACCTTTTAAGCTCGAATCTCGATTTTAGGAATCTGATTGAGATTTTATTTGAGTGAAAATCATAGACGAACCACGATACTCTCTTGGATAAAAGGCGAATAAAGGTTTAATTTTTTATTTAAGTATTTTCTTCAAAGGAATCAGAACAGTCACGTCGGAACATCGCGATACCAGCGATTGATTAAAGAAAATGTTTTCTCTCGTTGAACAAAAGGGGTTGGAAGAACTGATGCTCGAGTATTCAGAATGATCAAAGCCCTCATCTACTCGCAGATCAAAACCATCACAAGATTTGTATAGTATATTTTTATTATTTTAATTTTTAAAGTTTAGGATATATGTTTCCTCAGGATCTGTTTAACTCTAGTGAATAGTAGGCGTCTGCTTGATATTACAGCTCGGACCTTTGAGTGGTTGGGATCAAATTTTAATTTTTTGAATTGTTGATTGAATATGGGTGAATCCGCGTTTAAAGGGAAACTAATCAACCGTTCCACTGATGGTAACTTAGTCAGTAAACATAATTTTTAATATTTTTATTTTCATAATAACAATAATCTTGAATCAAGAATATTTTAATGTCATCGACTACAAAATAACAGCATTGACAAACGTCTATATATGTTCTGAGTACACACACTCAATTTATTCTTTATGGTTCCTTTAATAGTGTGTTTTAACTTTGTATTGTAGCTGTAAACAGTACTCAAGGAAACCTCTTCAACCGCTCATTTCACCATTCACGATGTAATTTCAGCGGCAACGATGGTTTGTTCTTTCTATCGACTTCACTTAGTTGATTTATCATTGATTGCACCAAAGAATTTGGTATACAAATATTGTAAACATTTTGAATAGTTTTTAAATTTCTAAAAAATGGTGTACTACAAAATATACATTATATACTGGATTCAAACAGGACATGCATTTACACAAAATCAAGAATTAATTTGAAATGGTTTTGCAAATAAAATTACTTTAACGAAACGCAGCATTATTTTGATGTTCCGCCATTTTGTTCTGATTAATCAGAATCAAATGAGACTCGGGGGTATTTTTTTACATATGTATTTATTATAACTGTAGAGTTTCAAGTTTGTAGCGTGTTCGATACGTCTGTTATATTAATTTTAAAATAGTGACCTCTTCGTGAGACACCTGGTAGATAAATAACTACCTTTTCGAAGATTTAATTGGCTTTGGGTTGCAGGCTAATAATATTGATATTGGTTTTGTAAGTATTGGGATAGAATAGGCATTTATACCCCAGACTCTCGATTTTCAGTACCTTATTCGCCAGACTCTAGATTATCCGAACGTTATATACCAGAAGTTCGATTATCCAAACATTATACGCCCGACTCTCGATTATACGATTTGTACATACCCGACTCTCGATTATCCGGACCATATTCACACAAATATCTATTATCCTAACCTTTTAGGCCTACCCCTGACTTTTAACTATCCGAACCATATAATACCACATATCTGAACTTGCCCCCCAATCTCAATTATCCGAACCTTAAACACCCGAATCTCGATAATTCGATTCGAATACGCCCGACTCTCGACTATCCGAACCTTTTAAGCTCGAATCTCGATTTTAGGAATCTGATTGAGATTTTATTTGAGTGAAAATCATAGACGAACCACGATACTCTCTTGGATAAAAGGCGAATAAAGGTTTAATTTTTTATTTAAGTATTTTCTTCAAAGGAATCAGAACAGTCACGTCGGAACATCGCGATACCAGCGATTGATTAAAGAAAATGTTTTCTCTCGTTGAACAAAAGGGGTTGGAAGAACTGATGCTCGAGTATTCAGAATGATCAAAGCCCTCATCTACTCGCAGATCAAAACCATCACAAGATTTGTATAGTATATTTTTATTATTTTAATTTTTAAAGTTTAGGATATATGTTTCCTCAGGATCTGTTTAACTCTAGTGAATAGTAGGCGTCTGCTTGATATTACAGCTCGGACCTTTGAGTGGTTGGGATCAAATTTTAATTTTTTGAATTGTTGATTGAATATGGGTGAATCCGCGTTTAAAGGGAAACTAATCAACCGTTCCACTGATGGTAACTTAGTCAGTAAACATAATTTTTAATATTTTTATTTTCATAATAACAATAATCTTGAATCAAGAATATTTTAATGTCATCGACTACAAAATAACAGCATTGACAAACGTCTATATATGTTCTGAGTACACACACTCAATCAGGATAAAAAAATAATATCTATAAATAACGAGTACATGACTATTGTAACTAACAACTAAATATTTTTTCTCCCATTAAAAACTCGAGGACACAGTAGTGGCGAGAAATTATCTGAGCGGTTTTCTGAACTTACCCACATTTGACTCATGATTGAATTAGGGCGGAAGAGAGTTAAAATATCTTCTTGCGGAATAAAATGTTTGTAGTTCGTTAAAGGTGGCATTGTGTTTTAGAAAAATCAAAGAATTGCTGTTTACAAAATTGTATCTTGTGGTATCAGCAATTGAAAATAAGTGGTTGTTCTTCATGAATACTCCTGTAGCAGCAATCCTGCATACTCAGCGAATATACCACGTAATACCACGTGAAGCCACATACCAAGTTTCATCAATATACATTGATAAATAAACAATTTATGACATTTTAATTATTCTTCATAAGAATAACATGGCGGCTTAGTATGCAGGTTTGCTGAAGCAAGGAAGACAAAAGATGGGGTTTTATACAAAAATAAATTAAGAAATTCAAGTAGGTAAAGCCACATTCCAAATGTTATTAATTTAAGTTCATAATTGAGGGAATAACATGTTACTTATTCTCAATAAGAATAACATGGGGGCTGAGTACGCAGGTTTGCTGCTGCGGGAACTATCAGCAAAAAAATGTTTTTCAGTGCAAATATCAATAGACCACAAAGATATGAAGCAATATACCAAGTTTCATCAGGATAAGTTGATAAATAAGCGAAATATACAATTTTTCTTATTCTCCATAAGAATAACATTGGCTAACGTACCGTGTTTAGCACTTTCAACATCTATGTAACCATTTAACGTAGAGCAATGATCAAAACACCAAATTGTGCATATTTTTAAGCTGATTTCAATGGAAAAAACTAAAATTTTACTTTTTCAAAAATTATGTAAAACACAAAAAAAAAACATTTTTGGGGTACAAAACCCCCCCCCCAAAATACCCCTTTGGATAGGTCGATCTGTCTGGTTTTTGAACTTTGTCATAAATGCTGCTTTACACGTTTATACAAAATTTCGTCAAAATCGTATTATCTTTACAAGAGTTATCGTGCTCACGGACACACACACACACATATATATATATATATATATATATATATATATATATATATATATATATATATATATACAGTTTTGAACGAATGATGTTTTTGGCACCTGGGGACCTCAAAACGAAAAGTTATCATGGTCCCGGGCCTAGGTCTTACCATGCCGACTACGTTAATAGCTTCTTCCTTATAGGGGAAATTCGCTAAAAAGACAAAAATTTCAGAATGTAAATACTAGAGAAAGTGATAAGGGTATGTATTAAGAAAACGCTTCTGAAAAAACTGGCATTTGTCAATTACAAACATTAACCTCATGGTCTTCTTTTTAAGCCTGAATATGTTTTGTTCTGGTTGATTCTTCACCCCAGACAGTCACTCCATAACGCAAGTACGGGTGGCATTTGTTTATTTGGATTAAACTCATATAAGTGATGGAATAACTTCCTCCGATGTAATCTCTTCTCTTTTTTAACAGTAAGTTATACAACTAAATAAATACTAGTTAAATAGATATAATAATAAAAATGCTAATTACACGCTCAAGTTTAAAGCACCAAATTCATTCACGTTGCCAGAAACAACTTATGTGACTTACATGTTAAAAAGCTAACAACAAATTAATAGCTAGATAACTTAGCTAGGTAACTAAGCCTGACAAAAGATTAAATGTGGTTCAGATAGTCACATGACCAAATAAAGTTATCATGTGCTACAGATACATATTAAAACCTTAAAGGCCAGAGGCCTAATTTGTTTCAGGTATTTACTAATATTTTACATATTTAGGAATTCAAAGGGATATTTTTAAATGCAATATAATAGGGTTCATCGCAATAGCACCGTCAAATTTGGCACCTTACAAATATTTTACATATTTAGAAATTCAAAGGAATATTTTTAAATGCAATATTATAGGGTTAATCACAATAGCACCGTCAAATTTGGCACATTCGATTATATGCATTCCAAAATCAGCGTTTAAAATACAAATATCAATATAATACAATACGATAAAATAATAAATACAATATCAATATGAAATATCTACGCCGTTTCTTTAATCACAGAAATGTTACATGAAAGGAAGAAACCGATGTATTCTTCCATCGTAAAACATATCAATCTACTGTCACGAACACTGCAGATGAAACGAGGTTTTGATCACTGAGTTAATTGAACCTTCGATTGATAAACCTTCATCTGTCGGGTGTTTTTACCGGTTCGAAACACCATCCTCTGCGTAGTGATAAGATATTCTTTTTATACCTTACAATATTTACCTGGTATTATGCTATGCTATAAGGTATGGCTTTTATTATTTTCTCCACTAGTTTATGCGAACAGTAAAAGCTGTATAACACAATAACTCAGGCATCAAGTTGTGAATAACCTTGAAATTTGTCACTGTTGTCACTACGAGCGTCCATAAAACATTGCGAAACTGGTAGCCAGGTTTGGCGAAGGGCGTCAGGTGATCAAGTGATCAAAAGGACTTTTAATCACTGATGGATATAAATTTGTAAGTGAAAATTAATGTGTTTGAGCCAAAGTGTGTTTTTTCTCAGTCACATTTTAGATCAGAACCTTAAAAGCTTAGCGTAGTTTATTTTCAATACCAATTTTATATTACAAGAGGTAACAAATATAATTCTACGATTTAAATTAAATTGGTATGTATATCAATTGAATCAAATCAAGTATAACTTAGATATGTTGGTAAAACATGAAGCGGTGTTTTTAGAAAATTATTCAGATAAATTGTTTGATGCTGCAATGCTAGAAAACCCCATATATATTCTTTGTTAGTGAATTACTTATGGAAAGTTAACTATTAGCATGACCCGCAAGGTGAAACTTAAGCCCGGGACCACCGTAGAAGTTTCTAACGTGACCCCCTTAACACGTTTTGGGGGTTGTTCAAAATTATAATGCACTCTAGTGGTCACATTTTTTGTCTGATTTACTTCAAATTTGGTAGGGACGTTCCTTTCTATAATCAGTTGGACAAATTCTTTGGGCAAAACAATCGGAAAACTCTAAACCCCTTTTTGGGGATTATTCTTTAAAATTTCGAGTTTTTGGGCCCAAAAAGGGTCAGAAAAGCCATGGAAGTACAATTAATGCATGTATTAAGATGGGAATTAGTGAAGCGAAAGTTGTAAGCCCTCTATTGTCATTCTAGCATAAATATTTACTGAGCATATTCAAAATTAGATATGATGTTTAAGAAGAAAATGAACAATAATGTATGTTTTTATACAATAAAAATACTTATTTTTTTAGCTAATAGATTTTAAATTTCCTATATTTATTTCCTAATTCATTTTTCCAATTTATAAGTTTGAGATTGATCAAATCAGTACTAAATCAGTTTTTGTATGTTCAATTTTTGTTCATAAATCAAAAGCTAAAAAATATATGTTGATAGCCTTCCTGTTAACAGTTATTTCATTTTTACTTCGCTATAAATCAATGAATTAAGTGTTTGCACGCTGAAATATTATTTATGAAAACTAAACTCATAATAACTTCTGTTAATGCTTATTTTATCTGAGTTAAAAATGGCTGAAGTACAAATAGATAAAATAAACGGTATCAGGAAACTGACACATACTTTCTCCCTTTTAGCCCAACGTTAATGAATAAATTACTTTTTATTTACTAAATATAAAATACAAAGCACGGTCGAATGTACAGAAAATATTGTAAACAAGTTGTTTTTAAAAAAATCCACCCAAATCCCTGCTTTGGAGGCACTACAGAATCCATTGCTACACTCGTGGTTTTAAGAGGGGAAATGCCCCCTATTCCCCCCCCCCGAGGGTTATTAAGGGACAACATATTTCGAATTAACTCTGTTGGTCAATGTTAAATTGACAAGCATATCAAGTTTGAATGAAATTGATCAGTAAATAAGAGAGAAATAGTAATTTTTGTATTCCCCATAAGAATAACATTGGACAACGTACTGTGTTTACCGCTAAATGAAAATTTCAATTTTCTCCGAAACCAGCAATCGTAGAATAGTAATTCAAAATACTAAATTATTTAGTTTTTTGAGCTCTTTTTAATGGTGAATAGTAATATTTTTTTTATTTATGTCTTTTTATGAAAAATCAAAAAAACTGAATTTTGGATGTTTTAAGTCCTGTAATTTCTGAACCCGAATTTTTACAGGAATGCGGGTGGTGTCATTTTGTTGGAAAACTAAAGTTCCACAAACGACTAAAGTTTAATCAAAATCGTTAGAGCCGTTTTTGAGAAATTTGGATTTTTCATGTTTTTTGGCAGTTTTTGGGGGATAATTACCCTTAGAAATCAAAAATTCAAAAAAATGAAAAAAACGCCTGGAGATATCGTGGATTAGTACCTACATACCAAATTTCATAAAAATCGGCCCATTAGTTAGGGCTCTAGCTCTGTACACATCCACACAGACACACACACACACACACGGACACACACACACACACACACACACACAGACAGACATCTCGTAAAAACCACTTTTTTGGGTTCAGGGAGCACCAAAACGAATATTTCCACTAAAAACTCGAATTCGAACATTTTGACGAAAACAATACTTTCTCCATATACTATGTATAGGGGGAGAAAGTAAAAAACATGAGGGTGGTTTGGCTACTTTTTATCACGATTGAAAATGTTGTTATATTAATATAAAGTATTGTAGAAAAACATATTAGAAGGTAAATAAACATCTTTAGCAACGGAAGATTCCATTGGCAGTTCCTATAGCGTCTTGTAGCCGAATCCAATTTGTTCTGAAAGTCCGATGTGTCACTTGATGACTAGTGGTTGTAACATTACGGATTGATAGTTAACTAGTTATTTTGTAAGGGAATACAAATAGTATTACTTCATTGTGAGTAACTACGGGCTACCGGGGCACGGACATCACGAAGATTAGTTGGAGATCTCAACAACCAATAAAATGTATTGAACTTCGTGTGACAATTTATCGGATGATGTCCATCTGTCAGAGTAAACTCAAGTGTCGTACTAAAGATAAACTATTGTTTAAAAAATTAATAACATATTTCACTAAAGACATATATTAATTGGCTTTAAACTATTCCACGTAACGCCAATGCACCGACTCGATCGTCGAAGTTAGTTATGGAGGACAGTATACTTTGCTCTATACCTGAAAGAAACATCGCCAAAGATAAATTATGTTTCGTGGTTATAATACCGAGAGGCAAAAATCAAAGACCAATCGTTATTATTGAGATCTGGAGAATTTAAAATATTTCTCCTCAGTAAATAAAAAATTGAAAGGTAAAGATTTAACTAATGTAAATTTACGAATATTACAATATGCAAATACAAACATCGTTAGTAAATACAAAACTTTTCAACAAAAAACTAAATCAATTTTTGTATAAGTTTATTGTTAAGAATAAAACAACCGATAAATACATATCTTTAGTCAACAAGTTTTCAAGCAATCATGTCCACTGTGATTTGATAGTAATACCAATCCTTATCCAGTTTAACAAGTATGAAGATCAGCTCTATGGGATTGAGGTCCACAGGAAGATTAACGATATAACGAGGGCCACGTGGGCGACGTGAGGAGAGACTCGGTCGTGTGTGGTGGGGCGGGTGGGGGGGTGAATATAGAGGGGTGGTTGTAGAGGGTTGCGGGAGGAAACCACAGCACTGAAGCTGCAACAACTGCCATCCTCCCAGGTTGATCGTGAGGATTAAACATTCAGCCATGTATGGTTAAATTTTAAATACCCCCGTAGCAGCAAACCTGCGTACTCAGCGAATTTCCAAATGCATAATATATGTCTTAGTATCACATATAGCCGCATACCAAGTTTCATAAAAATATATTCATAAATAAGCGATATATACACTTTTAATTATTCTCCATAAGAATAACATTGGGGATGAGTAAGTAGGTTTGCTGAAACAAGGAACACAAACAATCGGTTTTTATGCAAATATGAATAGAATTCATCCTAGTTAAGCCACATACTTAGTTTCATCAATATTAATTCATAAATAAGCGATATATACTATTTTGATTATTCTCCATAAGAATAACATGGGGGATGAGTACGCAGGTTTGCTGCAACAAAGAACACAACAAATGTTTTTTTTATGAAAATATCAATATGACTCAACAAGGTGAAGCAATATACTAAGTTTTAATAAGTTATGTTCACAATTAAGGGAGTCACTACATTTCACTTTTTCTCCATAAGAATAACATGGGGCTGAGTACGCAGGTTTACTGCTACTGGAATCATCGGTAAAAATTGCTTTTTTGTGCGAATAACAAAACACCACAACGATATAAAGCAATATACCAAGTTTGATCAGGATAAGTTGATAAATAAGCGAGACATACAATTTTTCTTATTCCCCACAAGAATAACAATGGACAACGTACTGTGTTTAGCACTTTCAATATCTCTGTAACAATTTGACGTAGAGCAATGATCAAAACACCAAACTGTGCGTCTTTTTAAGCTGATTCCAATGTAAAAAACTAAAATTTGACTTTTCAAAAATTATATGTATAACATTCAAAAAACCCATTTTTGGGAGACAAAACCACCCCAAAATACCCGTTCAGATAGGTCGATCGGTCGGATTGTGGTCTATTGATATTTGCACTACAAAAATTGTTTGACCGATTGTTCCCGTAGCAGCAAACCTGCGTCCTCAGCTCCCATGTTATTCTTATGGAGAATAAGTAACGTGTTATCTCCCTTAATCATGCACATAAATTAATAAAATTTGGTATGTGGCTTTACTTTCTTGAGTTACATTGATATTTGTTTAAAACCTCATTTTCTATGTTCCTTGCTTCAGCAACCCTGCATACTCAGCCGCCATGTATTCTTAAGGAGAATAATTAAAATGTCACAAATCGTTTATTTATGATTGCATATTGATATTTATGTGGCATTATGTGGGTTTAAGATACATATATATGCATTGGAAATTCGCTGAGTACGCAGGTTTGCTGCTACAGAGGTATTTAAAAATATTACATGAAAAAACTTCAAAAAACCCATTTTTGGTGTACAAAACCCCCCCAAAATACCACTTCGGATAGCTCGATCTGTCTGGTTTTCGAGTTTAATGTCATAAATGTTGCTTTACACGTTTGTACCAAATTTCATAAAAAACGGACCTTTTTACGACAGTTAACGTGCTCACGGACACACACACACACACACACACACACATATATTTATATATAGACAGTTTCGAATGAATGGTGTTTTTGGGGTATATAGGGACTTCAAAACAAAAAGTTATCATGGTCCCGGGCCTAGATCTTACAATGCTGACCACGGTATTAGCTTCTTCCCTATAGGGGAAATTCGCTAAAATTAGTGTTTTGTTACAGTATTTTATAAACCTATGGTTAGTTATAATGTTAAGTTGTCTAAAAAATAAACTCAGCCGTTTAAAATTAAACGTCGGATTAAAAACAAAAGATAACTTTTCCAAGGCAAACTCGCTGATTAGAAACTTATTTATAGCTTTGACTCCAGAATCGATTGGGCATCCCACAACTAAGGGTTGGTTAAATAATGACCGAAAATACAGTTAAGACTTCAGTTACAAAAGGATCGACGTAGATTTTAGGGTGAAATTATGGATCAATTTGAGAGTTTGTTTTTGTTATACTTGGCTTTTGATTATCAATATGGTTTTTCTTTTTAAATATAAATGAAAAGCCATGTGTTTTTATTTTTTTTATTTTGTTGATTAAGTTTTAATGTAATAATATTACAAACTGTGAAGAAAGGTAAACTATATCTTGAAAGTTCAAATACTGTTCTGCTTTAGTTATATGCCTTGTTTTAGTTTCCTATAGGATTTATATTGACATTGACATCAAAGGTAGGTAAACTTAAGCCACGTTCTTTATTAGTGAATTTCCTATGGAAAGTGAACTATTAGCATGACCCGCACGGTGAAACTTAAGCCCGAGACCACCATGGAAGTTCCTAACATGAACCCCCTGAACACGTTTTGGAGTGTCGTTTAAAATTATATATATGTGTGTGTATGCACTCTAGCGGCCGCATTTTTTATCCGATTTACTTCAAATTTGGTAGGGACATTTCTTTCTATAATCAGTTGGACAAGTTTGTTGGGCAAAACAATCGGAAAACTCTAAACCCCCTTTTTGGGGATTATTCTTTCAAATTTCGAGTTTTTGGGCCCAAAAAGGGTCAGAAAAGCCCTACACGTACAATTAATGCATGTATTAAGATGGGAATTAGTGAAGCTCAAGTTTTAAGCCCTCTATCGTCATTCTAGCATAAATATTTACCGAGTTATTGAAGAAAATGTATATCGGCTAAATACAGTACGTTGTCTTATGGGGTTTTTACATTAGAAAAGCATGTTATTCATTATTTGGTGTATTTGTTTCATCCCCAGCAACCTCGCGCCTACTTTTAAGCCTGACTGGACCTTCTCATAACCTTATAATGAGCAAAAGTGAATTCCTAACATTGCAGGTAAATTAAACCAGGAGCATCAGAACAGCCAAAAGATTAAAATCAAAAATATTACATGAAAAAACCAACATGCAAATCACATGTACATGACACACATGTACACATACACACACACACACATGTACATGTATATACATGTTTGTTATATTACATGTATTTTTGTTTTCCGATTTCAATTAAATTGGTATAAATATATGTTTTTACACTGGGTTTGAATTTTAAGTTTTTTATATGGAAATTCACTTCCCTCATGTCAGCGTGTGGCGTGCGAACTCGTTTTCATTTGTATAAATTGCAATGTGCGTTAAGTGTCAAGGTATCGTAAACTGTGTCTTAACATACCCGCGATTAGGATACAATAAGAGTTGACACGTTGATCATCTATGAATAAGGTAACTTCCAGAATGAAAATATGTGCTATATTGGACGTGTATGTAGGCTATTAAATTTAAATATACCCTCACACCTAAAACTGCAATATAGAACACACAAAAAAAATTACAGTTAATCTTCCATCTCCACACAAACTGACAGTTCAATTATACATTTCGTCATTTACGTAAAGTATTGTTTCAGCTCAAACAACGTTATTCGTTAATTTATATTATAAACCGTACTTTTTTTAGCCATTTTTATGTATTTTTGATAACTAACCGTAGCTCAGCAATACAATATAAGGTCAACGTAAGACTAATTGTGTGATGTTTTCTTTAAATTACGCAGAGTCGAAAAATATAAGGAACACAATTTAATTCTTGCGTAGTAATTTTTTAAAGATATTAGTTGAAATTTAATTCAATTATTGTTTAAGAAAATTTTTGTTTCCTGTCTGTAAATAGGTATGAAACTTTTTTATACGTCTATAACCACCCATACGCAGGAATATTATTAGTTCAATAAAACAATCGTTTTTACTACCTTTTCGAGTATATAAAACGACAGTTTTATCTGTTTCATATATTTGTTGAACATATGAATCAGATAACACTTATCAGACTTTAAGGATATTAATTAATTAAGGATATTAATACTGCAAGCATAACAATCGTTTTTATAACCAATATATGTTGTATAACTAAACGTCCAAAATTTAAAGCGTAAAAAGGTTGACTAAAGTTTAACTAAAAATGTCATAATTGAAATATAGTTTTAGGTATATTTAAACTTACTCTTACATTCCATTGCTGCACATTTATTTTGTACATAAAATAAATATAACACAAAATTATCAGTTTTTTAAGCACCTTCAACAACAAATCTTATTTGTTCACCTGAAATTTGCGAAACTTTCGTCGCTAGTCCCTCGATGTTATTTATCATCGCAATATGTCACCTGTGAAATATTTCCAGGTTATTTACAGCTTTAGGTAAAACGGTGGAGCGTTTTCATTGCCTATTTATATTTTCTTTTGGTATTTAATTTGTGTAAAATTATTATTGAAACACAATTTAGGAATATAATAGTAACATTTGTACTGTTCATCGCCTTATTTCCCCCCTCTACTTTACACAATACACTATATAATTAGAATAGGCATAAATATATGTTATTGTATTTTAATAATGTAAAGTCACAGGTGCTGAAAACAAATATGTAAAATGCATAGATTGTCGTACGGACCAGTGTTGTGAATTTGCATAACTAAACTTTCTGATATGAAGAGCGTTAAATAACTCAAGAGAAATTCACTCTGGTCAGGATATCGAATTCGAGGCTGTTTTTATCGGCCAAACCTCTTAGAAGTCTAAGAAGTCAACCCAAATGTTACTAGAGTTAGTTGTGGAACAAATAACTTTTCTTTACATGTCGTTACTTTCAATTGACTGGTATGTATTGACATGTATACTCAAATTTTGGTGACCAGATAATGATATTGCTGCTTATTCTATACTCTAATATGAGTAAGGTTTGCTTGCTTGCACCGTGCTTGATTGCTTGATTGATTGCTTGCTTGCCTGCTTGATTGCTTGCGTGCAACTCTGATCTCAAAAACGGCTCCAAAGATTTTCCTTAGAATGTTGGAAATAACTCTTTTCTGAGATAAAAATAAGTTCTAGACAGGTCTCATCCCCAGGAAAAATCAAATTATGTAAAAAAAAATTAAAACTTAAAAAATTAATATTGGGATTATCGAGTTTAAAATCAAAACAAAAGAATTGTAACGCTGTTCATAATGAACCAGGTTGTGTTATTAACACGTGGTTTCCTGAGAGCAGTGACTAAATCTTTTTCACCACACTACGCTGTAATAACCTGTTTTCGGAACGTCATTTGAATACCGAAAGTAGAGTTTTTCCGCCCAAGACCCGAAAATTTTCGGCCCTAGGGCCGAAGGTCAGGTGATCTATTTAGCCAGTGTTGCCAACTTGTTTTCAAGCGTACACGTACACGACGTTACCTGGTTAATACGTGCATACTATTTTATGTTCTTTGGTTGGAACACTGGAACAAATAACAATACAATTCAAAACATTGTACTGTCAATGATTAATGATTTGTTTATTGGTTAACTATTTTTAGTCCGAGATTGCATGAGGCCACTCGTGTTTTTTGACCGATCACATTTAACCCGTTAATAATTGTAGTATGGTGAAAAATAGCGTTCACACCTCTGCCGAAAGGGTTTTGCATAGCCCTCGAACGATTTATGACCTCGACTTCGTCTCGGTCATAAAACACGATCTCGGGCCATCAAAACCCCACTTTCGGCCCTTGGTGCGAAATATACTATTTCCTACGTCTGCCCGAGAGAGCAGTTGCTTTTCCACTCGATACACGCTGCAAAACAGGTGATTCCCGTATTCATTTTACTTTGCGCTCTCTCGATTTACTTTGCGTACTCCAGTGTTTCAACTTAAGATCACAAGAATGGTCAACATCAGTATGCACGTAACGTTGTTTATGCATGGATTATGTTGGCAACACTGGATAACAAACATCTGATCTATTGTTGTTGTTCCCGAACAACATAAACATAACCTGTAGTTTTTTTTTAAGTTTAATTAAATTGTATTTACATTAAAAAGTGTCCATAAATTGTGAGTAAGCCCAGTTATGTTACGATTACTTCAATCAGGTATAGTATGTATTTAAGTTAATTTTTAATAGTGGCAGCCTTCTTTTAGAAGAAAACGAATAAATATAATTGAAACGCTTTATTCTAACTGTAGGAAATATATCATATACTCTATCATTAATATTATACATATCTTACTGCATAATCAATATTTGGCAGATGTAGGACAAATTTAATATGCAACTCGTGCGTAAAGTGACTTTGCTGCACTCGAAAGAAACTATTCCGCACTCGCCTACGGCTCTACATTTCTCTCGAGTGCAGCAAAGTGGCACTTCGCGCACTTGTTGCATAAATAAATATATTCGAACGCCAAAATTAACTTTTTATGAAGTTGAATATTTGTTATCGTATTGTGTACTCTGCAAGAAGTAGTGTACGTTTTCTAATTTTGTTATCGATGACGATAATGTAATGAAGTAAAATAGTTATTTCTGGAACAATTGTTCTAGTCTTTCCAAAGTCTTACACACTCGCTCTCTCTCTCTCTCTCTCTCTCTCTCTCTCTCTCTCTCTCTCTCTCTCTCTCTCTCTCTCTCTCTCGCTACTCGTCATCGGCCTGCCGGCCCCCGTCATCCTGTCACAGACGAGGTATCTTCTTTGCAACATATGTCTATAATCCAGGTTGTGAAAGTTGTATGCAGGCCAGTCGTCAGGATTTTTAGGACCATTGCAGATTGTTTTTCGTTTATTTTAATATGTACAAGTAGGCCCTAAAAATGGATTCTTAAGAAAATAACGTCAAATTGTAGCCTAACAAATTGACAAGTTGTTAGTGAAACGGGGGTGTTGTCTTAACTGGTTATCAAGTTACTATACAGATTTTGTAAAATGCAAATAAAACAAATTATTACGACTATTCAAACAACACTAAAATAATTTAACTGACCGCATGAGTCTCTAAAGTTACTGTAAAGAAACTCAAGCGACACAAAATTCGGAACTGGAGTACCTGCAGTAAGTTTGCAGTATCGAAAGACCTGTGCTAACTTCGTAGCACTAGAAAAATTATGTAGTTTTTACGTTTTTCAACATAGTGTGCTTACAACAGTATGTTTTCAAAATTCGATTCGGATTTTTAATTTTAAATATCATATTCATTGAGTACATTTACGTATTATTTGAATGTCTTAGTAGCTGGCCCGGCTATGTCGGAATTTCCATTTAAAAAATATGTCCCCATTTAGTACCCATTTCGTAAAATTTAGTACCTCCATTAATCAAATTAGTACCACACACAAATAGGAGTTAATTGGGTTTTTGTGTTTTCGGGCCTGCGACATGCTTTCCCGGCCATCTTAGAAAATTACCGCAATATGTGCGGTGTTCCGTTAGAGTACCGCACAAATGCGTGATTTGGTAGAACTCATCGAAAGGAGCAAAAAATACAATATCAACTTTTGTCTAAATCACTTTGTTTTCCATCTGCCTGCCTATGTGTGAATTTTAATCAATGTGTCATATCTTAGGAACCACTTGGGCAATAACTTGAAACTTGGCATGTGCATTCTACTTGTTTAGGGTTAATATGGTACTACTTTTGGTTTTCTACCCTTAACCATTTCAAAATGCCGGACATTTCATCTTTAGCTTAAAAGCTTAATATCTTGAAAACGGCAAATAATTAATACTGTTTTTACTGTTTGTAGTCAAATTTGGGTTGGCTCTGGTTTAAAGCCATCGTAGCTGTTTACATCTCTATAAGTCTCTGTTGAGCATACTCAAAGTGGATTTTTGTTGAAGGAGTTTTCTCTTATTAAATCTATCACTGCTTTCAAAACAAGTTTTTTTCTGTGATTCCCAAACCCCCTCAAAAAACATTTACATTTTTCCCTCATGAAAGGCCCCCCCCGCACGGCTCTTACATGAATTTAGTTATGATATGGGAAGTCGTCCTAAATAAATAATGAATGTTTCAAACATCGCTAGAATTAAAAATAATTAAATAACACAATCGCAGTGGCAAGAGAGGAAAATCAAAGTATTATTTAATGTCAGAACGTTATCAGTCCAATGCCACAAACAATGCAGATGAAGCGAAGCTTTGATCATTGTGAGAGAAGATTCTTGTTTTTCGACCTCAGCAGATCCGTCATTTTCTATCTTAATCAAACACACATAATGCCGCTTAATGTTGACTATAGTTACAAATATTCTAGTGAAATAATGATCATTCAATCGAGTTCATGAAGAAGTAAAAAGCACCTGGGGACCGAGCTTTGCTTGGGGAAGTTTGTTTAGATGACTTGGAGTAATATTTTATCACTTCCTCCAACTGATTATCAGATTTTAACTGCTCATTTACTTCTGAATTTTTAAGGTCAGTCCAGTTGCTATTTATAGCTCAATGTTCCTTTGATTTATTTCGGATATAACCACTCTATATATTCAATCTTCTCTCAACTGTTTTAGTCACTGCTCTCAGAAAACCCCATGTTAACAATTATAACTACACGAGTATTACTTTGACAGTTCTCTGGTTGACTATGAACAGCTGTTAGAATTCTTTTGTGTAAACTCCATAAGCCCAATGTTAATTTTGTTAATTTTTCATTTTCGTGTTATTACATTTATTGGTTTTTACTGGGGAGGAGACCTGTCTAGAATTTATTTTATCACAGAAATTAGTTATTTCCAACATTTGAAGGAAATCGTTGGTGCCGTTTTTGAGATCAGAGTTGCAAGCAAACAAGCAAGCAAGCACGGACCCACAACTCATATTAGAGTATAGGATAGGATATGAGTAGGAGGAGGAACACATGGCAGTTCACCAACAAAGTAGTCACTTAATGCCATGTTTTAATGCAAACAAAGCAGACTTTTTTAATACCATGCTATTTAAGTGGGAATTACTTTATTCCGTAATATATTTTCGGTACATAATAAAAGAAGTAAATAACTTTCCCAAACATTTAATTCTCAGACCTTTAAAATAAGACCTTCCCAGCTTTCTACGACCTCCCATTCACTCACAATTTCATTTTCAAATTTGGAATACAACTGAATTGATATTATTCCCAATGTTAATCTTATGGGAATAAAACTTCCTTCTGTAAGGAAGTCACTCAAGACGACGTGGGACATGTATTTAGTATGCACGTTTGTATAAATAACTCCCACACCAACATGTAATTTGCAAGGAAACACATCAAATCAGGATAAACACTACAAGCAGTTTTATAAAGATACACCGTTGCCTGATAACTGATCAGCAAGTTCATTTGTTCAATCCCTAAAGCAGTTTTTTTAAATCTAGCTATTTTTCCATTTATTTTAACGTTGGGTGTTTTTACAATCAACCCTTAATATTTCACCAAACATTGTTTAATACACAATGGGAAACACATTGCAACATTCTACACGCATAACACACACCAGAATATAACAATAATTTAATTAATAATAATTACACTAATCGGTATAGCAACAATATCTGCATTTCCTCTTTAACCTTGACCGTGTTCACTAGACGAAATACCCCTATTCACATCCATGGTAATAATACCTCCACGTATTTGAGATTACTCTACAAACCTACCTCACCTATAAACTCGCTCACTGCGATATTGAAAACAAAGAAAGGAGTAGTAGGAATAAAATTACACAAATAAAAATAAATATACAATTAAACATGGTTTGATCATAAACCCGCCGGCCGACGATGGCGGGACATCCTTAAGTTAATATTAACATGGACTACCTGGGTTAACTGGCCTATCTGAGTTTAGTGAAGTTATGTTATATGAAAGAATTTTCCATGTAAGCACTTTTATTCAAAATCGTTAGAAATAGTGTAAGCAAATACTATGTCTAAAGCAACTAACAATTGATCAAAAACTATAACAATTATGCAATACGCATACTACATTATCAATAATTCAACACATCAACATCAATTTAGTCAGTTCCCATTCCATGATTAATTATTCATACCGATACGTGATATACATAACACGGGTTACGTAGTGCGTTGCATGATAATATTATTCTAAATATTAGTTGACGGTAGTCCTGTCATTGTATGTTGAACACCTCAGTATTCACTTTGACTTCGCTTGATCCAAGTTAGTCTGGTGTAAGGTGAAGTTGTCAGCGCCTAGAATCAACCCGTCTCACACGGCGATGCATACATTTGCCACAAAATTAATTAACTTGCTTGCGATGTGGGTGTTATATTACTCTGATAAATTGATCGGTCTTCATACACATTTGCACAATTCAATTAACTCGACTTTATTTTTCTTTAAAAGATTACTTTATAATTTGGGATACTCATCATACAAATTGTTTTTAAAAACTGCATATATGTTGCGAATTTTAATTTGTCCTTATATTAAGTAGATTTAGTTTCACGGTTCGTAGCACATTAACGTGAAAATTTCAATCATTACATTTTATAAGGACAACGAAGCATTTAAATGCAGCAGACTATTTTAGTATTGCGACACAATCAAAATAATGTATTTAAACAATAGGAAATGAGTATTTCGACTTATTTACTAGGTCATTAAAGTCATTATTTGACAGTTAACACACCAAGTTGATAACGACTCTTCTGAATCACTCTTTATACTTGTTTTTTCATATGATTGTTACAGGATGTCAGAAATTATAAATGTAAATCATATATGCATTGCGACCTGCAGCTGACAGTTGATCTCATAGTACCTTTGACCACGCCAAAGGTGTATTCACCAGTTTGTTGGTCTCTTTAAACTATGACCGACCCGCAAAGGTCTTTTGATCAAGAGGTTGAACAATGGGTCTTTGATCGATCAGCTGTCCTACTGTTCCATCAAACCTTCTGTATGGCGTGGTTTATTTCTGAGGGCATCGTCATTAAACAGGTAAATCTCAAACAAACAAGCTCGTCAAAGTCGCAGCGATATCTGTTATTCACAAATAACTAAATTAGGTTTTGAAGAATTGGTTAAATGGACAATGCCATTATGTATTTGTTTTGCCAGCTGTGTTTTTCGAATTTTCCCCTGATCATACAAGTGCCAAACCCCACTAAACATTAAGTTGTACCATGTTATACATGTATTTTTTTCCCTGTATTTACATAATCTAAAACAACCTTATATGCAATGTTTGCCAGGCAAAAGAATTGTCTTATTCACATTTACATTCATGATTACATTTCTACTCTAAGTCTAGAATAATCAAGTAAACCCATAATGAAATTGGTACCAACTGTACTGTAATGTGGGATGTAAAACTATTTTCTGTATGAATTGGAACATTTAAAACTAAAGCATATAACTGTATACCCTTACAAAACAAGTTACCTTTATAAATATATAACTTGCAAAAATGTATGGTTTACCAATTTCTTAAAACCAATTATATTAAATTAAAACTTATTCCGTTATTATAACGATCACTTAACTTGAGGATGAAAAGTAAAACCGACAGTGAGAGTAATAACTTCAATACCAGGGATCAAATCGCCTAATAAACTGAAAATTACAAATAATTCTATAAAGATGGATACATTTTACTACCTTAATCAGTCTATTTTCTTAAAGAGAGAAATGCAAGGAATAATTATTTGTAGTTCAAATTATGTAACATTTCTTAAATAATTCAATGCTAAATAGAAATAATATTTATAAAATGCCTTCGTTGTTAAAAAAAATTTAAAAGTTATTATATTTTCAATTTAATGTGGCTTCAATACTTTAAATGAGCATTTTTTTAAATCAGGAAATGCATGTTTTCCCAAACATGAAACGTTATTAAAATTGTAATTCGAACTGATTGATTAACTAGATTTTGATTAGATATGTAAATCAAATGTATGCATAAAGCTCGGAGAACTGCGCTATGCATTGATTGTCAAACAATAATCCTAACTCAGTTGTATTGTAATATGAGTAAGTTTAATAAATTATAAAATTTGCTGTGAGGTGGTATTTTTTCTAAACAGGCAGTTAAAAGTAACTTTAATACATGATTTATTCCTTTATATGCAAACTAGGATTTATACCACGGTTTCGTCTTAGAATTAAAGACTTTCTGTATGAGAAGTTATTCTCTCCCAATGCTAAAGAAGCGTGTATTGAAAGCGAGTAGCTTAACATGTCTGTTCATAGTTACACCATAACTATTAAAACGGTGTAATCTACTTATATGTAAAAACGATTACATAATTTCTTTCTCTCATAAATCAATATATTACATAACAAAACAATACAAACATTAAACACATTAGAAGGACCGCAGAGTCAATAGACATGTTCCTTGTAAATAACAACCGCTGCTTATGCAAATTGAATAATTGCTGAAAATGGGGAACATATGTTTCTATAAAATCAAAATATTAACTTAATTGGATTTATAAAACCGGGAGTCGAGCGCACGATTAGGTGAGTTATTTCTGAAGTGGTAAGGCTGGCAGCGGCCCTGTCGCGGGTTCGAATCCCAGTTCTCACAAGTAAATTTCAGCATTACAATTCAACTTGTACTGTAACAGAAACAGTAAATTAGATAAAAATAGTAGATTCTAATACTCAATTGCAACAAAAATATAAAGCATAAATGTGTATTCAACTGTTTTACTGATTTTGAATAAAGTTATTACTATTTCAATATTCTAATGTACTGATATTCCAATTACAGTAAATGTTAAGTTTCAAACTTAAATCATGTGTCTGTTATAAGTTCAAACATTATGAAATACAGTGTAATCCACCGAAACCACATACAATTACGCGACTGTCATTCAAGTTGATGGATCGTCCCTGGCTGCTCGTTTATGTGTATTTATCATATAAAATGGACGAATAAGATATCACCTACAGTTTTCTATGCATAAGCGTAACCTACTCATTATCCATGTCTACTGAATCATAATTTTAAGTATATTTTGGATTATTATAATGAAATACTAATTTGTTTATAGATTTAATAGGTACAAAACCAACTAGTAGATACACTGTTTGAGATAGATAGAGGTAAGATATTCTAAGGCATATTTTATTATTTTTTGACTTGCAACAAATGTTATAAGAAATAAATACCTTATTGTAAAAAAGTTGAAATGCCTACAATCTAAACACGTGGCAAATAAACATTTATGTAGGCCTATACAGTACTTTAAAAAACCAAACAGCATAAATGAACATGTTGTGTTAAGCGTATTTGTGTTTATGTGTTTTGTAACTGTGAACCAACCATTAGATATGTATTAAGACAAGTTCAAGTTTTTGTGCGGGTCTGAAGCTGACGAAATAACCTTCCGTCAAAACCAGTCATACATTTAAAACATAAACTGGAATCACGAGGCCGAATGCAGGTTTTTAACCTATTTACTCTCTGTGACATGATTTAGAAAAAGAACACCAATATTAAAATACCGATTCAACATAATTTTGAGTTAAACTTAGGATTAAAAACTGTATTTGGATTTTTACATTTATTTAACCATTTGTTTTTAGCAAATAAACAGAAAGGGGCCTTTTTTAGTGCAAATTGTTAAGTAATATTAGAATGTCACTTGTTTTATCCCCTCAGTGTCTCATTGACTGTGTAATAATATGACGTTTTGATATTGATGAGTAGTACCGTTCAGCTGTTAAGGCTCGTGTCTTTGTTTTGGGACAATTCACTTTACAGCAGCCACATAATCCAACAATCAATGCCACTATTTCAAAAGAGAAAGAAACTATCTACTTAATCTACTTTCATAAAATTATTTACTTGTATAATTTACCTTCATATAACGTCTTAAACTCAGGGGTGTATTTACTAAATTAAGACAAATTTTTAAATAAAACCAAAATATTATTGTGAAATTGTAAAAACCGGCAAGAATAGCGTTGAATTTATTCTTTATAGTTCCTTTAATAGTGTGTTTTAACTTTGTATTGTAGCTGTAAACAGTACTCAAGGAAACCTCTTCAACCGCTCATTTCACCATTCACGATGTAATTCCAGCGGCAACGATGGTTTGTTCTTTCTATCGACTTCACTTAGTTGATTTATCATTGATTGAACCAAAGAATTTGGTATACAAATATTTGTAAACATTTTGAATAGTTTTTAAATTTCAAAAAAATGGTGTACTACAAAATATACATTATATACTGGATTCAAAAACAGGACATGCGGAACCCCTAGTAACTTCCCTCCGTTATCGCTTCCGGTAACATTTAAACAACCGTGTGACGGAAGCGACTGTCGTTCTGTTTTATGATGATCGCATTCCTGAGTAATGGTCAGTCATTCAAGAGAAACTTGTAAACAGTCAGAACCAACAAATTACTAATACATAGATAACTAGCTGTATACCCGTCCTTCGTACGGGCTGTATACAAATGGTAGATTAACTAAAGAAAATAACAATCCACATTATTTTACAATATTACAATTACATTTTACACGTTTAATGTACAATTAAATCAAAGTTAACGAAATATACTGGTAGATAGTTCGAGTCCTGTTGCTAAGTCGAGGAACTCTGTCGGGTAGTAAACGGCGTGTGGTTTGTGACTCCAAATCGGTAAACGTAACACTTTGGATTCGCTTTTAGAAATAAAATAACTCTAGTACAAACAAATAAAAAAAATATCGGGGAGGGGGAGCATGAATATAAAATCGGGGGGAGGGCAAAAATAAAAATCGGGGGGAGAGTAAAAATATAAAATCGGGGAGGGGGGCAAAAATATAAAATGGAGGGGGAACATAAAACAAAAAAATAAAATCGAAGAGGGGGGCAGCAAAATATAAAATGAAGGGGGGCAACATAATATAAAAATATAAAATCGAAGAGGGGGTTGTCAAAAATATAAAATCGGGGGGGGGCAAAAATATAAATCCGGGGGGGGCAAAAAAATATAAAATCGTGAGGGGGGCAAAAATATAAATATAAATCGATGGGGGTGGGGTGAAAATAAAAATCGGGGGTAGGGAGTAAAAATATAAAAACTGGGGGGGGGGCAAAAAATATAAAATCGCGGGGGCTAAAATATAAAATGGGGGGACATAAAATAAAAGTATAAAATGGAAGAGAGGGTGGGCAACAATATAAAATCGGGGGCGGGGCAAAAATAAAAATCGGGGGGAGGAAGCAAAGATATAAAAACCTGGGGGGGGGCAAAAAATATAAAATCGGTGGGGAGCAAGAATATAAAATCGGGGGGCAGAACATATAAAATCAAGGGGGGAAATATAAAATGGGGGGACATGAAATAAAAATATAAAATCGAAGAGGGGGGGTAAAAATATAAAATCGGGAGGGGGCAAAAATAAAAATCGGTGGGGGGAAAATATAAAATTGGGGGAAGCAAAAAATATAAAATTTGGGGGGCAAAGATATAAAATGGGGGGCAAAAATATAAACTGGGGGGACATAGAATAAAAATATAAAATCGAAGAGGGGGGGAGCAAAATATAAAACGGGGGGTGGGGCAAAAACAAAAATCGGGGGGGGGGATCAAAAATATAAAATCGGGGGGTACAGGAAGTATCAGTACAAATTTTTTGTTGTGCAAATTAGAATAGACCACAACCAGATGAAGCCACATGAATAATATTTGTTCATTCATATTAATTAATAGCTAGCTGACGTACCCGTTCTTCGCGCAGGGGTTTTCTCTACCTGTTCTTTAGTCAATGCAATTTGAATTTTAATTAGCTTGAAACAGCTGTTCTTGCTTCTGCTCTATAAGCTGTCAGATTTATGTATCCTCAGCTGTTCACATTACAGTTTCTGAATGTTTACTTTCTTCTGAAATGTAAACATTGAAACTTAGGACGTTCACGGGGCGTACCCCGAGGGGATTTTAAGGAAGTGAATAGGCCTATATGTTGCATGGGTTCAAGATCTACCTATGTGTAAAGTTTCAGCCCAGTCGGTTCAGTCGTTTTTGCGTTCACCCGGAACATCAGACAGACAGACAGACAGAAACCACCTCTTCTTTATAATGTTATAGATAGATAGATAAAATGCAAAACAAAATTACTCATAATAGTCATAATAGAGCATATAGGATATGAATTCCAACTATTCTCGCCAATAAAATTGGAAATGAGTGGGAATACAGATTATGGTATTGATTAACATTAATTTTAATAACGATATTGATATTTCCTTATCTTATTCGTACAATATTTCTCATTAATAATATATATTTATATATATATTTTTGTCTGTTCATATATAAATAATCAGTAAGTCTAAGTATATATAATTCTCACAAAACAAGCCAGATTACACAGTTGTTGAGTACCGTATGAGGACTATTGATTAAAGTGATAAAGCTTTAGTAAATATGAGTAACTGTTCATACTGACTAACAAATGTATTTCTGGATAGAGCTGAACTAGAGCCTGACTGCCTAAATTCCCTGAGTGCTGAGAGAACATAAGAAAGATTAAAAAATCTTTATGTTATAAATACAAAAAATTAGTTCCAACCATTGTATCACAGGCAAAATAAACGGAGTCATAAAACTGACACATACACAATCTCCCTCTTAAGTCTTTTCTAATTAATAGATCCCTTTCTGTTTACCACTTCTCTATTCCTTATTATAGAATATAAATTGTGTTAGCCTACATCCCAAAATCCCAAGGCACGACAGAGTCATTTGCTACACATGATGACCTTTTTGACCATAATGGTCAGATAGTAACAAGACCAGGGTTTAGGCTGTTTCCTATCAAAACGTTGAAAAATTCAAACGGCCGGAGTGAATACACTAAACAAACAAACAAACCCCCTCCTTGCTACCCCCCCCCCCCTGAGTTTGGTGGCAACATGTTCCGAATTTCCTATTATAGGTCAATGTTTGCTTTTAACCTATATTTACGTGTTGATGAAATTTATCATGAAATAAAATAGAAATGACAATTTTTTTATTCACATTTTCAGATCTTAAGCAACCTACAGACATAAATATAATTCTATTTAAATGGATGCCTCGAATTTAAGGTGTCTTACTGATATATACCTATTGTACACAATATTTAAATAAGCCTACTCTAAATTATTTTGTTTATAATATAGTCCTGGATTGAAATACTTTTTTACCTATTATAAGTTCAAAATAACATTAAATTAAGTATTATTATCAAACATATCCCATAAAATCTTCAAAACATTTTTTAAGATTCTTTTACATTTTCGATCAAATGGGAAAAATAAATCTTTGAAAAATGCAAGTACACCTAGTGCGACTTTGTCATTGTTCCAACAAGTTCCACTCTCCAACAACCTCTAAAGTGAACCTCCAAGACAAATCTTATGACCTATGACCTACGACCTATGACCTATGTTCACCAACACCAACACCTCCCCCCACAACACATACGACTCGCTGTGAACCTCTACAAAATGTTCACTGATTTCTCTTATTTGGCTCTATACGCAATTACTTAGTGTCAAACCAGTCAATCAGTTGTCTGTCAACTCGAGGTGTCGTGGTGTCGAGAAGTTGACGCTGAAATTGTGATGCAAAGGGATCAACTTGTCTTGTGTGATGCATACATTAGCTGCGAAATTGATTAACTTGGGGAGTGATATCTGGTTGCTTCTTAATTTATAGAATGTGTTTTACCTTAATATTTCGTACTATTCAACTCGTTTATAACATTATAACACTGTTTGTTATAACAGTTATCGTAAGTAATATCAAACTCAAAGTCAAACTTGTTTATGAAAAAATAAGTTCACAAATGTCTTTATTAAATGAATACTTAATCTAGCTTATGTTTTTCAGGCAAGTATTATGAACCCTGGTTCTATGATAAGTGTTTATAAAATAAAAACAGATCTTGAGTTAAATTTGTCCTTCACAGCTTTGATACATTCAAATCAAAATTGTAAAATTTCAACTTGAAATAGAAATTGGCATCCAAATACATAGTACGTTAGTAACACATTAACTACGTTTATTCTACTTGCTCTTTGCTAATTTTGTTTGGATAAATATAGTACCGATATCCTAATGAGGATTTATGTCTCCAAGCAACATAATTTTATTTTATAATAATAACAAAATCATGTTTCCTTTTATTATTTATCATCCCTTTACTTACATTAAGACCGATTCAATATGTTACAGTGTTGTCAGAACTTTTTCTTTTCTAATTTGTATTGCCATAATTTATCGGATCACATTATTTAGTTCCTAATAAGAATAGCAAAATCATGTAACAGTTAGATAAATTTCAGATTTATCTAATCATAATGTTTGGCATTTCTTTCAAGGCACTCTTGTAAAACTCAAGACGCTGATATTGCGAGAGTAATTCATATTTGGAGATGGAAGATTTTTGAGACTACGAACAGTCGATGGTAATCAAAAACATTTGACCTGAGGGTTCCTGACAAAAAGTTAATCCGGCTTTCACTTAAAGTCAAGAGGGAGGCCTCAAGCATCCAGAGATTTTGTGCATAAGTAGATGACTTGATAGAAGTTACAAATATCATTACTATCATAAATTACATTTACATAATACATAATAATACATAATAACACAATACATACATAACGCTTTTTTAAATTTCCACCATTAGTATTTTTTCACTATAGCAATTTTCTTTATTTATATTTTTCTTTTAACGAAAATTGTATCTGAAATGTTATGATTGAATTAATTAACATACATTTGTGTACGATATTATATCAAGACATATCATATTTGCTACTTATTTATATTTGTGATTCACTAATCACATACGAGGCATGGATTTCTACATAGCAAGGATACACCAGTTATGTGTTGCTTGAGTGATTAAAATAATAAATGTTTTATAAAAAAAATAATGCACTAGTAGTTACGATTATTCATCACTTATCACAAAGAACTGACATAACTGATGATAGCTGAAAAATCAATCACTTCAGGCG
Source organism: Allygus modestus (assembly GCA_963675035.1). Taxonomy (NCBI): domain Eukaryota; kingdom Metazoa; phylum Arthropoda; class Insecta; order Hemiptera; family Cicadellidae; genus Allygus; species Allygus modestus. The sequence continues at coordinate 58,414,660 of OY776114.1, forward strand.
GCAATATGATCAAAGGCTCACTGCATCTGAAGTTATGCTGGAAATCCAAAAGATTACAGGTTTGAGTTAAATAAAATTTTAATAGCAGCTTACTAACTATTACAAATATAATACTAGGGCAGTCCCAATAGCCGTTCTATCAAGGTAATTTGCTTAAATTAACGGAAAATAATATGTATGTATACCCAAATTAGTTATAACAGTCACTTAAGCTATCTTATCTTGTATTTCCGTTCCCATATTAATCTAAAAGGATTTTTTTATTGGATTAATAACTATAAGTACGATTGCTCATTAACAGGTTAACAGGAGGTAGCCATAAAATTCAACATTTATATATCCTCTTTTACCCTGCTTTCATGTCACTTGTTTACATAATATATTGCATATAAGTGAATATGTAGATTTTATGCTGAAATATTATTATTTGATCCCTAAAAATAACTAATTTAGGAACATACTAAATTCATTTACTTTAAATCAGTTTAATAACTAGATGATTTTAAACATTATCTATCCATAAAGCCTTTGGCCTGACAGGCAAGAGTGTTGACAAATCGTTATTCTTTAACGGTTAATTCTCATTGCTGGTGGTGTATGACATATGAGTGACGACGTACGCCAAAATTAAGTTTTAATGAATATGAATATTTGTTACCGTATCTCGTACTCTGCACGAAGTAGTGTACGTTTTCTTATTTTTTTTAACGATGACGATAAAGTAATGAAGTAAAATAGTTGTTACTGTAACAATCGTTCTAGTCTTTCCAGTTACTGTAGTCAACCCATTTACTTCAATGGTCATAAACATTCAGGGCACCTTTATACGTTGATAGTCAACCCAATAATGCTTCATAACTCAATAATAAGTGTTAGGCTACTTATTACTACTTAGTCTCATCATTACTTTTATACTTTTAATACTAATTTTAGTAGGTCCGCCTTTATTTAGGTCTCCATAAACCTAGTGTTAAATCATCAATTTTATAAGCGTTTACATAAAATCATTTTCTTCCAGATATAGTGAATGTAATGATATTTGTTTGCCATAAAACTGTGAATACAGGTTTCATGACTTAAAACTTATTGTTATTACGTGTTTCAAACAACTTACCTTGGGATTAGTTAAATAAGTATGTAAGGTTTTTGTTCAGTATAAATAATTGTTTTAAACAAGTTAGTCTATATCAATTAGGAAAATCATGAATGTTTATTGAAATAGGTACTTTATCTTTAGTTATCACGACAGGGTTAAATAAATGACAGGGTTATCACGACCAATGATTAAATATTGAACAGAAAACCCTAGTATTGCAATATCAATCAGTGGCGTGATAAATTTAGATGATTGCCTCCTGACTATCAGTGATTGATATTGATGGCGACAAGGTTCCTGTCAAAGCAGATAACTGGGTCACAGTTATATTCGTAAGTTATAGGTAATTCATGATCGTTTTCTCTTTTTCCAACTACAATTAAATACTGTTAGACCTATGAGTGAGGTTTATTCAGACGGTTAATTAGCACTAAACTAACAGTAAATAAGTAAAATAATTATTTAAAACCATAAAATTGATCTTGAAGACTCTGATAGTCCGTCACTAGTGAGCTGTCAATTTTTTTTTTTTTTTTTTTTTTTTTACGTAGGAGGAACGCTTAATGCGCGAACCCAAAGGAACAGTGTGGGACTCCCTCTTACGAGGTATACCCACTAAACCTCCTACGGAGCCGCGGGGGAAAAACCAGGCCGGAACCCTTATCGGACAACTTCGGCGCTGGCCCGCGTGTCTTGCGCCCAGACGGGTCACGTCACCGTTTCGGGAAACTTAGAGGTCACCTAAGCATCCCTCGTCTCGCTTTCCCCGAAGAACGGATTGCACGAAGAGCGCAACCGCTCTCCAGGAGTCTTCATCTCGAAGCATCGCCCCCACCACGACGTCCGGGGACAGATCGCCGACAGCAGAGACGAGCCTCCTCCTGTCTTCAGCGAAACGACTGCACCGGAAGAAAGTATGATGAGCATCATCCACCTTCTCCGGGCAGTACCTACACTGAGGTGACCTCACCTTCCCCATGCGGAAAAGGTATTCCCTGAAGTACCCGTGGCCCGTCAGGAATTGACACAAGAAAAAGTCAATTTCCCCAAATGCACGGCTCAACCACGGGCTTATGTCTCTGATGAGACGAAACGTCCATCGCCCTTCCAGTCCACCGTTCCAACGCTCTTGCCAAACTCGCAGAGTTTCGAGTCTGGCTTCCACAGCAGCTTGGTCTCTTCCAAGATCTGGAGCACGGCGAAAGATGTTCTGCCTCTCAGCGGCGAGCAGATCAAGGGGAAACACTCCAGCCACAACCATTACAGCCAGTCCAGACACAGTGCGATACGCACAGGCAACCCTAAGAGCCGCCCTGCGCTGAACGGAGAGAATTCTCTTACTGTGTTTTTTGACTCTCATGGCACCCGCCCACACTTCTGCGCCGTACAGGAGAGTCGCGTTGACGGTGGACATGAGAAGTCGCCTCTTGCTGGACCTCGGGCCTCCGACATTCCCCATCAATCTGCTGAGCGACAGAACAACCCTCGTCGCCTTGTTGCAAACCGCCTGGATGTGCTCCCACCATGTGAGGCGGCGGTCAAGCACCACTCCCAGATACTTCGCCGCAGTCTTCGTCTGGACCTCCACGTCACCAACAGTCATAGGGATTACTGTTTGGATCCTCCGTCGCGTGAGCATGACGATCTCGGTCTTGGCGACCGCCAGCTCAAGTCCATGACCGCTCATCCATCTGTTGACCCGAAACATCACCTGGTTGAGGCGAAGCTGGGCTAACTCCGGATTCCGAGCCGTGATGACTGCGGCTACATCATCTGCGTAGCCCACGAGATAGGCTTGTGGTGGCATCTCGAGGCGAAGCACTCCGTCATATGCCACGTTCCAAAGGTCAGGGCCAAGGATCGACCCTTGCGCCGCGCCGGCGGTGACCACTTTGGAACGGACCCCTGCTTCTGTGCTATATAGCAGCCTGCGCTCCTTCAGGTAGTCCTGTACCACGACCAAGAGATAGTCGGGTACCCTGAAGTCCCGCTGCAACGCCTCGAGCATGTCCACCCAACGGGCCGAGTTAAAAGCGTTTTTAACGTCCAGGGTGACCAGCAGCACGATCGGCCTGGCCTGATGGCAGGCCGTGTCAGCCCGCTGGACGGCGCCCAGGACTTCAGCCACGGCATTCAAGGTTGAGTGGCCCTTCCGAAAGCCGTGCTGCCGGGGGGACAAGTCCCCAGCGGCTTAATTAAGTGAGCTGTCAATTAAGTAATATGAGAAAGAAAAAATTACACTCATTTTTGGTATGTAAGAGATTTTAGAAACACCTACTAATCATCTACTACACAAAATAAATATTAATACCATCTTTTATTTGTATGACTGAAGTAAATTAACATAAAGACGCTCTGATGTAAAGCCAGCGTAACTGTTTAACTGTTTGTAGTACTATTTGTGTGGGCTCCGGTTTAAAGCCATCGTAGCTGTTTACATCTCTATAAGTCTCTGTTGAGCATACTCAAAGTGGATTTTTGTTGAAGGAGTTTTCTCTTATTAAATCTATCACTGCTTAAATAAATAATGTTCAAACATCGCTAGAATTAAAAATACCCCCGTAGCAGCAAACCTGCGTACTTAGCGAATTTACAATGCATATATATTTATCTTAATACCACATAAAGCTACATACCAAGTTTCATCAATATACACTCATAAATAAACAATTTATGACATTTTAATTATTCCCCATAAGAATAACATGGCGGCTGAGTATGCAGGTTTGCTGAAGCAAGGAACACAAAAAATGGGGTTTTATGCTAATATCAATATAACTCAACTAGGTGAAGTCACATAACAAATTTCATTAATTTATTTTCATAATTAAGGGAGATAAGACGTTACTTATTCTCCATAAGAATAACATGGGGATGAGTACGCAGGTTTGCTGCTACGGGTGCCATTGGCAAAAAATTGTTTTTTTGAGCAAATATCAATGGTCCACAACCAGATGAAGCCGTATACCAAGTTTCGTCAGTATATGTTCATAAATAAGCGAGATATAAAGTTTTTATTTTCCTCCATAAGAATAACATTAGACAACGTACTGTGTTTAGCACTTTCAATATCTCGGTAACCAATTGACGTAGAGAAATGATCAAAATACCAAATTGTGTGTTTTTTAAGCTGAATCCAATGGAAAAAACTAAAATTTGACTATTTCCAAAATTATATGTAAAAAATTCAAAAAACCCATTTTTGGGGTACAAAACCCCCCCAAAATACCCCTTCGGATAGAGCGATCTGGCTGGTTTTCGAACTTAAAGTCATAAATGTTGCTTTACACGTTTATACCAAATTTCATCAAAATCAGATAATTTTTACGAGAGTTATCGTGCTCACGGACACATATATATATATATATATATATATATATATATATATATATATATATATATATATATATATATACAGTTTCGAACGAATGGTGTTTTTCGGGTCTGGGGACCTCAAAACGAAAAGTTATCATGGTCCCGGGCCTAGGTCTTACCATGCCCGACTACGGTAATAGCTTCTTCCCTATAGGGGAAATTCGCTAATAATTAAATAACACAATCGCAGTGGCAAGAGAGGAATATCAAAGTATTCTTTAATGTCAGAAAGTTATCAGTCCAATGTCACAAACACTGCAGATGAATCGAGGTTTTGATCATTGCGAGAGAAGGATTTTTGTTTTTCGACCTCGGCAAATCCGTAATTTTCTATCTTAATCAAACACACATAATGCCGCTTATTGTTGACTATAGTTACAAATATTCTAGTAAAATTATGTTAATTCAATTGAGTTCTTGAAGAAGTAAAAATCACCTGGGGGCCGAGCTTTGCTCGGGAAAGGCCAGTCAGTTTGTTTAGATGACTTGGAGTAATATTTCATCACTTCCCCCAGCTGATAATCAGATTTGTATATCTCATTTGCCTCTTTTATGAATTGTTCAGGTCACTCCAGTTGTTATTTATAGCTCAGTGTCTCTTTTCTTTATTTCGGATATGACCACTCTATATATTCAATCTTCATACAACAGTTTTTTCAACACTCTTGCCTGTCAGGCGAAAGCCTTTATGGATAGATAATGTTTAAAATCATCTAGTTGTTAAATTGATTTAAAATCAATTAATTTAGTATGTTCCTAAATTAGTTTTTTTTAGGGATGAAATAATAATATTTCAGCATAAAATCTATATATACACTTATGTGCAATATATTATGTAAACAAGTGATATACATAAGCAGGGTAAAAGAAGGTATAAAAATGTTTAATGTTATGGCTAACTCCTGTTAACCTGTTAATGAGCAATCGTACTTATAGTTACTAATTCAATAAAACAAAATCCCCTTTAGATTAAAATGGGAACGTAAAAAAAATAAGATAGCTTATGCGACTGTTATAACTAATTTGGGTATACAAACATATTATTTTCGGTTAATTTAAGCAAATTACCTTGATAGACCGGTATTGGGACTGCCTTAGTATTATATTTGTAATAGTTAGTAAGCTGCTATTGTAATTTGATATAACTCAAACCTGTAATCTTTTGGATTTCCAGCATAACTTCGGATGCAGTGAGCCTTTGATCATATTGCCGCCTGGAGTGATTGATTTTTCAGCTATCATCAGTTATGTCAGTTCTTTGTGATTGATGAATAACCATAACTACTAGTGCATTCTTTTTTCTACAATATTTTATTATTTCAGTTACTCAAGCAACACATCACTGGTGTAACCTTGCTATGTAGAAAGTCATCCATGTCTCGTATGTGATAATTGAATCATAAATATAAATAAATATATACTGTTTATTGATTATTATCGTACAAAAGAGTGTGTTCATTAATTCAATCTATGATTGACATGTTTCCGATAAAATTTTCATAAAGAACAACAAAAATTGCTATAGTAAAAAAATACTAATCGTGGAATTTTTTAAAATTGACTACTTTTTAATAGTTACAAAGTATTTGTAACTTCTATCAAGTCATCTACTTATGCACAAAATCTCTGGATGCTTGAGGCCTCCCTCTTGACTTTAATTGAAAGCCGGATTAACTTTTTGTCAGCAACCCTCAGGTCAAATGTTTTGATTACCATCCCCTGTTCTTAGTCTCGAAAATCTTCCAACTTCAAATATGAATTACTCTCGCAATAACAGTGTCTTGAGTTTTGCAAGAGTGCCTTGAAAGAAATGCCAAAAACTATGATTAGATAAATCTGAAATTTATCTAACTGTTACATCATTTTGTGCTATTCTATGCTATTAGGAACTAAATAATGTGATCCGATAAATTATGGCAATACAAATTAGAAAACAAAAAGTTCTGACAACACTGTAACATATTGTATCGGTCTTAAGGTAAGTAAAGGGATGATAAATAATAAAAGGAAACATGATTTTGTTATTATTATAAAATAAAATTATGTTGGTTGGAGACATAAATCCTCATTAGGATATCGGTACTATATTTATCTAAACAAAATTAGCAAAGAGCAAGTAGAATTAAATTTAACGTAGATAAAGTGTTACCCACGTACTACGCCTTTGGATGTCAATTTCTATTTCAAGTTGAAATTTTACAATTTGTATTTGAATATACCAAAGCTGTGAAGAACAAATTAAAGTTAACTCAAGATCTGTTTTTATTCGATACACACTTATCATAGAACCAGGGTTCATAATACTTCCCTTAAAAACATAAGCTAGATTAAGTATATTCATTTAATAAAGACATTTGTGAACTTATTTTTTCATAAACAAGTTTGACTTTGAGTTTGATATCACTTACGATAACTGGAATAACAAACATTGTTATAAAGTTATAAACGAGTTGAATAGTACGAAATATTAAGTTGAAACACATTCTATAAATTAAGAAGCAACCAGATATCACTCCCCAAGTTAATCAATTTCGCAGCTAATGTATGCATCACACAAGACAAGTTGATCCCTTTGCATCACAATTTCAGCGTCAACTTCTCGACACCACGACACCTCGTGTTGACAGACAACTGATTGACTGGTTTGACACCAAGTAATTGCATTTAGAGCCAAATAAGATATATCAGTGAACGTTTTGTTGAGGTTCACAGCGAGTTGTATGTGTTGTGTGGGGAGGGTGATGGTGAACATAGGTCATAGGTCGTAGGTCATATGATTTGCCTTGGAGGTTCACAAACTATATGATTTTGAGGTTGTGGAGAGTGGAACTTGGAACAATGGCAAATTCGCACTAGGTGTACTTGCATATTTCAAAGATTTTTTTCCATTTGATCAAAAATGTAAAGAGAGATTTGTGAGATTCTGAAAAAATGTTTTAAAGAATTTATGGGATATGTTTGACAAAAATATTTAATTTAATGTTATTTAAAACCTATAATAGTTAAAAAAGTATTTTTATCCAGGACTATTTTATAAACAAAATAATTTAGAGTAGGCCTATTTAAATATTGTGTACAATAGGTATATTTCAGTAAGACACCTTTAATTCGAGACATCCATTTAAATAGAATTATATTTATGTCTGTCGGTTGCTTAGGATCTGAAAATTTGAACAAATAAATTGTCATTTCTATTTTATTTCATGATAAATTTCATCAACATGTAAATATAGGTTAGAAGCAAACATTGGCCAATAATAGGAAATTCGGAACATGTTGCTACCAAACTCAGGGGGGGGGGGTAGCAAGGAGGGGGTTTGTTTGTTTGTTTAGTGTATTCACTCCGGCCGTTTGAATTTTTCAACGTTTTGATAGGGAACAGCCTAAACCCTGGTCTTGTTACTATCTGACCATTATGGTCAAAAAGGTCATCATGTGTAGCAAATGACTCTGTCGTGCCTTCATTAAAGGGATTTTGGGATGTAGGCTAACACAATTTTTATTCTATAATAAGGAATAGAAGTGGTAAACAGAAAGGGATTTATTAATTAGAAAAGACTTAAGAGGGAGATTGTGTATGTGTCAGTTTTATGATACCGTTTATTTTGCCTGTGATACAATGGTTGGAACCCAATTTTTGTATAACAGTAAGGATTTTTTAATCTTTCTTATTCCCTCTCATCACTCAGGGAATTTAGGCAGTCAGGCTCTAGTTTAGCTCTATCCAAAAATACATTTGTTAGTCAGTATGAATCGTTACTCATATTTACTAAAGCTTCATCACTTTAATCAATAGTCCTCATACCATACTCAACAACTGTGTAATCTGGCTTGTATTGTGATAAATATATATACTTACACGTTTTTATTATTTATGAACAAACAAACATATATATATATATATATATATATATATATATATATATATATATATTATTAAGTCGAAATATTGTACGACTAAAATAAGGTTAGTATCAGTATCGTTATTAAGATAAATGTTAATTATCAATATCATAATCTGCATTCTCACGCATTTTCAATGTTATTGGAGAGAATAGTTGGAGTTCATGTCCTATATGCTATATTATGGCTATTATGAGTAATTTTGTTTTGCATTTTATTCTCTATGTATTAGTAACGTGTTGGTTCTGACTGTTTACAAGTTTCTCTCGAATGACTGACCATCACTCAGGAATGCGATCATCATAAAACAGAACGACAGTCGCTTCCGTCGCACAGTTGTTTAAATGTTACCGGAAGCGATAACTGGAGGGAAGTTACTAGGGGTTCCGCATGTCCTGTTTTTGAATCCAGTATATAATGTATGTTTTGTAATACACCATTTTTTACAAATTTAAATAGACATTTAAAAAGAATAACTATTCAAAATGTTTACAAATATTTGTATACAAAATTCTTTGGTACAATCAATGATTAATCAACTAAGTGAAGTCGATAGAAAGAACAAACCATCGTTGCCGCTGGAATTACATCGTGATTGGTGAAATGAGCAGTTGAAGAGGTTTGCTTGAGTACTGTTTACAGCCACAATGCAAAGTTAAAACACACTATTAAAGGAACTATAAAGCATAAATTCAACGCTATGCTTGCCGGTTTTTACAATGTCACAATCATGATTTGGTTTTATTTAAAAAATTTTTTAAACTTAGTAAATACACCCCTGAGTTTAAGACGTTATATGAAGGTAAATTATACAAGTAAATAATTTTATGAAAGTAGATTAAGTAGATAGTTTCTTTCTCTTTTGAAATAGTGGCATTGATTGTTGGATTATGTGGCTGCTGTAAAGTGAATTGTCCCAAAACAAAGACACGAGCCCTAACAGCTGAACGGTACTACTCATCAAGATCAAAACCTCATATTATTACACGGTTAAGGAGAAATTGAGGGGATACGACATGTGACATTCTACACTCACAATATACACTCAAAAAAGCCCCTTTTTGTTTATTTTGCTAAAAACAAATGGTTAAATAGAGGTAAAAATTCAAATACAACCTTATATCCTAAATTTAACTCAAAATTATGTTAAATCCGTGTTATGTTGGTGTTGTTTTTCTTTACGATGCCAATGAGGGTAAATAGGTTAAAAACCTACAATCAGCCTCGTGATTACGGATTATCTTTTACAAGGATGATTCATTTTGACGGAAGGTTAATTCGTCAGCTTCAGACCCGCACAAAAACTTTAAAGGTTGCGTCACAGTTACAAAACACATAAATACTAATACGCTTAACAAAACATGTGCATTTATGCTGTTCGGTTTTTTAAAGAAGAGGCCTACATAAATGTTTATTCGCCCCGTGTTTAGATTGCAGGCATTTCAACTTTTTTACAATAAGGTATTTATTTCTCATAACATTTGTTGCAAGGCAGAAAATAATAAAATATGCCTTAGAATATGATACCTCTATCTATCTCAAACGATGCATCTACAAGTTGGTTTTTTACATAGTAAATCTCTAAACAAATTAGTATTTCATAATAATAATCCAAAATATATTTAAAACCTTATTCAGTAGTCTTGGATAATGATTAGGTTATGATTATGCATAACAAACTGTAGGTGATGTCTTATTCGTCCATTTTATATGATAAATACTCAGGAACGAGCAGCCAGGGACGATCCATCAACGTGAATGACAGTCGCGTAATTGTATGTGGTTTCGGTGTATTACACTGTATTTCATAAATGTTTAAACTTGATATAAGTATGAATATTTATACTTACTGTAATTGGAATATCAGTACATTAGAATATTGAAATAGTAATAGACGTTATTCAAAATCAGTAAAACAGTTGAAAACACATTTATGCTTTATATTTTTGACTTACAAATGTACATGGTATGTTTGTTGCAATTAAGTATTAGAATCTACTATTTTTATTTAAGTTACTGTTTCTGTTACAGTACAAGTTGAATTGTAATGCTGAAATTTACTTGTGAGAACTGGGATTCGAACCCGCGACAGGGCCGCTGCCAGCCTTACCACTTTGGAATTAACTCTCGCCTAGTTGTGCGCTCGACTCTCGGTTTTATAAATTATTCAGCATTATTCAATTTTCATGAGCAGGGGTTGCTATTTACAAGGAACATGTCTATTGACTCTGCTGTCCATTTTCAGCAATTATTCAATTTACATGAGCAGGGGTTGCTATTTACAAGGAACATGTCTATTGACTCTGCTGTCCTTCTAATGTGTTTAATGTTTGTATTGTTTTGTTATGTAATACCTTTTTTATGAGTGAGAGAAATGATTTCATCGTATTTAAATTAAACAGTTTTAATAGTTATGGTGTAACCATGAATATACATAGTACGCTACTCGCTTTCAATACACGCTTCATTAGCATTGGGAGAGAATAACTTCTAATACAAAAAGTCTTTAAATCTAAGACGAAACCGTGTTATAAATCCTAGTTTTCATATCAACGAATAATCATATATTAATGTTACTTTTAACTGCCTGTTTAACAAAATTACCACCTCACAGCAAATTTTATAATTTATTAAACGAATTACTATCACAATACAAGTGAGATAGGATTATTATTTGACAATCAATCCATGGGTAGTTCTCCGAGCTTTATGCATACATTTGATTTACATATCTAATCAAAATCTAGTTAATCAATCAGTTTGAATTACAATTTTAATAATGTTTCATGTTTGGGAAAACATGCATTTCCTGATTTTAAAAATCCTCATTTAAAGTATTGAAGCCAGATTTAATTGAAAATATATTAACTTTTACATTTTTTTTAACAACGAAGGCATTTTATAAATTTTATTTCTATTTAGCATTGAATTATTTAAGAAATGTTACATAATTTGAACTACGAGTAATTATTCCTTGCATTTCTCTCTTTAAGAAAATAGACTGATTAAGGTAGTAAAATGTATCCATCTTTATAGAATTATTTTTAATTTTCAGTTTATTAGGCAATTTGATCCCTGGTATTGAAGTTATTACTCTCACTGTCGGTTTTACTTGTCATCCTCAAGTTAAGTGATCGTTAATACCGGAAAAAGTTAATAATTTAATATAATTGGTTTTACGAAATTGGTAAACCATAAATTTTCGCAAGCTGTAAATGTTTCAGGCGACTTGTTTTGTAAGGGTATACAGTTATATGCTGCAGTTTTAAATATTGCAATTCATCATACAGAATATAGTTTTACATCCCACATTACAGTACAGTCAATTTTATTATGTGTTTATCTGATTATTCTAGAGTTAGAATAGAAATGTAATCCTAAATGTAAACGTGAATATGACAAGTCTTTTGCCCAGGCAAACATTGCATATAAGGGTGTATAAGATTATGTAAATACATGAAAAAAATAAACATAACATGGTACAACTTAATGTTTAGTGGGGTTTGGCACATGTATCATCAGGGAAAAATTCGAAAAACACAGCTGGCAAAACAAATAAATAATATCATTGTCCATACAACAACTTCTTCAAAACCTAATTTATTTATTTGTGAATAATGGATATCGCTGCGACTTTGACGAGTTTTTCTAGATTTACCTGTTTAATGATGCCCTCAGAAATAAACCACGCCATACAGAAGGTTTGGTGGAACAGTAGAACAGCTGAGCGATCAAAGACCTATTGTTCAACCTCTTGATCAAAAGACGTTTGCTCATAGTTTGAAGAGACCAACAAACTGGTGAATACGCCTTTGGCGTGGTCAAAGGTACTATGAGATCAACTGTCAGCTGCAGGTCGCAATGCATATATGATTTACATTTATAATTTCTGACTTCCCGTAACAATAATATGGAAAAACAAGCATAAAGAGTGATTCAGAAGAGTCGTTTACAACATGATGTGTTAACTGTCAAATTATGACTTTAATAACCTAGTAAATACGTCGAAATACTTATTTACTATTGTTTTAAATATTTTATTTTTATTGCGTCACATACTAGAATGCAACACTTTATGGTATGTTGTTGATTTATATACAACAGCTGGACGCCCTCAGAAGAAATCTTTGCTGTGAACATTACTCTTAAGTGAGTAAGCACACCTGATTTGAAAGCTCTACGAACCTTGCTACGAACCGTGAAACTAAATCTACTTAACATAAGGAAAAATTAAAATTCGCAACATATATGCAGTTTTTGAATATGATGTAAAACAATTTGTATGATGGGTATCCTAAATTATAAAGTAATCTTATAAAGGCAAAGTTGAGTTAATTGAATTGTGCAAATGTGTATGAAGACCAATCAATTTACAAGGGTAATATAACACCCACATCACAAGCAAGTTAATTAATTTCGTGGCAAATGTATGCATCGCCGTGCGGGACGGGTTGATCCTATGCGCTGACAACTTCACCTTACACCAGACTAACTTGGATCAAGCGAAGTCAAAGTGAATATTGAGGTGTTCAACATACAGTGACAGGACTACCGTCAACTAATATTTAGAATAATATTATCATGCAACGCACTACGTAACCCATGTTATGTATATCACGTATCGGTATGAATAATTAATCATGGAACTGGAACTGACTAAATTGATGTTGATGTGTTGAATTATTGATAATGTAGTATGCGTATTGCATAATGGTTATAACATTTGATCAGTTGTTAGTTGTTTTAGACATAGTGTTTGCTTACACTATTTCTATCAATTTAGAATAAAAGTGCTTGCATGGAAAATTCTTTCACAAAAATAACTTCACTAAACTCAGATAGGCCAGTTAACCCAGGTAGTCCATGTTAATATTAACACAAGCACGTCCCGCCATCATGGGCCGGCGGGCTCATGATCAAACCAGGTTTAATTGTATATTTATTTTTATTTGTGTAATTTTATTCCTACTACTCCTTTCTTTGTTTTCAATATCGCAGTGAGCGAGTTTATAGGTGAGGTAGGTTTGTAGAGTAATATCAAAATACGTGCAGGTATTATTACCATGGATGTGAATAGGAGTTATCTTGTCTAGTGTACACGGTCAAGGTTAAAGAGGAAATGCAGATATTGTTGCTATACCAATTAGTGTAATTATTATTAATTAAATTATTGTTATATTCTGGTGTGTGTTATGCATGTAGAATGTTGCAATGTGTTTCCCAGTGTGCATTAAAAAATGTTTAGTGAACTATTAAGGGTTGATTGTAAAAACACCCAACGGTAAAATAAATGGAAAAAATAGCTAGATTTTCCCAAAAAAACTGCTTTTGGGATTGAACAAATGAACTTGCTGATCAATTATCAGGCAACGGTGTATCTTTATAAAACTGCTTGTTGTGTTTATCTTGATTTTATATGATTCTTTAAAAATAAAAGTTGTTTTGAATAGTTATTTATACATAAGTGCATACTAAATACATGCCCGGCGTCGTCTTGAGTGACTCCTCACAGAATAGGGCCTGTGGTTACGATCTTCCTTCCTTATGAGTGGAATGTTGTCAAAGAGGCTTAATAGGCTAGGCTATATTTAAGGAAACTGAATACGCTAATATAGGATGAAGATGTTTGATTGCTTAAGTGAATTTGGTTCAAGTCGTATGGCTTAAGTCTGAGTAGAAAAAATAAATAAAAACACGAAAGACTGGGTGTGATACCTCCTTTTTAATGTTTAACAAACCGTTTCATGTAGTTACTAGCCTTGGAAATAAACATATTAATCCATCTAGTTTGTTTTGCAGTTTGCACAATGTAGTATGCAGTTTAGCATGGACTTATCTTTACCATACATGTTAGATGTTATTTAAAGATGTAATATTTCTAATGCTTGCCTTGATCACATGTTTAAACAGCCTATAACACTGCAAATATCAAAAGCCACACAAAAGTTGATGATTGATTCCAGTTTGATTTCTTAAGTGTTGGTTGTCCAGTAGACGAAAAGAAAAATGAGGCCAAATTGTTTTTGCGATCAAGTAATATCAAGCATTAATAAATGGACGCCATTAATACTACAGTGCGGATGCTAATCCGAGGCAAGTACAGAATCTGAGTCGCTAGGCCGACGAAGTGTAGAGGCAGAGAGAGAGAGAGAGAGAGAGAGAGAGAGAGAGAGACGTGTAACGTCAACCCTGGTTCCGTCTTTGTCTCGCATCGGGTTACTGATTGTGGTTCTCCGACGCGGCGCAATAGACGTGCATAATTGATCCATCTACCGGAGTCAAACATAGACGACAAACGTAGATCTCAGTTGCCTTGCTACGTTTTAATCAACACTGTTACATTTAAATATCCCCGTCGTAGCAAATCTGCACACTCAGCAAATTTACAATGAATATATAACATAAACACTAAGCCACTTAACACGATTCATAAGAAATGTATTCACAAACAAGCGATATTTAAAATATTAATTATTCTCCATAAGAATAACATCGGGGATGAGTACGCAGGTTTGCTGCAACAAGGAGCACAAACTAATTGTTTTTTAGCGAATTTCCCCTGTAGGGAAGAAGCTATTACCGTAGGTGGTAAGACTTAAGCCCGAGACCATGTAAACTTTTCGTTTTGAGGTCCCAAAATGCCAAAAACACTATTTGTTCAAATTTATATATATATATAAATTATACATATACATATTATACATATACACATATATATACATATATATACATATATATATATATATATATATATATATATATAAAACGGTGTGTGTCCGTTACCGCGATAACTTTTGAAAGAAATACCCGATTTTGATGAAATTTGACACAAATGTGGAGAGTTGCATTTATGACTTTTAAGTTAGAAAACCAGATCGATCGCACTATGGGAAGGGGGTTGTATGGTGGTTTAAAATTTTCCAAAAATCGGTTTTTTGCAAATTTGACCCCAAAATGTTAAAAACACTCAATTTTGGTTATAGCCATTTTATAGAGCTTAAAAAAACAAATAATTTAGTATTTTGAATCATTAACCTAGGTTAAGTGGTTGCGGATAAAATCCAAAAAAACGTGTCCCATGTTAATCTTATGGGAAAAAGGTTTTTAGATTTTTCTCAGATAGTTTTACTAAATCTTCACATTTCTGTTTATTAATGTGTTTAGCTCAACAAAATAAACATTTTGGTGTTTTAATCGTTGTTCTACGTCAAACCGTTGCAGAGATATTCAAAGTGCTAAACACGGTACGTTGTACAATGTTATCCTTATTGAGAATAAATAAAATTCTATATCTCGATTATTTTTGAATGTATATTGATGAAACTTGGTATGTGGCTTCAAATAGTTGTGGTATATTGATATTAGCACAAAAAACAAGTTTTTTGTTGATAGTATCCGTAGCAGCAAACCTGCATACTCGGCCTCCATGTTATTCATATGGAGAATAAGTAAAGTTGTATATCTCTCTTAATTATGAACCTAAATTAATAAAACTTGGTATTTAGCTTCACCTGGTTCAGTTATATTGATAATTGCAAAAAAAAAACATATTACTTAACTTCCTCGTTGCAGCAAACCTGCATCCTCAACCCTAATGTTATTCTTATGGAGAATAAATAAAATGCTATATATCACTTATTTATGGATGTATTTTTGTGAAACTTGGTAAGTAGCTCTATGTAGTAGTGAGTCACATATATATGCATTGGAAATTCGCTGAGTATGCAGGTTTGCTGCGACGGGGGTATTATGAAATATCAATAGAACTCATCTAAGTGAAGTTACACACCAAGTTTCATCCATATACATTCATAAATAAGCGATATATAACATTTGAATTATTTTAAATAAGAATAAAATGGGGACCGTGGACCTAGGTTTGCTGCTCGGCAACCATAAGCAAACATTTTTTTGTGCAAAAA
The DNA here is from genome assembly GCA_963675035.1 of Allygus modestus. Classification (NCBI taxonomy): domain Eukaryota; kingdom Metazoa; phylum Arthropoda; class Insecta; order Hemiptera; family Cicadellidae; genus Allygus; species Allygus modestus. The sequence goes on from OY776114.1 coordinate 58,430,956, forward strand.
TCAATAAACCACAACCAGATGAAGCCATATACCAAATTTCGCCAGTTTATGTTCATAAATAAGCAGTATATAAAATGTTTATTTTTCTCCATAAGAATAACATTACACAACGTACTGTATTTAGCACTTTCAATATCTCAGTAACCAATTGACGTAGAGCAATGATGAAAATACCAAATTGTTTTTTTTTTAATGCTGAATTCAATGGTGAACTAAAATTGGATTAAAATAAAAATTACATGTGGAAACACCCAAAAAAACATTGTTGGAATACAAACCCTCCCAAAACCCCCCTTCGGATGGTGTGATTCGCTTGGTTTTCGAACTCGTTCACATAAATGGTACTTTACACAATCATACCAAACTTCATTAAAATCGACCTTTTTTACGAGAGTCATCGTGCTTACGGACACACATATATAAAAATTTGAACAAATGGTGTTTTTGGCATCTGGGGACCTCAAAATGAAAAATTATCATGATCTCGGGCTTAAGTCTTACCATGAGACCTACAGTAATAGCTTCTTCCCCATAGGGGAAAATCGCTAAAGGTGACGTATAGACTATTAAGTGGAAGTATTTTTGATTACTCATTGAAAGTTGTTTTTTCCACCCAAACAAGTTTGTTAACTCATTGTACATAATTTATTTAATTACATATTTTTATTTAAATTTAATTGGTTTAAATAATGTTTTGACCAAATTCACCGCCGTACACGGTCCAGTTGACGCAATATAAATGTGCCAGATGGTCCTGCCTTCAGTGCCGTCAGAATTATTCAAAATGTTAACTTTATAAACACAATAAGTGCTGCTTGCTTAGTTATTACTTCAAAGTTGCAATCCGGCATGTTATCTGTATACAAAAAAATAACATATAAATAACGAATATCCTATCTGATTTAGCATGTGCTATTACAAGAGTATTGCTTTCAAAATACAAAGTGAAGCGTGTTATAGCATTTTATTTTCTCATGGTTTAACTCAGGACACCGTAAACGGCTTAGCAGTACACATCTTGGCCTAAACGCTTGGCTAATGTGTAGGCGTTACATTATCTTTACAACCCGACACGTCAACCATTGCTGAGTGCGCCGTCAATGAAATTAGCAAATAAAACTGAATGATTCGTACATCCGGCGCGTGAGCGCTTAAACAACACCGGAAGTGATCAAATGGAGGGAAAATTTATTGGGCGCTATTTTCTGAGTGGAAGTTAACACTAGTTATCGCCTTTAAGCCTTTCCTTGCCATCATTATTATCTGATTACATTTCATGTTGCATTTAGTGTGTGTTATTAAAATAATTTAATGATATTTTTTAGGCGATTTTGGGCTCCTAAAACTAATTTTATGTACACTTTTTTTAACAATAAAAATATCTTACTCTCTAAATGTGCCTTCGGGCGTGTTAATAAACATCCACCTTCGGGGCTCCGCCCCATGGACTCTTAAAAGTTCTGGTAATCTTACAGAGTTATTTTATTTTATTTGTATACTTTTCCGATTATAACGTAACACATTCAAAATATTTGGCTCAATGCACTCGAGGTCCCCGTACGGCTAGCGGGACACCGCAAGTATTTCTTTATTTGGAGGTTGTTACCACATGGACCGTGCGTTACCTCTTGTGGCCTCAAGAATGGAAGTAACAAAAATTTAAACCTACTTTGCACAACTGAGGATCGACACCATGTTTTACTACCACAATCGTAAAATCTACGAAGAGTTAACGGAGGAGATATATATGCTTACAAAAATCTCCATTTATGGATATAAAGGAAGACAATATGAAAAAGTAACATATAAATAGTTTATCAGAGACAATTTTACAACGAATGTAACTAAAAAGCGGCATAGAACATAACAAACATTGTTAATAAGCAATTTTGTAATGAACACATAAAACCAGCAGATGGTAAACACTAAACTGTGTAACTGATGCTCAAAGAGAGAAAATGCAAATTAATTGCTATAGTTAAGTATACGGGATTAAACTGTTCTACAAACTCGGTGCAGTATACAACGCTAATACTTGGAAGATTTAAAGTTGTTCTCATTTAGTTTCTAGTTGATAAAGCTCTTTGTAGTTAGCTGAATATTTCTGTGAGGCAGAGGATTCTGGTAAATAATTTGAGAATTTGACTGCATATAACTTTTTAAAACAAAACCATCAACATGTTTGACCAACACTACTCGCGAACACTCCAGAATATTAAGCCGGACACCGAATGTTCTGGGTATGCGTTTAGTTTGGGAGTTTCACGAACACCGAATACCGAATGTTTACATTGTTGGAAACAGTGACGAATGTTCAGATAATTTTAGGGAGAATGTTCGACCGAATATTTGGGCGTTATTCGCTAGTTAGTTACGTCTGGCTTTTTATTTTTATTTGTAAAACATATCGCTTTGCATCGCAATTGCTAAAACCGTTGATTATGCAATTTACCCGTATTTCTACACAAAACAAATCGAGCTGTACCTAGCCAATGCGAACGATGCACGGTTGCAGATATGACCCGTAAATGTGATGTTCTATAGCTAAGGAATGTTGTAAAAATGTCGAGTGTTTAAAAGAAGCTTATTTCGTGTTTCAAACATAAACGAGTGTGTGGAATGGTCGATATACTCTCATGACTGGGTAAAATACTATCCGTTATGATCTGCACAGATTATTTATGCAGAATTATAATTAAACAATCAAATCCTTTTTTAGTTATTTTTGTTCCGGCCAAAGTGTGGTGTCAATAAATTGTAGATAGAGTAGATTAAATTTAAAATACATTAAAGCCCCAATCTTAGAGAGAAATTCCGGCTCTCAATCCTCTCCGAAGGAAAATTCTTTGAGTACTCCAATTTTTCTCGGGAGGCCGTGTTCCGGAGTAGTATGTTTGTAACGTAAAAGTTGGTAATGGAGCTGTCATCGTAGGTGAGCGATGTGTTACCGAGATCCTTCTGTTCTGTGCCTCTTTACTTGAAACTTCTCTGTACACATCTAAAATTGTCTCTCACAATACCGGGACCACATTATATAACGTGTAAACAGCTAGCTATTTATTTACAGATTGTTTCAAGATGTTAAAAGTTATAAGGAGAGAATAGTCTAAGACTTTACACTATGCACCTAATTATCCTCTTAACTACATAATGGCCCATTCGAAGCTTTCCATTGAAACACCTTTTTCAATTACTTAAAATTGTTGCTGAAAAATGGTACCAGCAATACGATGACATAAAATAAGTGAGAATCAACCATTTAATTTTTATTTTGATGGTTTTGAAATTATTGTTTATTTTTCGCATTTTGCAGTGAAGGTAAATATGAAAAATAATGGTTCAATTGTTGGTTTTGACGAAGATACAAGGGAGATGTGGACTATCGACAAAAAACCCCTCAAGAAAAACAAGAACTTGATAGTTGGCATGATAAAGATATGTTTATCAGCTAGTGATACTGCCCTAATGAAGTTAGAGGAATTTTTATAACCTTTTTAAAATACCCACAAACCAGGAGCTAAAAATAATTTTCTATTAAATACTTCTATGTTTAAGTCTCGTATGGAAGAATTCGAGTGACTATTCAGAAAGATCTACTCCATAGGACACACTTGATTGAAAATACGCATATTACCACTTGTTATATTTATTTGTCAACAAATTTTGATGCCATTAATATTGCATAAAATTACTTGTTTGATTTTCTGTAAATAAAATGTGATTGCCAAGTCAAATAGTTGACAAATATTGCCCAGAAGGTAGTTGCCTGAAACACATAGCTAAAAGCTATAGGTGATCGCCGGGGATCAAACCCCGGACCTTATAGACCAAAATCACAGGTTCTCCCAGGCCGGTCATACAGTAGAACTAACAAATCTCGAATGTAAACGTATCATTGACGATAAGCTAGATCTAATCATGTTATAAATTAGTAACTGGGGGCCGAGCTTTGCTCGGGAGAGGTCAGTCAGTTAGTTTAGATGACTTGGAGTAGTATTTCACCACATTCCCCTACTGATGAGCAGATTTTCTTAGCTAATTTCGCTTTTTTATTCATGTTAAAGATTACTCCAGTTGCTATTTATAGCTCAATCTCCCTTAGATTCATTTTAAATATGACAATACCACACTGCATGCAATATTCATTCAACGTTTTTAGTTGCTAGTCTTAGGCAACCACATCACTGACTGTTTTAAAACAGCCGTTAATACTCTTTTGATTCGTTTTTGATAAGCCCAATGCAACTTTTATTATTAGTTTTTTATTTTATTACTTTTCCTGGGGATGTAAACTTGCTTAGAACTTATTTTTCCGAAAAAATTAGTTATTTCCAACATTTTAAGAAAATTTTTGGATCCGTTTCTGAGATCAGAGTTGCAGGCAAGCATGCAAGCAAGCAAACCTTACTCATATTAGAGTATAGGGTAATAACAACAAGCGATGGTAAAGGAATCCCTACCCGATGACGATTATGAGATCCCTTATAGCGTCTATTGTAATGCAAATGCCAGGCCTTTGTCAAAGAATCTATGTGAAACTCATGAATAGCCATTAATTCCGTGATATTATCGTTACTTGGCGAATGTAACTGTAGCATATTCAGAACACAATACGCACAAGAGGCCCTCAGTCTACCACGACATTATTGTTCTGGTGTCAGACGTCAGACCGCCCGCATCATGTCCTTGTTACAAGTCGCATCGCATTGGTGTACAACAGTAGCAAGTACATAGCCGGTCTCTTCCAACAACGAAAATTTCAAATAACATCATGCGTGATAAAATTATAAATATTTAACGAAGTATTAAACATTTTTTAAGTGGTATTAAGAGGTTTGCAGCATCTTTATGCCTTACTTTGCCGGTCCATATAGACCACTGAACTGTGGGTGGAAGTCTTGCAATTTAAATAACTTTTCAAGAATTATAGTCCGATTTTCAAAAGAAAGTGACTGGCAGAGCGGCCTTGCGGCGACCAAACATTATATTTGATAACCTCGTGGAAACGTAAAACATATGGTTAGAAATTTCCAATAAATGTTATTTAATTAGTCAGTTAGACACGTTTAAAGCAAATTTTTCAAACATTTTGTATCTTAATATCTATTTAAGACGCCGACGCAACCTGGGCGTATTTTAAGACGAATATGAATGAATGATGAGTGTAGAATGTGTCAGATGCCTTGTTTAGCCTTGTTACTAAGACCGACTGATTCTTTAGGCAGAATAATTTATTCCGATGAGTATATTGATAGTTTATATTTTTAACAACATTAATTGCAATTAATTAAAATTGTCTCAATTCGTGTTTAAAAAATATAACTATTAATATTTAAATCAATTGGAATACGATATTAAATATTTGAAAAATGTGCTATATACGTGTTTAACTGACTATTTAATTAACGTTTGTTTCTAACCATGCTTTTTACGTTTCCACGAGGTTATGAAATAGAATGTTCGGTCGGTGAGCGGCCGCTCCGCCAGTCACTTTCTTTCGATAATCGGTCTATAAATTAAACAGATATAGGGAAAAGTGTTCTGACACAATGTGAGCAAACGCTGTTAGTTAATTTCAGAAAATTCCATTCGAATGTAACTATTATGGTTCTCCCTAAATAATGTACATAGGCTCAACCTTTCTTTCTGAAAGCATTTGATTTGCATCTCGGGCCATCCTCTGTTCCTTAAATAAAAATCCTAACAATAATTCAGATCATTTTAAATGTAAATGAATTGGAACTCTAGGAACTGATCCATGATCTGACGGGTTTAAACAAGACATCGTCTTAATGATAAGAAGAATATCTATCACAAGAAAATCATTGGAGATACAAGAGATGACTACTAATAGCTCATTAGCTGAATCAAGCAATTTGGTCGGTCCAACCTCACCAAATTAATTGGCGAGTCGGGCGTATCATAGTTCGTAAAGCGGTCAAGTTGAAATGCAATCAAGCGAAAGGGGTTCCGTAAAGTCAATTTTAAAACCAAAGCCATCCCAACTGGAACGGCGAGGCCTCGTTCGCCGTCGGTTCACCCCCACCTGCACTATTGCGTGAATTGTTTTGTATGACATTTCTTCACAGGAGACTTTTCATGGAGCCGCGTTACCGTACCAATCGGCACATTAGGTTTTTAGATGGTTCTGAACGTGAATGTAGCCAAGTCGAATTTCAACCCTTTCGCATGGAGCACTGATGACATGGTACCAACTGCCCTGACCTCGGCGAATCTATGTGGCGAATCTTGCTTGGTGGATGAGGATAGGTTGATGCCATAACTTATTTAAATACCGGGAGATGCGTTTAACGTCAGAGAAGAAGAACCTGATAAGAAGTGGCTTTTACAGCTCCTTTGGATTCTATTGCCTGTTTAAAAGCGACCATAGCAGAGGTAAGAAGTTTCACTTATCTTAACCTATGAATAGAATGAACATCTATTATAAAGATAGATATAAACTACCCTAGTAGCACACATCGTTGGCCCAACGATGGGGAATGGTTGGGATGGTTAGAAGTGGTTGGAATTGGTCGGTTGTTAAATCCAACCATAGGAGACGTTGGACAAACAAACCAATCGTTGGGTACCCCGCATTGGCAAATCAAACCATAGCAGACGTTGGGCCATCAAAAGCTATTGTTGGGAATTCATACTATATTATGTTATTGTTAATTATATATTAATATTATTGTATATATTATATTATACCGTATTAACATCATATATTGTATTATTATGATTATATTAAATATATATTAATTTGCTCGTAGTTTAGTTTATCATATTTCATAGCAAGAATAGGCACATAAATCAAAAGAACCAAATTATATTGTTCCAACTTTTATTACTCTTATTACAGTGATTTGCGCTAGTAAATTAAATTATAGAAGAACTAAAGGAAAGTAATGACCGTCGTGTAGGTGTAGACTATTGGTAAATTTTATAACCTAGTCCTTCCATATACTTTCGTGAGTCAGAGTGGCTGTGGGGGTTAAGGCCTGTGTACAGTGAGTCAAAGGTCGTAGGTTTAAGACTCGACCATGACACAATATTTTTGATATTAAAATAATTTTTTAAAATTTATATTTTTGGTTTATTAAGTCAATTCAATTGGAAATCGTGTTTTTTTAAATAAAAAAAACATTCAAATAAAAAATAATAAACCGTTGGCATTTGGTTGGGTATTGGCGTTGTTGGAATATGGTTGGCAAATACAATGTTGGCCCAACGGTACGCCAATGGAAATTTCTTACCGTTGGCCAATTTCCATAAGACAATCATTGTATCCTTGAAGTCAAGTGGGTCGTAGCCCACATAATTTTTGACATTTCCGATATTTTTCCTGGCCCTCAAGCTCTAAAATGAATCGTCATTACGTAACTTAACTTCTTCCTAGCTCGAGATATTTCGTGGGGACCGATCCGCTGATGACATTAAATATATAGATAGATTCAATGTCTGTCCCAACTTATCTAAAAATGTTCAGTTTCGTCGACTGTCAACTGCGACGTGATGTGGTGAGAAGATTGATCAAAGCAATCGCGATGCCCAAGGTGATCCTGAATGATCAAATATCCTCGGAGCGGAATCTTGACTGTTCATCCATATCAGACCTGTCGGCCTCCTTTGATCAAAAGAAAACAGAGACGTAAGGATTTAGCAGTGTGAAAAATTGCCCGGTTATACTTAATGACTATGCAACCAATCCTTAGTACTAATAGGATGTTTCTACAAGTAACATTTGGGAAATCATTAAGCGTAAGAGAATTTTTTGTTTGAGACGTAATGTGGCTCAAGTAATTCTTCTTGACTACTATTTTATAAAAAATAATTTATTTTATGAAAAAATTCAGTTGGATATTTTGTTTGAAGTTAACATTGGTTATTACTTATTGATAAGTAATCTTCTTCCATATTTATAATACGATAAGTTGATTTTTGTGAACAGACCTTCTCCGTTATTTTTGAACAAATGTCGATGATTAAGGTGTCAAGAAATGGCTCCTATAAATATTTTTATTTTCAATTTCAATTTTTGATATTTTTAATATGAAGGGCACAGACCGCTCAAAATTAGTTTTCTTCACATAAGATTAAAGTGGGGAATAATTAGAATTCAGTTGTATTCTAAAACAGGCGATGATACAGTAAAATACAGGTAAACAGTAAGAACAGTTGATTGCTCGATTTAGAGCAACAGGTCCACTAGTCTTCTTTATATCTAATTCCGTAAGCCAAAATTTGAAAATGAAACTGTAAGTGAACAGGAGGTCGTAGAAAGCTGGGAGGGGTCTTATTTTAAAGGTCTGGGAATTAAATGTTTGGGAAAGTTATTTACTTTTTTTATTATGTACCGAAAATATATTATGGAATAAAGTAATTCTCATTTAAATAGCATGGGATTAAAAAAAGTCTGCTTTGTTTGCATTAAAATATGGGATTAAGTGACTACTTTGTCGGTGAACTGCCGTGTGTTCCTACTCCTACTCATATCCTATTCTATCCTACACTTATATCCTTGCTTGCTTGCGACACTAATCTCAAAAACGGCTCCAACAATTTCCTTCAAATGTTCAAAATAACTCATTTCTAGGATAAAAATAAGTTCTAGACAGGTCTCATCCCCAGGAAAAATCAAATAATGCAAAAAACTAAAATGAAAATTAACATTTGGCTTATGGAGTTTCAATTCAAAACAAAAGAATTGTAACAGCTGTTCATAATCAACCAGGGAACTGTCAAAGTAATACTCATGTTGTTTATGATTATTAATTAACATGTGGTTTCCTGAGAGCAAAGATTAAAAGATACGAGTGAAGATTACATATATAGAGTAGTAAACTAAATGAAAGGGACATTGAGCTATAAATAACAACTGGAGTGACCTTAAAAATGAAGAAAAGAGGCAAATGAGTCATACAAATCTGACTATCAGTAAGGGAAAGTGGTGAAATATTATTCCAAGTCATCTAAACAAACTGACTGGCCTTCCCCCGATCAAAGCTCGGCCCCCAGGTACTCTATCTCCTATACTCTAATATGAGTAAGGTTTGCTTGCTAATATGAGTAAGGTTTGCTTGCTTGCCACACTGATCTCAAAAACGGCTCCAACGATTTCCTTCAAATGTTTGAAATAACTAATTTCTGCGATAAAAATAAGTTGTAGACAGGCCTCATCCCCAGGAAAAATCAAATAATGTAAAAAAAAACTAAAATAAAGTTAAAAAATTAATATTGGGTTTATGGAGTTTCAAATCAAAACAAAATAATTGTAATAGCTGTTCATAATCAACCAGGGAACTGTCAAAGTAATACTCATGTTGCTCATGATTATTATTAACATGTGGTTTCTGGAGAGCAGAGATTAAAAGATTTGAGTGAAGATTACATATATAGAGTATTAAAATAAATCAAAGGGACATTGACCTATAAATAACAACTGGAGTAACCTTAAGAATTTAGGAAAGAGGCAAATGAGTTATACACAACTGATTATCAGTAGGGGAAAGTGGTGAAATATTACTCCAAGTCATCTAAACAAACTGACTGGCCTTCCCTGAGCAGAGCTCGGCCCCCAGGGACTTGTTTTAATTTCTCCAGCATGTATAAAGAGTAACAAAAATCGGATAGAGGCTATAGCAATTTGAAGCCACTCATTAAAATAAATGTGTATACCTATTTGACATGGGTCCTAGAAATGTAAGTTAAAATCAGTTCCTTTCTCTGATCTACATAAAATTGTTCTACAAGGAAATCTATATTTATAATCCGCTGAGGTGATTTTTTTAAACATTACTTCTCTATTATTTCTGAATCTTCTCATTCTTAGCTGTACAAAGTGATTTTCAACTCTGGATACTTCAACTCCGAACGACTCAGGCCGCCCTCAAAGTTAATAGTTATGTCATAGGGAAGACGTAGATTTCAATATCATACAACTTAATAAATACAAATCCAAACATCAAATTTAAGGCGAAATCCATCGATCGATCAAATTTGTATGTTAAATTTTAAAATTAATATATTGTGTTTCATCAAAAACGCATTTAGATTTTAACACATTTGAAAATACATCAGATTAAATTTAAATTTACTTAGTTAACGTGTTATTTATTTATTTTTATTTTATTTTACAAGCAGAGGTTTGAAGTATTAAATAGTAAACTAATCTAGGGGATAAAGTTAGCATGCACAGTTAACTGTAGGCCTATTTATCTTAATTATTGAAAACACACTTTTAGGACTGTTAATTAATGATCAAATTTAAGTAGTTTTTGTCTTTGTAAAATTTGAAATACACGCCCAAATACAAATTACAAGTACATCGCTTCAGTCAAAACTGGGAGTAAAATTAAATAACTTTTCTCTTTATTCTAATAATACATTCGTAATAATCTTGAGTAGTGGTACTTCGCTGATCCAGTGCAATTACCTTTGGTAAAAACAAATAAATAAATCACTGTCTAGAGGGGAACTTAATTGGAAGAAAGAAATTCGAAGGAGAAGGCAAACCTGCCTCGTGGTACTGTGGTAATGTTCACCACATAATACAAACTGTGGTCCGGTGAAGAAAAAATAAATCATAAAACATCTTAATAACGTTTACTTGTTGTGCGCCATTATTGAATACAAATGATGTACAACAATGCAAATTAATTCCTTGTAGTCCTTTTTTGAATTACGGTACCTTTGTACCTAAACAGTTCCCAAAACTGTTACGTAAAATATCTAAATTTTGAATTTCAGCGCACAACGCACATGCCAAGCCGGACCTGTTTGAATGACCTGTAAATGTAGAATTAGTTGCCTCGTCGGCTTATCCTGTAGCCGGTATAATGAATTAATAGTATTTTACCTTCTTAACACTGTTTAATAATTTTTAGTATCACATTTTCGATGAAATTTAAAACTCCTGCAAACTTAAACCTAACTTTTATTAACAAAATTTGACAATGCCTTTGCATAAAACATTTTCTTAGCGAACTGCATACAAACACATAAAAAGAATAAGCTGCTCAACAAACTTGGGAAATAACTGTGGATATAACATTGCGACAACGTTTAAAAAGCTTCACGTAGATCCTGGAAGCTGTAAAAGACGTTAACATCTTCTGTAAGACGCGGAACATTTTTTGAGTAAAGTTTAACTTTCGGAGTTTAACAATATACATTTTCTCACAGACTTAATATTTCACAGCTTTCCGAGAAAATCCTCTACTCTTGGAAACTGTACTCGTGTCAGTAAGCTGTAATAAACTTCAGTACACTTTGTTTGATTGCTATTTTATCTTTCACTAAGTAATGTTCAAGTAAAATACTACGAAATGGTTATTTCCGTGACTGAAGGGGATATAATTATTTCACAATTTTCAGTAGTCTGATGACACTCCCGATTATTTGTCAATCTACATTAATAGATGTGGTGTCGAAATACTCTTTTCCAGCATTTAATTGACTTCTTATTACTTACACTAGCGTGTTTTTCTTTTAGTGAATTTCCCCTATAGGGAAGAAGCTATTACCGTAGTCGGCATGGTAAGACCCAGGCCCGGTACCAACATAACTTTTTGTTTTGAGGTCCCCATATGACAAAAACACCATTCGTTCAAAACTGTTTATATATATATTTCTTTCGGGATTCTGTAAAGGTTGATAATTAGTGTTACTAATGTTATTACTTTTATTAACATTGTACAAATGATTAAAACGAAGTACCTTTTTTAGTTTCATAGTTTTTTTTGACGACTAGTTTCAACTCTTATGTCATTTTCAAGTAAAAGGTTTTCTAAAGGTTTCCAACTTTCTAAATAACAAATCAAACATATTTTATAAAGCTACAAAACAGTTAAAACAATAGGCTACCTAATTGTAAGGCGGAGTTGTAACCTTTGCAACTGTTGGCCTACCGAAACATAGCAAGTTAGTTATCACCATTGTTAGCACTCAGTCCCTAGTATGGACAGTGGTTGTGATAATACTTCCCCTCACCCCTCTCATGGCTCGAGGGAGATGTGGGAGGTTGATTTTTCCTCCCCTACATGCGCAAAATATATTCACGCAGGACATCGTCTAAATAACTTACCTATAAATTTGTAGCGAGAACGGTAGTAGACAGTGACGTAGAGCATGTGACTTGTGACTGGCCCATCGCAGCTGCTCGGGCCGAATGAGCCGTGGTCACTCGGTCGCTGGACTTGACGTCTTGTGTATACTGTACTAAGTACTACTTGCAGTTGCTGTAGTGTAGAGGTGGGTCAGCTCAAAAGTGACTGTAACGGGTACTGGCCTTGAGCAAAAGTAACCGTTGCTCAAAATCAAAAATTCCTGTTACAGGTACTTTTAGCGGATACAGGAACCGGTAACTGCCACAGGTCCAGGATCCACAACTTATAGACGAATATTGGACCCAAAGTACCTGTAACGGCCAGTAATGGCCCCTACAATTTAGATTTTCTTAAATATCATAAACATACAAAGTTGACCTATGTGCAATTTTTAATAAAGGTTTTACATTTAAAATGTCAAAATGTTTAATTTCACCCAATTTACGTATTCTTTTGACAAACTATGTTTAACTATTACAAAGTTATCTATTTTAGTCATACTGCTTCAAAAACAGTTGTTTTCGACACATGCGTTGAGATGCTAGTTGTTCTTTTTACTCCTAGGCCAAAAAATAAATCAAAATGACACTTTTCGGTCGAGGTCGTCAGCTGTTAAAGAAGAATTGAACAAATTATTCAACTTTTAAACAATGAAACCGTGTGTAACAGCTGTTTGTTTAGAATAGCAAGATCAAGATGAAGCCAACTTTAAATGGTAAAAAGTATTCAAAATTTAATTTTTGTTAAATTGTTATCTTAAAATTGTTTGCAATATGACGAAAAATATAGTTCATCACTTGGACTAAAATTGGCTTTTCAATCCTCGCTCATTTTCCGACCTCGGCCGTTAAATCTGAGCTCGTATCGAGAAGCGTCACTTTTGGTCCTAGTGATGAAATATACTATTATTTCACTGTCACACAAAGGAGTGGTACAATTAAAATGGGTTTGCACCTTTGACGCATAACGAGTACAGACACAGGGACGGATACAGACTATCGTTTTAGCATTTTATTAATGCCATTTTATTACCATTTTATTTATTGGTTATGAGTCAAACAAATGGTCAAAATACCATAACCTTTACAGTGAAAAATGGGTAAAATAGTGAAGGTCTGAGGTTTTTTTTTGGGGGGGAGTCATGACCCCTATGACCTCCCCCCTGTACAGACAGACAGACACCACCGTTCCTTTGGGGTAATTGGTTACGGAATCAAAAACAATCAGCGTTTTGCATTTAAGTTTTTGTATAGAAAAGAGACCTTTTGCTTAAAATAAAATTTAAAAAAATTTCAACATAGTGGTTCAAGGCTTTGCTGTTGACCTAAAGTAATAGCTTATTAAAAACTGTATCAGATAAATAAAGGACATAAAAAAAATCTTTCTGGACAGTTCCAATAAGTTAAAAAATGAATGATTACACTGTCGTATAAAAACTGTTGAAAATGCTGTACAAAGAATCACCAAGGAAGACTACAGGATACGTATATCGTGGGGTTTGTTCTGCTGAATCCGTTCACAATATTTAAGAAAACTTTTACAATAAACGTTACAGTGATTCAGCTCTTAAAAGTGTTTTCACTTAAATCTTGAGGGAACCGTAAAAAGTTTGAAGTTTCCTTTAGGACGTCCAGGATTGTTCAGACAAACTTTCAAAACGGAGAACTTTCCTGCTAGTAAATTAAAAGTACTATTTTAACACTTTTCTTATCATTACAGCTTATTCAATCAATGTGGTATTGCATTAGCAAATTTCCCATAGGGAAGAAGCATGTAACCATCTATGGCATGGGACCGTGATAACTTTACTAATAACCAAAAACTCCACTAGATAAAATATATATTTACGTAGGGGCAGTGATGGTAGTTATACTTCCCTCTTAGAGAGAGTATTATTTTTGTCCAAATTTTTGTACCGATTTGATCGGCTGCCACGTTTACTCAGCGGCCTATTTTGAGGTCAGGTTCACAGGTTTTGAGATCAACTATTATTGAAGACCTTTAAACTGATGTACAGATTGATTTATCCTTTTATCTAAGATTTGTTCTTACTTTTCCAAGTTATCAAAGAAAAGTTTACTATACAGGGTGAATCTCGTAAGTTGTCCAGTATTGATTTCAGACAAACCGTTGGTCCTACGATGATGAAATAAAATTATTTCCCACTAAACCAACCCCAAGGAATAACGTAAAAATATTTTTAACGATTTTTAAATACAGGGTGTACCAGAAACTGAGGGTCACTAGTCCGAATCTACGAAATATCAAATACAAACGTATATCATGTTATACATCAAATTAAAGCTCTTTTCAATCCAAACCATTTGGCGGAATCGGATTTTGATTATTATTGATTCATTTCAAAATGGCGGCTGTTTTTGTGAAAAAATTAGTATTTTTTTGAATACCCTGTATTTTTCTTAAAAATGCAGATATCTTGATTCTGATTCAAATATCGCATTCCTTATGAGCTAAGCTTTATTTTGATATGCAACACTTCAATATTATCTCAAAAACAAAAAGTTTCAAAAATATCAGTTTTTGAAAATATGTACATAGCCAAAACTCAAAAATTTCAAATAGCACCATATGTCAAATAGCATATCATTTTAAAGGTATTGCAATTCTAAGAAACTTTCAAATTTAAACCTTATGCGTATCTATTTTGGTTTTCGAGTTATCAACAAAAAAACATGTTTTTCCACATTAAAATGCATGTTATTTGTTAAACATGGTGGTAATAGTCAGCCTTTACCACCATGTTTAACAAATAACATGCGTTTTAATGTGGAAAAACATGTTTTTTGTTGATAACTCGAAAACCAAAATAGATACGTATAAGGTTTAAATTTGAAAGTTTCTTAGAATTGCAATACCTTTAAAATGATATGCTATTTGACATATGGTGCTATTTGAAATTTTTGAGTTTTGGCTATGTACATATTTTCAAAAACTGATATTTTTGAAACTTTTTGTTTTTGAGATAATATTGAAGTGTTGCATATCAAAATAAAGCTTAGCTCATAAGGAATGCGATATTTGAATCAGAATCAAGATATCTGCATTTTTAAGAAAAATACAGGGTATTCAAAAAAATACTAATTTTTACACAAAAACAGCCGCCATTTTGAATGAATCAATAATAATCAAAATCCGATTCCGCCAAATGGTTTGGATTGAAAAGAGCTTTAATTTGATGTATAACATGATATACGTTTGTATTTGATATTTCGTAGATTCGGACTAGTGACCCTCAGTTTCTGGTACACCCTGTATTTAAAAATCGTTAAAAATATTTTTACGTTATTCCTTGGGGTTGGTTTAGTGGGAAATAATTTTATTTCATCATCGTAGGACCAACGGTTTGTCTGAAATCAATACTGGACAACTTACGAGATTCACCCTGTATATTTTACTGTGAAGTTTACCATCACTATTAGTTAAATAAGGTGAGTTCTTGCCATTAAGAAAACTTAAAAAAAATTGTAAATAGACCTCCAAAGCTATGACAAATAATTCCCCCGTCGCAGAAAACCTGCATACTCAGCGAATTTCCAATAGAGATATAAATGTCTTAATACTAAATAAAGCCACTTACCAAGTTTCATAAAAATATATTCACAAATAAGTGATATATACAATTTTAATTATTCTCTATTAGAATAACATTGGGGCTGAGTACGCAGGTTTGCTGCAACAAGGAACACAAAAAATGGGTTTTTATGCTAATATCAATATAACTCAACTAGGTGAAGTCGTATATCAGTTTGTATTCATTTATGTTCATAATGAAGGGAGACGGAGCATTTAATTATTCTCTATAAGAATAACATGGGGGCTGAGTACGCAGGTTTGCTGCTACAGGAGAATTAGGCAAACAATTTTTTTGAGCAAATATCAATAGACCATAACGAGATGAAGCTGTATACCAGGTTTCGTCAGTATACGTTCATAAATAAGCGAGATATAAAAAATTTCTTTTCCTCCATAAGAATAACATTAGACAACGTACTGTGTTTAGCACTTTCAATATCTCGGTAACCAATTGATGTAGAGGAATGATCAATATACCAAAATGTATGTTTTTTAAGATGAATCGAATGGTGAAAACTAAAATTTGACTATTTCAAAAATGTCATGTAAAAAATTCAAAAAACCCCCCCAAAATACACCTTCGAATAAAGCGATCTGGCTGGTTTTCGAACTTAAAGTCATAAATATTGCTTTACACGTTTATACCAAGTTTCATGAAAATCGGATCATTTTTACGAGAGTTATCGTGCTCACGGACACACACACACACATATATATATGTATATATACAGTTTCGAACGAATGGTGTTTTTGGGGTCTGGGAACCTCAAAACGAAAAGTTATCATGGTCCCGGGCCTAGGTCTTACCATGCCGACTACGGGAATAGCTTTTTCCCTAGAGGGGATATTCGCTAAAACTAGGGAAAAGACTGTGCTGTGGGGAAAATAATCTTTATTATAAATAACGTTTGAACTGAGATGTGTTCCTACCTCTATTTCCCTCAGCAAGTAAAGGAGTAAAAGTCAGATGAGGCAGTCTGTTGGAGCAAGGTAAGCGGCTTTGGCCCCTTTAAGCCAATAGTTTGTAATAAATTTGGAAGCAAATAACATAAGATTTAACTGAGAGTATATTAGATCATATTTTAATAACAATTTTACTATATTAGGGTTTAAATTCCTTTCTTTAATGTATCAAACCTAATAAAATTTTTTTGCTCAAAACTGGTAGTAATTGCATAAAAGCTACAATATGTGAAAGAATAACTTTTCACCAACATTAACATGGATAAGGTAATTATAGAAAATGTCAAATTTGAGAATCGTAATAGTCTATTTTATTGATTTGATAAACTGTCAGTTTGAGGTTTTGTTTTTATTGATATACCCTTGAGTTGATTAAAACATTAACAAATGTTTATTACACAATTATTTCAATGCCTGTTCATTTCTTAATGAATAATATGGGGATATTTTATGCGTTGTATTTAAATGCTTGGGATTTTGTATTTTAATAGCCTAACGTTTCTTAAAACATTTTGATAATCCTTGCACACAAAGTGGGGGTATTTTTTATAGCAGGGTCCATCAGAATAAGCTGTGTTCTGAGTCTTAAGGTTCTGGTCTACTGTTACATTCAGAGAAATAAAAGTAAGTACTTTATTTGGTCGCAGGAGTGTTTTTAGTATCCATAAACAGAGCTTGATTATAAAACAAACATGTTGAAAGACCCAAAGCTGTAAAAGTTTCCTGGGGAAGTGGACAAATGTTTTGTTTGTTCAGAACATTTCAGTCTCGTTTCCTTCTGAATCTTCTGTTTTTCTGCGATTAACGGGTTTTCTTACTCTCGTTCCGTTTCCAGTTTTAAAACAAAAATACTCTAAGTTTTTGAGACTATAGCTTTTTGTACCAAATTGTAAATAAACAAAATCAAACTAGTAAAATAATAAATTGTATGGGTGGAAACAAAATAAACGCTTCTTAGTTAATAAGTGTTATTGTATCTGCCTCCTATTAGGGAATTCAATGTCTAAATTTGATCCCTGGATCGGAAATTCTGAGTTTATATTTTAATTGTCTAACTCATCTCAAATAGTTTTATAAAGAACCCTCCCCAATATTAAAAAATCGTTATTACAAATTATGAAAGTCGACACAAAATTTAAATTTAATCCCTAATTTTTCCCACCATCTATTAAACTTTGAAATTACCATGAATGCCAATAATTAGTAGCTTTACCAAGGGCCCATGTAACACGTTATACAACATAATGTTATCAAATATCAACCCCCTTTCCCCACCATCAAAATGTAATGCTAATACAAACGCTGAAATAATGGATGATATGTAGGCAAAATCAATAATCGATGCCAGATTTGCTTTAATGACAGTGATTAGCATCAACATATTATTATTAAAGACTCGACAAAAGGCAAACCTTAAACGAAGGGTAAAATTAAATCTACAATTTATGCCTCATCATTATGAATCAAAGTATATAACGAGTTCGCACGCAGCACGCTGACGTGAGGGAAGTGAATTTCCACATAAAAGCTTTTAAAACTTGAAAACTGTGTAAAAACATACATGTATTCCAATTTTTATTGAAATCTGAAAACATTGATTTTTTGGCTGTTCTGATGCTCCTGGTTCAATTTACCTGTAATGCTGGGAATACAATTTTGCGCATTATAATGTTAGGAGAAGGTCCAGGCAGGCGTGAGGTTGCTGGGGGTCTTAAAAGTACTCTAACAAACGAATAACAGGCTTTTCTAGTGTAAAACCCCCATAAGACAACGTACTGTGTTTAGCTGATACACATTTTCTTTAATAACTCGGTAAATATTTAAGCTAGAAAGACAAGAGAGAGCTTAAAACATTCGTCTCACTAATTCCCATATTTTTACATGCATTACTTTTACATCTGGGGCTTTTATGACCCTTTTTGGGCCCAAAAACTTGAAATTTGTAAGATTAATCCCCAAAAAAAGGGTTTAGAGTTTTCCGATTGTTTTGCCCAACGAACTTGTCCAACAGATTATAGAAAGGAACGTCCCTACCAAATGTGAAGTTAATCGGACAAAAAATGTGACCGCTAGAGTGTGACACACACACACATATATATATATGTCTATATATATATAACATTTTGAACGACCCCCCAAAACGTGTTCAGGGGATCACGTTAGGAACTTCTATGGTGGTCCCGGGCTTAAGTTTCACCGTGCGGGTCATGCTAATAGTTCACTTTCCAAAGGAAATTCACTAATAACACACAACAGAGTTATGAGATATACACAGGCATTGGGCCGAGTGAATAAAAACGGGTACAGGAAGTACTTACTTGAGAGTAATTCTTACCTCCAAGTAAAGTCGTGTGAATAAAAGTTCCACTTTACTTGCAAGTAAATACTTCAGTCTAATAATTGGGTATTCTCTCTGCTCTGTGGGTGTGGGTATACTTGCAAGTATTTACTCTTTTCAAGGTAAGTAAACTTTAGACGAGTAAATACTTATTTCTTTAAAATATGCATACATGTGTGCAGTGTAATTCCATTTAGATATTTGAACATTTAATATTTTTTACAATTAAAAATGTTATGCCATTATAACCTAAAGGAATAAAGTAAAAAATAAAAATCTTCTTGTCTTGTTATAAAATATATTTATAAAAATACAATATACAATTTTTTTGATAAGCCTAAGGATAAGGAAAATCGGTGGAAAAATTGAACACAAAACCCCAGTATTGCAATATCAATCAGTGGCGTGATAAATTTAGATGATTGCCCCCTGACTATCAGTGATTGATATTGATGGCGACAAGGTCCCTGTCAAAGCAGATAACTGGGTCACAGTTATATTTGTGAGTTATAGGTAATTCATGATCGATTTCACTTTTTCCAACTAAAATTAAATACTGTTAGACCTATGACTAGGATTTATTTGGACGGTTAATTTGCACTAAACTAACAGTTAAATTAATAAAATAATTATTTAAAACGAAAAAAATTAAGATTTATTCATGATACTCGCATCCAGGGTTGAATTCAGATAATAAACAAAAGGTTAATACTTCATCATCAATCTACTGTAGTTTACAAAAAGTTTTGGGATAGTACAGTAGTCCCATTTCCTAATTTTTGTTGTAGAATTCAAATAATTGTCGAACACATTAATTAAATTGTGTTATCTTCCAAAATATGACTAGCCAAAAATTATACATTTTCCCTTTCAAAACGCCCAAGTTTCTTTGATGATCTAAGTCTAATTCACAGTTTCAATCAATTGTATGTTACGCAAATACATAAAGGCAGCTATTTTGGTACGAGTAATCATAAACAAGCCTGGGTTAGCGATAACTCGTTAAAGTACGAGTATTTACTCTGCGGGCAAGTATTTACTGGTGATTATTCACACTAGTTTATAGTTTCAGTGGGTATACTTCCTTAGCAAGGCTTTACTTACAAGTAAAAGTAATACTCATGCTTATTCCCTTCAGTTCAAGTAAATAGTCAAATTATGAAAAGTCAAGACAAGTAAACGCTTTTACTAGTTTTTATTCACTCGCCCCATATTAGTTTATTGTTGTTATCATGTTTTGTTTAGTTTATTTTCTCTAAGTCACACATAACATTGTAATAAAACATTGATAACAAAAAATAAAAGGATAACATATAGGCATGAATGTGTGTGAATAATATTTTTTATTTATTGAGCTACCGTATGTATGTGTATTTCTAAGTATTCATGTTTGTTGACTGGAAATAGAATGTCATTTGTGATAATTTGTATAAATTATTGAAAACTTTTGGTTGAATAAAACGTTATTATTATTATATACCTTGAAATACATACCGTGAAGAAATAATTAGTTGGACTTGTTGGTTGGATGGTTCCACAAGTGCATTGTCAAAAAGCAAGAATTGCCCAATAAATTATTATTTTTATGGTTTTCAATTGTTAGATTAATTTTTACATTTAGCTGAGAAAATAACTTTCAAAATTATGGCTCAAATAAAGGCGGTCCCACACTTCTCGCGAACACGCCCGAACATCGGGAGAATGTTCGGCCGAATGTTCAGGCCTGTTCGCAAGTGTGGGACAGCCTTAAATTATGGGTTTGATAATTATATTAGAGGGACGGCCTACAGTAAAAAAAACAAACAAAACACCCTTAAATATGATATAAGGATCTATTGTAATATTTCTTCTGGAATCGTTTGCTACTCTTGATTTTTTTCTTGAGGTACTATATTTAAGTGTTCACCAGTTTTACCACTGACGATCTCTGCTTATAATGTCTGGATGAGAATGATGGGCAAATAACATATAACTTTATTAAAACTTTCTGTAACATATGATTGTACCTCAACAATTTTTGCCCAACAGTTAACCTAATTTTTGTTTTATAGTCAAATCAAGTCACTCAGCTAATCAAACTCCAATATTGAAAAATGTATTTGAACTTTTTACTTAGTTTTAATTTATGGTCTTAGAAGTTGTGTAACAAACTTTGGGTTTTCCTCCAATCTCCCCATCAAAACCTTTCATTAGAGTATGTGGTTTGAAGTAGTGTTAGACTTACAGTCAAACATTCCTGGTACGATTTGGCTGTTTATGCTGTTACCTAAGGTAACGCAACTATCTTCGTTGCATCACATTTTGGAAGGATTCTCAGGAAAATCACAGAACTCGATTTTGCAAACACAATATTTTATTGATAAAAGTCACTAACAAAGTAGGCCTTAGAAAACACGGATAAATGGAAGAGATCAACAGTGCTGATTTACATTGGTTTACGTTAGAACCTCTTTAGCCGTGGTCCCTCTTGATACATTTACTATTTACAATCCTTCATTGGTTGTTTGGTTTGGTTACATTTACCATTATTTCTTCTTTGCTTCTTCCTTAAAAATAAATAAGTCTCGGAGGAATGAAATGCATTCTTTACGTTCAGTCGCGAGTCCCACAAAAAGGGATAAAAATTAGTAGATGATAAAGATTGCAAACAAATAATAAATAGCTTTCGGACATAACAATTAATTCGAGAATATATAAACATTAAATAACGTAACAAGTTTTACAATTTCTCTTTGGTCGCAAAACAAAGTTTTAACAAAATAAGGCATTTAGATAAAACATATTCTATGGTAAATTTGGCACATATAATACTAATATATTACTACGATAAGTGACAATAAACAAAACTTACCAAACTACATTGTATACATAAAACAATGAAATTGATATAAATATTTCCTTGACAAGTAGACTAGGGAATATTTTTATTTTGTGCATTTATTAAGACTGTGTGCTTGCATGCACATATAAAAGCTACAGAGAAAAATGGTAACATTTACATCAGACATACTAAATAATATATATTTTATAAAGTATAAAATTGTATAAAACTAATTATAAAATCTTGAAAAGTTGACAACAAACTTGTAAAATACAAAAATGAAAGTAAATAAATTCTAATTATCACAGTAAAATGCTGATACGTAATAAAATATTAATACCACAAACGTACTGAATTACTATGATTAATAAGTTATTCCTACTATCAGTTAAGAAACACACATAATTTTACATATTATATAGCCTATATCTTCGGTAAATAGTAAATACTAGAAAATTTAAATATGTAACGTATTTATAAAAATTTCATCACACATTAAACAGTGTTATAAACACATTATTAACAAAATATTTAAATAGTTATTTTCCTAAAAAAGTCTTCAAACAGAACATATATTTTGAATTTTCATAACTACTCATTCACTGTTATTCCATACTCACATATTATGTGAAGAACAAACATATAACACATATCCGCATCTTGTTTCTTTTATAAAGAAATCCATAAAAGACAAACGATCTAACATAAATGTGTTATTTATAATATTTATAAAACTATTTTTTGCAAAGAAGAAATAACTTTTCATATAAAAAAGATTATATTGTAATGATTATGATAAAAAAGTTATGAAGGTACCTAAACACTTATTTTGGGGATCAACATTAATAGTTTTAGAGTTTAATTGAACTTTAACATTTACTATTGAAACATGTCAGTGGACAGACACTTTGTTTAACTTTAAGAGGGTATAAGATTAAATTGCTTCATATAGTATCAATAAGAAACTGTGTACATAATTAAGGTAGATAAAACAACAAACTTATGTTAAAATTTGTGTTTTTGTAAAATAAATAACCGACTAAACTTAAATAAGTTTGAAGTCCAAAAATGTCAGAAAATTAAGTTTACCATGCAGTTTTAAATAAATCAAAAAAGGAAAGGAGTATACCGAATAGTATAATTTGAATGTACTTCATTATTTATCGAGGTTAACAACAAACACCGTTAGAAGAAAGGCACAGACCGTGCTCTCTTTCAATTTTCAAGTCCTGAGAAACTAGGGGTTTTTGGAAATTGCAATAAATGTCAATACCCGGGTGACCAAAAGTTGGAAAAACGTACTGACATCTTGTAGCAGTCTTAATAATCAAAAATTTGACAAAACAATTTAATGGATACTCGGGTTTTAAAATAAATGTGAAAAACGTTACCTCTAAAGTTAGCAAATTCAAAGCATTTAATTTTCCATCTAAAACAGAAAATTTTTACACTATCTACAACCAAATCGCCAGAAATCATCAAGCAGTTTTAAGGTGTACTTCAGAGTAAAAAACTTGGCACCTTTAAGGAATGTGCACAATGAGCAGCACTAAAAGAAACCGTAATTGAATTTGAAACTTAGTACTTTAGATATGAATTTTCTTGCATGGTATACAATACACAAAACAGGACTTAGTACAAATTTCACTTAAAATTTGTTATTCAACAAATAATTTGAACTTTCATATTTCATATATAGGGGTGTGCAATGCAGCAAAACTTTTTGAATGCGATTCAATCCATACAACTTGATTCAATGCACAGGGCTGCACGATTTTTTATTTCCTTTCGGGATTACATTTAACTCTCTTTGTTGAACAATCACCTTGTTAAATAAAAAGGCCAAGGAATTTGAATGATATCAACCAATTTTCGGCAAATTGAGTTTTAATTGATATTACGCCAACTATTATCATTAATAATGATGAGAAAATGATGAGAAAAAAGGTCAAGTTTTAACAAGAAATACTTCCACAGAAATTTGGTTTTACGCTACAATTTTGTTCACCAAGTTAAAGGTAAAAATATATAGGTGGTCTAGTGATAACCAAGTCTGCAACAAGATTTTTTTAAACGGAAAAATTCGTTGACTATTGGTTTTTGACTTATTTTTTTATTTTGTTATTTAGTGCATCAAAACATTTCCGATGCGTTCAAATAAAATTAATGCATCGCTATTTCAAATACTAAGGGGCCATGCATAAATTACGTCACACTATATTCAGCCCTTTTCGACCTCCTCCCCCGTCATATATTATGCACGGCCCCTAATGCATCGAATCAAAATTTTGAAGCTTTTCGACACATCGCAAAACCCTATTCATGTCTCAGAAACGATCATTCCTTATTGAAAACACGTGGCACATTATTTACGAGTAATTCGTTGTTGAAACGTCACAAAATGTCTGACCACAAGTGACTAACATTCATTTGGCACCTAGGATACATTTAAAGTTAAAACACTATTGAAAAGTTAAGCATGATTTAAAGTGATGCTGGGTTTAGCCGGGTTTGTTTATTTGAACAAGTTGAGATGGTAGCACCTCTGTCTGAGCTCCATGGAACACCTGGAACAATATAATAAAATAAGAAAACTAGATTACTTTTACTTTTTATCACATTTAGATCATACAGGGTGGTTATAAAGTCCCTTCCCCCATAGTTTGTCTGAGCTCCATGGAACACCTGGAAGAATATAATAAAATAACAAAACTAGATTACTTTTAATTTTTATCATATTTAGATCATACAGGGTAGTTATAAAGTCCCTTCCCCTTAGTTTTTTCTACATTTCTAAAAATATCAACCCTGGACCGCTGCCGATCATTGTTGGGTGGTACATACTTTATTTTGACTACGTTAACATTTTCAGCCGTCATCTTGGATTTGCCAAATTGGATTCAAAACTTTGTTTAAATGTAAAAATCGGGTTGTGACCTATCATTTTGAACTACTTTCTTGCGCTGAACACAATGCCGCAATCCGGTTTTGGAAATATTTATTCGTTCTCAAAATATTAATACTCCAAACAAAATTTTGAACTAACTTTTAAACGCTGCAACATAAAAACATGCCCCTATTCTCGTCCCGTTACATTAGATAATGACCATGGAGCACCACCGATCATTATGGAGTGGCATTAGCTTCATTTTGGAAAATTTACAAATTTTCAACAAGGTCATAATTGGGGCATGTTTTAAATTGAAACACTTAAAAACTTACTTCAAAATTATTTTTTCAAAGTGCTAACATCTTGAGAATGAATAGATTTTTGAAAACGGATTGAGGCTTTGTTTTTAGAACAAAAAAGTAGTTAAAAATTATACTTCCAACACCATTTTTGTATTTGGAAAACAAGTTTTGAATCCAATCCAATATGGGGGATCCAAGATGGTGGCCGAAAATGTTAACATGGTCAAAATAAAGTGCGTACTACCCAACAACGCTCGGAATTGCAGAAAAAAGTAGGGGAAAGGGACTTATAACTAACCTGTATAATGTTAGGTCAACCTTCAAATTTTACTTCCTAAATATCACAGAAACTTTATAATTTCACATTTCTTAAATTGGTTGTATTTCAGTAAAGCTCTATCTTTCTACATTTAAGAGTCTTTACTAAAAGCTGTAACTTAACAGGACCTTAATTCTAGTGTATTTGTAGCTGCACTAAAACATAATTATGCAAACCCTTGCATTGCATTGCGCTACTTGAGTAGACGGATCAATAATTTGACCTCTTAATGCTGCAATTTGCATCTGTAGTGTAATTAATAACTCAATTAGCTTTTACTAGCTATTATTACTATATAATAATTATTGAGCCAAGTTGCATTGGTCATTGTAATAGAATTTACTCATAAATAAATAAAAACAGGTTTTAAGAAAGCCTGCCACCTCTTTCGATAGATTATAAATGCCATGTACCGGTAAGTAAATAACAAACTTTTGAAATAAATATAAAAAATAAATTTGTAAATTTGTAAGGATTTATACACATTAAATGGCTTTGCATGAACCATGTCAAATAACCACGATCATTCCAGGAAAATTTACATAAAAACCCACTTCTAAGTTAAGTGTAACATTAAAAATACTGTAATAACATTTCCATAACTTAAAATGGAATAATCATTGGCCTAAAAGGGCGTACTTCAACAAACAAAATTAAAGAGAGTGTTGCACAGAACTGAAAATATTTATTTTGAAAGTACCACAACTTTCTATTTTTGCATCTGAAACCGAAAGACCACTGTCAAATCAAATGAGCTTGTTTGAAACATATGCAAATATTTGATACCTTTCCGGCACTAATAAAAGGCTTTGAACCTGTGTCATCAACACACGTTTGAAAGCTCTCGGGTACTTAGTCACAAAGCCATTTGAACTCAAGTGTAAGTACGAGTGAAGCAAGTGGCAGTAGTACAAAGACTACAACAACGAGCTTTGATTCTAAACACAGTAATCTTCAAGTGTATTGAATACCCTGTCATAATTTCCTCTTGAAATTTATACGATAAGGAAGAGTACATAGGAATTATCAAGTGCAATGCTGAGTTAAAAAATATCCAATTTCAAAGATAATAAAGCATAAATAAAGACGTGGCCATAAATAAACAAAATATAACAACAAATTTACTGATTTCATTTTGCAGACTTCTTATAGACACACATCACTTGCTTATAGGATTAGTTTTTCAGATGCGTGCCTTTGTAAAGACGACATATTTACTTTAAATTTTAATATGATTTATGTTATTCTTTAACCCTTTGCACTCTGACGTCCGATATATCGGCTGTTGGCTGTTTCGGCCTAAAACTCCGCGGTGCGATATATCAGCCGTTTGCAAAATGTGCGAAAAACTCGATATCCGATTTTTCGGATGTCCGCGAAACCAATTATACTGGCTTTATAAAATATCAAATTGCGCTACCTTTGCGATAAATTGAAGCAGGATAGTTGTGGAGTATCACTGTGAAGTCAGTACTGATTTACTCTATGCAGTTTTTTTTTGTGATGAGTTGTTTTATTAATGTTATGCCCACCATTTGTTTTGGTTTCATTGAGAATCAGATGTTTGTTGTTTACACTGACAAATTTTAATTATTTTCGTTATTTCAAGTTGCAGGTTATTTTTATATGCTATATTCAGTTTGTATTTAGTCTAAAATGAATTACAACGATATTTCTTCTGAAGTAGGACTTTAAAATCGCCGACTTGACGTTTACCTAGCCTAGCTGACATAGGCCTAGAAGACTAGGCTAAGCCTAAGGTATAGTTCTTTTTATAGTTTTTTACTTTTGGATGTTTTATGACATTTTATGTTATAGTTAGAGATGTACAACAAAGTTTCAGTAGATTTTCTAGGCAAAAATTTTATATTTATTTTTTGTGTTACAAAAAAGCTAAAATTGTTAGGACCGCTTATAAATGAGCCTAATAAAATTTTCCTTTAACTTGCTTGTTTTTTGAGATAAATGCATGAAATTTTATGTGCATGTTTATAACTATACGGGGAATCTGAAAATATCAATATATTGTGAGGGGCCAATGGTTTATTTTTTAGCTATTACACCTCAAAGTTAACTTTTATGTAAAATATATATATTATTTTAATTAAACAAATAAAAAAAAAATATTATTTTTCTTCTAGTTACAAATATTTTTTTATTGTTCGAAAACTCATAAGGAATAAAACAAAAAATAATTATAACTCTATCTGTTAAAAAAACATAAAACGTACAGTTTTTTCCCAAACCCTTGTGAAATTGATTAAAAATGCCCGGAGTTTTTGGATAGTACTTTCAGAAAAGTACCTCGAGTTTTTGGCAGTGACAAAAAATTTTGGTAAGGAGTGTAAAGGGTTAACCAGAGTACATTCTGTGAGGAATGAAATCTTGTAAACTGAACTGACTACCCTTGAGAACCACTGAAGCAATGTTAAGTTGCCACAAGGTCAAACTCGCTCTTGACAAACATTAATAGTAACCATTTATGGACTTATATCTTAGGGGGTGGCTGAGAAGTAGTTACCACCCCTTCAATTCTTTCGATCAAGGAGATTTTAGTCAGCTTGCGGCAAGCTTTTCAGATATGAAGGGTTACATTGACGAAGGCCAGTTTAAATTATCCTTCAGAGGGGGGGGGGGGGAGGGGAAAGGGGGATCTAAACAATTTCAACTGATACCAATAGCCGTGTAATACTTCATTTTTAGGCTCTTGGTAAAAGAAGAAAAACTTTTAAAATTATGTGTCTTCAGCCTATACATATTATTTATCATTTTTGAGTAAAGCCCCATCTCCTTTCTTAACACAAAAATTTTGGAAAAATCTTAATCTTTAATTTTGCATGTTGCCTATCTCACCTAAGTAGGTTGCGGCACGAAGATGATGAAAGATGATTGCCGCAATTTGGGTTCTGATATCTGAAAAAATAACATAGTTGTAGCGGAACAACTTTAATTCAATACAAAATGTTCAATGCCGTTATTTTGTTTTGGGTGGTTAGATTTTTTAAATATTTAAATTCTGTTATTTTACCAATACCTTTGATATTGAGTATTACACAAGACCATTGATCTTATCTAATGGTAACAATGTAAAACGCCTTCGTTACTGGGAACTGATTACTGCCTTCACATCTGAGAAGGTTGCTGCAAACAGATTTTTCATATATCTTAAATAGAAAATCGGTTAAGGGGAGGGGATGGTTACTTCAGCCACTCAATATATACTGAATATATTTTAAAGGCAAGAGATCAGCTGAACATTAGTTATATCTCTAATTATATACTTATTAACTTTTTAAAGCGTATAACTCTTTGTGAAACAAGAACGCTTTGTTTAACATAACAATTTTCCCAACACAAAAGTAAACAAATTCAGATAGTATACTGAGTGTTACACAATCATACAACCAAAAATTGAATAACTATTTCCAAAATCCTTTAACTGAACATTGGAGACCATATAAAACCTAATATATAATTAAACCTAAAACAAAATCAAATAAATTACACATAAGATCTGAAACATGGTTTACACTATTATTTGGTTAATGATTTCTCTGACAAAAAGTAAATTTTCCCTCACACATGACTTGGAATGCTAACTTTTGAACAATAGGTGATAGTTTATTTTCACTGTTAAATCTATCTACTTTTCCTCTTTATATTTTTTATTTTAATGTTTACAATTTGTTGTTCAATACACTGCCTTATCAGTTATGGTGTACTTTCTCTTCTTCGCATCATAACAAATGATTTAACAAAAATCTAATTAATTTTGATTTTTGCACAGTGGATTTTTGCGTTTACGATTAAATAAAAAACTTTCCCTGACTTTTCGGCATTTTCCTACTGTTTCCCTGACATTTCAAAGTCCCTGACTTTCCAGAAAGTGTGAATAATGTAAAATATTTTATCAGAAAACTCAATAAAAAATATGTTTACACTTATTGGCTGCAAAAATGTATTTGATAAGGAAGTCAATGCTGCAAAAATGTGTTAGATAGGGAAATTAGTTATCGACTAAATCAAAAAGTTCCAGGGGAAGTTGGAGGGTCGGACTGCAGGTAACAATAATGTCTGACTTATGGCACAAGTTGCGGCCGTTGAATACAGCCTCGGATTTACTGAGAAACCTCAGTGAAACGGCCCAACTTGCGACACTCTGCTGATATTACTTCCAATAACTACCGGGCTTCGGCTGTTCAAACTTTCCCCACCATATCTCACGTACCTGTAGTTTCAAATAAAACGACTTTGTCGAAATTACCAGAGTTGTGTCTTTGGTAAATTCCCGTTTTGAAATTAATAACATTTAATGAGTCCATTTTATAATCTTGAAACCTCGATAGAGATAAGATGTGGTGTCCACTACACTATAGCAGTATGGCTACAAACATTAAAAAAATTGTAAGACAAAAATAAACAATAAAAAAGGCAAAAATGGAAAAGACAAAATTGGTGTCTAGAAAACTTTAGGGCATGGTTAGAAACAGATTTCATTGTAATCACAGAAGAAATAAATACCCCTGTCACAGCAAACCTGCGTACTCAGCGAATTTGCAATGCAAAATATATGACTTAAAACCACATAAAGCCGCATACCAAGTTTCATTACAATATATTCACAAATAAGTGCTATATACAATTTTAATTATTCTCCATAAAAAAAATTGGGGAGGAGTACGTAGGTTTGCTGAAACAAGGAACACAAAATAATGGGTTTTTATATAAATATCAATAGAACTCATCTAAGTAAAGTCACATACCAAGTTTCATTCATATACATTTATAAATAAGCGATATATAACATTTGAATTAATCTCCATAAGAATAACATAGGGACCGAGTACCTAGGTTTGCTGCTATGGGAACCATATGCGAAAATTTGTTTTGTGCAAACAACAACCAGATGAAGCCATATAGCAAGTTTCATCAATTTGTATTTATAAATAAGCGAGATATAACATTTTTAATTTTCTCCATAAGAATAGCCTTAGACAACGTAATGTGTTTAACACTTGCAATTCTCAGTAACCAACTGACGTAGAGCAATGATCAAAATACCAAATACCAATGATTTAAATATAAATTGTGTGTAAAAACCCTAAAAAAAACATTTTTGGAGTACAAAACCCCTCCAAACCCCCCTTTGAACGGCGCGATTCGTCTGGTTTTTGAACTCGTTCAAATAAATGGTACTTTACACATTTGTACCAAATTTCATTATGATCGGACCTTTTTTTACAAGAGTTATCGTGCTTATGGACACACACACACACACAGACACACATAAAAATATGAATATAAATATACACAAATATAACAACTAATATAATATATAACAACTAGCAGTTACCCGCGGGCTTCGCCCCGTTTGAATTTATACGATCAGATACTGTTCCCTCTACACCAAAGCTCTGGAGTAAATGACCATCATGGTACACTCTGAATATGCAGTGGAAGAGCTCAGATGCGGCAATCAACTCACATGCTGATCCGTAAGTTGATGATTTCAACATCTCGCGACAGTAGTGTTCAGGGGAGATGTAATTATCCCCTTTAACATCATGAGTTAAAATTTGAAATTTTGCCCAATTAGTCAAAACATAGTTAACAATTTCCTCTCTTACTTGATCGCTGTAGAAATTATTTCCGTAAACTGAATAGCATATAGAATGAAAGAGGCACGAACCATCTGGAGGCATGTGAATAACTCTAAACTGTGAGTCTGTTTGTCCTAATCGTGTTAATTTTGTATCCATATCAAAAAAATATATATATATATAAAAGAAACCAATAAAAATAAAAATATTACTAAAATTGTGTATTCATGACAAAAACAAAAAAAACCTAAAATATCATAAAATT
Organism: Allygus modestus; assembly: GCA_963675035.1. NCBI lineage: Eukaryota > Metazoa > Arthropoda > Insecta > Hemiptera > Cicadellidae > Allygus > Allygus modestus. Next base: position 58,462,155 of record OY776114.1, read on the forward strand.
CAATAAATTAGCTTTTAACCTGTCACACCACAACACAAAATAAAGATCATAAACATAAACAAATTCAATAAATTAGCTTTTAACCTGTCACACCACAACACAAAATAAAAATAATAAACATAAACAAACCAATGAATAATAACAGCTGTTTGTAAAAATTTTTAAAGAAACAGGTGGTAATGTAGAGTTTGAAAGACACTCGCCCATTTTTAACATTATTGGCTTACTCCAGTTCAAAAGAATTATAAATCAACGTTCTACCGTGGTTTTACTGTTTGTATAGAATAGCAACAGCTGTTTACAATATTTTAAATTAGTCATCTGATATCATCAAAACAAATCTTTCTTCCATAAGAATAACATGGTAACTTTGAAGGTCTGTGGGGCGGAGCCCTATGGAGATACCGGCGTGTAAACTGCTTGTTGTCCTATTTAAGACCTAAAGAATCAGTGTACACAATTTCAGCTCTACATGGGAAGGTGGAGAATTCTTGATGAGTGAGTCAGTGAGGGCTTTGCCTTTTATAGGTATATAGATTTGAACAAATGGTGTTTTTGGCATCTGGGGGACCTCAAAATGAAAAGTTATCATGGGTCTTGGGCTTAAGTCACACCATGCCACCTATGGTAATAGCTTCTTCCCTATAGGGGAAATTGTCTAACAAAGCCATACCATGCCACCTATGGTAATAGCTTCTTCCCTAGAGGAGAAATTGTCTAACAAAGCCATGCCATGCCACCTATGGTAATAGCTTCTTCCCTATAGGAGAAATTGTCTAACAAAGCCATACCATGCCACCTATGGTAATAGCTTCTTCCCTATAGGAGAAATTGTCTAACAAAGCCATACCATGCCACCTATGGTAATAGCTTCTTCCCTATAGGAGAAATTGTCTAACAAAGCCATACCATGCCACCTATGGTAATAGCTTCTTCCCTATAAACTGTCTAACAAAGCCATACCATGCCACCTATGGTAATAGCTTCTTCCCTATAGGAGAAATTGTCTAACAAAGCCATAACATGTCACCTATGGCAATAGCTTCTTCCCTATAGGGGAAATTGTCTAACAATGACAAAGGCCTTTGCAAAAATAACTTTTTCATTACGATTTAAATTCAAGAGTTAATGAGATATGAGATTACATTCATTAAACGTTATTACCAAAAGAAAGAGGCCTAGTACTGTTGATGACACATATACTAACATTAATTTAATAAAAACAGTTTTTATAAAAAAATTCATAACGATGTGATTTTATTAGTGTGTGCCTTCAGCATAACAATTTAAGTAAAATGTAGTAAACCAAGTAAACCTAGGCTCCCAACTAATTAGTTTGGTAAATAGGTTTATTAAAAAACTTGCCTCAAATAGATCTTGCCAAAATACCAATGGCATAAATGTTTTCTCTTTCTATTTTGATAACATAATGGAGACGAGGACCCAACTGCATCAACAAGACGGGAGGAGCTTACGACATCGGGTCAAAGCACTCGAACCCACTTACCCCAAGACGCAGCCCCTTCTCATCAGAGAAGCTCTCGGGTTCTTCTTATTTCACAAATACCGATTCTCCCAGAACGAGTCCAGCCCGATATCATCTGCAATAGAAACAAACAACTGTTTCACTCGTAAAAACAAATGCTGACTGAACAGTTGAGTATAAAAATAAAACAGTAGGAAAACAATACTACTCCACTAAAGTTAGGTTAGTAGGTTAAAAAGAATCAGTAATAAATACTTGTGAACTATAAAGTCTACGAATATGGTCACAGTTCGTTGACAATAGTTTTAAAAAATCTTACCATCACGTGTATCTTACTTTACCATGTAATATCCAACAATTTAATGTATTTGTACTTTACCTCCATTGTTCTTATTCATGTTACTCAAAATTTATGAGACATCGTAACATCGACAACATGGGAATGTCCTTTCCTAAGTCCACTGATTGCTCAAGGTTCGACCTTTCCTTTAACTACTGTGCCACTGACAGGTGAACTCCCTATGAGTTGCACAAATAACAACTAAGCCTAGATTTGTCTCATTAAACAAGCTTAAATCCCCTGAACCAGGAGGATTCCCTTATCACTTTTCAGGCGTTAGATCAGGCTATCAACCCTGTCTAAAGCCTATGCATGGTGGATGAATTAGTTTCGTTTATGTCCAAAAGGTTATATCTCATGTCACACACAGAGTGATGGTAGGGTTTATAGTGGTACTAAAAGGGTTAATATTCTATTACTTTTTAAGTTAATAAACAAGCGAAAATTGAAAAGTGTCAAATGATATAGAGTTAAGAAAAAGAAAATACGGTAGCTATAATACACACAAAAATGGCATGTGTTGAATTAAATTAGACATGTTTACTATTGTAAAGAGAATCAGTGGATTCTAGGCTATCAACCCCTGTCTAAAGCCTATGCATGGTGGATGAGTTAGTTTTGTTTTCGTCCAAAAGGTTATACCTCATGTCACACACAGAGTGATGGTAGGGTTTATAGTGGTACTAAAAGGGTTAATATTCTATTACTTTTTAAGTTAATAAACAAGCGAAAATTGAAAAGTGTCAAATGATATAGAGTTAAGAAAAAGAAAATACGGTAGCTATAATACACACAAAAATGGCATGTGTTGAATTAAATTAGACATGTTTACTATTGTAAAGAGAATCAGTGGATATAACATCAGTTAAATACAGAAAATTATGTCTAAATATTTTGTTTTTTTTTCTCTGAAGAATTAATACTTGAAAAGTAATTGTGCTCCCCATATAAATATAAACTTAGTTTTTTGCTCTGGTTCACTATTACCATTATTTCAATTTTTTATTTTATTTTTAAGACTGATAAGTTAAATTTACCTGACTCTTCTCCGGTGAAATGTATATTACTGCAGTTGTTACCAAAATGATGACGGCTTTTTAAACATTACCAGGACCAACTGTTGGTTTGCACCATTGAATTTCTTAGCAAATGTAATTGCTGAACTATATACAGGGCGTTCTGAACTCTCCCCATAACTTCAAGAACTAGTTCCAGGGGTCTAAGAAAAATACCCCCGTCGCAGCAAACCTGCAAACTCAGCGAATTTCCAATGAATATATAAGTCTTAAATAGACATTAAGCCATTTACCAGAATTTATAAGAAACATATTCACACATAAGCGATATTTAAAATATTAAGTATTCTCCATAAGAATAACATTAGGGATGAGTACACAGGTTTGCTGCAACAAGGAACACAAAATAATGGATTTTTATGCAAATATCAAGAGAACTCATCTAGGTGAAGTCACATACCAAGTTTCATCCATATCCATTTATAAATAACAGTATATAACATTTGAATTATTTCCCATAAGAATAACATGGGGACCGAGTACCTAGGTTTGCTGCTATCGGAACCATAGGCGAAAACATGTTTTTTGTGCAAACAACAATAAAACACAACCAGATGAAGCCATATACCAAGTTTCGTCAGTTTATGTTAATAAATAAGCAAGATATAAAATTTTTCATTTTTTCCATTAGAATAACATTAGACAACGTACTGTGTTTAGCACATATAAAATTTGTTTAAAATAACAATTACCTGTAGAAAGCCCTAAACCCATTTTTGGGGTACAAAACCCCCTTCGGAGGGTGCGATTCGTCTGGTTTTTGAACTCGTTCAAATAAATGATACTTTACACATTTGTACAAAATTTCATTAAGATCGGACCTTTTTTACGAGAGTTATTGTGCTTACGGACATATATATATATACATATACAAGAATTTGAACGAATGGTGGTTTTGGCATCTGGGAACCTCAAAATGAAAAGTTATCATGGTCTCGGGCTTAAGTCTTACCATGAGATCTACAGTAATAGCTTCTTCCCTATAGGGGAAATTCGCTAAAAGAACATAGACCCATCTCGCTCAGATTTCTGTCTGGTGCCTGTATATATTTTGTAATTAATACATAATAACTTAGAAATCACTTGAGGTACTAACTTGAAACTTGGCATGTTCCTTTTCCTTGCTTAAGGAAAACTTGGTTTGAATTTTATGTTTCCTAGCTTTTACATTTCAAAATGGGAAACACTTAAATTTTTTAAAGCCAAAAAAGATGGTAATTTTAAAGGTAATTTTAACTTAACTCATAGCTGAGCAATTGAAATTTTGAAAAATAAATATAAGGTGATTTACAACATTTTATTTATAAAAACTACAATTTCTCTGCTCTGGGTTAAGTGACTTGTAAAACCGTTATACCATCTGGATAATGTTTGGAAACACCCTGAATACAATGGACAATGCCAATGCTATTCTTCTGATAAAAAACCCAAAGTCTACATGAAGATTGCATAAATACCAAAATTTGACATTTACAAGCTCAGGCATATATTAAAAAATAAAATAAAACAAAACCCAATAATGGGGTGAGACAACCAACAAACCTGCCAGAAGGTAAACTTGTGAATGCGCCATAGTTTAGTGTGTCTTGCCTTGATTTTTGCACCGCCATAATCGTATTCATTTGGCACTGTCGTATAAATATAGTACCATGGTTTGAAAATAGTAAATACAGGGTTATTAAAAAAGAAGTATACACTTTTATAAATCAATAAATTTACAACAGAATAATTTAAACCCGTAATGTTGGCATTAGTGGGTAGCTAATGAACTAGTTTTACCACATCAGCTGATTGTTGGCACATTTTTGTTACATAACCCTCGTTTATGTTATTTAAAAAAATTGTTGATAATAGCGTTGAGAAGGCTTTTTGTCTGCTTGAACTAGAGAACACTCAATGTGTCACTCATGCGTTGGCCTCCTCACAGTCCGGACTTGACCCTATGCGACTTCTTCCAGTGGGGTTATGTTAAATATCGAGTTTTTACTCCCCCATTACCATTGAGTCTCTTTGAATTCAGGCAGCGCATAACAAGAGCTGTAGAGTGTGTTGATGTGAATACCCTTGGAAATGTCTGGTCAGAATTTGACTATAGAACTGATGTCTGCCGTGTGACCCGTGGGGCACATATAGAACATCTTCAGCTTGTTAAACAAAATTTTGAATCTTTTCTTTTTTTATCTTTTTAATGATTATATTTTTTGTATTCTGTTGATTAAACCAGATTTACTGCATTCATTAAAAAGTGTATATTTCTTTTTGAATAACCCTGTACAATTACCCTGTACCCTGTTGCAATTATTGGCAAGATATTTAGAACAAATTATTGAGGATTTATGACCTTACTAGAATGACTTGGTGTTCCTAGTGGGAATTACTTTGCTCAAAAATGATGTCATATGTAACGGTTGAAGGGGTCGGAGGGGAATGCTGCACTATGAGGGCAGGATGATAGAATGGGGGAGAGGTCTGAAAATGGACAAAAACTAATGGAATTATGGGTTGCAACTAAGATGGTTAAGTCCCTATTGACTTGATAGAATATAATGTTTAATGAATGAGTTATTTAAAAATGTTACCAGTTAAACATAAATTTGTATTAATCAAATGTTACAAATGCAGACGTGATTTATAAAAGATTTAAGTGCAAAAATTGCTATCACAAAGACTCCCCAACACTGAAAAGCCAAACAGGGTTTACAGATTTTATAATCCCCCCATAGTAGTATGGAGAAAGCATTGTTTGATAACAGTTTTATAGCCTCTATGTTTCAAGTTAGTAGTGTTGATATTAGTTTTGATGTTAGACCAAGAACATGTTTATGCAGTTATTAATGCCTGGGAATTTCCTAATTTTGTTAAACATTTTCGAATGCAGACACAATCCCACAATAATTTCTCTATATTTTTATTTTAAAGCAGCCTTACTTAAGGAAAGGAGGTGTTAATATGTTGTGGCAATGTCATCCATAAGTTTGATACAATTGTAGCTTAATTTTTCCAACATTTAATACAAAAACAACTTTAAACAATTATATGAAACTGGATAAGTTGTTGGTCAGTATTTACAAATGCTACTAACAGTTGTAAACCAGGTTGACCAACAAGTAAACAATAGGTTATTTCAAATTGCTACAAAAATAACAATTTAAAATAATTCCTGTCAGAGTTTGAGAAGAATATCTAAAAAAACTTGTACAGAAAATCCCCGTGTAAAAAAGATAAACAAGATTTTTTTTGATTACTTTTAAGATTCACAAAAACAATTTCTTTAGGCACATATCTAAGGCTGGGCTTGCACTCAGGGGGCAAATTGTAGCAGGCAAGCGTGGGATCTAATTTGTTTCTGGAAACAAACTCTGTTTACATTAGAAAAGGTCATTCACTGAGAAACCGCTGCATTACGACTTGTGAGCTGCATTGCTCATCCTCACTTGCTCATAACAGGTTCTAGCGACCAAATTGCTTGAAAAGTGTTGCTTAAAATCATCTGCACCCTTAATGTGCTCAGATATCTCGGGGTATTTCAGAGGGGGGTGGAAGTTGAAAAGGGATTGATGCTTCACCCAAACCTCAAGACATGTTTTAACTCACTCCGTTTCACCATGGTAACAGCCAAATCAACATTTAAGCCCTCTCTGTGCCCACCTCACACATTAATGCCTCAAGCTGTATAGTCTACACAATTAAATTTCCTTCGGCAAAGCCATTCGTGGTTTCGATTGCAGCAACTGTCAGATAAGACTGAGGTAAAAACAGTTAGTAATTGGGTTTCTTATGTTTACAGTATCATATTTAAAATGTGTGGTCGTCTTATTACAAAAAATAATTACAAAATTTTATCATACAAAGGATGAAATCTTACTAGAACAAATTTTAGAGTAATCAGAGGAATTGTGATAAAAAATATGATAATTGTTACAAATAAAAAAATGATAATTGTTAAAATACTAACATATTTTGTAAAACTTTTATATGCACACAAATGTGTTTTTCCCCAAAAGGGACACATTCTACACATTGTACATTTTATGTGCTTAATGAATAAAGAATAAAGTATTATTGATTGATTGATTGACATTATAGTTTTCATTTTGTATAATATACAGTAGAAGTCCGATTATCCGAGCTAAACGGGACCGAGACTACCTCGGATAATCAAAAACTCGGATGACACGACGGTAAAAATTATAGGTTATAATTAGACAAAAATCGTATTGAAACTGGAGAATACGGTTTATTAATACAGTAATAAGTGATTTATGATTAAATAAACCTTTTTAATACCCTCCCCTTTATCCAATCTCTTAATTGCATTATATTTTGTTTCCAAAGAAACCACAACTCTTTTACGTTTACCAATCATATTTGTGAAACAACACACTGATTGAAAACGAGACTGAAGCGCACGGTTAATCGGTTCGGCGTAGACTGAGACAATGGCGCGAACTAGAGATGGGTGTTATTTAACATAACAGGATGAATAACAGTGTTGCGGCCGTGGCAACGTTATCGCGGCAACACGTTGCGGAGAACTCCCTGTTATTCTAATAACGTTTCTACACCCGTTATTAGAGTTGGCAATCGTTATTCAAATAACAGGTTGCCGCAACACGTTATTGGATAGCTGCGTTGTCGTTACAACCATTGCCGGAAAAAACGATAATTCCCATCTCTAGCGCGAACACAGTCGACCGATAAGACTATTGGTCCTAGCAACAACCAAGCTTGTAAAACCTAGCAACCACAGCCGCTACATTTTTCAATTGATTTACGATTATTTATTTATTTACGATTTATTTCCAAGGCTATATACAGTACTGTATTTGCCTCGGTTAACCCGGAGGCTCGGATAATCGGACTTCTACTGTATAACAAATGAATCCTTTTGCTAGAATTTGAGTAAATATTTGTCTTATAGAATCAACTACTTTAGATCAATTTATATGTTTATTTGTGTTGATATTTCAGAATTTGTTTTATTTACAACAGCTGTTCTTGTTGTTGTATTGAATAAAGGTAATATATCAAAAGCTAAATATTTAATTAAATTAACGGATATTCTTCCTTTGTAACTTAAATAGTCCATTGAGCAGATTGAGGATAGATGCTTTTGAAGACCCTAAAAAGAGTAAGAGGGTAAGAGCTCTTGATACCAAACAGTATATAAAACAACAATTTAATAGGTAACAAAATACAAAACAACAATCAAGAAATTATTTTAATATATACAGGGTGAATGGAAAAAAGTTCTAATAATTTATAATGCTATTGTACATATAAAAATAAGAAAAACAATTGTCCTAAAACACATTAATAAAATTAATTCAACATAAATTTTAACCACTTCAAACTTGGTAAATATATGATGGCTAATAGGACCTAATTTGGTACGGAGTATCAAGTTTCTACTTTGTACCATTTCAAAATAGCAGCCATTTTTATTTTTCAAAGCTTAATACCTAAAAAACCACAATATTTAGGAAAAATCTCTAAGAATTAACTAAGTTATGTAATTTTGTCCTAAAATAATGATATGAAGATTTTAACAATAAGATTTTAAATAACTGAGAAATTGTGATCTTAAGTTAAAAAACATGAAGTTGTAGTCCTGAAATGGCAAAAAAGCATGTTTTAACTTAAGTCACAAGTACTCAGTTATTTATGATCCTATAGTTAGTCTTCATCTAATTATATTTAGAACAAAATGACACAACTTTGTTCATTCTTACAGTTTTTATGAAATATTACGGTTCTGAGATATTAAGATTTAAAAAAGGCTGCTATTTTGAATTGGTACCAAGTAGGAACTTGATACTCTGTACCAAATTTGGTCTTATTATTTGGTACATATACCAAGTGGTTGAAAAGTAATGTTAAATTATGTAAAAAACACGTACAGACAGATAAGACAGAAAACTATACGTTTTAAGACGTGTTCATAGGAACTTTTTTACTTATTATTATATGTACAATAACATCCTAAATTATTGAAGTGTTTTTTCGAACACACCCTGTACATATATTTTATTTTGACATTTGAGATTTTATTTTCATGCATTACAATTAATAAATTACAAATTATTTTAAAACGGTATTATTGTTTTATACTTTATATTTAAATGTTATTAATTGAAATACAGTGACAATTATTCTCTATAGAACGTTTATTCATATCCCAATTAGATAAATTCATATTAAGCTCTTGCAGATACCTTTCACCTTCTTTGAACCAGCAATTAGAAGCAGTTGTTATCTAACAAAACAACACTCTGCTGGCGTGACCTTTCCCCAAAGATAGGAGTTAACATATTTGCTGCTAGCTTACTCTGGAGTTAACATGTTTGCTGCTAGCTACTCTGTTGTTGACAGAGCTTATCCTTGATCATGTACAGTAGTATGGAACCCTTCGTAACTAAGAGTAGCAACTGGCTGGGTAGAGTAATGGTTAGAACATCAAATAATTAGGTAAAACCAAATTTTTGAGAAATTTAGTCCTTTCACTACTGATACGACGAATATTTTGTTTTGCAATAATTAGCAACACTGGTCACTGTTTGGGACTTGTCAATTTCCCACCGTTAGTTGAAAACAAAAGACATTTTAAAGATCAGTCAATTTCCTTATTCTTTTGGTTCAAATCTATCAAATGAACACATTTTTCTTTAAAAGTATTACAAATTAGCTCATAAAACGGCTGGTTGATTGAAAATACTGGATTAGTCTAATCCGTGGAAACTTTGGCTAAAAGCTTTTCACTTTTTTAACCCTCTGTGAAAAATTTCCAGACTTTTCCAGGGTTTCAAGTAGTTTTATTGAAAATTCCAGGTTTTTATTTAATCAAAATGTTAAGATGCAGTGGATTTCACCTCAAAATTAGTTATAATTGTGTAGTGTTCTTAAATTATTTATAAATTTAGTTTTGAATACGGTAACACGTTTGAATTCATAACACTCAAGAAAAGTATCAGTATTACCTAACGTTCCTAACAATTTATTGACTTTTAAAATTTTGTTTACTTGACTCCCTGACTCTTTCAGGTTTTAAAAATTCCCCAGACTATTCCCGGATTTCCAGGTGGAATAGACACCCTGGCATATTTCCATCCAAGTATCCTAAAATTGAAATTCTTTTAACATGCCTTTAATTTCCTTATTCAAGTTTTGGTATACAGAATACTTAAAACGCTTCACTCCAAAAGCCCAGAAATCATTCCTGGTTAATCCCATTGCTACCATGTGTACTCCTTTAGGCAAAAGACTACAGAAGTGTATTCTTTTCTAATTATTTCCTGATTGGGTTGCATGACCTCAAGAATATTTTTAAACTACAAAATAAAGCGCCGTCGTTTTAAATGATGTTAAGACATGGTTATTTTCAATGTTAAATTTTAAGTCTTGCAGAAATCATGTTTGTCTGTAATTTAAATCGGTTTGGGAATTTCGCTAAAAAATGGAGAGTTTATTATTAAATTTCATTAAAAACAACAATATTATTTAACAAAAAATCAACAATTGCAATTCTGGATTGTTAATTTTAAAGTGAAATCTGAACAAAATATCTGCCCAACAGAATCCAAATAAAACAGCCAGAGGTCAAAATCATAACAGAAATGACAAAGTTTCCCCTCAAAGAAAGAACATTGTGGGCAAAGTTGACAACTTCCCCTTGCCAAGCAGTCACCAACAGCCGAGCAACTTCTTAACTTTTAACAGTTTCAACTCAAAAAGTGGGAGGATATTAATACTTTTTTGGGACCAGTCAAATTCCTACATTGGTTTAAGGTAGGAACATAAGAAATCTCAAAACTAAATTTAACTTAAAATATGTATTAATTCACATAAGTACGAGTTAAAAGGAGGGTGTTGTTATTGTTATCTTTTTCTGAGTGTATATTTTTACTTTCTCCCCCTATACATAGTATATGGAGAAAGTATTGTTTTCGTAAAAATTTTCGAATTTGAGTTGTTAGTGGAAATATTCGTTTTGGTGCTCCCTGAACCCAAAAAAGTGGTTTTTACGTGATGTCTGTCTGTGTGTGTGTCCGTGTGTGTGTGTGTGTGTGTGTGTGTGTGTGTGTGTGTGTGTTCTTGCGAATAAGCCGTTATTTGATCCGACATATGGTTACACACCCACACTATTAGATCCGATGGCGCTATTAGATCCACCCTGCTGGATCTAATAGCGCCAAAGTTCTTTTTTTGAGTTTCTGGCGTTCCGGCCATCACGGAAATAGTCGAATTTACCCGATTTGAGCAGGATCTAATATAGCCGGTTTCAGACATATAGTGCGTGTGTATGAGGTTCCGGAAGTGGCCACCACGTTGTGCTGCGGTCGCGATTCAGGTGTGTATCGTAGCGTCGTCGGATCTAATATTGTAGGTGTGTAACCATATGTCGGATCTAATAACGGCTTCGTAAGAAGTCGACTTTTCGGCTCTCGTGTCGTCAAGCTGAGTAGAGTTGCCGGCTCAACTGAACTACTGCACTAGAGATTTTTGTATTATTTTTAGTAGAATATTAAGTTGTTAGTAGTGATGATATGTGATTATTGCCATCGTTCATTTAGCAGAAGAGCAACGTTTTGTGTTCACATGTCAAAATGTAAAATTAAAAATGTTGAAATAGTTAATGAGGTAAGTTCACTTCTATAACATTAATTTAACATTTTGTAAAAGGCTACAGGGCATTATTACTTTTCTCAATGCATGACAATTGTTTTAATTTTAATTAACTTACTAACTTAGTTGACTGAATTGTCAATCAACTGCGTTTATACACAGTTTTCAGCTCTTGTAAAGTTAAGAGCAGCAACTTGTGAGGTTAATTCTCTTGTCCATGTCCAGAATGACTGTTATTGGCGTTTTCTTTGTCAAAAATACCATTTATCAGATCTAGAAGATAACTTTGCTTGTTCATGTATTAATTTTATAAGCAAGGTAACCTCTTCAAAACCTAGTTGAGTTGGCCTCCTTTTAGTTTGGTTTGATAATTCAAATAGGGTCTATTACAGTAAGCTTACCTATTTTACTACAGCTCAGGCCTGTTGACTTAAACTAAAGCTAAACTGAGCCTAGGCCCTATCACATAAGTAATTTATTTGCCCTCCCTGTTAGTAGTATTTTAATTTTGGTCCCCCAAGCCCATGGCTCCTGGGTTTCATCCATGAAATAGATTGGGTACACTTCCATTCGCGGTACGACATAAAAATATAGAGACTGATATAGAGAACTGAACCAATTCAAAATCCTAACCGAATATACAGGGTGAATCTCGTAAGTTGTCCAGTATTGATTTCAGACAAACCGTTGGTCCTACGATGATGAAATAAAATTATTTCCCACTTAACCAACCCCAAGGAATAACGTAAAAATATGTTTAACGATTTTTAAATACAGGGTGTACCAGAAACTGAGGGTCACTAGTCCGAATCTACGAAATATCAAATACAAACGTATATCATGATATACATCAAATTAAAGCTCTTTTCAATCCAAACCATTTGGCGGAATCGGATTTTGATTATTATTGATTCATTTCAAAATGGCGGCTGTTTTTGTGAAAAAATTAGTATTTTTTTGAATACCCTGTATTTTTCTTAAAAATGCAGATATCTTGATTCTGATTCAAATATCGCATTCCTTATGAGCTAAGCTTTATTTTGATATGCAACACTTCAATATTATCTCAAAATCAAAAAGTTTCAAAAATATCAGTTTTTGAAAATATGTACATAGCCAAAACTCAAAAATTTCAAATAGCACCATATGTCAAATAGCATATCATTTTAAAGGTATTGCAATTCTAAGAAACTTTCAAATTTAAACCTTATGCGTATCTATTTTGGTTTTCGAGTTATCAACAAAAAATATGTTTTCCCACATTAAAACGCATGTTATTTGTTAAACATGGTGGTAATAGAACTATGGTCCAGCCTTTACCACCATGTTTAACAAATAACATGTGTTTTAATGTGGGAAAACATGTTTTTTGTTGATAACTCGAAAACCAAAATAGATACGCATAAGGTTTAAATTTGAGAGTTTCTTAGAATTGCAATACCTTTAAAATGATATGCTATTTGACATATGGTGCTATTTGAAATTTTTGAGTTTTGGCTATGTACATATTTTCAAAAACTGATATTTTTGAAACTTTTTGTTTTTGAGATAATATTGAAGTGTTGCATATCAAAATAAAGCTTAGCTCATAAGGAATGCGATATTTGAATCAGAATCAAGATATCTGCATTTTTAAGAAAAATACAGGGTATTCAAAAAAATACTAATTTTTTATAAAAACAGCCGCCATTTTGAAATGAATCAATAATAATCAAAATCCGATTCCGCCAAATGATTTGGATTGAAAAGAGCTTTAATTTGATGTATATCATGATATACGTTTGTATTTGATATTTCGTAGATTCGGACTAGTGACCCTCAGTTTCTGGTACACCCTGTATTTAAAAATCGTTAAAAATATTTTTACGTTATTCCTTGGGGTTGGTTTAGTGGGAAATAATTTTATTTCATCATCGTAGGACCAACGGTTTGTCTGAAATCAATACTGGACAACTTACGAGATTCACCCTGTATATTGAAACCTAATATCTATTCGGTATTGATATTGAAACCTAATCAAAAGCAATCATAAACAAACACAATTTAACTATAACTTATGAATCTATATGCGGACATAATCGCAAAAACGCTGGGGGTCTGGGGGCGTGCCCCCCAGATAGAATAGCATACACGGCAGAGATCAGTTTATTACAAAGTTGGAATGGTTGGAAGGATTTTGTTTTTTATACCTTTAGTATAAAAAATACCAAATTTGATCACCCTAAGCCACCTAACCCTCTTATTTAGAAAATATCCCCCCCCCACAATAATAATAATGAGCTTTATTTATTTAGGCCTACTCAAATTTGGGACTGACAAGTGCCCTCTACCACATATGTCTCAAAGACTGGCATCTTAAGAATAAATTAATAATGTAATTTAATTAATACAATTTTTATCAACGTTAAAAACTGATAATACAAAAATTGGGTACACTTCCCGAAATAAAAACTGATTAAATATGTAATTTGATATTATAACCGAAGAGTCGATAATAATCATAAACAAACTCGATTAATTTATTTGTATCAACTAAAATCTACTGCCTGATCGTGGAAATACCATGGGTTTATGTAGTCTGAGGGCATACCCCTCAAATAAAAAGTGGCAGAGATCAGGTTACCTAGAGGGAGGGTTAGGTACAGTTATACTAACGTGGTTGGGTTGGTCAGTTTGTTTGAATACGTGGGAAGAAAAGAAAAAAGAACAACATTTTGCTGTCAACTGAAAGAAATAAAACAACAAATATTTGTTTTAAAAACTTGTATATATCCAGGTTATCAATAATTAAAAGTTGTGCTGATAAAGTAGGCTAATTTGATACCACTTAATATTGTGCAACAATAAAAATCTGGGGTTTTTTATGAACAATAAACAGAGTAGATAGATCAAGTAAATTTGTATCTGCAAAAGAGTTTTTGCAGGTATAATTTAGGTTACATAGGCTAACGTAGGCTAATTTTGGTTTCGGTTTCATTTGTTCAGTTATTAAATTGAAGTACATAATTTTATTGGCTTTATGATATAAAATTACTTAACAAGAAGTGACAGATTTAGTAGCCTATACCCCCATAAGTCAACCGAAAGTAACCTCTTCAACGTTACCCCAACGAGCTTGACTGACCTCTCTACAGAAATCGTTTGGTAAAGAATTCTGTAATCTTGATGCTGTGTCAAAAAATGATTGATTATAATATAAAAGCATGAATATTTAACATACCTGCACCATGACGGGTACTTGTCATGCTTATATTTATAGTGAAAGTAAATTTTTATGCAAAATATTTGGGTTTTTTATCTGTAAAAATGCTGAATAACAACATTAAAATTGGTATTTTCTTGTTTCTTTCAACTTAAGGTGTATAGTATTATAATACTTGGTACCGGTAATATGATCATCCCACGTTAAATTAAAAATAAATCTAATGTTTTGGGCACATTGTAAAACTTATTAAAAAATCTATACCAATGTTTCAAACGCTCCTGTGCAGTAATTTTTACCCAAAGTTTACAACAACACAGTCAATATAAAAATCTGACATTTCCATTTAATTTGGTTGAATAAAATAGGATTGCAAACCCAAAAAGTTGAAAATTATTTTTAAGCTGTCCAATGGGTGAGTTAACCAATATGTGTCCACAAAGTGGTAGGGTTGAACAGTTGTTGAGTTTTGAAGCTGGTTATTGATAGCAATCTGCCAAACTCTCCACGATGACACCAGTAAATTGTATGGCTCAGAAAAGTATGTTGGTAGCTTCTAAAACCACCAGTAATGTTGTTTTCATGTGTTTTCCAGGAAGCAGCCAATAAAGTGAAAGATCACAGTGCCTGATGACCAATCGCAGTAGTACCTGAACAAGCCTTCTGACCATTTAACTAGTCATATGTTAGAGACCTTAGTTTTAAATTTTTGTAATTATTTGTAATACAAACAATTTTCAAGATTCAGTAGTTTTAATTTTTCCCAGTTTACTTAACAATAAACAAATTGTACACACAAATTAGAATAAAATAATTTCTAGTAAGCTAATTGAAAATTATTTTATAGTTAGACTGCATTAAAACTGAACTAAAACACTTTATGATTAAATATTATAAATATTGTGTATATTTTCATTTGATTGCTATTCATTTGTTGTGGGTTGATGTTAAGAAGACAAATCGAATTATATTTTAGAATTTTTACGAATATAAAACTGAGTATTAAACCGTTTAACTTGAGCTGAAATGGATATATCTATCACAGACTCATATATACATAAATTTGTTGTCCCTTAATGTCACCTTCATAAAAAAGGGAAAATAGTAAAAGGATTGTTTAGACTATATTTAGTTAGATTTGATGAATGTAATAGGTTATTCTTTCTCTTAAATAATAAATTTAGTAGCAATGGATGAAAATACAACACAGATGTTTTATTTCATATTTTTAATCATTAATGTTTTAAGAATAAAGGACTTACTACCTCTTCAATGGACATCAATTAATTTGTAGCTAAAAATAATTTAGGGTAAAGGTATTTAACTACTAGATTTTCCATTCCTATTTTATCAAGTCCTCTGTCCTTAATTCCAAAATCAGTATTTCCCAAAAAGCCAAAAGGGGCAGATAATGTGAATAACTGTTTATTCAAGTTGGTTATATGCATTATTTTGTGATATTTACAAAATATAACTAATCATCCTTGTTTAACTATGTTCAAAATGGATCTCCTGGAATAAATCTGGTTATAAGTTTGAATTAATCCACACTGACAAGTCTAAGGTTGTGGTTTTCAGACTTTGAGCATTGTCCAATATGATTGGGGTAAATAAAGCCGCACCTGAGGTATGAGTTGGTATGTTGGAGTAGTCTATGGACTAACAACATATTTTCAAATTACGGAAAAGACTTATTTGGATCACATTGTGATTATATTGCACAGGCAGTCATGTACACCGTTTCTTGTTTAATTCATATTTTTTACAATGGCTATATTTATTTACCATGTTTTATCATGCAGACAGACAATTATGTTTTACGGCTCACTTTATATTTATAAAAGTCTGTTTTTTGCAAATGAGGAAATATTTAACTAATACTAACAACATGAGGCAACATGAATTTCATACGTGACTCTGAAATCTTCAATACCCTCAATCCCTTATCTAGCCTTTTACTTTCTCCCCCTTATACGTAGTATATGGAGAAACTATTGTTTTCGTCAACATTTTCGAATTTGAGTTGATAGTGGAAATATTCGTTTTAGTGCTCCCTGAACCCAAAAAAGTGATCTTTACGTGATGTCTGTGTGTCTGTCTGTCTGTATGGATGCGTACAAAGCTAGAGCCCTAACCAATGGTCCGATTTTCATGTATTTTGGTATGTAGATACTAATCCACGATATATCCAGGTAGTTTTACATTTTTTGGAATTTTTTATTTTTAAGGGTAGTTATCCCCCAAAACCGCCAGAAACATGAATAATTAATATTTCTCAAAAACGGCGCCAACGATTTTGATTAAACTTTAGTCGTTTGTAGAACTTTAGTTTTCCAACAAAATGACACCACCAGCACTTATGTAAACATTCGGGTTCAGAAATTACAAGACTTATAATATCAAAAATTAAGTTTTTTTTTATTTTTCATAAAAAAACATAAATATAAAAAAATTACTATTCCCCACTAAATAGAGCTTAATAAAACTAAATAATTTAGTATTTTGAATTACTATTCTACGATTACTAGTTGCGGAGAAAATTTAAATTTTCATTTTGCGGTAAACGCAGTACGTTGTCAAATGTTATTCTTATGGGTAATACAAAAATTACTATTTCTTTCTTATTTACCGATCAATTTCGTCCAAACTTGATATGCTAGTCAAGTTAGCATTGACCAACAAAGGAAATTCGAAATATGTTACCCCTTAATAACCCTGGGGGGAATAGGGGGCATTTCCCCTCTTAAAACCACGTGTGTAGCAATGGATTCTGTAGTGCCTCTAAAAGAGGGATTTGGTGGATGTTTTTAAAAACAACTTGTTTACAAAATTTCTGTACATTCGACCGTGCTTTGTATTCTATATTTAGTAAACAAAAAGTAATTTATTCATTAAAGTTTGGCTAAAAGGGAGAAAGTATGTGTCAGTTTCCTGATACCGTTTATTTTTTAATCTTTTACTCTCGTTACGATAGTATTGTATTTTTGAAACTCATAATAGCGATGGATTTGAATTTATTTTTTTATTTATTTGGACTTTACCTATCGCTTCTAGTGTTTAAAACTACACAACGAAGCGATAGGTAAAAGTCCAAATAAATAAAAAATAGATAGTATTTTATTAAAATATTCAAAAAATACATTTATCTGATTTGAGCATGACATTTGAAATTATTGCATAAATCCGTCTTCAGCCCCTTTTACTCATATTCGGATCTAATAATGATATACACTGATCATCGGATCTAATAACAGCTTTATACATCATCAGATCTAATAACGACATACACTGACCATCGGATCTAACAATGACTTACACACCCATCATTGGATCTAATAACGACTTACATACCGGATCTAACAGTGAACGTAAAATACATACGACTAAACTTTAAATTACACTACTCAGAATGTGATATTGTTGCTTGGTATGATATACTAAGTAAGAGTGATGATTTGTAAGGCCGAATATTGACTCCTTCTGCCGGATCTAATATGGCTGGATTATTACTCGGATCTAATAACAGCTTATGCGTGCGTATGTGTGTGTGTGTGTGTGTGTCTGTGTGTGTGTGTGTGTGTGTGTGTCTGTGTGGATGTGTACAGAGCTAGAGCCCTAACCTATGGGCCGATTTTTATGAAATTTGGTATGTAGGTACTAATCCACGATATCTCCAGGCGTTTTTTTCATTTTTTTGAATTTTTGATTTTTAAGGGTAATTATCCCTCAAAAACCGCCAAAAAACATGAAAAATCCAAATTTCTCAAAAACGGCTCTAACGATTTTGATTAAACTTTCGTGGTTTGTAGAACTTTAGGTTTACAAAAAAATGACACCACCCGCATTTCTGGAAAAATTCGGGTTCAGAAATTACAGGACTTAAAACATCAAAAATTCAGTTTTTTGGATTTTTCATAAAAAATAATAAATGTTAAAAAAGATTACTATTCACCATTAAAAAGAGCTCAAAAAACTAAATAAATTAGTATTTTAAATTACTATTCTACGATTGCTAGTTGCGGAGAAAATTGAAATTTTCATTTAGCGGTAAACACAGTACGTTGTCCAACGTTATTCTTATGGGGAATACAAAAATTACTATTTCTCTCTTATTTACTGATCAGTTTCATTAAAATTTGATATGCAGGTCAAGTTAGCATTGACCAACAGATGATGTTCGAAATCTGTTGCTATTTAACCCTGGGGGGGCAAGGGGGAATTTCCCCTCTCAAAACTACTGTGTGTAGCAACGGACTCTATAGTGCTTCCAAAAAAGCAATTTGGGTGGATATTTCTGAAAACAACTATTTTAGACAATTTTCTGTACATTTATCTATACTTCATATTCTATATTTAGTAAATAACAACTATTTTTGTCATTAATGTTTGGCGAAAAGGGAGAAAGTATGTGTCAGTTTCCTGATACCGTTTATTAGATCTAAGTTTAAAAGACCAATTTCTTCTTGTATGACAAACATTTTAGCGAATTTCCCCTATAGGGAAGAAGCTATTACCGTAGTCGGCATGGTAAGACCTAGGCCCGGGACCATGATAACTTTTTGTTTTGAGGTCCCCAGACCCCAAAAACACCATTCGTTCGAAACTGTATATATATATATATATATATATATATATATATATCCGTGAGCATGATAACTCTCGTAAAAATCATCCGATTTTGATGAAATTTGGTATAAACGTGTAAAGCAAGATTTATGACTTTAAGTTCGAAAACCAGCCAGATCGCTCTATCCGAAGGGGTATTTTGGGGGGGTTTTGTACCCCAAAAATGGGTTTTTTGAATTTTTTACAAATAATTTTGGAAATAGTCAAATTTTATTTTTCTCATTGGATTCAGCTTAAAAAACACAAAATTTGGTATTTTGATCATTTCTCTACGTCAATTGGTTACCGAGATATTGAAAGTGCTAAACACAGTACGTTGTCTAATGTTATTCTTATGGAGGAAAATAAAAATTGTATATCTCGCTTATTTATGAACATATACTGACGAAACTTGGTATACGGCTTTATCTGGTTGTGGACCATTGATATTTCCTCAAAAGAAAAAAAAACAATTTTTTGACAAAGGCTCCCGTAGCAGCAAACCTGCGTACTCAGCCCCATGTTATTCTTATGGAGAATAAGTAACGTGTTATCTCCCTTAATTATGAAAATAAATTAATGAAATTTGGTAAGTGACTTCACCTAGTTGAGTTATATTGATATTAGCATAAAACCCCATTTTTTGTGTTCCTTGCTTCAGCAAACCTGCATACTCAGCTGCCATGTTATTCTTATGGAGAATAATTAAAATGTCATAAATTGTTTATTTATGAATGTATATTGATGAAACTTGGTATGTAGCTTTATGTGGCATTAAGATAAATATGTATGCATTGGAAATTCACTAAGTACGCAGGTTTGCTGCTACGGGGGTATTTATATTTTGTTGTTTACGGCTAAAATCAACGTATAAAAATAATAGAATATATTTTTCCTAATCATGCTTTACCCCTCATTTTGTTCACAAATATACACTTGTTCACTTGGTTTTTCAGGCCTGGTTGGTTTAGTTCGTACTCTCAGTGATATCCTGAAAATAAGGACTTGACTCCTGAATATTTTTTTGGAACACTCTATTTCAGAAAAAACCAGGGTTAGCCATTACTTGGCCTTATTATAGGATGTTGTACATGCATGACTATACTAAACAGTTGATTTTACACTGAACAAATTTTGGAAAATAGTAATAAAGTTCTAGTACATTAATTTTTCAGTTGTACACTAAAATGTTAACTGTTACATGACAACTAAGAAATGGCTCATGGTAATATCGACATGCTTTAATAGCTAAAATGAGTAATTTTCAATTAAATAAAACTTTGTATGATTATAGAAAAACTCTTTAAATAAAATGATAAATACTTTAAGTATTGCTAAATAAGTACTAGACAATTAAAACAATTAAAACCCAGCAAGTTTTCATAACAATCTCATACTGAAGCTGCAGGCTTGTAGCAATATATTTGTTCTAAATTATTGAAATACTAACTAACCCTAATTTATATTGGTAAAAGATAAAAAAGTATTTATATATTTAAAAGATTTGAAAACATTAGTTAGGGGCAATTTACCGGAGCAAATTATTTTCGATGGAGATTTCTTTAATAAACAAAGGTTTATTTGAATAAATTCAGCTATAAAATCTACTAGAAAAGCCGTTTGCCAATTCAGAAATTAAAACCAATCTTACTAAAGTAATTTCAATTAAAATTGTAAAATCTATGGCCATACATTATAAACAATATTATTTGTATAAAAGGTGTGTTCTCATTAATGTTTGAAGTTGGAAACTTCACTTTTGTACTCTTTTAATAATTAGGTCAATCTCAAAAACTCAAATAAGAATAGGCTAAGATTGTGCTTTCAACTAACCTAGTTTGATAAATTTGATAAGCAATTTGAGCAATCGGATATGAAATTTCCTTCAGGTCAAAAGCCACACAACTATTTAGCAATTTAAAAAATCTGGTGAAGGAATTAAGAAATCGTTCAATAATTTTAGTTAATTAAAAAATGTATTATTTCCATTACATCCAATCAATTATAACGGTTTAACCCTTATCAACTTCAACTTTTACCTACATTAACAAAGGTAAAAAATACCACTTTACTGTCAGATGAAACAATGTCATAAACGATAAACACAACCCACAGAAGAATGCAGGTTTATGCACTGTTTCAAAAACTAATGAAAACCTAAACTGTGGTAATGAGTATTATGATAAATGAATGGTAATTATTTAGTCTCTTTACTGACTGACTTTCATAACTGCACATGGAGATCAGATCCGAGCATACACAATAACAGTGTGGCAGATACTGCTCGGCTGCCCATATTGGATTATTGTACTGCCGAGCTCTCATTCATTAACTTTATCTAAGCCGGATAAGCCTCCATAACATTTAAATTTCATGACAATTTCCTATGCACAACTTGAACATCCTGTTTTGAGAAGAGAGAATAAAATAGTAAATAGTTAAATAGTAAACAACAAAATTACAGTCCTGTAGTTAGTTATAATACTTATAACGGTTGTTTATTTACAAAATTTAGTCATGACCTTTGAGGAAATAGATTAAAACCCTTAAACCCTGTTCTAAAAATAATGGTTTTATTTAGGATGGTTCGTTACTCCCTTTTAAAGAGAAAAACAACTTATTTTCTATGTAATTTCCAAAGTACATATTGTACCAACACCTTGGCTACAGGCTTTGGCTTTATCCATCGGGCCACCTAAATACTGGGAACGGGCATTGGAAAAATCAAAGTCAGACCATTGCTGGACAAATGGGGGTAGTGTGTGGCCACCACCCAGGCGATGTGGTAGCTGCTATTGATGCTCCTGGGGAAGGTCTTTTCCCATCTCTTTGCAGTCGTCTGTGTTTTTTTTCTTCCACTTAGTTTTTATAAATTATAAATTGTTATTATTGTTATTGTTGTTATAAATTGTTATTTTTCACTTTCCCATAATTTTAGTTATTGCTATTTTCTTATTATTGTGTCTTGTAAAACATTTTTCAGACATATTCCTATGTGATCTTTCAAAATTAGTACAAAAAACAGACTGTATTCTAGTTTGCGTTTGCGAGAAAGACAAGTGCCAAGTGTCCAACACATTTTCAAAATTCAATGAATTTAAAATGGGCAATTTTAAATTTGGACAACCTAAATTTACCCATTTATGACTTCTTGGAACTATTGGTAAGTGAACAAAATAAAAATAGCATATAGCAATATATATTGTGCATATTTCCTGCTGGTATTTCTGTGTTTTTCCCACTGGTAAATATTGTTCTCTGCTATCAGTTCAATTGTTATAAAACAAGATTTTAACCAGGTTCGTAAAGAACGTCCACGGGTAACTGGAGGCAATGCCCCGGGGCTCTACACTGATTTAGCGAATTTCCCCTGTAAAAAAATTATTGCTGTAGTTGGCATAGTATGCCTAGGCTCAGGGCAATCATAACTTTTCATTTTGGGTCCCCTAAATGTCACAAACACCATTCGTTAAAATTATTATATGTGCGTTCACACTCATGACTCGCACATATGAAAAAAGTCTGATCAACTTAGTCTCAGATGAAGCCACATATTCAAAAGTAATCACATTGTCAATATTCAAACTGTGATCACATTGTCAATATTCAAACTGTGATCACATTGTCAATATTCAAACTGTGATCACATTGTCAATATTGATTAAGATTTTAGGCCCCTAAAGATATGGGTGAAGTTTCATCAATGCCTAGTTTATAAAAGAGTAGTCTGAGCTCCTGCAAATATCTTTGATATGCTGTGGTAGGTTTCTTCAAAAATTCTCCTAAAGGGTAATGATGACGGGAGACAGAACACTGGATTAAACAAACAAAGGAGTAAATAAAGTGCTTCATATTCAAACAGACTAACAAGAATTAGTTTCACTTCACTTTCAAGTAACTTACTAATTAATGTAGTGAATCCCCTACAGTAAAGTGGTTGGCGTAAAAGTGAGTGAAAATTAATTTCATGATTAATTAAAGTAGTCTGTTTTGTACTAAAAAGAAATGCTTAGTAAATAAACGGTATCAGGAAACTAGACACATACTTTCTCCCTTTTAGCCCAACTTTAATGAATAAATTACTTTTTATTTACTAAATATAGAATAAAAATCACGGTAGAATGTCCAGAAAATGTTGTAAACAAGTTTTTTCAAAAACATTCACCCAAATCCCTGCTTTGGAGGCACTACAGAACCCATTGCTACACATGTGGTTTTAAGAGGGGAAATGCCCCCAGGGTTATTAAGGGGCAACATATTTCAAATTTCCTCTGTTGGTCAATGCTAACTTGACAAGCATATCAAGTTTGAACGAAATTGATCAGTAAATAAGAGAGAAATCGCAATTTTTGTATTCCCCATAAGAATAACATTAGATAACGTACTGCGTTTACCACAAAATGAAAATTTAAATTTTCTCCGCAACCAGTAATTGTAGAATAGTAATTAAAGATACTAAATTATTTAGTTTTTTGAGCTCTTTTTAATGGTGAATAGTAATATTTTTTATATATATGTTTTTTTAATGAAAAATCAAAAAACTGAATTTTTGATATTTTAAGTCTTGTAATTTCTGAACGCAAATTTTTACAGAAATGCGGGTGATGCCATTTTGTTTGAAAACTAAAGTTCTAAAAACGACTAAAGTTTAATCAAAATCGTTAGAGCTGTTTAAGAGAAATCTTGATTTTTCATGTTTTTTGGCGGTTTTTGGGGGATAATTACCCTTAAAAATCAAAAATTCCAAAAAATGAAAAAAAGGCTGGAGATATTGTGGATTAGTACCTACATACCAAATTTCGTAAAAATCGGACCATTGGTTAGGGCTGTGCTCTGCACACATCCATACAGACAGACAGATAGACAGACAGACAGACATCACGTAAAAATCACTTTTTGGGTTCAAGGAGAACCAAAACAAATATTTCCACTAGCAACTCAAATTCAAAAATTTTGACGAAAACAATACTTTCTCCATATACTGTATAAAGGGAGAAAGTAAACAGTATATAAATTAGCAGTCAATATAATTTGAACACTCCAGAAGAATCCATTACCTGTAAACTTACATGTCTGCAGCAAAAAACACAAAATAGCACACAACCCTTATGCTAATTTCAAAGAACCATTAAATTATAAAAGTATGGCTGGAAATACCAGAAACAGAATACGAACAGGAAATAAACCAAACAGTCATCTCAAGGAAGACCCATTTCATGGGGTGGTTACACATACAAGAAATGGGACAACGGAATCAGGGAATAGTGGTGCGAGCAAAGCTCATAGGACCCGGTGTAAACCTAGAACTCACAGAAAAATCAGATCCTTATCAGACATTTTGGTAATAGTGAGGACTTCAAGGGATTATCAGGATGAGCTAAACAATGAGAAAAAGTCTCCTCCTGGTGATCCTTCAGGATTTGATCAGTTCCGTACCTACCTGGTATGTGTAAGCACCCCAGTTTAATTGTACAAGAAACTCTGCCACATAAAAATTCTCTTAGATTTCTGTCTCTGACACGTGTAGCCTTAAATATTAAACAACATTAACCACTATTAAAATTGGTTGTATGATGCACATTCACTGCTAAAATAGAACAATGGAAAGTAACTCTAAATGACCAATGAAATGTATTCTGAAGTTTATGAATGAACTTACAAAGCCTATACATATTACCTAGGGGTATCCAGTTACAACTGGGAACTATAACAACATTATGACGAACAATCAAATTATTATTTTACATAATAATAAATTTATTATTCTGGATTTAGAAGAGTTAGATCAATAAATCAATCCATCATATTAAAACCTTTAAGTCAATTTTGTACAGTAATAAATTAGCAAACAATTGTATTCCTGGATACCCGTGCAAAATAACAAAATAAAGCAATAAAATACTTCATGCTAACTGCATATGTACAGCTTGTTAATAAAGCACAAGCAACATAAAAAAGCAAACCATGTGGATGTATTAAGGACTTTATAGATTTCTTTTATTGCTTGGAAAATTAATTAACACGACTATATCTAGGGCAAGAACTCTTCAGCATGCATGAATCAAAGGAATCAAGCAATCAAAAACAAAACATGTAGTAAATAATGCTAACTATAAATTCTTAGCAGTTACTTTATGTTTGAATTTAAGCTTTCCTTTAAGTTTTCTTTTTACATTATTATTAAGTGTGTGTTTTATTAGGTATATTTAAGGTACAATTTAGGGAATTTATAATTAGCATTGACGAATGGATTCTATCGGAGTTTAATTAACACACATCGAAATAAACTAAACAACATATTTGAAAAGTTTTTTATCAGTAGCAATATTAAATGGTGTTTACCTTAAAATGTTTTGTGTTTCCTCGGCCAGTTTCTTCTTTCAGCTTTATTTCACGATGTCTTCAAAGATTTAGGCCACTCAACTTAATGTTGGTGGGTTTTCACATAAGTTAGGTCACTATTATTATGGTTTAACCTGGAAGAAGGCATGTTTTAACCATATTCATAGTTGAACATCTTCATTTTTCGACGTCTCTCGTTTGGTTTAGTGGATTAACATAAAGCACAGGTCCGGTACTTATCGGTAGAATTAGCTTGTTGAGGTTTAGTTAATTCGATTCCAAACCACTATGTTTCAGACCTGGTACTTGTTCGTTTTCAACACAGAAATTATGGTTTAAAAGTTCAACCATGTGTTTATTTTACGTTATATACATATTTAACTTCTGCTCTTGAGCAGTTAAGCCAGTTTAAAATAAAAAATTTATTACAGATTAGAAGTAATAACGATTTTATATTCTTAAATTTAAATCACAAGTTGCTATCTTGAAAACTAATCATAACAAATTATTTTAAAATTAGAATATTGACAGTTTCAGATAGTAAAACAGTTTTGAACAATTAGTTAAATATTAAATTTAAATACATTCATGGAAAAACTGTTGTTTCTGGCCCTTCATGTTGTTACATATTTAACAATAGATCAGGCTCGCTTGCTTGACAATTATTTTACATGTAGATCATAATTTACATGCAGATAAACAATGATGTTTTACAATTTTAATTTTATTCATACATTTTGTAGTTTGATAAATTACTGTAAATTATATTCTATTTTCATGGACAAGTTTTTGACATTTCATTGAAAAATTACTTCACAGTTAATACTCATCAAGTTTCATGATTTAACAACTGCTGATACTGGAGCAGCACAACACCAGTATAATGTTACATTAGGTCTTAGTACTTAAGAGTTGAAACCCTGATATGATTTAGCTTTAGTGTTCACCACATATGTTTATTCTTCAAATAACTCGAGATTGTTTATCTTTAACAATTCAGTACTGCATCTGTTGTTAAGTGTGATTTGTATACAGTCAACTAAAATAAAATGCATATTTTTAAAAGGAAAAGGGCTTGAATTTCTTTAATTTAAAAAATGTTTAAGTTTTTCATTAAAAATTCAAATCTATAGGTTTAATAACAATTTGAAAAGACAATTCAAGCTTAACAATTCATGTTGAATTGATTTGTTGTAATGTTAATGTGAAATAAAATTTAGGATTTGAATTTTTATTAGGATTTATTATCAACTTTTCCACACACACTTGGTGACCCATGACGACAGAACACTGTGCAAAGTCTTAGTGCAACCAACCAAACAAACAAACACATGAGTAGCACCATGATGTGCAATATTTTTTAAATTGGGAGGAATCAGAGGTTTGCATGTTGTGAAAACAAAACACGTATACTTTTGTTTGTTCGTTTTAAATCATCTTTATTTTGTTTGTTGTAAAATAGAGTGATTATTTGCTGGAATAACCAGGAATATCGAAAGAATTCTGAATTTGAATTCTAGTTTATTAGAGAAAAGTGTTTTGGTAACACGGAATAGTAAAGAGGTTACCAGCTATGGGACACAAGGCAGTAATAAGTATATTTTCATTTTCCAAAATCTTTGCTGGGGTATGTCCCCAAGCTCTTTTATTTTTTATCAAGTTTAACCTAAGTTGCAAAGCAAAGGAGGGTTTAGGTCAAAATGAATTAGAAACTCTATTTTTGGTCTTTAAACAGCAATTTATTTAATTACATCCTACAAACAATCGATAATACATATTTAACCCTGGCGGGCGAATATAGTAGTTATTTAAAAAGCAATTTAAGAAAAAAGAACTTATTTTACTCTATCCTAATATTAAAAAGCTCAAACACAAAGAAATTTAAATTTTTCTTTAAAAATTACACCTATATTTTTCAGACTACTTAGCCTAGCTTACATGATCCCTCATTAACACAGAGCAAACACAATCTCAATTAGGTTAACCGAGGGTATAATTTAGCGTTAGGCCGAAAGTTACAAGTGCTCACTACTCTGGGTGTTTTGGTTCTAACTTTATCAAAATATCAAATTATTTTGTTGTACATCGATAGATACTACTATTTTTATCATCAGTATTACTAAAAGCTTCTTTTGTCTTTTTTCCTTTATAAATTATACAATGTTTAACATATAAAACCCAAACAAAAAAGTGACTAAAACTATTTTTTTTGTAGATTTGTTTATAAATTGTAAATTAAACTTTGATTGTCAGTAAAAATAACAGAGTTAACCCAACTAGTTTGTGAAACCGCTTAGTCGAAATTACAAATAATCTATTTTTATTTAACAATTATTATTACACACTTAAGAGTAAACTGGCTAACATTTGTTTTGGGTGTAAACCTGCTTGTCCAATGTTCACCTACCAAAGCAGGACGGATGTTTAACAGTCACAATCGCTCTCGGTCTCGTACACACTGTCAGACTGTCAGGAGGGAGGTCTACAGATAAACAACACAGGTTTTGACAGAATTATCTGTTGTATTTGAAATTATTTTTGTTTATCAATTTACAATTCCGTTTTCCGGACGAGTAATATTAAAAGTGTCTTTGTATTACATATTTATGATAACAATAACGATTAAAACTTTATCCGTTAAAGTTAAACACATAAACGATGATTTTGGAGGGAAAATGCAGTCTAATGTTTAATGTTCGGTTCGTTCAATGAGGTCGGGACTGCCGGAATGTTTAGTGACTTTGTATAAAACACACATTTTCCCGCCAAAATGAACAAAACATTTCCTTGTAGCCAGTACAAGCGTGTAGAGAGAGGGGTACAACTAAAGTAAATGATGAACAGCACATTGAAAGTATAAAATGATGACTGCACAGACACAACCGAAGGGATAAAATGTTCCACTCACGCAGATATCCTCTTGCAGTGGCGTCGCGCCCATGGGAGGGGTTTATTTTTGAGGGCGGGCATACGGGGAGGGTCGGGGTCCCCCAAAGCGCCCTTGCGCGCCCCCACTGCCTACCGGAGCCTTGAAGCCTTTCCAGCGCCCGGCGCTGCTATCTATCAACATACCAACACCACGCCACATCAGTCCTCAGCTCTACTGACCGAAACAGGGTTGCTACCTCCGCGGATGCCCATCATTTACAACATATGGGCCTTTGTTATTTCCTCAATTAACATTTTACCATACATTTTTTTTCGCTTTGAGTACAGTGTATTTCCGCATCCCCCCGAAATCAAATAACTAAATAGGATAAAAAGTAATCAAGTGTACTCAATAAACACAAAAGTTACCTGTTACTAAAAAATTAAAAACCGAGTACATAAATCATGATACTGAGTTTAGTTTGTTTTGCTTTAATAGCTTTTATAAAAATATTGTTATTATTAGCTTGTGTTAAAAGTTGAAATTACCTAACAATTACCCAATCTCGTAGCAACCCTGTGGGACAACAACTATGAACAACATCTTCTATGTTTATTCTGGGGTCAATTTGTTTTTATTATTTGTTGTTAAATACACCTTTAAGTATTAATATGCATTTAAAATTTCCATTGGTTTGATTCATTTTAGAGCAACATTTTTAACATAGGTTAATTTTAAATACTGATTTAAAAAATTAAACAAAAAATAAATAAACGAGAAGATGTTTTTCATTTTGTGTTTTAATGTAAATATGACAGAAATAAAAAGTACTTAACTACACATGGATTAATCAAAATAAAAAAAATTCTAATTAGTTAGCGATTGTTTAGTTAGTTGTTTCATAAGATTTAAATATTTAGAGTAGTCTTAAATTAACTTTGTTCTTAAGTTGAAAGCGAGTATAGTTATTTTGTATGTTTAAACCAAGCACTCTCTCTCTCTCTAAGACAACTAGGCACACTCATGCACTTACCTGATGAGACTACTTACCTACACGAAGCACTTTGTCACATAGGCTGGGTGAGCGCTTCTATCAAACGAGTACTTACCTTAAGTGTGTTGAGAACACCTGACAAGCTACAGTTACACAAGTCCAAATTTCATTTTCTGAATTTTCATTAAGTAGGTTCTTATATGTTACCGTTTTGGTGCGGTATTACAAACTATTAATTTTGTTGAGTTGACATTTAATAAGTTACCAGCGAATTAATGTGATAATATTTTGTTTGTTTGATTATTTAATAAGCTATTTGAAGTTACAAATTCAGAACAAGGGGAGAGCAAAAGAGAAAGCAGCACACAAGTAACCACCTTGAGGAGTTTATATTTTACACCTTTTAGGTCACTGTTTATTAAAAATGTTAAAAAGTGCAGTTTTTGAGGTAAAAGATTATTTTACAACCTGCATACCAAATTTGTAAGCTCTGGTTTTAAGATAGTGTTTAAGATTTTTTTACAATTCTCCAGGCATAATTGAAAAAGTTACAGGAAATTTGAAGGTTTTAATATTTGAAATATAAAATAAATAATAATAATAACAGCTATAGTCACTTTAAATTTATTAATATGTTTCATTGACTAGGGTATGGCGAAGGTGTGGAGCCATGGCATAAAAGGTTTCTAACCTGAAAGAGAACTATACCTAACCTAACTGAAGCAGAACTATATAATGCATTTTTGAATCAAACAATATATAATTTAGGTTTGACAGTAAGGATTTAGACACTAGCACAAATTTAAAATGGTTATGGATACTGAGACATATACTTATAAGTCTGAGGATTAACTAAAAAAATATGAAACGTGTAATTTATGTTGGGTTTACCAGGCAATCATTAGCTCTGTAAACAATACTCGGTGAACACAATGTGAAGAGTGCACATTGATAATTATGATATTCTAATAGCTGAAGAGCATAGATAAATGCATACAAATGTTATAAAGAAATATAATGTATGAAGAATACGGAGCAAAAATGCTGTATAGACAGCTCTGCACGGGTTCTTCAATTGCTGTTCCCTGCCCGCATCTAGATACTGTCTAAATCGAAAGCCTCTCAAATAAGAAGGGGTACACTACACTAATTGCAGGCTAAGATTAAAGTGAACCAAGTATTATTTAGTATATTAGACACGATGTGAAGAGTACATGTTGATAATTATGATATTCTAATAGCTGAAGTGCATAGACAAATGCATACAAATGTTATAAAGAAATATAATGTATGAAGAATACGGAGCAAAAATGCTGTATAGACAGCTCTGCACGGGTTCTTCAATTGCTGTTCCCTGCCCGCATCTAGATACTGTCTAAATCGAAAGCCTCTCAAATAAGAAGGGGTACACTACACTAATTGCAGGCTAAGATTAAAGTGAACCAAGTATTATTTAGTATATTAGACACGATGTGAAGAGTACATGTTGATAATTATGATATTCTAATAGCTGAAGTGCATAGACAAATGCATACAAATGTTATAAAGAAATATAATGTATGAAGAATACGGAGCAAAAATGCTGTATAGACAGCTCTGCACGGGTTCTTCAATTGCTGTTCCCTGCCCGCATCTAGATACTGTCTAAATCGAAAGCCTCTCAAATAAGAAGGGGTACACTACACTAATTGCAGGCTAACATTAAAGTGAACCAAGTATTATTTAGTATATTAGACACGATGTGAAGAGTACATGTTGATAATTATGATATTCTAATAGCTGAAGTGCATAGACAAATGCATACAAATGTTATAAAGAAATATATTGTATGAAGAATACGGAGCAAAAATGCTGTATAGACAGCTCTGCACAGGTTCTTCAATTGCTGTTCCCTGCCCGCATCTAGATACTGTCTAAATCGAAAGCCTCTCAAATAAGAAGGGGTACATTCCACTAATTGCAGGCTAACATTAAAGTGAACCAAGTATTATTTAGTATATTAGACACAATGTGAAGAGTACATGTTGATAATTATGATATTCTAATAGCTGAAGTGCATAGACAAATGTATACAAATGTTATAAAGAAATATAATGTATGAAGAATACGGAGCAAAAATGCTGTATAGACAGCTCTGCACGGGTTCTTCAATTGCTGTTCCCTGCCCGCATCTAGATACTGTCTAAATCGAAAGCCTCTCAAATAAGAAGGGGTACACTCTACTAATTGCAGGCTAACATTAAAGTGAACCAAGTATTATTTAGCATATTAGACACAATGTGAAGAGTTCATGTTGATAATTATGATATTCTAATAGCTGAAGTGCATAGACAAATGCATACAAATGTTATAAAGAAATATAATGTATGAAGAATACGGAGCAAAAATGCTGTATAGACAGCTCTGCACGGGTTCTTCAATTGCTGTTCCCTGCCCGCATCTAGATACTGTCTAAATCGAAAGCCTCTCAAATAAGAAGGGGTACACTCCACTAATTGCAGGCTAACATTTAAGTGAACCAAGTATTATTTAGTATATTAGACGCAATGTGAAGAGTTCATGTTGATAATTATGATATTCTAATAGCTGAAGTGCATAGACAAATGCATACAAATGTTATAAAGAAATATAATGTATGAAGAATACGGAGCAAAAATGCTGTATAGACAGCTCTGCACGGGTTCTTCAATTGCTGTTCCCTGCCCGCATCTAGATACTGTCTAAATAGAAAGCCTCTCAAATAAGAAGGGGTACACTACACTAATTGCAGGCTAACATTAAAGTGAACCAAGTATTATTTAGTATATTACACTAACTTGTAAATAAAAAAAAAATCATTAAAAAGTAGTCTATAAAAACACCACTTTGGCCCAAGCATGTTGTACATTTATAAGACAATATTAAAATTAACCTTGATATGTGGTTTTTAAGATTATGTCTCTATATACATTTTATTCATCCTGTTTAATTGAACAACACACATTATGCTAGTGAGGAATTATTTAGTTTATTAATATACAATGCTTTAGTATGTAACACTGTCTAGAACATTAAACGAAACATTACAAATCAAATCCAACTGAGGGCAGTTTAAATAAAATACCACTCCCTAAATTTTGAACATATTAATTCTCTTAACATGCACTGTACCAACTGTAAAAGATGTTCAATATAGGAGACACACAGCTATTTAATCCCAGATTAAAAATATTGTAAATTTGAGGTTAAAGTTACTGTTTTGTCTGAATTATCGGTGTAAGATAGCTACACTTTTGACTGTGGCAGTGTTTTCGGCTGTGTTCCCTCAGTCAGATTTTTAGGCATTATGATAATTTTTATTTCCTATGTATTTCAGAAATGACTAGCAAAATCTGTAAAATTTTTGGGTACATTAATGGGTCAAGATGACTGTCAATGGGATCGTATGGGTTCAAGAACCAACAAAACATAAGCCAATAAAATGCGTACCGGTACAACAAATTTTTTAGTTTGGAATTAATTTTATTCATAAATAAAAATCCAGTTTCAGATGAACAAAAGGCTCATCGTCTAATAGAAATATTAACTGACACATCAGAATTTCATAAATAGATAACTCTGTTCAACGGAAACAAATTTCTATTTCATTTACCAAAAGGTTTTTTATCTAAAAAATTTTAAGTTAGAAAATAAATTAAAGGAATATTTGATTTAACTTGCTCCATATTCCTATAAAGAATTTTGGGATTGAATTTTTCCTATAAACAATATTACAACAAGTTTATGTACTAAAATAATCAAAATGTCTGAAGAATACGGAGCAGTTGCTGTACATACAGTTCCGCACGGGTTCTTCATTTTTTTTACCCTGTCCGCATCTAGATACTTTCTATATCAAAAGCCTCTCAAATAAACAGGGAGTAAAAACAACTGGATAATATCTAGTTCCCTAGAAACATATAAAAACCAATTATATAGATAAATATAGTTTTTAAAATGGGTTGAGTCTGTGTATGTCGTATGGCTTGTTAGGATGGAGGTAAGTGATTAAAACAAATGATTCATCACGCCTATAGATAATTTATAAGATTTATAAGATTAGATGTGTGAAGAATACGGAGCAGTTTCTGAACATTCAGTTCCCCACGGGTTCTTCATTTAATGTACCCTGTCCGCATCTAGATACTTTCTATATCAAAAGCCTCTCAAATAAACAGGGAGTAAAAATAACTGGACATTATCTAGTTCCCTAGAAACATAACAAAACCAATTATATATATATATATAGTTTTAAAATGGGTTGAGTCTGTGTATGTTGTATGGCTTGTTAGGATGGAGGTAAGTGATTAACTCAAATGATTCATTAGGCCTATAGATAATTTACAAGATAAATAAATTAAATGTGTGAAGAATACGGAGCAGTTTCTGAACACTCAGTTCCGCACGGGTTCTTCATTTAATGTACCCTGTCCGCATCTAGATACTTTCTATATCAAAAGCCTCTCAACTAAACAAGGAGTTAAATACAACTAGCTAAAAACTAATTTTAAAAATTTTTTAAAAATTAATTTGAGGCCATGAGTGGTTCTTCACTCACTGTGCTTTGTTACCAGAAAACAAAATTTATAAAATTACATGACTAAAGTAATGTTACAGATTGGGAATTGAATAGAAACCCCAACATCTTTTTAATTTACTTGATTTCTGAGAGACAACCTTTAATCCATTGGCTACTTAGTTTTTTAATGACTGTACGGCCCCAGAAACCCATTTAAAATTGAATATTTTGCA
The DNA here is from genome assembly GCA_963675035.1 of Allygus modestus. Lineage (NCBI taxonomy): Eukaryota > Metazoa > Arthropoda > Insecta > Hemiptera > Cicadellidae > Allygus > Allygus modestus. The sequence goes on from OY776114.1 coordinate 58,496,461, forward strand.
GTGTTTTAGTAAATAAACCGTAAAAAATTACTTTTTCTACTAATTGGGCAAACATAAGTGTTTTTATTGAAGCTGGATAAATTTTATTTTTATATTTTGTTAATAGAAAACAACAAATAAAAAATGAAAAAAAAGTCTAATCAGTTGTATAGTAAAGTGCAAAAACTAAATCCTTACATAAAACTTTTTAGTTTTTATTTTATCTATAAAAATGTATTTTTTATGATTTTTTTAGTAAAAAACTTTTTTTAATAATTTGAATAATTATTATTGACTCGTTTACCAAAAATGGATTACAATGCAATATTTTACCTATACAAATCTTTCATGGTTATAAACTTAAAGTAAATACAATTTAAAACAAAATACATCATTTTCAAAAAAAAAAAAAACATATCGTATTACATCATCACGGAACCAATCCGTGATAAAGATTTTGGGCCAAAACAGCTGACATGGAATCGTTCCGTGAAAAGTACTCAGTGGGTTAATAGGAATCAAGGAATTAAAAAATATATTATAAACAAAAATTGTACTTTTTTAATTATAATAACTATTAATCTTCCAATGTAATTTTAATTAGAGTTAAGACTTTGTGACCATTTTTCCTTTTTATCTGGTTACGAATATGCTTGAAATTAAAATTATGGTAATTAAAATAAATCTAATGCAACTAAATTTCTGCTGTCTAATAAAAATCTTGAATCTTGAAAATTAACAATGCAAAACAGAAAATTTTAAAGGATTTTTAGGCATACTACGAATTTTTAAGAAAAAATGTCATCTTTCACATGAATAAAAACAGAGATAAGTCAGATTCATTAAGAGGGTCTTTCTAAGTAATCCCGCTTCCATAAAGACTTAAAACGATTCCATCTTTTAGCATCCGTCATTAATATTTATTGCTGACACTTGCGATGAAAGGCAGTTCATTTTCTGCGAGCAGAATGCTAGGGGTGAATATAAAGGGGGACATTTGAAAGGGTGTCAGCCACTAATTGACGACAGCGTGAACGGCCAAGTCAGCTTTTTATAATGAGCTCCAGGCTCCTAACATCCAGTACACGACATTAGAACTAAACTGAACTGTGGTGTTGGGAACTAAACTGGTGTACCGGTAGGAAAATACTTCTGCTGTTTAAACTACCAGAAAAACCATCAAGAATTATCAAATGACCTATTCAACACAGAGGTTTTGTACATGTTTCAGAAAGAAGAGGGAGCAAATCATTATTTTTGATTTTAAATTTTGTTTAACAATCTAAGCAATTAGGCTTAGTATATTAAAAACATTAAACATTATATTGATGCATGTCATATGTAATAATAATAATCTATTCTCTCTCATCAATGCCACTTTTTGAAAAAAAAAACAAAAAAAACACGTAATATATGCAATGTAAAGTTTTATAGTAAAAAACCTGTCAACAAAATTAGAAACATTTTTCAAAATTTAAGGATTAACTGAAAAAGTATTTAAAAAATAAAACTATATTTTTTTAATGAGCTTACAATAAATAGTTTTACAATAAGTGAAATTGATAACTCAATTGTTATTTATTAGGGAATTTCCTATGGAAAGTGAACTATTAGCATGACCTGCACGTTGAAACTTAAGCCCAGGACCACCATAGAAGTTCCTAACGTGACCCCCTGAACACATTTTGGGGGGTCGTTCAAAATTTTATACACATATATGAGTATGCACTCTAGCGGTCACATTTTTTGTCCGATTTACTAATTGGTAGGGACATTCCTTTCTATAATCAGTTGGACAAGTTCGCTGGGCAAAACAATCGGAAAATTTTAAACCCCTTTTTTGGGGATTAGTCTTTCAAATTTTGAGTTTTTGGGCCCGAAAAAGGGTAAGAAAAGCTGCCGTGGATGTACACTTAATGCATGTAAAAAGGTGGGAATTAGTGAGGCGAAACTTTTGAGCCCTCTTGTCATTCTAGCATAAATATTTACCGAGTTATTAAAGAAAATGTGTATCGGCCAAACACAGTACGTTGTCTTAAGGGGATTTTTACATTACAAAAGCCTGTTATTCATATGTTGGTGTACTTTTATCATCCCCTGCAACCTCAAGCCTACTTTCAAGCCTGACTGGACCTTCTCCTAACCTTATAATGCGCAAAATTGAACTCCCAGCATTGCAGGTAAATAAAACCAGGAACATCAAGACAGCCAAAAAATCAATGTTTTCAGATTTCAATAAAAATTGGTATAAATGTTTGTTTTTACACTGATTTTGAGTTTTAAAAGTTGATTATGTGGAAATTCACTTCCCTCAAGTCGGTGTGCTGCGTGCGAACTCGTTTACCGTTGTAATAGCCATTGTAATTGTTTTTGTAATAGTAACATAGCCATGTATTTATTGTTTTAATTTTATGAGGTAGACTTTTAAAATATAACCAGTTAATTGACACCATTTTATACAAATGAATGAGAATATGTTGAATTTAATTGAATTGAATTATTTTTATTTTTGCAAGCTACGTAAATGTAACTACAAGAAGTTTGAGCAGTATGCAAATCTTAGATATTTTACAATGATTAGATCTTATTAATGATTAATGATTATAAATTTATTTATTGCAAGTCGTGTCCGACTTATTTGACTTTGTCTATTACACAAATGTGTTTAACGACAATAAAGGATTCTTATTCTTATACAAAAACCTTATGAGATTTTGAAAGTGAATGCCTTAACGAAGCCTTCTAAAAAATATGAAAATCCAAATAATTTCAGCAAGAAAAAACCTTACCTTTAGCAATACTAGGATTCTGAGGTACAAGATAAATCACTTGAACAACTAAACAGTGTTTTAGAATTATTTTGTAATGCTAAATATGTGTACGAAACTGTTGAAAAATAGTTTGTAAAACCTTCCATAGACTCCTTAATTGAGAGACAATGATAAATTTAAACACATTTTATTTTGTGCAATTATCCTACAGGACAAAAACGTTTATATTAAATCCTCCGAGATTTTAACTTGACCAAAAAATTTTTTCAGACATATCATTACGTTCTGGGTACATGGGAGGATCCTGGTTATCATCAACTGGAAAATTAGTGTAGGCCCTTTTTATTTCACAAAAAAACTGTGCAATATGCAAAATATTGATGAGTTTTACTACGCATCAATCAATCAAAAATATTTGAACTCATGACTTGGTAACTAAGGACTCCTTGGATTATCTAGACTTGCAGACAACAACGCTTGACAAATAAGTTCAAGGCCTTACTTATTTTTGAAGAAATAAAAGAAAAAGTAAGAAAACTTGAAACTACCTAATTTTGTACTCACCTAAAGTTGATCCATCTATGAAAAATTGTGCACATTTTACAAAAGTTAAAAATAATTATAATAACAAGCAAGCAAAGAACAAACTGCATACAACACTATTGAATTGAAACCGTTTAACAAATACACTTCTCTCATAGATTTCAAACAAATAAAGTTTACATTATAAATTACAATGCCGTACTTTACTTTTAATTTATTGAGTTCATGTTGGTTATTTGTTTTACTTGACCAGGTAAATAGGAATAAATATATTTATGAAGCTTAAAAATTACAATACGACAGTTGATTGTTAATTTGTTTAATACCTGATAGCTGATAGTTAAAACCTGATCGTCTGCAATGTAAACATGTAATTTCAAAGTAAGGTAATGTAGTTTGCGTAACTGGTGACAAAATCAAGTTTAAACTTTTGAATAAAGAATAATAAATGAGAACTGTGTAAACCACTGATTCATTGTTTCAGTGGTGTCTGATAGTAGGCTATGTGTGCTGCTATTGTTTACTCTGTGTTGTGGTGTCTGCTAACATCAGTGCCCACGGTATTTTATTAGTCTAGATAGTGATGTGTGCTATAGGTATAGAAAGGTCAAGTGTGTTGTGGCATTTTATTAGTCTAGATAGTGATGTGTGCTATAGGTATAGGTCAAGTGTGTTGTAGCGTCTACTAACAATATCAGTGCCCTTGGTATTTGAATAGTTAAAAACATAAACGCTGTCGTGTGTTTTCTTGTTTTTTCTCTTATCTAACACATAAACTTAGTATTTCTCTAGACCTAAATATGCTATTACTTAACCTTTATTTCAAATTTTCATAATTACAGTTTTCCAATTGCAACATGGTCAAAAACATGTCTATTATGAAACCTTTGAATCTTTTATTTTCTAGTCTCCAAGAAAAATTGTAAATTACTTGTTTCAAACCTTTTAAAATATAAATATTGTCCTACCACTTATTTTTCGTTAGACTAAACCTATTTAAATTAATTTACACTAAATGTACTAAAGTTAAATCAGAAATCATTGTTAGTGGATCTTTAGTTACTCTCAGATTTACAACAATGCAACAAACAATTGTGATACTGTAATTGCAAGTTATATTTATAAATTTCAAAAGTTATATTTATACGCTGCATTAAAAATATATCTTCACTGCAATAAAGGAGGTTGGATTCTAGAAATATAAATAGAGGTAATTTTTTCTATACCTACTTTGTGTGTATTATGCATCTTAAATAAAATCAGTTGAAAGCATATATGCACTTCTCAAAAATGTAAAATTGTGACTTGAATAAACTATCTGCACAACACTAACATAAAGCATAAAAATACTGATGAATTGTCAATTTAAAATAGGGTATTTATGAATCATAATGTTTCATTGAAAGCGGTTTAAAGTCAATAAAAAGTATCATTATAAACACAGTTCATTCATACTACAAAAGAAAGACATATTAATATGCAATGAGATGTGAAATGTCATATAATAACTTCTAAACACAATTGCTTTCCTGATTGCAGACATTGTATTTGGGAGTTTATGTGAGGTATAATAGCCTTGTAAAGTTCCGTGTTATTACAACCACAATCTCTGACTTCATGCCTTATTTCAATTTCATGACCTTTGTTGGCAATTGTGACAAGTTTTTTGATCAATATGTAGCTTGTTTAAAATGTAATACACAAAAAATATTAAATGTTCACAAGTGTAAGGTTTATCTTGAATAATGAGATAAATGAGGAAATAAATGTGAAAATTGTTTAATTAATTACCAACAAGATGATGAATATATTTTGAATAATCCACAGAAATTATTAACTTGAATTAATTAAAATTCCTTACTAATATATATTTAGAATTTAAATAATAATAACAAATAATTAGAACAATGCTAAAACAATCTTACCAATCCCTTAGCATTAAAATAATCTTACTTAGATATTTTTTGCATAGTGCTAACTTTAAGAAATTATACTCTAAAATTCCCCTCTAGAGATTAATGTACTAATTTTGGGAGGAAAGTGACAATATTTAAAAATCAATTCAACAAAATAATACTTAAGGTCAAATTAAAAATACCGGGCTGATTTAAATATAAATATTTAAAGAGTGAAACACACATATCCAAAATCTGTGCCTGATAAGAAAATTAGTCAATTAGAGGTTCATTACACATTTATGGATTAACAAACTCATAATAATGGCGAGGCCAGAGATTAATTAATTCCAAGTTAAATATAATTACTTTCAAATGTAATGCCAACTAAATGGAAACATTAATATTGCCATATTAATTAGTTGTTTAATGATTTCCAAAGAACTAATCGATTCAGCACTGAGAACTAAAATTGGGTAATTCACCGTACAGATTTAAGATCAACACAGAACAGATTAATTGCAGATGTTCAGTAGATGGGCTTTGAAATATTCCTGATATATTTTCACTAGGTACAGCCATTGATTTAGAATACAGAATAGATGAACCGAGCTTATGGCCCCTATGTAACCCGAAAAATACACCATGAAACGAGTGCTACACAATCTCAAAGGAGGCGCTGCAACCAATGTTTCAAATTGCGGGATTTCCGAGCCCTCCACGTGATTAAAACAGGATGTGAGGTAAAACAACAATACCCGTCTTCCTCGTTCGTCCCGCAACACAGGTTAGAAAATTTCCTGTCTTTAAAAATATAAACATATACTGTACAATAAAAAGAGAGCAGCTGGTAAAAGTAAACAGAGAACTATTTGATTCTGAAATCTAGCGGAAAACCTATGAATGAACCCGCTGATTAAAAGCGGCTTTAAAAGGGATTTTTTTAAGGTGAATCAAAGGGATAAAACGGGATTTTTTTATATGAAAAACGGGTTTATTTTTGTTTTGTAGGGACACAGCTGATATAGATGTCTGATTAGCGGACCAGCTGATCCAATTTTCTAGCTTCCAAAATTAAACAGTCTTGGGATGTCTATTCTGTATTCAAAATCAATGATATAGCCCATCTTACGAATTCCTAGAATTGTTTTTCAAATTCTGCAAAAAAACAATAATTTCCGATGCTTTATCAATTATTCAAATTAGTAGTATAGAACTCTAAATTTAGTTGATCAAGGGCATCTAAAACTAAATTGTTATATAACATATAAATATAAAAAGTTATTTGCCAGACATAAAATATAAAGTGGAATATTATTTTTTAGATTTAACAAATAAGTTTTCCCTGATTTTAAGAAGTTTTAAATTTCTAAACAGAATACAATAAATTCAAGAGTTGGCATAAACTAACCTCACTTTTTATAAACTTTGAAAACATCGTATAATTTTTAGAGGTGCGCGAGTACTGGAGTTTTCGAGAACCTGTCAAGAATTTTCTAATACTCGAAGGCCGAGCGAGAATTAGAGACTATAAACAAATTTGAGTAGAGTAGTTGAAAATGGCATGCCGTTTGCCCGGTTTAAGTCACTAATGTTTAACAAAATAAGTGACGGACATAACGTAAGGAAAACTAAGCCTAAAATCTATTTTAGCTCATAGAAATCTATTTTTAGACATGACATATAAATAAATGTATTTGTAATATTTATTTTGAACTCCTTCGGTATATTTACTTAATCAATATTTCAAGAACATGTTTTAGTAATATTGTTTAGTAAACCCTCAGAGGCAATGACAGGTATCAAGTGAGTTATTGCTCTCTATGCACACACAAAGTGAGCAAAACATTACCTTGAGCACAAGCTCACAACAACTAACTGTTTGATACGTCTTGAAGTTAAACATTTGTAATCACTTTCTTGTTAAAATGTTCTGGTTTTGATAAACTAAATCTTTGTATGGATATATATTTGTAATATTTGTCTTCTTTTTGTTATGGATGTTGAAAAACAGTAGGGCCTATATATATTTTTAAAATTTAAATCATATGGTAAATTAAAGGTAAAAATAAAATAAATAATATCATTAATACTTTAATAAAATGTTATGTTTAAATAATTAAATTATAATAAGTAAAAAAACATTGTTTTCAGTAAAAAATATTTTTTTTTTAACTTTGTAAGAAGTACTCGACTCAACCTAAAAAAAACACTACTCGCCCACCCTTAATAATTTTGAAGAATTGTGATTGTTCCATTTAATTTTATTATATAGGCCCTATATATTATTTATTTTAACACTAGTTGAGGCATCATTCAATGTAGCCTACAACAAATTATACTTCACATATTATGTTATTCAATTAAAATAATCCAACCAATAATACGTGATACAGTGTGTGCAATAACTCATCTTGTTGGATAAATAGATGTAAAAGGGGCAAAATAAACAGCAAAATTGTTGGTAATCTACACACAAATATGAAGTCGTAGGAGATGTTATGTTAGCGAGATAAAAATAATGATGTGAAACTTATTTATCATAATTGGATGTAAAAAATTATAAAACGTTATTTGAGTACCTTGCGATATCGAATGAATACTAGGTTTAATTTGTTATATTAGACATATGAAAGTGAATAGAAATGTTAAACAAATCTTGGCATCAAAACGTAAGCATTATGTTTATTCAACAACCAAAATGCTATTTAATATCCAATGCACCTTAAATTTGAAAAATATTGTTAGCACTTCTAAAGGTTCGTTAAAATCACCCACAATCCCTGACAGTTTAAGTGGGCCTATTCGACAATGCACCTGGTCAATTTCAGAGATAACTAGTGATCTAGAAACGTTTGTGCAGCCGGTATGGATGGATGATTGCGCGCTGTGTTGTATGCAGTGCATGCAAGCTACTGACAGAGGCAGTGGTTCCAGCATTCCCATACAGACATGTTTGTTTGTCTCACTCACCGGTGTAGTTCGCTGAGTCATAGTAGTCCCCTGCAGTGCCGCCGTTGTAATCACCTCCATACCTGAAATATGCCATGTACTGTCACAAACAAGTCGCACCTGGACCAATAATCATGTATATACAAGTTCTTATGTCGGACTAGTTAATCGTAATGACAATTGTAATTGTTCACACCTACGACAGTAAGGAAAGAGGATGTTGAATCAGAGTCTAGCAGACAAAAAACAAGTTAAACAATTTTAATTCCTTTACTTATTAATTAAATTTTGTCATGTTGCAGAATACTGAGATCAAAAGCATGTACAAAATATACCCTATAAACAAAATTATTCTATTGAATAACTTTCAAAAAATTCAATAGGATATTTTTTCAACCAATCAATCAAAATGTCTTTATTTCATAAAATTTACAACTTGTTATGAAATAGTGACATAATCTTTCTTAATAATTATCAGGTTTCATCTTCATTTTTGCCATTAATTTTTAAGATAGTACAAATTAACAGACACTTAGTATATGCAGGCTGTATAAATTTGATATTCAAGTATACTAAAACTACCTTATAAAGTAAAATGATGAAAATTTAGTCTGCAATTATTGGAATATTACTGGTTTCAAGAACTAAACATTCTTGATATAGAATGTAACGTGGAAAAAAATATTATTTATTATCTTTTTTGTAAACTTAGAAACTTATTATTTCGAAACCGTAATTTAACAAGCTGCGGCAGGCAATAAAAAAAAACTGGTTTCCCTTAGATTTTTTTTTTAATTCCAGCTCATGTTGCTATATTAATTGTTGTAATTTAGTGTTATATGCTTGTACATTAATGGCTATTAAAACTGTTTCGTTAAGGAATGAACATTTTATTTACTCATAAATGTTGAACATGGATCACACTTAGCGTTTACGATTCAATCAACATTTTTCCCTGACTTGTACAAAATATAGAGCACTTCCCCTGACTTTGGTGTTTTTCCAACTTTCCCTGACCTTTTTCTAATTGTTCTGCCTTTCCAGAAAGTGTGAACCATGTAAAAACTGTAGACTGAAAATGTACTTCATGCATTCAGTTAGCTGTTGAATGAATAAAATCGGAATCAAATAAAAATCCAGTCAACCATTTTAATTTTAAAAAATCTGGCAATTGAATTACAACAAGAAAACTCGACGATAGGAAGTATATCATAAGACTTACCCAGGTCCCGAGTTGAAGCCGGGCGAGGGAGAGTCGTAAAAGCCCGACGCAGGGCCACCCATGTCCGGGCCCATGTCATCGTAGCCGCCGTAGCTCTCCTCCATCGCCTGTCTCGCGCGGTCCAGTATACTCAGCACCTTGGTCTTGGCTGGGAGCGGCCTGCGCACAACACCACGTCCGACATTACAAACGGACAACAGGTTTTACAATAGTTATTTGTGTCTTAAGGAAGTAAAGTGTAACATTGTCTCCCCGAGGAAAACTGTCGAGGCTTCGACTCGACTCAGGCGACAATTTTCCCGTTGTATACAAAATACTTTACTCCCGAAATACACACTAATGTAAGAACCCACTTTTTTATGGAATGCTATATATTAGGAAAAAAAAAACCTATATGGTTAGCTACAATGTTTTTGTTCATGAAATCGACATGGCGCTACTGATAAAACATTTGACTCAAATTCCCAAGTGTGGGAAGAAGACGAAGTAATTCCTTTTTCCCTCCCCGTAAGAGGGAAAAAGTTCTTGTTTACTCTTTGTTATGAGGGAGTAAAGTTGTACTTTACACAGCATGTGGGGGAAAACTATATAGTTAGTACTCTGAACATTTGCATAGGTAAAACGTAATAAATTGAAGGGAAATGCTTACTAGCAAATCCACCTGCTCGAATTTGAGCAAATACAGTTCTGTTAGTTTGAATTGTGATGCCATTTCAGAAGTTGGCTTAAAACAGCCGATATTGCTTCTGAACAGTAGATCTCGGATAAGCCAGACTAAAGTGGTGGAATATTGATCCAGATGGCGAAAAATACAGATAATCTGAAGCTACTATAACATCTCATATATAACAATCAGGACACTAGTGCCTGCAATATTGATAGTCCTAGTACAGGTAGGGTATCTCTTGGGTACTTATTTTCTCTCATAAAAGATGGAAAATGTCCATCATAATTTTAACACCTACTACATAGTATATTAATATATTTTATTATATAATTCCTACATTTATCAAAATTCACCCTATTTTTAAATTTCATTTATGGCTCAGCCCCGTGACCATAAACATTTCAATGTTTATCATTTGTGGACGAAGGGTTTATCTGATCAGACAAATGTTTAATGAATGTAGTTGCTTCACCCCTCAGCAAAATCGTAACTGTTTTGGCTTTTTACACAGCGCAATTACAAAAATCAACAGGAATTTCCCAGGTGTAACTGTGACAGCTAGTTACCTGGGCAGTAGTGGCGGGGCAGGGCGGGGGGCAGCCATACGCAGTCCGAGGGGTGGCCCGCCGCGGGGACCCGGGGGTGGTGGTGGGGGTACTCTGCCCCGCCCTCTCACAGGCGCACCGCCTCGCTCCACTGGTGGGGGCCCCGAGTACGCCTGTATCTCCCGCATCTGCTCCTGGCGGATCTCATCGTTGCTGTCGGGCACAAGGTACTTGCGTATCTCCGCGAGCGCGTAGGCGATCCTGGCATGGGCCTCCGCCGGCGGGGCCAGAGCCGCGATCTCCACGTGCAGGTCGTCACTGAGGTGGGCATACTTGGGGTCCAGCGCTTGCCGGAACTCCTCCTCCTGTGGACAACAGCGAAAATAATTACTTCTCCTATCAGGAATTCATCAATAATCAAGAAAATGACATAGAATTTATCAATAATCAAGAAAAGACGAATAAACCTCAAACTAACATTGAGGAACATTGTAAAAGGTCACGAAGCCCTGAACGACGATAAAAAAAACAAAAAAAAAAAAACAAAAAAAACAGGCACATCTGAGGGTGAGAGCTTTTAATTGATACAAAACATTTAGAAAATTTTTAATTTTAGAGGCCTAAATCACCGAATAAACATAAAAAAATTCTTTTAATAATATAGAAGATAAAAAGTTTTGTTTTTGCATTTCATTTTAGATGTATACAAACAAATAGTTTCAGGGTGTCTAGTCCATTGAAATTTCTAAACTTTTATCGGTTTCCAGTCATTTTAACATACAATTCCAGGTGTTTATATCTAATACAAATTTTATAATCAACCAAGGGCCATGAGTTAGTTTTTAAACAAATTATTTAATCTAAAAGTAGTTAAATTGTACTCTGTGATCTTAAATTATTTATCAACAAATATTGTTAAGATTCAGAAACATGGTTTATTTTAATTTAGAAAATCGGAAAAATCATCCTAATTTTTGAACTAATTATGAATTTCTTTACTTTCTTGGTTTTTCAGGAACAGGACACACACTGTAATTAGTATAAACTAATTAAACAATTACTAATAACAACGCTTGCGACAATTTCATTCTTACTTCTGTTTTTTTATTTTCACCTAAACGTTTCGATGCCACTTTGGACATCTTCATCGGTAGGAAGATTAAATAAAAAAAATTAAATAACCCCCTTCGCAGCAAACCTGCGTACTCAGCGAATTTCCAATGCATATATATGAGACTCACTACTACATAGAGCTATTTACCAAGTTTCACAAAAATACATCCATAAATAAGTGGATATATATAGCATTTTATTTATTCTGCATAAGAATAACATTAGGGTTGAAGACGCAGGTTTACTGCAACGAGGAAGATTAAGTAATGTGGTTTTTTGCAATTATCAATACAAATGAACCAGGTGAAGCTACATACCAAGTTACCTTAATGTAGGTTCATAATTAAGGGAGATATACAACTTTACTTATTATCCATATGAATAACATGGGGGCCAAGTATGTAGGTTTGCTACTATGGGGACTATCAACAAAAAACTAGTTTTTTGTGCTAATATCAATATACCACAACTAGTTGAAGCCACATACCAAGTTTCATCAATATACATTCATAAATAATCGAGATATAGAATTTTATTTATTCTCCACAAGGATAACATTTGACAACGTACTGTGTTTAGCACTTTGAATATCTCTGCAACGGTTGAACGTAGAACAACGATTAAAACACCAAAATGTTTATTTTGTTGAGCTAAACACATTAATAAACAGAAATGTGAAGTTTTTAGTATAACTATCTGAGAAAAATCTAAAAACCTTTTTCTCACAAGATTAACATGGGACACGTTTTTTTAGATTTTCTCCGCAACCACTTAACCTAGGTTAATGATTCAAAATACTAAATTATTTGTTTTTTAAGCTCTATAAAATGGCTGTAACCAAAATTGAGTGTTTTTAACATTTTAGGATCAAATTTGCAAAAAACCGATTTTTGGAAAATTGTAAACCCCCATAAAACCCCCTTCCCATAGTGTGATCGATCTGGTTTTCGAACTTAAAAAGTCATAAATGCTACTCTCCACATTTGTGCCAAATTTCATCAAAATCGGGTGTTTCTTTCAAAAGTTATCGCGGTAACGGACACACACACACACATATGTATATATATAAATTTGAACGAATAGTGTTTTTGGCATCTGGGGACCTCCAAACGAAAAGTTATCATGGTCTCGGGCTTAAGTCTTACCATGCCACCTACGGTAATAGCTTCTTCCCTATAGGGGAAATTCGCTAAAACAAACAATGAATCATAAGATAACTTACTACTACATCTAATTTAAGTACATTAGCCAAACGTTTAAATATTTAAATATGGTTTTTTATCCAAGAAATGTGTTTTAATTTATTTCCTTTTGAAAATTGGAAGCCAAGACTTCTAGAGAGCTTATATCCATCTTCCCTATTCATATTTCCTCTTGTTTAATTATTTCTATGGATTCTCTAATTTTTCTTTTAAAATCACCTTCTTCTTTATGCAATAATTTTACATATCATTAAGAAGTTTCATGTGTGTGTTCGTCTATCGCTGAGGTATTTACTCTGCCCTTTTATCGTCTCTGATATGCTCACTTACTCTAATATTTACTATTCTCCCAGTTATGTTAGACTAGCTGTGTATCCGTCCTTCGTACGGGTTACATATAAATGGTAGATTAGCTAAAGCAAATAACAATCCACATTATTTTACAATATTAAAATTACATTTTACACGTTTAATGTACAATTAAATCAAAGTTAACGAAATATACTGGCAGATAGTTCAGGTCCTGTTGCTAAGTCGAGAAACTGTCGGATAGTAAACGGTGTGTGGTTTGTAACTCCAAATCGTGTACATGTAACACTGTTGCTAAGTCGAAAAACTGTCGGATAGTAAACGGTGTGTGGTTTGTAACTCCAAATCGTGTACATGTAACACTTTGGATTCGCTTTTAGAAATAAAAGAACTCAAGTACAAAAAAAAAGAATATCGGGGAGGGGGACATAAATATAAAATCGGCGGTGGAGGAGCTAAATATAATTGGGGCGGGAATATCAAATGGCGGGGGAGGGGTATAAAATAAAAATGTAAAAACGAAGAGAAGGCGAGCAAAACAAAATTGGGAGGCATAAAATAAATATATAAAATCGAAGAGGAAAAAAAAATTTAAAATCAGGGGTGGGGCAAAAATAAAAATTGGGGGGGGCAAAAGTATAAAATCGGGGGGGGGCAAAAAACATAAAATGGGGGGGAGTAAAATATAAAATTGGTGGGCGGGGGCAAAAATGTAAAATGGGGGGACATAAAATAAAAATATCAAATCGAGAGGGAAAAAGAATATCGGGGAGGGGGACATAAATATAAAATCGGCGGTGGAGGAGCTAAATATAATTGGGGCGGGAATATCAAATGGCGGGGGAGGGGTATAAAATAAAAATGTAAAAACGAAGAGAAGGCGAGCAAAAAAAAATTGGGAGGCATAAAATAAATATATAAAATCGAAGAGGAAAAAAAAATTTAAAATCAGGGGTGGGGCAAAAATAAAAATTGGGGGGGGCAAAAGTATAAAATCGGGGGGGGGGGCAAAAAACATAAAATGGGGGGGAGTAAAATATAAAATTGGTGGGCGGGGGCAAAAATGTAAAATGGGGGGACATAAAATAAAAATATCAAATCGAGAGGGAGGGGGGCAAGAATATAAAATCGGGGTGGGGGCAAAAATAAAAATCGGGGAGAACAAAAATAAAAAAATGGGAGGGGATAGGAAGTATTGGTAAAAATGGTTTTTGTGCAAATAAGAATAGACCACAACCAGATGAAGCCACATTAATATTAATTAATAGCTAGCTAACGAACCCGTTCTTCACACAGGGGCTTTCTCTACCCGTTATTTAGTCAATGCAATTTGCATTGTAGTTAGCTTGAAATAGCTGTTCTTGCTTCTGCTCTTTAAGCTGTTCGCATTACAGTTTCTGCGTTCACCCGGAACATCAGACAGACAGACAGAAACCACCTCTTCTTTATAATATTATAGATTAACTTGGAGAACAGTAAATGTTAGAGTAAGTGAGCATATCGGAGACGATATATTATTTATATATTTAAATGTACTAAAATTAGATGTAGTAATAAGTTCTCATATGATTCATTGTTTGTTTTTAATTTTTGTTTTGTTTATATAACCTTCCTACCGATGAAGATGTCCAAAGTGGCGTTGAGACGTTTAGGTGAAAATAAAAATCAGAAGTAAGAATGAAACTGCCAAAAGCGTTATTATTAGTAATTATAAGAATGGCTTACTTAAGTTAAAGAATTGAAATAATTAAACAATGTTTAATTTAAAATAGGCCAAAAAGGTTTGTATGAATTTAATCGCTTAAGTTTGTTTACTTCTTTGATACGTGTCAATTCAATTTTTTTTCGAACTCTCGATTGTTTAGGATTATGAAGTTGTTTTAAGTTCAATCGCTCTATTATAGTAAAAATATGTAGATATAGGATCGAACTATTGATCAAATAAAGAATATAAAAACGTTTTGTAAAAATCGTATTATAAATACACCTAACTAAAGTATATTACTACAAAAAAACTATTTTTGAATATTGCGGGAAACAAGATAATGTGATGATAGGTTTACTTAGCTATTTGGCACGAATGCCTTTTGGCACTAAGAAACGTTTGGAACACGAAACCGACTCATCTGGTCATTATCACTATATATTAACACCTAGAAAGAGGCTAAACTTAGTTTCAGCGTTAAGGGTTTCCCGGGATGGAATTTACCCACTTTTTAAAACCAAACTCCGACGGAACTAATACAATTTTTTCCGCTACTCCATTAAACTCGATAAACACAACAAAATCTCGAAGAAACTTTTTTCTCCCTGTAACGGAAGTTCACTGAAGTGTAAAATGAAATTTAACCCAGTTAGAGCAAGAAAAGATGATCAAAGGCTCACATTATTCCAGCCAAAGCTGTTAACTCTTCACAAGCCGTTGAACTTGTTAAAGGCTCCCTGCCTACTTCCCCTTTGTTAACCTTTAGAAACATCTTCCCCAACTCGTTTACAGAGTGAATTTAATATGGAAATTAAAAGAGGTAGTATAGTCTGTGGTGTTTTATAAACCGTAGTATGAAAACTAGGGGTGCGCGAATACTCAAAACTTTGAGTTTTCGGCCGAGTATTTTAATACTCAAACTCGACTCCAAGTTTTGAAAAATACTCGAAAGTTCGAGCGAGTATTTCCTGCCGATTTCCAGACGATCGCTAACGATTGCGACCAGCC
Organism: Allygus modestus; assembly: GCA_963675035.1. Taxonomy (NCBI): domain Eukaryota; kingdom Metazoa; phylum Arthropoda; class Insecta; order Hemiptera; family Cicadellidae; genus Allygus; species Allygus modestus. The sequence goes on from OY776114.1 coordinate 58,512,372, forward strand.
AAAACGTGTAGTAATGTCCGCAAAAGGCGATTGCATCACGTAAAACCGGCCGAAAATGACAATCAGACCACGTAATATCGGCGGTAACAAACGGTTTTGTCGTATAATATTGATTATAAGCTATGTCTGGATCAAGTGATGTTGGCCAAATTGCCACCAGACCGTGTTTTATAGGCCGGAAACGAATGTCAAACCGTGTTTTGTTTGTCAATACGTAATCCAGTTTGATTGTACTGGCCAAAACTTTGTATTGCTCCTCATGTGTTAGTTTGAAACCATGTTTAGATTATCAAATCTAGAGTGGTATCCAAATACCATTACACTATTTTGAACTACCAACTGATGGCAAATACTTGCTCGAAAATACTCAAAAATAATTGGCACTACTCGATTCGAATAACAAATTTACTACTTGCACACCCCTAATAAAACCCATTTTGGTCAAATAATTGAATTAAGTACTAGTTTGAGTTTTATCAATTTTCAGATTCATTCCCAAAAGATTACATCAAATTGAAGCATACATCTGAACAATTTCAAGCATACTTACAAAACAGCAATAATAAAAAGTGATCCAACTTTAAAAGCAGCACACTTACATAAGTTAGTCGCAAATGTTTTAATGTCTGGAGCTTTAACTGGACAAGTTCCCGAGAGTTTTATGGCCTTTTTTGCTGGATGAAGATTTACGAAAGGAAACCAGCACTGGCAGCTCTCCAGGCTTGGTTATTGCAGCAATTATTTGACTTGCTTATGAACTCTGTCAATAATAAAATCATCTGTAAAGTTTAAGATTGAAATTTTTTGTAGACATTGAAAAACTCGTTTTTTCTTAGAATTGCTCTATATACTGCTTATACTTGCTTATATATTGATTTATATGTAGTAAAACCTTACCTTTTGCTTGTCTCGCATGGATCCTCTGCCCAAAATGGCCATTTTTGTCATGGTGTCTTCCTGGAGTCTTTTGAGCGAGTTTCCTTTGGGTCCCAAGAGTTTTCCCACAAAGTTGAACTGGAAATAAATAACGAGTTAAAATTATACATTAAGAAATCACGATTATTACTGTAGGATTATTCTGCATACATCAGGATGTCTACTGAATCACTTGAAACAAAATTCCTTGAATTTTCCAGGTTTTAAGCAGTTTTACTAAGAAATTAAAAATGTTTATTTTGTCAAAGTTTCATGTAATTTTATTTAGTTTCCAATATTAGTGAATTTCCTTTGGAAAAGTGAACTATTAGCATGATCTGCACGGTGAAACTTAAGCCCGGGGCCACCATTCCTAACGTTAACCCCTGAAAACGTTTTAGGGGGTCGCTAAAAACTTTATATATATGTGTTCGCACTCTAGCGGTCGCAATTTTTGTCAGATTTACTTCAAATTTGGTAGAGACATTCCTTTTTACAATCAGTTGGACAAGTTCGTTGGGCAAAGCAATCGGAAAACTCTAACCCCTTTTTTGGGATTTTAAATTTTCAAATTTGGAGTTTTTGGGCCCAAAAAGGGTCAGAAAAGCCCCAAATGTACACTTCTTGCACATTAAATTATTGTACGTAAAAAAAGCCACAAATTTTAAGCCCTCCCTCATCATCCTAGCACAAAAAGTACTTACTGAGTTTTTAAAGAAAATGTTAATTGTCAAAATACAGTACGTTATACTGGAAAGGCTATTTTTCATATCTTAATATCGTTTTATCACCCCCAATACCCCTATACCAACTTGTTATCCCAACTATACCTCCTTCTAACTTTATAATGTACAACATTGGTATCCTATTAGTTAATTTAAATACAACCAGGAACATCAGAACAGCCAAAAAATAACATTTTTTCAACTTAAAAAATGTAACCAGTGTTAGTTTAAACCCTTTATTTGATCTTTTTAAGATTTTAATGTGGAAATTCACTTAACTCACGTCAGCGTGCTGCGTGCAATCTCGTTTCAGTTGCAATGCATTTTACCTCAACATTAGTTGAATTATATTGTATTCTTCAATTACTTACCAATACAAATTCAGAATTAAGTAGGGCCTACAGAAAAATATTTTAATTTGTAACACTCCAGAAAACTATAATTCATTTAGAACATCCTCAAAATTCTCCGACTTTTTCTAGTTTTTTTTATATAGGCTCTAATTCCCTGAGTTTAGTGTTTTTAATATTCCTACCTGACTATTCCAGGTTTTCCAGAATATCCAGGTATGGTAGACCCCCCTCACTGATGATTCCATCATATCATATGATGCATTCAAAGAAAAATGTGATTATCCTATGGACATATTTCCAACAAGGTCTGAATTGTGTATTAAATCAATAAACGAGATTAACTGTGACAGCACTTGAGATAATGTTGTGGGTTGTCGCCATGTAGATTGCTTGTATAGATGTAATTTGCTTATGCTGAATCTCTCCTCTAATTTGTTTAAGTGCAAACGACCTTTTACCATACAGTTTCTTAAAATACACTAAAATCTGTTATTAATGGGGGATGCATGGTAGGGTATTGGTTAAGGGTGTTTGGTCAAAAAATTAATTTGTAATATATTATTTTTTTCACATCAGGATAAAAATTAGGAAACAAAATGGATATATATTAAATAATTCGCATTGCTATTAAGTGAGTTATGGGTCTTAAGGGTACCTCCCTTCCGCACGCTCAAGTAAGGGGTTTGCATCTCCCTCATTGTAGGCTAAATTGTTAACCAATTCAAAATAATTTGATGTTATTTAATTCAATAAATGTTCATCTAGAGATCACACGATTTAAAAATCGTGATTTTAATTCAAAATAAGTGGTAGGCCATTAGTAATGTTCTCAAATTAAGCGTTTTTCTAAAGATTCCTAACGTATGGAGAAAAATTATTTTGGAGAAAAGGAACCGTATGATCCCTAGATTGGAATCTGAAAAGTGTGAAACTGCAAATAGTTTGGTATAAATCTGTAAAATAACAGTGCGATCGAGGAGAACAAAATGGTCTTCAAGCGTAAATATGCATGGCCCTGCTTGTTGGCGGCGCCGGCGCGGCGCTAAACAACAATGAATTCAATCTGGGTAGGGCGCACCCTTAAAAGTAGAGATTTTGACAAATGTTGGGAGAAGATCAGTAAGAAAACCGTTGGTCCGATTCCAATGAAAATTTTCAGTTGTGTGGGATAAATTCAGGTTATTATTACTAATATAATTTCATTTCAAAATTAAAAAAAAATCTGAAATATATTTTTACTTTAATACTCTATTAAAAATATATTAATACAATTTTGTGGTATAAATAATAGATTAAGTTGTGCGGGTCAGTATGATATAAATGTTAAAATTGGTTTGAAGTTTATATCTTTTTTCGTTTGGTCTATGACCTGCTCCTTTGGTTCTTGGAAATTGCCTTCCGGGGAGAGTAGACCAGCCTCACTACACCTCACTAACACAAACTCACACGCACAGCGCCACCACGCGCGCACCCCAAGGTCGCGCCGCCCCCTACACTCCCTCCAGCCACACCCTCCACGAATCCCGCCACTCGCTCAACACGAGTACCGCGTGTCCACGTTTTTCAGTTTTCAGAGTATTATGGTATTACTGCAACCGTAGAAATTAATGCCTTGTAAGAAATATAGGCATACAAGAAATAGAAAAGTAATTGCGAGTAAAAAACATTGTTGTGTGAAACAAGTTATAGGCTAGGGTCTACCTGTCATGTAACTGAAGATACAGCTTCTTCTGAAGGTGTATTTAACTAAGTGATAGGAAAGTGTAAATTTACTATTTAATTTAAATTTCGTGGAGACATTCTTTTCTATAATCAGTTGGACAAGTTAATTTTGCAAAGCAATCAGAAAGACCCTAACTTCCATTTTTGGAGGATATAAAAATTACAAATGTTGTTTTTTTAGCTCCAAAAACGGTAAAAAAATCGGGATGTAAAATTAATGCAAATTACATTATATGACATAAAAAGCCAGAAAATGTAGGCCTAAACCCACTCCCATAATTTTAGCACAAACATTTAAAGCCAGATATTTAATTTAATACATAATTCTACAGTATTCAGTTATGAGATTATTGTTCAGCTTTGACACTCTGCTTCTAAATTGTGGATAAAGATTTGCTAGTGTAGCCAGGTAGTAGAGTGGTTACACAAGCCCACCACCACTTGTTGTTTTATGAATTTCCTATCGAAAGTGAACTATTAGCATGACCCGCACGGTGAAACTTAAGCCCGGGATCAGCATAGAAGTTCCTAACGTGACCTCCTGAACACGTCTTGGGAGTCGTTCAAAATGATATATATTATAGTAGCCCTTTACTGTGAATTTTATTCTCGAATATATATATATATTCCTTTCCTTTATATATATATATATATATATATATATATTACGTTTCTTTCTATAAACAGTTGGACAAGTTTGTTGGGCAAAACAATCAGAAAACTCTAAACCCCTTTTTTAGGGAATTATTCTTTCAAATTTCAAGTTTTTGAGCCCAAAAAGGGTCAGACAAGCCCCGGTCGTAAAAGTAATGCATGTATTAAGATGGGAATTAGTGAAGCGTAAGTTTTAAGCATCTCGTCGTTCTAACATAAATATTTACCGAGTTATTAAAGAAAATGTATATCGGCTAAACACAGTACGTTGTTTTATGGGGTTTTTACATTAGAAAAGCATGTTATTCATTTGTTGATGTATATGTATCATCCCCAGCAACCTCGCGCCTACTTTCAAGGCTGACTGGACCTTCTCCTAACCTTATATTGCGCAAAATGGTATTCCTAGCATTGCAGGTAAATTAAACCAAGAGCATCAGAACAGCCAAAAAATCAATGTTTTCAGATTTCAATAAAATTTGAATAAATGTATGTTTTTACACTGGTTTTGAGTTTTAAAAGTTTTGTACGTGGAAATTCACTTCACTCACGTCAGCGTGCTGCGTACGAACTCGTTTTGTACTGCTATAAGTAGGCCTAAGCATTTCCAACTCCATCTCAATTTAGTTTGGAGTAAACAAAGATAAAATATGAGGATTTTCCAGTAGGATTTTTCGGTAGTCCTTCGGGCCTATAAAACGGGATTGGGCTTCATTTTTTGCTGGTAAAATGTGGTCCGATTGTCAATTGTTACGATTAATCACGGTTAGATTGTGAATGTTGGCATATATTGAGGCTCTGTCATCATTTTCGGTTAATAAACACCACGTTGTGGCCGTCGATTTCGGACTTTAGAATGCGAGGAACGGTTGTTTTCGGCAAATATAATGCTGTGAAATTGCCTATTTTGTTTTGCTATTTCCGTGGATAATATGCTGTTCGCTTGCCGCTTCAGGCTAATAAAACGTGGTCTACTATACCAAAAAATTCAGTAATTTCGGTGTTTTCGAACACCATGTTGCGGCAAAATTTATGTTTTTACCGATAAAACACGGCCTAAAATGTGTTTCGGACGTCGGTTTTGGTATATACAATCTCCCCAGCAGACATGAACAGCTTCCCTCCTCTGCCAGACCATAGTGTTAGTGTCAGTGAAGTGATGAATGGGCAATATAGTGAGAGTGGTGTAACTACTTCACAGACAGACAATGTAACTAACAAAAAAAATAGGAAAATCTTTGTAACTCAAAGCAATAATTTTTTAGTCTCCATGACAAAAATTATCCAAACAAGTTGACAAAAGATAGAGAAGAAATAACCTTAATGCATCAGAATATCCAACACTTTTCATCTCGATTAGACTTATTAAAAATAACTTTGGAAGAAATAAAACCCGATATTATTGCTTTGAGTGAACATAAGATGTTAGAATCTGACTTGCTGAGGTTAAATGTAGACGGTTTTAAATTATGTTCTTACTATACGCGTAGAACCACAGTTGGTGGAGGAGTTATTATTTTATGCAAGAAAAATGTTGTATTTAAAAGAATAAGTTTGCCAAAGGTGCAGGAATTAGTGGTAGACAAAGAATTTGAATGTTGTTTTACATTAATAGAAGCAGATAATTTTTCTTTTGTTTTATCATGTTTATACAGGACTCCTCAATATAAATTTGAACAGCCATTTCTAAGAAAATTTGAAACTTACCTGGAAATTTTAACAAAAAAGTATAAAAATATTGTAATAGTAGGAGATTTTAACATTAATGTATTAGAAAATAAATTAGTTTATAAGAGATTTTGTAATATTTTAGGTATGTTCAATTTACATTACTTGATAAATTTTCCGACTAGAGTCACAGATACCACAGAGACTGCGATTGACAATATTATTACAAACATCCACATAAATAAAAATGTAAAAGTTATTGGATTAATAACTGCAATGTCTGACCATGACGCTCAACTATTTAAGATACAAAATGTTAGCACAAAAATTTGGAGACAGACTAGAACTAAAAAGTTGTGCAGGAAATTTAGTAAGCAGAATATTGAAACACTTTTACATCACTTATCTCAGGAGTCGTGGTTGGAGCTATATCTGGCTCCAGTAGCCTCAAAATTTTCAGTGTTCAATAATTTATTTATGTACTATTTAAATATAAGTTGTCCTAAAGAATGGAATACATTAAAATTTAATAGTAATAAGTGGATTACACAAGATATAAAGAACAAAAAAGCGAGTATTATAGAGTTAAGTCATGACTGCCGTTTAATGCATGATGATAACAAAAAATCCATTTTGAAAGTAAAGAAAAAAGAACTTAAAAAGGACATAGTTAAATTGAAAAAAGAATATTTTGATAATAAAATAAATCAATCTGATAATGCTACTAAAACCACATGGAAATTATTAAATCAGGAGATTGGTATCTGTAGCGACTCTCAATTGGAAATAGGTATTTTTGAACAAAATAAAGTTATAATAGATCCAGTAGAAGTAGGTAATAAATTTAATGATTTTTTTATTGATGTCGTTGATGAGGAGATAATACCTAATATTAGTTCAAACCCACTGTCGTTTTCAAAGGAGTATGATAAAGGATCTTCACCTAAGGGACCTTTCCGTTTTGAACAAATAACTGAGGAACAACTGGATAAGATAATAATATCATTTAAAAACAAATTATCATCTGGAGTGGACGAAATCCCTATAACATGTTAAAGACCTAATCTTAAAACCTCTAGTTCATCTCATAAACTCTTCGCTTATAAGTGGTATATTTCCTGACCAACTTAAGATAGCAAAAGTCAAGCCAATCTTTAAAAAAGGAGACCAAAAAAATGTGTCTTGTTATAGACCAATTTCTATTCTGCCAACTTTTTCTAAATTGTATGAAAAGGTTGTCTATAACCAATTATTAAATTTTTTAGAACTGACAAATTTGTTAGATCCACAACAACATGGCTTCAGGCCAGGCAGGTATTTCTATTCTGCCAACTTTTTCTAAATTGTATGAAAAGGTTGTCTATAACCAATTATTAAATTTTTTAGAACTGACAAATTTGTTAGATCCACAACAACATGGCTTCAGGCCAGGCAGGTCAGTCACAACAGCTGGCATTGAATTTGTTCAAAATATAATTGACAAAATTGATAATGGGGAAAAAGTTGTAGGTGTTTTCTTGGATTTAACTAGAGCCTTTGACAGTGTATCTCATAAAATCTTGATTGAATCATTAAAATCCCACCACATAAAGGGGAAAGAACTCACTTGGTTTCAGTCTTACCTCCATGAAAGGAAACAATGTGTAGAAGTAACACAAGTAATAGAAAAAAAGTACAAATATATAAATTATGTGACATCGGCACTACGAACGGTGAAGTATTGGGTCCCCCAAGGTTCCATTCTGGGGCCCTTACTGTTCCTTTGCTACCTCAAAGGTCTTCCTGGAGTAGCATGGGGACCAACAGCTCAGTCTGTTTGTATGCCGATGATACAAATTTAATAATTTCAGGGAAAAGTAAAGAATCAGTTGAAATTGCATCATACATCAACTTAACACTAGTTAAACAGTTCTTTGAATCTAAAAATCTCCTAATAAATTCAATAAAAACAAATTTTTTATCATTCTCTACTAGACAATCAAAAACAAAAATTAATCCAATTATTAAAATAGATGAAGATGAGATACTACGAGAAAGCAGTACAACATTTTTAGGTATGATCATAGATGAAAATTTAAGTTGGGATAGACATACCGATAAAATTCTAAATAAAATATCATCTGGAATATATGCACTTCGAAGAATGTCCAAAATTTGTAATTTTAAAACCTTAAAGGTTTTATACTTTGCTCTCATAGACTCATACATATCTTAAGGGGTTAGCATTTATGGGCCAACCTCAAAAAAGAACTTGAAATCCATTTTAAAAATGCAAAAAAAAGCTATTAGAATTATCCTGGGACTTAAAAATAAAGACTCGGTTAAGACAAAATTTAAGGAACTAGAGATTCTTACAGTTTTTTCTCAGCATGTGTTTAACACTGTGAAATATGTAAAAGAACACAACATCCCTCAGATGGAAGCTAGAAATCGACAATACAACACAAGAAGTTATTTAACTTTTGATTCCCATAGACTTGAGTTGTTTAAAAAAAAAGTTAATTATAGAGGCATACAATTTTTTAAGCACATTCCAGATGACATAAAGACAGTTCAAAATCTTTCAGAATTTGTCAAAAAACTAAAGCAGTTTTTGATTGAGCATCCCCTATACTCCTTTGAAGAATTAGCTACGATAAATAATGACATGTAAATTAAATAAGTAGTTTATAAGTATATTTTTAAAACGATTTTGACAATATTCATCTGTAACAATTGTACAGTTGACGAATAAAGAATTATTTGATTTGATAGTCAATGGGAATATGCTGTGAAATGATCCCAAAAAATTACCGATTTTGGCTGATAACTACACATGCCCAGTCGGTAAATTTCTCTAAAAACCCAGTTTGACCGTTTTCAGGCTAAAATGTGGCTCGATTGACGTTTTAGACGGCAAAATGAGAATATATTGCTATTTTAGGCCGATAAAATGTGTTCCGATCTTAGTTTTGGTAAAATCTTCGACTTCGAAAATTACATACTTTGGTACTTCCACTGGCGTGTTAGCCTTTAAGACGGCCACACACTACCGGAATTTTTCCCGAACAAAACATCGGACCGAGCAGGATATGGGGTCGAAGGGAGAAAATCCTGTAGTTAGTGGGGCCTCCGAACCAGACATCGAACAAGACTTTGGACCAGACATCAGACCGAGCGCTCTCGTGGCGGTTTTTTGAGGAAAGATCAAAGAAAGATCGGTCCGATGTCTTGTTCGGGTTTGGTAGTGTGTGGTAGCTCCATACGCTGCTCCGAGCGCCGTCACGAGCCCCGCCGCTAGCGATACGACGACGGTGAGGGTTGCGGTCTTGACTGTTGTCATTTTAGTTTCCAGTACACTAGTTTATGTAAAGCAGTCTGCACGATGGAGTGGTCTGAGGAAAAAACTTTGATGTTTATTTCCGAGTACAACAATAGGCCAATTTTGTGGGACTTGGCCCATCCTTCACTACCACAAAGTGAAGAGGAATGGCGCTTGGAGAGAAGTGGGTGAAATCGTGGGGAGGTGGGTGACATGGGTGAAGTGACTGAAATCAACAGACAAGTACACTGCCGACTTGCACAACGGCAACTAAAGTCGTCCCCACAGTTTTTACCTCGCTCGGTGGTTTTCGCGCTCAATCTGTCCGATCCGATGTCTTGTTCGGGGTCTTGATCGGGAAGAAGTTCGGAGTTAATTTAGCTACCTTCGTGCCTTGCTCCCTGCTTGATCCGATGTCTTATTCGGGCAACGGTCCGGTAGTGTGTGGCCGCCTTTAAATTACGGTTTGGGTATAAACTATTGCGGTTTTCCTTGGCCGATAAACAACGTTTAGGCCTACTTGTCGCTTTCGGTTTAAAAGTTACGGCGACCATGAATTGCGGTCAAATTGCAATTTTTTATCAGAAAAAAACCGGTCAAATTGCTGATTTTGGTCCATGAATTCAAGAAAGTCGTCTTTTTAGGCCGATAACACACATATATTGGCCAATAAACCGCGTTCGGCTATTCTTTACGGCTGATCAAATTATTATTGATATGGAATTTTTATCAAATTTCCGGGGGAGGACTCCCGGACCCCCCACCCCTGAGGGGTATTCTATACACCCCCTCCCAAAAAAAAACCCGGGCATTTCCCTCCACCCAATGTGACTCCCTGGATCCGCCCCTGATCGTGCCTGAATTTTACTTTGTAACAGTAAGTAACAAATTCTTCTTTAGCTTTAACAACAAACGGATTCTAAATTACAACAATAGCGAAAACTTGCATATAACAAAGGTTAGGATGTTCGTGATTGGAGTAAAATATCCCACAATTGTATAAATTGTTATGGCATAGTTCGGGTATACCCTGTACATTTATTTAATACAGGATTTTAAGAAATTAATAAGATCAATGTATTATGATTAAATATATTTGTTTTATTGTAATTCTTAAAATTAAAAAACATTTTATATTTATAATTAATGTTTATATAATAATAATGTTATTTGTTTTGTTTTTAATACAGCAAAACTATCCTAGCTTATTTGGGCCTAGATAATTCTAACCTCTACAATTAAAATTCAATTTTTTGGATAGTTCGAATTTTATTACCGCGGTCCCTTGAGATTCGAACTATCCGAGTTCCACTGTATTTAAATTTGCTCACAACTATGTCAAACTTTTTAATGATAAAATCTGTATAGGCTACAAGAAATGTACTCATCAAAACTATGAAGTGAACGCTCAAAATAAACATATATTTAAGATGAGTTGTCGGCGACATTGAAAGGCACACCAGTGGAAGAAAATAGTAAGCAACCCAACCCTAGTCAACCAGTCGAGCCGCGGGCCGTGCGCCCCGGACCGACGAAGAACGAGTAGACGGAAAGACAGTGCTGCGTGGGGGGAGGGGGAGAAATGGGGAGAACGCGCTCCTCACTCCCCCCAGCCAGATCACACACACTCACAGCACTGCCCGAGTTGTCTTCCTAGCGGCGCGCGGTGGCGACTTGTAGAACTACTGCTCCTCACCGCCAGACTAGCCTAGCGGCCAAACACCCTTAAATTGGCATACAATGAAGTATACTAACAATCTGACAATACCACAACACCATGAATAGAGAGTGATAGTTGGCAAAGCTTTTTGCGTTACTACAAATACATAGGCTCTCTTTAATATACGGAAGTTTTATATTCCTGTTCATTGTACATTAATCCTAACAAATTCTTCCAATAAAAAAATCAATAATTATGAAACGAATGGTCTAGAACAAGGTGAAAGAAAAAAAAACACTCAAAATACTGCTAAAAACAAAAACAAAGCTGAGGAGCTAAGTTTTAAACTAATAGTAAAGAATCATCTGGGGACTGTACTGAGTCCGACAAAGCTTTACAATTTTTAAAATTTGTAAAACCATGCTATCGGTAAATAACAAATGCTAAAAAGTGTATGCCTTCACATATTACATCATTTTGAAAGGTTTAAATTTTATTTACTTCTGAACTGTATTAAATACAGACCTGGCATTTTGTTTATTCAAACCTTCAGATTTAAAAATTACAATATGGTAAATTTAGCTGCATGTGCATCATTGTTTTAAAATAAGAGTTCAGAACAATAAAACCTTTGAGGTTGAGTACTTCATTTTAAGTACTTAGTGTATGGACCCGTAGTAACATCTGTGGAATATTTTATTTTGTAGCAAAATAAGTTCCCTGTTTTAGCGAATTTCCCCTATAGGAAAGAAGCTATTACCGTAGGTGGCATGGTAAGTCTTAAGCACGAGACCATGATAACTTTAAATTTTGAGGTCCCCAGATAGCTAAAACACCATTCATTCAAATTTTTATATATGTATATTTATACGTGTCCGTAAGCACGAAAACTCTCGTAAAAAAGGTCTGATAAATTTGCCACAAATGTGTAAAGTACCATTTATTTGAACGAGTTCGAAAACCAGACGAATCGCACTATCCGAATGGGAGTTTTGTACCCCAAAAATAGGTTTTTACGTGTAATTTTTATTTTAATCAAATTTTAATTTTTACCAATGAATTCGGCAAAAAAAACAAAAACAATTTGGTATTTTGATCATTGCTCTACGTCAATTGGTTACTGAGACATTGAAAGTGCTAAACACAGTACGTTGTCTAATGTTATTCTTATGGAGAAAAATACAAATTTGATATATCACTTATTTAAGAACGTAAACTGACGAAACTTGGTATATGGCTTTATCTGGTTGAGGTTTATTGCTGTTTGCACAAAAAAAATTTTTCGCATATGGTTCCCGCAGTAGCAAACCTAGGTAGGCCTAATCGGTCCCCATGTTATTCTAATGGAGAATAATTAAAACGTTATATATCGCTATTTATGAATGTATATGGATGAAACTTGGTATGTGACTTCACTTAGACGAGTTCTATTGATATTTGAATAAAACCTATATTTTGTGTTCCTTGTTGCAGCAAACCTGCGTACTCATCCCCAGTGTTATTCTTATGGAGATTAATTAATATTTTAAGTAAAGGTATCTCTTGTTTGTGAATATAATTCCTATGAATCCTGGTAAGTGGCTTAATGTGTATATATTCATTGGAAATTCGCCAAGTATGCAGGTTTGCTGCGGCGGGGGTATTTTATAAAGCTATCTTTTCTGAGCAATCTTGAATCTATTATATTACAGCTTTAACAGTTTTTGTTGTATGAAGACTCACCTTCGGGTGTTCTTTGACAGGGACCAGGACTTTGACTGCAACCCTGATAGGTTTTTCTCTGTAGATATCAACATATCGGTTCTCTCTAGGAAGTTTTGCGCCTTGTACCTGAGCTTTTTGTACTTCTGTAACAGAGTAAATAAAAACAAAAATTAATAAAACGTTAATTTAACATTACGAAGAAACCACAAATCAAGGTGTAGGTCTAAAAAAAAGGGCGGGAAGGTAGTTAGTCTACAATGCAGTGAGAAGAAATTAATAGAAGGCAAAAACATAAACTTAAAAATTATGCAATTTTCATAATTATTTGCAAATTTGTTAAGTAATAATTTTTAACCTAGAGTAACCAAAAACATGGATTAAACTGACGAATCTTGGGTAGATATAAATTCAACAACAGACACAATGGTTTTCTCATAGAACATTGTATTACCAGCTTTCAAATACAACACCTCTATGGAAGCAATAGTTACCATTAACTGCTTTTTAGTGTTTAGTTAAAACATAAGATATAATGAGTTCTCCAAATGTGAATATATTTTTAAAATAAAAGTTGTTAAAATGCATAGGTACTGGTAAAAATAGAACTAATAGTATTTGTGTTATTTATTTCTATCAAAAGAACTACAGTAGACCCTCTCTTAACCGACCCCGGATCAACCGCCGCTCGGATTAACCGCCTCTGCTCGGGCACAAATAGAGGTTGGTTTATCCGCCCTGAACTTTAAAACTGGTCGGTTTAACCGACCTTTTCTAAGAATCGTGAGACTTTCGTTCCCATCCTTATCGCTTTACTAAAATACAAACATATCCGTTCAGGTCAAGTTTTGTTATGAATCACATGGTAAACTTACAATATTGTGGAACATAACTCAACGTCAGTTTATCGGTACTCTGCGTCGACTACAGTACAAAGCTGTTTCGCTTGTGCGTCGCGCGTGTGTACAGTATAGTTTTGTATTCATATAATATCAATAATACATTTATTTCCACAGTATTTTAAATGTTTACGGAGTTGCCCGTTTTAACTGACCTTTTAGGTTATCTGACGTAGGCCCGGTCCGTGATGGCCTACTGTAAGTAATTTTTCTTAAGGATTGGTCATTTTTATTAAAGGTTACTGAATTATTGTGACAGGACAATTAAGGCGGGGGGGGAGAGGCAAAAACTGAAGATGTAATAGGAGTACCGATAATGTAAATGTTTTTGGTTTTTCGTCACATTACAATATTTTTAGTCAATCTTTCAACTTCAATAATGTGAGATGACTAAATCAAATGTATTTTAAAGGAATACAAGAATAACTTCAAACACATTAAGAAAGTAAGGCTTAGATTGCCTTCTTCCAAATCTACACACATGAAAAATGGGATTAATAAAACTGTTGAGATAAGGCCTTAACCTTTTCAGTCCTAAATGGATCAGATCCAAAATGGTTAGAGGTAAAATTTGGTTAGGCCTAATAGAGATATTCTGATCTCCAAAGCTTGTCAAAACCAAGTTGAATCCATTCAGTTCCAAAGTTATTTAGGTCTAATTCAAAATGTTCAAAGGATTAAATAAAGACCCTTCGTGGCATTTAGTTTAGATCTCTTTAGTTCCCAATAAATTGCAGTTGGCCTCTGTGTTCTTTAATGTCCTGCAAAGACATTTACTAGTTCAGAGCTTAGTACTAATCTTCAGTAGCGGTGCCAAAACCTGGGACAATAATATGTACCAAACAAACATAAACTACTTCTAGTAAATGTGCTTCTCCATTGAACTGGCTCAAGAGATAACAAAGGTTGCCGGTTTATTATTTTAAAAGTTTAATTTTAAACTAGAAACTGAAGCCCGGAATACAATAAAACTGACACACTTCAGCGCACATAATTATAAAAAATGAGTCATTAATCATAAATTGATCGTTTTCAAAATAAAAAGGCTTACTGTACAAAAGAATTTACAAGCTAGCTGCACACTGGGAAAGCAATTTTGACGAGTGTTTGCTTCTATACGCCGATCGCACACATCAGACCAATGTCAACGGAACTGATATTACAACCCCACAATGTGTTTGTACACAATATAGGTACACCCACGCACTCGCTAGTGTACCTTTCACTCACACTAGTGAAAGGTTCTACGTCATTCCTTTCTCAATAACTGGCAAAATAGCTTACCATTCCCTTTGGAAAATGTGTTCGCCTGTTACTTGCTATTTGTGTAAGAAAAATAATTTGTTTGTATTTATTATTTCAGGAGTTAGGAAATATAAAACATCAATTTCATACACATGCTAACTGAAAGGTCCATTATAAAGATTATTATTTTTTTTTTATATTGTAAATTCTATAATTGGTACAAAAATGTTATAAATTTATAAGAATAAATAAAAACTATCACACTGATATTAAAACTGGCACAAGGTATTAATCATCAAATAAACAAACTTTTGTCACAGCAAACCTGCATTCTATTAAATTGCAAGGAATGAAATATTTTAGAAAAAATATTTCACCTAGGCCATTAATATTTTTAGATTTACTTTACAGAGAGCAAGCATGAAATTAGTTATCGACAAATACAAAATCTTATATATTATTTATCTGGTCTGTTTTTCTGTCAGTCCACGAGATCTTCCTTATTCTTTTAATCAAATTCCATGATTTACCCCTAATTTTAAAGCTTATCCGGCTACTGATGAAAAATAGACCCGGGCTAAAAATGTACCGCTTCTCTGAAATTTGAATAATACTGTATGAAAGATAAATAAAGGGAATAGTTAGTTTTGACAGTAGCGAAAATGTAAACAAGGAACATCTGATCAGCTGACGAGATTTGGTTCACAGTGCGGAATTCAGCACGGGTCGACTAGTATAATATACTAAATAATTGTTTAATTAAAATATTATAGTAATATTTTTACAATATTGTTTGTAACTCTAATTTTATACTTAATAACCATAACAATTTTATCTTACTTGACCATGTATCCATTCTCCCTGCTTAAGAAGTACCTTAAGTTTAAGGTATTGAAACATTTATGTTTATCAGGAAGGTACTATGCCACAAACTTTGCTTTGTTGCGGTTTAAAGACTTGATTGAGATTTTTAACTGAGGGACAGTACAGTAAAAATAGTAACAAGCTAACTATCATTGAAACGATAAAAGCCCATGGGGTAGAGTTCTGAAATTATATGTTTATCAACAACACAAAAGACAAATCTAGAGAGTAAGAGCTTATGATTAATGAGTACCCTCTAAAATATTAGCTTAAGAAGTAAAATACCTCCGTCACAGCAAACCTGCGTACTCAGCGAATTTCCAATGCATAATATTTGTCTGAATTCCACATAAAGCGGCGTACCAAGTTTCATAAAAATATATTCACATATAAGCAATTTTAATTATTCTCCATAAGAATAACATTGGTAATGAGTATGTAGGTTTGCTGAAACAAGGAACACAAACAATTGATTTTTATACTAATATAAATATAATTTAACTAGGCGAAGCCACATACCAAGTTTCATCAATATTCAATCATAAATAAGCACTATATAACATTTTAGTTATTCTCCATAAGAATAACATGGGGGCTGAGTAAGCAGGTTTGCTGCAACAAGGAGCAAAAAATGGGTTTTTATGAAATTATGAATATAACTCAACCAAGTGAAGCTACATACCAAGTTTTATTAATTTATGTTCAAAATTAAGGGAGTCATTACATTTTACTTATTCTCCATAAGAATAATATGGGGGCTGAGTACGCAGGTATGCTGCTACGGGAATAACCAACAAAAAATAAATTTTCTGTGCAAATATCAATATACCAGTATTATGTGAAGCCACATACCAAGTTTCATCATCATACATTCATAAATAATCGAGATATCAAATTTTATTTATTCTCCATAAGGATAACATTGGACAACGTACTGTGTTTAGCACTTTGAATATCTCAGCAACGGTTGGGCGTAGAATCACAATTTAAACACCAAAATGATTGTTTTGTGGAACTGAACAGATTTTTAAAAGCAAATGTGAAGTTTAAATTAAAATAAACTGAGGAAATGCCAAAAACCTTTTTCCCATAAGATTAACATGGGAGATTTTATGAGTAGGTTTTTTTGGATTTCCTCCGCAACCACTTAACCTACGTTAATAATTCAAAATACTATATTATTTGTTTTTTAAGCTCTATAACATGGTCAAAACCAAAATTATGTTTTAAAAAAATTGTTGGGTGAAAAATGCAAAACTGATTTTTGGAAAATTTAAAACCCCCATAAACCCCCCTTCCCATGGTTCCATTTTTCTGGTTTTCGAACTTAAAAGTCATGAATGTCATTTTACACATTTGAGCTAAATTTCATCGAAATCGGACGTTTTTTACTCAAGTTATCGCATTCACGGACACATATATAGATAACTTTTTTATAGCTAACTTTATATATATATATATATATATATATATATATACATATATATAAATTTGAACGAATAGTGTTTTTGGCATCTGGGGACCTCAAAATGAAAAGTTATCGTAGTCTCGGGCTTAAGTCTTACCATGAGACCAGTAATAGCTTCTTCCCTATAGGGGAAATTCGCTAAAAGAAGAATTTGTGCCACAATATGGATTAATTTAAGGTATCTCAATTTTGAATCACGTTCATAATGAAGTCAAAACAAAATACCATATAGACAAATTCATAAGTAGGCCTAAGCAAAACTTATCAACTCCTAATTAATTCTTCTTCTTATGAATAACATTAAGGAAGCAGCTACTTTCTGTAAGAAATCGGCTAAAACTTCTTAAGTCATTATATAAGCCTACTTGTAGTTACTACAAACTTTCGAATCGTTCATAAATGTAAGTAAAATGCTACATCATTAATTAAACGTTTGAAAACCCTCAGACAAAAGCTGAAATATTAATTTTCGCTTCTCGTTTGGTGAGAAGACAAAAGGCTTCGCAACACTTTGTTGCTGCCAGTAATGAATGTTTATCTCCCTTCGTGAACATAATGAATATTGTGTACATTTTGCGCACTTAAAAATACTTGAATTACACTCTTGCTTCCTCCACAACCCCTGAGAGGCTGCTGCATATAATTAATTTAAAATGCAAAATTTGTCTTTTCTCTAATTTATCATAACATAATTTCACCTGGGTCACTGTTAAGCATTCTTTTTTACCTTCATTTCTGAGATAAAAAATTATTTGAGTCAATAAAAACAAAACTAAGTCTAACACTATTGATGATAATTAATTGTATTTTTTACCTATTCCAAAAACCGTAGAATGCATCTGCACAGATCAGATATCAATTTATGATTTATTTTAAATAACTTTGTAAACAAATGTCCTACTTATATTAAGATATCAATTTTAAAAGAAAACGAGTTCGCACGCAGCTCGCAGACGTGAGGGAAGTGAATTTTCACATACAAAACTTAAAACTCAAAAACCAGTGTAAAAAAATTAATTTATTCAAATTTTGATGAAATCTGAAAACATTGACTTTTTGGCTGTTCTGATGCTCCTGGTTTCATTTACCTGCAATGCTAGGAATAAAAACAATTTTGTGCATTATAAGGTAAGAAAAAGGTCCAGTCGGGCTTAAAAGTAGGTGCGAGGTTGCTGGGGATGATCCAAATAACTGACACATGAATAACATGCTTTTCTAATGTAAAAACCCCATAAGACAATGTACTGTGTTTAGCCGATATATATTTCCTTTAATAACTCGGTAAATATATATGCTAGAATGACGAGAGGGCTTAAAACTTTCGCTTCACTAATTCCCATATTAATACATGCATTAATTTTATGTCCGGGGCTGTTCTGATCCTTTTTGGGCTCAAAAACTCAAAATTTGAAAGAATAATCCCCAAAAAAGGGGTTTAGAGTTTTCCGATTGTTTTGCCCAACGAACTTGTCCAACTGATTATAGAAAGGAACGTCCCTACCAAATTTGAAGTAAATCGGACAAAAAATGAGACTGCTAGAGTGCATACACATACCAGGTGTCCAGCCTAAAGTGTTACAATAGCTAACTTTTTTATTTTATGTCTGACAGTAAACTTCTTATGGAGGACCCCCTTTATTTTTGTATGCTGCCTAAGTATGTATTTCAATTATCAAAATTTCCCGCCATTTTTCCAATATGGCGGACAACTTTGTTTTTTCTTATGGAATACCCTGTATTTTATTATGATTTTAGATAGCAAACGAGATTTTAAAAAGTTTTTATTCTTGGTATTTTTTTCCTAAACCTAATCAATGAGGCTCTAGAGCATTTTTAAGGTTTAATTTCACTGTAACTTCAAGAATCATACGGTCGAAAGTCACAGCTGTGCAACAATGGTAATTACACATGTTCAAGTAAATCAAAAGTATGAGGTTTCCGGTTCCTGTTTATTCGTTGTTGTGTTTATGCACTGTCTTAAGAGTACAATTTAATGTGACTGTGTATTGTAATAGTGTTTTTTTATTGTTACAATAACTTTTAACGAACAAGTGGATATGTTATTAATCTTAGGGGAATGCCACAAAAACACAAGATCCGCAGCTGAACTGTATGCCACTCGTTTTCCTAACAGGCGGCATCCATCAGGTATGAGCTTTTTACGCCTTGAAAAAAAAGCTCGTTTAACAGGTAACTTGGGTCCTAGAAAATGGAATCGAACACATCCTATCACCGATTTTGATACAGAAGCAGATGTTTTGGCCTCAGTTATGGTTGACCCGCACCTCTCTACTCGAGAAATTGAGAGGTATACAAACATAAGTAAGAGTTCAGTTTCAGTAATATTACGGAAACATAAATTTCACCCATATCATGTCATTCTTAACCAAGAGATACGAGAAACTGATTACCCTAGAAGGTTAGCATTTTGCACATGGTTGACAGAACAAATCCAGTTGCAACCTCGTTTTTTGTCAACTGTTTTATTTTCAGACGAGGCAACGTTCCTCAGTACCGGACATTTGAACAGACATAATATGCATTATTGGTCTACTGACAACCCTCAATGGATGCAGACCATTGATAACCAAAGAAAATGGTCATTAAATGTTTGGTGTGGTATTTTCGAAGGCAAAATTGTCGGGCCTCACTTTTTTGATGGCCCGCTAAACAGGATCGACTACGCTAACTTTATAGAAAACCATCTTCCTGTTCTTCTAGACAATTTTCCCCTTCAGGCCAGAATGGATATGTGGTTCCAGCAGGACGGTGCTCCACCACACTTCTCCAGAGTGGCCAGAGAAACCGTCAATGATGTGTTTGAAGGATGTTGGATAGGGAGAGGAGGCCCAGTTGCATGGCCACCGAGATCACCAGATCTCACACCACTGGACTTTTTTATTTGGGGTGCGATTAAGGACAAAGTGTTTAAAACCCGACCAACGACACCTGCAGACATGAAGTGCAGGATCCAAGCCGCCTGCAGTGACATAAATGAACAAACTATTATTATTTCGCAAAGAGCTCATGAAGAGCGCTTGGCCATGTGCATTGAGCAACATGGACAGTTGTTTGAGCATCTTATGTAGAACTAGGATAATTGAGCTCTCTTGTTCTGAACGTGTACATAATTTAATCTAAGTGTTTTAAACTGTAAATAAATAAAGATAAGCAATATCATTCACATTTAAAAGCTGTGTTTTACTATTAATTTTAACTTAACTATTTTTCAGAACTAAAAACTAATAAAAACTACTAAAACTGAATTTACTTAAAAATGGTATTTTAGTGTATCTAGAGCCTCATTCATTAGGTTTAGGAAAAAAATACCAAGAATAAAAACTTTTTAAAATCTTGTTTGCTATCTAAAATCATAATAAAATACAGGGTATTCCATAAGAAAAAACAAAGTTGTCCGCCATATTGGAAAAATGGCAGGAAATTTTGATAATTGAAATACATACTTAGAAGCAGCATAAAAAAATAAAGGGGGTCCCCCATAAGAAGTTTACTGTCAGACATAAAATAAAAAAGTTAGCTATTGTAACACTTTAGGCTGGTATATATATAATTTTCAACGACCCCCCAAAACATGTTCAGGGGGTCACATTAGTAACTTCTATGGTGGTCCCGGGCTTAAGTTTCACCGTGTGGGTCAAATGAGCAAGCTATACATTTTTAGTAATATGTAAATCCCCAAAATTGTAATAAACTTGATACTGATGGAGTAAAATATGTGGTAACTAACATTTGTTGTAGCCTACATAAAAGTTGAGATATGAACGAACAACAAATGTAATATATACAGGGTTGCCACCAAAGTTACATTTAAAAATTCATGCATAATTCCAGGTTTTCCAGGTAAAAATCTCAAAATTCCAGTTAAACTCGCGCAGAATTTTTTAAGAATGTGTAACACCTAAAAGGACTTAAAATATAAATTAATGTGCCATTTTACAAAAAAATTATAACTTTGTATCAAATATATTATATACTTGTATTAATGTTAACCTACTAATATTACAAATAGGAAAGTATGGATGTATGTTTAGAGTTCTATCACGCAAAAACTACTGGACTTATTAAGCTAAAATTGTGTATGGACATAGTTTACATATCACATTAACATAAAGACTTGATAATCTCCAAATCAGACTATAGGGCTCCGCTCCACCACACGGGTCCTTTAAGTTTATCTTATAAGGGAGGATATAAATTATTAAATTAACGGCTATAGTTAACCCTTTCAGTGCTATCGACCGATATATCGTCTTTTGAATCTGTTATCAATAAACACTGTTACTGCTTCATAAGCGATTGTACCATTAGGCGCTCAGTCTGCAGTCTGAGTCTGACATGTGGTGAAACCTGGTAGACACGAATTGAACTACCTCGTCCAGCGCCTAGTCACTATAATACCAACTGATCCACTGCAGCTGCTAGCCTGACCAGTGGCTGTGCGGTCTAAGGCGTTACCTTCCCGGCCGGGGGTAACACTTGGATCGAGGGTTCGAATCCCGTCACAGTCGGTGGTTTTTATGTGCAACTCATGGAGAGTTCACCTGTCTGTGGTAGAGTTGAAGGGGAGGGCGGACCTTAAGCAAACGGTGGACGGCTCGGGTCCAAGCTGACGGGATGGGTGGATTCTTTGTGAGTTGCACATCTGATCAGGTGTTTTGCTACTTTTTACCTATCCTTTACTGTGTGTGTCCAGCGGAAGCACTTTTTATTAATTTTAACTGTTCAGCGTTCAATATATTTAAAAAATCAACAAAACATCACGTATTCAACCACTCCTTTCAGAAGCTTAGCACTCAAAGGGTTAAGGGTGTTTGGTCAAAAAATTAATTTGTAATATATTATTTTTTTCACATCAGGATAAAAATTAGGAAACAAAATGGATATATATTAAATAATTCGCATTGCTATTAAGTGAGTTATGGGTCTTAAAAGTAGAGATTTTGACAAATGTTGGGAGAAGGTCAGTAAGAAAACCGTTGGTCCGATTCCAATGAAAATTTTCAGTTGTGTGGGATAAATTCAGGTTATTATTACTAATATAATTTCATTTCAAAATATAAAAAAATCAGAAATTATATTTTTACTTTAATACTCTATTAAAAATATATTAATACAATTTTGTGGTATAAATAATAGATTAAGTTGTGCGGGTCAGTATGATATAAATGTTAAAATTTGTTTGAAGTTTATATCTTTTTTCGTTTGGTCTATGACCTGCTCCTTTGGTTCTTGGAAATTGCCTTCCGGGGCAGAGTAGACCAGCCGCACTACACCTCACTAACACAAACTCACACGCACAGCGCCACCACGCGCGCACCCCATGCACGAGCGCGTAGTCCAAGGTCGCGCCGCCCCCTACACTCCCTCCAGCCACACCCTCCACGAATCCCGCCACTCGCTCAACACGAGTACCGCGTGTCCGCGTTTTTCAGTTTTCAGAGTATTATGGTATTACTGCAACCGTAGAAATTAATGCCTTGTAAAAAATATAGGCATACAAGAAATAGAAAAGCAATTGCGAGTAAAACATTGTTGAGTGAAACAAGTTATAGGCTAGGGTCTACCTGTCATGTAACTGAAGATTCAGCTTCTTCTGAAGATGTATTTAACTAAGTGATAGGAAAGTGTAAATTTACGATTTAATTCAAATTTCGTGGAGACATTCTTTTCTATAATCAGTTGGACTAGTTAATTTTGCAAAGCAATCAGAAAAACCCTAACTTCCATTTTTGGAGGATATAAAAATTACAAATGTTTTTTTAGCTCCCAAAAACGGTAAAAAGAAATCGGGATGTAAAATTAATGCATATTACATTATATGACATAAAAAGCCAGAAAATGTAGGCCCTAAACCCACTCCCATAATTTTAGCACAAATATTTATAGCCAGATATTTAATTTAATTCTTAATTCTACAGTATTCAGTTCTGAGAGTATTGTTCAGCTTTGACACTCGGCTTCTAAATTGTGGATAAAGATTTGCTTGTGTAGCCAGGTAGTAGAGTGGTTACAGAAGCCCACCATCACTTGTTTTATGAATTTCCTATCGAAAGTGAACTATTAGCATGACCCGCACGGTGAAACTTAAGCCCGGAATCAATATAGAAGTTCCTAACGTGACCTCCTGAACACGTCTTGGGAGTCGTTCAAAATGATATATATTATAGTCTGTATCTGATATATATTATTTAAATCAGTAAATAGTAAAAATAGGCGCTCATTGGTGATAGAACGGGGTCGAATCGCCGATTGTATTCGTAAAATATACGTTCCGGTAGTCCTTCGGGCCTATAAAACGGGATTGGGCTTAATTTTTTGCTGGTAAAATGTGGTCCGATTGTCAATTGTTACGATTAATCACGGTTAGATTGTGAATGTTGGCATATATTGAGGCTCTGTCATAATTTTCGGTTAATAAACACCACGTTGTGGCCGTCGATTTCGGACTTTAGAATGCGAGGAACGGTTGTTTTCGGCAAATATAATGCTGTGAAATTGCCTATTTTGTTTTGCTATTTCCGTGGATAATATGCTGTTCGCTTGCCGCTTCAGACCAAAAAACCTGGTCTACAACAATACCAACAAATTCAGTCATTTTGGTGTTTTTGAACACCATGTTGCGGCAAAAGTTATGTTTTTACCGATAAAACACGGCCTAAAATGCGTTTCGGACGTCGGTTTTGGTATATAAAACACGACCCGGCTTTATATATTACCGAGAAAATGCAGTCCGATTGACGTTTTTGAGCGATTAAGTACATTTAACTTTTCGTTTTGAGGTCCCCAGACCCCAAAAACACCATTCGTTCGAAACTGTGTGTGTGTATATATATATATATATATATATATATATCCGTGGGTGCGATAACTCTCGTAAAAAAGGTCCGATTTTGATGAAATTTGGTACAAACGTGTAAAGCAGCATTTATGACTTTAAGTTCGAAAACCAGACGGATCGAGCTATTCGAAGGATATTTTGGGGGGTTTTGTACCCCAAAAATGGGTTTTTTGAGTTTTTTACATATATTTTTTAAAAAGTAAAATTTTATTTTTTCCCATTGAAATCAGCTTAAAAAGACACACAATTTGATGTTTTAATCATTGCTCTACGTCAATTGGTTACTGAGATATTGAAAGTGCTAAACACAGTACGTTGTCCAATGTTATTCTTATGGAGGATAAGAAAAATTGTATATCTCGCTTATTTATCAACTTATCCTGACGAAACTTGGTATATTGCTTAATTTCATTGTGGTCTATTGACATTTGCACAAAAACCCATTTTTTGGCCGATAGTTCCCGTAGCAGCAAACCTGCATACTCAGCCTCATGTTATTCGTATGGAGAATAATTAAAGTGTTTTCTCCTTTAATTATGAACATAAATTAATAGAACTTGGTATGCGGCTTTACCTAGTTGAGTTATATTGATATTTGTATAAAAACCCATTTTTAGGGTTCCTTATTTCAGCAAACCTGCATACTCAGCCGCCATGTTATTCTTATGGAGAATAATTAAAATGTCATAAATCGTTTATTTGTATATTAATGAAACTTGGTATGTGGCTTTATGTGGTATTACGATAAATTAATATGCATTGGAAATTCAGAATTGATAGAATTGAATTGATAGAAGGGGGATTATGTCAACAGATTGTACCAAATCATATAAGATTCCATTTAACTTTGGCAATATACTTTCTATTAAAAGAATAAGAAAAGAGTATATACAAATCGGTTTTATTTTATTTTCTATGGTTTGTGTCTGTCAAAGGCATTCTTCGCTGTTCTTGGGGATCTTGGGGTAGAGGTACTGCCATCCTCGAGTTGTGAGGCCCATGTCGAAAGAGTTTGCTTGCAAGCTGGTAGGGCTCTGGGACTTCTTGTTCGTTCCTCAAGACATCTTTCCCAGTTTCGTACACTTAGAACCCTGTACTGTTGTAACGTGAGACCTTTGTTGGAGTACTGCTCTGTAGTATGGGTTCCTCATTAAGTCACTCTTCGTGATCGTCTCCAGGGGATTCAAAACAGATTTTTGAGACTGGTGGGATTCCGGGTCGGCTACCGATATCTTGAAGTTCCATTGAGCGAGATATCCGATATGCTGAATCTCCCGAGCTTGCAAACCAGACGTGATGTTCAAGATGTGGTTTTCCTCTACAAGCTGGTTAACGGACTTGTGGACTGCCCCTATCTGCTTGAGAGGATTTACTTTCATGTTCCTTCTTCTACAAGATCCAGAGACCTGTTTACACGGAGGCAACACAGTACCAACTATGCCCAGCAGTCAACTTTGGCTCGCATCCAGCATCTTGGCAACGTTGTTTCACCGCATATGGACTTTTTTGCCTCCAGTGAACGGATTGTCAGGCGCCTGGTTGTTGCCTTGCACTGAGTTGTGTTCCTCTAATGGTTTTTGTTCCTGTGAGATGAGAGTTCTTTCAGTTTAGATGTATTAGTTGTTGTTGTTGTTTATATAGCATATATTTATATTGTACATTAGTTGCTACTATGTTGTATATTGTTATACCAAGTTATATTTGTATATTTTTGTTACTATGTTGAACAAGGGAAACACTATATATTTTATTTGTCATTTTTTTAGCATTAGGAATGATACATTATTGTAAAATGGTTATACCGTGTATGAATAAATAAATAAATAAATTCTTGGTAGGGTAATGTATGGACTCAAACCCCATTCTTGTTACTCCCTAAAGTAAAAATGTTCTTATAAAGCATTCTTATGGCAGTGGACCCAGTTTTGAACTTTGCAAACATTTTCAAGGTTTTTGCTGGGGATCAATATGATAACGAACCTTTGATTATGAAGCAACCGCCCTTATGAGCTACCCCGCCAATTAATGCTTTACAATAATTTCATCCAGCGACTCCAAAGACTGCATATTAGAAACTGAGTTCCATATCAACAATTACAAATTGTTACCGGACTGCTAAAAATTAAAAGTCACTTTTATTACTCATTTTTTATAACAATATACAAATTAATCATAATAAACTTGTCGCCGGCAGTCGTGACTGCATTTCGTTAAGTTTCCTTAACAATAGCTCACATCGCCAAGTCGCCGACCATCGAGAACGAATCGCAAACGTCGCCGGCAATATAGAATGCTTCACAAACGTCGTCGACAGTCGAGAATGTCTCACTAACGTCGCCGGCAATCGAGAACGAATCGCAAACGTCGCTGGCAATATATAATACATCGCAAATGTCGACGACATTAGAGAATGTATCGCTAACGTCACCGGCAATCGAGAACAAATCGCAAACGTCACCGGAAATATATAATGCATCGCAAACGTCGTCGAAAGTCGAGAATGTCTCGCTAACGTTGACGGTAATCGAGAACGCATCGCTAACTTCGCCTACTATTCAGAACACGTTACGCGGCCGCCGAGATCGCGACCTAAAATTCCCGATTTGGCCGAAAATTCCCGCATAATCCACGCATTTTTCCCCGGTCACCAAACTTCACACATAATTCCCGGTTTTCCAGGTCAGTAGCAACCCTGATATAGTCTTACTGTCATTCAATGATAATACTATCACTTTTGCCTAGTTAAAACCAAGACTAGGTATGCAAGGTAAAACCATATTAGGCCCCTATTACATTTCTTATAAGTTGGTTATCCTTCTCTTTATGCTCTTTGTATTGGTAGTTACTTAAAATTATGACCATTTTTCGGATTAGCCTGACTGAGAACATTTGGCAGACAGCATAGTGCACATGCTTTAGTCCAGACCTTTCCAAAAGTTTGTTCTACGAAGGATCCTAGCAGATTTATCTGTTCAGACTGCAGACATTTTTCTTTGGCAAAGGGAAGTGTCTAATGAAAATACAAGGGAACAAAAGTTTTGTAAAGTCCGACACACTCTGAGGTAAACATGTTATGCAATTGTGAAATGGCCTTGAAGACCATTTCATTATTGAATGTTTCAATTTTAAAAATGAGACTCATGAAAGCGCTTGCAATTTAAATGTTTACAATTTTAAACATGCTATTGGAGCGTATACATATTTACATATAGATAACTAATTATTTGTTTAAAATTATTAATACAGATATCAGTGTTTGTCCAGTTTGTTATAAACATGCACAAGACAAAAAAGACAAGCAAATGGTGAACAGATAATACTGAGAGTTTGATTCGGTTGAAGAATTTCTATATCCGGTCATGACATATCTGTTCTGGATTTTAGGTTAAGTGATTCTATATATCATACATTGATTTGTTGTAAAATACTGATGTATGTCTTGATATTCTGCACATGACTATCCCGATTGCAACAATTGTATTGCTTAATGGCTGCAATAAATCTTATTGAATCTTGCAGTATTTATAGCCTGTGTGAGAGGGCCTCAATTAGCATAGACAAAAATACTTTAATTACCTCTCGGATTTGTAACAATTGAATAATTACCGTAAACTAAGCTGCATTGCGAACACTGCCAACCACTGAGTCAGTTTTAGACAGAATCATTAACAATATTTTAAGTAACAAACTGGACACTTTCCAAACAAGAGGAACAGATGATGGGCCAATTTTAACACAGGTATAAATAATGCACACAACAAAGCGTGCTATTGTGACATCCCATCTTGTCTCTTGGTCTGATAGCAGCACTAGGCGGCCCTGGAGGAAATGATTTATTCTATGATGAAAATGCAATAGCCTAAATACTAGTTCAATAAATCAGGTTATTACTGCCATACTTAATGTAAATTCTTCCACATTAAACTGTGGGTGTTATACCAGCGGGGGATTTTAAAAGTATACAATTTCAATAACTGTTCTGCAGGCAATTACATTAAGTAGGCTTCACTTTTTTCTTCAATAAAACACAACTAACACCTAAAGGAATATTGTTATTTAGATATATTAATATTTCAAAAACAGTGCAGACAGTCAGGTTTTATATGAGTTGTGGAGTGGAGGGGAAAGCGGCTGCCTCACTATACTACCCCTCTGTTGCTGACTGCCCCTTAAGTTAGACCTAGTTATTCTACTCTTGTATGATTCCACGAGCTGACATTAAACCTAATGGATGATCTATATTGATATTACAATCTAAATAAACGGTATCAGGAAACTGACACATACTTTCTCCCTTTTAGCCAAACTTTAATGAAACAAATATTTTTTATTTACTAAATACAGAATATGAAGTATAGATAAATGTACAGAAAATTGTCTAAAATAGTTGTTTTTAGAAATATCCACCCAAATCCCTTTTTGGGAGGCACTTAAAAGTCTGTTGCGACACACAGTGGTTTTGAGAGGGGAAATGCCCCCTTGTCCCCCCAGGGTTAAATGGTAACATATTTCGAAATCCTCTGTTGGTCAATGATAACTTTACCTACATATCAAGTTTTAATGAAACCAATGAATAAAGAAGAGAGAAATAATTATTTTTGTATTCCCCATAAGAATAACATTGCACGACATACTGTGTTTACCGGTAAATGAAAATTTCAATTTTCTCCGCAACTAGCAAACGTAGAATAGTAATTTAAAATACTAATTTATTTAGTTTTTTGAGCTCTTTTTAATGGTGAATAGTAATATTTTTTAACATTTATGATTTTTTGTGAAAAATCAAAAAATCTGAATTTTGGATGATTTAAGTCCTGTAATTTCTGAACCCGAATTTTTTCAGATGTGCGGGTGGTGTAATTTTGTTGGAAACCTAGTTCTACAGACCACTAAAGTTTAATCAAAATCGTTAGAGCCGTTTTTGAGAAATTTGGATTTTACATGGTTTTTGGCAATTTTTGGAGGATAATCTATCTATATTATTAAAAGAATATCTCGATTTTTCTTCGCAGCATATTGACCCTAAGAAATTTATTTTTCTATACATATTTGGTATCAAATTAAAGTTATTTCTCTCTAGATGTGCCTTTTTCGGGTTTGGAAAATATACCATGAAAAGCCTTCGTCCAGGAGGCTTTTGAAATTTCAGCGAATGTGCTACTATCTGTTGTTAAACCTGTGAACTTTTTCCAATTCACATTTGTTTATAACAAAACTTATGGTGATGATTTGATCGAGTTCTTAACATTGACCACAGAATACAGCACTTGCATTTATTTACTTTGATGAAACTGGTGTACTCTTTAAAGTTATAAGTAAGATGATTTTAAAATAGGCTAATCTATCTATACTTATTTAATAGGCAAGCAGGTTTTTTGTGACAATCACTCCTCCTAAACTACTGAACTGATTTTTATGTTTTTGGAAGGAGCCTAACGTGAAGTTGTGCAGGAAACTTTTTTATAGAGAAATAATTTGTGAATGAGGCCCTGTGGCCCCTTAAAGTTGAGTTTTTTCCTATAAGCTTAACATTGGGAAATAACTATAAGTTTTAAGCAATCAGCTGGATAGAGTAAACACAGATAATCAGCAGGCCATGTTGGCTTTGGAACGGTAACACAATATTTATACGGGATTGGCAGTATAATATTACGTTGTGATCGCGAGCGAAGCCGCGACAGGCTACTAGTTACCCTTAAAAATCAAAAATTCAAAAAAAACGCCTGGAGATATCGTGGATTAGTACCAACATACCAAATTTCATAAAAATCGGTCCATTGGTTAGGGCTCTAGCTCTGCGCGCACGCACGCACGCACGCACGCACGCACACACACACACACACACACACACACAGACATCACGTAAAAACCACTTTTTTGGGTTCAGGGAGCAACAAAACAAATATTTTCACCAACAACTCAAATTCGAAAATTTTTACGAAAACAATACTTTCTCCATATACTATGTATAACCCTTTTACTGCCGACCATTTTTTTTATGATGTCACCAAAAATGCCAGACCACTATTAAGATTTACTTGCCAAGACTGCCAGGTTCAATTAGACCAAATTTCACGCTCACATTAAAAAATTTGTAACTTTTTTATTTTTCATCAGAAATTTATAAGTTAGGTCTTCTTTTATTTGTATTGAGTTGTTTATTTCAAATAAAATATATATTTTGGTCTATGTAATAGTTTTTTAGTTAAAATATATATATATATACATGTATACAAATAAAAAAAAACATATATATTTTTTAGTTTGGACTATAAAAGTTACCTATAAAACTTATACCTCAACCAATTTTATTTATACATGTTGTAAAACAGGCATTAGTAAACACATACCCAAATTTTCATGCCATTACCTTGATAAATACAGGAATTCTGACGTTTTTTCCAAAATGTATTCATATTTTCAAAATTGAACATAGTTGCATATACAATTGACAATTTTTTTTTACAAAAACATGTAGATTTGACTTATAAATTGAAAAATGTTGTAAGGAACGTAAAATAACACGAAAAACATACTAAAATAATTAAACTAACGACAAAAATATTTAGAATATTTGAGAAAATTTCATAAAAGACCCTTTCAACACCCGTGCTCACCAAAACAGGTAGGGTGAACACCTATTTACGATGGTATTTTCACTTACTGGCGATCTACTCCGCTTGTCCATTTTCGTAATGACATCAAAACTTTACTCACTAAACCACGGATAAATCTACAAACATAACCAACAAACCAACACCAGTAAACATAAACAACAACAATTATTGAAAGACAGACAGCAGACAACACTCACTACACAGAGCAACTGTCGACTATGCACAGACGATAGGGGGAATCAATGAGTATAACTTTATAGGTATACAAGTCATAGAGTATAAATTGTACTTTTCTATGTTCCTCATAGTCTTGACAACGAGTATCTCAAGTTTCGTGGCATTTGGTAAACATTTAAGGCCAATAAGTTAGAAATATTAGACGTGCTTTATTGCGCACGTCGGCGATTCTCGCACAATTAGTGACGTGCGCATATGCGCACGTCGCACGTCGGCAGAAAAAGGGATAAGGGGAGAAAGTAAAAAACCATAATATGTATACATCAGTCTAAAACTGGATTCCTTACAAATCGTTGGTGATTTTTCTTCTAACTAGAAAGCAAACGACATAGCCTCACAATCTTGAGCAATGTGCTGTATTTCAAGGTTTAAGATATAAAGGTGAAAGTTGGGCATTGTAGTGGTTAGACCGTTTGCCTGGTCACGTATGAGGATAGCAAGTGATCGATTATTTAGACATTTTGTTGTTCAACATCTGGTCCCAGCTGTGATTTTTTATTTGCCTAGTAATTAATGATCGTTTCTAAAAAATGAAATATATGTAGTAAGGATTAGGTAACAAGACTCAATCCCTATCGAAAAAGGTAAAAATTATAATTAGTGTACCGTTATACAAAAAAAATAAACAACTGGGCTGCTACGTTTTCCGTATATAACTTGGCAAAAATGATGGAGAAACAAATCGTAAGTTAGGCCTACTTGAAACAATGAAAATACAAAATGTATAACGTTACAAATTCAGCTACAGTTTTTTAACTCAAGCATTTTGTGAGACGAAGGGAAACATCGCATAATGTCGGGGAACCGTTATGAACGCCAAATCTGGGTCTAGCATCCATGAATGAAACTCGGAATTTATACCAGAGAAAACTAAACAAAATAACAAAATAGAAACTAACTGCGTTTTATGAAACTGTTCTCATGAATCATAAACCAAAAGAAGGATTTACTAAATGTAACAAACTAAATAAATGGGACATAACAGTACATAGTCACTCTAATCTGAAGTGTCATGACATATAAAGGTTAATCTCCGTTCTACAACAATACCTCGCCTTTTGACTATCGCCGAGACCAATCTCTGAGGAGGGGTCGTCGTCTTCTACGATAGGAAAATGTTGAACTTATTACAATTTACTTTAACAGAAAGACTACCTATAAATTAAAATTCCTCCTATTAATGATAGTAAGACAGGCATGGTTGGACTCCAGGAAAATTGCAATTTACTAACATGCTAGGTATTTTAATCTTGGGAGTAGCAGGTAAGGTACCAAATCAATTGGTAGCATTATTACTACTCCTTTGACGTTTTTAATTAATTTAGTTCTTGCTCAAGGGGTTTTCCCTGATTGCTTAAAACTTACTAATGTTACCCCTATCTTTAAGAAAGGCGACTCTAGCTTGCCTGAATGCTATCGACCCATAGCCATTGTACCGATCCTTGGAAAGATAATAGAATCATGTTTAGTTTTACAGCTTTATGACTACTTTAGTACCAATGACTTGTTGAATAAACACCAATATGGATTTCGACCTAAGCATAACACTGTTTTAGCTATAGAGGCCATTGTAGAGTTTATTGTTAATAGCTTTGAAAAGAAACATATAGTAGCTTCCAATTTAATAGACTTGACTAAGGCTTTTGACTGCCTTTCTTTTGATATTATGTACGATAAGCTTTCCTTTTATGGTATTAGAAATAAGGAATTGAACTTAATTAAATCCTATCTTTCTGGAAGAAAACAAAAAAGTAGTTGTAAACAACAATTACTCGACTTACCTAGATGTCTTTACTGGTGTCCCGCAAGGATACGTTCTTGGACCTTTTCTGTACTTGATTTTTGTTAATGATATGTATTGTAATGTTCCCACTTTTTCGGTACTTTACGCCTACGACACAACATTGATATGTTCAGACAATGATTTTGATATTGTCAAACATAGACTTTCTGATGCTCTTATCTCAGCAAAAAAATGGTTTGAGTCAAACAATCTTATAATAAATGAAAACAAAACTGAATTAATTTATTTTGCTCTAAGGGATATTCCTGTTGCCTGTAATGTGAATAGTGATGTAAAACTGTTAGGTTTCACATTGGATAATCGTTTAAGCTGGGAACCCCATGTACTTAACCTTGTAAGAAACTGTCTCGTGTTGTATTTTTGCTTAGAAAACTTAAGTTGTCGGTGAGTTCAGATGTTTTGATAGTAACATATTATGGTCTCTTCCATTCACTTATTAGCTATGGGATTCACCTTTGGGGTAGTTCTTCTCATGCATCTAAAGTTTTCATATGGCAAAAAAAGGCCATAAGAGTCTTGGATAATTTAAAAAATAGACAATCATGCAAAGCAAGTTTTCTGAAACTGAATATCATTACTGTTCCATCTTTATATATTTTAAGTAATTTACTTCATGTCAAACAGAATATTTTTTCTTTTAATTGTCAAAACTCTTGTCATAATTATTCAACTAGACAAAGAAACAATCTTGTAACTCCTCATGTAAGACTTTCCAAGACCTTGAATAGTCATATGTACCAACAGCTCAAATTATATAACAAATTACCCTTAGCTATTAGAAACCTACCATACAACAGATTTAAAAAGGTTCTAAACAACTAGATCAAAAATCAAGTTTTCTACATAACTGATGAATTCTGGGATTGTAAATTTTTGTAAGTGACCATTGGCTACAAACCTACTATTATGCAAACTTCTGCCTTTTGTATTTAGAATAAGTTTATGTATTGACTGAAACATTTGCATTGTACATACCGTACTATGTTTTGTGATCTCTTGTTCCTATTGTTTGACGTGTCCTATTGCATTGTTTAAATGCTTAAAGGAAATAAAGAATATTGTCTATTGTCTATATTGTCTATTGTCTAAGCAAGTGCAGAAGAAATAAATGCAAATCCACGTGCTCTCGGCAAAACTAAGAGCTATAAAAGTTTATGAATAATACGTTTTAATACACATTGGAAATAATGATAATTAATAATATTAATACATGTTTAAACATTTTATGCTAAACAAGTTAGCGATGTACTGGTCATTTATAGAGTTGATTAGATGAAGAGGATAGGCTGACTTTAAATGCAATCGTACCTAATTCATCACACAATCGGTAACACGTTTAATCTAAGTGTGACTTAAAAATTGCTCTTTGTAAGTTTAAAAGTAATAAATATATCCCAAGATGCATTTGTAAAGAAACCCAAGTTTAGTATGATACTTTACTATCTTTATTCATCCTTGTTTCCCATAACATTTTCAATCCGTTTAAATAAAAACTCATAAAAGTCCAAAACAGCGCCCTATGATTTTCAAAAGTAATAATTATAATTAGGCCCTAGCTATATTGTAAGATGCAACCCCCATGATCAATATCTCTACTTATGGCGTTTACTATCTTTACTCGTCCTTTCCCATAACCATCATGACAATCAAATATAATTCACCTTGGCCCTATTTTAACAAAGTTTTAATTCAATTTTTAATTCATTCACATCCTAACCGTCTTAAATTTGTTAAATAACAGGGAAATCAAAGTAGACATACTTACATAATTAAAATATAAAATAAAATAATATTGCGTTCAAACAAAACTACCCAAACAAATTTACGCATTAATAAAATTAAAATAAAATAAGGATTCAATACATACACAAGTTTATGATAACACTTCCACGGGACGGTACGCCAAGCAAATACTATTTTTCAGGTAACCACAGAAATATGGACAGGATAAAAGAAAACTCGAGAGACAGAACTTAAAACAGAGTCCATTACTTATGAATCAACAACTTCTTTCTGGTCTCTCCAACCCAAACTGGACGTTGACTAATGGTTGTGTTCTTTCGCTGTGTTGAAAATCTACTGCCTCGTCTTAATGTGATTAATAATGAATTTAAAAATGAATTGTCAATCTACAAAATTTGTTTGTAATTTTGAAAGCTTAAATAAATACTGTTGCACATTTACATTTATGAACCTATGGCACAAAAGACTTGGGAAATGGCTTTCATACATTGGTTTTCTTTATTTAATATTTTAAGTACCAGTTTAAGTTAAACATCAAAATACCCCCGACGCAGCAAACCTGCATACTCAGCGAATTTCTAATAAATATATGACATCACATTAAGGCACATATTCACAAACAAGTGATATTTAAAATATTAATTATTCTCCATAATAATAACATTGGGGATGAGTATATTTTCTATAAGAATAACATGGGGACCGAGTGCCTAGGTTTGCTGCTAAGGGAACCATAGGCGAAAAATTTTTTGTTGTTGTGCAAACAACAAAATAAACCACAACCAGATGAAGCCATATAACAAATTTTATCAGTTTATGTTCATAAATAAGCGAGATATAACATTTTTCTTTTTCTCCATAAGAATAACATTAGACAACGTACTGTGTTTAGCACTTTCAATATCTCAGTAACCAATTGACGTAGAACAATGGTCAAAATACCAAATTGTTTGTTTTTTTAAGCTAATATTCATTTTAAGCTAAAATTAAAATTTGATTAAAATAAAAATTACATGTGAAAACCCCGAAAAACATTTTTGGGGTACAAAACCCCCCTTTGGATAGTGCGATTCATCTGGTTTTCGAACTTATTCAAATAAATGGTACTTTACAAATTTGTGCCAAATTTCATTAAGATCGAACCTTTTTTACGAGAGTTATTGTGGTTACGAGCACACACACACACACACACATATATATATATATATATACATATACATATATAAAAATGTTAACGAACGGTGTTTTTGGCATCTGGGGACCTCAAAATGATAAGTTATTATGGTCTTGGCTTAAGTCTTACTATGAGACCTACGGTAATAGCTTCTTCCCTATACGGGAAATTTGCTAAAAGGCAATTTACCATCTCAAGAAAGAAGAAACATAATAACAGTATAATCAATAATCTTGACAAGAATATCCCCTGAAGAAAATAAGCATAATTATCAAAATAAATCTCCCTGTCGCAGCAAACCTGCGTACTCAGTGAATTTCCAATGCATATATATGGGTATCACTACTACCTAGAGCCACTTACCAAGTTTCACAAAAATACATTCATTAATAAGTGATATATGGAATTTTATTTATTCTCCATAAGAATAACATTATAATTGAGTTTGCAGGTTTGCTGCAACAAGGAAGATAAGAAATATGTTTTTTTGCAATTATCAATATAACTCAACCAGGTGAAGTTACATAGCAAGTTTCATTAATTTAGGTTCATAACTAAGGGAGATATAAAACTTTACTTGTTCTCCATGTGAATAACATGGGGGCGGAGTATGCAGGTTTGCTGCTACCGGGGAAAATCAACAAAAACCATTTTTGTTGTGCTAGTTTCAATATACCACAACTATTTGAAGCCACATACCAAGTTTAATCAATATGTACATACATATATAATCGAAATATAACATTTTATTTATTCTACATAAGGATAACATTGGACAACGTACTGTGTTTAGCACTTTGAATATCATTGCAACGGTTGGACGAAAAACAACAATTAAAACGCCAAAATGAATGTTTTGTAGAGCTAAACTTATTGGTAGAAAGAAAGGTGGAATTTTCAGTCAAATTATCTGAGGAAAATCTAAAAACCGTATAACCATAAGATTAACATGGGAAATTTTATGGACACATTTTTTGGCATAGATAGTTTAAAGAACTCAGCAAAGCTCCGAATGCACTTTAAAAATGCATCAAATCAAATGGAAACAGTGCACCACGGGTGGTACATGTCGGGAGTTTTAGAAAGTTTTCCGTCGGGCTGGACGTGTTAAGTAGTTTCCTGAAAGAAGTGGCTAAAACCGTTGAATAGGGTATATGTAGTGGTCATGTCCAAAATGAGTAAAACAGTACATATACAGTAATTAAAATAGTACCTGAAGGGGCATTGAGCTATAATACCAAATAGATTGGCCTTAAACATACAGAAAAGTGGCAATTGAGCTAAGCTAATCTGCCCGTCAGCAGTAGCGGGACGTGGTGAAAAATTACTCCCGGTAAATTAAACAAACTAACTGAACTTTCCCGGGCAAAGCTCGGTACCCCAGTTACTTTAGACCCACATGGGAACTTTGAAGGGCGATGTATTTAAGCTTCAAGATAAAATGCTACTTAAATCACTAACGACTCACGATATAAAAAATCTGATGAATCGGCTGGTAAAGACAGACCGATAAGACTCCTTAATATTTATTTTTTTAATATCAGGCCCTGGATAACCTTTTCAGTCAAACATTTATCACATAAGAATTGGTAATACTGTATTGACAAAATCTATTTTAATTGTTGAACATTATCACATAAGAATTAGTAATACTGTATTGACAAAATCTATTTTAATTGTTGAACATTTATCACATAAGAATTAGTAATACTGTATTGACAAAATCTATTTTAATTGTTGAACATTTATCACATAAGAATTAGTAATTCTGTATTGACAAAATATATTTTAATTGTTGAACATTTATCACATAAGGGTCAATACCACCAAATAGGATAACTTGGGTCTCCATGAGAAAAATGAAAAATTAAATTATATATTTTAAAAACCTTTATTGTTTTGATTAAACAACCTTTTTTCCTACCTTTCAACCCTATCCTATATTCCAAATAATAAATAAATAAATTGTAAAAGATTAAATATGTCTTTATTTACCCATCGGTCACTCGTCTCCAACTGGCTTGGAGGTTATGCTGATCAAAACAAATATGTCAAGCAGACGATTGCCAACGACTGTGGTGTATAACCAATGACAATGTAACCTGTACTTCTACACACGTTAACATCGGTCTGGAGAAAGTTGAGTGGGAAAATGGTTTTTTCCTATTGACAAGTAATGTCTCCGAATGTCCGTGGTTCAAGGACGCGTAAAACTAACGGAGTGTCCAGAAAAAGGTGTGGCGGTAAAAAGAGCAGGAAACATCTGATCTATTCTTCTAACAGTTGATAGTTTGTTTCATGAGTGTAGTTTTTTTCAGAAAAAGTTATAGATTTTCTGAAATATCTACAAAATCAGGGAAGAATTATATCGTACCTCAATTCACAAACAGTACGGTCACACTTATAAATCATAACATGTTATTCTTTTATGAAAAAGCTAAATATATCATAACAAGTTAACAAGAACTAAATACAACCTCAAGACGTGGTTAGCCTACAAAGCTTAACTGAACGACTATTAAAAATAATGTCTCGAATATACATATCGGTCACGAACAGATCTCTCACGTGACCAGTACTGTTATGTGTGACCGATCTGTATATTCGAGACATTATGTTTAATAGTCATTCAGTTAAGCTTTGTAGGCTAACCATGTTTTGAGGTTGTGTTTAGTTCTTGTTAACTTGTTATGATATATTTAGCTTTTTCATAAAAGATTAACATGTTATGATTTATAAGTGTGACCGTACTGTTTGTGGATTGAGATAGGCTACGATATAATTCTTCCCTGGTTTTGTAGATATTTCAGGAAATCTATAACTTTAATAGTAAGTTTCATATTTTATAGTAATGAATAAGTTTTATTGTCTTTTAGATGTATTATGTTACCTTTTAGTGGTATAAGTCACATGAGTTTACCAAACGGTCACTGTTGTTACCCGCCGGTCACGTCTGTTACAGACCGGTCACGTCTGCTACAGGCCGGTCACGGGGTAAAAATACTAACTAAACGACGATAATATATTTTTATTCATATATATATTTACATAAAACTGATGAAAAAATGTATTCACATCTCACAATAGTAAAATCATTATTTAAAAATGTTTTCCAATAAAAATTTTAGGTATTAGGTACCAAATTATGATACACTTCCAACTTCAATACCATTTTCTAATTTTTAAAGGTTAAAATGATGTAATCAGGAAATAAATACACGTTATGTTTTTGTTATTGTTTATTTAATTAAACATTCTGTCAGTTGTTTGTATAAAATATCTTAAACTCGTTTTTTGTAGGAGGTTAAGTGAGTGTGACTGATCACTGAAAATGTTTGTTTTTTCATATAAAAAATGAAAATTGTGCTCTGCTGCAGCATTGGAGTGTTCCCAAAAATGTATGAGACTAAACAATCAATAGTAGAAGACATTTGACAATTTTAATTTTAAAAATTTTCCTTAACCTAAATCATCCCATTTGGTGGGAATGACCCATAAGAATTAGTAATACTGTATTGACAAAGGCTATTTTAATTGTTTAACATTTATCACATAACAATTAGTAATACTGTATTGACAAAGGCTATTTTAATTGTTTAACATTTATCACATAAGAATTAGTAATACTGTATTGACATCTGTTTTAATTGTTGAACATTTATCACGTAAGAATTAGTAATACTGTATTGACAAAATCTATTTTAATTGTTGAACATTTATCACATAAGAATTAGTAATACTGTATTGACAAAATCTATTTTAATTGTTGAAAATTATGTAACGATAAAAATAAACTTGTCTATGGTCTATTATTGCCTATTCGTGCCACAAGATTGTTATTGTGTATCAACAGTTGTAGCACACCTTAAAGAAAATCCTAAACACATATATAGAGAAATTAAACTTTTACATCAAATGAAACAAACCTGAGAGTTTATTCAAATATTCACAGCTTGAACCGAGATTCAACCTGAATTCAATTACATGACAGCCGAGCAAACAAAAACAGCTTTGTGCCACACAACTGTCTTCCCATATTTAGTAAAACCTCCCACAGATATCTTATAATACTTTAAGTAGAAAATTTGTATGTGAAATAAATTTGCTGAGTTAAGAATTCGGTTATGGGGTTAAAGCTATTACCACAGGTGGCATATCAAGACCTGGCCCAGGGGCCATTGCAATGTTTCATTCCAACGTGCCCAGATGCCACAACAAACCTTCCTTATAAATTTATAAATATATCACCCTTTTGGTTTAGCTGTGGCATGAACTCTCAAACCCTCTTCTTAACTTGAGATTTGTAAAACATATAACAACATATTGATGGATGATTTTTAAGCTAAAGGATTTTCTAAAGGAAAATAATTTATGTGAAAAATAACAGAAATAATGTTTTGTTTTGTTATTTTGTATACACAATACATTTACGATAAAAAATACGTTTTCTTTGGATGTAAACTATTGATGTGCTAAGAACGGTTATCAGGAGCATGATATAAATCGTTATCTGGTCACCGAAATTCACCAAGTTGTCCAGGCAGTTCTGGTCAGCCTAATTTAAAATCACATTACGTTGTTAACAACTAAAATACCCCCGTCGCAGCAAACCTGCGTACTCAGCGAATTTCCAATGCATATGTGACTCACTACTAGATAGAGCTATTTACCAAGTTTCACAAAAATACATCCATAAATAAGTGATATCATAGATTAAGCATGAGTATGCTTAATCTATGGTGATATATAGAATTTTATTTATTCTCCATAAGAATAACATTAGGGTTGAGGACGCAGGTTTGCTGCAACGAGGAAGATAAATAATGTGTTTGTTTTGCAATTATCAATACAACTGAACCAGGTGAAGCTACATACCAAGTTCTCTTAATGTAGGTTCATAATTAAGGGAGATATACAACTTTACTTATTCTCCATATGAATAACATGGGGCCGAGTATGCAGGTTTGCTGCTACGGGGACTATCAACAAAAAACTTGTTTTTTGTGCTAATATCAATATACCACAACTAGTTGAAGCCACATACCAAGTTTCATCAATATTTATTCATAAATAATCGAGATATAGAATTTTATTTATTCTCCATAAGGATAACATTGGACAACGTACTGTGTTTAGAACTTTGAATATCTCTGCAACGGTTGGACGTAGAACAACGATTAAAACACCAAAATGTTTGTTTTGTTGAGCTAAACACATTAATAAATAGAAATATGAAGTTTTTAGTAAAACTATCTGAGAAAAATCTGAAAACCTTTTTCCCATAAGATTAACATGGGACACGTTTTTTTGGATTTTCTCCACAACCTAGGTTAATGATTCAAAATACTAAATTATTTTTTTTTTAAGTTCTATAAAATGGCTATAACCAAAATTGATTGTTTTTAACATTTTGGGGTCAAATTTGCAAAAACCGATTTTTGGAAAATTGTAAACCCCCATAAAACCATTTTCCTTTAGTGCGATTGATCTGGTTTTCGATCTTAGAGTCGTAAATGCTACTCTCCACATTTGTGCCAAATTTCATCAAAATCGGGTGTTTCTTTCAAAAGTTATCGCGGTAACGGACACACACACACACACATATATATAGATATATATACATATATAAATTTGAACAAATAGTGTTTTTGGCATCTGAGGACCTCAAAATGAAAAGTTATCATGGTCTCGGGCTTAAGTCTTACCATGCCACCTACGGTAATAGCTTCTTCCCTATAGGGGAAATTCACTAAAATGATCCCATCCCTTACAACTTTGTACATTTTTGTATTCGTGCCTTCTGGGGAGGAAATGTGGAAACGTGTATAACCGGTCACCAACCACAATTAACATCTTTAAGAAGATTCTATCAAAACAACAAGCTTTAAAGTTCACTGTTACTGTCTCCTGGGGTAAGTATAGACTTTTTTGACATAAGATACGATTAGGTAAAATATTTCATTGTAGGAGTATTTATTCGTCTGCACCAATCTATGTTATTCAAATAATTTCTTAATTTTTCGTTTGGCGATTTTAAGACTCTTAAGAATTAATTTTTTTACATGACTGGTAGAAGTTGAAAGCTCTTAACCTCAAGATGTGCCTTTTGCGGTTTTAAAAAATATCCTCCATAGCTCCATGGACTTGAAAAGTTTCCATGTTAACCTTACGGAGTTATATTTTGTGTAGTCTAACAGCTAATGTAAAACTTCAATCTTTGCCCACTAGATCCCCGGCAGAGAACAGTACCTAGTACCTACTTACAAAATCACCCGGTAACTTATTAACTGCTTCACACTTACTACTTAAATAATAATACTCTTAAAATTCCACGATATAAATACAACCCGACTTTATAACGACCGATGGCTTTGTGCCAATCCTCTCAGTCCACTTGACAAGATCTAAGAGTGATCGATAGCAGCTCGGGGCAGTCTTATAAAAAACCGGTCTAGACGTTGATCCTGCAAATCTCTCCTATCCTTAGCACATCACTTTAGCCGAGAGGAAAGCAAAAACCATTTTACTCATTTTAAGGGTATGCTCTATTAAGTCCCTAAATTATTTGCAGGACAGAAAGTATTTATCTAGATGAGTCAACTAAACCACAACATTCTCGCTTGCCGTTTTTTATGCTTATCGCAAAAGATTTGCTAAAATTGTTGTATATATTACAAATATAAATAGGTAAGGCCTTGAGGTCCAATAAAAATAAATCTTATTTTATTTGTTTAAATTTTAAAGGGAATTAACGTTTCACAAAGTAGATGATTTGCTCCAACGAAGATTATTGTTCTTAATTTTTGACTTGGCATATTGTCTAGAAATCGTTCTGTACTACAGACAAAAGTGCAATAAACATTTATTTTAACAGTGAAATTATTTCAACAGATTATACACCACCCAAGGATTAAAAGCATGATGTCACATTTTTACTTTTACTGGTCATTAAAAAAAAATTGAATAAAAAATAACCATCAAACGATGGTCTGAAATGGTGCCAGAAGCCATAACGTCTAGTTTGATTATTAATTTCCCTTATTACATTACTATTTGTCCTGAGTAACCATTTTAAAAATAACCTTTAACTACACTTAATTTCAATAATTTCAAAGGGAATCACCAATAGACAAAAGTATCAATGTCTAGTTTGGCGCCTGAAGCTGGAAAACTCCCAACTATGCCTCAGTTCAATGGAGCAGATACTTTCTGAGTGATTATTCTTGTTCAAATTTATACAAATGTCTTCCAGAAACTTCAATTCTCCAGACATTCATTCTTAACTCACCAGTGCTCTTTGTCATTGGGTTAAAGCGTTAAAGTTATGAGCCTAGTAAATATAGTGACAGACAACTGCTTATCTGAGCATTATTAGTGAATATCCTATGGAAAGTGAACTATTAGCATGACCCGCACGATGAAACTTAAGCCCGGGACCACCATAGAAGTTCCTAACGTGACCCCCTGAACACGTTTTGGGGGGTCGTTCAAAATTATATATATATATATATATATATATATATATATATGCACTCTAGCGGTCACATTTTTTGTCCGATTTACTTCAAATTTGGTAGGGACGTTCCTTTCTATAATCAGTTGAACAAGTTTGTTGGGCAAAACAATCGGAAAACTATAAACACCTTTTTTGGGGATTAATCTTTCAAATTTCAAGTTTTTGGGCCCATAAAGGGTCAGAAAAGCCCCGGATGTGAAATTAACAAATGTAAAAAGATGGGAATTAGTGAGGCGAAACTTTTAAGCCCTCTCTCGTTATTCTAGCACATATATATATATACCGAGTTATTAAAGAAAATGTGTATTGACCAAACACAGTACGTTGTCTTATAGTAGTTTTACATTAGAAAAGCCTGTTATTCATTTGTTGGTGTACTTTTATCATCCCCAACAACCTCACGCCTACTTTAAAGCCTGACTGGACCTTCTCCTAACCTTATAATGCACAAAATTGTATTCCCAGCATTGCAGGTAAATAGAACCAGGAGCATCAGAACAGCCAAAAAAACAATATTTTCAGATTTGAATGAAAATTTGAATAATTTTATGTTCTTAACTGATTTTGAGTTTTTATAGTTTTTTTGTGGAAATTCACTTCCCTCACGTCAGCGTGCTGCGTGCAAACTCGTTTTATGACCTGATCATACCATTTTTTATAACTGATAGTATTTTAAGTGTTTACTTATATTATTCACTTAAGTAAGTAACTCTCAGAAAGTAATATCACTACACATTACTTAGTATAGGTATAGCCAAACTAAAAATAAACGAGAATAAGTAAATGCATTACATATCAAATTATTAAATTAAAGGTTGCACTTATGTAGGTACGCGGTATGAAACCGAAGATGTGATGGATTTAAAATTCAAAGGGCATTATTACTGTAAAAGCTGTACGTCATAAACAGAGCAGGTACAGAGTTATTCCACGCTCTGGTACCGGTATGCTTTAGATATGAGATTGCTACAATACAATGCTAGGCCCTCTCCAATAAA
Source organism: Allygus modestus (assembly GCA_963675035.1). Taxonomy (NCBI): domain Eukaryota; kingdom Metazoa; phylum Arthropoda; class Insecta; order Hemiptera; family Cicadellidae; genus Allygus; species Allygus modestus. The sequence goes on from OY776114.1 coordinate 58,556,495, forward strand.
CGTATCTCTTATGCTGCTGTTGTGCATTGTATGAAATATGTAATTAAATAAGTTTTAGATAAGATTGTTTTCCGTGAATATGAATTAATTGGTTCATATTATCAATATAGTTCATATATATTTCTTTCACTATGCAAAATGGGGGGGTCATAGCCAGCTGAACGGATTGCTTATAATATTTAAGTCAGCTGAACGGATTGCTTTAATATTTAAGTCAGCTGAACGGATTGCTTATAATATTTAAGTCAGCTGGTCGGATTGCTTATAATATTTAAGTCAGCTGAACGGACTGCTTATAATATTTAAGTCAGCTGAACAGATTACTTATAATATTTACGTCAGCTGAACGGATTGCTTATAATATTTAAGTATCATTATGCATCTTCAACCAAACTGCTAAGCTGGAAATGACTTTCCAAAAATAAACTTTACATGGTTATAAATGTGGTAAGCAGTACACAGTTATTTTTCATAAATAATTATGACTTTACTTGAATGACTGTTTTTTGTACTGTATTCACAGTTAAACAACATTACACATAGATTTTATTTGATTATCTAACTAAGCCTTTAAGAAAATTACATAAGTATCTGTCTTAACTCGCAATGCTTTATGCATAAATCAAGCTAACCAAACTAATATATGCTTTATGCTAATATATTCTAACCATAAATAACAATTCATTCCTTGTGAAGATACTTTCATTTGCAGTCACAAAGTACATAATTTAAAAGGAATCCCCTTAATGGTAGGTAACATGTCATGGTTATAAAGTGGAACTAAACACTAACAAGTTACATTAGAAACCAAATCACATCTGATGATTGAACAGACCACTTCACTTGACTTCACTAATTACTTTAAGTCATCTTAAGTGTAAACATATGCTCTCTTCGATAATTGAACAGTTTTGTCTCAAATTTTGTTAAAGAAGTTTTATTGCAAATGTGTAGATGTACAATTGGCTGCTGGTATAGACTGGAGTCCTTTCTAAGCTGTTTTGTGTACAAGGAGAAGATAATGGATTCAAGTGGGATAGCTATGGCCTGATTTTAAAAGAGAGAATTTATGGGAATTATCTTTGACAAAGTGAAGGTTGTGTAAAACGAAAACGCATGGGAATGGAGGTACTCAAGCCTTTTCAAAATGGGTTTGGAAGAGGCAATATGACTAGATTGTGTCATAGTATGAACTATATTTTTTAAATCTTATATACTGTAGAACCATTTTAAAACACCTCAGTAAAATAACACCTTAATCCCAAAATAACACCTTAATTAAACGTTTATTTTTTATAAAATTATTAGTTTGAATGAATTTAGGCGTAAGCCATTATGGAAGCTACAGTTAGCAAATATAACAGTTAAAGATATCGTGAGTCATGTGTTAGTGTTAGTGAGTAAAATAATGCAGTACATACATTAATCATCATATCAATGATAAAGCTTTAAACTAATAATATTTTTTGGGAAATGCTAAAGACGAAGTAAGCAAAATTAATAGCAAACAGTACAACAGAGGAACAACATTAAAAGGAGACAGTTGTCATGGTATACCTTTGCTCCCTTGGTAAAGCCCACTGAATAATTCAAAATTCAACACAAAGTTGCAACACAAATCACGAGTGCAGTACATCGAGGGTCGAGCCAGAACGAGAGCAGGAATATTCGGATCCAGACAACATCAAGCAGCTCGTTGATATTCCCCGGGAACAGGCAAAGCACATTTTATGGCCCATAAATATTTTTTCCGGCAGCCCGAACCAGCCCAGTGGAAACATATCTTTAGATTACAGTCGCAGCCTAACTACGTCTGTGATTGCACTCGCATGGTATTACATTTTGTTTTTCAGAGTAAAAAATATGATTTTAAATATAAAAATTAGAACCAAACGGTACACAGAAGTGTTTTACGTTTTACTTTATTATTTTAACTATTTACAACGGATTTCAACCAATTGGTTTTGTCCAATACTTTGTGCATTAAACATTGACAGCTTGTAAATGATTTTAGTTTTCGTTATTCATTGAAAGATACAAACTCTCAAGGATATCACAGTATTGTTCTGAAATTTAACTGAATGAGAAATTTATCAGACTCCACAGTTTACCGGTACTAAAAAGATTCTGTGTAAGGTGTTTACAAATTTTTAACACATACACAAACTCACAATACATTAGGTTTTAGCTTCATAAATAATGAACCGAATGGCCGGATAGTGACCAAGCACATGTTCTGGTAATGCAAACACAAATTTAGTAAGCCAACAATATGAAGAAAGAATACTTAAAAATCGTTATAGATTTCATTACTCCACTGAAAACCACTTATGCAACTATATGCATTTGAAAAACTTTTGTTAAAACTACATAAATGTAAAACGAGTTCGCATGCAGCACACTGACGTGAGGGAAGTGAATTTCCACATAAAAACTTTTAAAACTCAAAATCAGTCTAAAAACATGAAATCTTAAAACTTAGATTTTTTGGCTGTTCTGATGCTCCTGGTTTCATTTACCTGCAATGCTGGGAATACAATTTTGCGTATTATAATGTTAGGAGAAGGTCCAGTCAGGCTTGAAAGTAGGCGTGAGGTTGCTGGGGGTGATAAAAGCACTCTAACAAAGGAGTAGCAGGCTTTTCTAGTGTAAAACCCCCATAAAACAACGTACTGTGTTTAGTCGAAACACATTTTCTTTAATAACTCGGTAAATATTTATGCTAGAATGACAAGAGAGGGCTTAAAACTTTCGCCTTACTAATTCCCATCTTTTTAACATGCATTAATTTTACATCCGGGGCTTTTCTGACCCTTTTTGGGCCCAAAAACTCGAAATTTGAAAGATTAATCCCCAAAAAAAGGGTTTGGAGTTTTCCGATTGTTTTGCCCAACGAACTTGTCCAACTGATTACAGAAAGGAACGTCCCTACCAAATTTGAAGTTAATCGGACAAAAAATGTGACCGCTAGAGTGCAAACACACACATATATATATATATATATATATATGTATATATATATATATATATATACATATATACAATTTTGAACGACCCCCCAAAACGTGTTCAGGGGGTCACGTTAGGAACTTCTATGGTGGTCCCGGGCTTAACTTTCACCGTGCGAGTCATGCTAATAGTTCACTTTCCAAAGGAAATTCATTAATAATTAATTTTAGAAGGGCTACTAAAGCTCTAGATTGCAGAACAACATTATTAAATTAAACCGTATGTTGCTTCAATGTGTGCTTTTTATTAAGAAAACTAGGATTTAAAAGGAGGCTACAGCTAGTTTTAAGTAAGTTATGTTAAGTTTTAGGTTTTATATATATATATATATATATGTTCACATCGATTCACATAAAAACATACTAAACAACTACCTACTATAAAAACAAGACAACCATTTTACAAATAATTTGGAGAACATGCCAATTTAGATATGAATGAATTTGTGCTGAATCTTACTAAAATAAATCCGAGAATAAAGACAAACACTGGAAAATATACTTTTTAGACCCAACATCGCCCAAAACATGAGAAAAGACCCAATTACTGATGACCTGAGGCAAGGGTTTGTTTTTATTGAATTTAATCCTTTTGATGTTTGCTTTGAACTGATCAAACCCATTCACTTTGTAAGACTTTCTTTCCAGCAACTTAATTCATTTTCCTGATGAAACGTTTCTGAATTTTAAAAACCATTTACATTATTTGGTTGAATCCCTTTTAATCAAAAGGATTCAATTTTCGGACTCCAGCCAAATTAATTGGTAGGGTACATTTGTTTGGAAAGCAAATGTTTCATTTGAATGTTTGTTGTTTAGAGTGGAAAATTAGAAAATCAACAGTGACTGAAATCCGTAGTAATAGATGTTTTTAATATAAATAAGTAAATTAAAAGTTGTGTATATAATATAACTACCGATATGTATTACCTAAAACTTTAAGGATATTAAGAAAACTAGACAATATTATGAAATTCGCGCAGTTATCATTTTTCAATTTTAAACTCAACAAGGTGATAGAAACAAAATTTAATTAAATTTTTGAGATTGTAAACAAAACATCTAATTTGACTAAAAGATTTTACATTTCTAGGACATGTCTGCATTAAGGCCGAAATTAAACAGCCAATGGGGTAGTTCTAGGACTTACATACTAGAGTGATAGGGAAACATACAAAGAGTGCACAAAAATCCCCAAACATTGGTAGTGTGCGAGGAGGGACATGAAACCAGAATCTTAAAAAGAAACTTACCTCACAAACAAAAAATAAAAAAAAGGGCTTTAAGGATTATTTTGGCCCTGATAGACTTAATTACTATTTGGTCTTATATTTTTGAATGTCTAATGTTTGTTACAACTTAATAAAAGTCATGCTAAAACCGTCAGCACAATAATAGAAATACAAATGAAAAGATATCGCCTTGGCACAACTTAAGTTTATTTACTGAGAAACATCATACGCTGGGATAAAATTGTAAAATCAATTCCAAAAGAAATTTAAGATTTTCAGGACAATTAGGTACATATTTAAGTTGGTATTCAAATATTTCTTGGTAGAAAAAGCCTGGTTACTCAATCAAGGAATTATGTAGGTATAATCGTTTTATTTAATACGATTGTAACATTAAATCTGTTAACGATATTTCTTGTACCTGTGTACGTAAATGATGAATAATGATATTTTGATTCGATCGTGTTATTGGGACATAGATGCCACAACCACTAGACCACAGGTGTGGCTGGAGCCTGGTGTGTAGCATGGTAGCACACCACGACAGTGTTGTGTGGTGTCACCGCCAACCACCTTCGCAGCACCACAGCGCAGCCCTATGAGAGTTCAAAGTGCCTATTGCCATCAATCTCCGTCTGTCACGTTATTGCATAACTTGGCCGCCCTCCCTCCTTTTATTAGCAAAACCCCTTTGTCACCTCTCCTGAACAATGGGACACAATCCATCAGGATTATGGAGTAGTACAATCAGAAGCTTAGTTCCAGTAAATATGTGTAAAGGACTGCAACACACAACACTGCAATCAGTGTAATTCACTTTAGATTGTGTACAAACATACCCTATACAGTACTCTAATACAAGCAAAGCCTGTAAAATCAATTCGTAAAAACCTCAACTCGAGAAATATTCATATCTTGTTCAAAATCTTATTTGAAAATTGGAAATTTTAACATTGGGCTTATGGAGTTTGAAATCAAATCAAAACAAAAGAACCACAACAGCTGTGAATAAATTAAAGAGTGGACAAAGTAGCACTTACACAGGGTAAAGTATCAACAACTGATGGATCTTTTCGGCTATGTGTAAACAATCTGTAAAATCTTTTTATTTAGTCAAAAACAAATAAAAACTCCTTACCTTTATTCTGGCAGCCAGAATAAAAGTATATATTATAGATTCTGTTGAAATAGATCCCTATCTTGATGCCGTTGTCGCCACATAAATTCATAAAGATATGGGTCAAGCATCTAGCGGTGCGTGCCGTACTGGACTTTATTGCGTTGTTTAGCTAACCTCCAATGATTCTCTACAGTTTGTGTATGCACACCAGAGTCGGGATCAACGAAATAATATTTGAGGGTGACTGTTTGGTGGTTATAACTGTGTTTATACAACTGATTGTACGATTTCCATTCGTTAGATATTAAGAGTTGTACCAGGAAGTACATAGTCATAACATACATAAACAGTAACAATGGTATCCGCTCCAGCACTGTCAGGAATCAGACTGCCGGATGGCGGCTCGGCGGGCAGTTGTCCAGCCGTCGCCGTCGAGTCGCGTTATCATATCTCGCTTTATCATGTAGTACCTAACTTTCCCCTTTTTTGGACATCAACTGCTCATGTTTATAGTTCATTTTCGTTAGACACACCTACTACTACACATGCAATGTTTGGAAGGTTTTTTTTTGCATTGTTGACACATAACCGAAAAGATCCCAACTGATTTCTTGAACTTCAGTGTTTAGAACCATTGAATAAAGATTACATATAGAGTGGACATATTGTACACTCTTAAAACAAATAAAATACCATAGAGTATAGCTTGGGTCTCCCTGGTACTTGTCATAATAATAACATTATAGATACGGTATATCATGGTTGAACTTAGCCACCTTATGGCTATTACAATTGGAAACCCAATTACTATTTACCATAAGTGACAACGGTCTATTAAATTCATCAAAATAGTAAAATGAATTTTATCTCATAAAAGATTTAAATTGTTTTTAATGGAGGTAAACTTTGTCCAGATTTTTTTATTTTGGTGGCTAACTGTTCCAAAATTTTGCATTAGCACGAGATTGTACACTTTGATAAGTGAATAAGCTGTGTCGTTGAGGCCAAAACATGTTAAATCAGAACATACTCGATTCAAAGTATAAATATATAAATACATATATATATATATATATATATATTTTAAAGCATAATACCTTTGTAACTTCCAAAGTCAGATGGAGGGCATTCAAAAGCTACTTCAAGCAATATGTAGGGAACACTGTTTTGTCTACGTGAAAATAGTTATATTGCTTGAAGTAGCTATGAGTTTCACACAAACAATGGAGTTATAACATTACTCGTTTTGTCTAGATAGATTTTGGAGGTTATTATGATTATAGTTTGGTATTTATTTATTTATTTATAACAAATTTATTGCATATCATCAATTTAAATAGGCCTGCTAGATAAATTGCCACATTTGTTCCTTTTAGTGATGAATTAATATTAAAATGCCACTCCAAACAGCCATATTATGAATATATTATGCATGACAACAAAGTAGGCCTAAATTAACAAATGAGAAAATTCAAAATTATTTGTAAATATACATTTTTGTTGTTGCATTAATAGCCCAATTGAAAAGTTTTATATAACTTGTTGAGGCCAAGACTTAACTACTGAAATAAATAATTTAACTTTGAATACTACTACAGCAATCCACTTTCGTTAGAATATAATTTGATCCAGGACTCTTGAAACTGATCGGCTTTCTTGAGCGGGATCGAGATTATATCAGTGACAGGAGGAAGTAAGCCCGCCAGGAAACAGTTCCATTATCACCGTCTCCCTCCGATAAAATGTCACCCTCTGACTGGGTTTGGTCTCCGTGGCATGGCAAGCAACAAGCACAGCTCCTGTTACCTCCAGACATGGAGTGATAACACAAATTGAAAATATAATTTATAAATCATTCAGGGTGGCTCTTACCACCTCCAAAGACGATAACAAGAATTTAAAATATAATTTTAAAATTATTCAGGATTTCAGGCTAATTAATATATTTCCCCAACAACAAAATTTACAAATAAATTATTTAAGAAAATAAATGTTGTTTATTTTAGGTTTAAAAAGTAAAAAAAATTAAATTTGCGCTTGGATCTCGGAATTGAATGTCAACCCTTAATTTTGTATTTATCGGATTGGTAATCAATCTTATTTTAATAAAAATCCTATATTATTCCAGTATTTCCAGTATACAATACAAAATCCACTATAATTCCAGTGTCGGTAGACACCCTGTTATTGCAAATAAAAGTGCTACTAGGAATACTAAAATAAAATTTGTTTGCTTACATCTAAATCTCTAAGCAACTATCACATGTTTCTCTCTCCTATTGGTACTGAAGAAATTATAAATCGTCTTCACCAATCTGCTTACAACAGAAAAATGTTAGTACAAAGTTTTAGGAAAAAAGAATTGCTAAAATGTCTAACAGAAAGAATAAAAGTGTTGTTTTTTTTAATGGGAATACAGCAAGTACAAAATGACCATGCACAATTTGCAAATCCAAACTTCTATTTTCCACATCAAAGTTGTCTAATTATAAGTAAATGGTAAATAATTACTGACGAAACCCCTTTTCTGATATAACATTAAACATTGATGCTCATTTAAAATAAACTAAAGGTCAATCATATTTTTTCACGGTTTATCAGCGTTTTTAGACATATGATAGAACATTTAAAGGTCATCACCAATAGAAGTTTATCTATGAGCCAATAGATTATCATGAAAACCCCTGACCTACAATCAGTGTCAGCTCAGTGAAAGAAATAGATTGTATTCATATTAAAACTGTCAAAACACAATTCTGGGTTGCACGCAAGCTAAACAAAGGGAAACTGTCTTCTGGGTTGCAGGATGAAATGTTAGACGTCAATCATTTGTATCCAATTTTCAGTCTAAGTAATACTCAAACTCAAAATTCCAATTGGCTGCCTTCACAAACAAATTGTTAATGTCAAAAAAAATAATAAAATGTATTCAATCCGCCTCGTGATTCTTGATTACAGGTTTTTACAAAAATAGTTTATCATCCAATCCAATACCTTTAATCTCTTTTATTTAATCACCAATCACAAGGATCTATATATAAAAGTCTCATTTACCCAGGAACTTTTGAGAAAACCATAAGTCTGACACCCATCAACCCCATACTTGAATAAAAGGTCTCGGTGAGCTAATTAGAAGAAACCTTTTTTGATAAAATTTTCCCAAAGGGCAGGAATATAAAGAAAAGGGAAGAGTTTAAACACACTTAAAGGTATTTAACCTTCAACAGCTGATACATTTGTTTTTATTACAGCTGTTACCGTGCGAAAAACGGGCACACATTCTACTAGTATAAGATAAATCACATAAAAGTAATAAAGTAATGTGTTGTACTGCCAAGGTGATGTGAGTTTTTTCTAACATCAAGTATATATTTGAAACATAAGATGAATCCTTATTAATTTGGTTAATTTGTATTCACTGTGTGATTCTTTTTAAATAATTAACAATTGAGGATATTTAAAATCTGGATGCAATGGAATTTCTAGTACAGATATTATTTCAATTTGAGTTGAAGGCTACAAAGTTAAGTCGTCAGCAAAAATCCTTCTTTTCATAACCATCTAAGCACATTTTAAACTTGAATAATAGGTTGATTGGAATTTCTAATACAAAGATATTTAAATTTGAGTTATACAAAGCAGTATCGTCAGAAAAGTCATTTTTTCATTAGGAACCAATTTACCTATATTATAAAAAACAAAGGACCAAGTACTGTTCCTTTAGACACTTCTAGTAGTCAAAAAATTAACCAAAAATAGAATGTTCCACTATTAAAATAGGTTAGTAGCGGAACATTCTAGATTGAATTGTTCAAGTAATTGGATAATGGAAATCAATTCTCCTGATTTCAGTGTACAGTAATTGAGTCCATCGATATGAATGATGCTGTCCAACTGAGGACTATAATGCTTTATCACACAGGACATTAATGTATTTACTAAAGCTAAGAGTAATATTATCAACTGAGTTCAACCCCTTAATAAATAGCTTAAACTGATCTTAGTACTAACAGATGTTCTTCTAACTTCTTACATTTGGTAGTGTCTTACTGAGAATAAACAGTATCAATACTTCACTTAACACTTTACATTTCTGACATATAGTATAGACTACAGAATCAAGAGCTTCATTGTCATTGACCTTTTTACAAGGAATAGACATAGTCAGAATAGTCAGTAAGTGTAGTACCCAAGCAATGTTAAGAGTTAACATGAGATATGCCCATTAATTAGGAACATTTAATTACAATTTCTTCGCTGCTTAAGAGGGGGCAACTTAGTGCAACACTTTACAATAATAAGCTTCATTAGACCAGACTGTGATGACCCTTAGCGTTACAAGGAGCAACCAATTAATTTGGGCTTTTCTCATTACAACTTTTATATTTGCTTTCATCACTGGAAAAAACTGTTTCAAGGCTTTGGTAATTAATTTACATTCTACCAAACTTACGTTTACAGCAAAGAAGATAAAACCAGCATAATAACCTGAAAACAATTAAAATTATTAATACAATTGAATGATGAAAACCCAATAACAAATTGAACTAATTGGAAAAAGTGCTTATTCAGTTAATTTGTGGAATGTAAAGTTTGCAATATTGAATGTACTACAGGCTAAAATTAAAATACATAACATCAATTTTAAAACAATTAAACTTTGGATTTATCCTATACATTTTAAAAAAGGTGGCATCTGTCTGTTGTCTTGTATGTTCCGTTTTAATGTAAAAACTATTGAACAAATTGAGCTGAAAATTTGCCTGAAGGCAATCATTTGACTTGGCTACATATAGGCCTATCCCTTTTTAGCATTCCCTTAGGGCTCCACCACAGTAGCCCTTAAAAGTAATAAAGTTACTATGGGCAATATGTTTAATGGATTAGATAATTACTTAAATATATGTAGTTGCAGCAGGAATTTAAATCAGCTGTGCGAAGCACAGTTATCAAACTAATAAGAGTAACTTTAAGGTGACAAATTATTAATGACTGATAAAATATACGTGTAATGCAGCTATAAAGCAGTTCAGACTTTTACGTCTTAAAAGTACATATGTAAAACCATTAACAATCATCTCATCACATAAGTAGAAACTTTTAAAGATTAACTTTAAACCATAAATGTTAGAAGGTATTTTATCCTGCACTACATTCAACCATTAGATTCACGATAAACCGATTAAATTGGTATCACTGCAGATACTTTATGAAGAAAAAGGTTAAAAATGTTGGAGAGGAGAATATGGGAGGAAATAACAAATGCTCCTCGGCCCGATTGCTTCAAAAGGGCTTATATTTCACACACCAAACCTCGGCATCTGCGTAAGTGCGGCTCATTTTTCATCTAGCACTCAGCAGGAATTTATCAAACGTTGATTCTGCGATAACACTTTTAATATATAAAATACATCTGTTATGAAGTTGATATTTTAATTGTATTTCCTTCTCATCACATTATATTGTATTTAATTTAGCTATAGCAAAATAAGTCTTATATTTTCTATCATTGATTATTATGACGAATAAATAAAGTATCAGTCTCAGGGTGGACTACTGATTGTGCTTTTGGATCAAACTATGAAATTCAGACCTCGCCTTGGAGAATTTACTATTACAATATACTGTACGGTATTCGTATTTGACATATATATATATATATATATGTATATTAGTCATATTAGTCATGTCAATGATATTTTGTTACTGCAAAAAAAAGCGATTAGAGTAATTACGGGCTCGTCATACATGGCACACTGCAAACCACTGTTTATTGAACACAGAATTATGACAGTGATAAACTTGTATATTTACTCTGTCCTAATTTTTACCAAAAATAAGTTGCCGAATTTTCAAAGGAGAGAGGATATTCATACTCACAATACTAGAAGTAGAAAGCACATTAACATCCCATTCCATAGGTTATCAAAATCTGTTAATAGTTATGAAGTAATTGGCCAGAAACTCTTTAATAAACTCCCATTGTACCTACATGACATTCCTCTTAACGAATTTAAAAGAAAACTGTACAACTGGTTAGTTGACAATCCTTTTTATAATATAGTTGAGTTTTTTGAGTGTGACACCATGTCCCTTCGTGAAATTGTGCAACCAATGTAATTAGCCTAAGTTATTTGTATTTTAAGTAAGATTTTATATTTATTTGCACAGCTTGTTGTTTTAGCTATATGTTCTTTGTTTTTGTCATTTGCACTGGAGTAACTCGCACGTTGAAATATAATTATCTATACGATAATTTAATTTTACTTTAATTGTGGACTGTTATGAATGTTGCCTAATGACTTTGCTGTAGACTGCACAATTGTAAAGTGTATTTTGTATACTCATGTGATACCTTTATTAGGATAAGATCTGTTCTGACCTTGTCTATTGCTGTATATATGCTTAATGACAATAAAATTTTATTTATTTATTTATTTTTTTATTTATTTTATTAGTTCCCACACCAAGATATTTCTTATTACACAACTACTATTATATGGTTTTAGAATCTCAAGAATGAATTACACATTACACATTTATATATCATTAAAGCAGGTCCCATGAGAATTTGTAATACTGTAATAACACTAGATATATATTACATCATGGAAATTCCGGCTGATAATGTGGTTTGAGAATCATAATATTCCGAATACAATGATAAATGTTTTGAAACAGACAAGCATGACAAAAGTTGATTACATTTAAACTTATTTTAATAAGATAAACATCGAATGCTATGAACACAATTGTAGATATTACCATTACTGACTACCTCAAATAAACCAGACCCTCAGATAACCAACTCAGTTTACCTGAAAGATAGGCCAATTTTGAACAAAATAAAACTTTCAAAAACCCATAATAACTGCAGAAGTTAAAACACACTGTTCCACATTACATTTACTGGACACATATTGCGTCAAACGTTCAATGACACTTTAGCTGCAGGCAATCAGACAGAGTGGCTGCAACAATAAACCAACTACAATAAATGTTATGCTCCATTACATCAGACTGCCATTGGCATCAACATTATGGGCTTTAAAATTCTGCATCCCGCTCAAGCTGATATGAAAGCATAACTCGTTTGATATTTAAAAATTGTGTGTGGCACGTAGAACTTTGTAATATTTCCTCTTAAGGGAAAACTAAACAAAATAATTGGTAATACATTGATAGATTAAGGTTAGTTTATTCAAAAACCTAACTTATATGCTATATGTGTTTCATATGGTGTAAAATTTAGTGAGTAATAATGCAGCTTTGGGCTCCACATAAACCCTAAGTCATAATTAGAACAGCCTCATGGTAACGATTAGAAGTTTTTGTTTTAATTGAAAACGATAAAAATGCAGAATATTTTAAAAAAATCAGATTTTTTTCTGACAATTGGGAAAAAGAACATTATATTATTGTTAGAACAACAAAATATTTATACTCAATTTTTTTCTAAAATGTACATTTAAGTGCAAAATTTTAAGTACAAATTCTAACAGGGCTACTATTATTGTTTAAGTTGAGAGTGTATTTACCCCAGTATTTACACAGGTGGTATTTTTAAAAGCAGGGATTCACTACTCAAATCTGAACCCCCGCAGTGTGAAATATGGTGGAGACAGCTAATTTGGGTTCTGCGCTCCCCACCGCCACTGCTTCCTTCCTCCATTCAAAGCCGGCAACTGAATACGAGATGGGCATCGGTTCAGTATGTATTTGATATGCGACTCATGTTTTGGAGTTGTGTTTTTTAAATATATCAATTCCAACATATCAAAATATTTGAAAGAAGGAGTATGTGACAAATTTCCATTGAACTAACCTAAAATACCATCAAAAAACCAAAGATCTTAGTGCAAAACATTTTTATAATGAAACCAATTGTTGGTAAATTCACCACAACAAATTTCTCTTCACTGAATACTAGGGGTGTGCGAGTACTCGAAACTTTGAGTTTTCGGCCAAGTATTTTAATACTCAAACTCGACTCGAAAATTTTAAAAATACTCGAAAATTCGAGCGAGTATTTCCCATCGATTACCCGACGATCGCTAACAATTTCGACCGTCCAAAACGCGCAGTAACGGCCGCAAAAGGCGATCGCATGGCGTAAAATCGGCCGAAAATGACGGTCGCTAACGATTGCGACCGGCCAAAACGCGTAGTAAAGGCCGCAAAAGGCGATCGCATGGCGTAAAATCGGCGAAATGACGATCTCTAACGATTGCGACCGTCCAAATGATGATCGCTAACGATTGCGACCGTCCAAACTCGTGGCAACGCCCGCAAAAAGCGATCGCATGGCGTAAAATCGGCTGAAAATGACGATCGCTAACGATTGCGACCGGTCAAAACTCGTAGTAATGGCTGCATAAGGCAATCATATCACGTAAAATGGGCCGCAAATGACGCGACCGGCTAAAACGCGTAGTAACGGTCGCAAAAGGCGATCGCATCACGTAAAATCGCCTGCAAATGACAATCGGACAGCGTAATTTAGGCCGTAACTATCGCTTTCGTCATCTACTACTGATTATGAGCGATGTCTGAACCAGATGATATTGGCCAAATGACAACCGGACCATGTTTTATCGACCGAAAACAAATGACAAACCGTGTTTTGTTTTTCAATACGGAATCCAGTTTGGTTTACTGGCCAAAACTTTGTATTGCTACTCATGTATTAGTTAGAAACGATGTTTAGATTATTAAATCTAGGGTGGTGCCAAATCCCATTACACGATTTTAAACTACCAACTGATGGAAAATACTAGCTCGAAAATACTCGAAACTCAAAATAATAATTTGCACTACTCGACTCGACTACTCGATTAAAAAATTACTACTCGCACACCCCTACTGAATACACACTCACCACTAAATAATACCAAAATTTGGGTTTTCAAATGAATGAACAACTTATTTTATCAAAATAACTTTAAAACCATATCGTTACGACTCTTATGTGAAAAATATTTGAAACGTCAACCTTGATGATATTTATTTTGCTATGTGACCTTCACACCTTTTCTTCAGTTCAACTCACCAAACATAATTCATAATTTCTTTATCAACAAAACCGTCCTTCCTAATTTCAAAACTACATCAAAGACGACCTTATAAACTTCCTCTGACTTGGATATACTGTGGATAAAGCTATGGAAACTTCATTGGAGATGCACACAAACTCTCCTTAGAGACTGATTTGGACGCTCTTCGGAATCAGCTAGAACGGAACAACCTAGCGGAACCATCAATCTGACACAACTGGGTGGGCTCCAATAAGAAAGCAGTACCGATGTTTCCAGAAAGGTCAAGGACATAAGTATTTCAAAGCCAGTCCTATTTCTCAGCTACTTAATCACTATACAAAACCCACCTACAACACAAGTGGGTGTCACGGTATAAAACACAGCGAGGGGTTTATTCATGGCAGTTCCAGGTAAGAGTGTAGCTAAGGGTGAGAGATGAGCCAGCGAGGCCCGGGGCGCAGTGAATGTTGCATGAGCCAACATCCGCACACAGGGAAGACTGACTGTAAACACCGACACTGCCGTCGGCGCGCCTCCCCTTTGTGGTGACTACAACGCCAAACCCTTACATTACCCATCAATGTTAGTCAAGTCACGCTTTGTTTTAGAGTGTCTTATTTTCCTACAGGAATCAATAACACCCTTTACTTAACACTGTCTGTGAGAAAGTAAATTTCTTTGGGAATAATTTTCACAATTTATTTCATATCAACAAATGAGAGTAATGATTATAAATCAACGAGCAGATCCGTTGATTGAATTCGAGTAAATGTCCTACCTTTTGGGATTAGTCAGCTCAATCGATATTCGTTTCTATTGTCGGGTATTCCCAAAAGCTAGCTTGAACAGCTGTTAAACATTTTCGATAAAATTTACTTCTGTTATTCCATAAAATTAATTAAAATTTAAAATGTTAAAGCCCATGGGGCGGAGCGCTGAAGGCTGATGTTTTCCAAAACCCAAAAAGGCTTATATAGAAAAGCTTTCAAATTAAAAATAAACAATCATTTAAGACATAATAAATTTGCCAGTAGCCTCCTAAAAAATATCGGCTTAGTTCTTTAAAAATAAAACCATTGACTATAAAATACTGAAGTAGACTTCTCATTGCCATTATAAAATGTGTCCCTAGTTTTGGGTATAACAGGATTGAAAGAGGTCGTAGTTTACACCAGTCACCAACAGAGTATACTGCTGTCAACTATTACTCAAGGAAGGGATAATACAACAGTTGGTGTGTCAGGAAGCAAACATAAGTTGATTATTACATGCTTTCTGGGGTGGAAATATTTTAAAAGTTAACGTAAATAACTAAAATAAATAGTTGACAGCAGCACAATCTGTCGGTGATATAATCAAACTACTTCAGTTTTAAATTCTAGCATACACTAAAAGTGGGACAGCTGGACCATATGGATGGGATGTCTCCTTCAGTATTTATAGTCAATGATAAAACATACATGTACATGTTGTATACATGGAGGAATATTGCAAATTGGTACTTCAACAGTTGAGTGTCAAGCTCACTAGTTAATTTTGATAAATATTATCATTTAATTTTAAAATGCCAATGAGTTTTCCTATGGTTAAGGATTCCAGCACTACCGCTTGTTTTCTAAAGCCTAAAATCCCCTATTTTCACAGTATAAATAAATCCCTCCCAGAAATTCTGAGAATCATTTTGCAAAGACACTGCTCGTTTAATTGGCTAGGGTATAACAAGTAAAACTGAGTACAAATATAAAAAAGAGAACTGACACTATTACAAAAATTGAAATTCTTTCGATTTAAAAACAAGATTAATTAGTAACATTTGCACTGTTAAATTGGATTAGTTAAAAAATTAAATCACCCCACCGAATAAAACAATTTGTTGCACTTTGTAACAAGGGATAATTCGCCAGCTTATAAATTATGGCAGGCAGACTTACCTATAATACAATTATCACCGCCCTAAGGGAAGGTCCTTCACCAGTCAAGGGCCCTAGAGTAACCCAGTTATCCTAACAAGGCTGCTGTCTAACAAAGCAGCACACACAACACATGTTAGCTTCCTAACAGGGTCACCACCTTTTAATGTTTATTTGTAGCACAATTAGTATAGATTCAATTAACTTTATAAAAACCTAACGGTATTTTACAATAAATTTTCTGTCTTGCACATTTTTACGGATTAGAATTAATTACTCCCGACTAAACTTTATTACGTTTGGAAAGTTGTTTCTCAGATTAAAAACAATTTTTTTTCTGACACTATTCTTTGTAGTGTGATGTGAAATTTGACGAATAAAGAATTTTTACTTTTACATTTAATATGGTTTATTTTTGCAATGTTTCCTGTATGCACAGGTATCTGTATTTAATTTAAAAAAATCATATTTTTGGAACCACTTTAAATATTTTAGGCTATTTTAAAATTGACCCATTTCCATTATTCTTAATCAAAACTAATTCAGCGTCGATTACGATGTTTCTAGCTGTTCTGTCCAATGTGAACAGCCATCAGAACAGTGTAGTATGAACACAAGGTTACACTCCAGTTTTCCGTTACAGTTCTTCCTTGTCAGACAAAGAAGAACTGCTACGGAAAAAACTGGTTTGTAACCTAGTTATGTTATATTGTAATTTTAATTAGTTTAATAGATATACAGCATATAGCTTAAAAACCCAAATGCTTTCAAACCTTTACAAAAAGTAGTAAGATTATATACATTAAACATCAAATAAACCGATTGGAAATTTTACCAAGTAAAAAGAAAGCTCACATGTGGTGATTTACACACAATAAAGAAATGTGTTTAAAGAAGCTGCTTAACTATAAGTTTTCGTTATCTTTATACAGCACTATGCATGTTTTAACAATATTTTCATCAATATTTTGAAGCTTAAATTATTATTTTTTTTAATTTAGGTCATTATTAAAATTAAAAAAGTTAAGCTCAAAACCGAACGAACATCCCCGTTTTAAACTTGCCACATCTGAGCACCTCTCTGCAATTATCTGCGCGCGAAAGCAAACTAACTCATGTAAATAGGAAGGAAAATGGAAGTGACCCAAATGTGTTTTTGGAAGGGGAAGAAGTTCATCAAGCTGAATGGCGTCTTTGTAGCCTGTGTCTCTGTCGCTCAAAGGGCCACATTCAGTCACACCATTTCATTTTTCACTCAAAGCTTCACCTTACTGCTACACCGAAGTCCTTTACGTGTATTCAAAAGCAAAAAATCCTTTTGATAATGCAGGATCTCGGTGCAATCAAGTAATGGATTTTGTCCCTGAACAATCCTCTGAACTTCCCCAACCTTGTAAGCATGTGTCATTATTCAAGTTCCACCGTGGACAATGTTTGCTGGTGTGAACAAATATCACAAAAACTAATCAACCAATATTATTCTAATATTGTTACCTACTAACTTGTAAGTTAAAAAAGCTTACATATATTCCTTGACACACTGGCTTAAAGGCCACAAGTTTTGTCAGTAGTCTCAACGCTTGACATGGATTTTTATTAGGGATGAGTCGATACCAAAATTTATCGATTCTCGATACCGATACCAGAAAAATCGATACCTACGATTTTTCAATACCTATAGTTATTAAAACTATTGTTAAAAACAGTTACAAATTTATGTAACCATTTAAAATTATTTAGTAGTATTTTGTAGTTATTTATTAATAAAATTTGTTAATGCATTTTTTTACATAATTTAATGTTATTTTAACTAGTGTCCTATAGTAACCAATATAGAAAAACAACAACTATTTATTATAAGTTCAATTCATAATGGGGATACACTTGGTTGTAAGATAATGACTCAAAGAAATAATGTTGGTCAGCCGACTGATTTATTGCTTTCAACCAGACCCCACCCCTCCCCTCCCATCCCTCTTCCTTCCTTATCTCCAAGGTAAGATTTTTTGCCGGCGACCCAAACACTCCCCGTGCCTTTTGTAGCTCGGGTAGGCGGAAGTATACCTTCGTGCACTTCGTAACGTGGGTAAACGGGGGGGGGGGGGGTATCGATGGTAACGGTATCGTCATTGAACGAATGAATCTCGATACCGATACCAAAGTCCAAGAATCGGAGGTATCGAGAATCGACTGATCCCTAATTTTTATGGTAATTTAATAATGTTCCGTCTACTGGCATAATATTTAAAAACTGTAAATGTTCATTCACATTTACCGCATCTAGATTTAAACTACCGGTACTGACGAACGCGGGTTTACTGCGTCAGAAGCGACAATGATCGTGAAACAAAACACTCACTAGTCAAGTCTGAACCATCGAGGTAAAACTACTGGAGAGATCGCTAAGTGAGCTAAAAACGGTCCGCGTAGGACTGTGCGGAACAGAAATGGTGGGCCACTGTGTGCTCAGAGCTGTTTCTGGCGTTGAACGCGCTGTCGTTTACACGCTTCTGGACTTCACTACCATGTTTGAATTGTAATGAAATTTATATATCCTTAGTGTACGTGAACTACGGAATCCGAAAGTATAAATATTGTTTTATTTTACCGTGTTTTAATATTTTTAATAATTAAAAACTCTTACGTGTTATTAAAGAGGGACATGAAAAAGTTACTCAGCGAGGAAGTTTTTTATTTTTAGGTTAGAAACAAACTTCCAGCGGGAAAGTTTTAGATAATTAGTTTCTCTAAAACTTTTATTTCAAACATTTTTCAGTAAAGTTGTTGGTTTTCCTACAATTCGTTTGGAAAGATGCTGAAACCTTTCGCCGCGCTCTATCCAAGACGTGCCACGCGCCATGCCGCACTGTTAAATTCAACTCAGTGATGCTGTGTTACAACATGGCCATAGACTAACTACTGTAGTTAGTCTATGACATGGCCTAGCTTTTTTGATCAAATATACAGTTATACGACTTTTGTTTTAGTCGTCGAATTCGGGTTACGTTTTAGTATCGCTTTTACCCTTCCCAATTAACTAAGTAAATTAACAAACCAACTTTTAATTTAATCACATTTGATCAACGAAATTTAGTTATAGATCTAATAGTAACGTTTAACGTTGGTGACCATGTTGGTAATTAATGTTTATTAAGAATACATTTGCTATTAAAAAGTATTTGTCTTGTATGGTATTCATTCATCAACAAAATTTTATGGTATAGGCCAATTAACTTTCATGCAATTTACAACTTTTGGCGAACGTCGAAGTTTATATGCTAAAATTCAAAGTTTCACTAGTCCAAAGAACGATATTACTCTCATAAAAAAATCATTCCATCACCAAAAACTTCAAAACATCATTATTGGACAACACCTAAAGCCTAGTGGATCGTACATAAATTTATATGACTGGAAATATGAAAGAATCAGCCATCGAGGAGATTATTTTACAAAACTCCCAACTTTCTGTTCTTTTTACGCAACTAACCCTGGTCGAATATAGTTACTTTTGGTATTAAACATTCGAGAAACTATTCAGGAATACGGATCAGAAGGCCATTCAACCATAAAAAATGTTCCCTGGCTGAAAATTTAATTCAAGTGAGCGCGCGTCGTGTTTTTCCCTATATCCCCCACGCTAAGCACTGCCGCGGTGGCCCACCATTTGCGGCGCGACCTCGAACGCGGCCGGACCGAAATTTGGTTCGCTTCACCACGGGCGCGAGCGGTCCAGTAGTTTTAAGTCTTTGGTCTGAACCGACAACGTTGGTAAGTGCAATTATTCATAGTCCCCATCAGCATGAGCAAGCATTTGTGTTTGAAACAGTTTATTATCATGTAAAGCTACGATATTTGTTCATATAAAATGAAATAGTAACATTTTTGACCAGTGAACACAAATAATCTTGTCGAGACTCATGTCACTTGGTAAGACATAAACGTACATCGGAAATTCGCTGAGTACGCAGGTTTGCTGCGACGGGGGTATTTTTTTACACACTAAAAAATGAACTAGTTAAAAACGTGAAAAAAACTAATTTTTATGGTAATTTAATAATGTTCCGTCTACTGGCATAATATTTAAAAACTGTAAATGTTCATTCACATTTACCGCATCTAGATTTAAACTACCGGTACTGACGAACGCGGGTTTACTGCGTCAGAAGCGACAATGATCGTGAAACAAAACACTCACTAGTCAAGTCTGAACCGACAACGTTGGTAAGTGCAATTATTCATAGTCCCCATCAGCATGAGCAAGCATTTGTGTTTGAAACAGTTTATTATCATGTAAAGCTACGATATTTGTTCATATAAAATGAAATAGTAACATTTTTGACCAGTGAACACAAATAATCTTGTCGAGACTCATGTCACTTGGTAAGCTTGGTATTAAGACATAAACGTACATCGGAAATTCGCTGAGTACGCAGGTTTGCTGCGACGGGGGTATTTTTTTTACACACTAAAAAATGAACTAGTTAAAAACGTGAAAAAACTCCTCAACAATCACGTTTTACAAGGCATGGGACTCGATGTGAACTGGCAATGACAATGGTGTATTTCCGTGCAGAACATCAATTCCGCCGAGACCGGGAGACATTTATTGAATGAACATCGGACCAACGCCGCTTGTGGCGAGCACTGTTGCGGCGCCACGATTGATATCACGCTGGACATTCTCTCGCCCCAATGTTTAGTGCCAATACACGTGCAATATCAGGACACCTGATAGTGTTTGAATGGGCCCTCGCATCCTGCCTTCGACCATAAATCTCGACTAATTGACATCAAAGCAGAGCGATATCGGTTTAGGGAACACTGATTGCAAATTCAGCTTAGTCCTCAACCCTCCAAGCTCCGTAAATGCAGCATTAACTGATTTTAGCTCGTATATTTTAGAAAATTATCCCGATGAAATATTCAAATAAACTATCCACTTTGTTGATTTTTCACTTTTTATAAAAAGCTCCGTATTTTATCAAAATTATAATTCTGTATGTCTGGGGTGACATAAACTTGTAAGCTTGGGTCTTTATATGAAACATGCATTCAAATTGTGGGACACTGTGGTATTTTCAGAATACCCTCGTAGGACAAAATAAATTATGTTTTTACAATAAAAATTATTATTTTAACAGACAAAATAGCAAATTATTATATTAATATATTAATTAATGTTATAATATTAATATTAATTAATATTATATTATTATATTAATAGCAAATTATTAGAATAGGTATCATTATAATTTAAATTACGAGAAACTTTTACAGAGTTGTTTACTATTTAGATGTCGATAAAAGAATAACGGAGGAAAATTTAAAATTAAAGTACACGCATCTAGCTAAAATAAAAATAGCCTACTTGATAAATCAATTGATTTCATAAAGTGAAGCGAACAAAACACTAGAAGAGCGAAGCAGCTCAATCAATTGTGACACTATCAATATGGAATATTAAGCAGGCGTGGAGGAAAGTCGCATGCGGGGGGCCGTTATGACACGTCTCGTGCGACATATTGAAATGTTCAACTGCAATATCGGCCCCAGACACGCGATGATGTTCACCACTGACGTCCTGTTGTTACGACTCACGGACAACTCACGTCACAGAACGACATTGGGGGAGAACGTAAACTACCTCAGAGTAAGTTGTTTCTTTAGTATTAGTTTATAACACTAAACTAGTTATTCATTACTCATGACTTCCTTTGGAGCTCCCTGGTGCTTAACATACTTTATTGAAATAATTTCACACGTAGTTTTTTGGCAGCACACGTATTTACAGCAATCCTGCATAGGTTTCTCTTTGGATTCCCTGACTTGAGATATGTATAATTTGTTCATACTCACTAATTACAAATACGACTACGCGGTATTATCCGCGTACCGGTCGAATCGGTGATTATAATGTGCTACTTCAATGGTAGGTGGCTACTTCAACGGTCTTTCAACCCTAACCGATTATTTAATTAAATATATTAGAGGGGGTACAATTTTATGGTGGATAACTTGTCAAAACCATACTGAAACCACCTCACTTCAAAATCATATTAGAATAAAAACGATTAACTCATCATTTTCAAACCACTTAAGGTCTATCACAAACAAAAATATTTAATAATTAAAAAATCCGTTGACATTAACACTAACTTAAATTTTAAGTAAATAAGCATGAAACCATTGACAATAGATAACGGTACTAAAGTATACTTCAGCAATATCTATAGTCAATGCTAAAGCTAAAACCATATCAAAGCTCGTATCTGTAAATAATTTACGAGCAAAAATTCCCACAAACAGACACGCATTTCCCCTACCACAAACCCCCAAATCGCAGTCCACTTGGGGGGAAGCCAACAAGCATTTAACCGCAAGTCCCGCTGGCGGCAAAGGCCATTGGAAGCGGCGACTGGGAAAGGACAATACAGCAACTAAGAGCGAGAGCGGTGCGAGCGTAGCGCCCCCGCACACCACTGTTGTGACGAGGTATTGATTTATTTCACCCCAGTCCGTTCGTTATAGCCCGCGCCGTTACGTCCGTCGGTGTTTGCCTCGCGCATTAATCTCTCAACCCTTCCCCTCGCTTTCCTTTGTCCATTTAATTGCAAAACCCGAATAAATTGCCTGGCGATCGTTGCCACTGGCGATGCTCGATTGGTCTGGTCTAAGAAATCGTGTACTACTTTAAGTAAGGCTAATTATCTTCACACGAAACCCTAAGGATTAACATGCATACTGTATCGAACACGTATTTGACAACGTAGTGTTCTAAATTCTATCCTATACATTTACGAAAGAAATTGGGTGTCTGTCTGTCTATCGACCTGTATGTTCCGTTTTAACTTAACCGGTTACACAAACTGCAGAGCCGATCGAGATAGAACATAGCGTTTTTTGGCTGCGAACTGAAAATTAGTATATTGGTACATAATTTATATCGGCTACAGGCATATTCCCATCCTGGCAATCCCTTAGGGCTCCGTATCGAACACGTATTTGACAACGTAGTGTTCTAAATTCTATCCTATACATTTACGAAAGAAATTCGGTGTCTGTCTGTCTATCGACCTGTATGTTCCGTTTTAACTTAACGTACCGGTTACACAAACTGCAGAACCGATCGAGATAGAACATAGCGTTTTTTGGCTGCGAACTGAAAATTAGTATATTGGTACATAATTTATATCGGCTACAGGCATATTCCCATCCTGGCAATCCCTTAGGGCTCCGCCCCAGTGGTCCTTAAAGTTACAATGTTATTCTTATGGGCCATAGGTTTAATGGATCAGATAATTACTTGAACAGGTGTAGTTGCAGCAGGAATTTTGATCAGCTGTGCGAAGCACGGGTATCAGTTAGTTTATTATAAGGATGAGTTATTATACTGTAATAACTGAACCGCGTTAAGATTGTGCTACAACACCGAATCCATCAATCCAAATCGCTTTAAGATTGTGCTACAACACTGATTCCATCCAAATCGCTTCAAGATTGAGCTACAACACCAATTCCATCAATCCAAATCGGTTTAAGATTGTGCTACAACACCGATTCCATAAATCCAAATCGGTTTAAGATTGTGCTACCACACCGATTCCATCAATCCAAATCACTTTAAGATTGTGCTACAACACCGATTCCATCAATCCAAATCGCTTTAAGATTGTGCTACAACACCGATTCCATCCAAATCGCTTCAAGATTGAGCTACAACACCAATTCCATCAATCCAAATCGGTTTAAGATTGTGCTACAACACCGATTCCATAAATCCAAATCACTTTAAGATTGTGTTACAACACCGATTCCATCAATCCAAATCGCTTTAAGATTGTGCTACAACACTGATTCCATAAATCCAAATTTGTTAATCATATGAAAGACACAATAAACCCTCTCATTACAAACAGTGAATTCCGAAAACCTATTAAACTCAATAAACAAAATGTTGCTAAAACATTTGAATTTTATTTATTCGGTCGCTGTAGTAATTTTTTATATATAAAACCAAACCATCCCATTTTTGGAAAACTAAAGGCCTGGGTGAGAAAATTGGAGGAAAAATACTATTTTTTTTAGTACAAGAACTCCTAATTTCACAGTATAAATAAACATGTCAAGTCCAATTTTAAATATTGGAATCCGATAAAGCTGTGGGATTTGATATGACTCTAAAAACCGGATCAGGTGAACAAGCGAAGATGTTGGGAAAAACTAGTTTCTACAATATCAAACAAGCGGTTGGGAAACTGTGCACAACACAATACCAGTTTAAGTGAAAAAGAACATTCTCTGGCGAGTTTTTCCAAGTTTCAGTTTAAAAAACAAAACGGAAGTTACAAGTTTGGTGGCTAGGGGGAAACAGAAGGTAAAACCAAATTATCGAGTCCTTTTCACAAAAGAGACCGACAAGCAAGCAGACGTGGGCCGTATGCTAACAAAGCCTGTGCCCTTGGCTGCACGTTACCATAGATTAAGCATACTCCTAAGGAGTATGCTTAATCTATGACGTTACCCGGCGAAACAGCGACTCAGCATTCCTTATTCTGAATGGCATTACAGGTTATAAATTGTTATTAGTGCAAAATATTCCCCTGAATCAATCGCATACTTAAATCAACTGGAATATATTTTGCTAGTACAAATATTATTTTTACTCAATTTACCTATTATTTGCTACAACAGGATTTACAGTATTTGTGTAACAATTAACGATGACATTTATTGAAAGGACTTTGATAATCAACTACAAAGCAAAGTTACTCGTGGTTACCGTAATATGCTTTAAAACTATAAATTCAATTAAATTTATTCCGAAGAATTAAAAAGATTTGGTGGCCTCGCTAAGCCACACATAACTTATCGGCGAGATCCACAAAATGCACGCAGATTATCAAAAGAACACATAGTTACAATTGCTTGTTTTGTTGTACAAGCAATATAAACAATGCATATTTATTTGTAGTGAATTTTCTATGGAAAGTGAACTATTAGCATGACCCGCACGGTGAAACTTAAGCCCGGGACCACCATAGAAGTTCCTAACGTGACCCCCTGAACAAGTTTTGGGGGTCGTTCAAAATGTTTTATATATATATATGTATATAAATATATACATGTGTGTGTGCGTTTGCACTCTAGCAGACACATTATTTGTCCAATTTACTTCAAATTTGGGAGGGACGTTCTTTTCTACAATCAGTTGGACAAGGTCTTTAGGCAAAACAATCGGAAAACTCTAAACCCCTTTTGAAGATTAATCTTTCAAATTTTGAGTTTTTAGGCCTAAAAAGGGTTATAAAGCCCCGATGTAAAATTAATGCATGTAAAAAGTTGAGAATTAGTGATGCGAAACTTAAGCCCTCTCTCATTATCCCAGCATAAATATTTTCCGAGTTATTCAAGAAAATGTGTATCGACCAAACACAGTACGTTGTCTTGTGGGGGTTTTACATTAGAAAAGCCTATTATTCATTTGTTGGTGTACTTTTATCATCGCCAGCAACCTCACGCCTACTTTAAAGCCCTACTGGACATTCTCCTAACCTTATGAGCAAAATTGTATTCCCAGCATTGCAGGTTAATGAAACCAGGTGCAGCAGAACAGCCAAAAAATCAGTGTTTTCAGATTTAAATAAAAATTGGAATAAATGTATGTTTTTACACTTATTTTGAGTTTTAAAAGTTTGTTTTGTGGAAATTCACTTCCCTCACGTCAGTGTTCTGCGTGCGAACTCGTTTGTTGTTTGCATTTCTTGTTTACTTGTATTTATTGTATTACATTGCTTGTTGAGTTTATTCATACTGCTGCTATTGAATTATTGATAAGCGATGACCTTCGTATGGTTCTGATAAGTTATGTTATTTAGCTCTACATCGACGTATGGTGAACAATTCAAAAAGTATATACCTACCAATAATGAGTAAACAAAAATGAGTTCAGTACTATGAATAATGAATGTGTGAAACTCAAACACCGAGTTCGGAAAACGGCCGTAATTTTCATCAATCTCGCGTTAACAGCACAACTGCACTCACCCCGCACGAGTGACGTGCAAATCTTATTCGAAAATAGGTCATTGGGAATAAGACCCCAGGATTGGTACTTATTTACTCAGTTACCGGTTAGAGTACATTATTCTGCGGCTGAACAAACTAATAATACCTACATCGCGACGTGCAACGTTAAGAGGGGGTACCAGTAAATCCAGGTAAGATTTCTAAACCCATAAGAAGAACACTGTTATCTTCAATGTTCAATCCAACCTCAGGTGATTGGATATTATTGATTTATGGTTTGCTTCAAAGAGGAAAATACAACTAGGCGATTTCAGTGAGCAAAGTTTCAAATTTACAATTTATTTATTGCTAATTTCGCCTCATAATACTAAAAACTAAACAATTTTATCACGAATTTTAAAACGTAAATCGTAAAGGTTTCACTGAAATATCTAGAAAATCACCCGTACAGCATTCCTATTAGTAAAATGTACCTGAGGGCCGAGCTTTGCTCGAGGGAAGGCCAGTCAGTTTGTTTAGATGATTGGAGTAATATTTCACCACTTCCCCCTACTGATAATCAGATTTGTATAACTCATTTGCCTCTTTTCTACATTTTTAAGGTCACTCCAGTTGTTATTTATAGCTCAATGTCCCTTTGATTTATTTTACTACTCTATAAATGTAATCTTCACTCAAAACTTTTAGTCTCTGCTCTCAGGAAAACACATGTTAATAATTATAAACAACATGAGAATTACTTTGATAGTTCTCTGGTTGATTATGAACAGCTGTTACAATTCCTTTGTTTTGATTTGAAACTCCATAAGCCCAATGTTAATTTTTGTAACTTTTCATTTTAGTTTTTTTACATTATTTGATTTTTTCTGGGGATGAGGCCTGTCTAGAACTTATTTTTATCCCAGAAATTAGTTATTTCAAACATTTGAAGGAAATCGTTGGAGCCGTTTTTCAGATCCGTGTCGCAAGCAAGCAAGCAAGCAAACCTTACTCATATTAGAGTATAGGATATTCACAAATACTGGACAGAAATTGAAAGTTAACATTGGCCTTATATATGGGGGAAGCAGGTAGAAACGCCAAGTCTCGTGACTGGTCCTCTCTCAAGAAATTAAATGCTAATATACTAACGGAAAGATCTAACTTGAAGACTTGGCATTTTTCAATTAATAAGAAAAATTTGTCATCACAAATCCTTCCATCTCCGCGTGAACTTCAACCCCTAATGCAACAAGAGACGCTACCCCTACAAGGTCGTCCGAGACGCCATCAGTTCCCAACCAAACCAAGCCCCCTCCAATTGTCCCGCGTAATAGCCGCAGTAACTCGCACGGCGCATAATCGTGCGATACATCAGCGGCGATGGGCGAGACAGTGCGACTGCGACACCGGGACCGGGGACCGGGGCACAGGTGGCACATCATCACCACCCGGCCTCGTTACTTCCAACATCACACACGCTCCCCTCCCCCTCCCACTCCACCACCACCCCTCTCGAACTCATCACTCACTCTCTCGCTCACCTCTCTCATAAATTATTGCTCCGACGTCTTTTGTCGTGCAGCCTTCCTTCACTCTGCCGCACAAAACCAGTTTCTTTTACGAAATTATTTTGTTTACTTTGTTTAATTTATGTACCACTTCAATATTAGTTACACCCTAGAATGTATTTTGAAAATAATTTACCTGTATTTTGTTCGGCGATTTTCAATGTACCACTTCAATATTAGTTAACCCTAGAATGTATTTTGAAAATAATTTACGTGTATTTTGTTCGGCGATTTTCAAACTCACAAACTATTATTTCTTTTATACGTATTTAGTACCAATCAAAAGCTTTTACTTCTAGAGGTGGCTTTTGTGGATACAAAAAACTAACCTTCAGGGCTTCGCCCTATAAAGCTTTACAAGTTCTAATTTTAATATTATGGAGTTATTTTATTTAGGAAGTCAGCTGATATCAATGTAAATACGGTATTTCATGTACAGTATAAACATCTGACCGTATGTCTGCAAGATTCCTAAGCAGAGATCGGGGCAGCGGATACTTGTATCTAATTTTTACCCATAGTGTATTTTTTTATAATTTCCTAAACATAAGTTTCCACATGTTATAGTGTTATCAAAGTGTATCAACAAAATTAACAATAGACCGTTAGACTGAATTGCCAATTCCAATGACGGCCGACCGCATAGACAGCCACTGAGTATTTTTGTTTGTTTGTCTCGACTAAATTTAGCAAAACCGCCCATTTTGTCTGCGGTTTAGAGACATCAGATAGAGACAAGCAGACGACGATACCCGCGTCGGGGTCCGAGTACTAAAATACTGGCTACAGCTCGGTATACATTCTACGGCAGACTAAAACTAAAACCCGATTTGTCTCGGTTCGAACCGGAAGAGCAACAGATTTAGTAACACGATAAAATTAAACTTTATTGTGTAATTTGATACAGTAAATTAAAATAAATTACTTTTCGTCATACTGCTTAAAAAACCACTGTTTTAGCGAATTTCCCCTATAGGAAAGAAGCTATTACCGTAGTCGGCATGGTAAGACCTAGGCCCGGGACCATGATAACTTTTCGTTTTGAGGTCCCTAGACCCCAAAAACACCATTTGTTCGAAACTGTATATATATATATATATATATATATATATATGTGTGTGTGTCCGTGAGCACGATAACTCTCGTAAAAATTATCCGATTTTGATGAAATTTGGTATAAACGTGTAAAGCAACATTTATGACTAAGTTCGAAAACCAGCCAGATCGCTTTATCCGAAGGGGTATTTTGGGGGGGTTTTGTACCCCAAAAATGAGTTTTTTGAATGTTTTACATATAATTTTGGAAATAGTCAAATTTTAATTTTTTCCATGGGATTCAGCTTAAAAAACACACAATTTGGTATTTTGATCATTTCTCTACGTCAATTGGTTACCGAGATATTGAAAGTGCTAAACACAGTACGTTGTCTAATGTTATTCTTATGGAGGAAAAGAAAAATTTTATATCTTGCTTATTTATGAACGTATACTGACGAAACTTGGTAAATTTTTTGCCAAAGGCTCCCGTAGCAGCAAACCTGCGTACTCAGCCCCATGTTATTCTTATGGAGAATAAGTAACGTGTTATCTCCTTTAATTATGAAAATAAATTAATGAAATTTGGTATGTGGCTTTACCTACATGAGTTATATTAATATTTCTATAAAACCCCACTTTTTGTGTTCCTTGCTTCAGCAAACCTGCATACTCAGCTGCCATGTTATTCTTATGGAGAATAATTAAAATGCCATAAATCGTTTATTTATGAATGTATAATGATGAAACTTGGTATGTTGGCTTTATGTGGTATTAAGATACATATATATGCATTGGAAACTCGCTGAGTACGCAGGTTTGCTGCTACGGGGGTATTTGACAGATGCATTGAGATTCAAAAGTTCTTCTTTTTAGTCTTTGGATAATAACATAGTTTTGATGATCATTATCGTACTAGTACTAAAAAGATCATACTTTTGATTCGAGGTCGTCATAAATCGATTAAAATTCATTCGATTATAAATAATCAAAACATTCATTGTTATTATCGAAACATTCATTGTTGTGTGTTTGAAGAACAACCGATTGATTCGAACCACAATGATTGGTTTGAAGTGATCGACTCAACAACCGATAGATATGAATGAACCGAAGTTATGCGGTGATCACTTTTTCGTCTACAACATTTAGAGGTTGTGACGTCACGACAATATGAAACGGAACGACCAGAACCACCGAATCATCAACCGACCAACCGATTGTTTTATCGAATGAATCGTTGCTCACTGCCTGATGTATTGAAACTTTCGGCTTAGGCGTCAGTCCTCGGTAGCTCAGTGGATACGGCGTCAGATCCACGATCGTGCGGTCCCGTGTTCAAATCTTACTTTTGATGTTTACTTTTTGAAATCTGAAATGTGTTTTAAAGATTACTTTAATTTGTTCGGGGTTAAATCTCACTTTTTTTGTTAACTTTTTTAGGTTTGACTTTTTTTACTTATACTAATCCCTTTATTTGTAATTATGTTGCACAACGAACAGCCACCATACAGCGCTCTGCGGAGTTAGGTTAAGTTAGGTTACTATAATTTTGTCGTGAACTGCAACCTAGTTGTTTGTTCACGTACATCCATTTTTAGATCCATTTAACAGCCACCATACAGCGCTCTGCGGAGTTAGGTTACTATAATTTTGTCGTGAAC
Source organism: Allygus modestus (assembly GCA_963675035.1). Classification (NCBI taxonomy): domain Eukaryota; kingdom Metazoa; phylum Arthropoda; class Insecta; order Hemiptera; family Cicadellidae; genus Allygus; species Allygus modestus. The sequence continues at coordinate 58,587,078 of OY776114.1, forward strand.
TGCAACCTAGTTGTTTGTTCACGTACATCAATTTTTAGATCCAATTTAACACTGTATCCACAACTTTTGATTTAACTTATATCTGCTTGAATTTTAATCGAATCACCATTTATGCTTTTCCACCACAAAACAATAACAATCGTAGTTGAAAGTTCATTCGATAAAACAAACAAACAATCGGTTGATGATTCGGTGGTTCTGGTCGTGACGTCACAACCTCTAAATGTTGTAGACGAAAAAGTGCTCACCAGTTATGCATGTGCAACAGCTGATTTCAAGATTCAAGCTGAAAGAAACATTTGAGGTTATGAAGACACAGTACGTAAATTTTACTTTTGTTTTTATTTAAACCTTAAGTTTTTTGGCAGTATAACGAAAAATATAGTTCGTCACTCGGATCAAAAGTGTCTTTTTAATACTCGCTCATTTCCCAGCCTCGGCAGTTAAACTGGAGCTCGTATTAAAAAGATCCACTTTTGATCCTAGTGACGAAATATACTATTCCACTTGTCCGCGAAAACAAAGAAATAAGACTAGACAAAATAAAAGGTTTTAAATTCACTAAGAGAACATTTAGTCTAATTGTTACTACGCTCGAGCCAACGACATTAGCATTCTAACATTGAAATCCCCAGCGGTCGTTACGCTGACGAGCAAAACAACGAGTCGTGCCGAGAGACAAACGCCCTGTAATAAGGTTACGACTGGAATAGGCGCCTTCACTTCTCAGCACGGTACTGCGCATGTGCAGCACTTCGTTCTACAACATCTTCCTACGAAAGCACTGTAAATACTATTACAACAATAACATTAAGGATGATTCTTAATTTTCATTGTATTTTGACACATTTTATTCATCTCTGGGTATTCAATACGAGCTCATATACCACGTGAAATATTATGTATCGAAACCGAAGCAGTGTAACGTAATTTCTAACACTCATGAAATTGTCATACTTAAAAGAATCAAAAATGCTCCCAATTGGAAATCAACTACTATCGCTAACTTGACCGCCAGCTAAATAGTATTTTGATTATGTAATACATTTAAGATAGCAAAGCTAATTGAGGTACCATATACCTATACTTGGCTTGTCTAATACCGACTTGTACAATAACCAAAACACAAGGCATCATCCCGTAGACCGCTGGTTATATAGAGGGATTTCATCATCATCATCATCAAAAGGGGCGGATCCAAGTCCCAAGGCACATCAGCCACACTGGGCTTATTGCGCACCCCCGAAAAGAAGAAAGGAAGACAGAAAAGAAAGAAAGAAAGAACTGAGAAGGTATCAGTACTCCTCCAGGTTCAAGAGCCTGATGAACTGCATCATCCTGTCGACGAGCTCCTCAGGAGGCAGGTATCCACCCCTGACCATAGATCCCAGAGTTGAAGCCCTTACCTCCCTAAGCTCATCGCAATCGAAGAGCAGATGGTCTGCAGTCTCCTCGTACTGCCCACATTTCCTGCATGCAGTGTCACCATTGAAGACACCCATCCGAGAGAGGTGTTTCCTTAGGTGACCATGGCCCGTAATCATACCTGTGATCCGCCTAATGTCCAGCCTACTGAGATCCAGGAGATTCCTTGTGACCTGCTGAGAAGGTCCCTGGAGGTTGAGCTTGCTGACCCTATGTAGAGGGAGCCTTGCCCATCTCCTTCTGTGACAATCCCGAGCCCAAGCGCCGATCACCTGCGAAACACAGGAACGAGATATCCCGCAAAAAGGGGGAGGGCCCATGGGAGCCAGGGAGGCAGCCGCGTTAGCCAGCCTGTCCGCCACCTCATTACCCACGATCCCTGAGTGACCAGGCACCCAACAAAGAGTGACCATGTTGCGTCTTCCAGCACAAGACACTGTTTTGTAACAATCCCAGACAACCCTAGACCTGAACTCAAAAGAGTCCAGCGCCCTCAGAGCAGCCTGGCTGTCAGAAAAGATGCTGATAGAGAGGCCCTCTTGACCCCTCCTCAGAATCTCCCCCGCACACTCCATGATGGCGGTAATCTCCGTCTGGAACACAGTAGGAAAAGAACCCATTGGCACCCCGAGACTGACACCATCCTGCACCCCGTGGATGCCAGCACCCGACCCGCTCCTAGACTTGGAACCATCCGTGAACCACACTCGGTCTCCAGGAGGGAGCGGACAAGCACCTTCGCTCCAGTCGTCCCTGCTGGGAAAGCGCACCCGGAACGACCTGCTGAAGGAAAAAGTTGTGGGAAGATGATCAGAGGGCATGTCCAAGACCTCACTCTGAACCACCTGAATGATCTTTGTGTGGCCAAGTGGTTCGCCCGGCAACACCCAGAGGTTCTCACACTGGAGACGGTATGCACCCATTCTAGCCACCATCTTGATATGAATGTCTATGGGCAAAAGATCAAGGAGACACTCCAAAGTGGCACCTGGGCTGCTACTGAGAGCTCCAGTGACGAGTAGGCCCTGCAAGCCTTTGAACGCCCGCAAGCCTCCGCATCGCCACGCCAGCTTCCAGCTTCGTCCACCAAACGATGGATCTGAACGTCATCGCCGGTCTTACTACTGCAACATAAAGCCAATGCATTGGTTTGGGCCTAAGCCCCCAGGTCGATCCTATCATCCGCCTGCAAGCGAATAGGGACCACTTGCCTCGATCAATGACCCTTTGCAACTGCGGCCCCCATTGAAGGGTCCTGTCCAGAATGACTCCTAAATACTTCACTTGGTCCTGAGGAACAATGGTGGATCCCTGCAGCCTGAACGGCCCGATCCCCACAATATTCCTTCTCTATAGAGGGATTTAAAACGGAAACTAACAAACAAAAACACAATACTCAGTGTCAATTAACAATGATTTTCCTCAATGTCATATTTGATTGTAACTGTCACGCAAATCAAAATACAATATTTATAAAATCATTAGCCTACTTTAAGCCTACAATTTTTTAATAACCGAAAAAAATCCTATAACAAAACCAAAACAGGGATAGAGCACTTACACGCGAACAGTCACAGAGCTGTCTCTTGGGGGGATAATGTTTTCAAACAGCGATATGCGAATGTCCATGCATTAACACGGCAGCGCTGTTATCAACGACGGCCCGCGGCTGTCCCGCCGTCAACTGGGAGTTGATAAACTGCCGGACAACTGCCGGCACAACCTACAACCGCACTACCTGCACACCGCTTATAAAGCTGTCTTTACAACATGCAACTATTGAACAATATAAGTATACAAAAGTTTACTAGGTCATATTCGTTTAAGTTTTTGTCGTGTTTATAGAGTGCTGTTTACTGAGTTTCAATAGTTTTACGCAAAATAGCATATGTTTTGTTTAATGGTCTTACAAGGCTCACATTAGCATGTACCGTAGACTAGCTAAACGCACTTTAGTCATGTTCCGAGCTTCTCACACAGCTGAATAAGTTGCTGCAATTAATAAATCTACAAAATAAAAGGGCTTAACCGAAATATTGATATGATAGGCTACTGCATACAGGGATTCAGTTACTGGTGACATTCAAAACAAAAACTAAATACAATTATAAATACGCACATGGCGAGGTAATAAATTAAAAAAACGTACGGTATGATAACAATTCAAAAACATGTTATCAGGACTTTAGACCCGATTGATTATACATGTTTCCTCACCACGACCCTTTGACAGCGTTTCTACAATTTCCAACGCAATTCCCTCCGGATAAACAGCAGCCGTCCAGAAGTTGGAGCAATCACGATAAAACACCTACCGCAGGTTAAATACGGAGGACAGTTAATGTATTACATCACGAAACCCAAGAGACCCTCTGTGAACGGATGGATTAGCAATTAAATATTGAAATCCGACGTCGAGTGACACTCCGCACATTTGACCCGCGACACGAGCCAATTACTCTGCGCGGCAGCTGCCGCCACCGCCCTACAACTGCGCCCGACCTTCATAAACTCTGTACGTCAAACTGCGTGAGTAATCCGGGGAACTTTAAGAAACTAATTTTTGCAGATAATACAGTAGAACCTTGATAACAAAACTCTCAAGAGGATTTGGGAAACAGCCTTGTTATCGAGGTACTTTTCTAGTTGAGGTTCGGGTAATCAAGGTCGTGAGGACTAAAAGTCGTGCTATCAAGGTAACTGGTTTCTCTAAAATCTCATTTATAGCAAGTGCATTTTGGATCAACCCTCCAAAGGAGAGTGGAAGCGGGGTTTTCTTGTTTAGATCTGAGCCCAAGGAATTATTTCCTTCAAAACATCCCTTCTGATGAGTCACTGCCCGTGGGAACTATGCACAGGGAAGACTGAACTGCTAGAAAGGTTCCATTATGTAAAACAACGACGCACTACCGAGGTTGAAGTCGTATATAAAGGTTTGGTGTCACAAAAATACGTGCTTTAGAGGGTAAGACCTGCGATCTGAATTAGGAAAAAACCGTGTTATTGAGGTTTGTAAATCAATATTAGTCTACCATAGAGTTACATTTAACATTCAGTGTTATGGCAATTTCACGGGATTGTAAAAATGCACGTGATATCGAGGACGTCGTGCTAGTGAGGGTCGTGTTAGCGAGTTTTCCACTGTTCTGACTATTATGTCATGGTTCGCACTTTTATTTGGTTAGTAATTTCCCTGACCTAAAAAGTTAATTTTCCCTAACTAAAAACGGTAAATTTTCCTAACTAATAACGGAATGTACACTATAATTTTGATTTTGATTTTCGCACAGTAGTGCTTTGCGTTTTCGATTGAGTCAAAAATTTTTCCCTGACTTGTATAAAATAGTAAGCACTTTCCCTGACTCTTCCTGACTTTCTAGAAAGTGTGAACAATCTTATTTTGTTATTTAAATATTTACAGTTTGTTTTTGTCCAATACATTTAATGCCATGCTAGTTATGGTTAACTTCTTCTTCGCTGCACCATAAAAAAATTACCATAAGTCGAATTGTTTTTTTCACAGTATTGTGTTTATGATTAAATCAAAAACTTTCCCTGACTTGTATTAAATATCACGCATTTTCCCTGACTTAGCATTTTTCAACTTCCCTGACTTTCAGCGTGTACCTTAGATTTTTCGCGAATAACACATTTATAAAATATGCAATGTCTTTGATTTGTATAGGCTTGCTCCTTAAGCGATGAATTCATGACTTTGTGAAACAGTATTTCTTTTCAGAAATAGTTGCAACTTGTAATGTACAAACTGAATTAATACGATGCAATTACATATACAAACATGAGTCACCCCACTATCAGAAGCCAACCAGAGGTAGTGTGTGCTGTCAGATAACAATTAACATCCGATAGTGAAACGAGAGTGATGAATGCGTCACGGAATTAATTGTATTGTTAATAATCGTGACGAATCGTTTCCCTACAATGTAACAACTTCACTGATAAAATTTTAACTCTTATCAATCGATATTAATTTATGATTAACAAATTAACATAAATCACTTATCATAATAACATTTTTTCTGTTCATTGCGGACTGGTTCTCACATCGAATGTAAACAATGCAGTTTACAGCAACATGTAATGCTATATTTACTGTTGTATTCCAATTTCATTGCATTAGAAGATTACCTGCATCCATTCATACGCAAACAAAGAATTAAAATTGACTTATTTATAGTAAGAAGCTGTATTTAAAGCATCTTGGATAAACTATAGTCAACGTCGTCTCAAGATCACTAAGCCACCAGATTACTAACATGCCACTGAGACACTGCTGCGTTAACAGGAACGTGACAATTGTAATATTGTATCTTCAGAAAACAACTTTACCACAGCGAATTTCTTACGGAAAATAGGTTACTGGCTATAGCATATTTATTATTAGCCTTTTCTTCTTTTCTTGTAAACTACACGTCGGTGGGTATCGCGGAATTTATCTGCGGCGGAAAGCAGATTCCATAGCACACTGGGCATCAATTTTCGGCGCAGCGCCAATATTTCCGCCGTCTACGAAATCAGCCCCATTTGATTACATGAGGAGTGGCCAGCATCCTCCACTCTCAACAGCAGAAAAATGCTGCGCAAGGGTCACTGACCTTTACTGTACTGTACTTTGTAATTTTTCATAAAAACAAATTGCAGTGAAACTGTAATACCGCGAGCAAAACATATTATAGGTGACAGTATCTTGGTAGATTTTAAGTTTTTCTGCTATTTTCCCATTACATTACTAAATATTGGTCTTCACACACGCACACGGTGTGATTCAAACTAGGACACAGAATCGTCGGCAAACAATATTCCACAGCTGACTATTTAAATTATAATCCTATACTCTAATATCAGTAAGGTTTGCTTGCTTGCGACACGGATCTCAAAAACGGCTTCAACGATTTCCTTCAAATGTTCGAAATACCTAATTTCTGGGATAAAAATAAGTTCTATAAAGGCCGCATCCCCAGGAAAAATCAAATAATGTAAAAAAAATAAAATGAAATGTTAAAAAAATTATCATTGGGTTTATGGAGTTTTAAATCAACACAAAAGAATTTTAACAGCTGTTCATAATCAACCAGGGAACTGTCAAAGTAATACTCATGTTGTATATGATTATTAAAATATGGTTTCCTGAGAGCAGGGATTAAAAGATTTGAGTGAAGATTACATAAATAGAGTAGTAAAATAAATCAAAGGGACATTGAGCTATAAATAACAACTGGAGTGACCTTAAAAATGTAGAAAAGAGGCATATGAGTTGTACAAATCTGATTATCAGTAGGGGGAAGTGGTGAAAAATTACTCCGAGTCATCTAAACAAACTGACTGGCCTCCCCAGGTACTTTTCATTTATATACATATTTGGTCCATCAATTTATTTCACGGAGTAGATAAATAGAAGCACATTAAAACGAAGATAAAACTCCACGAGTGGAACAAATCGTACCACGACGAATTACCACAAACTTTCATATCTTGTCTAGACATATAATAACACAAGGTCAAGAGCAATACACATTTCAAATAAATTATAAATGTCTAGTGGAATGCGGCAGTCAAATCGTTGAACGGGGGGAGATATGGACCGCTCGTGTGGACTATCACGTCTTGTTTTACAAGTTTGAAGTGGTGTTTGCCACAGTCGGGCCCACTTTAACATCTCTATCCCCACGAGAACGCCGAACAAATGTTTGTGTCACTTGTTCGCTGCGATACTGGAATATACGACGTCTGGGCAACACACAGTTCTTCCACAACCATCTTACAATTCCTTTTCTAAGAGACATTTTAGAAGTTGACATTTTTAGTGGTTGTAGATGAGTTTTAAAGGTCCAAGTTTGATGTACATTCATTCAACTTCGAATACCTAAACGAATTTGCTGATTCATTATTTCATAAGATCACCTTTTTTTATCACGGGCATGTATAAGGTTTCTTTTATTTTTTTAACTTGACAACTTACTCTCTTATTAGTTAAAAATTGAATAAATATCTACTTAGTATAAACAGGTTAACATACCTTGATGTCAGCTATTCCTTATAGTAACAAAATGTTGACTATAGTTTCGGCTAGCACGTAGCCATTATCAAAACTTTAAATAAGAACGTTATTCCATTCTTCAGAATGTCGTCAATTTAGAAAAATGTTTATATTGATACAACAATTCCGGAAGGCTTCAACATGACTAAATCTAATTAGTTTTCGATCGTGTACGATCATGGGAAAATTGTATCAAACCACAAAAATGGGAAACAAAATGTTTATATTGATACAACAATTCCGGAAGGCTTCAACATGAATAAATCTAATTAGTTTTCGATCGTGTACGTTCATGGGAAAATTGTATCAAACCACAAAACTGGGAAACAAAATGTTTATATTGATACAACAATTCCGGAAGGCTTCAACATGAATAAATCTAATTAGTTTTCGATCGTGTACGTTCATGGGAAAATTGTATCAAACCACAAAACTGGGAAACAAAATGTTTATATTGATACAACAATTCCGGAAGGCTTCAACATGAATAAATCTAATTAGTTTTCGATCGTGTACGTTCATGGGAAAATTGTATCAAACCACAAAACTGGGAAACAAATTCTAACACAAGAGCATTACTAAAATTTGCCAAGACACAATGCTATAATACTCTATGCAGTTTGTTGAATACAGTATTTTAACTATCTCAGTATTAGTTAAGAAAATTATTGCTAGCTATCGTTGATTGGAGAATAATAAACGAATAACATATTTTAAACAAACAAGTAAACAGGAAAATTGTTAGTAACATTTCTAAACACGCCTTTAAAATGCAGTTACTATGTTATTATGTTGGTTAGTAGATATGTGTGATAATTACTGTTCACAATGAACACTGACTACTCAGCATGGCTTGGCGCCATGAAAGCTTCAACTGAGCCGCGGGGCTTACTCACCGACAACTGACATTTCAGCGTCAACTACCAACATCCACTTTCTGCCAAACACAACACGATCAGTAAATACCCCCGTCGCAGCAAACCTGCGTACTCAGCGAATTTCCAATGCATAATATATGTCTTATTACCACAGAAAGCCGCAAACCAAGTTTCATAAAAATATATTCACATATACGCGATTTTAATTATTCTCCATTAGAATAACATTGGTAATGAGTACGTAGGTTTGCTGAAACAAGGAACACAAACAATTGTTTTTTATGCAAATATAAACAGAATTTAACCAGGCGAAGCCACATACCAAGTTTCATCAATATTCAATCATAAATAAGCGCTATATAACATTCTAGTTATTCTCCATAAGAATAACATGGGGCCTGAGTACGCAGGTTTGCTGCTACAGGAATAATCAACAAAAAATCAATTTTTGTGCAAATATCAATATACCAATACTACATGAAGCCACATACCAAGTTTCATCAACATGCATCCATAAATAATCGAGATATCAAATTTTATTTATTCTCCATAAGGATAACATTGGACAACGTACTGTGTTTAGCACTTTGAATATCTCTGCAACGGTTGGGCGTAGAATCACAATTTAAACATCAAAATGATTGTTTTGTGGAGCTGAACAGATTGGTAAAAGCAAATGTGAAGTTTACATTAAAATTAACTGAGGAAAAACCAAAAACCGTTTTCCCATAAGATTAACATGGGGGATTTTATGAGTAGGTTTTTTGGATTTTCTCCGAAACCACTCAACCTAGGTTAATAATTCAAAAAACTATATTATTTGTTTTTTTAAGCTCTATAGCATGGTCAAAACGAAAAATTAAGTTATTTACAAATTTTAGGGTGAAAAATGCAAAAAACTTATTTTTGAAAAATTTAAAACCCCCATAAACCCCCCTTCCCATGATCCGATTTTTCTGGTTTTCGAACTTAGTCATGAATGTCATTTTACACATTTGAGCCAAACTTCATCAAAATCGGACCTATTTTACTCAAGTTATCGTGTTAACGGACACATATATATATATATATATATATATACATATATATATAGATATACATATATATATATAGAGAGATATATATAGTTATATATATATATATATACATTTATATAAATTTGAACGAATAGCGGTTTTGACATCTGGGGACCTCAAAACAAAAAGTTATCATGGTCTCGGGCTTAAGTCTTACAGTACCATGAGACCTACGGTAATAGCTTCTTCCCTGCAGGGGAAATTCGCTAAAAGGTCAAATCTAAAAACAATTTAAACTCAAACCCCATTCATAGTTACAACAAACTTTTAGCTATAAATTATACAGGGTGAATCTCGTAAGTTGTCCAGTATTGATTTCAGACAAACCGTTGGTCCTACGATGATGAAATAAAATTATTTCCCACTAAACCAACCCCAAGGAATAACGTAAAAATATTTTTAACGATTTTTAAATACAGGGTGTACCAGAAACTGAGGGTCACTAGTCCGAATCTACGAAATATCAAATACAAACGTATATCATGATATACATCAAATTAAAGCTCTTTTCAATCCAAACCATTTGGCGGAATCGGATTTTGATTATTATTGATTCATTTCAAAATGGCGGCTGTTTTTGTGAAAAAATTAGTATTTTTTTGAATACCCTGTATTTTTCTTAAAAATGCAGATATCTTGATTCTGATTCAAATATCGCATTCCTTATGAGCTAAGCTTTATTTTGATATGCAACACTTCAATATTATCTCAAAAACAAAAAGTTTCAAAAATATCAGTTTTTGAAAATATGTACATAGCCAAAACTCAAAAATTTCAAATAGCACCATATGTCAAATAGCATATCATTTTAAAGGTATTGCAATTCTAAGAAACTTTCAAATTTAAACCTTATGCGTATCTATATTGGTTTTCGAGTTATCAACAAAAAACATGTTTTCCCACATTAAAACACATGTTATTTGTTAAACATGGTGGTAAAGGCTGGACCATAGTTCTAGGCGTCTGGCTGACGCATGCGCATTAATTTGCTGTGTTAATTCCCCATCTGTCAAAACTTGGGCTAACATATGATTAAATGCAAATTCGTTATTACGCATGCGTCAGCCAGACACCTAGAACTATGGTCCGGCCTTTAATAGTCCCATGCATAGAGTAAATCTTATTTTATAAAAACTACAATAATAAAGAACTTGTCTTAAAAAAAATATTCTTTATGTTACATTTGTTACAAAACCACTATAAACAAACTTTTTGTGTATAAAATATTTCAAAAGTTACCATTATTTTTAGGTGCTACTGGATAAACTATTTACAGATGCTCAAAATGCCTTCCCCCTACTTCTAAAACCATTTCAAGTCTTTTAGGAAGGTTGTTTACAGCACGACGTACTTCTTCTTCATTTATTTGCCTACACGCCAACCGTATCCTTTCTTTCATCTCATCTCGAGTGGTAGGAGCTGTTCCATACACCATGTCTTTCAGTCTCCCCCAGAGGTAAAAGTCCATGACCGTTAAATCAGGGGACCTAGCCGGCCAAGGGATGGGACCTCCTCTCGCAATCCAATTATCACCAAACATCGCTGTTAGAGTTTGACGAACGTCAATAGCGTAATGCGCTGGACAACCGTCTTGCATGAACCACATTTCTCTTTGTACGTTGATGGGAATGGGCCTTAACAGCTCGAGAAATTCTTCATTTAAGAATGCATTGTACATTACACCATTTAGATTCGTTTCGAAGAAATGAGGACCAATTATTTGCCCATTAAACACCGCACACCACACATTGAGGGTCCACTGTCTTTGATTGTTCACTTCCCGTAGCCAATGTGGATTCTCCCTGCTCCAATACCGCATATTGTGTCTATTAACGTCACCGTTGTTTTTGAAGGTCGCTTCATCGCTCCACATGACGTTGTGAGCAAAGTTAGGATCATTAGAAATTTCATTTTGAGCCCAAATAGCAAAATTAATGCGGTGTAGATAATCATCTGCTTCCAATTCTTGATGCAGCGAAATGTGGTATGGATGGAAATCATTAGCCTTAAGGATCCTACAGACTGACATCTGGCTAATACCGGATTCCCTAGAGAGAACTCTGGTAGACACATGAGGATTAAGTTCTACTGCAGCTAAAATATCCGGTGCTCTTGTCTGTCTTACTGGCATAGCTTTTAGTCTTTTTTTTGGATGGCTGAACTTTTCCAGTCGTTCTTACTCGTTGAGCTAAACGTACAAAATCTTTACGGCACTGGCGTTGCAAATCAGGAAACCGCTCTGCATACAGTCTTTCGGCAGCACTAAAGTTCTGGAAACACTCACCTAAAACCATTAACATTTTAAAAGCTTCTTCGTTACTGTATACCATAATTAACAACCAACTAGTTAACACAATAAGAAAAACTAATTACTGTTTGAAATAAAATAAAACTAATAACCGCTCAGACATGCATTGTGTTAACTTAAGATGGAAACATCTAATAAATGTAAACAACTCAACAATACTAAATAACAGCTGATAAATAACAGCTGACTATTACCACCATGTTTAACAAATAACATGCGTTTTAATGTGGAAAAACATGTTTTTTGTTGATAACTCGAAAACCAAAATAGATACGCATAAGGTTTAAATTTGAAAGTTTCTTAGAATTGCAATACCTTTAAAATGATATGCTATTTGACATATGGTGCTATTTGAAATTTTTGAGTTTTGGCTATGTACATATTTTCAAAAACTGATATTTTTGAAACTTTTTGTTTTTGAGATAATATTGAAGTGTTGCATATCAAAATAAAGCTTAGCTCATAAGGAATGCGATATTTGAATCAGAATCAAGATATCTGCATTTTTAAGAAAAATACAGGGTATTCAAAAAAATACTAATTTTTTCACAAAAACAGCCGCCATTTTGAAATGAATCAATAATAATCAAAATCCGATTCCGCCAAATGGTTTGGATTGAAAAGAGCTTTAATTTGATGTATATCATGATATACGTTTGTATTTGATATTTCGTAGATTCGGACTAGTGACCCTCAGTTTCTGGTACACCCTGTATTTAAAAATCGTTAAAAATATTTTTACGTTATTCCTTGGGGTTGGTTTAGTGGGAAATAATTTTATTTCATCATCGTAGGACCAACGGTTTGTCTGAAATCAATACTGGACAACTTACGAGATTCACCCTGTATATTACTAGCCAACTTGAATTTGTATTATCAGTCTTTTTTAAAGTTTTTTTTCAATTTAAAATATGGTTTTACAATACCTGTTCTGTCCAGTTATATGAATAATTATAAGATTACTGCAGTTTCGACATTAATATGACATCATCAGATCTTCACGCTCATTTTTAATAACAACTTTGTCAAAATGTTAAATTCTACAAATACAAAATAACTGACATAAGAAATTTAAACATGAAAAACACATTAAATTTAGACATGGACAAGGACACTTCTTGCATGCTGGCCAGCAGGTAACAGCAACATACCATATAAAACTGCAGGTACTGTAAATCCATATTTTAAGTTCAATTCCAGTTCAGGGGCTAAACACCAAGATTTTTTCCAAGTTTATATTATCAGTAAGTCCAAATATAGTTGCCTATTTAAAACAATTGTAACGGTGAGTTTGTGTAATTTGGGAAGCAATTGAAGACATTTTCCATAGTTGATTAAAATTTTTAAAAAGTCAAGACGTTTCCTCTGATCAGTACAGTAGTGGCAATAATTTCTTAATCAAACTCACTACCCACTCCAGAATTCCGTTACCCAGTTCACGCTACAACAACTAACTCAATCGTAACTACGTGTGAAACAGTAGCCTAGCCAAAGTAAACCCCTGTTCAGCCAGCCATTCAGTGAACTCCAATAAACAGAGGGAGGGAGAGAGAGAGAGAGAGAGAGAGAGAGAGAGAGAGAGAGGATTAACCATCAAATATTGAAATTCAATATCAAGCGGTGACACTCACTCGCTGTGCACATTACGTCTGGAATTCCATCACACGAATAACGTCGTCAACCATGTACCTATTTATCAAATATATAATACAAGTTTGTGTTTGCGTAAACACTGTTATAATTTTTTAAAGACTTTGAAAACGATTTATTTGTGTTAAGTAGACCAGAATAATGTGATGCGAGTTTGTTTTTCATTACTGCAATTTCAATATGGGACATCTCGTCACACAATAAACTGCAAAATTGTTTGTATCATTAGTGATTTTCCTTTGGAAAGTGAACTACTAGCATAACCCGCACGGTGAAACTTAAGCCCGGGACCACCACAGAAGTTCCTAACGTGACCCCCTGAACACGTTTTGGGGGGTCGTTCAAAATTGTATATATATATGTATACATATATGTGTTTGCACTCTAGCGGTCGAATTTTTTGTCAGATTAACTTAAAATTTGGTAGGGACGTTCCTTACTGTAATCAGTTGGAAAAGTTTGTTGGTTTGTTGGTAAACTTTTTTTGGGATTAAACTTTCAAATTTCGAGTTTTTGGGCCCAAAATGGTCAGAAAAGCCCCGGATGCATGTAAAAAGATGGGAATTAGTGAGGCGAAAGTTTTAAGCCCTCTCTCGTCATTCTAGCATAAATATTTACCGAGTTATTAAAGAAAATGTGTTTCGACTAAACACAGTACGTTGTCTTATGGGGGTTTTACACTAGAAAAGCCTGTTATTCCTTTGTTAGAGTACTTGTATCATCCCGAGCAACTCACGCCTACTTTCAAGCCTGCCTGGACCTTCTCCTACATAATAATGCGCAACATTGTATTCCCAGCTTTGCAGGTAAAACCAGGAGCATCAGAACAGCCAAAAAATCAATGTTTTCAGATTTCAATAAAATTGAAATAAATGTATGTTTTTACACAAATTTTGAGTTTTAAAATTTGTTATGTGGAAATTCACTTCCCTCACGTCAGCGGCTGCGTGCGAACTAGTTTCTTATTTGAGTTTTTTCTTCACCTTTCTGAGGACTGATTTTAAACATTAACATTTTTATTTTGGTGGCTCCCTTCAAAGCGAAGTTTGTTGCAAGTCATTCAAATAAGCAGACTAATAGCAAACTATATAACTCAAGAGGATACAAAACACCCCCGTAGCAGCAAACCTGCGTACTCAGCGAATTTCCAATGCATATATATGTATCTTAATACCACATAAAGCCACATACCAAGTTTCATCAATATACATTCATAAGTAAACGATTTATGACATTTTAATTATTCTCCATAAGAATAACATGGCGGCTGAGTATGCAGGTTTGCTGAAGGAAGGAACACAAAAAATTGGGGGTTTATACAAATATCAATATAACTCATTTAGGTAAAGCCACATACCAAATTTCATTAATTTGTTTTCATAATTAAGGGAGATAACACGTTACTTATTCTCCATAAGAATAACATGGGGCTGAGTACGCAGGTTTGCTGCTACGGGAGCCTTTGGCAAAAATTTTTTTTTGAGCAAATATTAATGGTTCACAACCAGATGAAGCCGTATACCAAGTTTCGTCAGTATACGTTCATAAATAAGCGAGATATAATTTTTTTCTTTTTCTTCATAAGAATAACATCAGACAACGTACTGTGTTTAGCACTTTCAATATCTCGGTAACCAATTGACGTAGAGAAATGATCAAAATACCAAATTTTGTGTTTTTTTAAGCCAAATCCAATGGTAAAAACCAAAATTTGACCATTTCCAAAATTATACATAAAAAATTCAAAAAACCCATTTTTTGGGTACAAAACCCCCCAAAATACCCCTTCAGATGGAGCAATCTGGCTGGTTTTCAAACTTAAAGTCATAAATGTTGCTTTACACGTTTATACCAAATTTCAACAAAATCGGATAATTTTTACGAGAGTTATCGTGCTCACGGACACACACACACACACGCACACATATATATATATATATATATATATATATATATATATATATATACAGTTTCGAACGAATGGTGTTTTTGGGGTCTGGGGACCTCAAAACGAAAAGTTATCATGGTCCCGGGCCTAGGTCTTACCATGCCGACTACGGTAATACCTTCTTCCCTAAAGGGGAAATTCGCTAAAAGGTAGTTAAAAATCATTCAATATATATAAAACTCAATACTAGCTGGCCCGACAGTGGTTGCCTTGCCCTAATGTCATTGAATTTGTTTAAAAAAGTTTACGTCCTATTCTCAGACCTACCGAATATACATACAAAATTACATAAGAATCGGTCAGGCCGTTTCGGAGGAGTTTTGTTACGAACACTGTGACACGAGCATTTTATATATTAGACATAGAACCAAACATCGTCGGGTTTATTCCTCAAGATGCCTGCCAAAAAGATTGTTATTATGTCGGGGACATAAATGAACACTCCTATGCTGGTGCAATGAGGATTGTCGAAACCAAATTAAAAAAAGACTTCAAACGAAAGACAGAACCTATTCAAACTTGTCTTGTTAAAAGACAATTTAAAATTAGAAACATGTTAACCCAAGCAATAACCGGGTTTATTTAAAGGCTCGAATTACACCTGCAAGAGTTGCTAGTGCGGTGAAGTGGCGAAGTGGCGTGAGGGACGGAGCTCGCTAAACGCCGTCATTATGTACTCAAGCTTCAAACAAAGGTGGCAATTTTCAGCAAGTGTGGCCAAAACAAAATCTCACCAAGGGATACTCGCCTTTAATGCACCTTCCGCTTTTCCACATGCTCAATAGTTTTACTTGGTTCTCACTTGTGTTTGGTTAATTATTTCCCTGTCCAAAAAGCTAAGTCTTTCTTTAACCAAAACAGATCATTTTCACTTACTCTCGACTGTGAATGCGCACTTTATTTATAATATAAAGACCAATTATTTTGTATCGGGCTCAACCATCCCGTAGACTTACTCCTGTTAATTTTATTATTTTAATGATTACACTTTGCTGTCCAAAACATTTTTTGTCTTATCCTTTTCCCTTCCTCTTCGTTGCACCATAACACCGATTTGAACAAAATGAAATAAATCTTGATTGTCTTGTTTTTTGACATATAAAATATAAATCACTTCCCCTGACTTTCGGCTGTTTTCCAACTTTTTCTTAGACGTACCCTGCCCTTTTTAAAATTCCCTGACTTTCCAGAAAGTGTGATCCATGTGGTTAAAGAAAAACATGATACAGTTTGTTTTGTTTTAATGTGGTCCACGTATATTTACCATATAATATTGCCTAAATTGGGTGTAGAATTTATAGATAAAAAAGATACCAGAAATTGCTTTACTAATAAAACCCCAGGAAGTAAAAACAAAATAACAAACTTCCAATCAAAACAAATGTTTTGCTTAACCCATCACCCCTTAGCTGGTACTTGCTGTGCCATTTTCCACATAATGGACAGATATTCCAATGTAATATCACAATATTCACGGAAGCTGATAATTGAGACATGTGATAAAGACGACAGTGAAATGTGAGTCAATTTTAAACATGAGTAAGAGAGCTTGCATAAACAACAGCAAAGAAGTTTTCTTCAAAGAGAATAACAAGAAGGAATTTGTACCATTGTCTTGCGCTACCCTCGCTGAATACATTTGGTCTGCTTGATTATCATCTCAAACATCTTAAGCATCATTAAAACGCATGGTTTCTCACGATTGTTCCGACTCTGATGAAAGAATCGCAAACTGATTAATTGCTAGTTAATACTTTGGATATTAAAGTGGTAAGAAGTATGCCGAAAAATGAAACTGTGACTTCACCAAATGCATCACATTTTTAAAGCGGACAAATTTAATTACCTGATGAATTAAACTCCTTTGTCAAATCAAAATCACATTTCATCTCGCAGTTAAAATGTAAACCCTATAAAACCAAAATAATCGGTTGTTTAGGCTATAAAAAAAGTGTAGAAGAAGCTTAAGCCCGTCTTTAAAAAATAAACGCATATTTATAAAAAGTCGGTAAATATATTTTTTAGTGTTGCAAGACGTAATTTAGTGTTGTATACATAGCATCCTGTGTTGTTTAATTCAGATAACATGTTTGCTTTGGTTTTTAAGAAAAAAT
The DNA here is from genome assembly GCA_963675035.1 of Allygus modestus. Classification (NCBI taxonomy): domain Eukaryota; kingdom Metazoa; phylum Arthropoda; class Insecta; order Hemiptera; family Cicadellidae; genus Allygus; species Allygus modestus. The sequence continues at coordinate 58,604,535 of OY776114.1, forward strand.
CTGAAAAATTTCTTTGGTATATTGCTGAGTTTCCATCAAATATAGTTATGACTATCCCCAACCATCTTAGTATACCTAGTTACCTCCAACAAGTTCTAAAAGTACGGTAGGCTTTGTTTTGATTAATTACTTTATTAAAAAAACATAAATTTTCTGCAAATTTCATACAGCAGGCCTACTACTATCAGGCTTATAAGTTAAAGCTTAGTTTATTTACACAAAGTTGACACAATCAGTTAAGGTACCTTTAAATTCCTATGTGTTAGTACAGTAGCAGGTAATGTTAATAAGGTGAATAGTGAGATGAGAATGTGTTAATAAGAACAAAATATGAAGGTATTAAAAAAAGATAGTCAGTTACCTAGCAAACATTTAACATATATACCAAAATAATGTATGGAAATTTAAAGCACACAAAAAAGTCAAACAAAGCTTAGACTAACAGCGAATTTTGTCTGCAAAGACAACCTTCAATTAAGAAAGTTAGCTTGAATTTTGTAAGAAAACACGCACGATGAGATGAAAGCTGAACCCTGATGTGATTCAACCCTCCTTACATCAGATGTCGGAGGAAAGTTTAATGAGGCAGTCGCTAAAACTCATTCTGTCTCGGTTTTCGTGTTTGTCGAAGTTCCAAACAGTTTTATACACTACTGAGCTCAAAACAGTTTAAAACAAAATCTTAACAAGTACACAACTGGTGAACTAATTTGTCATCTTCTTTAAATTTCCTTTTAGAATTAATCAACCGTAAAAGCTGTACCTAATCTAAATTAATATCTGATGAAGGTACACTATCAAAATTAATATTTGATGGAGGTACACTATCAAAATTAATATCTGATGAAGGTACACTATCAAAATTAATATTTGATGAAGGTAAACTATCAAAATTAATATCTGATGAAGGTACACTATCAAGATTAATATCTGATGAAGGTACACTATCAAAATTAATATCTGATGAAGGTACACTATCAAAATTAATATTTGTTGAAGGTACACTATCAAAATTAATATCTGATGAATTTACACTATCAAAATTAATATCTGATGAAGGTACACTATCAAAATTAATATTTGATGGAGGTACACTATCAAAATTAATATCTGATGAAGGTACACTATCAAAATTAATATTTGATGAAGGTTCACTATCAAAATTAATATTTGATGAAGGTAGACTATCAAAATTAATATCTGGTGAAGGTACACTATCAAAATTAATATTTGATGAAGGTAGACTATCAAAATTAATATCTGGTGAATTTACACTATCAAAATTAATATCTGATGAAGGTACACTATCAAAATTAATATTTGATGGAGGTACACTATCAAAATTAATATCTGATGAAGGTACACTATCAAAATTAATATTTAATGAAGGTACACTATCAAAATTAATATTTGATGAAGGTAGACTATCAAAATTAATATCTGGTGAAGGTACACTATCAAAATTAATATTTGATGAAGGTAGACTATCAAAATTAATATCTGGTGAAGGTACACTATCAAAATTAATATCTGTTGAAGTTACACTATCAAAATTAATATCTGATGAAGGTACACTATCAAGATTAATATCTGATGAAGGTACACTATCAAAATTAATATCTGATGAAGGTACACTATCAAAATTAATATTTGTTGAAGGTACACTATCAAAATTAATATCTGATGAATTTACACTATCAAAATTAATATCTGATGAAGGTACACTATCAAAATTAATATTTGATGGAGGTACACTATCAAAATTAATATCTGATGGAGGTACACTATCAAAATTAATATTTGATGAAGGTACACTATCAAAATTAATATCTGGTGAAGGTACACTATCAAAATTAATATTTGATGAAGGTAGACTATCAAAATTAATATCTGGTGAATTTACACTATCAAAATTAATATCTGATGAAGGTACACTATCAAAATTAATATTTGATGGAGGTACACTATCAAAATTAATATCTGATGAAGGTACACTATCAAAATTAATATCTGATGAAGGTACACTATCAAGATTAATATCTGATGAAGTTACACTATCAAAATTAATATCTGATGAAGGTACACTATCAAAATTAATATTTGTTGAAGGTACACTATCAAAATTAATATCTGATGAATTTACACTATCAAAATTAATATCCGATGAAGGTACACTATCAAAATTAATATTTGATGGAGGTACACTATCAAAATTAATATCTGATGGAGGTACACTATCAAAATTAATATTTGATGAAGGTACACTATCAAAATTAATATCTGGTGAAGGTACACTATCAAAATTAATATTTGATGAAGGTAGACTATCAAAATTAATATCTGGTGAATTTACACTATCAAAATTAATATCTGATGAAGGTACACTATCAAAATTAATATTTGATGGAGGTACACTATCAAAATTAATATCTGATGAAGGTACACTATCAAAATTAATATTTGATGAAGGTAGACTATCAAAATTAATATTTGATGAAGGTAGACTATCAAAATTAATATCTGGTGAAGGTACACTATCAAAATTAATATTTGATGAAGGTAGACTATCAAAATTAATATCTGGTGAAGGTACACTATCAAAATTAATATCTGTTGAAGTTACACTATCAAAATTAATATCTGATGAAGGTACACTATCAAAATTAATATTTGATGGAGGTATACTATCAAAATTAATATCTGATGAAGGTACACTATCAAAATTAATATTTGATGAAGGTAAACTATCAAAATTAATATCTGATGAAGGTACACTATCAAGATTAATATCTGATGAAGGTACACTATTCAAAATTAATATCTGATGAAGGTACACTATCAAAATTAATATTTGTTGAAGGTACACTATCAAAATTAATATCTGATGAAGTTACACTATCAAAATTAATATCTGATGAAAGTACACTATCAAAATTAATATCTTATGAAGGAACACTATCAAAATTAATATCTGACGAAGGTACACTATCAAAATTAATATCTGATGAAGGTACACTATCAAAATTAATATCTGATGAAGGTACACTATCAAAATTAATATCTGATGAAGGTACACTATCAAAATTAATATCTGTTGAAGGTACACTATCAAAATTAATATCTGATGAAGGTACACTATCAAAATTAATATTTGATGGAGGTACACTATCAAAATTAATATCTGATGATGGTACACTATCAAAATTAATATTTGATGAAGGTAAACTATCAAAATTAATATCTGTTGAAGGTACACTATCAAAATTAATATCTGATGAAGGTACACTATCAAAATTAATATTTGATTAAGGCTATATTTTAGAGTTCAATATAGGCTAACAATAAGAATGAGACCCAACAAGCTTTGTGCTGACGTTTTCCAGAGTTTTTAACTCGGTTTGGCGCGGAGGCTGGAATGTGCGTTTAGTTGTTTTGTGACAAGATGCGTTGATAAGACGTGTTTTGACAGTTTCGTAGTTTTATTGTGTATTGCTAAAAAATAATAATGGATTTCTTGAAGGCCTACCGACTTTTTTTAGAGAAAAGGAAAGATTACTAACATGATTCAATTGTGGTGCACAAAATAAACTAAATAAAACTGCGAAAAGTAAAAAATTGTGCGAGAATGGAGTCTACTAGAGCTGTACATCATATCACGGATTTTCCAACCACAAGTGATATTCAAATGTTCAACATCAAATTCTATACGTTGCGATCATGAATCACGCCACTATAGTGACGGCAGTCGGTAGAAATGGTTTATTCCTGAGGGTCCTCTTCTGGGAATTCGGGTTTGGAAAAACAAAGCTGGCAATCTATATTGTTTGACATCCCGAGCATAAAAACTGGCGTTCATGTGGGTTAAATCAGCCCGCGTCCACGTGTATTGAATGAGAACATTTCAACGCAGAACCCCCATCTAGGTGAGTTTTTGACTTTTTCGGGGGACATTTGAACCCGCAAGTGTTGTCGTTCCTTCTTTAAGAGATATATTTATATCTATCTTAAAACGAAAACACGCGCACCTCTTTGACAGTACAGTATAAAACTTGGGACATAATTACAAAATTTGTTTGCGTTAGCTTATTTCGTTTGAGCAAACTTACAAGAATATTATATTATAAATTAAATATTATTTAGTTTAACTTTCTTTTGTTGTATACAATTATAACCGCAAGATATTTGACCAGACCTACTGAAACGTGAAACAAGTCTCCTGAACAATGTGCGACTAAGAAATACTTGGTACAACACGTAAATAAATACATGCTCACTTATAACACTGATGAGCAAAATTTGAAACAGTGTTTAAATTGTTGGAATGCAAAAATAAATAACAATAATCATAGTTAGGTTTTGCTATATTTTAAAACAGGAACAATACAAAATTCAACAAATAATTTAGGAAAAAAATCCCAGTTTTATGGGTTTCCCGGTCAGTGGACACCCTGAAAATATCAAGGCAAAACTAAACAAATAATAGTTAAAATTTAATGAACTTAAAACACGAAACGCAAGACAAAATTGTTAAAAAAAACATTAATGTTCCGAACTTCAGAAGGGTACTCTTGAAAATTTAAAGAGTTGGCAAACTCCTCACATTTAAAAAGTACACAAAATGTTCTCTCAAGCGTAGTTGAGAATGACTTCATAATGAAACAGGTCAGATTTAGTTTCGGCTGTGAAGAGCTCTTACAACTTTTCCAAACAGGGTAAGCCACACCAGTTAATTATCAACGTTATTAAGTTGCATTTATTCTATCTTACCTCATTTATTGCAACACAAACTCATTAACTGTTATTTTACTGCGGTGATCAATTTAATATAAACACTTTATCAAATATTATTTGCACTCTTGTTAGTGAATTTCTTATGGAAAGTGAACTATTAGTATGACCCGCACGGTGAACTTAAGCCCGGGACCACCATAGAAGTCTGAACACGTTTTTGGGGGTCGTTCAAAATTTTTTTATATGTGTGTGTGTGTGTGTGTGTGTGTGTGTGTGTGTGTATGCACTCTAGCGGTCACACTTTTTGTCCGATTTACTTCAAATTTAGTACGGACGTTCCTTTCTATAATCTGTTGGACAAGTTCGTTGGCCAAAACAATCGGTAAACTCTAAACCCTTTTTTGGGGATTATTCTTTAAAATTTTGAGTTTTTGGGCCCAAAAAGGGTCAGAAAAGCCCCGGACGTAAAATTAATGCATGTATTAAGATGGGAATTAGTGAAGCGAAAGTTTTAAGCCCTCTCTCGTCATTCTAGCATAAATATTTACCGAGTTATTAAAGAAAATGTATATCGGCTGAACACAGTACGTTGTCTAATGGGGTTTTTACATTAGAAAAGCAAGTTATTCATTTGTTGATGTATATGTATCATCCCCAGCAACCTCGCGCCTACTTTCAAGCCTGACTGGACCTTTTCCTAACCTTATAATGTGCAAAATTCTATTCCTAGCATTGCAGGTAAATGAAACCAGGAGCATCAGAACAGCCAAAAATCAATGTTTTCAGATTTCAATGAAATTAGAATAAATGTTTGTTTTTACACTGGTTTTGAGTTTTAAATGTTTTGTTTGTGGAAATTCACTTCCCTCACGTCAGCGTGCTGCATGCGAACTCGTTTTCTTTTACATACTTTTATGATTGTAAAACACAGAGATATCACCTCTGGCGTGCCCATGTGACTAATGCCGTTACGGTACCTCGCTGTCTTTAGTTCACGGCACAGGTCAATAATAGCCTATGGTGACGTGCAGTTGAGATAAACAAATTAAAACCCATAACCGAAGCCGAGCATCTTACCTTGGATTACATCGATATTAATAAATAAAACCCATTTTAATGTCAAAAAAACACTATATCTACTCAATTTAAATAATACAAAGTGTAAAATGTTGTGTTTAGTGTGTGGTGTAATAGTGTAAATTGTAAATTTTGTAAAAATAATAGTGTTGTTTTTTTACGTTAAAAAGTGTTTTATTTAATAAAGGCCACCCACCAACAACACGTGCAATGATCATCAATAAATTTATTAATTTATTATATTTATTTATTATATAATTTATTTATAAATTTCATCGTTATTGTATGGATAAGTGACAATAAAAATTTAATACTATTTTCCCTTCCTAAATCAATACAAAATTGCTGAAAAAAGTGGACAGCTACTCCTGGGATTACGTTACGATTGCATACCACAATGCTGCATCAGTTTGTAACCAACAAATTTTTGGAGAACACAAACCGAACCACAATCATGACAAAATATAACTTACAAAGATTAGCAAGACGGATTGTCTTCAATGTTTGCTAGTTGTTTTCTAAACCCATCTCTACGCGACAGACACAAAAACCTGTTTCAACATTTTTGGTTTGGAACTAAATCAATAAATAAATAACTTAACCTAGACTACCACTACACAATAATTGTTTACTTACAATTACATGGAAAAGGGACACTGAATAGACACCAACCTGTAAACGAAAAATTGAACTGAGCACAAAGTAATAAATGTTACCGTATTTAACGTTAATAATAAATGTAACAAGGTCTAGCCACTAAAACAAAATCCAACCAAGCATATTGAAAAAGAGGTTCCTTCTTATCGGCATAAATGAGGAAGCTTTTAGATAACAATTTGCCCTAAATGCAGAATGTAAAATGAACTAGGTGTCAGGCGGGGGGAATGAATATTTCAATGCGGGGAACGTCAGTCAAGCTAATCCACGGCTTCTCATTCACCAGTAATCCAAGTCAACTTCCGATCAATGATCAGTGCTGAAGGTGGCGAACTTTCTGCATAAATAACCCGCTTGGCAAACTGGCTTCGGGTTTCAACACTTACTTAAACAAGGCAAGAAGTGATTTAATTTAAACGTAAACATATTTTAACCGTTTCAACCTGTTTGTCTATTCAAAATGCATTTACAAAAACATTGGGTTTTTAAACAAAGAGCTGGTGTTACTAATCGAATGAACTAAAATTTAATGAACTCAACTAGCTTAATTTGCATTTCTAAAATCCGTTAGTTTTTTAAGTGATTTTAAATTGTTCAATCATTGTTGTAAATTAAGTGGTGTCGAGGCAGAAGAAACCAACGTAAACAAAAATTGTTTAACCAAATTCGAACTGACCGTACAATACAAAATGATTTACAAAATATTTAGTTTTTCAAACAAAGAGCAATTTTTGCTAATCAAATAAAAAACAATTTCATGAAATCATCTTGCTCAATTTGTATTTCTCGAATACATTTATTTTTATGTGATAGGATGAAGAAACAAATGTAAAAATATTTTACAAATTTAATGAAATCATCTCACTCAGTTTGTGTTCCTAAAATCCATTTATTGTTTAGTGATTTTACAATATGTTTAGTACTTTACAAATTTAATGAAATCACCTCTCACTGATCCATTAAATTAAATATGTAGCCTATTCATAAAATCCATTTATTTTTAAGTTATTTTAAAATATCTAGAGGATAAATAAACGCATGTAAAAATATTTTAATAATATTCAACCTGACCACACACACCACAGGTCCCTACACAGGTGACTACAGGTCTTTTTTGATTGCATTTACAAAAGAATTTTTTTTATTAAGAGCTATTGTTGAAAACTAACAACATTATCAACAATTCAATGAGACCATCTTGTTCAATTTATATTCCTAGAATACACTTTTTATGTGATTTTAAAATATCTAAAACGTGTAGTAAATTAAGTGGTGCAGACAGAAAATCTACAAACTTCCATCTCAAACAAAATCCTTAAAATCTCCTTAAAATCTTGTAAATAAATACAGAGGTAAGTTACAGTCGGCAAAAAGCCGAACCAACTCCTTTAATGCGGTCAGACCCTTTTTCACCCGACTGTCCAAGTTTAACAAGGCAGCACACCAAATTACCGCTGTCCAACATTTACTTTTTTAACATCTGCTTTTAAAACATCTTTAAAGCTGTTTGGAAAAGTTTGGAAAAGATCAAAAGCAAAAACCAACACTTGTACAAACAAGGAATTTCGCCATGCGTGTTGAAAATTGTTTTTTTTTTGCTCGCGCATTTGCAAAAACTGAAAATAAATATTTGTTCTATTTTAGGTACGGTACAAGTTAAAATAAATTCAGAACAAATGTCTAAAATTCAACCCTTTTAAAATTATTATATGTTTTATTGTTTCCCGTATGGATAGTTTGTTTTTAAGAAACATAAATAAAAATACATTTAATGTAGAATTATTAGTATAAACACGAAATTCAATAAATTTTTTCATGTTCATGTACAAATAAAAATAAAACTAGATATAATACTGTACCGTACTGCCTTTACTAATCAGATTTTAATGATAGCCTGTTAGAAAAAATGTATAGGCCCTAAATCTTTTTGCCTAACAAAAGACATAGGTGAATTAAGTTTTAATGAACCATACTTTTTTTTTTTTAACCTGCAAAATTAGAGGGTCAACAGCTAAACTAATGAATAATTTGGACAATCACTATCAAAATTATATTAATTTCAGAAATATTAACGAGTACATTTAATTTCATATTAGGGCCTATCAAAATCTGCAATTTGTCACAAAAAACACTGAAATTTAAACTAACGCAAAAACCTCCAATAATTTCCAATTCTTGCCAGTAATTTTATTGGGAAATTAAACTTATGCACAAATATAATAATGACACGACCCGTTGTTTGCAAATAAATTAAAATAGAGACAAAAATAAAAATATAAAAAACGAGTTGCATTACCGAGACAAGACAAAGAAGAGGTTTTTGTAAGCTGTGAAGAGTGTTAGAGAAGATTAGGTCTAGTGTGGAGGGAGAATTGCATTGTGCGGTCCCCACTTTTCTTTGTCTCCAAACCCACAATACCCTTACACAACTCCGACAAATATTTATCTTTTTCTACGCACATAGGTAGGTTATAACACACACCTCAGCGTGCGATGTTGAATTTCAAGATGCTACAGTCCCTGATGCCGACTGATTAAGAAGAGAAAGGCACAAGTTAAATTTATAAAGTACTAAGAAGACATGTTAGTGTGTGAAAGGGCATCAAATAATCTTGAGAAGTTAGGAAACTTTATTATTAAATCGACGATATAATGTAACATATTTAATCTATAATAGTGGTTTCAGAGCCTTGTTTTTAACAATATGTGACACAAGTTAAAGCTATTCCATAACTATAGTTCCTTACGGTTAAGTGTTTTTTTCTCAAGTTAATGTCTCATTCCACTCCATGAATTTGATTATTCATACAAAAACTTGGCAAAGGCAATTTTTTGATTTGATCAATAGAATGCCTTGAAATACAATTGTAATATACCGTCTTCATAAAGTCTTCTCTACCCAAAAACGTTACATTTACACATTCCTGATTGTTATTACTATTTTAGATTTATGATTATGAAACTGTCTAGGCCCAAACAAGATTTAACGAAACAAAGACTACGCTGATTACATAGCTTTGCTTCTATTCCGAACATTTCAACTTCAATATTTTAAAATCAGTAAATAACGTGGATGTATTCTTTCCAAACAATTATTTCAACTTCAATATTTTAAAATCAGTAAATAACGTGGATGTATTCTTTCCAAACAATTCTTTGCTAAAATACTCAATGGCTTGATTGAGATCTAATACCGTTTAATCCTTTAATTGTGTTGTGACATTTATATTTATTAAAGGTTACCTGGCAGAAAAATACACAAATAAACCACAAAAATCTCAGCGTAACCAAATACCAAAAAGTTGATGCTGAATTCCCTTGACAGACCGCATATAAATTGCAAACATCGATTGAAAAATACTGATAAAATGGAAAATAAACATGCACCAGGCAACGCTACACTGAATGGGTTTACGGACGAAAAGAGCAGATTCTGTAGCCGCAGTGAAACCACTTCAACTCAACTCTTTCCCCCACACCGGATAATGAACAGCCCTCACGGTGTTGTAAAGCCACTGGGTCTTAGAATATTTGGAATTTATTATTTTAGTGTTGTAGATAACCTCCATAATTCCTGTTTTAAACCACAGTAAAATTCTTGAACAGATTCATTTTCATAGCATGTACAAAATAATCAATTGCATATATCTGGTAGAGTTATAATATTACAATATTACTAATCAGATTGTTAAATAATTGTTAAAAATATGTCTGGTACATAAATCCTGATTGACATTAAAATCCTAATTATACTTTAAAATCTGCTGAGCGGACTGCTTGAATTATTGACAGGCTGTACATTTTATAGCCTTCAATCAACGAGTATAAGAATGTAAGAATGACAAGTTATTCATTATTCAGTTCTGCTACTTAGTATTCATGTAGTAGATGTAATGAAAATCTAAAAGTTAGTCTTAATAATACATATTTTAAATCAACATAACGATCAAACTTCAATAAACTTGTACTGATTAGGTGAGTTAATACTTTGACAACGGGAAACAGAGACAAACGCAAACAGTACTTGGGATGCGGTCTTATCATATGTTTATGTGGAGATGTGATTTTACGTTTATGTGAGAACTATACATAAGGAGGAACATTTTACTTCCAAAACTATTGCCTTAATTCGTAAATAAGGAATTAACTACATTTTAATATTGTTTGGAACACAAAAATAAATAATTTACACCCAACATTAAATTCAAATTGTAAATCTGAGAACTGTTTATGTAAATTTTCTGGTTTTAAGGGCTAAAACAGTACATAAATAGAAATACAAAGAGTAGGCCTATTAATTTAATAACAGTAGGACATTTCTGATTACCAATTATTTATTTATTTAAGGAAAGCGGTTAGGTTTATTGGAACTCCCACGTTTTCTTACAACCCAGATCAAAAGAAAAGCTCAGCCTCAGGCTCCTCTCCGAGTTAAAGGGTTTATTAAGTCGTCACAGAACTAGATTCCACAGATGGTGAAACCCGATGTCGAGATCTTATCAAATTTCCACGACGGGAGGGCGAGGGAATGGTCAGCAAACGCTGCAACAATAAAGTAAGTCCCCCCCCGGGGTCCGTAATTGCCGGGGCTGGTCGTGAATCGCTGATTTGCAGCCTTTATCACCGCCCACACTGCTGTTCCACACCAATTTTCCCACCTTTTTCTTACGTTTAACAAATAATGCCTTTCAAGCGCACACTCTCATCGTTTATTGAATCAAAAAATGACTCCTTTATTAAAATGGATAACCTATTGTCTTGACTGATCTAAAACAGGACTCCATGACCAAAGAGTCTACCTGTGTACATTTAATTGTAATTAGATCCTATGCTCGAGAGGTTTGCTTTATTTTACGAATGTTTGGCAATTTTAATTTTCGCCCTCGGATTGGCCTCATTAAACTGCTTCGGAATATATGCTTATTTAATAATACAAATTACACAGTGATTGTACAGAACACATTAATATAGTTGGGGGTTTAGTGCAAAGTATGAGGAGCATGTTCCTTGAAATTACCTTATAAAAGTAGCTACGTAGGGCTTGACTATTGCATTGTCATTAAAAAGACTATAGTAAAGTGAGTGAAATATATGAATATGGTATAAAAACCTAGATTAAATTTTAAATAATTAGTCTTATAAATAACCGGACACTATATTAAGATCAGAGGAGGCTACTTATCAAGTACACCTGAAACAAATAAAATGGCAATACAAATAATAATATCTGCAGTAAACCTGCAAACCATAAAAAGTTTCAAACAAATATTTATGAATAGTCTAAGCAAGATACTAACTTGATTAAAAATAGGCTGAATACGAAGATTTGCTGCAACGGGAAGCAGAAACATCGATTACTAAGCAAATAGACCACAACCGGATGAAGCCACATGTACATGCCAAAGTTTTAAGATTAAAATCGGGGATCAGCACAAAAGTTTGCTGTAAAGGGACCTGAAAGTGGGGGATAATCTTCCCTACAGCCTATACAGGAAATTCACTCACACAGTTATAAGTTTGGTTTAGCCCAGGTATAAGTTTGAATATTTAACAGGTAAATATCCATCTCACGTCTGAGGGTCTAAATAAAACTAAGGCAAAAATACTAAAACACACTATCACTTGATAATTCAACTCATACTGACACATTGCTAATTGATAAAACCTGTAGAATGGACATTGATATAACCTGTAATTAATAAGCCAATCAGCGTTGCAAGACCTTGTATAATATGCACTTTATCTATCTTTCACGTACTGGCAAGATGTCCTAACAACGTAAATACTGTTAGTGAAAGTGGTATTACAAGGTGTACCTATTTGATAAGAACCAGTGAAATTACAGCAACACGCTTAATGTTAACTAGTCCCCTATAGGAGCTGACCTCTTAGATTGAATATGAATGGTTACTAAAGGGTACGCTGTGTTATTCGAGTAAAGCTAAACAGCAACAACCGTATGGTATTGCATTATATATATTGTGTACTTCAGTAGTCCTTAATGATCGGCTTATTCAGGTAACACTGTTATGTTAAAAGGTACAATATTCAATAACTAAAAGTCATTTTAATTAATTCAATTTAAATTACACATTTATTAAACATTAGCAAATCATGTTAACCCATGGATTATCAGTTATAAACTACAAGTAATTGCGTACAAAATTAATACTGCAATATGGGGTGGTTAATAAAGTTAAGTGTTAATAAACAAACGTGATAAAATGTTACAACATAGTAACCACGTCAAAAGTCAATTTGCTCGGTTATAAACTTGCATCCTATTGTGGGGCCTGATCGTTTATGGGTGTGTAATCCGGCCAAGCATCAATGGCCAATCAACGTTAAACGCCCCTAACACGTGGGCAGGGGTGGACGAAATATAGCTCCTGGTACCATTACCCTACAACAGCCATGGAGCTTAGGGTCACTAACATTGGACGATCAAGCCAGAGTAGCATGTGCAACGTCTACAATCTTGAGGAACTTGTAACCACCAACAAGCCAGTGAATATTTTGACAGTACAAGATAAATAGTGACGAATATTATAACTTTTATAACGGGAAGACATTCCCCACGTAAGTAACAAGCTTTTGATAAATAACCGAAACTGGAAATTTTTTCAAGGGGTCTCCAAAGGAAACTTTGAAAACTTTGAGCAGCCTATAAGATACAGACTTTTCTACAGTACACACAGTATGGGAGTGGTACAGAGATTCCAATATTTGAAATTTTTTAGTCGTGACTTTGGATTTCTACGTGTAAATGATAATCTGACAGTTAATGATAATGCTCTCATTGGAGCTTGATGTTTATTGACTTTGCCTCTGAGTTGGGATTAGGGAATCCAATTCCGGGATCCCGCCCAATTTTACTGTTTCTTCCATCCCAACACCGAATCCCGGGATTTTCGAGATTGCTAAATTGTCTCAAGTTAGCAATACAGGTGATGTTTCTAACTGATGTAACCACAATAAATCACTACAAAACCATTTTAATAAAGTTATAAATCAAAACTTCTTGATATGATTTTTTTTCTTTATATATATAGGTTTATACTTTAATCAAATTTCTTACAGTCACTTGAAACAATAAGATTTTACATGAATAGGGTAGGTGAAGTATGTCAGATAATTATAATTATGCCTTTTATATGATAATTGATCTTTTTCTTTTTATTAAGAAAAAAATTAGTTTGTTTTGATCCCAATATAATAATAAGTAAATTCATAAAAATAATAACTGGATTTTTTAAAAGTAATATTTACTCGATTAATTTTAGATCGTTTACTAATTGTTACATGATTTTATTATGAAAGTACTGTGTTTATTGAAAGGATAGTTTTGTTTATGGTTTTAACAAGTAGGATTTATTCATAACTTGTTTTAGTAATAAGTTAATAATTTCATTCATCTGCAGCTGCAGCTACATAAAAAAATGTACTTTCACTTCTACTTTTTAGACAGAAATATTTCATGGATACTTTTTGAAATAGTTTTCCTGTAAATTTAAATTCATATCATCGTGTTAAAAACCCAATCTTGAGTTGCTTTATTAGTTTAATGCATAACCGGTCCCCTACCCAATGTGAGACGAAACGTAATAGTAGTCTACTAATGGTGCAATAAAGATTTTTATCTTTCAACGTTGATCATTTGTGATATTTAATTGTTTTGCATTTGTAATGGACAAAATAGTATTCAGTTACTATAATTATCATCAACATATACAAAAGTACACATCGCATATTTTTCCATGCTTTGTAAATTACGACCAATCCCGGGATTGGTCCCGGGTTCTCGGGATTGTTTTTCCAATCCCACAATCCCGGGATTGAAAATATCGTCCGGGATTGGATTCCCTATTTGGGATATCACCTACATTCCAATAACAATGCAAATTCAGGGTCGGCTAAAACAATCTTGTACAATCTTGGGTTTTAATGACAATAGAGTGGTTAATTTAAGCTGAGTTCGTCAAAATAACAATGTTGAGAGTGGTGTACATATGATTGCAAATGCTATTATTATAAGTTTACCTATGAAGGATTCTATAAAAAGCTTTGCCAGGCCTTAGTTCCTTAACTAAGGCCTGGCAAAGCTTTTTATAGAATCCTTCATAGGTAAACTTATAATAGCATTTGCAATCATATGTACACCACTCTCAACATTGTTATTTTGACGAACTCAGCTTAAATTAACCACTCTATTGTCATTAAAACCCAAGATTGTACAAGATTGTTTTAGCCGACCCTGAATTTGCATTGTTATTGGAATGTAGGTGATATCCCAAATAGGGAATCCAATCCCGGACGATATTTTCAATCCCGGGATTGTGGGATTGGAAAAACAATCCCGGGAACCTGGGAAAAGGTTCTGACTGGCATAAGATGAACTACTCACATGCAATGCAGATTTTGCAAATAGTCTAACTGCAAGAAAGCCTGTATTATTATAGTTGAAGAATCTGATATTGTCCCTGTCAATGACAATGTCACCTCCTGTGTGGGGAAAGTTCTTCCAGGCTGTAGTCAAGAGGAGGACTCTTCACAACCCCTGACCATGTCTCAATCTGATGGATTGCCAAATCATGTTCAGGGTAGTTAGTACTTATTAAAAACAAGGAATCATCTGAGTAATGGGAAAAAGTACAATCAAAACGTAAATTTAGGAAACATGCCAGTCTAAAACTCTAACTGTAAATAGTAAATAGTGTGCAGTAAACTGTTACAACAATATGATGTCCTAGATTTAGACGATACAAAACTTATTTTTAACACAGAAATTAGTAATTACAACTTTTGAAGTAAATCATTCAAGCCGTTTTTGTGATCAGAATTTCAATCAAGAAGAAAGCAAGCATAAAAGCAAGCATACAATGATACAAGCAAACCTTATTCCATTAGAGTATAGGATAAACCTCATGAAATTCCTTCTAACTACAGTTCAGTAATAATCCAGGCTTTAAACAACTACACCTCTTGATGTTCTCAACTCAGTAAATAAATAGGAAATACAAGCCGCAATGTTGATACGACTAATCGACGCTAAATACAGCTAATAGCGCGAGAGGGTAGAACGAAGGGAGGGCGAAATATACTGCAGCAGTAGAGTACCTGGAGCCCATTTACCTTACAATATGTAAACACCAGTTAGAAGCACAACATCGTACAATTAAGCTGGGTAGATGGGGAGCTGTAAGCTGCGATATTATGTCAACATGAATTGTTTCTATCCTTCAGCAACAATTATGTTAGTTAATTTAAATTCTGTTCAAACTCAGCGACAAAATATATTGTATGTTTACTCTGGCAAATGTAATTAGTAGTTAATTTGCAACTCAACACCTATTTTTGCCAGAAATAGGAGAATTTCAAAACAATATCCGAGTCTGTACTGAAAGGGTAGGACACGTTTACTTGTTACGGTGTAAGGATATAAAATAAGTGTTCAGATAATTATTAATTTATTTCTAACTTTCTTTCATGTACATCTGAAATGATGACAGTAAAAAAACAAATGGGAACAGTTCCTAGTGGACTAAATATAAATACAAAACTTACCATTATGAGGAGTTCCTAGTGGACTAAATATAAATAAAAAACTTACCATAATGAGGAGTTCCTAGTGGACTAAATATAAATAAAAAACTTACCATTATGAGGAGTTCCTAGTGGACTAAATATAAATAAAAAACTTACCATTATGAGGAGTTCCTAGTGGACTAAATATAAACCAAAAACTCACCATCATGACCAATGATAATTAATTAAATGCGTGTTGAATCGGTTCCAAATTAAAATTATGTTAAAAGAAACTTAAATTTAACTAGCGAATAGAGACAAGCTTGTGTCCTACCGTTTTAGAGAAAATGGGACGTAAACTTCCCATTGTGCCTTTCTACTTCCTGGTGTTAATAATATTATGCACCAAATTAAGATATTACCTTATTCGTTAACTCACGCTATAACAAAATTATTAAAATGAGGACAAATTTCACCTTGCTGACGAAAGGCAAATTAATGCCTTCAAAAAAACAATAATAATCACCTAAATAAGGAACGCGTAGTAGAATAATAACTACATTTGTAAACACCAATGAGGAAGTGGCTTATCAGTTGTTAAGTCAATATGCATTAAGTCAATATGCATTGTGCAAGGAGAGATAGACCTACGTTCCATAGACTGTGAGTGAGGTTTATGAGCCTACTAGTAGTCCAATGCATGAATGCAACAGTCGCCGTTATTGCGGTACGTGTTGTATGACACCACTAGAATAGCTCTATTCTTCAACTAACACGACTGCAATTCCTGCCTCATGACGCTATAATTCTTGGTCCTACGAATCATTATAACCTCGCAAATATAAAGGTGACAAGTTGACCTGTGACCGATTTTAAGATTAATACTTCTAAAAGAATAATTTTCCTAGTAAACTAACTTATCATGGTTCAGACTTACACTTAGGTAATTGATTTCCATGACTACAAAATTTTATTTTCCTTAGCAAAAAAGATACTTTTTCCTCACTCTCAACTCAAAGTGTGCACTTTAAATACAGTAGGTAGTATTTAACAATTCTTTGTTTTATCTGCGTCCACCTACCCCATAGCTGGCAACGCTCTCTTGTATTTGACATAATTTGAATGTCTACAGTTTGTTGTTATCCACTATATATTTTACCGTACTCTTTCACTGGCTCTTTGTTGTAGGTACCACAAAAAAAACAATTTAACAAAGATCTAATAGTTTTGATTATTGCTCAGTATTCCTTTGCGTTTACAATTAAATTAAAAACATTCCCTTACTCGTAAAAAATAGCAATCATTTGACTTTTGCCATTTTTCCAACTTTTTCCCTAGATCTCCCTGACTTTCCAGAAAGTGTGGACCATAAAAGTAAGATTGAGTTAAGAAAGTAATACCACTGACTATAGATAAAGAAGAAAACTTCTCATTGCCACAGTAAAACCTGACCCTATTTTTCCGTGAGCCAGGGTTCAGAGAGGACGTAGTTGCACTTATCACCAACAGAGTATACTGCTGTCAACTATTACTTATCCTCTCAGGAGGGGATAATACAACAGTTGGTGTGTCAGGAAGCAAACATAAGTTGATTATCACTTGCTTTCTGGATTGGAGATTTTTTAAGTTAACGTAAATAACTAAAATAAATAGTTATTTTAGACACACACTGTCAATGACTTAATCAATCTACGTCCACTTCAAATTCTGGCTAACACTAAAAGAGGGACAGCTGGGCCATACAGATGGGATGTCTCCTTCAGTATATATAATCAATGGTAATATGCATGGTGTTTAGGTGTTTTTATTATCGAAATAAAACATAAAATGGGTAACAAAAAAACTATCTTTACTTAGAAACCACTTTTATAAATCCACTATTGTACGTCCAAACAAATGTAAGCAACCGGTGAAAAAACAAACATAAAAATCTACTCTTTCATGACGTAAACATAAAATGGCAATGTTTATCAAGTCAAGACAGAATGAATCACTAGTTACAACAGCGGGGCATTGTCGGGGAGCAACTGGCGTGACCATCGCAGGGACAATATCATCTAACAAGTCCGCTGCAGCATTTGCCACGCTTTGTTCTGCGTTATTAGTCCACCATTCACACCAACGACCAATCAAACCGATCGTAAATACCACGGTTATGTGCCATTCAATACTGACGCTAGCAGCTAATCAGAACGAGACATATATTCAGCGCCAAGTAATTTTCTTCCAGTTGAAAAAAGTATAGTACCAGGCCTCAGATTAAAGTATTTTTGGTTGGATTCAAAATTTCTATTACAGTTACCATTTAGTTGTGAACTGATAATTAAACAGAAAGTACCAGCAGCACCTCTTGAAAAATGACTAAAGGGTTTTAACAGAACAACAAAACGGAAAACAAATAGACTTTACTTTAGAAAGACCCTTCTTAAAAAATGTCACTTTTGACAACCTAGCAGTACCAACAGTAATGAATAGTTATGAAAATGTATAAATGTCTCAAATGATGAAATATATAATATTTTAAGTAGTGACAACATTTAATTTCCACAGTTCCATTCATAAATTGAGGCGAAAACCAAAAACCAGTCTTCATTCAAACCAAAGTTTAATCGGAAAAGAATTCAAGAATCTCTTGTTCTTAAGAGAAAGTATAACAGTTGGTGTATTGTAGGGCGTCCCGTTTTCAGTTCATTACAGTAACAGTATCGTTAACAGTAAAAGAAAGCGAGCCACGTTGTTCCATTAAAAGCATTACGGCTAAGCTCACGTTCATTATGATCCCTCCCTTGCTATATGAGGCTGCAAACTTTCAACCCTCTATTTTCTTGTGCTGCAGTAAACACAAATAAATATTTACCGTACTTGTTTCGAAGAGTACCCTACTACAATGGGTAAACTGTGATCGCTCATATCACACCATGAACAATATCAATTACCAACATTAATAAGCGGAAATTGATCCTCAAAATGCTTAATAAATTTCCAGTATAGGAGTTGAGTGCTAATTACATTATAAATTATACTTAGAGGTCCCCGGGCAACATGTTAATGATTTCAGAACCGTTAATGTTTAATGCGGTATATCCGGATACAAATTTTATATATATATATATATATTAACACCAGCTCATTCATGTTAAAACAAATTAAATCCCTCAGTATCATTGAAACAGCAAAATCAGCTTATTTCTCTGTCTTTGAATATATGGCCTTGTGATAAAGTGTGGTACAACAAAAACCAACTTCAAATCAATTCTGATCCTTCCGAAAAAATCCATTAGGACGCTAGCAAGAATTCATCATTTGGAAAGCTGCAGGGATGCATTCAGGTCCCTAAGAATTATGACAGTAGTTTCACTGTACATTCAAGAATAGTGATGTATGTGGATGAAAAAGATCTGCAAAGGGCCACTCACCAACTCAGTACTAGAAATGGTGAACTATCTACATCCTACCAGTACACCACCTAAAGCTGTACAAAAATAAACCATCCCACATCAGTAGGAAACTCTGCAAATCACTACCACAAGAACTTCATCACAAGAAATGTATTTATTCCTGACGCTTTTTTGTAATCTTAATAATTGAAAATGAGATGACTCTGATTCTGATTAGAATAGGTCTAACTGAAAATAAAAATAACTCGCATGTTACAGCCACTGAGACGTTAATTAGTCAAACGAAACTAACTATATATTAAACTTGTAAACCCACACAAAACTTCGCTAAGTCAGAGTTCTATGTTAACGCCCGCCTTCGTCAAACTTCCCTTAACGACAAACAAGGATACATGTGCACTCTAAATTAATCAATACTTAATTAATCTACTGCAGAACAATGCACGTTTCCAGTTACTTGATTTCCCTGCTGGCAATAACAGTTACATGTCTAGATTAACAGAGCGTCTGGGACTTGAATGCCAGATGTAATTACTTCGACCTTATTTATAAAATTATATTGCTGCTCTAGTTAAGCTTCATCTTTTTAATGCTTAGACCGTCTTGTAGTGGCTACTCATGAAAATATACGCTTTGATTTCAGTAATCGATTAGCATTTATTTTTCTAATTAGCCTAATGTACTTTGTGCAACTTAAATTAAAAACGATGAAGTTAAAGCTTACAACCTAAAGTGGCCTAAGATTATGTTGGAATAAAAACAAACCAGTTTAAGAGTTATTTAATTTTTCAAACATTCTATTTTTTGTTGTACATTTACAAACTGTCACAGTTAAAATTATCTATATCTATAATACCCCCCGTCGCAGCAAACCTGCATCCTCAGCAAATTTCCAATGAATATATAACACAACACATTAACACTTAACAGGATTCATAAAAAATATATTCACAAACAAGCAATGTTTAAAATATTAATTATTCTCCATAAGAATAAAATTGGGGATGAGTACGCAGGTTTGCTGCAACAAGGAACACAAAATAATGGGTTTTTATGCAAATATCATTATAACTCATCTAATTAAAGTCACATACCAAGTTTCATTCATATACATTTATAAGTAAGCGATATATAACATTTTAATTATTCTCCATAAGAATAACATGGGGACCGATTACCTAGGTTTGCTGCTACGGGAACCATACGTGAACATTTTGTATTTTGTGCAAACAACGATAAACCCCAAGCAAATGAAGCCATATACCAAATTTTGTCAGTTTATGTTTATAAATAAGCGAGATATACAATTTTTCTTTTTCTCCAAAAGAATAACATTAGACAACGTACTGTGTTTAGCACTTTCAATATCTCAGGAACAAATTGACGTAGAGCAATGATCAAAATACCAAATTGTTTGGGTTTTATGCTGAATTAAATGGTAAAAATTAAAATTTGATTTAAATAAAAATTACATGTGGAAACCCCAAAAAACCCATTTTTGGGGTACAAAACCGCCCTTTGGATGGTGCGATTCGTCTGGTTTTCGAACTCGTTCAAATAACTGGTGTTTACACATTTGTACCAAATTTCATTAAGATCGGACTTTTTTACGAGAGTTATCGTGCTTACGGACACATATATATATATATATATATATAAAAATTTGAACGAATGGTGTTTTTGGCATCTGGGGACCTCAAAATGAAAAGTTATCATGGTCTCGGGCTTAAGTCTTACCATGAGACCTACGGTAATAGCTTCTTCCCTATAGGGGAAATTCGTTAAAAGGCAAAGCCCTGGCTGACTGACTCACTCATCACTAATTCTCCACCTTCCCATGTATGTAGGTTGAGAGCTGAAATTTTGTACACTGATTTTTAGTCATAAAATAGGAAAACTAACTTAAATGGTTTTCATCTTGATCTGACCTTAGGGCTCCGCCAGAGATCCGACAAAGTTCCCATGTATTTCTTATGGACATTCATTTTTGTTTGAGCTAATGAAAATACAAACAGCTGATCTTGATTCGTAGTAGTTCCACGGGCTAACCACAGAATGCAGCACACACAATAGTTTTTATAAATTATTTGCGTGGCGAGCCTGCAGGAACAGCTAGTTTTAAAATACAATGCAAACCCTTATATTAACGTGTGTTTAGTAACTCGCTTTCTTGTATGATCGGTATAAATGTTGTTGATTATATGCTGACTACCATGTATAAACCTTATTCTGCATCAAAAACGTTACCTATTATACCTTTGTTGATCTCTTACCAATTTCCATACTAATAATTACAGTATTTACTAAAGCTTATTTTTTGATCACAGAAATCATATGGAATTTGGAACATGTACTAGTAACATAGTGTGAGGGCAGTTAAATGACTCATTTATATTTTACCTCTATCAAGGTCCTATTGAGACTCCCAACTGATTGCTACTGGGAACATTGCGCTAATGAAGAACCCCGGCCTTAATTTTCCCCTCAGAAAGAAATTGGCGAAATCAATCGCTGAGCCATTCAATTGAGACTGAGTCCACAAACGCATCGAAGCCACTTAATTTAGTTAGAGAGCGTTTTAGAAGAGCAGGGGAAAGGATTGGCTGGGGTGGGTCCGGGGGAGGGGCAGAAAAGAGTAATCAATCAATTGTTCGGAGGCAGAGGCAGCCTCCGCCACAATGGGCCCAGAGATCTTTTTCGGTTCTTTACACTGCAACTCCCATTGTTGCCATCTCTACATTACCTCACTGCGCTGACTGCTGCGACAGTCAACTGTTGTAAACCAGGTACTACAGTAAACGTGGCCATACAGAATTCGAGTTTACAATTGTAAGGAAACAATTTTTAACAATAACAAGAGAGAGAACAGGGGACTGACATTTAATTTTGGATTTCCAGTATATTTCCAATAACTATTTATATATTTCCATTACTATTTTTGACCAAATTCCAGTATTACGTGGCAGCATTACATTTAAATAGGAAAGGAATATATTAATGATATTACGGTAATATATACTATGGTTCAAAAGAAGACAATTAAGTAATTATAAACTGTAGATATAAACCACTGAAATCGTTGTGGACCCGGGAATCGAAGCTGTGTGACCTTTGGAACCAAAATCCAAGGCACTTACCGTTAGGCTAGTGAGATAACCTTACTGTAAATATATAAAAAAATACACAAGCACTTCTAGGAAAATAGCCTCTAAGCTATATACCATATTATTGTGAACATCAGAGAATTTATCCTATAACCCTTAAACCAAAATCCAAGACAAAGACTGTTGTGCTATTACTATAATTAATAAATAATTATTTTATAAATCTTAATTACCGTCAAACGGGGCTACTTTGTAACAACATTTTCGAATTTTTGTAATAAGTTTTTTATTTATGAAGATATTTTTATCCAAAATATGGCTAATTGTCTGGATTTGCAAGAGCTATAAGACTATGTAGGAGAAAAAAAATCAGTGTTCATACCCAATTTAAAAAAAATTTGTGAGTGTACAAAGTAGCCCCGTGTCCGGGGCTATTATGTACAGTCAGAGAGTTTGCAAATAGCTCCAAGGTGGTTAGACTTGGGGCTATTTTGTAACAAGCACTTGATAGCTGGGGCTATTTTGTACAATATGGTTTGACTCCCATTTTTCTATCGCCATTACTCTGAGAGTTACAGGTATTTGAAAAAAACCTTGCGCGGGGGATTTGGTACGACATAGGGTTTTTGAAATATATATATACATAGAATAGTAATGATACATGAAATGTGTTGTCAAAGAGTGCTATTAACAATAACAAAATGGTATATGGCTCTAAGTTACCTGTTTTAGCGAATTTCCCCCATAGGGAAGAAGTTATTACCGTAGGTCTCATGGTAAGACTTAAGTCCAAGGCCATGATAACTTTTCATTTTGAGGGCCCCAGATGCCAAAAACACCATTCGTTCAAATTTTTATATATGTGTATATATATATATATATATATACATATATATATATATATATATACCGTGTCCGTAAGCACGATAACTCTCGTAAAAAAAGTCCGATCTTAATAAAATTTGGTACAAATATGTAAAGTACCATTTATTTGAACGAGTTTGAAAACCAGACAAATCGCACCATCCGAAGGGGGTTTTTTGGGGGGTTTTATACCCCAAAAATGTGTTTTTTGGACTTTTCAGATGAAATTGTTATTTAAATCAAATTGTAATTTATACCATTGAATTCAGCTTAAAAAAACAAACAATTTGGTATTTTGATCATTGCTCTACGTCAATTGATTTCTGAGATATTACAAGTGCTAAACACGTACGTTGTCTAATGTTATTCTTATGGAGAAAAAGAAAAATTTTATATCTTGGTTATTTATGAACATAAACTGACGAAACTTGGTATATCGCTTCATCTGGTTATGGTTTGTTGTTGTTTGAACAAAAAACCAAGTTTTCGCCTATGGTTCCCGAAGCAGCAAACCTAGGTACTCGGTCCCCATGTTATTCTTATGGA
Organism: Allygus modestus; assembly: GCA_963675035.1. Classification (NCBI taxonomy): domain Eukaryota; kingdom Metazoa; phylum Arthropoda; class Insecta; order Hemiptera; family Cicadellidae; genus Allygus; species Allygus modestus. The sequence continues at coordinate 58,628,437 of OY776114.1, forward strand.
GAATAAGAAAAATGTTATATATCGCTTATTTATGAATGTATATGGATGAAACTTGGTATGTAACTTCACTTAGATGAGTTCTATTGATATTTGTATAAAAAGCCATTATTTTGTGTTCCTTGTTGCAGCAAACCTGCGTACTCATTCCTAATGTTATTCTTAAGGAGAATAATGAATATTTTAAATATCGCTTATTTATGAATATATTTCTTATGAATTCTGGTAAGAGGCTTAATGTAATATTAAGACATATATATTCATTGGAAATTCGCTGAGTACGCAGGTTTGCTGCGACGGTTTTTTTTTCATGTCCGGGAAAATCGGCTCCAGAAGCAATGGTCGCCAAGCCCTTTCAGATGAAAATCTGCTGTAGCTACGAAGTTGTCGCTGATTATTGTATTTCTAACCCTTCAAACTTGTGAGAGAAGTTTAATAGCCCTCTTCTGTCATGGGTAGGGGTTATGATTGGTTATATGGTAAAAACAAGCAGGATATGGCATGAAAACATGAAAGTAAACAGTGTACAAAGTTACCCCAGGTTTTAAAAATTTATATACCTTTTTCAAAAGAATTGTTTTTTAATTTTAATGGTTCATTTTTCCATAACATATTTATGGGTAACTATTTTTTTGAAAAAAAAGTACCTTCTGTTTTTAATTTTTTTAATTTAATCTGTAATGTGTATTGTAATATTTTTTTATTAAAAATTAACAGTTTACTATAATTTTAATACATAAAACTTAAAAATGAAGTAAAAATTGTGGGAGATTTTTTTTAGCAGATTTTTGAATGTTTGACGGTACCGTTATTTGCACTTATTTCTTTCAAAATTTAATATTAAAACCCTCATACCTGAGAGCCCCCAACGTTTTTGTCCGTCAAGTGTGCGGCATCTTGTTTTTGAAAAGTTAAATGCTAACTAAGAGAAAATGTTAGTACAATATCGCAACATTGCGAAACGTTACGATAGGTATCGGATATCGCTCACAACCAACCGGCACTAGCTCCGGCTTACTACGAGTATAATCGTATTTCTGCCTCCAAAAATAGACTTCGCAACTTTTGAGGTTACAATATTACGTTTACTTGAATTTATATGGTTCTCTAAAGTTTTGGTTTGCAGAATGGAGAACTTTTCTGCAGCAATAACTTTATTGACAAATTTGTTATTTGTCTGCAGCCGTGTACTTTTATGTGGCTGATCATTCCTGCAGCCATCGCTTTCTTTCTGTGACAATGTCTCACTGTCGTCCGTTGTTCTGCCACGGGGGTACAAATTGAATTTGAATGTGCTAATAAAAAGAAAGTAATAGTTCCAAAACTTTGTTCCAAAATTATTGGGATCATGGAAGATGGATTAGGAGTAGCTGTCACTTTGGCAACACGTTAAGAATCACTGCAGATATAGACAATTTTAAACTACATTGAATTGAGAATGTGTTTCACTCAGGACACAGTCAGGGGGTGTACAAGACCCAATGATTTATAAACCTTTGTGAACTGTAACGAGTACATTTCTTCAAATTTTTAATAAAACCTCTGAGGCAGATGTGAATGGAATGATTAAGGTTACTTTGGAAACTAATTTCATAAATTCACCAAGTATTGAGGGTTCTTTGCCAAGCCAATGGCAAGAACAAACAAGATTAAATTATCTCCAGTTTTCCAATATTGAACTTTGGTTTCAAGTATTTCATCTTTTTGTTTAATCAGATATCACCTAGATTCGTCGAATACCTCAATTTATAAGAAAGATTTTATACGACTATTGCATAGGTAGTTTGTTTCAAGAAGGGTTGACTATAAAAACCATGAACCGTGGTTCATAAGAATGTGGACATAAAATGAGATCATTCTTATTTTTATATGTTGTGGAATGAATTTTATTCAAAAATATATTTATCAGCTAGCTGCAAAAACCACAATGTCACTTTATTCCAATGTTCTCAAACCCTAACATTAGGATGATTATATATACCTACTTTAATGACACTGAAATATGAAAAAAATCAAGATTTTACGGCAATGCTGCATCGGGACCATTCCTTCTTTTTGTTTCATACATTGCTTTGAGAACTACTTATAGGCCTAAATAGTCCCAAAAATAATGGAACAATGGTACCTAGTAAAACATTTCATTAAATACTTTAAAATTATGTTTTAAATTATTTTATATTTGATATCGCACTGTTGCTGAGAAGAAACAAAAAATAAATGTTTGGAAATCTAAATCACAATCTAAAATTAAAGATTGCTGATAAAATACTTCAATCTAGGAGACGAGTGTCTTTGAACTGAAATGATAGAGGAACTGGACTCGACAAAGAAAATAAAAGATTGCAATAATAGCCCCATTCCCGAATCCTCGACAGTAAAAGAACAAATGTTTTGTGGCTCAACAAAAGGATTGTAAAAACTCATCTCATCTTCCGTTTATTGTTTCGTTCAATATTTCATCTCTTACATTGACGCGATGTTCAACACCATCTACCTCTATCAAACATCAGGAAATGCATATTGATAACCGTATAAATCTCAAATAAGGATTAACACAGATTTGAATTATAGTTAATGAAATTTGTAATGAAATTAATTAACTACCTAATGTTAACACACTCCGGGCGGGTGACCCCGAATGGGGTCATGGCTCAACATTGAAATATATGAGATTTTCATGTTTTATGTTTGAACATGTGTAATGCAGCAAAAGTGTTAATAATCTTTCATACTATAATTCAGCATATTTTACTAACTGCCATCGCACCAGGTTTCACCCGGGAATAAAACCTGTGTTGTGTGCTACAATCTGTGGTTCACCCGTGGACTATTACGAATCATGATCAGCTGCTAAAAATTTCATCAGCTAATACAAAATTGAATGTCCATAACAGTAACACTGGATTGGAACTTTACTCCCTGTGGGGAGGCGTCCTATAGGAATTTCTTAAAATCCTTTCTTAGTCATTACCTACGTTATAGAAAGGGTAAACGTGCCAAATTTTATGATTGTAGGTATAGGTTTGGCCAGGGTGATGATCAATATTTGTATTTATAGATATAGATAATAGGCCTACATTAAAAACAAATTAATATAATGGAAAATTAGCTTATTTTAACCATTTCCGCTCGATTGCCGGGGCAGCCCCGCCCACCGCATTTTGCTATGTTGTCGCATGCCGGGCTTGACCTGCACATGTGTTTTTAATTTTTTAATTTTTTTTGGTCCCCCTATCAACTGCATCAAAATAAAAACACTTAAGTCAACTTTTTTTAACAAACAAAAAAAATAATTAAGTGACCAGCTGTGATTTTAAATGCAACTGGATAGGAAAAGGTAAGTAAAGAAGTGAGAGTGGAAAGGGCTAATGACAATATCTGCTACTCGAACATTAGTTTTTCTCATGCTTCCGAATTGGTTATGCCTCACATTATTAATACCGTATAACGGATGTAATATCTATTTTTGATGTTGTGGTATTCTATCAATTGCCAAAAACTGATTAACATTTTATTCAATTAACTTTTACTATTCCATAAGCTGTAGGGTGGAACCATACAGACAAATGTAAATTATAGAACATTTCTTAGAATCCACACGTTGAATTATTTTAACCAACAAATCAAAGATAAAAAAAACAGTTTGTATAAGTGTTTTATTTAAGATTAAGATTTTGAAAATGGATTCATGGTCATGCTATAGATCCTTGTTTTGCCAGTGACAAGCCCTGTTGGACGTTAACTGAGCAGTGATGTATTTTCATTCACAATTACTTACTAAACTGAATATTAATGAGAACTAAACAATATTTTTCCGTCAGACAGCACGCCGTGTAAACAGTCCCACATAAACAGTGAATACTGCATAATTTACATGCTTCACGACTAGTACATCAACTATATTCAAATTGTTCGCAACTCAACCAGCCCTCCTAAACATTCAATGTATTCAATTTTTAATTGTGAAATCCATTAGCTTATTACTAACTGAGGAGTTTATAACTAAAGTGATAACATGAATCATGCTTACTAAAAAATAAACAAAATTTACTATGTAGAAATTCATGAATCATGCTTACTAAAAAATAAACAAAATTTACTATGTAGAAATTAAACACCACCAACAGTATTTCTCAATTACTTTCAAGATCAAAATTGCAGATTACGTCACTAATTACTTTTAATAAACTAATAACATTTCGGTAAAAGTAATCTAACCAGGGTGAAATGTTATTAAAAAGGCCACATATTTCAACACAGCTAGTCCGATGAGTAATGGGCGAGGGCGGCTGCTATAAAACCTCCCCTCCGAGATCGAAGCAACTAACGAGCGAGGGTGAAACCGCACACCGGAATATTCCCTCGTAAAATTATACCGTACCAAATGTCTCCTTTCCATGATTTCCACCTGAGCGCATTACTCTCACCGTTGTTTTATTGAAACTATTAGTATAATTGTTTTATCACTTAAATAAAATATTCAGAGTTTTACTTCAATATACTTTCACAATGAATTAAAAGGCCATTTGCAATTTGGAAGAAAATGTACTGTTCCAGACTCTTATAAATCTTTTGTGTTGGAAAATGTGGACAAATTACGATTTAAATGTTTATACACAGTTGCAAAGAAAGTTTTTCTCTTTCTGGGGAAAAATTATTACTCGGGGGAGATCGTTCGAAATGGACTATCCTCACATCTGTTTAGTTAGGTACTTCAAATACAAATAACTGGTTAAATGTGAGAAAATAATGAACCTAACAAGAAAATTACTATACTTCTTTAATGGTGTAGTTTATTCTGCAGATATATTACATAAAGTATGAAGTACATTACATAAGAGAGTGAGGTTCATGATTTTCTTTGTCAAAAAACAAGCTTAACTGATAAAACGTTTATTTACAGATTCAATATTAAGGTCAACTTAACACAACAATACAATGATTCAACGCTAATGACATTTCCTTACCGTAGACACCCAAAAATTATTAATACAGTATTTTACTAAACAAAATAATCTCACTTTAAACCTTAGAAGAATATTTCTTGGTAACAGACAGTTAAATGTTGAAATACTTTTAAGAAAAAAATTCTATTCTATCTGAAAACGTTTTTTAATTAAACAACTTTTTTATTAGCATATTACGTGTTGTTATTACTTACGGGATGTAATAAAAGACGTCTTACAACACTTAAGATATATTTACACTTATACTGATTCACATACAGACGGTAAACATATTATATAAAAGACCATCTTTTATATATGTTTACCGTCTGTATGTGAATCAGTATAAGTGTAAATATATCTTAAGTGTTATAAGACGTCTTTTATTAAATCCTGTTTTTTAATTGCCAGTTTTCCATCTGGTTAAAGTTGTCAATGAAGAACAGTCACCCAGGGACCGATCAAAGGTTCACACATCAGGATCTGTATAAACCCTTTTGAGTAAAAACTATCTACTTGTACCAGAGACTCTTAAACATTTGATAAAAATAGGAGACCAGATTTTTGTACACTTTTTGAACCTGATTACTTCTTGTTCCAGACATTCTTAAACATTTATTGGATAAAAATCGGGGGCCAGCTTTTTCGTACACTTTTTGAGCCTGATTACATCGTTTTATCGCAATCATTTATATCTTTATTCTTACCAATGTTTTACGAGTAACTGAAGTGTTTGATTAAATTATGGTGATGTTAGGGTTCAGCTACATGTAAAACAAACTAATTTTCAAAAAAATCATACCATTTTAACTAGGGGCTATCAGCGTCCCAATCTTAAGACAATGAAAACACTAATGACAAAAATTAACTAAATAACCGTTCGAATATCAGTTTAGGACTCCTTAGTAACTTTTTTATTTGATAAAACCTAACCTTTTCTTACAGCACTTAAAGATTGGCCTCACAAAACATCTTCACTCTTGATAAAAACTTGGTTCAGAAGGGCAAAACTAATTAGGCCGTAGCACTCTGCCGCAAGGGTGAATTTCTTCAATTGTGTACCGGGTTTAATTTAAAACTGGGACAAGAATTATGCAATGGAATTCTTCACGAGATGAAAAAGTAAATAAAAAGCGAGCCAAAGTAAATTGCTACACGCTAAGAAATGAGCTTACAAGATGAAAGGTGAGAGACAGTTTGGCGCAAAGTCGCTTAGCTCCTCTCTCACTTTCATCCCGGACAAATCTCCTCTGTGCAGTTCCCTTACAGGCTTCCTTTCATGATCTCACATGAGAGGATCCTTAAGAAAATTGTCTTCTCCACTTCAATGCTTTAAAGTTTCCTTTCTTCAATCAACTTACCTAGGGAAATAAAAGGTGGGGCAAGGAAATACCCCCGTCGCAGCAAACCTGCATACTCAGCGAATTTCCATTAAATATATAACATAACACATTAAGCCACTTAACAGGATTCATAAGATATACATTCAAAAACAAGTGATATTTAAAATATTACTTATTCTCCATAAGAATAACATTGAGGATGAGTACGCAGGTTTGCTGCAACAAGGAACACAAAATAATGGATTTTTATGCAAATATCAATAGAACTCATCTAAGTGAAGTCACATACCAAGTTTCATCCATATACATTCATAAATAAGCGATATATAACATTTTAATTATTTTCCATAAGAATAACATGGGGACTGAGTACCTAGATGTGATAACCCCAACCAGATGAAGTCATATACCAAATTTTGTCAGTTTATGTTCATAAATAAGCGAGATATACAATTTTTCTTTTTCTCAATAAGAATAACATTAGACAACGTACTGTGTTTAGCACTTTCAATGTCTCAAGAACCAATTGAAGTAGAGCAATGATAAAAATATCAAATTGTTTTTTAATGCTGAATTAAATGGTAAAAATTAAAATTTGATTTAAATAAAAATTACATGTGGAAACCCCGAAAAACCCATTTTTAGGGTACAAAATCCCCCAAAAACCTCCCTTTGGATGGTGCAATTCGTCTGGTTTTCGAACTTGTTCAAATAAATGGTGCTTTACACATTTGTACCAAATTTCATTAAGATCGGACCTTTTTTACGAGAGTTATGGTGCTTACGGACACATATATATATATAAATATATAAATATATATATACATATATAAATATATAAATATATATATAAATTTAAACGAATGGTGTTTTTGGCATCTGGGGACCTCAAAATGAAAAGTTATCATAGTCTCGGGCTTAAGTCTTACCATGAGACCTACGGTAATAGCTTGTTCCCTATAGGGGAAATTCGCTCAAAGGTGGGGCAAGAAAATACCCCCGTCGCAGCAAACCTGCATACTCAGCGAATTTCCATTAAATATATAACATAACACATTGAGCCACTTAACAGGATTCATAAGATATATATTCAAAAACAAGTGATATTTAAAATATTACTTATTCTCCATAAGAATAACATTGAGGATGAGTACGCAGGTTTGCTGCAACAAGGAACACAAAATAATGGATTTTTATGCAAATATCAATAGAACTCATCTAAGTGAAGTCACATACCAAGTTTCATCCATATACATTCATAAATAAGCGATATATAACATTTTAATTATTTTCCATGAGAATAACATGGGGACTGAGTAGCCTACCTAGGTTTGCTGCTACGGGAAACATAGGCGAAAAATTTTTTTGTGCAAACAACAATAAACCACAACCAGATGAAGCCACATACCAAGTTTTATCAGTTTATGTTCATAAGTAAGCGTGATATAAAATGTTTCCTTTTCTCCATAAGAATAACATTAGACAACGTGTGTTTAGCACTTTCAATATCTCAGTAACCAATTGATGTAGAGCAATGGTCAAAGTACCAAATTGTTTGTTTTTTTAAGCTGAATACAATGGTGAAAAATAAAATTTGATTTAAATTAAAATTACATGTGAAAACCCCAAAAAACACATTTTTGGGGTACAAAACCCTCCTTCGGATGGTGTGATTCATCTGGTTTTCGAACTCGTTCAAATAAATGGTACTTTACACATTTGTACCAAATTTCATTAAGATCGGACCTTTTTTACGAGAGTTATCGTGTTTATGGACACACATATATATATATATATATATATATAAAAATTTGAACGAATGGTGTTTTCGACATCTGGGGATCTCAAAACGAAAAGTTATCATGGTCTCGGGCTTAAGTCTTACCATGAGACCTACGGTAATAGCTTCTTCCTTATAGAGGAAATTCGCAAAACAAGTACAATGGATTGGCTTACAGAAATATTAAACCAATGATACTCGCAAACAGGCTACTTTAAAAAGGGTGTTGGTAAATAAGAATCGATAACAAGTAATAATTTGCAAAATTACTTTTAAATTGCTTCATTTTAAAATTGTCGATTACTAAAATTCATCTTTTATTAGTTTATTGAGTATTTGTTACTTTTAACTCGCCCGCTTTACCCAACTAAGAAATAACAATACATATTAATCAATAGCAAAATTGTCTACAACTGACAACAGTCTTGCACGTCGGTAGCTAGGCCTAATTTAAAAATCAATTAGGCCTTAAGTTCACTGATCTTTGCAGATATTTCCCTAAGGTCACGGAGACCTGTGAATCTAGTACTTATATCCTACATAATGAGTAAAAAACCCCCAACTATAGACCTACTGGGTTTAAGTGGAAGAATGTAAGTCAGATTTACAATACCGTTTATTCAAACTTCAACGGTTTTTAGTCATAGCAGTTCATTCCCTCCTTTAAGATTACTGAGCTATACATAATGCGTATGATTTCAAAGTTTATTAAGACAGTTACCCTATCTTAAACAAAGAAGTTTAATTGCAGTTAAAAACCTCACATGTATACTCGAAACGACACATTCAAACCCGCCACCCATACGGAACACCCCCAGTTCAAAATAAAACGAGTTCGCACGCAGCACGCTGACGTGAGGAAAGTGAATTTCCACATAAAAAACTATAAAAACTCAAAATCAGTTAAAAAAACATATATTTATTCCAATTTTTATTCAAATCTGAAAATATTGATTTTTTGGCTGTTTTGATGCTCCTGGTTCTATTTACCTGCAATGGTGGGAATACAATTTTGCGCATTATAAGACTAGGAGAAGGTCCAGTCAGGCTTCAAAGTAGGCGTGAGGTTGTTGGGTATGATAGAAGTACACCAACAAATGAATAATAGGCTTTTCTAATGTAAAACCCCCATAAGACAACGTACTGTGTTCGGTCGATACACATTTTCTTTAATAACTCGGTAAATATGTATGCTAGAATAACGAGAGAGGGCTTAAAAGTTTCGTCACACTAATTCCCATCTTTTAACATGCGTTAATTTCACATCCAGGGCTTTTCTGACCCTTTTTGGGTCCAAAAACTCAAAATTTGAAAGATTAATCCCCAAAAAAGGGGTTTAGAGTTTTCCGATTGTTTTGCCCAACGAACTCGTCCAACAGATTATAGAAACGAACGTCCCTACCAAATTTGAAGTAAATCGGACAAAAAATGTGACCGCTAGAGTGCATACACACATATATATATATGCAGGGTGTCCCGTAAGTAAGTACAAAAACTTTAGGAATAGGTTATATGGGTCAAAATAAAAAGAAAATCAAGAATAATGTTTTTTCTAAAAACGCTTTGTTACCGATATATCCACCATTTTGTATTTTTTCAATAAAAATTTATATCTCAAAAACCATTAAATATTACTTTATGAAACTTGGTATAGTGTTTAAGGTAGAAAATAAATAATTGCAAAAAAAATGTTGTTAAAAAATATTTTTCCGTTTCAAAATGGCGGCCATTTTAATTTTTCAAACTAAAATTACTAAAAAACAGCTGATTTTATGGAAAAAAGACAAGAACACTTTTCTTTAGTATTTTGAATTTTCTATCAAACGACACCAAGTTCAGAAGGATCGGGCAACAAATAGCTGAGAAATAACGATTTTTAGTTGTACAGGCCAGGCGCACCCTGGCAACTTCTCCTCATTGTCTGCGACAATCAGCTAAAAATCAACTAAAAATTGTTATTTCTCAGCTATTTGTTGCCCGATCCTTCTGAACTTGGTGTCGTTTGATAGAAAATTCAAAATACTAAAGAAAAGTGTTCTTGTCTTTTTTCCATAAAATCAGCTGTTTTTTAGTAATTTTAGTTTGAAAAATTAAAATGGCCGCCATTTTGAAACGGAAAAATATTTTTTAACAACATTTTTTTTGCAATTATTTAATTTCTACCTTAAACACTATACCAAGTTTCATAAAGTAATATTTAATAGCTTTTGAGATATAATTTTTTATTGAAAAATACAAAATGGCGGATATATCGGTAACAAAGCGTTTTTAGAATACCCCCGTCGCAGCAAACCTGCATACTCAGCGAATTTCCAATGAATATATAACATAACACATTAAAACACTTAACAGGATTCATAAGAAATGTATTCACAAACAAGCAATATTTAAAATATTAATTATTCTCTATAAGAATAACATTGGAGATGAGTACGCAGGTTTGCTGCAACAAGGCACACAAAATAATGGGTTTTTATGCAAATATCAATAGAACTCATTTTAGTGAAGTCACATAACAAGTTTCATCCATATACATCCATAAATAAGCGATATATAACATTTTAAGTATTTTCCATAAGAATAATATGGGGACCAAGTACCTAGGTTTTCTGCTACAGGAAACATTGGCGAAAAATTGTTTTTTTGTGCAAACAACAATAAACCACAACCAGATCAAGCCATATACCAAATTTCGTCAGTTTATGTTCATAAATAAGCGAGATATACAATTTTTCTTTTTCTCCATAACAATAACATTAGACAACGTACTGTGTTTAGCACTTTCAATATCTCGGTAACCAATTGATGTAGAGCAATGATCAAAATACCAAATTGTTTGTTTTTTTAAGTTGAATTCAATGGTGTGAATTAAAATTTGATTTAAATTAAAATTACATGTGAAAACCCCAAAAAACACATTTTTGGGGTACAAAACCCCCCAAAAACCCCCCTTCGGATGGTACGATTCATCTGGTTTTCGAACTCGTTCAAATAAATGGTACTTTACACATTTGTACCAAATTTCATTAAGATCGGACCTTTTTTACGAGAGTTATCGTGCACGGACACATATATATATATATATATAAATACGGTATATATATATATACATATATAAAAATTTGAACGAATGGTGTTTTTGGCATCTGGGGACCTCAAAATGAAAAGTTATCATGGTCTCGGGCTTAAGTCTTACCATGAGACCTACGGTAATAGCTTCTTCCCTATAGGGGAAATTCGCTAAAAAACATTATTCTTGATTTTATTTTTATTTTGACCCACATAACCTATTCCCAAAGTTTTTGTACTTACTTACGGGACACCCTGTATATATAAAATTTTGAACGACCCCCCAAAACGTGTTCAGGGGGTCACGTTAGGAACTTCTATGGTGGTCCCGGGCTTAAGCTTCACCGTGCGGGTCATGCTAATAGTTCACTTTCCATAGGAAATTCACTGACAAGTAAAATACTTCGTTCACAAATTACATGGGGCCTTTCTTTGAGAGCGATCCGAAGAAATCCAATACCCAGATGGGCTTATTGTCATCTATCAAGGGTTGGTAAAGCCGGATGATTTGTCACCGAGATCACAACGGGATGCAAAACCTCTGGGCTCCAACCAGCGAGAGTTGTGGTGGGCTGAGCTCGTATATAACCGTTAAATGTGGCCCACAACACACATTTGTCAGCGGGACTGCGGACGGGCCCGCTGATGAGTGAATATTGATGTCCCCTTAATCAGACCCCGCACTGCTAATGTGAACACTGCAGTGGTCGAATCATGCGACCATTAACCAGTGGGATATTTACTCTTCATTAATCCTACAAAAATTACTTTAATTTATGCTTTGATTAAACTAAAAATAAGAAATGGGATCGTTTTTCTTGAAACAATGTAATTTAAGTAAAGCCGCTGTTCAGAAACTTAAGAATATTGTAAATCAAAAGCTGATTTTAATACTAAATAATTTTGATTTAACAAACCATTATTAAAAATCTAAAAAATATCCAAGAAGATATAGAAGAGTTTTCCAAGTAGTACTAAAGTTGGAGCAGAGAAATGTGCTTTTCACCGAGGGTAAAAAGCCACAAATAGATAACTGGAAGGCTCGCTCGCCTTAAAGAAAGTGTGGCACTTGATGGGGGACCAGATGTGAGATCATAAAGCGACCCATCTTCTTTCGAGATAAATCCTTTTTTATTACTTTTCTTCCCCTCCATATATCAACAGGCACAGCTGAATCCTGTCCCTGAATGTTATATCACTCCAAACTTGGAATTGTAGTAGGTAGGGAGTAAAAAGTAAAATCCTCAACAATTATCATGTCTTGGTTAACGAGGAACTTTTTAATGAACCGATTTTACTTAATGAATCAACCATTGAAACTGAAATACCTAACAGCACACAATAAATAAGGAGAGAACGTTTTTAAATAACAAAAATTACTGATAATTTTTCAAAATAAGTATAGAAATTGCATTGGTTATTATCCTTAATATTTTGGTTGTTTAGCTGCATCTGGTTGCTACTTATGCTACATGTGGGTATGGGCTATCTAGTAGATTTACCTACTAAAACCTAGTGTAATACCTAGTAGTTTTAAATGTAAATAAATTAACTACATATTTATTGATAATAGATAGCCTAATTTAATTAAAGAATAAATTACAATTTTATTTAATTTTAATTTGACTGTATTTGTTAAATAATTGTAAAGGCTTCTTTAACGTAACCCTCGATCCTTAAAAAGCTGTAATACAAATGTCTACACCAACCAAATGGTAAAACCAAATATACAGTGTGTTCATTTTTGTATGCTCAACATTGGGAGATCTCGTAAACCATAATAGTTACAAGGAAGGTTAAATAAGCAAAGTAGTGCGTAGTTATAAACTAAATAAAATGGCGCTGAGAAATCAAAAATATTCCGCCAAACTTGTTCGCTACACTCAAATGCAACAAAATGTTGAATAGTTGAACTACATATCAAAAACACAAAGCGATTGACTGTTGGTTTTGGACATCTAAGCTGAACTATAGGTTAAGTAAATCAACAAAGGGCCCATTGATTATGGCATCCAAAATGTACAAGACTCCTCAAGCCCTCAAACAACTAAGTGACAAGATTTTCAAGTTAAAACTTGAAGGGTTCCTTCAGAGAAAGGCCTTTTATACCTTGGAAGAGTACCTAATAGGAAAATGGGACTGCTTTGGACTATGAAATTTAAAACCTATCCAGTTCTTTCTTGTTGATGTGCCAATGTATTAGTATGTAATTTTGCTTGGCTGAATAAAATATTCTATTCTATTCTATTAACGGATTAGCGAGGAAGGCCATCCGAAGCAATAAGACAACAATCAATCCTGCAGCCACGAATCATTGGGGCTCCTTGATGGAGGATCCACTTCACAATAATTGCTCGATCCTCCCCCAGCTCCTCATTAGTTGACCAGATTGATTGGACTCGCAACGGCTTAGTGTTCAGTATACATAAGAATTAGGTCCATACAATTTTAAAGAGAGTTATCAATTTAAAAATAGGTAATTTCAATGAAGATAGCTGTTTAATTTATTATTTTATGTATAAATAAAACACCAAACAATTCTTTAAATCAATTGTTTATTTAAAAAATTAAAATAAGTAGGGCCTACACCTAAAGATTAATAGGCCCCAACTAGTTTGCTAAGTTTACAATAGGGCTACTTGAATAAATGTATTAAATTATTTAATTTTTAAAGTTAATAAAATCAAGGTTTTGAAGAAATCAAATATTAAATTTTTTTAAATACCGAATTTATATTCAACTAGGCTATGTTTACTGCCTCACAGGCTCAACCAGTACGGTATTTCAAGCAATGTTTCTGTCACGGATGGATGTTTTTTGGCAGAGTTACTTCTTAATTGCTTTACGTCACAATTTGGAATGTGGCCAGTCCCATCTTTCAAATTACACGGGACCATGATGTTTTATTTGGGAGCACGGCTGCTCATGAAACAGCGTTAAGAATACAGTAGTGTTATTGACTGAACTAATTATTGAAATTTATTTATTTCTAGGGATAAACTAGAACATATACATGAAGATTAATCATCTAAAGATTAACTTTATTTAGTGTCGTGTTTGTGTAACATCGTATTAACACAAACTGTTTTTAGAAACTAGTCTTCGAATGGACTAATTGTACATAATACCAAAGTTATCAGAATTTTATAGAAACTTAATTATACAATTTTAAAAACAATTTACAATTGTTTACTTAACTGAAATATAATGTAAAATGGATTTACAAAAAGGTATTCAAATTGTGACAGGATATCTTATTTCAAAAATGTTTTTGTAAATGCCTTTAATATTATTTTATTTCTTTAAGGCCACATAATTTTCTACATATTAATTTATAACTCAATTATGATGTGCGGCCACTTCAGACACTCAGGAACGTTTTATGCTCCTCAGACAAGACACAAATCATTCCATTGTAATTTTTAAATGAAATGCTTTTTATTCGTTTTTAATACTGGTATAAGAACTATTTATAAATTGAAATATTTAACCTATGTAAAGAAATACTTAGAACACATTTTGGTCTGACATCAGTGAGTAAGTCAGGTGGTCAATTTAGGACTATTATTCAGTAAGACCGAGTCCTAAATAATTATGGATAACATTTAATCGTGGTAGACTTTCCACAACTGGACTAAATGAATGTTGTAGGGGTTTGTCGGTGGTAGACATTGTTAGCTTCTCTTAATAAATCTAAATTTAAGTGGTATTCAGTGTTTTATGTTATAAAAATTTCATTTTAGATCTATAACCAGATAAAAGGACAGTAGACGCCCTCTTAACCGCCCTCCACGGGACCGAACCCTGGGTCGGACAGCTAAAAGAGTGGTTAAAATAAATAAGACCTGGGTATTGTCATATTAAGCACTACAAATGCTAAAACTTAAATTAATTATAACAAATAGATACCAACAACTGGTACCAAGGTTCAATTACTTTGTTCAATTACTTTATTAAGTACACATGTGATAAACTTATTGTGACCAGAACAGTTTTTACGGTACAGTATCGGGTCGTCGGCTGCGGTGGCGGTCCAGGAATTTCCTGGAAAGAGGACGGTTAATCCAATGGGCAGTTGAAACGAGATGGTTAAGAAGGTGTCTACTGTAATATTAATTTATTATGTACTCCCTCTTAGTTATTCATTAATTATTCCTTTTTTCTGTAGCCTAATTTTTACTTTTTCTAACAAGATTTAATATGATACCGGAACTCAGTGGATTCATGAAAATAATCTATTACTTTTATTGTACAACTGACAACAGAGATAAAAACAAGATACAAAATAAATCAGTAGGTACCTTTAAGAGATAACAGAAAACAATTGTTCTGCTGGTGACAACCTAAACCTCTTAATGAAATTCCAAGCCTTTCTTAAGGTTTACAGACAGAACCTTCAACCTCCCTCGACAAATATGTTCACAAGCATTTCAGGGAAGCCCATCAAAATAACTTAACCGTTCAGTTGAAAACCGTAATGGGTCTATAAAACACTGAATCTCACAAATGTTGTTTTTATAGGACCAAGTGAAATTATTCATTAATTTTTGTCCTAAAACTGTAATACACAAAGTACACATCACAAAGCGAATAAACCTCTACACTATTAGATTGTCAAAATAAAATTTGGGACAGTGCAAAGGCTTTACACCCTCCAACTAAAAATAATATTTATGTTGTAAATTGGTATATCTTTAAAAATCAAAGTAATTAAAATAACTTCAGCATCCATGATGTTCTATGACTGTGACTCAAAATAACATAACAAATCATTAACTAAGCAACTGTTTGTAACAGAGATTAAAAGTTGACAAGAGAAGTGGTATTTCGACAAAGACGACAGTCAGAAGGGAAAAAGTGATTGGTAAAGTGGAGTACTGAAATAGCAATTGCTTTTTCCATTCCGTTTGCATTGAGTAAAAGCATTTGCAAAGCTTTAAAAATGCACATCACCCAATGAGTACTTTAGGCAGTTTATTGATACCAGTTAGCAACTCTTGTTTATTCATCATAATTTAATTTATAGAAGAATTTCTTTGTGATACTAATCTTTATATATAATTCTGTAAGCAAAATTTTTAAGCCAAAATTGTGGGGGTTCGGCAAATTGCAGGATGATGGGAGACGATTCAAATTAAAGGTCTTAATCCCAAGGACTCGGGGAAAAATAGCAGTATTTCTGAAAAGTTACCAGCAAACTAGAAATAACATCCCCTATAAGAAAAGCAAGGGGATTAAAAAACGTCTGCTTTGTTTTCATTAAAACGTTGTGTACTTTGTTTACCAACTGACCGGTGTTCCTACTTAGAGTAAGGTTAGGAGCTATCGCCCCCTCTAGCCACTAGTATCAATAGAATTACACTTTCCCCAAAACTGAACTTTTGGAATTTGTTAGTTTACAGTTACATTTTAGTAAGCCTAGGCCTAGTAAAACCTTTGTTTGAGTTGAATGTTATATCTTGGAGCCAACATAAAAATAAATGACAATGGTATTTTATTCGCAAAAAACTTAAACAAACTTGTATTAGTATTTGTACTATTAGTAAAGAATTAGTTTTTATTATTGGCTAATATGCAGGTAACAAGTAGAAGAACATTAAAATCTCCTAAATTGATGTAATTTTTTATCTCGTAAACTTCTAAGGATAAACAAAAATATTGCAATATACCAATTTTTGCTGGGGTACTGAAAATCTGAAACAATATTTTCTGTCAAAATTTGAGGTTTCCACTATACCACTCCAACAGCCACTATATCACATACATCAGGTGCACTTTAAAGTCCCCTTCATAAACTTAAGAGTCGCCTGTTTTCAGCTAGTTGAACTTGTCGCAGTAAGCGCCATTGAAAGACATTCAAGTGAAAATCGCTCATTGCGCATTCACTGAGTTAATCGTGTATATTCAGGATGATTGCATTTCTTTCCTTGCTAGGCAACTGCCATAAATCCGGCGTGCCGCACTATACATGTTAAAATATAATTTTGTAATTACAATTTCACAATAATGGAGGTCCAAAGCTTTAAAATGGTAACTTATTTTCAAATTTCTCAAATATGAAGGACAAATATGGGAGGCCTACTGCAAAATAATGTTTAAATAAAGTTTAATTGGCCCAATAAGAATAGCATGGGGACTGTAAAAGTATGCATAGATTCAGATTACATTTCCACGTGTGTTTTAAGTATCTTTAATACTGTAGTGAATTTCCCCTATAGGGAAGAAGCTATTTCCGTAGGTCTCATGGTAAGACTTAAGCCCGAGACCATGACAACTTTTCATTTTGAGGTCCCCAGATGACAAAAACTCCATTTGTTCAAATTTGTATATACATAAATATATGTGCTTGTGTGTGTCCTGAAGCACAATAACTCTCGTAAAAAAGGTCTGATTTAATTAAATTTGGTAAAAATATGTTAAGTACCATTTATTTGAACGAGTTCGAAAACCAGAAGAATCGCACCGGTCCAAGGGGGACGATGACAAAAACTCCATTTGTTCAAATTTGTATATACATATAAATATGTGCTTGTGTGTGTCCTGAAGCACAATAACGCTCGTAAAAAAGGTCTGATTTAATTAAATTTGGTAAAAATATGTTAAGTACCATTTATTTGAACGAGTTCGAAAACCAGAAGAATCGCACCGGTCCAAGGGGGGTTTGTACCCCAACAATGTTTTTTTTTGGGTTAATACATGTAATTTTTATTTAAATCAAATGTTATTTTTTACCATTGAATTCAACATAAAAAACATCGGTCCAAGGGGGGTTTGTACCCCAAAAATGTTTTTTTTTTTGGGTTACCACATGTAATTTTTATTTAAATCAAATGTTATTTTCTACCATTGAATTCAACATAAAACACAAACGATTTGGTATTTTCATCATTGCTATACGTCAATTAAGTTAGTTATTGTTATGGAGAAAGAGAACAATTGTATTTCTCGCTTATTTATGAACAAACTGACAAAATTTGGTATATGGCTTCATCTGGTTGTGGTCTATTGATATTTGCTCAAAGAAAAAACATTTTTTGCCAAAGGCTCCTGTAGCAGCGAACCTGCATATTCGGCCCCCTTGTTATTCTTATAGAGAATAATTAAATGCTATGTCTCTCTTAATTATGAACATAAATTAATAAAAACTGGTATATGACTTCACCTAGTTGAGTTATATTGATATTAGTATAAAAACCCATTATTTTATGTTCCTTGTTACAACAAACCTGCGTACTCATCCCCAATGTTATTCTTATAGAGAATAATTCTTTTTTTAAATATCGCCTGTTTGTGAATATATTTCTCATGAATCCAGTTGTGTTTTAATGTGTAATGTTTATATATTCATTGGAAATTCGCTGAGTATGTAGGTTTGCTGTGACGGGCGGAATTTTCATATGTGTAAGGGACTATAGTCACTTAAATAAAAGTTTGGTAATACACTTTTAAGTTTCTCTGATTTCCTTCCTCTCATTGTCACAACTCTCAGATTTGTCCACGTGCAACAATAAATTATGCCTTAATTGAGTAAACTTAAATAGAATGTATTGGAGACTGGGATAATAGGGGGTGGATTAAAAGCAGTGAACATAATTGATGTACGAAGGGCCACAAAGGATAACAACAGCCCCGATCCATCAAAACACTAATGAATCCGCTGATAAATGGCTCCATACATCACTACGATCGCCCAGCTGTTGTTTTATGCACTGGTACTATCGTAATGTACCCACTATTGACCATCTCATACAAGAGCCTGCATAACGAGCTTTTACAAAGTAGTTTAACAAGAAAAGTTTTATTTGATATACAACTAGCCTAGAACGACTTGTTTTGCAATCACGTAGGCTTACTATTATACAAAATTTAATATAAAGAACAAGTAATCAAATATGTTAGCACAATGACATTTTGAATACAAAGGCAATCGATTTGGATTGATCACCCGATCATAACCGAATAGAATGTCAAATTCAAAACAATAAAAAAATACAATTTAATGGGCAATTCTAATATTTTTGTCAGTCAAAATATAGCCCTTAAGGCACCACCTTACACTGACTAAATTCTAACTAACTCAAAATAGACGATGACAAAATTCAAAACAAGACAAATTACAATTTAACTGGCCATTCTCATTTATTTGTCAATCAAAAACATAGTCCAGATGGCAAAACCTTACACTGTCACTGACTAGTTTGACTAAATCAAAACAGGTGTTTCATTGCGCAATCAATGGGCAGTCAATTTTAATGATGTACAAAATGTATTACCATTGTGTAGTATGTACAGCAAAATATATGCTAATCAACAAGTTTAAAAAGAATAATAATTTACAGGAAAAAATGCACTTTAAATAATTTAAACATTAAAGCCTTCGGGGTAAAGTCACTTGTAAAACAAAGATTCAACAGCATGTTGTAACCTAGGAAAAAACTATTGATTACGTCCAAATATTCTCATAGACAGTGATCGCTTAAATGAGACACCGTTGATGATTTGTTGTAAAAGGTAATGTAAATTATAGCCTGTCCACTTTTAAAAATATATGGTTTCATTATTTTTACTCACAGACGATCAGCAGAACGCAGAATAATGGACTCACCTGAAAAAAAAAAATAAATAAAAATCAGATGAAACCTCAAAGTCCTTATTAAACATTAATTTTATACATTGTACATGATGTGGTATAATTTTTGCATACCGCTACCACTTTCATGCATTCGGTGGTATCTTTCATTTGGTCTCTCGATGTTATATACAATTAAGTTAACATGCAATTCTTAAGGAAAATTATGTTCTCTTTGCTGATTGCCATAAAACGAAAAGAGATACGATGATGATGTAAATTAGAAGGTTGCTATAATTGACAATACCGGTACCGGTACCTTTCACATGGTATGCTTTTTGATATAGACTACATGTGCTACTACCCTATGTAGGCACATGTGTACTTTTTCTTAATTTTAGAATTACACCAGTTTTTAAAAACTTGTTTGAAATCAGCCTACTCTTACGGAGTTTATCAAATAAAAGCTGAGTTTATTGCTAGGTATTCAACATTTGAACTTCTACAAAAAATTGTCTTGAGATTTTAAAAGTGGGCTATACGGAAATCTCAATACAAAAATGGCCGCCATGTCTGTCTACAATAAGGCTTTAAAAATAATGTACACTCCATTACATGTTTATATTTGAAAATTTAGAAAATTAAACTAGGCCTAGACCCTAAGTTTTCTAAACACCCTGTAGCCTATTTAAAAAATATATATTTTTACTTTATTCGTCAGAGGCAATTAGAGGAGAATAATTATGTTTAATTCTTTAGGTCAAGTATTTTGTCTGTTATCTATTTGAGATACTTTATGAGACACGCTATAATTATATATAATATGTTTAGTCAGCAAGCAATTTATAGGCTTGTAGGTTTGAGTTCTACTGTTATCAAAATTTAAATAAAAACATATGTATAAACAGCCAGTAATTTGTGGGTCATGAAAAAATGAGGTAGCCTTTAGTATTAAAGACATTGAGGGAGAAACTCAAATATAATCTGAAAATACTTCTCTACAGTCTATTTGTCTAACTGAGAAAAAATTGTATTCAGATGAATATAACAGAAAATAAAACTAAAGCCAATCTGCAAAACAATACAGAATAATGAGGAATGTTAAGAAAACCAGTGTTTTTATGATCGGAAAGGTAGATGATGTGTAGTAGAGGACAAAACCCCTCCCTGAATCCAACTAACGATGATTGTAGAGGGCCGAGCTTGTGCATGCGCTCACAATACACATTTGTCAGCATGGCTTCCAACTGGACCCCTAATGAGTGAATATTGATGTCCCTTAATCAGACCAGCACACTGCCAGTGGTCAAACCATCAAACATTAACACACGTTGATAACACTTTAGCTCAAATTAATCAAATTGTTGTTGTTTCTCCCTCCTGCACATGGTATATGGATAAAGTATTTTATTTGTAAACATTTTTAAAATTTAGTTTACAAGTGGAAATCTTTATTTCAACCCATTGGCGTAGACATACGAGCTGGTCTCGTTACTTACTTGTAATTTTTAATTGTTTTCTTTCAGTTTAGAGAGTCGCGTTGGCACACACACAGTATACATAAGTAAAAAGTAGCAAAATCAGTGTTGACCATGTGCAACTAACAAAGAATTAACCGACCCTATCAACTTCCAAGCAAGCCTGCCACCGTTTGGCCGTTTGGCGTACTTGGGCTCTCCCACCAACGTTGACACAGACCGGTTAACTCATTGAGAGTTGCACGACTTGTCAGTATTGGTTGTGTTCGGGATTCGAACCGACGAAGTTCGTATCAACTCCTGGCCAAGGTGTTTCCACAACTTAGCTTACTCAGCTACCACGACCAGTGGCCTAGCGACGTTATTTAGGTTTTTATAGTCAGCCCGTGCCCCTAGCGGAGAGAACCGCAGTTGCCCGAAACCATTAGTTACAGATGTTGCTACTAGAGTGCAGAACTAATCAAATTGCGTTATCAGGCATTGCGAATAGAATATAATTACTACGTTAATGGGTTAATGGCCTCTCATTTAAAAAAAAAAAATGGTTTTCGGAGTACTGGTACTGTAATGAAGGTGTTTGTGTTTTTCTGGATGTGTGCAGAGGTGGAGACTGCACCCATGGTCCGATTTTGATGAAATTTGGTACATAGGTAATTCACAATGCCTCCCGTTTTATTCATTTTTTTATTCAAGGGTGATTATCACAAAAAAAACGCTAAAAACATGAAAACTCCAAATAAAAAATGGCTTTGAAAAACTATTTGATTAAATTTAATGGCATTTCTGGGAAAACTCAGGTTTGGAAATTACACAGGGCTTAAAATGGTCCAAAAATTTATTTATTTTTTTATTTATTATAAAAACCAATAATGTTAAAAAGATTACTTTTCACCATTAAAAATAGCTCAAAAGCTAACTAATTCAGTCCTTAAATTATTATTCAACGACTACTGGTTGCGGTAATTTTCATGTAGTGGTAAACGCAGTATGTTGTCCAATGTTATTCTTACAGGGAATACAAATATTACCATTTCTCTCTTATTTACTGATAATTCTTTTAAACTTGATATGCAGGTCAAGTTAGCATTGACCAACAGAAGATGTTCGAAATATGATGCAACTTTACCGTTGGGGGGTTGAGGGAGCAGAGCATTTCCCCTCTTAAAACCACTGTGCATAGCAAAGGATTCTGTAGTGTCTGCATCCAAATAAGGTATTTGGGTGGATAATAAACAAAAAATATTTTGAAGATTTTCTGTACATTCAACCGTACCTACAGAGGAATACAACAGTTGTGTGTATTGTATTCTGTGGTTAAACTCGTAAACTAATTTGGATGACAATTAGAAAAATTGAATGGCCATGTTGCAGCCGTGACGACCAATGGAGCAGAGAGACCAAATGAAATCAGCATCAAAGCCCTTAACTCTTCCTATTCTATAACAATTTAAAGAATCAGTGTAAAAATTACACCTCTCCAGGTTGGAGAAATGTTTTAACCGACCCTGGGCTTAGGCTTTTATACATCATATCGGAATATAGCTCATATTTTGTATATTGATCAAGGGACTCATTTGTTCTCACTTTCAATGTTCTTTATCAATAAATCAGCTTTTAACTAAGACGTATGAAATATAAAATATTTATGAACCTATACAAAAATCTTCTAGTTAATTATCTATTTCAGAAACGTTCACCCACATCTCGTACATTGGAGACATAATAAAGTCATTTGCTACACGCAGCGGTTTGAAGGGAGACATCCCCTCCCCGCAGGGTGACCCCCCCCCCCATCATGGCAGGCCCAGGGTTACAGATTCGACCACAGTACATGGCATGAAGGGGAGGGAGGGAGTGTGAGAGATGTAGTGAATGCCCTCCCCTCCCAATTCCCTCCAACGGTTACATTAAGTCGTTTAAACATTAACAACAGATTGTGAAGTGACCAAAAATAATCATAACAGGGTTTTACAATAACAAAAAATAGATTAGACCTTAACAAGACGTGTGGAGGGGAAAAGTTACCGAGCATCGCAAACCAGGCACAAACTGTAAATAGGAACTGTAGTTGGCAACATATTCAGAACATTCGCATTGGTCTGTGCTGGCTCAAACGATATTTTTTTTTATTTAAATTGAGTTGAACAGTGTTATTTGTAGAATGACAATTATATAACTTATATTTTTCAGTTTTTTGTCTATTTTTAGTGGTGAAAATCAAACTTAATTTATAGGTAATGGTTCTGATACAAAATTAAGTATAAAAACTAACTATTCACTCCATATCTTCCCAGGCGGTGGTGGATACAGTAGTGTTATTTTGTTGTCACAGTAACTGATTTGCTAAAACTCATCTAGAAACATCAATTTCAGAATCGGATACGTGTATACCTTAGTCAATCATATGAGTTATATCTACCTTTTGTGTCTAATTAATTAAATAAATTTAAAAATAATTTATCATACAGTTAAATGATATTTAAATAATTAATTAACTAGGCATATTTCATTTAACTTCATGGGATGAAAACCGTTATAAATGGGTTACAAAATTAACCTTGCTGGGAAGCTTCTGCACTGTGTACTACTTAAATATTGTGAGCATCTTGCCTACTTCTGTATTCATATAAGTTCGCAAACTAGTTATTGCTTTCCGAATTTGCATGAAATTAAAATCTTCCATTTTAACACAGCATCTCAACATGTGTAGCTAGAAGGGTTCACTGACTGACTGACTGACTGAATGACTCACTGGCATAAATTATGAGGCACTCTCCATAATTGGACCCTACTGGACCCCAAACTCGAATTAAAGCTCTTGACGAGAAACTCTCAGTTTAAATGCCTAAAGTTAACATTTTTGAGTATTGGAGGCACTTTTTGGGCGGGGAAAAGCCCACTTTTTTATTTTTCCACTCTGGGCGTGTTTTTTACGGCAAGAGATGGCAAACAATTTTAAATACAAAATTAGTAGGAAAAATTGAATTCCAAAAACTAACGATTTTTTATCAGATTTTAGTTTTAATAATCTGTTTAGCCGCTATACATCCGAGAAGAAGTAATTTTGAGTGTTTTGGCCCATTTAAATGTGTACAGTTTTGGATGTTTTGTGAAAGCACACTACTTTTTGGCTAGATTGCACCTTCCAGGAAGTTCAACATGATATGGCAGCCGCCCAGTGGATAGGCCTACGGTGTTAGATTATATAACATCCAATCCCGTTTCTTGCCAATGCGACTTTTTCAGGGCTACCAATAGAAGAGCCAATGCTCCATGATAAAGCCATACTATGCAGATAAAAAAAGTAAAAAGCCTTGCCCATCGACAATTTGTTGTTGGTGCATTTAAAAACTAACTTACTATTCAAGGATAGTTAAACAATGTTATTTTAGAAAACCGTCACTATCTGGATGGTTGAACTTTCCTAACCTACCACACGTGTCGTGTGACAATTGTGAAAAAATAAAATTTTATAGTTTCTGAATATTATTCTATGTTTTATTAATTCAGGATAATACTGTATCACCATTATTCTTTCCAGGAAATAGCTCCAAGTGTGCCGGCAACAACACGATAAGCCATCATAAGCTGAGTGATTCATTTTTGACTTTGATGTCCATATACAATTATTTATCCTGGGTGTGCCGATTTTAAAGAAAAACTTCTGAAAACCAATGGTATTTATTAAAAGCACATTTATACACTAAGCCAAAATAAATAGCTGTAGGGGATTATTCTAGAGTTAAGCTGCAGCTAATTAGAGCTAGTATTCTATTGAAAGTAGGTTAATGTAATTGTTCAGTTTAAATGCTACCTAATTAAATGAAGACCAACTATAGATATTCAATTACTAGGCTTATCATCACCCTTGGAGGCTTCGCCCCCAAACCCCCTTTTGGAGTTTGCTTCGCTCACTTGCATTCCTCAGTCAACTCAATTTTAAATCAAACTCAACTATTGTAGTTCTTAACCAAAGAAAAACTACACAATGACCTTTGGTGAGGCACATTAACACCTACACAGGCGGTCCCATATCGGTTTGATATCAATACATTTTACCATCCGGCTGCATGTTCGTTTTATCGAATGAACTCCTGACTACGATGGTTTTTTCGAGGTGTAGAAAAACAAAAAATAAAATGCTCACACAATCAAAGTCAATCAGATTTTAGTTAAATAAAAAGTTGTGGTTACAATGTTAAATTGGAGTTCACAAATGGATTTACATGTTAAAAATAACAACAAATTTGACTTGAGTTCACAACAAAATTATAGTAACCTACCCTAACCTAACTCTGCAGAGCGCTGTATGGTGGCTAAGCAACATAATTACAAATAAATGAATTTGTAAAAACAAAATTTAGTCAAATTATAAACAGAAATTACGGACCTCAAAAAGTAAACGTCAAAAGTAGAATTCATATCCACTGGGCTACTGGGCTAAATTCATTCAATAGAACAAATAATCGGTTGATTACATTTTCCAATATCGTGACAAACGATATTTGCAATATTGAACCTCCCGTGTAGGCGATAATGTGTTCACTGTTTTATAACAGCTCATTTATATAAACCTCATGTGAGCAAATTAGTATCGCTTACATGGGCGGTTTATTTATATCAGCTGATACAAACATGTGGTATTAGCAAAAGATAGTGCGCTTTCATTAAACAGCTTCCAAAACATTTAAATGGGCCAAAATACTAAAAATTACTCCTTCTCGGAACAATAGTGTCTAAACGGAAGATCGTATCTTAAATCTGTCAAAAAATCGTTAGTTTAAAATTAAATTTTTTACTTTGTATTTAACACCTTTGCCATCTCGAAAACGAACTTAAAGTGGAAAAATTGAAAAAGTGGAATTTTCCCCATCCCAAAAACGTTAACTTTTGGGAATTTTTCTGACAGTTTCTCTTTTTCATTCAAGTATGGGGCTGAAGGGGGTTCGATTACGTGAAGTGCCTCATAGTTTATGTCAGTGAATGAGTGAGTGAACCCGTTTAGCTTTATATAAGTAGATGAATGTCACTTAAAATCTAAAATCACAGTCCCATTGACTAACATTGCACAAAACCAAAACAATAATTTGAGATTTTAAATAAAAATCTCCAACTTGTATTAATTAACAAATAGGCCTAATTTGTCACACTATTTGCATTTGTTCGTGAATTAACAAACTTTAGCTTTACAAATACCCTTCATACACCTATTTTTTATTCAAATTGTATCAATTAATGGTTGAATATTACCGGTAGCTATTCATTGAAATAAACATCTCCACAGCAGCTCAATGAAACTTGGTACAAAACTTATTGTAAAGAAAGAAATACTATTTTAGAGAGCATACTTGCTGCATTAATTCGTCACACATTCCCAGAGAGCTAATGCTTTAATTTTATAGCAGTTGTATACGTCAGTGGAGTGGTAAACGGATCATATAAATTTAATGGACACTGTTAGCGTTGATAATCAGATATAATAAAACATATAGCCATAAGATGAATCTTGGAGCTTTAAAATAACAGTAGGGAACAGTCCTGAGGATCGAGAACATTATTTATCTAGCCTACTTATTATAATTTATACTAAAGTGAAATAACAATGTTGAATTTCAACATGACACATATTCAGAAAATGTAACTATTCTTTAATCAGTAAGGGTTCTGTTATAATTAAATTTATATTATATTATAACTTACTTATGTTATACTTATATTTATACTTAAATCTTAATTTAGGCCTAAATATATCAAGCTTGAATTTTTTTATAAAAATAAAATTAGGCTACACCTAGTTTTTATATGAATACTGGGTTCAAATAATAGCTTACTTGGTGGCAAATAACTGTTAAATTCGGCAGTTTTAAGATTGCTCGGTTTTTTTTTACTAAAAGAAAACACGATAGCAGAGACAATGGATGAGTGTCTCGTTCTCGGAATAGTGCTCGCTTGCAGCGATAAACAAGACAAGACAAGGAACAGACGGCTGACTCAGAACACTATTTTGTGTACTGCAGTAGCACTGCTTGAAGACGACTGTGTTTGCAAGCAGTAGGTTAGCAAATGTTTTAAAAATGAATTTAAATGAAACCCTACATGAAAAGGCTGCAATTTACAGTAAAAATAGTTTGTTTCTGGACTGACCAAATTAGTATTTGAGAGAAAATAATTACATACCGGAACGTACTATTTTTGCTTAACACATATTGTCACATATTGTAATGCGCACAGTTCTTAAGCATCTGTTGGAATAGTAAACACACAAAAGGACATTATGTGAACAGAAATTTGTTTTAGTTACGTCTTACCTTTTTTAATTTAATACAAATTTGGCTGGACGTGTACTTGTAGATCTAATTTAGTTCTAACACTACAAAATTACACCCCGATGCTGTACAGTAAATCATTTGGCCGGGCTTCACACAGAGACAAACGTGTTCTTTATTACTACCACAAATTAAGTTTCCCCAAGTGAACTTAATTCCATTGAGTTCCGCACTGTTAACAACAAATTCTGATTTAAAAAGGTTTAAACTACAAGTCAAGGAAAAATTAAATCAAACGTTAACCTATTTAATACTTTTCACAGAACGGTTCCGTGATGGCTGTTGTGGCCCAAAATCTTTATACGGAGTGGTTCCGTGATGAAGTAATACCATGTATTTTTATTTTTTAATTTTTTTTTGTAATTGTTTTAACTTTAAGCTTAAATCCATGTATCTCCTTTTTAGGTAAAATATTGCATTGTGGTCCATTTTTGGCAAACGGATAAAAATATAAATTATTCAAGAAAAAAGAGGTTTTGCAAAAAAATCATAACAAATTTGTTTTTTTTTTATAAAGTAAAAACTAAAGTGTTATGTAAGGAAATAGTTTTTGTACTTTACTAGACAACTTATTAGACATTTATTTTATTTTTTTATTTTTACTATATTATTTTTTCAAAAAAATTAAAAATTTGTATTTTTATTTTATAACAAATTATTTTAAATATGATTTTTTTATTTTTTGTTTTCTATTAACGTATTAAAAAGAAAATGTGTCCAGCTTCAAGAAAACACTATGTTTGCCCAATTAGCAGCAAAAGTACATTTTTTTTCAATTTATTTACTAAAAAACTGCAAAATATTGAAATTTAATTGGGGTTCTGGGGCCATGCAGTCATTGAAAAACTAAGTAACCAATGGGTTAACCTTCAAACCACAACGGAGTATGATTTATTCGCATCTGTTGTTGGAATAAGTCTCAAAATAATTTCAACTCCCATTGCCAAAATTTCACACGGACTAAGCACCTTAGCTTATGAAATGGTTGCTATTAATTATACAAATATCCCCAACCCCCTTTATATTCAGTTAGATTAATTAATGACCAGGGTCTAGCAGGAAGTCTGGAAATAAACCGAGGGACTTTATGCCAAAGCAAAGCTTTCCCAGTTTCACCCAAATTATTATTCCGCGCTCAGTTACCACAGCATGCGGGGGTACAACTTTGTTGCCGGCTATCTCGGCCATGGAGGTGGTAAATGTTGGATAACAAACACAACTGAGACCCGACGCTCTGCCACTGACAGCTACAAGTTTCAACCGGGCAACTGTCCAATACAGCACACACGGGCAAAACAATGAATTTCTGACTGTACTGTTTTCTAAATGATACAGAATCTCTCTTTATTTCTTAAGCTGCTCTCTAGCAATCCTTACGCCATCTGGGGCTTAAGACCTAGGACTCTCCTTCCGCCCCAGGCCCCCACTAGGGTGTTATCTAACAACTGAAATGGCAAAAAGTCGTAGGATGTTACTAGTACTGGTACCACGTACTGAAAGCATACAAACTATCCCATCAAGAAAATTCAAAACTAGGACATTAACTAGGTTTAATTATTTAGGTTTTAATTATTAAAACTTTGATCATGACTGCTGATGCATATCGGCTATGCGAAGGAGTTATTTTTGTTGTTAAAAAAGTAAACATCATTAAAACAACTTTAAAGCAGTTAAGTCTAATATATATACAGCCCGATGTGTAACTCAGGTATACGAATTCTATACCACTTCTAGACGAGCTAAAAACCTGAAATTAGGCACGCAGGTAGCTTTTACCTTGTTTACAACCCCCAGGAAAATTGCCAAATTTGACAATTTTTCATTTTAACCACCCCAAAAAAATATTTAATTTCCCCCAAAAAAGGCTTATTTTAAAATTCCAGTTTTTGAGCTCTAGCGCGCGAACGGATGGTCCTATCAAAAAAACGGACACCACCACGTGCCACGGATTTTGCAAGATCTACAACTTTGGTCCTATGACATTTTGTCGTATCTCGTCTCCTTCACCCTTAGGTAGCTCTAGATTTTTTCAAATTTTGAGATTTTGTGGTGGTTTTTTATTTCCTATCACGTTAATATACTTGTTGGAGGCCTAATATTGGGCACGCAGTATGTCTACATCACACTTAGTAAATAGCAGCAGAAATATGACCAGTTTTTATTAATTAAACCTGTCGAAAAATGAAAAAATCTAAATATCTTTAGATATGACCGTTTTCTTAGTATAAGTAGTGGTGTATTGGGGGTTCTGTCCCAATTTATATAATTGGATATACACGTGACACCAATAATACTTGAGGTAGAGACGTGAGATTTGGCATGCATGTGCCTTCCACCTTTTCTTTCCAAATCCTACTATTTTTAGTTTGAACTATCTCAATAAAATAAATAATTGTGAATACAAAAATCAAAATGTAGTATTTTTTTATTTAAGCTCTAGCGGCCGAACGGGTTATCCTATCGAAAAACGAAGACCACCATGTGCCACGGATTTCAGACGAACTTCAACTTTAGTCCTATGACGTTTTGCCGTATCTCACCCCTTTCACCCTTAGATAGCGCTAGATTTTTTAAATTTAAACTTTTTTCATAAATTTGTTGGTGGTTTTTAATGGTTTGTCGCTCTAATATAGAACTTAGAGGCCTAATACTTATCACACAGTATTCCTAAATTACAATTAGTACTAAGAAATACTCCCATGCCCAGATTAAGTATCTTAAACACCCAAAAAAATCAAAGTTTTTGAGCTCTTGTAGAATTTTCGTGTTTTTCGGGTACATTTTCTATGTTGCGCACTGTCGAGGGTAAAATCCCCTATAAATCATGTCATATTTGTTGCAGAAGGCTTTAAGTTACCCAAAGTCATAGTATTTCAGGTTGTTAACGGTGGTTGTATCCCTTATAAGGTTCAAAATACGCCTTTTAAAGGCTACATTATACATCAGTTAAGGGTATAATTTACGACAGCGACCTGGGGGCGAAGCCCCCCACAGGGGTCTGGGGGCGGAGCCCCCAGCGAGCGAAGCGAGTTAGGCCTATATAACTGAACTAGCTAAAAAATCACACAACAAAATTGTAATAAATTTAACCTAACTTATGGAGATTCAACTAGATGTAAGCTCAAATGGCCAACACACCAAGAAAATGCAAAACCATCTCCACCCTACACATCAATTTAGAGATTTTATTGTTTTTATCGGTAATTAAAACTGGTGTAGCCTATGACTGTGGTTAAATACTACTTGGTATATAGAATTTCTAGCTGTTACCGGCAGGCTTCGCCCCGCGAAAAAGTATGATAGTTTACTATGCTGCATTCTGTGGTTAGCCTGTGGAACTACTACGAATCAAGATCAGCTGTTTGTATTTTCATCAGCTCAAACAAAAATGAATGTCCATAAGGAATACATGGGAACTTTGAACCCCCATGGGGCAGAGCCCTATAGGATTTTCACAACTTTAATATGTCTATATCTTACTCAGGACTATCAAGTACCTCTCTGCAAAATTTCAGCTCAATCGGTCCAGTAGTTTTCACGTGATGGAACTTCAGAGTTATGCACACACATCAACCTTTTTAATCAAGCTTTAAACAAATCCATAAGATTTAGGCCTACATAAACTTATTGAATCGGTCATGTAAGCCAATATATAAAACAGATTGTATAAATCAGATACCTACTAAATAAACAATAATCTCACAGGCAACTATTAAAACCTGAATTAGTAGTTTGTTTGGGCAACACAATATTATTTGGCGACAAGACTTTCAGCCCATGATACATTAAGTTTATTTAAAAAAACTTTAAACAATTCTGCTTAGGCCTACATTTTTATATATCTAAGTCATTTTAAGTAGGTATAATATTTTTGGTAGTATACAACTGACTTGCCCAAAAAAAATATAAATTAATGATTTAATTAGAAATGGGGCTTATCAATAGTAGAAAGTTTAGAAAATACAAATTTAAAAACGTTTCATTTCCAATCCTAGTGTTAATTGGCAAATGGTTTTGTACCGGGATTTAAGTTAATGCATGTACCTACCAACAAACTGCATGCTTAGGCCTAATCTGTTGGCTGGCCAATTAAACTATAAAACTATAGAACGCCTCAAAAAGAAGAGAGAAATACTGAGGGCCCTACACACTAAGGGCTTGTGCAAGGTGACAGAAACGGCAAGCTGTAAGATCCCAGCAATATTGGGGTAAGACAGCAAACACCGAGCTGAAACCAGGCCTTTGATAACACTGTTGACTCGTAATGCTTATTTGCGGTACAATTAATTAACAAGCGGTATTTCCGAACCAGAGAGAAACCACACAGTTAATTGAAAACACCCATTTAATTTGAGTATACCCATTATTTAACTTTGCTTTGCATTTTTAACCAACTTATTTTCGTTCTCCCATTAAGTTAGCTTAATTTATAATAGAAGAATATCTTTAAACTTGCACTCTAGTTTAATATTAACGAGTTCGCACGCAGCACGCTTTACTTATAATAATTTAATACATATTTATTTTACATCCGGGACTTTTCTAACCTTTTTTGGACCTAAAAACTCAAAATTTGAAAAATTAAAATCCCAAAAAGGGGGGTAGAGTTGTCCGATTCTTCTGTCCAATGAACTTATCCAACTATTTACAGGAGGGAAGGTTTCTACCTAAGTAAATCGGACAAAAATAGCGACCGCTAGAGAGTGAACACATATATAGGCTATACATATATCGGTACTGTATGTATAAAGTTGTTAACGACCCCCCAAAACGTATTCAGGGGATCAAGTTAGGAACCTCTATGGTGGTCCCGGGCTAAGTTTCACCATGCGGCTCATGCTAATAATTCACTTTTCCATAATAATTCACTATAATAAGCTTACAAAACTTCCCACTAAACATTTTTACTGGACAAAAAGAAAAATTCAATTGGCTACAGCCATTTTGACCTGACTTAAATTGTCTCATGGTCTAAAATGCTTAGGTTTATTTTGATTTTTTTTTCAAATAAAAATACATACCGTACAGTATATTATATTGCAGTAGGCCCTAGGCCTAAGTACAGTTTGAACTTTTGGAATCTCGAGAAGTAAAATATGAATATAAGATAATAGACTAGGGCTATAACTAAAATAGTATTACAGTATAATAAGCCTATTAGCATATTTGATTGAGGAAGGAAAATTATTTTATACCATTAGGCCAATATTTTTTTATTAATTTGTTTGGATTTTAATTTATAATAAACCAAGGAGGTAAGGACACTCTTGGACACTCTTTCCGTTATCAAGCGATACCCACTTAGCCTATATTTTAATTCCTACAATGACAGTACCCGTAGGTTATTAGCGAATTTCCCCTATAGGGAAGAAGCTATTACCGTAGGTGGCATGGTAAGACTTAAGCCTAAGCCCGAGACCATGATAACTTTTTGTTTTGAGGTCCCCAGATGCCAAAAACACTATTCGTTCAAACTGATATATATGTATATATATATGTGTGTGTGTGTGTGTGTGTGTGTGTGTGTGTGTGTGTGTGTGTGTCCGTTACCGCGATAACTTTTGAAAGAAACGCCAGATTTTGATGAAATTTGGCACAAATGTGTAGAGTAACAATTATGACTTTTAAGTTTGAAAACCAGACCGATCGGACTATGGGAAGGGGGTTTTATATTTTCCAAAAATCAGTTTTATGAAATTTTCCCCCTACAATTTTAAAAACACTCAATTTTGGTTACAGCCATTTTTTATAGATTAAAAAAATAAATAATTTAGTATTTTGAATCATTAACCTAGCTCAAGTGGTTGTAGAGAAAAGTCCAAAAACGCGTCCATAAAGTTTTCCATGTTAAAATCTTATGGGAAGAAGGTTTTTGGATTTTCCTCAGATAATTTTACTGAAAACTTTACATTTCTTTTTCCCAATCAGTTTATTTCTATAAAACAATCATTTTGGTGTTTTAAGTGTTGTTCTACGTCCAACCGTTGCAGAGATATTCCAAGTGATAAACACAGTACGTTGTCCAATGTTATCCTTATGGAGAATAAATACAATTTTATATCTCGATTATTTATCAATGTATATTGGTGAAACTTGGTATGTGGCTTCACGTAGTACTGGTATATTTATATTTGCACACTAAATGGATTTTTTGTTGATTATCCCGTAGCAGCAAACCTGCATACTAGGCCTTATGTTATTCATATGGGGAATAAGTAAACTTTTATATCTCCCTTAGTTATGAACCTAAATTAATAAAACTTGGTATGTAGCTTCACCTGGTTGAGTTATATTGATAATTGCAAAAATACAAATTTTTTATCTTCCTCGTTGCAGCAAACCTGCGTAATCAGCAATAATGTTATTCTTATAGAGAACAAATAAAATGCTATATATCACTTATTTATAAATGGATTTTTGTGAAACTTGGTAAGTAGCTCTAGGTAGTAGTGAGACTCATATATATTGGAAAATTCGCATTGGAAATTCGCTGAGTATGCAGGTTTGCTGCGACGGGGGTATTTTTGAATACCGGTAACATTTGTTTCCCTTTATGCAAGGTATCGGTAACAATATTTCAGATCCTACTTTTGGGCAACTGTCACCTTGTTCATTTGATCATGTGGAGAAGTCCAATTTGTAGCTGGATATAACCAATCTTGATAACGTTTTATACAAGAACACAACACACACACACACACACACATACACACACACACATACGGACAAAACACAAATAACATAGTCTCTTGCATGATCAAAAGAACATGGTGAGTGTTTGCCAAAAGTATCTAAGGAAGACAGTAACAAACATAAGCGAAAAGAATGTTTTTTGTCTAATTTGAATGTTTATGCTCTAATTTATTTAATATAAGTAGTTGACGAAAGAGCAGAGGGTACTTTGGTATTATACGGATGCCACTATTTTTGGAGGTTAAATTTTTACCGGCTACAAAGGATAACTACATAATTCGAAAAAACGTACTTTTATTGACTTACTGTAAAAATTTTACATCATTCTGATGAGCGGTCTTTGTGTTGTGCCTCCCAAAAGGCAGCGATGTCCGCTAGGATCGTGTTGAATGCGTCGCCGCCGCTAGCAGCCACACCCGATCGCCACATGTACTGCGCCAAATATACAACGCGCTGCGGCAGTTATGTTAGGATGGGTTATCATAAAAATACGTACGGTTTCCTCTTCATTTCGAGGTAAATCCCACAACAAAAGAACGTCACTCATTATGAAAACAAATGTAACGTAGTGCACGGCAATAAATCACTCATGACACTGACCAAGATACAGGCGGTGACAGGTGATGCGCGCGCTCCGGTCAACGACCTGACCTTGGCCTATTTGGAGGGGGTTTGGCGGCTGGAAGTATGACTCATCAGGTATCATTCGATTTGTAACGAAACAAGGAAAGTCCTAGAATCATTTTTATGATAAACCATCCTAACATAACTGCCGCAGCGCGCTGTATAAGGGTGGCATCCGTATAATACCAAAGTACCGAGCAGAGATTACCTACTCAATTTTATTTTATATGAAGTGTAGTAGGCCTGCCCTTGAAAAGAATTGAGATATGTTTGAAAAACCTAGATTTGTCAATGCAAGTTTAAATCTGCCAATAACAGCAAAAAATCTGAATCAATGTGAAAAAGCCCTCGTGAATGTTCACTTTAGATCTATTGCCAAGCTTGCTAGAAATTTTATGTCCTGGTGTAAACAGATATCATAGGGGAAGGTGACTTATTGGATAAAAACCCTCGAAAGTCTCCCTTGAGGCTCTCCCCAGGAATATCTCTTATGTGAAATGTGTTTCGTTCTCCTCCACACACATCCTTACCTTAATACAAAACCTTAGGGCATTAGAAATTTAAGGTACAAATTAGCATTACATTATTACTACCAAATTCTATTACTGTACCTTAATTACTGGTATTACCTTAATTACTGGGTGACACCTTGGTGTTTTAACTTAAAAAATACTATTTTAAAATGACTTGAACTTAGTTTAAATAAATTGCTCGGTTAAGCTTAGTGCAGAATTTCATCCTGAACATGAATTCACACAAATTGTTGCATTCACAAATATCAAAGCACATGCATATAGAAAAATATGAAAAAATAAATTGGTTAGTTAAATTAGGACCTAAGTTAATCCACATGTACTAATGAAACCGTATCTGATAGTTTAAGTCACAATAACCGAGTGTGTTATGTGATACCTAACAAAACATTTTAGTTTAGTTTCCAAAAGTTTTTGTCAGGGGTCTTAAAAACTGTTTAGGCTATTTAACTTACCGTAAGTTTAATCGAATTAACTTACAAGGTGCTACATCTAGATACTCAGGCTGATTGTAAAATGTTTCCTAGGCTATACACTTTGTAAAATATGTTCTAAACACTCTCTCAACACTTTTAAATATTTATGGATTAAGTAGGCCTAAATCCTTACAATCAGTAAGCTTACAGTATTGTAATCAAAATTATCCTAACTTGCCGTAGGCCCTATATTTAAACAACCTAAATGAAATCAAAATGCATCCAGGTTTTAATGGAATTGAAAATTGCACAAGACACACCCTGACTGAGGGACCAACTTCAATTTATCAAATTCATGCATCCAGGTTTTAATGCTTACAGAACCTATATTCTCTCAAACTGGTGGTTCTTAAATAGGCTAAGTTTATATAATTCTACCTACCAGTACCTAGTGATGTGGGCCGGGTAAATACCCAGCGGGTAGGTAAATAAAAAAATTGGTATTTACCCGGGTACTCACCCCAAGCCCCGGGTAAATACCCAAAACGTGGGTATTTATGATTTTACAACATTTAGGGGATTTCCACTAGCTTCATTGAAATTACCATCATCAAAACTGTTTTGAAGAGTATAACATGGTTACCACATACATTTAACTTCTGAACAAGATAAAGATAAATACCCAGGACTGGGTTTTTACTACTTTGACAGTCTTTTGGAGTGTTTAATAAATTTTAAATTTTGCGAGAAAAGAATTGAAATTCAAATACATTTTGATCTTGTTCTGTACTTTTCCAATTATAAAATTGGGCCTATTTATAAATTTGTATATTTATTTAACCAGGCCCAGTTCCTTCATAATTTGGCAGTGGTGTGGTTTGTAAGCTTAACAGGTTTTTTTAAACTTAATGTCCATGTTATTTTTTATTTATAGGTAAACAAATTAATAAATTTTAATCATTAAAATATCCTCAAATGTTATATATTGATAATAACAAGGGTAGTAAGGTATTTGTAAATTACATTGGAGTTTTTATGTAAAATATCGTAAATGCCCAAAATACCTAGGTATTAATTGGAACTTTGGGTATTTACCCCGAGTTTTAAATGCCCGGGTAAGTTATTTTATATTACTACCAGTATCTAAGTGATTTCAGGTCAAGAAACAAATGCTATTTACGAGTCTTCGGAAGGCTGTGATGTTGGTAGGCTAGTTACGTTGTAGGTACTAGGCCTAAGTTAACTTACTTAAGTTAGACCAATTAAGGCTAATATTTCCAATTAAAAAATTAAATTTGTGCTGGTCCAACAGAATGGTCGTTAGCTTAACCCTCAGTTGCCTAATGGTGAACTAACTTACTCGTTGCCCGCCAGCTTCAATTATTGTAATCTGTAAATTGGCGTATTGCCATTAATAAATGAGATGGAATGAAATAACAATAAGAAACAAGTGTAAATCGACGACAAGTGTAAAGTAGACCTATACAGTTTGTTGAATGTTAGGTACGGTACCGTAGTAAAATCCATAAAAGTTAAGACAGTAAGTTACATAAGTAAAACAGGATATCATTAAGTTGTAAACAAAATAAGTTAATAGCAGCAGAGAAACACATTACTGTACACATTTACCACCTAGGCTAAGTTACTTAGTATTACAGTTGAAGATAGATAAAGAACATAGGCCCTACCATCATTTAAGGCTTAAGTAATGTACCGGTAAATGCATTATTTATACACCAAAAATAAGTTACCTACATTTACAGAAACACCTGTTTACAGTACCGCTACTGTGAAATAATATAAGTTAGGCCTATGGACTGTTTGTCTAGACATCCATTTCAAGCTGAATACAGTGCTCCAACCTTATTCCAGAAAAAAATTCACTCCATAAGATTTGTTGACCCAAAATGCTCGTCACCATTTCACAAACAAACAAGTCGGAATCGACTTCAAGGCTACTTTCATTCAGATGTTATCATCAGTTATTTTGAGTTGATCTACTGCTGGTAGAAGGATCAATCATAAGAAAATTAGAAAATTAAGGTTTAAATTATGATCTTTTGATTAGTATCAGTAAGTTACTACCTACTCAACTTCACGTATGTTTCCAATAACTTAGTATAAACTGTTTTAAGGAATATGACGATTTGTCATATTGGCAACAGTGGATACCAAATTGAAATGACAATAATTATATTCATTATGTAGCGGGTAGGCCTAAGTGATACCTAGGCCTAAGTGATACCGGTAATGAAGAAGCCAATCAACCAGTCAGAAACTTTGAGGCCTATCAAGCTCGGGTTTCCAGCCTTGGAACAAATAACTTGTACAATTAATTGGATTGAAATCGGCCTAGGCCAAGGCTATGAGTCAACTACTGAAACTACTAAATAGGCTGCCTTACTTACAAACAAAATCTGTCAAGTCATTCTCACCTAAATCCAAATAAGTTATGACTGACTTAGAGAGGCTAACATAAACTTAAATCTCAGCTAATAAAGAAACCTATCAGTAAAGCCTGGATTTCTTTGTGACGTTTAGCCATGCCTTTTTAATAGGACAAAATATAACCTTGAATTGTCAAATGGTGACAAACCACGTTGTCTTGGATTATTTAACCAAAACTGTCAAACTTAAACTGTCATGAATAGTAACCCTTCTATGTGCAAACGACTTGACGCCCCTTAGAAACACTAAATTTAATCATTATTTACAACAAATCCACGAACACGAAAAAGCCGGTAATTCCAGCCTTACCTTGGTCGACAAGCCGCATTGCATTTGGGTACTGCGCCGGATCCAACGCCA
The DNA here is from genome assembly GCA_963675035.1 of Allygus modestus. NCBI lineage: Eukaryota > Metazoa > Arthropoda > Insecta > Hemiptera > Cicadellidae > Allygus > Allygus modestus. The sequence goes on from OY776114.1 coordinate 58,667,019, forward strand.
TTTTTTCCTTGAGAAGTTCACGCACATATTCGCCCGCTTTAACGCTATCGGCTTGATTCGTTTCCATGTCGCCCGATTCACTCTTCATTTGGATGTCTTCCAATTTAACTTGATCACTATTATTTTCCAACCCAGACTGATTACCGTTAGACGCTAGCCTAGCCGCCATTTGCAGAGGAGAGAGAGTGACGGAGCCGGACGCTTGCTTCTCGAACTCGCAATGAACTCTGGGATAGACGCTTCCGTTATTTGTCGCAGGAGAGCGTGGAGCGTTTCTGCGCATGCCTTCCCTCATATAGTCGATACAAAAGTTTTGATTTGTCCATGTTGAATGAGTTTAATGTGATAAACTTATCTTATATTTTCTCATTATAGGTTATTTAGCTTATTATTGTTTTGAATATCACGGGCCAAGTATTTTTTCCTCTACTGTTTGATTTTTTTTTTTTTTTTTGGGTTTATTAGTTATATATATATATATATGTATATATATATATATATATATATATATATATATATATATATATATATTTATTTTAGTAAAAAACTCATATGCCTGTTGATTTTGTAAGTGACTAATAGAAAGCTCTACGAACCTTGACTAATATCAACTTTCACGACTTGAAGATTTACAAATACGTCCGTAAATAAATAGGGTATAATACCGCCGTCACAGCAAACCTGCGAACTCAACGAATTTACAATGCAAATCTCAATATACATTCGTAAACAAGCAATATATAACTTTTTAAATATTCTCCATAAGAATAACATAGGGGGTGAGTACGCAGGTTTGCTGCAACAAGGAACACAAAATACATGTTTATAAGCTACCCAACCATGAATATAACTCAACAAGGTGAAGCCACATACCAAGTTTTATTAATTTTTATTCATAACTAAGGGAGACATAATATTTTACTGTTTCTCCATTAGAATAACATGGGGGTTGAGTATGCAGGTTTGCAGGGCTCCACCCCCAATATGCAAAGTCCCATATGTTAAACATATGTTAGTCCCATATGTTCTTTACATATTTTTGGGGATTTTAGTCAAGTTTAATTGATTTGAAAATATTGATACTTATATTATAACCCCAACCGTAGGGCCCGATGTTGAAAACTTTTCTGGCCCAGTACTGGATTAGTACCGGGCCAGTACCGGCCAGTACCGGGCCAGTACCGAGCAGTACAGGGTCCTTGCATGCAAAAGGCAGCGATCCCTATTAGAGATCGCTGGCAAAAGGTCATGTAGTTCTAATTTTTTAGTATGTTGTAAGGACCTATACTAGTAAGAAACCAAGTTTGCAGCTTCGAAATAAGACCTGTGCTACTGACGTAGTAGTATACAAATAATCAAATTTATGCACTTTTTCACTTTTTGCTGAATATCTCCGAAAGTATGCCTCTGATAGAATATGTTGCCCAGTTCTTTCTTAAACTGGTTAACATTTTCTGAAGTATGAGACCATGACGACTTCAGTGCGTCTATTATTTACCAATATACAATCCTTTAAAACTTTAAACAAAATTTAACCATTTTCCTTATGGCCTATTTTTGTGACGTAGGCCCCTATTGTAAAAAATAATAAAAACTGTTTTTCTCGCTTATTTACAGACAAATACTGACAAAACTTGGGATATTGCTTCATCTGGTTGCAGTTTATAGTTTTTTCTCAAAACATTGATTTTTTGCTGATGGTTCTCTTTGCAGCAAACCTGGGTACTCAACCCCCCTATTATGGACAATATTAACAATTAATCTAATGTCTCCCTTAATTATGACGAAAAATTAATAAAATTTGTGGCTTCATCAACTAGGAGTTCTATTTGCATAAAAACATATTTGTTGTACTCCTGGTTGCAGCAAACCTGCGTACTCAGCCCCAATGTTATTCTTATGGAGAATAATTAATGGGAGTAGTTGAGTTTTTAAATAGTATCTGGGGGGCCGAGCTTTGCTCAGGAGGAGTCCAGTCAGTTTCTTTAGATGATTTGGTGTAATATTTCACCACTTCCCCCTAGACATAATCAGATTTGGATAACTCATTTGCCTCTTTTATACATTTTTAAGGTTACTCTAGTTGTTATTTATAGCTCAAAGTCCCTTTGATTTATTGTACTACTCTATACGGTATATGTAATCTTCACTCAAATCTTTAAATCTCTGCTCTCAGGAAACCACATGTTAAAAATCATAAACAACATGTTGAGTATTACTTTGACCGTTCCTTGGTTGATTATGAACAGCTGTTCCAATTCTTTTGTTTTGATTTGAAAATCCATAAGCCCAAGGTTATTTTTAGCGAATTTCTCCTATAGGGAAAAAGCTATTACCGTAGTCGGCATGGTAAGACCTAGGCCCGGGACCATGATAACTTTTCGTTTTGAGGTCCCCAGACCCCAAAAACACCATTCGTTCGAAACTGTATATATATATATATCTATATATATATATATATATATATATATATATGTGTGTGTCCGTGAGCACGATAACTCTCGTAAAAATTATCCGATTTTGATGAAATTTGGTATAAACATGTAAAGCAACATTTATGACTTTAAGTTCGAAAACCAGCCAGATCGCTCTATCCGAAGGGGTATTTTGGGGGGTTTTGTGCCCCAAAAATGGGTTTTTCGAATTTTTTACATATAATTTGGGAGATAGTCAAATTTTAGTTTTTACCATTGGATTCAGCTTAAAAAAACACACAATTTGGTATTTTGATCATTTCTCTACGTCAATTGGTTACCGAGATATCGAAAGTGCTAAACACAGTACGTTGTCTAATGTTATTCTTATGGAGGAAAAGAAAAATTTTATATCTCGCTTATTTATGAACGTATACTAACGAAACTTGGTATACGGCTTCATCTGGTTGTGGACCATTGATATTTGCTCAAAAAAACAATTTTTTACCAAAGGCTCCCGTAGCAGCAAACCTGCGTACTTCGCCCCATGTTATTCTTATGGAGAATAAGTAACGTGTTATCTCCCTTCATTATGAAAATAAATTAATGAAATTTGGTACGTGGCTTTACCTACATGAGTTATATTGATATTTGTATAAAACCCCATTTTGTTGTGTTCCTTGCTTCAGCAAACCTGCATACTCAGCCGCCATGTTATTCTTATGGAGAATAATTAAAATGTCATAAATCGTTTATTTATGAATGTATATTGATGAAACTTGATATGTGGCTTTATGTGGTATTAAGATACATATATATGCATTGGAAATTCGCTGAGTACGCAGGTTTGCTGCTACGGGGGTATTTTATTTTAATTTTAGTTTTTAGCGAATTTCCCCTATAGGGAATTAGCGAATTTCCCCTATAGGGAATTAGCGAATTTCCCCTATAGGGAAGAAGCTATTACCGTAGTCGGCATGGTAAGACCTAGGCCCGGGACCATGATAACTTTTCGTTTTGAGGTCCCCAGACCCCAAAAACACCATTCGTTCGAAACTGTATATATATATTATATATATATGTGTGTCCGTGAGCACGATAACTCTCGTAAAAATTATCCGATTTTGATGAAATTTGGTATAAACAGGTAAAGCAACATTTATGACTTTAAGTTCGAAAACCAGCCAGATCGCTCTATCCGAAGGGGTATTTTGGGGGGGTTTTGTACCCCAAAAATGGGTTTTTCGAATTTTTTACATATAATTTTGGAAATAGTCAAATTTTATTTTTCTCCATTTGATTCAGCTTAAAAAAACACACAATTTGGTATTTTGATCATTTCTCTACGTCAATTGGTTACCGAGATATTGAAAGTGCTAAACACAGTACGTTGTCTAATGTTATTCTTATGGAGGAAAATAAAAATTTTATATCTCGCTTATTTATTAACGTATACTGACGAAACTTGGTATACGGCTTCATCTAGTTGTGGACTATTGATATTTGCTCAAAAAACAATTTTTTACCCAAGGCTACCGTAGCAGCAAACCTGCATACTCAGCCCCATGTTATTCTTATGGAGAATAAGTAACGTGTTATCTGCCTTCATTATGAAAATAAATGAATGAAATTTGGTATGTGGCTTTACCTACATGAGTTATATTGATATTTGTATAAAACCCAATTTTTTGTCTTCCTTGCTTCAGCAAACCTGCATACTCAGCTGCCATGTTATTCTTATGGAGAATAATTAAAATGTCATAAATCGTTTATTTATGAATGTATACTGATGAAACTTGGTATGTGGCTTTATGTGGTATTAAGATACATATATATGCATTGGAAATTTGCTGAGTACGCAGGTTTGCTGTTACGGGGGTATTTTAAATTATTTGATTTTTCCTGGGGATGAGGCCTGTCTAGAACTTATTTTTATGACAGAAATTAGTTATTTCGAACGTTTGAAGGAAATCGTTGGAGCCGTTTTTGAGATCAGTGTCTCAAGCAAGCAACCAATAAACCTTACTCATATTAGAGTATAGGATTGTATTTTAGTAAATAATGGACGTATTGAAGTCGTTATCATCTCAAACATTAGAAAATCTAATCCAGTTTAAACAAGGATTGAGCAACACATCCTGTCAGAGGCATACACTTCGGAGATAATTTAGCAAAAACTGAAAAAAGTGCAAAAATGTGACAGTTTTTTTGCTATTACGCCAGTAGCACATGTCTTTCGAAGCTGCAATCTTGCTTTCTTACTTGTGGTATAGGTCATAACAACGTACTAACAAATTAGAAATTAAAACAGGGTCCCCCTCATTCCCCAACGTTTATTTAGACTGGACTACCAAGACTGGACTTATTACCACTTCTCGACGTCCAATTGTTATACTCATGATTGTTTGTGTAATTTGTTTCACAAAGCCGCACGTCTTAAAAGCCCCCCTCCCCCACCATTACACCCCCTCTCACAACCTAAAACACTTTTTTTGCCCCACTGGCCTTCATCCGTTGGTGTAGACAAACGAGCTGGTCTCATCCTTTACTTGTAAATTTTTATACCTATGAATTGGAATAGAAATTTGTGCTTCTAAATGGATTTATGGTTTATTTATGGTTTTAATTTTGTTGATACTTTTTGCTGAAAAGTAGCAAAATCAGTGTTGACCATGTACAACTCACAAAGAATTAACCGATCCCGTCAACTTACAAGCAAGCCTGCCACCGTTTGTTTTACTTTGGACCTCCCACCAACGTTGCCACAGACCGGTTAACTCATTGTGAGTTGCACGACTGGTCATTTTTGGTCGTGTGCAGTGGCGGATTTAAGCAATTGCCGCCTAAGGGCTATTAGGAAATTTGCCGCCCTCCCCCCCCCCCCCCCGCTATATAATCTTTGTCCTTTTCGCCGCCCAGGTTTACCCACATGTTATATATATCTTGTTTGGTTATTTTGTGATAGTATCTAAAGAAGTTACCAATTAACTGAATGAATAAGTTTAAGAAATTTCTTTTATTTCCTAGTTGAAAAATCCAGTAAAATAATGTATAATTGACATGATTTACATTAACACAGTTCAATATTCAATACAACCTACTCCAATGACAATCAGCCCTAGAGACAAATGTTGGTGTTAAAAGCAGTAAAGCAGTGCTAGTGCTACTTTTAATAACAAGAAAATCCTTCAGCAAAGGCCTAAAAATCCCTTCTTATACTTAATAAAAACATTAATTTTTACACCAACGCATTGACTACTGAAAATTATAATAAATAACCTATAAATAAGATATGATGACAATGTAGCGTTCGGACCATTAGCCTCAAAATTCGGACTATTTTAATCCTGAATTAGCGCTTTTCGATACAGTTTTTCAGTCATTTTTTAATTTATACTTTTATACAAAGAATTGTTTATATGTTTTAGACGATCAAAATATAAAATTAATTGATGTAGGCCTAATATTCATAAAACTCTACATATTTTCAAACACTTCTCCTAGTTTCACCTCCATGTTGTTGTAGATCCAATGAATTAAAATATAATACTACAGGAGTCACTACTCTCTGACAAATAACCTTCATAAAGCGTGCCGTCATATTTGGTATTTTGTCCTGTTGAGGTGTCAACTTGTTGGTGGAACGGTGTCATTCGACGTACAAGGCGGCTTGTTTTCAACACTATTTCCAAAGCTATAATAAAAGGGTGCTTTAATTTAACTCAAATCATAACTTTGCTTTGAGATAAACAATAAAATTACGTATAAAATATGTCTTAAGGGTGCGCCCTTTCCTTACAAATTATGTTATTTTTTATTTGTCTTTGGTCAGATGTTTTGTTTTAAAAAAATCCTCCAGAATGAACTATTATGTGTGGTAGCCTTTGATGGTAAGTATAAGACGGCCAGTGTTGCCACTTTTAGAGTAATTACTCTTTTTAGGGTAATTTTACTGTTCTTAGGGTAATGGAGTTTTTAGGGTAATTTTAGGGTAAAATCTAGAGACCCTTATAATTTAAATTTAGATGTTTTGGCAATGTAAAATGTTTTTTTCAGGAATTAAAACATTTACATAAAGTGCTGGGTAAATTAAAAGTACTATAAAATATATATATAACTTGCATGTACATCGTATATCCTATTGAGTATTAGACTAGAGATGCTTGTAATCACAAAGGACACAAAGTTTAATTTTCGAACAGATAAAATTGAGGCACATTATGTTATGTGTCCAAAATTGGGCATAATATAATAATATAGAATACCCTAAACAGTAAAAAATATATCGGGTTAATTTGGTTAAATATAGGTTGTTAGATTTACAGCGCTGTTGTAGAAATTATTTTGACTGAAGATTGTCTCCATTTTGACACATATTTGTATGAAGGAGCTAAATTGTATTTTATACCTGTGAAATCCCCGTAGTGAGCCCATGGGTGAGCCACGTGAGCGCACATACAAACATTACAACAAGGCATAACATGTGTAAATTTGTGTGATGTAGTGTTGTATTGCAATGAAACCTATTGATCTAATCAAATAGTAATAAGATGACAAACCTTATTATAAAAAAATAACATTAACACATTTGTACAACTGAAATAAGTTTATAAAACAATAAAGTACTAAGTACTCCCAGTCCCGACAACTTTTAATGACATTTATCAGCAAGTTTCTATTATCAGTGATACCAGCACATTAAGTATAGATAGCAAGGAATAAAAATATTACAACAGATTATTTATTTGAATTTTTTAATACATATTTCGTTTTATGTGTAATATAGTACCAAAGACGAGTAATAAATGCTATGCTACCTTACTTTGTATGCCTTAATCGTGTTTTAAAACCAATCTCGAGTGTATTTCAAGCGTTTATAGAAGAATCAACTCTTAGTGTAATTTTAGGGTAATTTACAAAAGGTTTAGGGTAATTTAGGGTAATTTCACCACACGTTTAGGGTAAAATTTCATCTACCTGGTGGCAACGCTGAAGACGGCTGAAATAACTTTCTTTGTCACCTTGAGTTTGAAAATGAAACGACAATATCATTGTAGTCTAAATTTTGTTATTGTCATCTCAAATTCGATTGTTACAATATTTCTCATCCGTGTGCCTTGGTCATTATTGATATTGTGTAACAAATAATTGTAATGCTATGCGAATGTATAGGTAAACTTGGAAGTCCGTGAGTTGGACCATAGATTAAGAATACCACAAGGAGTATGTTTAATCTATGGTTGGACGTAGTCATAGTGGCGCAGTGCCTGATGTAGTTCGTGGCTTGCCGCCCTTTCTCTGTAGCGTAATCGTGTTGTAGCTAGTACGGATGAATGACAAATAAATTATGACTGCTTTGAGGAACTGCAGTGTGAGGGTTACATTCCATTACATACATTAGTCTCAGTAGTTTTAGTCTAAGTACCTTTACCTTTAAAAGGGCGGCACACCGTCATTGTAATCAGTTTTCGTCAAAATGTTCCCCGTTTCAACATTTATTTTCTAAACAACTCATTAATTTTCTGTAATTTGCCGCCCCTAAAAACTTGCCGCCCTGGGCTACAGCCCCTATAGCCCCCCCCTAAATCCGCCACTGGTCGTGTGCTGGAATCGAACCCACGAACATCGTATCCACACCTGGCCAATGTGTTTCCACGACGTAGCCAACTCAACTAACGCGACCAAGGGCCTAGTGGCGATATTAAGGTTTTTCAGTCAGTCCGCGCCCCTTGCGGATAGAACCGTAGTCGCCTGCGGTCATTAGTTACATATTGTAAAATTATTATAAATGATATTGTAAATATATTACGAATACAATTACTACCTTAATGGGTTAAAAGTAGCCAAGTTATTCTTACGAATAAAATATGTTTCTTGGAGTGACGATTGGTCTATAGGTACGTTAATAAAATGTAAAACCAATCATTTATTTACAAGATGATGGATCTGCGGTCAAATTTCCTATCCCAAATTGCTTATCTACTCTTCAAAATTCAAATAAGTTCGCACACATCACGCTGATATGTGAGGGAAACGAATGCCCTGTTGTTAACATGATTAAGTTGACATATTCGGAATAAAATTCGATCTTATGGCAACATTTATAGTTAATTTTAAACATAATATTTATTTTTATGTCATTGTTAAAACGTTTATAGGTCAGGCTAATTTTTGGTTTTGCTCTCCTGAAAAATCGGCTAAACTACTTACGCCCATATTCGTTTTGACTCTCATATACACAATTCAATTTATTACCTTTCATCCACTAATGTGGGACCAACGACCTCAGAGGTATAAAACTCCTTGAGTGGAAACACTACGATCAAAGCCCTATAAAACCATACGTAGAACTTAACCTAACCTAATAACCTAATAACCTAATACCTAAAAACACCTAAAAACCAAAAAAATACGTAATTTACCTAAAAAACCAATATCAGTTGACAAACTGCAGATTTTTGCGCAACACAAACAAGAAAAAAAAAAACACAAACGCAACAATGAAGACCTAACACGTCCCGGGTCCGACCTATAACCTCCTCTTTTTTGAAGTCAGTTAAAAAAGTAACTTTTTTACAATAGAGTTTGAAGTTATTATGCTTAAAGTTCATATAAAGTTAATATGAAATAATGTGGTATTATATTCATTATTAACATATATGAGACTTTGTTTCCGTAGTCTTGAGCCGTTCAATGTGACAACCCGGCAGAATGTTTGATGTGGAATATGTATTGTATGTATTCTTATTCCTATATTTTGTATTACTGTAACTTTGTTCACAATTCTATTTGAAATCTTCACATGATGATGATGATTTTTTTATTAATTGTTTTTATAAATTTTCTAATGTGTTTTCATTATTTATTTGTTATTTTGTTGGAATAAACTGCGATTTGTTGTTATCTATCTAGTTATTTTTAATAGTTGTAATGTTATTTTAGTATGAGTTTTATAGTTGCTTATCAATTTTTTATTATTTGTGGAGCCGCTTCAAGATTATTTGAGCTCAAACAAATTATTTATTTATTGTAAAGTACCATTTATATGCTATTGAATATTTGTATTTTATGTTTATATGCTACATTATAATTGGATGTACACCTGTATTATAACATTTTAAATAAATAAATAAAATTATTGTTTATTAGAACGAAGACAAACTTTATGAAAATTATGTTGGGAAGTTATGGAGAAAGTAAATAGCGGTATACAATAAAGGGGTATTGAACTGTTCAAATTAAGTAAGATCCCTTATTATTTGGCCAGTAGGTTTAGGGGTGGGTGGCTGACCCCCGTAACGACTCACAGAAGCAGCTTTCACCCGTGCAGCCTTCCAAGGAAGTCCTTATTATCGGCCGTGTATTCAGAAATAACACGCTACTGTACTCCTTTTGTGACAACTTTGTTATCTTCCCTAGTAGTAACAATTCACAATTCCCTGCTTATACTCATAACAACAACTAACACGAATTTTAATATAATAAAATAAAATGTGAGTAAGTAAATGAGTAACAGGTTCGCTTTGTATTATTTTTTCAAAGGCCGAACTATTCTTAGTAATTTGTTAAATTTATTCGATATGCCAATTTATCAAACATATGTTTAAAATAAAGCATCGGTAGTAGGAAACAAATATAAAATTAAAATAGTGTGCCTCCAGAACTTTAGAATGTAATGAATAAGAGATAAGGTTACACGCCCATGTGTAAATTCAGAAACGCAAATGTTTGTTTTAAACTAAGTTTCTCTACATTTAAACAGGATACATAAAATACGTCTTACAACACTATAAAGTATATTTACACTTATACTGTACTTACATACAAGATGGTAAAATATACACAAAAGATGCCTTGTACCATCTTTTATGTATATTTTACCGTCTTGTATGTAAGTACAGTATAAGTGTAAATATACTTTATAGTGTTGTAAGGCGTATTTCATTCATCCTGTTTAGTTGTAACAACACGTATCTTGCTAATAAAGAAATTACCTACATTTAATAAATGTTTAATTGATGGTATTGCCCATCCATTTAGCTTAGGCACTCAACGACATCCTGCAGCATTAAAAAAAAATATTTTTTAAAATATAACAATTTATACTCTTATTTAAAATGAATTATCATAATGACCTAACCAATTACAGACCGTTTTTACCTGTCCCTGGTTAGTAAAAAATACATGAACTGATATAATAATACCCTCGTCGCAGTAAACCTGCGTACAAAGTGAATTTCCAATGCATATATATGTGTCTCACTACTACATAGAGCTACTTACCAAGTTTCACAAAAATAAATTCATAAATAAGTGATATATAGCATTTTATTTATTCTCCATAAGAATAACTTAGGGCTGAGTACGCAGGTTTGCTGTAGCGAGGAGGATAAAAAATGTGTATTTTTGCAATTACATACACAACAAGAATAAACCATGGATGACCATGGATTGACCATGGATGGGTCAATATAACTCAACCAGGTGAAGCTACATACCAAGTTTAATTAATTTAGGTTCATAACTAAGAGAGATATAAAACTTTACTTATTCCCCATATGAATAACATGGGGGCCGAGTATGCAGGTTTGCTGCTATGGGGATAATCAACAATAAATAAGTTTTTTGTGTAAATATCAATATACCACAACTAGTTGAAGCCACATACCAAGTTTCATCAATATACATTCATAAATAATCAAGATATCAAATTTTATTTATTCTCCATAATGATAACACTGGACAACGTACTGTGTTTAGCGCTTTGAATTTCTCTGCAACGGTTGGACGTAGAACAACAATTAAAACGCCAACATGATTTGTTTTGTAGAGCTAACTGATTGTAAAAAGAAATGTGAAGTTTTTAGTAAAATTATCTGAGGAAAATCCAAAAACCTTTTCCCCCACATAAGATTAACATGGAAAATTTTATGGACGCGTTTTTTTACTTTTCTCTACAACCACTTAACCTAGGTCAATGATTCAAGATACCAAATTATTTGGTTTTTTAAGTTCTATAAAATAGTTATAACTAAAATTGAGAGTTTTTAAAATTGTAGGGGGAAATATTCAAAAACTGATTTTGGACAAATTTAAAACCCCCATAAAACCCACTTCCCATAGTCCGATCAATCTGGTTTTCAAACTTAAAGTCATAAATGTTACTCTACACATTTGTGCCAAATTTCATCAAAATCGGGCGTTTCTTTCAAAAGTTATCGCGGTAACGGACACACACACACACACACACACACACACACACACACACACACACACACACATACATATATATATATATTCATATGTATAAATTTGAGCGAATAGTGTTTTTGGCATCTGGGGACCTCTAAACAAAAAGTTATCATGGTCTTGGGCTTAAGTCTTACGATGTCTCACTTACGGTAATAGCTTCTTCCCTATAGGGGAAATTCGCTAAAATCATATCTACATTACCTACCTTACCTGCTTAAAAAATTTCCCCATCCATTTAGTATTTTTGTTAATTCCAATACATTGTTTAACATTGTCACGGAACAAATATTATTATTATATACTTAGTTCGTTAGTTCTTTACAGCTTCCTTGATATTTAATATGTCAATTGTGCCAGAAATAAAAACTTGTAAATGAAGTGCATACTTTATATATGTTTTGAAACAAACAAAATTCCTCTGAGTCGTTATTTTTAGACAACGAAAACATTGCAAAACATTTAACAAAACATTTAGCAAAACATTGGTAGTATTTATTATACAGTACCTGGGGGACCTGGGGGATTTATTATACTCGGCGAAGGTTACTCAGTTTGTTTAGATGACTTAATTTTTGATGAGTAATTTGTTCACTTCTTCCTCCCCTACTGATTAGCAAAATTGATCGTGGGACATGAAACAGGTAAAAGATAAGAGGCCCAGTACCAATCCTTGTGCCATCCCATTTTTACTAATGTACATAGAATGTAGAGAAAGTATTGTTTTTGTCAACATTTTCTAATTTCAGTTGTTAGTTGAAATATTTGTTTTGGTGTTCCCTGAACCCAAGAAAGTGATTTTTACGTGATGTCTGTCTGTCTGTCTGAATGTGTACAGAGCTAGAGTCCACACCAATTGGCCGATTATGATGAAATTTGGTATGTAGGTACTAAACCACGATATCTCCAGGGATTTTTCATTTTTATTGAATTTTGGATTTTTAAGGGTAATCATCCCCCAAAAAAATGAAATATCAAAATTTATTAAAAACGGCTTTAACGATGTTGATTAAACTTTAGTCATTTGTATAACTTTAGTTTTCCAACAAAATGAAACCACCGAACTTCTGTAAAAATTCGGGTTCAGAAATTACAGGACTTAAGACATCAAATATTCTGATTTTTGGATTTTTCATTAAAAAAACATAAATATATAAATATATTACTATTCACCATTAAAAAGGGCTCAACAACTTAATAATATAGTATTTTGTATTACTATTCTACAATTTCCGGTTGCGGAGAAAATTGAAATTTTAATTTTGCAGTAAACACAGTACGTTTTCCAATTTTATTCTTATGGGAAATACAAAAATTACAATTTCTCTCTTAAATACTGATCAATTTCGTTCAAACTTGATATGCAGGTCAAGTTAGCATTGCCCAACAGAGGATGTTCGAAATATGTTGCCACTTAACCCTGTGGGGGGATGAGGGGGAATTTCCCCTCTTTTAGCGAATTTCCCCTATAGGGAAGAAGCTATTACCGTAGTCGGCATGGTAAGACCTAGGCCCGGGACCATGATAACTTTTCGTTTTGAGGTCCCCAGACCCCAAAAACACCATTCGTTCGAAACTGTATATATATATATATATATATATATATGTGTCCGTGAGCGCGATAACTCTCGTAAAAATTAGCCGATGTTGATGAAATTTGGTATGAACGTGTAAAGCAACATTTATGACTTTAAGTTCGAAAACCAGCCAGATCGCTCTATCCGAAGGGGTATTTTGGGGGGGTTTTGAACCCCAAAAATGGGTTTTTCGAATTTTTTACATATAATTTTGGAAATAGTCAAGTTTCATTTTTTCCCATTGGATTCAGCTTAAAAAAACACACAATTTGGTATTTTGATCATTTCTCTACGTCAATTGGTTACCGAGATATTGAAAGTGCTAAACACAGTACGTTGTCTAATGTTATTCTTATGGAGAAAAATAAAAATTTTATATCTCGCTTATTTATGAACGTATACTGACGAAACTTGGTATACGGCTTCATCTGGTTGTGGACCATTGATATTTGCTCAAAAAGATAATTTTTTACCCAAGGCTCCTGTTGCAGCAAACCTGCGTACTCAGCCCCATGTTATTCTTATGGAGAATAAGTAACGTGTTATTTGCCTTCATTATGAAAATAAATTAATGAAATTTGGTATGTGGCTTTACCTACATGAGTTATATCGATATTTGTATAAAACCCCATTTTTTGTGTTCCTTGCTTCAGCAAACCTGCATACTCAGCTGCCATGTTATTCTTATGGAGAATAATTAAAATGTCATAAATCGTTTATTTATGAATGTATACTGATGAAACTTGGTATGTGGCTTTAAGTGGTATTAATATACATATATATGCATTGGAAATTCGCTGAGTACGCAGGTTTGCTGCTACGGGGGTATATATATATATATATATATATATATATATATATATATATATATATAATATATATATGTGTGTCCGTGAGCACGATAACTCTCGTAAAAATTATCCGATTTTGATGAAATTTGGTATAAACGTGTAAAGCAACATTTATGACTTTAAGTTCGAAAACCAGCCAGATCACTCTATCCGAAGGGGTATTTTGGGGGGGTTTTGTACCCCAAAAATATGTTTTTCGAATTATTTTCATATAATTTTGGAAATAGTCAAATTTTATTTTTTCCCATTGGATTCAGCTTAAAAAAACACACAATTTGGTATTTTGATCATTTCTATACGTCAATTGGTTACTGAGATATTGAAAGTGCTAAACACAGTACGTTGTCTAATGTTATTCTTATGGAGAAAAATAAAAATTTTATATCTCGCTTATTTATGAACGTATACTGACGAAACTTGGTATACGGCTTCATCTGGTTGTGGACCATTGATATTTGCTCAAAAAGACACTTTTTTACCCAAGGCTCCCGTAGCAGCAAACCTGCGTACTCAGCCCCATGTTATTCTTATGGAGAATAAGTAACGTGTTATCTGCCTTCATTATGAAAATAAATTAATGAAATTTGGTATGTGGCTTTACCTACATGAGTTATATTGATATTTGTATAAAACCCAATTTTTTGTGTTCCTTGCTTCAGCAAACCTGCATACTCAGCTGCCATTTTATTCTTATGGAGAATAATTAAAATGTCTTAAATCGTTTATTTATGAATGTATACCGATGAAACTTGATATGTGGCTTTATGTGGTATTAAGATACATATATATGCATTGGAAATTCGCTGAGTACGCAGGTTTGCTGCTACGGGGGTATTAACTACTGTGTGAAGCAAAGGATACTGTAGTGAATCCATAAAAGAGATTTGGGTGGATATTTTTGAAAACAACTTATTTAGAAGATTTTCTATCCATTCAACCGTACTTTATATTCTAAATTTAGTAAATACTAAGTAATTTTTTCATTAAAGTTAGACCAAAAGGGAGAAAGTATGTGTCAGTTTCCTGATACCGTTTATTAATAAATTTTTAGCGAATTTTCCCTATAGGGAAGAAGCTATTACCGTAGGTCTCATGGTAAGACTTAAGCCCGAGACCATGATAACTTTTTGTTTTGAGGTCCCCAGATGCCAAAATACTATTCGTTCAAATTCATATGTATGTATATATATATATGTATATATATATATATGTCCGTTACCGCGATAACTTGAGTAAAAAACGTCCGATTTTGATGAAATTTGGCTCAAATGTGTAAAGTGACATTCATGACTTTAAGTTCGAAAACCAGAAATATCGGACCACGGGAAGGGGGGTTTATGGGGGTTTTAAATTGTCCAAAAATCAGTTTTTTGCATTTTTCAACCTAAAATTTTTAAAAAACTTAATTTTGGTTTTGACCATGTTATAGAGCTTAAAAAAACAAATAATATGGTATTTTGAATTATTAACCTAGGTTAAGTGGTTGCGGAGAAAATCCAAAAAATCCTGCTCATAAAATCTCCCATGTTAATCTTATGGGAAAAAGGTTTTTGGCTTTTCCTCAGTTCATTTCTATATAAACTTCACATTTGCTTTTACCAATCAGTTTAGCTCTACAAAACAATCATTTTGGTGTTTAAATTTTGATTCTACGTCCAACCGTTGCCGTGATATTCAAAGTGCTAAACACAGTATGATGTCCAATGTTATCCTTATAGAGAATATTTAAAATTTGATATCTCGATTATTTATGAACGTATATTGATGAAACTTGGTAGGTGGCTTCACCTAATACTGGTATATTGATATTTCCACAAAAATTTGTTTTTTTGTTGATTATCCTCTTAGCAGCAAACCTGCATTCTCATCCCTAATGTTATTCTTATGGAGAATACGGAAAGCTTTATATCTCAGTTAATTATGAACATAAATCATTAAAACTTGGTATATAGCTTCACCTGGTTGAGTTATATTGATAATTGCAAAAAACCCGCATTTTTATCTTCCTCGTTGTAGCAAACCTGCGTCCTCAGCCCTAATGTTATTCTTATAGAGAATAAATAAAATGCTATATATCACTTATTTATTAAGTATTTTTATGAAACTTGGTAAGTGGCTTTATGTGGTAGTAAGAAATATATTCATTCATAGGAAATTCGCTGAGTACGCAGGTTTGCTGAGACGGGGGTATTGATTACATTTTAAGATTTTGTTAGACATTTTGGAAGTTTCCACGTACTGATTTACATTGGTAATGTGTGATTGGTACTATTTTAAATGAGGATTTGCAATCCTTAAATCTGTACTATTTTAAAGCTGTTAACATCAGCTGTTGACAGCCTTAACCAACTAATAAATCGCTGCCTTAACAAAAGGCTCTTGATAAATCCATAAATATTCCAATTAAATTGTATTTTTACCAATTGATTCTACTCTATGTGATCAACTAATGCGGTAATGATGATTTATTCTTTTTCGAAATCCACGTTGTTCATTATCATAAAGGTTATTTATTTCTATATACTCATTTTATTTATTTCATAACTTTTAGTAATATTGTTCGAACTGGTTTATTAATAGAAACTCTTCAGTAATTTAAAATGTCCGTTATATTGCATTTTTCATAGGTTGTGTAACCTTAGATAATTTTAGATTGACTGGGAAAAAGCATGTGATCAAGTAAGAACCAACCATATGTAAACTCTATTTGATCAATGGATACGTAATGAATTTTACTAGCTTGGATGGAACTCCGTCAAACCCACTTTACCACTTGCTTCTAAAAAAGCATGTGATCAAGTAAGAACCAACCATATGTAAACTCTATTTGATCAATGGATACGTAATGAATTTTACTAGCTTGGATGGAACTCCGTCAAACCCACTTTACCACTTGCTTCTAAAAAAGCATGTGATCAAGTAAGAACCAACCATATGTAAACTCTATTTGATCAATGGATACGTAATGCATTTTACTAGCTTGGATGGAACTCCGTCAAACCCACTTTACCACTTGCTTCTAAAAAAGCATGTGATCAAGTAAGAACCAACCATATGTAAACTCTATTTGATCAATGGATACGTAATGCATTTTACTAGCTTGGATGGAACTCCGTCAAACCCACTTTACCACTTGCTTCTAAAAAAGCATGTGATCAAGTAAGAACCAACCATATGTAAACTCTATTTGATCAATGGATACGTAATGAATTTTACTAGCTTGGATGGAACTCCGTCAAACCCACTTTACCACTTGCTTCTAAAAAAGCATGTGATCAAGTAAGAACCAACCATATGTAAACTCTATTTGATCAATGGATACGTAATGAATTTTACTAGCTTGGATGGAACTCCGTCAAACCCACTTTACCACTTGCTTCTAAAAAAGCATGTGATCAAGTAAGAACCAACCATATGTAAACTCTATTTGATCAATGGATACGTAATGCATTTTACTAGCTTGGATGGAACTCCGTCAAACCCACTTTACCACTTGCTTCTAAAAAAGCATGTGATCAAGTAAGAACCAACCATATGTAAACTCTATTTGATCAATGGATACGTAATGAATTTTACTAGCTTGGATGGAACTCCGTCAAACCCACTTTACCACTTGCTTCTAAAAAAGCATGTGATCAAGTAAGAACCAACCATATGTAAACTCTATTTGATCAATGGATACGTAATGAATTTTACTAGCTTGGATGGAACTCCGTCAACCCACTTTACCACTTGCTTCTAAAAAATAAAACATATTTTCTTACTCTTTTCAATTTTATGAAGTGAAACAACATTTGTAAACATAGGTACGGGTACCTTAATACTTTCGATATTATCTTACTGTGATTAATTCAACATATAATCTACTTTTCTACTTAATTAAAAAAAAAACTTATTGTATACTTGTTGTATACAACATTTATGATTAATCTGTAATCTAGCAATACATTTTCAGGTTTATATTTTACTAACTGTTACCCGCAGGCTTCGCCCCGCGAATTATTTATAAAAACTTTAACAGTTGTGTGTGCTGCATTCTGTGGTTAGCCTGTGGAACTACTACGAATCAAGATCAGCTGTTTGCATTTTCATCAGCTCAAACGAAAATGAATGTCCATAAGGAATACATGGGAACTTTGAACCCCCGTGGGGCATAGCCCTATAGGATTTTCACAACTTTAATATGCCTATATGTTACTCAGGACTATCAAGTACCTCTCTGCAAAATGTCAGCTCAATCGGTCCAGTAGTTTTCACGTGATGGAACTTCAGACTTACACACAAACAACCATACTTTCACATTTATAATATTAGTATTATATTTTGGATTTACTTTCATCAGATTTTAATTCTTGATTTATTATTTGCCATTTAACCATATGAATGCTATCAGAGTTGTTCGTTTTTTTACAAAAGTACCTTTTTTATGAACTAATTTTTTATTGTAAAGCTTCTTTCTAGTATTGAAAGTTGATATTTAATTTCCTGAGACTTCTAATTTACTTAGTTGCACGGTGCACAAGAATTTATTTTAATTTTGTAAGTTATAGATGTTTGTATTTAGTTACATTTTTCTTGATAACGTTAGAAAATCATAAATTGAAATATTTATGTGAATGGACTGTCAAAACGTATGTTTTTGTTTAACTGGGAACAACGCAGTATTGTGAAGTCAGTCTTTTTCTAAATACAGTTTTAAAAGTTCCATATTGTCTGCTGAAAACAATCTTGCTGATAGACACTTTGTGAGGCTATACAAGTCTTAGAATTTGCGTATTTTGTCTAATAATATTGTTATGAACCCGAGAATATTGTTGATATGTTATTAACCTAAGGTGAATGACCACCTTCATTGAATGATCGGTTATCAGAAAACAAATCATAATAAGAGTTCAAATAAAAATCAAATAAAGAAAATAGATTTAAAAGACAGCTGTTACGTTGTATTATTATTTTATTATTAGCTGTGCTGGATTTATTAATTATTATTTTATGTTTTGATGCTTTAACTTTTTCCAATATTTTTCCATTATTGTCATCAGGGCCTCGTTCACCATAGTGTGAACAAATAGATACGACAAATGTTATTAAAAAAAATACGGTTAAATAGTTTTTATAATGTTAATTTTACAGTTTAAACTATACAAGCCGCATATCTCATAAATAAATATAAACATTTAGTAGATGAAAAGTTTATATTGTGTTTAAACTGTATACGTACATGATATTTAAGTAATACTAATCCCTTTTATGAAACCGGTCATTTACTGCATTCAAATTTGTGTAAAAACTAGTGAATGACCAGTCCGGTAATTTACTGAATTATAACATGAATTCTTTCAATGATCTCAAAATACCTACAAATAATAATATTACATATTTTTTCATTATTACAGTTAAAATGTAAGGGGTTTTCAGTTCACGTCTTATCCAGTAAATGACCGGGGTGCAAAGGGTTAGTAATATATTGGGCTGGGCATGTTCAATCACTATAGAGGGAGCTGTAGCAGACGATTAGATTAAGAGTTGATGAGAAAGTATGATTTTAGGCGGGGTATTTAACATGCGTGGAGGATGAAAAGCCGATAGAATGATTAGGAAAGAAGAAGAACACGAAAAAATGAGGAAGAAAGAAGCACGCGAAAGTTTTGAGGGTTGGCTTGAAAAAAAAACAAAGAAATAAAAGAAAGGCTGAAAGAGTTCAAACACAAATAATTAATGTGTTCATCATTATGACAGGTCATTCACTGAATCTATGACATGGTTTTCTAAAAAATCTACTAAAACTTTGTTCTCTATATTTACAGTTATACTTAATATTATATGTTAATCTTTGGATCTTAGGTAAGAGTTAGGCAATATAAAAAACATCGTGCACTATAAGTATGGGAGTAATCTTAAGTTGATCTGAGATCTCATCCTTAACCGGTCATTAGTAGTAGGGAAAGGGGACTTCTGGCTCACTTGATTGACAGCTTCCGGTCACGTGACCGGAAGCGCTGCGTCATGAAAGACGTCATCTGAGTCTGAGCCAGTGACGTAGGCGGTTTTGTGACGAAATGAGTAAAAGTTCAAAGTTCAAGGTCACGGTGAAGTTTTTTTAAAAAAATCTACCTCGCACTCGTAAAACGATTGTGATTCGATAGTTAATCGATAATAAATATCGAATGAAACAATCGAATGAAGCAATCGAATGATACGAGTGCGAGGTAGTACAATTACAAATATTACTTTATTTTATTTACAATAAGTTATGTTTACAATAATTCATGTTTACAATAGTTCCCCGTTGTTGGTTGTCATCGATGTTGTTGATCCGGACGAGTTGCGGCCATCACTTTGCTTTCTGATGAAAGACGGTAGATACTTCGATCCCTGCGCAGAGTCCATGTTGTGTTTTTGACACCTATCTGTTCTGTTAGGTGTTTGCATTTCATTGCTGTCAGGAGGAAAGAATACGTGACGGCAATGAAATAGAAACATCTATCAGACCTTGAGTGAAATGATATTGTTATTTTGTGAAGAGCGTCTCGGAGAGCTCGATGTTCACCGGTCGAGAGCCGGAGGTGTACTGACTATTCGCTAGCTAGCTAGCGTTTTTGGTATCAAACAAAATGGTGGGGGTAAAAGTGTAGTAGAACGAAGCAGATGGTGGACAGCAGATGGGCGGCGGCAGGTGGCAGGTGGCAGGTGGCAAGTGTGCGGCAGATGGTAGTCCCCCACTACACCAGTCCCCCACTACACCAGTCTCCCCACCAAGTTTTACATCGCACAATAACTAGTTTACATGTGTTAGTTAGGGTTTAGCTCTTAGACTGTCAAGACCTTACCTCCGTAACTAAAAACCTCAATAATGTTTGCGCTTCAACGCTGTATAAGTATAACAGCTACTATGATCTAAACCGGTGCATGTATTCATATGGTTCTTTTTGCGTAGCAAACAACTGGTTAAAAGTGTTTCAACCTCAATTATTCTTCGACGAAACCGCTCATTGTCCACTAAAAGTGTAGACCTTCTGTCTTCATCGTCAGGGAAGTAGAAAGTGGTGTCAAGGGGACTACTGAAGGTCACCTTCCTCATGTTCCTGTAAAACTGCGACATTTTTCAGACCGTCTAGGTAGATGTTCATACGACAAGAGCTGGAAGAATAATGATGTAGCGTTATCGTGTATAATAGGCATCTACCCCCACCACAACGTTACCTTGTCCTTCAAACCATCGTTTTTACGCCACGGATACTATACTGTTGGTTAGATTTAAATTTAAATTGCACCTACTTGTTCGCCTTGTCAAGCTGCGTAATTGAAGTACCCACATGTTAGACCTTGAACCAAAAACAAAGAAGTTATTTAGGTTTGTCCTTGAAAATAGTTGTTTTTTCGCTGTTGCTGCTATACCCTTTGTTGGATCTGAATTCTGTTTGCACCAACTTGTTCGTCTGATCAATCCGCGTAATTTGAGTACCCACTTAATATATTTTAAACCGTAAATAAAGAAGTTATTTAGGCTTGCCCTTGAAAATAGTTGTTTTTCGCTGTTGCTGCTATACCCTTTGTCGGATCTGAATTCTGTTTGCGCCAACTTGTTCGTCTGATCAATCCGCGTAATTTGAGTACCCACATGACATACTTTGCACAAACTGTGTACCCCCCCCCTTTTTTGGGTCATGTTCAAGGTCAAGGTCAAGGTCAAGGACCTTGGGACTTAGAAATTTTCACAAAGTGGGCTGCACACAAACATAAGACTAATAGTCTCCTGCCTATGTACAGGCCAAGTCCCTAACTTGAAATGCTTAGGGTGGTCCTGAAAAGGACCGTTTGTGTTTGAAGGAGATGGTGGATAAGGAGCGGTGAGCGGTAGTCAGTGTTTATTTTTCGTTTGTAACCCACTTTACTTGTCCCTTCTGCCGTACTAAAATCAAGTCGCACTTGGTCTCAGGAGGTGGCAGAGTGGACCTTGGAAGGTGGACCTTGACGTAACGGCCGCCGCCAAAGAGGTGTTGGAGTAGGTACTCATCATCGCTGATCTTCCCCACAAGTAGATACTCCACGTTTAATTTCAACTGCGCAAACTTGACGGCGACAGACTCCAGCGGCGTTACCAACTCGGTAAGTTTCACCGTAGCCGTCCTCTTCATTATCTCCTCAACAGTTGGTGGCGGCGATGAAGGTCGAAGCGATGAAGAGCGAGGTGATAGCGATGGTGAAGATGCAGTGGACGTCGAAGGCCGTTGGTCGAAGTAAAGTGGGTGGTTTCGAAAATTCTTCCGTATGCAAGATTTAAAAGAACTAGGTCTTTTGAATCCGCTCCTTTTTTCCGAAGACTTCTTCAAAGTCTCCTTCAAACGTTGCAGTTTCTCGGGTGTAATGGGAGAAGACATAGCGCAGAGGTGTATTCAGTTCGCAAGGCAAAGCTGGAATGAGGTACCAGACGGAGCAAAGCGGGTCGCCAAGTGTAACCGTGACATTTCCATATACGGGTAGAAAGCTAAAAACCGGTCTACATCCGGTTCCCCTTCCCCCGTGACGACACAACCTCCCCCCCCCTTTTTTGGGTCATGTTCAAGGTCACCCCCCCCCTTTTTGGGTCATGTTCAAGGTCACCCCCCCCCCGTGACGTAACATCCCCCCTTCCGCTTCGGTGACGTCACTTTGCCTTTATAAGCGGGAGCAGTCCGCAGTCTCGTCGCAGTAGCTTGCCGCCCGCTGTTTGGGTATACGTCCCAGTGGGTTGCACTCTGCTGCAGCGTAGGTCTGTTAAGTGTGCGTTGGGCCCGACGTGCAATTAAGAGATCCGCGCCCTTGCATGTTTAGTTAGTTTGTTAAGCATGTTAGATAACGCTTGTAGTTTGCTGCTAGGTAATGTAGTTAGTCTAATATATGTTAATGTTTGGTATCGGTTTGAAGTGTCTTATTTACTAATGAAATATGTACTCCCGGCCCTACAGGTCCCTCAACAACCTTGGTCAAAACTTGGGTTCGCAGCAGCCTGACGCCGGGTGTTTGGGTCTACGTCCCACCGGGTTTCAGTGATACTGTTGACCTTTGCAAAACCGACCTTGGCTGTTCTTGTAAAAGTAACGTTAACTGATTAATTTTTGTTTACATAGTTGCTGGCAAAGTCTTTATTTTCAAAGTAATGTATCTTGCTTCTCATCCTTTTCCTAACCCCTCTAAGGTATGGCGCGCAAACCGACCTTGTGTCAATACGGCGCGTAAACCGGTTGACATTACCCATCTTAGCCTGAGAAAACCTTGTAAAATATAAAGTCAGTCTCTTGTTTAAAATCAGTCTCTTGTTTGTTGTCTTTTGTCCCCTTCCCAAATACAGAGCGGGGAATAGAGCAGTATGTTATGCTCTATTCCCCGCTTTGGCTTCATGTTCAGATGACCTTGGGACTTAGAAAATTCACGTACAAAGCGGGGAATAGATCGGTTTGTGGTCCAAGTGAGAATCACTTACTGCTCTATTTCCCGTTTTAATAATATGATCAAACGACCTTGACCCACTTCGGGACTTAGAAAATCCCCGTATTGTAATTTATATTTACTCGTTACAACATTATTACCCCCACCGTATAACACTTGCACTCCCCACCACTATCAGTATGTATAAAAGAGGGTCCCCCAGCACTAGTAAAATCATTCTTCCTCTTGTGCTGTTATACCTCACACCATGGCACACATTAGGAAGCAGACACAACCTCTCAAATTGAAACCTTCTGCTTCGTCTTCGCCCGCCTCTACCACTCCGTCTTCTGCGGTTCCATCCATCCTTCGGACAGCCCTGATGTTAGCCAACATCGTCCCGGAGAACTGTCCACCACTACCTGCTGCGTCAACGACTTACACAAGTCCTTCACCTCTTCCGTCAACTTCTCGTGCTGTTTCTCCAAGTCCTTCACCTCTTCCGTCAACTTCTCGTGCTGTTTCTCCAAGTCCTTTGTCAACGTCTCGTGCTGTTTCTCCAAGTCCTTCTACATCTTCAAGTTGTTCTACATGTTCATCAAAGTCTTCCAAATCGTCTGCTTCTTCATCCTCATCAACATCAAGTTCGAGACCAAGCCAACCAGCCACCCAATCATCTTCTCCAACCAGACCTTCAGTAATCTGCACATATACTTCATCTCCTTCAGAGAAATTTAAACAACTTAAATCTGTACAAAGGATGTGCATGCTTCCTGCACAACAATGTAATTATATATTCAAAAAAGGTGCTAAGAAAGGTGAACGCTGTGTTAAACGTTGTATTTTAAATGAAGAAACGTGCAGTCTTCATTTAAAATTAAACCATGGCGCATCTCCTTCTTCACCACGTGCAACAGTGGTGCCAATTAAAATTCGAATTAACAGGCTTTGTAAAAACAAACGCTACTTCTTTGTTAAAATAAAGGACTTTGCAAAGGTGTTGGTTCAATGTGAAGGTAAACTGTACTATGTAGAGTTACCTAGAGCCATGGACCTCCACGTCAAAAAACCTACCCACAAGGACTATTTAATTCGAAATGATACAGGTATCACTGTGTGGAAATCATTAAAATAATAATATAAATAAAAAGACCAAAAGTTTATTCCAAATTAAATAAAGCATTTTTTCCAAATTAAAAAAAAAGTGTGGACAACCTATTTACAATTTGTAGCATATGCTGCAGAGTGTAAATAAGTTGTCCACACTTTTTTTGCAATGTTACAACGACCTTGACCTAGATAACGGACTTGGATAATTTACACTAAGTCAAAGATAAACTTAAAAGGAAAAAGGAGAAATATTATACTAAAGTCATTATTCAACAGTAAAGAGGGGAGGGGGTAAGCGGGTATTTAAGCGAGCGATTCGGAATATAATTATTAGTTGTATCATCATGAGCGTCAACAGCAACACATGGGGAAAGGAAATTAACGAAGAGGAGTTGTACGCAATTGCTGAGGCTGCAGAAATGACTGAAGTTTTTAAGATTAATAAGGTTGCGGAGAATGATGCTCAGTCACATCCGCAACAAACTACATCATCGATGCAGTCTACAACGCAGCAACCAAGACCCTATCATGTTATCCTGGAGGAGTATAATGAGGCATTGAGGTACGCCTTTACAAAGTGGTGTGCACAACCGCGTTCTCCTGAACAATGGGAGGAGCACGATGCAGACTTTCGCCTGGTTGGAGACTTAGAACTTGAGCTTCAAAGAGCAAAGGTTGCTCAATAGTGAGAAAATTTATTGTTTACTTTAGAATACAGAGCGGGGAATAGATCAGTTTGCGGTCCAAGTGAGAACCACTTACTGCTCTATTCCCCGTTTTGGCAATTTGTTCAGATGACCTTGGGACTTAGACAATTTTCGTTTGGTAAAAAACAACATTGAAATATATATATATATATATATTTCTTACAAAAATATCTCCTCCCTAAAACTTGCACCCCCCCCCTATATATGTGGGGGTAAACATATATAAGGCGTACAGCTTTAGAGTATAGTTATTCAGCTATGAATAGCCCAGCAGAGTTGATGCAGCCTACAACATCGACGCAGCCTACAACATCGATGCAGCCTACAACAAATAACAAGGAAAAGAATGATGAGGCAAGAAGAAGGAATGCTAGAGAAAGAGGAAGGATTAAAAAAATAAATCAAACATATAAGTTATTACAATCAAAATTACCGTTTATGGATAAAAAAAGTTCAAGGCATGCCATTTTGATACAGGCGATAAAATACATTAATGCGTTAGAAACGTTGTTAGAAGGTGCATCACTTCAACAAGATCTTCCTGAAGACCTTCTAGCATTCGTAATTGACTAAAGATGTTTTGGAAATACTGAACGGGGGGAAAACAGAACGGGGAATAGATCAGTTTGCGGTCAAAGTGAGAATCGCTTACTGCTCTATTCCCCGTTCTGGTAATAAGTTAAAACGACCTTGACCTACTTACAGGACTTAAACATCCTTGTTTCATAAACATTGTTACATATATTTGATACAATAATACCCATTTCTTATCACTAGTTACCCCCACCACTTAAATCGGGGAATATAAAAAGAGATTTCTCATCAGTGCTTATCTCATTCTGCTACTTGTGTTAGCACTAGAATATATAGCAGCTATGTCACCAAAGGATAATATATTTCCTTCTGCAAAATCAATCGTAGGAATTATAAAACATATTGTGATTGAAAGTGAGGATGAAAATGAAGACGAATTGGAAGATTTTTAATTATTAAGTGATATGGATGCAATGGAAGATTTTGAATTATTAAGTGATATAAACAGTGATGATCTTGAAGCAGGATATATGGAACAAATTGAACCGTTAAGTGACGGGGAATCTGAAACCTATAGAATCTATCAGCATCTTCTCTGTTCTGAAGAAATACATGATGAAACTCCAACCACTAGTAGTAGTAGTTTGGATGGGTTATTTTTAGATAGTGCACGAGGGGTATATCATATTCGTCGACGACTATTTCTTTCCGATGCTTCTGATACAACTGATTCCGATTCATCAAATGAGTCTGATTAAGTGTTGTCTTTTTCTTGTCAACTGACAAACTTTAAATACAGAGCGGGGAATAGATCAGTTTGTAGTCAAAGTGAGAACTACTTACTGCTCTATTCCCCGTTTTGGTAATATCGTTGTATAACCTTGACCCAGTTACAAGACAGAAAATATTTACCAGCTTTCAATTTTTTTTTTTTTGCTTTATTTTTGTTTAGAAAAAGTGGGGGTAACTTATAAATTTAATGGTGGGGGAACGTCTATTTAATGTCGATGCAACAGTGTATATTTATCATATCGGCATGATGAACCCACCAGGAAACTCCGTTTGCTACAGCTTTCCCCTCATCGATATCGATGATGTGATAAAACTTACATCAATAACAAAACGGTTTGAACTCGAAAGGCGACTCATAAAAGTCGACGTAATTCCACAAGATCTTCGTTCTGCAAAGTTGACCATCGAATATGTTAAAGATGAATCTACAACTGAAGATCCCTATTGTTTTATGAAATTTTTAGTTGATCGAGATGCAATGTGTACAATCCGACTTCACATCCGAGTTTAAAATCTATCAAATGTTCCTGTTGGAGAAAATTGTCTTAGTTAAATACAGAGCGGGGAATAGATCAGTTTATGGTTAGATATGAAATCATTTACTGCTCTATTCCCCGTTTTGGCAAATATGTTCAATGACCTTGACCTAAATACAGAACTTTGTAGCCTTCAGCTACAATAGTAAATATAAAATGCAAAAAAATAGTAAACTTAACGTAATACGTACCCCCACCACTTTTGCTAGGGTATAAATAGAGGGGCATTTGCAGTGTTGTTCATTATTGCCTTGACCTTTGTGGAGATCGCACCTACATTATGCATCGCTGCGATATTTGCAAGTCTTCATTTAAGGATGAATTTCTTTTAATGATTCATAATGAACTGAAACATAACAACAACCAAGATGAAAAATATGAAGAAGAAGAATTGAAAGAAATAGATCAAATGTTAGCTCAACACCAACATTCCAGACCAACTGTAATTCAATATGCACCATCAACATCGACTTCTACCTCTGCTCTGTCTACACTTCACCTTCCTTCAACATCATCAGCTGCATCGACTTCTACGCCTGCTCTGTCTACATTTCATCGTCCTTCAACATCATCAGCTGCATCGAGTTCTACGCATGCTCTGTCTACACTTCACCGTCCTTCAGCATCAACAGCAGTAAATGTAGAACTACATGCCCGAGCACTTCCGGGTAATGTAGTAACCCACTTTAAAATTGACAATGCAAAATTACAACTCGAAGAATTTTTAAATAACGCAAAAGGATTGGTAAGTAAAACTCTGCAAAATGAATTAAAAAGATTAAATTTTATCAAATTTGGACTATTAATGGATGCTTTATTTACAAACATTCAAAATGAAACTTCACCGAGAGGGTTTTTAACAAAAAACCGTACCATTATGTTTTCGTCAGATATTGATTCAATCGTATCTGAATGTTTTGAAGAGCTCAAGACAAAAATACAAGAACATGAAGGAAGAGGCTCTGGATGGAGTTTGTTAAGCATCACAGGGCTAGACTTAAGAGTACACAAACACGGCTATGGAATTCGAGGAAGTAGCTACATCCCTCTACCAACAAAGATTAGAAATACCTTTTCCTGCGTCAACGTACAAAATCAAGATACTGAATGTTTTAAATATGCCATGTTGGTCAAACATGTAACAGACAATCCGATAAGACCAAGTCACAAATATGAAGAAATACAACATAAGTATAATTTCCAGGGAATGAATTACCCTGTTGCAATTACTGATATATCAAAATTTGAAAAGCAAAATCCTTCAGCTTCTGTCAACATTTTTGGCTTAGATTCGTCAAACAATGCGTACCCCTTGCGCATAACACCTATTGAGCGCAGAGATCATACGGATTTGCTATTGATCACTAAAGGGGACATATCCCACTATGTCTACATAAAAAACTTTGCAGCTCTTGTATCTAAACAAATATCAAAAAAACACGGAGAGAAAACCATTTGTAAAAGATGTTTTTGTCATGTAGGCAAACCATTAAGAAGGGGAGGTTCAGAATGGTTAGTAGAACATCAAAGGTTATGTAATGGAAACTATGAGGTTAGAATTAAATTGCCACATTCCAGCAGAGCGCAGATAAAATTTGACAAAATAATACAACAATACCGTGTACCTGTTGCTGTTTACGCTGATTTCAAGTCTTCTTTACATCCACTTGAACAACAAGAAGAGGACGTTACAAGAAGAAGCAAATACCAACTTCATTCACCAAACAGTTATTGCATACTAATTAAATCCACGTTGACTGAAGACCATCTTCAAAAATATGGACTATCATCTTCTCCAAAGATTTATCGCGGTGAAGAAGCAGCCAAATACTTTGTCGATGATCTGTATGAAATAGCTGCAAAGGTAGAAGAACTGTATGGAACAAAGGTACCCATGTCACCTATGGAAGAAGAAGAGCTTCAACATTATTATTCAACAACAACGTGTTATTTGTGTAATAACACCTTTACACTGGATAACGTTAAAGTTCGTGACCACGATCATCTTACGGGAGCGTATAGAGGTGCAGCCTGTAACGCTTGCAACTTGAACTACAAACTACCATATTTCATCCCCGTAGTTCTGCACAATCTGAGTGGTTATGATTCGCACTTCATAATCCCCGAACTAGGAAGAGATAATGGAGCAATAGACGTTTTGGCTACTACAATGGAAAAATTTATAAGCTTTTCAAAAAAGGTGGGTAAAATTAAATTAAGGTTTGTTGATTCATTTAGAATTATGCCTTCAAGCCTCATGAAATTATCTGAAAATCTAAGAAGAACAGATTTGATAGAAACAAGCAAAATTGTACCCAATAGTAAAATGGATTTGGTTCTTCGAAAAGGAGTCTTCCCCTATGATTACATCGATGGACTGCATAGATTTGATGAAACATCACTACCTCCACCAGAACACTTCAAAAACAAACTTAATGATTCGGAAATATCACTTGAGGACTATCAACACGCACGTCGAGTATGGAACGAGTTAGATATGAAGACCTTAGGAGATTACTCGGACTTTTATGTCAAACTAGATGTAACTCTTCTTTGTGATGTAATGGAAGAATTCCGAAACACTTGTTTTGCTGCCTACGGTTTGGACCCTCTACATTCGTATACTTCACCAGGATTAGCTTGGCAAGCCATGTTAAAAGAAACAAAATGCAAACTCCAACTTTTAACAGACATTGACATGGTTTTAATGGTTGAAGCTGGAGTAAGAGGCGGATTGACCCAAAGTGTTACCAGACACCAAAAGTACCAAAAGTACCAAAAGTACAGCCAACAACAAATACCTACCCGATTATGATGAAACCAAACCGTCAACCTATTTAGGATATTTCGATGCAAATAACCTGTACGGTTGGGCAATGTCAAACCCACTTCCTTTTGATAACTTTAAATGGATTAATCCCGACTTTATTGGCGATATTTTACAAATTCCGAAACATGGTGACACTGGATATATTTTGGATTGCGATTTTGAATACCCAGAAAATTTACATGATCTTCATTATGACCTACCACTTCTTGCTAAAACAGAAATTTCACCAATTGGAAAACACCCCAAATTAATGATGACATTAAATAATAAACAACGCTACGTGGCTCACTTTTGGGTGGTTCAACAAGCTATCGAATTAGGACTACGTTTAATAAAAATTAATAGAGTTTTGGAATTTTCTCAATCATGCTGGTTGAAACCCTACATTGATTCAAATACCATCAGAAGAGCAGCAGCTACATCAGACTTTCAAAAAGATTTCTTTAAATTAATGAATAATGCGATATTTGGAAAAACATTGGAAAACAAAAGAAGACATAAAAATGTTAAACTTGTTACCGACGCAAAAAAATTACAGAAACTAGTACAGCAGCCAAATTTTGGAACATCGATAATTATTAATGAAAAACTTGTAGCAGTGTCCATGAAGAAGACGAGTGTGAAGATGGATCGTCCTTTGTATATAGGCATGTCAATCTTGGACATCTCAAAAACACACATGTACGATTTTCACTACAACAAAATGGTGGCGTTCTACGGAAGAGAAAATATATCTATTACATATATGGACACTGACGCTTTTATATATCGCATAGTAACATTGGACATGTATAAAGATTTACGTACATTTATTTACAAGAACGACTTTGATTTCTCCGATTATCCAAAAGATCATCCAAACTACGACAATGACAGACACAAAAAAGTACTAGGCAAATTCAAGGATGAGGCTAATGGTGTTCTACTTGAAGAGATTGTTGCACTGATGTCTTAACTATATTCTTTGAAACTCTATAATGAAAAAGAAGAAGAAGAAGAAAAGAAGAATAGCTATATTAAGAAAGCTAAAGGTGTAAAGAGTTTATATTTAAATAAGAAAGTGCATTTTGAACACTACAAGCAATGCTTATTTGAGGATAACATCATTACAGCTAAATTCAACACCATCAGAAGTTTTAACCATCAGCTGTACAGCGTGACTGAAGTTAAAAAGGCGCTATCCTGTAATGATGACAAAAGACAAACCCTTCCAGACAACATCCACACTTTACCATTCGGTCACTATTCCCTCAACCCTATTGACTAATAACCCTTTCATCGTCCTAGATCCTCTATCCTTTTCCTTTCCGTAAAAAAAGGGGAAACACAGCAATGTTAAGCTGTGTTTCCCCTTTTTTTACACAAGTTTTGAATGACCTTGAACTATATGTATATATATAAGCAGATTTATACAAAAGAATATTTAATACCATATCAGCTGCCTTCGTGAAACCATCATGTCAGACCTGAAGGAGAAGATTATTAATGAACTACACAAACCTGCAAGAATAAAGTTTCCAAGAAGAAATACTGTTATAAAAGGGATAAATGATCTATATCAAGCGGATTTAATTGAAATGCGACCGCATAGCAGAATAAACAAAGGATTTAAATATATACTCACAATTATTAATTGTTTTACAAAAGTTGCAGACGCTTTGCCTCTAAAGGACAAGACTGGTAAAAGCGTAACAGAAGCCATGGAAATAGCCATAAAAAGAGATAAAAACAAAATTAAACATTTACAAACTGATGATGGAACAGAATACTTTAATACAAACTTTGCACAGTTAATGAATAAATATGAAATAAATCATTATTCTACAAATTCAGAGGAAAAAGCAGCTATTGTAGAAAGATTCAATAGAACCTTAAAAGGAGCACTGTATAAACAATTTTCAAAAAGAGGTTCTTACGTATGGTATGATGTTTTACCACAATTAATAAATGATTATAACAACAGGTTTCATAGAACTATCGGTATGAAACCTAACAAAGTAAATAGAAGAAATGCAAAAGATGTATTAAAACGCATAAAGAAAAATACAAAGCCTAAAGTAGAAAAAATGCAGCCAAGAAAATTTAATGTAAGTGATAAAGTACGGATTAGTAAATATAAGGGAGTGTTTACCAAGAAATACCTTCCCAATTGGACGAATGAAGTTTTTACAGTGTATAAAGTGCAACCGACTGTACCTGAAACGTATATCTTAAAAGATAACAAAGGAGATTTGTTACAAGGTGCTTTTTATGGACATGAAATGTTAAAGTCAACAGTAGGTGATGTATATCTTGTTGAAAAAGTGTTACAAAGGAAAAAGGACGCAGTTAAAGTGCGGTGGTTAGGGTTTAACAAAACTGAGGATTCATGGATACCTATAAAGGACTTGGTTTAATGCAAGCAACTCATTTCATCGTTAACCTTTGAGCAGGATGGAGATTATTCACCATAAAGATCGATTCAATATTAATAACATAGATGATTTAACTGTGGATAACGTTAAAATCAACAATGGTAAACACGGTAGTTTACTTCCAAACACTGTTCGATGTATAGTAAGTGGCCCCTCAAACTGTGGAAAGACCAATGTTGTCTTTAATTTGATCACTAATCCGCAGGGATTAAGGTTTAGTAACCTATATATTTTTTCAAAGTCTCTACATCAACCAAAGTATCAATTGCTGGATAAAATCCTATCTGATGTGTCTGATGTTAATTTTTACAAATTTAACGCTAGTGATAGCATTATGCAACCAAACGAAGCAAAACCGTATTCTGTATTTATATTTGACGATGTATCTTGTGAAAATCAGGATACTATTAGAAACTACTTTGCCATGGGAAGACATAATAACATCGACAGCATATATATAGGACAAACTTATAGCAAAATCCCAAAACAACTTATCAGAGATAATGCAAATATTCTAATTGTATTCAAACAAGATGATACTAACCTAAAACATATATATAACGATCATGTGAATGCGGATATGCCATTTGAAAAGTTTAAAGAGCTTTGCGGAAAAGCATGGGCGGAAAATTATGGATTTTTGGTTATTATGAAAGATCAAGCTATAAAAGATGGTCGTTATAGAATAGGTTTTGATAAATTCGTTTTAATACACTGATTAGCGGTATTACTGTACAAGTCGTCAAGGTGTGAAGATGGTTAACCAGGAAAAGCTATTAAAGGAAATAAAATCACTTAGTGATTCTATTAGACAAAAAAACCGAGCTTTAAAATCAGGTATAAATGAAAGAGAGCAATTTTTAGAAACAACATTCAAACCTGTTACTGAACCTTTAAAGCGATTAGCACAAAATATGGAAAAACCTTCAATTCGCTTCGAAGGAGACAAAATGCTACCAATTTCCAAATATGAAGAAGAATTTCAGAATGATGAAAGTTCTGACCAGTTACAAACATCTGAAGAAAGCGACGAGTATGAAGAAAGCGGAGATATAGGAGATTTAAGGGAAAAGAACATTGCAGGAGATACAAGTACAGAAGATACAAGTGCGGAAGATACAAGAGCAGAAGAAGAGGATATCAACCCATCCAACTTAAGCAAATTAGGCACAGATATTATGTTTAAAGGAACACTTGGAAGAAAATATACATTAAAAATGTTACATGGCACACATGCTAATCGAAATTATCATACATATGGAGCTAGAATAGAGGATAAAGGATTAATCATTGGAGATAGAAAGTTAGATATAAACGAAAATGATGATATAGTTATTGGTGATAAGAAATATAAAGGTACAACAGGTTTGTTTGAACTCATCTTTAAAAATAATCCTGGTAAATATACTAAAAAGGATTTACAATTGTTTAAAAATATACTAGAGTATACAAATGCACATAGAAAAAAATATTCCAAAGACCTACCTATTCATAGAAACAGGTCAATAAAATACACAAACATTATATCTAGTCTTTTCCCCTCGAAATCAAATAAAGCTCCAATTAAAAGAAGAGCTTTATCTTCTGCTGAATTAAATGTTTTGCATAAAAAAAGAAAAACAACTGATCCTACTACATCTGGAAGGGGATTATTAAAAAATTTGTATAAAACCAATATAATATATTACAATGATATAAATAAGTTAGTTGATCGAATGAGGTTATTACATGAAGCTATGGAAGCCGGGCACACTGGTTTAGAAAACGAATGGGTAGCTTTGGTTGATGAACTGCGAAAACGAGAAATAATTGTTCAGTAGACGTATATATATATATATATATATATATATATATATATATATAGTAAGAACCTAAACGATAGCGATTCAGTTACATCATGAGTGTGGACAAGTTTGGACGGTATTCCGAGTTTGGAGTAAAATCTGGATATAGTGAAAAAAGAGCTGGGTTTCCGTTAACACCTGATGGTAATTATAATTTTGAAGGAAAAGTAATTCAAAATGTTGGTGATCCGCTTTTGTCTTCTGATGCGGTTACGGTACAATACATGGATAAAAGAACCCCGATTGTACACGAAGACCATTGGGGATTTTCCGGTAAAAGGTTAAGCAATATAAAACATCCCATTTATGATGGTGAAGCAGTAAATTTAGCGACTTTAAAATTGTTAACGATTTACAAAAAGAATGAAACTGATACAAGCTATGATGTAAAAAAATTAAAATTGTCAAATGTAGGTGATTGTGAGCAGGATGGAGACGCTGTAAATAAGAAAATATTTGATATAGTACACAAGAAATGGACTACAGAATATGAAAAACATATGGAAAGGTTTGGTGCAGCTTTATTTAATTATATCCATCGGGCTTCAGGAAGAGCTGTAGCTTCAGATGTTGACAGCCACAATTATTTAGACTGGAAAAAGATACACAATCCAGAAAAACCTAATCAATTAGATAAACCGTCTGAGCCTTCTAAAGTCAAGACATTAGGAAAGGGGGATAAAGTGAATGTGATTAATGAACCAACAGAAAACGATGAAGATTATATAAGAGAAAAAAGAATTTAAATACCCATGATAAGGGATAAAGCATCAGTTATATTCGAGAGATGATACAGAGAGGATGATGGAATCCAATATTACTGCGTGGAGTTTAATATCTCAAGAGCCGAGATTTCCCCAAGGAGTGCTGACAGATGGTTTTGTTCAACGGTTTGATAGATATATGGATTGGGAACAACTTTCCATACACTACCTCTTCACAATGACTATGTTAAGAATTTATTTTCACAGAGTTAACTGGATTCATATTTTACAAAGACAACAGTTTTCAGAAGACTTCCTTGTAGAGATGACATCAAATTTTAATAACTGTTGGGAAGTAATAAGTAAATATCAAAATCTCTCTGAAAATTACATTGACAATTTTAAAGATAAACTAGACTGGAATGTGTTATTTAATTACCAACGATTAAGTGGCAAGTTTCTAAGGGAACATGACAACTATTTAGATTTTATTCATTTTACCGAAAACAACGATACCATCACCAGCGGAGAAACATTTGAAACATCTTCAATTACACCTTATTTCTATTTTTACTACTTTTATTTATTATGTCTACATTTAATTAATTAATCCATTTCTATATAATAAATGGATTTTAAACAGTATATATAATACAAGAAGCCAAGACTAATATTACATTCATTGTAAAACATTTATAGAGTGCACCTACTGATTGTAAGTTTGGCTATAAATAGTCATGCCGAGGGCTAAACGCATCAGTCATAATCGAGAGAGATTACAGAGAGGAAGGGGAATAGCATCAGCAGCATTTTCTCTATTAAGTAAACCGGTTGGAGCTATAGTTAACAAGGCGATTGATTTATTACCTGTGGAATTACATTTACCTGGAGGATATCAATATTGTGGTCCTGGAACCAAATTAGAGAAACGGCTTGCTAGAGGAGATCCTGGAATAAATAAGCTTGATCAGGCTTGTAAACAGCACGATATAGCGTATTCCAAATTTGGTGATACAAAAAATAGATCAATAGCAGATAGAGCACTTTCTGAGAAAGCTTGGCAAAGAGTAAAATCTAGTGACGCGAGTATTGGTGAAAAAGCAGCGTCTTTAGCAGTAACAGCAGCAATGAAAGCAAAAACTACGTTTGGAGGAGGAAAGAGAAGAAGGCGTGGGAAAAGACCCGCTAAGAAACAAGGAGGTAATATCAGAAGAAAACGTCGATCTACTAGTGGTAAAGGTAAAAAGAAACCAACAATATGGTCAATGATAAAAAAGGGAGGAGGACTATACCTAAGACCGTATCGTGTGTATTAAATAAGAAAGAGCAATTAATAATTAAAAACAAAGAATTAACCAATGAAGAACTGATTACATATGCTTCTTGTTTGAAAATCCCATTTTTTAGAGGAGTATTTATGAAAGATGAATTACCGGTTAAAATGTGGAAAAATGAGACTGGTATAGTAAATTTGGATAATAGTGAAGGATTAGGCACTCATTGGGTGTGTTACAAGAAACTTGGTGAAACGATTTATTATTTCGACAGTTTTGGAAACCTTCCACCACCGAAAGAACTTCAACAATACTTTCGTGCGGCAGAAAATGTTTTTTATAATTATACAAGAAAACAACCTGATGATACATCCATTTGCGGTCATTTATGTTTAGACTTTTTAGCTAAAAGTGTTAGTCAACTTTAAGATGTCTTCGTATACAGTGTCATTAACCGGTAACTCATGTACTTTGCGCAGTATTCTGTTTCCAGCGCTACGTTTGCAAAAAGGAAGACTATGGGAAGCCGCATTATTGGATTTAACAACATATAACTCTATTCCAAACGTTAGTGAAGGAATTAATAACAAAATACATTATTACAAGACAAAAGATAATAAAGGAAAATATTCAGCTTTGGAAGAATTCAGTTTACCAACAGGAGCTTATGAAATTGATAATATAAATGAAGTTATACAAAAACATATGGGAAAATAAAATATAACGATAAAAGGCAATAACAATACAATGAAAGCCGAAATTACTTCTAAGTATTATATTGATTTTGGCCAAGAACGTTCAATTGGTAGTTTATTGGGGTTTTCTAAGGAAACAAAGGTATTAGAACCTAATACAACTCATTCTGGGAATAGAACTGTGACGATCATCAAAGTAAACAGCATAGACATTACATGTAACATTATACAAGGATCCTACAGAGATGGAGAAAATCGGCATATATTACACACATTCTACCCATCAGTCGCACCGGGTTTCAAGATAGTAGAAAAGCCTCAAAACCTTGTGTACCTACCGTTAAACACCAGTTTCATTTCAGACATCGTGCTGAACATAGTGGATCAAGACGGAAACCTTATTGACTTTCGAGGAGAAGCTATTACTGTAAGAATACATATAAAATCATCCGCTTAGATAATGGGGTTATCATTTAAAAAGAGAGAGCCAACCAGCAAAGAGGTCAGTAGCTCATCAGCTGTAGAAGGATTAACAAGTGACAACATTCGTTTTCTAGAAGAAATTGGATTAAAGGTCATTAACAATGGATATACTGGATATAGCGCAGGGCCCAACATTCGACGAGACCTTATGGGAAAAGGAATATCACACGCACAACCCTTACGCTTCGTCCAAATTAAACAATAACGATGAAATTAGGATTCCTATACAACAACAAGACATTTATACTCTTCCATGCGAAAGTTATTTATATATTGAAGGAAAAGTAACAAAAGCTGACGGTACTGTTGGAACCACTGTTCCGTTCATAAATAATCCTATGGCATTTTTGTTTGACGAGATTAGATATGAAATTTCAGGAGTTACAGTCGATTCAACAAAAAAGGTTGGAATTTCCAGTACATTAAAAGGATTAGCGTCTTTAACACCAAATGAGAAGAATCTGTTAGCTGTTGCAGGATGGGTTGCACCAGACAAAAGTATAATTACTCCTGACGCTTCGGGAAACTTTGATTTTTACGTACCTTTAAGATTACTTTTAGGATTTGCTGAAGATTACAGAAGAATAATAATAAATGTAAAACAAGAACTAGTTTTATTAAGGTCATCAAACGATAATGATATTATTAAAGCATCTGCTGGAACAACTGAAGCCAATTTAGACTGGAAACTAACATTAGACAAGATTGTTTGGAGAGTACCACATGTGCGACTAAATGATGAACACAGGATTACATTATTAAGAAAGTTAAAATCAGATCGAGACATTGTAATGCCATTCAGAAGCTGGGAGTTTCATGAATACCCCGTTTTACCTTCAACACAACGGCATACATGGACTGTAAAAACTTCTACTCATTTGGAAAAAGCGAGATATGTAATCTTTGGATTACAAGCAAAGAAAAAAAGTATATTAACTGAAAATGCTGGTGAATTTGACCATTGTAAATTAACAAACTGTAAAGTGTTCCTGAATTCACAATTCTTTCCCTACGACAACTTTAATATCTCTTTTGATAAAAAAAGGTACAGTGTTTTATACGATATGTACGCTAGGTTCCAAAATTCATATTACGGCAAAACAAACACACCTCTACTATCTCCCGTACAGTTTGAATCGAAAGCTCCGATTGTTGTAATTGATTGCTCCAAACAAAACGAATCTGTAAAATCGTCTAGTGTTGATATAAAGATAGAAATGGAATTTCAAGAAAACGTACCTGCAAATACATCTGCGTATTGTTTAATTTTGCACGATAAAATTGTTACATACACACCGTTGACTGGTATCGTAAAGACGGTATTGTAAAACGTTGTACCACCACCGGCACCGCCACTGTCGCTAACCTATAAATAGCGGAGCAACAATGCAGGTCTTCAGTTGATCGTCTATCGTCGCATGGGCAACATCTTCTACAAAATGAGTTCTCCATCTGTTGTACAAGGTGATGCAGAAATAGCACCGTTATTGGAACGTGATAATACCAGCGAAGCAGAAATTATCAAGGAAATAACTGAATTTTTAAAGTTTGGTAAAAGAGATAGAGAGGAGGAAAGTAATGCAGACCCATCAAAGGTAGTACCAAAAAGGAAGAAGAAAGTTGAAGAAAATATTCCTCCTCACATTTTAACTGAAGTTTTTTTGCGAATCTTTTACCCCATCTCAGCATGCATCAGTAAAAGTGTATCAGTTGGATTGATGAAATCATTGGATTATTCCCCTACAGTAATACTACACCACGGAACAAAAAAGGTTTTATTTTCGCAAAATGCTTGGGAGTCATTTTTGAAACATGTGCATTTAATAGAATGTTATTTAACTAACAGTTTGTGTGGAAGGAAAACACATATTCGACTTTTGGATTGTGACAATGAAATTGATATTGTTAAACATCGCGGACAACTACAAGTGCGAATTAGAGACTTGACTCAACATGAAAATAAGATTCTACTATCACGTGAAGAATTCTACGTTTTAAACTACGCAACGGAACCTATTACAAGGTACATGAGACAGTTGGTATTTGCAAACGCTATTATTAAAGAATATTTGGTCGATACCTTAGAAAAACAACCTGATAGCACCATCGTGTACGGACCTGTGGATACATCTATTTTTAATAGAATACCTCATGAAGTTTGCATGTGGAGAAAGTTAAAGGATTTTGAACCACTTGTAGAAATCGCTACAGAAGCTACAGAAGAAACAACACAGGAAGAAGAAACGAAGAAACAAGAAGAAGAAGAAAACGAAACACAAGAAGAAGAAGAAGTTAAAAAAGACTAAAGTTTGACTTAGTAAAGAAGAACACACGTGGGGTAGGCCTATTGGGGACGGTGCCCACGTTAAATATACACCAACGCGCCTGCAACTGTACGGCCTGGTATTTAACCTACCGTGGTGTGGAAAACAGTTTAGTTGATCGTTAGGTGTCATGATGAGCGGAGGGGATGAAGAAGTGAGTGTAAAGCCTTGTGTAATAGAATTTCAAGCATTTCGAAATAATGATGATAGGTTTATTATCAAGGAATTAGTAATTTTAGACTTGCTTACATTTGTAGTTTACCCATTCACGTTTGAAGCTCCTTTTTCTTTTAACAACCTTAA
Organism: Allygus modestus; assembly: GCA_963675035.1. Lineage (NCBI taxonomy): Eukaryota > Metazoa > Arthropoda > Insecta > Hemiptera > Cicadellidae > Allygus > Allygus modestus. The sequence continues at coordinate 58,707,068 of OY776114.1, forward strand.
CGCCAAAGCAAAAAGTACAAACAAATGGATAACAAACTACTTTCATCACATACATTGGTATGAAGGGTTTATAAGCTACAGTAATCTGCACAGTATTATGTTTAACTTTTGCAAACAATATTCACATATATACACAAGAGGATTAGAAAAAAAGAACTGGATAAAAAAGTACACGCACGGTGATGTTTTCGATATAACTATCGGTAAGGACTTTAACATTAATCTCGGTAATATTTGTGTTGCTGCAAAAGATCCTAAACACGGACAATCAAACTGCGCATTGCACAACGCATATCGTTTGGCTGCTTACTTGGAACAAACGCAGAAATGTGGTGGGGGTAGCGAAGAACCGGAATGTGGTGGGGGTAGCGGGGCCTATAAATACGAGGAGCCAACACCGCTCCGGCACGAGTATTATTCGAGACTCCGAAGAGGCAACATCACAGAAGACATCGCAACCACCACTGACGAAGATGGCATCACAACAGTTTCTACAAACACTGGTTGATCAATTCAACACTCATTCAAAATCCGACCTTCTGCTAACTAAAAAGTGTTCAGAATTAAAAGAACAAAAACACTACATTATTCATAACATCAAGAAAGTGGAAACCACACATGGAGAAGCAATTCTAGTTTCATTGAGCGAAGCACCTTTAACTTCAGGAGATGAGCCGAAGTTTCAAGTATTTCTTCCAAAACGATTTGTTCAACTGCTACAAAATGAAGATGTGCGAGATATTCAACCGGGGACGTTGTATTTGGTATCACACGGTGTAAGCGGCAACAACTCAACGGAACTCACTCTGCACATCGTGCATCCTTGTACATAATGTCTCTGTTTGTATTTCTCTGTTTGAATTTTATTGTTTGTATTTCTAGTCATCAATGTTAAACTTAAGTTTATTGTATTGTAAGATGTTTGTTTAATAAAGAAAAGAAAAAATATAAAAAATAATATAAAAAAAATAAAGAAAACAGCAACACAGCAGTATATTATTTTATATACTGCTGTGTTGCTTTTTTTAAAAATTCAAATGGATGACCTTGAACTTTCATTCAGGGTTAACTTATGAAGAGGTATAAAAGAGAGGGAGCAGTGAAGTTAGTCTCAGTCTTGTCTAACACACGCTGCAGCTAACATGTCGGTGCCACCTATGAACAATTTATTTTTCGATAACAATTTGAAGACATATTGTTGCGAGTTACAATGTTTTAAAATACCAGGCGATCAAGTTGACGGGAAAGCTTGTCGTAAGTGCAAGTGTTTCAGCTATTGCATATGTAGATGTAAAACGTATCAAATGAACCGACAAGATAAAATACAAGAATTACGCCGAAGGATTGCATTACTGTGGCGGCGAATGTAGTAGCAACGATCTGCCTCGCACCAGCTGCCACCTGCCACCTGCCGCCTGCCATCTGCTGTCCGCCATCTTCTCCGCCCCACCACACTTTTACCCCCACCATTTCGTTTCATATCAGAACGTTAGCTAGCGAATAGTCAGTACACCTCCGGCTCTCGACTGGTGAACATCGAGTGCTCTCCACAAACGTAAAACATTATATTAAAATGTCCATTAAAATTAGGTGTATTCATTATGACTCTATTCATCTTGCGACTTTCCAAGACCTCGAGGTGTTTAGTGAAGAGTTAAGACTTCTTATTGCGTCCGGTTACGATTTATCTTTGGAACTTTACGCATCAAAAAACAACATGGACTCTGCGCAGGGATCGAAGTATCTACCGTCTTTCATCAGAAAGCAAAGTGATGGCCGCAACTCGTCCGGATCAACAACATCGATGACAACCAACAACGGGGAACTATTGTAAACATGAATTATTGTAAACATAACTTATTGTAAATAAAATAAAGTAATATTTGTAATTGTACTACCTCGCACTCGTATCATTCGATTGCTTCATTCGATTGTTTCATTCGATATTTATTATCGATTAACTATCGAATCACAATCGTTTTACGAGTGCGAGGTAGATTTTTTTAAAAAAACTTCACCGTGACCTTGAACTTTGAACTTTTACTCATTTCGTCACAAAAATCACCGTGACCTTGAACTTTGAACTTTTACTCATTTCGTCACAAAACCGCCTACGTCACTGGCTCAGACTCAGATGACGTCTTTCATGACGCAGCGCTTCCGGTCACGTGACCGGAAGCTGTCAATCAAGTGAGCCAGAAGTCCCCTTTCCCTACTACTGTCATTCACTGGTGCACTCACATTGTCAGATGTTTTTGACATAAATTAATTGTTATAGATGTTTCTGCTACAGAGGCCTCAAGAGTTTTATACATATAAGGAGGTCTTAAAAATCTAGCTAAACTCAAAGACATTCTACAATAGAGATTAAATATTATGACTTCAATCTTATGATTTTCTGTTTTAGTTAATACTCGTATTATATTTCAATTTCCCCGGGGTTCAGGCCCAGCGCTCACCGCTAGTCGTATGATATTAGAACAAAAAATTATAATTTCAGATTTTTACGTATGCCTGGATAAGAAGTTTTACTATTCGTTTAATGTTTTCGGTGACATACAAAATTTTAATATTGTGAAACAGAGGAAGTTATTCTGATTAGGGGGTGAGTAAAAATAAAAAAGCTAAGCTATGTGGAGTCGGAAGACCTATAGACAGCGCACAGGACAGCGCGCGGGCCCCCGGTGTTGGAATGTATCAATTGAATCCAAACTGGCTAGAAGCATTAGTTTCGAATCTGTAATTCAAAAATTTGCTGAAAAAAGGCCAGAAAAGCGTTGATCTAACTGTATTTCGATAGTGATTTTATGACTTTGCCTCTAGTTAACTTATAGTGGCTACAAAATCAGTTTTGGGGGTTTTCACTGAATGTATTGCTAGCCATGATAAATGTAATCAAACATTAATATTTTCGTTCAACAATTCATAACTTTTACTTTCTCCCCCTATACATAGTATATGGAGAAAGTATTGTTTTCGTCAAAATTTTCGAATTTGAGTTGTTAGTGGAAATATTCGTTTTGGTGCTCCCTGACCCAAAAAAGTGGTTTTTACGTGATGTCTGTGTGTGTGTGTGTGTGTGTGTGTGTGTGTGTGTGTGCGCGCGTGTGTGTGTGTGTGTGTGTGTGTGTGTGTGTGTGTGTGTGTGTGTGTGTGTGTGTGTGTGTGTGTGTGTGTGTGTGTGTGTGTGTGTGTGTGTGTGTGTGTGTGTGTGTGTCTGTGTGGATGTGTACAGAGCTAGAGCCCTAACCAATGGGCCGAATATTATAAAATTTGGTATGTAGGTACTAATCCACGATATCTCCAGGTGTTTGTTTCATTTTTTGAATTTTTGATTTTTAAGGGTAATTATCCCCCGAAAACCGCCAAAAAACATGAAAAATCCAAATTTCTCAAAAACAGCTCTAACGATTTTGATTAAACTTTAGTCGTTTGTAGAAATATAGTTCTCCAACAAAATGACACCACCCGAATTTCTTTAAAAATTCTGGTTCAGAAATTACAAGACTTAAAACATAAAAAATTCAGTTTTTTGGATTTTACATAGAAAAACATAAATATAAAAAAAATATTAATATTCACCATTAAAAAGAGCTCAAAAACTAAATAATTTAGTATTTTGAATTACTATTCTACGACTGCTGGTTGCGGAGGAAATTGAAATTTTAATTTTGCGGTAAACGCAGTACGTTGTCCAATGTTGTTCTTATGGGGAATACAAAAATAACTATTTCTCTCTTATTTACTGATCAGTTTCATTCAAACTTGATATGCTTGTCAAGTTAACATTGACCAACAGAGGAAATTCGAAATATGTTGTCCCTTAATAACCCTGGGGGGGGAATAGGGGCATTTTCCATCTTAAAACCACGAGTGTAGCAATGGATTCTGTAGGGCCTCCAAAGCAGGGATTTGGGTGGATGTTTTTTAAAACAACTTGTTTACAAGATTTTCTGTACATTCGACCGTGCTTTGTATTCTATATTTAGTAAATACAAAGTAATTTATTCATTAAAGTTTGGCTAAAAGAGAGATAGTATGTGTCAGTTTCCTGATACCGTTTATTTTCATCAGTTTAAATACACCAAACATTACTATAGCCAATTATTTTAGAACAAACTCAATGCGGATTCCTTGTTCTTTTTTAATAAGTTTAATACAATAAAAGTATATTGATGCCAAATGAATAATTAAGCAAACAATATAATCTATTAGGTCGTTAACAACACTGTACCAATGTTGTTTTGACTTTTTTGTTTCGATCTCAAATTTCATTCCAAATTTCCTCCACAACATAATGGTAAAGATAGTTACAGTTTTGATATTATATTATACAAAATGTAGTTTATGTCAGCTTATTTGTACTTTTCTCTTAGTTTTATAGGGTGATTTTTGTGGGTTTTACACTTTCACAAACCGTAAAACGATGTTAAAGTTTAACGGTTTCATTATTAAGAATGATGAATTTTCTCAGCTTTTTTACCAATAATTTGGTCAAGATCAAAGCTGTAGCAATTCATAAAGAAATTACGGTTATTTACAAAAATTTATAGTACCTAATTGGTAAGTACACTCATTTTAGTAGAACATTAAGAGTTTGTAGAACAAAATATTACAGTATGTGGGGGGCCTTGCCAGTATTTTGTCCCAGGCCCACCATGGCTCTCTATCCCTGGATAGATGGCAGGTGTAAATTATTATATGCTGTAGGGCCTACATATATGATGTACGAAGTTGAATGTAAGCATGAATTTCATAATGAACCTTGAAAAGAGGCAAAGTATACATGCTGTAAAATTATATCACAGCCAGATTATTCAATTTAAAGTAAACATTAATATATTGGGACGAAATATTTGTTTCTTCGCTAAAATACCTCCCCTCCCTCCCTTCCCTCCCTTCCCTCCCTCCCTCCCCTCCCCCTTCACCTCCCTCCATCACCTCCCTCCCTCACCACCCTCCCTCACCTCCCTCCCTCACCTCCCTCCATCACCTCCCTCCTTCACCTCCCTCCCATCCCTCCCGCACCTCACTCACCTCCCTCCCTCACCTCCCTCCCACCCCTCCCTCCATCACCTCCCTCCCTCACCTCCCTACAACACCTCCCTCCCTCACCGCCCTCCATCACCTCCCTCCATAACATCCCTCCCTCACCTCCCTCCCTCACCTCCCTCCACCATCTCCCTCCATCACCTCCCTCCCTCACCTCCCTCCCTCACCTCCCTCCATCACCTCCCTCCATCACCTCCCTCCATCACCTCCCTCCCTCATCTCCCTCCCGCACATAACCAAATATGTGGTTCTGCCACTCTAAATCCGTCTTCAATCTAATAATTATTTCAGGAACTTAAATTATGTTGATCAACAAGTCTTCGAAAATATTTCTATTACGTTACTTAGTTTAATTAAAGAACAAATGAGAACATTATTAGGTACATCAAAGAATCAGTCATTTGAAAGAACAAGATTGATGATCATTAGATATCAATTGGGACGATCGTTCTTTGATAAACTGACAGAGCTGATGTCATTAAATGAAGCCAGCCATTGGGGGCATTAAAGGTTCCACCCCATCATTTACTTTACTTTATCAAGTGTCTCTTTGAGATTTTTTCTCTTTTACATTGAATCATTTTTAGTTTCAGTTACATAATAATAAACTAGTTGTTTCTGCTCTCAAAATTTCACTCTGAAGGTAAACCGTTTATGGTAAAATGTTATTGAATAACGTGTACTACCTAAATAAAGAAATATAACTAGTTGATGAAACCCATTTGATTACAGCCAGAAAAAGCATATCAGAAAAAAATACTAGCGAAAAAATATGGCAACATACGGTGTTACAAATTAAAACAATTTTTTGGGTTGAAAAATTGTTTCAGTGTTCCCCTGGTTCGAAAAATATGTGGTACACTAAGTGAAGAAAAAGTTCACCTCCATAGTGGAGTATTCTCATTTTAGCGAATTTCCCCTATAGGGAAGAAGCTATTACCGTAGTTGGCATGGTAAGACCTAGGCCCGGGACCATGATAAATTTTCGTTTTGAGGTCCCCAGACCCCAAAAATACCATTCGTTCAAAACTGTATATATATTAGCGAATTTCCCCTATAGGGAAGAAGCTATTACCGTAGTCGGCATGGTAAGACCTAGGCCCGGGACCATGATAACTTTTCGTTTTGAGGTCCCCAGACCCCAAAAACACCATTCGTTCGAAACTATATATATATATATATATATATATATATATATATATATATAATATATATATATATATGTGTGTCCGTGAGCACGATAACTCTCGTAAAAATTATCCGATTTTGATGAAATTTGGTATAAACGTGTAAAGCAAAATTTATGACTTTAAGTTCGAAAACCAGCCAGATCGCTTTATCCTAACAGGTATTTTGGGGGGGTTTTGTACCCCAAAAATGGGTTTTCTGAATTTTTTACATATAATTTTGAAAAAAGTCAAATTTTATTTTTCCCCATTGAATTCAGCTTAAAAAAACACAAAATTTGGTATTTTGATAATTTCTCTACGTCTATTGGTTACCGAGATATTGAAAGTGCTAAACACAGTACGTTGTCTAATGTTATTCTTATGGAGGAAAAGAAAAATTTTATATCTCGCTTATTTATGAACGTATACTGACGAAACTTGGTATACGGCTTCATCTGGTTGTGGACCATTGATATTTGCTCAAAAAAACAATTTTTTACCAAAGGCTCCCGTAGCAGCAAACCTGCGTACTCAGCCCCATGTTATTCTTATGGAGAATAAGTAACGTGTTATCTGTCTTCATTATGAAAATAAATTAATGAAATTTGGTATGTGGATTTACCTTATATTGATATTTGTATAAAACCCCATTTTTTGTGTTCCTTGCTTCAGCAAACCTGCATACTCAACCGCCATGTTATTCTTATGGAGAATAATTAAAATGTCATAAATCGTTTATTTATGAATGTATATTGATGAAACTTGGTATGTGGCTTTATGTGGTATTAAGATACATATATATGCATTGGAAATTCACTGAGTACGCAAGTTTGCTGCTACGGGGGTATTTAGAAATATATACATCATCCGTTAGTAAAATATTTCACCAAAGGTAGAAACGCTCTTCTATTTCTCAAATCGTTGAAAATCATTTACTGAACAGGACGATTTTATGGTCACAGTCAGCTATGTAAGAGCTTGCTGCTAAAGAAAATGTATCCATACAATCCGGATTTTGAATGCCCATAAATTATTTGTTAACTAACGTAAATGTCATTTTACTTTGAAAGTTTACGGTACAGTAACGGAGAAAAATTTGCATCTTCTGCAAAGAGATCGGGTCGCATGATTGCCATGCAATGGAGGAGTAGTTCGATGCGTTCATTCACCTTATTGGTATAGTGATTGGGGTGGATTAGGTATCAGGGAAGGCGAATTATCGTCGCTCTCTCAACCCTCGGTGTTCTTACAGGAGTTGTATGTTCTACATTCTATGGAAAATCTGTTGAACTTTTTATTTAAGTACCGTAATCGCAATCATAGTCTTACAATTTGGACTTTATATTCAAGGTATAACTTTTAGGAACTTTGTGGGAAAGAGATAGAAGTTGTGTTGAGGGGGCAGCTCCCCTACCACAGCTTTACTCGGAGGGGGCAATCACGGTCCTTGCAAGTTTTTTTTCAATCACTGTTTCATCAGAGTTGTTCATTATACATAATAGCGTTTGTTTTAATAGTTAGTTACCTAGGCGTGTTGTCTCCGTATGTGTTACTTTAAAAATCACAACAATTTGAAAGTGAATTGGTGAGAGATGGAATTGATTGGAATAAATTTCATTTGTAGTAACGATTATGTCATTGAAAAATAATATATTAACATATACTAGTCCATCTCTAAGATTTTCTCACCAATCGGTTGTTTTTAAACAGTGACATGGTCACAAATTTCTCTCACCGCTCATTTCGAGTAACTAAAAGACGTAGTGGGGGCCTTTTCTTCATTTATATGCTCAAAAATAATATTTAACAATATTTTACACAGGAATTCGACAAGAAAATTCAGTTACACATATAGTTACTATAATATTACTGTTATTAAGCTGTTATAACAAATGTTAAATCACAATATAATATTATTTTCTTTTATTTAAGAAAAAGGTGATTCGAATATGAACACTTCAAAGAGAAAAAGTTAACGAACTCTAATAAAGTTCCATTAACCAATAGTTTAATTGTGTGTCTCATTCTAGTTTCTGTAATTCACTTCTCCTATCGTGTACTAATTTTTTATTATTTTATTTAAATGGCAAAACTATGAAATTAAATTTAGTATTTTTAATTGGCTAAACTGTTTTGACTTAATAATTAACATATGTGTATATCATATTTAAGTTTATAAAATAATTTTGGCCTGCAATAAAACTTATATTACAATTATTTAAATTTAATTATAAGCAACAATTGAAACCTAAACAGTTAAGTTACGTGACGGACCTTAAACATTTTTGATAACAGTAATTTTTTATTTCGTTTTAAAAGACACTTAAAAAACCTATACTTTATGTGGCGGGTTTCTTTTGGTAAAGAATTATTTTGAACAATAAAATTTATCCAAACAATTCATCTGATTCGTAAGACTATAAGAGGACACTTATCTTTTAAGAGAATATACAAATAACTAAAAGTTCGTGCTCTCCTCCCAATACCATAATCCTATCTAAAGATTCACTATATTTATAAAATTCGTAATTTATAAAATAAAATATATATGAATGACCTTGGTTTGTCATACAAAATTTACAATCTTTGTTATTTTAGGTCTAAATAAAAATATAGGCCTACCTATACCAAAATTATGTTTTCTTAATATAGACTTAAAGAGAATGTAATACAATAAATTAAATCTTTAATCTATTTAATTTAGAAGGGGTGTCCAAAATATTACCTTTTCATTGCATGTACTGTACCGTGTTAGTAGTAATAAACTTAAATACCCCCGTCGCAGCAAACCTGCGTACTCAGCGGATTTCCTATGAATGAATATATTTCTTACTACAACATAAAGCCACTTACCAAGTTTCATAAAAATACTTAAATAAATAAGTGATATATAGCATTTTATTTCTTCTCTATAAGAATAACATTAGGGCTGAGAACGCAGGTTTGCTTCAACGAGGAAGATAAAAATGCGGGTTTTTTGCAATTATCAATATAACTCAATCAGGTGAAGCTATATACCAAGTTTTAATGATTTATGTTCATAATTAAGGGAGATATAAAGCTTTCCGTATTCTCCATAAGAATAACATTAGGGATGAGAATGTAGGTTTGCTGCTAAGAGGATAATGAACAAAAAATCAATTTTTTGTGGAAATATCAATATACCAGTACTAGGTGAAGCCACCTACCAAGTTTCATCAATATACATACATAAACAATCGAGATATCAAATTTTAAATATTCTCCATAAGGATAACATTGGACAACATACTGTGTTTAGCACTTTGAATATCACGGCAACAGTTGGACGTAGAATCACAATTTAAACACCAAAATGATTGTTTTGTAGAGCTAAACTGATTGGTAAAAGCAAATGTGAAGTTTACATAGAAATGAACGGAGGAAAAGCCAAAAACCTTTTTCCCATAAGATCAACATTGGAGATTTTATGAGCAGGAATTTTTTGGATTTTCTCCGCAACCACTTAACCTAGGTTAATAATTCAAAATACCATATTATTTGTTTTTTTAAGCTCTATAACATGGTCAAAACCAAAATTAAGTTTTTTAAAAATTTTAGGGTGAAAAAAACAAAAAACTGATTTTTGGAAAATTTAAAACCCCCATAAACCCCCCTTCCCGTGGTCCGATATTTCTGGTTTTCGAACTTAAAGTCATGAATGTCATGTTACACATTTGAGCCAAATTTCATCAAAATCGGACGTTTTTTACTCAAGTTATCGCGGTAACGGACACACACACATATATATATATATAAATTTGAACGAATAGTGTTTTTGGTATCTGGGGACCTCAAAACAAAAAGTTATCATGGTCTCGGGCTTAAGTCTTACCATGAGACCTACGGTAATAGGTTCTTCCCTATAGGGGAAATTTGCTAAAAAATACAAAATACGTGACCTAAGTTAAATTGAAGGGTATGTTATCAAGAATATTAATAATATTTTGTTTTTCATTCCCTTTTACTAATTTATCCAAGTATTAAATACTTAGACAATATGTATTTTTGCAAAAGGCTAAACTTAAATCCTTAAGTCTAATTCGTATTTTTTGTACACTGGTATTATTAATGGTATTAATTAAGTTATTAAAATTTGTATAATACATTATGATATTTGTATAATAGTATAAAATAAAACTACGTCTCACAACACAACACAATGTTTTTACATTTATACTGAACTTACATATAAGACGGTAAATATACAAAAATTCGTTGAGTGGACCTGATAATGACCGGTGTGACTGGTTGAAATCGATCGCTTTGTACAGTCTCTTTGTATATTTACCATTGGACCTGATGATGACCGGTGTGACTGGTTGAAATCGATCGCTTTGTATCGTCTCTTTGTATATTTACCGTTGGACCTGATGATTACCGGTGTGACTGGTTGAAATCGATCGCTTTGTACCGTCTCTTTGTATATTTACCGTCTTGTATGTAAGTACAGTATTAGTATAAATATATTGTACTAGTGTCTTGAAGAGGCCAAAGCCCCTAACCTTGCTCCAATACTCTGCCTCATCTGATTTTAATACATGTCAGTTCGTAAACGAAGTAGTCACGAAATCACATGTTTTAATGTAAGCAAAGCAGACGTTGTTAAATCCCAATGCTTATCTTATGGGGGGCGATTTACGTTATTTATCGTTTTCTGGTAACTTTTTAAAAATACTGCTTTTTTCCCCGAGTCTCTGGGATCAAGACCTTTAATTTGAGCCGTCTCCCATCAGCCTACGACTTTCCAAACAACCACAATTTTGACTTAAATATTTCGCTTACAGTATTATATATAAAGATAGTGTTGTGAGACCTAGTTTTATTTTATCCTGTTAATTGTAACAACACGTATTATGCTACTCAAGAAATTATGGGTATAATGCCCCAATGGTGATTTATAATATTTCTGTTCTTTTAACTTGATCGTCATAAAATATGAGAGAATTTTAATAAGAGTATGTAGCCTAAACGAGCGTTTCTCGGAAAGGGGGCAGCTGTAAGGCAGAGTGGACCATTAGAGGGAGGTTGTGAGTTCTGGGGCTCGAACGGCGTGATGAATGAAGATGTATGCAGCCAGCTAATGGTAGAACATGGTTAACAAGTAGCGGAAACGAAAACAAAACAAACATCACACAATAACATTTACTAGAAAATCCCTACCACGCCTTTGTTAAAGTACTGCTGTAAGTTTGCAAGTTTTAAAACGTGGTTTAAAAATACACTTCAAGGTTTATGTTTAATTTTAGATTTCCTTTCGAAATATCAAAAACATACTTCGTCGCAGAAAATCTGCATACTCATCAGCAAATTTCCAATGCAACTCGTATATATATCCCACCAACATATAAACCATCTTACACAATTTCATAAAAAATGTAGTGATGAATTAGTAAGAAATAAAAAATGAGGTGGTGTCTGTCTGTCTGTCTATTGTTCCATCATGCTAAAACCACTGGACCATTCCTGTTGAAATTTTGCACAAATATAGTCTGTGTACCCAGGAGTGTCATAGGCCTATTGCCGTTTAGAAAAGTCCTCAGGGCTCTGTCCCACGGGACCTCCAAGTCTCCATGTTATTCATATGGAGGAAAGTTTTATTTGGTTTATGTCACGGGTTTTTTATTAATTAAATTCATTTAAGTAAACGTGCTGTTATAAGGATTATATCTTACTACAGACTGTCATTGTTTTGTTTAAAATGTTTCCAAATGAATTTTCAGGCCGTTGCGTTGCTCGTGCATTAGCTATAACTCCATAAGAATAACATTGAACAGATTACGTAAGGTTTGCTGCAACCAGGACGGCGAAAAACAGAGTTTTAATAAAAATAAATACCCCCGTCGCAGCAAACCTGCGTACTCAGCGAATTTCCAATGCATAATATATGTCTTAATACCACATAAAGCCGCGCATACCAAGTTTTATAAAAATATATCCACATATAAGCGATTTTAATTATTCTCTATAAGAATAACATTGGTAATGAGTACGTATAGGTTTGCTGAAACAAGGAAAACAAACAATTGGTTTTTATGCAAATATAAATTGAATTTAACTAGGCGAAGCCACATACCAAGTTTCCTCAAAATTCAATCATAAATAAGGTCTTTATAACATACTAGTTATTCTCCATAAGAATAACATGGGGGTTGAGAAAGCAGGTTTGCTGCAACAAGGAACAACAAAATGGGTTTTTATATATTTATCAATATAACTCAACCAAGTGAAGCTACATACCAAGATTTACTAATTTATGTTCTTAATTAAGGGAGTCATTACATTTTACTTATTCTCCATAAGAATAACATGGGGCCTGAGTACGCAGGTTTGCTGCTACGGGAGTAATCAACAAAAAATCCATTTTTTGTGCAAATATCAATATACCAGTACTACATGAAGCCACATACCAAGTTTCATCGACATACATTCATAAATAATCGAGATATAAAATTTTATTTATTCTCCATAAGGATAACATTGGACAACGTACTGTGTATAGCACTTTGAATATCTCTGCAACGGTTAGGCATAGAATCACAATTTAAACACCAAAATGATTGTTTTATGGAACTGAACAGATTGGTAAAAGCAAATGTGAAGTTTACATTAAAATAAACTAAAGGAAAAGCCAAAAACATTTTTCCCATAATATTAACATGGGAGATTTTATGAGTAGGTTTTTTGGATTTTCTCCGCAACCACTTAACCTAGGATAATAATTCAAAATACTATTTCATTTGTTTTTTAAGCTCTAAAACATGGTGAAAACCAAAATTAAGTTTTTTAAAAATTATAGGGTGAAAAATGCAAAAAACTGATTTTTGGAAAATTTTAAACCCCCATAAACCCCCCTTCCCATGGTCCGATTTTTCTGGTTTTTGAACTTAATGTCATGAATGTCATTTTACACATTTGAGCAAAATTTCATCAAAATCGGACGTTTTTTACTCAATTTATCGTTATCGGACACACACATATATATATATATATATATATATATATATATATATATACATATATATAAATTTGAACGAATAGTGTTTTTGGCATCTGGGGTCCTCAAAACAAAATGTTATCATGGTCTCGGGCTTAAGTCTTACCATGAGACCTACGGTAATAACTTCTTCCCTATAGGGGAAATTCGCTAAAATGTATCACAGCCACACGAAGGCTCGTACCAAGTTGCATCAAAATGTATTCATAAATAAGGGAGTTAATATATAATTGTATTTATTCCCAATAAGAATAAAATGGTATAACATAATTTCCATGTTTACATAGGACTGTGTATGCAGGTTCGATGCTGCGGGAGTATTTTATGCAGATATTAAATAGATCACAATCAGATGACGTTTTATAAATAGCGCTATATTCAATTTGAATTATTCTCCATTAGAATGGCATTGGACAACATACTTGTGTTTAGTACTTTCTATATTTCAGTAACTAATTGATGTAGAGCAATGATCATAACACCAAATGCACTGGACTTAACTCTTACCGTGCCTCTCACAGCAATAGCTGTTTCCCTGCAGGGGAAATTCACCACAATAAAAATATCGGTGAATCATGAAGCTATCAAAACACTCCATGTAATACAAAATTAAATTTGCAAGATTAATAATCACCCTAGCACAGAAAAAAAACATAGCTAAGTAGGGATAAATGGAGTGTTCTGGACCAGGAGGAGCCAGGAGGAGCGCCCCCCCCCCGAGGAGCCCCCCCCCCTAATTAGTATGCAAATTTTTTTTTAATTACCCTAATTAATATGCAAATTTTTAATTACCCTAATTAATATGCAAATTTTTTTTAATTACCCTAATTAATATGCAAATTTTTTTTTCATTTCAGGAGGAGCCCCCCCCCCCCGGTACATCAATCAGGAGGAGCCCCCCCCGGTACATCAATCAGGAGGAGCCCCCCCCCCCGGTACATCAATCAGGAGGAGCGCCCCCCCCCGAGGTCTCGTCTGTGACACTTTACCCCCCCCCCTCAACCTAACCTAACCTCGGAAGCAGCTGCGCCCGACCCTTCCGGGAACCCATTATAGTCCGCCTGTATTGAATTACAATAGAGGAGGGTTGCTTTTACCCCTGACAGCTGTCGTGATTTGTTGTCTAGGCGACAAACGTCGACGCAGCAGATGTTCGCACAAAAGACCGGTGAGTCGAGACCGGTCTGGGAAGCAGCTGCACCCGACCCTTCTAGGAACCCATTATAGTCCCCCCGTATCGAATTCAATTAGAGGAGGGTTGCTTTTACCCCTGACAGCGGTTGAGATTTATTGCCCCGGCCTTCTCCGAAATCCATTAGTGGGGAGCGTCACCCCACATCGCCAGCTCTCCGTCAGTTCAGTTCGAGAGTTCAGTGCGTGTAGACGTGTTAGTCCGATCCTGCTCCGTTCTACGCGATTTTTGTTAGTTGCTGATTTCATTTGTGATATTCGTCCAGCATCTTTGAACTATTTAAAACGGTTGTGTTGTGCCGTATTGTTTGCGATTATCGAAACTTTATAATCCATATTCAAGATGAACGACTCACACCAATGCGTCATTTGCGGCTGCACGTTCCCGCGCAGACACAGTATGAAGCACTACGCAGAATTCCACGGTGGATTCATCCCACCCCAGCAAGGTACGTCATTGTGTGTTGCATTATTGTTTTAATCAGACTTAAATGTTAGTAATATAGGAATATGTTATGCAGTATATAACCGGAGTGTGGTAAAAGTCTTCTTTTTATTTAACAGCTTTAGTTATTCTGTGCGAATATAGAGCTGTGTAAAAAAAAAAATTAAAATTACATGACTATATTTATATAATGTTAATAACTTATGCTATTGTTCGAACCATCAAGTCAAGTCATCAGAGTACCCATATGACATACTTCATACCCCCCCCCCTCGAGTATGACCCTAACCTCGGGGGGGGGGGGGAAGTGTCGCAGACGAGACCTCGGGGGGGGGCAAAAGTGTCACAGACGAGACCTCGGGCGGGGGGGGGGGTAATGGGTCTGGGTTACCATAGGTCGGATCTGAATTCTGATTGCAGATTCTTGCTCGTCTAGTCAAGACGAGTCATTTGAGTACCCACATCGACCACTTTGGGCTAACCTGATGATGACCTTGAACTTGAACTTGACCCTCTTTTTTTAATGCATTTTCGGAATCCCCTCTTCAAGCCGAGTATTTTGAGTACCCACATCGACCACTTTGGGCTAACCTGATGATGACCTTGAACTTGAACTTGACCCTCTTTTTTTTAATGCATTTTCGGAATCCCCTCTTCAAGCCGAGTATTTTGAGTACCCACATGACGTACTTTTGATAATTAATACAAGAGTTGAGCAGGGTAACGCTACAACCAACAGAGCTAGCCCATCAGTGCCTGCGGACAAGTTAACTACCAGTGAATGCTTTGGGTTGGAGCACTTGAAGGGGGGTGTATCGATACACCCCCCATCAAGTACACTAAACTAAGACAGGTGTTAAACATTTCTCAATCTAATCGTTTTGTGCGTTTGCAGATGGAGAAGCTGCATGTCGGCTTTGTCGAGCCACATTCGCAGACCAGGGGGCCTTAGAGCGGCACATGGGAGCGAATCACCTCGTCGTTCCACCCCGGGAGGCGATTGATGCTCCGCAGACGACTGCCGGTGTCAATCAACACTCCGTTGAAGGTGAGAATCTACTTTAAAATAACTTTTTTCCCCTAGTGACTATTTACCTTCTTTTTTTAACTATTTAACTAGGTTCCTGAAGAAGAATGAGACCGTGCCAACTGATGTACTATTGATTTAATTACTAGGGGGGAGATTTTCGCTCCCCCCTAACACAAAAGGCTTCTTTAGGGTTGACGTAGCTCATTATTGCAGCTACATCCTTTGCTTTGAACCCAGGATCATCAATGTAGACAAACAGTACAGAAGATTACTTCTTCCCTGTTTAATGATTGCTATTTTGATTTAACAAACTTAACTTTGAAATGTGATTCTCGAGAGAGAGAGGGGGGAATTTGTATCTTCATTTATCCTAATTTGTTTTTATTTTTATTTTCAGATGAAGGTCCGGGTCCTGGCCACCACACCTGCCATGAATGCGGTCGCCGTTTCCGTCGTGAAAGAAACCTGCGTCGACATGTGGAATCAACCCACAGCAGAGTCCGCAGGTTCCTTTGCGTCACATGCGGCGCCGAGTTTAAGAGGGAAGACAACCTTCGTCGCCACACCAAGCAATTTCACGGTGATGGCCAAGAATGGAGATTCCCTTGCGCATACTGCGGTCAGGAGTTTAACAAGCTGTTCAACAAGGACCATCATGAGCGGATCTCTTGCCCGATCATGAAGGACCTGATCCGGAACCGAGCAGCCATGGAACAGGATGAACCCCAGCCAGGTCCGAGCACGGAGCCACAACCCGGTACGAGCACACACCAACAACCCGATGATGTTGAGATGACTGGAGCAGGACAGTCAAGCCCCGTATTCTCACTTATTCAACGGGGTTTCCGCAACCGCCTCCTAACCTACCGTCTGCAGCGACCGATGGAGAATCTCGTCACAATCGGAGAAGTGATGGCGTTGTTGATTGTGAGCCTTACGGAGTTGCTTGAGATCACCTTGGCGAAACACCGCAGCATAAAGGTCAACTTGAAGCTGGAGTGTGAGTTCAAAAATGTGCACAACAACACCTGCCTGCGCAACTTCAAGACGAAGATGACTCCGCTGACGGTGACCTCGGACCTGAACCAGTACATCACAACAGCTTTTGCGAAGCTTATCAGAGAGAAGGCTGAGTGTGATCATATCGGCTCCGGGTGGACATACCTTCGCGTTCGTGATTTGGAGGTCGGCATCAACGAATACACTCCTCTAGGTGAAGATGGTCGAGCTTGGCTCCCACTGCCTACGTCTCTGGAGAACACCAAAGCAGTCGTCAACGTATCGAACACCGATGAGCGGTGTTTTATGTATGCAGTCCTGGGAAAGTTTGTTCAAGATCACCCCGAAAGACCGGCATCGTACACCGATGACATCATCGCCCGATACGATTGGACCGGCCTTCAATTCCCCGTTGCTCTGAAAAGTATCAAGACGTTTGAGCGGACAAACAACATCAGCATCAACGTCTATGGTATTGATCACACGCGCGTGGGTCAGAAACCTAACGGACAACCAAAGTATCAGGACACCGTCTTTCCCTTGAAGATCTGTAGGCAGGAGCGCGAAGACCATTGCGACCTTTTGTACGTGACAACGGACGGTGATAGTCACTACGCCTACGTCAAAGACCTTGGCCGACTGATCCGTCCCCAACTCACAGCGCGTGTAGACAGGATATTCATCTGTAAGCGGTGCTTCGCGCACTTTGACAACCGTCCGAACAAGCTCGGTCTGACGGGTGCTCAGCGTCTGGAGGAGCACAGGCGATACTGCTCCGCTTCAGCCCCTATTCGCATGGATACACCGAGAAAGACTGAAATCAAATTCAGCCATCCAGAGTTCACCCGACGCGAGCGTTTCACCATCTACGCGGACTTTGAGTGTGCTCTACTGCCGACCGCGGAGATGGATGAACAAGTCGACGAGCCGCACGTAGGAGTAGCCACCCACATCCACATCCCATATGCCTTTGCGTACCAGATCATCGACTCGTACGGACTTGAAGAGTTTGAGCCTCGAGTCTACTTCGGGGATGATGCGTCAAAGACATTTATGGAGATGTTGAAAACTGATGTTGAACGATTGTGGAACTTCCTGTACGAAGCAAGAAATCTGCGCCCTGTCCTGACGCCAGCGGAAACGATGCAGTACAACTCGACAGCGAATTGCTACCTCTGTGGATCGCCATTTTCAAGAGAAGACCCAAAGGTTCGTGATCACAACCACGCGCCGCCCTACGAGTTCCGTGGCGCTGCGCACAGATCATGTAACCTACGCTACAGGGAGCAGCGAGTAGTCAACTGCTACTTCCACAACCTCTCCAACTACGACGCTCACTTCATAGTGCGGGAGTTGGCGGTCGACCCTGGTGATGTTGAGGTGTTGGCTCACACGGAAGAGCGGTACATCGCTTTCACGAAGCGGTTCCTGTTCGACCGAGCAGCGGCACCGGTTGGGATGCCAGGGCGTGGAAAAAGACAGCCAGGATTCAGAGTCAGGTTCCTCGACACCTACAGGTTCCTGGCTTTGAGCCTCGCCAGCCTCGCAGCCGCACTTCCACCAGCTCAACTCTTGGAGACGAGGAAGAGATTCCCCGAAGACCACCTCTTCGATCTAGTCCGTAGGAAAGGCGTGTTCCCGTACAACTTTGTAACGTCGAACGCCGTTTTGGAAGATACTACGGAACTGCCTCTGCAGCGAGATTTCCACAACGACCTGACCCTGGAGGACATCACGGATGCAGACTACGAGCATGCTCGCAACGTGTGGGAAACCTTCGGTTGTAGGAACCTCAAGGACTACGCCGAGAAGTACCTGCGCTGTGACATTGCGCTGTTGACTGACGTCTTTGAACGCTTCAGGGACACGTCGATGGCTGAATACGAACTAGACCCTGCGCACTACTACACCCTACCGTCATACGCCTGGGATGTCATGTTAAGGACCTGTGGAGTGGAGCTTGATACGATACAGGACTTTGACATGTACCTCTTCTTCGAGCAAGGCATCAGAGGAGGTATTTCCCAGGCGATCACCAGACACGCCAAGGCCAACCATGATGGATGTCGCCCTGAAGATCGTCGACCTGAAGAGCCAACGCATCACCTGCTATACTTGGACGCCAACAACCTTTACGGTTGGGCCATGTCCCAGTGTCTTCCACAGGGACACTTCCAATGGCTCAGCCGCGAGGAGATCGCGTCCCTGGATATTGCAGCGTTGGACCCCGAAGGACCCACGGGCTACGTCTTGGAAGTTGACCTTCGCTACCCCGCCCACCTGCACGACCTTCACAAAGATCTCCCTTACTGCTGTGAGACCAAACGTCCGCCAGGAGGGAAATTCAAGAAGCTCGTTACGACTCTGGATGACAAGAAGAACTACATCTGTCATTACAGAATCCTGCAACAGGCACTGGAAAACGGGCTGGAGCTTGCGAACGTGCATCGCGTCATCTCGTTCCGTCAGTCTCGGTGGTTAGAGAGCTACATCCTAATGAACACCGAACTGAGGAAGAAGGCCAAGACCAAGTTTGAACAAGACTTTTTCAAGCTTATGAACAACGCGGTCTTCGGCAAGACGATCGAGAATGTTCGCAAGCGAATGAACTCTAAGCTGGTGTGTACGCCGGAGATGTTCAGGAAGTACGTGGCCAAGTCAAACTTCCTGGACCGAACCTACTTCAACGATGATGTCGCCATTGTCCACATGTCGAAAGTCAATATCGTCCTGGACAAACCGCTGTACGTCGGAATGTGTGTCCTCGATCTGAGCAAGTGGCTCATGTACGACTTCCTTCGGAAGATGAAGAACCGCTACGGTGATCGTCTGAAGGTTGACTACATGGACACTGACAGCTTCGTGTTCGACGTCCAGACTGAAGATGTTTATAAGGACATGTTGGAGCATCTGGATGATTTTGACACCAGTGCGTACCCCAGAAACCATCCCTGCTACAGCCCCGTCAACGCAAAAGTCATCGGAAAGTTCAAGGATGAAGCAAACGGACTTCCTCTGCTCGAGTACCTCGGTCTTCGCTCGAAACTTTATTTCATGGACATTGTCGAGTTCGAGGAGAGGACCGAAGATGACGAGTTGCAGGTCATGACAGTGAAGCGCGCCAAGGGAGTCGCTAGAGGTGTTGTAAAACACAATTTAACCTCTGACGACTATCGGGAATGCCTCTTCAACGGCGTGTTGAAGAGAACCATCAACACCAGGTTCCAGTCCCGAAACCACCGCGTATTCACAGTCCAAGTCGACAAGCTATCCTTGAGCTGTAACGATGACAAACGTTACATCCTTCCGGACGGAGTCAACACACTTCCGTGGGGACACATTGACGTTCCACCTCAGCCCGAAGACATCCCTCAAGACGATGAAGAGGCGGCGATGATGAGGAGCGTTGAGTGGTTGTGTCATATTGCCAAAGACCCTGACTTGACTTGTAAATTATTTTGAAAAATCTAGTCATTAGTTTGTATCGAGTCTCGTAAAACTTAGAAATGTTCTCCTTTTTTCTTTTTGTTCTAGTCATTAGTTTGTGTCGAGTCTCATTTTTGCTAGTCAATCTCAAATGTTCAGGAGCACATACTCGATGTAAAATATATATAAGGTGTGTAAATAAATAGCCAAATTGTTTGTATATACATTCGTATTTTTTTTCTCCTCTCACATAGTCTTAAGATACAAAAGTAAACTACCAATTCAAATGTATGACTACTTGCTAAAAGTGTAATTGCTAAAGGAGGTGAGGATATGAATGTTACTTTAGAATCATTGTATGATAGGTATGTCCAAAATTGGGACAGCCCTAGTGTTTTCACAAACACGCATTAGTAGGACTTTCCTACCTGGGTTAGAGTAATTGAAGGGGGGGTGTATCGATACACCCCCCTTTGCAGTATATGTTCAAAGCATTACATTCCTCATTTTTCTCAAAATTTGCATTCAATATGTGTCTGACTAATTGCTAAAAGTAAATACTAAAGGATGCGAGGATGGGAAATAATAAGAATGTTTCTTTTTATTCTGAGTACACAACTAGTTTATTGAGAAAAAAAATGCAAAATTCAATTGGTATACATTTGTGCAAAGAGTCTTCTGATCAGTGCGTCGTTGTGGCCAGTAGATGAGTGTTCAAAGAGCTGCACAAAGTCCGTCATCTTCATACCGTAGTGGGTGCGGCAGTACAGGAACACAAGGCAGTATTGACCGCAGACCAGAGTGTTGTCACTTTGAATGCGATGCTCGTTGTACAGGTAGCGACGAGCGTTGCGTCTCAGGAATCCTTGGTAGAATTGAAGATGTGGCGGTTGACCGTAGCTGTCAAAGAATTCAATTATTCCTCCTCCTTTGTTAAGGTAGAAAGCGACCCAGTGAGTGCCGTCTTCATTGTGTGGATCAGTGTTCACAATCATAGCCGTAGATGGTGAAATATAATGGGGCAATTCATCCGCAGCGTAGACACCAACATTCTGTGGGGCAATCGATCCGCAGCGTAGACACCAACATTCTGTACGGGCAGTTTAGCCATACACTTTTGTATCTCTAAGGTATTCATTCTACTGTGTCGATGCCACAGTCAGTAGTAGGAGTAGTACTAGTAGCAAAACAAAAGCAGGAACTGGTATCACTCCCACCATCGTCAGCGTCATCATCAGCGTCATCGATATTTGTACTTAGATGTAACCAACCGCGCAATGTGATGCAATTGGTTAGAGCGCATCGTGTGTGAACTGTTCTGTGATGGCGACATCGCACTGCGTTTGTTGATAGTATACTGTTGATTGATGATAGTGATCCGCAGCCAATATCGTTGATATCGATGACATTAGTAGTACAGTGATCCGTGATGAAATTGTATCGTACAAACTCTTTTTTCTCAGCACCTTTGACATAGACAATCGGTCGTTTGGCGATACATGCACGTAACTTTTCCGATCCCTATTCTTGTTTCAGTCTCAATATGCATTATGGCGTACGTGCCAGATGGTACTAACAACGCTTGAAATAAACTGCACACATGTGTTGCGATACATCCAAACACAACAAGTTAGATACATCATTCTAACATTCAGCATCAATTGAAATGTTATGCGTGGTATCATTTCATCTGGTGTAATTTGAGGGAATAACTCGACTACGAACCTTTATCGTATGTTAGTTCATTAACAACGTAACTTGTACATTGACGCATCGATCACTTTTCATGCTTAAGTCACAATGTGCATTATGTTGTATGTGACGACTGGTAATAGCAATGCTTGAAGTAAACTGAGCACATGTGTTGCGTTACGTCTTGTCACAGCAGGTTATATTGCTCATTTCCCCATTCAACATCAAT
The DNA here is from genome assembly GCA_963675035.1 of Allygus modestus. NCBI lineage: Eukaryota > Metazoa > Arthropoda > Insecta > Hemiptera > Cicadellidae > Allygus > Allygus modestus. The sequence goes on from OY776114.1 coordinate 58,729,316, forward strand.
TACAATTGTATGCGTAATCACATTTCACCGGTTGTAATTCAAGTCCGCGTTAACTGTTGTACATCCTCACGCGGTTCGTAAGTGTAACGAGTATTTAGTTTTACATTAAACTTCTCGTATGTCAATCCCAAGTATTCGGTGTTTCAAGAAGTTTGCCTTTCCCTCAAGAATTGTCACTAGCATTATAACATACTCGTTTAATAACCAGATCGCACTTGTAATATTTTTGTATATCGATAAAAATTCCAAGTAATCGAGGTTTGAAAAAGTTCGCACATTGATACAAAAAAAAAAAAAAAAAAAAAAAAAATCAAAGTAAACGATGTTTGAAGACGTTTGAGTTTTCACCATCACACAAGTTCCAATCTTGAGTAATGTCAACCCAAGAAAATGAAAGATAACAGCATCACGTAGTTGTGTTAAGTTACGATAGGTATAGTTAGGTTTATTAAGACTGTTTCCAGTTAGAAAGGGGAAACATGGAGAGACTTATCTCATCGTTAGGTTACGATATCCAGTGTAAAGTTAGGTCCCTGCATAGAAATAGGAAACGTGGGCAGTTGTATCTCATCCTTAGGTTATGTTATGCTCTGTTAAGTTAGGTTTGTGCTTATAGATAGAAAACATTGTCAGGAGTATCTCGTCGTTAGGTTAAGTCATGCTCTGTTAAGTTAGGTTTGTTGTTGATTATAAAAAAAAAAAAAAAATCTGTGCCTCAATGTCGGCGCGCGCATTATGATTAATTGCTTGATTGATTAATTATCTTAAGACTATGTGAGAGGAGAAAAAAAATACGAATGTATATACAAACAATTTGGCTATTTATTTACACACCTTATATATATTTTACATCGAGTATGTGCTCCTGAACATTTGAGATTGACTAGCAAAAATGAGACTCGACACAAACTAATGACTAGAACAAAAAGAAAAAAGGAGAACATTTCTAAGTTTTACGAGACTCGATACAAACTAATGACTAGATTTTTCAAAATAATTTACAAGTCAAGTCAGGGTCTTTGGCAATATGACACAACCACTCAACGCTCCTCATCATCGCCGCCTCTTCATCGTCTTGAGGGATGTCTTCGGGCTGAGGTGGAACGTCAATGTGTCCCCACGGAAGTGTGTTGACTCCGTCCGGAAGGATGTAACGTTTGTCATCGTTACAGCTCAAGGATAGCTTGTCGACTTGGACTGTGAATACGCGGTGGTTTCGGGACTGGAACCTGGTGTTGATGGTTCTCTTCAACACGCCGTTGAAGAGGCATTCCCGATAGTCGTCAGAGGTTAAATTGTGTTTTACAACACCTCTAGCGACTCCCTTGGCGCGCTTCACTGTCATGACCTGCAACTCGTCATCTTCGGTCCTCTCCTCGAACTCGACAATGTCCATGAAATAAAGTTTCGAGCGAAGACCGAGGTACTCGAGCAGAGGAAGTCCGTTTGCTTCATCCTTGAACTTTCCGATGACTTTTGCGTTGACGGGGCTGTAGCAGGGATGGTTTCTGGGGTACGCACTGGTGTCAAAATCATCCAGATGCTCCAACATGTCCTTATAAACATCTTCAGTCTGGACGTCGAACACGAAGCTGTCAGTGTCCATGTAGTCAACCTTCAGACGATCACCGTAGTGGTTCTTCATCTTCCGAAGGAAGTCGTACATGAGCCACTTGCTCAGATCGAGGACACACATTCCGACGTACAGCGGTTTGTCCAGGACGATATTGACTTTCGACATGTGGACAATGGCGACATCATCGTTGAAGTAGGTTCGGTCCAGGAAGTTTGACTTGGCCACGTACTTCCTGAACATCTCCGGCGTACACACCAGCTTAGAGTTCATTCGCTTGCGAACATTCTCGATCGTCTTGCCGAAGACCGCGTTGTTCATAAGCTTGAAAAAGTCTTGTTCAAACTTGGTCTTGGCCTTCTTCCTCAGTTCGGTGTTCATTAGGATGTAGCTCTCTAACCACCGAGACTGACGGAACGAGATGACGCGATGCACGTTCGCAAGCTCCAGCCCGTTTTCCAGTGCCTGTTGCAGGATTCTGTAATGACAGATGTAGTTCTTCTTGTCATCCAGAGTCGTAACGAGCTTCTTGAATTTCCCTCCTGGCGGACGTTTGGTCTCACAGCAGTAAGGGAGATCTTTGTGAAGGTCGTGCAGGTGGGCGGGGTAGCGAAGGTCAACTTCCAAGACGTAGCCCGTGGGTCCTTCGGGGTCCAACGCTGCAATATCCAGGGACGCGATCTCCTCGCGGCTGAGCCATTGGAAGTGTCCCTGTGGAAGACACTGGGACATGGCCCAACCGTAAAGGTTGTTGGCGTCCAAGTATAGCAGGTGATGCGTTGGCTCTTCAGGTCGACGATCTTCAGGGCGACATCCATCATGGTTGGCCTTGGCGTGTCTGGTGATCGCCTGGGAAATACCTCCTCTGATGCCTTGCTCGAAGAAGAGGTACATGTCAAAGTCCTGTATCGTATCAAGCTCCACTCCACAGGTCCTTAACATGACATCCCAGGCGTATGACGGTAGGGTGTAGTAGTGCGCAGGGTCTAGTTCGTATTCAGCCATCGACGTGTCCCTGAAGCGTTCAAAGACGTCAGTCAACAGCGCAATATCACAGCGCAGGTACTTCTCGGCGTAGTCCTTGAGGTTCCTACAACCGAAGGTTTCCCACACGTTGCGAGCATGCTCGTAGTCTGCATCCGTGATGTCCTCCAGGGTCAGGTCGTTGTGGAAATCTCGCTACAGAGGCAGTTCCGTAGTATCTTCCAAAACGGCGTTCGACGTTACAAAGTTGTACGGGAACACGCCTTTCCTACGGACTAGATCGAAGAGGTGGTCTTCGGGGAATCTCTTCCTCGTCTCCAAGAGTTGAGCTGGTGGAAGTGCGGCTGCGAGGCTGGCGAGGCTCAAAGCCAGGAACCTGTAGGTGTCGAGGAACCTGACTCTGAATCCTGGCTGTCTTTTTCCACGCCCTGGCATCCCAACCGGTGCCGCTGCTCGGTCGAACAGGAACCGCTTCGTGAAAGCGATGTACCGCTCTTCCGTGTGAGCCAACACCTCAACATCACCAGGGTCGACCGCCAACTTCCGCACTATGAAGTGAGCGTCGTAGTTGGAGAGGTTGTGGAAGTAGCAGTTGACTACTCGCTGCTCCCTGTAGCGTAGGTTACATGATCTGTGCGCAGCGCCACGGAACTCGTAGGGCGGCGCGTGGTTGTGATCACGAACCTTTGGGTCTTCTCTTGAAAATGGCGATCCACAGAGGTAGCAATTCGCTGTCGAGTTGTACTGCATCGTTTCCGCTGGCGTCAGGACAGGGCGCAGATTTCTTGCTTCGTACAGGAAGTTCCACAATCGTTCAACATCAGTTTTCAACATCTCCATAAATGTCTTTGACGCATCATCCCCGAAGTAGACTCGAGGCTCAAACTCTTCAAGTCCGTACGAGTCGATGATCTGGTACGCAAAGGCATATGGGATGTGGATGTGGGTGGCTACTCCTCCGTGCGGCTCGTCGACTTGTTCATCCATCTCCGCGGTCGGCAGTAGAGCACACTCAAAGTCCGCGTAGATGGTGAAACGCTCGCGTCGGGTGAACTCTGGATGGCTGAATTTGATTTCAGTCTTTCTCGGTGTATCCATGCGAATAGGGGCTGAAGCGGAGCAGTATCGCCTGTGCTCCTCCAGACGCTGAGCACCCGTCAGACCGAGCTTGTTCGGACGGTTGTCAAAGTGCGCGAAGCACCGCTTACAGATGAATATCCTGTCTACACGCGCTGTGAGTTGGGGACGGATCAGTCGGCCAAGGTCTTTGACGTAGGCGTAGTGACTATCACCGTCCGTTGTCACGTACAAAAGGTCGCAATGGTCTTCGCGCTCCTGCCTACAGATCTTCAAGGGAAAGACGGTGTCCTGATACTTTGGTTGTCCGTTAGGTTTCTGACCCACGCGCGTGTGATCAATACCATAGACGTTGATGCTGATGTTGTTTGTCCGCTCAAACGTCTTGATACTTTTCAGAGCAACGGGGAATTGAAGGCCGGTCCAATCGTATCGGGCGATGATGTCATCGGTGTACGATGCCGGTCTTTCGGGGTGATCTTGAACAAACTTTCCCAGGACTGCATACATAAAACACAGCTCATCGGTGTTCGATACGTTGACGACTGCTTTGGTGTTCTCCAGAGACGTAGGCAGTGGGAGCCAAGCTCGACCATCTTCACCTAGAGGAGTGTATTCGTTGATGCCGACCTCCAAATCACGAACGCGAAGGTATGTCCACCCGGAGCCGATATGATCACACTCAGCCTTCTCTCTGATAAGCTTCGCAAAAGCTGTTGTGATGTACTGGTTCAGGTCCGAGGTCACCGTCAGCGGAGTCATCTTCGTCTTGAAGTTGCGCAGGCAGGTGTTGTTGTGCACATTTTTGAACTCACACTCCAGCTTCAAGTTGACCTTTATGCTGCGGTGTTTCGCCAAGGTGATCTCAAGCAACTCCGTAAGGCTCACAATCAACAACGCCATCACTTCTCCGATTGTGACGAGATTCTCCATCGGTCGCTGCAGACGGTAGGTTAGGAGGCGGTTGCGGAAACCCCGTTGAATAAGTGAGAATACGGGGCTTGACTGTCCTGCTCCAGTCATCTCAACATCATCGGGTTGTTGGTGTGTGCTCGTACCGGGTTGTGGCTCCGTGCTCGGACCTGGCTGGGGTTCATCCTGTTCCATGGCTGCTCGGTTCCGGATCAGGTCCTTCATGATCGGGCAAGAGATCCGCTCATGATGGTCCTTGTTGAACAGCTTGTTAAACTCCTGACCGCAGTATGCGCAAGGGAATCTCCGTTCTTGGCCATCACCGTGAAATTGCTTGGTGTGGCGACGAAGGTTGTCTTCCCTCTTAAACTCGGCGCCGCATGTGACGCAAAGGAACCTGCGGACTCTGCTGTGGGTTGATTCCACATGTCGACGCAGGTTTCTTTCACGACGGAAACGGCGACCGCATTCATGGCAGGTGTGGTGGCCAGGACCCGGACCTTCATCTGAAAATAAAAATAAAAACAAATTAGGATAAATGAAGATACAAATTCCCCCCTCTCTCTCTCGAGAATCACATTTCAAAGTTAAGTTTGTTAAATCAAAATAGCAATCATTAAACAGGGAAGAAGTAATCTTCTGTACTGTTTGTCTACATTGATGATCCTGGGTTCAAAGCAAAGGATGTAGCTGCAATAATGAGCTACGTCAACCCTAAAGAAGCCTTTTGTGTTAGGGGGGAGCGAAAATCTCCCCCCTAGTAATTAAATCAATAGTACATCAGTTGGCACGGTCTCATTCTTCTTCAGGAACCTAGTTAAATAGTTAAAAAAAGAAGGTAAATAGTCACTAGGGGAAAAAAGTTATTTTAAAGTAGATTCTCACCTTCAACGGAGTGTTGATTGACACCGGCAGTCGTCTGCGGAGCATCAATCGCCTCCCGGGGTGGAACGACGAGGTGATTCGCTCCCATGTGCCGCTCTAAGGCCCCCTGGTCTGCGAATGTGGCTCGACAAAGCCGACATGCAGCTTCTCCATCTGCAAACGCACAAAACGATTAGATTGAGAAATGTTTAACACCTGTCTTAGTTTAGTGTACTTGATGGGGGGTGTATCGATACACCCCCCTTCAAGTGCTCCAACCCAAAGCATTCACTGGTAGTTAACTTGTCCGCAGGCACTGATGGGCTAGCTCTGTTGGTTGTAGCGTTACCCTGCTCAACTCTTGTATTAATTATCAAAAGTACGTCATGTGGGTACTCAAAATACTCGGCTTGAAGAGGGGATTCCGAAAATGCATTAAAAAAAAGAGGGTCAAGTTCAAGTTCAAGGTCATCATCAGGTTAGCCCAAAGTGGTCGATGTGGGTACTCAAAATACTCGGCTTGAAGAGGGGATTCCGAAAATGCATTAAAAAAAGAGGGTCAAGTTCAAGTTCAAGGTCATCATCAGGTTAGCCCAAAGTGGTCGATGTGGGTACTCAAATGACTCGTCTTGACTAGACGAGCAAGAATCTGCAATCAGAATTCAGATCCGACCTATGGTAACCCAGACCCATTACCCCCCCCCCCCCGCCCGAGGTCTCGTCTGTGACACTTTTGCCCCCCCCCCGAGGTCTCGTCTGCGACACTTCCCCCCCCCCCGAGGTTAGGGTCATACTCGAGGGGGGGGGGTATGAAGTATGTCATATGGGTACTCTGATGACTTGACTTGATGGTTCGAACAATAGCATAAGTTATTAACATTATATAAATATAGTCATGTAATTTTAATTTTTTTTTTTACACAGCTCTATATTCGCACAGAATAACTAAAGCTGTTAAATAAAAAGAAGACTTTTACCACACTCCGGTTATATACTGCATAACATATTCCTATATTACTAACATTTAAGTCTGATTAAAACAATAATGCAACACACAATGACGTACCTTGCTGGGGTGGGATGAATCCACCGTGGAATTCTGCGTAGTGCTTCATACTGTGTCTGCGCGGGAACGTGCAGCCGCAAATGACGCATTGGTGTGAGTCGTTCATCTTGAATATGGATTATAAAGTTTCGATAATCGCAAACAATACGGCACAACACAACCGTTTTAAATAGTTCAAAGATGCTGGACGAATATCACAAATGAAATCAGCAACTAACAAAAATCGCGTAGAACGGAGCAGGATCGGACTAACACGTCTACACGCACTGAACTCTCGAACTGAACTGACGGAGAGCTGGCGATGTGGGGTGACGCTCCCCACTAATGGATTTCGGAGAAGGCCGGGGCAATAAATCTCAACCGCTGTCAGGGGTAAAAGCAACCCTCCTCTAATTGAATTCGATACGGGGGGACTATAATGGGTTCCTAGAAGGGTCGGGTGCAGCTGCTTCCCAGACCGGTCTCGACTCACCGGTCTTTTGTGCGAACATCTGCTGCGTCGACGTTTGTCGCCTAGACAACAAATCACGACAGCTGTCAGGGGTAAAAGCAACCCTCCTCTAATTGAATTCGATACGGGGGGACTATAATGGGTTCCTAGAAGGGTCGGGTGCAGCTGCTTCCCAGACCGGTCTCGACTCACCGGTCTTTTGTGCGAACATCTGCTGCGTCGACGTTTGTCGCCTAGACAACAAATCACGACAGCTGTCAGGGGTAAAAGCAACCCTCCTCTATTGTAATTCAATACAGGCGGACTATAATGGGTTCCCGGAAGGGTCGGGCGAAGCTGCTTCCGAGGTTAGGTTAGGTTGAGGGGGGGGGGGGGTAAAGTGTCACAGACGAGACCTCGGGGGGGGGGGGGGGGGCGCTCCTCCTGATTGATGTACCGGGGGGGGGGCTCCTCCTGATTGATGTACCGGGGGGGAGGGCTCCTCCTGAAATGAAAAAAAAAAATTTGCATATTAATTAGGGTAATTAAAAAAAATTGCATATTAATTAGGGTAATTAAAAATTTGCATATTAATTAGGGTAATTAAAAAAAAAATTTGCATACTAATTAGGGGGGGGGGGCTCCTCGGGGGGGGGCGCTCCTCCTGGCTCCTCCTGGTCCAGAACACTCCATTTATCCCTACTTAGCTAAAATGGTAATAACGATCTCCACACAATCATTCGTTGTGCTTAACTTTTAACTTTATTGCGTTGTTATTAGTGAATTTCCTTTGGAAAGTGAACTATTAACATGACCCGCACGGTGAAACTTAAGCCCGGGACCACCATAGAAGTTCCTATCGTGACCCCCTTGGGCAAACTGACAAACTGATGGCAAGTGATAATGCCATACTTGACAATTTCAGTGATAACGAGCTGATACAATCTAAACACATTAATTAAATTATATTTTACTGGCTATAGTAGGCCCTACTTGTATATTCTAAAAGAAATAGCTGAAAAATAAAACAGTTCTTAGGGCCCACGCGAAATATGTGATACAGTAAATTAAATTTTAATTAAACTAACAAACGTTATATCTTTCCCGTGAGATGATATCATGTTATTTAGAAGCTTCCATTGTGGATGCCAGGCACACAGCTTACCACATTTGCATACATATTGAACAAAAACTCATTAAACAAAAGATACTTCTTTTTTGACTAGTTCATTTCGGTAGTAGTTTTTGTTAAATGTCGTAAAAACATCAAAACTTCTTTTCAATGTAACCTAAAATTCCTTAGATGGTAGTAAATTATTATGCAGATTCCTTTTTAAAGAATTATTTATTTGATAGATTTGAGAGTATGATGACGGATAAATACGGATATAGATAGAAACAACGTCATACTAAAACATATTGTTAAAATAACACTGCTAGTTTTTTTAAAAATATTGTTATTATATAAATAATAGACTTTTTTATTCATGTACCTTTTTACTTTCTCCCCCTATACATAGTATATGGAGAAAGTATTGTTTTCGTAAAAATTTTCGAATTTGAGTTGTTAGTGGAAATATTCGTTTTGGTGCTCCCTGAACCCAAAAAAGTGGTTTTTACGTGATGTCTGTCTGTGTGTGTGTGTGTGTGTGTGTGTGTGTCCGTGTGTGTGTGTGTGTGTCTGTGTGGATGTGTACAGAGCTAGAGCCCTAACCTATGGGCCGATTTTTATGAAATTTGGTATGTAGGTACTAATCCACGATATCTCCAGGCGTTTTTTTCATTTTTTTGAATTTTTGATTTTTAAGGGTAATTATCCCCCCAAAACCGCCAAAAAACATGAAAAATCCAAATTTCTCAAAAACGGCTCTAACGATTTTGATTAAACTTTCGTGGTTTGTAGAACTTTAGGTTTCCAACAAAATGACACTACCCGCATTTCTGCAAAAATGCGGGTTCAGAAATTACAGGACTTAAAAAATAAAAAATTCAGTTTTTTGGATTTTTCATAAAAAATCATAAATGTTAAAAAATATTACTACTCACCATTAAAAAGAGCTCAAAAAACTAAATAAATCAGTATTTTAAATTACTATTCTACGATTGCTAGTTGCGGAGAAAATTGAAATTTTCATTTAGCGGTAAACACAGTACGTTGTCCAATGTTATTCTTATGGGGAATACAAAAATAACTATTTCTCTCTTATTTACTGATCAATTTCATTAAAATTTGATATGCAGGTCAAGTTAGCATTGACCAACAGATGATGTTCAAAATGTGTTGCTATTTAACCATGGGGGGGCAAGGGGGCATTTCCCCTCTCAAAACCACTGTGTGTAGCAACGGACTCTATAGTGCCTCCCAAAAAGGGATTTGGGTGGATATTTCTGAAAACAACTATTTTAGACAATTTTCTGTACATTTATCTATACTTCATATTCTATATTTAGTAAATAACAAATATTTTTGTCATTAAAGTTTGGCTAAAAGGGAGAAAGTATGTGTCAGTTTCCTGATACCGTTTATTTTATTTAGGAGTAGTATCGATTAAATACCAGCAGATATATAAACAAATATACGAACAATGGTATGCAGATGCTCAAAGTTTAGGTCAAAGCGGTGATTACAAATAATTGCTTTGTAAATAAAGATGGAAATTATAAGGAGCAATTGAATACCCTATGTAAGCTTTATGTAGACTATTATTTATTTTATGTTTTCCACAACGGAGCAAGACCTTAAAAAAGTAAATTTCAGCAAGATTAACTTACTAATATCAATGTTTCAAATTAATACAAGCTTGGATAAATTTTTGGAATCCCGAAATGGAGCCCTGTCGTTTATTTACTGTGTTTCATTGTAACTTTAGTCAATATTGCAAAGTTTGTTAGTTTTTAAAACTTTCCACGCTCGGCGCAGTCCCCACAGTTGAATCGTGCAGAGTTGAACAAGTCTTACTAACATAGATCTTAGCGCCATGTCGGGTCGCAGCTTTACGAAAGCTAACCTCAATACTCATTACAATTCGTTAATTAGGAGGGGGCTTCAGTCCTCTGCGTCTACCTCATTCTCCCATAAGGCCAATGTTAACTTTCAAAGCCCGTTTAACCGAAATAGTTGATGTATGGTTCATTTTTACTTTCTCCCCTTATACATAGTATATGGAGAAAGTATTGTTTTCGTAAAAATTTTCGAATTTGAGTTGTTAGTGGAAATATTCGTTTTGGTGCTCCCTGAACCCAAAAAAGTGGTTTTTACGTGATGTCTGTCTGTGTGTGTGTATGTGTGTGTGTCCGTGTGTGTGTGTGTGTGTGTGTGTGTCTGTGTGGATGTGTACAGAGCTACAGCCTTAACCAATGGGCCGATCTTTATAAAATTTGGTATATAGGTACTAATCCACGATATCTCCAGGCGTTTTTTTCATTTTTTTGAATTTTTGATTTTTAAGGGTAATTATCCCCCCAAAACCACCAAAAAACATGAAAAATCCAAATTTCTCAAAAACGGCTCTAACGATTTTCATTAAACTTTAGTCGTTTGTAGAACTTTAGTTTTCCAACAAAATGACACCACCCGCATTCCTGTAAAAATTCGGGTTCAGAAATTACAGGACTTAAAACATCAAAATTTCAGTTTTTTGGATTTTTCATAAAAATACATAAATATACAAAAATATTACTATTTTCTATTAATATTACTATTTTCGGAGAAAATTGAAATTTTCATTTTGCGGTAAACGCAGTACGTTGTCCAATGTTATTCTTATGGGAATAAAAAAATTACTATTTCTCTCTTATTTACTGATCAATTTCGTTCAAACTTGATATGCTTGTCAAGTAAGCATTGACCAACAGAGGAAATTCGAAATATGTTGCCCTTAATAACCCTGGGGGGAATAGGGGGCATTTCCCCTCTTAAAACCATGAGTGTAGCAATGGATTCTGTAGTGCCTCCAAAGCAGGGATTTGGGTGGATGTTTTTTAAAACAACTTGTTTACAAGATTTTCTGTACATTCGACCGTGCTTTGTATTCTATATTTAGTAAATAAAAAGAAATTGTTGGGCTAAAAGGGAGAAAGTATGTGTCAGTTTCCTGATACCGTTTATTAAGAACAAAACAATATCTGGCAATTTCAGAGAATAGAAGTTTGATAGCACAAATAGTTCACCCTAAAAATCTTAAATATTGAATATGAAAGGAATTTCATTAAAGGATTGTTATTTGTGATTTCGAATTTCTGCTCACTGAAATTTCAAGGGGTTTCGCTTGTTAAAATGAACCATAAATCAATGATATCGGACAATCCGTCGAGGAAGGAAAGGATTTGAAAGTTAACGCCTTATGGGGGAAGTAAACAAAGAAAACAAGACCACATTATAGAGCAAAAGAATCAACATGGTCATCGCACAGTGTTACATTATTGGCGGCAACATGAAATCACAATTATCAAATAAGGGGCCATACACATATTACGTAACGCGCTTAAGGGAGGGATGGGGAATGGCGTAGTGTTTTGCTCCCTTAAGTGGAGGAGGGGGGTTTGATCAACGTTACGTAACGCCCACATTTATCTCTTAAGATCTGACGCAATCCCTTATCTGTTTATTACTTTCTCCCTCTATATGGAGGAAGTATTGTTTTCGTCAAAATTTTCGAATTTGAGTTGTTAGTGGAAATATTCGTTTTGGTGCTCCCTGAACCCAAAAAAGTGGTTTTTACGTGATGTCTGTCTGTGTGTGTGTGTGTGTGTGTGTGTGTGTGTGTGTGTGTGTGTGTGTGTGTGTGTGTGTGTGTGTGTGTGTGTGTGTGTGTGTGTGTGTGTGTGTGTGTGTGTGTGTGTGTGTGTGTGTGTATGTGTGTTGGTGTGGATGTGTACAGAGCTAGAGCCCTAACCAATGGGCCGATTTTTATGAAATTTGGTATGTAGGTACTAATTCACGATATCTCCAGGCGTTTTTTCATTTTTTTGAATTTTTAATTTTTAAGGGTAATTATCCCCCAAAAACCGCCGAAAAACATGAAAAATCAAAATTTCTCAAAAACGGCTCTAACGATTTTGATTAAACTTTAGTCGTTCGTAGAACTTTAGTTTTCCAACAAAATCACACCACCCGCATTCCTGTAAAATTCTGGTTCAGAAGTTACAGGACTTAAAACATCCAAAATTCATTTTTTTGGATTTTTCATAAAAAGACATAAATATAAAAAATGCTATTCACCATAAAAAGAGCTAAAAAACTAAATAATTTAGTATTTTGAATTACTATTCTACGATTGCTGGTTTCGGAGAAAATTGGAATTTTCATTTTGCGGTAAACGCAGTACGTTGTCCAATGTTATTCTTATGGGGAATACAAAAATTACTATTTCTCTCTTATTTACTGATCAATTTCATTCAAACTTGATTGCTTGTCAATTTAGCATTGACCAACAGAGGAAATTCGAAATATGTTGCCCCTTAATAACCCGGGGGGGGGGGTAATAGGGGGCATTTCCCCTCTTAAAACCACCAGTGTAGTAATGGATTCTTTAGTGCCTCCAAAGCAGGGATTTGGGTGGATGTTTTTTAAAACAACTTGTTTACAAGATTTTCTGTACATTCGACCGTGCTTTGTATTCTATATTTAGTAAATAAAAAGTAATTTATTCATTGAAGTTGGGCTAAAAGGGAGAAAGTATGTGTCAGTTTCCTGATACCGTTTATATTGTTACAAGTCTTTGTCAGTAAAATAAATATTGCAGTTGTTATCTAAATCGAGGTTACAGTTTGTCATAGAAAAACGTTTATTTATATAAAAAATACTTCCGTCATACTATTTTTAAAACAGTAAAACTAAAAATAAATAGACCTACATATATATTGCTTTTCAGATTTTTTAAAGTTGATTTGGAGTGTAAAATCATGACATGATACAGTATTGTGCAGTGCCACCAACATCTTTAGTTTCGGTTTTTTCGCACTAAAAAAATGTTTTCATCAATTTTGCTTTGAAAAAGTTATTAAAAAAGGTTTTTAGAATAAAGTGATTAAACGTTTAATGACTTATTTAAATCCATGTTAAAAATTGCTAGTAAAACGATGTTTAAAATGTTTATGCTGTGTTAAAGACCATTTCGATTGAGTTATGTAAGTCATTGCGAGAAGGGGGGTTAAGGTAAAGCGTTACGGTGTTTTACATAATGGGGGAGGGGATTGAAATGACGAACAATGCGTAATATGTGTATGGCCCCTAATTTTAGCGAATTTCCCCTATAGGGAAGAAGCTATTACCGTAGTCGGCATGGTAAGACCTAGGCCCGGGACCATGATAACTTTTCGTATTGAGGTCCCCAGACCCCAAAAACACCATTCGGTCGAAACTGTATATATATGTGTCCGTGGGTGCGATAACTCTCGTAAAAAAGGTCCGATTTTGATGAAATTTGGTACAAATATGTAAAGCAGCATTTATGACTTTAAGTTCGAAAACCAGACGGATTGGATCTATCCGAAGGGGTATTTTGGGGGGGGGGGTTTCGTACCCCAAAAATGGTTTTTTTTGAGTTTTTTACATACAATTTTATTTATTTTTTCATTGGAATCAGCTTAAAAAGACGCACAATTTGATGTTTTAATCATTGCTCTACGTCAATTGGTTACTGAGATATTGCAAGTGCTAAACACAGTACGTTGTCCAATGTTATTCTTATGGAGGATAAGAAAAATTGTATATCTTGCTTATTTATCAACTTATCCTGATGAAACTTGGTATATTGCTTCATTTAATTGTGGTCTATTGATATTTGCACAAAAATCCATTTTTTGCCCGATAGTTCCCGTAGCAGCAAACCTGCATTCTCAGCCCCATGTTATTCTTATGGAGAATAATTAACGTGTTATCTCCTTTAATTATGAACATAAATTAATAGAACTTGGTATGTGGCTTTACCTAGTTGAGTTATAATGATATTTGTATAAAAGCCCATTTTTAGTGTTCCTTATTTCAGCAAACCTGCATACTCAGCCGCCATGTTATTCTTATGGAGAATAATTAAAATGTCATAAATCGTTTATTTATGAATGTATATTGATGAAACTTGGTATGTGGCTTTATGAGGTATTAAGATAAATTAATATGCATTGGAAATTCGCTGAGTATGCAGGTTTGCTGCTACGGGGGTATTTAATCTTTGAACGAGTGGTGAGAGCGGAACATTTCAATGCGGCCGTGAAACCTGAGTTAAGATGCAATTTTATGTGGAGGCCATTTAAACGCGTTATTGTTCCCACGAAGACGTCCGCTCAGGAGAATGCGTTGAGTTATACAAAGATAGTTATCTTTTAACAGCAGTCTTCAGTATTCTTATCTGAGCACTTGCCAGATGTCTATGTATAACCATGAATGTTTCTTTGTCGTTCATGATGATATCTTTGAATGTTTGTGTTCTTGTTCTCATTCGATTGTGTTGAAACTTTGCATATTAATTCAGCTACATAAGTTTCAAGCCGTTATTTAGGTCCTAAACTGTAGAGCTCCGCCTTTCTGGATCAATTTTCACATTATAGAGGAGTTATTTTCTTTGAATGTACACGTAACAATATTTATACCAACCGAAAAATAAACGGTAATGAACGAGAATCTAGTAAGACTACGCGAACAAAGTCGCATGTAGTAGGTAGAAAATGATAAATGTTTAAAATGTCAAATACATCCTCCCACCTAAAGCTTTGATAACAAATGTCGGTTTAAACTTAAGTAAAAATTTCTTTTTTATATTTTGGAATTTTGATTTTCTCCAAACCACCAATCGTAGAGTAGTAATTCAAAATATTAAATTATTTAGTTTTTTGAGCTCTTTTTAATGGTGAATAGTAATATTTTTTTATATTTATGTCTTTTTATGAAAAATACAAAAAACTGAATTTTTGATGTTTTAGGTCCTGTAATTTCTGAACCCGAATTTTTACAGGAATGCGGGTAGTGTCATTTTGTTTGAAAACTAAAGATCTACAAACGACTAAAGTTTAATCAAAATCGTTAGAGCCGTTTTTGAGAAATTGTGATTTTTCATGTTTTTTGGTGGTTTTGGGGGGATAATTACCCTTAAAAATAAAAAAATTCAAAAAAATGAAAAACACCTGGAGATATCGTGGATTAGTACCAACATACCAAATTTCATAAGAATCGGCCCATTGGTTAGGGCTCTAACTCTGTACACATCCACACAGACACACACACACACACACACACACACACACACACACACACACACACACACACACACACACACACACACACACACACACGGACACACACACACAGACAGACATCACGTAAAAACAACTTTTTTGGTTTCAGGGAGCACCAAAACAAATATTTCCACTAACAACTCAAATTCGAAAATTTTGACGAAAACAATACTTTCTCCATATACTATGTATAGGGGGTGAAAGTAAAAAATGTAAGTTTGATACATGATTTTGCTTGAAGTTTTGTCAGCAATCTTCACGTGATTCGTAAAAAACTTAGTACATACTGTGAAAGGAATCCGGTAAGTTGAAATAAAAACTCAATAGAAAGATTATCAGAGGTAAAAGAGTAACAGACAAATGAGTCCTGTATACTGTATATTGCTGTCTTAAATAATAAATTACACATGCAAAATGTTAGGAGCCAAAAAATACTGAATATTTATTTTAAAAAAACACCATCCAGCCGGTCGACAAGAATAAAGAAGATTTAGAAATAATGAAAAACAAACCATTTACATACCTTTTAATAATGACACATTATACCTTAATAGTATATTTCACTAGCCTACTAGTCGCGAAAGTGACCTATTTCGGGGCAAGATAGAATTTTATGCGCGAGGCGAAGCCGAGCGTGGAAAATGCTATCGAGCCCCGAAATAGGACTTTTGTGACGAGTTGTGAACGATACTTTTCATCACGATGCAAATAACCACCCTAAACTTTAAACAAAATTATCTTATATTAATTTTCCATAAGTAAACACAGCACGATCTTACAATTAATTTTAGTGTTAAAGTCAGCTGTTTGAACATAGAATTGTCAAAACAAATAACGATATCACTCTGGTGCTTCTGTTGATCAACACGGGCACTTCAATTGTTTGGGACAGGCAAAGTAATGTTTAGGACAAGCAAAGTTGGGTGATAATTTTTTGTTTTATTACAAGGAAACATATCATTTTCGTTGATCTCAGCTGCATGGTCATGGGCTATTTTCGAATACAGAGTGATGAAAAGTTTATATCTATAGACAGAAATCAGTCTATATACCAATGTTGAAATTCTTTGCTTGAAAGATTTGAACACATTTAGTACCTAGTACTTAAAATCTTCGATATTATAATTTGAACGAGAAGTAATTAAAGATGACCTACAACACTTACACTTTACTCACGTAAAATACGGTAAATATACGTATATAGGGTGTTTCCAAATTAATGTTGCTAATTTTAGGATATTGTTCTTTATGTCAAAAGGAACGTAAATCTCATATAACCGGGGGTCTATTTATTTTCGTTAACTGGCTGTCTCTCTGTATGTGATTTTGACTAGAAAATTTATATTTTAAAAACTGCTTGACCAAACTCAACCAAATGTTGGTTAAATACTATTCTTGGTAGGTTATTTTTTAGAACAAAATATGTTTTCATAACATCTTTCCGTTTAAAAACGGTGGCCATTGAAAATATTTAACCTCAAATATTGTAGTGGGTCGAAAACCCTAGTAGCAATTAAATAATAACCTAATAATAATCAAATAAATACAATAAAACAGCGTAAAGTAATATTAAAATATAAAGTCAAAAGACAGTTGAGATTTATTCGGTAACTTCCAACGGACAAATAATTTCCAGTTGCAACGAGAAAGACGGTGCTTCACAGTGGACGGGGAGTCGAATTTACAGTAACGCTAGGGTACTGACCGTGATAGCGAGGGCGGTTCAAACCACGGTATTCTTGAATCGAATCTCATTGGCCGAGAGTAGTCACGTGACAAGCTCCCTTATAAGCCGGAGCAGGGCAGCACACGGGCAGTCGACACCGAGCCCGAGGGGCGTAGGTACGTGTGACGCGTATCGCAGTCCTCAGCCACCACTCTTGTCGGGTTAGCCCGCTGTAGTCGATCATTCATTACCGAGGCCTAGTTGCCATATATAAAGTCATCGCCGATCACCCGCCCCGGGTATATATATATATATTCAGTTAGTTCTCAGTAGTAGACAATTTTAATCGAGAATAATAATTTGTCGGAACAGAAGAAAGTCGATCGAAACAATTAGTTTGCTACGTATCCGACCGACGTATATTACAATATTACCAGTGGCGTATATAAAACTTTATTTTAATAATTCGAGACTGTATGTGTGCGAGCGTGTTACATATTAAACACAAGACACTTTGATCTTCATAACAACACTTAAACTTCGCCGTGTTGCAAGCAGCGTGTGCCGAATCTCCAAATAAGAACTATGTTAATGAACAATCGTCGTGATCATTCACCCGTGGCCGTTTCTCCAGTAAGGCGTCATGCTGTAGTCCACTCCACCAACTTCCGAGACATCACAGCGTCCAGAGTAAATCAAAGCTAAGTCTTCCTTCACCATTCAGTGAACTATATAGAGTGTGATTTTCTGTTTAGAATAATATTAGATTTGTAATTAGAATTGATAACCATAATAACTGTTTTAGTATTCAATGTATTGATTTTTCAATTGACATAAAATTAAAGAAACTCTGATTTTGCAATTTAACTTTTGTTTTCATTTTAAATACTTGTAAGTTCTAATTAATATTAAAATTAAAATAGCGACCCTGAGATTAAGAATAAATAATGAGCTGTGCATAAAATTGACTGATCTTGTGGACATCAAACATAATCTGAGACCCAAGTCAGTATAAATCAATTAAAATTAAAGTAAAAAGTAAAAGCACCTTCTTCATAATGGCCCCCAACTCGAGGCGATAAATTATCTCGATAAATTATCAAAAGAACTTTAGTATTTTCAAGTAAAAGTAAGATTTTTTGTAAAAGTAATTTTTGAATAAAGTAAAAATGTCAAGTAAAAAGGATAGGATGTTAAATGTAAGTATAGATAATGATGTAAGGGTTCTGTGGCGTAAGCTAAGACGTAAAAAATGGTAGTGATAAGGTAGGAGTGTAAATGATTAAAATGGGAGACGATGTAAAAAGTATGAATATGGGGGGTGATAAGTTGTTGTCTGGTTTAAATGGCCAACCAAATAATGTAATCGTAGGAAGTAATATAGTCAAACAGCCGCAGTTATCTGAGATAAATAATATGTTCCAAGATCTTATGGGACAAATGACTAACATGATGCAGGGTTTTATGAATGAAATAAGAAGGGAAATGTGCACTAAAGCCGATATAAATGAAATAATAAGAGAAATGCGTACTCTTAAGAGTAGTGAGGAAAATAATATAGGACAGGGGGTGAAATGTAATGTTCAGTCACTCAATGTTGAGAGTACTAAAATAATAGACCAACATTGTAGTGAGATTACTGCTAAGCTTAGTAAACATTGTAGTAAGATATACAAGTTTAAGTCAGGTTTCGAAGTGGAGTTAGGAAGATGGAATAAGGAGTTTAAGGCGGAAGTAGCAGCGCAATTAATAAGCGAAGTAGTACAGTATACAGTGAAGATAGAGGAAGTATTTAAGTACGTAATGAAAGTAGGAGAAAGAATAATAGGGGGTAGATATGAAATAGCAAATGTGCGAAGAGAAGTAGAAAATGAAGTTTCAAGGTTCAGGAGTAAGCTAGGAAGTATTGAATGTAAGGGCGATAAAGGGAGACCATCAGGTAATTATCGACCTAATCAGAGTATATCATATAGCTATAAACATAAAAGAAATATGGTATGTCGAGGTGATAAGGCGAGGCCTTCAGGGAATTATGTACCTAACAAAAATAAATGTATATTAAACAATCGTAAATTTGAAAGTAGCATTGAGACTGACGAGTGTAGTGATGAGGGGGAAAGTAACTCTAGTATATAATTTGAAATAATAAGATTTAGGACAGATAATAAAAAGGTTAACAAGTTAAAAAAAAACAAATCAAGATTATAGTAAAATAAAGTATAGCTGAGTATTGAACATTTCCAAGTATTATCAAATAGTTTTGAAGCAAGATTAAGTAATAGATTATTAAACTTAAATATGAAACGCTCACAGCGAAAGAAAACTTATATTAAATTTTGTGCAGTTAAACGCGTAATGAATAAGAAAGACTCGTACAAAATATATGTTGACCTACATTCTGAGGCAACAAGGCTATTTTTAGAACACGCACTCACACAGACGCACACTCACGCACACGCGCGGAGCGCTCAGCTGATATCGGTCGGAGTTAGAATAACAAGTTTTTATAAATGGATGAGCGAATGAAATGAATTGATTATCCAAATAATAACTTAAGTTAACATTTAATAAATGGGCCTTTGTTTGTTGAGTACGATGTTCGTTTGTGCCTTAAAACAAATCAAAGCAAGATACAGAACCGTATGCGGAACGATTTTATCGTGAAGCATATTGGTGGACAAAAGAAACAATTTTATTAGTAATATATATGATCCATTAGTAATATTAAAAGTAAAGTAATGAGAGCAACTTGAAAATGTAAAGTAATAAATAAATGATTTAAAATATACAAGAGCTAACTGAACGTATTGTAATGTATGACAACTGAAAAAGATAAAATTGTTTCTTAACTTAACATAAACCGGACAAGACAAAATCTAGACACTAGATAATTGTAAGATTCTCAAGCCAAACAGTTCGTGAGACAGGATGTAAATACATGCAGATGTTCTGTATAAGCAAACACACAGACAATCGCGTTGTGCGATTACAACGCACAGACAGTCGCGTTGTACGATTACAAAATGCGAGCTATGGCCCAGATGTTTTTCGAGTTAGGACAGCAAATGACTCATTGCTGCGTGAGTCAACTCACCGTGGGATAGTTTGTTTAAGTACGACGGATAATAGTTTGTAGGAGGAGTTGAAAATGATTTTTAAGTTATAAGGTGATAAGTAAAATAGTTTGTAATAAGTTGATAGATGTTCTACTGTCTGTTAAGAAATAGTAAAATAATAATAAACTGACAGTTCGAATAAAATATGTTTAGGGATCATTGATGATTCAGATGTGGGAGTAAACTATAATAAATAGTTTTGGAGACAAATAGTCTCAGAAAAATATTGAAGTATTGTTAGAGGAAAGGTGGGTTAACAATTTATAAGCTATAATAAATAGTTTTGGAGGCAAATAGTCTCAGGAAAATATTTGAAATATTGTTTGAGGAAAGGTGGAGTAACAAATAGTTTTGGAGGCAAATAGTCTCGGTAAAAGATTGGAATATTGTTTGAGGAATGGTGGGATAACAATTAATGATGTTAGTGAAGTTCGATTGTCAGATAGGAAATAATTTAAATAAAATAAACTGACAAATTCGAATAAAATGTTGAGGAGATTTATGATGACTTGTATGTAGGGATTAGCTATGCTAAGTAAAAAGTAAGTGGCTAGTAATCTCACTACAATGTTGAGGCGCAATTGTGGACGAAATCATAATATACCAAGAAGGATATTTATGTATGTTTATGGACAACCAGATAGGTTGAGGAAATATGTTTATAAAAAATACCAATATGAAATGTTGAAGTAGAATCATGATGCGTTAGTGCACAGATATCTAAATAGCGACGAAATGATAGTAAGAGGATCAGGAGGATGTAAATGTACCAATAGGTGAATAGGTGAATAGGTAAATGTTGAATAGGTGGATTTGTGTAAAATAAAATGAAATGTATTATGTAATGTATTTTAAGATGTATTGAATATTATTATAACTTGTTCACTTGTTAGATGTTTAAGATGAAAGTGTTTGATTTTATAGTTAAGATGTTTAGATTAAAAATAAGTAAGGGTCATATGATGCTCTTATGCAGTGTATAGTAAATGAAAAGTGTATATATATAAAAAATATGATATAAAAAAACATAAAAAATTTTTAGATTTTAAAATTATTCAACTTGAAGTAGTAGGGGGAGTTTGATGATTCTGGTCGTATAAAAAGTAGGTCATTAAGATAAGTGCCACTGAAACCCGAGGTTAGGTAGTTATTAAGGATTATTATTAAGGATGAACACTATAGATATTTTTAGTAGTGAGTGCATCGTATGGACGTTCTTCAAGAATGTGATTTGGACTTTTCCATCCAGGAAATGTTTTGGACATTTTAAAAAAATGATGTATTGTTAGTTATAAGAGGGTATATGTATTTTATGATGATGAAGGGTATTGCATTTGATTTTTAAATATGTGTTAGACTTGTAAGGAATTGTTTAGTTTAAGATGATTATTGTAAAGGACAATGAATGGTGAAAGGACAGTTGAATTTTTCATAAAATTTTGAGAAATTTTCTTCAAAATCCAAGGGGGTATCTGTAGTGGGTCGAAAACCCTAGTAGCAATTAAATAATAACCTAATAATAATCAAATAAATACAATAAAACAGCGTAAAGTAATATTAAAATATAAAGTCAAAAGACAGTTGAGATTTATTCGGTAACTTCCAACGGACAAATAATTTCCAGTTGCAACGAGAAAGACGGTGCTTCACAGTGGACGGGGAGTCGAATTTACAGTAACGCTAGGGTACTGACCGTGATAGCGAGGGCGGTTCAGACCACGGTATTCTTGAATCGAATCTCATTGGCCGAGAGTAGTCACGTGACAAGCTCCCTTATAAGCCGGAGCAGGGCAGCACACGGGCAGTCGACACCGAGCCCGAGGGGCGTAGGTACGTGTGACGCGTATCGCAGTCCTCAGCCACCACTCTTGTCGGGTTAGCCCGCTGTAGTCGATCATTCATTACCGAGGCCTAGTTGCCATATATAAAGTCATCGCCGATCACCCGCCCCGGGTATATATATATATATATTCAGTTAGTTCTCAGTAGTAGACAATTTTAATCGAGAATAATAATTTGTCGGAACAGAAGAAAGTCGATCGAAACAATTAGTTTGCTACGTATCCGACCGACGTATATTACAATATTACCAGTGGCGTATATAAAACTTTATTTTAATAATTCGAGACTGTATGTGTGCGAGCGTGTTACATATTAAACACAAGACACTTTGATCTTCATAACAACACTTAAACTTCGCCGTGTTGCAAGCAGCGTGTGCCGAATCTCCAAATAAGAACTATGTTAATGAACAATCGTCGTGATCATTCACCCGTGGCCGTTTCTCCAGTAAGGCGTCATGCTGTAGTCCACTCCACCAACTTCCGAGACATCACAGCGTCCAGAGTAAATCAAAGCTAAGTCTTCCTTCACCATTCAGTGAACTATATAGAGTGTGATTTTCTGTTTAGAATAATATTAGATTTGTAATTAGAATTGATAACCATAATAACTGTTTTAGTATTCAATGTATTGATTTTTCAATTGACATAAAATTAAAGAAACTCTGATTTTGCAATTTAACTTTTGTTTTCATTTTAAATACTTGTAAGTTCTAATTAATATTAAAATTAAAATAGCGACCCTGAGATTAAGAATAAATAATGAGCTGTGCATAAAATTGACTGATCTTGTGGACATCAAACATAATCTGAGACCCAAGTCAGTATAAATCAATTAAAATTAAAGTAAAAAGTAAAAGCACCTTCTTCAATATCTAAAAAACTAGAAATTTGAGAAAAAAACGTTTTAGAATACAAAAAGTTAGAAAATTTATTTCCGTACGCGAATCGGTCCCCACGAAATATTTCGAGCTATGAAGAACTTTAGTTAGGTTATGACGATTAATTTTAAAGCTTGAGGGCCAAGGACGGTGGGAAAATATCAGAAATGTCAAAAATTACGTGGGCTACACCCCACTGAACTTCAAAGATCCAATGATTTTCTTATCGAAATATCACTACAGTGTTTTTATTATAAGCAGAATGAACTAATGATCAGCAGTGATTATCCTCTTGCACAAAATAAAAATTGTGATTATTCTTTAGTATTTAAAATAAAAATTGTCTAGTAAAAATCACATACAGACAGACATACAGTAAACGAAAAGAAATAGACCCTTGGTTATATGATGATTTACGTTCCTTTTGACATGAGGAACAATATCCCCAAGTTAGCAACATTAATTTGGAAACACCATGTATAGGCATTCTTTATTAATTAAATACTTTGTCATATTTAAAAATACTTTTGTAATGCATGACAACTTGAATGAAAATATTTTAACAGTTCTACCTTTTGCTGATATGTACCTAGTACCTGATACCTACTATAAGAAGTTAACGTTCTATGGATGGTAAATCCATAAAATAAAATCCTCGTCCCATTGTATATCAAACTAAAATAAAGTAATAATAATTAAACGCGTTCGCACGCAGCACGCTGACGTGAGGGAAGTGAATTTCCACATAAAAAACTATAACAACTCAAAATCAGTTAAAAATATATAATTATTCAAATTTTTATTCAAATCTGAAAATATTGATTTTTGGCTGTTCTGATGCTCCTGGTTCTATTTACCTGCAATGCTGGGAATACAATTTTGCGCATTATAAGGTTAGGTGAAGGTCCAGACAGGCTTTAAAGTAGGCGTGAGGTTGCTGGTGATGATAAAAGTACTCCAACAAAGGAATAACAGGCTTTTCTAGTGTAAAATCCCCATAAGACAACGTACTGTGTTTTGTCGATACACATTTTCTTTAATAACTCGGTAAATATGTATGATAGAATGACGAGAGAGGGCTTAAAACTTTCGCCTCACTAATTCCCATATCTTTACATGCATTGATTTTATATCTGGGGCTTTTATGACCCTTTTTGGGCCCAAAAACCCAAAATTTGAAAGATTGATCCCCAAAAAAGGGGTTTAGAGTTTTCCGATTGTTTTGCCCAACGAACTTGTCCAACTGATTACAGAAAGGAATGTCCCTACCAAATTTGAAGTAAATCGGACAAAAAATGCGACCACTAGAGTGCAAACACACATATATATATATGTATATATATATATATATATATAGAAATAGATATAGATATATATATGTATATATATAAATATATATAAAATTTTGAACGACCCCCCAAAACGTGTTAAGGGGGTCACGTTAGGAACTTCTATGGTGGTCCCGGGCTTAAGTTTCACCGAGCGGGTCATGCTAATAGTTCACTTTCCAAAGGAAATTCACTAATTATGGGAGGGTTAAAAACAATCTAGTAAACTGGATATTTGGGGCACGTCTCTCATGAATCTCACATATCAGTAAATCAGATCTGAGCTCAATGTTTGGGGTGTGCAGTTGCAATGAAGTAATTCGGGTGCAGTCTCGGTTCACTCGGGTTTACCTGACTACGTTAAGTTCAAACCACCCCCTAAATCCTACCCTTTCCTACCCTATGCTACCCTCTAATACGAGCAATATCTGTAGGGTTCTTTGAAAAATTGGTCTCGGAATCTAGGAGAGTGATTTTACTTAATCGTTGGTATTAAGGGGTTTAGGGTTTCAAAAATGGATTGGAGAAAATGTAAAATCCTGAAAAAATATATTTCTGATTAAAAATGATTTGAAAAATAGAAATGTTAACATTTGGATTCGTATACAAATAGACATAGCTGTTAATAAATAACCAGTGAACCGTCAAAGTAACATTACACATGGTAAAATATCAACAAGGGACTTATTGAAAACCGTATCTAGAACCCAATGGGGTTTAACTCATTTTGCCCTCTAAACTGTATGTGCGGTCTCCATTCAATAATGGGGAAGGCATATAGAGTAGGCATATAAAAATGGATCATATGCAAATTTAAAAAGTATATCTAACGGCAAAGATCTCTGCGTATGAGTCACTGTTACATTTCTAACTTTTGTCATTAGAGAGTTGTGAAAATCCGGACTCTATTTCACATTATAATCGTTCAATGGCTGCTGTTATAACTCCCAAAATTAAAATTGATGGAACCCACTTGGACTGGCTAATAGATTAAATAAAGAATGTTATACACACTTATCTTTGTCGTTAGCTATAATACCTGAAGGTACA
This sequence comes from Allygus modestus, assembly GCA_963675035.1. Classification (NCBI taxonomy): domain Eukaryota; kingdom Metazoa; phylum Arthropoda; class Insecta; order Hemiptera; family Cicadellidae; genus Allygus; species Allygus modestus. Next base: position 58,754,336 of record OY776114.1, read on the forward strand.
TTGAGTTATAACAACAACTTGATTGACCCCAACATGTGCAAAAGAGACAACTGAGCAAAGCAAATATGCTCATCATGGGAGGGCCTAATAAACACACTGATGTGTCTTATCCAAGTAAAGCTTGGTCCTCTATGTGCTATTGTATTTAAAAATACTTTAGAGTTATAATTTATAATTTTTAGTGCGCCCCCGTTTTGCTGGACTCCTATATTACCTTGGCTTTCATATAGATTAGGATATACAAACATTAACAAACTGTTTTTCGAACACTTGTAAATGTAGTGACAATAATTGCTATTTATTTTCAACATGAAGTACGTGATAAACTCCCATTTTTAATTTGTAAACAAATATTTATACTTGGCCAAATATTTATTAAACACTTTAAAAATATACCTAAACTAGCTGCCATCGTACGCGATTTCACCCGGGAACAGAACCTGCATTCTGTTGTATTATGTGCTTAGGCCGTGGAACTACTACGAATCATGATCAACTGCTTGACTCTTCATCAGCTCAAACCAAAATTGAATAGACATAAGAATAACACCGGATTGAAAATTTTACTCCCCTGGGGTGGAACCCTATGGACATTTCTTAAAATCCTTTCTTAGTTACCTACGTTATGGAAAGAGTATACTTTCCGAATTTCGTGGTTATAGGTTTAGAGATTAGGCCTGATAGGTTTTTCGTACTTATAGAATGTCCATAAGAATATCAATAGATTGAAACTTTGACTCCCCGTGGGGCGAAGCCCTGTGTGAATTTCTTAAAATCCTTTCTTAGTGTTTATCTACTTAGGGAAATAGTATACGTGCCAAAATTCGAGATTGTAGATGTAGAGGTTTGGCCTGGGGAGCGATCGGTTTCGATCTATTTGTAGATATAAATTACATATTTTTACCAGGCACATCAGATATATTGTAACAGAATTCTCTTTTAAATCCCGTTTCCAACCATTTTGACGACATTATAAAACATAGATGTTCCTCTCATCCAAACCGCATTGATGTGAGACTGGAAATCAACGGAGACAAATGGAAAATGTCTCTGTCAGATGTTGTTTTCAGATATTCTTATCCATCTATCCTACTGCAAAAGGTACAAAACTAAAATATCTTTTAAAGATTATTACTAATTGTTAAAACCTAAAGTGAAACCTTTCTCTTGGAAATAATTAAAGAAATTCCAAAAAGCCTAAGAAGAATATCCACTGGAATATTATTTCTAAAGCGATGAAGACCCTTCATTAAGTTTTTTACAAAAGGTTTATTAATGTTCGCAGGGGGTCGATACCTTAAAACACTAGAGACAATTTAATAAATCCCCAAGGCTCTCCTCCGCCTGAGTTTGCTACTTCTGAATAAGCTAAGGTTTACCTGACGAGACAATTTATCTTAGAAAATTCAAACTCGTTTTTAAAGTTTATAAAAGCTCATTAGGGTATTTGGGAATAAACAGTCTCTAGCCATATTGGTATGTTTGAAGAAGAAAAACTGTAATGAAAACTGTAATTTCAAAAGGTAACATATTCTATCAAATGTTTTAACTGGGTACACCTGGATTTCTGCGTAAAATTTCGCTACTATTTTGAAATAAAAGCGAACTGCTAGTTGCTTTATAATCATTTGTCTTTGATTGTATTATAACCTAGTCGTCTAATATTATTTTGGTCTTTGATGTTGATCAGATATGGAGTTAAACCACAGAGAAGTAATTTACGTAATTTACGCAATTTGCAAGACAGATGTTTCATTTTTCACATTGTTCACTATTCATTTATCCAAGAATCTCTTGATATTTCATTTAACTATAAATACAATAATAATACAGTATTACTAAAGTGACGGCAATATTGTCCTAAAATATTTGAAAGTTATAAATTTTGTCCAAACTTTAAAATTTCCCCGATTATGTAAATGGAGTGGTTAAATCATTGATGTTTTATTATTTTTATAATTCGTTGGACAACTGAACACCTGAATTACATTAAAAAAAATTGCTTTTAGTGGGCACACACACAGTAAGGATAAGTAAAAGATAGGCAAAATTAGTGAGACACCTGATCTGATGTGCAACTCACAAAGGATTCACCCATCCCGTCAGCTTGGACCCGTGCCGTCCACCGTTTGCCCTCTCTTCCAACTTCAACTCTGCCATTGACAGGGGAACTCTCCATGAGTTGCACATATAAATACCCCCGTAGCAGCAAACCTGCGTACTCAGCGAATTTCCAATAGATATATAAATGTCTTAATACTACATAAAGCCACTTACCAAGTTTCATAAAAATATATTCACAAATAAGCGATATATACAATTTTAATTATTCTCCATAAGAATAACATTGGGGCTGAGTACGCAGGTTTGCTGCAACAAGGAACACAAAAATGGGTTTTTATGCTAATATCAATATAACTCAACTAGGTGAAGTCATATACCAGATTTTATTCATTTATGTTCATAATTAAGGGAGACATAGCATTTAATTATTATCCATAAGAATAACATGCGGCTGAGTACGCAGGTTTGCTGCTACGGGTGCCTTTGGCAAAAAATAATTTGTTTGAGCAAATATCAATAGACCACAACCAGATGAAGCCATATACCAAGTTTCGTCAGTATACGTTCATAAATAAGCGAGATATAAAATTTTCCTTTTCCTCCATAAGAACAACATTAGACAACGTACTGTGTTCACTTTCAATATCTCGGTAACCAATTGACGTAGAGAAATGATGAAAATACCAAATTGTGTGATCTTTTAAGCTGAATCCAATGATAACAACTAAAATTTGATTTTTCAAAAATTACATGTACAAAATTAAAAAAAAACCCATTTTTCGGGTACAAAACCCCCCCAAAATACCCCTTAGGATGAAGCGATCTGGCTGGTTTTCGAACTTAAAGTCATAAATGTTGCTTTACACGTTTATACCAAATTTCTTTAAAATCGGATCATTTTTACGAGAGTTATCGTGCTCACGGACACACACACACACACACACACACACACACACACACACACACACACACACACAAACACACACACACATATATATATATATATATATATATACAGTTTCGAACGAATGGTGTTTTTGGGGTCTGGGGACCTCAAAACGAAAAGTTATCATGGTCCCGGGCCTAGGTCTTACCATGCCGACTACGGTAATAGCTTCTTCCCTATAGGGGAAATTCGCTAAAATTACCGACTAAGACAGGATTCGAACCCTCGATCCAAGTACTACGCCCTGGCCGGGAATTAATGCTTTATGAACGATATTAAAACTCCCTTAAAAAGCTTTTAGAAACATGAATCTACAAAAATTCCTTCTAATTAAAAAAAGAGTACAAAATATAAAAGAAAAATGGAACAGTAATATTGAAGTATACGTTATGTTAAAATATTACCTTGTGTGAATAAAAGCTACTATATTATGCACGACTTTTTGAGTTAATAATGATGTAAAATGTTTAAAGAACGATATTAAAACCTCCATAAAGCTCTTGGAACATGACTTAAGACGCTTAACGCTGGTAGCTTCAACAATCTGTTATTTAAAAAGCTGCATAATAACATCAGAAATCTTTGTTGTGTTATAAACGAAGTTTATTGAATTATAATTACTGGAACTGCTTGTTTTTCAAATAAAATAAGTATATGAGTAACTTGTATCAGTTTTAGTATATTTATGTGTACATACCTTCACTGATTGCTGATAAATCTTTATTTTTTTCAATAAGCCCTTGTCTGTATACTATGGGCTTTTTGTATATAAAAGTAATTTGCAAAAAGTAATGTTCAATACGCATAAAAACGTTGTTGTGTAAATCACTAAATATAATTTAATCAGATAAATGCACATAACATAGAACAAATATATTTTGTAACAAAATAATATTATAACTTTATTTGTATTTTGTATTTTTACATAAGTTATGTATTACGCTACGATGCCGTAGTTCATTTTAATATCCAACTACAGTAATTCATTTTCATATTACTGTAGATCCACTTAAGTGGTACAGTTTTTAATGTAAAGTGGAAAGTGTCATAATAAGCATTTTAACGAGTTTTACGTAGCACGCTGACGTGTGGGAAGTGAATTTCCACATAAAAAACTTTTAAAACTCAAAATCAGTGAGAACATACATTTATTCCAATTTTTATTGAAATCTGAAAACATTGATTTTTTGGCTGTTCTGATGCTCCTGGTTTAATTTACATGCAATGCTGGGAATACCATTTTGCTCATTATAAGGTTAGGAGAAGGTCCCGTCAGGCTTGATAGTAGGCGTGAGGTTGCTGGGGATGATAAAAGTACACCAAAAAATGAATAACATGCTTTTCTAATGTAAAACACCCATAAGACAACGTACTGTGATCAATACACATTTTTTCTATAACTCGGTAAATAGTTATGCTACAATGACGGGATGGAGCTTAAAAGTTTCGTCTCACTAATTCCCATCTTTTTAAATAGATTTATTTTACATACGGGGCTTTTATGACCTTTTTTGGGCCCAAAAACTCAAAATTTGAAAGATTAAACCCCAAAAAAGGGGTTTAGAGTTTTCCGATTTTTTTGCCCAACGAACTTGTCCAACTGATTACTGAAAGAAATGTCCCTACCAAATTTTAAGCAAAAATGCGACCGCTAGAGTGCAAACACAGACACACACACACACAAACACACAAACACACAAACACATAAACACACACACACACACACACACACACACACACATATATATATATATATATATATTTATATATATAAATAACATTTTGAACGACCCCCCAAAACGTGTTCAGGGGGTCACGTTAGGAACTTCTATGGTGGTCCCGGGCTTAAGTTTCACCGTGCGGGTCATGCTAATAGTTCACTTTCCATAGGAAATTCACTTATAACCCAAAATAAGTAAACTTAATATTTATGTTTTGTAAATGTACTATATGTAATGTTTGTTATGTTATGTCGTGTAATGTTATCCATAACTCATGACGGTTGATCATATAGCATCAAAAGGTTCTTGGACTTTGGTTCAAGGGGTCACGGATTCAATTCTTGGGATGTCCTCACAAGTTGAGGGGTTTGGCCCTGAGTTCCCTTAAATGTGTTTATGTGCTCTTAGCAAAATGTCCGTGGCGTTGGAACCAAAAATGAGGAAGCAGGTTAGAAAATTCAAATTGTTGTGGCTGAAAGACTATTTTCACTATAGGCTTGTCGGAAATTTAAAGGAAAAAGGTTTTAGGTGACGTTACATCCACCACTTCATTATCATTTATTTTCTTATTTTTGCCACTAGATAATTTTATTAGTTGTTTAGATTTTATTAGAACATAAACAACATTGTCCATATATCAAGCCTGTGAAGTTTGATTTTCAACTTTTGAGACACTCTGTATATTTGTTATTTTATTCATTCAACACTATGTACGAGAGTATACATTATTTTACGCGCAGTTAATTAACGTGCAAGTTAGTCTGTGGTGTAATCAGTGTATTATGTTTACGTATAACACACTACGTTTAGGTTCATGTAATTTCCGTAGCTGGCCGGGTAGTGATTAAACAGTGTTAAAGGGCTGTTATTAAACCGCATCCATTAAACCCTACTTACCATCCCCTACGGAGATAAACAAATATTATGAAAATATATAGTAATGTAATTTATAAGGAATACCGACCTAAAATCGCGTTTCACGGCTAAATATTGTTGTCCTAAAAATAATGGTGTGAGAATTTGGAATGTCGAGTTACGAAAAACTGATAAATTGCAGGTGTTGTAACCAAAACCGTGTGTTATGGCATCAAAATAAAAATAACACAATTTAATTTATACAAATTGCGATTTCTCAGTTACTGTATTTGTTATCCAGTGTTCAAAATATTGACATAATTTTTTTACAAAAAGGTACTTATCTTTGCAATCTAAAGGTCTGGTATTAATATTTACGGTTTTTATGACATTTAGCTTTTAGAATAAAAAATGTTACCCATTTTAAAACGGAGAATGTTTTAAACTTCAAATAAAAAAATTAACATTATAAGTTTATCGAATTTCAATTTAATTCTTGATTTTAAAATAGGATTTATTTAGTTACAAACACAAACAGATAAGATTGACGCTAAAATTAAAGGCAAAACATCCAAAAGTCCTTTTCAGTTTTATTTTTGATGAAAGTTAAAATATGTTTAGCCATGCACCTTTTTTGTGGTAATAATCTATCCTTTATAACCTTACGCGATTTTATGTACATTTTGATTGAGAGTTACATTTAACACAGGTACATTTTAATCTTGACTAAAACACTTTACAGAATAGATTCTTGTTCGATTTAATATTTTTGAGGCGAATAATTTTACTAGTTAATTGTTTTGATCTGAGGTAATGTTTGTTAAACTTCCAGGTTTCCAGGGAGTATTATTTCTAGAGGTACAATATGTATGCCTATCAGAAACAGTAGCACCACGAGACCACGTGGCGTCACATCCGGGAGCGGAGGGCGACAAACACTTCCGGTCCGGTCTGTTTAAACATTCATGGCTCAACTGTGGAAACTGAGACCGGGTAGAACAAAGTTGTAAATAGTTAGTGGAACTTTGTTTGTTCTAGATTACATTCTTGGTCGGGGATAGAATACTACATTTTAATGCTAAATTGGGTTGACTGCCGGTGTACCGCTTGATCGTAATAAAAAACAGAATCAACGATAAATAAACCAATATTAAGTAAATACTCCGTCGCAGCAACCCAGCTGCGTACTCAGCGTACTCAGCGAATTTCCAATGCATATATATGTGACTCACTACTACATAGAGCTATTTACCAAGTTTCACAAAAATACATCCATAAATAAGTGATATATAGCATTTTATTTATTCTCCATAAGAATAACATTAGGGTTGAGAACGCAGGTTTGATGCAACGAGGAAGATAAGAAATGTGTTTTTTTTGCAATTATCAATACAACTGAACCAGGTGAAGCTACATACCAAGTTCTCTTAATGTAGGCTCATAACTAAGGGAGATATAAAACTTTACTTATTCTCCATATGAATAACATGGGGGCCGAGTATACAGGTTTGCTGCTACCGGGAAAAATCAACAAAACGTTTTTGTGCTATTATCAATATACCACAACTAGTTGAAGCCACATACCAAGTTTCATCAATATACATAGATAAATAATCAAAATATAACATTTTATTTATTCTCCATAAGGATAACATTGGACAACGTACTGTGCTTAGCACTTTGAATGTCACTGCAACGGTTGGACGTAAAACAACAATTAAAACGCCAAAATGATTGTTTTGTAGAGCTAAACAACTGATTGGTAGAAAGAAATGTGGAGTTTTTAGTGAAATTATCTGAGGAAAACCTAAAAACCGTATTCCCATAAAATTAACATGGGAAATTTTATGGACACATTTTTTGACTTTTCTCCACAACCACTAAACCTAGCTTAATGATTCAAAATACTAAATTGTTTTTTTTTAGCTCTACAAAATGGTTATAACCAAAATCTAAGGTTTTTAAAATTGTAGGGTAAAAAGTTAAAAAAACTGATTTTTGGAAAATTTTAAACCCCCATAAAACCCCCTTCCCATAAACCGATCGATTTGGTTTTCGAACTTAAAGTCATAAATGTTACTCTCCATATTTGTGCCAAATTTCATAAAAATCGGGCGCTTCTTTCAAAAGTTATCGCGGTAACGGTCACACACACACATACACACACACATATATATATATATATACATATACATAAATTTGAACGAATAGTGTTTTTGGCATCTGGGGACCTCAAAACAAAAAGTTATCATGGTCTCGGGCTTAAGTCTTACCATGCCACCTACGGTAATAGCTTCTTCCCTATAGGGGAAATTCGCTAAAACACCAAGTAGTAAAAGACTAGAAAAGTAAGAGTCGATAATATTGTTGATTTCAGAGTTTATAACTAAATTATACTGTGTCTGTACAAATAATTTGTTATCTCAGGAACAAAATGTTTTATGAAATACTAAAATTCTTACTACCCAGATAACTGAACCATATGTATCTGAAAAAATACAAGAACAAAAGGATGTAAAGAATCACAATTGAAAGGGTAAAATGTTTTCAACGTGTACAGAGAGCTATTACGTTAAATACAATTCTGTCTAGATTGTTTTTGCATGAAAATTAAAATAAACATGTCACAGTAAATTTGAATGTTTCCGTTGTCAATTCAGCGTGTTCTTTTTGAATCGCTCAGTAAAAACAACGTGTAAAATTGCACCAAACTAATTGTGTATGTTTCTGGTTTACTAAATTTTATTGCTAGATGAGTTTATAGACACGCTCTTCTGTATTTTATAACCAGCTTCACATCTATTTTCGAGATGGGATGGGATGGAGAATTAGGTAACATACATCTCGCCGATAAGATCTCAATATCTTCCCCTCGCTATTTATCTCTGAGTTCTGAGATGCCCTTTACTCCGTGGATAAAGAGTTGAGGTTAACTAAAATATAATATGTCAAATTAAAACGCAATATTATTTTTTTCCCTTGTTATTTGTGATTAAACTATACTTGAATGTATTTTAGCTCTAGACACTAAAAAAAATATGGGGCATTAACATTTTTTTACCCGTTAAATAAAATGAGCAATGTCGATTTTACAAAATGAGTTTCGGGATCCCGCTGGATAGTTTTACTTCAAATAGGGGTATTTGGGTGCCAGCAACCGATTGAGAATATCCTTAACCGCAGAAAAACTGAATATTTTGCTAGAAAAGCTTTTTGAATGTTGAAAGTTGTAATATTGGCTTTACGGAGTTTAAGATAACAGAATCACCATAACAGATGTTCAAAAACAACCAGTTATCTGTAGAAGTAACACTAACGTAGAGTATCAAAACTTGAATTTTACCTTGAGCAAAGCTTGGTCCCCAGTTACTCATGCAGTGAAAGTAGAAAAAATCCTGAAATTTCATTGTGACGCTATATTTCACGTAATTTTGTATGGAAATAATTTATAATCTTATTCTGTCTCCTAAAACCAATGGTGGTTGGAAAGTTTTAATTAGGATTCCATTAGTATTTAGTAGAGTAAAAACGTTTCACAGAATTGCGAAAAATAATTTAATAATAACCAAACGTAAATTGCTATATTATACTGGACATCTCTTTGATCTCTTACACTTGAACGTTGTGATTAACGGTTTAACGTAAAAAGGGCATACAAATATACATAGTTATCAAAGAAAATATACATGCATGTAATCCTTTACAAAAATGTAACCGGCTCGTTTAGTGTAGGATTAACACACATTCACCTGGAAATACGACAGTTGTGTGTGCTGCATTCTGTGGTTTACCCATGGAACTACTACGAATCATATTCAGCTGATAGAATTTTCATCAGCTCAAACCAAAGTGAATTTCCATAAGAATAACACAGGGCTGGGACTTTGAAGCTCCGTCGGGCATAGCTCTATGGTAATTTCTTAAAATCCGTTCTTAGTGGGTGCCTATGCTATAAGAGGAGTCTACATGCAAAATTTCGTCCTTCTAGGTGCAATGGTTTGGCGTGGGCGTTGATCGGAATTTATATTTATAGATATAGATAAGATATTCTTTCTTTTTATCTGGCCTGCTAACCTATAAAATAGTTGAGTTTATATAAAATATTGACTTTTAAATAATAACTTACCTACTAACCAATTTTAAACATCAACGAATAATACCGTAATTTACATAACAAAGTATAAATTTATTGATATAATAGTAAACTATAATTTTATACGTTTTTATAGTTTTTGAATAACAGTGATACAAATGGAGAAGTGAAATTATACAAAATAGGAGTTTGTAAATAAGGACTAGAAAATATTTTATTTCACAATTCCATCATAGTCGGTCGGATGTAAAATGAACGAGACGGCAAGTGAATTTCATTTTACGGCCTTCGCCGAGGGGGGTTTATGCGGAGTAAAATAATTTGATATCAAGCAGGTGAACTCGTTTCTCTTAAAAGGTTTATCATATTCGTTCCTTCTTAATGTTTATTCTGTTGTAGACTAGGCAATATGTTGTTTTACCATCCCTTTCTCAGATTGCCTACCATTGGAAGCAAATTTGATTCATAAATTCGCTTTATTATTATGGAAAAATAATTCAAACTTTATTCGCCAATTTGTTGTTGGCACATTCCGGGATGACTTAGAACTATCTTGAATGTACACATATTTTAATTATTTCTCTATACGATTAACTCAAGTAATGATCTGGTTTAATACGTTGCCATGGAATTCGATAATCAGTGATTCGATTAATCAGTAATTCGATATCAGTGATTCGATCAGTATTTCGGTGGTTGTTGTTTGCCGAAATTGTTTGTAGGTTTTAACTGTAGCGTTTTAAGAAACAAAGAAATAAGGATAATAATGTCTTTAATACGTTTGTCAATTTTCCGCTACTTAGAAAAAACTAAAAATTCCAGTTACGATTTTCCATTGCTGTTCTCAGTTCAAAATCTTCACAATGCTTATCTGAGGATAAGCTCAGATGAAGTGAAAACTCGATTGGTATAGGGTTTTTATATGATAGTGCATATATAAGGAGATTTATTGTGTTATTAAATGTTTTATTCCAGTATGAATTGGTTGTGAAGGAATTTGGATTATTATAAATTATTTAGCTTTTGAAAACTAAGAATTAAAAAATATTTGATCAATTATTTTACACGATATTACACGTTATAGATGTATATTTTTGACATAAATATAAATATCATTTTTAGTAGTCAGGAAAAAAATAATTCAAAGTGATATGATTAGATGTTTACACTAACGAATATATAAGGGGTTCATTTATCACACTTCTAAATATATTATCGTTGTAGTTTACCAGGATTGTTTGTAGGTTTTGTCGGCTGCAGCGTTTTAAGAAACAAAGAAATAAGGTTAATAATGTCTTTAATAAGTTTGTCAATTTTTCCGCTACTTAAAAAAACGAAAAATTCCAGTTACGATTTTTTGTTTCTGTTCTCAGTTCAAAATCTTCATAAAGTTACAACCGTCAAAAGAAGAAACATCGAAAATAAATCAATTTCTAGGGATTTATAATTAGAGCAGTTTTCTAATTGATTAATACCGAGTGTTCATTGTTTCATAAAAGTCAGAATATGTCTCTTTCTTATCAATTGTCGTTTAGTTATACGACGTAGAGTCACCTACTTGCAGCCCGAATTTACATACAACTTTAAGGACAAACCTTTGTCTTTACTTGTGATTGTAAAAGCCTTCCGAAATGCGAGTGCTAGAGCACGCAGTAAAGGAGTTCCGAGAGGAAGAGAAGTTTACCGATATAATCACAAATTCGCAACAATGTTTGACTTTCATACACACCGCGTGAATATTAACGATATCACAACTGTGTCCATGAACAGTAAACTCTATAGTAAAGATTATTTTACTGCATGTGTATTAGTATTTTTATTGATAAAAATTGAGGAAATTCCTTATTTAAAAGGTATTGTTATACGATTGATTTATCCCACAGTATGTTCTCAAACAATTATTGCTATCCTAATATGCTTTCAAATAGAGGACAATATTTTACATAAAATATGTTAGATTGAGATTTTTACCGAAAAGCGCAAAAAATAATTATGTTAATTCCCAAATACCCCCGTCGCAGCAAACCTGCATACTCAGCGAATTTCCAATGAATATATAACATAACACATTATAACACTTAACAGGATTCATAAGAAATGTATTCACAAACAAGCGATATTTAAAATATTAATTATTCTCCATAAGAATAACATTGGGGATGAGTACGCAGGTTTGCTGCAACAAGGCACACAAAATAATGGGTTTTTATGCAAATATCAATAGAACTCATCTTAGTGAAGTCACATACCAAGTTTCATCCATATACATTCATAAATAAGCGATATATAACATTTTAAGTATTTTCCATAAGAATAACATGGGGACCAAGTACCTAGGTTTGCTGCTACAGGAGCCATAGGCGAAAAATTTTTTTTGTGCAAACAACAATAAACCATAACCAGATCAAGCCATATACCAAATTTCGCCAGTTTATGTTCATAAATAAGCGAGATATACAATTTTTCTTTTTCCCCATAAGAATAACATTAGACAACGTACTGTGTTTAGCACTTTCAATATCTCGGTAACCAATTGACGTAGAGCAATGATCAAAATACCAAATTGTTTGTTTTTTTAAGCTGAATTCAATGGTATAAATTAAAATTTGATTTAAATTAAAATTAAATGTGAAAACCCAAAAAAACAGATTTTTGGGGTACAAAACCCCCCAAAAACCCCCCTTCGGATGGTGAGATTCATCTGGTTTTGGAACTCGTTCAAATAAATGGTACTTTACACATTTGTACCAAATTTCATTAAGATCGGACCTTTTTTACGAGAGTTATCGTGCTTACGGACACACATATATATATATATATATATATATATATATATATACATATATAAAAATTTGAACGAATGGTGTTTTTGGCATCTGGGGACCTCAAAATGAAAAGTTATCATGGTTTCGGGCTTAAGTCTTACCATGAGACCTACGGTAATAGCTTCTTCCCTATAGGGGAAATTCGCTAAAAAGGATTTGTAAAATAAGTACATGTCTGTTTTACTGTATATGAATTGTTAAACATTTATTAGGTAAGTAGAATTGTCTTACATATTTTCTCAATGAACGCAAATGGAAGATATTTATTTTCATGAATAGTCTAACGAAAATTAGCAGTATTAAAATAGGTTACTATGTAAATCATTTAGTTGCAATTACATTTAGCCAATTACGTCTATTCTCACTAAGTGATTTAAATAACTAGCCTATATTAATATTTTAATTTCCCCTAGAATATTCATGAAAAGAAATATCTTCCTTCAATGAAATAAGTTTTCAAATAAATGGCAAATCGTGTGATCGCTGTTGCAGAGTTTAATTGAATATTAAATATGTATCAAAGGAGGTTTACTGTTCCGTTTTACTTCATTTCTAGCAGTGCAGTGTAATCATTACTTCAGGGTAATTATTGGTTTTAGAATTTGTGTAGAATTATTCTACATTAAAATGTACCAAATGGAACTGTTATTTTATTGATTTTCATCGATTTATTTTTTTTAACAGGATACGAACTTACGCTATTTGATTTTCTTAAACTTACCAAATGAAACTTAAATGTAACTGTTATAGTTAAAATGGTTGAATGGGAAATATATTTATGTAAACATTCACCGTTTTCGACCTTGAATGAGTTATCTTATATCCTGTGCTAACTTCTTCGTAACAACGTGTGTTTTTTGATAAAGAAGGTAAATAATTATTTGTACGGTACTTATCCATATAGATGGCTTCATTTTAAATTCTATCATTCTCACTTTTGGCTTGTGGTAAGATGATAAAATTGTAAGAAATCAATTTTCATATCCTATACTCTAATATGAGTAAGGTTTGCTTGCTTGCTTGCTTGCGACACGGATCTCAAAAACGCCTCCAACGATTTCCTTAAAATGTTCGAAATAACTAATTCTGGGATAAAAATAAGTTCTAGACAGGCCTCAACCCCAGGAAAAATGAAATAATGTAAAAAACTAAAATGAAAAGTTAAAAAAATAACATTGGGCTTATGGAGTTTCAAATCAAAACAAATGAATTGTAACAGCTGTTCATAATCAACCAGGGAACTGTCAAAGTAATACTCATGTTGTTTATGATTATTAACACGTGGTTTTCTGAGAGCAGAGATAAAAAGATTAGTGAAGATTACATATATAGAGTATTAAAATAAATCAAAGGGACATTGAGCTATAAATAACAATTGGAGTGACATAAAAATGTAGAAAAGAGCCATATGAGTTATACAAATCTGATAATCAATAGGGGGAAGCGGTGAAATATTACTTCAAGTCATCTAAACAAACTGACTGGCCTTCCCCCGAGCAAAGCTCGGCCCTCAGGTACGGAAAACGATAATCAATCACATTGCACGTCTTATTGAGACCATTATTCATGGATTTACAATCTTTAACTCGCCCTATACTTTATCAGAAACAATATTTGGGACTACGAAATCCTCGATTTTATTCTACCTAAAATACTTAAGGAATGGTTTTATTTGCTGTAAACGTCCTTATTATATATATAAACATATATAAAAGCTTGGTAGAATTATATAGCTATTAAACAAGTAAACAAGTAAACAAGGTTTTGTTTATCCTGTTGTGTTAACTCCTTGAGGATGTGTTGAGAGTCCTTATACCCTACACAAATATTTAGTGGAACGAATTTATCGGCCTTAAAGTTACAATAATTTGATCATCCCAAATATAAAGTAGTTACTTACTATATATAATTATTGTGACGAATCAACTGACTTTCTATAAAATACATCTAACACACGGATAAAACGAATTCGCGTAACAAATTCCTCACTTTAAAAAAAGATAAATTATTATCACCGCGAGTCTTAGTCCTAGTCCCTTGTTACCTTATCACAAAGTTATAACTTTATGGGATCTTAAGCTTGTTAACGAGTTCTAAAGTTAACGGTAAAATCTCAAAATATATATTTCTTCGGTAAAACATCACAAATGATCCCATTTAATGGTTTAGTTATTTTTCTAAGTAACATACAAACATATTAACTGAATTTATTGTATTTATTTGTTTAAAAATTCACTCTGAAAACCCTTCACAGCAAGAAAGGGAATTTGTTTATAAAAACGATTTAAATCATGAAAAATAAAACGAGTTCGCACACAGCACGCTGACGCAAGGGTGAGAGTTTTGGCAATAGAACTTAACAAATTAAATAATAGGGTTAAACAAACACCATTGTTGCTTTTTTGGAAATTGGAAAATAGATTTTTTGGCTGTTTTGATGCTTCTGGTTTTATTTATTTGGGATGACAATTTTTTGCATTATAAGGTTAGGAGAAGGTCCTGTAAGGGTCGAAAGTTGGTACGGGTGCATTTGGGGTGGTGATAAAACCACATCAATATATGAAAACAACATGTTTAAATGTGAAATTCCCACAAGACAATGTACTGTTTATAGTAAATTTTTAATTTTCTTTAATAACTCGGTAAACATTTAAGCTAGAATTATGAGAGAGGGCTTACAATGTTTGGCTTTTTACTTTCTATCGTTTAATATACATTAATTTAAATCAGAGGCTCTTTTTGGCCCAAAAACCTAACATTTGATTATTCAAAACTCAAAAAAGGGAAATAGGGTTTTTAGGAACTTCTATGGTGGTCCTAGGCTTATGTTTCACCATGTGGGTCTTGTTAATACCTCACTTTTACAGAGGAAATTCGCTAATAATAAAACGGGTATACGACAAATATCAGAGCTAACATTATTGTAAATTTTATTTCAGTGGTTGAACCAGAAGGTCTGGTTAAAGGGGAAATAAAACCTGGAGTAATATAATATTTTATCACTCCAGTCCGCTCACGCAACCTACGTTTAATAAGTTTATAGCAGGATTCAATCGAATATCATAGCCATTGGAGAACAATAATACTTAGTCACAAGTAAACATGTTTTAAATATTTAAATGATTAATAAAACAGCTTTATGTCTTTGTTTTTTTGGGCTTGTATTAGTCTCTCGTTTTTGATTTAAGAAAGATGATATTTCATGAATATGAACAGGGGGTTACCGAACCCACTCTGGAAACTTAAAGAACTTGTTCCTCACGTAAAAAATAGAAAATGTTATATAAGCATAGGGCCTATTGTATAAAGTACCAAGTTTCTAATCATTAGGTTACTTTATGTGGTTCCTAAGATAAAGTTATAATAGGCCTACCCCGGTTGCATCAAACCTGCGAAACCAACGAGTTTCAAGTGCACATCACCATCACATGAAGCCACTTAACGCTTCGGAGTCTCATAACAAAATTCCAAAATAGGCGAAATATGGCTTTTGATTTATCACTACTATTATAAAAATGGGGTGGTGTCTGTCTGTCTGTATATTGTTCCATCACGCTAAAACCACTGGTCCAACTCTGCTGAAATTGTGCACAAATGTAGTCTATGTACCGAGGAGTGTCATAGGCCTATCGCCGTTTAGAAATTTCCTCAGGGCTATGCCCCACGGGACTTCCAAGATCTCTTGTTATTCTTATGGAGGTGAGTTTTATTTGGTTTATGTCACATGTGTGTTTTCTTAATTCAATTCAATTAAATAAACAGCTGTTATAAGGAGCATATAACTAAAGACTGTCATTGTTTTGTTTACAATTTTTATACTCTGAATGTTTCACCCCGTTGCGAAGCACGGACATAGCAGCTAGTTCACCATAAGAATACCCTTAGACAAAGTAAGCTGGTTTGTTGCCTCGTGGAAAAAAATGGGTATTGTTTTAAAAAATCAGTCTTAACTAATCGTATGAAGCCACAGTCCAAGTTTTATCAATTTATGTCCACAAACAAGCGAGTACAATTTTATTTATCCTCCGTAATTTTATTTTTATTTTTAAAAATGTTGGCAACCTCTTTTTGCTTTACTTGGGCCATACACACAAACACTGCATCTGTGCGTGGGACGTATCCAGCAAAGCAAGGGGAGGGCCGTTACAGTACGAGTTGTACAGTTCTGATAACATGCTGTAGATTAATATTGGACAACGTACTGTGTTTTTAACTTTCATCATCTCAGTAACCAATTAATGTGGAACAATAATTCAATATACTAAATTGTTGTTTTATAAGCTGAGTCTAATAGGCCAAGGTAAAGTATTGGTTAAAAAAATTATATTTTAAAAAGTAAAAAAAAAATACTTTAGGGCACAAACCTCTCCAAAAAAACCATTCAGTTAAATAGATTTTTTGACTTTCATCATTATTCTAGCTTTACATTTTTATACAAAATTTCATTGAGTTCGGACCTTTTTTATTACGGTTATCACACCCGTGGACACATAAAAAATATAGTTATGAACGAACGGTGTTTTTGACATATGGGGACCTCAAAAAAGTTATCACGGTCCCGGGCCTAGGTCTTAATATGCCAACTACGGTAATAGCGTCTTCCTTGTAGGAGTTGCTAATAGACTTACAGACATGGACGAAAAGCGGATAAGTCACTGTGGTTTATATACATATTATAAACATATTTCTTTTGAGTCCACAAACCAGTTCTAGAATTTTCCGGAGAGATATAGGAACCCTGTATATTAGGCCACGACACATATGCCGGAACCTAATATTACAATACAGGTTTTAGGGAAAAACCTTAAACAGTTTAGGATATGATTCGTAATGCAAAATGAAAACCGTACAAATAGATAGTTGTTGATTAAAATTATGTTATTCAAAAACCGCTAATAATTATGACAAAATTCACTTATGTTATTCTTATTATATACGTTAATCTTGAAATTCAAATATCATAATAATAATAATACAAATAATAATAATAATAATAATAATAATAATAATAATAATAATAATAATAATAATAATAATAATAATAATAATAATAATAATAATAATAATAATAATAATAATAATAATAATAATAATAATAATAATAATAATAATAATAATAATAATAATAATAATAATAATAACTTTATTGCCTTGGAAAATTTTTACAATTGTATAAGCAAATACATTTTTAAATTAAATTAATTTTCTGTAGTAATATTAATTTCCGTGTATATTTTCTACACATAGCTGTCTAATCTTCTCTTCTTAAAATCTTGTGTTGTTTTCCAGGAATTCTTCTGAATTATAATAAGCTTAATGTAAAAGTATATCTTTAATTTTAATCTTAAATTTTGTCAAGTCACTTTCTTCTTTTAATTGTTGGGGAAGTTTCTTGAATAAATGTATTCCATTGGATAATAAATGTATTTAAAAAATACCCCCGTCGCAGCAAACCTGCGTACTCAGCGAATTTCCTATGCATGAATATATTTCTTACTACCAAATAAAGCCACTTTACTAAGTTTCATAAAAATACTTAAATAAATAACTGATATATAGCATTTTATTTATTCTCCATAAGAATAACATTAGGAATGAGAACGCAGGTTTGCTGCAACAAGGATAATAAAAATTTTTTTGCAATTATCAATATAACTCAACCAGGTGAAGCTACATACAAAGTTTTAATGATTTATGTTCATAATTAAGGGAGATATAAAACTTTACGTATTCTCCATAAGAATAACATTAGGGATGAGTATGCAGGTTTGCTGCTAAGAAGATAATCAACAAAAAAATCAATTTTTTGTGCAAATATCAATTTACCAGTACTAGGTGAAGCCACACGCCAAGTTTCATTAATATACATTCATAAATAATCGAGATATCAAATTTTATTTATTCTCCATAAGGATAACATTGGACAACGTACTGTGTTTAGCACTTTGAATATCTCGGCAACGGTTGGACGTAGAATCACAATTTAAACACTAAAATGATTGTTTTGTAGAGCTAAACTGATTGGTAAAAGCAAATGTGAAGTTTACATAGAAATGAACTGAGGAAAAGCCAAAAACCTTTTTCCCATAAGATTAACATGGGAGATTTTATGAGCAGGTTTTTTTGGATTTTCTCCGCAACCACTTAACCTAGGTTAATAATTCAAAATTCCATATTATTTGTTTTTTAAGCCTTATAACATGGTCAAAACCAAAATTAAGTTTTTTAAAAATTTTAGGGTGAAAAATGCAAAAAACTGATTTTTGGAAAATTTAAAACCCCCATAAACCCCCCTTCCCATGGTCCGATATTTCTGGTTTTCGAACTTAAAGTCATGAATGTCACTTTACACATTTGAGCAAAATTTCATCGAAATCGGACGTTTTGTACTCAAGTTATCGCATTCACGGACACACACACACACATATATATATATATATATATATATATAGATAGATAGATATATATACATATATATAAATTTGAACGAATGGTGTTTTTGGCATCTGGGGACCTCAAAACAAAAATTTATCATGGTCTCGGGCTTAAGTCTTACCATGAGACCTACGGTAATAGCTTCTTCCCTATAGGGAAAATTCGCTAAAAGTTGTATTATGACTGTGAATTTTGAGGTTGAGATTGTTTCTGATTTTAGGTAATATTCGTGATGTAGTGAACAAAGAAATATTTTGTTTTACAAAAGTTAAATGTTTCCAAAATAAAAATACTAGGGAATGTTAGTATTTGATTGTTTTAAAAAATTGCCTTACTTGAATAATTTCTGGGTTTTCTAAAGATTGTTCTAATTGGGATTTTTTGCAAGGTAAATACATGTTTTGTGTATGATGAAGATTTACCCCTTATTGGTACTGCATACATTAAATGAGGGTAGATTAAACCATAGTATGCAGTTAAAAGTCCACTTGGGTTGGAACATTTTGATATTCTTCTCAATAGAGCCTACAAATATTCCAATGGATATTTGTTTACATAACATGTTATGTGTTTCAAAATTTAGATTCTTATCAAAAAGAACTCCTAAAAAGTTTACTTCTTCATTTGTTTCTTCTGCAAAATAAAAATCATTTATTGAAATTTTAATATCATTAATTTGTTTGGCTATTTTTTGGGAAAAATTTAGAAATTTAGTCTTCGACAAGTTTACCATTAAACCATTTTCTTGAAACCATTGTATAAAACTGCCTCACCAAAAAAGAAATAATGACCTTTTGTTTTTTAAAATGCGAAATGTTGCTTTTTGGGGTCCTCTTAATAAATTACAGCATAGTACCTGGGGGGAAGAGCTTTGCTCGGCGGAAGGCCAGTCAGTTTGTTTAGATGACTCGGAGTAATATTTCACCACTTCCCCCTACTGATAATCAGATTTGTATAACGCATTTGATTCTTTTCTACATTTTTAAGGCCCCTCCAGTTGTTATTTATAGCTCAATGACCCTTTGATTTTTTACTACTCTATATATGTAATCTTCACTCAAATCTTCTGCTCTCAGGAAACCACATGTTAATAAACATAAACAACATGAGTATTACTTTGACAGTTCCCTGGTTGATTATGAACAGCTGTTACAATTCTTTTGTTTTGATTTTAAATTCCATAAGCCCAATGTTAATTTTTGTAACTTTCCATTTTAGTTTTTTTACATTATTTGATTTTTAATGGGGATGAGGCCTGTCTAGAAATTATTTTTATCCCAGAAATTACTTATTTCGAACATTTGAAGGAAATCGTTGAAGCCGTTTTTGAGATCAGTGTCGCAAGCAAGCAAGCAAACCTTACTCATATTAGAGTATAGGATTATAAAAAAATGACCACGCGGTAAACGTTGCCTGAGTCTTGTTTGTATCCGTCACTATTTCTTCTCTTATTGTAGGTAGTAATAAGCAAGCAATTAGGCGAGTCATTGTCACAGTGGTCTTCGGAATCATGAATGAATGGTCACTATCACAGGTGACGGTCTTCGGAATCATGAATGAATGGTCACTATAACAGGTGACGGTCTTCGGTACCAAGGAAAAACGGCCCTCCTGGTACTGTGTAAAGTATATTTTATCAGTGATGTACTGTAGCGGCAACTCCCTGCATTGCTTGATTTGTTCCACACACAGTCCAAAGGCCCACGTGAATAGGCAAAGTATAAGAACGAATTTGCCACCAACCAAACCATAAATAACAAGCAGTATTTTTTTAAGAATTATTTTAAAGGAAGATCCATTCTCTTTGAACTTAAATAATAAGCAATATTCGTGCAAGAGTTAACTCAAAGAGAGATCCCTACTCTTTGAACTGTAACCTTTTACAGTGTCAAGTTTTCCTGTTTAAGGCCTGATTGTTGTCTACTCTTACCTTTATTATAGGTTCCGTTTCCTCTTTGACTGTATTTGACTTTGAGTCTCTTTTTTCTAATTGACCGCTTATAAATCTCCCCGAACTACAAATGCGGATACGCAGGGAGTAAATCAGCCCGTTGCATTTAACTGCCAAATCCTATAAGTTATATTTGTGAATGAAAGTAAACGTGTTCACATTAAAGGAGCAGCGACTCGCCGAAACACGAGTAGTGTAGATGGGACTTGGCGAGCAGCGAGAATTTGTGCTAGTCTTTTCCCGTACGGTGTCGGGTCTTTTGTACATATCAAAGCACACGAATCCTAAAATCTTATATGAGCAATGTTTGCTTGGTTGTGGTTGGTTGGTTGCACAATTATTTCGAAAACGGCTGCGAGGATTTCCTTCAAATTTTGGAAATAACTAAGTTCTGGTATAAACATATGTTCTAGACAGGTCTCATCCCCAGTAACAATCAAATAATGTTAAAAACACTAAATTGAAAAGTTAAAAAATTGACATTGGGCTGTGGAGTTTCAAATCAAAACAAAAGAATAGTAACAGCTGATCATAATCAACCAGGGAACTGTCAAAGTAATACTCATGTTGTTTATGATTATTAACATGTGGTTTTCTGAGAGCAGAGATTAAAAGATTTGAGTGAATATTACATATATAGAGTAGTAAAATAAATCAAAGGGACATTGAGCTATAAATAACAACTGGAGTGACCTTAAAAATGTAGAAAAGAGGCAAATGAGTTATACAAATCTGATTATCTGTAGGGGGAAGTGGTGAAATATTACTCCAAGTCATCTAAACAAACTGACTGGCCTTCCCCCGAGCTAAGCTCGGCCCCCCAGGTACTATTCGTTAAAAGGCGAACTTTATGTTTTTACACACATTCGGCTATGTGCTCGGGATTTATTGGTATACTATTGTTTAATCAATGTCTGTACGCTAAATTAAATGCGCTACAATAAATAAAACGCTAAATTACACTAGAATAAATATCCACCAGCTAAAACAATAAAAGCGGCATAAGCAACAGCAACGTCTTCAGCATCCCGATTATTCGCTATTCCCGCAACGAACAGGGTGCTCGGAAAAGCTTGCATGTCTGTAGGAGACTGCTCGTTATGCGGCGAATACCAACACTCGGCAGATATTCGGCGAACGAGAAATGACACATGTCTGAAGCCGCCTTTACACTAACAAGGGGCCATTTGTTGGTTGCTGATAGTTACCCTTGGCGTAAGCTGGCCTTGCGTGAATATATATGAAGTTGACGGGTCCCATGCCACTGAGGTCCTCGAGGCAGACCACAGAGGTAAAGGTAAAGGTTTAGATATTCCTCCAGTCAAACCTAAGGCTACTATAAACAGATTGTAAGTATTGCCATAAATTTAATGTTTTTTTTCAGATATGATTCAAATCAATTAATTTTATGACCCTTATTCTAAGGCTGGTATATATGATTCCTTATGGCATATTGTGAAGAATGCCTTAAGGAACTCTCTGGTGCAGGCATATGACCTCTACTATTTAAATTTTTGTTTGAACCATCTGTAAACGTTTCCATGGCCATCACAACAAGTGATTTGTTGTACAACTTTGATGTATTTTATAACTAAAATTGTAAGGACTCTATATACCGTTTTCGGAGAAATATTAATATACTACCCGCTGTCCCGTTCTTCGCTCAGGAATATTGCATGTTCGGTCTGATATTTTTAAAATGTGTTATTCAAACCAACAAAAGCCATATATCTTGAGTTTTCCAACTAACTTTTTATTATTAGCATGGTGTGTGTTATAAATATAGGATGTAATTAAATATATACTACGATTCTTTAAATTATATTTTCACTTATAGTTAGTTTACTCACATAAAAGACAGTAAAAATAAATATGCAATGGCGTGAGATTTTATTAATATTATTGTGATTCTCTCGACGGGCCTTATAACGATGATTGGTGTAACCGCTTGAAGTCGATAGCCTTGTACAACTTATAAGTACATTTACCTACTTCTATGCAAGAACAGTGTAAGTACATTTTGAAGTATTTTAAGAATCCCGTACATTAAAAACATATAATTTTAAATATAATGCAATAAACAGGTTTATACTTTGTTGAAAAAACTTAGGCCTAAAAGTTTCAAAAAACATGTTTTTTAAATTAATTGTTTACTCGCTACACAACTTTCATACCCAAAGTTTCAAATAAACTACGCATAACGTTAACTATTAAGTTATAGAAAATTATACAATTAAATACATAGCAAATTTAAATAAATGTAAAATTATATTTTATACTTTTAATACATAATGAGAATGAGTGGTGTAATTCGTAAGCTAACTTCTAACTCTATTTCTGAACCGTTTGAATTCAAATGAGAACACAGTTTTAAATGTTAGGAGTGGTTCCATGTTCATTTTGCGGAAAGAATTAAATAATTTCTGCCATGCATCTGTCCACAATCGAGCCATGTAATGTTTTATAGTGAGGGTTTTCAGGGCTAATTTTGAAATTAATAAACTAGAGGAGCAAAAATCCACCAAGTTAGGAAACCTCAAACTTTCAATGTATTTAGGAACATCTAAAAGCAGCAAATTGAAGAAGAGAAAATTGGAATGCCACTGGAGTAAAGTCCCCTACAGACGATTTATTCATTGATGACGCAAATATCAAAAGCTTTCCAAAGTAATTAGAAATTAACTTCAATGCGGGATTATTGATATCAGCTTGCCAGTAACAAAAGTCATTCCATGTCAAAAATATCCCGCAGGAGAGCTTTGCTTTTCACTTCATATCAGAGCTCTATATTAATTAATTTCGTTGCACCGATGTGTTAGACTGTTTGTAGAATTGGTTACGTTAATTACTATAGGTAGGTGATTAATTTATATTTTGTATTGCTTTAAAAACTATAAACTACTATGCAGTTGTTGAATTAATAGGTAACGAGTTCCCACGCAGCACGCTGACATGAGGGAAGTGAATATCCGCATTAAAACCTTTAAAAAATCAAAGGTAACACTGTAAAAAATCAAAGATTTAAAATAACACTGGTAACATTTTTTAGGAAAATTGGAAAATGTTATTTATTGGCTGTTCTCATGCTCTTGGTTACATTTAAAGTCACTGTTAGGTTGACGATATTGTACATTATAAGGTTAGGAGGAGGTATAGTCAGGATAACAAGTTGGTATAGGGGTATTGGGGGGATAAAACTACATCAAGATCCCATAAGACAACGTACTATGTTAACTCGGTAAATACTTGTGCTAGAATGATGAGGGAGGGCTTAAACCTGTTGGCATTTTACGTACAATAATTTAATATGCAATAATTTTACATTCAAGGCTTTTCTGTCCCTTTTTGGGCCCAAAAAACCAACACTTTAAAAATTAAAATCCCAAAAAAGGGGGTTAGAGTTGTCCGATTGTTTAGCCCAACGAACTTGTCCAACTGTTTACAGAACGGGAGGTTCCTACCAAATTTCAATTTAATCGTACAAAAATTGCGGCCGCTAGAGTGCGAACATATATATATATAAAATTGAAGAATTAAGAAACAAATAATAGCTTGATGAACGCTATCTACCTTAATAACCCTATTTGTCTGTATATTTTTTATTTATTTTTTACTTTATCTATATTTTAACATATGTTTATTCATTTTAAGTTTTACTATTTTATTTTAAGGTTATACTTTTTATACACTTTGAAAATGACATTATAGCCGAAACGCGTTGTGTAATAAAAATGTTTAAAAAAGGGTACTCTGGAAATTTTGTTTTCAATCATAACAAATAATATATATATATATATATATATATATTAGAAAATAAAAATTCAACTGAGCACCCTTATTAAAAAATTTTAATAAAGGTTTATTTAAAGATTTTAAAAAGGGTGCTCAGTTGAATTTTTTTTCTAATATTTATAATAATAGCAGCCCTCTACTGTGAATTGTTCAGTAACATATATAAAGTTTTTAGCGACCCCCCAAAACGTGTTCAGGGGGTCACGTCAGGAACTTCTGTGGTGGTCCCGGGCTTAAGTTTCACCGTGAGGGTCATGCTAATAGTTAATTTTTCCATAGGAAATTCACTAATAAAACAGATCCAACCTCGCCTCTACTTAAAGATTCATCCATGTTAAGAACTGAAAGGAACACTCGCCAATTGATTTCTTCAACAATTATTTAATGTATTTAAATATAACCCCTATTTAACATTTGCAGGAGAGCAACTAAGTATACAGCAAATCAAATATACATAAACAACCAACTAAAGGAACGTGAAAACCTAGGCCGTCCGTAAGTCCAAAATTAACACTAGTCTTACGGACGGCCTGGGTTTTGACTGTGCAACGGCCTGTACTCTTTGCATATTTGTTTAAGTAGTTTAATAATATGCATTAGCGATCGCCCAGAGGTCAAAATCTACCAAACAAATTCTACGTGAACCAAAGTTACTCACTAACAGTGGTTGTTTTTGAGAATGTTTTACCACATCTTGCATGAGCAGTTAAACAAAAATAATTTGAACCAGTGTCGTTCTGCTGAACTCCACGAATAACCTCTTTCTCTCACTCCCTCTCCACCTCCCCCTCTTTCTTACATTCCCTATCTAACTACCCAGGTTTATTTGTTTTTAATGTGGAGAAAGTCGTTAACATTCCAGTATTCAATATTATGTTTATTTACATTAGTCCTGAAACATCTGTTCTTGCTGTTGCGCTAGCATTTTTTATGATATCAACTGTGGAATATACAATTAAATCAATTACTCTTCTTCCACAAGATTAACATTTAAACTTTGAAAGCCTATTGGCGAAGCCCCGAGGGCCAATTTAAATTATAAGGAGTTTCTGCACATCTACACAACAATACCTTTCTAACGATATGCGTGAATTTATCCTACGATACACACATGCTGAGAAAAAAGGAGGAGCAGTTGTGTGCTTGCCTATTAATTTAGTGATAATGAAAATAAAAATCCGATTAAATTTTTTGAAAACACAACATTTTGTTTTGTGTAGTTTTAAATGCCTTATATAAGCAGTGGGGTTGATTTGGACCAGTTTTAGTGTATTTACCTCGAATGGTTTTATATGTACACAGTAGAAAAACTGAAGTTGTCTTTATGCACATTTTTAACTTTAATTAAAGTTTTTATTAGGGTTTAACAGCTATAAAGACTTTCAGTGTTTATGTTTACTGGTCGGGATATGTAGTTTACATTTACTATATGTAACACGTCCGGAATGTTGAGCCCAAGATTATGGGGAAATGTCGTATATAAAAAAACTTAGGTGGCAACCAGAGCCGCCAGAGGGCTGATGCGTGCATTTATTACGATGGTGGACATTTTGTACATGTACTTCTGTCATAAGCCGTTACCTATTGCAAATATTTTCAATGTTATAATTTGTATTGTTAATTATGTAGTGCAATGTTACTATTAATTTTTTAACCAAAGGTTAATATATATAAAAAATTATAGGTAAGTTTTCGTATGATTTAATTTTAAAATATCAACTAAATAAACATTATTCTTAAGTCGAATCATTCGAAATTATTACATGCAAATGACCTTTTCCGAGGTTTAACATGCTGTAGCTCCTAAACGCGTAGGGGTTGGGAAAATATGTCAAGAATAAATAAAATTTAAAATTGCATGTAGATTCTAAAAACATCATAAAACGCAGGGTATTCCATTAATATTTTATACTTGCCCGCCATTTACAAAAAATTGGAATACATATATTTTATTTTCATAAAAAAATAGGTAAAATCCCCCATTTAAGGTTTTATCTAAATCTAATAGTTTCTGAGATGCCAATGGTGGCACAGTTAAGTTTTTCACCCTGTATACTGATAGGATGTGATATTTTATGCGTTTGAATTAAAATTAAAACTAAATTTAGGCTATTAATGCAATAGTACAAACAATTGTTGTTGGAGCAATATAAGTTAATAAAGAAAGGCGCAACCACGTATAAATAAATAAAATTAATTTCATCTGGTTCAAAGAATATGATAATTTTACTTTAGTAACATAAAGTAAAACTTGTTAGTGCACGATATGTTTGTGTAATTAGCGATAAAAGCTAATTAAATACGGAATAATATAATCGTTTTAATTTAATGTAGAAATAAGGTTTACATTTGATTTTAATGCATCCATAACATTAAAATTACTTATACAATATTGTAAGAAATAAAAAAGTAATAAAATGAAATAATATGAAATATTCCTATAAAGTGTTGATTTGAAAAGCAGTGTAAAGTAGAAAAGGGTCACTATATCTCAGAATAAATTGATATGGTAGTTATGAAATGAAGAATGTACTTGTTTGTAACTAGTAAGTTAATATATTAATATACCGTTATAAACTGCAAAATTACTCCATTTGAACGATTAAGTACTCATTTAAAGTTGGCAAACTAAGAAAAATTACGATTTAAATAATATTATTACTTCGTTTTGTTTATATTCAGATAACCTTTTTTTCACTATTCGGTTGAAAAAGACCAAGTTGGAGATACAAATGTCAACCTTACATATGGTAAGCAAACATTTATAATTTTACTGGAGACAAAATGACCTAATTGAAGTTAAACATTAAACAAATTAATTAAAAAAATATTGTGTTATGTAAAAAGCAAAAACATACTATACAAAATGATTAAGAACTTTAAAAAACGAAAACTGAAAAATCGGGTTAACAAATACATATTGAAACAACGAAAAGGTGTTTCGTAAGGGATTTTTCGTTTGCAGGAAATCTCAGTCAATTTAGTTGATTGCGAAATCAACTCTTCCACAAATGAATTCCATTACACCGTTATAGCTGAAGATACTTTCACGTAATAGGGGTTACAAATATTGTGCTGATTTATGGTGGTTCGAATAATAATTTACAAACCAATATTTAGTTTTTACTTTATGGACATAAAATTATTTATTATGTGGGGATTTGTAACAAAATAACTTATGCTTGTAAACCAATATTATTACTGAGATATTAGTTATTTAAAAACATAATTTTTCTAAAGGAGAATATTCTTCATACGGAATTAGGAGGAAGGAGTACGGTAGTAAAATAGACTAGCTGTACACGCCCGCGATCATAGTATTGTGTTTAATATAATATTCGTTACATAACTTTACTACAACCTATTTTAATATATTTTGTTTTACGACTTTTAATTTAAATTTGATTCAAGGGTATGACGTATCTTGTTTTGCTACCAAATTTCAGATTAATTGGTCAAGTAAATATTTGAAATAAATAAGCATGATAAATGACATTTTAAAACATGAGCATTTTGAAGGAGGAGTCCTACATTATTCTTGGAACGGTAACGGTTGTAGGTCTAGGTGTGATGCTAACGTATAACCTATCCCCCCACCAGATTTCAGGTCGATAGGACCATTAAGTTCAAAAAATATTAGAATAATAATTATAAAGACCAGTAGGGCAGAGCTCGAAATTATTAAGTTATTTTGGATTGTAGTGTACTATTTTTCTTTGTATAAAATATTTCTCACACCAGGAAAGTAATAGGTGTATGACTGTTTCATGGAAACTTTGGAGGCCAGGGGGGCAGAGCCGAAAATGTTTTCGGAACGGGATTAGGTATATGTTCGGTTCTGATGTACACATCTTCCTACCACATTTCAGCTCACTAGGCCCCATAGATTCAAGATTCAAGATTTTTATTTGCCATAAACAAATACATTGCATGGGCATCGTCAACATACAATACAGGTTTCATTAATCAAAGTATCCTGCTCGAACACAAAATGAGAGAATTGTTATTAACATAACTATATCATAAATAACATTACTATAGAATTTTGGAGGCCGGTGAGGTGGTAACCTGAATGTTCTAATGTAGTTTTATAATTTAACACCAATAACTCTCACCTAGCCATGACACATTTGGGACAGTGTTATCAATTTGTAATGTGATAAACTGTTCCTGATTATAATCATAAAGAGCAGAGGATGTTGTTAGTTACGCTATTCTTGTTATACTAGTTGCAGTAACACACTAATGCTGGTTACCTGTGTAAGAAACTGTATTTCCCTTCGTATCTGACGAGAAAATACAGTTCGTCACGAGGATTTGAGTAAGCATTGTTCTAAAATTAAATACCCCCGTAGCAGCAAAACTGCGTACTCAGCGAATTTCCAATGCATATATGTATCTTAATACCACGTAAAACCAAATACCAAGTTTCATCAATATACATTTATAAATAAACGATTTATGACATTTTAATTATTCTCTATAAGAATAACGTGGCGGCTGAGTATGCAGGTTTGCTGAAGCAAGGATCATAAAAAATGGGGTTTAATACAAATATCAATACAACTCAAGTAGGTAAACCAACATGCCAAATTGTATTAATTTATGTTCATAATTAAGGGAGATAACACGTTACTTATTCCCCATAAGAATAACATGGGGGCGGAGTACGCAGGTTTGCTGCTACGGGAACCATTGGCAAAAAATGTATTTTAGTGCAAATATCAATAGACCACAACGATATGAAGGAATATACTAAGTTTCATCAGGATAAGTCGATAAATAAGCGAGATATACAATTTTTCTTATCCTCCATAAGAATAACATTGGACAACGTACTGTGTTTAGCACTTTCAATATCTCTGTAACCATTTAACGTAGAGCAATGATCAAAACACAAAATTGTGCGTCTTTTTAAGTTGATTCGAATGGAAGAAACTAAAAATTGACTTTTTCAAAAATTATATGTATAAAACTCAAAAAACCCATTTTTGGGGTCCAAAACCCCCCCAAAATACCCCTTCGGATAGGTCGATCTGTCTGGTTTTCGAAATTAAAGTCATAAATGCTGCTTTACACGCTTGTACCAAATTTCGTCAAAATCGGATTATTTTTACGAGAGTTATCGTGCTCACGGACACACACACACACACACACACACACACACACACACACACACACACACACACACACACACACACACACACACACACACACACACATACATACACACACACACACACACACACACACACACACACACACACACACACGTATATATACGAATGGCTTTTTTGGGGTCTGGGGACCTCAAAACGAAAAGTTATCATGGTCCCGGGCCTAGGTCTTACCATGCCGACTACGGTAATAGCTTCTTCCCTATAGGGAAAATTCGCTGAAAGACACTGCATTTAATTAATTGCACGTAGTTTAATTAATATACATCATAGAAAGTTATTGTTGGATTAGGAATCGTGGTGTAGGGATAGAATATTAAATTCTTCAGTTGAAAATCATTGAACACAGTTATTATATCAGATGCAATTAATTTCCATTTATTAAATATCCAAACTACTGCCATAGCATTTTAATTAGGAAAATACCATTAGTTAAACAACAATACAAGTTGAAGCAAGGGAAGCGCAATTTATAATATTTGCTCTTTCTTGTTTGTATAAGAAAGTCCATTAATCTTGAGAACCCCCACCTGCATCTTATTAGCGCAATTAGGGGAGATTTAACAAAGCTGGGGATTAATTTTCTTGATAATTTTTGCCTCAAAAACTTTCGAGTTGCCTAATTACACCGTTTAGCGATTATTTGATTCATTAAAATGTATAAGATTTGTTGTAAAACGATTTTAGCAAAGATTATTTTATTTATGAGAACTGTTTATTTATTAATAGCAAAATCTAGTCCCCAGAGTGTAATGAGGTATGAATTTTCATGAGTCAGCTATTCCCAACAGCTTGTTTAAATTGTTTAAAGTTTATGTATTTCAGGGTTATAGAAAAATAAAATAACGCAGCTGATCAAACTCCAATATTAAAAACTTCGTTTTAATTTGACACTTTTATTTATTTTTGGCCCTTAGGCCTCGGCAAGATACAAGCGACGAGCGGCGAGCGACGAGCGTCACACAGTTGGGCAGAACACCTTAATTCTTGGCAAAAATATTTAATGAAGTAGATTAATTTCAAGTTTCTCTCTAAACATTTTAAATATTATTTAGGTAATCTCCTTAGACTTTAAAGGGGTTTTCAATAATTAAGTAGGTGAATTCACAACAAATTAACTTATTCTCACGTGTAATTGTTATGTAAACCAAAATTATTTTAATACAGTTTCGTTATTGTACATGATCTCACTGTAAATAATTTATCATTTGTAATATTTAACGCTAGACTAAAAAAATAGAAAATTAAGGAAAGCATTTTGTCCTGTAGATGATTTCACAAACTCATTAATTTATTAAGACAAATGAGATATTTTAACTTGAGTTTTCTCGAAACGGGACAGTATTTTTTCTAACTAAAAAGTTTATGATACAAATACAGCTGTTGATGTACATCTGAATAGATTTTCTACATTAATTTTAGGGGTCATAGAGAGTCGTAAAGATAAAGATAATCTATAAAAGGTAACATAATGAATACAAATTGGGTCGACAATAATATAAAATAATATTAAAAATGATGGAATCATAAATAATGTATCCTGATTTATACAAAAATAATTAAACGATAAATGATTTTTTTAACTCTATAAAATGGTCATAACCAAAATTAAGTGTTTTTAAAGTTGTTGGGTAAAAAATGCAAAAAACTGGTTTTTTAAACATTTTGACCCCCATCAACCCCCTTCCCATGGTCCGATCGTTCTGGTTTCGAACTTAAAGTAGTTAATGTTACTCTCCACCAGCATATCAGAAGACATTTGTTGGCCATAACTAGTAGTTTCTATCACAGTGCATATAAACTCAAAGGGTACCATAAATTACTCAGTAATATTTAAATGGCAGAAATCAACACCTGTTTTTCACATTAAATGGGTCTGCCCAACAATCATATTTTGCAATTTCTATTTAATACATTATCAACAAAGTTTTAATTTAATTTCAGTAGATCTCCGTGAATGAAATAAGGATATAAAAATGTAACTTAGATTCCCGTAAACAACATTTCTAGTTTTCAAAATCTATATTAAAAATTTTCTTTTGTAATATTTAAAAATCAAAACAGGTGTGATTCCTTAACAATTCTCGTTTTATTTTGCAAACGTGCTAAAATTTTAATATAAAGGCTAGTTTTGTCAGTGGCATATAAGCAGCTACTGCTTGATTGATTTGGTTGTACTCTACCCATCTCTGAGGGAGGTGCAATGGCTATGTTAAACGCTATGTTGGCGCTGTAAAACTCTGATCGTATTGTAATATTACTCTGAATGCAAGATGTATTAATCATATGTTCCTGTACATACGGAGTACGGGGTTATTACAAATGATGTTACCGATTTAAATTATATATATTACTGGAGTAATATGTTTTAATACCGTTTAAGTTAGTACCACTGGAAAGAAAACTCATAAAGTTTGTTTTACATCGGTTTAGTTACGTATCAGCTGTTTGTCAAAGTCAATTGTTGTCATTCGAAAATGGCTGACTTTGAAGACAGAAAGCACTTTGTGTGTTGGATTATCACATTGACCAAACAGTTATGTGTGCAACGTCCTTTTAGAACCGAATTTAATGAAGATCACCTATGATTTTTTTCTTGTGGGGATATATCAAAGATAAAGTGTATACACCACTATTGGCAGAAATCATACCTGAGATCCGGCAACGGATTACCAGAGCCTTTGAAACAATAAAATGGCAAGAGCTTGATTAGGGACTTGACATCTGTCGTGTCACAAGGGGTTCCCATTTCGAACATTTATGATTTTTGGCACCTGGGATGAAATTTTTTGAGGTTTTCTTTAACTGTAACCATTTTATTTGTTTGCATGATAAATCAAACCAGGTTTATGTTCCCTTGAAATTGGGAACATCATTTGTAATAACCCTGTACATTAAAATTATTTATGTTTGTAATTTTGAATACATATCGCTACTTCAAGGTTTTGTATTAGTACTCCATCAATATGCAGTCTGTATGATGGATCTTATATGATCTTATCGACTTCTCTTCTGATGTATGTTTAGTGTAATTTAAATCATCATAAAACATGTAATTATTAAAGTAAAAAACATAGTGTTTGTTACTTTTACTAATTACGCCTGAAATAGATCATCAATGGAATCCTATTTATACCTGACGAAGATAGTGTTATAATTTTTGTACAACTGCGTTAAAATTTGCTTGTTAATAATCTGCCTTAAATTTAGTATTATTAAACAACGTATCAATAAATCTTATAGCTTTTTCATATATAAAATTTATATTTTTAAATTTAATTGCTGGTGATTGTGAGTTCATGTTATTTTAGAAAATATTGTAGGCGTTTGCCATGACTGATTACGTGAATTTGTACTTTATTTTTCTCAATCATGTAAAGGCCAATTTGAATCAATTATTTTAATACCTAACTTAACTTACACACCTTACCTTACATACTTCCCTTAAACTTGTGTCTTTCAATCAAATTTTGTAATTTGTAACCATAAAAAAATAAACTCTACCTTCAAATCGTTACAATTGTTCGTAATTTTGTATTACTTGAATTATAGCCTTTGAAGTCACTGTGAATTATAGCATAAAAGTCGCATACTTTTATGGTTTCACAGTGTATAGTGTATGTCTGATTTTATTTGAATTACTTGTTCAAAAAACTGTAGAAAATGCAATCAGTAATAAGTGGTACACTGGGGCATTGAACCTTGAGTAAAACGTAGTATGCTCGATTTTCATATAAAATCACTTATGCATACGCTCCATAGCCAAGAGCAGAAGGTTCCGAGGAAGTGTAAATGGATTAAGGTAAACAATGGGAGGAACTAATACTTCATGACCTAAAAGTCTGTCAATATTTGTGATTCATAAAACAGATTTATATCTTACTCGCATCGGACCAAGTGTGAGGAATAAGATCACAGTTAATAATTATCCTTTCATTCAAAGTCAAAAGTCCAAACTTATCTCCTCATAATGTTATACTAAACTAGTACAAATGACTCTTGTAGTTAAAGTATGACCTTAATAATTAAGAGGAATGCTGGATGTTATACAAGTAAATTATTACGAAGTAGCATTTTTCCAAACTCCATACTTATTTTACACGACATGACCAATGAAAAACTTGTTTCTGTTATCCACGAAACCTGTTATAAAGATACCTTGTATACTGGTAGTACATACTGGAATACTGGTTACACGGAATTGTTTCCTGGACAGTAGACACACTATAGACACAACGACAAACCGGATGTTGCAGGGGCGTACTAGACATAGGAATATGCGTACTGGAAACATTAACTGGCATTTTAAATGCAGAATGGTATACTGTATATACAAAACTGTATACTAGATGAATTGGCAATACTGGATATTAAAGATGGTATAGTAATACTGGACGTTCACGAAAAAACTCAAGTATATGCCTCACATTTGTTGTCATAGAACGCATTCAAATTGTATCAATAATAATGTTAAGTATTATAGCAAGTGGTTGTGTCGTATCAGCCAATAACAGTTCCTCTTGTTAAATCTTACACAGAAGATTGCAAGGTGGTCTTGCATGTGACGGATCGAGGAGGAGTGGAAAAGTGTATTGTAATCTTACATTTATAGGTGAATCCATGCCTTTACGCATTACTCTGTTATTTCTATAGTATTTTACAATTTATGAATAAACGTTCAACAAGTAAACCAATTCACAACATTAAGGGTTTCGGAAATACTGTTCAAAACAGATTGTTTTATTGACCAGTTGTTGCATTGGTCATAATTTATTTATATTATTATTTATTCCATAAATTATTTATTGTTACAATGTTATTTATTTAAATACTTATTTATATATATTTATAATCTTGTAAGTAGCCTGAACCACTGTTGTAGTTGTAATTATCTTTGCCATTGTAATTATCTTTCTATAACATTGTTCACAGACTGTACACTGGCGTAAGCCGTTGAGAGAGGATAAAAATAGAATAACATTTTAAACATAAAGTATAAACATCCTATTCGAATTTCATTAAATCTTCCCTTGATAAAAAATTACCGGATGATGAAATTAACAAATCACCAACACATTTCCCCTCTTTATAATTTTTGTAGTTAAAATAATTACAAAATATTAACTCCTTATAAATAAATATTAACTCCTTAGATATTCATTTAGGTAGTTTTAATGCCTAGAGCTTTAAGCATTTAAAAGCTGATAATGTTTACGGACGTCATTTGATCTATAGTGCAGTTTACTTAAACGAACAATATTGTGAGTTTTAAAGCTTAGTTAAAAATTAAGTGATTGGTTCGGTTTTACAATTTGGGAGATCATTAAAGTAATTGAAAATAATTGAAACTCGTTTGCGAGCAAGGAAATAGCGCATTCTCTTTAGAAAACTTTATTTGTTCTCTGAAGTTGATCCTGGAGTCGAGTCTTGGATCGGATAGGCTCTGTGTTGTACGCGAAGATACAAAATGCCTTAGATACAACAAAACGTCCGAATAAAACCCAATTCCCAAGAGAGCAAGGGTTTGGCGGATAAAACTCTTTACCCCCTAGGCACCCTCAGATGGCGAAGCATAGGGCAGGAAAGGATGATATATTGTATCCTTAGTCTCAAGGATTTACTGTATCCTTTACTGTATCAAGTTCCACAAAGGAACTTGGACAATCTGACATTCAAGCCTGATCAGCCTAGATGATCATTTTTGTTTAAAGATCAAGTTTTTAATCGAGACACACACAAATCATTGTTTAATACTACAGGATAAAAAAGTTAAATTATTCAAATTTTAAATTTACAAGGGAATTGGTTTTGTTAAAAAATCCATATTTATTTTTATAATTTTATTATTTGTTTCTATTATACCACTTACAAATATATTTTGTAAGAGTAATTTGTTTTTCATGAAATAGAAAGAATCACCAAGTTGAGCAAGGTTTCCCATTTGGCGTAACCAATTACAACAGATGATATAAAAATAACAAAAGGAGAAGTTCTATGTCCAAGTTATAACACTTTAAAACAGTCAGAAGTAAATTTATTTTATGAATGGATAAATAAATTGAAAGATAACAAAACGGTCTTTAAATTAAAATAAGTAGGCTATAACTTTATGAAACCGTCACAGCAGACGATGTTGGAGGACATAAACCCTCTTTACAGTGGTTGATGTAATAACTTATAAAACTGTTAGAAAACAGGCTAGAGAAAATTGAGTTTATGTTTTAATTTTACATATACAGAGAAAATAAAAGGCGATTTTTTAATATACGGGAGTGTGTTAATTATATTTTTATTAGATTAAGTTCTATTATGTATTGAAGGCACTAGTGATGTGTCAAAACCAAAACTCAAATCTCAAAACCACCAAAACTTTGGAAAAGTTTCGGTTTCGAGATTCGGTCGGCGAGTTTCGAGAATCAAAACTCAAAACTGCCGAGATTTTTTGTGTATTTTTTTAACAGAAATCACGCCTGGGTGTGGATTAATAATCTGAAGGTCAAAAGCCTACTGTCATCGGTCGTCTACCTTCACCTTTTGTGGATTATTGATTTTTTATTTGTGAAAGAACAACTCTAACCAAAGTTTATAATTAAGCTACAAATAACTGGTTCACTAGTAGTTCTGAAACTAATATTTTTCTAGGATACTTCGAGAATGGCAGTAAGTTAACTGGTTTCTTTGGAGTAACTGGATTTATTTTTCATAACCAAAACCAGGCAAGTAAATAGGATTTTGGAATTTGACTTTCGAGTTTCGAGTTTCGAGATTCGATTTTTTAAGTTTTGGTTTCGGTTTCGAGATTTGAAATTTATGGTTTTGACCATCACTAGAAGGCACCATCATAGTATTTATTCAATATGAGTTTCGTAACTATTCGTGCTAGTTTAACAGACCTTTACAACACATTAACTAAGAACATTGCAACAAGTATGTTCATAGCTCAAATACGCCGTGAGATATATAAACATTTGTTAAACGTGTGAATAACAGTGCCTCTTCAATACCTTTGGCATTTTAAATCATAAAAAATATTGCCCTTGCGAAAATTAAGTGTTAAGACTGTAAAGTAAAGATTTGGTCTCGTCTGAGACATGAATTTTGTAATAATTAAATCTGCGTTCAGTGAGGGGATTCTATCTGTAATGAGGGTGTTTCAATGCGTGTCTTGGTTTAATCGTATAATGTTATGGCCTCTTGCTTCGAAATACTCAATAATACTGCCCCATATATTTTCTGATTGTATATTGTATTTATTCTTTGTAATGACAAATAAAAAAACGTAAATTGACAGCAGATAGGGCAGTTTGGTAGTTTGATAGGTATGAAGTTAGTTTCAAAACCAATAACCTCAATGTACCATCTTTGTACCATCTTTGTACCTCAATGAACCAATAACCTCAATAACTTCTAACCATTTTTTACTTATTTTTGGACAGTTACTCCTCCTCTCCTCCTCCTCCTCCTCCTCTTCATCATCATCATCATCATCAGAAGGAGCGGACATAGTCCCGAGGCACATCAGAAGCATTGGGCTTATTGCGCACCCCCAAAAAGGATTGAGAGAGGTTTAATTCAGAAGTCCTCCAGGTTTAAGAGCCTGACAAACTGCATAAACCTATCGATGAGCTCCTCAGGAGGCAGGTATCCACCCCTAGCCGTAGTTCCCAGAGTTGAAGCTCTTACCTCTCTAACCTAATCACAATCAAAGAGCAGGTAATACTTACTGCTCTTGAACCAACCTCATTGTTTTTTTTGTTTTTTTAGGTCACATACAACTTTAATGACATCTAGGGGAAAATATTTTGTCGTATCTCTCGTTTTTAATACACAATTTAAAGTGTCAGATATAATTTTGAAGTCCTGACTAACAATATATCATAATTCTACAAAAATACATAATTTTCCTAAAATATTGACTCCAGCTTATGTTTTTTGAAAACGTACTTAAAAAAAAAACTTCATTTTTGAAAAATATTTATTTCAAAATAATTTTGTATAATCAATTATCCAATCTGAAGATTTTTAACACGAATTAAAGCAAAAATGCATTTATATGTGTGCACCGGTGAAAAAAAGGAAGACAATTAATTTATAACAAGGAATAAGGGGGAAACATTCACCAGAAAAATTATGTAATTGTTTTGCCAATTACTAAAGCAAATAATGTATTAAAACATTATGGATTGGTTCTTTAATTTGTTATTTAGTCCTCTTTATATTATCAAACTTTTATTTTTTTCACTTTTGCATTAATTAATTTTTAAAGATGTGATTAATAATTGTAAGTACAAGGAAAACCAATTAAGCTGATTGGAAATATCTTTAAATTGTAAATTGAAATAGAATATTTTTTTAAGACTCTCACTTTCTTATTTAATAAAAGTAGTTTAAACATACCTACCAAGACAATGTAGTATTTAAACCATCTGCGTATCATTGGGTTATATAAGTGCATACCATCACCTGTTACAGTAAATTACAGCGTGCCTATTTGTTCTCCCTTTAGTAATGTTCATATTATTTATTTACTACTAGTAGTAATTTGCATTTATTTACGATCTTATTATGTTTTCAGTGACGTGATAATTTACTTTATTATTTAATGAACTGAAGGTTTATAGCTCTTGAAGTAGTTTGGAATAGATACGTGCATTACAGTATGAGGGATCAACGGAGGCTAAAGCAAAAGTAAAAATTAACATTAAAATTGTTCACAGACAGGTAAACATCTTTGTGTATTTATTTTAAGATAATGCATGTAAACAAACGAAATAAACACTAATATTGACAATCAGCTGACAAAAGTAAAATATGAAATGTAAAATATTTTTAAATTTAGTACAAGCAAAACGTAATATTAAAAATAAAACGTTATAAAAACAAAAGTTCTCGGAACAAGATTAGCATAATAAAAGTAAAAGTTCATAATTCGCACTACAATCCCTTATGTAATTAAAATGCTAATTAACAAGAGTAACCTTATATTATACCATAAGGATCTGACCTACATTATTGCGATCTACCATCTTGCATTCTCGGATACAAAAAAACTTGATTCGCTTTTACACCATTTTTTTGTCAAGTAAATTTAACTTCATAATGTCAAATATAAAGTGAAAGATAATTACCTATGTTTTATCCCGGGGAATCATTACTCCATTTCCTCAGTGCCGGTCGAGAATAGTAATTACATTTCGTCATTTGTGTCATTACAAATATCTCATTACAAGTATTGGGTCGCACAGATTTATCAGACATTTAAAATAAACTCCGATACTTGTCCATGATCCCTTAAAACAACATTTTATTAAAATATGCAAAACTAACTTATGTTGACCAGTTATTTCACATATATGTGGAGTAATAAACCGTTTATTAATGTTTTGGAGAAGCGCACTAAATAATTTCTCACGTTGAACTATAAATAAATTAAACATTCAATCTTAAAAAGTCTCTTACTACTGTTAAAGTAAGTTATTTGCAAATGTATGTTAATGTTTTAATTTCAGTTAGTTTAAACACCTGTAAAGCTACGCCTTTTGGTGTGGTTGAACTGCTGCGAAGGTCAAATTTTGTAATTTAGAATATATAAAAATGTCTATAAACATTAAAAATCTCTTCATCTGCCAATTTTGTTGGTGTTTTGAAACCTAAAGTACATTTTTGAAAACTCGCTGGTTTAGCTTTTTATACAAAGTTTGTAATGTAAAAGTCACATTTTTTATGTAAGGCAATTTTTAAATTTTTATTTTGAAAATAAACTTTTTTATGCGTGAAAAATATATTTTTTGTGATCAGTAAAACATGCCTTCTAAACCGTAATGGGACAAAGCTCGGCAAATTAAAAACACAACAAAATAAAGAAATATATTGAATAAGTTCGTAATAATATTTCCCAGACAAGCTAGACGGGCTGAAATAAAAATACTCCTCAGCGCGGGAAAAATAAGCGTGGTTTATGTACATAAGGCTCTTACGATAATATTAAGGTATTAAATTTCGTTTCCTCTTCAACTTTATAGAAGATTCCCAGGCAGCTAATTCTGTTAAAATGAAATTTTATTCAATACCTCTTTTTGTATATAGTCAGACTGTGTTGATTTTCAAAGGGCAGTTTTTCACTAATGTAACACATAAACCTTATTAAAAACTGGTTATTGCGAAGTGTATAATATATGGATTAGTTACAAACGAGACTCTATAATACCCGGTGGTTAACACTTTGTACTAACGAGACTCTATAATACCCGGTGGTTAACACGTTGTACTATTTAGAATAAGTAACATCCCTGTATGCTATCATCTGGCCAAATGAATTTAATGTCCATACGAATAACATAAAACTTTAAAGATCTGTGGGGAAAAGCCTAGAGGGCTAGAGGCAGATCGGGATCAAAACCTTTACTATCTTAGACCTAAACAATCGGTGTACTAAATCTGTTCTCCCCAGCATATCAGGAAGTTAGAGAACTTTTGACAAGATCCCAGGACTTGCCTTTTATTTTTTAGTGTGATAAATACTGCATTGTTTTTAATTAGGTCCATAGATATATTTTACACAGTCTTATATAATTAGTCTGTTTAAAACATGCCTAATCCTATGTATGCAAGCTATATAGTTAATATTCTTATTCTATTCATTTAAAACTACCAGAACTCAATGAGGTTAGGAGTTCTGGATGTGTGTTAGTAAATTAACTTTAAAAGGTTCAACACTTTCTATCTACACAATACAAAATAAAAACATACTCTAATGTTGTGTGACAAATAAAATAAGTCAAAATGTTTACCAATTCCTGACAAGTATTTTAAATGTAGACATGTTTCTTTTCACCATGTTCACAATGGCGATAAATTAAATATTTATTCTGAAAGTCAGTCTGCATACTCCAGAATGTTATTTACTGTAATTATATAACCTTTTTGCTTATGCTAAAACAATTTACAAGGGTTTCAGTGGAACGGTTGACTAAAGATAAATCATTCCTGCAATGTCTTGACTGCTGAAGATTATTTCTTGATTACGATCTTGCATCTGAATCTTATTAGGGGGATTCAAGAGGATATTTAACCGACCACTTTAGTTATGATTAACGTCTCTGAACTATTACAATTTTGAGTTTAAACCTCGACACATACTGCTTGAATAGTACCTTACTAAATATCCTATCATATACTCTGATATGAGTAAGGTTCGCTTGCTTGCGTGCGTACGTGCTTGCTTGCTTGCGTCCGTCCGTGCTTGCTTGCTTGCGTTCGTCCGTGCTTGCTTGCGTCCGTCCATGCTTGCTTAATGCGTCCGTGCTTGCTTGCTTGCTTGCGTTGGTCCGTGCTTGCTTGATTGCGTCCGTCCGTGCTTGTTTGCATCCGTCCGTGCATTCTTGCTTGCGTCCATCCCTGCTGGCTTGATTGCTTGCGTCTGTCCGTGCTTGCTTGATTGCGTCCGTCCGTCCGTGCTTGCTTGCTTGTATCTGTCCGTGCTTTCTTGCTTGCGTCTGTCCGTGCTTGCTTGCTTGTATCTGTCCGTGCTTTCTTGCTTGCGTCCGTCCCTTCTGCCTTGCTTGCTTGCGTCCGTCCGTGCTTGCTTGATTGTGTCCACCCGTACGTGCTTGCTTGCTTACTTGCTTGCTTGCAACTCTGATCTCAACATCAGCTCCAACGGTTTCTTTCAAATGTTTAAAATAACTAATTTCTGGGATTAAAATAGGGTCTAGACTGGTCTTAACCCCAGGAAAAATGAAATAATGTAAACAAACTAAAATGAAAAATTACAAAAATTAAAATTGGGCTTATCTATACTTATTCAATAGGTGAGCAAAACCAAAATGTGTATCAAATACTCGTGAATATCTATATGTGAATATAAATGTAAGTTTGTTTTCCTATAGTGTATTGTGTGTTATTGAGATAAATGTTCAGCGGATAGCCAGCCATCCAATGGAACCTTGACTGATGTAACGGTTAACAGTGTAATAAAATTGAAAAACATAAATATGTACAAAACAAAATGTATTTGTACATGGTTAATAAAACATTATTTTAAACATTAATATTTCTCATCTTACGTATTTTCAAGCTAAGCTGCGAAATTAACTTAGTTCTGAACTAAGCAGCTACTTGTTCTTAATAAGCTTAAAGTCTGGTTTAGTAGAAGATGGTTTTAACTAGTAAAACAAAATTTATCCATTTTCTCTTAACATTAAATATATTGAAAATATAATTTATTTTTTAAATGCAAGTCATGTCTTCTTGAAGGTGATGGATCATGTGATGAATGTGTTAAAATCGATCAATTGGAGCATACTAAGTATTTAGGGGTACTTTTGGATGAAAGATTAAACTGGAAAGAGCATGTCTCTAAAATAAAATGTTATCTGTACGCAGCTCTAAGGAAATTTTATTTTCTGCGATTCAAATGCCCAATATCTGTACTAAGGACCATTTATTACTCCATAATAAATTCGAAATTACAATATGGGATATCTTGCTGGGGTGGTACATATTATTCAACTCTTTATCCTCTGGTAATTTGTCAAAATAAAATTATTAGGGCTATGAGTGGAGAAAATAGACGTGATTCTTCTTTTCCGTTGTATCAGTTTTTAAAGATATTTCCTCTTAGATACCTATATATATATATATATATATATATATATATATATATATATATATATCGTTCTGCGAATTTTTTTCTTGAGAGGAGGTCATTTGCAGGGTAACGTGAATGTACACCC
Organism: Allygus modestus; assembly: GCA_963675035.1. Classification (NCBI taxonomy): domain Eukaryota; kingdom Metazoa; phylum Arthropoda; class Insecta; order Hemiptera; family Cicadellidae; genus Allygus; species Allygus modestus. Next base: position 58,796,929 of record OY776114.1, read on the forward strand.
GAGAAGGTTGCAAAACCTGAACAGAGTGTCTGTTCCATTTCCAAGAATAGAAGCTTATAAACGATTTTACTCATTTTCAGCGCCAAAATTATTTAATGTACTACACATTTCGGTAACCTCTTCAACAAAATCTTCCACATTATTTAAAAATCTAAAGTACTGGCTATTTAACAATAATGATGTGGAAATATTTATAGGCTAAAATCCAAAATATTTACTTGGTTGATTCCCAGAGGTAATGGAGTGATACTTGTGTAGTTTTCGATCTTTGTTTTGTCTCTGCCTTTTATATTGACTTTGTACTATTATTTTTTTACTATTACTAGTACAATTATTGCTACTATAAAATGTTATTATAATTATTTTTAAAGTATGCATTACTGCTTAATTGTTATAGGCACTTTCAAAAATATTTTTCATTTGTATATCAAATCTTCATAGTACTGTTTGTAATTTTAAAGGGAGTTCCTGGCACCATGCACACTAAAAAAGCTGATGCCACCTCTACACAGCAATTGCTAAAGAGGTGGCTATTTATGATGTACATTCTTTGTTGAAATAGATTTTGTGTATGTATTATTTGACTTTTGTTTGCAAGCTTTTGTTATGGTAATCATTATATAATTTTTTTAAATTATTTCTTTCTTTATTTATTTTTTTATTCATAGTTGATACTTAACCTGTTGATTGTATCATTGAATTGTTTGTTGCAGTAATTTATTTATTTGTAAAGGTATGTACATTTATGGAAATAAAGAATTTATTTATTTATTATTTATTTATTTATTATTTATTTATTTACTTAGTAATAAGTAGATGTATTGGTATTATTCGGAGAAATAGACAAACAAAAGCTATATATCCAATTGTCTGATTCAATATAATTAATTGAAGTAAGAGTAAGTCTTTTTAAATAGCTGAGATTGTTGTAAAACAAAGAAAAAACTAGCTTTGATTATTTACAGATAAGAGTATAAGTACGTTAATTAATACTATTATACAAATGGTTTCGTAAAATAAAAACTGATTCCTTTTTAGTAATAGCTGTAATTACCTTAAACATCCTTTTAACTCCTTAAAATATACATCACTAGTGCTAACTCACGTCAATTTCCTATTGTAGCACCACATGGAGGATTTTTGACGTGTAGGGCAGAGAGCATATGTTTTAGGACAAATGATAACTAACAAACAAAGTTTAATGTTATTACAACTTTTTGGTTTTAAAGTAGCAAAAAATAATCCAACCAGTCCACCCAAACCTGATAGTATTAGCATTCTATATGTGACCGTCATATATGTGTCCGTGAGCACGATAAGTCTCGTAAAAAATATCCGATTTTGATGAAATTTGGTATAAACGTGTAAAGAAAGATTTATGACTTTAAGTTCGAAAACCAGCCAGATCGCTTTATCCGAAGGGGTATTTTGGGGGGTTTTATACCCCAAAAATGGGTTTTTTGAATTTTTTACATATAATTTTGGTAATAGTCAAATTTTAGTTCTTCCCATTGGATTCAGCTTAAAAAACACAAAATTTGGTGTTTTGATAATTTCTCTACGTCAATTGGTTACCAAGATATTGAAAGTGCTAAACACAGTACGTTGTCTAATGTTATTCTTATGGAGGAAAAAAAAAATTTGTATATCTCGCTTATTTATGAATATATTCTGACGAAACTTGGTATACGACTTCATCTGGTTGTGGACCATTGATATTTGCTCAAAAAAATTATTTTTTGCTAAAGGCTCCCGTAGCAGCAAACCTGCGTTCTCAGCCCCATGTTATTCTTATGGAGAATAAGTAACGTGTTATCTCCCTTAATTATGAAAATAAATAAATTAAATTTGGTATGTGACTTCACCTAGTTGAGTTATATTGATATTAGCATAAAACCCCATTTTTGTGTTCTTTGCTTCAGCAAACCTGCATACTCAGCCACCATGTTATTCTTATGGAGAATAATTAAAATGTCATAAATTATGAAATTTTATTACTAATATTATGAAATTATGTCATATTTATGAATGTGTAGTTATGAAACTTGGTGTATAGCTTTATGTGGTATCAAGGTAAATATATATGCACTGGAAATTCGCTGAGTACGCAGGTTTGCTGCTACGGGGGTATTTTTTATTTTTTAAGATCTTTTCATGAGTTTGCCGTGCCAAACAACGACGATGTATGTATAGTTTCGACTTAAGCCTTAAATGCCAACATTACTGTAAACTGAAATGCTCTAAAGTAATATGGCGGCTTTTATGATCCACTAAGTTTAGATTGTCAACAAGTACAACGATACACATCACTTTGTTACAAGTCACGTTTCAAACGCAAAACGCATTACAAATTACGGTTCTTTTCTAGATGGTTTACTGCCATCCAGCGCTCTGCGGGATTGGGTTAGGTAAGTTTATCATAAAGAGGTTAATTTAAATGCACCGTACCATATTTCATATTTTTTTATAAAAGCAAAGATAATTATTGCACAACAATACAAGTAAGAAATAATTTATTTGTTGATCCATGTTGTATTAACAAGTTTTGAGTTAAAATAATTAAAATCTATATAAATAAATCACAATCCCTTTTTTTGACGTGACTCCATAACTCGAGAACGAGTGCACCAAATTGGACGATTCTTTTTTTGTTGTGTTTCTTAATGCCAGGGGAAGGTTTGAATGAAAGAAAATTTTTAATCCACCCAACCATTATTTAGTAATTTGACTTTAAAAATTGTAAAAAATGCCTTTAAATTAACATTGATGGAAAATGCTCTTATTAAACTGTGAGATACAAAAGAGATAATTTCCAATTACAAAGAAACTATCATGATTAAATATCAATCAAATACATTTCATGAAACATAACGTACTTAGTATATAGTGAAAGGTTTTCCCCAAATGAGAAAAAGGGTTTATATTTATAATTTGTGAACAAATAAATCATTAATATAAGAATTTGAGGGACAACGTTCTCCTGTAGACTTATCCCAAACCATTAACAATTTATCCCCTAGATGGCAGCAAATTCCAATTGAATTGGATTGGATTGAAAACTTCCAATGCCATTTGGTTTGATCATATGTAATCAATACTAAGATTTAAATGAGTTAAAAAACATGTGTTTATTTGTTTACATTTTGGTTTTTATTTTGTCAAGGATTTAGAAATTGTACTTAGTTCAAAGCTTTTTTAATAACCAAGGTAAAAAGTGTTATAATTTGAGCTGGAATCTTTTCATTTAACTGTGCTATAATGTGAACCAGAAGACTAATAATGTTGTATACCAAAAAGCATTACAATAAACGAGTTTGTTTTTTTATATATTTATTGTTATTTATTCCATTTCACATTTAATATTCACATTAAAGACAGGACAACGTCTGTCGGGCATCTAGTAAAATAATAAAAATATACACATAAACACTCTACAACGGTTTGTATTGTTCTTTTGCATGGATAGAATTTTATAATCAATTAATTAGATAGGATCGACATAAATACTGCCATACGGTGTCCTTAATAATATTAAGAGTTGTAAAACCTATAAAAGTTACTATGGTCTATATGTTGAGTAAAAACTTATGTTTTGGGTAAATTTATTATAATTCCAACAAATTATTATAACGTATATGTACCCTAATTTAAATATGAACTAGGCTACTTTCAAAACTGTTATTCTAAAACACATTAATACCCTCGTAGCAGCAAACCTGCGTACTCAGCGAATTTCCAATGCATATACGTATATATGTATCTTAATACCACATAAAGCCACATACCAAGTTTCATCAATATACATTCATAAACAAACGATTTATGACATTTTAATTATTCTCCATAAGAATAACATGGTGGCTGAGTATGCAGGTTTGCTGAAGCAAGGAACACAGAAAATGGGGTTTTATACAAATATCAATATAAATCATGTAGGTAAAGCCACATACCAAATTTCATTAATTTATTTTCATAATTAAGGGAGATAACACGTTACTTATTCTCCATGAGAATAACATGGGGCTGAGTACGCAGGTTTGCTGCTATGGGAGCCTTTGGAAAAAATTGTTTTTTTGAGCAAATATCAATAGTTCACAACCAGATGAAGCCGTATACCAAGTTTCGTCAGTATACGTTCATAAATAAGCGAGATATAACATTTTTCTTTTCTTCCTAAAGAATAACATTAGACAACGTACTGTGTTTAGCACTTTCAAAATCTCGGTAACCAATTGACGTAGAGAAATGATCAAAATACCAAATTGCGTGTTTTTTTAAGCTGAATCCAATGGAAAAAAACTAAAATTTGACTATTTCCAAAATTATATGTACAAAATTCGAAAAACCCATTTTTGGGGTACAAAACCCCCCCAAAATACCCCTTTGCATGGAGCGATCTGGCTGGTTTTCGAACTTAAAGTCATAAATGTTGCTTTACACGTTTATACCAAATTTCATCAAAATCGGATAATTTTTACGAGAGTTATCGTGCTCACGGACACACACACTCACACACACACATATATATATATATATATATATATATATATATATATATATATATAGTTTCGAACGAATGGTGTTTTTGGGGTCTGGGGACCTCAAAACGAAAAGTTATCATGGTCCCGGGCCTAGGTCTTACCATGCCGACTACGGTAATAGCTTCTTCCCTATAGGGGAAATTCGCTAAAAAGTACACATGTCAATAAATAAGCAATAACAAATGTAACTGGAAATGCTTCACCTTTCTGGTGCACTATCACTACACAAATCCTCTGACCGATTCATCGAGTTTAAAAAGCACGAAGTTTTAAAACACCGCTCTTAAGGCTGTTTAATCATTCTCTCCTTGAACGTCTAAAGATCAGTAGTTGTTTCCTGAAACGACACAAGTCAACTTCACACTGTGCTGCAAATATACGGAATATCACACAAAGCTTACAGTTAAGAAAATAATCATCCATTTTTAGTTTTAAATGGTTGATGTACACTAAAAAAAAAATGGTTGGTACAAATCACTTCGAAATACTATTTATTGATAGGTACCAAAAACTCTGCGTGCAAAAATATTTATAAATTTAACCGTTATGAATTAGACCATTGAAATAAAATATTGTGGACTTGTATGTTAATTAAGTATATAAACCACTGTTTTGTAACCAGTATTAACCTTACTTTTGAACATCTAGTATAAAGTTTATAGTTTAGAAATTATCTTTGGACTACTGTGAAAAATATATAAATTAAAATACGTGTCATCTATATTTCTGTTATGCAAGTAAGTATTCTATGAAATTATTTGTGAATAAAACTATTACTCACAATTGTATCATAGTGTTCACAACTACACATCATCACTTATAAGGAATGGAATCGGTTCTTGACGGAAAGTGCTTCTGACCATTTACTAAATCGGGTGCTATTGGTGTAGGATAAACGTAATTTATCTTGAATATTATTGCAGATGGGATTTATACTCCTATCAACTGTTTAAAGTCATAAAAATCTATGTAATTAAAATAATTTTTGATTTTTGTTCGGAAATTTAGACCCCTAAAATTATTATCTTTTTACATGTTTGGTATCAATTAAAAGATCTTACTATACAGGGTGTCACAAAAATGCGTAGCGCGCTATGTAGAACCATATTCTACATACAAAAACAAGTTGAAAATGTAGAGTAAAATTTGTTGGATTTCGGCTTAGTTTAGGCGTAATCCGCCATTTTGTATTTTTTTTAAATAATTAATAATTCAAAAACCCTTTGAGATAATTTTTTTAAATTTGGTATAAACTTTTAGTTTCTGGTTTTTAACATTTTCCAAAAATAATTTTTATTTAACTTATCAAATTTCAAAATGGCGGCCATTTAAATATTTCAAAGTCAAATTCCATGAAAACTAGCAACTGAAACAAAATTTTACAAGATATACAATTTAAAGCACTTTGTAATCCAAATCCAATGACATTTATACTGTAAAAATCGGTTAATAAATAACAAAATTATGGCAATTTTTTATAATAAATTTCAAAATGGCGGCCATATAACATTTTCAAAGTCAAATTCCCTAGTGCATTTCACCAAGTCCTTTAAATATTATGTCTTGTAAAATTTTGTTTTAGTTGCTAGTTTTCCAGGAATTTGACTTTGAAATTTGTATATGGCCGCCATTTTGAAATTTATTATAAAAAATTACCATAATTTTTTTATTTATTAACCGATTTTTACAGTATAAATGTCATTGGATTTGAATTACAAAGTGCTTTAAATTGTATATCTTGTAAAATTTTGTTTCAGTTGCTAGTTTTCATGGAATTTGACTTTGAAATATTTAAATGGCCGCCATTTTGAAATTTGATAAGTTAAATAACAATTATTTTTGGAAAATGTTAAAAACCAGAAACTAAAAGTTTATACCAAATTTAAAAAAATTATCTCAAAGGGTTTTTGAATTATTAATTATTTTCAAAAAATACAAAATGGCGGATTACGACTAAACTAATCCGAAATCGCAAAAATGTTACTGTACATTTTCGACTTGTTTTTGTATGTAGAATCCGGTTCGTCATAGCACGCTACGCATTTTTGTGACACCCTGTATATATGTGCCATTTGGAGGGTTGAAAACCCCCCACCTTCAGAGCTTCATCCATAACCTTCCAAAGATCCACAGTTAATCTTATGGAGTTATATATCACTTAGTTATTCAGATGATTGTAATGTAAATCATCTTTTAAAACACCTAGTTTGCCTTGCACTAATCCCCGTACGGAGAACTTGACGTCAGCTAGTAGGCCTATACAATTAACAAACAATTATGAATGATAGCGATTCCAAGGAAGCAAATATCAATATTTTGCTTATATTTAATGCAATGTAATTTTTCTTACATTGCAAAATTTGGTGATAAACTTTCGACCGTTTATTTTCACATAATATGTTTTTACTAAATTTGAAAGTAGTTTATAAAACAGGCGTTTGAAAGAAAACTTGTTAATCCTCATAGACGGAAGGGAATTATTAAATCAACATGACTTTCCATTGTACCTTAAACGTTTTAAAAGTTTTATTGAAATTGTTTATAACCTACAGGATGGTTAGCATTAAACTATGTTATATGTAAACTATGTACTATGTTACTTATCGGATTATTCATAAAACATATCATTGCAAGGAATAGGGCCTAAATCCTAAAAGATTTTAACAGTTTTGACTTAACAATTTCATACAAATCAAAGTTTTTAATCAAAACCTATTCTATTTTGCTTGGTATAGTAATTACAGCTTACTGTGATGAAAGTTCAAGAAACCTCCGTGTTCTTAACCATTTAATATTGTGAGTAGATGATATAAACATTATAATTTTCCTCAAGACCCAAAGAATAACTGGCACATATAGCGCACCCCTACTTGTCTTTTTGTTATAAATGTGGCAGAGAAATTAGTCTTTTTATACGCGTATGTACGTTAAAGTACCAGCATTAACTAAGTCATAAAAGCCAATAACTCAAACGTTTGACCCCGTTTAGTTTACTCTTTGATATAACTTCTGTTTGTTATGGTATTTTTTCAACTAAACGTCTAATTCAAAGTTTTTATATTCATACAAATTAACATTTTACACTTGAACATTCCAATCAAACAAAAAACAATCTGATTGAAAAACTCAGTTGCAGGGTCCCTTATTGTTCAAAGTTATGAATAATACAATCTGAACGTCCAAAATAATTTTCCAACTTGTTTCTGTCATTCTCTGATTGGACCTGATGATGACCGGTGTGACTGGTTGAAATCGATCGCTGTGCACCATCTTTTTGTGTATTTACCGTCTTGTATGTAAGTACAATATAAGTGTATAGTATATTTCATCACTAGAACCAAAAGTAACGAATTTCGATAAGAGCTCAAGCTCAACGGCCGAGTTGGAACCGAGGCCAGAAAATTAGCGAGGATTGAAAAGCCACTTTTAGTCATAGTGATAAACTATACTTTTCGTCAGACTGCAAATTGTATTAGGATAAAAATATCACAAAATCTAAATTTTGTGTGCTTGGTTACCTTTAAACGTTTTCTTCCATCCTGATTTTGTTACTCAAAACCATCAGTTGTTACACAAGTTTCCATTTAGTTGAATAATTCGTTAAATTCATAGACCGAAAAGTGTTATCAAATTTATCTTTTGTCCTAGTATGAAAAATACCATCAAAATATGATCCTTTTGTTCCAATGAGTAAAAAGAACAACTTTAGCACCTCAATGCATATGTTGAAAACAGCTGTTTTTGAATCAGTATGACGAAAAATATATTTTTGCGAGACGTATTTGATTTTATCCTGGAAAATAATTAATAGAAACTGACTCTGAACGCTGATTTAACGCTAATTACCGGTTCCATGTAAAACCAAGTTTATTCGTGATTTCAGTCGAATGAACAGATTTGTACATCCGAATGATTAATCGACCAAATCGAATCAGCACAACCCCTTCACCAGACAATCGCAACTTAATTTGTCACTTCGGTCATCTCACCGAATATGAGTTAATTAGTGATTACTGGAAATTATGTTTTTAAAAGCGTCTGGTATGTAAAATCTAAAAAATATGAAAGATAAATGATCAACTTTGAAATCCAAAATATAAAATAAGTTTTTAAGTTTTTAAACCCAAATAACAGTGAACATAATAGTTTGCCCTTAAGAAATTCTCCGCGTTGGTCTCTAATGTTAATATTTTACTTTTATTTACATTTATTTTAATCTAATTTCCTTATGACTTTTATTCATGGAATGTCCGATCTCGTCTTATACTAGATGTACGCCCATTTTGCCAGTATGAATGGATTTTTAATTAAAAAGTAAATCTTTTTAAATGTGTAATAACTTCCTTATAATATATTATTTTACTGTAAATTTATTTTGTTTTATGAGTTATTTTGAATTTGCTTATGTTTTAGGTATTTTTCTCCTGAAGACAGAGATCAGATTCAAGTTATTGAAACATCACGAAACTTTTTTTCCTAATCAGTAATGAAAAATGTCCCAAATAATTTATCAGGATAAATTAACTGTGTCTCACAACACAACAAAGTATATTAACACTAATGCTGTACTTACATTCGAGAGGGTAAATATTCACAAAAGATGTTTATATACTACATCTATATATATATATATATATATATATATATATATATATATATTCCATCTTGTATGTAAGTACAGTATAAGTGTAAATATAATTTGTTGCACTGTGAGACGTAGTTTATTTGTCCTGTTTAATTGTAACAACACTTATCATACTACTAAATAAATTGTTGAAATAATTTGTTAATAATTTGAGGTCTGAATTATTTGACTTGGGCCGATTGAGATGTTTCTACGCCATAGCTTGGGTAAGGTTTAGAGATTTGAACTTGCCTTATCACTTTTTTGACAATTCAAAAACTTTATAATTCATAAACTATTTTTCATTGATATAAATAACCTTTTTACTGAAAAACTGAAGTTAGCATACAATTTTCAAGTTAACAAACGTTAAATAAAACATGAATGTTGTCATAAATTACCAGGTACACATTTGCGGTTAGCGAAGAAATAAACAAGTCGATTTAACGGATAAGAAACTTTTAAAACTATTAAAACAGTTTAAGAAACATAAATCTATTTGAAGTATTAAAAGAGAAACAAGTTTCAACAGGAAACTCTAATACATCTCCACATATCTTCTCTCAAGATCACTAATTCTCTCGGAATTCTGAGTTTTATCTTTAACTGCGATACCCGGGTACAGGTGACATTTTCAAGGGATTAATTAGTTTTCCTAAGTAAACAAGTCCTGATCTAATCTAAGTTTTGGAACTTTCGGATAAAATAGTTTAATCTACGATAATCAGAACTTAAATACAGTCAAGTTAAACTAAACTAATTTAAATGAAACACAAAATTGGATCATTTTATCGGTGTCCTCTGAGAGAGTTTTTCTTGTAGACTGGTTAAATTCTCTGGGGTAAGTTGTTCTCAACAATCATATGCTTTTATTGTTGAGGCTCATTGTTGTTATTTTATACATATTTTGTATTGTTACGTTTTTAAGCTGTAGATCAATACTTTTATATGATGTTTAAAATATTTTTGTTTACAATGACAAATGTAAACTATTGACTTGTATAGAACTTATACATTAAAGTTATGAAGGTTTCAACGGCAATTTATTATTTTCTTTTCATTGAAAGAGATAAATAGTGTTGACGAGGTCGGCTTCCCGCTTCTAGCTTTTCTCGAAGGGGAACCAATCACAATCCTCGTATAGTTACTATTGGCTATCAGGATTCAGGAATTAAGAATCAATATCGTTCATTATCATAAAACTATACTCTCCTCTTGAACTTTGTTATTCAATAAAAAAATATATAAAATAAAATAAACTGATATTCTAAATAAAAATGAACACTGTCAGTAAAATACTCCTGGACGCTGTAGTACTCTTCAATTACCAAAACTGAATCAAGCCTACCACTGATCCAGTTCGAATCAGACTCAGATTTTATATCTAAAGGTAGTGAATTGAACAGTTTTATAATGGTGAAGTATGAGTTTTTTCCTAAAGAAGCAATGTTTTGATAAGGAATAGTTAAATGGCAAAAGCAATTTGTGAGTGTGTGTGTGTGTGTGTGTGTGTGTGTATATATATATATATATATAAACAATTTGTGAGTGTGTGTGTGTATACACATACTCGCTTCGCTCGCTGGGGGCTCCGCCCCCAGACCCCTGTGGGGGGCTTCGCCCCCAGGTCGCTGTTGGCCTCATTTTGAAGTGGCGTCAAATCAAATGGCCAAGAACCCCCATAAGACTACTACTCATACTAAAAAGTCATAGGACCAAAGTTATAGATCGTCTAAAGCCCATATGTCTTAGTAAAACACGTTTCTCGATTGGACTAACCGTTCGGCCGCTACAGCACAAAAACATACACTATTTTGGAGATGTTCAAAATTTCCTCCTTTTTTATTTTTTTGAGGAGGTTAAAATACAAAATTATACCTTTTTGCAATTTTCCTGGGGTTTTCAATAGACAAGCTACATATAGGCCTAATTCCATGTTTCTAGCTTATCTAGAATTACCTGAGTAAGTCGATAATGCAGTTTGTCATTTATAGAATAATTAGGGTTTTTAATTTTGTTGGGATGTTTAATTATTAAAATATGTTAGTTTATCGAGTGTTTCGTGAAGGGTAATGTGTAAACATATTGAGTGCCAAATATCAAGCCTTTACATACTAAATTAAAGTGATAGGAAATTAAAGACCACAAAAATAACCGTCGAAATTGCCTGAAATTTGAAAAATCTAGCGCTACCTAAGGGTGAAGGGAGCAAGATACGACAAAAAGTCATAGGAACAAAGTTGTAGATCTTGTAAAATCCGTGGCACGTGGTGGTGTTCGTTTTTCGATAAGTCAATCCGTTCGGCCGCTAGAGCTCAAAAACTGTAATTTTAAAATAAGCCTTTTTGGGGGGGTTTTAAATATTTTTTTAGGGGGGTTAAAATAAAAAATTGACAGTTTTGGCAATTTTTCTGGGGGTTACAAGCTATAAGCTACCTGCATGCAAAATTTCAGGTTTCTAGCTAGTCTAGAAGTGGTCTAGAATTCGTATACCTCAGTGAATGAGTGAGTGAGTGAGTGAGTGAGTGAGTGAGTGAGTGAGTGAGTGAGTTACACATGCGGCTGTATATATTATAGATATACACACGCACTCACAAATTGCTTTTGCCATTTAACTATTCCTCATCAAAACATTGCTTCTTTAGGAAAAAACTCATAGTTCACCATTATAAAACTGTTCAATTCACTACCTTTAGATATAAAATCTGAGTCTGATTAGAACAGGTTCAGTGGCAGGCTTGAGTCAATTTTGGTAGTTGAAGAGTACTACAGCGTCCAGGAGTATTTTACTGACAGTGTTAATTTTTATTTCGAATATCAGTTTATTTTATTATAAATATATTTGACTGAATAACAAAGTTCAAGAGTATAGTATAGTTTTACGATAATGAACGTTATTGATTCTAAATACTTTATAACCGTTATTTAAAAATGATTCATGAAATCTCAACTATTAAAACGATAATCGGTGTGAAAGATGTGGGATAATATGAGTCGCAGTAACGTTTATTACTTTTTCAAACGTTACCTTTTTAACTAAATTTTTCTTACCAAACTTACCAAAGATGTGTGATTTTTCTTACCAAAGGATATGTATTAACAGAGGAATAGGTAAACATTTCTCCAAACCCTCTCTTAGTTCTTGGAGACATGGTCTGCCTTCTACTCCCCTACTTGCGGCCCAGGTTTTCGTGCAGGTTATCATCAAAATGATTTAGTTATGATTAAATTATGTGACAAAATAAATCAAGAAACAATTAAGGTACTTCTCATGAAGCTGCTAGCAGCATCACTTCATAATATCAGGTAGTAAAAGCAAATCATTGAAAGTGCCTATTTATATATACACTTCTTAAATAATTGACCAACCCAAGACGTGTGTTTAATGTTTAGAACTTAAAATTCAAACCTAGAAGGAAGTTATAAATTTCATAGAGATCAAATGAAATTTGAAGTTTAAATTAAAATCCTGTTGGGAATCTCTAGGGTTTAAAGTTAAACCTGCCAGGTTTGGCTGACGATGTTTAAAGTTTATTCATAATGGTATATCATGCCGAGACAAACTTGGAAAATGTGCTACCGTCACATTCCTATCCTACTGCATTAGCGAATTTCCCGCCTAACAATGATTGTAAGATATACTTGTGATGAATATAAAATAGGAGAGGAGTGCACTTTTAAAATCAGTAATAATTTAACTTGTATCTTTTTCATAAGTTTTAATAAAGTAACAACCTAAAAATCCAAGATTTATTTAAAATTCCTATCACTTTGTTTTATTATAATATATTGTATTTAATTTGGATAAAAATAGATGAATAGAACCACGTTCGATCTAAAGTTATTGCTGAAACAAGAAAAATAATAGAGTAATAACATTGTCTATGCAGGTTTTACTATAGTACAGCCTTCGGGGCTTTACGCCCGTTTATTGAGACCATAACTGTGGTCGGTAATATTCCAATAAATGGTGGTAGCAATCAAAGTTTTATGTCAACGGAAACGTCGTCCATAAACAAGTCCGTATTAAACAGATGATTGCAGTCCGCCTACAATTGTAAACCTTTTCTTATATAGCTCGCTGGAACCTAACTTTACCATATTGTACTTTTGACATTAAACTCGTTCCATAAAAGAAATCGGCCCTCTTTCTTTTCTGTTCTATTACAGAATAACTTGATTATCTTTTTACTTTCTCCCCCTTATAGTATATAGAGAAAGTGTTGTTTTCGTCAAAATTTTCGAATTTGAGTTGTTAGTGGAAATATTCCTTTTCGTGCTCCCTGAACCCAAAAAAGTGATTTTTACGTGATGTCTGTGTGTGTCTGTCTGTCTTTATTGATGTGTACAGAGCTAGAGCCCTAACCAATGGTCCGATCTTTATGAAATTTGGTATGTAGGTACTAATCCACGATATATCCAGGTATTTTTTTTAATTTTTTGGAATTTTAGATTTTTCAGGGTAATTATCCCCCAAAAACCGCCAACAAACATGAAAAATCAAGATTTCTCAAATACGGCTCTAACGATTTTGATGAAACTTTAGTCGTTTGTACAACTTTAGTTTTCCAACAAAATGATACCACCCGCATTTCTGTAAAAATTCGGGTTCAAAAATTACAATACTTAAAATATTAAAAATTCAGTTTTTTTATAAAAAAAACATAAATATAAAAAATATTACTATTCACCATTAAAAAGAGCTCAAAAAACTAAATAATGTAGTATTTTGAATTACTGTTCTACGATTACTGGTTGCGGAGAAAATTTAAATTTTCATTTTGCAGTAAACGCAGTACGTTGTCCAATGTTATTCTTATGGGGATTACAAAAATTAGTATGTCTCTCTTATTTATTAATCAATTTCGTTCGAACTTGATATACTTGTCATGTTAGCATTAACCAACAGAGGAAATTCCAAATATGTTGCCCCTTAATAACCCTGAGGAGGGTAATAGGGGGCATTTCCCCTCACGTGTGTAGCGATGGATTCTGTAGTGCCTCCTAATCAGGGTATTGAGTGGATATTTTTGAAAACAACTTGTTTACAAGATTTTCTGCACATTCCACCGTGCTTTGTATTCTATATTTAGTAAATAAAAAGTAATTTTTTTATTAAAGTTGGGCTAAAAGGGAGAAAGTACGTGTCATTTTCCTGATACCGTTTATTTAAGTTTACAGTACCTCAGCAAAACTGACAAACATGTGACTCGTCGAACCATTCATATTCTTAGTTTTTACTTTCTCCCCTTATACATAGTATATGGAGAAAGTATTGTTTTCGTCAACATTTTCGAATTTGAGTTGTTAATGGAAATATTCGTTATGGTGCTCCCTGGACCCAAAAAAGTGATTTTTACGTGATGTCTGTCTGCCTGTCTTTATGGATGTGTACCGAGCTAGAGCCCTAACCAATGGTCCGATCTTTATGAAATTTGGCATGCAGGTAATAATAAACGATATCTGCAGGCGGTTTTTTAATTTTGTTTAGTTTTTGGTTTTTAAGGGTAATTATCCTCAAAAACCGCCAAAAAACATGAAAAATCAAAGTTTCGCAAAAACGGTTTTAACAATGTTAATTAAAATTCAATGGTTTATAGAGCTTCAGTTTTCCAACAAAATGACACCACCCTAATTTCTGTAAAAACTTTGGTTCAGAAATTACAGGACTTAAAACATCAAAAATTCAGTTTTTTAATTTTTCATAAAAAAATAAATATAAAAAATATTACTATTCAGCACTAAAAAGACTCAAAAAACTAAATAATTTAGTATTTTTAATTACTATTCTATGATTCCTGGTTGCGGAGAAAAAATTTTTTGTTTTGTTGTAAACGCAGTACATTGTCCATTGTTATTCTTAACATTAAGTGGGGAATACAAAAATTACTATTTCTCTCTTATTTACTGATCAATTTCTTTTAAACTTGATATACTTTAAGTTAGCATTGACCGACAGAGAAAATTCTAAATATATTGCCCCTTAATAACCCTGGAGTGGAATAGGGGTATTTCCCCTCTTAAAACTACGTGTGTAGCAATGGATTCTGTAGTGCCTCCAAAACAGGCGTGGATTGGGTGGATGTTTTTGAAAACAACTTGTTTACAAGATTTCTGTACATCCGACTGTGCTTTGTATTTTATATTTAGTACATAAAAAGTAATTTATTAATTAAAGTTGGGATAAAAGGGAGAAAGAATGTGCCAGTTTCCTGATACCGTTTATTAATGTAAATTGTAGATAAAGAGTACAGATGTCCCCTTCTCCATAGTCAGACGTTTTAAAAGTGCATTTACATAACAATCAGCTGATTAACTAAATAAAATATAACTCCATAGGATTAATAGGATTATTGAAACTTTTGGAGCTAGTGGGCCAAAGCCCGTGGTCGAGAGTTTATGGAAACCTCAAAAGGCACATCTAGAGAGTAAGAGCTTTCGATTGCTACCAAATGTATGTAAAGTAATAGTTTTAGGGATCGAAAGTCACCGAAAAAAAATCAAGAAATTCTTTTAATAATATAAATAACATTTATTGAAAATACAATAGTGATAAAACATCAATTGGTAGGAAGTTAGGCTATGGTTAGTCTGGAATTTACTAAATAACTTCCGCAACTTTTGTTGTACATGATGTACTTGTTTGGCCAGTATGAAATCGCTTGATATTATTTGTACAAACTAACCACTCACACAGCGTAGCCTATTAGTTATTTATCACTATTTGTTTACTGTTGAATAGTTGTAAAATATTTGTTATATATTGAAGTAATCTATGCTTTGTGTTTTTTCCATTCTTTATGGTAGATAATTTTGTATAATTCAGTAAAGTCGAAACTGTATTGTATTCCCTACTTATCTTTATTGTCAAAACAGATAATACGTGACAACGGTTTGTCAAGACCTCCAGAAGTGTGAAATTCTGTAGTTTTAAATGTTTGATTTAGAAATCGTCCTCTTTAATTTGGTTGGTTAGGTCAAACAAACTTGCTGTCTATTATTGGCTATCAAGAAATCAAGTTCAAATTCGAACTCAGTTATATATAGCCATTACCATGTTTTTACTGTCAATACCAATCTAAAATTCT
The DNA here is from genome assembly GCA_963675035.1 of Allygus modestus. NCBI lineage: Eukaryota > Metazoa > Arthropoda > Insecta > Hemiptera > Cicadellidae > Allygus > Allygus modestus. The sequence continues at coordinate 58,813,182 of OY776114.1, forward strand.
ACACATTGAATGTTAATGATACAAATAAAATACAAACTTTTTAAAAACCATCCAGCTTAACCTAAATAAATTTTTATAATATAGGTAAAATGATAAACAATTGATATGCAATCTTAACATCCACTTTCCTCGTGTAATTAATTGTTATATCTCTTTAAACTATAATAACTCGTTATATGTCACCTGACTAATTCATTTTGAATCTTCTAAACAAAATATGAATAAGATACTACTTTGTCAGAATACCGACAAAAGTATAGTTTTAAATGATATCGTAAGTAAAGTAGTAACACTTTCTTTTATCATGGAGTTGACCTACAGATAATAAAAGTATTAATTACATAATTTATTTAAATAATATTTTTTTTAAACGATCTAAATTTTATTCTGAAACATGAGATAATGTTACGTAATAAATATTCCACCGACACGTCACTGAGCTCCCAATATTTCGTCTTTATATCAGGGTTGTACAGTATATCATCTGTGAGGAACTACTACAAGTTTTCGTAGTTTCGTACCACTTATAAAGATTACAAGGCTCTCTGTAAAATCGATTCAAATAATTTTTAACCGTCTGTTATATTATTCATCAAATAAAATAGATAGAATGATTAAAATATATAGTAGGGTTACAATAAACATCAATGAACCTCTACTTTACTAATTAGGTTACAGATTAGGGTCCATAGACATATTACGTAAAGCATTTTTCGTCATTTCAGACCCCCCTCCCCCATGTAACGCACCATAACGCTTGAGCATACCCCCCAGTCCCCTATGTGTTACGTAACTCAATCGTAGTAGCCTTTAAAACAGCTTGAACATTTTAAACATCGTTATATTAGCAATTTGGAATATGGATTTTAATGAATCATTAAACTTTAAATGACTTTCTTTTAACAACATTTTTATAACTTATTTCAAAGCAAAATGTATAAAAACAAACAAGACTAAGACTGTTACTAATAATATAAGCAACAAAATAAAATATCTCAGCTAAAACGTTACAAATTTAATTTATAACTAATACAAATACAAAACACCTTAAAAACTTAAGAACTGTTATTAAAATAATATTGACAGAAGTATTTTTATATAAAAAACTGTAACTTTAATTTAGATATCAATTTGATTATTTTTTAATTTTGAACGATTTATAACAGTATCAAAAGATACGAGCGTACGCTAGCACTTAGAGTGAATATGTGTGAGTTACGTAACGCTGATCCAAACCTCCCTCCCCCATATAACGCAGCATAACGCTATGCCATACCTCCCCTCTTAAGTGTAAGGTAATATGTGTATAGCCCCTTACTAGGTCCTTCTGTTTAAATAATGCTTGTAGAAGTATTTTCCCCTTAGCTTTATTTCTTTTACTAGCAAATCCAGCTGCTCGATTTCGAGCTAGTATTTTAAATTCATTTTGGGAATATCCAGCTCATATACTGACTTATTACATGACTTCCAAATAACACATAAACTATGATTTTAAACCTAATAGTTTCGGCGGCCCGTTCACAAAAATCGCCTTATTTTTGTAGTATGATAATTATGATTATATTTTTCAAACTAGCGGAACACTCCCGGAAAGCTCATATAACCTAGGCTTCATGAGTGATCCTTGAGGCTGGAGACTTGCCTGCCAATCGGTACGGCTTCTGCAGATGTAATTCCCCTGTGGTGGTTGTCCGACGATCCAAAGCCGCTTGCCACCGCCCTGCTTGTAAAACTGGATGCCACAAAGCTTTTTAAAAGCAATTAGAGTGAGATGCAACAGAATTTCAGCATGCTCAAATATCACGTCATGATTCTACCTGATAGGAAAGCATTGCAGTAAGAGACAGCCTGAGGACTCCACACTGGAGAGTTGACTGCAGGTGCAGATCAGGAGTTGGTGAAAAGTTCCAATTTTATAGCCAATAACGCACTTCTAAAATACAATAATCAGGTTTCCAAGGATCGCAATCAATGGGAGATGAGTTTTATTTGTTTAATTATTTATAATAACATTGTTCCCTTCGACTCAAGTAAAATATCTAATCAAGGAAGGTATTTGAAACAACTTTAATCTGAGTGCCACCAATAAAGCGTATCTATTTTTCCCAAAGCGATTGTACTACGCCTACTTCTAGAAAACAACATTCTAAAGTTGTTCTATGCACAGATGGAATGGCCACGTAGGTGTATCAAATTGCAGAGCTCACAGAGCTTAACTTATTTAGAAGTGACAGTAAGGTACAGCAAGGAAATATGAAGAGGGGTTACAAATAATTGAAATTGCAGTTTTCTGCTTGCTAAGGAAGTATGTTTAACTATTATTTACCACCCCACGTTATGAGTTTCATATAACAAGAAAGCAATGAGGTAAATTTCCAAAATCTTATCAAAAAAATCCTTTTCTGTAACAGATTTTTTTACCTCTGAAAAACTTCCACTTAAGTTTGACCAGTTTCGATTATTTATTTGTCCAACAGCCATATGATAAAATAAATAATTTGTATTGATTCAAAGCTTTATGATAAAATTACGATGACTGAAAAATGCTTACAGGCGAAAGAAGCCTTATCACTGCCACGTCTTGTTTTTCAATTTCAATTTTAATAATTTCCCTTGAAACGGAGGAAATGGACTCTGGATGCAAAGTGGCTTCGACCATCCCACCAACTGGCAGCGACTGCTTCCGAGATGCAGAAATATCTTCTATTGCCTCATTTTGTATCCTACATGAATAATGCTATCAAAAAGACTCAAATTAATCGAAAATAAGACTAAAAAATAATCGTTAGTAATTATGTTTAAATTGAAGTACTGGAATTAAAATACATCAATATATAATTTACAGAGGTTTATAATAAAGCAAATATGGAATAATAAAGAAGAATATAGACAAGTTAATAGAAAATGATGAAGAAAAACTACAAGAAAACAAATAGGGAATAAAAGAACAAAAAGTAACAGGTTTGAAAATTAAAAGTAAAAAGTTAAAAATCCTATGGAAGAAGTGACAGTAATTCACATAATACTAATAATTCACATTAAACTAATTTCTGAGATTGTTTTTATAATTTAATTCCATTTACAAATATCCATGATATATAAAAGTTAGGATCATATTTAGGGTCATATGTAGGATACAAAATGAGGCAAGAGAAGAGATTTCTGCGTCTCGGAAGCAGTCGTTGCCAGTTTGTGGGATGGTCGAAGCCACTTTGCATCCAGAGTCCATTTCCTCCGTTTCAAGGAACATGTGAGCTCGTGTGGTCGTTTGTTACAGCAGACCTGTACTAACAAGTGTCGACATTAGGTAATATTTCCTTCCTGGCAGGGTTCGGCCCTTTTTTGGGAACCATTCCGGCATTTACCTAAATGAGATGAGAACCCGTACAAACTCTTCTCAGAATGGCCGGCCTGGGATGAAACCCAAGACCTCCCGAATGTGAGTTGCAATAATCGCTACCTCACTCGGTTGAATTTTTAAATACCCCCGTTGCAGCAAACCTGCGTACTCAGCGAATTTCCAATGCATATATATGTATCTTAATACCACATAAAGCCACATACCAAGTTTCATTAATATACATTCATAAATAAACGATTTATGACATTTCAATTATTCTCCATAAGAATAACATGGCAGCTGAGTGTGCAGGTTTGCTGAAGCAAGGAACACAAAAAATGGGGTTTTATACAAATATCAATATAACTCATGTAGGTAAAGCCACATACCAAATTTCATTAATTAATTTTCATAATGAAGGCAGATAACACGTTACTTATTCTCCATAAGAATAACATGGGCTGAGTACGCAGGTTTGCTGCTACGGGAGCCTTGGGTAAAAAATTGTCTTTTTGAGCAAATATCAATGGTCCACAACCAGATGAAGCCGTATACCAAGTTTCGTCAGTATACGTTCATAAATAAGCGAGATATAAAATTTTTATTTTTCTCCATAAGAATAACATTAGACAACGTACTGTGTTTAGCACTTTCAATATCTCGGTAACCAATTGTCGTAGAGAAATGATCAAAATACCAAATTGTGTGTCTTTTTAAGCTGAATCCAATGGGGAAAAATAAAATTTGACTATTTCCAAAATTATATGTACAAAATTCGAAAAACCCATTTTTGGGGTACAAAACCCCCCCAAAATACCCCTTCGGATGGAGCGATCTGTCTGGTTTTCGACCTTAAAGTCATAAATGTTGCTTTACACGTTTATACAAAATTTCATCAAAATCGGATAATTTTTACGAGAGTTATCGTGCTCACGGACACACACATATATATATATATATATATATATATATATATATATATATATATATATATATATTAAATTAAATTCACACAGAAGGCCTACTATATGATAGATGAAAAATAAGTAACATGAGTACCCTGGAGAAAACATTTTAATTAATTAACACAACATGTTTCGACTTATAAAAGCCATGATCACGTGCTGATTTGCTAAATACATAACCTTATTTTCATTATCATTCACAAAATGTAAATAAATAAAATTTGATAACAGACAGCTGATTGCGATCTCTACTGATGTAAGTGTTATCTATTTGTCTTTATATTTATAATTTTGTTAAAAACTGGATTACTTGATTGTACCTGCACGGTGTTTAAAATATTGTTACTGTCATTTTTATGGCTCTGATATATATGGAATTCTTCTTTTACATTTAATTTTTGGCCTTTCTTCATTATTTCTAGAATAGACATATTTTCATCACAGTTCTTATATTTATGATCTGTTTTTAGTATGTGGTCAGCGAAGGCAGATTTTTGCGAGGTTTTATTGTTTGACCTAACTGCTTGAATGTGTTCGTTGAACCTACGTTTAAAACTTCTTCCAGTTTGGCCTATATAATATTTTGGGCAATCGCTACATTTGATCTTATAGATACCGCATTTTTCAAATTTGTTTGTTTGATTTTGATTAGTATTTGAGAATTTATTTATTAAGTGAAACGAATTATTTCTGGTTCTAAATGCTAGCTTGTAATTTGTCTTTTCAAAAGTTTTCCGGATGGCTTTGTTTTCAGTTGCGCTATAAGGTAGGCATAAATAATCATTTTTAGCTTTTCTAACTGGAATATTCTGTTTTTGTTTTTTTATTTAATTTTTTAACATCCTGTCAATTAAATTGGTTTTGTATCCATTCAATTTGGCTAATGTTTTTATTGCTTCCTTTTCTTCGTCATAATCTTTTTCATTCATAGGTATTTTAATCATCCTGTTAATGAGTGTATGAAAAGTTGCCATCTTGTGCTGCCATGGGTGGTTTGAATTTGCTGGAATTATTAGATTTGTTTGGATAGGTTTCCTGAAGATCTTAAAAACATGTTTATTATTCTCTTTTCTGATTGTTACATCTAGAAAGTTGATTTCTGAATTTTGAACCTCCATTGTGAATTTTATAGATTTGGAAATAGTATTCAAGTAGTTCAGTAGTTCATTAGGATTATTTTCATCGTTATTGAATAAGCAAATTATATCGTCCACGTACCTATGCCAGTATACAATTTTATTTTTGAGTGGGTTTAAGTTATTCATTATTTTAGTTGACTCCAAATGTTGCATATACAAGTTAGCTAATATGCTTGACAAGGGTGAGCCCATGGCTAATCCTTATTTCTGTTTAAAAAATTGTGATTCGTATTCAAAATAGTTTTGTTCTACTGCTACTTTTGTAAGTGATATAATATCCTTAAAATCTGTTTGAGATAAATTTACATTAGTCGATAAGTTTTCTTTAAGGATTTCTAAGGTTTATTTCACCGGTATATTGGAGTACATATTTGAAACATCAAAGGAAACAAAAACTGTATTCTCTGGTATATCTATATCTTTGATATTGTCAACTAATTCATACGTATTGGTGAGATTATAGATTTCTTCTAGATGTATATAATTTTTCAGCTTACCATTTAAGTATTTTGCTAAATTATAGCACGGAGCATTGCAGTAATTTACTACAGGTCTTATAGGTATATTTAGTTTATGTGTTTTTGGTTGACCTTTCAGTTTTGGAGCTTGTGGTCTGATAACTTTTAGTTTTATTTTTTCTTTAACTGGTATTATCTTACTTTTTGATATAACATTATTCGTTTGTTTACTAAACTCCTGCGTAGGATCGTGAATGAGTCTCTGAAAGGGGTTGTTATCTATGAATTCTTTTACTTTTTCTTTGTAACTTTCTTTGGTCAATATTACTGTAGTGTTACTTTTATCCGCCTTTGCAATCATTGCTTTATTGGATTCTAGTTTCTTCGCAATGTTTTTTATTGTGTTCATATCATTTTTCGCTTTTTTAATATTTATCTGTCGTTTAGTATGGGTGCCAGTTTTGTCTAACTCATGGATGAAATTATATCTTAAGGGTTCTTGATCATCTTTATTTGTATTCCTTATAGCTACTTCAAAATCAATCAATTGATCCTCTAAAATACTTGATTTAAAATCCAAATTGATGTTATATTTGATAGATTTGCTTAACATATCAGTTTCCTCTTTGGTAAATTCAATGTCAGTTAGGTTCTCAATATTTTGATGAAAATTAATTATTTCCTCTGTACTGTTGGTAGGTCTTTGCTCAAAAATTAATTTCTGAATCTTTTTGTTGTGAGTTATTCTTATCTTTTTCAAGATAGGTTGGCACCAACTTTCTATATATTCTGTGAATTCATCAATGGAGTCAGGGTGAAATGTCAAACTGATTTCAGTTTGAATTGATTTAATCTTTTCATTCAAAGAATTAAGTTTAGAATACAGAGAATTAATTTCTTCTTTTATCCATATTTTCTTACCTGTTTCAATCGCTTTAATTGCTGCTGTTGTTTTAGCTTTCGTATTCAATTGTACATAATTTGGTACAATATTTTCCTGTAAACATTTTTTGTTGAACTTGATATCTTCTTTTATTGTTTCATTTCTTATAGTTATGTACTTAAGCTTGTGAATTATATTGGGGTGGTTAGCCATTTGTATTAAATTAAATTCACATAGAAGGGCTACTATATGATAGATGAAAAATAAGTAACATGAGTACCCTGGAGAAACATGTTGTGTTAATTAATTAAAATGTTTTCTCCAGGGTACTCATGTTACTTATTTTTCATCTCTCTCTCTCTCTCTCTCTCTCTCTCTCTATATATATATATATATATACATATATACATATATATATATATATATATATATATATATATATATATATATATATATATATATATATATATATACAGTTTCGAACGAATGGTGTTTTTGGGGTCTGGGGACCTCAAAACGAAAAGTTATCATGGTCCCGGGCCTAGGTCTTACCATGCCGACTACGGTAATAGCTTCTTCCCAATAGGGGAAATTCGCTAAAACATTTATACATGAATTTGTTTACATTTTAACATTGAAAATAAGAAGATTACATAAAAAACATATTATATTGTTTATGTAATGTTTTTAGTTAGTTAGTTTTATTTGACTTCTCCTCACAAAATCTTTTCCTTGAATAGTCCGGAATATAGATTAACAGTTTCTTCGTCAAAAATGACTTGAATAATACTAATACCCACTAGACAGTTTTTAATAATTTAAATATTTGTTAATTTGAACTCGAAATCACTTATTTATTGTTTTTTATAAAACAAATCCTATTTAATACATTTAAAACTATAAATTCTTCTTCTTAATCTTCTTCCATAAGATTTTTAACTTTTTACTTTAATTTTCAAACCTGTTACTTTTTGTTATTTTATTTTCTTTTTGCTATCTTACAGTTTTTTCATCATCTTTCTATTAACTTGTCTATTTTGTTCTGTATTATTCCATATTAAATTTATTATCCTTTCTTCAGACTCATTATCTTCATACTCCATGAATGAATTTAGATAAAAAAGATTGGAGTAGATTTTATGATCTGATCATCGATTTGTTACCTTGTTTATTTTATTTCAGTGTTAATTCTTTCCTTATTTGTTTGTTAACTTTGTTTTTTTAATTTTTTGTAATGTTCGTTTTTTTATATTGATAAAATTATAACAAATAAACATTGTATTACTACTGCATGTGAACAAACTAATTATGTATAGTGTTCAGGAATAAAATGCCATCCAAAATGTCATATTTATAGTGCTAATAAAATTAAAAAAATACATCAAATTATTATTTTTTATCAACAATCATTACCATATATGGACCCTGCTATCTACACCCAAAGGTTGTCGAGTTCCGGGTCTCTGATACACCGTCCGCATCACTACAGCCCGGATGCTTGGATGCTTCGAGTGTTATTGGCCTGTGTTCAATATATGATCAATATACAAACTAAATTTAACTAAGAAAAATATTTTTTAATAGTTTATTTTTAAATTTAATACTCTACATGCATTATTGATTAGTTGTCAGTAGTTGTATAAACATTCTATATAACATTTTATTTTTATAGCTAATATAATCTTTAAATGTATAATTTTTACACGTTTAATTTATTAAGGTTGGTTGAAACAGAATTAATTAAATTCAATTATCGAATAGAATGATCCTTCTATTAAGAATCTTTTAAGTTCGAGTATAAACTTTGTTTTATCTCCAATATTTTTTAAGTTATAAGGTAATTTATTAAGAAAGAAGCACCAATATTTTGGGCCAAGTGGCAGTTTAGTAAAAGTCTATAGGTTTCTTGGATGCACGAAATGCAAAATGAATAAAGTATCATATAAAAGGGGGGAAAAATGTAAAGTTAAATGTTAAAAGATAAACACAACCAACCTTTAAATATATTTTAAATATTTTTATAGTGTATATTTTTCAAATATTAATCTCACCAGAAACACTCAAAACATAAATTTTAATTTTTAAACACTTTAATTCAATCGATTTAATAGAGGGTAGACTACTGTGAGTGTGGACCACTATGAGGGTAGACTATTGTGAGGTTAGACTATTGTGAGGGTAGACTACTGTGAGGGTAGACTACTGTGAGGGTTTACTACTGTGAGGGTAGACTACTGTGAGGGTAGACTACTGTGAGGGTAGACTACTGTGAGGGTAGACTACTGTGAGGGTAGACTACTGTGAGGGTAGACTACTGTGAGGGTAGACTACTGTGAGGGTAGACTACTGTGAGGGTAGACTACTGTGAGGGTAGACTACTGTGAGGGTTCACTACTGTGAGGGTAGACTACTGTGAGGGTAGACTACTGTGAGGGTAGACTACTGTGAGGGTAGACTACTGTGAGGGTAGACTACTGTGAGGGTAGACTACTGTGAGGGTAGACTACTGTGAGGGTAGACTACTGTGAGGGTAGACTACTCTGAGGTTAGACTACTGTGAGGGTTCACTACTGTGATGGTAGACTACTGTGAGGGTAGACTACTGTGAGGGAAGGCTACTGTGAGGGTAGACTACTGTGAGGGTAGACTACTGTGAGGTTAGAATACTCTGAGGTTAGACTACTGTGAGGGTTCACTACTGTGAGGGTAGACTACTGTGAGGGTAGACTACTGTGGGTGTGGACCACTATGAGGGTAGACTACTGTGAGGATAGACTACTGTGAGGGTAGACTACTGTGAGGGTAGACTACTGTGAGGGTAGACTACTGTGAGGATAGACTACAGTACAAGTGCTAAACCAACGGAGCATTACAATAATTAGCATTTAATTTAACAACACCGGGAATGGTAGTACAACCTGTAACAAGGATACAACGCTAACACACGTAGCATTCGCACACTGCTTGTTGTACTTCATCATCATTACGTGTTGTGTGGTAAAGCAAAACATTGATCTTAATTAACATTTTAGGTGTGTACATACAAATACAGAAACATTCATCTCTATAGTTGTTGTTATTTTGGTTACTTGAATTATTCTATTTTACATTATATACGTCACTTATTTTATTACGATAAAATAATAATACAAAAATAATATTTTAAAGTATTTAAAATAACTCTAAAATACATGGAATTAATTCGGAAGTTTTCCTAGTCAAATTTAAACATGTTTTTGGGATAAATCCCTATCATGTAGCAAATAAATATGATTATTATAACTCCTACATTTATTAATTATCATAAAATATGAAATATTCATTAAAAATTTGAAGTTTTAATGTCTCTTGAAGTCAATGACTTTACAAAAATTATCTTCCCTTGTTGTAGCACCACGTAAGCTTTAAAGAAACGGAAGATTTCCATCCTTTTCCCAGTGAGGATGAGAAAATCTAGGAGTCGATTTCAAACTCGCCTTTTATATTTCTTGCTGTTTTCTACGCCAAACTTGTTTGATTTTGTTAAAAATTTTTAACATAAAAATATAAGCCATTTTAAAACTTTACTGAAAATTACGGTCATTACTGATTAAAACAAAAGTAAAAAAAACACGTGATCTAAGATTAATAGATTTCATATTATCTACTTATTTTCCAGTTTATACTAAAAGCTATATAATTTCACAACTAAACATATCTATACATGGCGAGGAGCTGTAATATTGACTATAGCTACTTAATATTAAACTATTATAACTTTTTAATTTATCCTAAACAAGTAATTGCTTAAAATATTTTAAATTAAACTATTACGCAAAACAAAATGTTTGTCATATTATAGGAATATGACTTTTCTCCCAGTAACAGAAGTTCGAACGAAATTCTGTCACTCCCAGTATCAGAATAAATGTAAATATATAAAGAGTTCTCACGCAGCACGCTGACGTGAGGGAAGTGAATTTCCACATAACAAACTTTTAAAACTAAAAATGAGTGTAAAATATACATTTATCCTAAATTTTATTGAAATCTGAAGACATTGATTTTTTGGCTGTTCTGATGCTCCTGGTTTAATTTACCAGCAAAGCTGGGAATACAATTTTGCGCATTATAAGGTTAGGAGAAGGTCTAGTCAGGCTTGAAAGTACGCGTGCGGTTGCTGGGGATTATAAAGGTACACCAACAAATGAATAACAGGCTTTTCTAATGTAAAACCCCTACAAGACAACGTACTGTGTTTGGTCGATACACATTTTCTTTAATAACTCGGTAAATACTTACGCTAGAATGACGAGAGAGGGCTTAAAAGCTTTGCCTCACTAATTTACATCTTTTAAAGTTCATTAACTTTTCATTCAGGGTTTTTCTTAACTTTTTTGGACCCAAAAACTCGAAATTTGAAAGATTAATCCTCAAAAAAGGGTTTAGTGTTTCTGATTGTTTTGCCGAACGAACTTGTCTAACGGATTATACAAAGGAACGTACCTCCAAAATGTGAATAAAATCGGACAAAAAATGCGACTGCTAGAGTGCAAACACATATACATATTCGACCCCCTAAAACGTGTTCAGGGGGTCAGGTTAGGAACTTCTACTTAGGTGTGTTAGGTGTTGAATTTAAAAAGATGGGAATTAGTGTGGCGAAACTTTTATGCCCTCTCTCGTCATTCTAGCATATGTATTTACCGAGTTATTAAAGAAAACGTGTATCAACCAAACACAGTACGTTGTCTTATAGGTTTTTACATTAGAAAAGCCTGTTATTCATTTGGTAGTGTAACTTAATCAGCTCCAGCAACTTCTCCTAACCTTATAATGCGCAAAATTGTATTCCCAGCTTTGCAGGTAAATGAAACCAGGAGCATCAGAACAGCCAAGAATAAATGTCTTCAGATTTCAATAACAATTTGAATAAATGTATATTTTAGACTGATTTTGAGTTTTAAAAGTTTTTATGTGGATATTCACATCCCTCACGTGCTGCGTGAGCGTGCAGCGTGCTGCGTGAGAACTTGTTATATATTTACATTTATTCTGATACTGGGAGTGACAGAATTTCGTTTCCATTAGACATTTACTGACCATCAGTACAAACTGACGAGTGGAAACAAAACAACAAAGCAACAAAGCTTGGTTGCGCGTTTAACATTTGTAGAGTGGTTTGGAACAAAGCGGCCGTTGTTCCACTGTGATACTGGGCTCGTGTTTCCATAAGAACCATTCAGACACTCTTATAATTCTTAGGTCTGGTCGACCTTAAGACTTGAGGTGTATATACTTTTATTTTTAAAAAGACAGTCGACAATTTGTACAATATTTACTCTTGAAAATAATCTTTAATTGTATACCTTTTCTATACTAAAACACAGTTTTTGATGTTACCTAATAAAGTACTTTAATCCATAACTATTTTTTAAGTTCTTACCGTCAAGTTTGAGGATAGTCAGAAAATTGTTATCGTTGTATTTCGAGAATAACTATGAATTTACCTCTAAGTTCTGTACATCATATAGATGAATTATATTGTCGATGTAACATACTGGGTTTATTTTATATAACTTCATAAGATGGCTCCTCCAGGTTTTGATTTGTTTTAACTAATGTATACAGATTTAGTTAGCTACTAGCGAGTTGCTATGCAGTTTAATATATGTAAGAAGTGTATTTGTTGATTTTTTAACAATGATTGGTCAAAAATGGGATTTAGTTGTATGGATTTCCTACTTCAGCACATAGAAGAGATGCTAAATCTACAAAATCTAAAACTAGAAGAACATATTTAGATTTTGTTTCTTTTTAAAATTGTTATTTTAGTTATGGTTTTACACAATCTCAAGTAATAACACAAACAATTGTTTTTTTAAATTCCATAATTTCAAGAAATAAATATCATTAAACAAGTTTTTACGGAACCAATTTTAAATATTTTAGTACTCTTTATAAGATTGATAGTGAAGTTTCAACAAGTTTAAATTAGTTTGATTTACATCTCGAAAGGTTTAAGGTTGATGCCAAAGTATTTATTTAGAATTAAAAGTTATTTGACAGTTTAAGTTTTAATATAGAGTCGATTAAAAATTGTGCTGTTATATTACATTACTTTTTAAATGTTGTACTTCTTGCAAATAGTTTGTCCATTATTAATTGAACGGATAAGAATATATGTGAATTGTTATTCCATGTTATTCTTATGGGGAGTAAATCAAATTGTGAATCTCCCTTTAAAATATTTTGTGAACTTTGTATGTGTCTTCATATGGTTGTGGTCAATTTACTTTGCATAAAAATGCGATTTTCAGTCATCCTTGTTACATAACATCTGGGTAATATGTTCAATGTTATTTTATGGAGGATAAATACGATTTTATTACTAATTTAATAATATTAATAATCACTAGTTAATTTATTAATATATTTTTATGAAAATAGGTAAGCTTGTTTATGTGTTGGTGAAGTATATATTTTGTATTGGATGTGTTCTGAGTACGCAGGTTTGTTGACACGGGAGTATTTTAAACAATGTCAGATAACTTATAAACTTGACTATACTTTTTAGTCCCCTTAATGGGTTCTTCAAATTTTAAAAGTAAAAATTTAAATAATCCATTAGTATTTTACATTGTTCGAACATACATTCTTTTCAAGCAAAAACCTGCATCGTATATTTTGAAGAGTGTACTCTCACAAGAATATTTTAAAAACTACTCGAAGGTCAAGATCGTTTAACGACTCTCAGGTTCATTAAAAAGTAATTTATTTCCTTCACCTGAGATGGAGATCGGTATTGGATAACAATCTACAGTTGTGTTTCCTTTCATTAAATATTGGAGCACGATGAACGCCCCGTTTATTTTCAATCTTAACTAGAAGTCTTAAACTAATAATTAATATAGAAACAATCTTAAATTTTGCAGTCGGGATCTTCGTTATTACTTTAAGTTTACATTATTAACAACGTGTTGTATTTTAGATGTTACTAAACTATTAGCCTGCTGATGAAAACAAAAGTCAAACAGCCTTAAAAATACAGTTGGTACAGTTGGTTCACCGCAAGATTATATTTATCCTGTTTATAACCGTGTGGAATGAAGATACTTGGATATGGCTTCACTGACGGGATGTAGAACAACCGGTAATAATAGTGTGTTTCACTCTCACATTTCTCATGTAATTAATTTTTGTATTGCATCGTTATAGTAAAATATATCATTAATATTATCTTTAAAATACTTCCAGTCCACAACAATTCACTAAAAATTAAATTTGTTTTATTTTTACTTAGTGGTATGTAGGGAAAACTGTATGGTTTAATATAGTATTTAACAAAAATATATATCTCCCTTTAGTTACAGTAAAAACCCTTTGTTAAGATGGTACTTAAAATTCGAAGTCACAAAATGTATATACAATAAGAATATTTTACAGTAAATATTTAAAGTAAATAACTGTCGTCTAGTGAAAAATGAAAATTAATGTTGCATCAAGAGGCAATAATTGCTCCACTTAACTAATTGCTCATACATTTCCCTGGAGAACAGTCCTGCAATGTGTCATTGGTCTCGTTAGCAGTGATTCACCGTTCTCTCTGCTTTTCAAATTGAATTACTCGAGTTTTAAAAGCTGTTATTCGGGTTGCATGATAAATCTAACACTAAAAGCTTTACTTAAAACTCATTATTAGTCTTTTAAAAATGTAGCACTATCAATTAACCTCTTTATACTGCATCCATATTATTTATAGGTTGAGCTTAGAAAATGTAGTATCTTAAAACGCTATACTAATTTTAAAAATATAAAAAATCCTGCTGGTTTTATTCCTACGGTAAACAAAGCTTAATGCGAGACTAATGAATGTTTTTGAGTGGCCTCAGTCTAGGGACTAAGAACCCGACTCATTACGTTTTCATTGCAAACAGACATTTCGCTTTGGTGTCACAGTGGGTTATAAGGTTTACTGTATAATTGCAGAAAGGGTTATCTGTTTTTATGGTGATAATGTAAAAGTGGTTTGGGAAATAACTACCTTCACTCTTAAATTTGTTTTTACATTATACATCAAATTTAGTTAATCAGTACTATTACGTATTCTAAAACACATTAGTTGTTGGCCAAGCAGATAAACAATAATAAAAAAATCTGCCGTGCATTTTATTTTGTCATCGTTAAGAAATAAAACCAGACCAAATAAAATAAATGATAGTCCTGTACTTGACTTGGGTTAAATGTTGATATAATATATTTGTAGTTCTTGGCAACACATCAACACTTTCTGTTTTTTGGTATGATAGAGGAGTAGAGCACAAAAATAAAAAGTTTTCACACTGCCTTTTCTTTATTATGACATAGTTGGAAAGGTATTTTTATGTGAAAATACTTTGGAGGCATGGTTTATGGAAGTATTACAAGAAAGAGTTTAAAAATAGGGGAGCCTTTTATGTTTTAATATTTAAAATGATTAAATGATTTAAAATAATGTACGGACAATGAGCGGTATAATAGAGAGATTTTTACGTCATGAGTGCTGTAAGGTGAAAGTCGTGAGGGGAGCGAATTCCAAGGTCAAAGGTCAAATGCCAAGGTTCAATGTCGAAGTGTAAAGTAGGGGGGTCGACATTGACCCCCTACATTGTCGACAATGAGGTCGACCTCTCCGATGTATGGGCATCATACGATAATTTACTCGAATTAACTAACTACTTTAAGTTGTCGTGCAGCAATCTGTCTGATATTAATAAGTGATTCTTATCCCCGCCGTCTACTCCCTTACAATCGTACGTCCGACCAGTGTTCACTTACAACAAATCATATTTTATTCAACGACAATAGCCCAATGACCAATAACTAAAGAACTTAGATTTTATGGTTACTTTAAAAAATATATAAACCATGATAGTTAATTTGGTTCGCCACTAAATAATACCAACAAATACAACTGCTTTTTATACAGAAATTTATATTTTTAAGTACTAACGATCAATCCAATCATTACTGTACAATGAGAGACTGAGAAAAAGGGTTGTATAAGATGAGCAATTAGCATGATATGATTATGAATGACACAATTTTACACACTGACATTTTAATCCCCACAAAAATGACGTACGAAAAGGCAATTGGTAAATAGGCAATAGTTTTACAATGAGCTTCCCTTTTCTTTTAAGGACACAACATGTTTCCTAGATCCTTCCGAATTTCATAAAACTTATCCTAGAGCAAAAAATACACACATAAACATATAGTATATCATTAATTCATTTTCCGTCCATGACCTTTTAATATATATATATATATATATACAATCATGATTTAAATAATTGATTTTAAACGTTCCACAAGAAAGAATTATGTTTAGGCTAGTTTGATATTCAAATTTACGTTTACAGCTTTTATTGTTTTATAGTACTTTAATAATAATTTTACTCCTATAGTCAATTGGCCCAAAAGTAAGAAGTGCAATAGCCGTAATGACATGGTGTGAATTAAACTCAAGGCAGCTTTTAAATGACTAGTTTAGATGCTATTCTAAATACAAATCACTATACTTCAAATGGTTTTCAGGGTTCAGGGGCGTAATGGTTTTCAGCATTTAGCTGATCTGTAATTTAAACAAAGAAACATTAGGGTCATATTCTCTCTGTGGGAGAATCATAACAAGGAGTACGCTCTTTTATCTCGCTTTCGGATGATCTCACAAATGAAAACTGAATTTTTTACACTAGACCCAACGTAGGGAAGCAGGGATACATTGTAAAATAACTTAGGAAAGGAGTGCCTGAAAAATGCTAACACGCATTTATACTTATATAACTATTGATATATAACATTAATCCAAAACGACTGTCATGACTCGGTTACATTTCAATGCACAACATCTTTTTTAAGCATCTGATGCCAAGAAATGATAAAGATTTACAGTGTAGCGAAAATAATAACGACATTTCAAAGATTCCTGGAGTGAACTACCTTGTTAATAATATTTGTTTTTAATATTTTAGAAAAACCTCTAAATTTGTTAGTAATAATCCATGATATCAACAAAAACACTATCTTGGCAACACAAATTTTGCTAACTATCGAGCACTGGTAGAAAATGGTCACATTCTTTGATCTTTTCGAATTTGTTAGCCAAAACCACCAAAGTTCCAGTGAGTTAGGCGAGGTGTACGTTGTCTATGTCTCTGTATTCCGGAATTATTTCTGGTACAAACCAATGCAATTTTGATTTGATATCATAAACAAGTAACATATATCAAGATACACAAAAATATTGCATTGTGTACAAGTCTTCGGTCGCTAAAAAACGCAACGCCACTACAAGCTTTTCTTGAATTGATTTTCTATAATTAGTATCTTGTTTAGTGATCTTGTCTCATAACACTAGTACCAAGTATTCAAAATCACTGCTTGACCTTCGTAAACAATTTGAAACTACCGTCACATCGCAACTCTCCACACAAAGGATTTACGTAATATTCTACGTCTATTAGCATATCACTGTCGCTGTACCTATCTATTGCCTCCAGAGAAGGTTTCACCCAAAATCTCATAGGTCTCCTCTTTTTTCTAAAGATAACACAGGCAGCTGCAGTGCGAATCACAGCCTACACAATCGTGGCAACGTGACCTGGGTAGGAAAAAAATCAAAGTTTTTTGAAAATGGAAAAGTTTTGGTAACAAAATGAAGTCTCAAACATGAATGTTACCAACATTTTTGTTAATATCTTTTGTTATCAACTTCTAAGTCTAACAAAAAGTTATTAACAAACATTATGACTGAGTTGGCAACTCCGGTGGAAACGAGGCATTTATAAAATCTGGTTTTTAATCAACATTTTAACATTTTTAGGCCCTAGAAATTATTAACCGAACTTTTGAATAAGTTGTCACTAAACGGAAAGGACTTTTTACTGTACCATAACAAATATTCATTACACAAAGTTCTAGTAATTTGAACAAATTTGTTATATTTATTTATAGCTCAGAATTTTTAAACCAGTCAAGTTTTTACATTGTGACATTCAAAAATGTTCAAATTTATAATGACTGAATATACATGGTTTACAAACAAATTTAAATCACAGTTGAACGAATATCATCTAGATTTGAGTTAAGGTGAAATGGACTGAAACATGTTTGTGTGACATTTGAATAAAATCTTCAGGAGAGAGGAGTAAACAGTAATAAAGTTATAATAACATTAGGCATTATTTATGCACCATGTCATTTTAAAGTTTCAACATAGACTGACGCTTCAGAGCAGGGAGTGTCCTAGAGCTTAATATTTGCATAATATCACTACTACTTATACAAATATTTCACTATACGTTAAATTTTCACTGACATTACTAATCTTTAAACCTTTAATTCCATAAAATGGCCAAAAACTCTTAATGTATATCTTACACTGTTTTATGTGTGTTAATATCATATACTCCAAGATGTGTTTCGAGGATGAACAATCGTAACAGTAATTCTCTCGTTATTATATTATTAAAACACTGGTAAATAACATCCGTACACACCTCGAGTGGAATCATTTACAGATTAATCACAATAAAGCTAAGAATTGAACTAATAAGGAGTTTAAAAGATAAAATGACTATACCTAAAACTAAACCTATTATAATCAAAGATCTTCTTGAATTGCTATCCTTGGAAACCAATCCTATTTAACAAATAATACCTGTTCCCCCGAAATAATCCGTACAACCAATTAACGGATTTTAATAATTTTACTAAGAAATAGTTAACATAAAGTAGCAAAAAATGACGGGTGCTAATAATTTCGTTTCTATTTTCCTCGCTAGACTTTGAAACAGCGGAACTTTGAGGATAAGCGAATGAGAGTAGCGAGTGCGTGTGGACGCTTTTCACTCGTAAAAATGTAAATTGTCTTCAGATTCAGTTTGGATTGTGTGAGGAATTGAAAACAATGAAAGGGCCTAGTTGTTTGTAATGAAGAGCATCAAGTAACTTAAACACTATTATGAGTATGAAATATATTATCAAATATGTGAAACCTTAGCATATGAGAATGAATTCTTAGTACCAAAACATAGCTACACAAAATTACCGCTTGAAAAACTGTATGAACAAGTACCAGGCCAGATATGTTATTTTTTTGCCAAAAACATTGAATTGAAATACACCCGTCGCAGCAAACCTGCATACTCAGCGAATTTCCAATGAATATATAACATAACACTTAACATGATTCATAAGAAATGTATTCACAAACAAGCGATATTTAAAATATTAATTATTCTCCATAAGAATAACATTGGGGATGAGTACGCAGGTTTGCTGCAATAAGGCACGCAAAATAATGGGTTTTTATGCAAATATCAATAGAACTCATCTTAGTGAAGTCACATACCAAGTTTCATCCATATACATTCATAAATAAGCGATATATAACATTTTAAGTATTTTCCATAAGAATAACATGGGGACCAAGTACCTAGGTTTGCTGCTTCAGGAACCATAGGCGAAACATTGTTTTTTTGTGCAAACAACAATAAACCACAACCAGATCAAGCCATATACCAAATTTTGCCAGTTTATGTTCATAAATAAGCGAGATATGCAATTTTTCTTTTTCTCCATAAGAATAACATTAGACAACTTACTGTGTTTAGTACTTTCAATATCTCGGTAACCAATTGACGTAGAGCAATGATCAAAATACCAAAGTGTTTGTTTTTTAAGCTAAATTCAATGGTATAAATTAAAATTTGATTTAAATTAAAATTACATGTGAAAACCCCAAAAAACACATTTTTGGGGTACAAACCCCCCCAAAAACCCCCCTTCGGATGGTGCGATTCATCTGGTTTTCGAACTTGATCAAATAAATGGTACTTTACACATTTGTACCAAATTTCATTAAGATCGGACCTTTTTTACGAGAGTTATCGTGCTTACGGACACACACACACATATATATATATATATATATATATATATATATATATATATACATTTATAAAAATTTGAACGAATGGTGTTTTTGGCATCTGGGGACCTCAAAATGAAAAGTTATCATGGTCTCGGGCTTAAGTCTTACCATGAGACCTACGGTAATAGGTTCTTCCCTATAGGGGAATTTCGCTAAAACGATGTTTTACGATAAAAAATATTAGCATATTAATTATAACAATACTTACCCGAATTCTTAACTTAAAATCAGCCCCCAAAATTACTCAACCCTATTGACTGCAGTCAACAACTGCTCCGAGCATCAGTAGCTTTTCAAACTGTTTAACAATCAATATCTAGGCATTGAGCCTTTTTAAAACGAGAAAAATAGAACAACAAACCCACAGTTGAAGAGGTCGAATTGCACTCATGTTGCAAGTTATGAATGACTCTTGTTGACATGCGAGTGCAATATCAGTGTTGGACAAAGGGCTGTTTTGTTCAGAACCTCTCCAGCTCTTGCACACGCTCTCGGTCTTGTTGGGATTTTGATTTTGATTTGATACATTGTTACAAAGACGACGCGATCTTTTCCAACGATGAGTTTTGTTTTGATCCATTTTTTAAGAGTTATTAGTGAATTTCCCATGGAAAAGTGAACTATTAGCATGACCCGCACGGTGAAACTTAAGCCCGGGACCACCATAGAAGTTCCTAACATGACCTCCTGATCACGTTTTTAGGGGTCACTAACAACTTTATATATATATATATATATATATATATATTTATATGTGTCCGCACTCTAGCGCTCGCAATTATAGTCCAATTTACTTTAAGTTTGGTAGGAACCTTCCCTTCTATAACAGTTGGACAAGTTTGTTGGGCAAAACAATCGGACAACTCTAACCTCCTTTTTTGGGGGTTTAGTTTTTAATATTTTGTGTTTTGGGCCCAAAAAGGGCTAGAAAAGCCCCAAATGTAAAATTATTTCATATTAAATTATTGTACGTAAAATTTCAAAAATGTTAAGCCCTCCCTCATCATTCTAGCACAAGTATTTACCGAGTTATTCAAGAAAGTGTTATTTGTCTTAACACCGTACGTTCTCTTATGGGGATTTTACACTGGAAAATGTTGTTTGCCATATCTTGCTGTAGTTTTATCACCCCCAATACCCCTTATACCAACTTGTTATTCTGACTATACCTCTTCTTAACCTTATAATGTATACTGTTGCTATCTTAATAGTGAATTTAAATATAACAAGGAGCATAAGAACATCCTAAAAATAACATTTTTAAATTTTACAAAAAAAATGTTACCAGTGTGGTTGTAAACCCTTTATTAGATTTTTTAGTGTGCTGCGTGCGATCTCGTTTTAACTTACTACGTCCCAACAACTGTCTAGAATAATCTGAGTGCTTACACACATCTAAAACATCTAAATACATCAATCCTGGGTTAAGTTAAAATAATGTTTATGTTTACTTGCTGTAAACTAATTTACCGATATTTACATCGAAACTCACACTATGTTTTGATGAATAAACGTTGATATTTTAATCCATAAAATCAGATATATTGTACGGTTTAATTGTTCATAAATAAATCCTATTTATAATTTGATTTCGTGTTGTAAAAGATAATTTCGAAACTTGAGTCAATTTGGAATATAAAAACAACTAGGTTCCTATACATTTAAAATCAGTGTACATATGTGTCTTTAAATACGTTTATGGAGACTTAAATATCTGTAAAACGTAACAAAACCCTGAAAAGAGTAACACAACTAATTTAATGTGTAATTAATTCACGTCTGGAAAACTTCCACGCGGAAATATTTCTTGGACACTTGTGTTAACCTGTTACAAATTAACAATAAATTAATTTAACATTAATTTGAAATTTAAATTAAATTACCTTCAAGTATATTTTTGACAATTTGGGGCACAGCTTATTCTTGGTTAGCTTAGTCTTGTAGAATTTAGCTAAACATTCCTATACAATCTTTATATTAAAACAATACACAAGATAATTCTTAATATACACTGACGCTTACAAAAGTTTTAATTTTTCGACAAAACCGATTCTGCAGTCGTGAGTTTATGCATGGGCATAACTTATGCTGTTCACCTTAGGGATGGTGGATGAAAAAAGTAGTTAAACAGTTTAGTGCACTGCAGGTTAACTAATAGTAAACCTTCATTTACTGGAATGTACTTCCTTAATGGAGCAGACGTTTATGGATTTAGAGAACTCTATAGTCGTGAGATCCTATGTAAGAACTAACATAGATTGGATTATATATAACCTTCGTAGTAATAAAAATAACAGTAATACATTAACGCACGCTCAAAATTAATGAGGGTTTCTTTACTTCAATTACTTACAATGTCAGCTTTTCATTTAGCTCATGCTAACAAAAAATTTATGAAAACTCACAATACACCTTCATTTCTAAGCAATATACATAAGTCTATATTATTATAAAGAAGAGGTGGTTTCTGTCTGTCTGTCTGTCTGTCTGTCTGTCTGTCTGTCTATCTGATGTTCCGGGTGAACGCAAAAACTACTGAACCGACTGGGCTGAAACTTTACACATAGGTAGATCTTGAACCCATGCAACACATAGGCCTATTCACTTCCTTAAAATCCCCTCGGGCTACGCCCCGTGAACGTCCTAAGACTCAATGTTTACATTTCAAAGAAAGTAAACATTCAGAAACTGTAATGCGAACAGCTGTGGACACTTCGATTTGACAGCTTATAGAGCAGAAGCAAGAACAGCTGTTTCAAGCTAACTGAAATGGAAATTGCATTGACTAAAGAACGGGTAGAGAAAACCCCTGTGCGAAGAACGGGTACGTCAGCTAGTGATTAATAAATAAAGCTACTAACGTGCTGGTTGCCAATATAACCCGGTAAAGTCATTCTTTTAAACGCATATGCAGGTTTTAGAATTTTAAATTGGTTATGAACGTTATTTGAAATTGTTTGAGTTAAACCTAAATGTCTTAAATCATGATTTTTCTACAACTAGATGTATTTTGAGAAGTTTAGGGGGGGAGGGTGTTAAATGATTTTATGTTAGTACATTGTTTTGTCTTTTAGAGCTGCGTTTACCTGTATATGTGACCTAGTATTAGGACTGGAGCGATTGAGTTTTATTACGTCACAACGCACGGAACTGAGTTGTTTACTTCAAATCGCCCAGTTAATCCAACCGATCTCCTGTGTTTGGACGCGCTCCAATAAATGCTCTTTGAATGGAAACCGCTCACTTCTGGTTGACCACTCGTGGACTTTGACTGGATTAAATAGCGTCCGGCACTTTATCCAAGCCATACCATTCAAAACAGTTTTCATGGAACATGCTTTGACTTACGTAACACTGGGTTTACATCGCTTTGGACACCTAGATATTAAGGTCATAGCTATTCTGACTGACGGTTTTGTGTTAAAGTGAAAGTTGGATATTTGCTAACAATTTTATAAATAATCGAGTTTTGGAAATGTGCTGGTATAAAATAGGTTAAAAGGTAATCAACTAAGTAGAATATTAAAATAGTTTTCCTTCATAAATGCCAACTGTAGCTATTTTCTTGGAAGTGTAAAATATTGTAGAGTAATAAATCAAATTTTCAACATCGATTGAATGGCCAATTGCCTATTTAATTCCTTTAAATTTAATTTCAATCTTCCTCTTAACCCCTCGTTATTTTTCCATTACTGTAAATTTGCAAAATGGCATCCTGAGTGTTTATTACTTTAGGATAGTTAAGTTAGTTTTGTGTAAAATGAACAAAAGGGAATTCTGAACCCATTTTTAACTTATGATAATTTAGCTAGAAAACAGCTGAAATGACTGTTATCATAGTGAAGATTGCCCAACAGAAACATGCGAAGCATTCGAATAGCTTGGATACAAATCGCATCTCGTTCAAATGCCATACATCTTTTGCTTTATTATTTAAACATAATATATAACCATTACTACTTAAACAAATTAAAAAAGAAGAGCAACGTATAATCAACACCTTTTGAGTTTTAATTTTAAAAAGACTTAATTGTTAGAGAATTTCACATAATGGCTTTTTAAACACACTACGAAGTAATTTATTTTGATTAATAATTAAATATTGTCATGAAATGGTTATTTAAGTGAAAAAAACAGACATCATACAATCTCCACCGCGCCACGTAAGGATTGCGACTGTTTTGATTGTTTAACAGCTGATAATCCAACATACACTCACGCTCATGCTTAAACAATTTTAATGTATGTTAATGTACTGTACATAACAACGTAATATTTTAATACTTTAGTAATTCAGTCAAAATTTCTATTATTCAAGGTCTTTGCTCCTTCTTCTATAGACTTATAGCACCTCTGGATTGACCATTGTACTGTGTCAGATGTGTAATATTTGTTGTTCTCTGACAAAATGTATCAAACCTTTCTACAATCACTAATTTCTAGAACAGCTTTGGAAACAAAACAATGCCACTCAAAATTGGAGCCGATTGAAAGCGAGACTGAGCTTTAAAACCTTTGGTTCAATCAGAAGCTTTTCTGAAAGCCCTGTAATGGTCAACGTACGCGCAAGGTGTTTTGTTATTTTGTAATGGACTTGGAACAATCAATACTTTGTCTTGGTTTCGAAAGTGGTTTGGACCGTCAACAATTTGCAAGTACCATAAAAATCCTTTCAAAACTAAATGTGTGGGTAATGTTTGTTTCAGGTGCGTACTTTCATTTTTAAACATTTTTGAAATTTAAATTGGATAATCCTTACAGTGAACCTACTAATATGTACATTAACAGATTAATAAGTTAGAAAATAATGTAGATAATAACAACGTAATTCCCGTAAACCTTTAAAGGATGGAGTCAATGACTCAAATATGTACTGACTTATATATTATACAAATATTTTTTTTGTGTGGAGCGATTCCCTTTCAACAGAGACTAGTATTGTTTACTGTGTGCTGTCATCAGTGCATGTGTTGTTGGACAACTACATGATCCGCTTTCTAAATCTAATACATGTTTTTTTATGAAGGCGGAATGTATTAAAATTGGATATACCGCTGAATAGGTGTTATTCAGATGGTGAATATGTTTCAAAATTTTTATAAAATATAATATAGCCTAATTACAGTTATATTCTTATATTGAATAATGTACAGTGAACCAATAATAATAAAAAATGCCTTTACTCGAATTATGGCTTAAATCAAAACTTAACTTCGATTTGCTGTGTATTTACTTCACACAAAATGAGGGAGCAGATATTATGAAAATTTGTCATTTAAGTTATAATCTACGTAGAATATTGACCGAATGCGTCTGTTAATCTGAATTATAGCAGATTTATTAGTTTAAACAATATTTAACTTATAGAAAAGTAATTGCATTGACTTGTCAATGAATCAACGATTTGTTGACTTATACAACAATAGCTAATTCACATGAAGCGTTTGCATTTCGACTGGATTAAGATGTTGCGACTTTGATAGAACAAGATATAATGATCAAACTGAGTGATATCTCATGCATTTAAGGTAATCTGATTTGTACTAAGGCGGTCGGGTTTTCGTAATGACACAATCTGGTTTATGTATATGCTGTTCTTGAATTGTAGCTTACAGTCAAATACGTTTCTGGTTTAAATTTATTTTATAGGATGTTTCTCAATTGTTTATAGATGAGTTTATTTTATTTACGGTATCACCTAACAAAAAGTAAATGTTTTCGTTTAGTTTATTAATTTTAAATAGGTGTAAAAAACATTAGAAATAGAAAGCAATAGAAAGTATAGAAAGAAATTAAACCCACTGACATAACGAGTAAAGAAAACAAAAATATATATATACTAAATTATATAAAACCTTATTTAAATAAATGCTCACGAAATACCGAAAATATAATCCCCCCGGATAGACTCTCACATATATATTCGCTTATTGTGTTTACACTTGTTTGTTAGTTGTGATTTCGATTGTTATATTTTTGTTTACGTGACCTTATAAAAAGAAAATAATTATTGCCACCTTTATATTTACATAATTTCAAACTAAAACGTCTAGAAGTGTTCCAAAGTGGGAATAAACTCACCTAATAAACTCAGATTTTATTTACCGTACATAAATTGTAATACAATGAATAATGATTAGCAAAATACATAGCCACATTTGACGTTGAAGTAAAATTGATTGGACAAAGCTGACGTTACATTGGATAATTATTTTATCGTGTTCCTATAGCTCTAAGGAATTTTTCCAATCAATATATTGACTTTTAAGTTCATCTCAGTTAGAAATTCATTCTGTTAACTCTATTATAATATTTTATAATAGAATATATTATATATATATAATATATAATATATTATATATTATATTATATATTATATATTATATTATATATTATATTATATATTATCTATTATTATATTTTATTAGTGAATTTCCTATGGAAAGTGAACTATTAGCATGACCCGCACGGTGAAACTTAAGCCCGGGACCACCATAGAAGTTCCTAACGTGACCCCCTGAACACGTTTTGGGGGTCTTTCAAAATGTTATATATATATATATATATATATATATATATATGTGTGTGTGTGTGTGTTTGCACTCTAGCGGTCGCAATTTTTGTCCGATTTACTTCAAATTTGGTAGGGACGTTCCTTTCTGTAATCAGTTGGACAAGTTCGTTGGGCAAAACAATCGGAAAACTCTAAACCCCTTTTTTGGGGGATTAATCTTTCAAATTTCGAGTTTTTGGGCCCAAAAATGGTCATAAAAGCTCCAGATGTAAAGTAAATGCATGTAAAAAGATAGGAATTAGAAAGGCGAAAGTTTTAAGCCCTCTTTCGTCATTCTTGCATAAATATTAACCGAGTTATTAAAGAAAATGTGTATTCACTAAACACAGTACGTTGTCTTATGGGGGTTTTACACGAGAAAAGCCTGTTATTCCTTTGTTAGAGTACTTTTATCATCCCCAGCAACCTCACACCTACTTTCAAGCCTGTCTGAACCTTCTCCTAACCTTATATTGGGCAAAATTGTATTCCCAGCTTTGCAAGTAAATGAAACCAGGAGTATCAGAACAGCCAAAAAATCAATGTTTTCAGATTTCAATAAAAATTGGACAAATGTATGTTTTTACACTGATTTTGAGTTTTAAAAGTTTTTATTTGGAAATTCACTTCCCTCACGTCAGCGTGCTGCGTGCGAACTCGTTTACAAATTATCATGATTTATAATAAGTTCAATAAGTGCGTTTAGGGAATTCATTTGAAACAAAGCTAAAGAAAGCTTGGCTTAAAATACATTCCTCAAAACCTCCCTAACATATTTAGGATCAAAACATTATAGAGGTATTATACACTTTTCATTTTATATTGCATAACTAGATTTCTTTAGATTCATCACTAACTTTCTTCCCTTTAGTTAAAATATAACTGTCATCACTCTTTTAATTTTAAATAAAGATGCTTTTCGTCGACACAATAAATATTGTTACAAAGATGATCTCTTAACCAGCTAAATTTATCTACCTTCAATTTATTTCGCTATGCTTTGTAAACCTTATATAAAAAAATATGTATATAATTAAAAATTGATTTGCAGGACTAGTAATTTATACCGAACCGCACGTGGCTGAACACACGTGGGAAACACAAGGGAGCCTGAGAACGGAGCTTGCACTAGCAAAAGTATATAATTGGTGGACCAGTCAGCTCGAAGTTTATTCCCTTTTGCGATTAAGCAAATAACTTTACAGCTTTTACATAAATTGCAGTTTGATTAATTGAAAATATTATTTACATGTAATAAGTAAAAAGGTAAATACAATATTAGTTATTGTGAAGCTGATGTTTTGTCTGATGGGGTAGGGTTACCCGTTATAAGCACAGCCAGATGTTCCTAGCTAACGAGTGTGGGGTTGAGGATGCGTCGTTTGGTACTCAACTACCATAATGAGATACAGAGATGATCCTATTGTATGTGACATGCAATGTTGCCACAATGATGATACGATGTAATGCATCTGGTTAGGGGATTTAATTTTACGTGCTATCAAATTTTATCGTACGCATTTATCTCATACTAGTTTTCTCTGGTTAACTAAAAAAAAAACACCTGTTAGCGAATTTCCCCTATTGGAAAGAAGCTATTAAAGTAGTTGGCATTGTAAGACCTAGGCCCGGGACCATGATAACTTTTCGTTTTCAGGTCCCCAGGTGCCAAAAACACCATCTGTACAAAACTGTATATATATATGAGTGTGTCCGTGGATGCGATAGCTCTCGTAAAATAGTCCTATTTTGATGAAATTTGGGATAAACCTGTCAAGCAACATTTATGACTTTAAGTTTGAAAACCAGACAGACCGCTTCATCCAAAGGAGTATTTTGGGGGGTTTTGTATCCAAAAAAATTGTTTTTTTAGTGTTTTACATATAATATTTTAGTAAATCAAATTTTTCTTTTTACCATTGATTTCAACTTAACAAAAATTAGTGTTTTGATCATTGCTCTACGTTAATTGGTTACAGAAATATTGAAAGTGCTGAACACAGTACGTTGTCCAATGTTATTATTATGAAGGATAAGAAAAATTGTATATCTCGCTTATTTATCAACTTATGCTGACGAAACCTGGTATATTGCTAGATATAGTTGTTGTCTATTGATATTTGCACAAAAAACAATGTTTTTGCCGGTAGTTCTTGAAGCAGCAAGCCTGCGTACTCAGCCCCCATGTTATTCTTATGGGGAATAAGTAAAATGTTATCTCCGTTAATTATAAACATAAATTAATACAACTTGATAAATGGCTTTATCTACTTGATATTTGTATAAAAACGTATTTTTTGGGTTCCTTGTGTCAGGAAACCTCCATACTCAGCCGCAATGTTATTCTTATGGAGAATAATTAAAATGTCATAAATCGTTGAAATCGTCATAAATTGATAAAACTTGGTATGTGACTTTATGTGTTATTAAGATACATAAATGCGCATTGAAAATTTGCTAAGTACGCAGGATTGCTGCTATGGGGGTATTTATTATTGTATTAATTTTTAAAATAGAAATTTGCTGACAGTTTTGGATTTCACCTTGTTTAGGCTGTAGTTAATATGATGTTGGTTACAAATTGAATGCATACTCAAAGTTACAAGTGTATTTGTGACCTTGACCATTATAAATTACATTAGTAGAAAGTTGATATCTCTTAAGGCAATTATATACTGAACTAGTGGCTTACAGTGGCTATACCCCCTAACTACTATTTAAGTGTTATTGGGTGTACTGTTTATTGGATGATAAATCAATACTAATGCTGACATTTCACACCTATTTATATTGCATAAATAGTGTGGGTAGTTACAACTGATAATTAGTTCATTTTTTTAAAAACCCTTATATATTACACTAGCTGATGTACCCGTTCTTCGCATGGGTTAGAAAGCTTGAGATCTTGAAACAGCTGTTCTTGCTTCTGTTCTTTAAGCTGTCAAATGGAAGTATCCACAGCTGTGGAAGTATCCACAAATGTAAACATTGAAACTTAGGACGTTCACGGGGCCCGAGGGGATTTTAAGGAAGTTAATGGGCCGAGGTGTTGCATGGGTTCAAGATCTACCTTTGTGTAATGTTTCAGCCAAGTCGATTCAGTAGTTTTTACAATTACCCGGAACATCAGACAGACACACAGACAGAAACCACCTCTTCTTTATAATATTATAGATTGATAGAAGAAGATTATATTTACGGTTTCGGATATTGAATATCTGCTGACGCTTTTGTACGTAAACCTTGTAATGGCTAAAGTAGATATCATGTTTGGTTATAAATTGAATGCATACTCAATGCTAAATGAATCTTTTTTACTTATCCTATGTAATATTATTATATTAAAACGCAATTGAACTATATGCATTAAGACATCTGAGGAATGTCCTATTAAACTCAAAGTACTTTTGATTAAACGGAAAAATGGATTCATCCGGAAATTTCATAACTTCAACATCGAACTTCATTGTTTCATTCCACGAAGCAGAAATTGAATGTTTTTATTATATAGAAAGAATGGATATAAGATAAAAGTGAGCGGATATTGGAACGGAAGGAAAGCTTCATCGTCCCACTATGCAAAACAGCCTTGACGTGCTTTTGTTTGTTGCTCTTTTAAACTATGTTAACGTTATCGAGCAAAACCTGTTCAAAGAGTTATTGGATTTGCTTTACAGGTTACCACGTTGTCATTTGAACTTCTAAACATGTTATAAAAGTTATGTAAAATGTACACATATTTTCATTATTATAAACATCATATGTTTGTCCCAATCTAAATTATTTTTCACAAACTACCAGCCTCGCCTCTGAAGTAATGTACAATTATCCTAATTTGTGATTTTAGAGCATTTTAGAACTTAAAAATGTTGATCTTGTTTGAAATAATAATCTCGATTAAGAATGCAAAACACTATTTTTTAAATATAAAATTAAGTTGCGTGCTAAAGTTTACTGACGATAATAGCTTATGGAAGATAAAAGGTGGTCTAAAAATTGCCAATTAAATAACAAGTGAAATATTATAACCACATTATTATTTTCTAGTTGATACTCATTCTTATTTAGCTCCTTTGTAAAATACAAATGTTAGTAATTATTCTGCTACGTCTCTTATGAATAGTGTATTTTATTCGTTAATTAAAACTTGCAAAGAATTATGGAATTAATCACTATCACCAATACTCCACTAGAAATTATGCAATATTACTGTATCCTTTCTATAAACCAACTTCCCTAGAAAAATCTCCATCATACTTCTGCTTAAATATTAACAAAAATTTCCCCAACTACTTTACAATAAGACCTGTTTCAAAAAACATAAAAAGCTTGCTACTGAATTTCTATTACAGAGCTGTTTCTACAGCGCATCTGAGTATTTTGAATGCAATTGTCACAATAAATCTGCCTGATGACATGAAATCTGTAAGGGTAGTTTCATCGGCTGACTGCTAATGTTAAATCCCACATCACAGTACAGTTTGTAACAATTTCATGATGTGTTACCTGATTATTTTAGAATTAGAATAGAAATTTAAACTTAAATTTGAATGTGAGTATGACAAGAGTAGGGGGCAATAGCCGATACAGAACCAGCAAAGGCGCGGTGTGGACGCGTGGACGCGTGGACGTCCCCCCCCCCCCCCCAACCGTGACCTTGACCCCAAGGTCACCCTCGAGGCCCCCCCCCCCATGACGTCATCCCCCCCCCCCCATGACCAGCAAAGGCGCGGTTCCCCCCCCCCCCCATGACCAGCAAAGGCGCGGTGAGGATGCAAGCCCCCCCCCCCCCTCGTTTGTAACATTTTTCATGATGAGGAAAAAACTTTTGAAAATTAATAACTAGCCTATTTACTCACCGATTCCCACGGGACTTTTTCCAGAATGTAGGCCTATCCCAGAGGAAGCGAATGACGTAAGAACCCCATAGATCCGCCATCAAACAAGGCCGCTATTAATTTTTAAACGCGTTTTCCTTATGGGATCTCAGCTGTTTACCGACCGATTTTGATGAAACTTCACCACATGCCAGGTGCCCTCCTAAGTAAACCATCCCTTAAAGAAAATTGAAAATCCGCCTATAAACGGGCCCGCTATTAATTTTTAAACGTGTTTTCCTTATGGGATCTCGGCTGTTTACCGACCGATTTTGACGAAATTTCACCACATGCCGGGCGGCGGCCTAAGTAAACCATCCCTTAAAGAAAATTGAGAATCCACCGTTAAACAGGCCCGCTATTAATTTTTAAACGCGTTTTCCTCATAGGATCTTAGCTGTTTTCCAGACCCCTCACAATGGTTCAAAACCAGCAAAGGCGCGGTGAGGATGCAAGCCCCCCCCCCCCCCCCGTGAGCGACTCCGCGGAGTCACGTGTCAAGGCGCGTGCTAGGGCCTACGTGACCGCCCGGGGTTGTTTACTCATTAGCGACTTTCCCTCACTCCTCCGGCAAGTGCGCGCCGCATGAGGCCTCCTCCCGACCAGAGTGTTATTTATAAGCGAGTCCTTGAGGGTTTCGCCAGTTTGTCTTTGGAGCTCTTACTGCGCGGACGAAGTATTGCCGTCTCCGAGATACACTTTACAACCTGTGCTTGTGCGACTGTGTGGAGTTTTCTCTTTGAATATCTTAAAATGTAAGTAACATTTAATATATCTTTTCATCAGCCGATTTGCCAATGATCTAAATCCCAATTAGCTAAAATTAATATTTAATATTTTACATATCCCAGTGCAAAATAAAATTTGGTTTTGCTTTTAAATCGAAATTTCAAGTGGCTAGTAGAATTATAGACGAGAGTAAAATCGCCATGTGCGACTGAAACAAAGATAAAGACGTGTAACAGTGTTAGGAATGTCATAGGAGCCATTCTTGTAATTTATTTCTGTCTACTATTAGAAGGGTACTGCTACAGATACCCGATGTTGTAGATGGCTGTTCCTCGTATGTGTGAGGTCTGCGGTCGCGTCTTCGCTGGAAACCTGGCTCGTCACATGGCAGCTGCTCACAGGGACCGCCATTTCGACTGCAACGTCTGCGGGAGACGCTTCGGGCGAAGCGACAGCCTGCGACGCCACCTCACAGCAGTTCATCCTCCCACTCCTCACGACCAAGCGCCAGGTACGGTTTTTACATTAAACAAGAAACCGTCAGTACTAATGACTTGTTTTCGAGAGAGAGTAAACGGCTTTAGCTGAGTAAACAGATTCAAGTAGTAAACAAGGGGCTGCCAGCCTCTGTTCAGTTCCTCACCCTTGTATTACTGGGCTCAAACTGGCGTTCGAGATGAGGAAGAGGTCGTCAGGCCTCTATGCAATTCCTCACCCTTGTATTACTGGGCTCAAACTGGCGATTGAGATGAGGAAGAGGTCGCCAGTCCTCTATGCAGTTCCTCACGATCAAGCGTTAGGCACGGTTTTTACATTAAACAAGAAACCAGTACTAATGACTTGTTTTCGAGAGAGTAAACGGCTTTAGCCGAGTAAACAGATTTAAGTAGTAAACAAGGGGCTGTCAGCCTCTGTTCAGTTCCTCACCTTGTATTACTGGGCTCAAACTGGCGATTGAGATGAGGAAGAGGTCACTAGGCCTCTGTGCAATTCCTCACCCTTGTATATATTGGGCTCAAACTGACGAACGAGATGAGGAAGAGGTCGCCAGTTCCTCACCTTCATGTATATTGAGGTAACTAATAGGACTTGTTTTTCCTGTTCACAGGCCGTCAGTGCCCGTTGTGCTCCGTCGCCCTGGCGAGCCCCGAGGATCTTCACCACCACATGGAAGCGGTCCACGGTGCGATCCCGTCAGCTTCGACCTCCTCCTCCGCAACGCCACCTGTCAGAGACCCACGGCCCGAGTGCGACGCGTGCGGGCGGCGATTCGACCGCGAGGACCTGCTCCGGCGCCACGTGCAGCTGGTGCACGCCAACGGGGTCCGCTGTCCCGAGTGCGGCGCCCTTTTCCGCAGGGCCGCGTACCTCCAGCGGCACATGGAGAGCGTCCACCGCAGCATGAGGTTCGCGTGCGCCTACTGCGACCGAGGCTTCACCCGGCGCTACAACCGGGACCAGCACGAGGCCCACAACTGCCCCATCGTGAGGAACCTCGTTGTGGACGAGATGCCGCACCTACCCGTCCTGTCACCCGAGCCTCAGCCCGGCCGCGAGCCCCAGCCTGGACCCAGCCGCGAGCCCCAGCCTGGACCCAGCCGCGAGCCCCAGCCTGGACCCAGCCGCGAGCCTCGACCCAGCCGCGAGCCCCAGCCCGGACCAAGCACGGCACCTGATGGGATGGTGGGTGGTGGCGGACTACCCACGTTCCGCACCATTCAACGAGGGTTCCGCGGACGCCTCCTGACCTTCGGCCTGTCCCGACCCATGGAGGACTTCTTGACCGTGGAGGACGCGCTGGTGCTGCTGTTCGACAGCGTCCTGGAACTGTTGGCTGACGTCAGGACCCGACACCCAAACACCAAGGTCAACATGTTCCTGGAGTGTGAATTCGCCAACGTTCACGGAGCCACCTGTCTGCGGGCCTTCAAGACGAAGAACGTGCCTCTCACCGCCGCGTCCAACTTGGAGGACTTCCTGTCAGCGTCCTTCCACAAGCTGGAGGAAGAGAAGGAGCAGTGCCTGCTAGTGGGCAGCGGGTGGAGCTATCTCCGGATACGGGACCTGGAGATCCGCGTCAACCTCTACACCCCGTTGGGAGAACGCGGAGCCCGGTTCCTCCTGCTTCCCAGGACCATCTGCGACACGCATGCCGTTATCAACGTGCACAACCTCGATGACATGTGCTTCGCGTATGCCATCCTAGCCAAGTTCGTCGCGCAACACCCGGAGAGGCCCACATCGTACACACCGGACGTCATGGCACGCTACGACTGGGTCGGCCTACGCTTCCCCGTAGCCGTGAAGGACATCAAAGTCTTTGAGAGGAGGAACCCCATCAGCGTCAATGTGTACGGGATCGAGCGTGCCATGGTGGGGAGACGCCCCGACGGATCGCCAAAGTTCCAGGACCGCGTGTTCCCGCTGAAGATCTGCAAGCGGGAGTTGGAGGATCACCGGGACCTGCTGTACGTGACCACCGGCGGGGACAGTCACTACGCCTACATCGCAAACATGAGTAGGCTAGTGCGTCCTCAGCTGACGTCTCACGGCCACTCCATCCACGTGTGTAAGCGATGCTTCGCCTACTTTGACAACCAGCCCAACAAGCTGCAACTGTCCGGTGCCGAGCGTCTGGAGGAGCACATGCGATACTGCACCGCCAAGGCTCCCCTTCGCCTGGACTTGTCGAAGAAGCAGCAGATCCGCTTCGCCCACCCCGAGTACACTAGGCGGGAGAGGTTCTGCATCTACGCGGACTTTGAGTGTGCTCTGCAGCCCGTCGCCGTTGACCCAGCGGAAGCGCCGCCCGGCACGAGGCCCCTGCAACTGCACGTCCCGTACGCCTTCGCCTACCAGATCGTGGACTCGCTCGGCCTGGAGGAGTTTGAGCCCCGCGTCTACTTCGGGGCTGACGCGTCCAAGGTCTTCATGGAGAGGTTGAAGATGGACGTGCTGGCGCTGTGGGAGTTCCTATTCAGCATGAGAGCTCTGCACCCTTCTCTGACCCGGCAGGAGATGGACGAGTACCTGGCAGCGACTCACTGCTACCTCTGCGGGAAGGAGTTCACGGACCAGGACGTCAAGGTGCGGGACCACAATCACGCCCCGCCCTACGAGTTCCGAGGAGCCGCCCACCGCTCGTGCAACCTCAGGTACCGGGAGCAGCGACACATCAACTGCTACTTCCACAACCTGTCCAACTACGACGCCCACTTCGTAGTGCGCGAGCTGGCCATCGACCCCGGCGACGTGGACGTGTTGGCCCACACGGAGGAGCGGTACATCGCTTTTACCAAGCGATTCCACTTTGGTCAGCCCGGGGACAACCAACGACAGAGCAGTTTCGCGGTGCGCTTCCTGGACACCTACAGGTTCCTGTCCATGAGCCTGGCCAACCTGGCGGCGGGACTTCCCACGGACAGGATGCGCGAGACGAGGAAGCGCTTCCCCGACGACCGGCTGTTCGACCTGGTACGTAGGAAGGGCGTGTTCCCCTACGACTTTGTCACATCGTACGACACGTTGTACAGGACCAGGGAGTTGCCGCCCAAGGAGGCGTTCAGGAACTCCATGACCCTGGAGGACATCAAGGACGAGGAGTACGAGCACGCCCTCAACGTGTGGCGAGCCTTTGAGTGTCACAACCTCAAGGACTATGCCGACAAGTACCTGCGGTGCGACATCGCCCTGCTCACCGATGTCTTTGAGCAGTTCCGTGACACCTCGCTGGCAGAGTACGGGCTGGACCCCGCCCACTATTACACCCTACCGTCCTACGCCTGGGACGTAATGCTCAAGACCTGCGGTGTGGAGCTGGACACGCTGCAGGACTTTGACATGTACCTGTTCGTGGAGCAGGGGATCCGGGGAGGGATCTCACAGGCCATCACCCGCTACGCCAAGGCCAACCACGACAGGTGCCCGGACTACCGCCCGGACGAGCCCACGCGCTTCCTCCTGTACCTGGACGCAAACAACCTGTACGGCTGGGCCATGTCCCAGTGCCTGCCGACCGGAGACTTCGAGTGGCTCAGCCGTGAAGAAATACAGGCGTTGGACATTGAGGCGCTGGACGCAGAGGCTGATCGAGGCTACATCTTGGAGGTGGACCTCCACTACCCCGCGCGCCTACACGACCTGCACAAGGACCTTCCCTACTGCTGCGAGACGAAGCGTCCGCCAACAGGGAAGTTCCCCAAACTGTTGACGACCCTGGACGACAAGACGCACTACATCTGTCACTACAGGGTCTTGCAGCAGGCGCTGCAAAACGGATTGGAGCTGGTCGCGGTGCATCGGGCGATCTCGTTTCGCCAGTCGCGGTGGTTGGAACCGTACATCCTGATGAACACGGAGCTGCGGAAGAAGGCCAAGACCAAGTTCGAACAGGACTTCTTCAAGCTCATGAACAACGCGGTCTTTGGCAAGACCATCGAGAATGTACGGAAGCGCCTCAACGTGAAGCTGGTGTGCACCCCGGAGAGGTTTTCCAAGTACGTCGCCAGATCCAACTTCCTGGACCGGACGTACTACACGGAGGACGTGGCCCTGGTGCATCTGTCCAAGGTCAATATCGTGTTGGACAAGCCCGTCTACGTAGGCATGACAGTCCTGGAGCTGAGCAAGTGGCTCATGTACGAGTTCCTGCGCAAGATGAAGGAGCGCTACGGTGACCGCCTCACCGTGGACTACATGGACACGGACAGCTACGTCTTTGACATCGTGTCCCAGGACGTCTACGCCGAGATGAAGGAACACCTGGACGACTTCGACACCAGCGGCTATCCGAGGTCCCACCCCTGCTACAGCCCCGTCAACGCCAAGGTCATTGGAAAGTTTAAGGACGAGTGTAACGGCCTGTCCTTATTCGAGTACCTCGGCCTGCGGTCCAAGCTGTACTTTATGGACATCGAGGACGCAGCGACAGGCGGCAGCAAGGCTCTCAAGCGGGCCAAGGGGGTGGCGAAGGGCGTTGTCAAGAACGTCCTCACCCCCGACGACTACAGAGAGTGCCTGTTTGAGGAGGTCCAAAAGCGCACCACCAACGTCCGCTTCCAGTCCCACTTACACCGGGTCTACACCGTGGAAGTGGACAAGCTGAGCCTCAGCCCGACTGATGACAAGCGGTGCGTCCTCCCCGACGGCGTCCACACTCTGCCGTGGGGACAAAAAGACGTCCCGCCGCTACCAGCCAGGAGAGGAGATCGACGGATGGAGGTGGATGGTGAGGAGGAGGAGGGGCAGCCTCAGGATGAAGACGAGGAAGAGGAATTCCCAGTTTAGTTTTAATATTAATTTTAAGAAAAATTTGTAAATAGTATTTGTAAGAAAATATAATAGCTTTATGTACAGCACGAACCTGAGTTGTTTATTTCCTCCCCTTTGCTCACTCAAAAGCCGGTAGGCTCAGAAAAACTAAAGTGAAAGGCGTTATGGGCCGTTTGGCCCGAGCCGTGCAGCTTAAAAAGCCCCCGCCAACCGGGAGCGATTGGCGGCGCGTGTCGGGGGACGGTCCTGAAGGAGTTGCCCAGGAAGGAGTTGCTAAGTGGTTTGCTGACGCTCGAGGTTGCACCCTCGAATTGCTCAGCGGTTTGCTGATGTCCGAGGGGTCTCGTGACGCGCCCTCTTTGGCGACCTTCACTGCCGCTTGGCGGGGGCTCAGCCAGTGACACGCGCCGCTGGTATATAAACCTGAGGTCCAGCCCCGCTGCCTCAGTTTTGCTAATTTTTATAAATTTAGTAAGGAGAAAGGAGAAATGAAAACACAAGCTTTATCATTATGAGGCATGTATTGTACAGTAATAAGGTTACATACACATACTACAAAAACCTTACAAATTAGTTTTAAGCGAATATGGAGTGGAAGAGTCTGCGGACGAGAGCGTCGTTGGCGGCGGGAGCGGCAGGGTCGAAGAGCTGGACGTAGTCGCTGAGTGACGTGCGGAGAACAGCCCGGCAGTACAGGTAAGTGAGGCAGTAGTAGCCGCAAACAGAAGTATCGTAGCCCTGGAGCCGATACCTGTTGTAGACGTAGTGGCGGTGATGAGGATTGCGCCTCAGGAACATTTGAAAGTCGGCCTGGTATGGCGGCCTTCCGTAGCTGTCCAGGTACTCGAGTCTGTCCTCTTCCGAGCAGTAAAACGCCACCCAGTGTTCGCCTCCCTCGGTGTGTGCTACCGTGTTGGACACGATGGCGGTGAGAGGTTTGACCGGCACGTCCGGTAGTTGGTCAGAGGCGTAGACCGCAACGTTCCTCAGTCCGGGGATCTTCGCCAGGCATTCTCTGATCTGGACGGTATTCATCGTGGGCGGAAGCAGCACAGGCAGCTCGAGGTGGATGGGTCTGGACTGTCGTTAGCCACGAGCCAGTCCCGCAATACTATGCAGTTATGAAGGGCGCAACGGTTGTGGGAGCTCTTATGGTGGCGACAGCGCAGGGTCCGGTAGGTGGGCGCACCGTTGAGCGACCCGCAGCCCAGATCCTCCATGTCCTGAGCGGTGGTGGCGGCGGGCTCGGTTATGAGGTGGCGTTGTACAAAGTCCCTCTTCTGCGATCCTTTGACGTATACCAGGGGACGGTGGATGAGGCAGGAGCGCAGCTTGTCCAGCAGGGCGACGTACGCGATGTCCCCCTGGTCCCACTCCAAGCCGTGGCAGTGGCGAGTGACCCAGACGCTCTCGCGCTGTTTCTCGGAAGTCAGGAGGTCCTTACTGAAGGGTGGGCGGGCGATGTGATGTAGGAGCAGCGTGCCGGTAGTCACGTCCACCACGCAAACCTCTTTCAGTAGAAAGTCATTATCACTGTCTTTAAAACACTGCATATCCATCACCACGCTTCCGTGATGACAGCGCGCTGGCGGCGGCTCGAT
Source organism: Allygus modestus (assembly GCA_963675035.1). NCBI lineage: Eukaryota > Metazoa > Arthropoda > Insecta > Hemiptera > Cicadellidae > Allygus > Allygus modestus. Next base: position 58,851,956 of record OY776114.1, read on the forward strand.
GTAGATCGGTGGCGGCACGTCCATCCCGTACGGCTGACTGAACTCGACTGAGCGCTGGCGGGAGCGCGCCTAGCGGGTTAACCTTGGGTGCGCGCGCCGCCATAACGGTCCGCGCGGTGACCTTGAGCGCGCGCGGCAACTCGTTTACCCGCCAAAGTCGACTGTGACGTTGCGATGACGGTCCACCTCCACGACGTTGTCCAACTCGGCGTACACTATGCAGTTGAACGCCTCCGCCAAGGCTTCGGAGAACCCAATCTCTATGCGCAGGTTACCGTTGCGCACCAGGTTCCAGTGGCTGGATTGAGAGGCTGCCATATCGGGCGTCAGATCAAACGCCATCAGGCAGTATCCGTAGGGGTATTCGTTGCGACTGACTTCGTTACCACAGTCTGAGAAATTGATGCCGGTGCCGGTGTACAGCGTGTGGTAGGCGAGCACGCACAACTCCTGACCGAACGTGTAATCCGGTTGAAGCGGCTTACATGGCACTTGCTCACCGTCTATGTACAGCGCGAAGAAGTTCACGTGGCTGTGGGTGAAGTTGAACGGGTTCTTCTTGTAGTCCCCGTTGAACGCCTGATTGCTGACCAGGCCAACTATAACGCGTTTCGGCAGTTGTCCCAGAAACACACTGTCCAGAGTCTTGCTGCTGATACCGGAGGGTAGTGTGAAGGATTTCACTTCCACGCGCGTAATGGGATATTTGGCTGTACCCGACTCCAGCGTCCTGCTGTGAGCCAACAGCACGCTCGGGTTGATCTTACAGCGGCGCATAAACAGGTTGACTTCGGCGATGTCCACTTTGTAGTCTGTCACGGTTTTGGACATGATGGAGAATGAGTTCTTTGACCTGATCAGGCGAAAGCGCATCTCCACACCGTTTAACATGAACTTCTCCTGGTTGCACAGGTCGACGTGCAGATGTCCGACCATGTCCGCGTACCGGCTGGCCTTGACAAACTCCCTCCGGTTCTTGAGCCCGGCATTATCCTCCTCAGTATTGTCCATGTACCCGGCATAGTCCTCGTAGAACAACTCCGCGGTGAGGTGCGATGTCTTGGCATCACCGCCATAGGACAACAGGTTCTCCAGGTAGGCGCGATAGGCGTACGTGTTGTTCTGAGGAGACACCAGTTTGTTGTTCAGGTACAGGTCCACTTGACTGAACAGCGAGTGCAGCCAGTTGTTAATCGGACCCACCTCTTTTATCGCTTGTTCACCCGTTACAGCGCTTCCGTTAGCCGTTCTAATGGTAGCCTTCACATGCAGTAGCGTCTGTGACAGATCCGTGTACTCGTCCCCGTGACCCGGAACTATGAACTCCACGGGCGAGTCGTCTGTCAGGGAGGAGATGGGCTTGTACTGCACCCATTTACCGCTCTCTATACTGGTCTGCGTGGGCGGTAGCGAGAACAGGTCCAACTCGGTCTTGACACACTCGCACGACTTCTGATGTAGAAACGCCATTATCCAAAAATGTCCTTCACGGTACTCTCACTCTTCTTGCTTCTCCTCTTCTTAGCGACACGTTTTGCGGGCTTCCTCTTGGGCGCAGCGCTCTTCTTCCTCGCTCCGAGGAGTTTCGCCAGAGACTGAGGAGTAACCTGCTGTACACGCCTCTTCTTATAGACACCACCACCGCTCAGCACGCGATCCAGTTTTTCATCGGCCCTGCGTTTCAGCGACCCGGTAAACTGTCTGAGTCGAGCGTTGGCTGCGACTCGGGGGTTGGCTGTGCCCGCCGCCACGTCGCCCAAGAAGCCCACACCGGACCTCAGCGCCTCCTTGCCCAGCGCCGATGCGCCGGATCTGATCAAAGGGACCACTGTACGCATCAGCCCACCTAGGAAACTGCCGATGCCGTGTCCGCGTTGGAAAGCGGCTCCTCTGAATACGGAGGATACGCCATGGCCCGCCTGCTGGTGGCGGTAATACGCCAGATAGGGATCGCTCGGATTCATTGCCGCTGCCTCTCTTTCCTGAAATGAAGCTTCATGCACGTAGTCCCGAAGTGGAATGGCAAGTGTCGCCCTTGGTTGTCCCTTAAATCGATTTCCACGCTCTCGAATGAGGTTTTAATCACCGGCACGTAGTGCGGGTCTATTATATACACTGTCGTGTTGGCACCGTACGTGTAATTCCTGATGTCGATGTTGAGGATCTTCAGTAGTGGCGCCACAGCGTCGCCCACCAGTTGGGGTTCTACCAGGTCGCAATACACGTACATGTGTGATGGCAGACCGGCGAAGAGGTTAGCCGGCCTCACGGACCTGTGACGCCTGACGATATCCGTATCCACCTCGTAGCCAAACTGTAGCGCCAAACTGGGGCTCAGTTTGAGGCTCTGAACGGCTGAAGACGTCGACATCAATTCCACCCTGGAGGACCTCTCGTCATACGAGAAGGTGCACAGGTTACTCTTCATTTGAGGGTGGTTGTTGATTGCGTGCACGAGTTCCTCGGTACTACTGTAATTGCCCGGCTCCACTTTGATTAACAACTTGTCCACCACGGCCAACCCGCCTTTCGAGTCCCTCATTCCCAGCACTAGTTTGATGTAGGTTCCCTCACCGACGGTCAGAAAAGAGAAAGGGTAGTGCGCCTCCGCCAGAGCGACCTCCCACTCGCCGTCTGACAGATCAACGGTCGAGGGTAGATGGGTCGTGTAGTTTGTCACCATGTTGTTGGGATAGTACTTCATTGAACTGTTGCTGGGCAACGTCAGGTAAAACTGGTCGTGCCTCGTCATCGCAGCTGTTGCACTTCAGATGCAGGTACCCACGAGTTGAAGTCCTCTCCGTAACCGACCCACTTGACTAGGTAGCGCTTACTGGAGCCTCGCCCTTTAGTGTCCAGTATTTTATCTATTTGGTACAGGCGATCCGGGGCCATCGTTACCTTTTGCATCTCATGCTCGTAGAAGCGCCCTTCCAGCGGCGTCCCGTTCAGGTCTCGCAGCACGTACAATGGTAGAGGATGCGACCCGTATACGTGGTCCACCACGAACAGCTCTTTACTCCAGTTGGTCTCATAACCTTTGGCGAACGTGCCCTTCTCCTTGGCTATGCGCACCGTGTCACCAGGCTCGAACCTGGGCTTGTGTCGCCGGATCGCCTTTCCATACATGTGACGCCACACCTTGTACACCGTTTGACCATCGCCGCTGTCCGTGTCCACGGGTCGTAGGCCACCCAGGCTCTTGTGCGGGCTGCGGTTGTAGGCGTCCACAAGCCTGTCCAACACGTCCACGTAGCGATACGTGTTCTTGTAGGTCAGGTAGCGCCACATGCGGGTCTTGAGCGTGCGGTTGACTCGCTCCACCACCGCCGCCTTCACGTCGGGGTTCTGCGTGGTGAAGTAGTTTACACCGTGACTCTTGAACACTCGCTTGGTCGCGGCCCCGGTGAACTCCGTCCCCTTGTCGGTCTGTAGGCAGCGGGGAGTCGCCTCAGCGAATATCCTCTCGAACGCAGCAGCCACCTCGGGCCCGCTTTTCCTCTTCAGTGGTACCGCGAACAGCCGCTTACTGAATACGTCTATCACAGTCAGCAGGTAGTTGACTCCGTCGTTGTACCGGCTCAGGCCGCGCATGTCGTTCAGGTCCGCCTGCCACAGCTCCCGGGGCCCGAACACGGCGTAGCGGTTGCGGGGAAACCGCTTGCGCGCAGGCTTGTGCAGCGTGTAGGTGTCCTGGGCGCGCAGCCAGTCGGCTACCCGACGTTTCGGTAGGCGCGCGGCTCTGGCCAGAGCAGCCACCCCGCCGAGGGAACCGGGCTGGCTCGGGTCGTAGTACAACTTCTCCATTACGGTGTGAACGGCTCCCAGTTGTCCAATGACGATTCCTGGTCAGGTTCCTCGGTTATTATCCTTCTCCTGGCCGCTGGGGGCCGCGGTCTCAAGCGGTCCAGTATCGGTGTCAACCTCGGTGAGAGGGGTGTCGAGGAGGCTGTCGTGTCTCCCCAGGGGCTCGATGCCGAGTCCAGTCCCACGCCTAAGTAACGCAACGCCGTGGGATTGCTCACGTATTCTTTGGGCACGTTCATGTCCTTCAAGGCGGCCATCACTTGATGCCAGCCGGTAGGCAATCGGTCCGCCCTTCGCGCTCTCACTATGCTGTGCGCGATGTCCACTATATTGGAATCGGGGATCTTCACCTTGTCCACGTACACCGCCCCACTGGCGTCCCAGGAGATGGGGCTGCCTTGCCGGGTCATGAATCGCAACAAGTTGCGCGCCACCGACCTGTAGATTTTTGAGAACGATTCCACAATGTCCTCCTCCGCCGAGGCGCTAGACTCGTGCTTCATCTGACTCGAACCTCCCGCCGCTTCCTCCTCCCTCTCCTCACCCTCGATGATTGACAGACCTATAGGTTGACGTTTAGCCGCGGAAAAGTGCAGGAACCGCTGTAACACCTGCTGATATTGTTTCCATTTCTCCGTATCGTCCAGCCGCTTGTCGCTCAATATGCGATGCATCTCAGCGTCCAGGCTGGCTGGCTTATTGGCGCTACCTGCTCCTCCTCTTGGTCCTGGTCCTGGTCCCGGTCCTTCTCGCAATCTCTCGATGAGCTCCTGCGGTACAACCACCATTTTCCTAGCGTACTCCATGTCCGATTAGCTTCTGCGCTAGAACGGGCAGAACAGCGTTCAACAGCAGAGGTAGGAAGATCCCTCCGCCCCGTTGGACGAGGTAGTGTCGCTTCTTGGTCCAACCCTCGCCGCGTTTCACCAGCCGTCTGAGCGCCTGTTTGTATTTGCTCAATTTGCGTTTGAGGCAGGGAGAAAGCGGTATGTTTCCGCGTAGCACGTTATACGCGCACTCGCACAATGACTTGATGCGACTCTTGTCACACACTTTTAACAGGGCCTTGCGTTCTTTGGGCGTAGCGTGTATTAGGGCCTTCAGCAGCGCCGCGTCCTTCTTCACGCGGTGTGACATGATGACTGACGCTGGCGCGCGCTCGGCCTATTTATCACTTCTTCTTGGGCAGGTACACGTAGTTCACCGGGTCGTCTGGGAAAATGGTTGAACGTACGCGCATCTCCTCGGGCGTGGACTGTTTCAAGTCTATGAGTAGATAGGCGTGCGGATCACGCGTAGCGTCCGCGTAAGCCTCCTCCACGAATTTGGGGTTTTCCGGGTATACTTGACGGGCGAGGTGTTTGATCTGAGCGCGGTCCCTGGGATTCTTGAAACACACTATGTAGTGGGCGTTCAGCGATATGTCGCGCTGGCCCCTGCCCTGGTGAAAAAGGTTTTGCGTGATGAAGAACACGCTCAGGTTGCGGTGGTGCGAGCCCTTGGTGAACAGGTCCACTACGCCGGGGCCAGCCTCACGCATCATGTCATCTACGATGACTAGGGCGGGCTCGCTACCGTCATAGTCGTCCAGGTCTGGCAGGCCGGCTACGTAGCGCACGGCAGAGTCCGCACGGCTCTTGCCACCGCCACTGCCATAGTGCCAAGTGATACGGGCGAACCGGGTATCGCACATGCGGTCGGCGTGCTCTATGAAGCGAGCCACAAAGTGCGACTTGCCGCTGCCCGAAGGCCCGGCCACGATGGCGGTGAACGGGTGTTTCCACCTCAAGTCCATGGCGTCTACTGACTGCCATGCACCGCCACCTCGGCTCTTAAAACTAAATTCTTTTCTCGCTTTTTTTTTTTTTTATTTGATTTTTTTTTTTATTGAAGGAAATAAGGGAATAAGGAATACCATTTATTTATACAAATTCTAGGAGAGGACTTTTACTGCCTGGAGAGCTGCTCCTCTTCACAAGGTTCATCCTCGGCCTCACGCCAACGTTATACTGCGTGATGGTGTTATCGTCCAGGACTGCAAGGTACCGCCGGGGCATGTATATCCGGATCGGGTCGTCACCAACAAGACCCTCCAAGGTGGCCATCACCGCCTCGCCGTATGGTGTATCCACCCTCTCAAACGAGCGGATCGGGTAGACCACGTTGTCCTGCAGGTCTACGATGCGGGTATAACCCGCAGCCTTGCAGCTGTTGAGGGCTGTCCTGAGGTCCATCTTCTGGTCCGTGTTGAGCATGACACAGCGGCTGGATGCAGAATGACTGGCTCTCACTACCGAGTCGCCTTTTGTAGACAACCGCGGAGGAGGCGTAGTGATGAAAACACCAACTGGCGGAGTGGAGGAGGAGTGGAGGAGGAGTGGAGGAGTGGAGGAGTGGAGGAGGAGTGGAGGAGGAGTGGAGGAGTGGAGGAGTGGAGGAGTGGAGGAGGAGTGAAGGAGGAGTGGAGGAGTGGAGGAGTGGAGGAGGAGTGGAGGGATGGTGGAGTGGAGGAGTGGTGAGGCTGGATATGTATCTCGAGGAACACGCTCATTCGCTTTATTACGTTATTTATTTATTTTATTTTTATAATAGTGTACATTAAGGAAAAGTAGGAAAGGGAAGGATCGAATTACTTAGTTTATTTCATTTATTTTTTTCGTCTTTTTCCGCTTTTCGGGGATGGCGACAGCGGCGGTGGAAACGCACCGATCCGCGATCTTCCTCCAGGTGGGCAGCGGACTGACGGTCCTGACGATTCCGTCGAATCTAGGCTCTCCCGTCTCGCTGTTGGCCAACCATAGGTTCTGCAGCCTAGTCAGCAGATCCGTCAGAATCATGCAGATCTCGTCGTCCCGCTGCTCGTCCAAATACAGGCCGCAGGCCCAAGTCGAGCGACCTCCTTGGAAAACGTTCATCTTCAGAAGGACGTTGCCATTGTTGGTAGGGTTCTTCACCGTATACTGGCGCGCGCCCGCGGTCCAACTCAGTGTAGGGGAATCGCCAGGCACTTCTTTATTCGCGGTCCACCCGCCATTGGACTTCCTCTTTTTAGCTGTCGTCCGTTGTTGCTGCGGTGGTATGGGGGTGGTGGCGTTTGCGTTCTCTTCGTTGATCGCGTTCCACTCCTCCATAAAACAGCGGATCGTTCGATCCACTTCGGCCGCGTTGCTCATGCCGCTGCTGTGACCGCTCGTGAAGAAGTCTCGGACGAAACTGAGACCGTGCGCCACCGGACCTAGGGTCTATTATACTCCTCCAGAAGCGCCCTCTCAAACCAGGTGATGTCGGGGGGGGGGGGGGGATCCTCACGCCAGGCTATGTCGCGAGGCAGGTATATCCTCACACCAGTTGATGTCGGGGGGGGGGGATGTCATGGGGGGGGGGGCGTCATGGGGGGGGGGGATGACGTCATGGGGGGGGGATGACGTCATGGGGGGGGGGGGTGCCCTCGGGGGTGACCTTGGGGTCAAGGTCTGGGGGGGGGGGGGGGGGGGGACGTCCACGCGTCCACGCGTCCACACCGCGCCTTTGCTGGTTCTGTATCGGCTATTGCCCCCTACTGACAAGTCTATTGCCTAGGCAAACGTTGCATGTCAGAGTGTATATAAAGTTCAGGGTAATACAGCATGTAAAGTTGAATAAATAGGCCCTACTAATAAACTGGTAGTTATTACTCATTTACGGTGAATTTCTGTTCCGAAATTCTAATTTATGTTTACTGGGAGTACCCGAGTACCAAACTTAGAAGAAATTATAGTTTGAACTGGCTCATACCTTTTATGAAACTATAACCTCAATAGTTATGTGACTAACAGGTTTTATAAATTTAGGCCGGAAAATCAAATATAAAAGATAAATGAAAAACGTCTTATTTAAAGAGGACTTGCAAGTCAACGCTAGCACCTAACCTCCACTAAATTGAGTGATAACCTATAAGTAAGATTAAACTAACTAAGATAAGATTAAAACACCTATACAACGAAGATAAGAGAAGACTATAAAAAAAGACTATAACAATAACTATATAAATAAGATTCACAAACGTTAAATAAATTAAAGTTCTTCATACGACATTTTTCATATCATAAATTCATATAAACGTTTTTCTTTGTTACTAAGTTGTTTGTGTTTTTGGTGAAAAGTATTTGTCTATACATACCAAATATTTACCTCTTACAATATACTATATACAAACACTATGAAATTAAGTATTTAGTGTATTATTTGTAGTATTTATACCTCGTTATAAAAAAAACTGACGTTTTACAACGTCTTTTACTTTAATTTATTAGTCAATTAATCAAATCAAAATGGATTATTATTATTAACTGTGGATGCAAATTTTTTTTAGTTTGTACTTATTATTAAAAAATATGCCTCCTAATGCATTGGTTGAGAGCAAGGTTTGGGATAAAAAAGGGTTCATTTTACATCAAGAGAATATAATACAACTCTCTTAGGACCCTTCGATCTCGGTTATCCAAGGTTTGGCTGAATTTGATATTTTATTCCCTTGGAATACGTTGTGATTGTTATTTGACTTCTGAGTATATTTTAAATGTAAAAATGAACAACTCGTCTGGCCGTTCTAGATGGCTGTTTTGTTTAGCTATTTTCTAATCGCAAATGTTCTGGAGTGGTCTTTCTCTAACGATATATAATTAATGAAACAATTACAAATAAACATCAAAGGTTACAAACTGGTAATAAAGGTATTAAATAACAAACAATACGTAAGTACAAGTTTTCGTCCCATCGTAATACCAACAGTTTTATCTGTTTCCCCCAAATAGTAAGTTAAAAACAAAATTTAATTATTTGGTGATGGAAATATTAAGTACATAACTAAATTGACTGTAACATTAAAATATATCATGATAAATTTATAAAAAATTGCTTATATGACTTTAACTGGAAGTAGTAGGCCTAAATCCTAAAGAAGACTCTATAATATTTAAAAAATTTACATTTAAGCTTTACAAAACGATTCATGTACGCATTTTGTCCCAGCTTCATAAATATTATCTCGGTTACACCTAGAAAAGTTTGACAAATTTGCTTTCCAAAGAGAAACATGTGTTTGCTGCTTCATTCTGTGGTCAACATAAAAAATTCGGTGGTTCGGAGGCTAAGGGTGTTGAAGAACGGTCTTGTTGGATTTATTCGACCAACAGAAGAATATTACACTAAAATAAGATTGTATTTATATATCCTGAGAAATTATTTACATTTATGTCTTAAACATAAAGTTTTTTAGTTAAACAAATATTTACATGCTGTTTTTTATTAAATCGAACCCAAAATAAAGCAGTTTTATACATTTTTGTATAAACCTGGAAAAATATATTTTCCAAGCAAAATCAAGTACATGATAAACCGATACTTAATAATCCCAATAAAACAAAATACATTTAAATATATAGTAAAATAGCATTTAACTTTTTTCTCAAGCCACGTCAAACACATATTTAACATGGTTGCTACGGAAAAAAGTCCTGTACGACGTACATCAACATTACTTCTAACCTGACATTAACTTTTATCAGTTATTTCACATATATAATAACATATATTGGTCAAGTAACATCTTATTACTCGTCAAATTTGCATTGTGACTTGTAAGGCAAATTGTATAGAGCCCAATGCCTTTTTAAACAAATATGTCCTATGTAAATACCCATATCATGTGGTTGCCTTACATACCGCAGCCAAAATGAACTAATGATACGCTACATGGTTACATCTTTTAGTGTTTCGTAAGATGCGTACTTTTTAAGAAACATGTAGAATAAGGTGAGCTATAATAAACAGGTTATGGCTTATGACTGGGTATATAAAGGAAGTGGTCCCTTCCTATGGATGGGGTAAAAGGAACCCTACCAGTTGCTCTTACGACCGTATACGCACTTTCAAAAATGTTTTATTTGTGATTTTTATTAACTCTAACATTGTAAATCGGAAGAAAATGTTTACTATAGAAAAAATGCATCGCTCCTCTATTTACAGAGTTAAATTATGGAGCACCCACGTGTTTCACCTTTCATTATGTAATAGTTGTTGTGTGTTGTGCTGTTTTGATGTGTGTTGTGTGTTGTTGTGTTGTTGTGTTGTTGTTGTGGTGGGTTTAATCTACACTATAGTTTCGTAAAAAACTAATATTGGATTAAAACTAAAATGAATACAGTAACTGTGTTTTGCCGATTTCGGTGTTTGCATTGGTGAAAGTGCAACCAACCTAGTACAACTTTTCAATCTGGCATTTCATAAAATACTTGGAAATTCCAGCTTAGGTTCTGTGTTAACTACATTTAATTACAATTGAAAGTTGTTTTTTAGGTTGTATGTCAAAATATAATAATATAGTTTCTTAATATAGGTTTTCATTTCAGACTTTCAGTACTTAAGGCTTAGTCTATATTATTTTATCATACTATATTGTGTATTGTGTTCTTCGAATATCTTATACATCTTTTTACTTTTTACTAAGGATATATTAATGAAAATAAATTATCAAACGGGATCACCAATATTTTAAATATTCAGTCTTAACAACTGTTTTCAATTCAAACATATGTTATAATACCGATTGTGTTTGGCCCTGTATAATCCTACCTTATACCAATTATTCATTGAGTTATAGCTGAACTTAAAGCGTTTATTTATTCAAAATTAAACGCCTTAGCAACGGTAAGTCACCAGATTTAACAATTGTGTTATGTAACAATTAAAAGGAGAAGTGGTTGTGGGGGATTGATGGCTGATATGATTTGAGGTGGTAAACTGGGAATTGCTGCTGTTGTGATAGGGACTGGGAAGCAGTCCCCTAGCCTGTCTGAGACCTAACCTGTGTTTCACGCTACCGGTACTAACTGAATTACAAAGTTGGAAACATTGCTGGGAACCAGAGACGGGGATCTTTTAACCAGAGTAGAAAGCTTACCCAGCCAGCTTTGATTTTACCTAATTATCTGAAAAACCTTTACTAAATTAAACCTTCCAAACGGATTTACTGAAATTGTGTTAATCCAAAAGGGCCTGATGCTACTAAAATTGATTTCCAAGGTACTAACAACTGTGATTTCTAAATGCAAACTACTCTAAAACATTTTCTGGGAGAATCTATTAGTTAGTGAAAACGTGCTTTCTAATCCTGTTGAGAAGTGACGGCGCGGCGTCGTTAAGCGACGCCAGTCATATTTTCCTGATTCCTATATTTCCTGACGTTGGGGCGAAAGCCTGACGGCTTTCTCCTTAGTGGTTGACTTTGGCTGCCATGATTATGAATTAAACTACTTAAAAACTCTGACTTATCCATGATTAGAGTTAAATGCTCAACGACAACGCCCAAGAAGAACTTGTTCACTTGACGCCAGGAAGATGAAGGGGGCGTAGGTGAGGGTAGCCGCGGCTTGACAGATCAAAATGACAAAACAACACTTCTGTCGCCAGAAGGCAAGCAGATCGAAAGATCAACGAGGCCCGGTGAAACAGCGCAATTTAGTTTTCTGCACTATAAAAAAGGCGTGCCGCTATACGTCACAGTTATCAAGGGTCATTAGTGAAAGTAAGGAAACGCAGGTGATGAATAGTTGTGTGTAATTTTAATCATTCGCCTTGTCAAACTAACGGCGGAACGTCAACTCATAACACACGACAACTATTTGTTTGGTAATGAGTAGCAAATACTGAGTCCAACCGAGACAAATTCCTTTAGCTGATTGGTTTCTGCATATTCCTCTGACTGAAGGAACAGTTACATAATTAAATTAAATCACCACGAATATTGTTTGATTAGATGTCAGTGTATGTGTCTATTAATTCATGTGACATTTTTAAAACGGCACCCTTAACAACTCACGGATGTGAATTTAATATATATATTATATATATAGATAGCATTCGTGGCAAAGATTTATACAGTGCTCCTTTTAAGGTTCTATTGAATCTTTCTACGATAGCTGTTTTTTTCTCTAAATTTGTAGAATAATGATTTATTTTATATTTATTCATTAACTGTGCAAAGATATATATATATATATATATATAGATATATATATATATATACGGGTGTCCACAAAGTCTTGACCTGATAAGGAAACCGCATAGTATGAAAACGAGTGATAGTAGGATAAAGATTAATTTACAGATATAACAGGCAACTTCATAAGATTTTATAACTATGTACAAACTTAATACACCTCTACGTGTGCGCCTCCAGTGACCTGCAGATCTTCTAGACGTCTTTTCAGTTCGTCCCAGGTTTTAGTCAGCATATCCTGGGTTACAGAAGCCACAGCATTTCTGATTCTCTCCCTCAGTGTGTGTAAATTAGGAACCGGGAAAGAATAGACAGTGTCATTGACAAATCCCACAAAAATAAATCCATGGGGGTTACATTGGGGGAACGAGGTGGCCATTTCGTCGGGCCATCACGCCCGATCCAGCGTCCGGGGAAGTGGAGATTTAAAAAAACCCTCACACATTTAGCCCAATGAGGTGGGGCACCATCTTGCTGGAAAATGAACATAGGTTGCAGTTCTACTAATTGAGGGACTACATACAACTCCAACATATCCAAGTAAACACACCTACTCACATTTTCTTCCGCAAAGAAAAACGGTCCAATGATTCCATCATGCATTACACTGCACCAAACATTTAGTTTTGGGCTGTCCCTTTCATGTTCAATCACGATCCTGGGATTTTCCCTCCCCAAAATTCTACAATTGTGTCTGTTAACCTTCCCACTTAAATAGAAAGTGGCTTCACCAGAAAAACATATACGTTTCAAATAATTGTCATCCAGTTCCAATGAATCTAGCATTTGGGTAGCAAAAGCAGTTCGGAGGGGAAAATCATTTGGCTCAAGCTTTTGAACAACCTGCATTTTATAAGCAGTGAACTTAAGTTCCTTTTCTAAAATTTTGGGAATAGTAGAACGTGGGATATGTAACTCTTGGCTAGCTTTACGAATTGACTTACGAGGACTGTGCTGAAATGTTTGGCACACGACATCTACCGTTTCTTCAGTGGTGCGGGGTCGTCCAGTGCGTTTCTTCTCGCATACACTGCCTCCTTCCCTAAAATGCGAATACCATCTCTTGATGCTTCTTCCATCAGGAGCAGGTCTTCCAAATGTTCGCATTAAAAGTCGTCGAACAGCTATAGGGGATTGGCTTTCGAGAAACCACAAAACACACTGTGATTTCTCTTGTAAACTCACCATTTCTGATTTGTTACTGTATTGAATCATAACTGTATTGTTGTCAGTCAGCTGTGTTTAGGTGTTACCAACTTAATGAAATAAAACTTGATTAAATTCCCTTCAAAACAAGGCATAGAAGTTAAGTGTGCCTCTAATGGTGTTCGTACAGCAAAGCTATTAAATCAAACCAAGACTTTGTGGACACCCGGTATATAATATGTATTTATATAACTGGCAGTTACTGAATAATTTTAACATTCAGCAATGCCAATAAGGTAGTTAATGTGGAGTTTCGTCTGTCATCTATCGAATTTATATTTAAGACATTTTATAATTATACCTTCTTATACTCCTGTGGAAATAGCCTTCGTTGGCATAAGGATGGACTTAATTTATTTGAATAATAGCCTCATGAAAGTAATTTAGACGGTGAAAAAGTATTAAAATATATTCATTAAAATACAAGTGCAGGGCGGCTGAAAAGTAACGACCTATTTTCCCATTTAAGATATTTCAATTAAAATCCACTTGCGGAAACCTTTTCAGGAAGAGGTTGCAATAATGCAGACAAGTTTCACAATGACCCTCAGTAAGTGGGAGGGGGGGGGAGGGGGACTAAAATTTTAAAATAGGACTAATGGTTTAGCAATACCTCAATTTACAGAGCTTAGTCAGGCAAGACAAATTGCATTAAGAAAATACAAACCTGGCCACCAAAACAAAATGTTAACTTTAAACCTATCGTATTAAATGAAACTCGTTCCTCCTATAATTATCTATAACCATTACCTGTAGCTCGTGTCCCCTATGCTAGTTTTGCAGGTATCAGGACTAATTATGTTCTTTAAGATTTATTTACATTTGAAATTATGTATCACACAAACCTATAAATATGTCAAAATACGAGTAAACGTCCCCTCTTATGCTTAAAAATGTAAATAAATCTTATTCTTTGGTTTTGAAATGCTGCCTGCTCTCTTATCATATATATTAAAAGAAACTGGTGTTTTTTTCGGAAAGATTCTCAGACAACCACTTGACGAATGTTAACGATTGTTATTTTGAAGGAAATGTAATTCGAAATAGAAGGTAAAGTCGGAGCAAGAATTTCAATTTAAGTTCTTAGTTTTTTACAAACTCTATTTTAATTACTGTAAATTCTAGCATCCCTCGCACATCAATAGGTTATGTTTATTTGAAAGAAACACTTTAATGTTATAAGGAGTAAACGAACAGCTGTGAAAATTTTAACTCATTAGATGTAGCTGAGTAAGAATAGATTTGAATATATTGTAAACATCACCAAAGTATTGCAGACTGGTGTTTTCGGCAAGATTTTGATAAAACCACTTGATGGATTTAAGTTATTATTTTTAGAGGGAAGCTAGTTTAAGCAGAATATCCGTTTAGGTTACTAATTTAAACAAATATAGTATTTGAATTTCAGCTGAAATTATAATCAAACCATATTATTGTTGTTTATACTATTGGTTTTACTTTTATGTAACTATTTGGGATTTATTATAACTACAATATAAGAAGAAAATTATATACATTAATGTTTTGCATAGTATTTTATAAAGTATACCTACTAAAACCACCTTATTTTAGTTTTACGTTTATTACATTTATATAAAACATTTAAAGGAAGGGAAAGAGATTAATGCAGACGATATTATGAAGAGATGATATTTCGTGTAACATAAATACCACTCAAGCAAGCTTGTTAAATAGGACGGTGGAAGGTTTTATATCTCAGGAAAGCTTTATTATTGATGACAATAGCTAAGTGTGTATTATTTTATCATTTAAGGATTCACAATCACATAACAGCAGATTAGGCAGTATATGCAGGCGAAACGGCCGAGGCGATTGCCATTCAAGGATTATACTCTTCAAGGAAACTGAAGATAGGAAAACAAACTTTATGGCAAATAATCTTAGCTTGAATGCGAATAACAAAAGTAACTTCGCTGTTTGCTCACCATCAAGGTAATTTCACCCGCAATATATCCATAAGTCCATCCGTTATATGGGTAAATTTAACCCCCATCGTCAGCCATGCGAGGTTTATAATATTACAATCAAATTAGACTTAATTCGTAACGTTTAGTCCACGCGAGGCCGCAACAAGCAGCTATTCTAAATATATTCCTACACAAAGATAAGATCTCACCAGCTTAGATATATAAATAAATTCTTAAATGTACATTTTACAATTTAGTGTCCATTCTACGTTCTTGAAGCACTCGTATACTACTGCCCCGTTGTTGCTAAAACTTTGCATAGCATGGTACGGTTTAGTATAAGTGATAACAATTACAATTAAATTATGAATTTGGATGATGTAACTACAATAATAACATGAAACAGTAAATAAAATTTGATTTTTTTTACAGAAAAATCCCAGTTCACAGAATGAAATAACAACTGGTTTCGAAAATATCTCTAGAGATATAATAAAAAGTTGATGATTGAGCGTTTACAATAGAACCCCACTAATCCATCACCAACGGGGCCGAGAGCATAGTCGGAACAAAAAAGGTCAGTTTATCAGAGAACTACATTTATTTACATGAAATCGTAATAAAACTACAGTTAAACTGAAAATATTGGTGTATTTATTTGTACTGAAATTTAGTTTTACAGATTTAATATTATTGACGGAAAATGTTGAAATATATTTACAATTTTAAAAACGTAATATTATTGTAAGTTATAAATAAAGTATACTGTGATAAAAACTGCTACCGGTCTACTGATATCAGTAATGATAAGACATCAACAGGAGTAGACCTGATCGGAGTGGCACAACGGATACGTAAATATAACAAACAACGGTAACGCCACGGTCGGACTAAGTGAGGAGTCGGACCATCCGAGGTCGGATTAGCGTGGTTAAACTGTAGTTACATAACAGAAATATATCAAGTTTCTTTTATTCTTAAGAATATAACGTACCACCTTTGTAACGTCCTAATCAGACTATATCAGCTAACAATTGTTTTACAATATGAAAAATGATCATTTATAAGCTTTTGTTTCATAATTTAGATTTTCAGAAAGAAACTTCCGACTTCTCTGGATAAGGTTGGCTGTGAGTTAAGCTGAGAGATGAATGCTATGGTTCTATTGTTATGCGCCTTATGCTCGATATAACCTTCGTTATACAGCCTGGAATGTGGTGGCTTAACTTACGTAATAAGCCTTAAAACCTTTCCATGTTTCTTGTGGTGCCACCAGGCACTGTTATATTTTATGTATGCAATAGAGATTCAAACTCATATACTGGTCGTTAACTTCAGATCCGCTTTAATGCCGCTTTTAAATGTATATGCAAATATATATTTATATCCCTCGAAATATATGAACGACTTAAACCACAAATGAAATAAATATAGTCTTAATAACTTTAGACCTTATCAATGGTAAGCCAATGTAAAATAAGTAATGTAACAATTATGATTTTGTTACATAAAAACGTACGAATGCATTAATACATTAACGTTCGAACTAAATGTAGTATAAACTATTGCAGAAAAAATACTTTAATTTCAAAATAAGGGAATGACACAAAGAAACATACCCATTCAAGTATTCTGCGTTATTAATTTAGCTATTAATTCATACAAAAAAACTTTTAACAAAGAAACTATGGCATTAACCAAAACAAATTGCTGTTTGTAAGGTATTTCGTTGGAACAAAGGTAAATACGACTACCATAAACAAACTTTTAGCAACATCTGAAACGGTTGGCTTTATAATATTGCGTAGTTTCCTCTTATAAGGTAAATATCCAGACACCAGATTAGTTGGCTTTGGTTAGTTTGCCAGAGGGCTTTTAATCCCCTCTTCTCTCTACAGCTGTAATACCGGATATTTACAATATTCCTGGATTATATTACTTCTACTTCAGCAACAACAACAAAATAGTTGCAAAGAGAGAGTTCATATTTTAGAATGATTCCGGTTGTAAAAAATCAAATATTAGCGTTTTAGTGGTTTCGAAAGAAAAACAACGAATAAAGAGGAAGAAACTCAATAAACCTAAAAGGTAAATAACATTTCTGATTTTAAAATTAGTTTTAAGTGTAGCAAATTTAAGAAACTGAAGAAAGATCTTTAATTGTTTCACAACAAACAAATCAGCGTTTTTTTAACAGACTTTCTATAACCCTTTAATAACTGTATCAATATCGAATAATATATTATTAAAATTGTTTTTAAAGTAGGTATAATTACTTTGCATTACTGTTTTAAAATTATTTGGTGCTTCTTTGAGTCATTATTAAATTTTTAACTAATCATCTCACTTTCGTAAAAATGCAAATACATTAGCATTTTGTCGTTGTGGAAGTCGATAATTATTATTTATTTTATTTCTGTATTTTAGGCTTTTACGTACTGTGTTTTTTTTTGGTGGTTCTATCTCTATTGGGCTGGTTGTACTTATTTTTTATTGTATTGTTGATTTTCATGCTTCTGGTTTTGTATTTTTATTTTCTTATTTTTTGTAAGGTTACTAATTACTAGTTACTTGTTATACGTGTCTTAGGTATTTATGACAAACAAGTCGTTGAATACCAAATTCATTAGAATTTAACAATCACTGTTAATAAACCTGGAAATACGGTGATAAGGAACAA
Organism: Allygus modestus; assembly: GCA_963675035.1. Classification (NCBI taxonomy): domain Eukaryota; kingdom Metazoa; phylum Arthropoda; class Insecta; order Hemiptera; family Cicadellidae; genus Allygus; species Allygus modestus. The sequence continues at coordinate 58,869,615 of OY776114.1, forward strand.
TTCTGATTAATAGAGAAAGGCACGAGGTAATTGAGATTGGGTATGTGTATGAGTTTGTGATTTCTCGTACGAAACATCAGGTAATACATGATCACTTAGTGGAGACTATGACTGCCAAATACTGCTTCAGTATCACTAACATGGTCTGTACAAGTTTAACTTATTAGTGAATTTCCCATGGAAAAGTGAACTATTAGCATGACCTACACGGTGAAACTTAAGCCCGGGACCACCATAGATATTCCTAACGTGACCCCCCCCAAACACGTTTTGGGGGATCGTTCAAAATTATCCAACTGATTATAAAAAGGAACATCCCTACCAAATTTGAAGTAAATCGGACAAAAGATGCGACCGCTAGAGTGCATACACACACACACATATATATATATATATATATATATATATATATATATATATATATATATATATAAATATGTGTGTGTATGCACTCTAGCCGTCGCATCTTTTGTCCGATTTACTTCAAATTTGGTAGGGATGTTCCTTTTTATAATCAGTTGGATAATTTTGAACGATCCCCCAAAACGTGTTTGGGGGGGGTCACGTTAGGAATATCTATGGTGGTCCCGGGCTTAAGTTTCACCGTGTAGGTCATGCTAATAGTTCACTTTTCCATGGGAAATTCACTAAATAAATAATTAAATATATTTATGCTATAAATACGAGAGAGGGCTTAAAACTTTTGCTTCACTAATTCCCATCTTAATTCCCATCTATATATATATATATATATATACTGTATATATATATATATATATATATATATATATATATATATATATATATAAATATGTGTGTGTATGCACTCTAGCGGTCGCATCTTTTGTCCGATTTACTTCAAATTTGGTAGGGATGTTCCTTTTTATAATCAGTTGGACAAGTTTGTTGGGCAAAATAATTGGAAAACTCTAACCCCCTTTTTTGAGGATTATTCTTTCAAATTTCGAGTTTTTGGGCCCAAAAAGGGTTCAAAGCCCCGGATGTAAAATTAATGCTTGTATTAAGATGGGAATTAGTGAAGCAAAAGTTTTAAGCCCTCTCTCGTAATTATAGCATAAATATTTACCGAGTTATTAAAGAAAATGTATATCGGCTAAACACAGCATATGTTGCCTTATGGGGTTTTTACATTAGAAAAGCATGTTATTCATTTGTTGGTGTATTTGCATCATCCCCAGCAACCTCGCGCCTACTTTCAAGCCTGACTGGACCTTCTCCTATCCTTATAATGCACAACATCGTATTGCTAGCATTGCAGGTAAATGAAACCAGGAGCATCAGAACAGCCAAAAAATCAATGTTTTCAGATTTCAATAAAAATGGAATAAATGTATGATTTTGAGTTTGAGTTAAAAGTTTGAGTTAACTGGTTTTGAGTTAAAAGTTTTGTATGTGGAAATTCACTTCCCTCACGTCAGCGTGCTGCGTGCAAACTGGTTTTGGTTAAGGTACGATCTCCCTGCTAGTACTACTACCACTACAAAATGAGATTAATTTGAAAACAGTAATCTTCATAGAAACATGAAACCATGAAGGGTATCAATACAGAAGGAGGCGTATACAACGTTTTCCCTGAGTAGTGTTTATTATTTAAGTTCCAACACAAGCTTTTGTTATTATTGGGGGAGGGTTGTTGGTTAAGGTGGTGCAATGAGCTCTGTAGTAAACTAATTCCGCGCAGGGCGCAGCACCGTCGCGCTAGGAGCGGTGCGGTGGACAGGGAAAGTGGAGGGGCGCGTTTGCCTGCTCACCCCTTCGCCGCTTCTTTCTTTGAGAGCTGCCTCCCCCCTTACCCCCCAAACCCCCGACTGTCTTGCTCTGTATCTGCGGCTGCTCGACTCCCCGTCCGAGCCCATCGCCCGCTGTTGGTGCGCCGCAACCGCAGGTTCCCTGTGCCAACATTGATGGAGCCTGGCCATGTCCACTTGCAGAAACATTTTTTTTATACTTGTACAGAGAAGTTGGCTTGTAGTTTTAAGAGAGGAAACTGGATGTTTCGTATATTAACAATTAATTATTTGTATTTATTAAAAATTTGTAAAATAATTATGTAAAAATATTGACTAACATATAATTTGTTGGTCTTGTAAAAACTTCAAATTATTGTAAGTCACATATTAAAAATTCTATTAATAATAATTGTTTTCATTTTTCATAGTGTTATCTTTATACCCATATATATCTATATATAGGCTATCGTCTAAGTTACTGAAGTGAAACTTTTTTCTTCTGTGATTTTAAAACGCAAATAAATTTAAACAAATATCTGGATTCTAATTTATGTACAGACAAAATGCTGTTTCTGGTTTTTAGCCTACACGCCACCATTTTTAAAATTAAGTGCACACAAACTTTAGAAGTAAGCTAAATAGGTACAATAAACCAGTAAAGAATTTTAGAAAAATCACAATTTATTTACACGCAACATACAGTTTTTCCATTACAGAAAACCTTAGTAAAATCACTTCAGAATTCTTAAATACCCCCGTCGCAGCAAACCTGCGTACTCAGCGAATTTCCTATGCATGAATATATTTCTTACTACCACATAAAGCCACTTACTAAGTTTCATAAAAATACTTAAATAAATAACTGATATATAGCATTTTATTTATTCTCCATAAGAATAACATTAGGACTGAGAACGCAGGTTTGCTGCAACAAGGACGATAAAAATATGTTTTTTTTGCAATTATCAATATAACTCAACCAGGTGAAGCTACATACCAAGTTTTAATGATTTGTGTTCATAATTAAGGAAGATATACAGCTTTACGTATTCTCCATAAGAATAAAATTAGGGATGAGTATGCAGGTTTGCTGCTACGAAGATAATCAACAAAAAATCAATTTTTTGTGCAAATATCAATATACCAGTACTAGGTGAAGCCACATACCAAGTTTCATTAATATACATTCATAAAAAAATCGAGATATCAAATTTTATTTATTCTCCATAAGGATAACATTGGACAACGTACTGTGTTTAGCACTTTGAATATCTCGGCAACGGTTGGACGTAGAATCATAATTTAAACACTAAAATGATTGTTTTGTAGAGCTAAACTGATTGGTAAAAGCAAATGTGAAGTTTACATTGAAATGAACTGAGGAAAAGCCAAAAACCTTTTTCCCGTAAGATTAACATGGGAGATTTTATGAGGAGTTTTTTTTTCTCCGCAACCACTTGACCTAGGTTAATAATTCAAAAAACAATATTATTTGTTTTTTTAAGCTCTATAACATGGTTCAAACCAAAATTAAGTGTTTTAAAAATTGTAGGGTAAAAAATGCAAAAAAATGATTTTTGGAAAATTTAAAACCCCCATAACCCCCCTTCCCATAGTCTGATTTTTCTGGTTTTCGAACTTAAAGTCATAAATGTCACTTTACACATTTGAGCCAAATTTCATCGAAATCGGTTGGTTTTTACTCAAGTTATCGCATTCTCGGACACACACACACACACACACACATATATATATATATATATATATATATATATATATATACAGGGTGAGTCAGACCACCCGTCCAGCATGTATAACGAGAGAACGGTTTGGTTTAAAGTCGTCAAACAAAATTATTCTCCACTAAAAAGCATAAGGGCTATCTATTAAAAATATTTTCATCAAAATCGATGTACAGGATGTTCCAAAACTGAAGGTGACGGGTTCGAATCTCAAAATTTTCTTATGTAAACATAGAGAATATTCAGAGACCCAACCCAACCGTCACTGAGATATTCAGACTAATTAAAATCGCTTATATGTGAATATATTTTTATGAAACTTGGTATGCGGCTTTATGTAGGATTAAGACAAATATAATGCATTGTAAATTTGCTGAGTACGCAGGTTTGCTGCGACGGGGGTTATGTTTAATATTATACTTTTACTTTAAGGTTTATGTAGCAGCTGTAAAGAGGAATCCTGCAAACAATTTCCTAGCTGTGCGGAAGGGGTGGACCAGAGCCTTAATTTATATTGGTTGTTTCTCGCGCGGATTTTATACAAAATTAATTGGTGCCGTAATTCAGTAAAAAAATAATCTTATTTTTTAAAAATAAGGTATACTAAAAAAAACTCTTATTAGTTTTGTATTACAACTATGTATTGGTGGACTTATTTTGCATGGAAGATTAAAGAGATACAACTTATCTGAAGTTATGATTACGTTCATAAATATCAGAGCTATGAGCTGAATCAGACTACAGAGCGGAATGTAGTCTATATGTACCGAGTAGTGTCATAGGCCTATTGCCGTTTGTATCGGGTATCGATAATTTATTGGTTTCGATATTGTATCGATACCAAATAAAGGTCCAAGCCAGTATCGCAACGTCCCTAGTTCGGTCACCGGTTGCTTTGAACGCTAGGGGCACTTCCTCGGTTTCTCCAGCTGCCATCCCTATCGGCGGCGACCCGATTATTGCGCTGCCTTCCCGACTCTTTGTCTCTTGTCGCTGCCACGACTGTATTTTTATAATTTTAACCCTCCAGTACACGCGCCGCGGACTCAGAGTCCGCACATTTCAAAAAGCGCGCCAAAATAAGTGAATCCGCGAGCGAATGACATGACGCGCCATCTACCTTCCCCCACTACCTTTCCAAGGACAATGGCGGTGTTTTGACCGTCTTAGCGTCACGTCAGTAGAGATGTGCGATCCAGTGACTTTGCTGGATCAGTGGCTTCAGTGACAGCGCCAAAGAAATATCAGTTACTTTTACCGGTGACTTGGCACCAGTTACTCCCGCAGTTCATCGTAACAACTCCAGCGATAAATTACCCCTTTTTGACACTGTTATTTATCAACGTTAATCATGACCTTATAAGGAATCAACAGCTCACTTATTGGCATTAGAATTAAATATATTTCATAAAATAGGACAACAAGTAATAATTAAAATTCTTAGTACAACTACAAATTCTCATTTATCTACGAAAACATTTAGGAGTATTACTAAAAAAATATTAATTACCTAGAAGTAAAATAATAAAGTTGTTACTAAATCATAAATAAAGAAAGCTTGTAAAAAGACTACTTAATTATACAAATAACAGTCATCGGAAAATTGTATTAACAGCGCTTTAGTTAGTAAACGCAAAACAGCGACTTGCATGAACAATGCGGGCTCGTGTTGTCACTGAAGTCACTGGCGCTGGTTCGTAGTTCGTCCATCTCGTCTATGCCCAGCTCCAAGCTCCAGCGACAGCGCCAAGCACCAAACAGCGCCAAGCTCCAAACAGCGCCAGCGCCACAAACCTAGAGGCGATACCTCGAAACCACCAAACAGCGACAAGTGACAGTGACCAGTGCCAGCTCCAGCTCCCAGCGACAGCGACAGCGCCACGACCTCGAAACAACCAAACAGCGACCGGTGACAGTGACCAGTGCCAGCGCCAGCGCCCAGCTCCAGCTCCAGCGACAGCGCCACGAACCTAGCGGGGATACATTGAAACAACCAAACAGTGACAGCGACTTTTGAGTGAGTGAATTCGTACTGTCACCGAAGTCACTGGAGCTGGTTAGAACAATTTCCTGGCACCAGCTCCTTTAGTGCCGAACAAATATTAGCGCCAAAGTCACCGGTACAGAAATATTTAACAACCCTACACGTCAGTTGGCCCTGAGCTACGAGGGTGTAAAGTTAGGCGCGGACTCACACTCCGCAGGCGTTCTTTTTTGCCCTGCGAAGCGCGGAGTCTCACTCCGCAGGCGTTCGTTCGTGTTCTGTGAAGAGCGGACTATTACTCCGCAGGCGTCACTTTGTCAACACACATTGATGACTACTTCTGATGGATTACTTGCGTTTGAGGGCTCAAAAGGAGAACATTCCGGTCACAATCAAGTTAAGACTGAGGGAAATTGTCGGGTTTCCCATGAGAGTAGCTCCAGCACCTGCTCCAGGCAACGAAGAAGCACGAGGGTGATGTCACCTCTGTGACAGGAAAAATAACAGGCCTACCCGATTTCAGTGCAGGGGATGTAGGTTCTTTGTGTGTCTTCAGCATGTGAATTCATACCTGTGTGCCACATGTGACCAACAGGTCATGTTTCAAGAGGATGAAGAACAGGCCATCGATTGACTGATTGGTTTTCAACAGGAGATTTTCAATTTGAAATATTTGTAATTATTTTGAAATTTATCTATATCTATTTACCTATATTTGGATTATTTGAAATTTTGATGCTATATGAACTTTATTAGGTATATAAAAGAGTGTTTCCACACCATCTCTTTATATAAACTCAAAAAATTCTCTATACATTGACTTAACTTCTAACAAATTTATGTTCTTTTTTTATAAAATTAGTATACATATAAAAAAAGTTCAAATAAATGTCATTGTTTAGTACTTAGTGTTTTTTAAGTTTTAAGTTAATACCAAACTGATTAATTTTATGTTATTCACGAAGAAGTAAGATGCGGACTGTCAGTCCGCGCGCGTGTACTGGTGTTACTATTAGCTGCGCGTGTACTGGAGGGTTAAATAATTATTCCATTACTAACAACACTACACCACTATCTACACACAACTAAACACTACTACACTACTCACAATACTACACTATTCACAACTTGCTACAATATCATGCCACTAATATCGGAATGAACAATCAACGTACCGCACACGACATGCTTTGTAGCACTTCAACACACCTACTAAATCAAAGATGGGGTGAAAAATTTAAACGTTAAAGTGGGGAGTGGGGAAAATTCTGTATGGCGGCAACCTTCTTGGCGGGAAATCTTTAGGGGAGTTGAGCGCGCCGAATCATGCTATTGCTAGAAACCCAGCTACAGTAGGACTTGTAGTATGCTTTGTTTTCATTGGAACACGTTAACATAACTGATTCATCAGTTTCAATTTATAATTGGTTTGCGGATAAACAAACAAGCATTTTAGCAAATTGGCCTACATTCTTTATCAAAGTATGCTTTATAATTAAAGGTTAAAAAAATTAGTAATGACAAAATAAAAGAATCTTTGTGACGCCAGAATAAATAGTCGAGCATACACATACAAGTTCAGAATTTAATTATGGCTTTTAAATCTGACATTAGTGCCGAGGAAGCAAAGATGCAGGTAGCGGGCAGCGGCGGCGCGCGGCAAAGCGAAAGCAGCTGGCGGCCGTGGTAAGAGCGGTGGCGGGGCTGCATCATGAGCGGAGGGGAAATGTGAGGAGGAGAGGGGCGATGGAGCGCTGCGGGTAGCCGGCTGAGCTGTGTAGGCATTACAGCGGGAATATCTTTTGACTTTACAGCCTACAAATATTAATATTAAAAAATAATATAAAACCCCTTTTATTCCTTAGACTTAACTACAGGGGCTAACACATTTGTATTTTCAATTAACTCATAATTTGTATTTTTTATTTTACAAATTACGCAGCACATAAAATTTATTTTTATTTTTTTTATATATAAAATGTGTTAGCCCCTGTAGCACATTTTCATTGATTAACACCCAAAATTTCATATTCTTAACTTAAACCGTGTTTGAGATAAAGTCAAAAGAGTAAGCGCTAAATCGCCTACTTTGGAGACCTACAAACACAAAATTAGCATTAAAAAAAATTTTAAAATATTTTTTTCTTGTTAGGAAAAATCATCTCAACAAATTGCACCTTTAAAAAATTCGAAATTCCACCATGGCCAAAAATCATTGCACCACCTTAAACACATCCAACAAACAATTGAAACAGTTAACCAAACACTCCCAGCGACTTAAACAAACAACATCGTTATTGGGGAGGGTTGTTGGTTAAACACATCCAACAACCAACTGAAACAGTTAACCAAACACTCCCATCGACTTAAACAAACAACATCGTTATTGGGGAGGGTTGTTGGTTAAACACATCCAACAACCAATTGTAAGAGTTAACCAAACACTCCCAGCGACTTAAACAAACAACATCGTTATTGGGGGAGGGTTGTTGGTTAAACACATCCAACAACCAATTGAAAGAGTTAACCAAACACTCCCATCGACTTAAACAAACAACATCGTTATTGGGGGAGGGTTGTTGGTTAAACACATCCAACAACCAATTGAAACAGTTAACCAAACACTCCCATCGACTTAAACAAACAACATCGTTATTGCTTACCTGCAAAATGCTATTTAGTTCAGGTAATATTTTAGATTAAGACCTTCAGAAGAATGAAATTACGTAGGAATGTAAGTATAGAATATATTTTTCATATCATGCTTATAGCACATTGTAAATTTTTACCCGAATTGTTTAATACAGTAAAGAAAATGTTTTGCTCAGTTTTATAAAGGAATAATAAAACTTTAATACATATAGTAATTGTTTATATGCAAAGTTAAACATTATTCTAGAGGATGAAGGTTATGAATTCCATGTAAAAAACTGCTTTAAAATTGTGTAATATTTATGACGGATTCAAAAGTCGTAGCTTTTTAGAAATAAAGTTATAGCGTGGGTTGAAGTACTTGTTTTCACTTCAAACAGATACAGAAATATTCATCATGATATTTCAAACTGTAAACAAGTATCACACCTTTCTATATTTTTTGTTTTTAAAAGCATAGTTAAAGGGGTGTCGTTTATAAGTGTTTATACACAGCTACAACTATCAGAAACGTTCATATTTATTTTTATAAATTAAAATATTTTATAAAATAATAAACGTTGGTAAGACTCTTATTATGGAAACAAGAATCGTTAAAGCTGAAGAACTTTGTTGTCCAGTTTTAATCACTGCCTACCAGTATTCTCTTCTGAACCGATAAAATGGGTTCTTTCTTGAGAGGGGGGAGGACAAGATAAGTAAAACTTCTTGGGAGGGGGGAGGATTGAGAAATAAATTCTATCTCTATTGGGCTGGTTGCTACCCCAAATGTACCTTCCTAATCATCTGCGACCGCAAAATGTAATGTTTTCATGGAAATAAAGACTTTTAGAAAATTATAGTAGCAGAAAAAGACAAAGATAACACAGCTTGCTGACATGGGAGGAGTAAATTTCCACATTGTTAACTTTTCAAAATAAAATATGCCAGTTTTATTGAAATTGAAAATAATTTATTCTTCGGCTGTTCTGATGCTTCTGGTTCTATTTATCTTCAATGTTGGGCATTATAAGGTTAGGAGTATGACCAGCAGGAGTGAAAGAAGATATGGAATTATTGGGGTTGATAATACTTTCCCCATTTGAGATATGAAAACTTGAGACAACGTACTGTGTTTAGTCAATTTATGCTTCCTTTAATAATTTGGTGAGCAGTTGTGCTGGAATGATGAGGAAGGTCTTAAATTTTTAAATTCTTATTTTCTACAGTTGTACACGCAATAAATAAAAATTACGGGGTTTTAACCTTTTTTGACCCAAAAACTCAAAATTTGAACTTTCAAACCCCCCAAAAAGGAGTAAAAATTCTCCGATTGTATTTCCCAAAAAACTTGTCCAACTTGAACATAGTGCTCTGTTTGGTATTATGTATAACGTATTAAATATTATAATGACAACAATTTATGAGGATTATTTCACTTATAAACGACGCGACGTTTAACTATGAAATTAAAACTTTATCTGAAAAATCCGTGTCTTGTACTTTGATCCATATATTTTAAAACGAACAACTTGCAAACATTTATTAATGATTTTAGTGTAAGAGGATGATTCTTTTACTTTTACGAACAATGTATGGCGATGAGAAAGAGTAATGTTGAAAAGAAAGTCGATAAAAAGGTCTTTAAATTGTGTTAAGAATTATGGGGTTCCGTTGGATTTCGGGATGATGTAAGTTGTAAAAATGCTAAACCTTCTTTTTGTATGTTTGTAAAAATTATACACGCGTAAAATTCTTTAAAGCATTTTTCAGCCTTTTATCTTAACATTTTCACGAAAATAATATTAACTTAAGTGTTGGTTAATTATAGATTATCATTATCGTCATTATTATACTGTTGTAATATACAATATATCAGGTAATTATCATTATTACATAACATTAACATACAAATATTTTGAAACCTCTGATTTTAATTTGTTTATTGATCAAACTGAGTTTCAGATTACTTTTAAATATACTTAATATGCGTTACTTAAAGATATTAATTTTGAATTGAAAAACATCCCATTTTTATCCTGAATATCTGCCTAAACCCAAGCGAGATCCGTGGCCGACAAAAACAGGGTTAATCCCTCCCCAAACCCTACCCTGGATCAGTACTAACGCCAGTGGTTTGTTCCTCGAGTGGCAAAACAGTAAAATAACTAATTATTCGATCCTACCTAAAGCCCTAAACTTAATTGGGTTTAAAAGAAGAAACATATGTGATTTTACATCTTCTTAAAACTTTGACTTTGTTTCTCATCCCGTTAAGGAAGCTATCTATTTCATATTTCCTCACCACTTTGTCTTTCATCCCTCTAAACGTGTTGCATACCCCTCAAAACCTACTTCATACCCCTCTAAACGTGTTGCATACCCCTCTAACCTTGCTTCACTATTTGATTGTATAAACCAGATTATGATGAAAGCCATAACCATCTATCACCGCACTGTTGAGGAGGAATACCCATTGAATATTTTATAAAATTTCCTTATATTACAGTTAAAACGGAATAGTACAGTATCTAAATACTGAATTTTAAAATATTTTGTTGACTAAGCTATAGTATATTTCATCACTATGACCAAATGTGAAGTTTTTTGACGGAAAATGAGCGAGGATCAAAAAGCCACTTTTGGTCCAAGTGATAAACTATATTTTCGTCTTCCTAACATCAATTTTAAAACAATGAAACAAAATAAAAACTGAAACTGTATTTCCTGTTTCCTTTCAAAAGTTTCCTTCTTCCTTGATCTTGCTACTGAAAGAAACAGCTGTTACACAAGTTTACATCTGTTACATTTGTTTAGTTTGTAATAGTGATAACTAACGATTACCAGATCAACTATTTCCAACTATCGGTTAAGAAATTGATTGCAAGATCGATACTTCGGAATTCAACAACTAACAAAATCGATAATAACAGTTACCATCAAAATTCATATATAAAATATATAAACATAAAATACCAGTAGGGAGAAACTTCATCAGGTGTTCAATACAGAATTATAATTTTTAAAGAATATGAAACTATATTTCTCAGCAATATTTTCATTAAATATTAAATATTTGCTATAAAATATTCTGTTATAATGACTGATAATAAACTATGCGACAAAACAAAATTTTCCTTTATGTAAACGAAATAAGTCACGAAACTTCGAGGAAGATGTGTCACCGGTTTCCTTCTGTATCCTCTTAAGTATGAAATATGCATATTTCTCACCTCTCAATACGTCAAGTATGTTAGATTTTAAAATAGATTTTTATGGCCCACACTTAAAAATAACATTTGATTGTGCTATGTATCAATTTCATAAATTGGTTTTGTTTTAAAAAAATTATATGCTTTATATTCTTCACTTAATACACCGTGGTCAAGCTAATAACGCACTTTTTTTTAACGAGCAACAAAGCTGCTCCTTTAAAAGATGCAAAAAACTGGCCGAAAAGTATTTTAGACTTTCTTTTACATTTTATTTTTAGAACCTTCGTAAGTTAAATATTTCATGCAATACGTTCACAACTGTTTATAATACTATTGTCCGTTTATGCATTTGAGTATATGAGCGTTTTAAAGGACAAGAAGGAGACATTTTTGTAAACTAATCTAGCCTAACCGCCACAGCGTGCTGTATTTCTACTGTACCGCACCGAGAAATATTCGTTGACACAATGCTGAGCGCTTTACATGTTCAGTTATATGAACAGCCAAACTACTAAAAAATGTTATTTTAATAAAAATTACATGAAATAAATCTAAATTTAATAAGCATGTTGGTTATGGGAATTCTTATAAATAATTCTAATATATAGAATCATCACTGTAATTTGAGAAAAGTACACTCAGTAATCCTGAAATCTTAATGAGTAAAACAGAAAATATGCAAAACTAAGTTTTCACAGGTATTAAGATAATATTAACAATAAAAATAATAATAATAAAGAAAAATAATATAAAATAATATTAAATACATATAAGTAGTTGTTCAATAAGCAGTAGTAGTCATCAACTTAACTAACAAAAGTTTCCTTTTAACATTTATAGGTACTCAATTTATTTAACATTTTGTATAACTCCATTTGAAACTACATCTATAAGACTAGCTGTATTACATATATCATGATATTTATATATTGTATATGCAATATTTGTAATTGCTTCTTACTCTCTACGATTCTTTTATGTGACGTTTTGTATTGTAAGTATCTCTGTTACTCTCATGCGTACACTATAAAACTCCCTTCTACGGTAAAAACAATATAAAATGATCGCTTCTCTCTACCTCAAGCCCCCTAAAGCTCCGGCATTACAGACCAGTTACTCCAGTAATCATGTTTTATGTGGTAGAAGTTCCGGTCTTCAACGTAACACTTTTCGCAGACTTATATTTATATTTTTATTTATACATTATAAATAATTTGAATCGTTGATCACAAAAAAGAGATTACAAATTAGAGAAGGGGTCGAATGGCAAATATCTTGAATTTAGTAAAATGAGGAAACAAATTCTATGTAACCGTCCTAGGCAATTCGGTTTGAACCAGTTTTGATCGTGATATATACTTTCACACTTTTGATTCAAAATACCTCTGCAATCTGACCATCTACACCTATGCCACTGCCAGCTTAAATTATTTCAGAGGGTAAAAATAATTGAAACAAGAGTTGATGCGAGGTTATGTTCTGCTTTTGCACATTTAAACTAGGGAGAACATGTGTGGGAGTGTATTAATGTGCTGCTTTGACATTTACACCGTAATTTTAAGATATTGTTTGTTTTTACGGGTATTTCATTGTTAGGTAACACGAATGTTTTAATTAATCCTTTAACATATTCTAGGAAATACGTAGAAGAAATTATTGTTTAGTTAAGCAGATGGTTGTTTTGTACAGTAAATTTATTCAAAAGTATTTTTAGGTAGCAAGCCCTCTTACAAAATCTAATCATTCGTAAAACTTGTATAACATATCCAGCTTTGCATATTTTATAGATTATTTTGTTTGAGAATCAAGTAATTTATTTTTGTAATATCGTATGTCTCGTAATAAAATGACCACCAAGTATATTATTTTTTTAAGCACAAGAACAACAAAAAAAAAACGCATAGGACGTTGGCAGCAATCATAATCAAAATTATTCAAGTCCTCAAAGGCAAATATAATACAACATACTAAACACGTTTGGAGTCTTTTCACATTTGGAGGTTTCAAAATGTGATGATACTATCCACTTTTTTATAAAAAATGGAATCTCATAATCTACGATATGTACTATCTAAAAATCACAACTCATAACAAAAACCATATAAATGAATAAAACCCAACCTTTAACACTTAGGAAACTTACAGTTTTTCAATGTATGTCTAAAAATTAAATCTATCCAACTGAACTGAAGTGATTCTCCGTTTTAGATTCGTTTCCCCCTACCTAAATGCGTTAATTTGTCCAACATTTATTTATATTTTTTAAGACTTAAAGTTTTTTAATAATCAATAGTTTATTTGTAGCTCAGACAACAACTTAAAAAGTTATATATTTTAATATTTGTTATGTAAATTTTAGTTATCAAATTTACATAGAATGTAACCAGAATTGTTAACAAATTGATGAATAAACATACAACTGGTTTCAATCCATAATATTAACTAATTTTAATTTTATACATAATATATAATTCTATTCAATGACGCCACTATTTGAGGGGCTGTTGGGGAGAGAACTTAGAGAAGAGAGAAGCACAGACCGTGAGCGACGTTTCACCGATAATATGCTCTGTGTAGCACCGCTGACATATCAATTTCCTGTTACCCCATTCCGATGAAAAATACCGTATATTCCAATTGTTTTGTGGCTTCAGGACAACTTATTTCATCGTACGATATTTGCATTTCGTTTCCATTATGGAAATGTTCCTAACATAATAAAATGTTTATAAATAATTCCATAATAACACTTGATTGTATAAAACTCAAATTAAATAGTTTAAGATTAGTTATCCTACAATAAAATAACGTTAACTGGCTGAAAATCACAGATCGCTAAATAAACATGAACCATATTTCATGATAAGTTGGACAGCCTATAACGTGATGGCCTTTTTCAAAATTCACTGATTTACCATAAATGTTGGTGCTCTTTACGATTTTAAAAAAATTACAAAGAATAATATGAATACCATTAGTTATTATAATTCTCATGGGTTAATATGGTCAGAACTCGCTGATCTCTCACAAGTAAAAACTCACTATAGTTGTGGATGATTTCTGTAAACAACAAGATAAAAGGAGAAATAATAGTAGATGAAATATAGGAAATATTAGCTTGGGCAATGGGCATTTGAGAGTAAATTTTATAAGATTTTCTTGGAAATGTTTCAGATTAGATTAGAAAAGACTAATTATGGTATTGACCCTGGTAAAAGCTGTGACTAGGGTCTGGTAACAAGAGAGAGGAACACAAGGTAACCTTGAAAATAAAGCGTTTACCATTTAGCCCATCAGTGAACATATAATAGTACATCAAGAGACAACCGAGTGTTTAAAGTTGCATTACTTGGGAACAACCCTCAGGAGGCCGATGATACTAACAGTAAAGTGTTTCAATACTCGTGAAATTGGATTCACTTTAAATTATCCACGCATTTGGATACACTGTATTTTCAATAAATGTATACATTCGAATTCTTATGATAACTACATTTTTCTTTTATAATTACGTCCTCTTCGTCACGATGGTTTAAAATTACTTAGTTATTATTAATGACTAATTTACAAAGTCAAATTTACTCACGAATATTTGGAGACACTGCAGATTATTAAAACTACCTCTTTAACTCCCCTACTATGCATGATCGTATTAGTAGAAATATTTAGTAACAATATAAATATTATTATTTTGTAAATGTTTTTTGTGCTTTAGGGTGCAATTATTTTCCTGAAAGAAAATTTGATAAACTAATGCAAAACAAACCGAAGAGGGTAGAAACCTTAACTATATAATTAATTGGATAATTGAACGAAGTGAAAGTATCCTTATACACAACTTTACGCTTGGACTGGTAAGAGAATCAACTCAACTGGCGTGTCTGTGACCTCAATAACTCGAGACCACAGTTAAACTTAAAATTTTCCAGAAAAACTTAACAGGTCAAAATCTCGGTCAAGTTCGTTATTCAGATAATTTCGTTTAGTATTAATCAAATTATCTTAAAACCAAATTAATTTTTTTCTCCATAAGACTAACATTGGAAGCCATTTTAGTGGTACTTGAGTCGTTAAAATTTAGCCGACGTCTGTGTTTCAACAACAGAGTAACAATAGTTAGTTTACTAGAGTATACATTGTTATACTGGATAACAAAAGTTTTTTTACCAACAAAAAAAAAACAAGAGAGATAAATCGAAGTATATTTTTAAGTTGTGAGCATATTTATTATTTTATAAATTATTAAGTGTACGTTAAAAAAAAATATTTATACAGTTAATATTCCCATATTCCCATAGTACGCCTACTCTGTGTAAATATCGTAAGTCGGTCAGAGGCGACGATTGTAAGTTGTAACAGTGGCAGATGACAGACGACGCGTGTGGCAGATCGAAAATCTCAAAATAGCTTTTTGATGACTGTAGATACTAAGATATTAACTTATAAAATAGTTTGTTTTATTAAATTTTCTTAGACAATTGGTAAAATTCTGATTGTATGTGTAAAAAGTATACAAAACCTCAATTTGTCTTGAAAGCGTTGATGAAGTTAGTCACAGTAAGCGAACAACCTTACAATTTATTTTATAGGACAATTATTTGCTAGGTTATATTTTCACTAAATTAATAATAAAAATTGTCTACATTACCTAACATACATTACCAGTAATGTAGTAGGTAACCACAATAAAAGCTATAGATTATTCTAACCAAACAGCCTTTTTCGGAAGGTTATCTTGATTGATTTGACATAGCCTAGGGTTGGATTACAGTAAGAGTAAGCTGACATTAAACTGGCAATACAATGTTGTAAAATACTTTAAACACATTAACAGGAATGTTGTAGCGAACCAAAATAAAAGCTTTAAACTATTCTAACCAAACTATGCCTTTTATACAGGTTATCTGAAATGATTTGACAAATCCTAGGTTTTGATTATACTGAGCTGTTTTCATCATAAACTTGGACCTATGGCTATAAAATGTAGGCCTATACACTTAGGCTTCTTGCCATTTTAGAAGTGTCATGTACGGTCTTGGACGAACCCATGTTTATAGAATTTAATTTCATGATAGCCTAGGCTATTAGAACAATATATTGAAATGTCATTTTGTAAAATACAACTGTTGTAAAATACTTTAAACACATTACCAGGAATGTTGTACCAAACCAAAACAAAAGCTTTAAACTATTCTAACCAAACTAAGCCTTTTATACAGGTTACCTGAAATGATTTGACCTATCCTAGGTTTGGATTATACTGAGCTGTTTTCATCATAAACTTGGACCTATGGATACAAAATGTAGGCCTATACACTTAGGCTACTTGTCATTTTAGAAGTTTCATGTACGGTCTTGGACCAACACATGTTTATAGAATTTAATTTCATGATAGCCTAGGCTGTTGAAACAATATGTTGAAATATCATTTTGTAAAATACAACTGTTGTAAAATACTTTAAACATTACTAGGAATGTTGTAGTGAACCAAAACAAAAGCTTTAAACTATTCTAACCAAACTAAGCCTTTTATACAGGTTATCTGAAATGATTTGACATATCCTAGGTTTGGATTATACTGAGCTGTTTTCATCATAATCTTGGACCTATGACTATAAAATGTAGGCATATACACTTAGTCTACATCTCATTTTAGAAGTTTCATGTACGGACTTGGGCCAACCCATGTTTATAGCATTTAATTTCATGATAGCCTATGCTATTGAAACAATATATTGAAATCTCATTTTTTTCATCTAAATAACTGGGCCTGACGATTTATTGTTAATCCTTAAGGATATTTTGACTTGGCCTATAGAAATTGTTAACATTAGTTCGTATAGGAAACTTGCTGTTCTTTTAAAAGTTAAATTACCACACTGCTAAAGTCACTGCTTAGACCAAAATGCTATGTTTGTTCCAAGATAACGCACCCATGCCAATCCTAACAACAAACCATGCCTGAAATCTTCAATTTATTTTAAAAATAAATAAATATAGGTATTTATACAACATTTACTTTGATAAAAAACAAGTGATAAATGTATGTATGTTTTTCTACGGATAAAATGTTAGGTCGGCGGCGGGTTCCGAACCTACGACATCAAAGTACTTTGGTATTATACGGATGCCACCCTTATACAGCGCGCTGCGGCAGTTATGTTAGGATGGGTTATCATAAAAATGATTGTAGGACTTTCCTTGTTTCGTTACAAATCGAACGATACCTGATGAGTCATACTTCCGGCCGCCAAACCCCCTCCGAATAGGCCAAGGTCAGGTCGTTGACCGGAGCGCGCGCCATCACCTGTCACCGCCTGTATCTGGGTCAGTGTCATGAGTGATTTATTGCCGTGCGCTACGTTACATTTGTTTTCGTAATGAGTGACGTTTTTTGGTGTGGGATTTACCTCGAAATGAAGAAGAAACCGTACGTTTTGGCGATCATACATGTGGCGATCGGGTGTGGCTGCTAGCGGCGGCGACGTATTCAACACGATCCTAGCGGACATCGTTGCCTTTTGGGAGGCACAACACAAAGACCGCTCATCAGAATGATGTAAAATTTGTACAGTAAGTCAATAAAAGTACTTTTTTCGAATTATGTAGTTATCCTTTGTATCCGGTACAAATTTAACCTCAAAAAATAGTGGCATCCGTATAATACCAAAGTCCCCACGATCCAAGAGCCAGTGCGATACCCCTCAGCTACCGCGACAATTGATTCTTAGAGAAGTGACTAAAACTATAGCTATACTGTATAGACATAAAATCCGGATTCTCGTGGCAGTTAAATGATAACGGAATGTATTCTGATGATGTTACTCATATCAGATATTGAATTTTTTATGAGACTCGATTTAAGTTTGATCATGTGTTTCAATTATCCTTATACGCGAGGAATGAGCGTACTCCTAGTTATAACATTTACACAAAAATAAAAAGCTTCTATAAATAATATATTTGCCTATCCAAAGATCAGACCTTTCACGTTAAATATGTTGCATAAAGAACTCTAAGACACATAGTTTTATATTGGTAAAGCCTGTTTTATTAATATTTACCTTAAATTATTATTAATTGCACAATATTACTATTTTTATCACACAAAATTGATAAAACATGTTTTCTCTCTGGTAAGTGGCCTTAAAAAGATTTTATATAATATCAGTTATGAGTAAACTTAAAATCAGAATATAGTTACATTGAATTTTGTGAGATCGGATTAAAAAAGGTTGTTTGGACGCCAAAAATCACATTTTCTGTATTTAGAAGAAGTTACAAACATCTGCTTCATAAAATAATATACAAAATTTTAAATAATATATTATCTTGTATAATATACTACTCGTTATAGTTTTTTTGACGTGATATTTTACAGATCGCTTAGGCTTAAGCACGTTAACACAATTTGTTGACTATTCACGTTTATGTCTATAATTTTACATGTTTAATAAATTTGAAAACAATGAGTCCATTTAAATCATACAAATAAATTTGTTAGTAAATAACTCGGTAGAAACATTTTAATAAAAACAAAATTAAAAGATCAAAATGCCTAAATCTGCTATTATTTGATATATTTTATCGATATATTAACAGTAATTATAAGAGAGTCCTGGTAAGTTTAAACAGTGTAAGGTGCATTATTGTATTATAGTAATATACTCTAGGCAGTAGAGTGCCCGCAAACAATGGGCAGTGTAAACGCTCCCCTGGTGTCAGTTTTGCCACTGCTGAGGTGCGGTGGCGTCAGGGACCGCAGGGAATGCAAAATACGCCCTCAGAGAATCTCTTTGGTGCAATACCTTTACTGTAGCAGCTGGAAACTGTCGATATCAGATTGATATTCTAGTATTAACGTTTCATAGCTGAATAACTAAAAGTATTGGTAATAGTAAATTTCATTACTAGTGCCAAAAGTTATCTTTTCCGTGCGAGGCGACAGGCGAACGCGGAAATTCGATCAAGTGCCGGAAAAAAACGTTATGTACGAGTTATGAACGATACTCTTCATCACACTATGAATGGTAATAATAATGAAACATCTTATTTTAGACATTTTTATCAGATTTTCTGAGTAATATTTATCACAACATAAATCTTTAAGGACATCAACTGTGTTTACATTGTGTTTATGTTAATCTACAAATTATATTATTAAGTACAGCTGATTTCAAATGAACACATCGCAATTCAATTTATATTGCTAACTAAATAAATAAGAACAGCTGATTTACAATGAAACACTGCAATTGGTAGACGCAGCAAGCTACTAGCGCTACTGGAGTCAGAATAACTAATTATGGTGCGGCAAAAATCACCAGCTGTTTTTACGGCACTAGAGTGGAAAAGTATCACTTTTGATACTCACAGCTGATATCTAAAATGACAACTTTCGGTACAGTGTGGTGAAAAATATAATTACGTCATCTCAGCCTCTGTATTTTGTGTAGTATATCTATTACTGCCTTACCTTAAGGTGGTCCAATACTTCTCGCAATCAGACCTGAACATTCGGCCGAACACTCTCCCGAATGTTCACTGAACATGCCGTCCCGTATGATCCCAAAAGTATTCAATAGTTCTTGCACCTCCCACACTTCTTGCGAATACTCCAAACTTTCAGAGTTCGGCCAATGTTCGGCGTGTTCGCGAGAAGTGTGGGACCGCCTTTAGCAATCCCAATTTTGTATTTAGGTGCTAAAATCGATATAGATTTTGAAATCGACTTTTATAAATGTATGTTTTATATTTTGTGTTATGTGTTTGAAGTGTCCGGTGAGTTAATTTTGTATATCGGCACAATCAACTATATGCCCTGGATGAATAATTAAATTATCCTCGGTCGTTCCCGGATCCCTAACTAATTATGGATCTTCGGATTTAAAAATTGATTTAGGATCAAAATATCAAACTAGGATTGCTGATGCAATTGCATACATGCAATTAATTTGTAATCGTTTTAGCGAATTCCTCTTATAGGGAAGAAGCCATTACCGTAGTCGGCATGGTAACACCTAGGCCCGGGACCATGATAACTTTTAATTTTGAGGTCCCCAGACCCTAAAAACACCATTTATTTGGAACTGTATATGTATATATGTGTGTGTCCATGGGTGCGATAACTCTCGTAAAAATGTCCGATTTTGATAAAATTTGGTACAAATGTGTTAAGCAACATTTATGACTTTAAGTTTGAAAACCAAACAGATCGACTTATCCGAAGTGGTATTTTGAGGAGATTTTGTGCCCAAACATGTTTTTTTAAGTTTTTAAATGTAATTTTTAAAAGAGTCAAAAATTTAGTTTTTACCATTGAGTGTAACTTAAAAAAATTTTTGTGTTTTGATCATTGCTCTACGTCAATTAGTTACAGAGATATTGATGTTCTAAACACATACGGCTTCATCTGGTTGTGTTCTATTGTTATTTGCACAAAAACAAATTTTACCAATAATGCCTGGAACAGCAAACCTGCCTACACAGCCCCTATGTTATTCTTATGGAGAATAAGTAAATTGTAATGTCTCGCTTAATTATGAACATAAATTAATAAAACTTGGTATGTAGCTTCACCTTGATGAGTTATATTGATATTTGCATAAAAACCCATTGTTTGTTTTCCTTGTGACAGCAAACCTTTGTATTACTTGTCCCCATGTTATTCTTATGGAGAAAAATCAAAATTGTATATATCGCTTATTTATGAATGTATATTGAAGAAACTTGGTATGTGGATTCACCTAGTTGATTAATATTGATATTTACATGAAAACCCATATTTGTTGTTCCTTGTTGCAGAACACCTGCGTACTAATCTTCAATGTCATTCTTATGGAAAATAATTCAAATTGTATATATCGCTTATTTGTGAATATATTTGTATGAAACTTGATATACGGCTTTATGTGGTATTCAGACAAATATTATGCGTTGTAAATTCGCTGAGTACGCAGGTTTGCTGCGATGGGGGTATTATAGACGTGCTTTTAACTCCTTACTAACCAAATCTACGAAATAAACACATTTTTGAATACTTAATGTAGGTAATCAATTACTGTTTGTTTCTGTATTTATACACTACTCTGAGAATGAAAATGTTTGATACACAAAAAGATAATTCAAAATGCACCAATTTAAACATTATTGTTATATTAATTTTACATTTTTAGCCATTAAGTTCATGGTAGATTCAAAACGTAATCCGGGGGTAAATAATTAAAGTATTTCGTAGGGCTGTTAATTAGTATTTGTATAGTACAGTGTACTGTAGTATTAATTATTAGTATTTCCGAGTCGAGAAATCACTTTTACACTGTTTTTCCATCAATATCTCGCAATAATTTATTTTCAATTGGTTTATGACGATTATTTATTTGCAAAATATTTTGTATACAGGCAAACCTCGTTAATCCGAATATTTCTTTGCTCAAGGAGTTCGGAAAATTCAAATGTTCGGATTACTGAGGAAGTTTCAAATATTAAAACCACAAACTCGGTGAAAACTATTGTATTTAAAACAAAATTACTTTTCTATGACAAATACAATATAAAAAGCAAATAAATGAAAGTAAATGACGATACATATTAAAGAAAAGTTGACATAAAATTCTTAACTCATAAATGTCACACAATTGTCTTGTATTTTTTTATGAATAGCTTTTTTATCGATTTTTGACGTCGTCAAAACATGAAAATCTATAAATAGCCCAACTAAAGGTGGCTGAAGGTCGTTCGGATAACAGAGGCGTTCAGACTACCGTGTGTTCAGACTATCGAGGTTTGCCTGTATTACATATTTCCTAGTATATTTCCTAGTAAAAAGAGTAGTTTCCAGATCCGACTTTTGGGCAACACTAACCTTGTTATTCTGTTTTTGCAGAGACTGATTAAATCCAATTTTAGTTGAATTACTCACCTTCGTCAACAGTTTTTTTTTTCTCGAAACAAACACAGACATACACGGACGAAATACACACACACACACACACACACACACACACACACACACACAGTCTCTCGCACTTCCAACTATAAAGGGTAGTTTGTTACAATGATGGTAAAATTATTTAATTTTGTTATGTTTATTTAAGAACACAGCATTGTTATATTCACATTGAGGTTTCCAACTTTAAATTTGCATCATTCTATATCTAGAACTCTTAGTCAGCTTTTGTGCAACATATGATGAACATACACTAAAATTCAAACTATCTAAATAACTTAAACCTTTAGGTTTTGAAATATTTTCCAATAAGCAAATTGTTTACGTCTGCACGCAACTCTCTAAGTGATAACTAATTCCTAACTTGAATGTGTAGTCAATTCATATATGAAATTTCTAATTAAGACTTCCACAGTAGTATCGGTATTAGTATTAATTACTTAGTAGGGGATGTAATAAAATACGTCTTCCAACACTTAAGAATATATTTACAC
Organism: Allygus modestus; assembly: GCA_963675035.1. Taxonomy (NCBI): domain Eukaryota; kingdom Metazoa; phylum Arthropoda; class Insecta; order Hemiptera; family Cicadellidae; genus Allygus; species Allygus modestus. The sequence goes on from OY776114.1 coordinate 58,892,380, forward strand.
TTACACTGATTCACACACAGACGGTAAACATATATAACAGATGGTACAAGGCTATCGATTTAGACCAGTCACACCGGTCAACATCAGGCAATAAAAATCGATCGAATTAGGCTGGACAAAATTGATAGCCTTGTACAATCTTTTATATTTATTTACCTTCAGTATATGAATCAGCATAGGTGTAAATATATTCTTAAGTGTTGTAAGATGTCTTTTATTACATCCCGTAAGTAATAATAACACGTATATCAAAAAGTTGTTTAATTATTTATGTAAGTGAAATTTTAAAGAAGCTGTAACTTTTTTGGAATAAACGTTTTGTTCATAATTCATTCATTCATCATAATTCGATGAATACGAGTAAAAGAAGAAAATTAAGGGTAAAGACTGTAACATAATCACCTGAAATATACACGAAACCTACCCAAAGCTGTAGAATCTGCTTCAGCAAATCGGATCAGAGATGTTGGATTCAGCGTGCAAGGTTGTAATATCCAATTAATAGTTAATGGTTTGACGCTTTAAAGATACAGTCTTGTTTGAATCTGTTATCTTATTTCGAGAATTTACATTGCATCATATGTTTCGTGACGGGTCACGACTGATGTATTGCACTGGTTTCATTATCTTTACTATGTATTTTATAACCAAATAAAAAGTAAACAAATAGACTTTACCCTTTCTTTCTTTAACTTGTAATTGAATTCGTTATCACATTGGCATGCAGTCTTATAAAAGTTGACTAGGAACATTTTTAAAAATAAAATAAAATAATATTATGACTAATATTTAAAAAAATAATTTGCTGCTGAAAACAATATAGTTTACTTACTAATACAGAAATAATTTGCAAGTATATGTTTTACAAATATTGCCAACAGTTTTGCCGGTTATAGCAACTGGAAAATGTTATAACCTAGTTATATATGAACACATGTTTACACTGCTTGGCTACTTCTATCTGGTCGTAATATAATCTAGCTACTGCGTAAAAACAAGTTAATTAAGTAGCAAAAGGCTTTCTATTTATAGAAATATCCAAACTATAGAATACAAAATTACTATATTTTAGTGAAGTATGTTTAAAAAAAACGAGAATTTCTATTTCGTCGAACAGCTCACAAGTTTGTAATGGGGACTGGAATTATTTCTGCATTACAAAGACGTCCTTAACAATATACGAGTAATGTATGGATATGAGTAAGATTATATGGGTAAATAATAATAAATAATAACAGTACATAGAGAACAGTAATAGAGAACAATTAGCTTAAAACATATATACAAAGTTGAGAGCTGTTTGACAAAGGGTAAGTTATAATGTAATCATGGAATTGTTCAGAGCAGACACTAGGAGACGTGGTTTTCAACCCTGTTTTAACTATTTTGATCAAATTCAGAAATACATTTACCGAGTACTCAGGCAACTATAACGGGGATATTTATGAAATGTAGCAGAATAGAATGCACAATATATATTATTTGTTCATATTACAATTAATAAACACTTAAAGTGACATTTGCACTTAAAATAGTTCGTATAAGTAACTATTGGAAAATATAAAACACTTACATATTTAAAGGTTTGTTTAGGAAAAAGAATTATTTCGTGGAAACCTTGTTCCAACCTTTTTACAGAAATATATTACAGAAGAAAATTATTACATGCAATCCTTTTATTAGAATATGTTCGTATGGTAAACAAAAATTACAAATCTAAACTACAGATTACACTCTATGATATTTTGTTTGCTCATGTGAAGTAAGTATTAAAATTTTCGAATTAAATTTAAGTTTCAATATATTTTAATTTAAGAGAAAAACAAACTTTTGTATAGCGTTCCCTTCTTACCCATTGTATATAGATTTATTAGCGACACCTTAGAGCGAATACATGGAGGAGTTTTTCCAGGACATGGTGAATTAGTTTTCACAGTTGTAATATTGTTATAGTTTTGCAATTGATTTAGGGCACGATTAACAACTAGGTATACAATGCAGTTGTCTGCTTGCAATATTGAGCGGAGCGAGTATTTATTTAATCAATAATTTTCAGAAATGTATCGACAAACAAACCACTAAAATAAACAAAACAACAATTTCACAGAAAACTACTGTATTTACAAACAGCTGATAGTAACAGTCTGCATTTAAATTTGATCCATATAACAGCTGTATAATCAACACACAGTAAACAAACCAAATAAAATATTTCTCCTATTAAAATAACATGGTAACTTTAAAGGGCCGTAGGGCAGAACCCTTATGTCCGATTTGGACCATTTCAGATTTATACCTTCCCATAGACTATGACCGAGCAAAATTTTGTGAGGATCACTCCAGTCGTTCAGGAGGAGTACTTGTAAAAAAAAGCCAGAGCTCCGCTCAATGAATAACAAATATACTTTCAAGGTTCTATTCCTTTACTAGATGTAAGTGATCCAGCCGACACTCGCAAATAGTACTAAACACAGATTGTGTGAACACCTTTTTATGCTGGTTTGTTTGGTACACTGTAGCATAATGTTTGCCCTAATCGCAGAACTTCCACTAGACAATAACACTGTATAATACATATTCTCAATTACATTTTTTAATAGAATCAAACATTAAATAAAGCCCTGTAATAAAAACCGTTAACTTACAGAACATTAGTTGCGATCACAGTAAAAACTTTTGAATATGAAAATTAGACTTAAAATATGTGTAGAATATAAAGGAGATATGAACATTAGATTACTAATTTTTCGTCATGGATATATAAATTTTAAATAAATAGGACAATGGTAAAAATCATACTACTCCAATATTAGAGTGAGCAAGTGGTAAAAAATCTTATCAGTTAAATGCCAGTGATTTTCAATACTATATATCTCTTTTGTAAAGTCCACGTACCTTATAGAAATGATTTGTCTTAATCGTCATACCTACTGTACGTAATTGATTCATCTTTAAGAGAAGCTCAATAAACTTCTTGGCTTTATTATCTCAACAAGAAGCTCAAATACGTAATATAAAGAAATGAAGATGCACACAAGTTTCGTTTTGACACTAATGTTGTTCATTTGTTTATGTTTTTGTAACGTCATAAAATATTTTGTTTTAAAGCGATAACTAAAATTAATAGGAATAATATTTTATGGTACAAATTTTCAAGACAAATTATATCGATCTTTTAATGCGTTTTTCAAGAACAAAATTTTACTTGCTTTGAACTGCATCCGTCAATATTCAGTAAAAATAATATCCAAATATTCATAAATAAATTTCTCAAAGTAAAAATGCATATGAAATAGTAACATTAGCATTAGCGCAGTATTTTAACAGTAAATTATATACGTTAATTGAAACGGTATATCAGGGGTTTTATTTTGTGAATCTATTTTAAAAGTTGTTGTTCTCTCTGCCTTTCTTTGTTTTTCTTGCCTTACCCAGATTCACCTTCATTATCCTTACTGGCCTTTTTTACAGTCTATGAACTCGTTGCAACTAAATAAAAAACTAGATTACCAATCTTTTTACTTTGTACCAATGATGGTAAACGCCCATGCTAATAAGTAACTTTCTGAAGAAACATTCGAAGATTAGTAAAAACTAATATAATATTAAAATCTAAAATAATTAAAACAAGTCCCTTCACTAACTTTACAATTATTTTGATATTAATTGACTTAAAGCATTAAAAAAAGACAAAGAAATGGTGTCGTTAAAATATAGAAACAAGAAGCCAGAACTGGTTAGTAGTAGGGTGCTATGGCCGGTTCTGGACCACCTTAGCAAACTGAGGAGCCGAGGAGCCCCCCCCCCGTGACGTCATCCCCCCCCGTGACGTCATCCCCCCCCCGTGACGTCATTCCCCCCTCACGTGTTGTTTACTTTCCTTGTTTGTCACCGGTTTTTCCCCCATTACGGGATGTTTACTGCTCCTCCGCACGTTAACGCTCATTCCACAAGCAGAAGGCAATGTCGACTGTCACATATACTTTGTGGAACCACCAGGTCATTCAGGACATGATTGGCCTGGTGGAAATTGCAATCATGGACCAGTTGGTCATTTTGAGATGGGGGTGCCTGGGCCCGGACGGGCGCAACCACTTCATGAGGCGGCGATACGTCGCCAACCAACCCGGTCACCTGGAGGAGGTGCAGCAACGCCTCCACAACCTGATTGCGAATGAAGAGGTGGCCCTCCTCTGGGTTAAACTTATTCCTTTAGTTTAGGCTTATCATCATATCGTATTGTAAGTTTTCATTCTTCATATATTGTATAACATTCATGAATCATCTTAGATTTAAGCATCACATTTATTGTAATGTATTAATGAAATAAAATTATAAAAACAAAAAAAAAACAAAAAAAAAACAAAAAAAAACAAAAAAAAAACAAACAAACAACAAAAACAAAGTGACAAGTTTAGCAAGCTGATGATTGAGAGGACCAGCCCTGTGTCGCCCCCCCCAACCACCCCCCGACCCCCCCCCCCAGACCCAGACCCCCCCGTATTTTTCCAATACATGCCGTTTGCTTTCCTTGTTTATCGCCTACGTGATGTTTACCGCGCGCGCCTCCGCTTTCACCCTCCGGTTTCTCCAGGTCTTAATCATTCTTACTGCAGCCGCGTTGGAGTACACTTGTATGTATTGCGACAAGCGTTACTCGCGTAGCGACCATGAGCGCCGGCACATGCTGACGCATGTAGATTCGCCACTTTACCCTTGCCGAATTTGTGGAAAGCAATTCGGCAGAAAAGACAAGGTGGCCCGGCACCTTGCCACCCACCGATATGCCCCGGCAGCTGCTCCACGTTGTATACATAAACTCCTCGGATTCAGATTAAATAAAAAAAAAACCTATTTCCTTTTTCCTTATCTAAAATAAAGAAAATAATTACACAACAAACAAAAACAAAGTGACAAAGTTTAGTTGAGGATTGAGAGGATCAGCCCTGTGCCGACCCCCCCCCCCCCGACTTTCCCCATAGCCAAGCTCAGACCCCCCCCGCGCTCATTCCATTATTTATGTTATTTTATTATTTTTGTATGAATTATAATTTTATTTTCATCATCTTTATTATAAACTAAAAACTTAAAATTACTTTTGTGAAGAAGTCTCAGCCTTCTCTTTCGCTTGAAACTCCTCCATTGCAATCTCAAGAGCACGAAGACTCTCCCAGTCTGCATTATATTGTTCCCATTCTTCATCACATGTAGGTTGGGAGCACCAACACGTAGTTATCCGTTCCCACATTGTTTCATATTCCCTTCGCAGTTGGAGAGCATATTCCTCTTCTATCACCTCAACGGTAGCGAGGAGTTCTTTATCAGGGATATTACCTTCCCATACGCTATTAGCATACTTTTCTTCGATTCCCTCAACGATCTTGATGAGGTCCTCATCAGGAATACTGCTCTCCCATACATTATCAGTGTTCATATTGATGGCAATAGTTTGACTCTCTGACTTAAACTGAAACTTAGAGAAACTCAATCTGTTTACTCATTAGTGGACTTGTTGTTCACGGAGGAAAAATCCTTTATTAAATAATTTGTTTACTCATTAGTGGACTTGATGTTCACGGAGGAAAATCCCTCATTATATAACTTGTTTACTTACTAGACTCCTCAAGCTAAGTGCTTGACCAGTCTGAATCTTGAGTTAGTCATGGAAGCATACAACCCACTGTCACTAGCTCAGCAATCGTGTATTGTAATAAGAAAGAATAAATACATTCTGTGTCAGGGGATTGCACAATTGCCAGTGCCTATACAGCGATACGTTGCATCTTGCCTCAAGGGGTATGTTCGGGAACATGTGTTAGTGCTTAACAACCCCGAAACGGATCCTCAAGTGTTAGACTTGTATAATAGATACAATGGCAAGAGAGTCTATCAATGCCGCTACTGCCAGTACACTGAGCATTATTGTAATAGAGTTCTGTATCCTGCAAGAATTGTTAAAGTGTATCGCTTTTCAGACTCTAATAATTTGCAGCACACTTGTTTTTGCTGTGGTAAGAGTGCTTGGGAAGCGGATTGGCCACAAAACAATGATTACCTATCTACTTTGGTGATTTTAAAGTCAATGACCATAAAAACAGTTTGGGAGGGCTCTAGTCACTCTAAATTCTTTTTCTTCTTTCAATAAAGAAAAAATAAAAGATAAAAAAATAAAAGGAAAAAAAAAACCATAAATAAAATACTCCCTTCCCCATCATTTTCTAGTATTACATGTTTTGGTAAGGACTACGTGACTGCCTGAGGTTATCTCATTAGTGAGAGTTCTCCAGTTATTTATGTTAGAATCATTTGCTCACAAGCTCCTACATTGACTAGACCTAACAAAATGTTTAATGTTGGAATTGATGTGTCACTGGAAGGTGAATATTATCATACAAAACCATTTACAGTTAGATCTACAATTGAAGACATTGAGTCAATCGATGCGGAGATATTCCTACAGACGGTGAAGTATTACACAACGGGTCACTTTGCCGAATTGTCCATCAGGATGTGGATTAAGAAGCGGTTGCCTGAACAAAAACGCCTACAAGTTCAAGCTGCTTTGGATGGCATCAATAAACCGCATGTTGCTTGTCAACGCGTGATTAATTTACTTCTTTTAGAATCCGACCAGGTCTTTGCAAAGGTTATTGTAAACGGGGGTTAAGTAAAGATTATAATAAAAAATTGTAAATAAAGATTAAATATAAATAAACAAAATTTCCTTTATAAAAAAAACCATAAAAATAAACGATATTCCTTTATCAAAAACTATATGGTTGCCCCCCCCCCCTTGGCCGATTCAAAACCAGCAAAGGCGCAGTGAGGATGCGAGGATGTAAGGTCCCCCCCCCTGGCCGATTCAAAACCAGCAAAGGCGCAGTGAGGATGCGAGGATGTAAGGTCCCCCCCCCTGGCCGATTCAAAACCAGCAAAGGCGCAGTGAGGATGCGAGGATGTAAGGTCCCCCCCCCTTGGCCGATTCAAAACCAGCAAAGGCGCAGTGAGGATGCGAGGATGTAAGGTCCCCCCCCCATTGGTCGATTCAAAACCAGCAAAGGCGCAGTGAGGATGCGAGGATGTAAGGTCCCCCCCCGTTTGGTCTACATGCGGCTTAAAAAGCCCCCGCCGACCGGGAGCGGTTGGCGGCGCGTGTCGGGGGACGGTCCTGAAGGAGTTGCCCAGGAAGGAATTACTCAGCGGTTTGCTGACGCTCAAGGTTGCACCCTTGAATTGCTCAGCGGCTTGCTGTCGTGACGCGCCCTCTTTGGCCGCCACCGCTCGGCGGGGACATACCCGGTTGCGCGCGCTGCCGGTATATAAACCTGAGGTCCGCTACCGCGGCCTCAGTTTTGCCCGAGACGCCATGAGCAGCAGCAACAGTGCAACCGAGGTGGATCGAACCATCCGCTCTCTGATGGAGGAGCTTGATGCCATGGATGAGAATGCTAGACCGCCTACCATAACTAAGAAGAGGAGCAAGAAGCCCGTTGTTGGATGGACAGTGGACAGGAATACACCTACCGATTCTCCATCATGCAGTTGGAGCGATGCTGAATGTCAATATACAGTAAAGAACCCTACCAACTTAGGAAACGTTTTATTGAAGATGTCGGTATTCAAAGGCGGACGCCCTACGCATAGTTGCGGCCTATACTTGGACGAGGATAGAGACGATGAAATTTGCATATGCCTCACGGACCTGTTAACGAGACTAGAAAATATGTGGATTAATAGCGATACCGGAGTGCCTAAAATTAACGGAGTTAGTAGGATCGTGACTCCACTACCCGCCTGGCGTAAGACCCGCGATTGCACAACAGTTTGCGAGGGAAAACGTAAGGCTGGAGGCAATTGCGTCATCCCAAAGCGCAAGAAGTAAACACCACAACGACCCAGAAAACACACACAATGACGTAAACAACTTGTTGACGCAGTGAGCCTATATAATACGACTCGGTGGTGAGCCACAACCATTCCACATCCAGACACTCAACGAGCAGCATGGACCAAACAGGAGACCTCAAGTCAGCCCTCAACAGCTGCAAGGCGGGGGGTTATACCCGCATAGCCGATCTGCGGGACAACATAATTTACCCCATCCGGTCATTTGAGCGGGTGGATACTCCTTATGGCGAGGCGATAATGGCCACTTTGGAGGGGCTAACTGGTGACGACCCGCTGAGGATCTACATGCCTCGTAGATACTTGGCCGTCTTGGGAGACCATGTCATCGGCCAGTACAACGTGGGTGTGGGGTCGAGGATGAGTTTGGTCAAGAAGAGCGGTCCCCCCGGCAGCAAAGGAGCTCTTCTGGAATTTGTTTGAATAAATAAATAAAAAAAAACCTTATTCCTTTATCCTTATTAATGTAAAATAAAAAAATAAATATAAAAATAAATATAAAAATAAAAAAATAAATATAAAAACTCAATTAATTATAAGAGTCGAGGCGGTGCGTGGCTGTGTTAGTAGCCACCATGGACTTGAGGTGGAAACACCCGTTCACCGCCATCGTAGCTGGACCTTCGGGCAGCGGCAAGTCGCACTTTGTGGCTCGCTTCATAGGGCATGCCGACCGCATGTGCGATACGCGCTTCGCCCGTATCACCTGGCACTGCGGTAGCGGCGGTGGAGGAGGAGCCGATGACCCTACTGTGCGCTACGTAGCCGGCCTGCCCGACCTGGACGACTACGATGGTAGCGAGCCCTCCCTGGTTATCGTCGATGACATGATGCGTGAGGCTGGCCCCGGCGTGGCGGACCTGTTCACCAAGGGCTCCCATCACCGCAACATGAGCGTGTTCTTCATCACGCAAAACCTGTTTCATCAGGGTAGGGGCCAGCGCGACATATCGCTGAACGCTCATTACATAGTGTGTTTCAAGAATCCCCGGGACCGCGCTCAGATCAAACACTTGGCTCGCCAAGTATACCCAGAGAACCCCAAATTTGTGGAGGAGGCTTATGCGGACGCCACGCGCGATCCTCACGCCTATCTGCTGATAGACTTGAAACAGTCTACACCCGAGGAGATGCGGGTACGTTCAGCCGTTTTCCCAGACGATCCAGTTAACTACGTGTACCTGCCCAAGAAAAAGTGATAAATAGGCTGAGCGCGCGCCAGTGTCAGTCATCATGTCACACCGCGTGAAGAAAGACACAGCCCTGCTGACTGCTCTGGTGCACGCTACACCCAAGGAACGCAAGGCCCTGTTAAAAGCGTGCGAGAATAGCCGTATCAGGTCAGTGTGTGAGTGTGCGTACAACGTGTTACGCGGGAACGTGCCGCTCACCACCTGTCATAAACGAAAGTTGAGAAAGCACAAACAGGCGCTCAGACGGCTGGTGAAACGCGGTGAGGGTTGGGTCAAGAAGCGACGCTACCTTGTACAACGGGGCGGTGGGATCCTCCTGCCCTTGCTGTTGAGTGCGGTGTTACCTGTGTTGATGCAGAAAGTAATTTGAAAAAATGGAGCACGCTAAGAAAATGGTAGTTGTACCGCAGGAGCTCATCGAGAGATTGCGAGAAGGACCAGGACCAGGAGGAGGAGGAGGAGCAGGCAGTACCAATAAGCCAGCCGGCCTGGACGCTGAGATGCATCGCATACTGAGCGACAAGCGGCTGAACGATACGGAAAAATGGAAACAATATCAACAGGTGTTACAGCGGTTCCTGCACTTTTCCGCGGCTAAACGTCAACCCATAGGCCTGTCAATCATCGAGGGGGAGGAGGAGGGAGAGGCAGGTCCGAGTCACGTGAAACGTGAGTCTAGCACCTCGGAGGAGGAGGGGGTGTTGGCATCATTCCCAAAAATCTACAAGTCGGTGGCGCGCAACTTGTTGCGGTTCATGACCCAGCAAGGCAGCCCCATCGCCTGGGACGCCAGTGGGGTGGTGTATGTGAACAACGAGAAGGTACCCAATTCCAATATAGTGGACATCGCGCACAGCATAGTGAGAGCGCGAAGGGCGGACCGATTGCCTACCGGTTGGCAACAAGTGATGACCGCCTTGAAAAACATGAACGTGCCTAAAGAATACATGAGCAATCCCACGGCGTTGCGTTACCTAAACGGGGGGCTGGACACTGCATCGAGCCCCTGGGGAGACACGACGGCCTCCTCATCACCCCTGTCACCGAGGTTGACACCAATGCTAGACCGCCTGAGACCGCGACTTCCGGCAGCCAGGAGAAGGATAATAACCGAGGAACCTGACCAGGAATCGTCATTGGACAACTGGGAGCCGTTCTCACCGTAATGGAGAAGCTGTACTATGACCCGAGCCAGCCCGGTTCCCTCGGCAGGGTGGCTGCTCTGGCCAGAGCCGCGCGCCTCCCGAAACGCAGAGCGGTGGAATGGCTGCGTGCCCAGGACACCTACACGCTGCACAAGCCTGCGCGTAAGCGGTTTCCCCGCAACCGCTACGCCGTTTTTGGGCCTCAGGAGCTGTGGCAGGCGGACCTGAACGACATGCGCGGTCTCAGCCAGCACAACGACGGGGTCAACTACCTGCTGACTGTGATCGATGTATTCAGTAAGCGGTTGTTTGCGGTACCACTGAGGAGGAAAAGCGGGCAAGAGGTGGCGGCAGCGTTCGAGAGGATATTCTCCGAGGCGACTCCTCGCTGTCTACAGACTGACAAGGGGACGCAGTTCACCGGGGCCGCTACCAAGCGAGTGTTCAAGAGTCACGGTGTCACATACGTCACCACGCAGAACCCCGATGTGAAGGCGGCGGTGGTGGAGCGAGTCAACCGCACGCTCAAGAACCGCATGTGGCGCTACCTAACCTACAAAAACACGTATCGCTACATCGACGTGTTGGACAGGCTTGTGGATGCCTACAACCGCAGCCCGCACAAGAGCCTGGGTGGTGGTCTGCGACCTGTGGACGCGGACAGCGGCGATGGAAAAACGGTGTATAAGGTGTGGCGTCACATGTATGGAAAGGCGATCCCGCGACGCAAGCCCAGGTTCGAGCCTGGTGCCACGGTGCGCATAGCCAAGGAGAAGGGCACGTTCGCCAAAGGTTATGAGACCAACTGGAGTAAGGAGCTGTTTGTGGTGGATCACGTATACGGGTCGCATCCTCTACCATTGTACGTGCTGCGAGACCTGAACGGGACGCCGCTGGAAGGGCGCTTCTACGAGCATGAGATGCAAAAGGTAACGGTTGCCCCGGACCGTATGTACCAAATAGATAAAATACTGGACACTAAAGGGCGAGGCCGCAGTAAGCGCTACTTGGTCAAGTGGGTCGGTTACGGAGAGGACTTCAACTCGTGGGTACCTGCATCTGAAGTGCAACAGCTGCTATGACGACAAAGCGCAGGCAGCTGTACCTGACGTTGCCCAGCAACAGCTCAATGGACTATTATCCAAACAACACCGTGGCTAACTACATCACCCATCTACCGTCAGTCGTGCGATTGGGTGGCGATGGTGAATGGGAAGTCGATTTAAGGGACAGCGTTGGACGCCATCTGCCATTCCACTTCGGGACTACGTGCATGAAGCTTCACCTGCGCAGAGAGTAGCAGCAGCAATGAACCTGAACGACCCCTATCTGGCGTACTACCGCCAACAGCAGTCTGGACATGGAGTGTCCACGGTATTCAGAGGAGCCGCTTTCCAACGCGGTCATGGCATCGGCAGTTTCCTAGGCGGGCTGATGCGTACAGTGGTCCCATTGATCAGATCCGGTGCATCGGCGCTGGGCAAGGAGGCGCTGAGGTCCGGTGTGGGCTTCTTGGGCGACGTGGCGGCGGGCACAGCCAACCCCCGAGTCGCAGCCAACGCCCGACTCAGGCAGTTTACCGGGTCGCTGAAACGTAAGGCTGATGAAAAACTGGATCGCGTGCTGAGCGGTGGTGGTGGTGGCACCTATAAGAGGAGGCGTGTACAGCGAGTGACCCCTCAGTCTCTGGCTAAACTCCTCGGAGTTAGGAAGAAGAAGCGCGCTGCGCCCAAGAGAAAAAGGAAGCCTGCAAAACGTGTCGCTAAGAAGAGGAGGAGCAAGACCGTTGTGCGACGTAAGAAGAACAGGAGTACCGTGAGGGACATTTTTGGATAATGGCGTTTCTACATCAGAAGTCGTGCGAGTGTGTCAAGACCGAGTTGGACCTGTTCTCGCTACCGCCCACGCAGACCAGTATAGAGAGTGGTAAATGGGTGCAGTACAAGCCCATCTCCTCCCTGACAGACGACTCACCCGTTGAGTTCATAGTTCCGGGTCATGGGGACGAGTACACGGATCTGTCACAGACGCTACTGCATGTGAAGGCTACCATTAGAACGGCTAATGGAGGCGCTGTAACGGGTGATCAAGCGATAAAAGAGGTGGGTCCGATTAACAACTGGCTGCACTCGCTGTTCAGTCAAGTGGACCTGTACCTGAACAACAAACTGGTGTCTCCTCAGAACAACACGTACGCCTATCGCGCCTACCTGGAGAACCTGTTGTCCTATGGTGGTGATGCCAAGACATCGCACCTCACCGCGGAGATGTTCTTTGAGGACTATGCCGGGTACATGGACAATACTGAGGAGGATAATTATACCGGGCTCAAGAAAAGGAGAGAGTTTATCAAGGGAAGCCGGTACGTGGACATAGTCGGACATCTGCACGTTGACCTGTGCAACCAGGAGAAGTTCATGTTAAACGGTGTGGAGATGCGCTTTCGTCTGATCAGGTCAAAGAACTCATTCTCCATCATGTCTAAAACCGTGACAGACTACAAAGTGGACATCGCCGAAGTCAACCTGTTTATGCGCCGCTGTAAGATCAACCCGAGCGTGCTGTTGGCTCACAGCAGGACGCTGGAGTCGGGCACAGCCAAATATCCCATTACGCGCGTGGAAGTCAAATCCTTCACGCTACCCTCCGGTATCAGCAGCAAGACTCTGGACAGTGTGTTTCTGGGTCAACTGCCAAAACGCATTATAGTTGGCCTGGTCAGCAATCAGGCGTTCAACGGGGACTACAAGAAGAACCCGTTCAACTTCACCCACAGCCACGTGAACTTCTTCGCGCTGTACATAGATGGTGAGCAAGTACCATGTAAGCCGCTTCAACCGGATTACACGTTCGGTCATGAGTTGTGCGTGCTCGCCTACCACACGCTGTACACTGGCACCGGCATCAATTTCTCAGACTGTGGTAATGAAGTCAGTCGCAACGAATACCCCTATGGATACTGCCTGATGGCGTTTGATCTGACGCCCGATATGGCGGCCTCTCAATCCAGCCACTGGAACCTGGTGCGCAACGGTAACCTGCGCATAGAGATTGGGTTCTCCGAAGCCTTGGCGGAGGCGTTCAACTGCATAGTGTATGCCGAGTTGGACAACGTCGTGGAGGTGGCCCGTCACCGCAACGTGACTGTGGACTTTGGAGGGTAAAACGGGTTATCTCCTCCGCCGCTGCCGCCGCTGCCCTCCCACCTACTTAAGGCCGAGGCAGCGCGCGCTCGCTCTCAGTTCAGCCGACCTCGCGAGATGGACGTGCCGCCACCAATCTACAACGAGCCTACCGCCACCACCACCGGCCTAGTGCGCTGCCATCATGGAAGCGTGGTGATGGACATGCAGTGCTTCAAGGACAGCGACAACGACTATTTGCTGAAGGAGGTCTGCGTGGTGGACGTGACTACCGGCACGCTAATCATGCATCACATCGCTCGTCCGCCCTTCAATCGAGACCTCCTGACCAGCGAGAAACTGCGCGAGAGCGGCTGGCTCACGCGTCACTGCCATGGGCTCGAGTGGGACCAGGGCGATATCGCCTATGTCGCCCTGCTGGACAAGCTGCGGGCCTGCTTCATCCACCGCCCCATCGTCTACGTCAAGGGGTCGCAGAAGAGGACTTTCGTTCAGCGGCACCTGATCGTCAAGCCTGCCGCCACCACCGTGCAGGACATGGACGACCTGGGTTGCGGGTCCCTCAACGGACCACCCTCCTGCCGGACCCTGCGCTGCAGCCACCATAAGAGCGCCCTCAACCGTTGCGCTCTGCACAACTGTATCGTCCTGCGTGATTGGCTGATGGCCAATGACAGGTCGGATTCGTCAGCCCTAGAGTGTTGCTGCTGCTTCCGCCCACGATGAACACCACACAGATCGAGAGGAGCCTGGCGCAAGTCCCCGGACTGAGGAGCGTTCTGGTCTGCGCCTCTGACCGTCTGCCTCACTCACCCGTTCAACCCCAGACCGCCATAGTGGCCAACACCATGTCACACACTGAGAGAGGAGACCACTGGGTGGCATTCTACTGCTCTGAGGACCGGCTGGAATACTTCGACAGCTACGGCAGGTCCCCATACCAGGCGGACTACCAGAGGTTCCTGAGGCGCAACTCGCACCGCCGCTATGTCTACAACAGGTATCGACTCCAGGGCTATGGTACTTCCGTTTGCGGCCACTACTGCCTCACCTACCTGTACTGCCGGGCGGTCCTCGGTATGGCGCTTGGTGACTACGTGCAGCTCTTCGATCTGGCGTCCCCCACGGTCAACGACGCTCTGGTCCGCAGGCTCTTCCACTCCATCTTCTCACCACTACGTTACTGATACTTTATTTTATTCTTTTTAATTGTGTGTTTGTATATTCTTATTATGTTTTTGAAATAAATACGATATATTGCAATCACTTGTTGTTCATTTGTCCTTACTTCAATATTTAAGAAAAGTACATGTCCAATATCTCAATTTTTTTATTTAAAATTTTTTTTTAATTATTAAATTTTATAAATTACATTTTAAATTATTTTAATTTGAAAAAAGTTATAACTTGGACATGTTGATGATTTTGAAAATATAATGAGGAAATACGGGTGAGGTAATAACAACACAGATATCTGCTGTGAACTAAAACTTTTACAATATAATTGCTTACAAATACTATTTACAAATAAATTATAAACGCTATTTACAAATAAATTAAAAAATACTATTTACATATAAACATAAGCCTACACAGGAAACTCTTCATCAACGTCCTCCTCCTCATCCACCTCCATTGGCTGCTGTTGCTGTTGGTTATTGAGGTGGTCTCGTCCTCCTTCAGCCAGTGGTGGGATGTCCTTGTGTCCCCAAGGCAAGGTGTGGATCCCATCCGCCAGGACATAGCGCTTGTCATCTTTCGGGCTCAGGGAAAGTTTCTCCACCTGGACTGTGAAGACGCGGTGCAGGTGGGACTGGAACCGGGTGTTGACGGTGGTCTTCAACACCTCGTTGAACAGGCATTCCCTGTAGTCGTCGGGGGTAAGGATGTTCTTGACGACCCCCTTGGCGACTCCCTTGGCGCGCTTGAGAGCCTTGGATCCCGTCTCCTCGCTCGGGTCCTCGATGTCCATGAAGTAAAGCTTGGAACGAAGCCCGAGGTACTCAAACAGGGATCTGCCAGCGCACTCATCCTTGAACTTGCCGATGACTTTAGCGTTGATGGGGCTGTAGCAGGGGTGGGACCTGGGGTAGGCACTGGTGTCAAAGTCCTCCAGGTGTTCCATCATCTCCCTGTAGATGTCCTGAGAGATGATGTCAAACACGAAGCTGTCCGTGTCCATGTAGTCTACGGTCAGGCGGTCACCGTAGCGGTCCTTCATCTTGCGCAAGAACTCATACATGAGCCACTTGCTCAGCTCCAGGACAGACATGCCGATGTAGATGGGTTTGTCCAGAACGATGTTCACCCTGGCTAGATGGATGAGGGCTATGTCCTCTGTGTAGTAAGTGCGGTCCAGGAAGTTGGACTTGGCCACGTATTTGCTGAACCTCTCCGGAGTGCAGACCAGCTTGACGTTCAGGCGCTTGCGCACGTTCTCGATGGTCTTGCCGAAGACCGCATTGTTCATGAGCTTGAAAAAGTCCTGCTCAAACTTGGTCTTGGCCTTCTTCCTCAGCTCGGTGTTCATCAGGATGTAGGGCTCGAGCCATCGAGACTGGTGGAACGAGACGGCCCTGTGCACAGCCACAAGCTCCAGTCCGTTGGTCAGCGCCTGCTGCAGGATCCTGTAGTGGCAGATGTAGTGCTCCTTGTTGTCCAGGGTGGTCACCAGCTTGGGGAACTTGCCTATTGGAGGCCGCTTGGTCTCACAGCAGTAGGGGAGGTCCCTGTGCAGGTCGTGGAGACGGGCGGGGTAGTTGAGGTCCACCTCCAGTATGTAACCCCCGTCGGCTTCCGCGTCCAACGAGGCGATGTCCAAGGCGTCAATCTCCTCACGGCTGAGCCACTGGAAGTCTCCGGTGGGCAGGTACTGGGACATGGCCCAGCCGTACAAGTTATTGGCATCCAGGTACAGGAGGTGGCGTGTCGGCTCGTCGAGGCGTCGGTCCTCAGGGCGGCATCGCTCGTGGTTGGCCTTGGCGTAGCGGGTGATGGCCTGGGAGATACCTCCTCTGATGCCTTGCTCCACGAAGAGGTACATGTCAAAGTCCCGTAGCGTGTCCAGCTCCACGCCGCAGGTCTTGAGCATGACGTCCCAGGCGTAAGAGGGCAGGGTGTAGTAGTGTGCAGGGTCCAGTCCATACTCAGCCAAAGAGGTGTCGCGGAACTGCTCGAACACATCGGTGAGGAGGGCGATGTCACAGCGCAGGTACTTGTCGGCATAGTCCTTGAGGTGGTTGCAGTCAAAGACTCGCCACACGTTGAGGGCGTGCTCGTACTCCTCCTCCTTGATATCCTCCAGGGTCATGCTGTTTTTGAACGCGGCCCGAGGAGGAAGCTGTCTGGTGGAGTACAACGTGTCGTACGACGTGACAAAGTCGTAGGGGAACACGCCCTTCCTGCGCACCAGGTCGAAGAGCCGGTTGTCGGGGAACCGCTTCCTGGTCTCACGCATCTTATCCGTGGGAAGCCCCGCCGCCAGGTTGGCCAGGCTCATGGACAAGAACCTGTAGGTGTCCAGGAACCGCACCGCGAAAGATGACTGTCGTTGGTTGTCCCCGGGCTGGCCAAAGTGGAACCGCTTGGTGAAAGCGATGTAGCGCTCCTCCGTGTGCGCCAGCACGTCCACATCGCCGGGGTCAATGGCTAACTCCCGCACTATGAAGTGAGCGTCATAGTTGGACAGGTTGTGGAAATAGCAGTTGATGACCCGCTGCTCCCTGTACCGTAGGTTGCACGAGCGGTGCGCCGCTCCTCGGAACTCGTAAGGTGGGGCGTGGTTGTGGTCCCGCACCTTGACGTCCTGCTCGGTGAACTCCTCACCGCAGAGGTAGCAGCGAGTCGCCGCCAGGTACTCTTCCATCTCCTGCCGGGTCAGAGAAGGGTGCAGAGCTCTCATGCTGAACAGGAACTCCCACAGCATCAACACGTCCATCTTGAGCCTCTCCATAAACACCTTGGACGCGTCGACCCCGAAGTAGACCACACTTATGTGAAGCATGAACACTTATCACAGTTTATTATGTAAATTTTTAAATTCCAATTAAAAATTAAAAATTTAAATTTCTTTAAATATTAATTATGAGAAGCATTTTATAAAAAGGTAGCCATGATTATAGTTACTAACCTTGGAGCTCCTCCACAGGCTGTTGGTGGGCAGTAGTAATGTGCCGATTGAGGTTGTCCCTTCTTGTAAATCGTCTACCACAAACGTTACAGTCATGGCGTCTGTCGTTGTGGGTAGACTCTGCATGCCTCCTCAGGTTTTTGAAAAGGCTGAAGGTGTGACCACAGACCTCACACAAATGTTGGTTGTTCATCTACAACAACAAAGGATACTTAATAACGTTCTAGAGGAATGAAAAATAAAATATTAAAAAGAAACAACCATGATACGCTCAGAATAGCTTCACTGATTTATGTATGCCTCAAACATTGTAATGTCAGGTTCGAAATCAGTTAACTGGAAATTATCATTCGTTGGAAAGGCATAATACATTTAATAAAGAGCTGTTTTAAAACAGGGTTTAATTAAATTTCATTAGTAAATAAAGTGTTGAGAGTACGTCCGAAATAAAATAAAATTTAAAATGGTTTAGTTAATAAAAATATTTCTACTTACGTTTAATTAATGAAGGTAATCGAAGCAGGAAGAAGTCACTGGTTAGGAGCACACAAATGAGCACTCAAGTACATTCACAGATAAACTGAGGAGGATCATTAGGCACCGCTCATTAAATAACATAGGAAAACCACAAGTAAACAAGCGCTTGCCTCGAGGTATGACGGGGATGGTGACATCATGTGGAGGAGGGTTTTGTGTAACTATTTACTTCAATTAATATTCATTTTAGTTCTTATACATTTTACAAAAAAGGATTTACTGCAAACTGTTCCCCGTATCTGTTCCAATCGTTCACCAATAGTAAATACTGCTGTTCATACCGGATCCATTCCCAGTACTCCTTCTCGAATGGATAGTCCTCCGCGAGGTACCTTCTGCCCTCCTCTACCACCCACATCTCATAATCATCACGCGGAAAGGTATGGATGTTCTTGTACCGCTCCGCTCTCCACAGCAGGTCGCTCTCGTACTGTTCCAAGTCGTAATGGATCCTCGGAACGCACTCTGCCGTAAACTTCTTGTCAATACGTCGAACGCGCTTCCTCCACTCGTACCGAGGTTCAAATGGTCTCCACGCAGACTGGTATCTCACTCGCCTAACTTTCACAGTCTTTCCCTCCTCACCAACACTCACTTCAACTCGCTCAGTATCGCTGCTGCTGTCAGAGGACATGGTGCTGCGACTCTCGACCGTTAACTGAAGACAAGAGAGGAGTAAACAAGGTTAAAATAAAGGTGGGTGTGGTAAATGGGGGGGGGGTCCTCATTCCTCCTCACACGCCTGTGCTCGCCAGCCTATGTTAGGTTTCCGCCAGGTCACGTGATGGGGGGGGTCCTCATTCCTCCTCACACGCCTGTGCTCGCCAGCCTATGTTAGGTTTCCGCCAGGTCACGTGACGGGGGGGGGATGACGTCACCGGGGGGGGGATGACGTCACGGGGGGGGGCTCCTCGGCTCCTCAGTTTGCTAAGGTGGTCCAGAACCGGCCATAGCACCCTACTGTTAGTCTACCCTTTCTTACTCCGTAATGTCTTGTAACATTATCACAGAATCCCTATAAATTGAGTGTAAATGTAACACGCGTTTATATTTTGAAAATACCAAATATGAGACTTATGTTTAACTCCTGTCCCTGTTAGCCAGGAAAGGGATGGTAACAAGTCACCATTATAAACGCGGTGTTCTTGCGTGAACCGTATTTCCACTAACGATGCTCACATATGCTGAGAAACTGGATACCACATTTAATTGGATTTTCCAAGATTATTTGGCAAGCATTAAAACATGTAGAAGTATTTTATTAAATTAATGTAACTCATGCTAATATATTTTGTCTTGAAACTTAATAATATTGTATAAGACAACTAAATAAAGCGTATTTTTATATCAAATATTTTTATTATAAGCTGTATGAATAAATAATTTTACACACTAACGGATTAATGTTTTAGTACCTGGGGGGCCGAGCTTTGCTCGGGGGAAGGCTGGTAAGTTTGTTTAGATGACTTGGAGTAATATCTCACCACTTCCCCCTACTGATAATCAGATTTGTATAACTCATTTGCCTCTTTTCTATATTTTTAAGGTCACTTCAGTTGTTATTTATAGCTCAATGTCCCTTTCATTTATTTTAATACTCTATATATGTAATCTTCACTCAAATATTTGTATCTCTGCTCTCAGGAAACCACATGTTAATAATCATAAACAACACGAGTATTACTTTGACAGTTCCCTGGTTGATTGTGAACAGCTGTTACAATTCTTTTGTTTTGATTTGAAACTCCATAAGCCCAATGTTAATTTTGTTAACTTTTCATTTTAGTTTTTTTACATTATTTGATTTTTCCTGGAGACGAGGCCTGTCTAGAACTTATTTTTATCCCAGAAATTGGTTATTTCGAACATTTGAAGGAAATCGTTGGAGCCGTTTTTGAGATCAGTGTCGTAAGCAAGCAAGCAAACATACAAGCAAACCTTACTCATATTAGAGTATAGGATATTGTATATATACATATTTTCATGTAGGTATAATTTTGTTCATAGTAAAATAAAGCGTTTTGTATTAAATACATAGTTCCAGCTTTATAAATAAAAATAAAATGAACAAACATTGATGAAAACGCATGCCCGTCAGTAAGCAATTTTTGTGACTCGTTTTGCACTATCAATTAGTCAACTACTCTCGCTATTAATTTTCACGTTTACAAACTTGTCCAACATTTTAAAATTGTTACTATTAAGCAGTTCTTCAATGTTGGGAGCCGCTAAAAAGACACAGCAAAAGTCTAAGACTTTGGTTGGACATATACGTAATATCTATTCTATCTGTAGTAATATAGCTTTAGGATTGCACATAAGTAGTGAGAGATGGAGTGTTCTACCCCAGCAGGAGCAGCAGTACCTCCTCCTCCTCCTCCTCCTCCTCCTCCTCCTCCTCCTCCTCCTCCTCCTCCTCCTCCCCTCAGAGCGATCTGGCTTATCATAGGTCGGATCTGAATTCTGATTGCAGATTATTGTTCGTCTTGTCAAGCCGAGTCATTTGAGTACCCACATCGTACACTTTGGATGATGTTTACAAAAAAGGGGCCCGCACCACAATTTTGACCTTTTTTGTTTTTTTGCATTTTCGGAATCTCCTCGTCAAGACGAGTCATTTGAGTACCCACATCGTACACTTTGGATGATGTTTACAAAAAAAAAGGGGGCCCGCACCGCACTTTTGACCTTTTTTTTGTTTTTGCAATTTTGGAATCTCCTCGTCAAGCCGAGTATTCTCAGTACCCACATGACATACTTTGGATAAGTAATACAAGAGTTTAGCAGGGTAACTCTACAACCAACAGAGCTAGCCCATCAGCGCCTGCGGACAATTGAACTACCAGTGAATGCAAATTTTGCGGAGAATATAATTGCATTGCTTTGGATTAGAGCACTTGAAGGGGAGTGTATCGATACCAAGTATTCCCTTCAAGTACTCTACAACAAGGCAGCTGTTCACACAACCGACCGACGAGTCCAGTCTTGTCTGGGATGCAGCTGCCGTAACTGGATACCCCAACAGGCTGGCGCTTGACGCAGACGTTCACACAAATAACCGTCGCGTCACCCTCCTGTCTGGGAATGCGGAAGCTGTAATTTGATACCTCGACGGGAGGGCGGTCGACCCTTCTAGGAACCCATAATTATAGACCACCCGCGTCGAATTCCGAGCAATAAATCACCAGTTGTCAAACACCCACGGTCTCATTCTTGATCTAGTCTTCAACAATTCCTGAAGTATGGGGGAGCAAAAATCTCCCCCTAACCAATTATGTGTTAGGGGGAGCGAAAATCTCCCCCTAGTAAACGGAACATCAGGCGGACGAGAAATTGGAGCGCGTATTGAGCGGTGGTGGTTATAAGAAGCGGGTCGCGACACGCCACAGTCTCTCGATAGACTTCTTCGAAGACGGACGTCTACCGGACGTATGCAAAGACAAAGGAGAACTATAAAGAGGGCAAGTAGGTGGAAAGTTTAAACGAAGAGCAATTACAAAGAGGATAACATCGTTAGACAAACGTCGTAGAACTGTAACGAAACGACGCCGGAGAACTAGGGATATTTTCAATTAATTCGATAACAATGTCGTTTATTCATCAGAAATCGTGTGAATGTGTGAAGACTGAACTGGACTTGTTTTCGTTACCGCCTACACAGACCAGCATTGAGAGTGGCAAATGGGTTCAATACAAACCGGTCTCATCGCTGACGGACGATTCGCCAATAGAGTTTGTAATACCCGGTCACGGTGACGAGTACACGGACCTGACACAAACGTTATTACACGTGAAAGCCGCTATTGTGAAACAGGACGACACTAAAGCGGACGGTGGGCAACCTGCTAAAGAGGTGGGCCCGGTGAACAATTGGCTCCACTCGATATTCAGTCAAGTGGATCTCTATCTCAATCATAAACTGGTGTCCCCACAAACTAACACGTACGCTTACCGTGCCTACTTGGAAAACCTACTGAACTACGGATGTAGTGCGAAGAATTCGCACCTGACTAGCGAGCTGTTTTTTGAAGATTCGGCCGGACTAATGGACGATTGTGACGAATTGAACGAGGGATTGAAAAAGCGTCGCGATCACACGAAAGAAAGCGATGTTTGCGATATGGTCGGTCGATTGCACATCGATCTGTGCAATCAGAACAAATTCATGTTGAACGGTGTCGAGATGCGATTGCAACTTAACAGATCCAGAAACTCATTTTGTATAATGTCCAAAACGCTAACTACCTACAAGGTGACAATTAAAGAGATTAGTCTTTTCGTACGTCGATGTAAGATCAATCCGAGCGTATTGTTGGCGCACAGTAAAACTCTCGAGACCGGCACGGCCAAGTATCCGATCACGCGTGTAGAAGTGAAATCCTTCACACTACCCTCCGGTATAATGAGTAAGGCTTTAGACAGCGCATTTCTCGGTCAGTTACCGAAACGCGTGATAATTGGACTGGTCAGTAATCTTGCGTTCAACGGAGATTTCAAGAAGAATCCTTACAACTTTCAACACTACGATATGAATTATCTCGCATTGTACGTGGACGGTGAACAAGTACCGGCCAAACCGTTACAGCCCGTTTACACATTGAACAGTGAGACATATATACTCTCTTATTACACATTGGTCACCGGCACCGGAATCCAGTTCTCCGACGCAGGTAATGAGATCAAGAGAGGTGACTATCCGTACGGTAATTGTCTTATGGCGTTCGACTTGACACCGGACATGTCCGCGGCTGAGTCGAGTCACTGGAATCTCCTGCGCAACGGTAATCTACGTATCGAAATTGGATTCTCCAAAGCGTTGCCCGAGACCGTCAACTGTATAGTGTACGCCGAACTGGACAACGTCATCGAGATCGATCGTCACCGCAACGTGACAGTTGACTTCAAAGGGTGAATAAAAGCGAACGCCAAACAGAAATATTGTCTGACAGCGAGTGCGTACAGCTTACTTCAAGGGTGAGCAGACACATCGCCAGTCAGTAGTACGGTTGAAGTCGCACGGTAAGGACGTGAACATGGACGCTTACGCTTCTGCGGACGACTATATCAAATCGTTTATTCAGGAGATTGAGGTTATGAACAATAATGCTAGTGATCAGACATTAACATCACCACAGACATCATCTTTAAAACCAGCCACTGCCTACAAGAGACGAAGGAGGCCAACTCCCATCGAAGTGGAAACCAAGAAACCAGGATGGGTGCCAAAACCAACAGATGATTGTCCCATAGTGTCATGGATGGACGATGGGAATACTTTTGCCGTTCAAAACCCGGGAAACAAAGGACAAATTTTATTGAAAATGGAAATGTACGATGGTACAGATATGGTTTTTATGTGCGGTTTATTTTTGGACAAAGATGGTGAAATGCACCAAAGTGTTAAACAAGTAGTTGATAAAGTGGAAAACATATGGATCGATAAATCAACAGGAGTACCGAAAATTACAGGCTTAACTCAAACTGTTACACAACGCAGTGCAGTTTCGCAGCCAACGTCGAAGAAGCGAGCTGTGAGGAAGAAACGACGAGTGTCGCCGGCATTCAATTAGAGCATCCGCATTCCCAGACAGGAGGGCGACGCGTTGGGTTTTTGTGTGTGAACACCTGCGCCCGACCCTTCGGACCACCCACATAGAAGAAAATGGCGGCGAGGGTTTATAAGGCGGGGCCCCGCCCGATTGAGCATCATTCGCCACCAGACCACCACCTCACATAGACCTACTCCAACTACTACTAGAGATGTCGAGCAACAGCAGCACTTTCAAGCCAGAGTTTTCGATTCGGAACGGCACTGCAGCAACCGCGGACCTGAAAGCAACCCTCAACAACTGCAAGTCTGACTCTCCGCTATACACCAGGATAGCTGATCTCCGAGAGGAATGCGGCTATCTCATCACTGCGATGGAGCGAGCCACCACACCCTTTGGCGAGACGATCATCGTGATCCTGGAGGGGCAGGTCGGGGACGACTTCTTTCTGCGAGTCTACCTGCCTAGGCGCTTCAACGAGGCCCTGAGCAACACCGACATCGAGCGCTACAACGGCGGGTTTGGAGAACGCCTTCGCTTGGTGAAGCGCAGCCCGAGGGGTTCCAATAGCAGATTCACACCTTTGGAGTTTATGTAAAGCAAGACTTGAAGATTATGTAGATACCTTTGTAAATTAGTTTTCGTAGTCAATACTTATAGTCACGTTCAGAACATAACCACTGTGTTATTTATTTCACTTAACCCCAAAAATGTCCTTTAGTAGTAAGTTTAAGAGTGTGAGTATGGTAACTGTGAGGTGTTTAGCTCAGTAGTAATCATGGGCTTGATGTGGAAACATCCGTTCTCAGCCATTGTGGCGGGACCTTCGGGTTGTGGCAAGTCTCAGTTTATGTCAAAGTTTCTAAAACACATTACAGAAATGTGTGACACACCATTTACCAGTATAAACTGGCATTATGGTAGTGGTGGCGGCGGTGGTGACTCGAAAAATGTCAACATTAACCACATAGAAGGTCTACCGAACTTGGAGGATTTTTCTGGTAACGAGCCGATACTTGTGATTATAGACGATATGATGCGTGAGGCCGACAATCGTGTGGTGGATCTTTTTACAAAAGGTTGCCATCATCGCAACATTAGTGTGTTTTTCATTACACAAAATTTGTTTCATCAAGGACGCGGGCAGAGGGACATCTCATTGAATGCGCATTACATTGTGTGTTTTAAGAATCCTAGAGATAGAGTTCAGATTAGGTACTTGGCCAGACAAATATATCCAGACAGCCCGAAATTCATCGAGGATGCGTACGCTGACGCTACGAGGAATCCACACGGCTACCTACTGATAGACTTGAAACAATCAACAGACGAGAATATGCGAATACGAAGTTGCATATTTCCAGACGATTCTACCAACTATGTGTACTTGCCAAAGAAAAGGTAATTTCGCCATCAGTAGTAATCATGTCGTGCTTGCGGAAGGACGCAGCTCTGCTTACGGCTTTCATACACGCAACACCCAAGGAGCGGAAGGCACTGTTAAAGGTGTGTGACAAGAGCCGCATTCGCTCAGTGTGTGAGTGCGCATACAACGTGTTGCGAGGTAACGTTCCTCTGGCGAAGAAGAGTAAAAGTCAGTTAAGCAAACACAAGGTGACGCTACGTCGATTGGTGAAACGCGGCGAAGGCTGGTCAAAGAAACGAAAGTATCTCATACAAAAAGGCGGTGGAATCTTTATACCATTACTCTTGAGTGCAGTACTACAAGCAGCATTGAGTAGATAAAAATGACTGGTATCAACAATCAGTTCTATTTGACACTGCCCAGCAACAGTTCGATGCAGTATTATCCGAAAAATACAGTTGCAAATTATATAACACATTTGCCGAGAGCTATTCAACTGGACGCTGGCGACTGGGAAATTGCACTTGTGGAAGCGCACTATCCCTGTACATTTCTATCGGTCGGTAATGACGAAACAATTGACATTTGCATACAACCGCAAGAGGAAGCAAAAGTGAACATAGAAGCGTTGGCGCGGGTTATGGACAGCAATGCCGATGTAACGCCAGTAGTGTCGGCTACTCCAAAACAAAACCACAGAATTAAATTGAAGACTGGTGATTACGCAAATATTCAAGAATTGTGTGATCATATCAATTCGCAAGAACTAGCGATTACTTTTGGTGTAAAGTTCACCGTTGAAAACTTATACAACAAATTCATTGAAGTATCGATGGGAACTGATGTTGGAAAAATTACATTAAGTCCAACGTTAGCGCTTCAATTGGGATTCGATCCGAATGAATTGACGCTGGAAGGTGATGCAGTTAACAAAAGCATCCGTTCGCCCAACATTCGTCTTGGCTTACCGTCACACATGTACGTGTATTGTGATTTAGTCGAGCCGCAGATGGTCGGCGATACAGTCGCACCGTTATTGAAAATTGTCAATATATCCACGTCTACTTATGTATACGGATTGCATAAATCAACATCATTCATCGATCCGCACTATGTGCCTGTTATGAATAGATCTTTTGACAGTGTGGATATTGACTTAAGAGATAACATTGGTAATCATTTGCCATTCCACTTTGGAACGTCGTGCGTGAAGTTACACTTTAGAAAAGTAGCTAGTCATTAGCAAAAAAAAAAAAAAAATGGAACATGCAAAGAAGATGGTAGTTGTGCCGCAAGAGTTGATTGATCGATTGCAATCAAATGCTACGGATAACAGACCGACTAATCTATCCAGCGAAAACAGCCTCGACGCGGAGATGCAACAAATATTGAATAACAAACGTATGGACGATAGTGAAAAGTGGAAATTGTACAAACAAGCGTTACATCGCTTCTTGCATATTGCAGAGAATAGACGTCAACCGATTAGCATACCAATTGTGGAGACGGGTGGGAATGAACATAGTCGACGAATGCACCCCGCTGCGGAAGGTGGTCCAGTGGAAGAGATTGTGGAAACGTTTTCCAAAACTTACAGATCTGATGCCCGCAATCTTTTACGTTTCATGAAACGTGACGGCAGCTTAATCAGTTGGGACAGTGGCTATTCAGTGTACATCAACGGTGTAAAAATCCCAGACTCAAATCTAGTGGATATCTTAAATTGCATAGTAAAGGTGCGTATGCGTGATTACACACCGCCAGGATGGCGGGAAGTGCTCAACGCATTGAAAGCGATGAACGTGCCAAAGGACTATATGAATAATCTAAGAGCGCTTAAGGAAATAAATGCCGAATATCGATCATCATTCACAGGAGGAGAAGGATCAGACGATGACGTGGAAGACACCTCAACTGAATCAATACTGAGAACACCGCTAATAAATCGACTACGATCGGCTAGAGGAAAGCGTGCAACATCTACACCGGTGCGAGCGGCAGAGCAGTTTGATTTTTCAAATAGAAACAAGCCGTCGTCAAATCTGGACAAGTGGGAAACGTACACAGGATAGGTTTTCAGTATTATGGAGCTTTTGTATTACAATCCCATCGAACCTTCGTCGTATGGCGGTGTAGCTCCTTTAGCGCGAGCTGCAAAACCAGTTTCAAAACGCAAAGTGATTGAATGGTTACAAACACAGGACACTTACACATTTGCACAAACCGGCACGCAAGCGTTTCCCGCGCAATCCTTACATAGTGTATGGTCCAT
This sequence comes from Allygus modestus, assembly GCA_963675035.1. Taxonomy (NCBI): domain Eukaryota; kingdom Metazoa; phylum Arthropoda; class Insecta; order Hemiptera; family Cicadellidae; genus Allygus; species Allygus modestus. The sequence continues at coordinate 58,919,619 of OY776114.1, forward strand.
TTGAATTGTGGCAAGCGGACTTGAACGATATGCGTGGTCTTAGTAAACACAACGACGGCGTCAACTACCTACTGACTGTAATAGACGTGTTTAGCAAACACCTGTATGTGCGAACGTTGAGGCGGAAAGAAGGAGCTGAAGTGGCCAACGCTTTCGAGGAGATATTTGCCGAAGCGACCGACACACCTCGCTGTTTACAAACTGACAAAGGTACTGAATTCACCGGTGCCAAGATGAAAAAATTATTCAAACAATACGGAATCATCTATGTCACTACACAAAACCCAGATGTTAAAGCGGCCGTAGTGGAACGCGTGAATCGCACTTTGAAAACACGCATGTGGCGATATTTGACTTACAAAAACACATATCGTTACGTAGATGCGTTGGACAAACTGGTTAGCGCATACAACAACAGCGCTCACAGGAGTCTAGGCAATAGAATACGACCAGTCGATGTGACTGTCGACAATAAGCGAATATTGCATCAGGTATGGCGTCGCATGTTTGGTAAGATACCGCGTCGTGTTAAGCCAAAACTGAAAGTTGGCACCACAGTGCGCATATCTAAGGAGAAGGGTACATTCGCAAAAGGTTACGAGACTAATTGGAGTAAAGAAGTGTTTGTGGTGCGTCGTGTAAACACATTGATGCCTCTGCCAATGTACACTTTGGCGGATCTCAACGGTGAACAAGTGACTGGTCAGTTTTACGAATACGAATTACAAAAAGTGACAATATACAACGACCATCTGTTCAAGATTGTTGAAATACTAGACACTGCCGGTCGCGGTCGCAGTAAGCGTTATTTCGTCAAGTGGGAAGGTTACGGAGACGAGTTCAATTCTTGGGTAAGAGCGATAGATTTGCAAAATGCCTAATAGCAACCAGTTCTATTTGACATTGCCCAGCAACAGCTCAAAGGATTATTTTCCAAAAAACACAGTGTCCAAGTACACTACACATCTGCCGAGACAAATTCGATTAGAAGGCGATGGCGAGTGGGAGATGGCTTTGGTCGAAGCGCATTATCCATGTTCCTTTATGACTGTGGACGAGGAATCGTGTATTTGGCTCGACTATAAACTCGTTCTGCCGAGTATTCCCGTCACACTCAGTGTCGAGCACATTATGCTAAAGATGAATCCCGGCTATTACAAGAACATAACCGATTTATTGAAAATGATCAATAAAGCGAAGGCTGTCACCCAGTACTTGTACTTTGAGTATGACAAAGAGCAGGACAGAGTCAAGATCACGACAATGGTGGACGGTATAAGCAAAGTACATTTCACCGAAGCGCTGTCTCTCCAGTTGGGTTTCGATCCGTACGAGAACGTTTTGTCAAATGACCTCACAGCGATATGGCCACCTAATCTGACTATGGGACTGCCGACACACTTGTACGTGTATTGTGATCTGATTGAACCGCAGCTGATTGGCGACACTACAGCGCCGCTTTTGAAAATTGTCAACATTGACAGAGAGAACTACACACATGGCGCGCATAAGACTGTGCATTTCACCAGTCCTCATTATGTGCCAGTTATGAAAGGAACATTTGAAACGATCGATATTGACCTAAGGGATCACGCTAGTAAAAAAGCGTCATTCCTCTTTGGGACGTCGTACGTGAAGCTTCATTTCAAAAGAGGAGCTCAGCGATGATGAATACAAATGATCCCTACATGGCGTACTATCGCCGCCAACAATTGCAGCAGACCGGCGGCAGTATCGATAGGGTATTTCGCGGTGCACCCTACCAGCGCGGACATGGAATTGGCAGTTTCCTAGGCGGTATGTTCCGCACCATCACACCGCTACTCAAGTCGGGAGCCTCTGCTGTGGCCAAAGAGGCGTTGAAATCCGGTGTTGGATTCTTGGGCGACATGGCCATGCACCAGCGGGACCCCAAAGAAGCCGCTAGAGATCATTTCAGCCAGTTTACAGACTCGCTAAAACGCCGGGCGGACGGCAAACTTCAACGTGTGCTAAGTGGCGGCGGCGGCTCTCGCGCGAAACGCCGTCGCGTAACGCGAAAGAATACCGCGAAACACCGGCGCGCTACTCCTGCGCGAAAGACTAACGCGATACTCTCGCGTAAGAGAAACGCGAAGCGCGCCATGTCCGGCGGCCGTCGTGTCACACCTCAGTCTTTGGCGAAACTCCTTCGAGGAAGGTCGTCGTCGTCGTCATCCAAGAAGAAGGGCAAGAAGAGGAGGACAGTTAGAAGGAAGAAGAAGAAGACGAGGAAAGCAGTGAGGAGAACGTCTATACGCGATATATTCAACTAACACACACGCTAGCAATGTCGTTTCTACATCAAAAGTCGTGTGAATGCGTCAAGACGGAATTGGACTTATTCTCCCTACCACCGACGCAGACCAGTATCGAGATGGATTCAGTACAAACCAATCTCCACACTGACTGATGATTCGCCCATCGAGTTTGTTGTGCCCGGCAACGGCGAAGAATACACCGATCTTTCGCAAACAATGTTGGAAGTTACAGCGTCTATTGTCAAGTCGACAGGAGCGGCAATCGCAGATGTCGAAGAATCGAACAAAATTGGCCCGGTCAACAATTGGCTGCACACGTTATTCAGTCAAGTCGATATGAGTATGAATCAGAAACTGGTCACACCACAAAACAACACTTATGCATATCGAGCGTATATCGAAACATTGATGAATTACGGCTATGATGCTAGGAAATCACATTTAACATGTGGACTGTGGAACGCGGACGACGCCGGCTATATGGACAATACTCTGGACGATAACGATGGACTAAAGGCGAGACGAAAAATGACAAATAAAAGTCGTGAAATCGATATGCTCGGTCGCCTACATGTGGACATGTGTAATCAGAACAAGTTCCTGTTGAACGGTGTGGAACTGCGTTTTAAACTGATCCGATCAAAAGATTCCTTCTCCATTATGTCGGATGATGGTGAATACAAGGTGCACATTGTTGATGCGAATCTCTGGATACGAAGGTGTAAAGTTAGCCCCACGGTACTGTTGGCGCACAGCAAGACGCTTCAGACCGGCACAGCTAAATACCCAATCACCAGAGTGGAATTGAAAACATTCACACTGCCGTTTGGAGTGAGGAGCAAAACTTTGGACAATGTGTTTCTAGGGCAAGTGCCGAAACGAATCATTGTCGGACTGGTCACGAACGCCGCTTATAATGGCGATTTAAAAAAGAATCCATTTAACTTTCAAAATTTCAAAACCAACTACTTCTCGCTGTACGTGGACGGTGAACAAGTGCCGTCCAAACCGCTACAACCACACTACGAAACCGGCAAGGGAAAATACGTGATGGCGTATCACAGTCTGTTTTCAGGCTCCGGCATACACTTTAGCGATGCTGGTAATCTCATAAATAGAGACGATTACGACGATGGATACTGTCTGATGGCATTCGATCTAACACCTGATATGTCAGCAAGCGACACAACTCATTGGAACCTAGTGCGCAACGGCAGTGTGCGTATGGAGATTGCTTTCGACACGGGGCTCACAGAGACTGTCAACTGTCTGGTATACGCAGAGTTTGACAACGTCATCGAAATCGATCGTCATCGCAACGTGTCTGTGGACTTTGGCGGTTAGATCGTCGGTGGTGGCGTCGTCGTCCTCCTCCTCAGTCTACAACCAACATTCGCACAAGATGGATCGTTTATGCAGAGTACCGCGTAAAAATTTCGCATCTCCAATTATTGTGGATTTTCAATGTTTCATGGACAACGCAAATGACTACATTCTGAAGGAAGTGTGCGTCTTGGAATTGGTCAGTGGAACACTGCTAATGCATCATATCGCCAAACCACCATTCAGTCGAGATTTCCTATCACAAGAGAAACTGCGTGAAAGCTATTGGCTCACAAAACACTGTCACGGATTGGAGTGGGACCAAGGTGATATCTGGTATCATGTGCTAGAGGAAAAGTTACGTGCATGTATCGCCAAACGACCGATTGTCTACGTCAAAGGTGCTGAGAAAAAAGAGTTTGTACGATACAATTTCATCGCGGATCACTGTACTACTAATGTCATCGATATCAACGATATTGGCTGCGGATCACTATCGTCAATCAACAGTCTACTATCAACAAACACAGTGCGATGTCGCCACCACAGAACAACTCACACACGATGCGCTCTAACCAATTGCATCACATTGCGCAGTTGGTTACATCTAAGTACAAATATCGATGACGCTGATGATTACGCTGACGATGGTGAGAGTGATACCAGTTCCTGCTTTTGTTTTGCTACTAGCACTACTACTCCTACTACTGACTGTGGCGTCGACACAGTAGAATGAATACCTTAGAGATACAAAAGTGTATGGCTAAACTGCCCGTACAGAATGTTGGTGTCTACGCTGCGGATCAATTGCCCCATTATATTTCACCATCTACTGCTATGATTGTGAACACTGATCCGCACAATGAAGACGGCACTCACTGGGTCGCTTTCTACCTTAACAAAGGAGGAGGAATAATTGAATTCTTTGACAGCTACGGCCAACCGCCACATCTTCAATTCTACCAAGGATTCCTGAGACGCAACGCTCGTCGCTACCTGTACAACGAGCATCGCCTTCAAAGTGACAACACTCTGGTCTGCGGTCAATACTGCCTTGTATTCCTGTACTGTCGCACCCACTACGGTATGAAGATGACGGACTTTGTGCAGCGCTTTGAACACTCATCTACTGGCCACAACGACGGATTGATCAGAAGACTCTTTGCACAAATGTATACCAATTGAATTTTGAAATTTTGCATTTTTTTTTTTCTCAATAAACTAGTTGTGTACTCAGAATAAAAAGAAATATTCTTATTATTTCCCATCCTCTCCTCCTTTACCCCAAAGTGGGGCAGACCTCTCATACAATGGCATTAGCAGGTGCATTCTTGTCTTCAACAATTCCTGTAGTATGGGGGAGCGAAAATCTCCCCCCTAAGCCATTATGTGTTAGGGGGAGCGAAAATCTCCCACCTGGTAATTAAACCAATTGAACAACAGTTTTCAACCACCTGAGGTCTCATAGGTCTATCCCACTTTTGGGGTAGACCTAACGTACAATTATAGGCCTGCCCCAAAATGGGACAGACCTATCATACAATGATTCTAAAGTAACATTCATATCTGAACCTGGTTTATATGAATTAACATATTCCTGAATATATATATATATATTTTTTTTTTACTTTTGTATCTTAAGATTATGTGAGGGGAGAAAAAAAAGACGAATGTATATATAAACAATTTGTCTATTTATTTACACACTTTAAATATATTTTACATCGAGTATGTGCTCCTGAACATTTGGGATTGACTAGAAAAAACGAGACTCGACACAAACTAATGACTAGAAAAAAAGGAGCACATTTCTAAGTTTTACGAGACTCGATACAAACTAATGCCTAGATTTTTCAAAATAATATACAAGTCAAGTCAGGGTCTTTGGTAATATGGCACAACCACTCAACGCTACTCATCCGCCGCCTCTTCATCGTCTTGAGGGATGTCTTCGGGCTGAGGTGGTACGTCAATATGTCCCCAAGGCAGTGTATTTACACCGTCCGGAAGGATGTAACGCTTGTCATCATTATAGCTCAAGGATAGCTTCTCGACTTGAACTGTGAAGACGCGGTGGTTTCGGGACTGGAACCTGGTGTTGATGGTTCTTTTCAACACGCCATTGAAAAGACATTCCCGATAGTCGTCAGAGGTTAGATTGTGTTTTACAACACCTCTAGCGACTCCCTTGGCGCGCTTCACCGTCATGACCTGCAACTCGTCATCTTCGGTCCTCTCCTCAAACTCGACAATATCCATGAAATAAAGTTTCGAGCGAAGACCGAGGTACTCGAGCAGAGGAAGACCGTTGCACTCATCCTTAAACTTTCCGATGACTTTGGCGTTGATGGGGCTGTAGCAGGGATGGTTCTGGGGGTACGCACTGGTGTCAAAATCATCCAGATGCTCCAACATGTCCTTATAAACATCTTCAGTCTGGACGTCGAACACGAAGCTGTCAGTGTCCATGTAGTCAACCTTCAGACGATCGCCGTAGCGGTTCTTCATCTTCCGAAGGAAGTCGTACATGAGCCACTTGCTCAGATCGAGGACACACATTCCGACGTAGAGCGGTTTGTCCAGGACGATATTGACTTTCGACATGTGGACAATGGCGACGTCATCGTTGAAGTAGGTTCGGTCCAGGAAGTTTGACTTGGCCACGTACTTCCTGAACATCTCCGGCGTACACACCAGTTTAGAGTTCATTCGCTTGCGAACATTCTCGATCGTCTTGCCAAAGACCACATTGTTCATAAGCTTGAAAAAGTCTTGTTCAAACTTGGTCGTGGCCTTCTTCCTCAGCTCGGTGTTCATTAGGATGTAGCTCTCCAACCACCGAGACTGACGGAACGAGATGACGCGATGCACGTTGACAAGCTCCAGTCCGTTTTCCAGCACCTGTTGCAGTATTCTGTAATGACAGATGTAGTTCTTCTTGTCATCCAGAGTCGTAACGAGCTTCTTGAATTTCCCTCCTGGCGGACGTTTGGTCTCGCAGCAGTAAGGAAGATCCTTGTGAAGGTCGTGCAGGTGGGCGGGGTAGCGAAGGTCAACTTCCAAGACGTAGCCCGTGGGTCCTTCGGGGTCCAACGCTGCAATATCCAGGGACGCGATCTCCTCGCGGCTGAGCCATTGGAATGTCCCTGTGGAAGACACTGGGACATGGCCCAACCGTAAAGGTTGTTGGCGTCCAAGTATAGCAGGTGATGCGTTGGCTCTTCAGGTCGTCGATCTTCAGGGCGACATCCATCATGATTGGCCTTGGCGTGTCTGGTGATCGCCTGGGAAATACCTCCTCTGATGCCTTGCTCGAAGAAGAGGTGCATGTCAAAGTCCTGTATCGTATCAAGCTCCACTCGACAGGTCCTTAACATGACATCCCAGGCGTATGACGGTAGGGTGTAGTAGTGCGCAGGGTCTAGTTCGTATTCAGCCATCGACGTGTCCCTGAAGCGTTCAAAGACGTCAGTCAACAGCGCAATGTCACAGCGCAGGTACTTCTCGGCGTAGTCCTTGAGGTTCCTACAACCGAAGGTTTCCCACACGTTGCGAGCATGCTCGTAGTCTGCATCCGTGATGTCCTCCAGGGTCAGGTCGTTGCGAAAATCTCGCTGCAGAGGCAGTTCCGTAGTATCTTCCAACACGGCGTTTGACGTTACAAAGTTATACGGGAACACGCCTTTCCTACGGACTAGTTCGAAGAGGTGGTCTTCGGGGAATCTCTTCCTCGTCTCCAAGAGTTGAGCTGGTGGAAGTGCGGCTGCGAGGCTGGCGAGGCTCAAAGCCAGGAACCTGTAGGTGTCTAGGAACCTGACTCTGAATCCTAGCTGCCTTTTTCCACGCCCTGGCATCCCAACCGGTGTCGCTGTTCGGTCGAACAGGAACCGCTTCGTAAAAGCGATGTACCGCTCTTCCGTGTGAGCCAACACCTCAACATCACCAGGGTCGACCGTTAACTCCCGCACTATGAAGTGAGCGTCGTAGTTGGAAAGGTTGTGAAAGTAGCAGTTGACTACTCGCTGCTCCCTGTAGCGTAGGTTACATGATCTGTGCGCAGCGCCACGGAACTCGTAGGGCGGCGCGTGGTTGTGATCACGAACCTTTGGGTCTTCGCTTGAAAATGTCGATCCGCAGAGGTAGCAATTCGTTGTCGAGTTGTACTGCATCGTTTCCGCTGGGGTCAGGACAGGGCGCAGATTTCTTGCTTCGTACAGGAAGTTCCACAATCGCTCAACATCAGTTTTCAACATCTCCATAAATGTCTTCGACGCATCATCCCCGAAGTAGACTCGATGCTCAAACTCCTCAAGTCCGTACGAGTCGATAATCTGGTACGCAAAGGCGTATGGGATGTGGATGTGTGTGGCTACTCCTCCGTGCGGTTCATCGAGTTGTTCATCCATCTCGGCGGTCGGCAGTAGAGCACACTCAAAGTCCGCGTAGATGGTGAAACGCTCGCGTCTGGTGAACTCTGGATGGCTGAATTTGATTTCAGTCTTCTTCGGTGTATCCATGCGGATAGGGGCCGAAGCGGAGCAGTATCGCCTGTGCTCCTCCAGACGCTGAGCGCCCGTCAGACCGAGCTTGTTCGGACGGTTGTCAAAGTGCGCAAAGCACCGCTTACAGATGAATATCCTGTCTACACGCGCTGTGAGTTGGGGACGGATCAGTCGGCCAAGGTCTTTGATGTATGCGTAGTGGCTGTTCCCCTCCTCAGTCACGTACAAAAGGTCGCAATGGTCTTCGCGCTCCTGCCTACAAATCTTCAAGGGAAAGACGGTGTCCTGATACTTGGGCCGTCCGTTAGGTTTCTGACCCACGCGCGTGTGATCAATACCATAGACGTTGATGCTGATGTTGTTTGTCCGCTCAAACGTCTTGATACTCTTCAGAGCAATGGGGAATTGAAGGCCGGTCCAATCGTAGTGGGCGATGATGTCATCGGTGTACAATGCCGGTCTTTCGGGGTGATCTTGAACAAACTTGCTCAGGACTGCATACATAAAACACCGCTCATCGGTGTTCAATACGTTGATGACTGCTTTGGTGTTCTCTACAGCTGCCGGCAGTGGGAGCCAAGCTCGACCATCTTCACCTAGAGGAGTGTACTCGTTGATACCGACCTCCAAATCACGAACGCGAATGTATGTCCACCCGGAGCCGATATGCTCACACTCAGCCTTCTCTCTGATAAGCTTCGCAAAAGCTGTTGAAATGTAATGGTTCAGGTCCGAGGTCGCCGTCAGCGGAGTCATCTTCGTCTTGAAGTTGCGCAGGCAGGTGTTGTTGTGAATATTTTTGAATTCACACTCCAGCTTCAAGTTGACCTTAATGCTGCGGTGTTTCGCCAAGGTGTTCTCAAGCAACTCCGTAAGGCTCACAATCAACAACGCCATCACTTCTCCGATTGTTACGAGATTCTCCATCGGTCGCTGCAGACGGTAGGTTAAGAGGCGGTTGCAAAAACCCCGTTGAATAAGTGAGAATACGGGGCTTGACTGTCCTGCTCCAGTCATCTAAACATCATCGGGTTGCGGGTGTGTGCTCGTACCGGGTTGTGGCTCCGTGCTGGGTCCTGCCTGGGGTTCGTCCTGTAACATAGCCGCTCGGTTCAGGATCAGGTCCTTCATGATCGGGCAGGCGAACCGCTCATGTTGGTCCTTGTTGAACAGCCGGGTGAACTCCCGACCGCAGTATGTGCAAGAGAATCTTCGTTCTTGACCATCGGCGTGAAATTGCTTGGTGTGGGCTCGAAGGTTGTCTTCCCTCTTGAACGCGGTGCCGCATGTGTCGCATAGGAACCTGCAGACTCTGCTGTGGGTTGATTCCACATGTCGACGCAGGTTTATTTCGCGACGGAAACGGCGACCGCATTCATGGCAGGTGTGGTGGCCAGGACCCGGTCCTTCATCTGAAAATAATAACAAAAAACAGATTAGGATAACTAAAGATCCAATTCCCCTCTCTCGAGAATCACATTTCAAAATGGAGTTGTTAATTAAAAATATCAATTTTCGAACAGGGAATATAATCTTCTGTACTGTTTGTCTACATTGATGATCCGGGGTTCAAAGCTAAGGATGTAGCTGCAATATTGAGCTGCACCAACCCTAAAGAAGCATTATGTTTTAGGGAGGAGCGAAAATCTCCCCCCTAGCAATTACATCAATGGTACACCAGTTGACAAACACCCGAGGTCTCATTTTTGCTCTAGTCTTCAATAATTCCTGAAGTATGGGGGAGCGAAAATCTCCCCCCTAGCAATTAAATCAGTTGAACTCCAGTTGTCGCGGTCACATTCTTCTAGTCGGTCAAGAATCTTGAATCAGAATTCAGATCCGACTTATGATAAGCCAGACCGCTCTGTTGAGTCGACTTGACGGGGCGAACAATAAAATAAGTCACTGTCATGTTATTTAATTTTTTTTTTTTATAAACAGCTTTCTACTCGCGCAAAATAATTAAAGCTGTTAAATAAAAACAAGACTTTTATCACTCTCCGGTTATATATAGCATAACATATTCCTGTATTACTAACATTTAGGTCTGATTAAAACAATAATGCAACACACAAACACGTACCTTGCTGCGTTGGTGGTGGTGGTGGTTGTGGTCTCAAGCCATGGAATCTGATGTGGTGTTGCATCAAATTGTGACTACGCACGTACGCACAGCCGCAGATGGTACACTTGTGTGCGGCGTTCATCTTAAATATGGATTATAAAGTTTTGATAATCACAAATGATACAGCACAACACAAACGTTTTAAATAGTTTAAGGATGCTGGACGCAAATCACAAGTGATCATAATCAGCAACTAACACGAATCGGCAGAACGGAGCAGGATCGGACTATCACGTCTACGCGCACTGAACTCTCGAACTGAACTGAAGGAGGGCTGGCAATGTGGGGTGACGCTCCCGCTCTCCACTAATGGATTTCGGAGAAGGCCGAAGCAATAAATCTCAACCGCTGTCTGGGGTAAAGACCTCCTGCTGCCCCTGCTGCGCCTGCTTGGGGTCGGGTGCAGCTGCACCCCAGACAGGAGGGTGACGCGACGGTTATTTGTGTGAACGTCTGCGTCAAGCGCCAGCCTGTTGGGGTATCCAGTTACGGCAGCTGCATCCCAGACAAGACTGGACTCGTCGGTCGGTTGTGTGAACAGCTGCCTTGTTGTAGAGTACTTGAAGGGAATACTTGGTATCGATACACTCCCCTTCAAGTGCTCTAATCCAAAGCAATGCAATTATATTCTCCGCAAAATTTGCATTCACTGGTAGTTCAATTGTCCGCAGGCGCTGATGGGCTAGCTCTGTTGGTTGTAGAGTTACCCTGCTAAACTCTTGTATTACTTATCAGAAGTATGTCATGTGGGTACTGAGAATACTCGGCTTGACGAGGAGATTCCAAAAATGCAAAAACAAAAAAAAAGGTCAAAAGTGCGGTGCGGGCCCCTTTTTTTTTTTTGTAAACATCATCCAAAGTGTACGATGTGGGTACTCAAATGACTCGTCTTGACGAGGAGATTCCGAAAATGCAAAAAAACAAAAAAGGTCAAAATTGTGGTGCGGGCCCCTTTTTTGTAAACATCATCCAAAGTGTACGATGTGGGTACTCAAATGACTCGCCTTGACAAGACGAACAATAATCTGCAATCAGAATTCAGATCCGACCTATGATAAGCCAGATCGCTCTGAGGGGAGGAGGAGGAGGAGGAGGAGGAGGAGGAGGAGGAGGAGGAGGAGGAGGAGGAGGAGGAGGAGGAGGAGGAGGAGGAGGAGGAGGAGGAGGAGGAGGAGGAGGAGGAGGAGGAGGAGGAGGAGGAGGAGGAGGAGGAGGAGGAGGAGGGAGGAGGAGGAGGTACTGCTGCTCCTGCTGGGGTAGAACACTCCATCTCTCACTACTCACATACCATATGTAATCATTGCATTCTTCGTTGAGTAACACATCATAGAAACTCTAAAAGATAACATAAAATGCTTACCAAGAAAAAAGTTTTGATCTAAATTACACTCACTTAAGCTTAACCTTTTCAACCGTATACTTAATTTTATCCACCCAATAGTAATTATTGCAGAGTTAGGAGTTATATTTGAAAATGGGATGAAACTGAAGGACGATGAAAAAGTGACATTTTGGCAGCTTGCGTTTTAGATGGCAAGTCTAACTCTCAATGCTGAGAACTGTGTTTTAAAACAAGCAAAATGCAATAAAATGTGGTTAAAACAACTCCTTATCATATGAGTCCACTACTTAAGTAACACCTGAATGTAGATTTTTTCACAGAGAACACTTTTACATATTTATCGAAATCCGATGTTAGTAATGGTAAAAAATGTCCGGTTATCGAAACATTCCCGGGCTAGGGTCGGGCTTAATATACCATAAAACGAAGCTAATGATGCCATGTTACTGATTATCGCCGAATATATAAATCAGAGTCGTATTTTGATATCCGCGATATCGTATTTCATGTGGCTTTAACGTATCATTCGTCTATATAGATAAACATATGGATAGACATATAGATATAAATGTTCTTAATCCACAAGGTTATGGGAATATAAGTGTTGACGATTTTAATAATGCGAAGACTCGACGTTTCCTATAATTTATTTTCAAACCTTCCCAAATAGTAATAAATTGTTCTTCTTAAATTTGTTAATAGTCAACAGTTTACCATAAAACATTCATGTGGCCGTTTAAAATATAAGTTTCTTTTTCCTGTAAGATTCATATGGGATGGCTAAATTAAATTATAACATAGGAGTAGGGTGCTATGGCCGGTTCTGGACCACCTTAGCAAACTGAGGAGCCGAGGAGCCCCCCCCGTGACGTCATCCCCCCCCCGTGACGTCATCCCCCCCCGTGACGTCATCCCCCCCCCGTGACGTCCCCCCCCTCACGTATTGTTTACTTTCCTTGTTTGTCACCGGTTTTTCCCCATTACGGGATGTTTACTGCTCCTCCGCACGTTAACGCTCATTCCACAAGCAGAAGGCAATGTCGACTGTCACATATACTTTGTGGAACCACCAGGTCATTCAGGACGTGATTGGTCTGGTGGAAATTGCAATCATGGACCAGTTGGTCATTTTGAGATGGGGGTGCCTGGGCCCGGACGGGCGCAACCACTTCATGAGGCGGCGATACGTCGCCAACCAACCCGGTCACCTGGAGGAGGTGCAGCAACGCCTCCACAACCTGATTGCGAATGAAGAGGTGGCCCTCCTCTGGGTTAAACTTATTCCTTTAGTTTAGGCTTATCATCATATCGTATTGTAAGTTTTCATTCTTCATATATTGTATAACATTCATGAATCATCTTAGATTTAAGCATCACATTTATTGTAATGTATTAATGAAATAAAATTATAAAAACAAAAAAAAACAAACAAACAACAAAAACAAAGTGACAAGTTTAGCAAGCTGATGATTGAGAGGACCAGCCCTGTGTCGCCCCCCCCGACCCCCCCCCCGACCCCCCCCGACCCCCCCCGACCCCCCCCGACCCCCCCCCAAGACCCAGACCCCCCCCGTATTTTTCCAATACATGCCGTTTGCTTTCCTTGTTTATCGCCTACGTGATGTTTACCGCGCGCGCCTCCGCTTTCACCCTCCGGTTTCTCCAGGTCTTAATCATTCTTACTGCAGCCGCGATGGAGTACACTTGTATGTATTGCGACAAGCGTTACTCGCGTAGCGACCATTTGCGCCGGCACATGCTGACGCATGTAGATTCGCCACTTTACCCTTGCCGAATTTGTGGAAAGCAATTCGGCAGAAAAGACAAGGTGGCCCGGCACCTTGCCACCCACCGATATGCCCCGGCAGCTGCTCCAGCTGCCCCCGCTGATGCCCCGGCCGCTGCTCCAGCTGCCCCCGCTGATGCCCCGGCCGCTGCTCCTGATGCTCCTGCTGCTCCTGATGCTCCAGCTGCCACGAGGTGCGCCTCCACCCAGACGTGCGCCCTGGCTGCTCCTGGCCCAAGGCGTTGTGGTGACGCCGCCACCCAGACGCCCACCCAGATGCCTACCCCCAGGACACAGGAGGGAAAACCAGTTGGTGAGTAGCAATCCTCAGTTTCTCATTGTTATAATATCAATAAATCTCATTATTATAATATCAATAAATCTCATAAAAAAAAGAATATTAATTTTGGTTCGTTATTTACAGCTATCGTCAAGCCGACAGCCGTACCGCAGGGATGGTGGACCCCAGAGTTCGCCGAGCAACAGCGGCGGCGAGAGGAGGCGGAGGCCAACAGGGTCCACCGCGAGATTCGCCGGGGGTTGATCCTCCAACAGTATCGGCCTCGCCCAAGACCCCAGCTCCGGCGCAGACCACAGCAGCCGCAGCAGCAGCAGCCGCAGCAGCAGCAGCCCGAACCAGAGGCGGGGCCGAGTGGAGAACCGAGGCCCGAGCCAGAGCCCGAGCCAGAGGCGGGGCCAAGTGGGGAACCGAGGCCCCACGTTGTATACATAAACTCCTCGGATTCAGATTAAATAAAAAAAAACCTATTTCCTTTTTCCTTATCTAAAATAAAGAAAATAATTACACAACAAACAAAAACAAAGTGACAAAGTTTAGTTGAGGATTGAGAGGATCAGCCCTGTGCCGATCCCCCCCCCCGACTTTCCCCATAGCCAAGCTCAGACCCCCCCCCGCGCTCATTCCATTATTTATGTTATTTTATTATTTTTGTATGAATTATAATTTTATTTTCATCATCTTTATTATAAACTAAAAACTTAAAATTACTTTTGTGAAGAAGTCTCAGCCTTCTCTTTCGCTTGAAACTCCTCCATTGCAATCTCAAGAGCACGAAGACTCTCCCAGTCTGCATTATATTGTTCCCATTCTTCATCACATGTAGGTTGGGAGCACCAACACGTAGTTATCCGTTCCCACATTGTTTCATATTCCCTTCGCAGTTGGAGAGCATATTCCTCTTCTATCACCTCAACGGTAGCGAGGAGTTCTTTATCAGGGATATTACCTTCCCATACGCTATTAGCATACTTTTCTTCGATTCCCTCAACGATCTTGATGAGGTCCTCATCAGGAATACTGCTCTCCCATACATTATCAGTGTTCATATTGATGGCAATAGTTTGACTCTCTGACTTAAACTGAAACTTAGAGAAACTCAATCTGTTTACTCATTAGTGGACTTGTTGTTCACGGAGGAAAAATCCTTTATTAAATAATTTGTTTACTCATTAGTGGACTTGATGTTCACGGAGGAAAATCCCTCATTATATAACTTGTTTACTTACTAGACTCCTCAAGCTAAGTGCTTGACCAGTCTGAATCTTGAGTTAGTCATGGAAGCATACAACCCACTGTCACTAGCTCAGCAATCGTGTATTGTAATAAGAAAGAATAAATACATTCTGTGTCAGGGGATTGCACAATTGCCAGTGCCTATACAGCGATACGTTGCATCTTGCCTCAAGGGGTATGTTCGGGAACATGTGTTAGTGCTTAACAACCCCGAAACGGATCCTCAAGTGTTAGACTTGTATAATAGATACAATGGCAAGAGAGTCTATCAATGCCGCTACTGCCAGTACACTGAGCATTATTGTAATAGAGTTCTGTATCCTGCAAGAATTGTTAAAGTGTATCGCTTTTCAGACTCTAATAATTTGCAGCACACTTGTTTTTGCTGTGGTAAGAGTGCTTGGGAAGCGGATTGGCCACAAAACAATGATTACCTATCTACTTTGGTGATTTTAAAGTCAATGACCATAAAAACAGTTTGGGAGGGCTCTAGTCACTCTAAATTCTTTTTCTTCTTTCAATAAAGAAAAAATAAAAGATAAAAAAATAAAAGGAAAAAAAAACCATAAATAAAATACTCCCTTCCCCATCATTTTCTAGTATTACATGTTTTGGTAAGGACTACGTGACTGCCTGAGGTTATCTCATTAGTGAGAGTTCTCCAGTTATTTATGTTAGAATCATTTGCTCACAAGCTCCTACACTGACTAGACCTAACAAAATGTTTAATGTTGGAATTGATGTGTCACTGGAAGGTGAATATTATCATACAAAACCATTTACAGTTAGATCTACAATTGAAGACATTGAGTCAATCGATGCGGAGATATTCCTACAGACGGTGAAGTATTACACAACGGGTCACTTTGCCGAATTGTCCATCAGGATGTGGATTAAGAAGCGGTTGCCTGAACAAAAACGCCTACAAGTTCAAGCTGCTTTGGATGGCATCAATAAACCGCATGTTGCTTGTCAACGCGTGATTAATTTACTTCTTTTAGAATCCGACCAGGTCTTTGCAAAGGTTATTGTAAACGGGGGTTAAGTAAAGATTATAATAAAAAATTGTAAATAAAGATTAAATATAAATAAACAAAATTTCCTTTATAAAAAAAAACTATAAAAATAAACGATATTCCTTTATCAAAAACTATATGGTTGCCCCCCCCCCTTGGCCGATTCAAAACCAGCAAAGGCGCAGTGAGGATGCGAGGATGTAAGGTCCCCCCCCCCCTGGCCGATTCAAAACCAGCAAAGGCGCAGTGAGGATGCGAGGATGTAAGGTCCCCCCCTTGGCCGATTCAAAACCAGCAAAGGCGCAGTGAGGATGCGAGGATGTAAGGTCCCCCCCCCATTGGTCGATTCAAAACCAGCAAAGGCGCAGTGAGGATGCGAGGATGTAAGGTCCCCCCCCCGTTTGGTCTACATGCGGCTTAAAAAGCCCCCGCCGACCGGGAGCGGTTGGCGGCGCGTGTCGGGGGACGGTCCTGAAGGAGTTGCCCAGGAAGGAATTACTCAGCGGTTTGCTGACGCTCAAGGTTGCACCCTTGAATTGCTCAGCGGCTTGCTGTCGTGACGCGCCCTCTTTGGCCGCCACCGCTCGGCGGGGACATACCCGGTTGCGCGCGCTGCCGGTATATAAACCTGAGGTCCGCTACCGCGGCCTCAGTTTTGCCCGAGACGCCATGAGCAGCAGCAACAGTGCAACCGAGGTGGATCGAACCATCCGCTCTCTGATGGAGGAGCTTGATGCCATGGGTGAGAATGCTGGACCGCCTACCATAACTAAGAAGAGGAGCAAGAAGCCCGTTGTTGGATGGACAGTGGACAGGAATACACCTACCGATTCTCCATCATGCAGTTGGAGCGATGCTGAATGTCAATATACAGTAAAGAACCCTACCAACTTAGGAAACGTTTTATTGAAGATGTCGGTATTCAAAGGCGGACGCCCTACGCATAGTTGCGGCCTATACTTGGACGAGGATAGAGACGATGAAATTTGCATATGCCTCACGGACCTGTTAACGAGACTAGAAAATATGTGGATTAATAGCGATACCGGAGTGCCTAAAATTAACGGAGTTAGTAGGATCGTGACTCCACTACCCGCCTGGCGTAAGACCCGCGATTGCACAACAGTTTGCGAGGGAAAACGTAAGGCTGGAGGCAATTGCGTCATCCCAAAGCGCAAGAAGTAAACACCACAACGACCCAGAAAACACACACAATGACGTAAACAACTTGTTGACGCAGTGAGCCTATATAATACGACTCGGTGGTGAGCCACAACCATTCCACATCCAGACACTCAACGAGCAGCATGGACCAAACAGGAGACCTCAAGTCAGCCCTCAACAACTGCAAGGCGGGGGGTTATACCCGCATAGCCGATCTGCGGGACAACATAATTTACCCCATCCGGTCATTTGAGCGGGTGGATACTCCTTATGGCGAGGCGATAATGGCCACTTTGGAGGGGCTAACTGGTGACGACCCGCTGAGGATCTACATGCCTCGTAGATACTTGGCCGTCTTGGGAGACCATGTCATCGGCCAGTACAACGTGGGTGTGGGGTCGAGGATGAGTTTGGTCAAGAGGAGCGGTCCCCCCGGCAGCAAAGGAGCTCTTCTGGAATTTGTTTGAATAAATAAATAAAAAAAACCTTATTCCTTTATCCTTATTAATGTAAAATAAAAAAATAAATATAAAAATAAATATAAAAATAAAAAAATAAATATAAAAACTCAATTAATTATAAGAGTCGAGGCGGTGCGTGGCTGTGTTAGTAGCCACCATGGACTTGAGGTGGAAACACCCGTTCACCGCCATCGTAGCTGAACCTTCGGGCAGCGGCAAGTCGCACTTTGTGGCTCGCTTCATAGGGCATGCCGACCGCATGTGCGATACGCGCTTCGCCCGTATCACCTGGCACTGCGGTAGCGGCGGTGGAGGAGGAGCCGATGACCCTACTGTGCGCTACGTAGCCGGCCTGCCCGACCTGGACGACTACGATGGTAGCGAGCCCTCCCTGGTTATCGTCGATGACATGATGCGTGAGGCTGGCCCCGGCGTGGCGGACCTGTTCACCAAGGGCTCCCATCACCGCAACATGAGCGTGTTCTTCATCACGCAAAACCTGTTTCATCAGGGTAGGGGCCAGCGCGACATATCGCTGAACGCTCATTACATAGTGTGTTTCAAGAATCCCCGGGACCGCGCTCAGATCAAACACTTGGCTCGCCAAGTATACCCAGAGAACCCCAAATTTGTGGAGGAGGCTTATGCGGACGCCACGCGCGATCCTCACGCCTATCTGCTGATAGACTTGAAACAGTCTACACCCGAGGAGATGCGGGTACGTTCAGCCGTTTTCCCAGACGATCCAGTTAACTACGTGTACCTGCCCAAGAAAAAGTGATAAATAGGCTGAGCGCGCGCCAGTGTCAGTCATCATGTCACACCGCGTGAAGAAAGACACAGCCCTGCTGACTGCTCTGGTGCACGCTACACCCAAGGAACGCAAGGCCCTGTTAAAAGCGTGCGATAATAGCCGTATCAGGTCAGTGTGTGAGTGTGCGTACAACGTGTTACGCGGGAACGTGCCGCTCACCACCTGTCATAAACGAAAGTTGAGAAAGCACAAACAGGCGCTCAGACGGCTGGTGAAACGCGGTGAGGGTTGGGTCAAGAAGCGACGCTACCTTGTACAACGGGGCGGTGGGATCCTCCTGCCCTTGCTGTTGAGTGCGGTGTTACCTGTGTTGATGCAGAAAGTAATTTGAAAAAATGGAGCACGCTAAGAAAATGGTAGTTGTACCGCAGGAGCTCATCGAGAGATTGCGAGAAGGACCAGGACCAGGAGGAGGAGGAGGAGCAGGCAGTACCAATAAGCCAGCCGGCCTGGACGCTGAGATGCATCGCATACTGAGCGACAAGCGGCTGAACGATACGGAAAAATGGAAACAATATCAACAGGTGTTACAGCGGTTCCTGCACTTTTCCGCGGCTAAACGTCAACCCATAGGCCTGTCAATCATCGAGGGGGAGGAGGAGGGAGAGGCAGGTCCGAGTCACGTGAAACGTGAGTCTAGCACCTCGGAGGAGGAGGGGGTGTTGGCATCATTCCCAAAAATCTACAAGTCGGTGGCGCGCAACTTGTTGCGGTTCATGACCCAGCAAGGCAGCCCCATCGCCTGGGACGCCAGTGGGGTGGTGTATGTGAACAACGAGAAGGTCCCCAATTCCAATATAGTGGACATCGCGCACAGCATAGTGAGAGCGCGAAGGGCGGACCGATTGCCTACCGGTTGGCAACAAGTGATGACCGCCTTGAAAAACATGAACGTGCCTAAAGAATACATGAGCAATCCCACGGCGTTGCGTTACCTAAATGGGGGGCTGGACACTGCATCGAGCCCTTGGGGAGACACGACGGCCTCCTCATCACCCCTGTCACCGAGGTTGACACCAATGCTAGACCGCCTAAGACCGCGTCTTCCGGCAGCCAGGAGAAGGATAATAACCGAGGAACCTGACCAGGAATCGTCATTGGACAACTGGGAGCCGTTCTCACCGTAATGGAGAAGCTGTACTATGACCCGAGCCAGCCCGGTTCCCTCGGCGGGGTGGCTGCTCTGGCCAGAGCCGCGCGCCTCCCGAAACGCAGAGCGGTGGAATGGCTGCGTGCCCAGGACACCTACACGCTGCACAAGCCTGCGCGCAAGCGGTTTCCTCGCAACCGCTACGCCGTTTTTGGGCCTCAGGAGCTGTGGCAGGCGGACCTGAACGACATGCGCGGTCTCAGCCAGTACAACGACGGGGTCAACTACCTGCTGACTGTGATCGATGTATTCAGTAAGCGGTTGTTTGCGGTACCACTGAGGAGGAAAAGCGGGCAAGAGGTGGCGGCAGCGTTCGAGAGGATATTCTCCGAGGCGACTCCTCGCTGTCTACAGACTGACAAGGGGACGGAGTTCACCGGGGCCGCTACCAAGCGAGTGTTCAAGAGTCACGGTGTCACATACGTCACCACGCAGAACCCCGATGTGAAGGCGGCGGTGGTGGAGCGAGTCAACCGCACGCTCAAGAACCGCATGTGGCGCTACCTAACCTACAAAAACACGTATCGCTACATCAACGTGTTGGACAGGCTTGTGGATGCCTACAACCGCAGCCCGCACAAGAGCCTGGGTGGTGGTCTGCGACCTGTGGACGCGGACAGCGGCGATGGAAAAACGGTGTATAAGGTGTGGCGTCACATGTATGGAAAGGCGATCCCGCGACGCAAGCCCAGGTTCGAGCCTGGTGCCACGGTGCGCATAGCCAAGGAGAAGGGCACGTTCGCCAAAGGTTATGAGACCAACTGGAGTAAGGAGCTGTTTGTGGTGGATCACGTATACGGGTCGCATCCTCTACCATTGTACGTGCTGCGAGACCTGAACGGGACGCCGCTGGAAGGGCGCTTCTACGAGCATGAGATGCAAAAGGTAACGGTTGCCCCGGACCGTATGTACCAAATAGATAAAATACTGGACACTAAAGGGCGAGGCCGCAGTAAGCGCTACTTGGTCAAGTGGGTCGGTTACGGAGAGGACTTCAACTCGTGGATACCTGCATCTGAAGTGCAACAGCTGCTATGACGACAAAGCGCAGGCAGCTGTACCTGACGTTGCCCAGCAACAGCTCAATGGACTATTATCCAAACAACACCGTGGCTAACTACATCACCCATCTACCGTCAGTCGTGCGATTGGGTGGCGATGGTGAATGGGAAGTCGCTTTAGTCGAGGTCCATTACCCATGCTCGTTTGTGACAGTGGGGGAGGACGCTCGCGTATATCTCTACACTAAGGATGACACCGGCAAGCCTGAACTGACCGCTGTAAAGGTGGAAGCTGGAAACTATAAAGACATCGATGAACTGGTCAACGCCATCAACGCCATTCCAAAATTGGACTTATACCAATGCCAGTTTGAGTACGACAAAGAGATTGGGAAGGTGGAATTGATCTCGATAGACCAGACTGTGGAGCAACTGGAATTTAGCCCCACTCTAGCGTTACAGTTGGGATACGACGTGCACAATGTGGATTTGATCAAACATAGAAAAGCTATAAGACCGCCCAACTTACTGGCCGGGATCCCTTCGCACATGTACGTGTATTGTGACCTGGTGGAACCTCAGCTAGTAGGTGACACTGTTGCGCCCTTGTTAAAGATTGTGAACATCGACGCAAAAAACTACATCTACGGTGCGAGTATCACCGTGCATTTCACCGACCCTCACTACGTGCCGCTGATGAAGAGCTCCTTCGATAGTGTGGAAATCGATTTAAGGGACAGCGTTGGACGCCATCTGCCATTCCACTTCGGGACTACGTGCATGAAGCTTCACCTGCGCAGAGAGTAGCAGCAGCAATGAACCTGAACGACCCCTATCTGGCGTACTACCGCCAACAGCAGTCTGGACATGGAGTGTCCACGGTATTCAGAGGAGCCGCTTTCCAACGCGGTCATGGCATCGGCAGTTTCCTAGGCGGGCTGATGCGTACAGTGGTCCCGTTGATCAGATCCGGTGCATCGGCGCTGGGCAAGGAGGCGCTGAGGTCCGGTGTGGGCTTCTTGGGCGACGTGGCGGCGGGCACAGCCAACCCCCGAGTCGCAGCCAACGCCCGACTCAGGCAGTTTACCGGGTCGCTGAAACGTAAGGCTGATGAAAAACTGGATCGCGTGCTGAGCGGTGGTGGTGGTGGCACCTATAAGAGGAGGCGTGTACAGCGAGTGACCCCTCAGTCTCTGGCTAAACTCCTCGGAGTTAGGAAGAAGAAGCGCGCTGCGCCCAAGAGAAAAAGGAAGCCTGCAAAACGTGTCGCTAAGAAGAGGAGGAGCAAGACCGTTGTGCGACGTAAGAAGAACAGGAGTACCGTGAGGGACATTTTTGTATAATGGCGTTTCTACATCAGAAGTCGTGCGAGTGTGTCAAGACCGAGTTGGACCTGTTCTCGCTACCGCCCACGCAGACCAGTATAGAGAGTGGTAAATGGGTGCAGTACAAGCCCATCTCCTCCCTGACAGACGACTCACCCGTTGAGTTCATAATTCCGGGTCATGGGGACGAGTACACGGATCTGTCACAGACGCTACTGCATGTGAAGGCTACCATTAGAACGGCTAATGGAGGCGCTGTAACGGGTGATCAAGCGATAAAAGAGGTGGGTCCGATTAACAACTGGCTGCACTCGCTGTTCAGTCAAGTGGACCTGTACCTGAACAACAAACTGGTGTCTCCTCAGAACAACACGTACGCCTATCGCGCCTACCTGGAGAACCTGTTGTCCTATGGTGGTGATGCCAAGACATCGCACCTCACCGCGGAGATGTTCTTTGAGGACTATGCCGGGTACATGGACAATACTGAGGAGGATAATTATACCGGGCTCAAGAAAAGGAGAGAGTTTATCAAGGGAAGCCGGTACGTGGACATGGTCGGACATCTGCACGTTGACCTGTGCAACCAGGAGAAGTTCATGTTAAACGGTGTGGAGATGCGCTTTCGTCTGATCAGGTCAAAGAACTCATTCTCCATCATGTCTAAAACCGTGACAGACTACAAAGTGGACATCGCCGAAGTCAACCTGTTTATGCGCCGCTGTAAGATCAACCCGAGCGTGCTGTTGGCTCACAGCAGGACGCTGGAGTCGGGCACAGCCAAATATCCCATTACGCGCGTGGAAGTCAAATCCTTCACGCTACCCTCCGGTATCAGCAGCAAGACTCTGGACAGTGTGTTTCTGGGTCAACTGCCAAAACGCATTATAGTTGGCCTGGTCAGCAATCAGGCGTTCAACGGGGACTACAAGAAGAACCCGTTCAACTTCACCCACAGCCACGTGAACTTCTTCGCGCTGTACATAGATGGTGAGCAAGTACCATGTAAGCCGCTTCAACCGGATTACACGTTCGGTCATGAGTTGTGCGTGCTCGCCTACCACACGCTGTACACTGGCACCGGCATCAATTTCTCAGACTGTGGTAATGAAGTCAGTCGCAACGAATACCCCTATGGATACTGCCTGATGGCGTTTGATCTGACGCCCGATATGGCGGCCTCTCAATCCAGCCACTGGAACCTGGTGCGCAACGGTAACCTGCGCATAGAGATTGGGTTCTCCGAAGCCTTGGCGGAGGCGTTCAACTGCATAGTGTATGCCGAGTTGGACAACGTCGTGGAGGTGGACCGTCACCGCAACGTGACTGTGGACTTTGGAGGGTAAAACGGGTTATCTCCTCCGCCGCTGCCGCCGCCGCCCTCCCACCTACTTAAGGCCGAGGCAGCGCGCGCTCGCTCTCAGTTCAGCCGACCTCGCGAGATGGACGTGCCGCCACCAATCTACAACGAGCCTACCGCCACCGCCACCGGCCTAGTGCGCTGCCATCATGGAAGCGTGGTGATGGACATGCAGTGCTTCAAGGACAGCGACAACGACTATTTGCTGAAGGAGGTCTGCGTGGTGGACGTGACTACCGGCACGCTAATCATGCATCACATCGCTCGTCCGCCCTTCAATCGAGACCTCCTGACCAGCGAGAAACTGCGCGAGAGCGGCTGGCTCACGCGTCACTGCCATGGGCTCGAGTGGGACCAGGGCGATATCGCCTATGTCGCCCTGCTGGACAAGCTGCGGGCCTGCTTCATCCACCGCCCCATCGTCTACGTCAAGGGGTCGCAGAAGAGGACTTTCGTTCAGCGGCACCTGATCGTCGAGCCTGCCGCCACCACCGTGCAGGACATGGACGACCTGGGTTGCGGGTCCCTCAACGGACCACCCTCCTGCCAGACCCTGCGCTGCAGCCACCATAAGAGCGCCCTCAACCGTTGCGCTCTGCACAACTGTATCGTCCTGCGTGATTGCTGATGGCCAATGACAGGTCGGACTCGTCAGCCCTAGAGTGTTGCTGCTGCTTCCGCCCACGATGAACACCACACAGATCGAGAGGAGCCTGGCGCAAGTCCCCGGACTGAGGAGCGTTCTGGTCTGCGCCTCTGACCGTCTGCCTCACTCACCCGTTCAACCCCAGACCGCCATAGTGGCCAACACCATGTCACACACTGAGAGAGGAGACCACTGGGTGGCATTCTACTGCTCTGAGGACCGGCTGGAATACTTCGACAGCTACGGCAGGTCCCCATACCAGGCGGACTACCAGAGGTTCCTGAGGCGCAACTCGCGCCGCCGCTATGTCTACAACAGGTATCGACTCCAGGGCTATGGTACTTCCGTTTGCGGCCACTACTGCCTCACCTACCTGTACTGCCGGGCGGTCCTCGGTATGGCGCTTGGTGACTACGTGCAGCTCTTCGATCTGGCGTCCCCCACGGTCAACGACGCTCTGGTCCGCAGGCTCTTCCACTCCATCTTCTCACCACTACGTTACTGATACTTTATTTTATTCTTTTTAATTGTGTGTTTGTATATTCTTATTATGTTTTTGAAATAAATACGATATATTGCAATCACTTGTTGTTCATTTGTCCTTACTTCAATATTTAAGAAAAGTACATGTCCAATATCTCGATTTTTTTATTTAAAATTTTTTTTTAAATTATTAAATTTTATAAATTACATTTTAAATTATTTTAATTTGAAAAAAGTTATAACTTGGACATGTTGATGATTTTGAAAATATAATGAGGAAATACGGGTGAGGTAATAACAACACAGATATCTGCTGTGAACTAAAACTTTTACAATATAATTGCTTACAAATACTATTTACAAATAAATTATAAACGCTATTTACAAATAAATTAAAAAATACTATTTACATATAAACATAAGCCTACACAGGAAACTCTTCATCAACGTCCTCCTCCTCATCCACCTCCATTGGCTGCTGTTGCTGTTGGTTATTGAGGTGGTCTCGTCCTCCTTCAGACAGTGGTGGGATGTCCTTGTGTCCCCAAGGCAAGGTGTGGATCCCATCCGCCAGGACATAGCGCTTGTCATCTTTCGGGTTCAGGGAAAGTTTCTCCACCTGGACTGTGAAGACGCGGTGCAGGTGGGACTGGAACCGGGTGTTGACGGTGGTCTTCAACACCTCGTTGAACAGGCATTCCCTGTAGTCGTCGGGGGTAAGGATGTTCTTGACGACCCCCTTGGCGACTCCCTTGGCGCGCTTGAGAGCCTTGGATCCCGTCTCCTCGCTCGGGTCCTCGATGTCCATGAAGTAAAGCTTGGAACGAAGCCCGAGGTACTCAAACAGGGATCTGCCAGCGCACTCATCCTTGAACTTGCCGATGACTTTAGCGTTGATGGGGCTGTAGCAGGGGTGGGACCTGGGGTAGGCACTGGTGTCAAAGTCCTCCAGGTGTTCCATCATCTCCCTGTAGATGTCCTGAGAGATGATGTCAAACACGAAGCTGTCCGTGTCCATGTAGTCTACGGTCAGGCGGTCACCGTAGCGGTCCTTCATCTTGCGCAAGAACTCATACATGAGCCACTTGCTCAGCTCCAGGACAGACATGCCGATGTAGATGGGTTTGTCCAGAACGATGTTCACCCTGGCTAGATGGATGAGGGCTATGTCCTCTGTGTAGTAAGTGCGGTCCAGGAAGTTGGACTTGGCCACGTATTTGCTGAACCTCTCCGGAGTGCAGACCAGCTTGACGTTCAGGCGCTTGCGCACGTTCTCGATGGTCTTGCCGAAGACCGCATTGTTCATGAGCTTGAAAAAGTCCTGCTCAAACTTGGTCTTGGCCTTCTTCCTCAGCTCGGTGTTCATCAGGATGTAGGGCTCGAGCCATCGAGACTGGTGGAACGAGACGGCCCTGTGCACAGCCACAAGCTCCAGTCCGTTGGTCAGCGCCTGCTGCAGGATCCTGTAGTGGCAGATGTAGTGCTCCTTGTTGTCCAGGGTGGTCACCAGCTTGGGGAACTTGCCTATTGGAGGCCGCTTGGTCTCACAGCAGTAGGGGAGGTCCCTGTGCAGGTCGTGGAGACGGGCGGGGTAGTTGAGGTCCACCTCCAGTATGTAACCCCGGTCGGCTTCCGCGTCCAACGAGGCGATGTCCAAGGCGTCAATCTCCTCACGGCTGAGCCACTGGAAGTCTCCGGTGGGCAGGTACTGGGACATGGCCCAGCCGTACAAGTTATTGGCATCCAGGTACAGGAGGTGGCGTGTCGGCTCGTCGAGGCGTCGGTCCTCAGGGCGGCATCGCTCGTGGTTGGCCTTGGCGTAGCGGGTGATGGCCTGGGAGATACCTCCTCTGATGCCTTGCTCCACGAAGAGGTACATGTCAAAGTCCCGTAGCGTGTCCAGCTCCACGCCGCAGGTCTTGAGCATGACGTCCCAGGCGTAAGAGGGCAGGGTGTAGTAGTGTGCAGGGTCCAGTCCATACTCAGCCAAAGAGGTGTCGCGGAACTGCTCGAACACATCGGTGAGGAGGGCGATGTCACAGCGCAGGTACTTGTCGGCATAGTCCTTGAGGTGGTTGCAGTCAAAGACTCACCACACGTTGAGGGCGTGCTCGTACTCCTCCTCCTTGATATCCTCCAGGGTCATGCTGTTTTTGAACGCGGCCCGAGGAGGAAGCTGTCTGGTGGAGTACAACGTGTCGTACGACGTGACAAAGTCGTAGGGGAACACGCCCTTCCTGCGCACCAGGTCGAAGAGCCGGTTGTCGGGGAACCGCTTCCTGGTCTCACGCATCTTATCCGTGGGAAGCCCCACCGCCAGGTTGGCCAGGCTCATGGACAAGAACCTGTAGGTGTCCAGGAACCGCACCGCGAAAGATGACTGTCGTTGGTTGTCCCCGGGCTGGCCAAAGTGGAACCGCTTGGTGAAAGCGATGTAGCGCTCCTCCGTGTGCGCCAGCACGTCCACATCGCCGGGGTCAATGGCTAACTCCCGCACTATGAAGTGAGCGTCATAGTTGGACAGGTTGTGGAAATAGCAGTTGATGACCCGCTGCTCCCTGTACCGTAGGTTGCACGAGCGGTGCGCCGCTCCTCGGAACTCGTAAGGTGGGGCGTGGTTGTGGTCCCGCACCTTGACGTCCTGCTCGGTGAACTCCTCACCGCAGAGGTAGCAGCGAGTCGCCGCCAGGTACTCTTCCATCTCCTGCCGGGTCAGAGAAGGGTGCAGAGCTCTCATGCTGAACAGGAACTCCCACAGCATCAACACGTCCATCTTGAGCCTCTCCATAAACACCTTGGACGCGTCGACCCCGAAGTAGACCCGGGGTTCAAACTCCTCCAGCCCCAACGAGTCCATGATCTGGTATGCAAAGGCGTATGGGACGTGCATGCGCATAGGTCTGGTCCCGGGTGGTGGTTCCGCAGGGTCGTAAGCAACGGGCTGAAGGGAGCACTCAAAGTCCGCGTAGATGCAGAACCTCTCTCGCCGGGTGTACTCGGGATGCGCGAACCGGATCTTCTCCTTTTTTGGCATGTCCAAGCGGAGAGGAGCCTTAGCGTAACAGTAACGCCTGTGCTCCTCCAAGCGCTGAGCACCCGTCAACCCAAGCTTGTTGGGCCGGTTGTCAAAGTAGGCGAAACACCTCTTGCAGATGTAGATGCTGTGGTCATGGGTGGTGAGCTGAGGGCGGACCAGTCGGCTCAAGTTCCTGATGAACGCGTAATGGCTGTTACCCTCAGTTGTCACGTACAGCAGGTCGCGATGGTCTTGGAGCTCCCGCCTACATATCTTCAACGGGTATACCCTGTTCTTGAACTCAGGTGTTCCACCAGGCCGTCTCCCCACCATCGCGCGCTCTATCCCATACACGTTCACGCTGATGGCGTTCTTGCGCTCAAAAGCCTTGATGTCCTTCAGTGTGACGGGGAAGCGCAGGTCGGTCCAGTCGTACCGGGCGATGATGTCCAAGGTGTACCTTGCGGGTCTCTGCTGATGCTCCGGGACGAACGCGGCCAGGATTGCGTACATGAAGCACATGTCATCGTTGTTTTGGACATTGATGACTGCGTGCGTGGCGTCAATGTCCTTTGGCAGCGGAATAAACGCCCTGCCTCCGAGCGGTATGTACTCATTCACGCGGATCTCCAGGTCACGTATGCGCAGGTAGGTCCATCCACTGCCCACCAACTCGCACTGCTCCTTCTTATTCTTGATCGTGTCGAACGTCGCGGAGAGGAAATCCCCCAAGTCAGAGGCCTCGGTCAGCGGGACGTTCTTCGTGTTGAAGGAGCGCAGGCAGGTGGCCCCATGGATGTTGGTGAACTCACATTCCAGGACCATGTTTACCTTGATGCTGGGATGCCTGCTCCTCACGTCAGTCAAAAGATCAAAGACCTCCTGGAACAGGAAGACGAGCGCTTCCTCAACTGTCAGCAGGGCGTCCATCGGTTGGGACAGTCGAAAGGTGAGGAGGCGTCTGCGGAAGGCTCGATGCACGAGCTGGAACGCTGGGAGACCGGCACCCTCCATCGGCTCCTCCTCCTCCTCACTAGACCCCAGTTGTGGCTCCCTGCTAGGCCCCGGTTGTGGCTCCCTGCTGGGCCCCGGTTGCGGCTCCCTGCTGGGCCCCGGATGCGGCTCCCTGCTAGGCCCCGGTTGAGGCTCCCCGCTCGGTCCGGGTTGAGGCTCCCGTGGCTCCGCGATGGGTGATGGTGGTGGCCCGAAGTGGTCTCGGATGAGGTTCAACGCGATAGGGCAGCTGCGCGTCTGGTGGCGGTCCCGGTTATGACGGCGCATGAAGTCCCTGTCGCAGAAGGCGCAGCGGAACCTGGCTGCCCGAGCCTCCAACTCTGCTCCTCCGTCTACAACATATAACGAGAGTTACTACACTTATAAAACGATGGGGGGGGGCTTGGTTGGTTAGGTTGGTTAGGTTAGGATAGAGGAAGCATGAACGGGGGGGGAACACTTATGTGAAGCATGAACACTTATCACAGTTTATTATGTAAATTTTTAAATTCCAATTTAAAATTAAAAATTTAAATTTCTTTAAATATTAATTATGAGAAGCATTTTATAAAAAGGTAGCCATGATTATAGTTACTAACCTTGGAGCTCCTCCACAGGCTGTTGGTGGGCAGTAGTAATGTGCCGATTGAGGTTGTCCCTTCTTGTAAATCGTCTACCACAAACGTTACAGCCATGGCGTCTGTCGTTGTGGGTAGACTCTGCATGCCTCCTCAGGTTTTTGAAAAAGCTGAAGGTGTGACCACAGACCTCACACAAATGTTGGTTGTTCATCTACAACAACAAAGGATACTTAATAACGTTCTAGAGGAATGAAAAATAAAATATTAAAAAGAAACAACCATGATACGCTCAGAATAGCTTCACTGATTTATGTATGCCTCAAACATTGTAATGTCAGGTTCGAAATCAGTTAACTGGAAATTATCATTCGTTGGAAAGGCATAATACATTTAATAAAGAGCTGTTTTAAAACAGGGTTTAATTAAATTTCATTAGTAAATAAAGTGTTGAGAGTACGTCCGAAATAAAATAAAATTTAAAATGGTTTAGTTAATAAAAATATTTCTACTTACGTTTAATTAATGAAGGTAATCGAAGCAGGAAGAAGTCACTGGTTAGGAGCACACAAATGAGCACTCAAGTACATTCACAGATAAACTGAGGAGGATCATTAGGCACCGCTCATTAAATAACATAGGAAAACCACAAGTAAACAAGCGCTTGCCTCGAGGTATGACGGGGATGGTGACATCATGTGGAGGAGGGCTTTGTGTAACTATTTACTTCAATTAATATTCATTTTAGTTCTTATAAATTTTACAAAAAAGGATTTACTGCAAACTGTTCCCCGTATCTGTTCCAATCGTTCACCAATAGTAAATACTGCTGTTCATACCGGATCCATTCCCAGTACTCCTTCTCGAATGGATAGTCCTCCGCGAGGTACCTTCTGCCCTCCTCTACCACCCACATCTCATAATCATCACGCGGAAAGGTATGGATGTTCTTGTACCGCTCCGCTCTCCACAGCAGGTCGCTCTCGTACTGTTCCAAGTCGTAATGGATCCTCGGAACGCACTCTGCCGTAAACTTCTTGTCAATACGTCGAACGCGCTTCCTCCACTCGTACCGAGGTTCAAATGGTCTCCACGCAGACTGGTATCTCACTCGCCTAACTTTCACAGTCTTTCCCTCCTCACCAACACTCACTTCAACTCGCTCAGTATCGCTGCTGCTGTCAGAGGACATGGTGCTGCGACTCTCGACCGTTAACTGAAGACAAGAGAGGAGTAAACAAGGTTAAAATAAAGGTGGGTGTGGTAAATGGGGGGGGGGGTCCTCATTCCTCCTCACACGCCTGTGCTCGCCAGCCTATGTTAGGTTTCCGCCAGGTCACGTGATGGGGGGGGGTCCTCATTCCTCCTCACACGCCTGTGCTCGCCAGCCTATGTTAGGTTTCCGCCAGGTCACGTGACGGGGGGGGGATGACGTCACCAGGGGGGGATGACGTCACGGGGGGGGGGCTCCTCGGCTCCTCAGTTTGCTAAGGTGGTCCAGAACCGGCCATAGCACCCTACTCATAGGCTATACAAAAAAATATTAATAAGCTAATAAGTAAAATGTCAGTAATTAGATAAATTATTAAGACAATAACTCCAGAAAGAACGGTTTAAACTTATGAAGAGTTTCAATTGACTAGAAAAGACAACAGGTTTTAAAAATATTAAACACTAGCTGGCTCGACAGACGTTGTCCTGTCCTAATGTCATTGAATATGTTTAATGTCAAATACTCGTTCATTTTACAGATGAGCTCTTTCGCTTCCCAGATGACATCGTTCACTACGCTCACTCGCCTATGGAAAGAAATTTAGTTGCCATTCAAGTATTTATTTCCACAATGAGAGTTCCCACTCAAGTATCTCTTTTAAGTCCATACCTTTCAAGAATGCTTAGATATAATCCTTGTTAACAGCTGTTTAGTGTAACTAACCGAACTTTGATTAAATCTGAAGGCCAGTGGGGCAGAGCCCTTAGGTATGATTAAAAACTTTATTTTATAAGAATCTTGTCCTGACATTAACGAACACAACAAAAAAAGAATTATTCAATTTGGTACACTCATTCTCAAGTTATGGAATGACAAATGAAAATATGGATTCATTTTGATATATTAAGATAATAAATTTAATAATGAACAATTTAAATCAAAGGAAAATTTTTAAACCACATTCTACGATAAATGTTCTTTAATTAGTACAGTTAATTTGTATATGAGATAATAGTTTTCAACAAATTTATCTTTATCATATTTCGCCCCTATCGCGTAACTAAAAATGTTGCCACTGGACCCCACCTCCTACCCACAAACAGCACTCTCCCAATCGTGCACAATGCTAAATTCTTTGTCATATAACAGATAAATATGAATATCGACAAAAAAAGAAAGCATAGGCAAAACAATCGATTATGTATATATTAAAAAACACATAAGGTAATATACCAGGATGGAAACCAACTTTTCACGGAACCGGAAAACATCCCACTTCTTCAAGTTGTGAAATATTTTAAATTGATCATATCGAAAAGAACAACTACCGTTACCCTCGCCTAGGTATCTAAATACGTTACTTTAGAACACAGCACTGCGTTTATTAGGATATTAGTTTCACATTAACATAGTTTTAAAATCGATACTGAGTACTGAGCATTCATGTATTAATCTACCGTGTACTTAGGCACTCAGCAAAAATACTAAAGACTAGTGATTTCTTCTATACAAATTTTAATAAAGCTTAGAAAGAGTTTTGAAAAAGTATAATTATGATTAAAATTTGTTCAATAATAAGGCAATTGACAATCGTCAATGTTAAAAGCCCTACCCAGTGCTTTGTAGTACATTACAAAGCACTACCCAGGCTACGCATGTGGTATTGATATTCGATGATGGCTCCGATGAAAAATGCCCGGTTATCGGGATATTTTAGGGCTAATGTTGTGGTTAATAGTGCGGGAAACCGAGACCAGCGATCGTTATAGATTATCATACCCATTAGTTATTGCTGCGAAATAACCCGTAACATTTACAGAATACTGGAATCGAAAATATTAATCGGAAGTGTCTTGTACTGTGGTCGTATCAGAATATTATAGCCACATACCAGTTGATATTCGTCAGGTCCGATATCTGTTTACTGAGGAAGGAACTTTTGACTGGTTGCTACGTTGATACACGGAATGGGTCTTTTATTGATAGCTTTCTATGGTTATGCGGTAACAATGAAGTATTTTTACTTGCGGAGGGGAAGGGTTAAAAATAAAACTTAAGGAATAGTGTAATTTTCCACAATAAAGAAAGAACGCTTTCTTAAATATGGAAACCCCTTCTTATACCAGAACATTATAAAATCTACTCTTGGAATTGATAAAAATTTGTCCACACATTAATTATCATTATTATAGGTTGGGTATTACAAATATAACTTTATTTAAAATAAATAATTTAACTTACCCGCTTAAGAAACAACGTTGATTTATATTTCCGATTCTATTGCTCACGACAGTGCTCATTAATAAGAATCGAGAATGGAAAAAAACATTTAAATATTTTTCTTTTGGTTCATTACTGGTTTATTGCAAAGCGCAAACCGCAAACTGTTGCTGCAATATCATACAGCCGGCAGACACAATCAGCATTTGATTGCAAAGAGAATGGCGTTAATAAAGGAAAACAATAAGCCGTATTTTTATTTTTATTTTTATTTTAACCATTCAAAATTATAAAACAATTTTTATAAATATCAGTGTTAATAACCTGGTATGTATTTATGTATGTGATGCATGTGTCTGTGTTAATATTCGGTTGTATAAACTGTTTTATTTATGATTTTTTTAAACAAGAAGTGACGAAGTTCTATGAACTGAACTTTAGAAGATATTCTCTACTGAAGGTGTAACCATGTCACAAAATGTGTCGAAACCATGGCAACGATTGTGTTACATTTAGGATTGATGACGAAAGGTACGTAAACCACTAATATTCTATTCAATCCTGGGGCATTCACTACAAAAATGAATAAGTCTACATTTATACAATCTTTTACTATCTCACCATTACTGCACAGTTTGGTATACGATTATAAAATGGTAAACATAAAAGGGGAGTCTGCGCTTAAAATTACCAAAAATTAATTTTTTATCAAAATTTAAAAAATATTTTGTTCTTTTTCTTTATTTATTTGTGATTACAAAATATATAAAACATGCAATAAAAAGTTATATTTACCCCCTTAAATATTTTTTAAAGTTAACCTTACACTGAATAATTTTAGCTTCCCGCCTACTCATGAACGCTGCTGTTCGACATTCACTCTTATATTCACGTTAGGATTACTGCATTATTATATATACAGAATTTATAATACATCTTCAACTAATTTGAATGCCTTTGCCCCCATCCCACTACATAAAGTGAAGTTACACTACTAAAGTTACTACACTACTGAAATAAAGTAGAGTTACATTTTCAATACTGTGCAGATAAACAACAGAAGATAAACAACAGAAATCAGCTGCTTTATAAAAGCAGAAAGCTGATGAAAAAGAGACAAACAAAACAAAATATCACTGTTATAACAGTGCATAACAGTGATATTTTGTTTTGTTTGTCTCTTTTTTATCAGCTTTCTGCTTTTATCACTGTTATGCACTGTTATAACAGTGATATTTTGTTTTGTTTGTCTCTTTTTTATCAGCTTTCTGCTTTTATAAAGCAGCTGATTTCTGTTGTTTATCTTCTGTTGTTTATCTGCACAGTATTTAAAAAAAGTATTGAAAGTGAATCTGACAATCCGAACATTTCTGTACCTGACATGGAAGATAGGCCTAGTCCATCGCCCGAGCCACATACAAGTGAGACTAATTGTATTGTGATTGAACAAAACATCCCTAATGAAAACACTGATGGTGATTTATATTCAAATATAAGGAAACAGGATTTTGTGAATAATATGATTGAACTACTAGTAGGCCTAAACGAGGGCGAAAATTTAGAAGCAGCGCCTGAGTGGTCAAATTTGTCGACAACAAAAATTTGAGCCAGTTGTTTGAAAAACTTGTATGTCCTAATTGTAATTTATCTGGACTCAAACTAGTGGTCTCGAAGAAATGTGGTTTCAATTCACAGCTGATCGTAGATTGTGAGAACTGCTCTGATAGCGTTGTGTCAGTGTCAACTTCTACTCAAATTCCCAACGATGATGGGTATGATGTTAATATGCGGGTTGCGAAAGCTTTTACTTCTATTAGTAAAGGTCATGCTGCTCTTGAACAGTTTTCAATGATTATGAACATGGACTGTATGAGCAAGCGTCTGTACCATAAATGTTCGCAACAAGTTTTAAAGAGAGGAAAAATGTCGGGAATCGAATGTCTGTCCGTAGCACGGACCCGCGTCCGACAGCACTGCCTAGCCGAGAATAGTTGCTTGAAGGATGATAGTGTACTTGATTTAGCTGTAAGTTTTGATGGGTCATGGCACAAGCGAGGTTTTACCTCAAATTACGGCGTGGATTCAGTTATTCACATTTACACAGGTCCTGTCATCGACTACTGTGTGTTGTCAAAGTTTTGTCGCAACTGTGCAATGGCTAAACATGACCTAGGTGAAGACTCTGCTGAATTTGAAGTGTGGTACCAGGGTCATAAATTAGATTGTGACAAGAACTATGAAGGGTCATCACCAGGCATGGAGGTTGCTGCTGCGGAAATTTTGTGGAACCGCTCAGTGGACTACAAATTCAGGTACGCTACCATAATTAGTGATGGCGACTCAAAAGTTTTTTCTCACATACAGAGTTTAAATGTGTATGGCAGTAAGTTTTAACTGAAAAAGGAAGAGTGTATCAACCATGTGTCTAAAAGGCTTGGTACAGTTCTTCGAAACCAAGTGAAAGTAAGTAAGGCCCAGAAAATAACACTTGGTGGAAAAGCTCATGGAAGCTTGAAGGACACTACAATACAGAAATTGACCAGATACTATCACAATGTCATTTTTAGTAACATAAATAAAGATGTCCCTTCAGTCAGAAAGTCAATACTGGCCACACTTCACCACTGCTCATCAACAGATGGGAAGCCCAGACACACCAAATGCCCGTCCTGGTGTTTTTATAATCGTGCCATTGCCAGTGGTGAAGTTCCTGGAAGTCATGTTGACAATATAAAAACCCCACTAAATGAGGTAGTGCTGAGGAACATAGCACCAATTTACAAGAGGCTGACTGATACCTCTCTGTTAAAAAAATGTCTTAGGGGGCAAACTCAAAATGCGAATGAAAGTTTGCATAGTTTCATTTGGCGCAGATGTGAAAAAACCAGGAGCGTTTCAAAAAGACTAGTTGAGTTAGCAGAAGGTATGAGTGAGTATAACTTTGGAAACACTGCTGTCATTCATGCCCTTCAGAAATCAAAGTTATCCCCAGGGAGGAAAAGTGTTATTTTAGCAAAAGTTCGTGATCGTCGCAGAAAGCTGAAAATCAATCAAGGCAAATCAGAGAGGTTGAAGAGGCGAAGAAACTATTTAAGAATGAAAAATATTGCAGAAGAAGAAAAGAAAAAAGAGAAGGAAGGTCCAATGTATGGAGCTGGGGATTTCTAACTGAAAACAGTGAGTTACAAGCAATAAGTCTTATGTTAAACCTTCTTGTGTCAAGTTTTTTGGCGTTTTCCGAAAGTGTGTTCTTTTACGACGAGAAAAGTTGTACTTCAAGTATTTGAAGAGATATCACCATGATTATTTTTTTGTTTTAATCAGCATTAAATTGTCTATGAAATGGAGTATGGGTTTTTGATTTGGTTGTGGCTAAATATTTGAAAAAAATAAAGAAACAAGACAATTTTAGTTTTTTTTATCAGGCCTTCAAAAATGTTTTTACCACACTATTTTCTGGATATCAAACAAACCCATACTTCATGTCATAGATAATGTTGCTAGGAAACAAAAACATTTTTAATTATTGATGTAGGGGAAAAACTGAAGGCTCGAGAGCTTTTCTTGTAAGTCACCGCAATTTTTTCAAATAGCCCCCCCCAAGGGGGGGGGAGGAAATAAAAAAAATCTAACCTCAATTTTTTATTCTGAAGTGTACCCAAACATGCTATTAAGGTTTGGATAAAATATTAAAATAAATAAAAAAAATTTTTTTTGCAGACTCCCCCCTTAGTGCCCTCTATTTTGTACTGAAAGCAACTCAGCTGACTGAACTCCCATTAAAAGTTTGTTGAGCTTTGTGGCAAACCAGCGAGTGGCGTATTTTCATAATATTATCGATGGATCATTGATGGGAATTAGGACAGGGCCCTAATGATGTTCCATGGGGAAAAGGTTTAATCAAATTAATTAAGTGCGGATTCTTATTTTGTTAAATGAATAAATAATTGACTATGAGCAGAACAGACAGGTAGAAGAAACGTATCAACATTTTTAATTTTTACAATATTGAAAACCTGAAATAAATATTGTGAAGGGCTGGTAAAACTGTCATTTTATTTATGTAAATATAATAGTTCCCTATTGTTACATTTGTTGTTCTTCCTTTTTATAATAACAGCTATTATTTTTCAAATATTATCCTCATTTTTAATCTTATGGGCAAAATCTAACTATAAGGGCGTCCCGTGACATTTGGAATTAACATATAAAAAATTAAAAACATCCTTGCAGAAATACGAATCATAAACAACTTGTTGATACCTAAATCGATTATGTCGGTTTAAAAATTGTAGATGAGCTATTTTAACAAAAAACGCTAAGTATTACATGTAATATTGACTCCGTAAAAACGTATTTGCATTTTAAAAATCCCTTTGTACAAATGCCCCCGGGTCTTCTAAGATACAATGTGTCCTTGAGGTCTCCTTTATCCTACAAAGAGATAAGTCTAGAATGTATCCATAAATTATCAGAATGGCCTTATGAAAAGTTACTTTGATTTGATTAAACGATTACTTAAAAAGATTTTTATTCTAAATAGTTCAAAAGATTATTAGCATCAGTCAGCTGGGAGGAGAATGCGACACACAGCTGTTGCATTACCCGGGGGAAGCCAGGACTTCAGCAAGTTGTTTATAAATATAAATTGAAAGAATCATAAAACAATGCACGTTCAATAACCCTGTTTGAAGTGACAAGACGTGTTGGTGGTTCTCTTGTAGCAGAGCGCTATTGACCGAGAGGCGCTGTTGGTCTCGTAGTGTTGATCTTGGCGGAGGAGTAATTGAACAACTTGGCTCTCTCTGACCTGCAACTTACAAACTGATGCGATCTTTTTATTATTTACTCATGATCTCAGCTTCAACATGACCGGTTAAAGTACAGATAAGGTAGTTACATATTTTTTATGATGATTTGGTAACTTTCTAAATTTTATTTGCCTATATATAGAGGTAGAAGAGTAAAAATAATGTGTATTATTCTATAAGTTTTGACATATTATAATGAGTTGTATTCTAGCTTATAAGAATAACATGGAATTCAGTATAAATGTATGATTTATACATTGTCAGTATTAATTCAATTGCATTCTGTAAAAGCTGTTTATACAATTATCACATTTGTACAGTATTGTCAACAAAGAATATAAACTTGAAATTTCAAAGCAAACTCTTGCAATCAGGCACAATATTATGGAACACGTTTGCTCGGTGTAAGGCAACAGGTCCACTAGTAGTACATGTAATATCTCAACTGATAACAAACAAGATAAAATAAACTCCGTCCCTTAACACTACAGAATATATTTACACTTATACTTTAGTTAACATTCAAGACGGTAAATATACAAAAAATGGAACAAGGCCACGTATAACTAATACTATGCTACTCAAGATATTATTTAACAACAAACATTAAACACATGTAATAACATTTATGCATTTTTTAACAACAAAAAATAAATAATTGTAATAACATTTATACATTTTTCTATTATTACATACTAAAAAAAAAAAAAAAAAAACACTTACAATTTAGATATTATCCACCTTTGGCTTTTATATTAAAATTAGCTTTTCTGAGTTGATAGCCTCTAGCAGATATTTTTAAATAACAATTTATTTTGCACTAATGTACAAACAGGTCTTATTTTGACAGCGTACCATTGGATTCAACACTACATTGTCGGCAAGAAAAGACCAGATCATAAATCACTTGTGTTAACAACAATAGAGATGAAAGACGAGACTGTGACACCACGTGTAATGTGTTTAGGAAGTCACCATTCATACCCAGACATACGTTATTCATGGCCTTAATGTTACTTCAACTCCGGTACACACTTCGAAATATGTTAAAAAACCTTTATTAAGAGAAGAATGGCCACTTTCAAGATGTACTGCTGGAACAGTAATATGTTTTAGTGTTTTAGAGATTATTTTATCAGTAATTTATTTCATGAGGTAAATTTATTGATAGCATGGTTAAATCACTTAATTAAATTTAATTAGACATTGTGTTCTTGTAATCCAGGTTGAATGGCATTGCAATCTTTGAAAATCATGGTTATTATGTTAATGATTCGTGATTATTTGAACTTTCATTAGTCGAACAGAGTATCTAAATTGTGTTAGGTCAGGTTAAACCTCATGTTAAAACGATTTGACATTTTTATATTATTGTTTAAACTCGGGCTTGAACCAACATCTGAGTCAGACATGAATATGATTTTTACTTTAATTTAACAACAATGCAATTCTTTGTGCCAACTGAACGTTGAAACTATTTAAAATATCACCTACTCTTAATTTAATACATTAAAGACTTTGCTTACTGTAAAGCCTATAAAAGGTGTTGATTTTTAAAGTGTACTTTGCAGCAAACTCTATAAACATTGAAGGAACAAAGTTGTATTTTCAGTTGTATTTAAATTAAGAATTTAATTTACCTTTCAATTGACGGCGTTAGTACGGCAAAGTACGGCGTTAAGCTTAAGAATAATTCTCAACATTTTCCTTTTGAAATGTTTTATTTCGTTGCATTCCACCCCAGTGGTATTTTTTTACGTTTTGGGTGAGATGGGCATAACCCTTAGTTTTCTTACTATATAGGGTCAACCTGTTCTTATATTTACTATATCAATTATAATTGACAAAGGACAAAATAGAAGCTAGTGAGTAATGGGCTTTTATCAATTTACAAAAACCCTCGACAAAAAATAATTGAGGTATTACTTTTATCAAAGATTACACATGCTACGCAAAATAGATATTGCACCCAAGCCATTTTTTTGATATCAATTTCCATGCGAGGCCTAGCGAATGTTTTGACAACCGCTAAGACTTCATTGCCGACATGGATCAGCTGTTATATATTTACGTATTGGTTCGTTGTTGTTTATTTTGTTATGGTTAACCTTGACTTGTGTTTGTTTACTTATGTAAGTAACTAGAGATTTAGAATTAAATATGGATTAGCAAGAGTGAAGAACGTTTTTAGTGAATTATAATTGTATTACGTTGTGTATTTTTTCTTGAACAATGCCAGGTGTTAAGACGTGATCTTTTATTGGTTGTCTGTCTACACGCATTAACAGTCCATGTTTGAGATTTTTCAAATTTCCTTTGAAAAATAAGAGTGTATGAGATAAATGGGTAACAACAAATAGCAAACGAAACACTGAAAGGCCTTCCTGACTATGCTTTACATTCACGTTTAGTCAAGGTCAAATGTTTTGTCGCAACCAAACCCTCCCCACCCCCCTTGCCATGCTTCCTTATCTGTTGTTTTTATTCACGTACATCCATAAATAGAACTAACTCCTGTCAATTCTCCTTTCGTGTTAGTTGAGAGTTATTTTGGTCTGGAAAGGAAGTGATTAGTTGTCGGGAGGAGTCTTATTTCGACCACTTATTTTGTTAAATGTTGTTTAGATTGTCATTCGATATTTGTACAACATTACAAATTATAATGCTTATTTCCAATACGAGCATTTACTGATAGTGAAAAACCGAAACCTACATTTTACCTGGTTCTCGGTTGACCTCTTTCGGTTCTTGGTTTCAGTTTTTTTGTAAAAAACCGGTAAAACCGACAACTGACTTTAAGAACCGACACAAGGACACATCCTTAATGCTCACATTGGAAAAGCACTTTTAATGAACTCAGCGTATATTTTTTGTTAATAGACTCATGGTGGTTTTTATTGAAAACTAACATGTGGCACATATCACACTCTCTGCTATAGAAAATAAGTGCGCTAAGGGAAGAAAACTCACTGCTTTAAAAGCAAGGGATGAAAAACCCCTGTTGACTGTTAAATTACACAAAACTAAAAATGTTGAAAGATTAACATTATTCGTTCATATTGTTTTGAAGGCAAAGTATAGTTCAAAATTATTATTTATTCACACAATAATAAATTAATAACCACGATTCATTTGAAGACAAATGAATAAAAACTAGCTTTACTTTAGCCAAAACACGGCCATCAACAACATTTACATCTCTCTGATCATTTCAGGAACGTTGCTGGATATCTAGTGTACGTCCTCAATAAGAAATTTCCTTGCCAACGCTGCCGCTCGGAGCTAATGCAATACATGCGGTTTGATGAACCGAATGAGCTGAGAATGAACTAAAGATGATATGAGTCACCTAACCGCGCCCTCCTCCCTTATGGTCCAAGTCACTGACCTAATTTTGACCTTGTTTCAACAAAACTTTGACATTATTAAAAGTAGACATGAAGTAATGAATACTCTTGTGGATATTACTAGGTCAAAAATAACTCAAGTAGCCAGTGAATGGTTAGCAGTTGACCAACCATGCAGTCCTCATCGTGAGTTCATAATAAGATATTGCATGAAACTAAAAATCCAGAAACAAACTTTGTGGTTAACAAAAGTGATGAGAATTCCGAAATCAGAAAAGTCAACAACATCACAAAAAGTCTCGAATTTTCAAAACTTGTAAGATTGTTATATTGTAAAATTGTTAAGGGTTCTCTAAATATACGTTAAAATTCAATGCAGACAAATTATTATAACGTTGTAAGCTTATATAATTAATGTTTGAAGATTTTTATTCACACATGTTTACATCAATAAAACCTTTTCTACACTGTGCTCCTTTAGCTTAACTGAGGCACTGTTATTTTAAAATAAGTAATAGTAATTGTAGTAAAAAGATAAAGTTATGGTACAATAATGACAGCTCTGCGCTTTCAAACTTGAAATACGACGACGGCGACGGGCCGGCCAGCGCGGTGCAGTATTTGCGTACAGTTGAGTTAATCCCGAGCACGACCGAACATTACCGTACTCACCCGAACTTGAATAGGTAATGCAGATCGAGACTTGACACAGCGCCTCTGTTGAGGGACCACCCAACTACGTGAAGGTGGCCCCATCCAAAAACGACTTGGCACAAAATTGCCGTAAGGTGCAATATCTATTTTGCGTAGCATGTGTAATCTTTGCTTTTATTTAACTGTGATTACAAAAGGAAGCAAGGTTTTAACTTCAAGAAGGAAAGGAAAAGAGAGTGCGGTAAAACGTATGAACAGTTTGACAGCGGTTTTTCAGCTTAGGATTAGAGCACAGCTAAGAGAATTGACTTGATAACCCTTAGTCTGATATTGGATACGAATATGGCGAGCAGAACACTTGTGATTGGCCTAGTAGGGAAGGCAGCAAAGTCAAATTGCATATGCTTCTGGATACGCAATCTGTGTATTGTTAATTCAGACGAATTTTAGAGAAAACCAAATTAAATATTTCATATCTTATTATTTATTAAAGTTAAAATAAAACGCTTGGAAATATAATAGGTAATATGAGGTTAACGATTCGATCAATACAATTTGACAAACTAAAAAAATACCTAAAGTGCATTGAAAAATTAAATAGTTTGTTTAAATCTATTATGACCAATGCAAGAAAAGGAACCAGTCTTAGCACCGTATAATACTTCCATCGATTGTTGATGGTTGAGAAATCACAATATAGATAGAAGTTTAAACCCTACAGAGAATGTTTTAAACCCAGGTAATAAAATAATCGTTGACAGTTGGGGACGCTTGGTAGTAAGACGTATTTTAAAAGATTATCTTAAAATATAATTGTGTCGTTAGTTATTTTAAGTAAATTATTAAACAACTGCATTTACTATCAAGACAATAAACTATGATGAATGTATTTCAGTTTTGGAAGAGAAATTTAAACAAATACCTTATAAATGTTTATGCACCAATTTAGTTTGAAAATAATCAAGAACATGTAAATTGTTTTGCAACGTTTAAACGTTTAAATGTTAATTAATTGTTATATTTTGTTTTCCGTATGATTGGGTAATCTGCTTTCAATTAACCGAAGACAAGTAGATTGTCTCGGAGCCCCTGGAAACACTACGAACACTTAAGGTTTTGATGATGGTGTTTGTTTTTTGGGGGTTTAGGAGGCCCGGCATAGCCGGCTAGGCAGGTCTCCCGTGGGATATTGTGTAGCCATCGGAAAGAGGGAAAAGAGTGATGGGAGATGTGGTAGGACGGGGTCAGTCTGCCTCGCTCCAGAAAGGGAGAGAGAACCTTTAACTAGCTCCCGAGCTCTGTGAGTGGAAAACCCCAGGACGATTCGCCCTCCAACCCGACATCCCCCTAAGTCCACCAGATAGGGACCACCATAACAGAGAGTCTCCAACCTCTCAGGAGTCTGGTGGCCCCAGGTCGGTTCGTCCCCAGCCCGGCAGACCGGAGACCGTCGGCTAAGGGTCCTTCCTCCCAGGCACCCATTCCAGGCTGCAAGGAAGATTCACTGTTCCCTCCAAGGACTTGGACCGGACTGGGTATCCAGGCTCAACTCGGAGTCAAGCACCCAGAAGAGACATGGAGGAACCAAGGAAGGTTGGTCACACTGGATAGCCAGAAGACTTGCCAATACTGTGACAGCTTCATTTTGCTGTACCCAATGTCGAACTCTGTACTAGTACAGACCAGTCAGAGAGCCGTCGAGGGCTAATGATGGGGTACAATTAAAAATTGAATAATATTATTGGCTGTGTGTAAAGTAATTTGACTTGAACATATGTTCCTGTGATTTAACCCACAAGAAATTCATCTGGCTACAAACAATATTAAACCTGATCCAAGTTAAGTGAGGCTACGACACTTTTAAGGCGTGAAAAGAGCCGAACCTTATAGGTTTAAGAAAATGAATTTAGGAATAAAACAATATGATTAACAGTCACTAGATAAACTCATAAAAGCACATTTAATAACATATTACAACCAGTGTTTTGGTTAGGTTGAAACCTTAACAAAATGAAAACGAGCTTGTTGTTTGCACTTTCGTATTTATCGATAGGTTATAGTTTGAAATGTGTGTGTTATTATCAGTTATTGACATGTGTTGTTATCAGTTGGATATATTTCGTTAATTTACTCATATGAAAACGAGTTTTCTTACTGTCTAGTTTATAAACATTGATTACAAGTTTTATATTACATTACTTGTGAAGTTGTACGCTTAAATATTAAAATAACCTTTTTAAATCACAGGTTGTTTAAATTAATAGCAGACATTTTGCTAAATGAAACTAACTTACTAAAATGTTAACCGATAGATTGGATTCAATAAATTCTATTTAAACTGCGTATAACTACATATTTATCCCTTTATAATTTAATAACTAAATTTCATACATTCATAACTAACCATTTACCCCTCTAGTAGATATACTATTGAGTATATTTACTAGAGGGGTTGTGGTTACTTTACATCTTCAAGTATATCGTTTCTATACAAAATATGTAGAAGATTGAAACCCAATATTGTCAGATAATCGAGCTTTCAAATATTTGAATGTTGGCTTAGCCAATATCCTCGCTTCAACCCACTCTTCCATTGCGTCTCAATAAGTTATTTACTGCACTACTAAATACTATATTTGTTAACTTTAAATAATAGTTTTTCTTATTATTAATCTGCAATAAAAATATCTTTGATAATTTAGCGATTTACCTAATGTGGTTCAAAAACGGCGTGGACTATAATATAAAATAAATAATTATTCGAGATAATTTTTCACTTCAATAATTTAAATACTAAGCAAATTATACAC
The DNA here is from genome assembly GCA_963675035.1 of Allygus modestus. Lineage (NCBI taxonomy): Eukaryota > Metazoa > Arthropoda > Insecta > Hemiptera > Cicadellidae > Allygus > Allygus modestus. Next base: position 58,963,572 of record OY776114.1, read on the forward strand.
AAGTACCAATGCAAACGAGCAACTAAAATCACGAAAATATATCTTGATGTTGCTTGGTTTAAATTTATTATTGTTATCACTTTGAAAGTTTTTATATAGGCTTATATTAATTATTGAAGACCATACTATTTTAAACTTATTGGATATAATATTGGGCTTCGCTCACTTAATTTTTGTTGTTCTGGAACTCGTCAAACACTTATACAAAACACGGACACATTACGAACACGAATAAAACAAAACAAAAATCGTTCCAGAAGACAATCGGACGTTTCGCGGGACCGAAATAACGTCCTGCTTCTTCAGGCATTTGTTTTCTTTAATTTCCCTCGCACGCAAGCTGAATGCCTAATCACGACTGGTTTTATTTTTACAAAATATATTAATGAACAGAAATCACAGCGTGGAGAAGATAATACTCCCTCATTTACGACGAGGGGCGGTTTGTCAATGTTCGTCCCAGACTCAGAGTTCTAACCTTAACATCAGCTGGAAGGTGTCCAATATTAATTATATGTGTCACTTATGAGGTTTTTACTCTAGTGCTAATTTTTTAACTGCGTGAATATTTTATGTGGTTGAAAAATGTTTTATAAAACACACGATTACGTATTCGTTGGTATTCAGTAAGCACCATTAACATCCGCAGCATTAATGGTAATAATTATCTACCGCAGCACCATTAGGTAAACAGACAGCCCCCTTCGGATTCATCCTCCGGATTACATCTCTATGACTGCTTAACAAATACCCTGGTTTTTTCAGAAATATATGAACTACGTTTTTCAATCCTTTACCTAATGTGGTAAATCATTGTTTTATGAGGCAACCCCAATTGTGGTGTGCTTCCTCAGCGAGTGTTTGTCGTAAGAGAAATTCACGCATACGATTGTGTAAGTTTGTATAAAATCCTTCAAATTTACATCTGTACTTGGGGATACCCCACAATCTATCAAAGTTTTAATGTTTAAAGTTTTAGAAGAACAGTATTTAGTTTATTTTTGACAGCTGTTGATATAACAAATGCTTTCACAAGCAATAACCGATGTTTTAGGCATAGTAAAACATTAATACTACTGACTACTGAAATGCCTTCTTGTTGTTTTCTACTTTAGTTCCACACTAAAATTAAAATTAACTATGGATTTTAATTGATTTTAATCAGGGTGAAGTGTGTCCCACTGTTGGATATAATATTGGGCTCCACTCACCTAATTTTACTCCGCGAAACGTTGGATTGTCTTCTGGAACGATTGTGTTTTGGTTTTATTCGTGTTCGTGATGTGTCCGTGTTTTTATGTAGGTTTTGATGAGTTCCAGAACATTACAAATTAGGCGAGTGAAGCCCAATCTTATATCCAAACACAAATGTTCTTCATAACCAGCAGTAAAAACATAAATGATGAAAATATAAATCATAAGTCAATGTACTTTAAAAACAAAAAAATGTAGTTATATAATCTAACGGGTGTTTTCAGCCCATGAAAATGGTTTTATGATTATCAACACAAAACAGCAATTTTTTCTTTTCCTAGATTCGTGCTCAATTATTCTGTGTTTATGAATATTGCAGAGAGAGAGAGAGAGAGAGAGAGAGAGAGAGAGAGAGAGAGAGAGAGAGACAGCAACATGACCCGATTAGCTAAGTATTGTAATTAGAGTACTCGTATTAATAATGTTCAGCATAATGAAAATTGTTAAAATGTGTTTTGTTTAACTGCTCATGCGAGATGAGGTGAAACATTCACGTAATCTGCCCCTATTCGTATGAACCGATTCTGGTGGCACGTAATTTTTGATACCGAATTTTGGTTGCCATATAATGTATACGTTATGTTAATTGCATTTTGATAATGCCGGTATACATTATTTATGGTCGAATTTCCACCTCCGGCCGATCGTAAAACTGAACTTATCAAGATCAAGATCAATAACAATAGAAGTAAAATTCTAGCTTTTTTATAAGTGTTCCTATTTCGAGTATTATTTTTCTGATCCATGTCCACGAAATAAACACTGATAATGTTATATAGCAGAATAGTAAAATAGGCAACACTTTCAATTCGAGCAAAAACATATTTGAGAGGGTATTTGTTTGCCAAATTAAATCGACATCAGGTTTTGCTGTTACATAAAACCCAATACGGCCATAACGTATATAAGGCTTCCCTTATATCGTATGCTACGAGGAAAGGAAGCAACAGGTGACTGGATTGGAGAATTAGTGAAGCGAGAAACAATTTACTTTGATACCACGGTACTAGATAAATGAAGCTAATAGGCCGTCTCATTCGTTAGGGAACATTTTTGTTTAAGGCGATGTTTTCAATTGCTTTAAATACTTAAATTTAAAAGGAAGATGTTATAATGCTGTTATAATCCAGTATGATTAGTTACAAATGTTGTTAATCCATTACAAATATATATAACAAACATAAAACATTAACAGAATCCCTATTGCCGTTCTAAAGTGCTACAAGATATTAAGAGGTCCATCTTGTATTGGTCTGACACTTGATTTCACATCGCCTCTATTCTTTCTAGCCATTCTCTTTTATGTCCCTGTAACTTAATATTTTACGAAATTAATAGCGAAAATAAATAACTACATATTGTAAGGCAATGCGTTCCTAAAATTCAAGCTGTGTTCCCTGGGATAGTTTCAAAGTAGTAAAATTCCCTAAAACACACGTTTATTGGGAATTTTGGTTATGAGATAATTCCATTTCACGATTAAGAAGTGATGCCCCATTTACTTCTAGTAAATCAAAAATTTCTAGTGCATTTCTAGCAGAGTTAAAAACACTGCCAAATTAATTTACATTTTAAATAATGTCGTAACAAATTTCAAAAAAAAGGAAATTTTATTTTTACTATTTTGTAAAGCAATTTTGGTTATATTTGCGTGTTTTTCTTTTATAAAAACGCTTTGAATGTTTTCGTTTATTATCACTGATGTAAGAGTTGGGCCAACACATTACATCAAAGCCCACCCGCGGCAGGTGCTCTAGGCTGGGTTAACCACATTATGCGGGTTCTCACACGTTTGTCTACAGCTCTCCTCCTTTAGCTCTTGTTTAGCCCTTTTATTTATGGTTAAATATGTATCAAGGATTTTAACAAAATGTTGTAATATAAAGAAGGTTATGAGGATGCATTTTTAAATCATAGGAAAATTACTCTCATAATTCACTATGGTTCTATAAGAAATGCAGGCTTTGCCTCCAACTCATTAGATCAAAATAACCCTTAAAATCAGGGTTACGTAGATCTAACGTTATATATTTAGGTTTTCAAGTCTAACATTTTGTACATGTTTAAAAAAAGGATTGCATACCGACATTCAAACTGAAATCTTTTGGAAACGTATTATAGCACGTTAGATTTCCAAAAATTTCGCTTTATTGTAAATAGAATAGAAATAGATTTTCTTTTGATACCACTTTGTTAGAAATAATAATTTAAATAATTCCAATGATTTGTTAACAGTACTGAAAACATTTATTCTGTATAACTATTGATGTGATGACTTTGTTGAGGGGAAAACTCCAAACTTTAATTAGAGACCTTAAGAAAATAAAAACTAAAAAAAAAATACTACTACACATCTTTCCATTACATTATATTAAGTTTAATCTTATAAAAATAGACACAATTTTAATATGCAACCTTTTAATAAGTAAATTTTAGATGCATAAACGTTCTAGATTAATAAAGGGAAATAACTAATCTGGGGTTCGCCAGATCGATCCTGATCAAAATCGCTAAATTTTGAGAAGGTTTGAAACAGGACCCAGCTGCCATTTGTCTTTGAGCGATTAATTAATGATGCTTTCTAAAAACAGGTTGACCTTAGATAGTAACAAGACCAGGGTTTGGCCTTTTCCATATCAAAACGTTGAATAATGCCACTGGCGTAAATACATAAAAAACAACAACAAAAACATGTCAATAAAAAAACTGACTATTTAAAAAGTACAAGAACGTTAATTGAAATACGATTTGATCGAATTTTTCCAATAAAGTATCTAATCTGTACTACTCCAATAATTATGGTACCATTCATTCATTTATACATTGTAGCTGAAAGCAAAACGATTTTTAGAACATATATAAATGTGTTTAACCTATCATAAATGTTCTTATTTGGTAAAATAAAAAAACGGAAATGGATACATAAATGTTAAAAAAGTTGTATAGCTCTTATCATCGCATGTCTCATCGTAGTGATAACAGGGTAGTTTTATAGTATAGTATAGTATGTTACTATACTATACTATACTGTTTAGTATAGTTGTATACGTAATTTTAACTATGTAAAATAGTAAAGGTTAATTAGTATGTCATTTGAACTCGTAATTCTAACATAGAATACCTTTATTGTAATATGCTCATTTTACACGCTGCTAAATAATTGCAATCAGTTAAACAAATTCTAAATAGGTTGAAACTCCTGTTTTGAATTAGTTGAACTTATCTGAAACAAAACACCACTACGTTTACAATTAAGGGAGGATTACACATTATATTATCACGTTATAGTTTTGACTTAATTTCATATTTAGTGGTGAATATTATTTAAAAAGTTATGGCTCAACTATTGGTTTTGTTTAAGTAGTAAGGAATGTAAGGCATCCCAACAAAAAACACCATCGAGAAGTTATATTTAAAGATTATGATTTAAATAATTGTAGGAAAATGATGGAAAGGAGCAGTTTTGGTTTATGGATGAGGAAATGTCAAAAAACAATTGTTCGCCGGGAGGGAAGACCCCTACCCTGTCGGACGTGTCAATTGATCACACCCACGTTGTTCTTTCTAACTGATATTGCAAGCTTTGATATTTCAGTTACTAGCTATATGAAATAAGACCAAATAATATAGCTTTTACTAATGCTACTTAACTTCTTATAACTTATACTAATAATATTCATTTGTTTTTTGAAAACAGTCAGTAACATGCATCGGTTATGATCGATCGATTAATTAATCCTGGTAAACAGACAGACTAGAAAATAAGTTTATGATGATCATGATACCAAAATTCCCAATCCAACATTTACCATGGTTCTTAAAGCTAAAAAATGGTAAAATAACAATAATGTAATACTTATAAAAACAAACAACACATTTCTTGTAACATTTATTGAATGTAAATTTAAATTGAACGAACGATTGACCAATAATGCAGTTTGTATATATAACTTAGGTGGAAAGGTAATTAAAACGTAATTGAAGATGATTACAATTCACAGAAGTGAAACCAAATCATGGTTATCTTTCATTCGGATTCACTCTGAAAGGTGAGAATGAAATGAAAAACGATAAATCGTTTTGTAATCAATAAAATAAAGAAGACTCATTGAAGGTAATGTTTAATTGTTTATCTTGGGCAAAACTAAGCCTAAAATAGCCTATTATTTATTTCTTTGCAAGTATTTATGAATGGGAAAACAATTACGAAAAACTCCTAATAAAACCTTGAATGTATATAAGAATTACTCCGAAGCCTTCAGACATTTTACTGTATTAAAAAATGATCCTTGATCCTTTTAAATGGTATTTCATATAAAAATATTTTACATTCTTTATAAAGTAAACGGATTATATGAAATAAAATAGTTAATACAATGTTTCTTGTTTAAACTTTCACTAAGAGAGTTTTATATGAAATTAGTTCCAATAAATGAGGTTTTTATTACATAGCTTTACAGAGTTTGAATTAAAAAAAATATGAGAGGGTACAGGAAGGGAAACTATACTTATACTACTTATAACAAAAAAAGAGGTTTTGGGTTGAGATTTGTGAGTAGTGACAAAGATTAAGCATGTGTGCTTAATCTATGGAAGTATTCACCTTACCTTGACATATAATTAAAAAATACGACTATTTTCTGGATTTCCTTAAGCCTATAATTTTAATTTTGACCATCGCACATCATCCTGTGATTTATTAAAGTTCTAAATAATCTTTGAAACTTTCTCTTTTGTGATTAGACGTATAACTCCTTCAACCTAAGAAATTCCGAAAAAATACTGTTTAAATTAATATAAAAAAACAAGCGTACAAACTAATTGAGTACCGGTATAACTAGTAATTTGGTAATTATAAAGCTTATTAAGTTTCATTGGGCAGTTCATTTTTGTCCATCGAAGAGGTAAACGTTTCTAACATGCTGCAGAATGGAACCTTACAAGCTAATTAACTAATGAGACAATTACATTTAATTACAACAATGGGAACATTATAAATTTTGCTTCCAAAAACGTGGACATAAACATAGAAACATTTAATTTTAAACTGATACAATTATTTATACTGACAATAATTTAAAAACCTTCTGAACCATCTGGTCACATGCAAAACCAGTGTTTAGGAAAATTAAAGATAACGTATTATTGATCGCAGGTACCTTAGAAATAACCAATAACAATTTTGTTTCTATTAGTTTATCTTGTTCATTTACCTATTAACTTTAAAGACGCGGTGGTTGATAGGGTGGTTAACGGACAAGCCGTTAGTTGTAGGTAGACGGATCAAATATATCATGCATTCAGACTGTAGCTAAATTAAAATGTCATGAGCTATAGCGTAAAAATATTGCTTGAAAAAGATTTATATACAGTACTCCGGTTATTTTATTTAACTGAAGGTTACAAGTTTAAGCGTTGGCATAGTAAGCAGATTTTGTTTTGTTGGTTAACGGTCATCATATAACAAACCTTTTTACCGAAGACAGATTGAGGTGTTTTTTATCCGTTACAAAACGGTAGCTAAAAAGAAGGTTTTGTATTCCCAACCTGCCTTTCCTTGTTCACCCGATTTCACTTTTACAGTAAAATCAAATCACACAGCTGATTAAATTCCAATATTTGACAAATTATTTTAACTTTAGAATCTAATTTGATGTAAGACCTCTGGAAGGATAGTTTAAAAAAGACTATTTTTCATCCAATTTCCCCCGAGACTTTTCTAACAAGTGTATGGCTTATGGATGTCAGGCTATGGGTTTCTGGAAATATCCTAGGACAGTTTGGCTTTATTTGTAGCTTACAACTAAACATTTGTCATTCAAACCGGAGTTCGAAATGAAAATTCATATTAAAACTTGAAAATATAGACTACTATCACTCGTTGTTAACTTTATTAAAAGCTCTCTGCTTGTGTAATAAACAGTATGTATGAACTAAAAATGAGAACAGAAAGTATTTTTAAAATAAGATTAAATTGTATATTTGTTTATAATCTGTATTAATTTGTGAGGTTACAAAACTGGGATGCGTATAAGAAATATAAATAAAACTAGTACCTTACAACTTTAAAATTCCCAGATTTAAAAAATATATATAATACAATAGCAAAACACTTAACACTTAACGATACTATGTTAGTCAAAATAAGCTTCACGGTTTATAACAAAAAATCAATGTATGTAACAATATTACATATTAAACTGAGACAGCGTAAACACTAAAATAAGATGTTCGTCCCAGTATAATAAACCCAAATATCAAAGGAGGAGTCGGTTTTGCACTTACTCAAAGGCGTGAATGGTGATGAAGAATGAAAGAATTTCTTTCAAAGTGTCCTGTGTTAGGAAAACAACTCACTTACTCCAAGAATAAACCAGATCGTCTTCGATAGGTACTCGATAGGGGTTTAATAAAAAATTACTAAATCCTTTCTCCAAAAATGCAACGTTGGGAGCAGGCGCAGGTATGACAAATACACAAATCAATTTTGTTTTCTGTCAGAACTAATTTAGTTCAAATATTATTTGATCGGTCCGGGACGTTTGGAACCCAAGGAAGATTTTTAAACGCCAAGGAAGGTATTTTATACTAAAGGAACTTCCTGATAATTACCTAGTAAAACGTTTTACCTATAAAATATTTGTTGTAAATTTCAACACATCATAAAACTTTGACGACTTCGATTTAAATCTTATTATTATTATTATTACTACCAAAGATATAGCTCTCGAATATAAAAATTCTAGAACAAATTTTCAGAAATCATTTCAATATTAAAATAATAATTGCACTCGATTAGGACTTATTCCTGAGAATAAATAAAAAAGGAATGTCAACGAAGGACATTTATTGCTCCATTTGGCTAATTGTAACATATTTTTCTCGGTGGAGTTCCGCTGTGATAAGTTGCCCGACCCATTAGGGGTGATTCATCGCAACTCCACCGTTGTAAAACGAACTCATACATTATGTAGTGTAACAATCCAAAGGGACACCTTCCTATGTAACTCTCTAACAAGTTTATTCAACTGGCACTGTATAGCCTAATCGAATGGTGGAAACAACATAGCTTAGACCTAACTTTCGAGTGCATTCCAAAATTCTTATAAATTTCCCCCAAATTTTATTCAGAAAACCTACTGTAATTAATTATAAATTGGCTGAGGTCCCGTTCTCTGCACGGGAATCTAGCAGACGTAGAAATCCATTTTGAAAAGTTTATATTATGATCAGGTGACTACCTAAGTACAATATAACTACATAAGATTAACATAGGAATTTTGAAGGCTTGTGAGGCGAAGCCCTGGAGGTGGATGTTTTGCAAACCTCTAAAAGGCACATCAAGAGGGTAACAGCTTTCGACTGATACCAAATATGTATATACAATAATAGTTGTATGAGTCAAAAATCACCAAACAAAAGTCGATAAATTCTTTTAATAATATAGAAGATAGATATAATAGTTATCGTAATGAAGTGAAATTCTAAGCCTAACTTAAAGCACTATAAAGCATTATACTGTTATAAAACCTATTAATACTTATAAATCACGTTACACAAAACCATCTGTCGAAATTTCAATATTTTTGGTTATATATCACATTTCAACAATAAATATATGGGACATAAGGCTATACAAAATATATAATAATAAGTCTTTAAATACAAAATTGACATAGTTTTCGTATGATTGCAAACTCAAAACAGAAAAACTAGACCAAATAACAGATTAATTTTTTAAACCAACTTTGTGAAAACAATGTTTTTATAAATTGATTGACTTCGCTTTAAATTCTTTTCACAATATTGCTATCTGTGATACTGAATGTGAATAATAATTTTTTAGATAACATGTTATAATTATTAAGTTACAAGAACATTCTGTTTCACTCTATTCACTCTCAATTTACTATTCTTTACCTAAAATATCAGCTGAACAATATCATCTTCGACTGTCCATTGGGAATAACCTTGCTCTTTGATGTAACAACTCCTGCAACTTATTTCCCTAGGCCCACCTGAAGAAACATCAATTTAAGTAATTTAGCAAAATAACATTTTAATTTTATAATTTTGTTTTTATTAATTTTATTTATCTGAATTTCCTGCACTAATTTCATATTTGAAAACTATGTTTAATGAAAAGTATTATATTTGTTATTTATGAGTACCTATTTATCTTGAATAGGAATTCATAGTATATTTAAGTAATTGCAAGAACATTCAAAAATCACCCTACTCTACACTATGTAAAATATGGTTCTGATACGTCTAGAAATACCAGTGCATTTATGTTCAGTTGATATTAATAGCAATTTTATAACATTATTTATGAACGAAACACGCGACTAAATCAAATAAAATCCTCTTAGAGACAAATCGCTACATTGACGGCTCTTTTACATTAAATCTCCAAACGGCTTTGAATTGGCCCATTCATTATGTCTATTTATGCGGACGTGTTCACAGTAAAACGGGCATTATATCGGGAATTTCAAGGAATTATACAAAGTATTTTAGGTTGGAAGGGCTTTTCATTACTTTAGTAAGAATAAAATATAATATAGTCTGATATTTTTTTAGGACTGTGAGAAGGATGTCCGTTGCACATAAGCACGGGTGAGGGACAAGTAAGTATTAAGATGGATTAGTGATTCGTTTCTCATGGCTTAAGCCTGCATATTCCTCTCCCCCTCCTCTGCTCCATCACCCCAACGGCACTTTTGAGTAACCATTAGCAAGCGCTTATAACACTTTATGTTACTTTATATAATTTAGCGGCCCAATTTAGCTTTAGAGATAACTTTATATGCCATTGTTAATTTTATAAACTTTGTCAACACTTGGCTTTTACGGAAACACTTGGCATTTGATTATTAAACATTGACGCTGTTTAAGAACAAGACGACCTAAGGAAGTAACATGACAAGGGGTGGGACCATTTCCTATCAAAACATAACAAAACTAACTGATTAACATCAAAAGGATCCTTACATGGTGTAAGCTAAAGTCTTATGAAAGATAATAGTTTTGATTCAAATGTAACCGAAATTATAACCACGATAGTTAAAATGTATACTCCTTAATTGCATTGAACGGAATAAGGCCTTTAACATCAACAAAGTCACGTATTCAGTTTTCATTATTGCCTTAATTTTGCTTTCCAAAACTGAGGGAGAAATTGTTTTATAAAAACTTCAACAGTCAGATGACTGTTATATAATCTTTAAACTCGTAAGTACAATTTTCATTAAAACCGTGCATATTGCTCTATAAAATTATGTAACGGAACCGTTTTGTGAATTGCATGTTACTTTATCCATACTCAACAATTAACTATTACATTATTGTTAGCCTACATACATTTATTTAAAGTTTAACTGTGGTAACTAATAAACTTTTTTGTGATGTAACAGGTTTTTACCTATCGGTTAATTGGTCAGATAAACACAATTCTCCGTGAGCCAATTCCAATATAAACGGTTTATCATCTGCTGGAACAACAACATGCCTTGGCTGCCCAGTAAGACATTAATACCGTGCATCTCCTGGCAGTCTCCAATTAGTTGGATTGGAAGGTGATTAAACCTTGTTTTAGTCAGATAAACACTCTTAGATCGAGCTTAATTATAATCCATAGAATCTTTGACAAACTAATATATACTCTAAGTACCTGGGGCCGAGCTTTGGTCTGGGGAAGGCCACTCAGATTGTTTAGATGACTTGGAGTAATATTTAACCTCTTCCCTTACTGATAATCGGATTTTTATTACTTATTTGCCTCTTTTCTACATTTTTAAGGTCACTCCAGTTGTTACTTATAGCTCAATGTCCCTTTGATTTATTTTACTACTCTATATATGTAATCTTCACTCAAATATTTTAATCTCTGCTCTCAGGAAACCATATATTAATAATCATAAACAACATGATTATTACTTAAGACAGTTCATTGATTGATTATAAACAGCTGTTAAAATTCTTTTGTTTTGATTTGAAACTCCATAAGTGCAATGTTAATTTTTTAACTTTTCATTTTCGGTGTTTTACATTATTTGATTTTTTTGTGGATGTGACCTGCCTAAAACTTATTTTTCCCCAGAAATTAGTTATTTCCAACATTTGAAGGAAATCTTAGGTGCCGTTATTGAGATCAGAGTCGCAAGCAAGCAAGCAGGGACGCACGTACGCAAACTTTACTCATATTAAAGTGTTGGATAGTAACCCGGTTAGTACAAGTCTCCTTTTACGATGAGTTAATTAGCTGTACTGGATTTTTTGTTCCAACGTTTTAGAAAAATAAACTATACATCGTAGTATAATACGTATTTACAATGACGGAGATAACCTCTTGTATTCATTGGCTTGAAATGTTTAATATATAAAACTTTCGTTATAAATTTAAATTAATGTGATGCCAAGTTTACTGTTAAAATATTAATAACTAGCCTCAGTTTATATTTACTGTTCAATAAAGGTGTCCATAAACCTGAATATTACTCTAGCAAATATTGTCTTTGCTAACAATTCGCAAAACAACCTTTCCCAACGACCTCGCAAACATGGCGCTATCGACCGTAAAAGGGCTGCCCAAAACCCTGGACCTTAGAATGATTTGTTTTAGAGCATTTATATCACCTTATCAGAGAAAAATTACAACTGACATGACAGTGAGAAAGTATTATCCAAAACCGTATTTAATTTGGCAAGTACTATAACTGCCAACTACACTGTCTTAAAACGTAAGACCGAAAAATCCGTTGGTAAGTTTTCGATAATTCTAAATGAACGTCAATCAAACCTAGTTTAAACTAGGTGTACGCTCATTCCTCGCGTATAAGGATAATTGAAAAACATGATCAAACTTAAATCGAGTCTCATAAAAAATTCAATATCTGATTTGAGTAACGTCATCAGAATATATTCCGTTATCATTTAACTGCTGCCAAAATCCGGATTTTATGTCTATACAGTATAGCTATAGTTTTATTCACTTCTCGAAGAATGAATTATCGCGGTAGCTGAGGGGTATAGCACTGGCTTTTGGAGCGTAATGTCGCAGGTTTGGATCCCGCCGCCGACCTAACATTTTATCCGTAGAAAAACATACATACATTTATCACTTGTTTTATCAAAGTAAATGTTGTATAAACACGTAAATTTATTTATTTTTAAAATAAATTGAAGATTTCAGGCATGGTTTGTTGTTAGGATTGGCATGGGTGCGTTATCTTAGAACAAACAGCATTTTGGGGTAAGCAGTGACTTTAGCAGTGTGGTTAATTCAACTTTTAAGAGAACAGCGAGTTTCCTATATGAACTAATGTTAACAATTTCTATAGGCCAAGTCAAAATATCCTTAAGGATTGACAATAAATCGTCAGGCCCAGTTATTTAGAGTAAAAACATGAGATTTCTATATATTGTTTCAATAGCATAGGCTATCATGAAATTAAATGCTATAAACATGGGTTGGCCCAAGTCCGTACATGAAACTTCTAAAATGACAAGTGGCCAAAGTATATATGCCTACATTTTATAGTCATAGGTCCAAGTTTATGATGAAAAGAAATCACTATAATCCAAACCTAGGAGATGTCAAATCATTTCAGATAACCTGTACAAAAGGCTTAGTTTGGTTAGAATAGTTTAAAGCTTTTGTTTTGGTTCGCTACAACATTCCTGGTAATGTGTTTAAAGTATTTTACAACAGTTGTATTTTACAAAATGATATTTCAATATATTGTTTCAATAGCCTAGGCTATCATGAAATTAAATTCTATAAACATGGGTTGGTCCAAGACCGTACATGAAACTTCTAAAATGGCAAGTAGCCTAAGTGTATAGGCCTACATTTTATAGCCATAGGTCCAAGTTTATGATGAAAACAGCTCAGTATAATCATTGACTATAATAGTCAATGGTATAATCCAAACATAGGATTTGTCAAATCATTTCATTTAACTAGTATTATTGATTAGGTCCTGCCTTCTACATAAATTCCTCCCTTGGTTTTGACAAAACATGACTGTCACGAGTAAAAATGTCACTTGCGCTATTTGTTAAAAGCCTTAATGTTAAGTAAATTTTATGTTAGAAAAATTAATTTATATTTTAAGAAACAGATTTAAACTATATTTGTAGAGTTAATTAGATACTGTCCATGAAACAACTGTGTGTATGTACTGTATGTTAGATGTAACATGCACTTTACTAAACATTATAATTTTAATACCACTTTATTGATATAGAATAGTTTGTTTAAGTTATACTATAACATGATGAACAGCAAAGGTTAAACCTAAATGTTAGTGGGTTAAGCCTTTATCGCGGTAACGTTGTATAACCACGTCGCTAAGGAGCAAGAAGTTTAACTTAAATTAAGTTAACTCTTCTAATTGGCCAAGCTAGCAGCTGGTTGAACTCTTGAAGATTACCCAACACAAGTCCAATGACTTAATTTTCAACAGTACAATATGTATTGAAGCCTCAAGTCTATTTTAAATTGCAAAGTGTACTTTTCGATGATATAGCGTTTTTACAGAAATATACACCATTGTATGACTAAAGTTAAAGGAACAATCTAATATTATAAAAAACATTCACTAATTCAAAGTTCTTTAGTTAAAATTCATTGTTAGTGATGGTAGGTTTATTATATTTTAGAAATTATTGCGGACATTTTACATCACAGATTTCCACTACTGTGAAATTAAGCCGTTTTTAAAGACAAAGTTGTGTTTCTGTCAAAGTACACAGCTGATGTGAATTTACTCTAACAAATAAATGTTTACCCCAGGGGGGTCAAGGACCATCTCATGCACAACAGGGAGCGCAGTGGAAGCTTTATGGTGTTATCTAATTGAAGCAAGACCCCAAGAGCGATGAGACGAACGCCCGGAGATCCTAGGATCGGAGAGGAATGTTTGTGGGTCCTTACCAACACCCAACAACACTATATTAAAAATAACACTGTTCACTTGGTGGTTGTGACACCGATCAAGGACTATCTTTTTAGTTCAGGTGAAATGTATTAATAAATATCAATTAACAGATTGAAACAATTTTCCACAAGGGGCACCACAGATTTAAAAAGCAAGCAAGGAATTTATCTGTATCAATCTGTTTATCTGTACCAATTGACTTTATAAAAAAAACACCTTTAGACAAAACACCAACTTATTACTTAATCTTCTACAGTAATCAAAACAATCATTCACATAATTAGTGACTAGTGCTTATGGCAAACAGACTGTATGGGATTATACGGCAGTAAATATTTTTGTTTCTTCATATAGTGAATGCTTAGAAATACTTGCGAATACTAAATTAATAAATATAGAAACCCACAGGAAAATAATAATTAAGTTTACATAATATTCCTGTATTGTTCGAACAAATGTTGATAACTTGTTACAGCTTTTAGAAAATGACACAAAATATCACACTATTGGCATGACAATTGGGCCAAGTTATGATTAAATACCAAAAGTTAGTGATAATCTTTACTTTGTGACACCTGACAGTTATATTTCTAAAATTGCAATTGAAATAATGGGTTGGGGGCGTTGAATAAGCCTGTGTTTGAAAGTTGTACAAAATATCGTGCTTGGTTATAATTAATTTGTTTGAGGTTACCTAACACCACAAAAACTTACTGCACCTTTGTAAACTGGCCAGGTTATGTACCTTATTAAGCAAACGGGATATTGTGGTTGTATATTGATGGTGGGCGTAGCCTCACCAGATCAGCTTGCTGAAGGGAAATTGGTCGACTCTGAGCCAAACCACAATTGAGTATTATTATTGGCTGTTACTTTTATGATTCTTCTGGTGTTAATCCTTGCAACCTATTACTAATATTACAATTTAATTTCCCTTCAAACACAGTACCACACAGAAACATCCCCATTAAGAAATACATTTTGAACTGTTCAGGAGACTACAACTTTATATTTTAAAGCGCACAATAAGACTAGAGTAATGGTAATTGGTTATTATGAGAAAACATTGTTCTATGAAAACTGTAACCTTGGTTCAGTAGGCCTGGTGATATGCTACCCAACTGTATTAATTTTGATCAAGTATCAATAGACAAATTACTTTTTTTAAATAGATGCAGTAAATAAATATCGACAAATAAAATAATTTAAACTTGACTCAATAAATAAATGCAATATAGAAAGTCTACTATTCTTAAAACTAACAAGTCATTGAACACCTTTGTGCGAATTGGCTGAGCTTAATAATATAATATAAATAAATAAATGGTAACTTACGTATTGGGTCGACCCTTAAACTAGAAACACATGCAAACAAAAATAACAATTGACATTTTAGTTCACGGGGGCTGTTAAAAACCGTGATTTGTTAAACTAAACTTCTGGTGTTGTCAAAGATGTAATTTGTTCAACAGTTTAACGTCGGCCGATCCGCGTGCTATTACGTTTATTTTGTTTCCAATCAAAAATACCTAATTCGCGCCCTCGAGCGTATCATCCCAGCGGGTTGCAAGTCTCGATTTAGTTAAATTAGTATAAAACAGCCAACAACCGGTCACGAACGAAGTTTAAAATTCAAGCAACCAACAGGGGTAAAAACGCCAACTGACTCCTTAATCTCGAGTGACCGTTGGATAGTTCTTGCTAAAACAGCCCTCCGCGGTGGTCGGCTTGCGCCTTTGTCCTCTTATTGGCTAGTTTAAATTAATTCGGATTTTCGTGATTATTTGAAAATCGGTACACTTTACAAGAACACCTTTGTTTTTTTGGACCTTTTCCAATTTGTCTGAAAAAACATTGCTTTAATCTATCTACCTGTGGATCTTAAATATAAAGATCCACAGGTTGATAGATTAAAGCAATGTTTTTTCAGACAAATTGGAAAAGGTCCAAAAAAACAAAGGGGTTCACTAAACTACTAAATATTTTATTTAATATAATAACTGTATTTTCGAAATTTTCGATCTTATTCTAAAACAACTCCAACTTTATCATGAACCACTTTTGTTCAGTTTTCGCCTAGTTAATTTTAATAATACGTTTGTTAATTTTTGTATTCTACTACTGAACCACGCCCCCGCACCCGCACCCAAGCGAACCAGAATTGGAAGCGTGCTCCCACGGACGCGGGGCGGCTCACAGCCCTACCTAAATGTAAAGACCGTGGAGGAAAAATTAAAACGCACCATTTGAGAGGCACAAATTGTAATAGCAATCAAAAACAACAATAATACATGTGAGTTAAATCCTTTAGGAAACAACAATCTTTCTCACCTGCCTTCTAGTTTACATGTTCAAATAAAGGTGCTTTCATTCTATAAGATTTCCAAAAAAAAGCAGTTTTAAAGTTTGGCTAAGTTAAAAAAAAAAAAAAATCCATTCGAAATTAATTTAAGTTGATGGAGTTGAGTTAAATGTTGACATTTTCAATTTTAAAAAAAATAAATTAACCAACAATAGATAAACATTTAAATAAACACTTCAACAATTCAATAAATAATTAACAATAAAACAAATAGGACAACGAACATTTCAATAATAATTTACTTAATTGCCTTTTATAGAGCATTGGTTGGAAGGGACCCCCTTAAATAGATAACGACGATTTCCAACAATTGTGCCTAAAAACTAAATAACAATAATAAACATTAAGAGTCCATGGTGGCAATAGTGTTCAAAAAACAACAATCAATAAATAAATAAATATATAAACAATAACAACAAAATTCTTATGGTAACTTGCGGCAGGCGGCGGTTTACTGGGCGGGTCGAAGCGGCCCACCGGAGGGGCGACGAAGCTGGGCGGAGAGGGGGGCCAGGATCCGATGACGGCAGCCAAGTTGGAAAATCCCTCTCCGCCGACGCTCATGGTGTTGAGGTGGTCGCGCTCCTCCGGGACCCTGGGAAACACAAACCCAGAAACCCCAATAGTAACAGTTCAAAATCAAAACGGTTCTGCCACTTTCAAAGTTTTTTTTTTTGTCACAAATTTTCCAACCACAATTGCTAATCACATAAAAAGAACGTTTTACCCTAACTAAAATGTCAAATTTTGAAAAATCAAATAATTTACCACATAAAAAAAAACAAGTACAAAATTTTGGGACAGAAGTCCCCAAACTCCCCTACTACTGTTCACAAAAAATAATAAAAAAAAAATTAAAATTTCAAAAGGTTGATTTTACTAGTTTACAATGATGAAAACAAGTTAAATAAACTAAACACTGGTATTTTAAAATGAAACAAAGTACAGTACAAGAATAAACAAGTTAATATTTTTAATAAATTCACTGTCAGGTCAGGTGAGAGATGAAATCCATTTAAAATTCAAAAATTAATGGAAAACCCAAAATTATCTGGTCCAGAGTGGCAAAATATAGAATAAAACAATAAAACATTAACAAATAAACATAGACAAACACATGAAATAAGCAGTTTTAAAGAAAAAAGAAAATTTTGGGCTAGAGGAACATTCACATGTATTTTGTGTAATAACTTAAAAAATTACCAACAGAATTTGCTCGGAATAGTCTTACAAGTTGGGGGGAATATGCCCCCAGCTTTCCAAGCCTAAACCGAGTCATAAAAACAGGCCTCAGGCCAGTTGGCCTAAAGAATACCCAAGGGTACCTCAGTACCAGAAAAGTCAAAATTGAAAAAACTCATAACTTAATTATTTATGAACAGAATTGGCTAAAACTTACAGGTAACATTCATGAGCAAGAAATACAACTAAAATTAACCAAACTGGCCCTTGGGAAAAGCCTAAGGCCAACTTATACCACCAAATCAGAAATGCCACAATGGCCTAGCTTTGTCAGTTACAAAAACACATTTACCCTAATCCAAAATGAATGATTGACCTCGCCAAGGTGTAGGCCAACACAAGAATACAAACTAAAGCTATTTGGAGGCCTTAGGCCTAAAATTACACAAACAATAGACAAAAAGCAAACTGAGTTGGGCCTCTCAAGTAGTGGTTTTTAAAGTCTTATATCTCGGGTTATATTTGCTCTAGGACCTCGGGAAAGGTCTTAAACTAAACACAGCAATGCAGACTACACAACAATGACATAATATTTGGTCTGACGCCCACCGGGCCTTGGCCTAAGGCCAGAGAAAAGTGAGAAAACGCTCAAGTTCAACTAGGCCAGAAACATGGAAAAACACATTTAAATACTGTTCAGAGCTATAATCTGAGGCACAGAATAATGTTAAACCTTTAACAGAACCCAAGGGGCTCCCATAAATCCTACAGTGACTGGCCTAAGGCCGCGTGGAAAAATCCAAAGTTTTAACCTAAAATTACAGAAATCAAAATATTACGTACCCATCAGACGATGACGGCTCGTTTAGACGAACATTACGATGGCAACATTCAACGAAAACATAACATAGAACTTTACTTATAACAAAACCTTAATACATAAAACACAACAGATGCTCGTCGTTTGACAGCCACACGATCTATGAGCAAATTGCACATTGTGCAACGGAAATAATCCTCGGGGGTCACAAGTCAACGCCCAAGGATTCCGTGCGTACTAGGTACACTGCCGTGCAAATGGGGGCGTCAGACCACAGACACTAGAATTAGTACTATATAAACACTAAATGAGGCGTGACATTCGTCGGTGGAAGGTAGTCACGGCTCAACCTCCCCCCCCAAAAGAGGACACTCCTCTCCAAAGGGACAACACAAAGCCTCTCCCCATTTCTGAAAAACAACGACACCCGTAGACGACTCAAGTGTCTGGAGTGGGGAACGCCGAGGGACTTCCAGACTGGGGGGAATGCTCACCCCCAGGATTTGCTCTGGCCAGAGCTGGAGAAATTTACTAGGGGAAATACCTCCGCAGAACAAGGGGACAGAAGAAGTGATCAGGTTCTCTGGCCCAGTGCACTTCCCACCCAGACACACGAGCAACCAAGAATGACCTACGGGAGAGCTCCCCGGAAAGGCTTCAGGTGTGAGATTGTGCTTTCCGGAAGACTGCTCCCGTCCGCGGGTCTCCCAGCTGCGCCGTAACAGGAGTCAGGAATCTCAGAATGCGGTGGGGACCTGACCACCGATGACACAACTTTGCGGCTCTCTTGTCAACAGCCGAACTGGCTGGATGAGCCTTGCAAAATACCAAGTCCCCCACCTGGAAAGGATTGTCTACCCTACCACGATTATGCTTCCTCCGGACCAATTCCCTAGCCCTTATCAAGTTTCTCCTGGCCGCTTGCCAAGTTGCCTTGACATTAGCCGCGCCAGGAGGTGGCAGAAGGTCGCCAATTCCCCACACATTCGCTAACGGGTTGTTAGGCGGATAGCCTAGGAACAGCTCGAAAGGGACCGCCTTGTGACTCTCATGATGCGCAGTATTGAAAGCAAATTGGAGCCAGGGTAGTTCCTGATCCCAGGTGGTCTGCTTATCAGCGTGGAAAGCTATGAGAGCGGATCTAAGATTTCGGTTGAACCGTTCGGCGTGAGAAGGCTGTGGGTAGTAAGGGGAAGTGGTCACATGGCGGATACCGTGCCCAAAGCACATCTTCTTGAAAAGATTGGACACGAATTGGGTCCCGTTGTCGGAAACAATGGTGGCGGGTACACCGACGTGTTGGAACAGGTGGGTGCGAAGTACTTGCACGGTGAGCTGTGCAGTGGCATTCCTTAAGGGAAAAAGCCAGCAAAACTTGGAGAAGGCATCCACACAAACAAGCAAGAATTTGTTTCCTGACTTGCTACGTGGGAGAGGCCCAACATAGTCGATGAAAACCTTCTCCAAAGGTCTCTCCGCCACCTCAGAAGCCAAAAGTCCAAACTTGGTATGTTGAGCGGGCTTGCTAAGCGAGCACGTTTGGCAAGAACGCACCCGCGTAGCAATGTCCCGGTCCATACCCTTCCAGATGAAAAGTTCCCTAACCTTAGCGATGGTCTTATGGATCCCTAAGTGCCCACCCACAGGGGAAGAATGAAAGTACTCAAAGACCATCGGAATTAGAAGACTTGGCAGCACTACTTTTGGTTTGCCTCGCTGCCGGGCTCGGCAGCAAAGGGCACCCTGGGACAGAAAATAAGGGGGGTGGGCTCCCCCATTCTGAAGCTCACCTATGATTTTTGCCAGCTCGGGATCTTTCAACTGATGGGAAATGAAATCTGAATAAGCCAGAGGAAAATCCAAGAGCACGGCACACCCCGTCTGCTCTGGATCCGAAGGATGGTCGTCGGGTGAGTGGTACATCCTAGATAAAGTGTCGGCGATCACATTTTGTGTGCCTCGGACATGTTGCACCTGAAATTTAAGGGACGATATTTGAACAACCCAACGACCAATCTTCCCAAGCTGGCGGGGATGGGCGAGAAGCCACGAGAGTGCTTGGTTGTCGGTTTCTAACAAAAATTCTTTATGTTCTAAAAATCTTCGAAACTTATTAATACCAAACACGACAGCCAAACACTCAAGTTCATAGACAGAAGAGCTTTTCTTTTCACAGGGATTCAAAGTACGTGAGGCGTACGCAATTGGCTGCCTAACCCCATCCACTTCTTGTGACAACACAGCCGCAATCGCGACGGAGGAAGCATCAGTCTGCAAAACGAACTTTTGGTGGAAATCCGGCATAGCCAGCACAGGCGGCTGCATGATGGCCTCTTTGAGAAAATCAAAGGACGTCTGCTGCGCTTCACCCCACACAAACTTGGCTCCCTTCTTGCGAAGTTCATTGAGAGGGGCCGCCAACTCAGCAACGTTGGGGATGAAGCGTCGGTAGAAACCTACCATGCCAATGAATCTGGCAATACCCTTGGCATCTTTAGGAGGAGGAAACTCCCTGATGGCCTGGGTCCTAGCTGGATCGATGCAGACGCCCCGAGAAGAAACAAGATGGCCAAGAAAAGAAATTTCCGGCTTAGCAAAACTAACCTTGTCAGGATTTACGGTAAGGCCAGCCCTACGCAACCTACTCATAACTTCCTCTAGATGAGTCAGATGGTCTTCGAAACTCTCACTGTACACCAGAAGATCGTCGAGGTAGTTGAACACATATTTGAATTTGACGTCATGGAAAATGGAATCAAGAAGTCTGGTGAGAGTCTGGGCCCCCACAGCTAGACCCATCGGAACTCGTGTGAACTGGTATAGATTCCACGGGACGCAGAAAGCAGTGAGAGGTCGAGACTCAGGTTTCAAAGGAATCTGATGGTAAGCCTGATTTAGGTCAAATACAGAAAAATACTTGGCCTTACCGAACCAATCGAACGCCGAATGCAAATCGGGGAGAGGCACAGAGTCGATTTCAATTTGCGCATTTAACTTGCGATAATCCAGGACCATCCGAGACTTGCCATTGGGTTTTGGGACAAGAAATGCTGGACTGGCGTAACTTGAGCGGGAAGGCTCAATAACCCCATTTTCAAGAAGTTCATTAATGATGGTGCGAAGCGTTTCCATTTTGGGTGGAGCTAATTTGTACGGATGAGAACGCACGGGACGGGTGTCAGTTAGTCGAATCTCGTACTCCAGAAGATTGGTGACTCCCAGCTTCGGCGTAAGCACTTCAGGAAAACGAATGCACAGTGCTCTAATCGCTTCAGCCTCACCAGGAGTCAGATGCCCTAAAGGATCGATCTTCGCCTCGCCGGGTGACTCAGGCTCCACCACAGCGGCACCACCGTTAATCTCATCAGCAAAAGGAATTAACACCCGTCTCGCGAATCGGAAAAAACACTGGCCTCTACCTAAGTCCAAAATCAGGCCAGTGTGCTTAATGAAATCCGCTCCCAAAATGACAGGAAAACAAAGCTCCTTAGCTACCCAAAAGCTCCACACCCAAGAAAAATGTTCAATTTTAAATTTAAAGCGGGCTTCATAGATGATGGGAAGTGGGGAATTAGACGCAGTCCAGCAGATAGGGGAAATTCGCTCAACCTGCTTAATTAGCCCTGAAGATTCTAAATTTTCAAACAGAGATAAGGAAATGAGACAACGGGCTGACCCAGAGTCTACGAGAGCCTTCTGCACCGTGTCACCTAACAAGATGTTGAGTCGTGGACAGGTTGAGCGCACCGCTTTCACACCCATGGATGCAAGGCCCGTCATCCCCCGCAGCAGAGGCTCAGAAACAGAAACGGCACTCCCAGAAGGGGAGGCGACAGAAACATAGTTGGGAACAGAATTTAACTTTAACTTCTTTGACTGAACATTATCCAAAACATTTAATACCTCATTGACTTTATTGACTTTACTGACCTTATTAACTTTATTGACTTTATTGCCCTTACAACTGATAACAGACCCACAGGGAGGATTGGGCAAACTATCCCCCTGCGTGTAATTCAGTTTTTTGGACCACATCCAAAATTTCCTCTCTGGCGGCAATCTCGCCTGATATGACCAGGTTGGCCACAACCAAAACAGATGAGAGGCTGCCTCTGCCAATGTGGGGGTTCAGGACCCTGCCCCACAGGTGCTACGACGGGGCGGAGACCAGCCCGGGGAAGATGCCCCGCAGCTTGGCTCCTCTGAAAATCCGCGTCCTGGACGCTCCTAGAGAGGATCGAGAGTCTGTCCAGGTCCGCAAACTATGATGGTCTCGGAGCAAAGACCAATCGAGAGCGTTCCTCAGGTTTCAACCCCTGAAGAATGATATCGATGAGCTCCCGCTCACCGATTCCCAGTCGCAAGACACGCTCCACCGACCGAATGTCACCGACATACTGGCTGAGAGCTTCCGAGTGGTGTTGAGGACGGAAAACCCTCTCCACCTTCAATTTTTCCATAACCCGCCGGGGTAAGAACAACTCCAAGGCTTCCTTATGGAAATCATCGAAACTCACGCCTCTGCGCAAGCAATCTAGAAGTCTGTCGCCCAAAGGTTTCAGGCAGTACGGAGCAATGAGCTCCATCAATGTTGAGTCCGACATACCAGGAAACTCACGCATGCGCAACACACATTCCAGGAAACGGAGCAACCCGTCCACATCAAGCCCATCTACCGGTTGAAAAACGCTAAGAACTGAAGAGAGAGGATGTGGAAGTCTGGCAAAAGTACTTGATAAGGAATGACCACTGTTGGATTGAGGACCCAACTGAACAGGGGCATGCAATTCTAAAGTGGGCAGTGTGGATGTGCGGGGAGGAGACGCAAGTGCCAACGCGGGCAACCGGAGCAGTGCACTTGGCGACGGTTGTTCCCGGGAACTTTCCCCCGGAGCGTCAGCCACAACCTCAGGCTTTTCCGGAGTCCCAGCCAAAACCTGAGAAGGAGGGGAACCCTCAAAAATTTTAACAGTCTCCTTGACAGACTTGCCTTCCCGAATAGTCTCGATTATCCCTTGAAGTTCCAGGATTCTCTCATTCACCCAAGCTTTATCTACCTCAGATATTTCGGAATTTTGGGCTAACAATTTTAGCCGGTTACACCAATGTGTCAACTGTGTGATTGAAGCTGCCTTGGCGGAGCCGGTAGGCAAGGCACTCCAACTGTCAATTTCGCCACTCAGCTCCTCTACTCTTTCCCTACATGCTTCAAGTTCCTCACTCAAATCGAGTGACTCATGCCAAGATTGAGGCGTGCCTGCAATCTGCCTAAACTGGGCTCGCAACGTGCGTACATCAGCTCCGGGAGTCTCCCCCCGGGACCGCACCTCGTACACTAGCTCCGGCTTCCTCAAATGTTCGGGAACAATGGACCCCATGGCTCTCAACCAGTATGCCACTTAACCAACAATGAAAACAAAATTTTAACAATACAACAACTTAACCTCCTAAGATCCCTGGACTGAAATGCCTATTCGCCTGATGAGTTCCCTAAAGAAGAAGAACCTGCCCATTCATACCGCCAATACCGCAAAAATTGAACAAAGATTCACACACACATACATACACAGATACATACACTAAATAACAACACCTAACACTTGTCTGGTGGGGTAAGCACACAACAAGATTTAATTTTGAGTGTCGGCCATGCTTTAGAAAATTCTTGCCCCCTAAGCTCGGAAGCAAGACATTAACCAGATTCCACCCGGTGCCTCGGCTAAGGGCGAGCTCCTAATTGAAAAAAAAAAATTTGTCTCCCCCCCACCAGAACAACAATTTTTCCAGAGTCAGCTAGGACAAAACACCCGAGAAAACAATCCATCCACGGTCCTTCCAAAAAGAATTTAGAACGTGGCCAGTGATCGGGTCTCCCAGTCCCTCAGTCATGAACCGATAAGGTCCACAGCCAAGGGCCAGGACCACAACCACTGAAAACCACGCTCTGCTACCATCTGAACCACGCCCCCGCACCCGCACCCAAGCGAACCAGAATTGGAAGCGTGCTCCCACGGACGCGGGGCGAGGGGCGGCTCACAGCCCTACCTAAATGTAAAGACCGTGGAGGAAAAATTAAAACGCACCATTTGAGAGGCACAAATTGTAATAGCAATCATAAACAACAATAATACATGTGAGTTAAATCCTTTTGGAAACAACAATCTTTCTCACCTGCCTTCTAGTTTACATGTTCAAATAAAGGTGCTTTCATTCTATAAGATTTCCAAAAAAAAGCAGTTTTAAAGTTTGGCTTAGTTAAAAAAAAAAAAAAATCCATTCGAAATTAATTTAAGTTGATGGAGTTGAGTTAAATGTTGACATTTTCAATTTAAAAAAAAATAAATTAACCAACAATAGATAAACATTTAAATAAACACTTCAACAATTCAATAAATAATTAACAATAAAACAAATAGGACAACGAACATTTCAATAATAATTTACTTAATTGCCTTTTATAGATCATTGGTTGGAAGGGACCCCCTTAAATAGATAACGACGATTTCCAACAATTGTGCCTAAAAACTAAATAACAATAATAAACATTAAGAGTCCATGGTGGCAATAGTGTTCAAAAAACAACAATCAATAAATAAATAAATATATAAACAATAACAACAAAATTCTTATGGTAACTTGCGGCAGGCGGCGGTTTACTGGGCGGGTCGAAGCGGCCCACCGGAGGGGTGACGAAGCTGGGCGGAGAGGGGGGCCAGGATCCGATGACGGCAGCCAAGTTGGAAAATCCCTCTCCGCCGACGCTCATGGTGTTGAGGTGGTCGCGCTCCTCCGGGACCCTGGGAAACACAAACCCAGAAACCCCAATAGTAACAGTTCAAAATCAAAACGGTTCTGCCACTTTCAAAGTTTTTTTTTTGTCACAAATTTTCCAACCACAATTGCTAATCACATAAAAAGAACGTTTTACCCTAACTAAAATGTCAAATTTTGAAAAATCAAATAATT
Organism: Allygus modestus; assembly: GCA_963675035.1. Classification (NCBI taxonomy): domain Eukaryota; kingdom Metazoa; phylum Arthropoda; class Insecta; order Hemiptera; family Cicadellidae; genus Allygus; species Allygus modestus. The sequence goes on from OY776114.1 coordinate 58,989,100, forward strand.
TACCACATAAAAAAAACAAGTACAAAATTTTGGGACAGAAGTCCCCAAACTCCCCTACTACTGTTCACAAAAAAAAATAAAAAAAAATTAAAATTTCAAAAGGTTGATTTTACTAGTTTACAATGATGAAAACAAGTTAAATAAACTAAACACTGGTATTTTAAAATGAAACAAAGTACAGTACAAGAATAAACAAGTTAATATTTTTAATAAATTCACTGTCAGGTCAGGTGAGAGATGAAATCCATTTAAAATTCAAAAATTAATGGAAAACCCAAAATTATCTGGTCCAGAGTGGCAAAATATAGAATAAAACAATAAAACATTAACAAATAAACATAGACAAACACATGAAATAAGCAGCTTTAAAGAAAAAAGAAAATTTTGGGCTAGAGGAACATTCACATGTATTTTGTGTAATAACTTAAAAAATTACCAACAGAATTTGCTCGGAATAGTCTTAAATGTTGGGGGGAATATGCCCCCAGCTTTCCAAGCCTAAACCGAGTCATAAAAACAGGCCTCAGGCCAGTTGGCCTAAAGAATACCCAAGGGTACCTCAGTACCAGAAAAGTCAAAATTGAAAAAACTCATAACTTAATTATTTATGAACAGAATTGGCTAAAACTTACAGGGAACATTCATGAGCAAGAAATACAACTAAAATTAACCAAACTGGCCCTTGGGAAAAGCCTAAGGCCAACTTATACCACCAAATCAGAAATGCCACAATGGCCTAGCTTTGTCAGTTACAAAAACACATTTACCCTAATCCAAAATGAATGATTGACCTCGCCAAGGTGTAGGCCAACACAAGAATACAAACTAAAGCTATTTGGAGGCCTTAGGCCTAAAATTACACAAACAATAGACAAAAAGCAAACTGAGTTGGGCCTCTCAAGTAGTGGTTTTTAAAGTCTAATATCTCGGGTTATATTTGCTCTAGGACCTTGGGAAAGGTCTTAAACTAAACACAGCAATGCAGACTACAAAACAATGACATAATATTTGGTCTGATACCCACCGGGCCTTGGCCTAAGGCCAAAGAAAAGTGAGAAAACGCTCAAGTTCAACTAGGCCAGAAACATGGAAAAACACATTTAAATACTGTTCAGAGCTATAATCTGAGGCACAGAATAATGTTAAACCTTTAACAGAACCCAAGGGGCTCCCATAAATCCTACAGTGACTGGCCTAAGGCCGCGTGGAAAAATCCAAAGTTTTAACCTAAAATTACAGAAATCAAAATATTACGTACCCATCAGACGATGACGGCTCGTTTAGACGAACATTACGATGACAACATTCAACGAAAACATAACATAGAACTTTACTTATAACAAAACCTTAATACATAAAACACAACAGATGCTCGTCGTTTGACAGCCACACGATCTATGAGCAAATTGCACATTGTGCAACGGAAATAATCCTCGGGGGTCACAAGTCAACGCCCAAGGATTCCGTGCGTACTAGGTACACTGCCGTGCAAATGGGGGCGTCAGACCACAGACACTAGAATTAGTACTATATAAACACTAAATGAGGCGTGACATTCGTTGGTGGAAGGTAGTCACGGCTCACTACGTACAAACTATGTAAATTAAACTGGTAATCTTTCTGCTTGTATAAATGAAACATTTATTTATGACGGAACGAACTGAAGGAATATATGTTTTAGCAGACACAAAGATTCGTTATCCGTCTGTGTGTAGTCGTGTGTCGTCATGTGTGTGTCGTCGTGTGTGTTCGTAATGCAATAACGTGAAAACAGCTGCATAGATTGTTTTCATATTTTACAGAAATATGTTCCAGTACACCTTACGTTTCCAGTTCAAAAATGGAACACATTCGTTGAATAGTCTTTTTATTAATTAACATTTAAATTTCGTAACATTTCCATAGTGTAAAGCATTGGATAAAAGTTACTGGTTTTAAAGTACGAGACAATAATACAATAATATTGTTTCGTGATTAAATTAACAAAGTACTCTCCATTTAACATGATTTAGTTCAATTTATCAAAGGTTTTTAAAACTGTTATATTGAAAAACTAATACAAGTTTTTATAAATAAAGGTAACGTTCTCCTATAATATGAGTGAGTTTATAGTTTATCCACTAGATTGCAGCAGCCATTTACTTCGTATTTACTTCTGCCAGCTGTGTTATTTTGTTAGTTTTATATTAAATACCCCCGTCGTAGCAAACCTGCATACTCAGCTAATTTCCAATGTATTTCACTGCATAGGCAACTACCGTGTTATATTTTCTTGAAGAATTTACACCTCTTATATAATATAATTTAACATAATTGAGAACGATTTATCCTATGACCTAAAGTTATCCAAATGAAAAGTATATATTTTTCTACAGAGTCCCCAGGCCTATTTATTTAATATTTTGAGATGAAATTTCAGTTAGAACTCACATTAACAGCAGAAACTTTTATCCACCATTTCTGAGTTCGGTCATCCCATTACGCGAATATTTAAGCGTACTCCTAGTAGCTAGTGTGAATGGATAAGCAAACAGAACTTATTTTGGTATGTAGCCTAACAGTTCATCTTCATCAGGAGCATAGATCTGTTTGTATATCATTTGTTGTGTGCTATACATAAAATGTACATTGTAAATCAGGGTTAGTGTCAATATAGTGTTATTGGTAACCTTGCTAGCCTTGAATATTATCTAATTGGGTTGTCCAGATTTTGCTTTAAAGCAACGATAAAGATGGATTTAGTTTCCATTAAATAGTAGGAGAGAAACAACCTAATAATATATACACCTACATATATAACCTATATGACTGTTACATTTTCATCAGAATAATCAGTTGAAATGTAAAATTGAATCCTTTACTTTATGAACCAAAGTCCTATAGAAACAAATGAATAACAGTTCAATTATCCTCTGCGCGCCCCGACTCAGATTGTGAAATAAATTCCCCTTCTAATAGCTCCACTTTTCACTTTAATGCTGATTCACTGCAACGCTCCAGATTGAATTGGAACACAAAACAATTATAAATACATTTCTTTGTTGGACTGACTACTCTTCAATAACTTGGTTGCAATATTGAAAATCTAATTTTTAAATTTCTTTTCCCAACTGAATATATTGATTTTTACTGTATTTAGATTTTAAGATTTAAAAGTACCACAGAAAGTTTATTTAAAATATAATCGCATATTTGTTATTCCGTTTGTAATGGTCTGTTTAGGGGGGCACAAACAATTTCAAAGGAAAGTTGTCTGATCCCCTCAACAATTTTTGGATTCTCACAGAATTGATTCCGTGACCTCTTGAATAAATTTGGTATTTTTAGTTCTAAAACATTCTAAAATACAGAGTTTACAGAATATAACTTATACTTGATATTTCCTAAACATTTTAAGATATAGTTATTAACAACCTCTATCCCGTAAACAAAGAGAATCACGATACTTGCACTTTTACACTCTCTCCCACTAACAATTGAGGGTATTTCAGTGAAGAAAATGTAATCCTGTACTTTATGAAACAATGTGCTTCCGAAACAAATGATTGAATCATGCTTTTATTTACCGTGTCCAAATTTTGTTTCACGGCATTAGCTAAACAAAAAATTTAGGTTGAACATTTTATACACTACCTAGTGATTTAATTGTTATTCATACATCATTCCCTTTGAATTGTCGGTCGCGATAGATAATAAGTGGGCTTTTAACATATTTTAATTCATATTAAATAAATAAATCTCTAAATAAAATAACATGATGCTACAGATGGTTTTATTGAATATGTAAATATATTTATACAATTTAGTTGTTTTGCCAAATATACAAATATTAAATTTCAAAGTTACATTTTGGTCCTGAACAAACTTTTAACGCGGATAGTAAATATATTCAAAATATCTTCCTAAGTAGTTCTCAAGTGATGGGGTGTTGCCATTTCAGTCTCGTTGCTTCGTTAACAACGATAGTGGAGGCTCCACATTATGACAACTACTAAAGCTCAGGGATTAAACTATAAACACATTGGAATGATGTCACAGTTGTTCTTCTTATGAGGTTGTCTTCAATGACAATTTTAGGTAAGGCGCAATTTACTGTTATATTTTTAATTAATTGTTTCACAACTTTCTGTCATTATATTTCAGAAATTTACAAGTAAAGATTTATTTATGTTTAGTGTGCTATGGAGACGGCAATTTTTAACTGTGAATATTAGTTAACTGTATATAAATAATATAGGATGATTATATTTAAGTAGTTTCTTGAGAAGCTTAATACGTGTTGTTACAATTAACAGGATAATAAAATTACGCCTCAAAAAACTACGCAATATATTTAAATTAAACTACACTTTACTTAAATAAAAGACGGTTAATATACAAAAAAGGTATGGGGGATGGATGACAAGGCAAAAAGATATACATTTTTGTATATTTAATATCTTGTATGTAAGTATAAGTGTAAATATATTTCGTAGTGTTGTGAGCCGTAGTTTTATTATCCTGTTGATTATATTAAATAAGCAATTTGATTGTTGAAGCTCCGGCTAAAATGTAACTGAGAATATTTTACTTTTTAACGACAAACTGTGACATTTTGTACGTTTATCTAATTAAAATACCTGGCACTTTTATTATACTTTCAATATTCATATGAGATTATGTGAGGCGGATGAGCTTTCATTGTTACACAATAGAGCTGTAAAAAAATCTGTTAAAAAAACCGGACCGGAAGTGGTCTTAGTCCTTGTAAGGGGATTATCGAGGGCGGATTACCAGCCCGGGGTAGGCGGCAGATTGGTTCGTTATTTTATAAAACCCCATCGGGAAAAAGAGTTCCAATTAAGTGAGAAAGATCTCGTGAAGACCCTGGAACAAGATGAAACACACCCTGCATCTCCAAGAAAATAAACAGTAGTAGTCTTAGCAAAGAAGTACGATGGAGTTGATGCAGCTCAAGGTTGATTAACTGTATTCTGACACGGACAGTATGTGAATCATGAATTATAAACTACTATAACCAACAACCGGTGCATATTACAATCAACTCTTTATTATAATATAAAGCCAAATCGTTACAGATTATTTTGAGAAAACCATAACGTGGGCACTCATGAACCATGTACTTTATTAAATTACCTCAAGCAGACAATTGGAGGGAGAATAATAATTTTTTATTCCACCTCTCCTAAGACCATAAATATCCCCCGTCGCAGCAAACCTGCGTACTCAGCGAATTTCCAATGCATTTATATGTTTCTCACTACTACATAAAGCCACTTACCAAGTTAGACAAAAATACATTCATAAATAAGTGATTTATAACATTTTATTTATTCCCCATAAGAATAACTTTAGGACTGAGTATGCAGGTTTGCTGCAACGAGGAAGATAAGAAATGAGTTTTTATGCAATTATCAATATAATTGAACCAAGTGAAGCTACTTACCATGTTTTATTAATTTATGTTCATAATTAAGGGAGATATCAAACTTTACTTATTCTCCATAAGAATAACATTAGGGCTGAGTATGCAGGTTAGCTGTTACGGGGACAACCAACAAACATTTATTTTTTGTGCAAATATCAATATAGCAGTACAACGTGAAGCCACATACCAAGTTTCATCAATATACATTCATAAATAATGGAGATATCAAATTTTATTTATTCTCCATAAGGATAACATAGGACAACGTACTGTGTTTAGCACTTTGAATATCTCTGCAACGCTTGGACGTAGAATCACAATTTAAACACCAAAATGATTGTTTTGTAGAGCTGAAGTGATTGGTAAAAGCAAATGTGAAGTTTAAAGGAAAATTAACTGAGGAAAAGCCAAAACCTTTTTTCCCATAAGATTAACATGGGAGATTTTATGAGCATTTTTTTTATTTTTTCAGCAACCACTAAACCTAGGTTAATAATTCAAATTACCATATTATTTGTTTTTTAAGCTCTATAACATGGCCAAAACCAAAATTAAGTGTTTTAAAAATTTTAGGGTGAAAAACGCAAAAAAAATTATTTTTGGAAAATTTAAAACCCCCATAAACCCCCCTTCCCATGGTCCGATTTTTCTGGTTTTCGAACTTAAAGTCATAAATGTCAGTTTACACATTTGAGCCAAATTTCATCGAAATCGGACGTTTTTTACTCAAGTTATCGCATTCACGGACACATATATATAGATATATATACATACATATAAATTTAAACGAATAGAGTTTTGGACTTCTGGGGACCTCAAAACAAAAAGTTATCATGGTCTCGGGCTTAAGTCTTACCATGAGACCTACGGTAATAGCTTCTTCCCTATAGGGGAAATTCGCTAATAAGATAAAAGTGTCGAATTGAAAATAAACTTTTATAAACATTGGATTTTGGAAAAAGTTAATATGCCAAAAAAAGGAAAGTAGTAACAAAGTACGAAGTAGTAGCAAAGTACAAAGTAGTACAAAGCAAAGTAGCAAAGCAAAGTAGTACAAAGTAGTAGTGCAAAGTAGTGGTAAGTTAATATACCATAAATATACAACATAGAAACACATCTACAAATGTGTGTTAACCTGGTAGATATAGTTTTAAATTATATGTATATAATTGTTGTCTAAATTTAATAGGCAATGGTTACTTTAAATACAAAATGTGTTTTGCATAAAATTGTGCTAGCCACCAGCAAGACTTTGCCGGCTGTTGGGAACTGTTGCAGGTTTTGCTGTTTGATGGCCGAAGCTACTTTGCATAAGGAAACCATTTGCTGTATTCCGACCAACATATGTTGATATTTATTCCTATACTTCAGAAACCTTTTAAGAAATGCTTTCATGTTAAATATATTAGTATAATTAACAATAACTTATCCAACCACAACATCATCATCGTCATCATCTTGCAACATCTCTGATAATCGGATAGCATTTAAGTTTGTAATAATCATGTGTAATTAGTATGATAAAAACACGAAATTCACTGTTAAAACCATATAAAGGAGTACGATTTTATGTATGAACGATTAAAAGGCCGCGCATGATCGAGAAAAGGTAAGTTTCACTTTCAAACACAGAAGAATCATTGGAAGGAAGGGATTTCAAGGAGTGGAAAAGACAAAATGGAGAGAAGAATCATACCTTAACTTACCCAGCACCTAGGCACAAGCCTGAACTACTTCAGGTTGATTCCCGGATGACCTTTAGAGACCATCAAGGAAGGACTTTCCTCCCTACAGAACCCTCCAAGCCATTTGGCATCTATAATCCACTGGAGGGTTCTTACCTCAGGTCCGTTTGCCATCAAGTCTGAAAGCTTTAAGGGTTTGCCAATGGTAGTGGGATTGTAGGACAGACAAGCAAGATCTACTACTCATGTAAGGGTTCTGACTTGTATGGAAATCCATGTTTAGTGGGAAGTCTTAGGTTTCGAGAAACCAGCCCCAAGAGAATCAAGAAGGCACCAGAGTGAGAGGGGGCGTTTATGTAACTGCCGACCATATCTAAATTATCAAGAATACCATATATAAATGCATTAATTAGTATATAATTTGCACTGTTAGGACCAGCCTTTAGATAATTTGTACCTATCACAAATTTGAGTTATTAAATTAAATAAACAACGTGTTGGCCAAATTAAGGCTGGGCAGTTATAAAAATTAAAAATTATTTATAGCATTGGTCGGAACGTATTTGGTACCACTTATTACCTCTATTTGAAAAAAATATTACCTCGCAGCACTTCAAGTAATCAGATATAAGGGTTTTAGGCTAGAGAAACAACTTAAATTAAATTTACTGACCCTGTACATTATGTACATTACTGATTCTGGTACATTAAAAACAGAACGAACAAGTCCTAAACAACAACAGTACGAAATAGGTGTTAATGGAATGTATTTTACTTGTAATTCTGACATTGCCGGTCCTAGCGATATTGACGATAAAAGTGGACTTAGCGACTCTGGAAAGTCTAAAATACTTGCCAGTTTTGTACAAAGTTCTTTTAGTTGTACAAAATGGTAACCTCAAAACTGGTAAACCAGTCCGTATGTCATCATTGTCATCTAGGGGAAGACCAAGGAATTAACGTAGTACTTTCGTTTAGTAGGTTTACTCAGACATAAAAAAACATGTGATATTAGTTAGTAATGTTTTTTATTAGTGTACAACTAGTGATTAAATAAGAAACAGTTACAAATACCCAACAAACTAGCTTATTAAATTGAGAAGAAAATAAGTTAATAATGTTTTTGTTGCTCTCAGTATTTAGAAAGCTAAGCAGCCTGAAAAATGTTTCATAAAGAACTAGTAAGAGATGAACTAAAGCCCCTAAACAAATGCGGTATTTATGTTGATATTGTACAACGCCCCCTACATAGTATGGCCAATTTCAGGAGCGCTGCACTTATATATTTAATTTGGATAACTGCGCTATTTTAATAGCCTATAGAGTGGTCCATCTGATGTTATGCAACACTACAAAAATTGTAATTGGGCAACTGATTAGAGTAGAAGACATTCATTGTCGTTGTAAGATCGTGTTTTATTTAATTAAAAAATCTATTTCCTTTTGAAATTATACACTTTAATGTTATAATACTATATCAGTATATTTAATCTTAATTTTCGATGATTATCGGCCTGATTCCCATCCGTACTACTTGAACTCGTCTGGAACAAATCCAAACTAAATAATAACAGGTAAACTAATTATTTTACATATTGAAACATCTTTAGTAACATTTAAAATTATTTTAACATTTAATATTGAAGTTTATAAAATCTAGCAACAATGTGCTTTTTGAGCAAAATTTACATGAAAGTTACAGGAATATTCACAATTAGTTACTTTACATTTGCATCATTATTAATTTGAAATTAGCAAAAATTGATTATATAAAACAATAATAACATATCTGTCAATGAAATTATTTACATACAAATACATACAAATTCATTCAAATATAATAATTTAAGACTGAAACTTACTATGTCAACGAGATAGTTTCATGTTGGGAATCAGCCATCTAATGAACTAATTTATTCTAATTGAGTTTAATTATAATCATAACAGCTGTTACTTCAGTACTGCCAACAGGTAAAATGAAATACTTATAATTAATTAACAATAATGAATCAGTTATATGATTTTAATTATACATTTGAATTTGATTTGAATTCATTCTATCTAAAATAATATTACTTCTAAAATAATGAAATTTTATCATAAAAATCAGTACAATATCTTCTTAGTCTAATACCTAATAATTTTGTTTCTAAAAATAATAGAATACAAATTATGCCATCCCAATTGCCTAATAATGTCATAAAGTAATTTTTCCAAACGTTAAAACGTTACATCCATTGTTGAATTTTTGCCAATGCTATGTTGAAAAATTTTTATACAACTACATAAAATATATAAAGTTTCAGTAAATTTCATTTAAAAATGGGTTTATTACGTGACGTCAGGTTCAGTTGCTAGTCACGTGACATGACAAGACGTCATCTTGACACCTCTGGATTGTTGTTACACCACCTCACAGTTGCGAACAACGTGACCCATTTTGTGAATTGTTTTATACATTTAATTCATCACAACAAAATATTGTATTTTCTAAAACATTTAGAAAATTAAATATCAGTTGTATCAGAACATGGAAGCTCTATTGCTTGAGAGTAATATATTTTTACTATTTATATTTATACCAAACCACATAGTTTGGTCAATATAGGAAACTTCTATACGCGGATTTAGCTTATGTTATGCTGCTAGATTAGGTTCCATTTTCTGTTATTCAGTTGGGCGAACGAAGTAAATTTTAAACCCATCGAAGTTCATTGTTCTAGCAGCATGAAAGTTGTGCATGGAAAATATCTGCCTAAGAGGTGGTTTGAGGTTCCAAAGATTTCTTGATACTATTTAAACCGATGCCTATGCAACTAATAACTGAACACTGCTTTAGCAGTTTTTATATACATTATCTTCCTGAATCTGAACTGAGTTTTTCCATTGCTTGTCTTTTTGTTCGTTCGGCCCCGTACGCAAAGAGTTAGCATAGAAATGGTGTAGTACATTTTTATTTACTAGAACTGACCTCCCGGTTAGAGGATTCCTAGATCTTTGAGAAAATAAAAATAAATATTTTAATGTTCCTAACTGGATTCAGCTGCCATCGGTCTTTGAGCTACTATTATAATCCAGAATAAAGATCCAGTCAGTAATAAGGCTACACAATTCACCTTGCTTATTCCACACCTATACATTTATTTCCTTAGATATGCTTGTATATTTCCTTACAAAAATACATGAGAATGCTGTAAGCCACTGAGTGTCTTATACAGTTTATAAATACAGCTATTTAATATAACAAGTAAACATAATACATATTAAGTAATACAAACAAAATTCATAAATACATTGTTATTGTAGCATTCTTATATATAATACGTGATGCAGTTTTTCGTCAACACAACTCCTTTCTTTTCTATTGACCAATTTTAATGTTTTGAAGTATCAACAAATTCGTCTCAGTTCTCAGTTTTTCAATAAGGTTTTTAATTTCGATATTTATATTTCTCAAGGGCCCTCGAAATTCGGTTTTTGCCCATAAGATTAACGTCGGGAATAATAATATTTGAATTTCAGCTGTTATTTCATTATGGCCAGGTTATTAGAAAAACCAGATATTACAAGTAAGAAATGTATTCATCTATATAAATCAAATAAGTTTTGTTTCTACATCGCTTTTAGCAGTGACATTTTTCTGCAACGGAGATATTTAAATTTGTGTTAAAGTTTGTTTACCTGTCTGTCTGTTTTTGAGAATACCACGTAGGCGAACTCAAGAATGGGTCGTAAGAGAGACATGTAAATGATGATAACGGAGTGAACAGAAAAACCACTACTTGCACCACACAATAAAAAACCAAAAAGCTTGCTTGCTCTGCTGCAGATAGCCGCAATGTAGTGATCTGGAGTAAGTGTGATGTTAAGGAGAGCCTCAAGATCCTTCACAACCTCACGGTGTTGCAAACACGTGCCTTGGATAGTATAATTTATCTGCAAGAAGGACCCACTGCGACGGAAATAAATTACCATACATTTTGAAGCATTTAGCTGCATCCTATTATTGGTGCACCAGTTGCCGATACCATCAAGAGAACGTTGAAGGGTATTGCTGCCTCCATTGAAACTCAGTTTATCAAACAATTTTATGTCTTCGGCAAACATCAAGAACTCGCTTTCTACCACCTCTCTAATATCATTTATGAAGAGATTGAAAAAGTAAGGCCTTAGGAGAGAGCCCTGTGGAACTCCCGAGACGGGACATAGCCAAGCTAAACATAACATTGTATTGTGATCGCGAGCGCAGCCGTGACATAATTGTAGCATGATGATTAATAGGAAGTAACACTACCAATAAGAATGTGATCACTTGAGCCCCTGGTCAAAACCAATCCAGGTTTAAGTAGAGCCTCACAGTTGGTTACTTGTTTGTGGCTTTAAACAGTTTGTTAAATAAACACCATTATTCAGGAACTGTTTCCAGGTATCCAGAGACTAACAATAATACTTACAACAGATTAAGTTATATTTGAATACCTGTTTATAAACTCTTCCCTGTTCATAGTATATGCGGGAATTATTGTTTTCACTACGTTGTTGTGACGTCACGAAGTATGACTAGACTAATGTTCCTCCTACATAACAACAAACGTAGTATAATTGTTGTACCAATAAATTAATCCAACCGTCTATCGATTATGTAAAAGAAGCTTTTAAAATTAAAATACATTTTTATAGGAATCAAATTCTATTTTTCATGCACTTAGCTAGATACCATTTAGTTTTCGCTATTATTACGTTAACTTTTTGTGACACCTTTTTGTTGCCTAAGTAATAAGACATGTTAAAATGGTTTCGGACTGGAATTTGTTACTTTACCCTTAACATAAATAACGCTGTCAGCCGGAGCTTATACCTACATTATTATGCCTTAGGCTTTATTAAGGTAATATTTTATGTCTTAAGTTGGATTTACGCCACGTTTTATTAGCTTAAACTGTCAGCTTTGAAAATATGGGTAGTACAAAACTGTCACACAATGTAGTTATAAAGAAATAATATAGTACAACTAAAATAAACATCCTGCTACTAAATGAAGTGATACGTTTCAAACGAAAGATCGTGTAACCATTTACCGCTTTTTACTGAACTCAGCGTTTCTCGAAGATGCTTTGCACTCCTTTTTCATGAAAAAACTTGCTCGAAGGGTTTTAAACAGGGAAGGGAATAGACATCGAAAATTTCCATTTCCATCTAAAACGTAGAACGCATACATTTTGTCAACTGAGTTATAATCTTGTGCGTATCGGAGAAATGTAAAAACTCTACAAAAACGAACTTTAACAAATATTATAAATAATTTCTTCAGTAGCATGAAACGTGTAGCTACAGTTAAACAGGATAAATAAATTGCGTCTCACAACACTACAAAGAATATTTACACTTATACTGTACTCACATATTAGAAGGTAAATATACACAAAAGATGGTACAAGGCGATCGATTTCAACCAGTTCCACCAGTCATCACAAAATGATTGGGCCTGATGATGACCAGTGTAATTGGTTGAAATCGATCGCCTTGTACAATCTTTTGTGTGTATTTACAATCTAGTATGTAAGTACGGTCTAAGTGTAAATATACTTTTCACTACCTAATTTGAAATCAGCTGTTTTCGTTATGTTTTTATCACCTGCGAAACTTCATATTTAAGTACAGATGTCTAATGTTTACAGTGGAAAGTAATGTTTATGGTGGAAAGTTTTACATTAGCAACAAATCATAAGATAAACACATAACGAAAACAGCTGATCTCAAAGTAGTGTAGTGAAAAATATCGTTCAAAACTCAAGTAAAAGAGGTTTGCATGTTCCCACCCAAAATCCCACTTTCCATTCTTGTCATGAAATATACAATTGTAGTGTTATGAGACGTAGTTTATTTTTCTCGTTTAAATTATCAAAATTTAACGTTTATCTTCAACAAGAAACAAATTGACAACTCATATTTTGCCTTTATAAGTATTGTTTAACACTGCGTTAACTACAATTTAAATTTGCTGAGGATTTTAAGATTTGTCGAGGCAACCCCTCGGTGCGGGCCAGACAACGTGGAACTAAGGGGATTCACCCTCAGTCTGGCGGATTAACGGATTTTCATACGTTAGCAGCAATGTCAACCGTTGGTCTAATGTATTTTCTTTATACCGCTTCTTACCTACATTCAACTGTTACCAGAATTCTTTAAACTGTTTAAGTCTTCTGTATTATCTCTACTGCTGTTGTTTGGTTTGTAAGTGGTTGTATTTCTATATTTATTAAAAATATTACAGCCACAGGTTGATTGTGAGTAAACTCATCTCTGATTTTCCAGTGAGTGAAAGGATTTTAATTAAAATAGGGGTTTTGTGTGATTAAACAGTAAGAAATCAATAATTGTATTATTACGTGAATGTAACAGTACAGTATTTCTAGCTCATTCTCACTCGAGTTACCTTGCTACAAAGTCCGTGATGTTGCACTCTAGTGCCTGGCTTTTGTGTTTGGATTGGTTTTATTTTTTCATGCTTTTCCAGTTATCTGTTTTAGATTTTTTTGGGGTTATCGAGGCTAGACTGTATTAATCGATTAATTTTGTTTTTTCCAGGTAGTTTTCTCTCCTGAAAATGAGGTCAGATTCCAGATCCTGAAACGTCGTAAAGCTTGTTTTCCTCATTTAGTGAAGGTAAATATAAAAAACCATAATATCACAGATTACATATTATTTTTTTATCATTAGTAAAATGAAATAATGGGTGCACAATGTATATTTATAATTATTACATAATAAAACACTTTATTCGTGTATATAAGAACTGTTGTCACAGACGACATAAATTGTACTGATCAGTACGGGTAAAGTAAGTTCTGTGATAAAAATACACATCGCTTTGAAAAGAGATTTATTTTTATCATAGAAGAATCTAAACGAGTAAATTTAATATACAAAAAAGGTGGCATTTATTTTCTAAAAGTCTTACTAAGAAGTTTTCTTCAGTAAAACCATGACAAGGTTTCAGACAATATATATTTAAAAATTTAATTTAATTCTCGTAGTAAAATGTATTACAGAATTATAAAATGTTTAGTAAAAATCTTGAAAACTTACTCATTATTGTGTGTCACTGAATTAATGAGTGTTTCAGCTGACGAACTTCAACTACATAAAACGCTCTAAGGTTTCTATTAGATGCAGAAAGCTTGAAATGTTAGAACCTTTTCTTCTTAAATGTATTAGGCCAAATTTCAAAAGGAATACACAATTAGGATTTCCTGGTATAATATTGTTTGCGCCAGTGCTACTGCTTTTGTAAATAAGTTGTTAATAATTTTGTATTGCAATATTTTATTACGGTTAAGGTTATATTTTATGTAAGTGATATTTCCTCTAGTTTTCACGCGTTATTTATAGTAAAAATATTTGTTGGTCAATTAACAGCTGGTGACTCTATTCCAAATACAATGCCATTTGAACTATTAAAAAACTGTATCCAATAATTTCCCAAAGAAAATAATTTGCTTCAAATGGAAGCTTTCAACCAATTTATCCATTAAGAAGTGAAGTGCAGCTTTTATCCACGATGAATATGAATGAAGTTAGATAAAACGTGTGTGAATCATTTATGGGATTTAAATGTCTTACTTTGTTAAGGTTGTGTGCATACGATAATAATTAACCTATATCTTTTGTAGGATTCAATAAAGAATCAACTTGAAAACCTTAAATAAATGTTTTTGTCGATTAACTTTCTCTATCAGAAACATCACAGTTTTATTGATGTTTTGTCTTTAATAGTTTTTTTTTATTACTAGCTGTTGGCTCCGCCCCGCAAATGGTTTATTAAGACTATTACAGTTTTGTATGCTGCATTCTGTGGTTAGTCAGTGGAACTACTACGAATCAAGATCAGTTGTTTGTATTTTCATCAGCTCAAACAAAATTAAATGTCTATAAGGAGTACATAGGGACTTTGTTGGGGTCTCTGGCGGAGCCCTAAGGTCGGATCAGGGTGAAAACCATTTAGTTTTCCTATTCTATGTCTAAAGAATCAGTTTACAAAATGTTTACTCTCTAGGTGATGAGTGAGTGAGTCAGTGAGTGAGGGCTTTGCCTTTTATAGGCATAGATAACGTAGACATTGAGTTTTGCTACTAACAATAGAGATGTCTTTGGTTTTATTAAGTCTTATCCGGACTTTGTCTACCGCTTCTAGTGTTTAAAGCTACTCCACGTTTCGGGAGGTTAAGAAACTCCTCCCAATGTCAATTCAGCTCTATTGAATTACATTGAATAAAAAATGAATGTATAGCTTATAGATTTTAAACTTTTGACTTACACTCTTTCTAGTAAGTTCGACATTGGTAAACTGTCAGCTCACTTACCTGTAGCTCAATTGCCTGGTCTACTGGTAACCGAATGGTAAACTAAGGGTAAACTAATCTATGAGTAATAAAAACAAAATCTGCCTTGAAGTAATCATTTATGATTTTATTCCATAAACTACCAATATTCAAATAACGATATTTCATATTAAAACAAACAGTATTTCTCCGTATAGGAATTCCTGAGCAGAGCCTGCCAATTGTGTTTTCCACGTGAAAAAGCCCACTTGAAACTGAAAGGTTCGAACATTAGAGTGTTCAATGCGTTTTCAAGTCCAGGTTCACATCTGTAAAACCTACACCCATTAACAAGTTTTAAACGTTTTAAATGTCAAGTCACTTTCTCTAAGATTTTTACAATCAGCAACATTTTATAAAGCATTTTTTTTTTTACTTATTGCAAAGGGATATTTTGTACGATGAAAAACAAAATAGACTTGACACATAATTATTAGAGAATACGATATTTCTAGGTTTCAGTGAGGAAAACTATCAATAATACAGAAATACTTATTGTATTAAATTAAAATATTAAGCAACTAAGTACCACAGTTTACATAATGTAAGATTCAGACTTTGTGGTAAAAAGCCCATATAAGATAAAATAAATATGTAAATCTCCGAAATGGTGGAATATACAATACTAACACTAAATTAGTTTAATTATATATTTAATAAACGACATAAAACAACCAAACAATATCGATTAACTTTAAACGTACGTATAAACCCCTTGTCTGTGAAAGTGGCCACTATGCAGATTCTTGAAATAAGCTGAACATTGTAAAAGTATGCTTTTCTTTTTTGTAAAATATTGTACTATAACTAGCTGGTACCCGGTGCGTTGCTGCCGCAGAAAAGGCATTGACTTTGTTTTATGTCAAATACTCGTTCATTTTTAATATGAGCTCGTTCACTACGCTCACTCACCTATCGAAAAAATAGTTTGAGTTGCCATTCAAGTAGGTTTTTTATTTCTATAATGATAAACAGGTGTTTACAATATTTTAGGTTGTATATATGATCTGATAAAATCGAAATAAATCTTTCTTCCATAAGATTAATGTTGAAACTTTGAAGTCCAGTGGGGCACAGCCCTAATGTCCTAGGACTTCGGTTATTGGTCCATAACCTTTCCAGGGTTAACCTGTGTTACTATGCAAAATTTCAAAGCAATCAGATAAACGCTATGGCAGCGCATCAAATACGAACGGACAGACGAACAGACAAACAGACGTACAAACATTGGTTTTGATCTATTTGTTTGTAAACAAAATCCAAAAAATTGTATAAAAATGCTGAAAATATGAAAGATGTTTATAAAAAGTGAAATAATAATTTATTTTACTGCTAAAATGCCTACAAAATTAAGCTTATCAGCTTCTAAGGATTACGGAAAAATCAATTTTACGTCAGATTCTGAATGATTGTTTTTAGCATTTAAACTTCCACAAAAGATTTATTTAGTAAGATCAACCATACTAGTTAATGTAACTGTAATCAAAGGTATATTTAATCACCACAGTTAATTGACCAACAATGTAATAACGTCAACACCGGATTATTAAATTCATTAAACTAATTATAAATAATTCAAATATTCTATTAATCATTGCTCATAAATTATTCTGCCACATATTTTACTAATAATGTGCGTTGGCTGTTTATCTTCCTTAGCAAATAAAATCGCAAAATATTTACATATAATTCTGTAAATAAAGTAGGTGTATGCAAAATAATAATGTAGTAAGGCTGGAAATACAGAATATAAATTGAAACGTAATTAATAAATTTACTTAAAAAGTGAGTTTTCCAAAGCTTTAAAGCTTATAAACCATTAGAATTTCAGCAGATATGCCAAAAAAAAGACATCAAGTTAGTTTCAGTAAATATTTATTATTTGATTATGTAGTTGTTAATGTATTCCTAGTCCTTTTTATTTCTGGTAAATTCAATGAGAGTCGCATTTACATTATTAAAGAACATATTTTATTAATAACACAACTTGGCTGACATCTCTCTTGCTTAGACATTTTTATAAGAAGAAGGAGGCGTCCCTTGTACAACCAGGACTACCACCATACAAAATAAAAACACACACTTTGTAAATCTATTACATATGTATCAGTTATAACTTATAACACTTCCTCTTTCAAAGAGAAAAAAAACTTTTTTTACTAAAACACATAAGTAACTTATTTTGGTCATTCCTACTTTTTTATAATTTCTCTCATCTTACATGTACAATTACTGTGACAAAACAATATGACTTATTCCAAAATATTATTTTTTTACATTATTTACATGTGAAGTGCAACAATCATTGTGGCCTATTACAAAATACAATGTAACAAGAGGTTATATTAAGTAAATTTTGTTTACATTTAAATAAAATTAGGCCAAACAATTTATATGATAAAAAGAAGAAAAGTTTTAACTCATTAAAAAATTACAGAACATAACAAATTACACAATTAATGCAAAGTTATTTCTAAGCTAACTACATACAAGTCATTGAGAAACTCATGATATTTATGAGACATAGTCTCTAAACCTTTCAGGTTTCCTAACTATTCTACCAAACCTTGTTTTTAACTGACCTTGCCTAGCTGGCGTTTCACACTCAGAAGGCCTAGGATTCTGGAATTGGTTAGGACTTACGGTAGGCCTAGGTCAACCATAATTAGTTGGAGGAGGGGGTATTGGAGTACTAGCCTTGGGTGGACGAGGGGTGAGCTCTGGATTACCGGTGTTAGGCGTATGAGCAATGATCTTTTATGGTGTGGGAGTTCTCATTACAAGTGACTTCAGTGGAGACAAATAGCTGTTTGTGACATTCGCACCTGAATCAACACTTTCTTTAGAACTAAGCCTACTACTTGGAATTTTACTAAGCTGCCATTGATTAGGCCTTCATCTTAAATGACATGTATTTCTCTGAAGGACTGAGCCAGTTTGATATAGCTTAACAATATATGAGCTAGGAGTGGTTGCATAACCTATTATTTTACCTGGCTCCCATACACGACAGCGCACATTGTACACTTTTACTTCATCAAATAACTTAAAATTACACCTAGGGCGAGAAGATCTATCATGATATATAGCTGCCTTCACTTGCTTTTCTGTCAGTAACTTGTTAACAGGATCTCTGTCACAAATTTGAGGTCTTAATAAACTAGCTGACACTGGTATCTTACTCCGTAATCTCCTGGACATAAGTATTTGAGCTGGAGAATTATAGCCTACAACAGGCGTGTTGCGCAACTCCAAGAGAGCAATTTCAATATCTTTATTGTCTTCACTACATTTTTTAATCAACTTCTTTACTGTGTGAACTGTTTTTTTCAACCTGACCATTTGATCGGGGGTACAATGGACTACTATTAATAACTTCAAAGTTCCAGTCCAAGGCAAATTGTTTAAACTGAAATGATCCAAAAGGGTTGTTATCACCAATGACCTTGGCTGGAATTCCATGAACTGAAAATACTCTCTTGAGCTCACTAATCGCATCTGTTGTTGTTTTTGATCTTAACTGAAGGCACTCTGGCCACTTACTGTAATAATATATTACAATTAGAAAAGTTTTACCACCATACTCAGCAATGTCAACACCTATTTTATTAAAGGGAAGATCAGGTATGTCATGACACTTAAGATACTCTTTTGCGTTGGCACTCATAAATTTCTGACAAAGCCTACAGTTGACACTAAATTATCAATTTCTACGGACATCCCTGGCCAGTACAACAATTGTCTAGCCCTAGATTTTGTTTTTTCACACCCCAGATGACCTTCATATAGAAGACTTAACATTGACTTTCTTAGGCTGTAGGGCACTACAATTTTATCATTTAGAAACACCAGCCCATCATGTACATACAATTCATTACGTTTACTAAAATACACTTTTATACAGTCAGGCAAAGACCTTTTATAGACAGGCCAGCCGTTATTATAATATTTCTTAACTAGGCTTAGAGCTGGGTCACTCGGTTTGTTCCCTAAATTCAGCTTTTCTTTTGTCTGACACAGGTAGATCATAAGGTACAATAGTTTCAACTATGTTTACCTCTAAACTAGTTTCTGACAAGTTTGAACCATCATTTATACATGTACGAGATAGAACATCAGGTTCCACCATTATTTTACCAGGACAATACTTTATAACTAGGTCATACTTAATCAACTTGAGTTTAAGTCTTTGTAACCTTGGTGACATGATTTTGTGAATTGGTTTATTCATTAGAGACTCTAGAGGCTTAGAGTCATTATAGACAACAAATTTATTTCCATACAGCAAGTTATGGTACCGAGTGACAGCAAAAACAATGCTTAGCATTTATTTTTCCACTTGAGCGTACTGTTGCTCAGTATCAGTTAAACTACGAGAAGCAAATGAAATTGGTTTCCCATTTTGCATGACACAACATGAGACTTACTAGCATCAGAATGAACTTCAACCTGCTTTTTGCTATCAAAAGTCGCTAGTACAGGAGCTAAAGTTACTGCTTGTTTTAACTTTAGAACACACTCTGAATGCACAGGTAACCATGACCATTTTGTCTCTTTCCTAAGCAGTTCTCGCAATGGCCCAGTCATGGTCGACATGTTAGAAATAAGTTCCCGGAAATAATTAAATAGACCTAGCATTGATTGAAGTTCCTTCTTGCTAGTGGGTTCAGGCAAATCTAGTACTACTTTAACATTATTTTCATCTATTTGAACACCATTTGAGCTAAAACAGAGCCCCAACAAATTTACCTTATTCGGTTTATATTGAAACTTTTTGGGATTGAACCTAACATTATTAGCTCTAGCTCTACCTATAACCTCTTTTACAATCTGATCATGTTGTTCTGGGGTCTCCGCTGCGACAAGCAAGTCGTCAAAATACACTGTTACCCCATCTATGTCAGAAAAAAACTGTGAATTAAGCTTCTGAAACATTTGTGGTGCTACCTTTATGCCAAAAGGAAGCCTTAAAAATCTGTAGCACCCATAAGGGGAACTAAAAGTACACAAGTGACTAGACTCATCATCAAGGGCTATGTGCCAAAATCCATTTTTCAAATCAAAAACAGTAAAATACCTATTACCAGACAGTTTAGCTTTAATTTCCTCAACAGTGGGAATTATAAATGACACTGGAACTAGAGCTAAATTTAAAGACTGTGGATCCAAACATATTCTTAGCGATTTGTCACTTTTCTCAACAATTACAATATTACTAACCCAATTACATGGTTTTCTACCTTCTTAATAACCTGAGTTTTTTCAGGTTCATCGAGAGTACTCTTTAACTTTGGCATTACAGAATAGGGCACTCTGCGAGGAGGTTTTACAACTGGTTGTATATTCAAATCCACTTTGAGGTTATGTTTACCTTTAAAGCAACCCAAACCTGAAAATACATCTGAGTATTGTGCAACAAAACTATCCCTAGACACTGTTTCAACTGTGTTTACTCTTTTAATAAGACCCAACTTGACACATTTGCTAAGACCTATGATCGGAATGCATTTAGAGTGTTCCACAACGACAAAATATTGTCTGGTTATTAAACTTACAGGTAAGAGTGATTATACCACTTGTGTTAAGCCTGAACCCACCATATGACTCTAACTTGAACTTTGATTTTATTACAAAATCAAGTAATTCAGGATCAATTTGTTGTATTACATGCTTCGGCAAAATTTTAATTTCAGCTCCATTATCCAGTGTAAAGCTAACACTGTGACCATTTACAGTTAAGTTTTCAAACCAAGCAAGTTTATCTTGACTATTAGAGATGGAGTCAATTTTAAATTCATCATCATCGAATACCAACACATCATTAACACTCTTAGGTCTACTTCCACTAGGCCTTGTCTTATTTTTAAAACAGCCTACTGAAAAATGATTCATTTTCTGGCACAAAAACACACTTTGCCAAAATCAGGGCATTGAGCTGGCCAATGAGTTGTATTACACTTTTTGCATAAATATTGTGACCTATTTACCTGAACATTAGAACCTTGATTCTTATTATTACTTGCATCACCTGTGTCTTTTCTTAGTGAAAACTTTTTGAACTTTCCGTGGTTTAGAAATAACCTCGATTGCTGATGGCTAAGTCCAACACCGTGTACCACATCTTCTGCCTTAACACGTACATTTGTAGCATTGGCCACACTGTCGGAACTGTAGTCACCTCCAGACACCTTGTCCTTAGAAATGTTCGACATATGTTCACGACTGGCCTCCACTAGTCGACAAAAATTTTATGGCATCGTCCAGTTTAACATTTGTCTCCCGAAGTAATCTCTCTTGGGTTGATTGATCATTAATTCCCAAAATAATACGGTCTCGGACCAAATTGTCCTCTTCAGACCCAAATTCGCAAGATATTGCAAGTTTGCGAAGGTCTGTAAGAAAATTGTTAAAGGGCTCCCCAGCACACTTTTTTCTTTTATAGAACAAATATCTTTGATAAAAAACTTAGGGGAAAAATGTTTATCAAAAGCAGTCACAACGTCATCTAATTTTAGGTTTGCTATAATCCCAAGTTTAAACGTGAAAAATATAGAAAATGCATCAGGGCCTATCACATTGAGTAGCTGCGCTACTTTAGTGTTTTCAGGTTTGTCATCGGCCTCAGTGGCAGTAAGAAAGAGTTTAAATTGATTTTTAAAAAGAGTCCACTCCACTGAAACATTGTTATGTACATTTAACGACTTGGGTGGTTTAAACGTCATTTCAGATGAATTCAGAGACAATCCTGTACTTGCAACCAGTTCTTTTAAAACAACTTAAAGTTATTAAGTAACGATGTATTACCTTGGAGCGCTTATTCGACTGCACCATACCGACTGCGCCATGATGTATTCCTAGTCCTTTTTATTTCTGGTAAATTCAATGAGAGTCGCATTTACCTTATTAAAGAACATATTTTATTAATAACACAACTTGGCTGACATGTCTCTTGCTTAGACATTTTTATAAGAAGAAGGAGGCGTCCCTTGTACAACCAGGACTACCACCATACAAAATAAAAACATACACTTTGTAAATCTATTACATATGTATCAGTTATAACTTATAACAGTTGTATTTTATGTTATGTGCTTAAATGGACATACATTTTGTCGTGGATGTGAGAGTCTCTTGTCTTCCCAAGACGTAAATTCTGACTCTCAACTCGTGTTTTAGAAAGTCAGACTCTTTCAGATAAATATCTGCTCACAGTTGGGTTTGGTTGTTCCGAATAAGGTCTAAATCTTGTTCCCTCAGTTCTTATTTCGTATCTACTACCCATTGCAAAAAAAATGTTTATGATCGATCACAGTACGCTTAATTTATTGCGACAGCATATGAAGTGTATTGCAGCATAGTTTATCGGTTGCGCTGGCTTGAAAATTCAGGCAAATGGGGGAAACCCGAATGTAAACAATTATCACCCAGAGGAAATATTAGGGGATATTCCATTGCATCTGAAGATGGGTCAAGGCATAATCTATTTATTTCATACTGAGCAATCAAGAAAATTACGTTCTCCATAGGGTGTTCCATTTCTTGTCTTAAATGTAGTCTGTGATAACTGATTTATTTTAACGACATCTATCTGCTTTTTACAAATAAAAATATACTTGGATACATCATTGACACCTCACCTATGAAAAATGTCAGCAATAAAAGGATCTAGCGTAGTTCTTGACTTCATTTAAGTGCAAAACAATTTCCTGCACTCATATTCTAACACTTTTTGTGGTCTTTATTTCACACATTTTAGACTGGAACTGTGTTAAGTATTTAAGACATATTTAAATGTCATGTAAGGACATTTAGGGTGGTAATTTCATGAAAGTAATAGCACTTAAATTATGATAAAAGTGATCATAAATGCCAAAATTAAACGTTATATCTAAAATAGACTCGTGAAGATGAGATTCAGCTCTTAACTAACAGTGGAAACTACGGAGTTGTATGATCTATTATATTTTTATTAGTTTCGAAATTTCCCTCTGAGGTGAATTTCAGCCCCCAATAAGTGTTTAAATAAAACCTTATGCCTTGTCTTTTAATTATACGAACTATCCGTTTTGGCAACAATGATAGTATGACCCTTGATCCAGTTGCTCCAGTCTTGAAATTCTATGCTTCTATGAAACACAACGTAATTGGTAATTGTAAATTACATTATTTCAGCTGGCTAAAAAAATGATCAATTCTTTTATTAATGACTTAGATTGATCAGGCATGGTAAACATATAAGTACTATTTTACATAGTAACAAAAGAAATAGTAATGACAATATTTCCTTGAAAATTAGGCAATGAATTACCTAAGGAAATAGGCAATCTAATGATAAGTTTGTTAAAAAATGACAGATACTGTATTCGAATAATTAACCTTTAAAAATTGATGTATTTCTGATCAACCTAAGGTGTCATGTGCTGTGCTCTGGGATACACGTTAAACTCAGTATATAATAAATGCTCACATTCATAATCGATGTTGTGTATAGACTGAGGTACCATCCCAGCACGAACATGTGATCTTGCATGTGCTCTATTCACCTACTTTGGAATAAAATTAAAATAAATTATTTCTAATGTTGATCTGAAGGACAAATTACAAACTTAAAGGAAAGCTAGGGCCCTTCTTTTAAGTATTTCCTTTACGAAGTTTGGATGGAAAAAACTTCACACTGAGCTTTAGTCAATGAAATGAAAATTATAAAAATCTATAGGAGTTCCCGCCTTAAACCTTTTACAGCGTATTAGATAATGATAAACTGCTTTTTAAAACCAATAATATGACCTTTCAAATAAATCCAAAATATCAACGTTTTATATGAAAATTATAAGAGAAATAGTTACCTATTATATAAAAGACTTCATTCCGTTAAGTGGCTAGTTCAGTCAATTAGGGAAGTTGAGATAGCTAAACTTAAACTTACAGTCCATAGCAAACTAGATCTGCTGAAGTTGCTTTTAACTGCTTCACTATTTTGAACGATAGAATTAAACTCTAATAATATCGTATTTACTAAACAATTAGGAAAACACATGGTTGCGTTATCGACATTGGGTCAACATTAAATCAATGATATTACAAATTATTCATTTAACGGCGATCCCATACATAGTTGGGTTGGTATTTGTCTTTTCAAATAAGCTATGGTTTAATTGAAGCATCAAGTAAACAAATTCATTTAAATATACTGCTTACTGTTAAAAATATTAAAAACCATAACTTTTTTACCAATTAACAAATTGTTTGAAACTCTCCTGACAAAATAAAGCAACGTCTGCCTTAAATAAACATTAAAACTTTGAAGGACAATGGGGTGAACATCTTATTGAATTTTGAAAATGTTTATGAATGTTGACACATGTAATAATTCAAGTGAAAACTTGCATATAACTTGTATATATTTCAGGGTTGTGTCACTATAAAAAATTTTTTGTTTGGCCCAACAGATTTTTTGTTTGATTACTTGCATTCCAAAATTAGCATTTTAAATATTAGGTGTTCGCGCGTTGAGCAAATCAAATCAAATTATTCATTGCCATAAAAATAAAGTGTTGAAGAACGTAAAAGTTAATTACAAGTAATAGTTGTAAGTAATGTTGAAATAAAATCAGACTCTTAAAATATAATTAACTAAATTACATTGTATTGTTGATGAAATCATTGATACTAAACAGTCAGTCAGTCAGATGCTGCTATAGTCTAAACTTAAATTTATTTAGGTTAATCTATGCTTTGAAGAAGGAAAGAAGTGCGTTAAAAACCCGAGTGGTCATGGAGTGTGATTGGTTTTGATGGAAGGTGGTTCGGGATCGTGGAACAACAAAGAAGCTCGCTTCTTAAAACATTGTTATTGGAAGGAGGTGTGGTAACGGAAAACAACTGGTGATTTTCTAAAAAAAATAATAATAGATTAAAATATAAACATATATGGGAATGATAAAATATTGTTATTACAGAAAAAGGTTCTGCAGGGCTGATCTCTCCGCAGAATGAAAACAAATCTGATTGCTTTCTTCTGCATCCTATATACCCTCGTGGTTTAGCTGGATTCCACACCCCAAACAGGAACACAATATGTCATAAATGGGTATACCCATTACACCCATAGTAAGAGGCAGGATGTACATCTATATTCAAGAAGCTGAATAGTCTGCACAATCAAGAGTAATTTAAATTGGTAGTTGGTGAGGCATGATACAAATAAATAAATAAAACATTAAACAGGTTTCAAAACTGTGTACTTTGGAAATATGAAAAATGTGCCATAATTAGTATATTCAAGGAGTCAGATTTTTAAAGCAATTCAAATGTTTAGTGCTAATATGTTTTACCATTAGCTAGACATATATTACCACGTGACACGCTTTCCCAACACCTACTGCTGTGGGATAGTTGCAACACGCCGAGGTAAAATAAAGGGGTTTCTATTGCTCTTATATCAGTTCTTTGATATTTTAAACTTATCTATAAATATCAATGTATCAATCCGTTTGATAAATAAATGTTAAAACATGGACATTTTAAGTAATCATTATTTTTTTAAGTATAACCTTTTACGTTTTTACATGTGTCTTTAGCAAAGAAACATACTACTATTAAAAGGAACTATGAAAATATAAGGCGATAAATACAAATTATCAGTGACCTTTAAATATTAGTTTCTACTTTAGTGCTAAGCCTAGGGAGTATTGCGTGTCAGTGGTAGTATTAAGGTGTAACTTTGTAGAAATTACAATATTTTGCTTATCAATTACGAATAATGTCAGCTTAGAATCGACAAACCTTAAATTTGAATGAAGCGTTTATAGAGCTAAGCATTTCGTTTGCATAGATTTGCTCTAATTGGTACTAAGCACCTCTCTTATTTACCAAGCTCCAGCACATAAGAGTATAATATGCAGGCAGATGAGTCCAATAACTCGTCTTGGTGATATCGCCCCAGGTGTGCATTACGGCGAATAAAAGAAGCTGCATTTCACCTAATAGTACCTCAATGACCTCAATACTTGCAAATACAGGTAAAAATTATCACTGCAAAATCTGCACTCTTTTGCACGAACTTAATTATTAAAGATTATACAGTATCTATTTGCACAGAAATGCTAATACATTGTTCTTTTGGTTGATTACATTACGGAAAATTTAACTGCACCAGACAGACTCTTTGCAATAACAAAGATTCAAAATACGAACATCGGTTTTGTCTAATATAAAAACATCGCCTTCTCGTAGAAAAATTAGATTTGTTTAGATCCAACCCTCAGTTATTTTTTTACAGTTTAATTGTTATAATAATTATAGGTTTTGAATCATTAAAATATCGATAAACCTTACGTAGTCTTTTCTCCATACCCCATTTTCTTGCTTTTAATATTTTCATAATCGGGTTCAAATATATTTATTGTTTTTATAAAAGTACTTCTATAATTTTTAAAATAGGGCCTAAATTTATGAAAAGACAAGGGATAAAAATTTCAAGCACGTCAAATTACAACAGTAGATTTATTTTAAATAATTCGAATCAAACCTCGATTATATATTATACTTACAAATGCAATTACAAAACATACTAGTGAAAACAGAATTAGACAGACCATGTTATAAGCTGTAAATAGCATTATCATTTCAATGATCAACTAATTGTCCAATAATGGTTTTCCAATACTTTGCCCTATCGAAGTCGATACAATCGTTCGTTTGAGCGTACCGAATATTTACTTCCCTTGTAAAAAATAAATTTAATTAATAAAATTATACAATATTCTTGTAAAATAAACACCTCGTTTTGTTTTAAAGAATCCGTTTACTGCCATATTGATTTAACGCAAAATATATTTGTTTATTATTCAATTACACAAGTATTTTGTTTAAATTAAGAGCATCATCACTATCATCAAATGTCAGCCAAATAAATTTTAAAATTATATTCCAATATTTGTATTAGATAATATTTAGGTAATATAACTTGTATTAGTTATTTATTTACCTGAAGCAAAAACCCAACCAATAAAACAAAAATTCTTTCTTTATTGTTTTTAGCGAATTTCCCTTATAGGGAAGAAGATATTAACGTAGTCAGCATGGTAATACCTAGGCCCGGGACCATGATAACCTTACGTTTTGAGGTCCCCAGATGCCAATATATGTGTCCGTGGGTGTGATAACTCTCGTAAAAATGTTCTGATTTTGATAAAATTTGGTACAAACATTTAAAGCAGCATTTATGACTTTAAGTTCAAAAACCAGCCAGATCGATTAATTCAAGGGGGTATTTTGGGGGGTTTTGTACCCCAAAAATAGTTTTTTTTTAGTTTTATAAATATAATATTTAAGTCAATCATTTTAATTTTCACCATTGGATTAACCTTAAAAATAAGACAATTTTGGTGTTTTTATCATTTCTCTACGTCTATTGGTTACAGAGATATTGAAAGTGCTAAACACAGTACGTTGTCCAATGTTATTCTTATGGAGAATAAGAAAAATTGAATATCTCCCTTATTTATCAACTTATCCTGACGAAACTTGGTATATTGCTTTATATCGTTGTTGTCTATTAATATTTGCACAAAAACCTATTTTTTGCCGATAGTTCCCGTAGCAGAAAACCTGCGTACTCAGCCCCCATGTTATTCTTATGGAGAATAAGTAAAATTTTATCTCCCTTAATTATGAACATATATAATTAAAACTTGGTATGTGGCTTTACCTAGTTGAGTTTTATTGATATTTGTATAAAAACCTATTTTTTATGTTCCTTGTTTCAGCAAACCAACATACTCAGCCGCCATGTGATTCTTATGGAGAAAAATTAAAATGTCATAAATGGTTTATTTATGAATAAATTGTATTGATGAATGAAATTGTATTGAAGTATCGATGACACTTGGTATGTGGCTTTATGTCGCATTAAGATATATATATATATATACGTATTGGAAATTCGCTGAGTACGCAGGTGTGCTGCTACGGGGGTATTTTTCCCCTATAAAACCCACAACCTATTTTGTTTTGTTTTTCTATCGGTTTTAGTGTACAACCGATATTCATAGAATTAATCAGCAATCAAGTAGATACTTATATATGTCTAAAACGGAGCTTAAACATGTATTTATTTTCTTATGCTCGAACTAAAATCTTTTAAAATAAGGCGAATTATGTTTAATAATATTTTAGAAAAAATGTTGTAAAAACAAATTTTATTGAATATATTTGAGAGATGGTTTAAATCCCTCCAAGCTGTAATATTAATGATGATGGATTAAGTGTGCGATTTACGTTTCTGGGGCTAAAATACTCATTACAACTGGCATTAGTTTACATCCCATCCGGGGTGCTCGCGGAAGGATTGTGCATATGGGAGCAGTGTTTTTAAACGCGGTAAATTAATTAGTTTTGAATTGTATTGTGTGGTGTACAGCTTAACATCAGTGCAATTGTAGATAGAGGGTTTGAATGGTGTTGTAGTGTAAAACTGAAAGTTCACTACGAGTTTGTAGCACGAACGAACATAAGCGGTCTTATCAGTGTAGTTATGGTTAGTAACTCTACTACTAAATTATTGGATGGTTCATTAGGATTAGGCAAAATCATAGGATTACTAAGACACAAAGAAACCGAACAAAGAATTTCTTACTCAAAATATATTTAAATATTTTATAAAACATGAAAATATATTTCCAATTTGTTAAGAAACGTAATGAAAATTAATTCGAAGAAAACTTATTTTTGTAAGAACGTAATGCAAGGTCTTAGTAATTGTAACATGATTTTATTATCAAATTCTTTGGCCCAACAACACCATGCACAAGAACTAGCCGTTACTGGGAAAATATACTGAGGAAATAAATTAACCTATTAATAACAATTGGAAAAGGTAAATAATCCTGAAAAATAAAAAAAAATCATAAATAGTGTTTTTTAAATAATCGTTATACTAAATTTACATTCGGTACAGATTGAAACGACTTAGTGGACATTTTCTCATACATATAGATTTTTTAACGAATGAATGAAATAGTAAAATCATATGTTTATAAATTGAGGAGGATTGAAGATATTCGAAGTTCATGATAGGATTCTCCTGCAACAAAACGACTACTCCCGTAAAGTTAACGGGTTAGGGGTTTCCAAAAATATTTATGCTTCTAGGATAGTTTTTGTATTTAAACATCAGAAGAATTTTGTGAAGTTATCATCAACTAAGGTAGAACGGTCCAAACCCCAAACGTTTGCGGATATGTCTCGGAAATTGAACCCGTGGCTGAAGTCCAAGACGTTGCCGGGGGGGGGGGGGGGGGGTAGCGGAGATTAATGTAGTTGATTTTATGAAATAAAAATATAAATTCTACTTTCAAAATTTTTTCGTTTAGATATATATTTAATAAAGCCAAAAATAAATGTAACTACATGAATTTATTGAATGTATGAATGTAAGTTACAACAATACAGTTACGATTTTATCCGAGCTACAAAGTTTATAATGAACATTAGGTCACAGGTTGAGGTTCTTTGTCAATGACAGACTATACTTATTTAAAACAATATACTATTATTTTAATTAAATTAGGTATGTAGAAATATGTTTCAGTTGTTAAAAACATTAAAATTCCTCCCTAAAAATCCTGAAATTGTAGTCATTACATATAGATATATATATATATAAATTAAGTTAATATATGTTTTAAATATAACATGTTAAAAATAATGTTTAAAGTTTAAAGTCATATTTTAAAGTTCTTTGGAATATGTAATATTAACTTCTGTCTTAGGTCTTCTTTAAAAACTCTTATAACATTTATTGAAGATAATTTTTACCAATGAAATCCTCTCATGGTTGAATTTTAGTTCTATTTTCCTTCTTTTGCGTTTGAAAATTCCTCTTCTAGAGCTACATTAAATTTATAAAATTACTTATTAAAACAACTATTGAAACGTTTGCTTGATATTTCATTTTAAACATGATGGATTAAAATGTTGGATAAATATCAGGTCTGGAGTAAATTAAATTGTATTATTAAAGTTAGTAATATTTAACATATTCCAAAAATATTGTCTTGTCTGGGCTCTAGAATATTTCAAGGTTAAGGTATTCTACATAAAAAGTAAGGTATACGTTTGATTACCGTTCACATAATAAAATTAAGAGCAAAATATTACGTTTTAAAAATTACGTTTGAATAAAGTTTACACAATAAATTAATGGTTTAATAATGGTTTAATGGTTTAATCCGTTAATACATAAACGGATTTCCAGCCCGGTGTCAGGTACAAGAAGGGAAGTCACGATATTCTTCACTTTCCTTTACTTACCTGACCAACGTTTCCTATTAAAGTGGCGAAACATTAGTCTTCATTCATCAAACCATCTCCACTCAACGACTTATCTTCCTTTTTCGACGGCTTTGTATTTTTATTAGTTTGAAATTTTATTCCTCCATTGAGTCAGGAGAAGTTAACTTAGTAATTTACACAAGAAATAAGGACCGTTCTTAAATGGAAAAAATCTATAAACTTTAAATGCAATATATTATTATTTCATATTAGTGGTATTTTAAGTTTGTGACCAAGTTTAAAATATCTGTTTTTCTGCTGTATGTTTAGACGGACAGACGAGAAACTATAAACAAACTAACAGATTTTGTTACGAGTATATTTCTATGACGGTGTATGGTAAAATAATCGTAGTTGTTTTTCAAAACACCCTGTGTATTAAATAAAATAAAATAATGTTAACCAATGTTATATGAAAGTGCAATAGAAAGTTTTATTACTAAAGGAGTTCGTTGAAATGTAGAAGACAGTTTGAAGTAAGGTAATATTAGAGCAGGAATTGTTAGCGTTTGATTCCAAAATTAAATTTGTTTGATTTTAATTAAGTTTTTAATGATTATCTCAAATAGTAGTGTTTTATAATTGAAATACCACTTGGTTTGTTTGTTTCTTTCGAGATTCCCAAGACAAGGCTAAACAACATGTTTCAACCCTTTTAACAAAATGACCTTTATGTTTAGTCAAAACCTTATATCTCCCCTGCCACTCCACCTTTGGTCAGGTTACAAGCACGGGATGATGTGTCAAGTATTTGAGTCACGTAGCGAATGAAACTGTTGAAGAGATAATGGTAAAGGCCAAGAGTCACAGATGGTCACGTAAAGCGTGCTGGGAAGTTCAAGTTACCGACGTCGCTTCGTGTGGATTTATTGTTAAGAAAAAAAACTTGTTATCATCGAGATGTATAACATATAGTGCAGTTGTAATAATGGTGTTATTAGTTAATCAAGACTCTAAGTAAATTATAAGTTGGAGCATGAATAGATATAATAATTTTGTAATGATGCTCTAAAATAGAAGAACAGCCGAGGAAAATGGTTAAGTAAACCTTTGATGACATATTTACTGATCTCTTTCGTTGGCAAAATATATTTATCCTTGAAAATGTGTATTACAATTTTAATATTAAAATTGTAGCAGCTGTTGACTTGGGTATCACGTTAAAGTAATTATAAAATCCACTTCAAAACAACATTCCTATATTCGGTTCAAATTGGCGTTTTGATACATTACAAAAAGTGGGACTACCGAAAAAAACCTGGCTAAAATCTATAACAGTTGATAAAAATTCATCAGGATTTTTCCTTATATATTTTTCCCACGTTTGTTTTTGTGGCACTAATTGAATTGTATCGAAACATAATTTTAGACTGAATTGAGGAAGGCTGTTTATTCAGTTAGATTGCATTATTACTTTAACTTAATAATGATAACTAAGTTAAAAAATTATATAGAAAAATGATATTGTCAGTAGCTGGTCAATTTTTTTAATTATAATTACAACTGTAAGATATACGAGTACAAATGAGATGAAATACATCTATCAAAATCCCTGACTGATTTATTTTTAAATTTCAGTATCACTAATGACCTGTGCTAAGGGACACACGTTTAGTGGAACAACAGCTCATCAGAGGAGTTTCTGATGTAACTTATCAACAAGGTCAATCGCATATGTTTGTTTCATAAACCCGTTAGCTCTTTCATATTAGGGATTTTTGCAACAAACTTTAATTACTTTTTATGAGCGACTTTTTGCCTTATTTTTATCGTCCATATAGATGACGGATCTGCGTGTCGGACATACAACCAAATTAACTTTAAATCGTAGTAGATATTAAAATGTTTAACTTATTATCTGTGGTGAATATTTCTCTGGTACCAGTTTTCTACAATATATTTTAGTCATAAAACCGTGTTAATCCTTGAGCTGTGAAGGTTCTCGTGAATAGCTTGGGAAGTCAAACTAACAACCCTTATGTTGATTACGTTGTTTAGTGTTCTCTTATAAATAGTTCACAATTGGACTTTGGAAATTTTAAATTAAATAGAGACTCCGGTGTTCTTACATATCCTACTTATAAATACAGTACACCTGACGTTACAATTTGACAATAAAATATGTTATCACTATAAGTAAAATTATCATAAAATATTAATTTTTTAATAATCGTTACCACTTATTTAGTACATGAGAGGCTAATGAAGTCTTCCAGAGAAGTCAAACAGTTACCCCAGTGCAACTTTGAGCAGTTTCTGCATTCTTGACGATCTTTCACGCCTCGAACTCTCGACAGACGCGTAACTAATTCCATGGATTGCGTCAAGTACTTTTACATCGTATTTAACACTCTGTTAATGTACTTACAAATGATATGTATTTCAAGTATTATCTTCGTGTGTAGTTTAGTTACAATTTACATTAACATATAGCCACCTTTTGCCTTATGTTTACCTCATATATTTTTATTAAGAATTTGCCTTTAATTAGTAATTTATACACGATTTTTGAGGGGGGGTTGAATAGCGTGAAATGTATAACTAAGGGATAAAATAAAAATTGCCAATTCTGTTAAATTATTTTTGCTGGCTTTATCTTTTTTAGCGAATTTCCCCTTTAGGGAAGAAGCTATTACCGTAGGTGGCATGGTAAGACTTAAGCCCGAGACCACGATAACTTTTTGTTATGTATATATGTATATGTTTGTATGTATATATATATACAGTTTAAAACGAAAAACACCATTCGTTTTAAACTGTATATATACATATGTTTATGTATACTGTATATATATGTTTGGCTTTTTATCGTACCTTGTTTCAGCAAACCTGCGAACTCAGCAACCATTTTATTCTTATAGAGAATGATTAAAATGTTATAAATCACTAATTTATTAACGTATATTGGTAAAACTTGATGTGTGGTATATATGTGTGTGTGTGTGTATGTGTGTGTGTGTGTGTGTGTGTGTGTGTGTGTGTGTGTCCGTGGGTGCGATAACTCTCGTAAGAAAAGTCCAATTTTGATTAAATTTGATATAAACGTGTAAAGCAACATTTATGGCTTTAAGTTCGAAAATCAGCCATATTGGTCTATCTAAAGGGGTATTTTGGGGGGTTTTGTTGTTCAGGACTTATATATATATGTTCTGGATTTATATAATGTGGTTTTAAAAATAATTAATTCCCAACTACTCAACAAGAGCCTGGTTCATCATATTTTTACCCAACCAATTAAAATCATATGTTTTTATTTTAATTTGATTTTAAATACTTCTCTTTTCCTATACTTTTATTCTCACCTGATATCTTTTGTTTACATTTTCATTGTTACCTATTTTATAATAACAAACCCTCTTCTCACTTCAGACCAGCAAATTACCACTCCCAGTTTAGTTTTTGTTAACATTTCATCCTCTTCTCATTTTATTTCCCCTTTTTGTCAATTATCAACATGATAATTTATGTATTTCTATCATGTTAATTGTTTTTTCCACGACACACTGGTTAAAACCCCAAACTATGTATATGTACCTGTAATAAAGTGAGTGATATCATCTATAACCCTGGACCCTTCAGATCTTCTAGACCTTCTAGATCCTCTAGAACTTCTGGAACGTCTAGAACGTCTAGATCTTCAAGACCTTCTCATCCCATCTCCTGACTCATTTGATCTCCACATGCCTCATCCAAAGTAGTGACTTAAAGGTCAGAACTTTCACCCAATTTGGTGAGTGGATAATTAATTAATATCAACTTCTTTTGAACATTTTATTTTCATTTTGTTAAATTATAAATATCCTAATATTGGTGATCAGTGTCTTAAAACAATTAGTACAAATTATGAACTACAATACATAACATGTTTCCCTTTTCTATGTCAATAACCAGCCTGTCAGTCCTTACTTATTTATTACTTTATGTAAAATAAATGTTTGTTATATGTTATAATTTGTCCATTACTATCATTCATTTTTTGCTCTTCACATTGGTCCTTCGCCTATCTTTCTTATCTTTCCCAAAAACATCCAGCTCTAAACATTGGTCCTTCGAGCCGGATTCTGTTCATAGCGATTTGGACATATCGTTCTCTATTCGAAGTTAAATCACTATCCTAATACTAATTTTCTACCTTCTAATAATAGGCTATGTGTCTTAACCAGCTCTTGTAATACAACCCAAATATAGCAAGAGAATTTGTAACACAACTTTTTTGTAACCACTAACCATTTGCTACTTTGTGTTTACCTAACTGATTTCTAGAAATGGCACCCCCAAAGAACACTGACTTTAAAATCGAAACTTATGAGCGGTTAACTGCAGTAACCAAAACACGACTTAACTTCATTAAAGGTTCAGTAGACG
The DNA here is from genome assembly GCA_963675035.1 of Allygus modestus. NCBI lineage: Eukaryota > Metazoa > Arthropoda > Insecta > Hemiptera > Cicadellidae > Allygus > Allygus modestus. The sequence goes on from OY776114.1 coordinate 59,024,295, forward strand.
GTATCATCTCTCAAGAAGATCCTCTAACAAATGTTCAGACAAAAATGTTAAATGCTTACTTGTCCGAAACCAAGCGGAAAACTGAAGATTTTGAAACAAACTTTCAGCGTATTCTTGCAATAGGTGGTAACACGTTGGACATTGACAAACTAATGACAGATCAAAATGACATAAATGAATTATTTATTTATATTTCTTGTAATATTGAATCATTATGTCCGGTACCAGATCAGTCTGTTAATCCAAATAACAGTGTCGATGAAGCGTCAAGTGCTTCTGCGCACTCACAAGTACGTTTGCCAAAAATTGATCTCCCTAAGTTCTCAGGCGATCTAAGTACATGGACGTCATTTATCAATATTTTTGACACCACTATTCATAACAATAGCTCTTTATCTGATGTTATGCGCTTTCAGTACCTCCTCAGTGCTCTGGACAAGGAACCATTATCTTTGATTCGCAGTCTCAGTATCACTCCACAAAATTATGCGATAGCTTACAACTTGTTACGAGACAGGTATCATAACAACCGTAGGCTTCAAATACTACATTTGAACAATTTGCTTGACTTACCTCAACTAACATCTTCACACATTCAGGGTGTTCGCAAGTTTGTAAATATATTCAATGAAAATGTTCAAGCACTAAATGGTCTTGACTGTGAAATTCAAGATTCAAATGCCATTCTTGTTGCAGTATTATTGCGTAAAATGGACGTAGACCTCAGAAGAAAACTAGAAGCATTTCGCGCATCTTCCTCGTCTCCTAAGCATTCTCTACCCTCAGTAAAAGAAATACTGGATTTCCTTAATACCGAATGTACGCAACTCGAGGACGCGACTTTGTCACAAAATATGCAATCCCTGGAAATTAACGTTTCTAACTCTCGTCCAAGACCCACAGTTAACAACAAAACTCGTAACCATGTCAGCATGATAGCTACTCAAGTAACACCTCAATCAAATGTTCATACAAACATTCCTGTAACGTGTTTTGCATGCAATCAGTCATCTCATAAAATATACTCGTGTTCTGTTTTCAAAGCTATGTCTCCTCATGAAAGATATCAGCTTGTTAAGAAATGTCATCAATGTGTATCATGCTTAGGTACACATGACACCAAATCATGTAAATCACAATTTAGTTGCAAATCCTGTAACAGTAGACGTCATCATTCGTTGCTACACTTTAACAGTGATACTAACAATGTGACTAGTTCCATAACTGTAACAAACTCTAATGCTAAACCATTAAACAAACAAATAAAATCTGACTCTATGGTTAAACCTGAAACATCTGTAACACTCACATCTCAGAACAACTTAGTTTCATCCAGTAACACCACCGTAGTATTAGGCACTTTATTGGTACAAATTAGTGCACCAGGTGGAAACTCGCATGTATTTCGTGCTCTCCTGGATTCTGGGAGTATGTGTAACTTAATGACCGAACATGCAGCTAATCTTTTACACATTCCACGACATAAATCTAGTATCCAACTTTCTGGAATTGATCAACACATGACAGACAATAAAGGACAGATTTTTGTTAACATTAAAACTCTGAATGGTCGAACAATAGCCGCTGATCAACCTACTTTAATCCTCGATAGATTAACTGTTGATCTTCCTCGCATGCCTCTTTCTCCAGAAGTACTGAAAAGAACTCACTCTTTTATCCTAGCTGATCCCACTTTCCATGTTCCTAATCGCATCGATGTCATACTCGGAGGTGCACTCTTCCCCCAATTGTTTACAACAGAACAATTTTCACTTGGCCATAATATGCCATATGCTGTAGGAACACACTTTGGTTATGTAATAATGGGTACCGCTCCTTGTCTGCCTTCTAATCCTTCTATATCCAATGTCATACCAAGTTCAACTCTCAATGTTTGTTTACACTCCATTAGTAATTCTGATTTGCATTCATCAATTCAACGTTTTTGGTCCCAAGAAGAACCTCCTGTTTCTTCCATTAAAACTCAAGAAGAAATCCAGTGTGACAAACACTTTATGGAAAATCACACTCGTGATGCCAACGGACGATATGTAGTTCGTCTACCCTTCAAAGATTCAAACTCTGTCTTAGGTGAATCAAAAAACCCCGCTGAATTGCGTCTCTTTGCCATGGAACGCAAGTTCTCTTCTAATCCTCACTTTTCAGAACTTTATCATGATTTCATGGATGAGTATTTATCATTAGGCCACATGTCCGAATGTAATGACATTGACCTATCTCAACCACACTTCTTTCTTCCACATCATGGAGTACTTAAAGAGAGTAGTAGTACGACTAAACTTCGCACTGTCTTTGATGCAAGTTGTAAAACCAGTTCTGGACTCTCGCTTAATGAAATCCTTTTAACGGGACCCAAACTGCAAAACAATATATGTGATCTACTTTTACAATTTCGTCGACACAATGTTGTATTCTGCTGTGATATTAAGCAAATGTACCGTCAAATTTCGGTTCATCCCGATGATAGAACTTTTCAATTGATTTTGTGGCGATCACATCCAAACCAATCCCCATCTATTTTCCAACTCAATACTGTAACATATGGAATTAACAGCTCTCCATATTTAGCTATCAGAACGTTGCACCAACTAGCTGATGACCATGGCGATGAATTTCCACATGCAGCTCATCTCTTGCGTAATCACACTTATGTGGATGATATTATCTCTGGAGCGGACACTGAAAACGAAGCTTTGACCCTTCAGTCCCAACTTATTTCTTTGTTAAATCAAGGTTGTTTTGAGCTTAGAAAATGGGTTTCGAACTCACATAAACTTTTAAGTAACTTACCCGATTCACATCTTGAAACACCAAAGTTCTTGCAAAACTCAGAAACGCCACAATTTTCAGTATTAGGGCTTAAGTGGTCTCCAGTCACCGACGCCTTCTCATATGATTTCCAAACACTTACTTCACACAAAACTCCTACCAAGCGCTCTGTACTCAGTACTATAGCACAGATTTATGATCCCTGTGGATTTCTTGTCCCTTTTATAATGCTGGCCAAATGCTTTATGCAACTGATCTGGACAAAAGGACTGTCATGGGATTCACCACTTCCATCAGATCTTCAGATGCAATGGTGCTCATTCACTGATAATATTAAGTTGCTATCTAATATTACAATACCTCGATCATTAAACTTATGTTCAACATGTAAAATTGAACTACATGGGTTCTGTGATGCATCCGAAGTCGGATATGCTGCTGTTACTTATCTAAGATGTGAACTAAACCAATCCGTATCGATAAAACTATTAATGGCAAAGAGTCGTGTCACACCTTTGAAACGAGTCACGATACCTCGCCTTGAATTATGCGCTGCACATTTATTGGCTCAATTAGTGTCTCATATCAAATCCTTATTTCCTGATAAAATGACATCTAATAATATACATTTATGGTCTGACTCAACTGTAGCTCTCACATGGTTGCAAACCCCTCCATACAGGTTGAAAACCTACGTAGCTAACCGTGTTTCACAAACCCAAGAATTGGTACCTACTGAGTCATGGAGACATATCTCTTCCGGAAATAATCCTGCAGATTGTGCCTCCAGAGGCCTACTCATGTCTCATTTGATTGATCACAAACTTTGGTGGAATGGCCCATCCTGGCTATCGCTCCCATCAAATGATTGGCCAACATCTAAGTTTACATCTGTGACATTAGATTCGACCCACGAACTTAAACCAAACTCATTAACCATACTAACAACTACTTCACAAGAAGAATGGTCATTTCTATCCAAGTTTTCATCCTGGATAACATTGACTCGAATTATGGCTTATGTATTGCGCTTCATTCGCAATTGCTGTAGTTCACAACATCAAAATGGATATCTCAAAACTGAAGAACTAAACGAAGCTCAAGTCAAAATATTTGCTCTTGTGCAACGAATGGCATTCGCCAACGAATTCAAGTTACTCTCTGAACAACGTGTTTGTCCTAAAACCATTCAACGATTAAACCCATTCATGGATTCTAATGGTTTAATACGTGTTGGTGGGCGTTTGACTAACACTTCCTTACCCTATGACACTCGTCACCCTATTCTGTTGCCCAAAAATCATCATGTTGTAAACATTCTAATCGATCATTACCATTTATATCATCTTCATGCCGGACCACAATTGGTACAAGCTTTGCTTTCACAACATGTATGGATACTATGTGCAAGAAATGTGATTCGCTCTCGCCTTCATAAATGTTTAACGTGCTTCAAACTCCGACCAAAAAGTAATGCTCCATTAATGGGAGAACTACCCTCCTGTCGTGTCAACCCGTGTAAACCATTTTCATCAACTGGTATCGATTATGGTGGACCCTACAACATTAAGGTACTAAATTTACGCTTCATTAAACAAGTCAAAGTTTACATTTGTCTCTTTGTTTGCATGGTCACAAAAGCCATACACATAGAAGTTATCACAGACTTAACCACATCCGCATTCATTGCTGGACTTACGAGATTCACAGCTCGCCGAGGCTTGTGTACAGATATTTACTCGGACTGCGGAACAACTTTTGTTGGTGCAAACACAGAACTACGAAAAATAGTGCAATCTATCACTCAATGTAGTAAATCTAAAGATCAGATTCAACGCTTCGCATCTAACCAAGACATTCGATTTCATTTCAACCCACCAGCTGCTCCACACCAAGGTGGACTTTGGGAAAGTGCAATAAAAGGAGCAAAACATCACTTACATCGTGTCATGGGCAACAATATTCTAACACTGCCAGAATTTATTACGTTAACTACGAGAATTGAAGCAATGTTGAATTCAAGGCCGTTGACTCCTCTCTCATCTGACCCATCTGACTTTAATGCTTTAACACCTGGACATTTTTTAACAGGTGCACCACTAGTATCAATCCCAGAGAGGGATCTTACCCAGGTTCCTGTTAACAGACTGAAGCGATGGCAACTCACACAACAGCTGTTTCAAACCATATGGCGTCGATGGACAACAGAGTACTTGCATACTCAACAGCAACGCTATAAATGGACTACTAGCAGCCTGAACCTCAAGATTGGAGATTTAGTTTTGATCAATTCACCATCAAGTCCACTTCAATGGCCATTAGCTCGAGTAATTAAAATCTTTCCTGGGCGTGATGGAATAGTTCGAGTGGCTAAAGTCAAGACTTCTACAAATACATTTGTGCGTCCAGTCATCAAACTTTGTCCACTACCTAATACTTAATATTGTTGAAGTGTGGACACTTCAAGGTCGGCGGTATGTTCAGGACTTATATATATATGTTCTGGATTTATATAATGTGGTTTTAAAAATAATTAATTCCCAACTACTCAACAAGAGCCTGGTTCATCATATTTTTACCCAACCAATTAAAATCATATGTTTTTATTTTAATTTGATTTTAAATACTTCTCTTTTCCTATACTTTTATTCTCACCTGATATCTTTTGTTTACATTTTCATTGTTACCTATTTTATAATAACAAACCCTCTTCTCACTTCAGACCAGCAAATTACCACTCCCAGTTTAGTTTTTGTTAACATTTCATCCTCTTCTCATTTTATTTCCCCTTTTTGTCAATTATCAACATGATAATTTATGTATTTCTATCATGTTAATTGTTTTTTCCACGACACACTGGTTAAAACCCCAAACTATGTATATGTACCTGTAATAAAGTGAGTGATATCATCTATAACCCTGGACCCTTCAGATCTTCTAGACCTTCTAGATCCTCTAGAACTTCTGGAACGTCTAGAACGTCTAGATCTTCAAGACCTTCTCATCCCATCTCCTGACTCATTTGATCTCCACATGCCTCATCCAAAGTAGTGACTTAAAGGTCAGAACTTTCACCCAATTTGGTGAGTGGATAATTAATTAATATCAACTTCTTTTGAACATTTTATTTTCATTTTGTTAAATTATAAATATCCTAATATTGGTGATCAGTGTCTTAAAACAATTAGTACAAATTATGAACTACAATACATAACATGTTTCCCTTTTCTATGTCAATAACCAGCCTGTCAGTCCTTACTTATTTATTACTTTATGTAAAATAAATGTTTGTTATATGTTATAATTTGTCCATTACTATCATTCATTTTTTGCTCTTCACATTGGTCCTTCGCCTATCTTTCTTATCTTTCCCAAAAACATCCAGCTCTAAACATTTGTACTTCAAAAATGGGCTTTTTACACTTTTTACATATAATTTTTGAAATAATCAAATTTTTTTTCAACACTGGATTCAGCTTAAAAACACACAATTTGGTATTTTGATCATTCCTCTACGTCAATCAGTTACCCAGATATTGAAAGTGCTAAACACAGTACGTTGTCTAATGCTATTCTTACGGAGAATAAGAAAATAATTATATCTCGCTTCTTTATGAACGTATATAGTCAAAACTTGGTATACGGCTTTAACTGGTTGTGGTCTATTGATATTTTCTCAAAAAACAATTTTTTGCTAAAGGTACCCGTAGCAGCAAACCTGCGTACTCAGCCCCAATGTTATTCTTATGGATGATAATTAAAATGCTATGTCGCCCTTAATTATGAACATAAATTAATAATACCTTGTATATAGCTTCACCTAGTTGATGTATATTGATATTTGCTTAAACACCTATTTTTTCGTTCATTTTTGCATCAAATCTGTGTGCTCATCCCCCGTGTTATTCTTATGAGATTAATCAAAATGGGATATATCGCTTATTTATGAATGTATATTGATGAAACTAGGTATGTGGCTTCACATAGTTGAGTTATATTGATATTTGCATACAAGCCAACTGTTTATGTTCCTTGTTTGAGCAAACCTATGGACTCATCCCCATAATATGTTATTCTTATAGAGAATAATTAAAATTGTATATATCGCTTATTTGTGAGTATATTTTTATGGAACTTGGTATGCGGCTTTATGTGGTATTAAGACATATATTATGCATTGGAAATTCGCTGAGTACGCAGGATTGCTGTGACAGGGGTATTATTAATTTATGTTCATAATTAAGGAAGAAAACATTCTACTTATACACCATTAGAATAAAATTGGGGCTGAGTACGCAGGTTTGCTGCTACGGGTAGATAGTTGAAAAATAGTTTTTTTAATAACAATAGACCACAACCAGATGAAGCAATGCTCAAAGTTTCGTCAAGACACGTTCTTAAATAAGGGAGATAGACCATTTTTCGTATTTTCTATACTTTGGACAACGTACTTTCTTAGCACATTCAATATATATTCAACCAATTGACGTAAAGCAATGATCAAAACACCAAATTGTTGTTTGTTTTAAGCTAAATTTAATGGTGAAAATTATAAATGTGATCACTTCAAATATTATATGTAAAACACTAATAAAACACATTTCTCGGGTATAAAACCCCCCAAAAATACCCCTTTGGATAGAGTAGGCTGGCTGGTTTTCGAGTTTAAAGTCATAACTGATGCTTTACAAATATTATTCCTAATTTCATCACAATTTCCAATATATCTTTTGTGGGACCTTTTCTACAAAAGTTATCGCACCCACGGTCACACTCATACAGTTTTCAACGAATTATTATTTTGGCATCTGGGTACTTCAAAACGAAAAGTTATCATGATTCTGGGCCTAGGTCTTACCATTCCAACTACGGTAATAGCTTTCTCCCTATAGGGAAAATTCACTGTAAGGTGCCTGTCAACTCTGCCATTGGCGGTGATGATAACGGTATCACTGGTCGAAATCGATGGTTTTTTCCTTATTTTATTTTCATTTGCCATTTTGTATGTAAATAAAGTATAATTGTGAATATATTTTTAAGTTTAAGACGCGTTTTATTAAATTCCGTAAATACAATATAATTTTTAAGATTTTACAAGAAATAGACAATACAACTATACAGATTCATTTTCAACAACTTTTAACACATTTATGTTTCTAGTTGAATTACATACAATCTAACGATTCAATTGTTATTATTTCAAGCAGATGCCTACCTAAAGCGTTTGGGGTGTTTATGCAAAAACAACTCAGCCGTGAGCGAAGTTATTTATCTGATCTGGCCGAACTGGTAAATCGCAAACTAAGCACTCAGAGAGGATCTGTCGTCCAAACAGAAGCATTCCTGTCAATTAACCCTACAGCAAATACAACTCTAACAGCTTCAACAATATTTGGACAATAAATGCTGAATGTTGTGTTCGGTTTTATATTTGAAACTGGTTTGGTAAAGTGCCTTTCTTAGTTTAATTTAGTTTAAATATTCAGCTATGTTATTCCCTGTAGCTTTAACATATCGTAATGCTTCATTTAAAAGGTTCCCTCATATTTCATTGAGTGCGGGCAAATATTCTGTGTTTATAATCTTTGTTTAGATGGTTTCCTCTTTGTTTTTCGTTGGTTCTTTTGTCATAGCAAATAGTATAATATTATTCTCTCTTAATATGAGTCGATATATTAATTTTTATAACCACAGATTATTACTTACATCAAATTAATGTCAATGCAATTACCTTGAGTATTGCGTTAACATTATTAGCATGCATTTCATACTAATAACACACAATGTTGATACTAATAACATTAGTTATCATGTCCGAACCCTAGGGCCCTATATGAGGTGTTTTTAATAATTTATTAGGTGAAGCTGAAACTTTTAATACAAAAAAGAATTCTCAATTAAATTTAAACCATTAATTTTGAACCATTAAACTGTTATTTTTCTTTCGTGTTTATTTATTTAGTTTTTAATGTTTTAAATAATAATGCATTACGACACATTGGGAATTAAAAAATAAACAGTAAATATCGTCGTAAACAATAAACATAAGAGTTAGTATGTTAAGTTTATTTTCATCGGACGGAGAAAATATGAGTCGGAATATTCACATGCGATTTAAAGGTAATAGATGTTTTATTCGATTATTTTTACTAAGAACAGACCAGTAAAGGACCGCTCGATTCACTGAGCTTCTTAGATAATCCACTTTACTGCTTCTTCTTGTGTTTTAACTCTCTGTCGAAGCCAATCATCGTTTACCTTTATCAACTGAATAAACCTAGGTTTATGTTGTAGCAATTGTAAAGCTACAATTGCCTTTTAGACTTATTATGACTGGTTATACGATGTTATCTATATTACTAATTCTGTAAGAGAAACTGTTAAGGAGAAATTGCGGAATTTTGGTGTATCAAAGGATGATTGGGGAGATTAGAGATATTTGACTATGAGACTCGGAGAAAAAGGTAACATTTGAAAAACTGCATTTCATTCAGAAATGAGGGAATATTGTCCTCATGTAAATAGAATTGAGAAAATTGAAATAACTGGTTTATTTACAGTTTTACGTGGGGTTTTAGTGGCTGTTTTTATTATTTAAATGTGATTTTAAACAAATTTTAGGGGCTAGCCTCTAATTTACAAAAACTATTTAATCTAACAGAAATTTAATAAATATTTGTTAATTTATTTGGTATTTTGTTTGAATTTTAACAATCTTTAACAAATCATATAGTGAAATATAATTTGTCAACAAAACAAAAGATTTACGTAACTGTCAGTTTTATAAAGCTTTGAATAAAAAACGTTCTAATTCTGATAGACCATCACTACAATTAAACGTTTACCAGTATTGTTTTGAGTCTATACAAAATTCTCACATACTAAGATCGCTCATAATCGTGATGTTATTGTGAAAGAAATCTGAACTAACTTATTTAATCACTCCCTGATTGAAAATACATATTGATGTAAATGTAATGCTTTTTCGCTTCGGAAATCGAATATCAATCACATGGAGGGTAAATTCCTTGCCCTCTTATCTTTCATATGTTTGAAGAGAGCGTTAGTTGGCTTACTCTCATCTCTCCATTTTAGAAAAGGCGTATGAGTGCACTTAAAAAATTATTTAGATTAGTACTGGAGTAGTACAGGAACGCCGATAATGGTTAATGGTAGGTATGAGCGGATTGAATTCAAAGGGCGCCCCACTCCAGGACATCCATCTATTTCAGGATCCCCTCCATTCTAGGATCCCCTATATTTCAGGACCCCCTCCATTCCAGGACCCCCTCCATTCCACGACCCCCTCTATTCCACGAACCCTCAATTACAGAATCCCCTCTATTCCAGGACCCCCTCCATTCCAGGATCCCTTCCATTTCAGGACCTCCCTCCATTCCACGACCCCCTCCATTCCACGAACCCTTCCATTCCAGGACCCCCTCCATTCCAGGACTCCCTTCCATTCCAGGACCCCCTCCATTCCACGACCCCCTCCATTCCATGACTCCCTCAATTACAGTTCCCCTCTATTCCAGGACCCCCTCCATTCCACAACCCCCTCAATTACAGGATCCCCTCTATTCCAGGACCCCTCTATTCCAGGATCCCTTCCATTCCAGGGCCCCCCTCCATTCCAGGACCCCCTACATTCCACGACCCCCTCAATTACAGGATCCCTCTATTCCAGAACCCCCTCCATTCCACGACCCCATCCATTCCAGGTTCCCCTCATTCCAGGACTCCCTCCATTCCAGGACCCCTTCATTTCAGGTCTGGTCCCATTTCAGGGTGACTTAGTCTGAGAAAGATATATCTTCTTTTATCTTTTCGATGATACAGCTAGATTATTCTAATTATATAGCGAGTTCATTTGTTCAAATCGGTTTCCAGCTCATATATTCAATTTTACATTCTCCATAAAACTAACATATTAGATACAAACAGGTTTATATATAATCGCATTGGAAGATAACTTTAAATTAAGCTTGAATACGTGCAGATGTTCGCAGTGTGATTTATACTTATACTTCTTCCGTCGTCCCGACGACCTCATATGCGGCGTGAGACCAGTCATCTAATCTTCTTATCCTATTTGCAGTTCAGTAGAACCAGGTCATACTTGGATGGATCAGTGTTAGGTAGGTCAAAGTTAGGAAAGGTTAGGTAGTTCATAGAAGCAGCTATTGATTAAATATGTTTTGAGCTTTGACTTGAATTTTTTGGGACAAGCAATTTATTTTAAGTCAGAAAGGAGACCAGCAGGAAATTTAAGGCCATTATAAATCGGTTTTTGTTTAAATATTTGTAAATTGTGTTGAACTGATGGATTTATTGCTCTGTTTCTTGTATTGTAATCGTGAGAATGTGAAGGCACCAGATTATTATCTTTAAAAAATGAGATGGACTCAAACATTAAAAGTGCGAGAACTGTTAAAATCCCTAAGTTGATGAAATGCCTTTGACAAGACTCTCTAGGTTTGAGACCAAGAATGCATCTAATTTCTCTTTTCTGTATCACAAAAATTCTGTTGAGATTGTATTTACTCGAGGCACCCCACAGTACTATGGAACATCTTATGTGACACTTATCTAATGTTTTAATTAAACAAATAATGATACGATGATTTTCAAACTCATCAATCTACTGTTAGCCTAGGTTATATTTTCCATCTCCAAGCCCAAATAACAGTGATTATGAACTTTTCTTTGATTTATTTCTAGGATCTCCTGTAACCACTTTGTAAAAAGGATTTTTCCGTTAATAAATGAAATGAAATGATACGTTGACTATCATGTTAGGAAATGACAACGAGTTTTGCGATTCAGAATTCATATTAAAAGGGCACTAAAAGTAGGATACCAATGTGGCCCAATTAAAATTAACACTTTTATACACATACGACATTCTTAACTATCACACACAAATGTATTGGATAAAGATAAATATACTAGTCTTACTTATACTTAATTCCTCCGTTAATATAAGTAATAAAATGTCAAAAACTAATTTACATTAAAGTGCAGTTGACAGTGACGAGATAATGAACTACGTCTCAAAACAATACAACCTGTACTTACACTTATACTGTAATTTCATACAAGACGGTAAATACACAAAAATATGGTACAAGGCGATCGATTTCAACCAGTCATACCGGTCATCATCAGGCCCAATCAGCGAATGACAAAAACAAGATGGCTTACAGCTTATATACCACATATTGGATGTTCCAATAGCATTGTTCTGTTCATATTTCAGCATGGAAGAACAGAAAACCGGAAAGATCAAATATCACAAAGCACCTCCTGGAAAACGTCCACACATTGGGAACAACTCAAGACAATTTAAATATTCTCCAGATTTGTTAGAAAGGAAATGTAATGAATGCATGGGAGGAATTGTTTATTTTTAAGAAAAAACGTAAGGATAGGAATAAATTGATTATTAAACAGGTCAACTTTGACTCTGGTGGTACTTTTCGCAATTCGTTTCCGGAACTTCCGGTGGCCAATAGTAATAAATGCTTTATGTGGTTATGCTTTATAGTAACAAGCTTTATGCCATCTTGTTTCTGTCATTGGCTGATTGGGTCTGTTGATGACCGGTGTGACTGGTTTAAATCGATCGCCTTGTACAATCTTTTTGTATATTTACCGTCTTGTATAAAAGTACAGTATAAGTGTAAACAAATTTTGTAGTGTTGTGAGACGTAGTTTTATTTTATCCCGATAATATCACATTGCAAGGATATTTTAGTTTATTTTGATTGGTAATAAACAAATTGTATATTTAGTATAAAAGATTAAACGTTGACAATTTTTAATAACACAAATTTTAGTCGGGTAACAATCTAGGAAATACAATACAAACATCAGTTGAAAACGTCTTTAAAATCATCAATAACAGAGATTAAAAAACGTAACTTGCTTTTGATTTTGGTTAGGTATTTCTTTCATACTTAGACCTTCAGATAGTTGTATTCCCAAAAAATATAATTTGGTCTAAAAGTAAGCCGCTTGAATTGAGTATTCTGCAATAATTTTAAAGTTGCCAAACAACTTCCACGTACACTGTAAAATTGAATGTGTAGAAGATTAAAAGCTGTATATCACCCATAACAGGTATATAGAGGCAATATGAAAGCAATTACTTGGATAAGCGTTACGGAAACCTAATCAATGCAAGATACATGGAGCAGATTTGCGTAATGGTTCAAGCGTTACAGCCACTTAGCTTGGCAAGGCGGTGTATCCCGTAAATCAGTTTGTTGAGATCCCATAGTAACCTGGACTAGAATATTAAGTTTAAAAGTTGAAATAGGAGTTTATACATCCCGTTTACTTTTAAAATACCTAAAAGCCTGGTTTACAAATAAGACTGTCATTCGTAATGTATTTTTGTAGATTCATCGACTAATTTATTTCCGTTCCAAAAATAATTATATTTCCTAAACAATGTGTTGAGTGGCATAATAAGTGTTGAAATAGTTTGACCAGGTTTACAACGCTAATTACTATACTATTCCCTAAACATAACTGTATATTAGTTTGTATATATTAAGGCATTTTAAGGTATATGAGTTAAGAATTATGAAACTATTTTATTACAATTGCTTGGTAAGTTTTTTAATTAACTGTTTTCAAGTAACAATTATCATATAAATTTTCGTTTTTCTGCTCAGTATCTCAAAGTTGATAAAAGCCATTGACGTTGAGTCTGTTTTATGCAGTATATTTTTGGTGAAATACCTACGGAGATTGAGATACAATTTTACGCAAACACATACACGAGTTAAGTTTTAAAACAATATTCTCGTTTGTGAAAAGTTTTCTGAGATCTTAATTTAAGAATTACTAACATGTATTTAGATATTTATTAATAATGTAACTGAAGATGCAAACTAAAGAAGTACTTGAAGTCATTTATTAAGTTTGTAGGTTTAGTTTACAAAATATAAAACTTAAGCTAAAGTTGTGTTGTTCTAGAGATGTTTGTTTAACGGAGACGGAATTGGATATTCATTTCATATTCAATTTAAGTGGCCCAATACGTACAAAAATTTCATAATATGTATAAATAATATATAGCCGTCAAGTAGGTTGAAGTAACAAATTTTAAAAGGGCATCATTATGGTTCATGGTCAATCGATGATAATCATTATAATATAAACAAAAAAGTTATCAAAATTGGGCCATTAAAATCAACATTCAAAACTAATTGTAATTTAAATATTGGTACCCATCAGAGGCAATCTAATCTCATAAAGTATCAAATGTATCAAACTATGACTGGCAAAATACAAGCTATTGTAATTTAGTTTTTAATTTAAGCTAATTTAAGTAAAAATGTGTTAGTTAATCAAAATATTTTGTAATTGTTCAGTCAAAACTATATAGCTAACTACAAATATATTAATAGGAATGAATTTAGACATCACCAAAATACCACAAGGGGTAATAAGTTAAGTGCTAGTAATTTGTTCAATCATTTACTCTATTTCCATCTCAATTTTATGTTTACTAATCATTACAAAAAGTTATGCTGTAATTAACTGAGTAATTAGGTTATTCAATTACGCTCGGATAGTTTCCCCTTTTAGTTAACCTCAAAACCAACTGTAATTATAAAAATATTACAACAATTGTAATTAAATTAAAGAAACTACCTAATTAGTTATATCATTTTTATTTTGTTACTTATTATACCATATTGAAGTTTGGTTAGTACCAACTGTAATAAAAAAACATTAAATAATAAATTATAACCAATGATAATAAAAATACAGTTCTTTTGCCGTACTATATCGCATTGAGTATTTTTTTACTGGCGTAAAGACAGATACGTAATTTTTACTGATGTACTGTTTATTTTTATGACCGTTAATAAATATTCTACTTCCATAATAACACGTAAATGTTAGTGAAAATTGTAATTTAATTAAAGCAAATATTTAATTAGTTACTTTTTTTATTTCAACATATTTTGGGGTCGGGTATTCCGTTTGATAAGGCATGGTTCAGTAAGAACCTTAAGGGCAGGTAGATAGATCAGGCGGTAAATCAATTATTGTGCTTGGTCGACGAAACCCATCGGCTCTAAGTTGATTAGGAAGAGCCCCGGCACGTGAGGGTGAGGCATGCACGCACAAAAACAGCCTTTCTTTTAACTCAATCATATGACCTTTTAAGCCATAAAAGTCTTACATTAGAAAGCACATCTTGTGTCAACACGTCTGCAGACAAAACTTATAGATTTGAAACTCAGTGGTCAAATACTCAAGTTTTATGAACAATACTTATTATGACTGCTCAGGATCTCCGATTCCAATATTATATTTACAACATTTTGAACCGATTTTCCTGAACTTCTTGCTGTTTATGTGTCTTTTGGCCGATACGTCAAGTGCGTTAATTTTATAGAAAGCGATACGGTACGTATGACAATGTTTTGAGATATGGAGTGATTGTTTGTTAATTAAAAGTTTTAAGCTGATAACAAAAATAATTATTTTTATAATTGTTTTTATTTAAACATAACTAGGGTTAAGGATACCATTTATAACAGGAACATTCTTATATAATTGTATATACTTTCCATCAGAGCCAGTTATATTGTAAGTGATACTGCAGACAGGAGCAGCAGTTACGGAGAAAAGCATGTGTTAAAATAAGCATAAGATAAAATGAATCTCATCATTGCTTGGTGAGTATTGAAGAACAATGTGGAGAATCAGTAAGATATATTTAAGGCATTCTTTGGTTTATTCTGTACGTAGGATAAACATTGTTTGAGTGCTTTATGCTTTGCTAATGGTTAAGACAACATCTTAAAACTGATTTGGAATTGGACATCCAATTTCATTACCTAGTTTGGAAAAATATCTTTTTAAATATAGAAATAATCATTAAAAACTGGTCAGTGAATATTTAGAAATTTCACCATTAAAGGATAATTTAAAAACGTCTAGTTCATTTTTTTAGAAAGCAAACGTTAGACGCTTTCAACAGCTTGAACCTTTTTTAATCCACGTGCACATATTAAAGCCAAATTAGCGGCAATCAGTTTATTATTTAGTTCCTGAAGTAAGGTTATGTTTAACACCCTATAGATAAAGGAGTTTTAATTGAAATTTCTATAAAGCAAATTATGTCCTTAATAGAGAGGTAAGTTACATTAATATACATTGATATTCTTGATTCAATCATGCCTTTGAATACATATTTAAACTTTATAGTCAACAGGTCTTGGACTTGTGTCGGTATAACAACTTAAATTCGATGAAACACACGAGTACAATCTATGTTTTTATCACACGCTTTATGTTGAAATGTGTTTGACCACAATGAAAATAAAATCTTCTGTAACAATAAAACTTTCATGTGAGGCAAATATAATTGTTTCAAGATAAATATGACAATTTTAGTTTCATCTCTGTTTTGATCACTCACAGACCAACTTTCATTTTATATATCCATCTCTTAAATGGCGTTCAAAAGATGCGAACGCAACTGATTCTCGAATTAAAAAATATAAAGTTGTGTTTTTAAAATGATGTATATTTTTGACGTTATGTTTTGTTGGTAGATAGAAAATATTATTTTTAAGCGATGCTGTGAAAAACTTTCGAGATGAATTTCCTCTATGGGTCACAAAATAAAGAAAACGTCTGTCATTCCTCGCTGGATATGGAAACAGGAAATTGAAATTGAAATTGAAATTTACACTATGGGTGACTATCAGAAAATTGAATTTTCGGAATCAGTGCCTCCTTTCTATTATTATGTATCAGTTTTATAATCTCGTGATTCCAGGCTTCAACAGGATCTTTATTTTCTAACTTCACAAACAGGTGTGGTAATAGAGGAGTGTTTTTAATATATACTTCTAAACGACCTTAATTTTAGAACCATAAAAAGTTGTTGACTTTGGTTTTCTGATTTTGTGTTCTCATCAATACGTGCATTATAATAAATTTCAAAAAATAAAAACGTTTTTAACATTGCTGATATTTTTCTAGATCAGCATTTTGTAGGCAGAGCTTGGCTCAACAATTAATTATTTATTGCACAGAAGCATCTATGAAAGGCATCAATTACTTTAATCATTTCATATCATAATTTGTTTTAAATCTAAACTAACCATAAAAAATAATTAAAAGTGTAAGTTGTTATATTTGGTACGTAAGTAGGGGCGGCAGTCGTTTGCCGCTAACATGGAGTTATATGGGGAACAGCTGATGTGGTGGCTTCACTCAGAGGGTCAACCACGTGACCAAAAAAAAGGTGGCCATGACCTCAAAAAATTACCAGTGGTACCAACTTAGTTGCTAACTTAGAAAAAAAATTCCCAGAGTGTTATACGTAGTGATAATATATGCATAGTAATAATATATATATACATGGTAATAATATATACATAGTAATTATATATACATAATTATATATATATATATATTATACTACGTGAGAGTGAGTGAGTGACTGCGCAGACCTGCGCGTCACGCCTCAGCGCCCGCGCGTCACACCTCAGCGCCCACCCCAGGTAATCAAAACACAGAGTGTGGTGAATAATTAATTTATTGAATAGTGCTGTACATGTCGGTGATGGTGAGTGGTGCAGGTGGTGCAGGTGGCAGGTGGAGCCGTGGGCGTGTGGAGTCGGAGAGCGGGGGCCGGGAGGCGGTGGGGTGCAGGTGGAGCCGTGGGCGTGTGGAGTCGGTGAGCGGGGGCCGGGGGGCGGTGGGGTCCTGTAACATAACAAATAATGTGATCAGCAATCTCTACGTGATTGGTCGGAATAAGGATATATGCTAATGGTTATAATTAGCGTTCTGCGCTCTGATTGGCTTACACAACTACAGAGAACAAAAATTAACATTGTTACTCAATCACTCTGCCTCTGGCCTTCGTGCAGGTAAGAGCCATTACTGTTTGTTGCTATCGGCGTAACTGTTGGCTTATTTTGTATGTGTTGAGATTACCTTCGCAATGGCAGGAAACCCTGTTGAAATTATAAGTACCGATGATACATATATTAGACACTTTAGACTTTACGGAACAAAAACTATTTTTAAATTCACCAAACCTCCTGCAAAAACAAACGAAATTGATTGGCTCAGACAAGGTTTTGCCAAAATTGTAAATGAGATGAAGGACCAAGCCTATGAAAATGATCAGCTTGGATTTACACTACAATCTCTAAACTTAAAAAGTACAGAACCCGGGTATATTGCTTTTCGGCCCGCAGGTGAAATTAATGAAGATATCCTTTGGCAAATTTTCGGGGGAATTGTTCAATCAAATTCTGAATCTATTAAATCTACCGATACATTTAAATAGGAATGTACCCGAGTTAATCTCCCTGTGGGTTCCGGGAAGGTACGACCTGGATTTTACAACACCTTTGTCGAAGAGTGTAAAGCCAGGAAGGGAATTGTAGTGATTAATAATAAAGACAATTTATGTTTTCCTCGGGCTTTGGTAGTGGCTATGGCTAAAATCACTAATGATCCTCAGTATAAAGCAATCCGAGACGACAAGGGGAAAAGACAAACGTTTAGGGCCAGGGAACTTGTTCAGTGGGCTAGGGTAGAGATCTCTGAGGAAGGTGCAGGAATCCCCGAATTGGAAAAATTCAGGACTTGTTAAAAGATTACAAAATCACAGTTTATAATTATGATAGAAAAGGCCGAGATGTCTACTTTGAAGGCCGTGTTGAAAATCCTAAATTTAAAATTAACTTGCTCTTTCACAATCGGCACTATAATGTAATCAACAGTTTGACCGCGGCTTTCGCCTGTAACTACTTTTGCGAAGCTTGCCATGTTCCCTATGACCACAAAGCTAAACACAGATGTACTAATATTTGTCCTCAATGCCAAACTATCTCTCCAACCTGTAAACTTGAACATG
This sequence comes from Allygus modestus, assembly GCA_963675035.1. Lineage (NCBI taxonomy): Eukaryota > Metazoa > Arthropoda > Insecta > Hemiptera > Cicadellidae > Allygus > Allygus modestus. The sequence goes on from OY776114.1 coordinate 59,043,001, forward strand.
GGGGAATAATTTGCCCGGACTGTAACATGACGTTGAGAAACCAGCACTGTTTTATTGTCCATCAGGTTGATAGATGTAGAGCTGTTAAAAAGTGCCTTGACTGCGGAAAATTGATTAACTTAAAAGAGAGATCAGGACCTCACAAATGCGGAGAAGTTTATTGTAAACCTTGTGAAGCGTTCAAGGACCCCAATCATAAATGCTACATTCAGCCCAATAAAGGAAAACCTAAATCTAAAGACTTCCTGTTTATTTTCTTTGACTTTGAAACAAGGCAGGACGAGTCTCTTCCCTCAGATCCAGATAAAAAAGTTCATAAAGTTAACCTGTGCGTCTCACAACAATATTGCAATCAGTGTATAGAAGGTAAAATTTGTACGACCTGTAACAACCGTACAAGAGTCTTCAACTCTGACCCGGTTAAAGATTTTATAGACTATGTAATGAGTGTTAGAAAACAGTTTAAAAATGTTTGTGTGATTGCTCACAACGGGCAAGGATTTGATTTTCAGTTTTTGTTAAAGTACATCATGGAAGAAACAAAATTCACGCCGGAGCTGGTAATGAGGGGAACTAAAATCATTCTTATGGAACTGGACAATTTGAGATTTGTTGACTCACTTAGTTATTTCCCCATGGCCCTCTCTGCACTCCTTAAAGCTTTTGATCTGCCTCCCGAGAAAAAGAAAGGTTATTTCCCGCATCTTTTTAACACTGTAGCAAATCAAAATTATGTAGGCCCGCTACCCGACAAAAAGTATTACTGCCCGGAATCAATGTTTGAGAAACCTCACGAAGCTTTCGAGATGTGGTACGACGAGCAAGTGGCGAGTAACTACGTGTTTGATTTAAAAAAAGAAATCTTGGAGTATTGTATCTCTGACGTGGAAATCCTAGCCCAAGCGTGTATAAAATTTAGAGCCTTGCTTCTTGAACAATGTAACGTAGACCCATTTCTCGAGGCCGTAACTATTGCTAGCGCCTGTAACTTAGCTTTTCGGCGTAACTTTCTAAAACCAAACACAATAGGTTTGATTCCTAAAAACGGTTACAGACTGACTGACAATCAGTCAGCCGTTGCTTTACAATGGTTAACATGGGAAGAGGAGAAACGAGGGTTGAGGATTCAACACGCGGGCCGGGGTAAAGAAGTTAAAATTAATGGAATGAAAGTTGATGGGTTTGACGGTGAGCGAATTTATGAGTTTCACGGGTGTTATTGGCACGGGTGCCCGAAATGTTTTCCTTATAACAGAGAGGCTCCTCTGAAGGAGGATCCCTCAGATTCCCTCGACTTAAGGTATGAAAGAACTTTGAAAAAAAATGGCAAAAATGAGTGACTACGAAACTATAGAAATGTGGGAGTGTGAATTTAGAGCATTAAAGAAAGATAACAAACTTAAACATTTAAATAACCTTCCGATTCTCAACAATCTGCCCCTCGACCCTAGGCAAGCGTTCTTTGGAGGCAGGACAGGCAATACAAAAACATATCATAAATGTAAAGAGGGAGAAACGATACAGTATGTTGATGTTTGCTCCCTTTATCCGTTTGTAAATAAATATGGAAAATATCCTTTGGGCCACCCTACAATCTATGTGGGAGATAGGGAGTGCAGGCAGAGAGGTATGCAGGTAGATGGTTTGTTAAAATGTAAGATTCTGCCACCTCGAGATCTCTACCATCCCGTACTCCCCGCTAAAATGAATAATAAATTAATGTTTGTTTTGTGTAAAACTTGTGGGGAAACATTAAACCAAGAAAATTGTGAACATGAGAGTGAGGAAAGGGCAATGGTAGGAACATGGACCATGGATGAAATTAGAAAAGCTATAGAGAAAGGTTACGTTGTGCTGTACATGTACGAGTTGTGGGAGTACGAGTTAGCCACATATGAAAACGGAGGTTTGTTTAAAGATTTTATAAATCAATTCTTAAAAATCAAGCAGGAAGCCTCAGGCTATCCCGCTTGGTGTAAGACTGAACATGATAAAGAAAAGTACATTTCAGTCTATTTCCAACACGAGGGAGTTAAATTAGACAAAGACAAAATTGCTAAAAACGGGGGTTTGAGGCAATTGGCTAAATTAATGTTAAACAGTTTTTGGGGAAAATTCGGACAGAGGGAGAACCAAACTAAGGCAATGATTGTAAGAGATCCCAAAACACTCTTTGAAATGATGACAAACCCAGAAGTAAAAGTCAACAGGATTCAGATAATTAATGAGACGGTAGTGGTTGTTAGTTGGGAGTATCTCGAAGAGGTTGGGGAACCTTTGAGAAATGTAAATGTTGTGATTGCGGCCTACACTACAGCCCAGGCTAGATTAAAGTTGTATGAACATCTAGATGCTTTAGGAGGCCAAGTAATTTACTATGATACTGACTCGACCTTGTACGTATACTGTGGTGGTTTGTACAGAGTCCCTACGGGAGATTACCTCGGGGAAATGACGGACGAGTTGGCAAGCGAGTGCGGGCCCGGCTCTTATATTGTAGAGTTTGTTTCTGGGGGACCAAAGACCTACGCTTACCTTGTCTGGTTAACCAAAAAACAAAAGTTAGAATCAGTTTGTAAAATCAAGGGCCTAACATTAAACATGAAAACCTCCGAAACGCTAAACTTTGAAGCTCTAAAAAAGATGGTCCTCAGTGAAACAAAAGAGATACTAGAAATTGAAGAGAATAGAATCAGGAGAACTAAAGACAAAAATATTGTAACAGTGAGTGAAATTAAAAAGTTTAGAATTACAGGACCAAAAAGGAGGCTCGAGAGCGAGTATGAAACTTTACCTTAAGGATATCAAAATAGTCAAAGATTGGAGTAACCCCCACCCCGCCCCATGGGGGGGCGATTCGGGACTCCCTTTGTACATATAATATCCAGCTACGTGCACCATGTGTTAATTAAATTTAAAAAACCTGACAACTAGTTGTAACCTGTTAAAATACTGCTCTGTAATTGGTTATAATAAAAATGCATTCTATTGGTTGTAATTAGCGTTCTGTGCCGTGATTGGTCGATACTTTTTAGCGCTTTTTATTCTCAAGCGTTAACTTCACTCTGCCCCTTGCAGCTGCACAGGTAAGAGCTTCCAGCGATACAAATAAAAATGTCTCACTTAACCTCTTATATATTTAATGATCAACCCGTTGCTGTACTGTTTGACAGAGAAAACAATCCTTGGTTTAAAGCAAAAGATGTTGCTAAAATCCTTAATTACCAAAATACAAAAAAAGCAGTGCGGGTTAATGTAGATGAGGAAGACAAGTGTAACGCTTTAAACATAATAAGCGAAGGGGGGGCAGTCGACTGCCCCCCCTTTAACTTTCAAGATCAGTCTAACTTCATCAATGAATCTGGTTTGTATTATCTTATTTTGCGCTCCTTGAAACCAGAAGCTAAAGCATTCAAAAGATGGGTTACAAGTGAAGTCTTGCCTTCCATAAGAAAATATGGAATGTATAAAATCAAACAGGAGAATAATCAGTTAAAGAATGAAAACTCTCAACTCATGCGAGAAATTACAAACGTTATGGAAACTAACCAACAGCTCACTCACATTAACTTAGAATTTAAAAGTAAAAATGAAACAATGGATAAAATGTTAACTGACCAAGCATCAAGACTGGCAGTTTTTCCTAAAGAAGAAGACCTTAGCCACGTATTGTGTATTCTTATTAAAGACACAATGTTGCAATTGTACGGAGTCTGCGAATACAAATGCATTCGAACACAAAAAGTAAGTTTTCACAAGGCTTTAAATAAAGCAAAGGAGGAAGGTTTTGTACCATGCTTTGTAAAATCATCTGTCCCTAACGGGATAAATGTTGTAAATAAAGCTAAAGAGTTGATGAGGAGTTATGGCATGAACTTTGATTCTGCTCATAATAACATCCTCACCTCACATAACTTTGTAAATATTGTTGAACATGTGTTAGATAATGCCTAAGTCCCACTGTATGAATGTGTGTGTGAATTAAGGTCACTGGCGCGGGTGACTAAAAACCCCGTAAACCTGAAAGGGAGCCTAGTAGATTGAACAGTCAAGTTAATCGCTTGGCTGCTCCTTTGAATAGCTCATGTGTGAATGAGGGGTCCAGTAGATTAGAGGCGTTTGGCCAACACCCAGACAACTCAAAATCGAACCGACCTCGGGTGAATGAAGGATTTGTACATTGAGGAGCCTGGCCAATACCCAGGCTACTCCTTAAAACAATCCGGTGGGCAAAAAAAAGTAAATAAATATAAAGCAAATAAAAAACTCTTCCCACTTGTCTGTTCAAAGGGAGAGGACTTTTATTTTGTACTGGGCGTGAACCAGGTAATCTGGATTGGCTCACGCACGAAATAAAGGTTTAACCTGGGTGCTCACTGCACGAATGGTCTCAAACCCCATTCAAACAGACACTGGTATAAAACTAATGTTTACCGAATAAATAAGTTATTTTGACAATGGACGCTATAGCTAACGAACTACACCGGCCTGCCAGGAGAAATTATCCCAGGCGTAAAGTTACTCTTCCCGGACTATACCAGGCTGACTTGGTTGAAATGAAGCCTTATTCCAGAGTCAATAAAGGGTTCAAGTACATATTGACAATGATTAACTGTTTGTCAAAACTAGCTTTTGCCGTTCCGTTAAAAAACAAGTCAGGGCCAGAAGTGGCAAAGGCACTCGCTCCTATCTTAGCTAAATATAAAATGACGCATTTCCAAACAGATCAGGGAACAGACTTTTTCAATAAACATGTAAATGCTTTAATGAAAAAATACAAAATCAACCATTATCATACATTTTCCGAACTTAAAGCTAGTATAGTGGAAAGATTAAACAGAACTCTCAAGACAAAAATGTACAAGTTATTTACTGCCCGTGGAAGTTACGAATGGTTAAGTATTTTGCCAAAAATTTTAAATTCTTACAACAATACAAAGCACAGGACTATAGGTATGAAACCACGGGATGTTAAACAAAAGCACTTTCAAGATATTCTGAATAGAATAAATAGAGTTAGCAACGTAAAAAATCTTAAACACAAATTTAAGGTAGGCGACAGTGTTAGAATCAGTAAAACCAAGCGAGTGTTCAAAAAAAGCTATTTACCAAATTGGTCAAATGAGACGTTTACAGTATACGCGATTAAACCAACAAGACCAGTAACATACATATTACAAGACAACAGAGGGGAAATATTAAAAGGCGGGTTTTATGCAGAAGAACTTAGCAAGTCAAAAACAGGTAATGTTTACTTGATTGACAAAATCTTAAAGCGGAAGGGTAATTTAGCACTTGTTCATTGGTCTGGTTTTCCTTCTTCTCATAATTCTTGGATAAAGGTGAATGCACTAACTCCTGGGTCATCGCACTAATGTCCAACAAAGCGTAAATCCTGCACGTGTGCCACTAAATGGGAAAAAGTCTCATGTGAAACCCGCATAAAAGCCCGCATGTCACTCTACCGTGAAGTGATTACTTAAAAAGCAGAGCAATTAGTAGTATGTAACCAGTCACAATGCGGGTTATTAAGCAGAAAGTCAAGTTCTCTGTAAAAAACTTTGACAATTATTTCTCGGGGGCCGGAATGGTTAAACAGAACAAACATGGCGCTTTACTGCCAGATTCAATACGTTGTATAATCGCGGGGCCGAGTTCCTGTGGGAAGACCAATGTTTTATTTAATTTATTATTTGACCCAAACGGTCTAAGATTTGAGAATATTTATATATTTTCAAAGTCCCTCTATCAACCTAAATACAAATTACTTAAACAGGTTATGCCTAAGGAGGTTGGCTATCATGAATTTGACGATAATAGTTTAGTAATACACCCAAATCAAGCTAAACCAAACTCTATAATGATTTTTGATGATATATCAGCCGAAAAACATAACAATATACGCAACTTTTTTACTATGGGGAGACACAACAATTTAGATTCATTCTATCTGGGACAGACATATAGCGCTATTCCCAAGCAGCTGGTGAGGGACAATTGTAACTTTGTTATTTTATTCAAACAAGACGAAATGAACCTAAGACATGTATACAAGATCATATCACCACAGACATGACATTTGAAAAATTTAGAGAAATATGCGCTCAGGCGTGGCGTGACAATTTTGGATTTCTAGTTATTGACAAGACTCTAGATCCATTTAAGGGAAGGTACAGAGTGGGAATGGACACTTTTATAGCAGAGGTATAATGGTACGCATCTACGTGTATAATGATTTAAGGGGATTTGATAAGAAACTTCATAATGTAAGGTCTAACCTGTGTTCTTTTTATTACAAGGACAAAAATAAATTCTGTGGTAATTATTGCAGTAGAAAGGGTAAACACGGCCATCCCTTCAATAACAGATGCTGGAGACATAAAAAACCTCCAAGCACTGCGAGGCTACCACCTGTAGTTTTATTAATGATATCTGCGAGTGAGAGAACTTATAATAGAGATACTTTGTTAAACTTTTTACAAAAGTGTGAAGAACAGAGTGTACCCTTAGAACTAGTGATTTATCATGAAGATATGAGAAATGCAACAGTGAGAGACCCTCAAAATTTAATATCTAGATTTAGACCCTTTCCGGATATATTTGGTAAAGTATTGCCTTTAAGAAACCTGCATGGTAGTATTAATTTTGCTCAGATAGTTTTAAAAATGTTGGAGTACGGTTGCAAAATACCTCACGCGGCCAGATGTATAGTTTTGACAGAGAGAACTATACCCATCAGGTCCCCTGTCAAAATTTATAAAATGGCTTTATCCCTCAAATGTTATATTGACATTAGTTATAATACTGTCTGGGGTCCCATTCCTGACGATACTCCCAAAGGGCCGAGGGGTAAACCTTTTGCTGCTGTAAATAACTACTGCCAAGGATTATATACTACAGAGTTTTTACAAGATGCGTGACCGACAGTGGCTTCACAGTGTGAGAGATTTGGAATAAGTCTAAAAAACGGTGTATATAGAGTGACAAACAGAGTGCTATTTGACCAGTGGAAAAAATTTACTCGGACCAACCCGTGCGAATTTTGGCTTCTTAACTCGTATTTAATGTACAACAGACATCATGACAAACCATTAAGAATGTTGAGCAAATATATGCAAAAAACCATTGAGAACGACAAGTACATAGTAACACATGTCTCACAATGGAGGGACAATGTAAAGCGAGCCTTTGTTTTTAAAAGTTACACAAATCGTTATATAATACCGAGACACAGTCTTGTAAGGGAGGAAACTAGGTATTATAAAGGATTAGACTTGAGCGCCGGTATTTCGCTTCTAGATGTTACGCGTGACATGAAAAGATGCAAAATGCGTGCCTTGTTTTTCAGGCAAGTCGAAATGCCTTAAATCTAAACGTGTTGGTTTAAATATATCATTTGCGACTATGAAGCGAAACAGTAAGCAACTGACTAATCGACTGATACAGCTGCGTAATGCTATTAAGAGAAAGTATAAAATGTTTAAGGAAGGATCTGTAGAAAGTGATATTATGCTTGAAAAGCAGTTTAAACCTATAATTCAAGAACTCAGAAAAACAAACACAGCAGACATAAAAACAGAACCTGAAACAATTAAAGGTGAACCAATGGACTACAGTACAACAGATGATGAAGCTGAATTTATACCGCAGAGTGTATCTACACCTGAAACCAGTGGGTTAAAGCAAATTGTATCGACTCCTTCGGGACTGGAAACAGCGTCACGATATATTGAAAGTCAGTTTAGAAATCCCATGACAGTGAGATATATGACACTACTTTTAAAAGATGCTAGCAGTAAGGTCCGAGTAATTGATCATGACTACGGCCCTAGATACGAAGGCAGTACTTTAATGATGGGAGATAAGGTGTTAGACTTTGACAACGATGGAACTATACTAATAAACAACACAAGATATAGTCCTAGTGAAGGCTTGTATGAGCACATATTTAAGAGAACCCCTGACGAGGAAATATACGACGAAGACGACCTTAAGACCTATAAGAGTATTATTTTCGCCACCAACGCACACAAGAAAGGATACAAATTCCACAATGTAATTAGAAGGGACAAAAATCTAAAGTACAGAAGAATTATTAAAGACCTATTCCCGGTTAAAGCGGGCAAAGGTTTAGCGTGGAAGAATGCACGATCTCGTGATATTATACACTGGGATGATGCCAATGAATTGGTGGACAGATTACGACACATTGCCATGTCAACAGAGACTGGAAACAGAGTCCATAGCAATGAAATACTAAGTATCGTGGAGGAACTGAGAGAGGCTGGTTACATAAAAGGATTAGGGAACAGTAGATTTAAAGCATTATTATAATGACTATTGACAAGTTTGGACGTAGTAGCCGAAAATCCCGAGGTGAGGCCGCCAAAGGTCCCAAGGTGATGGTTTTAATTTAACGTCCGACGGTAATTACGATATACAAAATAAGCGATTATGTAATTTAAAAAGACCTGCAGAGGATAACGACGCGGTGACAAAAAGATTTATGTGTGATAATACCTTAATTTTAGATGGAAAAAAGAGTATTTTGACGCTAATAAATGTTTTATTCGACATGTAAAAGTACCACAAAATTCCGACGATGCTGCCACAAAATTTTACGTAGACTACAAATGTATTCCTTTTACAAACGAACATTATATCTTAGGGAACAAAATACTAAGAGACGTACGGGATGCTGAACAAGAATATGATGCTGTAAACTTGCGGATGTTAAAAGAATCATCAAAATCAGCCTTAAAGCTCGTAGATAACACTTTTTATGATTGTCAGTCAAAGCAAATAAAAAATTGCTCGGATCCAACTGATTTTCAAGACGTATTAAACTTAAATTATATTGTAAGACTATTGAGTAAAGTTCTATTTGACATTTACAATACCTTAGGAGCTCCAATACAGACAGACAAGGACACCTGGGTAAGATTTAACGTTATCGATAAATACTTTTTAGACGAAAATACACGACAATTCCGTAATAAAGATGATCCCTATGAAGAAGAAGAAATTATAGACACGGACCCTTTCCCCAGTTTCCTGAGGACGGGATCCGGTTTAAAAACACATTAACTGGCAAACACTAATTAGTCTACGCCGATCCACTCAACATGCGGGTTGTTTTATTGATTTTTCTACCTCTTGCCTCGTGCAACAAGTCGATAGATTTTCTAACTTATTACGGGTATTTGGAGAAAAACGCTTTGACACAAAACATTACTTCTGCAGTAAGACAATTTCAAGAGTACTTTCGTCTTGAACCAACGGGAGTGTTTGATAACGATACATTGGCCCTCATGGGTACGCCTAGGTGCGGCCATTGCGACAATATATTACCATTCTCAGCTTTACCCAATAGAAAGTGGAACACTACAGAAATAACCTGGTATCAATACGGCCCTTCTCAGTACCCCGACATAATTCAAAAACATTTTGATGTATGGGCCAAACACGCAAATTTAACTTAAAAAAAAAACATAAATAATCCCACAATAATCATATCATTTTCAACATCTAGACAACATGTGTTTTACTCGAGACAGGATAATTGTCCCTATGATTTCGATGGACCCGGGTTAGTTTTGGCTCACGGGTATTTACCTCATATTGGTTATAAATCTACAGATATACACTTTGATTCGGAAGAAAATTGGGATTTTACTGTGAATTTACCACGAAATGGAAAAATTTCATTCTTCCTAACATTGGTTCATGAGATTGGTCACAGCCTTGGTTTGGATCATTCAGGTGATGATAAATCAGTAATGTTCCCTTTCAACAGAGATCCTACAGGAATTGTTGACTTTAACGAATATGAGCTAGGCAATGATGACAGACTCGCTGTGGAGTTTCTGTACGGCAGGCCCACTAAGACATTTGCAACCATTCCAAAAATGAATACATCCACAACAACATCCAGAACAACACCAACAACATCCAGAACAACACCAACAACATCCACAACACCAACCACACCAACCACGCCAACCACAGCAGTAACACCACCCGAGATATTTGAAAAACGCGATATTTGCGAATTAAAAGATCAAATTGATATGTTCGTTATTGTAAACAAAAGGATATTTGCTTTCTTTAGAGACTATGTATGGATTATTAGTTTAAATCCTACAGAGAGAATTCCTGAGGACTTAACACGGCCAAGAAGAATATCACACTGTCTTAAATTTTTACCGCGAAACTTTACTGAAATATCTGCCATTTACCAAAGGCCTAACGGGGATATTGCTCTTTTTTTTTGGCAATGATGTATTTTTATTCAGATACCCTTCACTGTCCTTGATTACAGTGTATAATGTCAATAATATAACCGGTAGAATGGTACATAAAGTAAACGCAGCCTTTGCAACTAACACGGGAAAGAGCTACATGATTATTGACGATTGGTATCTGATTGAAATTAACGAGTGCGACTTTACTGGTACATTTATGGGAATGGTCTCGTCTACGCTTTACGGTATCCCTGCCCACAGTCACGGTGCTTTTAGGTATATAAACGGGATGATTTACTTTATAACTGACAGTGGGGTCTTGGAGTACAGCGATTTTACTAACTCGGTATCTCGCACGTTGCCTGACGTGTTTGAAGCTTTAAAAATACCGTGTATACGCGAGACTCTATTAACTAAACTTTACGAAGTGATTAAATATTTACAATAAAATGGCTAACACAAGAAGGAAACCTCTCAGATGTAAGCAATCGGTTGTGCGAGGCGGAGGTATTGTTTCATCGGTGCTGAACAAAGCTATAGATTTACTACCTATCGAATTACATTTAAGAACACCAACCTTAAAACCATATTCCTACTGCGGCCCCGGCACGAAATTAAAAGAGAGATTGGCAAGAGGAGATAAAGGAATAAACGGGCTAGACGAAGCTTGTAAACAACACGATATAGTATACTCGCGGTACTCCGACAACGAGAGGCGAAGGCAAGCGGACAAAGAGTTGGCGGAACGCGCTTAGCAGAGGTTCAAAGCATCAGACGCATCTTTGGGGAAAAAGCAGCGTCTTGGTTAGTCACCACAGCAATGAAAGCCAAGACTAAATTGGGGGGAGGTCGTAAAAAGAAACGACCCGTTAAACGTCCTAAAGGCAGAGGTTTATATCTTAGACCCTATAAAAAGCAAGGGGCCGGCAAGAGGAAAAAAAGGCAAACGAAAAAAAGCATCTCGATACCAATAAAACCACTGACAAATTACGATATAATCAAATACGCGAGATTATTTAAAATTCCAAACTTTAGAGGAGTTTACATGAGGGATAGTTTACCAAAACGCTCGAGAAAGTGTGAATCTGCTATAGTTAACTTGGACAGTACAACTGGGCCGGGTACTCACTGGGTTTGTTACAAAAAGATTGATAAAAAGGTCTATTATTATGACAGTTTTGGCAATTTAAGACCGCCACCAGAAATAACACGATATTTGGCGGGATGCGAACTCTACTATAACTACGAGAGACAACAGAATTTTAATACAGTGGTGTGTGGTCATTTGTGCTTACATTTTCTCTGCAGTAATGTTCTGCCTCACGGGAACGACTAGTATACTATCCCATGAGCTAGCATTTCCCATAAATGTTAGCAAGGGTGAATGGGAGCTAGGTTTAATCGAACTGACAACTTATAATTCTATTCCAAACATTGAAAAAGACAATAATGATAAGTTTTACTACGGTGAAAATAACAGCATTACAATCCCTGAAGGATCTTACGAGATTGAAGATATACAGACATATATACAATCTCAACTGCCAAAAGAAACCAAGTTTACATTAAAACCAAATAACAACACTTTAAAGGCTACGATATGTTGTTCTCAAAAAATGATTTTACTAAAGAACATTCATTGGGAACACTCTTGGGATTTAAAAAACAAATATACGAGGCTAATAAACAACATGTTTCCGAACTGCCTGTAGATATAATTAAAGTTAATTCTATACGGGTGGAATGTAATATCACACGCGGGTCGTACCTAAATGGAGTCGAGGGTCATGTGATACACGAATTCTACCCGGCCGAACCACTGGGCTATAAAATAGTTGAGCTCCCGAGAAACGTGATTTATTTACCGGTAATAAGTCAAAGGATCAATACCTTAACAATATCTCTCAAAGATCAAGACGGAAATCTTGTTAATTTTCGCGGAGAAAGAATCTCGGTTAGATTACATCTAAGGCAAAGCCATGGGGCTACTATTTAATTCTAGGCCAACAGGGCAGCAAGCCAGTAGTCTTCGGAAAGCAAAGGTGTTAACTTGTAAGAATATAAAGTTTCTCCGTTCCCTCGGTTTTAAAGTTGTAAAAAATGGCTCTTTTAGAAATTGACAATCACACTAATTACGATGATTTGATAACAGGAATGGAATTCCATGCTCATCTACCATACGCTAATACAACTTATAATAATAATGATGAAATAAGAATACCAATATTACAGCAGGACATTATAACTGCGCCTTTTGAAAGCTTTATTGTGATTCACGGTAAAGTTAGCGCTAAAAAAGCGAACGATACTGCTCTGAATGTATCCTTTGTAAATAACGCAGTGGCTTTTATGTTTGAAGAAATCCGCTACGAGATTTGTGGCAAGGAAATTTATAGGATGAGAAATGTAGGCATTAGTACTACTTTAAAAATATTTTATCCATTCGCTCGGAAGAAACAAATATATTGAAAAACGCGTGTTGGAAAAGCCCCGGGGTATCTGAACAGGTGACAGATTTTATATATTCGATCCCGCTAAAACTCTGGTTAGGGTCTGCCGAAGATTATAGAAAGGTTTTAGTAAACGTCAAACAAGAATTAATATTTTTACGCTCGGCTTCGGATATTAACGCTGTAAAAACTACAGAAGCTGGTACTTTAGATTTAAAAGTAGAAAAAATCTACTGGCGTATACCTCATATTACAGTCAACGACGCCTGTAAACTAAAATTGTACAAGTTTATTGAGAAAGACCCCGCAATACATGTTCCCTTCCGTCAGTGGGACATGATTGAATACCCGAACCTACCAAGAACAGACACATTATCTTGGACACTAAAAACATCTAACCAAACAGAAAAACCCCGGTATGTTGTTCTCGCCTTTCAGACAGACAGAAAGAATGATTTAACAAAAGATATGTCACTATTTGATGCCTGCGACATAACTGATGTAAAGCTTTATTTAAATTCAAACTTATATCCTTATGATAATATTCGTGGGAACACAGCCTTGTTCTATGACATGTATGCTACATTCCAAAATTCGTATTACGGACGAATCGGGTCACCGATATTAAACTTTGATGATTTTAAAACAAAATGCCCTCTGTACTTAATTGATTGTTCAAAGCAGGACGATACTATTAAGACCGGCCCCGTAGATGTAAGACTTGAGATTCAAGCTAAAACAGTAATTCCAGCTAATACTTGGGCATACTGCCTCATAATCCACGACTGTCATTATACATACACACCAATCACGGGAGATGTCAGAAAAATCTCGAGTTAGTTTCTCCGACCCGGTAGTTACAAAAATATACATTCTACCCACAGAAGAAGACAGGAAATCAGATTGGGAACAGTTAGCAAGGGACAGAACCAGATTTTAAAGACGTATTAAACTGACACAAGAGAAAATCTCCAATGTAATTTTTAAACAGTGGACCCTCCGGGTCAGACACTTGGAATGAATACAGGGGGGGGCGTTTCGCCTCCCCTTGGGGTGGGGTGGGGAAGGGGTAAAAAAGTACATTTATATAAATAAAAGAGATATCTAATCAGTCTGTAGTTAGCGTTTAGCAAGTAAACATGAATTATTTTGGTTGGATTAAAATTGAATATTACAAAGAAGGAGTTTTAATTAAAAAGGATATTTTAGACAGTTATAAATTTAATAGCGTCGAGGAAAAATTTCAATTGCCCGCGGGGGCTGATAGCATTATAGTTAAATGGCGTACAGAATTAAACTACAGTGATTATGAAAATTCAGAGGAATCTGACTGAAACTATGGAATAATTTATTGTTTTTCCCAAAGGTAAAGAACCTATAGATTTAATGACTGGTGTATTTTTAAAGTCAGTCCATTGCTTGGACCCTGAGCTCACCAAGTGCGTAGTATCGGGTATTTTTAAAAGTCGAGACAATAGTCTGGGTGTATTGATTAAAGGGAGAAAAGGTATTGTATTTTGGAGTTACGACTCGTTTTGCCAGCTAATTGACCGGTTTAACGAAGTGACGTTAGCTCTCTTGAGTAAAAATCAGTGTTTAATATCTATAGAGTCTGGAGCTAATATTAAACTGACACATATTTTTGGACATCAGTACGTCTGTGTCTCTGATGGAGAACACTCCTTAGCACTAAACTTTAATGAGTGGTATCAACTTGTAAAAAATATTCCTTTAATCGGTCGCGAGGTTTTGCAATTATTTTATATTGAGGATATTATACAAGTTTTTTTTAATCAGGTTTCAGCCGGTGCTGAAACCTGTACAGATCAATTGCCACCTCACATAGCAGAGCGACTTTATCAGGAAATTTTATTATGGAAGCAATAGTGGAGTTTCAAGCTTTCCGGAGTAACGATAATAGATTTATTATTAAAGAACTTGCTATAGTTGGGAGATCGTATAAAACACAGATTGTGTTCCGACCTCCATACTGTTTTAATTTGTTGAATAGTAAAATGCAAAGAACAGCTCGCTGGCTGACTCGTCATTATCACCACATAAAATGGAATGAAGGTGAGGTACATTACAGCGAAGAGCTTTTAAGATCACTCTGTAAACCTTTTGAAATTATTTACACAAAAGGTTTGGAAAAGGCTCAATTCCTTCGGGAATTTCACCCTAATGTTAAAGAAATAAATATTGTAAATAGTAGCGATAGTTATGAACTTGTAGATTGTATTGTACATGGAAAGAAAAATGAAAACTGCGCTTTGAAGTCCGCAAAGTACTACGCTCGAGAAATATTTTCGAGTGGGGCCTAATAAAAATAAGGCCCGGCAGTCGCTCATCTAACAGGCAGAGCTAACCCTTTATAAGTCCAGGGATGTGGGGAGGTCTGGTTAAACCCTATAAAGCATTGTGCTTTCCTCCGACTGTCAGGGAAAACGGATGGAAAAGCGCAACAAAAAAATATAAAAAGTAAAAATTCATGTCTATTTTCTAGGCTAAAATGAACGGACATGGTCTTAGTAAATAGCCTACCGGGATAAACAGAGAAGAAAAAAATATAAAAAATCGGAGGCAGCATTTTTAATCGATTGGCTGTCACGAATCACTGCGTTGGTTGGGGCAGTGATTAAAAAAAACATAGTGTTACATACCTCGTAATGAGAAATCCATCCAACCGGTGGAGAACACACAATCACAATCCAAACAGCGGTGTTGTTATGTGTTGTTGTTAAAGGGACGGATTCAGAGATCCAAAGATTCAAAGATCCTCACACGTCAACCGAAGCTTATTGTGTGTCCCTTGTACGTTAGTATGGCAAACCAATGCCCGTACCCTTTACGAGATCCAGGAGTTTTTTACCAATACTAGCGTCCCTTTCATCACCTGGTTGCTTACAACCAAACAGAGCCCTTCTCCTTGCCCCGAGTCTCTCGCAGTCCAGTATGATATGCTTGGCAGTCTCTTCAGACTGATTGCAGAGCCTACACACCTGACTTTCATTTCTGAGTCCGAGAGTGTGGAGATGTTTCCTGAAATGGCCATGTCCAGTTATCAGAGCAATCAACTGCTTAACCCGACCTCTGCCCAACCTCACCAACCAGTTAGTGAAGTAAGAGCTAGTATCTGCTAGCAGCCTTTTGCCAAGTGCTTGACCAGTATGACCTTGCCATTGCTGGCGATGTAAGTCCCTGGACCATTTGTTTATTGTGTGAAAAGCAGTTGTTTTGCTTATGCCACAGCTTGGCTCTGGACCAAAGAATGGCATACCGGAACCTCTTTTAGCAAGCTTATCTGCACACTCATTGCCACCTATGCCTACATGGCCAGGTACCCAACCAAGATGCACCGAGTTGCGTGTCGCGAGTTTGCAGAGAGTGTTGTAACATTCCCACACCAATTTTGACTTGATTTCGTTGGAGTCAAGAGCCTTGAGGGCAGCCTGACAATCTGACAAGATTACTATATGCCTGTCGCAATAGCGTCTGGCAATGCCGAGATTGGCACAAACCATGATGCCACAAATTTCTGCTTGAAAAATAGTACAGTGTTGTCCCAGACTTGCACAGAGTTCTGTTCTAGGTGATTCACTGTACACCCCGTAGCCAGATTTTCCTTCAATGAGAGAGCCGTCCGTGTACCAGACAAGGCTGCCCTTCCTGGAAACAGCGGCAGTCCAGCTTCCACGAATAGCGGAGCTGGACTTGCAAAATGGAGTTGCGTGGATAGTGATACCACACTTTTAAATGTGGCGTCACTTCCACGCAGTGGTCGTCCTCACACCACCCATACCTCCAAAATGGCTCAAAAGAGGAGCTGATCAAAGTAAAGTCTGAGCAGTGTGAGGACATGGTGAAGACTGGCCGTTTTGCCAGTAAAACTACCAGGGGTGTTAAGTCAAGCATAGCTCATGCGGGTTACGTAAAAACTACATTAGCCAGTTTACCGTGACGGTTTTCAACTTACAGTAATCCTCGTGCTCGCACGGTTCCGGAGGCGGTTTGGTGTTATAGTCCTCCGGGTCCAGATACATGCAGCGGCAGCACAGGTCCCACCCCCGACCCTCAAAAATTATTAACATTGTTCACGAGCACAGCTTACCACACGCCTCACACAGACTATAAACTTCAGGCATCGCGACTAACTGGAGACTAACTAACCGACTCTAAGAACCCGGCGCTAGCCCGCATAACGACAGGTGGATTAAAAAACGGGGTTTTACAGTGAAACGCTTTTGATGTAATTGTACTCACCTAGTCGTTATCTTCAAAGAATCTGAGGACCTTCGCAGTCCAAGCCTCTTCCGTCACGTTTGCCTCAAAGTCGAGGCAGTAGCAGCGGATGAGGATCGGATTTATGCGTTTCCGCTTCCAGCAGGCAAGACACCTTTGGAGCGGAGGTCGAGGCTCAGAGAGAGAATACCCTACCGACTCCACCTTCATGTACTTCGTCTCATTTACCATCTCGTCTCCCTGTAACATAAAACAAGAATAAAACAACAATAATAACTAATAAAGGATTTGCTTACCTTTCATTACTTTAAACTTACCCAGTAGCAGTTTGAACAAGTCTCTAATAAGTCATATTCAAAATAATGAAAATATTGTTTTAAAATCCAGCAATGATTGTGATGTTCTGATATTAGTAATTGTTTAATTAAAAATGGTACGTCTAAATTTTGAATTTGGAAAAGTCTAGGGTTATCTGAACAGATTTGTTGACAGCAAAGTTGTGTGAGGCTCGGAAAGGACATTTTTAGCAACTGAGAGAGGAGCACAGTGCGGGGGCGGTGCGTACATAGTTTGTGGGCGGGGAGCACAGAATATGCGGGCGCTGATTGGTTGGTTGATTAAAGCAGTGCTGGAACGGATTTTGCGTATAAATACGGGTCTCTGACCTGGTATCATTGTACTATGCACATTACAGTGTTTATAACAGTAGTGATGTTGTTACAAGTTTTAGCACTCGTGTGCCTTCGCTTGGTGATTGGTTTCGACCAGGATGAGAACATCCCGCCCAATAATCAGGTAATCAAAGTCTCTTGCAATTTCACCATAGATTTACCCACTATAGATTTAGTAGTTTACTTAGTTATTAATTGTTTTCAGGATCTACCGGCTACTACTACCTCACGAGATGAACAAACACTGCCTCTTAGTCAAGATATGTTTTTTGTGGATGATCTCGACGTGCTATCTATTCGTGCAGTGAGTTTTTTATTTTTATTTATAGGTAGTCTCATATATAGCGATAGTTCAAAGGGGAGTGTATCGATACACTCCCCTTTATAGAGTATATTTAACGCGTTTGTTTTTTGTTTTCAGAGCGGGTCTCACGTATCCTTGAGCGACATATCTCAGCGTGTGTCACAACAGGTAGGAATTATCGAGTAATTCTTTTAAATGTTTTTTAGTTATTTTTTATAATTTGATACGGGATTAACAATTATTGTCTTCTTTACAGAGCGGTTCGAGCGGGTCATCTGGGTTGCGACCTATCACTCAGGTGTGTTTTTTATTTATGCTTTATTATTATTATATCTATCTTTTAAGAGTGTTGTTTATACATGTTTTTCTCTATATTCTAGGAAGAATATAACGGAAGAATAACACAGATGTTAAGATTGTCTGGCAAGTCTGGGATTTATATCGAGACCTCGCGGACCTTCCTTGATGGCGGCAGTTTATTGACCAGAAATAGGTTTATGGTTAGTATTGGGTTATTATCTGTATTTTGCTCACTTGTGATTTTTTTCTATTTGTCGTAATTTTAATAATTTTGTTACAGGACGATATTGCCAGTCTGAGTCCTGAAGCTAGGGAGTCCATCTCTCGCGGGCTAGAAAATGTAAGTCTAAATTTTATTTTTATTTGTCTGTTGCAGTATGATCTTGGTGTAAGTCCTGAGCTTGTAGAGGCTAGCATGCGAGCATTGGGAACTGTAAGTTTTAACTTGTATTTTATTTGTTAAATTAATTGATATAGACCAGGTTCATTAATGTAAACTGTGTTTGATTGATAGTTCAAAGGGGGCTCCGATTTGGAGCCTCCTTGGGGCGGGGTGGGGAAGGGGAGTTTGCCTCGTACTTCTGGTGTTGTTTTCTCAAACTCTAATATTTTTTTTCAGTGGGAGAGGCCTGCGTCTCCAATCAGGCGGACCATGCCTAACATTCTGAGACGTACCAGGGAGACACAATCTCTACCAAACAATACGAGAGTACTCCCCTGCTGGATGACTGTGAGGAGTAGTGAACCTCCACAGAATAATATTGTAAGTAACTACTTTAGAATCGTTATTAGATAGGTGGGACCCATCTTAGTTGAGTTTTCTTGTATATTTCATTGATTTTTAGGTTTTAATAATATTTTAATTATTTACAGGTGAGGGAGGCAGCAGCGTCTTGTAGTTCAAGTGCTACCATACGGCCCGATACGCCAGCTCCTGTCTTACCGTTTGCCGATCAAACGGTTAGTACGATTAGCCGTAATGATAGTTTTTGTTTAGTCGTGCTTTTAGTAGTGATGTTAATTCTATCTTGTTTTTTTTCAGAGGCGGGTTTTAACCAATGCTAGAGATGCGGGTGTGGATGAATGCGGAATATACCCGGATGGAGACCCTCGCATCGGGCGTGGTTTCCGTCTACAGGTAAAAGTTTATGTCTTTTTTTCTATCTTTCATTTTTATGTCGTATGTAAACTACGGTTGGTTACACCTTAATGTTGTTTTCAGGAGCGAGAGGAGGAGGAAGACGTGTTTGCGTTTCACCCGACCGTTGAGGCACGGATTAGAGCTTCAAGAGCCTCCAGACTTTCGGTAATTTTAATTTTGATATATTTTGTTGTATGTTGTTTTTTTTACTAAATTATATCTTACTGTGTAATTGATTGTTTGTTTTTACAGTCAATACCAGAGGTCCGCATTGCCACCTTGGAAGAGCGTATGAACCGCGCCGAAAGTTCTGCGCCCACACGACCACCATCTAGACGAGTTTAACCTGTTTTAAGTATCTCTATCGGGGATAGGGGTTAAATTTTGTTTTGTGAACTTGTATTATATTTAATTTGTAATGTTTCAGAATTTACGGTGTGAGGAGCGGGGTTTAATTTTGTTTTGTGAACTTGTATTATATTTAATTTGTAATGTTTCAGAATTTACGGTGTGAGGAGCGGGGTTTAATTTTGTTTTGTGAACTTGTATTATATTTAATTTGTAATGTTTCAGAATTTACGGTGTGATGAGTGGATGCCCGCGGCCGATCCCCCAGCGTGCAGTGTCTGCCATAGAGAGGAAGGCATTATGCGGCTGAGGAGGCGAATGTTTGAGATGGTAAGATAACGGAGGGTATTGTGTTTTTACAGGCTTAGCTTACTGTATTATTAATACTTACCTGGTGTGTTTTTACAGGCTTATCTTACTGTATTATTAATACTTACCTGGTGTGGTTTTACAGCAGAGAGGATCAAACACTACCTCGGAGGTTCATGTAATGGTGGCTCGTCTGGCTACGGTGAGAACAGAGCTAGGCGAGGCGCTGGCTTTGGCGAGGAATGTCCTCGAAGACACCGCGGACCACCAAGTGCGAGAGGTTGCTCCAGCCGTCTGGGAGGATATCTGCGCCACTATGGAGAGGATCCTTGCTTACAACGACCGGCGGATGGACAACCTAATCACACGAGGCATGCCACCACCCACAGAACAGCCGAGGTACGTCGTGTGTCACATTTGCCTTGATGCGTTACCGACGGTGGCGCTTCAATCTTGTGGGCATACATTATGCCCGGCCTGCAGTCGTCGGGTGACGTGTTGCCCCTTCTGTCGAAGTGTCGTGAGCGGCCGCACAAGACTATTTTTTGATCAGTGATGTTTGTGTTTTCTTCTTGATGTAAATTGCATTTTTCTACTTGTTAATTTGGTGTGTCAGATATTTTTAAAGTCTTTATTGAACTGTTAATTTTACTGTATAAAGTCTTGACTTGTATTGTCAGATAATTTAAAGTCTTTATTGAACTGTTAGTTTTCATGTAAATTATTTAAAAGTGTTAGTTTTGCTGTATAAAGTTTTAAAGTCTTGAACTGTGTGAAGTGAAGTCAATAAATTAATTATTCACCACACTCTGTGTCTCTATTACCTGGGGTGGGCGCTGAGGTGTGACGCGCGGGCGCTGAGGCGTGACGCGCAGGTCTGCGCAGTCACTCACTCACTCTCACGTAGTATAATATATATATATAATTATGTATATATAATTACTATGTATATATTATTACCATGTATATATATATTATTACTATGCATATATTATCACTACGTATAACACTCTGGGAATTTTTTATCTAAGTTAGCAACTAAGTTGGTACCACTGGTAATTTTTTGAGGTCATGGCCACCTTTTTTTTGGTCACGTGGTTGACCCTCTGAGTGAAGCCACCACATCAGCTGTTCCCCATATAACTCCATGTTAGCGGCAAACGACTGCCGCCCCTACTTACGTATTAACATATAACTCGTAAGCCTATAAAATAGTAATTATAAATACACATACGTAAACATATATACGTATTAATAATAAAAATAAAACTAAGGCAGACAGCATGTACATTTTAATCTGATATACATTTGTTTACTAATATATAGATTTTACCTCGGTAAGATTGGGCGGTATGACCCAATATATTGCTACCTGTATAGCCAGAGGCAAAAAGATATTGCTATCGATGTGATGATGTAACCGTAAACTGCAGGAAAAAGCAACATAAGGCTATTTTTGTAATATCAGTTACTTTAATTTTATATTATATAGCGTTATTTATTCGTATATTATAAGTGTGTATGATGATAATTATATGGTTAAGACATTATGGCGGACATTTCCTATCGCTGATAGGAAAACAAATCTCACGATTATCCAACATCTAAAATATTTTGGTGCGGAGAATAAATACCTAGAACATAAGAAGATTAGTGGCAACAATTAAAACAACTGCTGTATATAAAACACAAATGGCTGAAATAAAAGCAGTTAATGGCTATTTCAAAAGCAGTTAAAAGATTCGAAAAAATAAATACCCCCGTAGCAGCAAACCTGCATACTCAGCGAATTTACAATGCATATATATGTATCTTAATACCATTTAAAGCCACATACCAAGTTTTTAATCAATATACATTCAAAAATGAATAATTTATGACATTTTAATTATTCTCCATAAGAATAACATGGCGTCTGAGGATGCAGGTTTGCTGAAACAAGGTACACAAAAAATGGGTTTTATGCAACTTTTTTATAACTCAACTAGTATTTTTATAACTCCACATAACAAATTTTATCAATTTATATTCATAATTAAGGGAGATAACATTTGACTTATTCTCCATAAGAATAACATGGGGCTCAGTACGCAGGTTTGCTGCTACGGGAATTATCGGCAAAAAATCGTTTTTCGTACAAATATCAATAGACCACAAAGTATGAAGCAATATACCAATTTTCTTCAGGATAAGCTGATAAATAAGCAGGATATACAATTTTTATTATTCTCCATATGGATAACATTGGCCAATGTACTGAGTTTTATACTTTCATTATCTCTGTAAAAAATTGACGTAGAGCAATGATCAAAACACCAAATTGTTTGTTTTTTTAAGCTGAATTTAATGGTGAAAAGTAAAATTGGATTTACTAAAACATAATATGTAAAAAACACAAAAAAACACATTTTTGGGTACAAAACCCCCCCAAAATACCCCTCCCTTTGAATAAAGCGATCTGACTGGTATTCAATCTTTGTACATGTCTGTATCAAAATTTCATCAAACTCTGACCGTTTTTGCGTGAGTTACCGAACCCACGGAAACATTTATATATATTAGTTTAAAAAATTAAAACCATTTTGTTGCAATATTTCGATATAACATCTTTATCAAGCACAAAATTGAATGTAAAATAAAATACCCCCGTAGCAGCAAACGTGCGTACTTAGCGAATTTCCAATGCATATATATTTATCTTAATACAACATAAAGCTACATACCAAGTTTCTTAAATATACATTCATAAATAAACAATTTATGACATTTTAATTATTCTCCATAAGAACAACATGGCGGCTGAGTATGCAGGTTTGCTGAAGCAAGGAACACAAAAATGGGGTTTTATGCTAATATCAATATAACTCAACTAGGTGAAGTCACATACCAAATTTCATTAATTTATTTTCATAATTAAGGGAGATAACACGTTACTTATTCTCCATAAGAATAACATGGGGCTGAGTACGCAGGTTTGCTGCTACGGGAGCCTTTGGCAAAAAATTATTTTGTTGAGCAAATATCAATGGTCCACAACCAGATGAAGCCGTATACCAAGTTTCGTCAGTATATGTTCATAAATAAGCGAGATATAAAATTTTTATTTTCCTCCATAAGAATAACATTAGATAACGTACTGTGTTTAGCACTTTCAATATCTCGGTAACCAATTGACGTAGAGAAATGATCAAAATACCAAATTGTGTGTTTTTTTAAGCTGAATCCAATGGTAAAAACTAAAATTTGACTATTTCCAAAATTATATGTAAATAATTCAAAAAACCCATTTGTGGGGTACAAAACCCCCCAAAATACCCCTTCGGATAGAGGGATCTGGCTGGTTTTCGAACTTAAAGTCATAAATGTTGCTTTACACGTTTATACAAAATTTCATCAAAATCGGATAATTTTTAGGAGAGTTATCGTGCTCACGGACACACACACATATATATATATATATATATATATATATATATATATACAGTTTCGAACGAATGGTGTTTTTGGGGTCTGGGGACCTCAAAACGAAAAGTTATCATGGTCCCGGGCCTAGGTCTTACCATGCCGACTACGGTAATAGCTTCTTCCCTATAGGGGAAATTCGCTAATATAAAAAGTATAAAAACAATGGATCAGATGTAATTTATACATTTGATTAAATATATATACAATTACATATTTGGTTATGGGAAATATATATACAATTGTGAACAATTGGTGTTTTCGGGGTCTGGGGACCTCAACACGATATGTTATCATTGTCTCGGGCCTAGATCTTATCATGCCGACTACGGTAATACTACGGTCTTCCCTAAAGGAGAAATTCGCTAAAACACTGTGTCGAAAAATTCTCAAAGTGCAATAATCTCAAAAGCTTTAGTTAATAGATTGACTCTTTATGAGCATCAACAAATTTCAAACTAATAATGTTAAACACGTTTTTATCTTGTAGAGTTCGCAGTAGACGAAGTTAAATATAATTTTGTGGACTTCACGACACTTCCTTTGATTCTCAAGTTGTTCAATCTCTGATTACAAAATGCTAAAGAAAACGATACAGTAAAATATTTTATACTGCAATGTTTGCAAACAGTTTTGGGGTTAGCGAATTAGCTACAGAAATTCCCCATGTTTATGCTTAAAGGAAAATATTACAACAGTTATACTGATATGTCGTTTTATACAAAATATTTAATTACATATCATTATGTTAAAGGTATTAACAACCAAGAGAGTAATTTTATTTTAGTATAGTGGTATGGTGGCAACACTGTCATTTCAAACGAGACGCTTAGACTTTAAAATACGTTAGAGTTGGTGTGGCCATATAACTGGAATGACGTAGAGAATTGTAAGTTGTATTTAATTATTATTTAAACATTGATACCTTGAATCTGTATAACTTTTGACTGTTAAAAATGTAATAAATTAATATTGTTTCACCTTAAAGTAATTCAGACAAATACTGAAGAGTTCCATAAAATAGGAAATAGTAAAATCTAATCAAACTTGCATTTTTCAACAGGAAAACCTCATATTGTAACGTAATATTTCATATGCATTTTATTTTATTTCATTTCAATTTGTACTATATAATTTAGCCTTACCTGATTGTAATTCCATTGTTTTACTTTCTGTACAGACGTAGACCATTCCATCCCAGTTGGCCAGATACACCAAAGTAAAGTAAGACAAATCCATTATATATTATTAGACAATAGCTGATATAGCTAAGGATCATTTTATTTATAATTTGTACATTTTTAAGCGCACCGTCAGTAAACCATATTAAGTTACAACGATGTCAGATTGTCTAAATCCTGTAGTAAAGTATCTCAATTGGTTGGTTATGTATTCCCAAAATTTAAACAATGTTTATACCTAATTGGCATCCTCAGTATACAGTCAACATCTTTCAAGACGCATTCTTACATCCAACTTTCCGAAATTTGAAAATACAGGTTTGCAATCTACCGGAACTCTTACAGAGTATAAGTCATAATAATAAAATATATATGACGATATTATAATACCTTTTAAGGCCGCCAGCATTCTTAAAGGATTTACAAAAAAGAAATAGGGTTATACTTTAAAATGTTAATACACTTTTCCATACTTAAATCGATCTCAATTGAGCCAGAGATTATTCACAGCGTGATAGAAAAGAATAATGTTTTTTATACTTAAGAGCATTTTAAAATTATTTTGCATCAATTTTTTAATTCTGACCAACACTGCACATAAGGGAATACTTTAAATCATTCATGCAGTAGTTCTTTGATGATTATGATACATGATTTCAACGTTATAAGTATGAGGTACTTTAAAGCCCTCATTTATCACATCACATTCCCTACCCTAACATTACTGATTTTTGAGTTTACAGTTTGGCTTTTCCCGTTAGTAAATCAATATACACGTGAAAATCGTAAGTACGAAGACCAATTGTAAGAATATCTAAAATATCAGTGTTTGGGTTTAATTTAGTCCAAGTCGTTTTAAATTGAGGCCAACCAGTATAATATGAAAATCCCTGTATTCCAATAACATGGCTCATCCCACCGCGAGTTCCTTACTCCTGGATTAGTGTAATACCCGTTGTTTCGATGGAGGGACTTGCATTGAAAACACTAGAGTAAATGAAAATAAACGGTATCAGGAAACTGACACATACTTTCTCCCTTTTAGCCAAACTTTAATGACAAAATATTTGTTATTTACTAAGTATAGAATATGAAGTATAGATAAATGTACAGCAAATTGTCTAAAATAGTTGTTTTCAGAAATATCCACCCAAGTCCCTTTTAGGGAGACACGATAGAGTCCGTTGCTACGCACAGTGGTTTTGAGAGGGGAAATTCCCCCTTGCCACCCCTTGATTAAATAACAACATATTACGAACATCCTCTGTTGGGCAATGCCAACTTGACCTGCATATCAAATTTTAATGAAATTGATCAGTAAATAAGAGAGAAATAGTTATTTTTGTATTCCCCATAAGAATAACATTGGACAACGTACTGCGTTTACTGTTAAATGAAAATTTAAATTTTCTCTGCAACTAGCAATCGTAGAACAGTAATTTAAAATACTAATTTATTTAGTTTTTTGAGCTCTTTTTAATGGTGAATAGTAATATTTTTTAACATTTATTATTTTTGGCGAAAAATCCAAAAACTGAATTTTGGATGTTTTAAGTCCTGTAATTTCTGAACCCGAATTTTTCCAGAAATGCGGGTGGTGTCATTTTGTTGGAAACCTAAAGTTCTACAAACCACTAAAGTTTAATCAAAATCGTTAGAGCTGTTATTGAGAAATTTGGATTTTACATTTTTTTGGCGATTTTTGGGGGATAATTACCCTTAATAATCGAAAATTCAAAATACCCCCGTCACAGCAAACCTGCATACTCAGCGAATTTCCAATGAATATATAACATAACACATTAAAACACTTAACAGGATTCATAAAAAATGTATTCACAAACAAGCGATAGTTAAAATATTAATTATTCTCCGTAAGAATAACATTCGGGATGAGTACGCAGGTTTGCTGAAACAAGGCACACAAAATAATGGGTTTTTATGCAAATATCAATAGAACTCATCTTAGTGAAGCCACATACCAAGTTTCATCCATATTCGTTCATAAATAAGCGATATATAACATTTTAAGTATTTTCCATAAGAATAACATGGGGACCAAGAACCTAGGTTTGCTGCTACAGGAACCATAGGCGAAAAATTGTTTTTTTGTGCAAACAACAATAAACCACAACCAGATCAAGCCTTATTCCAAATTTTGTCAGTTTATGTTCATAAATAAGCGAGATATACAATTTTTCTTTTTCTCCATAAGAATAACATTAGACAACGTACTGTGTTCAGCACTTTCAATATCTCGGTAACCAATTGACGTAGAGCAATGATCAAAATACCAAATTGTTTGTTTTTTTAAGTTTAATTCAATGGTGAAAATTAAAATTTGATCTTAATAAAAATTACATGTGGAAACCCCAAAAAACCCATTTTTGGGGTACAAAACCCCCCCCAAAACCCCCCTTTGGATAGTGCGATTCGTCTGGTTTTCGAACTCGTTCAAATAAATGGTACTTTACACATTTGTACCAAATTTCATTAAGATCGGACCTTTTTTACGAGAGTTATCGTGCTTACGGACACACACACACATATATATATATATTATTTTTAAAAACATTATTAACGAGTACCCTTTTTTTGAAACATTTTTATTTTGACTGACTAGTTTCAACCATAATGGCCATCTTCAGAGTCACATAACCTCAACAAATTTTCTTTTATATGAATTACAAACATATGTTAAAAATAAATAATATATGATCACTAATTCTAAAATTGCGTATATAAATATAAAGGTAAAAATAAAATAAAATATTAATTTGTATATACTATATAAATTTACTTTCTCTGAGTTCTAATTTCATCAATTTTTTCAAAGATAGGGTGTTGTTGACTGACTTGCATAGTATTTAAAATATTTAGTGGATCTTTCTTATTATTTAAATATATATGCATCTCTTCTTTGACGTTAAGTTGTTCTTGCTGTTTTTCGTACTCAAAAACTGATAAGTTTTCTTCTATGTTTTTATATTTATGCCCTGTATTAATTATGTGTTCTGCATAATTGGATCTCATAGTTGTGTTATTTCTTGACTTTAGGGCTTGCAAATGTTCTTTAAATCGAACTCTAAAGTTTCGTCTTGTTTGGCCAATGTAATAGCTATCACATTCACTACATGTAATTCTATATATGCCAGACTTACTGTATTGATCTTCTTGAATATTTTCATTTTTTGTTACTATAGAGTTGATAAGGTTGAATGCATTATTTTTTGTTTTATAACTTATTTTCAAGTTTGAGTTTTTGATGAAAGCAAGCCCTAAAGTCAAGAAATAACACAACTATGAGATCCAATTATGCAGAACACATAATTAATACAGGGCATAAATATAAAAACATAGAAGAAAACTTATCAGTTTTAGAGTACGAAAAACAGCAAGAACAACTTAACGTCAAAGAAGAGATGCATATATATTTAAATAATAAGAAAGATCCACTAAATATTTTAAATACTATGCAAGTCAGTCAACAACACCCTATCTTTGAAAAAATTGATGAAATTAGAACTCAGAGAAAGTAAATTTATATAGTATATACAAATTAATATTTTATTTTATTTTTACCTTTATATTTATATACGCAATTTTAGAATTAGTGATCATATATTATTTATTTTTAACATATGTTTGTAATTCATATAAAAGAAAATTTGTTGAGGTTATGTGACTCTGAAGATGGCCATTATGGTTGAAACTAGTCAGTCAAAATAAAAATGTTTCAAAAAAAGGGTACTCGTTAATAATGTTTTTAAAAATAATAATATTAGTAGCCCTAATATACAAGTCAAGCAATATATATATATATATATATATATATATATATATATATATATATACATATATAAAAATTTGAACGAATGGTGTTTTTGGCATCTGGGGACCTCAAAATGAAAAGTTATCATGGTCTCGGGCTTAAGTCTTACCATGAGACCTACGGTAATAGCTTCTTCCCTATAGGGGAAATTCGCTAAAAATACCTGGAGATATTGAAGATTAGACACACACACACACACACACACACACACACACACACACACACACACACACACACACACACACACACACACACACACACACACACACACACACACACACACAGACAGAGATCACGCAAAAACCACTTTTTTGGGTTCAGGGAGCACCAAAACGAATATTTCCACTAACAACTCAAATTCGAAAATTTTGACGAAAACAATACTTTCTCCATATACTATGTATAGGGGGAGAAAGTAAAAGGTTATTGTAATGGTAAAGCTAGAGCATGGTATGGAAATCTAAAATAGTTATAAAATAACTTATGAGATGACACGGAAAAGGCGGCCTCAGGTAACTAAATAATATAACGATTTATTTGTCAGATAACTGCATTTTTACTCTTATCATCAGAACATGCTTTTATTAGTATTATATTGAAATACGTGTTCCAATAAACTTCTCACGATAAGCAGTTTTGTTTGTAATACTATTTTAATGCTATTAAACGTATAACCGTGTATACCCCGAATAAACAACTGATGTTTAGAACCATTTAGTATTATTGCAATCAAATTACGGTAGTGGTTGCATCATTATTTAAAATTTAAATCAGCAAAATAATATCCCAAGCCAACATACTTTTCTACAAATTATTAATTTTTCAATGTGTTTTTGTGGAATTACAATGACCACAACAACTGAGTTTTGACAGTACTCGTAATATATTATTATTGTGTAATTATAATCTGGATGATTTAAAATTTAAAATAATTTTTTCTGCTGCAATAAATATTTTATTTCATCAACGCTGCAGTCTACAGCTAAAGAGATAGTTACGAGAGGTGTGGGCTGATGTTAAGAGCACATATTTTACGGTGTTGTTTGAGTGCGTGATATACGATGATGTTTCCCACGCATTACGAACAAAGCATCCGTACAATTCAACGTGGAATACAAATATAACAACGTATCTAATCGACGAAAGATAGTTTCCCCAACCTGCTTACTTCACATAAATTTAGCTTCCCCCTTTATGAACACATTGTATCATAAGTTTGACTGGCATACAGCCTGATAAAAAGTACTTTCGTATTTTAAAAGAAATAAAAATTTTAAAAATACACAACAACTTTGTATCACATATTTCCAATTCATCATCCAAAAAAACAGTTTCTTATACTGTATAGGATATAGAGCAGCTTTTCCTGATATTAGACAAATGAGAAATAATAAATCAATGAAAAGCCATGTTTTGCATTATATTTTAAAAATGGTTATGTTATAAAATATTTAAAATTATTACATTTTAATACCATAAGTTTAATTAGTAATCTGTTATATTTGATATTAAATTTGTATATATTCCACCTCTTGACTGATCATTTTAAGCATGAGTACCATAAATGTCTTTGAGGATAACAGACTGCAAGTAATAAACCTGTAAACAAGGGGGTTAAAACATTATTGGACTAATGAATGGAACTGGTAAAACGTGTGGCGAGTGTTGGATTTAAACTACTGCCAAAAAATGTCAGTGGATAAAGATTCTAGTTTTTATACTCTTTATTTTGCATTAAGTTGGTTTCAAACCCTAAACTTGACTTAATTTATATAGTCATACAGCAAGAATGTGCAGTTACACTTGGACTGACTTGCTTTAACCAAATTAGTCCACTTATCAAACCAATGGATGACGATCCAAATAACCTAAACACTTCATAACTTCATATACTATGCACATTTTACATATAAATAGATTATATTTTTGTTTTGATATAAATGTTACTTTTCAGTAAAAATTGTTTGCTACGCTACCAAACCTGGATGCAGCCTGGAACGATTCGCCAATTTTGATTATGTGTAGTGGATGAGTGGTTTTTGCCTCAGAATGGCTAGATTATTATAAACAAATAAATTGCTGAAATATTTTAAAATGTTATCCCTAATTTTATTAAATACTAGCTGATTATACCGGTTTCACCCGGAGATAAAATGTAGTTAAAAAAACAGCGGTTTATTTGAATAAATTTAAATAAATAGCATAAAAACTATAACCGTATGGTTTCATTTGATTAACATTGGAATTTTTGATGCCCACGGGGAGTAGCGCAAGAGGATTTAGAGGAAACTTGAGTCAGGTACAACAACTGTAACCTTAAGGAACCTACCCTGAAAATTGCATGCCTTAACTCAATGTAGTTTAGCCGTACGGCGAAACACACACAGACAATAACTCTGCTTTATTTATATAGAAGATTAAAATCGGTTTAAATTAAAATTGTAAAATTAATGGCATTTTTTTATTATAAGTAAATGGAGTTTAATGAATTAAGCACCAATATTGATATACATTCAGTGTTTAAAAGTCGGTAATATATAATTTAAAATGTACTTCAGGCTTTACCAAACGACACTCAACACATTGCAAACCGTTAAAAGTGTAGGAGAATTCAATTGACAAAAATATCCCTGACCTATTGAATAAGTATAGAAAAGGTTTGAAATTCTCGGAAGAATAACAAAATATACTTATAACAAAAATCCAAATATTATCCTTGCGGCAAACAAAAGTTGATAACAAAATATATTTCGATTGGGTTTTTACCAACCACTATTTTAGAATACAACATATTTTCACAAAAAAAAAACAACGAAAAACAAACTGAATAAATGTTAAAAACTACTGCAATTTATATTGAGATAAATGTTACTGATTTCATCAACATCGGATTGTGATTGTTGAAGCAAAAACTGCTACACGGGTACCTGAAACATTTCCAATCGTTTACATTTCGAATTTAAATGGAATGCAATGTACAAACAACAGAGCTGTATTCTCTTCTTCTAAAATAATACAAAACGAACATCGTTTCTTTTATACATTGATTGATTTGGGGTTTAATGAGGTCGTATATGCTGTAATATGATAATATAATACAGATATATCTACAATTTTGTAGATACATATGTTATACAGTATATAATTTATTATAATTTAAAACCGCTTCTGCCTTTCATGCAACTGGAATAGCTACAAACACACTATGATAAACATGACAATTTTCCATTATAAAGGCAAAATATTCCGTAATCCATTTTTCTAAAGAGACTGGAAAATATCAATGTTATTAAACACAAAATGGTTGAGTAGCTCAAGACAGTTCCGTGATCGCAGTAATGTCAAATAATTTCAAATTGAAAATATTCTAAATTTTTGTTCTCTCTTTTTTAAAAAAAGGTTTCATCCATGCGATCATCGGTTTGCGAGATTATATAATATTATTTAAGTAAAACAGCATGTAACATAGCTGCATTCCAACGACATTTTGTAACAAACCGAACTAACTTCCGAACCAATTGATATTGAAACATATTAGTTACATTTGGTATATTAGCAATATAATGCTATAATATTCCATATCTAACTTACCGATTTATCTGTTCATCGTCATTCGATCAAGGAAAACTTCAGTCAGGTATTTTCTGAGTAATTTCCCTAGAGAAAAGTTTTGACATGAGCTTTTAAAGTTAGACATCGTCCTAACTGACAGCAGAAGTTCTTCAACTTGGTGCTCGGATATTTAAACCGAGGAAGTTTTTTAGAAACTGTAGACTTTGATTGTAAAAACTATAGTTTGAAATATTATCCCCAGACCTTTTTTTTTAAAAAATACATAGTTATTTAATTATTCAACAACACTAAACGTGGATCATAATTTTAAGATTAAAAAATAAACCAACGATTCCCAAAATGATGGTACTGTTTTACTGAATATTAATAAATATAGTTTATAAATTAGTCTGGTATAGATAATAATCTTTGTTTCAATTTAAATGCATTGATGAAAGAGTGAACCATTTTCTATAACAATACACATCCGTCAAGATACACAACAATACGTACATATTTAACAGATTTACACTAGTTTTTGTATTTCTCAAGGTTATTTAGACAATTTTATTGTACATTCCAGTTGTAGTATTAAATAACAAAAATATTAGTATCATAAGTTGGTTGGCTGTTAAAATGTAAAGCCACGAAACGATCCAAACGGCGAAAATGAAGAGGAAAGCACACGGGTTGTTGGTTCGTTTGTATTTGGCTCAACAAAATGTTATTACTCGTACATGTTGACTGTTGCCACCGTTAAAACGTTATTTCATGATTCTGTTTGTGGAACCGAAGTTGAATGGGCCAATGTTTGAGCAACAAGTCTAACTTTCTCTGACATTTATAGTATTACATGTCATCCATTCATTATTTAGTGATAATTTTCTCATTATGTACTATTTTATATTTAAGTTTCCCTATCAATGTGTTAATAATTAATTAATTTCCCCTGAATGTGTTATTTGTATTAATTTCCCTATGTTCATGCCTAATAATAATCTTCCTTACCACCACTCCTCAGAAAACCATTCCCCTCTATGTATTTAATGTTTATTTATCTGTGCAATTGTAAAATAATATGTATTTCATTAATTAATCAACAGTAATTATCCACAGCCTATCCACATCTAATAGCCTACTCACTTAATTTAATATGTTGCTAATAATAATATTTTAGATATAATTTATGTGAGAGGATTGCAATAGAATTAAAATTTAATATAATATACTTTTCAAAAATAGTCCTTAAGGAATCTAAATTACAGTGACCAGTGTTAACAATTGTGTGTACCATGTGCTTTCAACAATGGACCAGGCTTCCAGACCTCATCTCTGCTAGATCTTTCTTCTTGTTCCAGATGCCATAGTGTTAAGACCTAAAATTTGTGCAGGACACAGTTCCTATTGAAATTCACCCAGTATGGCCTAAGTTTTGAATTGCTTAGTGCTCATTAATTAGGGACTCACTGCTCAGTATAATACCATTTTAAATTCACTCCCTTTTTTTTATCCCCAAAATTGGTATTGAGCGAAGAACATCGTAAGCTGATTGGTAAACCACTTCCATTGTGTATTCTATTAGGGACTTGAAAGAATACAGACATTAAATAGAACAAGTCTAATGTTCTGAAAGTTAAATTAACATAAAGAGTATATTATTACATTGAACTATCTTTTCTAAATTTAATTTGAGTATTTTAATCATCAGTAAATTCAGTGAAAACCATTGGACTTTCCTTTTGGACAACACCAAAATCTTTCATTGTTGCAATTTGTAAACAGCATAAGCCTAATTGGACTAAATATTCTTTCATCTATAATTTCAATGTTATTCAAGTCAGCACGATACTCCCCCCTGAGAAAAAGAGCCCTCATTTATAAAAGAACCCATTTAGAATCAAAATATGAACATTTATCCTTAAGCCTACATGTATTATTGCCATCCATCTTCTAGCCTAGGCCACTCACTGTAACTTGCCCCTGAATTGTAAATTATTTGTAAAGCCCCTTTGATTGATAACTTTTTAAAGCATAATTGTTATTACTAGATAAATAAATATTATATTGTTCCTCTGTACTTTGTATTTCATTTAAATAGTTCAAAGATATTCTAGAAATTGTACACCTACCTTCTGTTGATATCCAGATTAAATACAAAACACATTCTACTCACTACAATAAACCAAAGAAGACCATAGGTAGAAATATATTTATTGATAAGTCAAGTAAAGTGATTTGTGAGCTATATTTAAATAACCTAGTGAATTTTGTAGGTAGTAACACTCATTATTGTGAAGACAAGCTAGGCTCAGCACATGGTAGCCATTGCCCACAGATCCGATAGCGTCACTTTTATATCCACATTTCCCGATCACATCCGAGCAGATAATTAGTCAATAGTTAGTAATTTAGATTCATAAATAAGTAATAAGTAATAAGTAACAAGAAAATAACATAAGACATTCGGCGTTTTATAAAAGTAACCAATAAATATGTAAGTAATTATTGTTATATCAAACTTTGTAAGTTGTATAAGCAAAAGGTAACACAGGCAAGATCTTACATTAGTGCAATAAGCTTAGGAAGGTTGTATGGGTAGCGAAAAATCATTATTTCTTAGTTCGTTGTTTAATATAACACTAAACTGGTTTGATATAAATTCCAATATTCGTATCAGATATATGAATTAAATTATTGTGTTTCTTAACAATTTCATAATTCTAAAACATCTCTTGTAAAATTTATACAATTGAATAACGAGAAGATAAGCTTTATCGTGTTATCTTCTCGTTGATTAGCAGTTTACCAGTAGTTTTTGAGCAGTTATAGCTGTTGTTTAGCAGTTATAAGTTAAATAATTTGATATTAGTTTTAATTTATTTAGTAATTATCACTTTTTTATAAAAGCTACAATAAATAAAATAATTAGTACTCTAATCGATATATAACTGTTCTTTACGTTGTGAAAGTAAACATGACACTGTGACCAAGATTTGATAACATATTTCTGAATTTAGGAAGAAGAAACGAAATAATAATTTAGGATAGTACATCATATTTATTATAGAATTCACACTTTTAAATTAATATAGTTTTAAGAGACATGTTACAGAATGCTATTTTAGAATCAAGGTCAAAACTCACAATATATACGAATAATTTTGGTTTCTCATGTTAATCTCTGATAGTTCTTAGAATCGTAACATAATTATTACCACCCACACACAGTTTGTATATTTTTAGCAGGTGACAATGTTCAATACAGTACTCGTACCTAAATAGTATCAATTTAAAAAAAAGTTTTTCATAGATCAATGATGCCATATTATAGTTGGAAGTAAGATATTTAAGGATTTCAACAATTTAGTTTGAGGTAAAACTTAACAAGCCTCTTGAAGAATCGCGATCCTTCCTTAAGTTCTCCAAGATTTACTCCCTTCCACCATCTCTTGGAGGAGCTTTGTAAGGTAATATTCTTGAGAATGGGCTCTTACATCAGCCTCACAATATTGGTAAATATATTTCCTTAGTACTGGTATACATTGTTTTAGTAATGAATAATACACTTTAATGAGGATATAGATACAGTAGATGTAGGTACAATTATACTTATACAACTATTACATTCGTAAATTGTTTTATGGGGTGTTCAATTTCTTAAGTTTAATTATTATTACTTTACTAGGCAATAATTTCGAAAACTATAATATATGCAATTGCTTTGTTTACTTTTTTATCTTTAAATTTTCCACCTTATCTGCAGTGGTTTCACTATACTTCATGAGTACCATTTATAATAACCTTTATAATACAATGTTTTGATGAAGTGTAGTTTTAAGATCAGAGGTAGTCAAACATTACATAGTGATTATGATTGTTAAATCATTCCACATATAACAATGAATATAATTAGAAGTATAGTTTTATGGGAGAAAGTAGCGTAACAGATGGTCACGAAGTGGTACAATGTTGCTTCAATTTACATTATTTATTTGTCTTCTTTCGCCATTCCAGGAGCCCGCCAAATACCAATAACTCTTCGAATAATCCTCGCAACATGTTTCGTTATCTCCAAGTATTCGTTTCTGCACTAGTGATTTGTCACTGCTTATAAACAATATCTGTTTACTCCTAATAACTAAGTGCATAACTTTGATCTCTTTGAGCTGTCATAAAATGACGAAAACTATAACAATAATAGCCATGTAGTACAAATATACTACTGGGGTGAAATTATATTTGATGTCCCATAGCGTCATTCAATAAGGTAAGTGTATAATACGAGTTTTTTTTATTTTTATTTCGTAAAACCAAACTAAAATCATTTGGAGTCATAATTTATATCAAGTTTTAAATATTTCTTATAAATAAAATAGGTAAAACCTAGAAGAAGTAGGATAGTTTGCCTCCGGAAAAATAACTGTTCACCTTTGTTTTCTTATTTACTTATTTCTCTCTTAAACTTTGATCATTACTTACAAAGAAATGTTCTGCTGGTACTAATAGCTCAAACGAAATATGTTCTATTTACATAAAACTTAATTATTCTATAAATATCCTTTCGTAAATGTTAACGGTAACTAACAATAAATATCAATTAGCTGAAATGGTACATATTTCATTTTAAATTTTATGAATTATATTTTATAAGAAAAAGTTTCTAAAGAAACCCTTTTAAAATATGCGATTAACAATTTATGCAATTTCAAAGAACTGCGTATAGGAATAAATATGTTAGTTGTAGTAAGCAGTAAACCTTGGTTAAAATGGCTAATGCCTATTCCGTCTACATTTTATAAAATTAATTACATTTTGAAATCAGAATAGAAATGGAGTATAATATAGCGAAAATATTATTCAATAATTATAAAACGGACAATGGTTTTATATAATCATACATGCAAATGTGTGAAAAAAAGGTTGTATGTATAATTGATTATAAATAAGATGATGGTGCAACGGTTTAGGTAGGTAGTTTTTTTAAGTAGATGGTTTTCTGGAATTGTTTGTTGTTGTTATTATAGTGAACCATGAGAATTAGGAGATGACTCGTCACATCGAGATTAAAGTTTCAAAAACCATTGTTTGTTAACCCAAATACATGTTTACAAAAGCAATTACTCCCTACTGATCATCGACAAGGAGGAATCTACTAATGGAGAACTGCCAAAGTAAACCTTTGTCCTGGAGCTGGCATTACATAGGATTAAAGCTTTCCAGTAATACATTTCAGGGCTTAGGAACACTGGATTTTAATTACAAAGTGTTCAATGGGAAGTGGTTCAATGAGAATTAAATAAACTCATTAAAGAATATTGCGAGGTATAATAGGTATCATCAACCAGCACTTTACTGAGAATTAAACTTTTTATCCTTCACAAACACTCTCCAAATGTTCGTATGGACTCAATTGTAATAATAATATTATTATTATTATAAAGGCCACCTTATTTAGGCATGTCACTGAAATATGTTTTAACGAGATATAAAATTAATATTTATAACTTACTGTAACAACCCTACAGTTGTAAATCAGTATTAGTTTGAGCTATTTAGATAACCAATCAAAATGTTTTTGATTTTCTTGGTATCGGACATACAACCATATTATTCACTGTTGAAAGGACGTTTAGTAATCATATGAAAAATTAAGTCACTCCCTATATTATTATTGAGGAGTTTTGAAGACCAATGGGGACGAAATTGAGAAAGTTGCCCGGTTAGAAGTCTAAATTGGCTGACGTATTAATTACAAAATTTATTTATTTCATGGGCTACACAATTTATTATTTTGTATAATATCCTATTTCAGTTTTACCTCTGATTTATCATCTCGTATCAATAAACTCTTTTTAGATATTTTAAACTCCTACATTTTAGAATAGAATTGAACTATAAATACAGCGTCAACAAAATGAAATGTGATTGAACATTTTTTACTATATCCAGCGTAAACCATTAATTTATACACATTTTATATAATTCAATTAAATTTAAATTTGATTAACACAATAAAACATTGTTTACTCTATTTGTAAGACCCGTTTAGTAGTAAGTAATAAATTTCCTTAAAATCTTAAGCATCAAAAAAGTATTAAGACCGTCAAAAATATGGTCGTGTATCAGAGAACAAAATGAAGTAGCCAAACAAGAAAGTGCCTAAAGTTTCATTACCTGGCAACTGACCCCAGGGGGGCGATAACCACGGCGATGAAGTGTTTGGACACTCAAGTGTTGTATTGGAGCTCAGGTGCGCACAGTTTGGAAGTGAAAACCAACTGAACTGGTGATTATATACATAATAAGTATATATTTATAAAAGTCTTTTAGTTAAAACATGCTATATAAATTTTATGGAAATATTTTTCATTGAGATAAGGTTATGGCTGTCGTGGATCACCAAATTATTCAAATTAAAAAGTGTTAAAAGGTGGTATATTCAAATATGTATTGTAGTGTTACTTACCGGGTGAGGTAGTAGAGTTTTTCCAAAGTATTGAACTGGTTGTATACAACAGTATACATTCTCTCTACAAAAACGTTAGGATGTTGCTCATTGGTTCAAAATAAACTAACAATTTAATGCAATCATATGGTATCTCTCTCTCTTTTCAGAAAAATATTACAGATTTATAAAAGATAAATAAATTTGTGTCCAAAAAATTATATTTTTATTTTAAAAATAATTGATTTCATTCATGATTAATACATTGTTTTTAAATAAAATATTTGATTATATTTAACATTCACTAACATGTTTGTAACTCCCAAATTGATTACATAAACCTAGTTGTCGATGAAACAATGAGTTTCAAATTTGCCAATCCCTATATTCCCCTGAAAAACAAAAACTAATTGATTAAAAATTTTGAAAGATTGAACCCTAAAAGTATATTATTCCAAAGTTATTTTAAATTTAAATTTTTTATTTTAAGATATATTTTTGAAATTCATAATTTTATATTAGTGAAAAATTAGTATATGTGTAAATTTAACAATATATATATATATATATATATATATATATATATTTATTTATTAGTTTTAAGCATAATTTTACAGACAGAGTACTCTTTCTTATTTAACATAATATGTTCAATTAGACGACCAGTTTCAAACCTTTAGTTCATTGTGATGTCTTACATTATTCTTGTAACCTCACATGCGTGTTTTTATAATATATATTTTGTAAATATGCAAGAAAGATCCATTTTTTCTGAAAAAACATTGTGAGCTAAAACATATTTCATTTGCCTTTTCAAATAGTTTTAACTATCTAATGTTATAAGACACGTCCTTTCTGTGTGACCTCTAATGTCCTAATTGATACTTTCAAATCGTAGATCGCACACCTAACCCCACCTTGGTGTTTGCCTTTTATGGGATCACAACAAAATCAAGTTTTTGTCACTTAGAAATTCCCTTTAATAATGAAGGGTCTTACTAATGCCACTTTCAAACTTAATAAGCCTGCTTTTAAATATTCTGCTTTTATATAAAATAACTTAAATTGTAAATGTTCTCTTTAAAACCCTGGCATACCATTTATTTAAATAATACATACAACGGTAAATGTATAATATAAAAACATACTATGGCATTTCAGAAAAATTTTAATTTGTTAGATCTAATTCTTGGGCATTTTCAAGAGTGACTGTAAAACCTTGCGTGTATGGGCAGCTAATTTTTTTACTTATTTTGGCTCTGGAAATTTAGGTTATTCCTAAAACTAAATCATCTTTTTATCAACCCCTCTAATAGATAGTCTGTAAATTTAACAATCGCCTTAAATATTTAAATAGATTTTAGAACCCCTCCATTTAGCATAAGGTATTCCAGATTGTTAACCGTTGGCAAAGAAAAATAAATCACCTTTATAGATTGTACAGCTGAAAGATATTCAGGTGCTGAATGAAAACTCAACCAGATTATAATAATAATAATAATAATAATCAGATTGTAATTTGCAATATATTAAATGCAGTAGTGAGCAATCATAAGCACGAAATGCTAATTAAAAGTGTATTGCAGCTTGCCAAACTGTTAACAGAATACTTTCCTTGAGTTGGTGAAATAGCTCTTACCTTTGAAAGAGATTGTTATTATTCAATAGTCAAAGATAAATCATTACTTAAAATGTTTATAGTGGGGTTTCAAAAAAGTAAATATTTTAGTTAATTTTAAAATATGTAAGTATAACAGTGAATCAGTGAATGTTGAATCCTAAAAGACCTAAGATTATTTCTTACAAATATCTTTTTCTTACAGTTATCGGTATTTTGATTAGATTAAATAATTTATTTCTAATCATAACAAACATTTTAGTGTACTGATTTTGGTGTAATGATGGTTAGGTAAACAATCCTAATTGACATTTCATAATTAATTTTCACTCGTAAAACAAGAAAACTAGTTAGCATTTACGTTGAAAGGAATATGAGTAATTATTAAAAACGAAACAACCGGTGTACGTTTTATTCCCACTAGCGAAGTAGTACTGAATAAGTAGTAAAATGAAAAATGGAATCACTTCGGGGTAATTTATCTCACAACAATGTCTAGAGGCAAGTGGGGGAAAATTGAATTGTTTATTTGTTACGAAATTGTATGTCCGGGGAAAATATATTTCGCTAGACCAAAGTTAAATAATGTTATACAAAATCCTGTATTACAAATTTTCAACATGTAATGATGAAATTACATTCTTAAATAACAATAAAAAGTAGATTCACTTGTATCTAAAATATTTTTAATGAAACTCAAAACATAAATCGTTATCTTATGAGTTGGGTTTATATTACATCAAATCTCTATAAAAAAATTATAATCGAAACCAACTAATAATAGTAAGTTGGGTATACCTTTAATTAGCTTAAAATAAATCAAAATATTTGACTTAGGTTTGTATTCAAGATTTTATTATTACTTCAGGTTGGCCGTTAAAAATTTGAAAAAACTGACAGCATAATTTTTTACTTAACTATCAGTTGATAAAATGAGGTGAGCTAATTATCAATAAATTACCAAAACCTACTCATAGTAAAATTTGAAAGTAACTTGTCTGTTACTACAACGACGGATGTGGTGGACCGTGTAGAAACTTCCTAAGCTCCAGAAAGTCTTGTTAAGACACAAAAGCAGGTTTTTAATATTAACAAACCCATTAATGGAGTTGAACATTAGTGATGGAGGCTGAATCCTTGAGACCTAATCAAGTAAAAAGGTTCTTCATTTCAATATAGGAATGGCTTTGCGAAAATCAGTGTTTGGCCTTATTTGATAAAAATTTATTCAAATAATACGATACAGTTTAGACTTGACTATTTTATTTTGCTGAATTTATGTATGATACTTTTAAAAGTACAATAATATAAATACTATAATAACAAATATTATTGGTATACACTAATTCTCTTATTATATGTTGCAAGTATTTTATTTGGCTTGCAATCATCATTTACTTCACTGTTCTTAAGAAGGTATTTTATAAAACTTTACAAATCTATTACAGTTTTAATTCTTCAACATGATTATATTGTTTCAGGTAGTTAATTAAAAAATGTACAGCTATTAACTGTATGGGTTAGTTCGTTGTATAAAATACGTTTATAAGTATTATGTACAAATCAAATCAACGTATCAAATATACAGTTATTGATGGTTAGCATATGCCTAGTGTAGATGACCGGGTACATGTTGTTGTGTATGTGTTCCAAACAAACATTGACTTAGACGATAAATATTGGAAAAGTATTACAACAAAACATTGAAACATCTTTTTACTAATATTCATAAATAAAAGTAACCAAATAGCAATTTTATATTAACGAACTTTCAATATAATGTAATAAAAATCAGAGATAAAATTGATGTTAAATTGCTTATTATGCTATTAGGAAGGTCATAACTTATTAACTGACTACAACATATTACTTAGAGGGACGATTATAAATATAAAATAGAGTAAGGAGCCTACCAGCCCCTACCCATACTGGCGGTAACAGAAAACTTATGACATAATGCATTATGTATAAACATTCTGGACTTGAAGCACCTGATATATACGCGTAGTCTATATATCTTGATACCAGGATTGTCCGTGCTGTGAAATGATCTAAATGAGCCTGAGAAGACAATATTAGTCATAAAAGCGATTAAGTTGCGTTTATACTCTCGGTATTACCTTAAATGATTGGAAATATGCACGCGTTTTATTTGTGTATTTCCTATGGAAATGTGAGCTATTAGCATGACCTAAGCGGTGAGACTTAAGCCTGGGACCATTGTAGAAGTTCCTAAATTGTCCCCCTAAACACGTTTTTGGGGTAGTTAAAATTATATATATATGTTTGTGTGTGTGTGTGTGTGTGTGTGTGTGTGTGTGTGTGTGTGTGTGTGTGTGTGTGTGTGTGTGTCCATGAGCACGGTCACTCTCGTAAAAATGGTCTGAATTGGATGAAACATGGTACAAACGTGTAAAGCAACATTTATGACTTTAAGATCGAAAACCAGACAGATCGCTCTTATCGAAGGGGTATTTTCGGGGAGTTTTGAACCCCAAAAATGTGTTTTTTGAATTTTTTATATATAATCAAGAAGTCAAATTTTCGTTGTTTCTATTGGATTCAGCTTAAAAAACACACAATGTTTTGTTTTAGTCATTGTTCAACGTTAATTGGTTACAGAGATATTAAAAGTGCTAAACACAGTGATTTGTCCAATGTTGTTCTTGTAGAGAATAATAAATAATTTATATCTCGATTATTTATGTCTGTACATGAACAGACATGAAACAGTCATGTACATGAACGAAAATTGGTACTAGTATATGGCTTCATCTGGTTGTGGTCTTTTGTCATTACAAAATAACAAGTCATTTTACCGATTTTTCCGAAGCAGCAAACCTGCGTAATCAGTCCCCATGTTATTCTTATGGAGAATAAGTAAAATATTATGTTTCCCAATCACGAAAATAAGTTAATACAACTTGTTATGTGGCTTCCCCTAAAACTTTACATAAAACCTTATTTTTTGTGCACCTCGTTACAGCAAACCTGCATACTCTGCTCCCATGTTATTATTATGGAGAGTAATAATACCCCCGTCACAGCAAACCTGCATACTCAGCGAATTTCCACTAGAGAGATAAATTTCTTAATACTACATAAACCCATTTACCAAGGTTCATAAAAATATATTCACAAATAAGCGATATATACAATTTTAATAATTATACATAAGAATAACATGGGGGCTAAGTACGCAGGTTCGCTGCAAAGGGAGCCTTTGGTAACATTTTTTTTTTGAGCAAATATCAATAGACCACAACCAGATGAAGCCGATACAATTTTGCTCTTCCTACATAAGAATAACATTAGACAACGTACTGTGTTGAGCACTTTCAATATCTCGGTAACCAATTGACACAGAGGAATGATCAAAATACAAAATTTTGTGTTTTTTAAAGCTGAAGCCAATAGTAAAAAATAAAATTTGAATATTTAAAAAACTATATGTAAAAAATTCAAAAAAACTGATTTTTGGAGGACAAAACGCCTCCCTAATACCACTTCGGAGGAGCGATCTGGCTGGTTTTCGAACTTAAAGTCATAAATTTTGCTTTACATATTTATACAAAATTTCATCAAAATCGGATAATTTTTACGAGAGTTCGTGTGTGTTCACGGACACACACACACACAAACACACACACACACACACACACACACACACACACACACACACACACACACACACACACACACACACACACACACATATACAGATTCGAACGAAAGGTGTTTTTGGGGTCTGGGGTTCTCAAAACGAAAAGTTATCATGGTCCCGGACCTAGGTCTTACCATACCAACTACGGTAATAGCTTCTTCCCTATAGGGGAAAATCGCTAAAAATGGCATACATCGCTTGTTTATGAATGTATGTTAATAAAACTTGGTATGTGGCTTCATCCAGTTGGGTTGTAATGATATTTGCATAAAAACAACACATATTTTGTGTTCCTTGTTGCAGCAAACCTTGTTTTTCTCATGGAGAATAAATTAAATGTTATATATTGCTTATTTGTGAATGTATATTAAAGAAACTTGGGAAGCGTCTTTATGAGGTATTAAGACGTATATATGCATTAGAAATTCGCTGAGTACGCAGGTTTGCTGCGACGGGGGTGTTTATGTTGTGTGGTATCAAAATTGCC
Organism: Allygus modestus; assembly: GCA_963675035.1. Lineage (NCBI taxonomy): Eukaryota > Metazoa > Arthropoda > Insecta > Hemiptera > Cicadellidae > Allygus > Allygus modestus. Next base: position 59,087,248 of record OY776114.1, read on the forward strand.
TTTGTAGTGTATGACACTCTGTATGATATTAGAGTGTAAAGAGTATTTATCACTTTCGGAAAAGTTACACAATTTTCCTCAAGCGACAGAGACCTACTTTATGCTCCTAAAACACAAATAACAATTTTCATCCCACTGTACCGAAAGTGGACATTTTCAGTATCAGCCGGTAATACCGAAAGTGATACAATCCCACTCTAGGTTAAAAAAATCAATAAACAGCTATATATTTTTCTACACAGTTATTAGTTATTTATTCTGACACCAAAAGAACTAGTAGCCTTGCTTTCATCAACAATAGTGATGCGTTCGAAATCAACTGCTCCTATCAATGTAATCTATACCTATAAAAGGCAAAGCTCTCCCTCACTGACTGACTTACTCACTCATCACGAATTCTCCTACTCATTTACCTAGAGAGTTGAAATTGTGTATACTTATGCTTGAAGCATAACATAGACAAACTAAATGATTTTCATCCTAATCTGATCTTAGGGCTCCGCCAGAGACCCCAAAAATATTCCCATGTATTATGGAAGTTCATTTGTGTTTGAGCTGATAAACATCAAAACATTTTTTCTTGATTCGTAGTAGTTCCACGGGCTAACTAAAACAGCGGGAACAGCTGGTTATAAGATAAACTTGATAACAATATAAACACTATTTATGGCATTATGTTGCGAGAAATATTACGTAACAAACCTGACAAAAAACCTCTGAAAAATGTTTCATTTTTATTTTTATTATTTATAGTGAGATAAAAAGTATCGTTCATAACTCGTACCGAAAGTGTTATTCCAGTACTAGTAATGAATATAATATGACATGCGCGACGCATGAATGATTCAAAAAAAATTATCTGAGAGAAATTATATTTTTAAAACTTTAATACACAAGTGCGTATACAGATATTATTTATTTTAATAACACATCAGTTAAAAGAAAAACGTATTTATAGATAAATAAATACGTTTTCTTAGCAAAAATGGTATTAATATAAGAATAATTTGTTCAGTTAATACCCCAATCTTTCATATTTTCTTTCGAGCTTGCAACACACATAGCTCGTAACCCTAGGTTTGAGCCTATTGCAGACGAGAACAAATGTACAACAAACCCACAGTTGAAGAGGTCAAATTGCACTCTGTGTTGCAAGTTTTGAATGACTCTTGTTGACATGCGAGTGCAATATCAGTGTTGGACAAAGGGCTGTTTTGTTCAGAACCTCTCCAGCATGAGAGCACACGCTCTCGGTCTTGTTGGGATTTTGATTTTAATCCATGTACTGTTACAACGTCAAGCGGTCTGTGATGGATTCCAACTTGGAGTTGATTGTTATTGAATAATAACTTATTGCTTACCAATAACAATCTGTCTTGAGTGATGAAATGGTTTACTTATAATAACACATAGACTATATAATGAATAAGGATTTTTCTAATATGCCTAACAAGACTGAAAAACATTTAAACTTATACTTTACGTACATACAAGACGATAAATATACATAAAGGATAGCAAAAGGTGATTAACAGCAAACCAGTTCGACCGATCAACATCAGACCTAATCAGAGAATGACCAGAAACCGTATCATGCTACTCAATAAATTATCTATACATTTAAAACGCTCATTTATATTAAAAAATATAGATATGCTAATGTCATATTAAATCGAAAAGAAAAAATAACTTTTGTATTATTAGAAAATGTCCTATAAAGTGACCTGTCCGTGTACCGGACAAGGCTTAAACCCGGAACCACCGTAGAAGTTCCTACAATGACCCGCTGCACACGTTTTTGAGGGTCGCCAACAACTTTATACTTTCAGTTGGACAAGTTATTTGGGCAGAAAAATAATAAAATCCTAAAACTTTTTTGTTAGTAAAAGTGTCGAGGTTTTGGACCCAAAAAGAGTTAAACCGCCCAGGATATAAAATTATTTTATTGAAAGCTTTAGATATTAAAGAGCCTAATTTTAAACCCTTTTTCGGAAATCAGACACAAATATTTCCCGCGATATGTAATAAAATGTAAGTAGACTAAACACAGTACGTTGTACTATAGGGATTTGACATTGTAAATATCTTTTTACTTAACTTGACGTCGTTTCTTATAACATCCAGTAAGATTTCAATCCATCATTAGTAAGAAGCTATTACCGTTAGATTCAACTTGGAAGGGTTCTTAATGTACTGTTTGCAAACATATAATTGTTTTCATTAACTGGATTCATTGTTTGCTCTTAACCTCGTAATACACAAAATTGTCATGTTGTCATTGCATATAAATATAACCAGATGCATTATCTTATTATATAATCACCAGTATTTTTTTGTCCGATATCCAGATGAAAATTTCTCAGTAACCAGGAGTGCCTCAATTACAAGATTAAAATTCGTAAAACACGATTGCGCACCAAAAACAACCACTTTTATCCTTATGATAAAAACCATTATTATCTATACTTACGAATATATTTTCCAGTTAAGGGAAATAGCTGATTTGTGTAATGAAAAGTTAATAGGAGCAATTTACTTAAACCATATGGTTTTCAATTCTTACTGGCCAGTATATAATTTCAATCTGAAACTATATGCTTTATGATGATTCTATAATATTGAAGCGTATTTAAAAAGGCTTCAATTATGTGGTTGGTATAAGTAAAGTGTAGACTACTTATGACAGTTTACGATTGGAACTACTATTTAAAACAATCTTGTTATATAACTAGCTGGCCCGACAGACGTTGTCCTGTCCTCATGTCACTGAATTTGTTTTATGTCAAATACTCGTTCATTTTCAAGATGAGCTCGTACGCTTCGCTCACTCGCCTCCCGGATGAGCTGGTTCGCTACGGTCACTTGCCTATATTTTTAGATAATGATAACTTCGGTATCGAAAAAAGAGTTTAAATTGTAGATTTGTTATTTCCGTAATGAACACATGTTTATGCCTTTCAAGTATGTTTAGATATAATCCTTGTTAACAGCTGTTTGGTGTAAATAACTGAACTCTGATCAAATCAGTGGGAACTTTGAAGGCCAGTGAAACAGAGCCCTTGGGTCGGATTAAAAATTTTCTTTTATAAAAACCTTGACCTGTCATTAACGAACACAACAAAAAATAATTATTCAATTCGGTGCACTCATTCTCAAGTTATGGCTTGACCAAGTGAAATAGGGATTCATTTTTATACATTAAGAATACCAGTTTTGACAAATGTCCCATGTCCGAATGAAAATTTCTCAGAAACTAGAAGGGCACCAATTAAAGATTTGAAACATAAATCGTTTTTAGGTCGTAGGGGTGCAGGAATAAAATTTCAAGTTCAATATAAAAGGCCCCGTATGGTAAAATATTAATAAAGCTCGAAACTACGCAATTAAGAATAACCAGGAACATAAGTTTATAATGCCGCATTCGATATTTGGTTGTAGTAAATCGGTGACTCTGGAGGCAACAATAATGAATAAAATTGCAAGCCGTTCTCCACCAAGATTTGGTGAGCAAAAGAACTACTCAATAATAACGAACGTCTTCTAAGTGAATAAAACGAATAAGTAGTTTATAAATTGAATATGAATAGTTTGAAATTTAATTAAGTCTTTCTTGTTAATTGGTTTTTAGTTTAACATATTTCATAACAAAAATAGAACCAAATAAATCTAACACTGTGTTTTGGTTCATAAATCTAACGAACCAAACCACAGAATGCAGTACACACAAGTGTCATAGTTTTTATAAATCATTTGCGGGAGGAAGCCTGCGGGTAACAGCTAGTTATAAGATAAACGTGGCAACAATGGAAACACTATTTTTGACATTATGTTGCGAGAAATATTGCTTAACAATCCTGACAAAACTTCTGAAAAATGTTTTATTTTTATTATTATTATTTATAGTGAGATAAAAAGTATCTTTCGTAACTCGTACCTAAAGTATCATTCCAGTACTAGTAATGAATATAATATTAAACGGGTGACGCATTAATGATTCCACAAAAATTATCTGAGAGAAATTGTATTTTGAAACTTTTAATACACAAGTGCCTCTACAGTTATATTTCTTTACATCACAACATTTAAAAGAAGAACTTATTAATTGATAAATAAATACGTTTCTTAACAAAAATCGTATTAAAAATTTGCTTAATAACGACAATCTTTCATACTTTCTTTCGAGCTTGCAACACACATAGCTCGTAACCCTAGGTTTGAGTCTATTTCAGACGAGAACAAAAGTACAACAAACCCACAGTTGAAGAGATCGAATTGCACTCATGTTGCAAGTTCTGAATGACCTTTGTTGACATACGAGTGCAATATCAGTGTTGGACAAAGGGCTGTTTTGTTCAGAACCTCTCCAGCATAAGAGCACACGCTCTCGGTCTTGAGCAAATATGGTTATACTAATATCATATCAAAGTGAAAAGTAAAACTGATTTCGTTATTATTAGAAAATTTCCTATAAGTGACCTGTCGGTGCACCGGACAAGGCTTAAGCCCGGAACCACCGTAGAAGTTCCTATAATGAGTCTCTGCACACGTTTTTGAGGGTCACCAATAACTTTATATTTTCAGTTGGACAAGTTCTTTAATTTGTTTTTAGTTTAACATATTTCATGACAAGAATAGAACCAAATAAATCTAACACTGTATTTTGGTTCATAAATCTAACGAACCAAACCAAAGAATGCAGTACACACAAGTGTCATAGTTTTTATAAATCATTTCTGGGAGGAGGCCTGCGGGTAGCAGCTAGTATAACATAATTTAACAAGATATGGTTTAAAAGAATACATTACGAGAAAACAGATTACAACTATTGTATTGCATTATTTAGCTTTTAAAACCTAATCTGCTCCAATTTTGTATGATAAGTTAGTGTTTTTAACAGAAATTTTATGTATATCTCCACCACCACCCATAAAACCCTGAAAATGTTACTACAAATGTGGTTTGTTAACCGGTTGCGTTTGTTTTCTATTTAATAGAGTCATGTTGTATAAGAGTTTTCCATAGTAATAAATCATGTAAAACTAACTAAAAAAATTACTTATAAATAGAGATCGGATGTGTCTCCCCATCTTTTAAATGGAATAGGTTGTATTAAAACAAAAAAAGAAAAAGGAAATCAGGCAATGAAAGTATTTTAATTTTACGCTTTAAAACCTTTAACTCGGAAAGCTTTCATAGACGCTTGTAAATTGAGCCGATTCACTGCTTTTCTTGCAGACAGTTTAACAACCAGAACATTATCTCAGCCTATTAACCTTCAGGTTGACGACGGTTCCTCCCATTTAATTTCTTAGCTGAAAAGATATGTCTTTTCACCATCTGTAAGAATAAACGTAATGCTTGTAATTTTCTGTCTATAACTTTTGCTCACTTTTACCCTCACGTTTGGTGTACACATCTGTTGAATGACTACCTATTGTTAACTTACCAATAAACATCAAACCTTTATCCCTGTCTTTTTTTGGAAATTTATAGTAACTAAAATTCACGATATGTATGAACAGATTTCTTGTGATTGCCATAAAACCATAATAGTTACTGCTAATTGTAGTTATGTAATTGTAGATCAGCAAAGATTTCCGGAGATCATAAATTAAAATCGATTCTACTCGTTTCGTATGGACTGATTTTGCGTATAGTTAAAATAGCGGTTGGCATGGTAATACTGCAAAATTGAATGGGGATCTGCCATTATTCTTTCAAAAAACCACTCGTCCATAAGGTCTCAGGTTCTTAATTTGTAAGTATTTTTAATGAATCGTTTTTACAATTGGTAATGTAAGTTATTTCGTTATTCTTTATGTAGGGCATCACTCTTTGTGATAATTTATGAGAAAACAATAAGAAATATTGAAATAATTGTATTCATAAATTAGCAATTACATTTCACTAAACAACACAAATATTAAACACAAAGTCCGAGATCGTAGAAAAGGATAAAAATACTGCAGACCTAAACCAACATTCTACCAAATCACCGTTAAACGGTATAGTTGCAAATTATTGAACATTTTGGTTGTGAATAATTCTTTAGGCATGTCTTCTGCGTGATGATGTTTAGTAAATATTGGCACTCATCACTAACATACAAATAACTTTAAGAAGTGGGAATAAAACGGCTACTTCCGGCTTCTTGCCATAAACCATCATAAGCAATTTAAAAATACAATTACAACCAACAACAAATTCATATGCCTATGAGAAATTACTGATTTGATCTTTAACTATTATAACATTATAATTATAAGCATAATCTAACAAAATATGGGAAAATTGGGAAAATATAGGAATATTAGGGAAAACTAATACTAATTTGCTTTGCTTTCTTGGAACTCTCCCACTTGTTTAATGGTGACTTAACGAAAATATGGATAGGAATCAGAAGTAATAACGTTAGGATATTCAAGTGTAAGTCACCATAAGTGCTGCATCTTGACCATTCCATTTTTACAGTTACTTTCTTTGTACATTATCTAAGTATCAGTCCATCGAAAATATTCCAAGTCAATTCGGGGAAAAAATATGAAAGTAGTTCAACTTAAATAAAACGTTAAGCAGATAAATAATTAAATTATAATTTGTGTTATGTGAATAAGTTAGGAATAAGAAAATAAAATATATCAAGTATTGGACCTTTGGAATCGAGACATCTTGGAGACATTTGTAAAACGATTGGAATCTGAAACATATGCCTGAAAGCGTAATTTCCTTAATAGATAAGACTTTACTTTGACCAAAGATAGTTATTATTTGTTACCTAACAGTTTAAATGTATTTGGTAAAACTTTAAAAAAGTTGTGCAAAACCATATTATTTTCAATGAAATATAACAGGTGACTAACCTAAATCCGTCGTTGATTCTTGGATTAAACAAGATGGTGACTCGACCAAAGAAGTTCATTATCAAACCCTTGAAGACACTATTTCACTCCATAATGAAGGTTATCATAGCTTCAAATAACGTGTAATACCAAACAACACGTTTCTAACAGTACGAGGCACAATAAATGTGTTTTAAATGTTTTGTGTATTATTAAATGTTATTTGAAGCTATAATGACATTCATTATGGAGGGAAATAGTTTGCCATCAAGGGGTTGATAATTACCTTTTAAGGTGAGTCACCATCTTGTTTAATCCAAGAACCGTGGACGGATTTAAGTTAGTAACTTGTTATATTTAATCATCTCGATTCAGGAGGCATACATGAACACATCATTTGTACTTGTTTAGTACCTACAAATAGTATAAATATTTAATAAAAAAAAACTTAAAAAACATTACCATTAAAAACAAATTACTTTAGTTATTCTAAATTAGTTTATTTTGTATGAGTTAAAACACAATTACATACCGTATTGCGCTGTAGTTTGCTTTGAAGTTAATTGCCAATAAACCTGAGCTTCATTCAGCCAAGTGTTTTCTTAACAGCCAGTTATGGGTGCAGAGGTGCTTATCTTGACGAAACATACCATATAGTTTCAATTTACCTTTTCTAAAACGAATGAGGGGTTTATTGGTCTCACAGTTCATGGTTATTATACAACGTAAGATAATAATTTAGGTTATGTTCTCTAATGGGTTCTCTAACTCGTGGGGAAACGATTAAGCCATTTAATATGTTAAACAGATTGTGAATAGAAGTTATTTTATTTCGTCTTTCGTTGATTCATTAATGCTTATTTTTGGAATTATATTCCAAAACTCATTTTTAAAATTATATACAAAATATTTGAATAGTTATACTTTATTGTAAAAACTAGGCGATTTGAAGTTGTGGGCTCAATTTTTTTAAATTTAGACATGCGGTCTTTAAATATATTTATTTTAAATATGATGCTTCTTGAATTCTATTTAAATATTCTCAAATATTCTCAAAAATTGAAATTGAAAAGTTTAATTGAACAGTAAATTATCTAACAAGTGTGTAACAATTATCTAACTATGTGTTATTATTGCTCATAAATACTAGCAATGCGGTATCTTGCCCACCCATTGAGCTGAGCAATGGTGCAATGTTCTCAATAGCAAACATAGTTCGAATATGCGATGGACAATGTTCACATAATTGAGAGGATGTGTATAATGTAAATACACCTTTACATTTTTTAAAGTACATTTGTTGAAATACGAAAAAACCATCTATTCGTCTATCAACTTAATAATATTTTATATATTTTATTCTACAACGTATAAATGGTAATAAGTGTAATTTTATTGAATTTTACTATCCTAAATGTACAATGGAATGTGAAATTGTATATCTCAAATCGTATATCACTGATCGTTTTAACAACCGTGCAAAGTTTTGTTCCCCCGTTATTGCGAGATGCGATTTCGAAGTTTGCAAAAGGTCTGTTCTCAGTGAGCTTTACTAAAAAATTAATTAAACTACTGCATCGCTAATTTTTATTTTCCGTTTGCGAACTTAAAACATCGAAATAAACGTAAAATCATAAACAAAATCAATTTTGCGTGATATATTAGGCTGAATTTATGTAAAAAAATTAATCCATTTGATAAAAAATGGGGAAATATAATTACTTGAACTTAACATATTTTATTATATTCAACTATATATGCAGTATTAATACATAAACTTTGCACAATCGCCGATTTAAGATTTGTATGTGCAAATCTCTAAGATTAGAAGCTTAAAATGGTTCAAATTTTGGGACAATTTAATATTGTTACCGTGAGTGTAAGGGTATCTTATATACAATTCACTATAGCTGCATGAAGGGAGATTAGCACAGTAGTAAAACAGTTGAGCGTACTGCACCGCTGCAGGTTATTCAGTAATAAACATGCATTTACTGGAGTGTGCTTCCTCATCAAAATAGAATGTTATGGATAAAGCTATTACTTTGGGAATGAGTTTCTAGAAAAGAGTACATAACATAGCACTTCATAATATTTCTCCACTTCAATGGCTTCCAAGGTCAGTATTTAGCATATTTTACTAACATTCTGTTGTTGAAATATCGTTATTTGTTTTTTATGATTTTCAAAGACACAACAATTATTTGACAGAGGAAAGTATACATAAATTAAATCATTTTATGATAGCGTAAAAACGTAGTCCAATCATGTGGTAAAAAAACGCCTGCAGAGCCCGTTATGGAGAAATGCAAAATTGAAACCTCTGTAAATTACGAATGCAATATGTAAAAAGCATTTTAGCAATTTGTTTATATCTTAAAATTATGAATTGATGTTTCATAGAGTAAAATTAAATGTTTATATAATTTTGCAATTCAACATCACGTTTTAGTCTTAGCTTGTATATTTTTGTAAGGATTTGAAAAAGACGACTGTTTTATAAAAACTGGTAGAATGTGATTGGGTGGAAAAAAGCGTTATTTTTATATTTAATAACCTTTCCGAAAAGGTTTCACGCACTAAATAATGTTTCTTCTACATATTTTGAATTAATCATTGAAACATAAAAAGAAGCACCTATGTATAAATAATGATTCTGAAAGATAAACTATCCTTATTTTATAATGAGACAAATGTATGATATATGGGATTTTTCAGGCCAAACTCGTATATCAATCGTAAACCAATAATAGTTAAGTACCAAGTACATAATTCGTGTCGGATAAACAGTGTTTAATATGTTCATATGTTTTTCACTAAGAAGAATATGGGTCATAAATATGGAATCAGTACTGACAGAAGGTTAGACAATTTTAAGCGTTCTTCTTAAAGAAAATATCGGTACTACATTAAAATGTATTTGGAGATGCCTTTATATGTATATATGTATCCTATTATTAGTCTTGAAGCCAAAATATTGTTGTTGTTCTTTTTTTTACCCCACGAAACACGGGACAGAGAGTTGTTTCCTTCAAATAGCCCGGTTAATCCAACCGAACTCCTGTGTTTGGACGCGATCCAATAAATGCTCTTTGAATGGAAACCGCTCACTTCTGGTTGACCACTCGTGGACTTTGACTGGATTAAATAGCGTCCGGCACTTTATCCAAGCCCCAAATGGGTATTCCATCCAAAACAGTTGTCATGGAACTTTTCACTCAATACTGCGAGGTTTCCCTCTTTTGGAATACAGAAATCCTGTCAATAGTGTAGCTGTTCTGTTAAAAATTATAAAAGATACTCTGCACTTGTACTCGGGTATATTCACAAAATGTCTCTGGTTATATCAATGGTCTTGCGCATAAGTACTCCAAGCAAGAGAGCACAGACTTCATAAAATGGATTAGAGTTAAAATTGATTAGTGTTGATACAAGCGAAATCACAATTCCAAAACTACTATTGACTTTTGGTTTTCAGCTCTTTCGAGATATCTGCCGCACTAGTGGACTAAAATGATTTAGAAACTGAACTTCTAATTCAGATCAATTTTTGGTTCTTGCCCCGAAATATCTATTGTGAAAAAAAATTTCATAGAAAGAGTAGCTAATGGTTAACTCGTTTTATACTTACGTTTTAGAATAGTTTTACTTTAATTTAGTTCAGACGTCTAGTAGTTGCCTTCCGCACGTTACAGTAATGGGTTTGCATGGCCCATATTGTAGGCTCAATTGTTAACTAATTAAGAAAATTTTTATTTTATTCACTAAATGTTCATCTATGATTCTGACGTTTTAAAAATCGTGATTTTAATTCAAACTAAGTGGTAGGCCATTAGTAAAGTTTTCAATTTAAGCGTTTTTCTAAAGCTTCCTAATGTATGGAAAAGAGTTTTTTTGGATAAAAGGAAACGTATGAAACCTAGATTGGAGTCAAACTGCAAATAGTTTGGTAGAAATCTGTAAAATAAAAAGTGCGATTGAGGAGAACAAAAAGGTCTTCAAGCGTAAATATGCATAGCCCTGCTTTATGGCGGCGCGATTTTAAACAACATCGTGCGGATCATTCAATATAGGATAGGGCACACTCTTAAGGCTCACGTCTACTTTATGGACAAATCTGTGTCGCCGCATAAAAATTCATTCTTAAGATTGGGAAAAGGAGCGTTGTGGAGGTCCGCAAGATCTCTGTGGCTACGGCAACTATCAATACATTTTAAAGGGATTTGATAGAAGAACGTTTATTCTACTAATGCTCTTTTATAGAATATAAAAACATTGTTTCTGTCTTACGTGGTGGTAGTTTAAAATAGCTCATTTTTGCAAATTTGAAAGGGCTTGTTAATGCAACTCTATTGAACAAATTAAGGAAAAGTAAAATGTTGCATTTGTAGATAATATTTTCCTCTTTAATATTCTACCTTGACTTTAATTAAAGAGTTCATGTAGCAGCTCTAAAAAGGGATCAAATAAACCCTGTCCCGACCCAAGGGTTAGACCAGAGCCTTAACTGTCCCATGGTAGATGGTAGATTGACAAATATGTCCCAAGTAGTAAAAGGTTCTACTCACCTATTATCAGGTTGAATTAATAGGCTTGAACCAAAGAGTCGAATGTTAACTACATCATTGGTATCAGTGAAAAACAGTGGTTTCTGTCACCTGTTCCTGTGCTGTTAAAATCCTATTCTCTAATATGAGTAAGGTTTGCTTGCTTGCTTGCTTGCGTGCTTGCTTGCTTGCTTGCTTGCGACACGGATCTCAAAAATGGCTCCAACGATCTCCTTCAAATGTTCGAAAGAACTAATTTCTGGGATAAAAATAAGTTCTAGACAGGTCTCATCCCTAGGAAAAATCAAATAATGTAAACAAACTAAAATGAAAAGTTACAAAAATTAACATTGGGCTTATGGAGTTTCAAATAAAAACAAAAGAATTGTAACAGCTGTTCATAATCAACCAGGGAACTGTCAAATACTCATGTTGTTTATTATTACTAACATGTGGTTTCCTGAGAACAGAGATTAAAAGATTTGAGTTAAGATTACATATATAGAGTAGTAAAATAAATCAAAGGGACATTGAGCTATAAATAACAACTGGAGGGACCTTAAAAATATAGAAAAGAGGCAAATGAATAATACAAATCTGATTATCAGTAATTGGGAAGTGGTGAAATATTACTCCGAGTCATCTAAACAAACTTACTGGTCTTCCCCTGAGCAAAGCTCCTGGTCTTCCCCAGTTACTGTTTATAATACAGCTATGTCAACGAAACAAAGAGTTAAATACAGTACTAGTTATTGGTAAGCTGATGTTTTGTCTGGTGGAGGAAGGAACGAACACCCGTTATAACTACAGCCAGATGTTCCCAGCTAACGAGGTTGGGGTTGAGGATGCGTCGCTTTGCTCCCAACTACCATAATGAGATACAGAGTTGATCCTATGGTAAGTGAAATATAACGATGCCACAATGTAACGATGTAATACATCTCGTTAGACGACCTACGCATCTAGAAATAATTTTAACTTTAATGGCTTGTAAACTAGTCTCCTTGTTAGCTGACAAGTCGTATATTTAACATTGGATTTATATGTTATGTAATATAATTTCTGCGGTATTGTTTTGTGACAGCTATGGTAAATATCATGTTTGACTGCGGTTTAAAAGTTACAGGCGTTGAGTATCTCTCTCGAAAGATCAAGATTTACTGTATTTATGAAGTTATAATACCAAACACATTGCCGTAAATACAACTGTTATCGAATTCACAGTACTGTTGATAAGTATATAAATGTCCAAATATCCAAATACCCCCGTCGCAGCAAACCTGCGTACACAACGAATTTCCAATGCATATTTATGGATCTCACTACAACCTAGAGCCACTTACCAAGGTTCACAAAAATACATTCATTAATAAGTTATATATAGCATTTTATTTATTCTACATGAGTATAACATTAGAGCTGAGTACGCAGGTTTGATGCAACGAGGATGATTAGAAATATTTGTTTGAAATTATCAATATAACTCAACCAGGTGATGCTACATACCAAGTTTTATTAATTTAGGTTCATAACTAAGGGAGATATAAAACTTTACTTATTCTCCAAATGAATAACATGAAGGCCAAATGTGCAGGTTTGCTGCTACCGGGAAAGTCAACAAAAACCATTTTTGGTGCTAATATCAATATACCATAACTAGTTGAAGCCACATAGCAATTTTCATCAATATACATTCATAAATCCACAAATAAAACACGTGCATATTTCCAATCATTTAATGTAATACCGAGAGTATAAACGCAACTTAATAGCTTTTATGACTAATATAGTCTCCTCGGGCTCATTTAGATCATTTCACAGCACGGACAATCCTGGTATCAAGATATATAGACTACACGTATATATCAGGTGCTTCAAGTCCAGAATGTTTATACATAATGCATTATGTCATAAGTTTTCTGTTACCGCCAGTATGGGTAGGGGCTGGTAGGCTCCTTACTCCATTTTATCTTTATAATCATTCCTCTAAGTAATATGTTGTAGTCAGTTAATAAGTTATGACCTTCCTAATACCATAGTAAGCAAGTTAACATCAATTTTATCTCTGATTGTTATTACATTATATTGAAAGTTTGTTATAATAAAATTGCTATTTGGTTACTTTTATATTTATGAATTTTACTAAAAAGATGTTTCAAATGTTTTGTTGTAATACTTTTCTAATATTTATCGTCTAAGTCAATGTTTGTTTGGAACACATACACAACAACATGTACCCGGTCATCTACACTAGGTATCAATAACTGTATATTTGATACGTTGATTTGATTTGTACATAATACTTATAAACGTATTTTATACTACAAACTAACCCATACAGTTAATGGCTGTCAATTTTTTAATTAACTACCTCAAACAATGTAATCATGTAGTAAAATTAAAGCCGTAATACATGGGGACAAGCCATTGGGGCAATTCGGCGTTGGGGCAACGGTAGTATTTCGCCGGGTCCCGTTTAGTGGAGCCAATCAAACGCGAGCTCGCCGCAATGATCAGATTCAATCAGCTGTTAGCTCGCCGAAGCAGCTGTCAGTCGAGGCCAAGGAGTTCTATTGTTATTACTGGAGGTACCACTATTGAACAAAACTGCGATCCGTTCTTTCGAAATTTTGGTGAGGCAAAGAACTACTCGCTGAAATCGAACGAGTCGACAAAGTGAATCAAACGAATAATGAATCAATCTATACATATTATCTAATTCCGTTTCCCCAAATTTTTCCATGAAACTGTGAGTAAACGGGAGGTCGTAGAAAGCTGGCAGAGGTCTCATTTTAAAGGTCTGGTTTAAAATATTGGGCAGATTATTCATTTTACTCAATTATGTACTGACAATTTGTTACGGAATAAAATATGTCACATTTAAATAGCATGGAAATTTAAAAACTTCTGCTTTGTTTGCATTAAAACATGTAATAAGTGTTTCTTTTTTTGTGAACTGCCATGAGCCCCTACTTAAATTTGATTAATTTCTTCAGCATACCAAGAATAAACAAAATCAGATAAGGCAGGGTATTGGATAAAATTGAGGAGCAATGGCCTATTCTTCATGCTACTAGTTACTTCGTAATCGGTTCGGGGTGAGAATTAAATTCAAACTCAGATAAAGAATTAAGCTTAAATTTATAGATAATTAATTTGCCCTCAACAGGAAGTTACAGGAGTCTTTCGCCGACAGCATAGGCACAAAAAACTATATTTTATGTATCGTGTCTTTCGGAGGTAAACTCGTTAAAAGCCCAAAGTGTCAATAAAATCTCAGTGTATGATTTTATAGTACTCAAAAAACATTGAAAAGATACTTTAAAATACTGTTTGGCCATTATTTGTAAATCTATTATCGTACAATAATAATCTGGGAAGTCTATTCTAATAACAAAAAAATACCAAACTAATTATGATAAAGCTGTTAATCAAAATTACATTTAACATTTAAAGAGTCTATGAACTTATATTAGTTTATTCGTTAATACTTTGTCATATTGCACTGTAAGAATAGATGCGAAATAATCGGACAAAATAAATATTTTCATATTTGATTGCTTTTATTTTAGTGATTTAAAAGAGAGTGTTCACTTTTAAGAACTGGACAACTCATAACAGTTCAAAGAACGTTAAATTTTTCTCTCCAAGCGTGCCAAACTGACAAAATCACCGGCTCGCGTTGCTGACCAACATCGTTAAGAAGTTATACAATAAACCTTCCTGGTCGAGGCTTTACTATATTTTAATTGATAATTTTTACACTCTGTTGTATGAGTACCAACATAAGTACTGGAGAATAAAATATTTCTAATTAGTTAGGCAAAAGAATGTTTATTTTATTATTTTAAAACGAAAATTTTATATTCATTAAAAGTAGAACGAACATTAAGATAATGAAAAAGTTAAAAGAATAGTAAACAGATGATTGTCATAATAAATATAACATAATGAATATATTGGTTGATATGAGTAATTATATCCCGTTATAACATATTTTACCTGATAACTTTTTAATCATAGTTAGTGTAGTGAAGTGGCTAATTAAAATTTGTTGTTTCATTATACATTTTCCGTCATATAATGTCCCAGGCATTATATTCATAGTTATGTGTGTTAGTTATAAGTAAAAGTAACGAAACGAAGCTAATCTGATTTAATTATTTTAATCTTGTTTCTACGATGTAATATAGATAAATCTGGCCAGAAAGTTTAATTTTATGTTCGCAATTGTAGCCCTAACGTTCAAAATTTAATCTTTTGCATGTGATATGTTTATTACCCAACATGTAACGTAAAACGCTGATTACGTTAGCCCTTACCTAAAATGCCCTGAATCATTCATGATCGCAGAAACGTGTTGCATAGGTTTTTTCACCGGGCCTAAACTTAATTTCACTTGGCTTTAATCTTGTTTACCTAATTCTTCCTTAATAGGTCTGATGGTATGAAATTAAATTTCGGAAAAGTGAGTTCTTAAAGCAACGTAGGCTATTAAGCAGTAAGAAATCCTATTTCTAAGTAGTTTTAAAACCACGGGAGTATGTTGAATTATACTTCTACAATAAACATAGGCCTAAAGCAGACAAGCCTTCCGTACCACCAAATTAAGTTTTGTTATTAACCATCCAAATTCTGATTAAAATTCTTGAAACTGATCATGTGATGGTAATAAAACGATATATTGGGTAAAAAAGTACAATCAATGGAAAATGTATAACAAAAAGTATTTGATTTAGCGTGAGTTTCGAATTCGGGCCGCTAGGTTGACATCTAGGCACTCGTCTAACTGAACTTCCGAAGTAACTGAGGTTGGGGAACTACGATATACATTTTAATTTTCAGTAGTGTATTCGTTTACCTATTCTGACAGCTATGTTACTGTGGAGTAATTAATTATTAATAACATTAAAACCTCTTAACCTTTATATATTTTACAATCTGGGTCAAATTCCCTTCCTTCTGGATACCGGGAAATTAGTTATGGTTAAATTGTTAACTTAGATTAACAATAAAATCATTTCCTTCTCAATACTTCACACACCAATTTTTGTTTCGTATTCAGATCTAACACTTGAAAATATATTGTACAAGAGTTTAACAAAATAACGATTTAGTACTAATAACCTTTGTCAAGTGTCCTCATTATTTCTCTTATGTCATAAAATGGTGTGTACAGTAAGGCGGGTTGGTGGGTTTCAACAAAAGTTTGGCCTTGGTTTCAATCGAGAAAACAGTGTGGTTTACTTCATAAAACACTCGGTACCTAACTATGAACTACAATTAGTTTGTACTAGCTAGCATTGCTCATTACATTTATGTTACCGATACAGTTATCACACAAAACTATATTTATTTTAACCATCAGTAATTTAAGAGCTTTAGGATACAGTGAAATATCATACATTAAGTTATTCTGCTTTCAGTGTAGGCCTACTTTTCGTCCTACTGTCAAATTCTTAACCTATTTTACAATCACATTTTGGCAGGCCTACCGACAAAGTTACTGTTACACTTTTTCCCGATTAAATAACCACGTCATATTTAAAGCCACCAAATTATACTTTTATTCGATACTATTAATGAACGTCGATTTGCAATAATCAATGGGAAAATTAATATATTTTGTTGATTTGAAACACTGGATATGTTGACTTAGAGGGTAAAACAGAAATAATATAAATACAAATTCACTAACATATATTAAAAACCTGCCAATACTGGCCTTTTAACATTATTATTTTATAGGGGCTATCTCTAATTTTTGTAACGGGTACTTTACTCATTGATGCATTAGTGGCCATGACGTTGGCAGTCTTTCTTCCGCCTTTGGAATTTACGCTGCGCTAACTAAGTAGACTTTCAATGAACTAGCCACTGGCCAATAGCGTTTGACATTAACAACACCAAACGTTTTCATTGGCTAACAAGATTTTCATTCAACATCGTTGCCCCAACGCCAAGTTGTCCGAACGCATGGTTCCCTAACAGATTTGTAAAATTGTATAAAATACCTTCATAAGAACAGTGAAGTAAATGATGTCTGAAAAGCCATATAAAATACTTGCAACATATGATAAAAGAAATATAACAATAATATTTGTTATTATAGTCTTTATATTATTGTACTTTTAAAAGCATCACGCATAAATTCAGCAAAATAAAACAGTCCATCTAAGTCTAAAATGTATCGTATTATTTGAATAAATTATTATCAAATAAGGCCAAACACTGATTTTTGCAAAACCATTCCTATATTGGATTCAAGAGCCTTTTTACTCAATTAGGCCTCAATGATTAGCCTCCACTCGCTAATGTTTCTTGTTGTGGTTCAACTCCATTAATGGGTTTGTTAATGTTTAAAACCTGCGTTTGTGTCTTAACAAGAATATAAGGAGCTTAGGAAGTTTCTACATGGTCTACCACATCCGTCGTTGTAGTAACAGGCAAGTTTCTATCAAACTTTACTATTCGTGTAGGTTCTGGTAATTTATTGCTAATTAGCTCACCTCATTTCATCAACTTATAGTTAACTAAAAAATTATGCTGTAAGTTTTTTTTCACATTTTTTGACGGCCAAACTGAAGTAATAATTAAATCTTGAATAAAAACATAGGTCAAACATATTTACCTGTTTTAAGGTAATTAAAGGTATACCCAATTTATTATTATTAATTGGTTTAGATTATAATTTCGTCATGGAGATTTGATGTAATATAAACCCAACTCATAAGATAACAATTTATAAGTTTTAAGTTTCATTAAAATTATTTTAGATACAAGCAAATCTACTTTTTATTATTATTTAAACGATCATTACATGTTGAAAATTTTCAATAAAGGATTTTGTATAACATTTATTTAACTTTGGTCTAAAAGAATATATTTTACCCCAGACATAACATTTCGTAACAAATAAACAATTCAATTTTCCCCCACTTGCCTCTAGACAATGTTGTGTGATAAATTACCCGAAGTGATTCCATTTTTCATTTTACTACTTATTCAGTACTACTTCGCTAGAGGGAATAAAAAGTACGCTGGTTGTTTCGTTGTTAATCATTACAAATATTCCTTTCAACGTAAATGCCAACTATTTTTATTGTTTTACGAGTGAAAATTAATTATGAAATGCCAATTAGGACTGTTTAACATAAATTGTCGAATTTAGTCCACTAAAATTTTTGTTATGATTAGAAATAAATTATATAATCTAATTAAAACAATGATATCTATAAAAAAGAGTTGGTTTGTAAGAAATCATCTCAGCTTAAAGTTTAAATCGTTATGGGGTTTAATAGAAAATATGAATTTATTACTTAACTACAAAGATCTTTTAGGACTCAACATTCACTTATACAATATTATACTTAAATCGTTTAAAATTAACTAAAATATTGAATTTTTTGAAACCCCACAATAAACATTTTAAATAATGATATATCTTTGACTATCGTATACCTTAGCGTATTTTATTGAATAATAACAATCTCTTACAAAGGTAAGACCTATTTCAACAACTCAGGGAAAGTATTCTGTATACGGTTTGGCAAGCTGCAATACACTTTTAATTAGCATTTCGTGCTTATGATTGCTCACTACTGCATTTAATATATTGCAAATTACAATCTGATTAGAGGCTGAGTTCTCATTCAGCACCTGAATATCTATCAGCTGTACAATCTATAACGGTGATTTATTTTTCTTTACCAACGGTTAACAATCTGGAATACCTTACGTTAAATGGAGGGTTCTAAAATCGATTTAAATATTTAAGACGTATTGTTAAATTTACAGACTATCTAGTAGAGGGGTTGATAAAAATATGATTTAGTATTAGGAATAACCTAAATTTCCAGAGCCAAAATAAGTAAAAATTCGATAGATAATAAAAAAATCACCAAAAAAATCACATAAAACAATACGTTGTTTTATTTAGCATTAACTGTATCTTAGGTTTTTGTTTGCCCATACACGCAAGGTTTTCAGTCACTCTTGAAAATGCTCAAGAATTACATCTAACAAATGAAAAACTTTTCTGAAATGGCATAATAGGTTTTTATATTATACATTTACCGTTGTATGTATTCTTTAAATAAATAGTATGCCAGGGTTTTAAAGAGAAAAT
Source organism: Allygus modestus (assembly GCA_963675035.1). NCBI lineage: Eukaryota > Metazoa > Arthropoda > Insecta > Hemiptera > Cicadellidae > Allygus > Allygus modestus. Next base: position 59,106,762 of record OY776114.1, read on the forward strand.
TTACAATTTAAGTTATATTATATAAACGCAGAAGATTTCAAAGCAGGCTTATTACGTTTGAAAGTGGCATTAGTAAGTCACTTCATTATTAAAGGGAATTTCTAAGTGACAACAATTTGATCTTGTTAACACTCATAAAAGGAAACACCAAGGTGGGGGTAGGTATACGATCTAAGATTTGAAAGTATTAATTAGCGCATTAGAGGTCACACAGAAAGGACGTGCCTTATAAAATTAGATGGTTAAAACATTTGAAAAGGCAAATTAAATATGTTTTAGCTCACAATGTTTGCACAGACAAACTGGATCTTTTTTGCATACTTATAAAATATATATTACAAAAATAATGTAAGACATCACAATGACCTAAAGGTTTGAAACTGGTCGTCTAGTTAAACATATTATGTTAAAACCAAAAAGGGTACTCTGTTTATCAAATTATGCTTAAAACTAATGTACACATATATATATATATATATTGTTAAATTTACACATATACTAATTGTTAACCAATAGAAAATTATAAATTTCAAAAATATATCTTAAAATAAACAAATAATTAAAATGGCTTTTGAATAATATACTTTTATTGTTCAATCTTTCAAAATTTTTAATCAATCAGTTTTTTTTCAGGGGAATAAAAGAATTGGCAATGTTGACACGCAACAATCATCGGCAACTAGGTTTATGTAATCAATTTGAGAGTTAGAAACATATTTGTGTATGTCAAATATAAGAAAATGTTTGATTTAAAAACAATTAATTACTCATGAATGGAATCAATTACTTTTAAAATAATAATATAATTTGTTGGACACAAATTTATTTATCTTTTATAAATCTGTAATATTTTTCTCAAGAGATAGAGAGATACCATATTATTATTACATTAAACTGTTATTTTCTTTTGACCCAGTGAGCAACATCCTAACGTTTTTTTAGAGACAATGTATACTGTTGTATACAACCAATGCAATGCGTTGGAAAAACTCTACTACCTCACCCGGTAAGTCACACTACAATACATATTTGAATATACCACCTTTTAACACTTTTTAAATTGAATAATTTGGTGATCCACGACAGCCATAACCTTATCTCAATGAAAAATATTTCCATAAAATGTTTATAGCGTGTTTAAACCAAAAGACTTACATTAACTATGTACTTATTATCTATATAAACACCAGTTCAATTCACTTCCCACTGCCCTTACCTGAGCTCCAATACAACACTTGAGTGTCCAAACACTTCATCACCGCGTTTATCGCCCCCCTGGGGTCAGTTGCCAGGTAATGAAACTTTGGGCACTTTCTTGTTTGGCTACTTCATTTTGTTCCCTGATTCACGATCATATTTTTGACGGTCTTAATACCTTTTTGGTGTTTAAGATAAACGAATTTATTACTTACTACTACACGGGTAAGCCATGTCTTACAAAAATAGTAAACAATGTTATTATTGTGTTATTCAAATTTAATTTAATTGAATTATAGTAGGGGGCAATAGCCGATTCAAAACCAGCACAGGCGAGTGAGGAGGATGGAGGAATCACCCCCCCCCCCCCGATGACCTTGACCTTGACCCCCCCGATGACCTTGACCTTGACCTTGACCCCCCCCGTGACGTCATCACCCCCCGTGACGTCACCCCCCCCGCCGTGACGTCATTCCCCCCCGACCCCCCGGACCCCCCTGACCCCCCTGACCCCCCTGACCCCCCTGACCCCCCTGACATTCCCTATAGCCAAGCTCGGACCCCCCCCCGACCCCCCTGACCCCCCTGACCCCCCCCGACCCCCCCGACCCACCCCTGACCCCCCTGACCCCTTTGACATTCCCTATAGCCAAGCTCGGACCCCCCCGACCCCCCTGACCCCCCTGACATTCCCCATAGCCAAGCTCGGACCCCCCCACCCCCCCGACCCCCCTGACCCCCCCCCCGTCGCCAGCGGCACTTTTCGTGATGACCTTGAACATGAGGAAAAAACTTTCGAAAATTAATAACTAGCCTATTTATCCACCAATTCCCACGGGACTTTTTCCAGAGTGTAGGCCTATCCCCAAGGAAGCGAATGACGTAAGAACCCCATAGATCCACCATTAAACAAGGCCGCTATTAATTTATAGCCGCGTTTTCCTTATGGGATCTCAGCTGTTTACCTACCGATTTTGACGAAACCTCACCACATGTCGGGCGGCGGCCTAAGTAAACCATCCCTTAAAGAAAATTGAGAATCCACCGTTAAACGGGCTCGCTATTAATTTTTAAACGCGTTTTCCTCATGGGATCTCGGCTGTTTGCCGACCGAATTTGATGTGACTTCGTTACATGTTGTATGCTGGCTTGACTAATTGACCCCCCCCCCCGAGGAGTCACGTGTCGAGGCGCGTGCTAGGGCCTACGTGACCGCCCGGGGCTGTTTACTCATCAGCGGTTCCGGGAACTGTTTACCGCTAACATTCCACTGCGAAGCTCCTCCGGAGGGCGACAGCGGGTGAAAGCGGTGTTCGAGTCAGTCTTGACCAGAGCCGCTTCCATAATGGACGCCCTTACTGTGGAAGTCTTTGTCAACGTTCCCAACATCAGCCGGTACCTCCTGCTCGGACCGGAGTACCTTACTCCCACAAGGACTCGGGTCGAGGAGGCGATGAGGAGAGGCGGTCACGTCTTCCTCAGGCCGGGGTGGTGGAGTTCAGCCAGTCCCGTGATGTCCTCTCGTCGTTACGACCCGGGGGACCCGGCGCAGTGGAACATGTATGGAAAGGCGATCCGGCGACACAAGCCCAGGTTCGAGCCGGGCGACACGGTGCGCATAGCCAAGGAGAAGAGCACGTTCGCCAAAGGTTACGAGACCAACTGGAGTAAGGAGCTGTTTGTGGTAGACCACGTATACGGGTCGCATCCTCTGCCATTGTACGTGCTGCGCGACCTGAACGGGACGCCGCTGGAAGGGCGCTTATACGAGCACGAGATGCAAAAGGTGACGATCGCCCCGGACCGCCTGTACCAAATAGATAAAATACTGGACACCAAAGGGCGAGGCCGCAGTAAGCGCTACTTGGTCAAGTGGGTCGGTTACGGAGAGGACTTCAACTCGTGGGTACCTGCATCTGAAGTGCAACAGCTGCTATGACGACAACGCGCAGACAGCTGTACCTGACGTTGCCCAGCAACAGCTCAATGGACTATTATCCAAACAACACCGTGGCTAACTACATCACCCATCTACCGTCAGTCGTGCGATTGGGTGGTGATGGTGAATGGGAAGTCGCTTTAGTTGAGGTCCATTACCCATGCTCGTTTGTCACAGTGGGGGAGGACGCTCGCGTATATCTCTACACGAAGGATGACACCGACAAGCCTGAACTGACCGCTGTAAAGGTGGAAGCTGGAAACTATAAAGATATCGATGAACTGGTCAACGCCATCAACGCCATTCCAAAATTGGACTTTTACCAATGCCAGTTTGAGTACGACAAAGAGATTGGGAAGGTGGAATTGACCAGACTGTGCTGCAACTGAAATTTAGCCCCACCCTAGCGTTACAGTTGGGATACGACGTGCACAATGTGGATTTGATCAAACATAGAAAAGCTATAAGACCACCCAACTTACTAGCCGGGATCCCTTCGCACATGTACGTGTACTGTGACCTGGTGGAGCCCCAGCTAGTAGGTGACACTGTAGCGCCCTTGTTAAAGATTGTGAACATCGACGCAAAAAACTACATCTACGGTGCGAGTACCACCATACACTTCACCGACCCTCACTACGTGCCGCTGATGAAGAGCTCCTTCGATAGTGTGGAAATCGATTTAAGGGACAGCGTCGGACGCCACCTGCCATTCCACTTCGGGACTACGTGCATGAAGCTTCACCTGCGCAGAGAGGAGCAGCAATGAACCCGAACGACCCCTATCTGGCGTACTACCGCCAACAGCAGTCTGGGCACGGAGTGTCCACGGTATTCAGAGGAGCCGCTTTCCAACGCGGCCACGGCATCGGCAGTTTCCTAGGCGGGCTGATGCGTACAGTGGTCCCGTTGATCAGATCTGGCGCATCGGCGCTGGGCAAGGAGGCGCTGAGGTCCGGTGTGGGTTTCTTGGGCGACGTGGCGGCGGGCACAGCCGACCCCCGAGTCGCGGCCAACACCCGGCTCAGACAGTTTACCGGGTCGCTGAAACGCAGGGCTGATGAAAAACTGGATCGCGTGCTGAGCGGTGGTGGCGCCTATAAGAGGAGGCGTGTACAGCAGGTTACTCCTCAGTCTCTAGCGAAACTCCTCGGAGCGAGGAAGAAGAGCGCTGCGCCCAAGAGGAAAAGGAAGCCCGCAAAACGTGTTGCTAAGAAGAGGAGAAGCAAGAAGAGTGAGAGTACCGTGAAGGACATTTTTGGATAATGGCGTTTCTACATCAAAAGTCGTGCGAGTGTGTCAAGACCGAGTTGGACCTGTTCTCGCTACCGCCCACGCAGACCTGTATAGAGAGTGGTAAATGGGTGCAGTACAAGCCCATCTCCTCCCTGACAGACGACTCACCCGTTGAGTTCATAGTTCTGGGTCATGGGGACGAGTACACGGATCTGTCACAGACGCTACTGCATGTGAAGGCTACCATTAGATCGGGTAATGGAGGCGCTGTAACGGGTGATCAAGCGATAAAAGAGGTGGGTCCGATTAACAACTGGCTGCACTCGCTGTTCAGTCAAGTGGACCTGTACCTGAACAACAAACTGGTGTCTCCTCAGAACAACACGTACGCCTATCGCGCCTACCTGGAGAACCTGTTGTCCTATGGTGGTGATGCCAAGACATCGCACCTCACCGCGGAGTTGTTCTTTGAGGACTATGCTGGGTACATGGACAATACTGAGGAGGATAATTATACCGGGCTCAAGAAAAGGAGGGAGTTTATCAAGGGAAGCCGGTACGTGGACATGGTCGGACATCTGCACGTCGACCTGTGCAACCAGGAGAAGTTCATGTTAAACGGTGTGGAGATGCGCTTTCGTCTGATCAGGTCAAAGAACTCATTCTCCATCATGTCCAAAACCGTGACAGACTATAAAGTGGACATTGCCGAAGTCAACCTGTTTATGCGCCGCTGTAAGATCAACCCGAGCGTGCTGTTGGCTCACAGCAGGACGCTGGAGTCGGGCACAGCCAAATATCCCATTACGCGCGTGGAAGTGAAATCCTTCACGCTATCTGCCGGTATCAGCAGCAAGACTCTGGACAGTGTGTTTCTGGGTCAACTGCCGAAACGCGTTATAGTTGGCCTGGTCAGCAATCAGGCGTTCAACGGGGACTACAAGAAGAACCCGTTCAACTTCACCCACAGCCACGTGAACTTCTTCGCGCTGTACATAGATGGTGAGCAAGTGCCATGTAAGCCGCTTCAACCGGATTACACGTTCGGTCATGAGTTGTGCGTGCTCGCCTACCACACGCTGTACACTGGCACCGGCATCAATTTCTCAGACTGTGGTAATGAAGTCAGTCGCAACGAATACCCCTACGGATACTGCCTGATGGCGTTTGATCTGACGCCCGATATGGCAGCCTCTCAATCCAGCCACTGGAACCTGGTGCGCAACGGTAACCTGCGCATAGAGATTGGGTTCTCCGAAGCCTTGGCGGAGGCGTTCAACTGCATAGTGTATGCCGAGTTGGACAACGTCGTGGAGGTGGACCGTCATCGCAACGTCACAGTCGACTTTGGCGGGTAAACGAGTTGCCGCGCGCTCAAGGTCACCGCGCGCGGACCGTTAGGTGATGGCGGCGCGCGCACCCAAGGTTATCCCGCTAGGCGCGCTCCCGCCAGCGCTCAGTCGAGTTCAGTCAGCCGTACGGGATGGACGTGCCGCCACCGATCTATAACGAGCCGCCACCAGCGCGCTGTCATCACGGAAGCGTGGTGATGGATATGCAGTGTTTTAAAGACAGTGATAATGACTTTCTACTGAAAGAGGTTTACGTGGTGGACGTGACTACCGGCACGCTGCTCCTACATCACATCGCCCGCCCACCCTTCAGTAAGGACCTCCTGACTCCCGAGAAACAGCGCGAGAGCGTCTGGATCACTCGCCACTGCCACGGCTTGGAGTGGGACCAGGGGGACATCGCGTACGTCGCCCTGGTAGACAAGCTGCGCTCCTGCCTCATCCACCGCCCCCTGGTCTACGTCAAAGGATCGCAGAAGAGGGACTTTGTACAACGCCACCTCATAACCGAGCCCGCCGCCACCACCGCTCAGGACATGGAGGATCTGGGCTGCGGGTCGCTCAACGGTCCGCCCACCTACCGGACCCTGCGCTGTCGCCACCATAAGAGCTCCCACAACCGTTGCGCCCTTCATAACTGCATAGTATTGCGGGACTGGCTCGTGTCTAACGACAGGTCGGACTCGTCCGCCTCAAGCTGCCTGTGTTGCTTCCGTCCACGATGAATACCGTTCAGATCAGAGAATGCCTGGCGAGGATCCCTGGACTGAGGAACGTCGCGGTCTACGCCTCTGACCAACTACCGGACGTGCCAGTCAAGCCTCTGACCGCCATCATATCCAACACAGTGGCACACACCGAGAGCGGCGAACACTGGGTGGCATTTTACTGCTCGGAAGAGGACAGACTCGAGTACCTGGACAGCTACGGAAGGCCGCCATACCAGGCCGACTTTCAAAGGTTCCTGAGGCGCAATCCTCATCACCGCCACTACGTCTACAACAGGTATCGACTCCAGGGCTACGATACTTCTGTTTGCGGCTACTACTGCCTCACTTACCTGTACTGCCGGGCTGTTCTCCGCACGTCACTCAGCGACTACGTCCAGCTCTTCGACCTCACCACTCCCGCCGTCAACGACGCTCTGGTCCGCAGGCTCTTCCACTCCATATTCGCTTAAAACTAGTTTGTAAGGTTTTTATTTTTTTGTAGTATGTGTATGTAACCTTATTACTGTACAATACATGCCTCATAATGATAAAGCTTGTGTTTTCATTTCTCCTTTCACCTTACTAAATTAAAAAAATTAGCAAAACTGAGGCAGCGGGGCTGGACCTCAGGTTTATATACCAGCGGCACGTGTCACTGGCTGAGCCCCCGCCAAGCGGCAGTGAAGGCCGCCAAAGAGGGCGCGCCACGAGACCCCTCGGACATCAGCAAGCCGCTGAGCAATTCGAGGGTGACCCCTCGGACATCAGCAGACCGCTGAGTAATTCCTTCCTGGGCAACTCCTTCAGGGTCGTCCCCGACACGCGCCGCCAACCGCTCCCGGTTGGCGGGGGCTTTTTAAGCTCCACGGCTCGGGCCAAACGGCCCATAACGCCTTTCCGAGCCTAACGGCTTGTGACTTTTGAGTGAGCAAAGGGAGGAAATAAACAACTCGGGTTCATGCTGTACATAAAGCTATTATATTTTCTTACAAATACTATTTAAAATTTTTTTCTCTTATAACTAATATATACAACTAGACGGGGAATTCCTCTTCTTCCTCGTCTTCGTCCTGGCACTGTCCCTCCTCCTCCTCGCCATCCACTTCCATCCGCTGCGGATGTTCTCCTCTCCTCCTGGCTGGCGGTAGCGGCGGGACGTCCTTGTGTCCCCATGGCAGAGTGTGGATGCCGTCGGGGAGGACGCACCGCTTGTCGTCAGCTGGACTGAGGCTCAGCTTGTCCACCTGCACGGTGTACACCCGGTGCAAGTGGGACTGGAACCGGACGTTGGTGGTGTGTTTCTGGACCCCGTCAAACAGACACTCTCTGTAGTCGTCGGGGGTGAGGACGTTCTTGACAACGCCCTTCGCAACCCCCTTGGCTCGCTTGAGAGCCTTACTGCCGCCTGTCGCCGCGTCCTCGATGTCCATGAAGTACAGCTTGGACCGCAGGCCGAGGTACTCGTATAAGGACAGGCCGTTGCACTCGTCCTTAAACTTTCCGATGACCTTGGCGTTGACGGGGCTATAGCAGGGGTGAGACCTCGGATAGCCGCTGGTGTCAAAGTCGTCCAGGTGTTCCTTCATCTCGGCATAGACGTCCTGGGACACGATGTCAAAGACGAAGCTGTCTGTGTCCATGTAGTCCACGGTGAGGCGGTCACCGTAGCGCTCCTTCATCTTGCGCAGGAACTCGTACATGAGCCACTTGCTCAGCTCCAGGACTGACATGCCTACGTAGACAGGCTTGTCCAACACAATGTTGACCTTGGACAGATGCACCAGGGCCACGTCCTCCGTGTAGTACGTCCGGTCCAGGAAGTTGGATCTGGCGACGTACTTGGAAAACTTCTGCGGGGTGCACACCAGCTTCACGTTGAGGCGCTTCCGTACATTCTCGATGGTCTTGCCAAAGACCGCGTTGTTCATGAGCTTGAAGAAGTCCTGTTCAAACTTCGTTTTGGCCTTCTTCCGCAGCTCCTTGTTCATCAGGATGTACGGTTCCAACCACCGCGACTGGTGAAACGAGATCGCCTGATGCACCGCGACCAGCTCCAATCCGTTTTGCAGCGCCTGCTGCAAAACCCTGTAGTGACAGATGTAGTGCGTCTTGTCGTCCAGGGTCGTCAACAGTTTGGGGAACTTCCCTGTTGGCGGACGCTTCGTCTCGCAGCAGTAGGGAAGGTCCTTGTGCAGGTCGTGTAGGCGAGCGGGGTAGTGGAGGTCCACCTCCAAGATGTAGCCTCGATCGGCCTCCGCGTCCAGCGCCGCGACGTCCAACGCCCGGATTTCCTCACGGCTGAGCCACTGGAAGTCTCCGGTCGGCAGGCGCTGGGACATGGCCCAGCCGTAGAGGTTGTTGGCGTCCAGGTACAGGAGGAAGCGCTTGGGCTCGTCCGGGTGGTAGTCCGGGCACCTGTCGTGGTTGGCCTTGGCGTAGCGGGTGATGGCCTGTGAGATCCCTCCCCGGATCCCCTGCTCCACGAACAGGTACATGTCGAAGTCCTGCAGCGTGTCCAGCTCCACGTCGCAGGTCTTGAGCATCACGTCCCAGGTGTAGGACGGCAAGGTGTAGTAGTGGGCAGGGTCCAGCCCGTACTCGGCCAGCGAGGTGTCACGGAACTGCTCAAAGACATCGGTGAGCAGGGCGATGTCACACCGCAGGTACTTGTCGGCGTAGTCCTTGAGGTTGTGACACTCGAAGGCTCCTCGGAACTCGTAGGGCGGGGCGTGGTTGTGGTCCCGCACCTTGACGTCCTGGTCCGTGAACTCCTTCCCGCAGAGGTAGCAGTGAGTCGCCACCAGGTACTCGTCCATCTCCTGCCGGGTCAGAGAAGGGTGCAGAGCTCTTGTGCTGAACAGGAACTCCCACAGCGCCAGCACGTCCATCTTGAGCCTCTTCATGAAGACCTTGGACGCGTCAGCCCCGAAGTAGACGCGGGGCTCAAACTCCTCCAGGCCGAGCGAGTCCACGATCTGGTAGGCGAAGGCGTATGGGACGTGCAGTTGCAGGGGCCTCGTGCCGGGCGGCGCTTCCGCAGGGTCGGCGGCGACGGGCTGCAGAGCACACTCAAAGTCCGCGTAAACGCAAAAGCGCTCACGCCGAGTGTACTCGGGGTGGGCGAAGCGGATCCGCTGCTTCTGAGACATGTCCAAGCGGAGGGGGGCCTTGGCGGTGCAATATCGCATGTGCTCCTCCAGACGCTCGGCACCGGACAGTTCCAGTTTGTTAGGCTGGTTGTCACAGTAAGCGAAGCATCGCTTACACACGTGGATGGCGTGGCCGTGAGACGTCAGCTGGGGTCGCACCAGCCTGCTGACGTTCGCGATGTAGGCGTAGTGACTGTCCCCGCCGGTGGTCACGTACAGCAGGTCCCGGTGATCCTCCAACTCCCGCTTGCATATCTTCAGCGGGAACACGCGGTCCTGGAACTTTGGGGATCCGTCGGGGCGTCTCCCCACCATGGTGCGCTCGATCCCGTACACGTTGACGCCGATGGGGTTCCTCCTCTCGAAGACTTTGATGTCCTTCACGGCCACGGGGAAACGTAGGCCGACCCAGTCGTAGCGTGCCATGACGTCCGGTGTGTACGATGCGGGCCTCTCCGGGTGTTGCGCGACGAACTTGGCCAGGATGGCGTACGCGAAGCACATGTCATCGACGTTTTGCACGTTGATAACGGCGCGCGTCTCGCAGATGGTCCTGGGAAGCTGGACGAACCGGGCTCCACGTTCTACCAACGGGGTGTAGAGGTTGACGCGGATCTCCAGGTCGCGTATCCGGAGATAGCTCCACCCGCTGCCCACTAGCAGACACTGCTCCTTCTCTTCCTCCAGCTTGTGGAAGGACGCCGACAGGAAGTCCTCCAAGTTGGACGCGGCGGTGAGAGGCACGTTCTTCGTCTTGAAGGCCCGCAGACAGGTGGCCCCGTGTACGTTGGCGAATTCGCATTCCAGGAACATGTTGACCTTGATGTTCGGGTCTCGGGTCCTGACGTCGGCCAGCAGTTCCAGGACGTTGTCGAACAGCAATACCAGCGCGTCCTCCACGGCCAAGAAGTCCTCCATGGGCCGGGACAGGCCGAAGGTCAAGAGCCGTCCGCGGAACTCCCGTTGGACGGTGCGGAACGCGGGCAATCCGCCGCCGCCTCCCACCATTCCGTCGGGTGCAGTGCTGGATCCGAGCTGGGGCTCGTGGCTGGGTCCGGGCTGGGGCTCGCGGCTGGGTCCGGGCTGGGGCTCGCGGCTGGGTCCGGGCTGGGGCTCGCGGCTGGGTCCGGGCTGGGGCTCGTGGCTGGGCCGAGGCTCGGGTGACAGGACGGGCAGGCGCGGCATCTCGGCCACAACGAGGTTCCTCACGACGGGGCAGTTGTGGGCCTCGTGACGGTCCCGGTTGTAGCGCCGGGTGAAGCCTCGGTCGCAGTAGGCGCACGCGAACCTCATACCGCGGTGGGCGCTCTCCATGTGCCGCTGGAGATAAGCGGCCCTGTGGAAAAAGGCGCCACAATCGGGACAGCGGACGTCGTTGGCGTGCACCAGCTGCACATGACGCCGGAGCAGGTCCTCGCGGGAGAATCGCCGCCCGCACGCGTCGCACTCGGGCCGTGGGTCTCTGACGGGTGGCGTTGCGGCGGAGGAGGAGGAGGAGGTCGAAGCCGACGGGCTCGCACCGTGGACCGCTTCCATATGGTGGCGAAGATCCTCAGGACCCGCCAGGGCGACGGAGCACAATGGGCACGGACGGCCTGCGAACAGGAAAACAAGTCCTATTAGTGACCCCGATAAACACGAGGGTGAGGAACTGGCGACCTCTTCCTCATCTCGATCACCAGTTTGAGCCCAGTAAATACGAGGGTGAGGAATTGCACATAAGACTGGCAACCTCTTCCTCATCTCGAGCGCCAGTTTACCCGGGTCCGGTAATACAAGAGTGAGGAATTGCACAGAGGCTGGCAGCCCCTTGTTTACTACTTGAATCTGTTTACTCGGTTAAAGCCGTTTACTCTCTCGAAAAAACAGGTCATTAGTACTGGTGGTTTCTTGTTTAACATAAAACCATGCCTGGCGCTTGATCGTGAGGAAGGGTGAGGAACTGTACAGAGGACTGGCAACCTCTTCCTCATCTCAATCGCCAGTTTACCTGGGTTCAGTAAATACAAGGGTGAGGAATTACACAGAGGCTGGCAGCCCCCTTTCTTGTTTAACATAAAAACCGTACCTGACGCTTGATCGTGAGGAACTGTACAGAGGACTGGCGACCTCTTCCTCATCTCGATCGTCAGTTTAGGTCCAGTAATATAAGGGTGAGGAACTGGATGAGGATATTGGAGAAGAAGGCGTCCTTAACAGATCTACTGGCGGTTTCCTATTTAACCTAAAACCGTACCTTGCGCTTGGTCGTGGGGAGTGGGAGGATGAACTGATGCGAGGTGGCGTTGCAGGTTGTCGCTTCGCCCGAAGCGTCTCCCGCAGACGTCGCAGTCGAAATGGCGGTCGCTGTGGGCCGCTGCCGTGTGGTGGGTCAGGTCTCCGGCGTTTGCGAACACGCGGCCCCAGACCACACACATGCTGGGTCCAGCCATCTACAAAAACATCGGGTATCTATATTCCCCGTCCGCTACAAAGGCACAGTTGCCGCAGCAGAAACACTTTTGTAGCGATACCCCTGGGAACGAGGCGAGTCTAACCCTTTTAATAATGTTGGATAGAAATAGATGGCATGAATCGCTCCTATGACATTCCCAACACTGGTACACGTCTTTGTCTTTGTTACGCTCACACATAGCGATTTCGCCCTCGTCTGTAATTCCGCTAGGCACTTGAAATTTCGATTTAAAAGCGAAACCAAATTTTATTTCACTCAAAACGTTTTTAAAAAGGAGTGGAAGCGAGTCTATTTTGCTTTTTAAATTTGGTTCGTTAACTTTAATCGTTAGAAAACACAACTGTTCCAAGGTCATTACGGTTCCACTCATCTCCATCTGAAAAGAGACAAGGACAAGACTCAGTGTACCGAGATATGCAAAACATTAAATATTAATTTTAGCTAATAAGATCTTAGAGCATTGGTAAACTTGCTGATGAAACAGTGAATAACATGTTACTTACGTTTTAAGATATTCAAAGAGAAAGTCGTAACAGTCGCACAAATAATCACCGCGATAGTAACGAAAATTTAAAATAACGAATAATTAAAATAGAAACGCTAATTAATAAATATGTTGTTACTTACGTTAACTTTTACGGGAATCCAAAGGCAATGAACAGCAGGTTGTGTAGGTGTATCGCAGAGACAGCAATACTTCGTCCGCACAGCAAGAGCTCCAAAGACAAACTGACGAAACCCTTGAGGATGCGCTCATAAATAGCACTTGTCAGAGTGAGAGGTCTGGAAGGTCGCTGATGAGTAAACAGCCCCGGGCGGTCACGTAGGCCCTAGCATGCGCCTCGACACGTGACTCCTCGGGGGGGGGGAGGTCAATTAGTCAAGCCGGCATACAACATGTAACGAAGTCACATCAAATTCGGTCGGCAAACAGCCGAGATCCCATGAGGAAAACGCGTTTAAAAATTAATAGCGAGCCCGTTTAACGGTGGATTCTCAATTTTCTTTAAGCGATGGTTTTCTTAGGCCGCCACCTGACATGTGGTGAAGTTTCATCAAAATCGGTCGGTAAACAGCTGAGATCCCATAAGGAAAACGCGGTTATAAATTAATAGTGGCTCCGTTTAACGATGGATTTTCAATTTTCTTTAAGCGATGGATTACTTAGACCGCCGCCTGACATGTGGTGAGGTTTCGTCAAAATCGGTCGGTAAACAGCTGAGATCCCATAAGGAAAACGCGGTTATAAATTAATAGCGGCCTTGTTTAATGGTGGATCTATGGGGTTCTTACGTCATTCGCTTCCTTGGGGATAGGCCTACACTCTGGAAAAAGTCCCGTGGGAATTGGTGGATAAATAGGCTAGTTATTAATTTTCTAAATTTATTTCCTCATGTTTAAGGTCATCACGAAAAGTGCCGCTAGCAACGGGGGGGGGTCAGGGGGTCCGGGGGGTCGGGGGGGGATGACGTCACGGGGGGGTTGATGACGTCACGGGGGGGGTCAAGGTCAAGGTCATCGGGGGGGGGACGATTCCTCATTCCTCCTCACTCGCCTGTGCTGGTTTTGAATCGGCTATTGCCCCCTACTAATTATATAACATTTGTTTAAATTAATGGTTTGTGATAGATGTAGTAAAAAATGTTCAATCAAATTTAATTTTTTTAACGCTGTATTTATAGTTAAATTCTATTCTAGAACATAGGAGTTTAAAATATCCAAAAAGAGTTTATTGTTACGAGATGATAGATCAGCGGCAAAACTGAAATAGGATATTATACAAAATAATAAATTGTGTAGCCCTTGAAATAAATAAATGTTGTAAATAATAAGTCAGCCAATTTAGACCTCTAACCGGCCAACTTTCTCAATTTCGTCCCCATTGGTCTTCAAAACTCCTCAATAATAATATAGGGAGTGACTTAATTTTTCATATGATTACTAAACGTCCTTTCAACAGTGAATAATATGGTTGTATGTCCGATACCAAGAAAATGAAAAACATTTTGATTGGTTATCTAAATAGCTCAAACTAATACTGATTTACAACTGTCAAGTTGTTACAGTAAGTTATAAATATTAATTTTATATCTCATTAACATATTTCAGTGACACGCCTAAATAAGGTGGCCTTTATAATAATAATAATATTATTATTACAATTGAGTCCATACGAACATTTGGAGAGTGTTTTTGAAGGATAAAAAGTTTAATTCTCAGTAAAGTGCTGGTTGATGATACCTATTATACCTCGTAATAATCTTAAATGTGTTTATTTAATTCTCATTGAACCACTTCCCATTGAACACTTTGTAATTAAAATCCAGTGATCCTAAGCCCTGAAATGTATTACTGGAAAGCTTTAATCCTATGTAATGCCAGCTCCAGGACAAAGGTTTACTTTGGCAGTTCTCCATTAGTAGATTCTTCCTTGTCGATGATCAGTAGGGAGTAATTGCTTTTGTAAACATGTATTTGGGTTAACAAACAATGGTTTTTGAAACTTTAATCTCGATGTGAGGAGTCATCTCCTAATTCTCATGGTTCACTATAATAACAAAAACAAACAATTCCAGAAAACCATCTACTTAAAAAAACTACCTACTTAAACTGTTGCACCCTCATCTTATTTATAAGAAATTATACGTACAACCTTTTTTGCACACATTTGCATGTATGATGATATAAAACCATTGTCCGTTTTATAATGATTGAATAATATTTTCCTCTATATTATGCTCCATTTATTTTCTGATATCAAAATTGAACTAATTTTATAAAATGTAGACAGAATAGGCTAAAGCCATTTTAAACAAGGTTTACTGCTTACTAAAACTAAGATATTTATTCATAAATGCAGTTCTTTGAAATTGCATAAATTGTTAATCGCATATTTTAAAGGGTTTTCTTTAGAAACTTTTCTTAAAAAATATAATTCATAAAATTTAAAATGAAATATGTACCATTTCAGCTAGTTGATATTTATTGTAAGTTACCATTAACATTTACGAAAGAGTATTTATAGAATGATGAGGTTTTATGTAAATAGAACATGTTTGGTTTGAGCTATTAGTAGCAGCAGAACATTTCTTTGTAAGTAATGATCAAAGTTTAAGGGGAGAAATAAGTAAATAAGAAAACAAAGTTGAACAGTTATGTTTCTGGTGGCAAACTATCTAGGTTTTATCTATTTTATTTTTAAGAAATATGTAAAACTTGATAGAAATTATTATGACTTCACATGATTTTAGTTTGGTTTTACGAAATAAAATTATAAGAAACTCGTATTATACACCAACCTTATTGAATGACGCCATGGGACATTAAATATAATTTCATCCCAGTAGTATATTTGTACTATATGGTATTTGTTATAGTATTTCGTCATTTTATGACAGCTCAAAGATATCAAAGTTGTGCAACACCCCCTACACAGTATGGCCAATCTCAGGAGCGCTGCACTTATACTTTTAATTTGGATAACTGCGCTATTTTAATAGCCTGTAGAGTGGTACGTCAGATGTTATGTAGCACTACAAAAATGGTAATTGGGCAACTGATTAGAGTAGAAGACGTTCATTGCCGTTGTAAGATCGTGTTTTATTTAATTAAAACAAAAATCTATTTCCTTTTGAAATTATACAATTTAATGTTATAATACTATATCAGTATATTTAATCTTACTTTTCGATGATTATCGGCCTGATTCCCATCCGTACTACTTGAAATCATCTGGAACAAATCCAAACTAAATACAGGTAAACTAATTATTTTACATACTGAAACATCTTTAGTAGCATTTAAAATCATTTAACATTAAATATTGAAGTTTATAAAATCTAGCAACAATGTGCTTTTTGAGCAAAATTATACATGAAAGTGACAGGAATATTCACAATTGGTTACTTTACATTTGCATCATTATTAATCTGAAATTAGCCAAAATTTATTATATAAAACAATAATAATATATCTGGCAATGAAATTATTTACATACAAATACATAAAGATTCATTTAAATATAATAATTTAAGTTTGAAACTTACTGTATCAACGAGATAGTTTCATTTTGGGTATAAGCCATCTAATGAACTAAATTATTCTAATTGATTTTAATTACAATCACAACAGCTGTTACTTCAGTGCTGCCAAAAGGTAAAATGAAATACTTTTAATTAATTAACAATAATGAAGCAGTTATATGAATTTAATTATACATTTTAATTTGATTTGAATGCATTCTATCTAAAATAATGTTACTTCTAAAATAATTAAATTTTATCATCAAAAGTCAGTACACAGTTATGCACTTAGTTAATAGGAGTAAACAGATATCGTTTATAAGCTGTGACAAATCACTAGTACAGAAATGAATAATTGGAGATAACGACACATGTTGCGAGAGTAATTCAAACAATTATTGGTATTTGGCGGGCTCCTGGAATGGTGAAAGAAGAAACATAAATAATGTAAATTGAAGCATAATTGTACTATTTGGTGTCCAGCTGTAACGCTACTTTCTCCCATAAAACTATACTTCTGAATACATTCGTTGTTATATGTGGAATGTTATGTGAACAATCATAATCACGAATGTAATGTTTAACTACCACTGATCTAAAAACTACACTTCATCAAAACATTGCATTATAAAGGTATTAAATGGTACTCATGAAGTATAGTGAAACCACTGCAGATAAGGTGGAAAATTTAAGGATAAAAAAGTAAACAAAGCAATTGCATATTTTATGGTTTTCGAAATTATTACTTAGTAAATTAATACTTAGAAGTTGAAAACCCCATAAAACAATTTACGAATGTAATATTTGTATAAGTATAATTGTACCTACATCTACTGTATCTAAATCCGCATTAAAGTTTATTATTCATGACTAAAACAATGTATACCAGTACTAAGGAAATATATTTACCAATATTGTGAGGCTGATGTAAGAGCCCATTCTCAAGAATATTCCCTTACAAAGCTTCTCCAATAGATGGTGGAAGGGAGTAAATCTTGGGAACTTAAGGAAGGATCATGTTTCTTCAAGAGTCCTTTTAGGTTTTACCTCAAAACAAATTGTTGAAATCCTTAAATGAACTTTACTATAATCTTTACTTTGTCATAATTTACTATAATATGGTATCATTTACCTATGAAAAAAAGTATATTTGAAATGTTTACTATTTAGGTACTAGTACTGTATTGAACATTGTCGCATGCTAAAAAAATACAAACTGTGTGTGGGTGGTATTAATTACGTTACGATTCTAAGAACTATCAGCGATTAACATGAGAAACCAAAATTATTCGTATATATTGTGAGTTTTGACCTTGATTCTAAAATAGCATTCTGTAACATGTCTTCTAAAACTATATTAAGTAAAAAGTATGGCTTCTATAATACACTATCCTTTATTATTATTTCGTTTCTTCTTCCTAAATGCAAAAATATTTTAGCGAATCTTGGGCACAGTGTCATGTTTACTTTCACAACAGTATGAAACCGTTATATATCGATTAGAGTACTAATTATTTTATTTATTGTAGCTTTTATAAAACGGTTATAACTACTATCAAATGATTTAACTTATAACTGCTAAACAACAGCTATAACTGCTCAAAAACTAATGAGAAACTGATTATCAACGAGAAAATAACACAATAAGCTTATCGTCTCGTTATTCAATTCTACTAATTTTACAAGAGATGTTTTAGAATTGTGAAATTGTTAAGAAACACAATAATTTAATTTATATATCTGATACGAAAATTGGAATTTATATCAAACTAGTTTAGTGTTATTAAACAACGAACTACAAAATAATGATTTTTCGCTACCCATACTTCCTAAGCTTATTGCACTAATGTAAGATCTTGTCTGTGTTAACTTTTAATGTTATAACTTACAAAGTTTGATATAATAATAATTACTTACATATTTATTGGCTACTTTTTAAAACACCGAATGCCAGAGAAAGTTACACTTGTTGCTCAAATATTAGCCCATTCAATTTCGGTTCCACAAACAGAACCATGTAATAACGTTTTAACGGTGGCAACAGTCAACATTTACGAGTAATAACATTTCGTTGAGCCAAATACAAACGAACCAACACCCGTGTGCTTTCCTCTTCATTTTCGCTTTTTGGATCGTGCTTTTTTGTGTGTTTTCATTTTAATAGAAAACCAACTTATGAACTAATATTTTCGTCATTTAACTCCGTAACTTTCAACTTTCAACACCTTACGGGAAGCCTAACTTTATGTTATCTACAACTGGAATGTACAGTAAACGTGTCTAAACAATCTTGAGAGATACATAAACTAGTGTAAATAATTTTGATATGTACATATCGTTGTGTATCTTGACGGGTGTGTATTGTTATAGAAAATGGTTCACTCTTTCATCAATGCATTTAAATTGAAACACAGATCATTATCTATACCAGTCTAATTTATAAACTACATTTATTAATATTCAGTAAAACAGTACTATCATTTAGGGAATCGTTGGTTTGTGTTTTAATCTTAAAACTATGATCCGCGTTATGTGTAGAATTGTGATGTTGAATAATTAAATAACTATGCGTTTTTTATTTTAAAAAGGTCTGGGGATAATATTTCAAACTATAGTTTTTAAAATCAAAGTCTAAAGTTTCTAAAAAAACTTCCCTGGTTTAAATATCCGTGCACCAAAGTTGAAGAACTTCTGCTGTCAGCTAGGACTCACTGACGATGTCTAACTTTAAAAGCTCATGTCAAAACCTTTCTCTAGGGAAATTATTCAGAAAATACCTGACTGAAGTATTCCTTGATGAGTAGACGATAAATAGATAAATTGGTAAGTTAAATATGGAATATTATAGCATTATATTACTAATATACCAAATGTATCATAACTAATATGTTACAATATCAATTTCTTTTAAGTTAGTTCGGTTTGTTACACAATTCAGTTGGAATGCAGCTATGTTACATGCTATTTTACTTAAATAATATTACGAAAAATCGTAAACCTACTCGTAAACTCGTAATGTTCTCACGTATGTAACATGTTTAAAAAAAGAGAGAACAACAATTTAGAATAGTTGCAGTTTGAAATTATTCAACATTACTCCGATCACGGAAGTTTCTTGAGCTTATCAACCTTTTTGTGTTTAATAACACTAATACTTTCCAGTCTCTTTAGAAAATTGCATTACGGAATTTTTTTCCATTAAACATATAATTGAAAATTGTAATGTTTATCATAGAATGTTTACTCCAGTTGTATGAAAGGCAGACACGGTTTTAAATGATAATCAATTATATACTGTAAAACACATGTATCTACAAAATTGTAGATATATCTGCAATATAATATCATATTACAGTATACATGACCTCAAATGCCAAATCAGTCAATGTATAAAAGAAACTATGTTCGTTTTGTATTATTTTAGAAGAAGAGAATACAGTTCTGTTGTTTGTACATTGCATTCCATTTAAATTCGGAATGTAATCGATTGGAAATGTTTCAGGTACCCGTGTAGCAGTTTTTGCTTCAACAATCACAATCTGATGTTGATGAAATCAGTAAAATTTATCTCAATATAAATTGCAGTAGTTTTTAACATTTATTCAGTTTGTTTTTCGTTGTTTTTTTGTGAAAATATGTTGTATTCTAAAATAGTAGTTGGTAAAAACCCAATCGAAATATATTTTGTTATCAACTTTTGTTTGCCATAAGGATAATATTTGGATTTTTGTTATAAGTATATTTTGTTATTCGTCCGAGAATTTCAAACCTTTTCTATACTTATTTAATATGTCAGGGATATTTTTGTTAATTGAATTCTCCTACACTTTTAACGGTTTGCAATGTGTTGAGTGTCGTTTGGTAAAGCTTGAAGTACATTTTAAATTGTACATTTACTGACTTTTAAACACTGAATGTATATCAAATTTGTTGTTTAATTCATTAAACTCCATCTTTACTTTTAATTCATTTTAATTAATATCAATTTTAGAAATTAAATTTTAACACATTTTATTATTTAATAAAAGTAGTTATACATTTTATAATATTTCCGTCAGTTCTTTTTTTATAATAATCCATTCTGAGGCAAAAACCACTCATCCACTACACATAATCAAAATTGGCGAATCGTTCCAGGTTGCATCCAGGTTTGGTAGCGTAGCAAACAATTTGTACTGAAAAATAACATTTATATCAAAACAAAAATATAATCTAATTATATGTAAAATGTGCATAGTATATGAAGTGTTTAGTTTATTTGGATCGTCATCCACTGGTTTGATAAGTGGACTAATTTGGTTAAAGCAAGTCAGTCCAATTGTAACTGCACATTCTTGCTGTATGACTATATAAATTAAGTCATACAGTTAGGGTTTGAAACAATTTTAATGAAAAATAATGAGTAACAAAACGAGAATCTTTATCCACTGACAGTTTTTGGCAGTAGTTTAAATCCAACAATCGCCACACGTTTTACCAGTTCCATTCATTAGTCCAATAATGTTTTAACCCACGTGTTTACAGGTTTATTACAGTCTGTTATTCTCAAAGACATTTATGGTACTCATGCCATGATCAGTCAAGAGATGGAATATATACGAATTTAATATCAAATATAAAAAGTTACTAATTAAAGTTATGGTATTAAAATGTAATAATTGTTTATATTTTATAACATAACCATTATTAAAACATAATGCAAAACATGGCTTTTCATTGGGTTATTATTTTTTATTTTTCTGGGATCAGGAAAAATGTTCTATATCCTATACAGTATATGAAACTGTGTTTTAGGATGACGATTTGAATATATGTGACCATACAAAGTAGTTGTATTTTTATGAACATTTTTATTTCTTCTAAAATAGGAGAGTACATTTTATCAGGCTGTATGCTAGTCAAACTTATGCTATAATGTGTTCATAAAGGGGGAAGCTAAATTTATGTGTAGTAAGCTGGTTGGGGTTAAGTATCTTTCGTTGATTATATACGTTGTTATGTATTCCACGTTGAATTGTACGGATGCTTTGTTCGTAACGCGAGGGAGACATCATCGTATATCACGCGCACAAACAACACCGTAAAATATGTGCTCTTAACATCAGCCCACACCTCTCGTAACTATCTCTTGAGCTGTACACTGCAGCGTTGATGAAATAAAATATTTATTGCAGCAGAGAAAATTATTTTAAATCATCCGGATTATAATTACACAATAATAATATATTACGAGTACTGTCAAAACTCAGTTGTTGTGGTCATGATGATTCCACAAAAACACATTGAAAACTTAATAATTTGTAGAAAATGATGTTGGCTTGGGATATTATTTTGCTGATTTAAATTTTAAATAATAATGCAAACACTACCGTAATTTGACTGTAATAAAACTAAATTGATCCAAACATAAGTTGTTTATACACGGTTATACGTTTAGTAGCATCGCATCCAAATAGTATTACAAACAAAACTACTTATAGTGAGAAGTTTACTGGAACACGTATTTCAATATAATACTAATAAAAGCATGTTCTGATGATAGCAGTAAGATGCAGTTATTTGAAAAATATATCCTTCTGTTTAGTTACCTGAGGCCCCCTTTTCCGTATCATCTCATATCGGTGTAAGCAATTCCTAATTTTATAAATTATTTCAAAGCTATTTTATAGCTATTTTAGTTTTCCAAACCATGTTCTAGCTTTACCCTTACAAAAACATGTTTGCGTTTACTCTAGTGTTTTCAATGCAAGTCCCTCTTGTTAATCGAAACAACGGGTATTAAACTAATCCAGGAGTAAGGAACTCGCGGTGGGATTAGCCATGTTATTGGAACACAGGCATTTTCATATTATACTGGTTGGCCTCAATTTAAAACGACTTGGACTAAATTAAACCCAAACACTGATGTTTAGATATTCTTACAATTGGCCTTCGCACTTACGATTTTCACGTGTATATTGATTTACTAACGGCCAAAGCCAAATTGTAAACTAAAAAATCAGTAATTTAGGGTAGGGAATGTGATGTGATAAATGAGGGCTTTAAAATATACTTATAATGTTGAAATCACGTATCATCATCATCATCAGAGAACTACTGCGTGAATGAGTTGTATTACCTTATTTGCAGAGTTGGCCAGAACAGACAAAACTTTAAGCCGTAAAAACTTGTTGCAAAATAATTTTAAAATGCTCTTAAGTATACAAAACATAATTTTTCTATCACGCTGTGAATCATCTCTGGCTCAATTGAGCTTAATTTAAGTATGGAAAAAGTGCATTAAAATTTTAAATATAACCCTATTTATTTTTTGTTAATCCTCTAAGAATGCTAGCGGCCTTAAAAGGTACTATAATATCGTCATATACAGGGTGTTTTAAAATTAATGTTGCTAACTTCGGGATATTGTTCCTTATATAAAAAGGACCGTAAATCATCATATAACCGGCGGTCTATTTCTTTTCGTTTAATGTCTGTCTGTTATTTTTACTAGAAAATATATTTTTTTTAAACGGCTTGACCAAATTCAACCACATTTTATTTGAATACTCTTCTTGGTAGGTTCTTTTTTATAAAAATAGTTTTTTCATAATATCTTTCCGTTTAAAAATGGCGGCCATTTAACCCCAAATTAATTTATTTTTAACCTCAAATATATAAAAAACTAGAAATTTTACAAAACATTTTTTAGAATATGAAAAGTTAGAACATGTAATTATAAATCCATATCTGCTTTAACATTGAACATCGGTTAAAAATTAACTGAACTATGACTGAAAAACGGATCACATGGCTAAATTTTGCTATCATTTTGATCAGTTGTGACAGCATAATTCAGCCATGTGTTCCATTTTTCAGTCATTGTTCCCGATAATTTTAACCCGATGTTTAAGCAGATATGGATTTATATTTACATTTCCTAACTTTTTTTACTTAAAAAAGTTGTCCGAAAAATGTATAGTTTTTATATATTTGAGGTTAAATATTTTCAATGGCCGCCATTTTTAAACAAAAAGATATTATGAAAAACATTTTTTCTACAAAAAACCTACCAAGAAGAGCATTTAACCAAAATTTGGTTGAATTTGGTCAAGCCGTTTTTAAAATAAAAATTTTCTAGTAAAAATAACAGACAGACATTAAACGAAAAGAAATAGACCCCCGGTTATATGATGATTTACGTTCATTTTGAGATAAGGAACAATATCCCGAAACAAGCAACATTAATTTGAAAACACCCTGTATATTTTATTATGATGACTTATTCTCCTATATACTCTGTAAGAGATCCGGTAGATTGCAAACCTGTATTTTCAAATTTCGGAAAGTTGGATGTAAGAATGCGTCTTGAAAGACGTTGACTGTTGTAATATTTTCCATTAAGCAAAATATCATCTAGAAAAATATCAGGAATGTTAAAAACGTTATTATTTTTTGAAATTTATTATAATGCACGTATTGATGAAAACACAAAAGCAGAAAACCAAAGTCGACAACTTTTTATGGTTCTAAAATTAAGGTCGTTTAGAAGTATATATTAAAAACACTCCTCTATTACCACACCTGTTTGTGAAGTTAGAAAATAAAGATCCTGTTGAAGCCTGGAATCACGAGATTATAAAACTGATACATAACAATAGAAAGGAGGCACAGATTCCGAAAATTCAATTTTCTGATAGTCGCCCACAGTGTAAATTTCAATATCAATTTCAATTTCCAGTTTCCATATCCAGCGAGGAATGACAGACGTTTTCTTTATTTTACAACCCAAAGAGGTAATTCATCTGGAAATTTTCTCACAGCAATGCTTAAAAATAATATTTTGTATCTACCAACAAAACATAATCTCAAAAATATACATCATTTTAAAAACACAACTTTATATTTTTTAATTCAAGAATCAGTTGCGTTTGCATTGTTTTGAACGCCATTTAAGAGATGGATATATACAATGAAAGTTGCTCTGTGAGTGATAAAAACAGAGATGAAACTAAAATTGTCATTTTTATCTTGAAACAATTATATTTGCGTCACATGAAAGTTTTATTGTTACAGAAGATTTTATTTTCACTGTGGTCAAACACATTTCAACATAAAGCATGTGATAAAAACATAGATATAACCCTTGTACTCTTGTGTTTCATCGAATTTAAGTTGTTATACCGACACAAGTGTAAGACTTGTTGACTATAAAGTTTAAATATGTATTCAAAGGCATGATTGAATCAAGAATATCAATGTATATTACTGTAACTTACCTCTCTATTAAGGATATATTTTGCTTTATAGAAATTTCAATTAAAACTCCTTTATCTATAGGGTGTTAAACAAAACCCTACCTCAGGAACGAAATAATAAACTGATAAACACGTGGATTAAAAAACGTTTAAGCGGTTGAAAGCGTCTAACCTTTGATTTCCAAAAAAATGAACTAGACGTTTTTTAATTATCCTTTAATGGTGAAATTTCTAAATAATTCACTTAACCGTTCTAACGATTATTTCTTTATTTATAACGATATTTTTCTGAACTAGGTAATGAAATTGAAATCCGATTCCAAATTAGTTTGAAGATGTTGTCTTGATCATTCATAAAGCATAAATCACTCAATAATGTTTATCCGACATGCAGAATAATTCAGAGAATGCCTTAGATATATCTCACTGTTTCTCCACGTTGTTCTTCAATGCTCACCAAGCAAAGATGAGATTAATTTTATCATATGCTTATTTTAACACATGCTTTTCTCCGTAACTGCTGCCCCTGAAGGCAGTATCACTTATAACTGGCTCTGATGGAAAGTATTTACAATTAAATAAGAATTTTACTGGTATAAATGGGATCCTTAAGCCTGGTTATGTTTAAATAAAAACAACTATATAAAAATAATTCCTTGTTTTATCAGCTTAAAACTTTTAATAATTAACAAACAATCACTCCTAATCTCAAAACATTTTCATACGTACCGTATCGCTTTCTATCAAATTAACGCACTTGACGTATCGTCCAAAAGACACATAAACAGCAAGGAAATCGAGAAAATCGGTTCAGAATGTTGAAAATATAATATTGGAAACAGAGTTCCTGGGCAGTCATATAAGTATTGTTCATAAAACTAATAATCCCTTAAGTTTTAAATCTACGAGTTTTGTCTGCAGACGTGTTGACAATAGATGTGCTTTCTAATGGAAGACTTTTATGGCTTAAAAGGTCATATGATTTAGTTAAAAGAAAGGCTGTTTTTGTGCGTGTATGCCTCACCCTCACGTGCCGGGGCTCTTCCTAATCAACTTAGAGCCGATGGGTTTCGTCGACCAAGCACAATAATTGATTTACCGCCTGATCTATCTACCTGCCCTTAAGGCACCATAGCCCTTACTGAACCCTGTCTTATTAAACGGAATACCCAACCCCAAAATATATTGAAATAAAAAAGTAACTAACTAAATATTTGCTTTAATTAAATTACAATTTCCACTAACATTTAGTGTTATTATAGAAGTAGAATATTTATTAACGGTCATAAAAAACTGTACATCAGTAAAAATTACATATCTCTCTTTACGCTAGTAATAAAATACTCACTGCGGTATAGCATAAATTAAACATACTCCTTGTGGTATTCTTAATATATGAATTTAGTACGGCACAAGTACTGTATTTCATTATCATTGGTTATAATTTATTATTTAATTTTTTTTATTACAGTTGGTACTACGCAAACCTCAATATGGTATGAAAAATAATAAAATAAAAAATATGTAACTAATTAGGTATTTTCTTTAATTATTTAAAATTTTTCTAATGTTTTATCAAATGTCCCCTAAAGGGAAGAAGCTATTACCGTAGGTCTCATGGTAAGATTTAAGCCCGAGACCATGATAACTTTTTGTTTTGAGGTCCCCAGATGCCAAAAATACTATTTGTTCAAATTTATATACACCGCAAGAGTCGAGGGATGGAGCTGTGCTGGAGATAGTTCCTGGCAGCGTGACTAGGCTCAAACAGACGCTGCTGCTTTTTTCTGGTGGGGACAAGGAACCGGATTTTCTCAAGAAAACCGCAGCAGTCTATCTATTGGTTTGAAGAACCTGTACAAGAAGGAGAGATAAGCTACACGTCGTCTACTCTCCAGACTCCGCAGCCCAAACACTGCCGACAGCTCATCGACAGGGCATCGAGGTAGCGGAACCCAGTACGGCAACCCAGGAATCTCACGAAGCATCTCTGCACGGATTGGAGCTGGTTGACGTGTCCAGGTTGGTGAGGAGAACAGAAGAACACTCTAGCAGAGGACGAACAAGTATTTTGAACATCAGAGCAGGAGCATCGGAACTCTGTCCATGTTTCACGGTCCAAAAGAGAGAGAAAGAGAGAGAGAGAGAGAGAGAGAGAGAGAGAGAGAGAGAGAGAGAGAGAGAGAGAGAGAGAGAGAGAGAGAGAGAGAGAGAGAGAGAGAGAGAGAGAGAGAGAGAGAGAGAGAGAGAGAGAGAGAAGTAGGTGTTAAAATGGCATAGCATACAGTGTCGCAGGAAGAAGGCGTGTAGTCTGACGAAAAGTAGGTGGCAAAAAGCTCACACATTTCATTAGGAAAACATACTTCGTTATCTCAAAGTCTGAGTGAAGAAGGCGTGAGAGAAATGCGATTTAGGTCATTAACGAAGCTCTAGAACACCTTGACGTTTGAAGATATTACAGAGTGCACGTAATTGACGTAGCTAGCCCGGCATTCCCTGAATATGGCCTTGCAACGCTCACGGACTCTGCAAAAAGATTTGTAGTCCCTCTCGTCATAATACAGTTTTAATTTATTGTGAAGTGTCTTCTTGAAAATCATCAGTTCCTTTAACTCCGCAGAAAACCACCTAAGGAATACAGACTTTCCAACGTGCTTCCAAGGAGAGTGGGATTTAATGCAGGCGCCCAGTTGTTTACAAAAGCTGGAGAACAAGTTGATTTAGTTGCAGCCATGTTCAAATTGAATGATTCCATTTTTGAGATAGCTCTTTACCCCCTCCAATTCACAACTCCCAACACCTACTATAAGGTATTGAGGAGACAAACGAAAAGTAATATGGTATAATACGACTTGTAAACTGTTCATTCAAAACTAATAAAGTGAATTTTATAGAATAGTTTCATAATTCTTAACTGACAATATCTAAAAATGTTTTAACATATACAAAACGAAATATGGTTATCTACAACAACACGTATCATGCTAATTAAAAATTTATTCAGTTAGTTTATATAAAATGAATTAAAATTATATTTCACATCACTTATGGTAACAACTAGTAATTATCATTGTAAAACAGGACAAACTATTTCAACACGTATTATGCTAACCAAGATTTTACCTTATTACCTTCCTCTTCATCTTTTACTCAATGAGGGAATTAATTGCGTCAGAATACAGTAAAACAAACTCACAACACACACAAAAAAAAATAAATAAAACTCACTTTCGGGTTTCCTTCCGGTTAAGAGAAAAAAAGAGATGGACTGATTAAAGGTCACGTATATTGTTTAGGAAATACAATTATTTTTGAAACGGAAAATAAATTAGTCAATGAATCTACAAAAAATACATTACGAATGACAGTCATATTTGTAAACCAGGCTTTTAGGTATTTTAAAAGTAAATGGGATATATAAACTCCTATTTCAACTTTTAAACTTAATATTCTAGTCTAGGTTACCATGGGATCTCAACAAGTTTATTACGGGATGAACCGCCTTGCCAAGCTAAGTGGCTGTAACGCTTGAACCATTACGCAAATCTGCTCCATGTATCTTGCATTGATTAGGTTTCCGTAACGCTTATCCAAGTAATTGCTTTCATATTGCCTCTATATACCTGTTATGGGTGATATACAGCTTTTAATCTTCTACACATTCAATTTTACAGTGTACGTAGAAGTTGTTTGGAAACTTTAAAATTAATGCAGAATACTCAATCGAACGGCTTATATTTTTGGACCAAATGATATTTTTGAGGAATAGCAACAATCTGAAAGTATGTTTGAAATAAATTAAGTATTAATATTGATATGTTTTTCTTGTTCTCTCCTAGAAGGTTATACAACTATAATATGTTTTATAAAAACTTATCAACGTTTAACTATAAGTATTTAATTCGTTTACTACCAATCAGGACTAACTAAAATATTTCTGCAATATGATAATATAAAAATCAAATAAATCAGCAATATAATGAAATAAGTTCATCACCATAAAAATAATACAAATCTTAATAATTAGAAATATCTTAATGATAACATATTATTAGTAATAGTCAGACCTATCGTGACTAGCCTCACTAACAAAGTGGTGTGGGTGAAACTTCTCCTGTCAGTTCTCCCAAAGAAGTTTTAAAGGATGATTATGCCGTTACAACTATATAAAAAAAATACACATATTTTGTGCGTGAACTGTATGAAAAAGGTTATACAAGTAGAAGTCTAAGAAACAGAATTATATAAATTTCATTATTATTAAAAAGAAAAATATCAAAATTAAAACTCTGTTTGGACACTGTAGTCCTAGACACTATAACAAATATTAAGGTAAATCTGTCAGCCTTTAAGATCAGTTTTTCAGTAGCTCTTTCAATCATCTTTAGAACATTCGTTCTGTTAGCTTACATTCCGAGCGGTTACACCAAAGCTTAATTTAAACTCATATTCCAATGGGATTTTATATAAACCTGTTTATAGCTAATGCGTTTTTTTTATTTTATTGAGAATGTGAAATTCAAAACATGAGCTGGAAACCGATTTGAACAAATGAACTCGCTATATAATTAATCTAGCTGTATTGTCAACAAGTTGAAAAGAAGAGATATTTTTCTCAGATTGAGGCACCCTGAAATGGGACTAGCTATGAAATGAAGGGGTCCGGGAATGGAGAGGATCCTGGAATGGAGGGGGTCCTCGAATGGAGGGGGTCCTGGAATGGAGGGGATCCTGGAATAGAGGGGGTCGTGGAACGGAGGGGGACCTGGAAAGGAGGGGTTCCTGGAATGGAGGGGAGCCTGGAATGGAGGGGGTCCTGGAATGGAGGGGATCCTAGAATGGAGGCGGTCCTGGAATAGAGAGGGTCATGGAATAGAGGGGGTCCTGGAATGGAGGGGATCCTGGAATAGAGGGGGTCGTGGAACGGAGGGGGGCCTGGAAAGGAGGGGGTCCTGGAATGGAGGGGAGCCTGGAATGGAGGGGGTCCTGGAATGGAGGGTATTCTGGAATGGAGGGGGTCCTGGAATAGAGGAGATCCTGAAATGGAGGGGGTCCTGGAATGGAGGGGATCCTGGAATGGAGGGGGTCGTGGAACGGAGGGGGTCCTGGAATGGAGGGGGTCCTGGAATAGAGTGGGTCGTGGATTGGATGTGGTCCTGGAATAGAGGGGGTCCTGGAATAGAGGGGGTCCTGGAATAGAGGGGGTCCTGGAATAGAGGGGATCCTGGAATGGAGGGGGTCCTGGAATGGAGTGGCCCTGGAATAGAGGGTGTCCTGGAATAGAGGGGGTCCTGGATCGGAGGGGGCCCTGGAATGGAGGGGGTCTTGGAATGGAGTGGGTCCTGAAATGGAGGGAGGTCCTGGAGTGGGGCGTCCTTTGAATTCAATCCGCTCACACCTACCTTTATCCATTATCGGCGTTCCTGTACTACTCCAGTACTACTCTAAATAATTTTTTAAGTGCACTCATACGCCTTTTCTAAAATGGAGGGATGAGAGTTAGCCAACTAATAACGCTTTCTTCAAACAGATGAAAGATAAGGGGGCAAGGAATTCACCCTCCATATGATTGAGATTCGATTTCTGAAGCGAAAAAGCATTGCATTTACATCAATATGCATTTCCAATCAGAGAGTGATGAAATAAGTTAGTTCAGATTTCCTTCACCAAATTATCACGATTATAAGCAGTCTTAATGTATGAGAATTTTGTATAGACGCAAAACAATACTGGTAAACGTTTTATTTTAGTGATGGTTTAACTGAATTAGACCGTATTTTATACAACACTTTATCAAATGGACAGTTACCTAAATCTTGTAATATCATCAACATATTATATTTTACAATGTTTTTTACGATGGTTAAAATCCCAAAAATATACCAAATATTTATTAACAAATATTTATTAAATTTCTGTTAGATTAAATAGTTGTAGTAAATTAGAGGCTAGCCGCTAAAATTTGTTTTAAATCAATGTTAAAACTGAAAAAGCAGCCACTTAAACCCCACGTGAAATTGTAAATACACCAGATATTTCACAGTTCTCAATTCTATTTACATGAGGACAATATTCCCTTATTTCAGGATAAAAGACAATTTTTCAAATGTTATGTTTTCCTCCGAGTCTCTTAGGCAAATATCTTTAATTTCCCCAATCATCCTTTGAAACACCAAAAGTCCGCAATTTCTCCTTAACAGTTTCTCTTACAGAATTAGTAATATACCGGGTGTCCCAAACCACCCGTACAGCCCATTTAATTTTTTAATGGTTTGAGCTAGAATTACCAGAAAAAAATCGCATAAATAATCGCATAATCACCAAATCGCATATGGAGTTTCTAAATCTAATCCAAAAAAAGTAAATCCACTACAACTACAACAACTACAACTAACAACTACAACTACAACTACAACTAAATCCAATAACAGTAGTTTCATTATGAAGTATGTACAGGTGTTCCAGAACTAATGGTCACGAGCTCAAATCTCGAAGATTTGTTATGTAAACATATGACACATATCATGTCGTTTTAAAGGTCTTGTTAAAAGAAACACCTTGGTGAAAACAGAAATCAATTATCTCAATCCGTTCCAAAATGGCGGCCATTTAAACATTTTTGTAGAGGTATTTTTGACACCCTGTATCTCGTAATCCACTGAATATTTTTTGTTCTGATTCAAAACATAAATTCCTCTTACACTTAGCAATACTACGATATGTTACATAGCAACACTTCAAAATGTCAATTTCTTCAAAAAACCAAAAAAATACAACAAAAATTAACGTTTGGAATCCAAAAAATCAAAATTCGTTAACCGGTATCAAAAGTCAAACAAAATAATATAATAACAATCTTTTAAATACGTTTAACCTTTTTTATGTACATTTACCAATTTTTTTACTTTTTTCGCAATAAATAAAAGATTGTTATTATAATATTTTGTTTGACTTTTGATACCGGTTAACGAATTTTGATTTTTTGGATTCCAAACGTTAATTTTTGTTGTATTTTTTTGTTTTTTTGAAGAAATTGACATCTTGAAGTGTTGCTATGTAACATATCGTAGTATTGCTAAGTGTAAGAGGAATTTATGTTTTGAATCAGAACAAAATATATTCAGTGGATTACGAGATTCAGGGTGTCAAAAATACCTCTACGAAAATGTTTAAATGGCCGCCATTTTGGAACGGATTTAAATAATTGATTTCTGTTTTCAACAAAGTGTTTCTTTTAACAAGACCTTTAAAACGACATGAAATGTGTCATATGTTTACATAACAAATCTTAGAGATTTGAGCTCGTGACCATTAGTTCTGGAACACCCTGTACATATTTCATAATGAAACTACTGTTATTGGATTCTCCATATGCGATTTAGTGATTAAGATTTTTTTCTGATAATTCTAGATTAAACCGTTAACAAATTAAATGGGGTGGACGGGTGGTTTGTGACACCCTGTATATATCATCGTATAACCAGTCATAATAAGTTTAAAAGACAATTGTAGCTTGATAAACATAAACCTAGGTTTATTCAGTTGATAAAGGTAAACGATGATTGGCTTCGAAAGAGAGTTAAAACACAAGAAGCAACAGTAAAGTGGATTATCTAACAAGCTTAGCGAATCGAGCGGTCCTTTACTGGTCTGTTCTTATTAAAAATAATCGAATAAAACATCCTTTACTGGTCTGTTCTTATTAAAAATAATCGAATAGAACATCCTTTACTGGTCTGTACTTATTAAAAATAATCGAATAAAACATCTATTACCTTTAAATCGCATGTGAATATTCCGACTCATATTTTCTCCGTGTGTTGAAAATAAACTTAACATACTAACTCTTATGTTAATTGTTTACGACAACATTTATTGTTAATTTTTGAATTCCCAGTGTGGTGTGATTTGTTATTATTTAAAACATTAAAAACTAAATAAACAAATAAACACGAAAGAAAAATAACAGTTTAATAGTTTAAAATTAATGGTGTAAATGTAATTGAGAATTCTTTTTTATATTTAAAGTTTCAGCTTTACCTAATACATTATTAAAAACACCTCATATAAGGCCCTAGGGTTCGGACATGATAACTAATGTTATTAGTATCAACATTGTGTGTTATTAGTATGAAATGCATGCTAATAATGTTAACGCAATACTCAAGGTAATTGCATTGACATTAATTTGTTGTAAGTAATATTCTGTGGATATAATAAACTAAGATATTGACTAATATTAAGAGAGAATTATATTATACTATTTGCTACGACAAAAGCACCAACGAAAAAGAAAGAGGAAACCATCTAAACCAACATTATCAACTCAGCATAATTTCCCGCACTCAATGAAATATGAGGGAACCTTTTAAACGAAGCATTACGATATAATAAAGCTACGGAGAATAACATAGCTGAATATTGGAAACAAATTAAACTAAGAAAGGCACCTCACAAAACCAGTTTCATATGTAAAACCAAACACAACATTCAGCATTTATTGTCCAAATATTGTTGAAGCTGTTTGAGTTGTATTTGCTGTAGGGTTAATTGACAGGAATGCTTCTGTTTGGACGACAGATCCTCTCTGAGTGCTTAGTTTGCGAGTTGCCAATTCGGCCAGGTCAGATAAATAACTTCGCTCACGGCTGAGTCGTTGTTGCATAAACAACCCAAACGCTTTAGGTAGCCTTCTGCTTGCTATAATAACAATTGAATCGTTAGATTGTATGTCATTCAACTAGAAACACAAATATGCTAAAAGTTGTTGAAAAGTAATTTGCATAGTTATACTGTCTATTTCTTGTAAAATCTTCAAAATTATATTATATTTACGGAATTTAATAAAACGCATCTTAGACTTATAAATATATTTACATTTATACTGTATGTACATAAAATGGCAAATGTAAATAAAACATGGTACAAAGCTATTGATTTCGACCAGTTATACCGTTATCACCACCGCCAATGGTAGAATGCCAGGCACCTTTTAGTGAATTTTCCCTATAGGGTAGAAGATATTACCGTAGTCAGCATGGTAAGACCTAGGCCCAGGATCACGACAACATTTTGTTTTGAAGTCCCCAGATGCCGAAATCACCATTCGTTCAAAACTGTACGTGTCTGTCCGTGGGTGCGATAACTTTGTAGGAATGGCCCGATTGTGATGAAATTCGGTACAAACATGTAAAGCAACATTTATGACTTTAAATTAGAAAACCAACCAGATCACTCTTATCGAAAGGGGTATTATTGAGAGGTTTGTACCCCAAAAATGTAAAAAAATTGTTTAAAAAAATTCGGGTTTGTATTCATTGCTTTACGTCAATTGGTTAAAGATATATTGAAAGTGCTAAACAAAGTACGTTGTCTTATGGAGAATAACAAAAATTGTCTATCCCCCGAAAAACTTTCCATCTCCCTTATTTATGAACCTATCCTGACGAAACTTGGTGCATTGCTTCATCTAGTGTGGTCTATTATTATTTAAAATAACAACTATATTCCCTTAGCAGCAAACCTGCGTACTCAGCCCCCATTTTACTCTTATGAAGAATAATTAGAATTATATTTTCCTTAATTATGAACATAAATTAATAAAACTTGATATGTGACTTTACGTAGTTGAGTTGTACTGATATTTGTATAAAATCTTAATTTTTTGTACCTTGTTTCAGCAAACCTGCGTAATCAGCCACCATATTATTCTTATGGAGAATCATTAAATGTTATAAAACAATAATTTATTAATGTATATTGGTAAAACTTGGTATGTGGCTTTATGTGTTATTAAGATACATGCAATGGAAATGAGCTGAGTACGCAAGTTTGCTTGTGAGCTGGGTAGAAGACTTGGGGGATTGGGGGGTCAGGGGAAATCCGTTTGGGGCATAAGTCTAACAGAACATTTGGGGGAAATTAACACAGAAATATGAATAAAACTAACTGAAGGCAAGTTAGATATGGGAAGGTTATACAGAGAATATAAACTAGCCTGGTTGGTGACTGGGTTGGTGTTACAGATCACTGAACACCAATAGGTAATGAAACTAAATTAAGAAATAACTAGTGGAAGCAATTGCTGGATTTTACCCAAAGGAAGGATCGATCTGCCAGATAAAAACTTGCCATAGCCAGTTTTGATGGGCCCCTACATATTGATATATAACTAACCTGTTAACTGAATCTATTGAAATAATATTGCTGAATTAGCTAAAAATACCTAATTAATACTACAACATACTCACAAGCCAAACATATTGATCCTAAATACTACATTTGGAGGCCTTTCCTGACGGCCAGAAGGGCCTATGGCGTGGGCGGTACACACACCAAGGTATAAACTCAATAATTATTCATAACTATATTTAACTACCCTTAACCTGGTTTCACCTAGCTCCCCCCCTTAAATTAGTCTATTTAGCACATCATTTCTAGCAGTTCAAGCTCGTCAAATTGGCAATTTATGCCAACCGGGAAAAGGGCGTCTTGATTACTTGAAGAACTACAATCGAGAGGGAAGATGCCGGAAGGGCCGCGATTCAACAGTTTTTGGAACGTCATGCCGCTTCCGGTAGCGCCGTTGGGTTCGTGGAGACCAACAAGTTTATTGGCAAAATCATATGTCCAGGGAGATGTGGCGTTGCACGGCATAGCTGTGATGGGGGCATTATATGTTTTACATACTATACATGTAGAAATGTATAAGTTTCAATATATCTTTAAGAGTTATAGGATGTTTTATACCATCCTGAAGTAATGACAACACCAGACTAATCAAGAATTATTCAATATTTAGAAATAATAATCGCCTGCACCTTTGATACAATTTATAAAATTGATAATGTTTTTGCTATTTAGTTTAAAACAAATTAAAATACTGCAATTTTGAAAAAACGACAGCTGAAAACGTCAAATTCTATACTACGTATTTCTTAACGATGTATGATGCAGGTAAATATTAGTATACTAGGAAGTATTGCTAGTGCTTCTTGAAGCATGAGGTAACATATACACAGGAGATAATTCGAGTGGCACTATACGATATATTTAGACAATATTTGTTTTCTTTTACTAAAGGAACAATGTCGTATGGTTTTGAGTGGTAAAAACCTTGTAAATTTTATACTTTAACCTTTTACCCTATCACTTATAATTTATATTCAGCTTAAAACGATACAATATTTAAGTTGAGTGAACTCCTAATAATAGAGCTCTACGACCTTTTTAGAAATACAACTGAAATGTTTGTTAGCATTTGCGTCAAAATACAGTATATGTGTTAACCTTTTCAAGTATTTCCCCTAAGCACGAGGTGCAGATCTATATAAAATGTACGAGGAGACTGTAGGAATCATATACCCTTACGAGTAACAGACGTGTCTTCTTAAACAAGATGTTTTGAAAATCATGAGAAAATATAGTTATTTTTCGTCACACTGCTTCAAAAACAACTGTTTTTGACAGATGCGTTGAGATTCAAAAGTTCTTTTTTTTAGTCTTTGGTTAATAACATATGTTTTGATGATCATTATCGTACTAGTACTAAAAAGATCATTGTTGATGACACTTTTGATTCGAGGTCGTCTAAAATCCATTAAAATTCATTCGATTATAAATAATCGAAACATTCATTGTTATTATCGAAACATTCATTGTTGAATTGTTATTATTTTTGCGTTCGTTTCCCGTACACCACTGGTGAGTGACAACTGTGAGTGACACGATGGACGAAGTTAGTAGGCCTAACGATTCGTATCGAAATATTATAGAAAAAGCCCAAACAATCATATTTCCATGACAACCGTGCCAAAATCGAATGTTTGTTTTGAAGAACAAGCGATTGATTCAACCACAATGATTGGTTTGAAGTGATCGACTCAACAACCGATAGAAATGAATGAACCGAAGTTATGCATGTACAACAGCTGATTGTTTTGAGAGACAAGCTGAAAGAAACATTTGAGGTTATGAATACACAGTACGTAAATTTTACTTTTGTTTTTATTTAAACCTTAAGTTTTTTAGCAGTATGACGAAAGTTATTTTTTGTTATAAGTACTACATTTATTTTACGGAATTTTGTAAGAAGTGCTGATTATAGTATCCTTTTAGCTGGTAAGGGGTAGCGTCCCTTACCATCACCTGGACATAAGTAGACGTTTTGAAGCGTGCGTTGGGCGTGGTGCCAACTTGGCTCCCAGTGAGTCGGAGGCTGGCGTTACATCAACTTGATTCTTTCTTCTGAGAGTTCAGTGTCCATAACTTACCCGCATATAAAATAAAATACTTACTTACTTGTCCAAAATATAAAGCGAAAGTTATGGTTTTTCCTGACAGTAAAATATATAGTTAGTTGTAGAGAAAGTTGCATCTACAATTCAAAGGAATGTCAAAATAAATACAGTCTAAAAACAAAAAATAATAATTTTTGATTCATCCTGAAATGATCTTTCGACCGCTAAACAGTTCTTTATCTTATATATTTTAATATCTCTCTAAACATTCTTTGTTATTCGCCGTTTATTTTAATAGCAATAACATAAAACCTAGTCAACCCGTGTGGAATTCCGCACTGCAAACCAAATCTTGTCAGCTAATCAGGTGTTCTTTTGTTTACATTTTCGCTCCTATCAAAACAAAGTACTCGTATTACCTTTATTTATCTTTAATATTATTCAAATTTCCGAGAAGCGGTAAATCTTTAGACCGTGAGTCTATTTTTCGTCAATTGCCGGCACAATAAGATTTAAAATGAGGGGTAAATCATGGAATTTAATAAAGGAATAAGGAATATCTCGCGGACTGACAGAAACACAGGCTAGAGAAATAAGACATAAGATTAGTTTAATTAAGCATTCTAGTGTAACGTGCTAGATCCGTCTCAGTATTTCTTAGCACGTTTGTGCCACGAATTCGCTCAGTCGTCTATCTTTTATGTCCTAAGGTCGATTAAATTAACATAATTAAATTTTG
The DNA here is from genome assembly GCA_963675035.1 of Allygus modestus. NCBI lineage: Eukaryota > Metazoa > Arthropoda > Insecta > Hemiptera > Cicadellidae > Allygus > Allygus modestus. The sequence goes on from OY776114.1 coordinate 59,144,037, forward strand.
GATGGGCTCAGCAAAGACTACAAACAACAGTGTTTTCTTTTATTCTGCCTTTAATCGCTCATCATCGCCCATGTGAAAGCACATTGAATAAATTTGATAAAAGTCCCTAATTGGTAAAATGTTGGCCGTATAAATCAACTAAAATTTACCAGGAAAATTCCTAATTACGCAATTCGCAATTTAAAATAAAACCATCTTCTAACCCTATTTCACCAATTAGTTCCTTAATGACGTATAAAAAGTTATCTCTTTAACACTGTGCGAAACCTCAATTCTTTTATCAAATTTGGTGAAAAAACCCTATACTTCACAGAGCTATTACGCCCTGGCCCAGATGGATTCACTTTTGCTTATTTAAATTTTAAAACACAAAATAAGTTTATTATATTTTTATCTAATAATATCTCGCCTAGGCCTAATTGTTTACAGAGCTGTTCCGCCCTGAACCTTGTAGCCACTTTTAAAGTCTTTAGCTATTTTATGATTTACAAAATCCTATCATTCTTTTATCAAATTTGGTTAAAAACCTATAATTCACAGAGCTATTACGCCCTGGCCCAGATTAATTAATAAAAACTACAAATGTCTATTCTTGATTTAGCTTTCTTTTTATTTTTTCTAAGTTCTCTAGGGTTTTACACCCGAGTGAAATGAATTTATTCAATAAAATCACAGCAAGAATTACGATTACTCAAAACTCCTAACCTCGGAGCTATTTCGCCACCGACTTGTATTTTACTTGCATGTCTAGGGCAATCTAAAAATCAAAAGCAATCTTAAAACCAAAAGATTTAAATTAAGTTTTAAACGAATCGTACAACGTTATCTTCACAATATAAAATTGTCCTAATTTACTTAAAGTTCTTACTTTATCGAGTTTAGAAGTTATTAAAATGGAGAGGCTTCGCACTTACAGTTTTAATTTTTTAAAGCATTAACCTCGAGTAAATCGTAAGTTCCTTCTCGCATTCGTATTCGGAGCTCTAGATGTTTCCAGCTCTTCGCCGGGCCGCAGACTGACTGCCTCGGCCGTTCGAGAAGAGAGATCAAGTTACCCCCACTACCGCCACGACGCTAGCGCCGTGCGTGGTGAGCCTACTAACTACTTAACACAGCTGACCGCAAGTGAGCCAACCTGGCAAAGTGAAATTTCCTACTTTTTAATCATCTTTACCTCTAAAACTGTAAGCGCCTTACAACTGAATGCAGTTTCAACACTGTTAAACCACAGAGCAAGTAATACAGATTAAAATAAATAGTTGTTGTTTTTTAGATCAATGTATAAAAGGTTTTCAGCATGATAACGAAAAGGTAAAGCCAGCAAAAATAATTTAACAGCATAAGCAATTTCACATTGTTCACTTAGTTTTACATTCAGGATATTTTTGTTAATGTTCTAAAATATTGATTTAAAACTTTTTGTATTATATTTCTTAAACAAATTTGCTTACCACCACACCAAATTATTGTATCAAACCCCCCTCAAATCGTGTATAATTTATTAACTAAAGACAAATTTCTTAAATTAGTACAATTATATGAGGTAAATATAGAGCAAAAGGTGCCTATATGTTAACGTAAATTGTAACTAAACTAAACACGAAGATAATACTTGAAATACATATCATTTGTAAGTACATTAACAGAGTGTTAAATACGATGTAAAAGTACTTGACGCAATCCATGGAATTAGTTACGCGTCTGTCGAGAGTTCGAGGCGTGAAAGATCGTCAAGAATGCAGAAGCTGCTCAAAGTTGCACTGGGGTAACTGTTTGACTTCTCTGGAAGACTTCATTAGCCTCTCATGTACTAAATAAGTGGAAACGATTAGTAACAAATAAATATTTTATGGTAATGTTACTTACAGTGATCAAATATTTCATTGTTATATTGTAACATCAGGTGTACTGCATTTATAAGTAGCATATGTAAGAACACCGGACTCTCTATCTAATTTAAATTTCCAAAGTCCAATTGTGAACTAAGAGAACACTAAACAACGTAATCAACATAAGGGTTGTTAGTTTGACTTCCCAAGCTATTCACGAGAACCTTCACAGCTCAACGAATAACACGGTTTTATCACCAAAATATTATAGAATACTGGTACTTGATTAATCCACCAGAGAAGTATTCTCCGCAGATACTACGTTAAACCTTAAAATATTTACTACGATTTAAGGATAATTTTATTGTACGATCCATCATCTATATGGATGGTAAATTAAGTCAATAGGTGGCTGCAAACCTCTTAAAAATTACTTAAAGTTTATTGCAAAAATCCTTAGGAAGAAAGGGTTAACGGGTTTATGAAACAAACATATGCGATTGAATTTGTTGATACAATAGAAACTCCACTGATGAGCTGTTGTTTCACTAAACGCTTGTCCTTTAGCACAGGTAATTAGCAAGACTGAAATTTGAAAAGAAATCATTCAGGGATTTTCATGGATTGATTTAATCTAATTTGTATATCTTACAGTTGTTATTGTAATTTAAAAATTGAACCAGCTACCGACAGTAACATTATTTTACTAAGGATATCAGGTTAAAGTAATAATGCAATCTAACTGAATGAACAACCTTCCTCAATTCAGTCCAAAATGCTGTTCGATACAATTCAATTAGTGCCACAGTAAAAAATGTGGCAAAAATATATAAGGAATCTTGATGGATTTTGATCAACTGTTGTAGATTTTAGCCAAGTTTTTTGGTGGTCCCACTTTTTTAATGTATAAAAACGCCATTTTGAACCGAATAGAGGAATGTTGTTTTTAAGTGGATTTTATAATTGGTTTAACTTGATACCCAAGTAAACAGCTACTACATTTTTAATATTACAATTGTAACACACATTTTAAAGGTTAAATATGCCAACGAAAGAGATCAGTAAATATGTCATCAAAGGTTTACTTAACCTTTTTTCTGGCCTGTCATTCTGGTTAAGAGCATCAAGTCATGCTCCAACTTAAAATTTACTTAGAGTCTTGATTAACTAATAATACCATTATCACAACTGCACTATATGTTATACATCTTGATGCTAAAAAGTTTTGTTTTCTCAACAATAAATCCACACGACGCGACGTCGTCGGTAACTTGAACTTCTCAGCACGCTTTACGTGACCATCTGTGACTCTTGGCCTTTACCATTATCTCTTCAACAGTTTCATTCGCTACGTGACTCAAATACTTGACACATCATCCCGTGCTTGTAACCTGACCAAAGGTGGAGTGGCAGGGGAGATATAAGGTTTTGACTAAACATAAAGCTCATTTTGTTAAAAGGGTTCAAACATATTGTTCAGCCTTGTCTTGGGAATCTCGAAGGAAAGAAACAAACCAAATGGTATTTGAATCATAAAACACGCTGTACTAGTTGAGATAATCATTACAAACTTAGTTAACATCACACAAATTTAATTTCAAAAAAATTAAACAGTTGCATTAAGCGCCAACAATTTCAGCTCTAATATTGCCTTACTTCAAACTGTTTGGTCTTCTACATTTCAACGAACTCCTTGAGTAATAAATCTTTCTGTTGCAATCCTATATAGAAGTGGTTAACATTGTTTTATTTTATTTAATACACAGGGGTCTTTTGTAAAACGACGACGTCATTTTATTCTACATCCAAAACGAAATATACTCGTAACAAAATCTATTACTTTTTTATATAGTTCATCGTCTGTCTGTCTGAACATACAGCAGAAATACAGATACAGTATTTTAAACTTGGCCACAAACTTAAAATACAGTACCACTAATATGAAATAATACTTTATTGCATTTAAAGTTTATAAATTTATACCATTTAAGAACGGTCCTTATTGCGTGTGGAAGATAACTTCTCCTGACTCAATGGAGGAATGAAATTACAATTGAATCAAACTGCAGAGCCGTCGAAAAAGAAAGATAAGTCGTTGAGTGGAGATGATTTGATGAATGAAGACTAATGTTTCGCCACTTTAATGGGAAAAGTTGGTCAGGTAAGTAAAGAAATGCAAAGAATATCACGACTTCCCTTCTTATACCTGACACCAGGCTGGAAATCCTTAAACCATTAATTTATTGTGTAAACTTTATTCGAACGTATTTTTTAAAACGTCATATTATGCTCTTAATTTTAATTTTATTATGGTAACGGTAATCAAAGGCATTCCCTACATCTTATGTAGATTGCCTTAACCTTTAAAGATTCTAAAGCTTAGACAAGACCATATTTTTCTAATATGTTAAATATTACTACAGTTAATAATACAATTTCATTTACTCCAGACCTGATATTTTTCCAAAACTTTAATCCATTTTCATAATTAAAATGAAATATCAAGCACGAGTTTCAATATTTGTTTTAATAAGTAATTTTAGATATGTAATATAGCTCGAGAAGAGGAATTTCCAAACACAAAAGAAGGGAAATAGAACTAAGATTCGACCATGAGAGGATTTCATTGGTAAAAATTATCTTCAATAAATGTTATGAGAGTTTTTAAAGAAGACCTAAGACAGAAGTTAATATTAAATATTTCAAAGAACTGTAGTTGATTTTGAACATGATATATTTAAAACACATTTTATCTTAATATATATATATATATATATATATATATATATATATATATAGGTATAATTGCGGGCCGATTTTTGATATTTGTATTGAAACTTACCTACTCGTGCTGATATTTGTTTAGATGTTGATATATCAACAAAACAGCCCTAGGTATCATCTTAACAGTTGCATACTCCCTTGGAAATCTACATAAACTACAGTGTTAGTGTTGATACATAACCAACAACTAATATGGCGGCTTTATTGTTTAAATACGGTCCATCATATTAGAGATGGGAAATACCGTTACTTTGCAATAATATTCAGGAACGTTCCTTAGCTTTGTGGTAATACACTCGTTACACCCGTGATAACTTTATTTAAATATTTCTCGCCGTAATAGTAAGCGTAGACAGACTAGTACTATTATTCTGTGATGATCGCTGTTAATAGGAAGACACCAAGACACTCATCTCAACTTCTCAGCTGGATAGTTATTTCACTCGCTCGTTCAAGCAGTTCAGAAGACGTTAAACAAATAATAGGGTATTTTCAGTAACCTATTACCAAGGTAATAGGTTGTGGCAAAAGGCTGCTAGCAGATACTAGCTCTTACTTCACTAACTGGTTGGTGAGGTTGGGCAGAGGTCGGGTTAAGCAGTTGATTGCTCTGATAACTGGACATGGCCATTTCAGGAAACATCTCCACACTCTCGGACTCAGAAATGAAAGTCAGGTGTGTAGGCTCTGCAATCAGTCTGAAGAGACTGCCAAGCACATCATACTGGACTGCGAGAGACTCGGGGCAAGGAGAAGGGCTCTGTTTGGTTGTAAGCAACCAGGTGATGAAAGGGACGCTAGTATTGGTAAAAAACTCCTGGATCTCGTAAAGGGTACGGGCATTGGTTTGCCATACTAACGTACTAGGGACACACAATAAGCTTCGGTTGACGTGTGAGGATCTTTGAATCTTTGGATCTCTGAATCCGTCCCTTTAACAACACATAAACATAAACATAAACACATAAGGTAATAGGTGACACTTCAGTAATAGTGTTATTTATCCTATTACGTTAAATAACGCCCATCTCTGCATCATATATTGCAATTCAAACACTGTAAGAACATAGAAGGACCGATTTTTAATTATTCATATTCATATATATGAATTGGTTTTTGTAATACTGTCAATTCTCCCAGAACATATCTCAAAAAAATCTGTGCTACTTTTATCTGCCTGTGCCTTAGTTAACTTGGAAGTTTTACCGCTTTGAGAAAGTGCGAAGTCTTTGTCATTAAAGGCGGCTATTGTGTTGTCCAATGGCAGTGGCTACGTACACGTCCGACGTGAGCCGATACTGTTCACGTCCGTTCCAAATTATGCACCGTACGTTACTTTTCCTGTGATTTTTAAAACAAATTGAGAGCCAGAAAACCTCCTAACCTAACCTAACGTAATCTAACCTATCCTAACCTAACGAAACATAACGTAACGTAACCTAACCCAACATAACCTAAGCGGTAGCGAAGTGAATTTGCCCTTATATTGGACGTGTACGCAGTCACTTCGTTGTCCAATGTCCAGTTGTGCTGTTGTGCAACCAAAACTGTGCAATATTATGGTAAGTAGCAAATAACACTTATTAAACGTTGTAACTAATTACAGTAACCTTAGAAATGTCTTTAAGATTATCGGCAGGAGGCTTGGGTCTCCTTTAGGTACCTAAATTATTGTAGTTTATCATTTGTTAATCTCACTTTCTCTGGAGGTTTGATTTAGTTAAGTGTTTTAGAGAAAACATAACCAAGAAAACAATAATAATAATAAATTTTGCTCCAGGTTTCTTCTACTGTATACTATGACCGTAGCCAAATAAGCTAGACTTTTAAGACTTTTGATAATGCATGTATAATGGCAATGGCAAATACGATTTTTGATTCTTTTAACTTACCACCTTTTGTTAATTCTTAGCCAAACAAAAGTTTGAAGTTCTTCTAGTTCAACATTGATACCTATTGATGTTTTAAGGTCTACAAACGACATACCGGTACTAGGTGTATATTTTTGAATCTCATTTTACACAAGAGCAAGTAAGCTTGCCATTTAATAAATCAAGTAGATAGCAATATCCAAGTCTTAACCTTAACCTTAGCGGCAGAAGTAAATATAACCTCTGAGAGCACATATTCATTTCAGTTTTCATTCGTTGCAGAAGCATTTCTGGATTTTAAAGTTCCTTCTGAACTTCCCGAAGGTTTAATTAATGTTTCCATTCTCATTCAGAGCCCTTGGGCCATAAAACAAAGTCGTTTCAAATGTTTAAAGATTTGGCTATCAAGGCATCTTTGCCGGCAAACAACTTTGGTTTATGACCCCGCAGCTAATTTATTTTGTTATACGGGTATTACAGTTGTATGCATTCCTAATTACATTTCCCTACCTTAGGAGACCGCTAAACACTTAATTAAGTTTTCTGCAATACTCTGAAAGTTATCATTCATTCAGTGTTCTCAATTATGTTTTGTACGGTTTTGTAGGCTAAGTTCAAATAGGGTGGGTTTGAAGCTGGGGTTTTGGTAAATTATGTTTCCTGTCAATGTCCCTCAACTATGGGTAAACTGCCTTACCCCACTTTTAACTTATATTTTCTTGGCGTAGAATGTGTTTTAGGCTAGTTTTTGCTTTCTTGCATAGGGGATTCTTGGGCTTAGTCCCAAAGGAGATGATTTAAATGAACTGTGGCTTATTATTTAGTTGCAGGGGCCTAAGCTCCTGCTTTTCAGAAAGTTTGGACCAATTTTGTCAATAAACTGAGCCCACAGATCATTTTTCACAAAACTTTGGCCAATTTTGGTTTCCGGTTTAGGTGTAGTTGGCCTATATTTTGGTGAATAATTTTCCTTATGCACATTACAATTTAAATGTTCTGGTATCTACTTTTAGCTCAGATGTGCCCCCTTGTTTTAAAATGCTTCTTATTAATTTTGGATAACAAATGTTGTAGTAAAATGACTAGGAACCTTGTGAATTTAGATAACTGAAAGATTCATCCAGCAATACATCTTAATTATTTTATAATTTGTTGATTAGATGTTTTCCTACCAAGCTGTTTATTTTATCTAGTCTACTTAATTAGTTCACAACCATTTTCATTAAGCTTCAGTCTTAAAAATATTAATATACATTTTTTCCTGTTATAAATATTTTTTAATTATTTTCAGTATTTTAAATTTATTTTAAGCACTGGGCAAATGAACTCTGGATGGATATATCTGCAAATTAAAGTGAACTTGGGCATAATTAAAGCTATTCCAAAACAACACATGAACTTAAAACTTTTGAGCTACTGTGAATAAATCATTACATAGAAATTAGGAATTGGTGTTACATTACAGGGTCCAGGAATGTGACGCCTTCTTCTTCGTCTTCCGCCTACGCATGCAATCCAGGCCAGCCCTCTACACCGTGCCGCGGCGGATTACAACTCCTGTTGATGATGAACTGTGATATTAGCGTAAGTCTTGTGATTCAGCTGCCCAATATTTGTTGCTCATAGACTGTTTAGAGTTTATTTTTGTTATTTATTTTTAAGTTTAAAGAAGGACTAAACGATTACTTTCCAGTACCGATTATATCCGATACTAGTACGGACTAGTACCGAGTACCGACTACTTTGTATTCGCGATTACTTTTGTTCTCACAATTCCTACATGTTGTGCCGTGTAACGTCACCCTCATACATATTCCTCTTTTGCCAACCCGGTAACTGGCTCGCTTCAGCAGATGGCTGGTCCGGAAGTGGGGTGACGTCACCTTTGTTGCCTCCTTCCGCCAGCAAGAGGGTAAGCGTCGGGCTTAGACGTCGCTCTCCGGTACGAGACACACCCCCTTTTGGTCAACCTAGCAGATCGCTACAATTTCGTCCGGAAGCATCGCCTTGACGATGTCTAGATAAGTAGTAGCATTAAGGGAAGGAAAGATAGGTTGGGTCAGGCAATGTAGAATTAATATAAGTAGGAAATAATAGTTTCAGTAATTTCGCGGCAGTCTATTAAATTGATTAAAATTAAAAATTTGTGATTCTTGCATTAAACAACCGCGACTTATTTCACAATCCGCAAATTTCCGTCACATATAAACCTACATTCCTACATTAAAAGTGAGCTTGTGAGGGGGTACAGTTTCATAAGCGGCCACCAACTAATCGGATGCAATATATCGATCTTAAACATTCGTTATATCGAATCGGAACACTCGATATTTTGAATCACATTTTAACAGTACATATAGAAAATTATTTACTCGATATTTATATTAATGCTATAATCTAAAATCAACAAATTGTATATCGTCAATAATAATATGCAATGCCAGTTACAAATATATTTTAATGAAACATTTATCAAATAACAAACAAACGAAAACTACAATTAAACAATTAAATAAATTCTAAAGAAACGTACAACTCAGCTAAAACTTAAGTTATCTTTGCCTGGGTAAACTTTATGGGCTGCTTTCTTGGATTGAATAAACTAAGTTAATATAAGTTAGGCCTAAGCAAATATACCTAAGTTTTTGCTTGGTTATGCGTTTCTTTATTATTTGTTGTATTTTTATATTTTAGTTTTCATTTGTTTGTTACTTGTTAAATGTTTCATTAAAAAACTAAACCTAATTAAATGCCTTCTGAAACCACTGAAACTGTTGCAAGACACTGGACATTCCTAAGCGACTACTTAAGGGGATGGAAGCTAGGGCGAGTCAGTCAATGTAAAATTAATATAAGTAAGAAATAATAGTTTCAGTAATTTCGCGGCAGTCTATTAAATTGATTAAAATTAAAAATTTGTGATTCTTGCATTAAAAAACCATGACTTATTTCACAATCTGCAAATTTCCGTCACATATAAACCTACATTCCCACATTAAAAGTGAGCTTGTGAGGGGGTACAGTTTCATAAGCGGCCACCAACTAATCGGATGCAATATATCGATCTTAAACATTCATTATATCGAATCGGAACACTCGATATTTTGAATCACATTTTAACAGTACCTACATATAGAAAATTATTTACTCGATATTTATATTAATGCTATAATCTAAAATCAACAAATTGTATATCGTCAATAATAATATGCAATGCCAGTTACAAATATATTTTAATGAAACATTTATCAAATAACAAACAAACGAAAACTACACTTAAACAAATAAATAAATTCTAAAGAAACGTACAACTCAGCTAAACCTTAAGTTATCTTTGCCTGGGTAAACTTTATGGGCTGCTTTCTTGGATTGAATAAACTAAGTTAATATAAGTTAGGCCTAAGCAAATATACCTAAGTTTTTGCTTGGTTATGCGTTTCTTTATTATTTGTTGTATTTTTATATTTTAGTTTTCATTTGTTTGTTACCTGTTAAATGTTTCATTAAAAAACTAAACCTAATTAAATGCCTTCTGAAACCACTGAAACTGTTGCAAGACACTGGACATTCCTAAGCGACTACTTAAGGGGAGGGAAGCTAGGGCGAGTCAGGCAATGTAGAATTAATATAAGTAAGAAATAATAGTTTCAGTAATTTCGCGGCAGTCTATTAAATTGATTAAAATTAAAAATTTGTGATTCTTGCATTAAAAAAACGTGACTTATTTCACAATCTGCAAATTTCCGTCACATATAAACCTACATTCCCACATTAAAAGTGAGCTTGTGAGGGGGTACAGTTTCATAAGCGGCCACCAACTAATCGGATGCAATATATCGATCTTAAACATTCATTATATCGAATCGGAACACTCGATATTTTGAATCACATTTTAACAGTACCTACATATAGAAAATTATTTACTCCATATTTATATTAATGCTATAATCTAAAATCAACAAATTGTATATCGTCAATAATAATATGCAATGCGAGTTACAAATATATTTTAATGAAACATTTATCAAATAACAAACAAACGAAAACTACACTTAAACAAATAAATAAATTCTAAAGAAACGTACAACTCAGCTAAACCTTAAGTTATCTTTGCCTGGGTAAACTTTATGGGCTGCTTTCTTGGATTGAATAAACTAAGTTAATATAAGTTAGGCCTAAGCAAATATACCTAAGTTTTTGCTTGGTTATGCGTTTCTTTATTATTTGTTGTATTTTTATATTTTAGTTTTCATTTGTTTGTTACCTGTTAAATGTTTCATTAAAAAACTAAACCTAATTAAATGCCTTCTGAAACCACTGAAACTGTTGCAAGACACTGGACATTCCTAAGCGACTACTTAAGGGGAGGGAAGCTAGGGCGAGTCAGGCAATGTAGAATTAATATAAGTAAGAAATAATAGTTTCAGTAATTTCGCGGCAGTCTATTAAATTGATTAAAATTAAAAATTTGTGATTCTTGCATTAAAAAAACGTGACTTATTTCACAATCTGCAAATTTCCGTCACATATAAACCTACATTCCCACATTAAAAGTGAGCTTGTGAGGGGGTACAGTTTCATAAGCGGCCACCAACTAATCGGATGCAATATATCGATCTTAAACATTCATTATATCGAATCGGAACACTCGATATTTTGAATCACATTTTAACAGTACCTACATATAGAAAATTATTTACTCCATATTTATATTAATGCTATAATCTAAAATCAACAAATTGTATATCGTCAATAATAATATGCAATGCCAGTTACAAATATATTTTAATGAAACATTTATCAAATAACAAACAAACGAAAACTACACTTAAACAAATAAATAAATTCTAAAGAAACGTACAACTCAGCTAAACCTTAAGTTATCTTTGCCTGGGTAAACTTTATGGGCTGCTTTCTTGGATTGAATAAACTAAGTTAATATAAGTTAGGCCTAAGCAAATATACCTAAGTTTTTGCTTGGTTATGCGTTTCTTTATTATTTGTTGTATTTTTATATTTTAGTTTTCATTTGTTTGTTACCTGTTAAATGTTTCATTAAAAAACTAAACCTAATTAAATGCCTTCTGAAACCACTGAAACTGTTGCAAGACACTGGACATTCCTAAGCGACTACTTAAGGGGAGGGAAGCTAGGGCGAGTCAGGCAATGTAGAATTAATATAAGTAAGAAATAATAGTTTCAGTAATTTCGCGGCAGTCTATTAAATTGATTAAAATTAAAAATTTGTGATTCTTGCATTAAAAAAACGTGACTTATTTCACAATCTGCAAATTTCCGTCACATATAAACCTACATTCCCACATTAAAAGTGAGCTTGTGAGGGGGTACAGTTTCATAAGCGGCCACCAACTAATCGGATGCAATATATCGATCTTAAACATTCATTATATCGAATCGGAACACTCGATATTTTGAATCACATTTTAACAGTACCTACATATAGAAAATTATTTACTCCATATTTATATTAATGCTATAATCTAAAATCAACAAATTGTATATCGTCAATAATAATATGCAATGCCAGTTACAAATATATTTTAATGAAACATTTATCAAATAACAAACAAACGAAAACTACACTTAAACAAATAAATAAATTCTAAAGAAACGTACAACTCAGCTAAAACTTAAGTTGTCTTTGCCTGTGTAAACTTTATGGGCTGCTTTCTTGGATTGAATAAACTAAGTTAATATAAGTTAGGCCTAAGCAAATATACCTAAGTTTTTGCTTGGTTATGCGTTTCTTTATTATTTGTTGTATTTTTAAATTTTAGTTTTCATTTGTTTGTTACTTGTTAAATGTTTCATTAAAAAACTAAACCTAATTAAATGCCTTCTGAAACCACTGAAACTGTTGCAAGACACTGGACATTCCTAAGCGACTACTTAAGGGGAGGGAAGCTAGGGCGAGTCATGCAATGTAGAATTAATATAAGTAAGAAATAATAGTTTCAGTAATTTCGCGGCAGTCTATTAAATTGATTAAAATTAAAAATTTGTGATTCTTGCATTAAACAACCGTGACTTATTTCACAATCTGCAAATTTCCGTCACATAAATGAATTTAATTTCAGTTTGAGATGCTGTATTTCATACTCTAAGCTTTTAGTTCTTTGGGATTGAATTATTGTTGGTACAATATTCTCGATTTTAGTACGCTATGTAGAGTCAGTGTCGTGGTGTCAACTCTGTCAGTGGCGCGGCGTTATTGTTAAAAAAATTCTGATGTTTTCGTCTTGATTACGATCTACGATGACTCTTGGTTGAGTTTACTGTTTATTTTTACATGGATTCTATATTTTATTAACTTGATTAGCTTGGTTAACTTGATTGGCACAGTTTCATATTACCTTCCCAAGTAAAATCAATAACTTTTGCCTAGCTGAAGTGTTGGTAGTAGTGATGTGCGATACGTATCGTATCGTATTGGCTTTTACTGTAGTAGTACCTTCTGGCTATTACTGTAGTAGAGCTCTAAATATCTCCATAATACATAATTTTAAACTTCCAAACTAATAAAATAAAAAGAAAATAATGAATGCGAATGAATTATCGTTTGTATTGAAGCGAATTACAAAGTGCCAACACGTTTTTAATACGATAACGTCGATGATAGTGCGTTCGCATTGGTCCTAAATAGGTATACTTGTGTGAGGTGGTAATTTGAGGTAACAGGTACTAATTATTTCAGGTCAAGGTGGGAATTTAGAAGATTTTGATTGGCAACACAGCCCAGCTGTCAGTCACAGCAATAAATGTCAGTGGAAGCTTAACCTCAAACAAGTTCCTAATCAAAATGTTTATTCTGCAGCAATTTCTGCTAAAAGCTAAAGTAATGTGTTGCCAGAATACAGTCTAGTGTATGTAAAAGTTATTTTCTGTTTGTATGCTGTTTTAGTTAGCAAATCATCTTTTTAGCATCTGTGATTCAACTTTTTCAGTAAGTTAGCAGTTTAATCAGTTTTAACATATTTAGCCCCTATTGCACAGTTTCATATTACCTTCCCAAGTAAAATCAATAACTTTTGCCTAGCTGAAGTGTTGGTAGTAGTGATGTGCGATACGTATCGTATCGGAATATTGAAAGTGTTCTGGCTTTCGGCCAGAAATAGGCTATGTGTTCAGCCAAAATGAATTTTGTCCATGGTTTGTGTAATATTAGGCCTAAGGCCTCCAAATAACTTTATTTTATGTTCTTGGGTTGACCTACACCTTGGTGAGGTCAGCCATTCATTTTGGTTCAGTGTAAATGTGTTTTTGAGACTTGTTAAGTTAGGCATAGTGACTCAATTGATTATCTTGAATAAGTGGGCTTCTGGGACTTTTCCAGTGCCACGTTCGGTCACTTTTAGTTGTAATTAAGCTCATACATGTTCCCTGCAAGTTTTATTTAATTTATTTCATAGATAAGAAAATAATAAGCATTTTAAGTTTTGCTATTTCTGTAATTTAAGTTACCCCAGGGAACATTACGTCCAGTTGACCTCAGGCCAATTTTTAAGTGCTGGGTTGGGATTGGATAGCTGGGGGCACCTTTCCCCCAGCTGTTAAAACCTTTCCCAGCAAATTCGGTCAAGAAGTGTTTGAGTTTTTTTACAAAAATGCATGTGAATGCACCGCCAAGCTAAAATGTTAAAAATCCTTTAAATACTTTTTTTTGTGTTTAAATATATTTTCTGTAATTGTCTCATTGTTTTATTTTAAGTCTGGCCACTCTGGACCAGATAAGTCTGGATTTTTGTCTTATTTTTAATTTTTAATGAAATTCTCACCTGACCTAACTAGTGATGCGCGATTGCGAGAGGTTAAAACAATCGAAATGTTCCTTCTCGAGAGGTTCCGCTTATCGATTGTTTCGATTGCTTAGCGAGAGGTTTGTATAATCGAGATGTTTTCTCTCGATTGTTGCATTCGTTAAGCAAAATCGTCTGCTGCCGGCGCGCGGCGAGAGGATAAACCCGTTATAGATGTGGATCGCATTTTTATCAGGCACTAAAATTATTTTTTGCAAATAAGCCACCCGTAATTAGTTGTTTTAGATATACCTTTATTATTTCACCCCACGTCAATATAAACACGTGTGTGTGTGTGTGTGTGTGTGTGTGTGTGTGTGTGTCTGTGTGGATGTGTACAGAGCTAGAGCCCTAACCAATGGGCCGATTTTTATGAAATTTGGTATGTAGGTACTAATCCACGATATCTCCAGGCATTTTTTTCATTTTTTTGAATTTTTGATTTTTAAGGGTAATTATCCCCCAAAAACCACCAAAAAAACATGAACAATCAAAATTTCTCAAAAACGGCTCTAACGATTTTGATTAAACTTTAGTGGTTTGTAGAACTTTAGTTTTCCAACAAAGTGACACCACCGGCATTCCTGTAAAAATTCGGGTTCAGAAACTACAGGACTTAAAACATCCAAAATTCAGTTTTTTTGATTTTTCATAAAAAGACATAAATATAAAAAAATATTACTATTCACCATTAAAAAGAGCTCAAAAAACTAAATAATTTAGTATTTTGAATTACTATTCTACGATTGCTGGTTTCGGAGAAAATTGAAATTTTCATTTAGCGGTAAACGCAGTACGTTGTCCAATGTTATTCTTATGGGGAATACAAAAATTACTATTTCTCTCTTATTTACTGATCAATTTCATTCAAACTTGATATGCTTGTCAATTTAGCATTGACAACAGAGGTAATTCGATATGTGTTGCCCCTTAATAACCCTGGGGGGGGGGCAATAGGGGGCATTTCCCCTCTTAAAACCACAAGTGTAGCAATGGATTCTGTAGTGCCTCCAAGCAGGGATTTGGGTTGATGTTTGTTAAAACAACTTGTTTACAAGACTTCTGTACATTTGACCGTGCTTTGTATTCTATATTTAGTAAATAAAAAGTAATTTATTCATTAAAGTTGGGCTAAAAGGGAGAAAGTATGTGTCAGTTTCCTGATACCGTTTATTAATTTGGTTCTCATATTTGTTTTTATGTATCATATTATTAAACTCTATATAGGAGAAAATTACCAAACAAGTTTTTAATGTTGTAAAATATAGGCTCTTTAGACTGGCTTTATTGGGAGTTCAATTTCAATGGGCAATGTTTTTCCTTATATCCTATATCGTGTGTAAACAAATTAATTTAATTATTATTAAGTTTAAATTAATTAATGATTCGATCAAATATTTGTTTTTATTTGATTTTAATCGTGTGTTATAATTTTGGCAACGTCTTATAGTATTTTATTTCTACATAATAATTCTAAAAACATCTTTCATTTACAATTTTATAAGTAATAACAAATGTTGGAATGAGAGTATATAGTATAAAAAGTGGAAAAGTTGCAGAATTATACTGCTGCCTAAAACGTTCACAAATTCTGTGAGCATTAAAAGTATAATTATGCTTGTCTATATTTAATAATGATTAACATTTGTTTCTACTCTCCATTATTAATTTACGTATTAGATTTTATTTAGTTTATTTTTTAATTTTCACGTATTTGAATGCATCGTTTTATTAAATAACTCCCAAATGTAGCAATTTGTTAAAACATCTCGGTAGAGATGTCGATTGCTCAAATATAACAGAATATAGAATGCAAAAATCTCTTTAAAAATAATTATATTGATCGGCGACATATTTAGTTAACAAAACATCACGCTAACAATTTCGATTGCCCAGTACGAGAATAGCTGCCTCGTCTAAACGAAACATTCCGTTAAAAAACATCTCGGTAAGTTCCTCTCGTTGCCACGTCTAAACGAAATATCTCGGTAAGAACATCTCGGCAAGGACCTCTCGCTGCCGCGTCTAAACGAAACATTTCGCTAACAACATCTCGGCACGCAGCTCTCGTTGTCGCGTCTAAACGAAACGTCTCTACTATTTAGCTCTAAAGATTCATCAACAGAGTAAAATGGGGTTGAAAGTAGCCATTCAAATAGTATTTTCTTAAATTAATTAAATGGAATGTCAAGAGCAGATTGTGGTAATTTGTTATACAGTTTAATTCCTATAATGATATGGCTAGACTGAGTTTTGGACATTCTTCGATAAGGTACATCAATTTTTGACTGATTTTGTTTGTAGTAGGAGTGCGTATTATTTCTTGAATTAAAACTACTCAGATTTTTAAAGATTTATAAAATTAAATAAAAAATGTATAAGTTGTAGACAGACAGAATCTTCAGATCTTTAAAGAGAGGTTTCCAGTGAGCTTTCCATGATGAGTTTGTGAGCATTCTAACAACTTTTTTCTGAATCAAAAGGATATTGTGCGTTTTAGATGAATTTCCACAAAAAATAAGCCCGTATCTGATAATTGATTGAAAAAATGCGTAGTATGAAGTGATGACATATTTTAATGGAACCACATTTAATAATCTCTTCAACAAAAAAGCAACCCGGGAGATTCTTCTTGTTACGAGATAAACGTGAGGGCCCCAGTTGAGAGTCGAATCAAGAGTTATCCCCAAGTACTTCACAATTACTGTTTTTTGATGAATACCAGGAGGCAGTTTTTTAAAAGTAAAAATGACTGGCTGTGTTTTTGTATCGTTTAAAAATAAATTATTTGCATGGAACTAATTGGCTGCTTCTTCCAGAGTGGATTCAGCTACCTTTTTGAGCTCAAAAACATCTGAATTCCAAGAAAACTGTCATCTGCGTACATATATGTAAAGGCATTTAGGTTTGCAGGTAAATCGTTAATAGAAATAAGAAAAAGTAAGGGACCAAGAATTGACCCCTGAGGGATGCCACACGTAATCTCTGTACAGTAGTTCTGGACCATTCACCATTAACATAAACAGACTGACTTCGGTTTTGAAGATAGCTCACAAACAAATTAAGCTCACTCCCGCCAATCCCGTAAAACTTTAATTTTTAAACGTTATTAAAACGTAATTTAAACGTTAATCCAGGGTCCCGGAGGAGAAGGATTATCTTTCAATACTGGTTTTGGGCGATTCATTTGCCATCCGATTCAACAATTTTTTCTACTGCAACCCAGGATTATCTGGGAGTTTAAGTAATTAAATATTTCTGACTTGCAGCAGCACATCCCACTATGCAAGCCATACGATACGGCAGTACGTATTTAATCGATACGATATTTAAAGAGAATCGGAATATTCATAGTTCAACTACTATGCAATGCATCGCTCGGATATATCATATGATCGTGCGGCTCCAATCAGTGACGTTACATTGTCTGTTTTTGATTCTACCAACCAACCAATTGAGCCGTCTTTTGCTTGGTTTGTTTAGAAATATTATATAAAAAAATTAAAAACCCTATTACGCGATGCATCACCAGGCATTGTCTGTTAAATGCAAGTCTGCTACTAGCAAAATTATCGGAATAGTATATTTCGTTACTAGTCCGGAAAAGCGCTCTTTGCCAGTGCGAGATCGTGTCAACGTGCGAGACGAAGTCGAGCACGGAATTTAGATCAAGCACTGGCAAAGAGCTTTTTGGACGAGTATTGAACGATACTTTTCGTCACACTACAAAAAAGTCATTTAATTACAAACCAAGAAATAATTTTACCCTAGAATCAAGGTTTATTTTACTCAAAAAAAACACATAGGCCTGATTATTATTTTACTATAGGCTATTTACATATTTTATTAAACAAAAACCATAAGCCTAGGCTACTTAGCTTTAAAAAGATTTCTTCTAAGCTATTTTTTATCAAAATCCAAATTTATATTTATGGTGCAATTTTCATTGTTACATTATTTTATAAATGACAAAAACACAATGCCATAATGTGCTTCACACGTGTAACATCAATGAGAGGTTAACTGTGGCCAATGATTTGACAACAATGAAAGCCAGCTGTTGCGTCGCGTTTGTAACTTCTAAAACTGATCGGAAAAGAACTGTACGGCAAAAATAGGCTTTCACCATAAGATTAACATGTAGCTAATTTTAGTGATCGGAAAAGAAGTGATTGGAAAAGACATCAAAGGAACATATGTTATTTTAAATGAAAACAGCAAGTTTCCAGCCGCATTTTAGTATCGAAAGTCATATGTTCCCGCATAGTATGACGAAAAATTATTCCAATGCAGGGTCCTTGACGAAAATACCTAAAATAGATGAAAGTACTTAAGTACTAAATAAATATTAATTATTTGGTTGTAAGGGACTCCAAGTTAGTTGACTAACTGTGTTTCCAAATATGTTATTAAAAAAATATGTTTGTTTTAATACAACAAATTATGCCTACAGACCTTGAATCTCAGTCTATAAACTAATTTAGAAGTAAGTGCTTATTTTAGACATTGGTTGATTATACTGTACTACCTGATTAATATTATTGTTATTATTATAGATATTAGTTTAATATGTTCAAGCTAATCAGGCTATTGTTGTAATTTTTGCTATTAAAATACTTTTCTTTTGGATTGCCAAAATTTGGAGTTTTCCAATAAGATGATTTATTTAAATAATTTTCGTACTTATTAGTTTTTTACAAGGGGCTTTATAATATGATTCCAATGGTTGCGGTAGACGCATGAAAAATCGCTTTAGGCTTGCAGAAAGTTTTGGGATTTTACATATTCCGTTACAGAAAGAATGAGAACATTCTGTCTTGGGGCCTGGGGGTCCGCAGACCACCTTTCGGGAAGCACTGCTATTTTAGGCTGGTAATATGTGTCTCGGGTGTCCCTTAAAATCGTTTAAAATCGCCGTATCTCGGCCGATCAAATTTGTTTCGATCTTAGTTTAGGCAAAATCTTTATTTTCAACGATAACATACTTTGATACTTCCGCTGGCGTGTTTGGCCTTTAAATTGCAGTTTGGATATAAACTGTTGAGGTTTTTTTGGCCGAAAACTATGTTCACTTGTCGTTTACGGTTTAAAAGTTACAGCGAACTTGAAATGTGGTAAAATTGCCATTTTTAATCCAAAAAACAGGTCTAATAGCTGATTTCGGTCCATGAATTCAATAGTCGTCTTATTAGGCCGATAACTCACATTTTGGTCTATAAAACGCGTTCGGCTATTTTTTACAGCCGATAAAATTATTGATATGGAGTTTTTAACAAATTTCCTGGGGAGGACTCCCAGACCCCCTACCCCGGGGGGATTCCATACCCCCCCAAACCCCTGGCATTCCCCCCCCCGTGTGACTCCCTGGATCCGCCCCTGGTTCTGACGAGTCAGTGGGAACTACGCATGGGAATATTGATCTGTCGTGCTATAAAGTTTCTTTTAGCTCGATCACACCCCAATGGCAAATGTACTTGCATGAAAATAATATAGGTAACCAATTGAGTTATTCTTAATGAAATTATAGATAAGTTACTTAGTTATCTGGAATACGACTTCTGAGTTTTTAAGAGGTTTCGGAAGCTTTGGTCATGCCCGGAATACAGTGATGCATGAAAATATTTAACTATATATAGATTAATTTAAATAGAGGCTAATTCCCATTTCATCCATGCGTGTAGCACGGTTTACCGAATGTACAGTGTGATAGTTATTAACTTGTAAAGAAATAATTGAATTTGAATACTTGCTTACAGATTTGTTAATATGAAGAATTGTTTGCGATGGTGCCTCGTACTAGAGACACATATACCTGTGCCTGCAGCAAGTGTATTAATTTTGCTTGTTATGTTGCATTAAATCTATTTAGCATAAGTTTTAACATCTGTTTTGGTTTTTGATTTTAGTGGCAGTGCAGAAGAAGTTTCCTGGATGAACTGGAGGGCGCTTTGAAAATAATAAAGTTAGCAATTTATGACATAAAATTAAATCAATTAAAAACAACAGTAGAATACAGTGTTTTTTTGATATTACTTTTCTATTCATATAAGGTATTCAATAAAATTTGTAATTTTATCAATAATTTGAGTTTTATTTAAGCTACTTCCTTTGCTAGTAAGTAAAGTAATACAATTTCATTAATTTGCTATACAAAATCCCGTGAAAATGTTATAAAGTAGGCCTGATCACTTTAGTATTAATTTTTTATCAGGCAAATGAATTTAAAATTTATTACCTCCAAGAGACTGAATATTTCAATAGCAATTTATATTTCTAAAACAAGTGGGATGATCAGCGTTGGAGGGGAAGTTAACAATACTATCTGTCATAATAATATCCCTGCGGAAAACATTTGGCTACTCAGTATATTAAATATATTTTACTGGGTGAACGTATGGTAATAAGTTTGTATGGTAGTCTTTATAAACACGAGGATGGTATTCTAACCAAAATTGACAATATATCATTTATGTTTTAATTGTCTAGTTTTGTTTAAGACAAAGTATAAGTTTAGTATAAGACTGAAACGAAAT
The DNA here is from genome assembly GCA_963675035.1 of Allygus modestus. Lineage (NCBI taxonomy): Eukaryota > Metazoa > Arthropoda > Insecta > Hemiptera > Cicadellidae > Allygus > Allygus modestus. The sequence goes on from OY776114.1 coordinate 59,164,871, forward strand.
AACCCAGGAATGATACTGTGCTTTTGTTTTGCTTTTCAGTATTAATCGTTTTAGTAGTTAACTGCAGTACGGTACTTATGGTTTAATTATTTGGTGTAGGCTTGTGTTTAAGTGTTTTACCTTTAACTAAATCTCATTCTTGAAACTAAAGTTTAAAGTAATAACCTGCCAAGATTTTTCTATTGTTTACTGACCGATGCTAAAATGCCGGGAAAGTGCAAGTTTCAAATGCCTTAGCCTGCCATATGAAAGGCAAAAAACATGTAAATTTAGAAAACTTGTTGAAAAGTGGAAAGCAAAGTGGCCTAGTAACTTTATTCTCATTTAGGCCTATTTTATTGCATGGTAAATGGTGAAATGGTGTTTTATGTTTAATTGCAGTACTTATATAGCCTATATAAGAGTTTTATGGTAAGTTAACAGTAAATTATGGCTACATTGAGCTATGTTGTGGTACATTTTCATCTCATTAATGGCATACACTAGCTAACTAATTTCATAACAATCTGATGATACGGTTTTGTTCAGGTTTGGGCTTGTATTGTACCCTATCATTATTCAATGACTCGCTTTTCTGTAGCCTAGGCTCTAAAGTTGTTTTGCGAATGGGTCACTGATTTTTTCCAAATGTCCCCTAAAAGTCCCCGAAAAGTCCCTGATTTTTGTTTGAATGACTGAGTAGACACCCTGTTGAAGGTAAATTAAAATAATTTGTGTTAGGCCTAATCAATAAAGGCTGTCCCACACTTCTCGCGAATACGCCTGATCATTTGGCCTAACTACAATTTTTCGGTAGTCGCGAGAAGTGTGGGAGCTGCACGAAATATTTTGTATCAGTACACTATCGCCGAATGATTCTCTCGATGTTTGGAACGAGTCTTGCACCAAATCAACCAAATGTGTACAACAAACTAATTAAGTACACGCTCGCCCAATACCAATGCAATACCATGCTCGCCCATTCACTTCCGCTCGTCTCCTTTGATTTGTGCCAAAACAGCACAGGTGAACACGAATTATGGTGAGGCGAACTATCCCGAACATTTGAGAACATTTAATCATTTGAGATGATTTAAGTTTTATTTAAGAAACAACAAATTAATGAGTGCTAAACTCTGTTAATTTTTGTTTGACCAAACTATATTTGAAATTAACCTTCGCACTGTAAAAAATAATCGTGTTAATTCGACCCAAATTTAATACCAAGATGTCCCAGTAAGACCTCACACACTCTAGTGTCGAAATAACACTCAGCTGCTTGTGTTGAAGTTCACCCACTTACCTGAGTTGGAAACCAACACAATTCCTTGTGTCACTCGGTAACACATATTTCTTCCGTGTTAAATGTTTAACACATTTTTGTGTGTGAAAAAATTACTCTATGATTAAGCAACACAGAAATACTGTGTTAAAATACTTACCCAAATTTGTATTAATATAACCTTTTTATTGTAAATAACACGCAGCATAATAAGTCAACACATAACATTTGTGTTATATTTGTTAAACAAATTTGAGTGAAATATTAACCAAAATACCTGTCAGGTAAGTTTGTATTTTTTCTGTGTAAAGAAAAACAGTGAACAGCTTATTTCTTGTGCAAAATTAAATGTCTGTAATGGTATACATCACTTGAGAAAGGTTAATTTACCGGGAAATATTGCACAGACAAATTCAACTCGACATCACCTGTCCACCAACAATTTTATACACCAAGTTTCAGTAAAAATTTATATATCACATTAAAATGGGTCCAAATTTAAAACTTTATACTAATAAAGGTAACCCACCGTAAAGTTGCTTTTGAAACACTTATACTCTACATAGTTTAAAATTACACCAGGTATTCGTCTTCACATTACACGGTTTGATCTTGAGTGACCAAAACAGTAAAAAAATATTTTTAAACTGTTAAAAAAAACATAATCTTTAAACTGGACAAATTTTGAGGGGTTATTCAAATTTTATAGTTTGTTCATATATTTAATATATAATATTGCAAAAAATATTTCATCTGTAAATAAATTAAGCATTCCTATTAAGTTACGTTAAAAACGGTTAATTGAAAAAATTAACCTGGATTAAAAGTTATCACTTTTCACAACCGTACCAAAAAAACAATGAAATTTTCAAGATTCTAAATCACTGGATCTTCCAACTTTATATGTAAATAGGTATATTCAAAAATACTATACATTTAAAGATAAAACACTTTATTGCACACATTGTTTAATGCAATGATTTTATCGTGAAGGCTTCAACGGCCCTTTAAATCTAACTCTAACAGGTACGGGGAGACACTTCTTCTGTTTGTCCACAGGTAAAAAGATTTGGCTGGAGATCACTTGGAACTCTTTCTTTTGTTGGTCCACGGCTGAAAGATATGGCTGAAGATCACTTGAACTGCTTACTAGCTCTTCCAGAATGGCCATTCTGAAAAATATTTTTCAATACTATATATCTGGTCAGCAATGATATACCAATACTTATTGAGTACTTCATCAAGAGAAGCCCATAAAACTTTATTCTGAAATGTAAACATTGAAACTTAGGACGTTCACGGGGCTTAGCCCCGAGGGGATTTTAAGGAAGTGAATAGGCCTATATGTTGCATGGGTTCAAGATCTACCTTTATGTAAAATTTCAGCCCAGTCAGTTCAGTAGTTTTTGTGTTCACCCAGAACATCAGACAGACAGACAAAAACCATCTCTTCTTTATAATATTATAACAAACTAGCAAATCCAGCTGCTCACAAATTCAAGCAAATACGGTTGTGACTTTAAATTGTGTTGCCATTCCAAAAGTTAGCCTGAAGCAGCTGATCTTTCTTCTGTACTGTGTTTTGTTACCTTCAACAGCTATCAAATTCTCAATTTCAATGATTACTGTTCTTCCATAAGATCAGTGTCTCCAGTTGTACGATTATTATCGTTTTGTACGATAATTCAGCCCGTTGTACCATGTACGATAGGTCACGTCCGATACGGTAAATTGTATAATAATTTGGGATCAGCCTAAACTATACATGATTATGACCTACTAATTAATTGAATGATTACTAATGATGAACTAATTACTGACTACTTAATGAATTAAATTTTAAAAATACATAAATAGGCTCTCAGAACATATTTTAAAAGTACTAAATACAATTTTTTTTTGGATTCTTTGCCATTTATTTTTATAAATACCCTACATAGGCTTTGTAAAATATCGTGAGTTTTGTTAAGCATTTGTTTATTTATTCGAACCTTTATTTCGTTTGGAAATTTACAGCTGTTCTACTTAAAAAAATTGAATGTTTGTCTATTTTCACGTTTGAGTGTAAGTTTTAGGTGTCTTTGCAAACGTGCAATAATTTTACCTACAATACAATAATATTTAACTACTTGTATGGTATTTGTCCCTGGCCGAACTGGAGACACTGCATAAGATTAACATTGCAACTTTGAAGGCCTTTGGGGCCTGAGGGCCGATGTAGATTTTAATGATTTTCTGCAGACCTACGCATTGAGACATTTCCGCATAGATACTTCAATCATAACAATCGGTACAGTGGATCCTGATATCTCAGCGTGACACAAAATCTGCTTGTGTATTAAATATTAGGTTTGCTGCAGCAAGGGTATTTTTGTTTGGCTACTTAGCTTGCCGGCAAACTAAATATCCCCTGACACTGTAATAGGCCTGGAAAAAGGGTTTATAATTTAATCTTAAGATAGGAGGGAGGCACCTCACTGTCGGTAGCGTATGTTAGATGGGGTTAGATGGGGACTGTAACTTTCTTTTTTTTTATTCGGATTGTTATATTGGATTTTACCTTGTAGAACTGCCACTCCCACTCTCACTCTGTCCAGTTTTCTTTCTACTTGCTGTTGGAGGTAAGTAGGTGAACCGTTGAAATCATTGAATTTCTCGTCTGGTTCCATTCTATAAATAAAAGTTACAAATTACCTTTTCTGAACTAAAATACCTAAACGTTTAAACGGGTGCAGTTCCGGATCTGGGCTACCATACTATCGAATGAAAATATCAAAAGTTTTAACAGTTGATATATCGATTACTCTTATTCTTCAAATTTTCTGTCGATGTAGCTCTCTACAAAACGACATCCAATCAGCGATAGTTTTCCTGCTGGTTTTAGATGTTGATGTGCTTGTTTTTCTTATTAAAAAATCATAATTTACAACATTTATACAAAAAATTAAACTAAAGTTAGAATGTTAATCAATCCAAACTTGGCATTTTCGAAAAAAGTGTTTTCTAAAGCGTTCTTTCTTACATCGTGTTCGTCATTGACCTTTTTTTGCATCAAAATTTGACCAAATTTTCACCACGTATTAGTGTTTTTTGTTTTGCCTCCACACACTTCACAATTTGGATTATTAGATACCTATTAGTTCTTTGTCTTGAAGAAAACTAACACATTTTTCTATTGGATTAAACACATGTTTACAGAAACATGTAAAATTCACAAACTCACAATCACTTTCTACTTCTATTTTTATTTACTTTATTTTAAAATGTAAATAAACAATTTTAATTAAAAATGTTTAAAAACATCTGATTATTAAAAATAGAATACAGTTTAATTATTCGATATATATATCGATTGTTAAAACTTCGATATTTTCATGCGATATTTGAATGTCACAAAATTAATGTTCTCCTGTAAGTTAATTTGAAAGTTTCCACCACCCTACGTATGTAAAAGAATTCTCCCACCTTTATGCTGTGTGTATTCCGTAATGGGTAATGTTAACCGTTTGACTAACATCAATATTTTCTCTATCTTATGTTAAGCAAATATTCGTTTGCTAGCGATATCGCAATATGGCGATAAGTCTCGCCATCAACAATTTTACTCACTGTCATTGTGTATTGCGAGTTGCAAGTTGCGTATCAGCAAGTATACTTTCTGGCATGGTTGGTTGGTCAGGTTGACAAGGGGCTTAATAGGTTAAGGAGCTACGGAGGTACGGTAGGCCTACTCAGAACAGTACAGTCGGCACGACTCTTATTCGATAAATTGAGGTTAGGTGAGATGTAAACTACTCTCAAAGCGAGGTGTTAGTATGACAGAAGTTTAGTTATGTTATGTTATTGTTGATAATAAAAAGTTGGCATCACTCACGTCTTCATATATGTGGAGGCGGACCGGAAACTACTTTATTTAAGCCCTGAATTGTTTACTTGAGCTAACAATAAAATTAAGTAGGTATTTGATTACAGGGTTCTTATGGAGTATACATGACCCCAACTATATTGAGTTAAATTTGCATTTTTCTTAAAGATTTTTACCTCTAGAATCCAGAAATAACATTTATTTTGCACGGGAACCATTATTAATTATAGAAAATATTACTTAAAATTATTATTTTCGATGCAAGCAGACAATACTTACAAACCACAGATTAGAACACAACTTTCAATGTTTCTAGTTTCTACAGACTATCAGGAAAACGTCCATAGAGTATACAATATATATAAATGAAATGTCGTAGATAATATGTATCTAATAAAAAGTTATGTTTTGTGCTTTATTTACCCCTTACCCATTATAAGTGACTAAGTGTTGAGAGGTGAGTGAGCAAAGTGAACAAGCTCATTCTGAAAGTAAATGAGCGGAGCGAACTAAGTCACCATGGAGGCAAGTGAGCGCGATGGTTAGTAAAAAACACTACATCTTCGTAGGGTACGTGACAGCAAACGAGGTCACCATGGAGGCAAGTGAGCGCGGAGCGCGTAAGCTCATCCTGTAGGAAGTGAGCTGGCGAAGAAGCTTGATCCGAAAATGAATGGTTAATAAAAAACGCTACATCTTCGTACGGTATGTGACATGAAAGCGTACACTTAGTACTGGCATGGTTTGTTGGTGGGCTTGCCACGGGTGCTTATTAGGTTAACTAGCTTGGGTTAGGTTAAGTGCCACCGTACCTGGATGGCAAAACGAACAAAAACAAACCACACTTAACCTAACAATCCTAACCTAACCCAACGCTAGTTAACCTAATAAGTACCCGTGGCAAGCCCACCAACCAACAATCCGAATATAAGTATACTTTGGTACCTATTATACTCCTAATTAGGTTAGGTTAGGTAATACAGGTGCAGTCGAGCAATATTCAAGGGTTCGAGTTGGCAAACCTGCTCCAAGTAGAAAAATCAGCTCCGAAGCAGAAAAAATAACAAAATGGACGTTAACACCGTTTATTTAATTTCGTACTGTTAATTTTCATCTTAAAAGTTGTTATTTACTGACGTATAGTTATTTTAAGAACATATTATGATTATCTCTAGTGGATGATGATTGATCAAACGGTATTTATGTGTTTTCTTTATTAACAAGTTCTTAGATTGGAAATCTCTTGCAGACAGTTCCATGTTGCAATTTGAACGTTCCTCCCCTCAAACCACTAGTCGGCAGAAGAAATTGGAACCGTCGAAGTTTTTTTTACTATTTTCACCATTAAAACGGTCTTTCCGCGGAAAAAGAATACTTTTATCGTGTTTTTCAGGTCAAAATCTATAAGAAAAGTGTAAATTTACCTCGATTTTGTTGGGGTCATGTATACTCCATAATTACCTACAGGTTCTTATCCTCTAATCAATAGATTGCCAAGCATACATAGTGTAATCCATCTTACGTTCAAGAAAGGTTATCTGAATTTCAAAGTAGGTACGCCTAGCTCACAAACTTAACTTGTCTATAGTAGACTCACTAAAGCTGGAGCAGTCAAAATACTAGAGGAGTTATAACATGTTTGTATAAAATTAGCAAATTAAGTTCTCAGACCCCTTCAAAGTTTTAATGTAAGGAGTACAAAAGTGAGATTTAACTTCGAGTCGTACAGGCTTTGGAGAGTAGGCTAGGCCTGTAATCGGTAATTATGGAGTATACATGACCCCAACAAAATCGAGCCAAGTTAAGTTTGTGAGCTAGGCATACCTACTTTGAAATTCAGATAACCTTACTAGAACGTAAGATGGATTATACTATGTATGCATTGCAATCTATTGAGTAGAGGATAAGTAGGCAAAATTGACAAGGCCTAAGTTATTTTGTCAAACAAAATTGTTTTTCCTAGGATGTCCTTCTAACATCAATCACCCTAATAACTCAAGCACGCCGCTTCCTTCACGGAGTTGTAGGGGTTACTTACAGCCTACAATAACACTGATCACTACCTTTACAGCTAAATCTTCACTTACCTTATCACCCATCTTGACGACATGTAGTAACAGTAGTATTTGGCTACTGCATTGCAGTTCCACATTCGCAATTTAAAACTCAAAGAACGTAAACTGACAAACTAACAAAAAGAATGCTGCCGGGTGTCGTCTGTCGCTGTCAAGGAGTTCTATTGGTATTACTGGAGGTAACACTGATGAACAAAACTACGAGCCGTTCTTTCCAAATTTTGGTGAGGCAAAGAACTACTCGCTGAAATCGAACTAGTTGGCAAAGTAACTCAAACAAATACCTACTAATGATTTTAACATTAATAAACTTGTATTCGTTTGTTTGCTCATGATTTATCATATTTCACGGCAAGATTAGATGCATAAATAGAGTGAAAAAATGAATTTGCTCCAACTTGTATTACTTTTACTCCAGTGATTTTCACGAGTAGAATCACTTATAGGAGTAAACAACGAATCATCATAGTTCAAAGAACGATAAATTTGCCTCACCAGTGTACCAACAGTAGGATTTATTCATAATTATTCTCAGTAATAAGTTGATAATTTCATTCATCTGCAACTGCAACTACATTAAAAAATGTACTTCTACTTCTACTTTTTAGGTGGAAATATTTGTTCATGGATCCTTTTTGAAAGAGTTTTTCTGCCAATTTAAATACATATCATAGTGTTAAAAACCTAATCTTGAGTTGCTTTATTAGTTTATTACATACCCGAAGCCCTACCCAAACTTAGACTAAATGTAATAGTACTAATAGTGTAATACAGATTTTTATCTTTCACCGTTGATCATTTGTGCTATTTAAATCATTGTTTTGTATTTTTAATAAACAAAATTGTATTCATTTACTATAACTACCGTCAACATATACAAAATTACACTTAATCGCATATTTTTCCTGGCTTTTTGTGAATTACGGCCAATCCCGGGTGCAACGCACATTAATTACCCACAATTCCACACAAAATTACCGTGTTTAAAATATATTTTAGAAGACCAACACGCTTTCGTGTCACAAATGCCAAATTGACACAGCATAGTTTTACCACGAATGCGAATTGGTTACTCAAGCCTCTAGTAAACCAATTTCAGTGTCTATTTTCACACAATCAGTTTAACCAACATCTTTGTGTTTAAAATACCCCAGCATTTTTTTACAGAGCAATATGTTTTGCAAATGACAATGTTTAAAGCAAACAATGAAATTAGTTGTCCATACACAAATTAGATTGTTTAGTTTATTATATTTTTGGTAGTTTCAACAATTATTCATTTTTCTCTGTGAACCGTACGTGTCACCTTGACACTGCTCACTGCTCTCTAAATGTTTTAAGCCAAGTACGCAGTTAATATTTGGGTAGTATCAACCCAATGCTGGTTTAAAACTGTATAACTGTGATATACACTGCTGTATCAAGAAAATTTAAGTTTTATAAAGATGGCGGTTTGACAGTTTCCCCAGTATCTACTTGAAGAGAGACATTTAGAAGTATCATCTAAATATGGGATTTCTTAAATGTATTATACGATTAAACATGGCGGATCTCTGGGGTTTTCTATATCAGCTTGATGTGGTAACCTGTAAGAGTATCAGCTTTTCTTTAAAATCTGTTATAAGTGAAAAAATACTAGTGTATACAACTATATATCAATCTGAAATTTTATAAAACACATTAATAAATCATTTTCAGTGACTTAGTCTTTTAACTGAACGAATATATACAGTAACAAGTTGGACCACAAGGGATGGACTACTCATAAAACCAACTGTAAGAGTGATTTTATGTATATATATATATATATATATATATATATAAATGTATTGACTAAAATTTCAGGGTGTTTAAGAGAGGAATTTTAATATTTGTAACAACTGAAACATATTTCTACATATCTACTTTTATTAAAATTATCATATATTGTTTGAAATAAGTGTAATCTGTCATTGATAAAGAACGTAAACCTGCAACCTTAAGGTTCATTAAACAACTTTGTAGCTCGGAGAAAATCGAAAAAACTATATTGTAGTAAGTTACGTTCATACATTCAATAAATGCTTGTTGTTTTTTTATTATTTTTGGCTTTACTAAATACATACCCTAACAGAACAACAGTGTTGTAAGTAGAAGATACATTTTTATTTTATAAATTCAAGTACATTTATCTCCGTTCCCCCTTCCCCCCATCCCACGATCGGACTTCAGTCATGGGTTCAATTTCCGATATCACCACAAACGTTTGGCGTTTGTACCGTTCTACCTTAGACTCCTCAATTTATAAATATATAATTTTACTATTTCATTCATTCGTTAAAAAATCTAATGTATGAGAAAATTTCCACTGTCGTTTGAATCTGTACCGAATGTAAATTTAGTGTAACATTGATTTTAAATACACTATTTATTATTTTTTAGATAATATTTTTCAGAATTATTTACTTTTTCCAATTGTTATTAATAGGTTAATTTATTTCCTCAGTATTTTTGCTCAGTAACTACTAGTACTTTTGCATGGTGTCTGTTGTGACAAAGAAGTGGATAATAAAATAAAATAAAATATAATAAACAATAACTAAAACCTTGTATTACGTTTTCTTGGACAAAAATACGTTTTCTTGGAAATAATTTTCATTACGTTATTTAAAAATTTTGAAACCTACTTTCATGTTTTATAAAATATTTAAATATATTTTGACTAAGAAGTTCCTTGTTCGATTTCCTTGTGTCTTAGTAATCCTATGATTTTGCCTAATCCTAATGAACCATCCAATAATTTAGTAGTAGAGTTACTAACCTTAACTACACTGATAAGACCGCTTATGTTCGTTCGTGCTACAAACTCGTAGTGAACTTTCAGTTTTACACTACAACACCATGCAAACCCTCTATCTAAAATTGCATTGATGTTAAGCTGTACACCACACAATACAATTCAAAACTAATTAATTTACCGCGTTTAAAAACACTGCTCCAATACGCATAATCCTTCCGCGAGCACCCCAGATGGGATGTAACTAATGCCAGTTGTAATGAGTATTTTAGCCCCGGAAACGTAAATCGCACGTAAATCCATCATCATTAATATTATAGCTTGGAGGGATTTAAACCATCTCTTAAATATCTTCAATGAAATTTGTTTTTATAACGTTTTTTCCTAAAATATTATTAAACATAATTCGCCTTATTTTAATATATTTTAATTCAATCATAAAAAAATAAATACATGTGTTAAGCTTGGTTTTGGACATTTGGACATATCTACGTGATTGCAGATTAATTCTATGAATATCGCTTTTACGCTAAAACCGACAGAAAAAAATATGGTGTGGGTTTTATAGGGGAAAAATACCCCCTTAGCAGCAAACCTGCGTACTCAGAGAATTTCAAATGCGAACATATGTATCTTAATGACCCATAAAGCCACATACCAAGTGTCATCAATAAGAATAACATGGTGACTGAGTATGCAGGTTTTCTGAAACAAGGAACATAAAAATAGGTTTTTATACAAATATCAATATAACTCAACTAGGTGAAGCCACATACCAAGTTTTATTAATATATGTTCATAATTAAGGGAGGCATTACATTTTACTTACTATCCATAATTATAACATGGGAGCTGAGTACGCAGGTTTGCTGCTACGGGAACTATCGGAAAAAATTGGTTTTTGTGCAAATATCAATAGACAACAACGATATAAAGCGATATACCAAGTTTCGTCAGGATAAAATGTTATAAAAGCGAGATATACAATGTTTCTTAATCTCCTTAAGAATAACATTGGACAACATACTGTGTATAGCACTTTCAATATCTCTGTAAACAATAGATGTAGAGAAATAATAAAAACACTAAATTGTTCGTCTTTTTAAGCCAAATCCAATGGTGCAAAGTAAAATTTGATTTACTAAAACATTATATGTAAAAAACTCAAAAAACCCATTTTTTGGGTACAAAACCCCCCCAAAATACCCCTTTGGATAGAGCGATCTGGCTGGTTTTTGAACTTAAGGTCATAAATGTACCAAATGTCTTAATGTTGTTTAAATGTTTGTACCAAATTTCATCAAAATCAGACCATTTTTACGAGAGTTATCGCACCTACGGGCACGCACACACACACAAACACACACACACACACACACACACACACACACACACACACACACACACATATATATATATATATATATACAGTTTTGGAACAAATGGTGTTTTTGGGATCTGGGGACACCAAAACGAAAATTTATCATGGTCCTGGGCTTAGGTCTTACCATGCCGACTACGGTAATAGCTTCTCCCTATAGGGGAAATTTGCTAATAACAACAAAGAAAGAATTGTTTTTTATTGGTTGGGTTTTTGCATCAGGTAAATAGATAACAAATACAAGTTATATTCCTAAATATTATCTAATACAAATATTGCAATATAATACTCAAAATTATTTGGCTGACATTTGATGTTAGTGATGATGATCTTCATTTAAACAAAATACTTGTTTAATTGAATAATCAACAAAGATATTTTACGTCAAATAAAAATGGCAATAAACCGGATTATTTAAAAGAATTAGGTTTTTATTTTTCAAGAATATTGCATAATTTTATTAATTTTATTTATTTATTTACAAGGAATGTAAATATTTGCTACGCTCAAACGAACGATTGTATAGACTTCGACAGGGCGAAGTATTGGAAAACCATTATTGGTTAATTAGTTGTTCATTGAAATGATAATGCTATTTACAGCTTATAACATGGTCTGTCTAATTCTGTTTTCACTAGTTGTTTTCACCAGTATGTTTCGTAATTGTATTTGTAATTATAATATAATCGAGGTTTGATTCGAATTATTTAAAATAAATCTACTGTCGTAACTGCACCTGCTTGAAATTCTTTTCCTGATGTTTACATAAATATAGACGGTATTTTAAAAATTAAAGAAGTATTTTTATCAAAAAAATAAATATATTTCGTCCAGATTATTAAACTGTTGAAAAATGGGGAGAAAAGACTCTACATAAATGGAGCTTATTTTATGTTAATGATCTAAATCCCAGAGAACGTTCAACATGTTCTCCGTGTCTAAACCCAGAATATGGATTTAGAGTAAACACGCGAGGAAAATACTAATGCTTAAAAACCCTTATTACTTCACAGTCAGCAACGTAAATGTTCATATTTCCAGTGGATGAAAATTATTGCAGAGTTTATTTTGGTGTCACTTTCCTATTTTCGTATTACATGTCTCATCATTAATATACACAATTACAGTAGGAAACAAGAAACACATAGATCTATCAACTATCGTTACAGACAAACAACTGGGTGTCACGAAATATTATAAAGTTGAAATATGTTAGCAAGTAGAGGGGCTATCTAAAAAGTCTGAGAAACGCTACAGAGAAGGGGCAAACTTCAAACAAAGATTATTTTCGAGTAAAGATTAATAGTTTCTAAAGACTTTTTTCATTCAAGGTTATTAACGTCCATAATTTTGTCTGGTTCACCGCGTTCATTCATGAAGACATTCTTAGAATAAAGAACTTTAGGATATTATCTTGTTCCATTTAATATTCTGACTTAGATATTTCGGCTTGAACGGTCCCTTATATTTTACTTAGTCGTTTAGTGTGCTTTAAAATAATTTTATATTTATATCATCTTAAAATGTTTAAGAAGAATTTTTATTTCTCCTCTTAAATTGCTTCAAACAATGTACGAACTTTTAACAACACAAGACTCTTATTGTAATTACTTTTAACACAGTGAATAATGTTTAATTTCAATGTAGCACTAATTATTTTTGAATAGCGTTCGGATGAACAGAAAAGAGGTGTACTGTTACGTAAAAAGAACAAGATTAAAATTTCAAGATCAGTGTGGGAAAATTATATGTTACGTCTTTATAACATAGAAGGTGCTGGTAAAAGAACAAATTTCAAAGGTTTATCGATATGTTAAATATGCAAAACTTATAATCTATATAAATAAAATTATAATTTTGTCTGTTCATTGCCTAGAATGATGAAATTCTTGGTTATTTTTGCGTTTAATAGGTCAGAGAATCCGAATCAAGCCTTATCTCAATTTCTGTCTGTCTGTCTGTCGGTTGGTTGGTTGGTAACGCTCTGCATCACACCTTTGTCTTTATCACACCTTTTCACGCAAAAACGAGAGTACTGTTATGGCTGAAACTTATTTTCTGTATTGTATGCACATATGAGAAGGTTTTAGAGGTATTAAAACTAGCATAAGTCTTTTTGAAATTAAACAGCGAGCTCTTAAAAAACTAATTTTATTTGATTTCGACTAAGTTTGTCCGCTTTTCACGGGAAAACTATATATATATATATATATATATATATATATATATAACTATATATATATATATAAAACTATATATATATATATATATATATATATATATATATATATATATGTTTCCGTTAACACGATAACTTGAGTAAAAAACGTCCGATTTTGATGAAATTTGGCTCAAACGTGTAAAATGACATTAATGACTTTAAGTTCGAAAACCAGAAAAATCGGACCATGGGAAGAGGGGTTTATGGGGGTTTTAAATTTTCCAAAAATCAGGTTTTTGCATTTTTCACCAAAACTTAAAAAAAAATAATTTTTGTTTTGACCATGTTATAGAGCTTAAAAAACAAATAATATAGTATTTTGAATTATTAAGCTAGGTTAAGTGGTTGCGGAGAAAATCCAAAAAACTTACTCATAAAATCTCCAATGTTAATCTTATGGGAAAAATGCTTTTGGCATTTCCTCAGTTTATTTTAATGTAAACTTCACAATTAACCGATTACGACGAAAGTTTTTCACTGTGTTTTCTATGAATGTGGTGGAAGGCTACTTCAATTGGTAAATTTCATCCTGGGGCTTTGACCTTTGGGGGGTTGGAGTTACCATGTTATTCTAATGGGAGAAAAGTTTGTTTTGGCACGTGTGGTAAATGAGGTTTATATTGGTAACAGCTGTGATTAGAAATATGTGCTACAATAGAAAGGCTCAATTTTAAGACCTTAAAAAACGTATACTGTATGAAATAGTTATATGAATCAGCAGTTCTGCGGGCAGAGGAAAGCTTTAACGGATTACTAGGTTTTAAACTCTACGGAGCAACTACAACTTTTTTGCATTACATGAAACCTTACAATCTATATACTTGATACAATAAGGGTTTTCTCTGTTACATCCCTTATTCACCTGTCCTATTTAACCGATTTTAACGATTAGGTCATTTTAAAGCTTATGATCTAGCGCACTGGCGAATGATAATTAAAATGGTCATTTCGTTTCGGACTTCGCCCCCTAGCCTTTGATTTATTTATAGAGGGCGTTTTCAAAGGTCCAGTGCTGACCAACTTGCATTATAACGGTTTTAAATGTGATTTTAATTTAAGAGCTGATTATTAATGATCATTTTTAGCGAATTTCCCCTATAGGGAAGAAGCTATTACCGTAGGTCTCATGGTAAGACTTAAGCCCAAGACCATGATAACTTTTTGTTTTGAGGTCCCCAGATGCCAAAAACACTATTCGTTCGAATTTATATGTATGTATATATATATATATATATCAAGTATTTTTATTTAATACTTTTTTGTTTAGCTAATGCCGTGAAACAAAATTTAGACAGCTATTTTAAGAATAGTAAAATAAAAGCATGATTCATTCATTTGATTCAGAAGCACGTTGTTTCATAAAGTATAGGTTATATTTTTTTCGTTGAAGTACCCTTAATCGTTAGTGGGGGAGAGTGTGAAAGTGCAAGTTTCGTGATTCTCTTTGTTTACGGGGCAGAAGTTGTTAATAACCGTATCTTAAGTTGTTTATAAAAAAATCAAGTATCATTTATACTCTGTTTACTCTGTATTTTAGTATTTTAGAACAAAAATAATAATGTGTACAAGAGAAAACCACTCATAACAAATTTATTAAAGAGGTCACGGAATCAACTCTGTATGAATTCAAAAATTTTTGAGGGGCTTGAATAACTTTCCTTTGACATTTTTTGTGCCCCCCTAAAAATTGGAATAACAAATATGTCATTATATTTTAAATCAATTTTGTGTGGTAAATCTTAAAATCGACATACAGTAATAATCAATATTATTCAGTTGGGAATAAAAAATAAAACATTTTACTTTCGATATTGCAACCAAGCTATTGAAGAGTAGTCAGTCCAACAAAGAAATGTATGTATAATTGTTTTGCGTTCCAATTCAATCTGGAGCGTTGCAGTGAATCAGCATTAAAGTGAAAAGTGGAGCTATTAGAAGGGGAATTTATTTCACAATCTGAGTCGGGGGCGCGCAGAGGATAATTGAACTGTTATTCATTTGTTTTGGAAGGACTTCGGTTCTTAAAGTAAAGGATTCAATTTTACATTTCAACTGATTATTTTTATGAAAATGTAACAGTCATATAGGTTATGTATGTAGGTATATATATTATTAGGTTGTTTCTCTTCTACTATTTAATGGAAACTAAATCTATTCATACCGTTGCTTTAAAGCGAAATCTTGACAACCCAATCAGATAATATTCAAGGCCAGCAAGGTCCCCAATAACACTATATTGACACTAACCCTGATTAGCAATGTACATTTGATGCATAGCACACAACAAATGATCTACAAACAGATCTATGCTCCTGATGAAGATGAACTGTTAGGCTACATACCAAAATAAGTTCTGTTTGCTTATCCACTCACACTAGCTACTAGGAGTACGCTTAAATATTCGCGTAATGGGATGACCGAACTCAGAAATGGTGGATACAAGTTTCTGCTGTTAACGTGAGTTCTAACTGAAATTTCATCACAAAATATTAAATATATAGCCCTGGGGACTCTGTAGAAAAATACATACTTTTTATTTGGATAACTTTAGGTCATAGTATACATTTGTCTCAATTATATTGAATTATATTATATTAGACGTGCAAATCCTTCTACAAAATATAACACGGTAAGTTGCCTATGCAGTGAAGTACATTGGAAATTAGCTGTGTACGCAGGTTTGCTATGACGGGGGTATTTAATATCATAAACTGACAAAATAACACAGCTGGCAGAAGTAAATACGAAATAAATGGCTGCTGAAATCTAGCGGATAAACTATTAACTTACTCACATTATAGGAGAACGTTACCTTTATTTATAAAAACTTTTATTCAATTTGTAATATAACAGTTTTAAAAACCTTAGATAAACTGAATTGAACCATGTTAAACGGAGAGTACTTTATACATTTAATCACGAAACATTTAAATAAAACTAGTTTCTTGTAATTAAAAAACAATACTATTGTATTACTATCTTGAACTTTAAAACCGGTAAATTTCAACCAATGCTTTACCTTATGGAAATGTTATAACTTTTAAATGTTGATTAATGATAAAAATATTAAACGAATTTGTTCCATTTTTGGAAGTTGCTTTAGAATGAGAAGGAAAATTTCGCAAATACAATTAATATATTAAACAAAATATTTAGTTAGTAATTGGAAAATCTAACGTAGTGAATTGTATCCTTTTACATAACTTTACTGCTTAGACTGGTAAGAGAATTAATTTAAATGGCGTGTCTGTCATCAAAATAACTCGAAAACGCCTCCACAGTTAAACTTCAAATTTTCCAGATAAACTTAACAGTACAAAATCTCGGTAGAGTTCGTTATTCAGATAATTTCGTTGAGTATTAATAAAATTATCTTAAAACCAAATTTATTTTTTTCTCTATAAGAATAACATTGGAAGCCATTTTAGTGGTACTTGAATCGTTAAAATTTAGCCGACGTCTATGTTTCAACAACAGAATAACAATAGTTAGTTTACTAGAGTATACTTTGTTATACTGGATAACAAAAGGTTTCTCACAAAATAAAAAAACACACAAGAGAGATAAATCGAAGTATATTTTTAAGTTTTGAGCATATTTCTTATTTTATAAAATTATTAAGTTTACGTCATTAAAATTATATCCATACAGTTAATATTCCTTTAGTATGTCTACTCTGTGTAAATAACGTCAGTCGTCGGAGGCGACGAGTAACAGTGGCAGACGACGCTTGTGGCAGATCGAAAAACTCAAAATAACTCTTCAAAATAGATGACTGTAGATACTGAGATATTAACATAACTTATAAAATAGTTTGTTGTCTTAGACAATTGGTAATATTGTGATTGTTATGTGTAAAAAGTACAAAGCCACAGTTAGTCGCAGTAAGCGAACATCCTTAAATTAATTTTGTAAGTTAGCACAATTATTTGCTAGGTTATATTTTCCCTAAATTAATAATACAAATTTTCTACATTACCTAAAATACATTACCAGTAATTTTGTAGCTAACCACAATAAAAGCTATAGACTATTCTAACCAAACAGCCTTTTTCGGAAGATTATCTTGAATGATTTGACATAGTCTATGGTTGGATTACAGTAACAGTAAGCTGAAATTAAACTGGTAATACAACTGTTGTAAAATACTTTAAACACATTACCAGAAATATTATAGCGAGCCAGAACAAAACCTTTAAAATACTCTAACCAAACTAAGCCTTTTTACAGATTATCTGAAATGATTTGACATATCCTAGGTTTGGATTACAATGAGCTGTTTTCATCATAAACTTGGACATATAGCTATGAAATGTAGGCCTATACACTTAGGCTACTTGCCATTTTAGAAGTTTTTATGTACGGTATTGGACCAAATCATTTAATTTCATGATAGCCTAGGCTTTTGAAACAATATATTGAAATCTCATTTTGTCATCTATATAACTAGACCTGACGACTTATTGGTAATCCTTAAGGATATTTTGACTAGGCCTATAGAAATTGTAACATTAGTTTAATTAAGAAACTCACTGTTCTCTTTAAAGTTAAATTAATCACACTGCTAAAATCACTGCCTAGCCCAAAATACTCTGTTTGTACAACGATAACGCACCCATGCCAAACCTAAATTTATTTTTAAAATAAATAAATTTACGGATTTATACAACATTTCCTTTGATAAAACAAGTGATAATTGTATGAATATTTTTCTACGGATAAAAGGTTAGGTCTGCGACAGGATCAGAATCTGCAATCTTTCGCTCTGAGAGCCAGTGCGATACCCAATAAGCTACCGCGATTATTGGTTTTCGGGGAGAAGTGACTATGACTATAGCTATATAGACGTAAAACCAGGATTCTGGTGACAGTTAAATGATACCGGAATGTATTCTGATGTTACTCAAATCAGATCTTGATTTTTTTATGAGACTCGATTTAAGTTTGAACGTGTGTTTCGATTATCCTTATACGCGAGAAATGAGCGTACACCTAGTTTAGTTAACACGTTTGTTTTTTGGAACCTTTTAAATTGTGTCTGATAAACGTTGCTTTAATCTATCAACATATGGATCTTAAATATATTCTTGTAAACTGCATAATTTCACAATAGTGGAAATCTGTAATGTAAATTGTCCGCAATAATTTCTTAAATAAAATAAACCTACCATCACTAACAATGAATTTTAAACAAAGAACTTTGAAATTAGCGATTATATTTTATAATATTGGATTGTTAAAATTATATAATTGGTTCATTTAGAGCACGGTTATAGCTTCGCTCCTTTAACTTCAGTCATACAATGGTGTATCTTTCTGTAAAACCGTTATATCATCGAAAATGTATACTTTGCAATTTAAAGTAGACTTGAGATTTAAATTCAATTTGTACTGTTGAAAATTAAGTCATTGGACTTGTGTTGGGTATTCTTCAAGTGTCAACCAGCAGCTAGCTTGGCCAATTAGAGAAGTTAACTTAACTTAAGTTAAACTTCTTGCTCCTTAGCGGCGTGGCGTGGTTGTACAATATTACCGCGATAAAGGCTTAACCCACTAATATTTAGGCTTAACCTGTCTGTTCATCATGATATAGTATGATTTAAACAAAATATTCCATATCAATAAAGTAGTATTAAAATTATACTGTTAAATAAAGTACATGTTACATCTAACATACAGTACATACACATAGTTGTTTTATGCACAGTATCTTATTAACTCTACAAATACAGTTTAACTCTGTTTCTTAAAATATAAATGATTTTTTCTTACATAAAATTTACTTAACATTAAGGCTTTTAACACATAGCGCAAATGACTTTTACTCGTGTCAGTTATGTTTTGTCACAACAAAGGGAGAAATTTATGTATAAGGCTAATCAATAATACTAGTTAAAAGTTGAATCAATAATGAATGCATACAAAACTAAGTACAGCGTAGTGGTTATCGTGCTCGCCTCGTAATCCGAGGCTCCCAGATCGATCCTAAACAAAATCACAAAATTTTGAGAAGGTTCAAAACTGGACCTAGCTGCCATTTGTCATTGGGTTAATGGTGCTTTCTAAGAACAGGTCGACCTTAGATAGTAACAAGACCAGGGTTTGCACCGTTCCCTGTCAAAACCTTAAAAAAATTTCACTGGCGTAGATAGACACAAAACATATAAAGATTAATACACATAAAAAACTAAATAAAGATTACTTTTTATCCAGCTGCTTAAAACAGTTGTTATTTCTTTCAAGTATTTAATGGTCCTTTTTAATAAAGAAATAAATAATATTTTATTCTTTGGAACCCCGGTTAATGATTTACATTTTCTCATTGAGAAATTAAAAATTATAAACTAAACTATTTAATAATATTATTATCATAAACAAACATGTTTTCAAGCGAAATGGCCAAAATTTCCAGCGAATCTTCGATGTTAGATTGCTGCGCTAGGAAACCCCGGCAGGGTCTGTAGGCACATCTTCCACTTTGGAATTCTGCGCAGGTCACTGGAAGGAAAGGAACTATCAAGGATTGAAAAGATGATTCGGAATGAGGTATCCAGGATCAACTACTAGGGACCACTACTTTGGGGAGAAATGTTCCGTCACCTGCTGTCGGAAAACATCATAGAACCAAAGTAAGAAGGGTTGCCGTAATGGTAACAAAATTACTACCGGTACCCAAATGCTAATATATATTTATTTTCTGTACACAGTGTAGACCCAATAACTAGTGTAGACCAGTCTTAAATGTATCATGGGACCAATGAATTTTATATTTTTAATAATTTCCGTAATATTCATCTTTTTACTATTCATGTTATTCTATTTATTTTAATGTTTTTTTCATATTTTTTAGAATAGGTTTGATTTACCGTACATTTAGAATTATCAAAAACTTATCAACAGATTTTTCTCTTACATTTTACGATAGTGTGTTTGGCAATTATAGTACTTGCTAAATTAAATACGGTTTTGGATAATACCTTTTGACTGTTGTGTCAATAGACCTTTTTCTCTGATAAGGTGATATAAATGCTTTAAAGCAAATCAATCTAAGGCCCAGGGTTTTGGGCAGCCCTTTTACGGTCGATAGCGCCATGTTTGCGAGGTCGTTGAGAAAGGTTGTTTTGCGAATTGTAACAAATACAATATTTGCTAGAGTTATATTGAGGTTTATGGACACCTTTATTGAACAGTAAATAGAAATTGAGACTAATTGATTAATATTTTTACAATAAACTTGTCGTTACATTAATTTCACTTTGTAACGTAAAGTTTATATATTAAATATATCAAGCCAATGAATACAAGAGGTGATCTTCGTCATTGTAAATACGTATTATACTACGATGTATAGTTTATTTTTCTAAAACGTTGGAACAAAAAACTACGAAATAAGTCCCCACGTATAACTTAATTGTTACATGGTGAAATTCTAACAAGTCTGAAATCCAGTACAGCTAATTAACTCATCGTAAAAGTAGACTTGTACTAACCGGGTTACTATCCAACACTTTAATATGAGTAAGGTTTGCGTGCGTGCGTCCCTGCTTGCTTGCTTGCGACACTGATCTCAATAACGGCACCTAAGATTTCCTTCAAATGTTGAAAATAACTAATTTCTGGGAAACAAAAAATTTCGAGACAGGTCTCATACCCAGAAAAAATAAACGGTATCAGGAAACTGACACATACTTTCTCCCTTTTAGCCCAACTTAAATGAATAAATTACTTTTTATTTACTAAATACAGAATAAAAAGCACGGTCAAATGTACAGAAAATCTTGTGAACAAGTTGTTCTCAAAAATATCCACCGAAATCCCTGTTTAGAAGGCATTACACAATCCATCACTAAACACGTGGTTTTAAGATGGGAAATTCCCTCTATTCCCCCCCTCAGAGTTATTACGGGGCAACATATTTCAAATTTCCTCTGTTGGTCAATGGTAACTTGACAACCATATCAAGTTTGAATGAAATTTATCAATAAATAAGAGATAAATTGTAATTTTTGTATTCCCCATAAGAATAAAATTGGACAACGTACTGCGTTTACCACAAAATTTAAATTTAATTTTTCTCCGCAACCAGTAATCGTAGAATAGTAATTCAAAATACTAAATTATTTAGTTTTATGGGCTCTTTTTAATAGTGAATTGTAATATTTTTTATATTTATTTTTGTATGACAAATCCAAAAAACTGAATTTTTGATATTTTAAGTAGAACTATTTGTTGTAATTTCTGAACCCGAATTTTTACATAAATGCGGATGGTGTCATTTTGTTGGAAAACTAAAGTTCTATAAACGACTAAAGGTTAATCTAAATCATTAGAGCCGTTTTTAGAAAATCTTGATTTTTCATGTTTTTTGGCGGTTTTGGAGGATAATTACCCTTAAAAATCTAAAAATTCCGAAATGAAAAAATACCTGGAGATATCGTGGATTAGTACCTACATACCAAATTTCATAAAGATCGGACCATTGGTTAGGGCTCTAGCTCTGTACACATCCATACAGACAGACTGAAGACAGACTGACAGACAGACCCACAGGCATCACGTAAAAATCACTTTTTTGGGTTCAGGGAGCACCAAAACGAATATTTCCAGTAACAACTTAAATTCGAAAATTTTGTCGAAAACAATATTGTCTCCATATACTATGTTTAAGGGGGAAAAAGTAAAATTAAAAAAGTTAAAAAACGAGGATGAAAAGTTAAACAAATTAACATTGGGCTTATGGAGTTTCAAATGAAAACAAAAGAATTGTTACAGCTGTTCATAATCAATCAATGAACTGTCAAAATAATACTCATGTTGTTTATGGTTATTAAAATGTGGTTTCCTGAGAGCAGAGATTACAAGATTTGAGTGAAGATTACATATAACGAGTATTAAATTAAATCAAAGGGACCTTAAAAATATAGAAAAGAGGCAAATGAGTCATAAAAATCCGATTATCAGTAGGGGTAAGAGGTGGAATATTACTCCAAGTCATCTAAATAATCTTACTGGCCTTTCCCCGAGCAAAACTTGGCCCCCAGGTACTAAGAGTATATGTTAGTTTGTCAACGATTCTATGGATTATAATTAAGGCTCAATCTAAGAGTGTTTATCCCACTAAAACAAGGTTTAATCGTCTTCCAATTCTAATAATCGGAGACGGCCAGGAGCTGCACGGTATTAATGGCTTACTGGCAGCCAAGGCTTGTTGTTGTTCCAGCGGATGATATACCGTTTATATTGGAATTGGCTCACGGAGAATTGGGTTTATCTGACCAATTAAACGATAGGGATAGACCTGTTACATCACAACAAATTGTTTATTAGTTACCACAGTTAAACTTTAAATAAATGTATGTAGGCTAACAATAATGTAATCGTTAATTGTTTAGTATGGATAAAGTAACATGCAATTCATAAAACAGCTCTCCGTTATATAATTTTATAGTTCAATATACATGTTTTTAATAAAACTTGTACTTACGAGTTTAAAGATTGTATAACGTCATTTGACCGTAAAACTTTGTATAAAACAATGACTCCCTCAGTTTTGGAAAGCGAAATTATGGTAATAATGAAAACTCAATACGTGACTTTGTTGATATTGGAGACCTTATTCCGTTCAATGCAATTAAAGAGTATAAATTTTAACTATCGTGGTTATAATTTCGGTTACATTTGAATCAAAATTATTATCTTTCATATTGGTTTTAGCTTACACCATGTAAGGATCCTTTTGATGTTATTCAGTTAGTTTTGTTGTTTTGATAGGAAACGGTCCAACCCATTGTCATGTTACTTCCTTAGGTTGTCTTGTTATTAAAAAGCGTCTATGTTTAATAATCAAATACCAAGTGTTATCGTAAAAGCCAAGTGTTGACATCGTTTGTAAAGTTAATAATGACATATAAAGTTATCTTTAAAGCTAAATTGGTCCGCTAATTTGGTTATACAAAGTAACATAAAGTGTAATAAGCGCTTGCTAATGGTTAATCACAAGTGCCGTGTGGAGGGGGTAGTAGAGGGGGAGAGGAATATGCAGGCTTAAGCCATGAGAAACAAATTACTAATCCGTGTTAATAGTTACCTGAACGTCACCCGTGCTTATGTGCAACGGACATCCTTCACACAGTCCTAAAACAATATCAGACTGTATTATATTTTATTCTTACTAAAGTAATTAAAAGTACTTCCAACCTAAAATACTTTGTATAATTCCTTGAAATTCCCGATATAATGTCCGTTTTACTGTGAAAACGTCCACATAAATAGACATAATGAATAATGGGCCAATTCAAAGCCGTTTGGAGATTTAATGTAAAAGAGCAGTCAATGTAACGATTTTGTCTCTAAGAGGATTTTATTTGATTTAGTCGCGTGTTTCGTTCATAAATAAAGTAACGTTATAAAATTGCTATTAATATCAACTGAAAATAAATACACTGGTATTTCTAGACGTATCAGACCATAATTTACATAGTGCAGGAGAGGGTAATTTTTGAATGTTCTTGCAATATAATACTTTTCATTAAACTTAGTTTTCAAATCTGAAATTAGTGCAGGAAATGAAGATATATAAAATTAATAAAAACAAAATTTAAAAGTCAAGTGTTGTATTTTGCTAAATTACTTAAATTTATGTTTCTTCAGGTGGGCCTAGGGAAATAAGTTGCAGGAGTTGTTACATCATAGAGCAAGGTTATTCCCAATGGACAGTCGAAGATGATATTGTTCAGCTGATATTTGAGGTAGAATAGTAAATTGAGAGTGAATAGAGTGAAACAGAATGTTCTTGTAACTTAATAATTATAAAATGTTATCTAAAAAATTATTATTCACAGATAGCAAATATGGTGAAAAGAATTTAAAGCGAAGTCAATCAATTTATAAAAACGTTGTTTTCACAAAGTTGGTTTAAAAATGTAATCTGTTATTTCGTCTAGTATGTCTGTTTTGAGTTTGCAATCATACGAAAACTATGTGAATTTTGTATTTAAAGACTTATTATTATATATTTTTACCTTATATACCTTGCCTTACCTTATTTATACCTTATGCCCCAAACCTTTATTGTTGAAATGTGATATCTAACCAAAAATATTGAAATTTCGACAGATGGTTTTGTGTAATGTGATTTATAAGTATTACAGTAATAGGCTTTATAATGTTACAATGCCTCATAATACTTTAAGTTAGGCTTAGAATTTCACTTTATTATGATTACAATTATATCTATCTTCCATATTATTAAAAGAATTCATCGATTTTTTTCGGTGATTTTTGCCCCATACAACTATTATTTTATATACATATTTGGTATCAGTCGGGAGCTGTTACCCTCTTGATGTGCCTTTTGGGGGTTAGAAAACATCCAACTCCAGGGCTTCGCCTCACAGGCCTTCAAAATTCCTCTGTTAATCATATATAATTACATTGTATTTAGGTAGTCACCTGATCATAATGTAAACTTTTCAAAACATATGGATTTCTACGTCTGCTAGATGTGCAGAGAACGGGACCTCAGCCAATTTATAATTAATTACAGTTTTCTGAATACAATTTGCGGTAAATTTATAACAATTTTGGAATACACTCGAAAGTTAGGTCTAAGCTATGTTGTTTCCACCATTCGATTAGGCTATACACTGTCAGTTTTATATGCTTGGTAGAGAGTTACATAGGAAGGTGTCCCTTTGGTTTGTTATACTACATAATGTATGAGTTCGTTTTACAACGGTGGAGTTGCGATGAATCACCCCTAATGGGTCGGGCAACTTATCACAGCGGAACTCCACCGAGAAAAATATGTTACAATTAGCCAAATGGAGCAATAACTTTTCTTTGTTGACATCCCTTTTTAGCGAATTTCCCCTATAGGGAAGAAGCTATTACCGTAGTCGGCATGGTAAGACCTAGGCCCGGGACCATGATAACTTTTCGTTTTAAGGTCCCCAGACCCCAAAAACACCATTCGTTCGAAACTGTATATATATATATATATATCTATATATATATATATATATATATATATATATATATATATATATATATATATATATGTGTCCGTGAGCACGATAACTCTCGTAAAAATTATCCGATTTTGATGAAATTTGGTATAAACGTGTAAAGCAACATTTATGACTTTAAGTTCGAAAACCGGCCAGATCGCTTTATCCGAAGGGGTATTTTGGGGGGGTTTTGTACCCCAAAAATGGGTTTTTTGAATTTTTCACATATAATTTTGGAAATAGTCCAATTTTAGTTTTGACCATTGGATTCAGCTTAAAAAAACACACAATTTGGTATTTTGATCATTTCTCTACGTCAATTGGTTACCGAGATATTGAAAGTGCTAAACACAGTACGTTGTCTAATGTTATTCTTATGGAGGAAAAGAAAAATTTTATATCTCGCTTATTTATGAACGTATACTGACAAAACTTGGTATACGGGTTCATCTGGTTGTGGACCATTGATATTTGCTCAAAAAACAATTTTTTTCCAAAGGCTCCCGTAGCAGCAAACCTGCGTACTCAGCCCCATGTTATTCTTATGGAGAATAAGTAACGTGTTATCTCCCTTAATTATGAAAATAAATTAATGAAATTTGGTATGTGGCTTTACCTAAATGAGTTATATTGATATTTGTATAAAACCCCATTTTTTGTTTTCCTTCCTCCAGCAAACCTGCATACTCAGCCGCCATGTTATTCTTATGGAGAATAATTAAAATGTCACAAATCGTTTATTTATGAATGTATATTGATGAAACTTGGTATGTGGCTTTATGTGGTATTAATATACATATATATGCATTGGAAATTCGCTGAGTACGCAGGTTTGCTGCTACGGGGGTATTTTGCTTTTTTTCACCCTACAATTTTTAAAAAACTTAATTTTAGTTTTGACCATGTTATAGAGCTTAAAAAAACAAATAATTTAGTATTTTGAATTATTAACCTAGGTTAAGTGGTTGCGGAGAAAATCCCAAAAAACCTGCTCATAAAATCTCCCATGTTAATCTTATGGGAAAAAGGTTTTTGGCTTTTCCTCAGTTTATTTTAATGTAAACTTCACATTTGCTTTTACCAATCTGTTCAGTTCCACAAAACAATCATTTTGGTGTTTAAATTGTGATTCTACGCCTAACCGTTGCAGAGATATTCAAAGTGCTAAACACAGTACGTTGTCCAATGTTATCCTTATGGAGAATAAATAAAATTTGATATCTCGATTATTTATGAATGTATGTTGATGAAACTTGGTATGTGGCTTCACGTAGTACTGGTACATTGATATTTGCACAAAAAATTGATTTTTTGTTGATTATTCCCATAGCAGCAAACCTGCGTACTCAGCCCCCATGTTATTCTTATGGAGAATAAGTAAAATGTAATGTCTCCCTTAATTACGAACATAAATTAATAAAACTTGGTATGTAGCTTCACTTGGTTGAGTTATAGTGATAATTATTTAAAAACCCATCTTTTCTGTTCCTTGTTGCAGCAAACCTGCTTTCTCAGCCCCCATGTTATTCTTATGGAGAATAACTATAATGTTATATAGCGCTTATTTATGATTGAATATTGATGAAACTTAGTATGTGGCTTCGCCTAGTTAAATTCTATTTATATTTGCATAAAAACCAATTGTTTCTGTTCCTTGTTTCAGCAAACCTACGTACTCATTCCCAATGTTATTCTTATGGAGAATAATTAAAATCGGTTATATGTGAATATATTTTTTATGAAACTTGGTTTGCGGCTTTATGTGGTATTAAGACATATATTATACATTGAAATTCGCTGAGTACGCAGGTTTGCTGCGACGGGGGTATTTATTTATTCCCAGGAATAAGTCCTAATCTAGTGCAATTATTGTTTTAATATTGAAATAATTTATGAAAATTTGTTCTGCAATTTTTATATTCAAGAGCTATGACTTTGGTAGTAATAATAATAATAAGATTTAAATCGAAGTCGACAAAGTTTTATGATGTGTTGAAATTTACAACAAATATTTTATAGGTAAAACGTTTTACTAGGTAATTATCAGGAAGTTCCTCTAGTATAAAATACCTTCCTTGGCGTTTAAAAATCTTCCTTGGGTTCCAAACGTCCCGGACCGATCAAATAATATTGGAACTAAATTAGTTCTGACAGAAAACAAAATTGATTTGTGCATTTGTCATACCTGCGCCTGCTCCCAACGTTGCATTTTTGGAGAAAGGATTTAGTCATTTTTTACTAAACCCCTATCGAGTACTGATGTTAAAGGGCGAATTAATAGAAACAAAAACACAATGGTGCAGGCCCGATGTCGACATCACGCCCCTTAACAAAATGTCAATAATTAAAGAATGTAAAATGGTCATTAGTTTGTCAATGTAAGTAAACATCATAAAGGTTTAAAAACTTGAAAACCAAAACGTGATTATCGTGCGATCGTGTGTATGAAAACAGGTATTAGATGTAGGTTTATCAATGTGTCATTTATCCTTTTGTGGCATCATGTCAACAATATGGCATCCACTATACCCAAGTTGCAACAATAATTATGTTGCCACAACTGAGGAAATCTCAGGTTCGTCCTATTAATTTAAAGATAATTTAGGTTAGTTTGTATTTGATTTAATTACGTTCACCCAAAAACACAGCAAAATGGATGCCACAATCCACATTTTTTACGCCGATGCCTATTTAAATGACGGAAAGTAACTGTTTTACACCCACCTACCTTGAATGTGTGCGCGTCCAGTATTTCGAGTGGTATAAAATGTTCTACAATGTAGAAGAGAAATACAATTCTTCCAACAAATCTAGCTTTTCCATGTGACATGGTCCATTATTTATTTTATTTGTCTGTGTCCCGTAATATGTTCCGATACACTTAATTTGTAGAAAACCCCTTTTATTATTTAAATTTGGTTTAGAATCTTTACTATTTACACTTTATGAGTGCTGAACGAACAAATCAAAAGGTCGTTTTCATAAGTGTATCTACTACTTGCATTCCTGTTAAACGGGCTAAAGTGACTACAAAGTGACTTATTCTTATGTGGTTGATACTTTTTTTAAGTACTATTTACTATCGTGGTAAAAATATATGAACCTTTTTTATCTATTTAATACGTGGAAAATATTTTTGAAATTATAGCTTCTATTAGCGAATTTCCCCTATAGGGAAGAAGCTATTACCGTAGGTCTCATGGTAAGACTTAAGCCCGAGACCATGATAACTTTTTGTTTTGATGTCCCCAGATGTCCAAAACACTATTCGTTCAAATTTATATATATGTATATATATATATATATATATATATATATATATATATATATATATATATATATATATATATATATATATATATATATATATATATATGTGTGTGTCCGTGAATGCGATAACTTGAGTAAAAAACGTCTGATTTCGATGAAATTTGGCTCAAATGTGTAAACTGACATTTATGACTTTAAGTTCGAAAACCAGAAAAATCGGACCATGGGAAGGGGGGTTTATGGGGGTTTTAAATTTTCCAAAAATCCGTTTTTTGCATTTTTTACCCTAAAATTTTTAAAACACTTAATTTTGGTTTAGACCATGTTATAGAGCTTAAAAAAACAAATAATATGGTATTTTGAATTATTAACCTAGGTTAAGTGGTTGCGGAAAAAATCCAAAAAACATACTCATAAAATCTCCCATGTTAATCTTATGGGAAAAAGGTTTTTGGCTTTTCCTCAGTTAATTTTACTTTAAACTTCACATTTTCTTTTACCAATCACTTCAGCTCCACAAAACAATCATTTTGGTGTTTAAATTGTGATTCTACGTCAAACCGTTGCAGAGATATTCAAAGTGCTAAACACAGTACGTTGTCCAATGTTATCCTTATGGAGAATAAATAAAATTTGATATCTTGATTATTTATGAATGTATATTGATGAAATTTGGTATGTGGCTTCATGTTGTACTGGTATATTGATAATTGCACAAAAAATAAATGTTTTGTTGATTGTCCCCGTAGCAGCTAACCTGCATACTCAGCCCTAATGTTATTCTTATGGAGAATAAGTAACGTTTTATATCTCCCTTAATTATGAACATAAATTAATAAAACATGGTAAGTAGCTTCACCTGGTTCAGTTATATTGATAATTGCATAAAAACTCATTTCTTATCTTCCTCGTTGCAGCAAACCTGTGTACTCAGTCCTAATGTTATTCTTATGGGGAATAAATAAAATGTAATAAATCACTTATTTATGAATGTATTTTTGTCAAAATTGGTGAGTGGCTTTATGTACTAGTGAGAAACATATCAATGCATTGGAAATTCGCTGAGTACGCAGGTTTGCTGCGACGGGGGGTATTCTTCTTTTGTATTATTTTGATGTTTTGGTATTGTTGGATTCAGTTCACCTGAAGCAATTAAAATAAAATATTAAAAAACTTCGTTCAAAGATCCTTTTTTGCCCAGAACATTAACATTGGGAATCACTTTTATTGAATATCACCCTAAAAAAGCTGTTGATGCAGTACAACAGTTTTAAACTAAGAACAGATTATAAAAATTGATTAAAAATAAATATAATCATGTAAATAGTAGCATATACCGTATAAAAGTTAAATTAAGCAATACAATTTTGAAACTAACCGATATCGATGTGATTGCGTTATTAAATTTGAATTTATACCATTCCATGTTTATTATTGTTTCCACTTGTCTTTAGATTTTACAGTTTAAAATACCATACGATGATTTAGAATAGAATACCGATTAACCATATACACATAGGTGAATACAAGGTTCACATTTACGCCATATTGAAAGAAGATTATTTTATAGAATGGAAATGAAAATACTAAAAGGGTATAATATTCTATTGATTATATTAACACAACACCCTGCCAAACTCCGCCCAATATGCAATCTACCGAAGACGATCTGGTTTATTCTTGGAGTAAGTGAGTTGTTTTCCTAACACAGGACACTTTGAAAGAAATTCTTGCATTCTTCTTGACCATTCACGCCTTTGAGTAAGTGCAAAACCGACTCCTCCTCTGATATTTGGGTTTATTATACTGGGACGAACATCTTATTTGAGTGTTTACGCTGTCTCAGTTAAATATGTAATATAGTTACACATTGAGTTTTTGTTTTAAATCACGTGAAGCTTATTTTGACTTCATTCTTATCGTTAAGTGTTAAGTGTTTGGCTATTGTAATATTGTCATATTTTAAATCTGGGAGTTTTAAAGTTGTTAGGTACTAGTTTTATTTATATTTCCAATGCGCACACGAGTTTTGTAACCTCAAAAATTAATACAGATTAGAAATAATATAAAATTTAATCTTATTTTAAAAATACTTCCTGAACTCCGTTTCAGTTCATATATAAAGTTTATTACACAAGCAGAGAGCTTTTAATAAAGTTATCAACGAGTGATAGTAGTCTATATTTTCAATTGTTAATAATAATTTTCATTTCGAACTCCGGTTTGAATGACAAATGTTTAGTTGTAAGCTATAAATAAAGCCAAACTGCCCCAGGATATTTCCAGAAACCCATAGCCTGGCATCCATAAGCCATGTACTTGTTAGAAAAGTCTCGGGGGAAATTGGATGAAAAATAGTCTTTTTTAAACTATCCTTCCAGAGGTCTTACATCAAATTAGATTCTAAAGTTAAAATAATTTGTCAAATATTGGAATTTAATCAGCTGTGTTATTTGATTTGACTGTAAAAATGAAATCAGGTGATCAAGGAAAAGCAAGTTGGGAAAAGCAAGTATTATTAAGGGGGGAGTTCAAATAAAAAGTGAAAATCTTTATTTACAAACCAATTTTACTCATACTACACCTTAAGGTGAAGTTATATAAAACATACAGAAAAAAACTGGGAAAAATTTTTTTTCCGCTACCCATGGGTGGGGGGGGAATTTTTTGTGTATTGCAAGGGTTTGCGAGAACATAAATTTCTCAGGTTTTTAAAGTGATAGAGGGTTGTTTTTTTTTTAATCTGTTCCTGAGAGTAATACCTACAATCTCTAGCATGGGTTTAGGGAAATTATATAAAATAAAATTACAGTAAATTTTTAAATTTCGAAATATTTTTTTCCCAAAAATAACTGGTAAAAACTATTTTTTAAAATATTTTAATGACATTATTTTTACAAATCCATGCTAGAGATTGTAGATCTTGTCAAACTGAACAAAATAAAAAAAATTTCATCCTTCTATCTAGTATAGAACTTGAGATATTTATGTTCCCATGCGAAAAAAGTAAACTTTTGAAAAACGACCGAAAACCAAAACACGGTGCTTTTAGTGATTGACAACATTTTAGTTGATTGTTTGCTGCCAACACAGCCTTAGATTTTTAGATCGGGTTTTTGTGCTAAGTTCTTTTATCACAGCTTGCTTCACAGGAGGCATAGTCAACAGTTATTGCAAAAACTAGTAAACTAAAAAAATCTAACCTCTAAAGCACTTTATCAAATGTACTACATTATACACTACAGGAACAAAACAAATTCGTTGGTGAAATTCAACAGATCAAATTGTAAGTCATACAGCTTCACTAAACCGGCTAATTCACTCAGTAATAACTACAAATGTACACATAATGAAGAAAACTTTGAATTCCATGGTAACAACAACAAAGACTGGAGCTAGTTATTGTACTGTACCAAAGTAAACAAACAGTGAGTCAGCTGTTCAGAAAACATTTCTGCTATAGAATAATACCCTCCCCCCCTTCCCTGGAACTGGTTTCTCAGTCAGCTGATGGGTTCTAGCTTTGGAAGTAAATCCATAATACTATATGCCAGTACTATAATTAGTGGCTAGATTTAGTTTAGAATAAGTAATCAATCTACAAAAGCAAACTATGTCAAGATTGTGTAATGCTGCAAAAATCACTAAAATAAAGTGCAACTTCAAAGTATTTTTTTTATGAGAAAAAAAAATCGTATAAGGTTGGTTTTAACTGTTTTATGTTCAGAATTTAATATATAATTAAAAAAAAATAAAAAATAAAAAATTGTACAAATTCATATTTTGGCCATTTTTGGCGTGAACTCCCCCCTTAATACAAAACTTTCTTTTTAGCTACCGTTTGGTAACGGATAAAAATCACCTAAATCTTTCTTCAGGAAAAAGGTTTGTTATATGATACCCGTTAACCAACAAAACAAAATCTGCTTACTTTACTAACTTTTTAAACTCATAACAGTTAAATAAAATAACCGGAGTAGTGTATATAAATCTTTTCAAGAAATATTTTTACGCTATAGCTCATGAAATTTTAATTTAGCTACAGTTTGAATGCATGATTTATTTGATCCGTCTACCCACGACCAACGGCTCGTCCTTTAACCACCCTATCAACCACCTCATCTTTACAATTAATAGGTAAATGAACAAGATAAACTATTAGAAACAAAATTGTATTGGTTATTTCAAGTACCTGGATCAATAATACGTTATCTTTCATTTTCCTAAACACTGGTTTTGCATGTAACCAGAAGGTTCAGAAGGTTTTTTTAGTTATTGTCAGTATAAATGATTGTCTCAGTTTAATATTAAATGTTTCCTTGTTTATGTCCACGTTTTTGGAACCAAAATGTATAATGTTCCCATTGTTATTTAAAATGCTATTTTTTATGCAGGTTCAGGTGTAGGTCAATAATTATCTTAGTCTAATTAAATTTAATTGTCTCATTAGTTAATTAGCTTGTAAGGTTCCATTCTGCAGCATTTTATAAACGTTTACCACTTCGATGGACAAAAATGAACTGCCCAATTGAAACTTAATAAGCTTTATAATAACTTAATAATTTCCAAATTACTGGTTATACTCAATTAGTTTGTACGCTTGTTTTTTATATTAATTTAAACAGTATTTTTTTGGAATTTCTTAGGTTGAGGGAGTTATACGTCTAATCACAAAAGATAAAGTTTCAAAGATTATTTAGAACTTTAATAAATCACACGATGATGTACGATGGTCAAAATTAAAATTAGAGGCTTAAGGAAATCCAGAAAATAGTCGAATTTTTTAATTGTATGTCAAGGTAAGGTGAATACTTCCATAGATTAAGCACACATGCTTAATCTTTATCACTTCCCAAAACACAAATCTCAACCCAAAACCTCTTTGTTTGTTATAAGTAGTATAAGTATAGTTTCCCTTCATGTACCCTCTCATATTTTTTTAAAATTCAAACTCTGTAAAGCTATGTAATAAAAACCTCATTTATTGGAATTAATTTCATAGAAAACTCTCTTAGTGAAAGTTTTAACAAGAAACGTTGTATTAACTATTTTATTTCATATAATCCGTTTACTTTATAGAGAATGTAAAATCTTAAACGTTTTGATATGAAATACCATTTAAAGGATCAAGGATTATTTTGTAATACAGTAAAATGTCTTAAGGCTTCGGAGCAATTCTTATACAGTAAAAATTCAAGGTTTTATTAGGAGTTTTATTAGGAACTTCTTGCAAACAAATCAATAATAGGCTATTTTAGGCTTAGTTTCGCCCAAGATCTAGTGGCACGGTCGTGTCACGTCGCCAAGTCCACCACACGACCCGTGCTATACTAACACGAAGCAGAATAAGACGATTTTTCACTTCTCAAATTAGCGTATTACAGCCTTAAGTGAATCTGGCAGTGCATTTATATGCTAAACCCTTTCACTAAACACGAAAAATCACAACAGTTGGTTTAAGAAAGGTCTGAGAAGCGAGAAATTAACGTATAAAAGTAACCTAAATCTTGTAGTTTTGGCACTTTTCACAAATTGTCCACTTCATTTTGTTCATTAAGCTTAAGAACTTTATTTCTCATCAAACTTGAACAAAATTTCGCACAGACTTCTGTTTTTACTCACATATTTCACTTTTGACACTAAATTGTAAGTTTGCAAACGCAATATTTTAAAACAAAAGATATTAAATTCCACTTTCAAAAATGTTACTGAATTTGATGTCTGCTTTGTTTACATTTACTACGTAAACAAAAATCCAAGTATAGCATGTGTTCCAAAACAAATCTGATCAGCTGGCTTGTAAATTCAAATTAAATCATTGAGTGAATTTAACCGAACAAAAGGGTATAGAGGTAAAGAAAATATTTTAATTCGTTTAAGCTATACATAGTATAATACATCGAACATAACATAATATGCAATAAACATAATATGAAATCTAAAAACAAAGTCGGGCTAGTATGTTATTTAGTGACAAGTCAATGTTAGTTACACCAAACAGCTGTTATATAGATTATATCTAAACATACTTAAAAGGTAATAAACATATGTTGATTATGGAAATACAAAATCTACTTGAATGGCATCTCAAGTTCTTTTGTCGATGCCGAAGTAAGTTATATATATATTCTGGTTTTATATATATATGTATATTTCTGGTTTTATATATATATATATATAAATAGGCGAGTGGGTGTAGCGAACGAGCTCAACCTGGAGGCGAGTGAGCCAAGCGAACGAGCTCATCTTCAAAATGAACGAGCATATTCTCACTAAATAAAATTACTCAATAAGCACATTTGCAATAATTTAAAAGTCCGTTCTAGAGGTTAGCTTTAAAACGGTGTTCTTGATTCTTTACTGTGTTTTGTCAGTATTAACAGCTGTTATATGTTCAATTTAAATTTATTTTAATTTTGCCATAATTTTAACATTGTAACATTGAGAGCTTAGGAGGCTAAGACCTGAAGGAGGACGTTTTCAAAAACCACAAAAGTCACATCTAGTCGTTAAGGGTTTTCAAATAACACACAAACGATAGTATAATACATAATAGTTTCGCCTGAATAGACTTGTCACCAGAATTGGCTTAGTTTTTAATAAATAAGACAGGGTCTTGTTATTAATGGTTCAGTGGGTGTTGTAAAAGACTTTACTAAAGATGCACGCGATGCAATCGAAAACATTATTATAACTTTTAAAGAAAGAGATATTGAAATTCAAAGATCGTCCACAAAATTTGAAGTAATTCATGGAGCATTCGTTTTCCGAAAGCAGTTTCCTAATGCAGTAGTATAATATCAGTTACTATTCACAAAAGTCAGGGATTAACGCTTAACAGTTGTATTGTTGATGCTGGTTATGCAGTATTTTCATGTGGCCAAAATATGTAGCCTTTATCTCGCGTGACTTCACTCTCTGGTCTATTAATTCTAAACTTTGACCCTCAAAATGTTAAGGCGCAAGCATCAGCTATATCCGAAAATAATAGGCTAAGGAGTGAGTACCGACCATAAAAACAATTACAAATTGGAATAAAATCTCAAGAAAAAATCCCTGGTCAAATCTGGCAAATTCATAATACTAAATTAGGAGCCATTCAAGACATTACTAACAATATAGACGAACTGGGATATCTCGGTTTCAAAAAGGTTTATTGCGTGTCATGCTATGCAAATTTTTGTTTTACAATGTATTTTCAACTGCCCACCAATCGTGACGTTAACAAACAATTACGAAACCAATGCTCCACTAAAAAATTGTAATATCCTACCGAAGAAATTACCAGATTTTAAATTCTATAGATATTACAAATCAACTGGGACCACCATTTATTACAATTGAACAACAAGACTGTGCGGAATTTTTAAATTTCCTTATTTCGAATCATCAACCCCTGGAATTTCAATTCAGGCACTCAATGAAATTAACCACAAATGTTCAAACTGCAACCACAGCACAACCAGCTACGACAGTAAATTTATATTCCAAATTTTCATCCTAATCATCTTAAAAATCTTAAAAGAAAAGCCAATTTCGATTAACTACTCCACAGTCAATTTATCGCGTGGTTCCCTCTCGCTGACTCTATATGCACAACTTGTGAAAATGATCACTATTCTATACTCTGATATGAGTAAGGTTTGCGTGCGTGCGTCCGTGTTTGATTGCGACACTGATCTCAATAATGGCACCAACGATTTCCTTCAAAAGTTGGAAATAACTAATTTCTGGGATAAAAATAAGTTCTAGACAGGTCTCATCTCCAGGAAAAATCAAATAATGTAAATCTACACCCGTTGCAGCAAACCTGCATACTCAGCTAATTTAAAATGGTACTTCACTAAGTCATGAAGCCACTTACCAACTTTCATCAAAGCGTATTCATAAGTAAGCGAGATATGACATTGTATTTATTCTCCATAAAAAAAATTAGGGCTGAGTATGCAGGTTTGTTGCATCAAGGACCAAGAAAATCTGGTTTTTATGCAAATACCAATGGATCACCACTAGATGAAGCAACATACCAAGTTTTACCAATTTATGTTCATAAATAAGAAGGATGTCACATGTTTCTTATTCTCCATAAGAATAACATTACAGCTGTTGAGTACGCAAGTTTGCTGCCATGGGGCTGCAAATCCCAACCATATGAAGCCACATACCGAGTTTCATTAATATATGCTCATTAATAAGCGATATATAAAATTCTGC
Organism: Allygus modestus; assembly: GCA_963675035.1. NCBI lineage: Eukaryota > Metazoa > Arthropoda > Insecta > Hemiptera > Cicadellidae > Allygus > Allygus modestus. The sequence continues at coordinate 59,201,942 of OY776114.1, forward strand.
TTATCCTCCATAAGATTAACATTGGACACAATATTTCGGCAACCAATTGACGTAGAGAAATAATCAAAGTACCAAATTATATGTTTTTTAAGCTGGATTCAATAGTAAAATTTAAAATTGGATTAAAATTAAAATTAAATGTGAAAACCCCAACCCCCCCCCCTTCGGATGGTGGATTCGTCTGGTTTTCGAACTTATTCAAATAAATGGTACTTTACACATTGGTGCCAAATTTCATTATAATCAGACCTTTTTTATGAGTTATCGTGCTTACGGACACACACACACACACACACACACACACACACACATACACACACACACACACACATACACACAAACATACATATATGTATATACATATACAAATTTTACCGAATGGTGTTTTTGGCATCTGGGGACCTCTAAATGAAAAGTTATCATGGTCTTGGGCTTAAGTCTTACCATGCCACCTACGGTAATAGCTTTCTTCCCTACAGGGTAAATTCACTAAACAAAAATGGAAATTTAAAAAAAATTATCACTGGGCTCATGGAGTTTAACATCAAAACAAAAGAATTGTAACAGCTGTTTATAATCAATTAATGAACTGTCAAAGTAATACTCACGTTGTTTATGATTATTAACATGTAGTTTCCTGAGAGCAGTGATTAAAACTGTTGAGTGAAGATTACATATATAGAGTATTAAAATAAAACAAAGGGACATTGAGCTATAAATAACAACTTGAGGTATCTAAAAAATGTAGAAAAGAGGCAAATGAGTTAAAAAAATCCGATTATCAGTAGGGGATAGTGGTTAAATATTATTCCAAGTCATCTAAACAATCTGACTGGCCTTCCCCGAGAAAAGCTCGGCCCCCAGGTACTAATCAAAAACATCCATCTCAGTTACAAGCTTACAGCATTGTACTGTACAGCATTGTAAGCATTGTACATAGCTTACATTCAAAACAAAAATAAGTGGATAGATGCAGGTGATGAGAAAGTGAACGTCAAGCTACCATATGGTCCGAAAAAATGTATATTATAATGTTTAAAAAACTGCCAGAAAATTCTAAAAACTATCTAGGTAAAATTAAGGTAAATTAATCTTAATTAATGTTCAATATATTATAATACTTTATCCTTGATATATATTTTATTTTATTTCAACTTGAAATCTCATTTATAAAAATTTTTAATAAACAATTATATAAAAAACAAATGATATCATACCCAAAAACACAAAGTGTTGACGGGTTGCCAAGTCCTAAAATTATATGATATCAAAATGTATTCCAAGTCAAAGATAGCACCTTTGATCTGACATTGTTTATCATCACAAATTACTTAAATATGTTGTAGTAACAATGCTCGAAAGATTGTTGGTTATTTTCTATCTAATCTTGGCCAGCAGATTCACTGATGCAAAATCTTTATTTTGAAATTTAAAAATCTAAATAAGGTATAGTTAACAATTGTGATTGAATATTATAAAAAAATATTATCTGCTGGCCAAGAACAGATAGAAAATAACCAACAATCTTTCGAGCATTGTTACTGCAACATATTTAAGTAATTTGTGATGATAAACAATGTCAGATCAAAGGTGCTATCTTTGACTTGGAATACATTTTGATATCATATAATTTTAGGACTTGGCAACCCGTCAACACTTTGTGTTTTTGGGTATGATAAACAATTAAACATCACTTTGCAAAAGTCTTCTTTATTTTATTGATTACAAAACGATTTATCGTTTTTAATTTCACTCTCACCTTTCAGAGTGAATCCGAATGAAAGATAACCATGATTTGGTTTCACTTCTGTGAATTGTAATCACCTTCAATTACTTTTTAATTACCCTTCCTCCTAAATTATATATAATAACTGCATTATTGGTCAATCGTTCGTTCAATTTAAATTTGCATTCAATAAATGTTACAAGAAATATGTTGTTTGTTGTTAGAAGTGTTACATGCTTGTTATGTTTACCATTTTTTAGCTTTTAAGAACCATGGTAAATGCTAATAAATATTAAATTAATTAGCTCAATTATAAATAGATTAATAAATAGATCGATCATAACCGATGCATGTTACTGACTGTTTCCCAAAAAAAAATGAATATTTTTAGTATAAATTATTAGTAGTTAAGTAGCATTAGTAAAAGCTATATTATTTGGTCTTATTTAATATAGCTAGAAACTATAAAACCTATCAAACAAAGCTTGCAATAACAGTTAGAAAGAACAACGTGGGTGTGATCAATTGACACGTCCGACAGGGTAGGGGTCTTCCCTCCCGGCGAACAATTGTTTTCTGACATTTCCTCATCCATAAACCAAAACTCCTCCTTTCCATCATTTTCCTACAATTATTTACATCATAATCTTTAAATATAACTTCTCGATGGTGTTTTTTGTTGGGATGCCTTATATTCCTTAATACTTAAACAAAACCAATTAACATATTACAATATTATTTTTAAGTTACTGGCAGATTATAGAATTACGTGTTCATATGATATACTAATTAACCTTTACTAATAGCTAAAATTCCGTATACAAATATATTAAACAGTTTTAGCGAATTTCCCTATAGGGAAAAAGCTATTACCATAGTCGGCATGGTAAGACCTAGGCCTGAGACCAAAATAACTTTTCGTTGTAAGGTCCCCCGACCCCAAAAACACCATTTGTTTGAAACTGTATATATATATATATATATATATATATGTGTGTGTATATATATGTATATATATGTATATATATATGTGTGTGTGTGTTTGTGTGTGTGTCTGTGAGCACGATAAATTTCGTAAAAATGATCCAATCTTGATGAAATTTGGTATGAACGTGTAAAGCAATATTTCTAACTTTAATTTCGAAAACCAGCCAGATCGCTCCATCCAAAAGAGTATTTTTGGGGGTTTTGTACCCAAAAAATGGGATTTTAAATTCTTTTCGTATAATTTTTTAAATAGTAAAATATTAGTTTTTACCATTGAATTCAGCTTAAATAGACACACAATTTTGTGTTTTGATAATTCCTCTACGTCAATTGGTCACCCAGATATTAAAAGTGCTAAACACAGTACGTTGTTTTATGTTTTTCTTATGGAGGAAAAGACAAATTGTATATCTCGCTTATTTATGAACGTATACTGATTAACTTGGTATACGGCTTCATCTGGTTGTGGTCTATTGATATTGGCCAAAAAACAATTTTTTTCCAAAGGCTCCCGTAGCAGTAAACCTGCGTACTCAGCCCCACGTATCCATTGGAATCTCCATTGGAAATTCGCTGAGTATGCAGGTTTGCTGTGACGGGGGTATTTATTATTAGTTTGAAGCACGTTAAAACTACCACGTTATCAATGCGATGAGACATGTGATGATAAGAGCTACACAACTTTTTTAACATTTATGTATCCATTTTTTTTATTTTACTAAAGGAGAACATTTTTAACAGGTTAAACACATTTATTTATATTCTAAAAATCGGTTTGCTTTCAGCTACAATGTTTAAATGAATTAATGGTACCATAATTATTTTAGTAGTATAGATTAGAGACTTTATTGGAAAAATTTGATCTAATCGTATTTCAACTAACGTTCTTGTATCTTTTAAATAGTCAGTTTTTTTTATTTACATGTTTTTTGTTGTTGTTTTTTATGTATTTACGCCAGTGGCATTATTCAACGTTTTGATATGGAAAAGGCCAAACACTGGTCTTGTTACTATCTAAGGTCAACCTGTTTTTAGAAAGCATCATTAATTAATAGCCCAAAGACTAATGGCAGCTGGGTCCAGTTTCAAACCTTCTCAAAATTTAGCGAATTTGATCAGGATCGATATGGCGAGCCCCGGATTACGTTATATCCCTTTATTGATCTAGAAAGTTTATGCGCCTAAAATATACTTATTAAAAGGTTGTATATTTCTATGTTTATAAGATTACACATAATATACTGTAATGGAAAGCTGTGTCATAATAATTTTCTTTTTTAGTTTTTATTTTCTTAAGGTCCCTAATTAAAGTGTGGAATTTTCTCTTCAACAAAGTCATCACATCAATAGTTATACAGAATAAATGTTTTCAGTACTATTAACAAATCATTGGAATTATTGAAATTATTATTTCTAACAAATCTGTATCAAAATTAAATCTATTTCTATTCTGTTCCCAATAAAGCGAAATTTTAGGAAATTGAAGTGCTATAATACTTTTCCGAAAAATTTCAGTTTGAATGTAGGTATATAGTCCTTTTTTAAACATGTACAAAATTTTCGACTTGACAACAAAAATATATAACATTAAATCTACGTAACCCTGATTTTAAGGGTTATTTTGATGTAATGAGTTGGAGGTATAGTCTGCATTTCTTATATAACCATATTGTGAATTATGGAAGTAGTTTTCCTATGATTTTAAAATGCATCCTCATAACCTACTTTATATTACACTATTATGTTAAAATCCTTGATACATATTTAACCATAAATAAAAGGGCTAAACAAGAGCTAAAGGAGGAGGAGCTGTAGACAAACGTGTGAGAACCCGCATAATGTGGTTAACCCAGCCTAGAGCCCCTAACGCAGGCGGGCTATGATGTAATGTGTTGGCCCGACTCTTACATCAGTGATAATAAACGAAAACATGGAAAGCGTTTTTATAAAAGAAAAACACGTAAATAATCAAAATTGCATTACAAAATAGTGAAAATAAAATTTTTATTTTGAAATTTTTAATAACATTATTTAATATGGAAGTCCATTTGGCAGTGTTTTTAAATATGCTAGCAATGCACTAGAAATGTTTGGTTTACTAGAAGTAAATGGGGCATCACTTCTTAATCGTGAAATGGAATTATCTCATAACCAAAATTGTGTTTTAGGGGATTTTACTACTTTGAAACTATCCCAGGGAACAAAGCTTGGATTTTAGTAACGCATTGCCTTACAATATGTAGTTTTTTATTTTCGCTATTAATTTCGTAAAAGATTAAGTTTCAGGGACATAAAAGAGAATGGCTAGAAAGGATAGAGATGATGTGAAATCAAGTGTCAGACCACTACAAGATGGACCTCTTAATATCGTGTAGCACTTTAAAACGGCAATAGGAATTCTGTTAATGTTTTATGTTTGTTATATACATTTGTTAACAAATTACATTAACAAAATTTGTAACTAATCATACTGGATTTTAGCAGGATTGTAACATCTTCCTTTTAAATTTAAGTATTTAAAGCAATTGAAAACATCGCCTTAAACAAAAATGTTCCCTAAAGAATAAGAGGCCTATTAGCTTAATTTATCTAGTACCGTGTTATCAAAGTAAAGTGTTTCTCGCTTCACTAAGCCTCCAATCCAGTCACCTGTTGCTTCATTTCCTCGTAGCATACGATATAAGGGAAGCCTTAAATACGTTATGGTCGTATTGGTTTTTATGTAAATGCAAAACCTGATGTCGATTTAATTTGGTTAACAAATACCCTCTCAAATGTTTGTTTTTGCACGAATTGAACGTGTTGCCTATTTTACTATTCTGCTATATAACTTTATCATGTTTATTTCGTGGACATGGATAACCAAAATAATATTCGAAATATGAAAAGTCATAAAAAAGCTAGAATTTAACTTCTATTGTTATTGGTCTTCGCAATAAGTTTTACTATCGGCCGGAGGTGGAAATTCAACCATAAATAAAGGATACCAGTATTATCAAAATACGGTTAAAATAAGTTATAAATTATATGGTAACCAAAATACGGTGTCAAAAAATACGTTTACCAGAATCGGTACATACGAATAGGGGCAGATTGCGTGAATGTTTTGCCTCTTCTCGCATGAGCAGTTAAACAAAACACATTTTTAGCGAATTTCCCCTATAGGGAAGAAGCTATTACCGTAGTCGGCATGGTAAGACCTAGGCCCGGGACCATGATAACTTTTCGTTTTGAGGTCCCCAGACCCCAAAAACACCATTCGTTCGAAACTGTATATATATATATATCTATATATATATATATATGTGTCCGTGAGCACGATAACTCTCGTAAAAATTATCCGATTTTGATGAAATTTGGTATAAACGTGTAAAGCAACATTTATGACTTTAAGTTCGAAAACCAGCCAGATCGCTCTATTCGAAGGGGTATTTTGGGGAGGTTTTGTACCCCAAAAATGTGTTTTTCGAATTTTTTACATATAAATTTGGAAATAGTCAAATTTTAGTTTTTTCTATTGGATTCAGCTTAAAAAAACACACAATTTTGTATTTGATCATTTCTCTACGTCAATTGGTTACCGAAATATTGAAAGTACTAAACACAGTATGTTGTCTAATGTTATTCTTATGGAGGAAGATACAAATTTTATATCTCGCTTATTTATGAACGTATACAGATGAAACTTGGTATACGGCTTCATCTAGTTGTGGACCATTGATATTTGCTAAAAAAAAAAATTTTTACCAAAGGCTCCCGTAGCAGCAAACCTGCGTACTCAGCCCCATGTTATTCTTATGGAGAATAAGTAACGTGTTATCTGCCTTCATTATGAAAATAAATTAATGAAATTTGGTATGTGGCTTTATCTACATGAGTTATATTGATATTTGTATAAAACCCCATTTTTGTGTTCTTTGCTTCAGCAAACCTGCATACTCATCCGCCATGTTATTCTTATGGAGAATAATTAAAATGTCATAAATCGTTTATTTATGAATGTATATTGATGAAACTTGGTATGTGGCTTTATGTGGTATTAAGATACATATATATATGCATTGGAAATTCGCTGAGTACGCAGGTTTGCTGCTACGGGTGTATAACAATTTTCATTATGCTGAACTTTATAAATACGAGATCTCTAATTACAGTACTTAGCTTATCGGGTCATGTTCCCCTCTCTCTCCTCTCTCTCTCTATATGTATATGTGAATATGTATAATGAATATAAATACTAAACTTGTATTTTAAGTATGTTAATGTTTTAAACGTTGTTTAATTTAAATGTTATAACATAAAAAATGTTGTATTACTTATTGCTAAGTTTTATTTGTATCATAATTGACTGTAAGTCCACAACTGTGTAAAGTGTTTTGTGAGGTGTAATTATCGGACCTGTTCTGGGGGAAGAGTGGACCTCTGGTCTAACCCAGGGCAGGTAAAATAAAGAATTTGTCAATTTGTCAATTTGTCAATTTGTCTCTCTCTCTCTCTCTCTCTCCCCCCTCTCGCTCTCCCTCTCTCTCCCTCTCTCTCCCCCTCTCCCTCTCTCTCTCCCTCTCTCTCTCTCCCCCCTCTCTCTCTCTCCCTCTTTCCTCCCTCTCTCTCTCCCCCCTCTCTCTCTCTCTCTCTCTCTCTCTCTCTCTCTCTCTCTCTCTCTCTCTCTCTCTCTCTCTCTCTCTCTCTCTCTCTCTACCCGTTAGATTATATAACTACATTTTTGTTTGTTTTTAAAGTACATTGACTTATGATCTATATTTTCATCATTTATGTTTTTACTGCTGGTTATGAAGAACATTTGTGTTTGGATGTAAGATTGGGCTTCACTCGCCTAATTTGTAATGTTCTGGAACTCATCAAAACCTACATAAAAACACGGACACATCACGAACACGAATAAAACCAAAACACAATCGTTCCAGAAGACAATCCAACGTTTCGCGGAGTAAAATTAGGTGAGTGAAGCCCAATATTATATCCAACAATGGGACACACTTCACCCTGATTAAAATCAAGTAAAATATCTGGTTAATTTGAATGTTTTAGTGTGGAATTAAAGTAGAAAACAACAGGAAGGCATTTCAGTAGTCAGTAGTATTATGTTTTACTACGCCTGAAACATCGGTTATTGCTTGTGCTAGCATTTGTTATCATATCAACAGCTGTCAAAAATAAACTAAATACTGTTCTTCTAAAATATTTAAATTCAAATTTTGATAAATTGTGGGGTATCCCCAAGTACAGATGTAAATTTGAAGGTTTTTCTACAAATTTGCACAATCATATGCGTGAATTTCTCTTACGACAAACACTCGCTGAGGAAAGCGTGCACCACAATTGGGGTTGCCTCTTAAAACAATGATTTGCCAGATTAGGTAAAGGATTAAAAAACGTAGTTCATATATTTACGGGAAAAACTGGGTATTTGGAAAGCAGTCATAGAGATGTAATCCGGAGGATGAATCCGAAGGGGGTTGCCCGTTTACCTAATGGTGCTGAGGTAGATAATTATTACCATTAATGCTGCGGATGTTAATGGTGCTTACAGAATACCAACTAATACGTAATGTTTTATAAAACATTTTTCAACCACAAAAAACATTCACGCAGTTTTAGCGATAAAATATTTAGCGATAGAGTAATAACCTCATAAGTGACACATTTCATTAATATTGGACACCTTACAGCTGATGTTAAGTTAAGAACTTGAGTCTGGGACGAACATTGACAAACCGCCCTTCGTCGTAAATGAGGGAGCATTATCTTCTTCACGCTGTAATGATGTGATATCTGTTCATTAATAAATCTTTTAAAAATGAAACCAGTCGTCGTTAGGTGTTCAGCTCGCGTGCGGGAGAAAATCAAGTCCACAACTCCCTAAAGAAGCAGGACGTTATTTTGGTCCCGCATAACATCAGATTGAGTTCTGGAACGATTGATTTTGTTTTTATTCGTATTCGTAATGTGTCCGTGTTTTGTATAAGTGTTTGACGAGTTCCAGAACAACAAAAATTAGGCGAGTGAAGCCCAATATTATATCCAACAAGTTTAAAATAGTATGGTCTTCAATAATTAATATAGGCTTATAGCACAACTTACAAAGTGATAAAAGTTATAAATTTTAAACCAAGCTACATCAATTAAAATTTAATCGATTGCAGTTGATCGTTTGCATTGGTATTTATGTATAATTTTCTTAGTACTTAAATTATTTATGTGTACAAATTTTCTTCAATAATAATATATTTAAAATTATAGTCTTAACGCCGTTTTTGAACCCCAATAGGTAAATCACTAAACTATCAAAGATATTTTTATTGCAGATTATTAATAAGAAAAACTATTATTATTATTATTCAAAGTTAACAAATAAAATATTTAGTAGTACAGTAAATAACATATTGAGACGCCACGGAAGAGAGGGTTGAAGCGAGGATATTGGCTAAACCAACATTCAAATATTTGAAAGCCCGATTATCTAGCAATATTGGGTTTCAATCATCTACATATTTTGTATAGAAACCATATACTTGAAGAAGTAAAGTAACCACAACCCTTCTAGTAAATATACTCAACAGTACATCTACTAAAGAGGTATATAGTTAGTTATGAATGTATGAAATTTAGTTATGAAATTATAAATGGATAAATGTGTATTTAAACTCAATTTAAATATAATTTATTGAATCCAATCTATCGGTTAAGATTTAAGTAAGTTTGTGTCATTTAACAAAATGTCTGCTATTAATTTAAACAACCTGCGATTGAAAAAGATTATTTTAATATTTAAGCGTAGAACTTCTCAAATAACGTAAAATAAAACTTGTAATCAATGTTTATAAACTAGACAGTATGCAAACTCGTTTTCATATGAGAAAATATATCCAAATGACAAAAAACACATGTCAAACAATATCACACACATTTCAAACTATAACCTATCGATAAACACGAACGTGCAAACAACAAGCACGTTTTCATTTTGTTAAGGTTTCGACATAACTAAAACACTGGTTGTAATATTTCATTAAATGTGCTTTTATGAGTTTATCAAGTGGCTGTTAATCGTATTGTTTTATTCCGAAAGTCATTTACTTAAACCTATAAGGTTCAGCCCTTCTCATGCCTTAAAAGTGTCGAAGCCCCACTTAGCTTGGATCAGGTTTAATATTGTTTGTAGCCAGATGAATGTCCTGTGAGTTAAATTACAGAACTTATGTTGAAGTCAAATTACTTGACACACAGCCAATAATATTAATCAATTTTTAATTATACCCCATCATTAGCCCTCGACGGCTCTCTAACTGGTCTGTACTAGTACAGAGGTCGACATTGGGTCCAGCAAAATGAAGCTGTCACAGTATTGGTAAGTCTTTTGGAAATCCAGTGTGACCAACTTCCCTTCCTTGGTTCCTTCATGTCTATTCTGGGTGCTTGACTCCAAATTGTGCCTGGATACCCAGTCTTGTCCAAGTCCTTGGAGGGAGCAGTGGATCTTCCTTGCAGCTTGGGATGGCTGCCTGGGAGGAAGGACCCTTAGCCGACGGTCTCCGGTCTGCCGGGCTGGGGATGAACCGTCCTGGGGCCACCCGACTCCTGAGAGGTTGGAGGCTCTGTGCGATGGCGGTCCCTGTCTTGTGGACTTAGGGGGACGTCGGATTAGAGGACGAATCGTCCTGGGGTTATGTCACCCACAGAGCCCGGGAGCTAGGTAAGGTTCTCTCTCCCTTTCTGGAGTGAGGCAGACTGACCCCGTCCTACCAACTTTCCCATTTTTCTTTTCCCTCTTTCCGGTGGCTGTACAATATCCCAAGGGAGAGTGCCTAGCCGTCTATGCCGGGGCCTCCTAATACCCCCAAACCAAACAAACAACAAACATACACCATCATTAAAACCTTAAGTGAACGTAGTGTTTCCAGGGGCTCCAAGACAATCTACTTGTGTAACCACCAAGTCTTCCGTTAATTGAAAGCAAACTGTCAATCATACGGAAAACAAAATATAAACATTGATTAATATTTAAACGTTGCAAAAAAATTACATGTTCTTGATTATTTTCAAACTAAGTAGGTGCATAAACATTTATAAAGTATTTTTGAAAATTTGCTCTTCCAAAACTGAAATACATTCATCATAATTTCTTAGCTTGATAGTAAATGCAATTGTTTAATCATTTACTTAAATTAGTTAACGACACCAATTAAATTAAATTAGCGTCCCCAATTGTTAAAGATTATTTTATTAACTGGGTTTTAAAACATTCTTTATAGGGTTTAAACTGCTATCTACATTATGATATCTAAAATATCAAACAATCGATTAGAGTATTATACGGTGATTGGACAGGTTACTTTTCTTTCGTTGAACATAATATATTTTAAAAACCCTATTTAATTGTTCAATGTCCTTTAGGTATTTTTGTAGTATGTCAAATTGTATTGATCGAACCGTTAACCTTCTATTACCTATTATCTTTCCAAGCGTTTTATTTTAACTGTAATAAATAATTAGTTATGAAATATTTAATTTGGTTTTCTCTAAAATTAGTCTGAATTAATATTACACAGATTGCGTATCCAGAAGCATATGCAATTTGAATTTGCTGCCTTCCCTACTAGGCCTATCACAAGTGTTCTGCTCGCCATATTCGTATCCAATATCAGACTAAGGGTTATCAAGTCAATCCTCTTAGCTGTGCTCTAATCCTAAGCTGAATAAACCGTCAACCGGTTCATATGTTTTACCGCACTCTCTTTTCCTTTCCCTCTGAAGTTAAACCTTGCTTCCTTTCGTAATCTCAGTTGAATCCAAGAAATAGCTCAATTATTTTTTGTCGAGGGTTTTGGTAAATTGATAAAAGCCCAGTATTCCCAGACCCAGCTGTTATTTTTTCCCTTGTAAATTATTAATGATATCTTCCTATTCTTATATATCTATAAAAGGCAAAGCCCTGGCTGTGACTGACTGACTCACTCATCACTAATTCTCCACCTTCCATGCAGGTAGAGAGCTGAAATTTTGTACAGTGATTTTTTAGGCATAAAATATAAAAACTAAATGATTTTAATCCTGATCTGACCCTAGGGCTCTGCCAGAGATCTCGACAAAGTTCCCATGTTTTTCTTATGGACATTCATTATTTTTAGCTAATGAAAATACAAACAGCTGATCTTGATTCGTAGTAGTTCCACGGGCTAACCACAGAATGCAGCTCTCACGAATGTCATAGTTTTTAGCGAATTTCCCCTATAGGGAAGAAGCTATTACCGTAGTCGGCATGGTAAGACCTAGGCCCGGGACCATGATAACTTTTCGTTTTGAGGTCCCCAGACCCCAAAAACACCATTCGTTTGAAACTGTAGATATATATATATATATATATATATATATATATATATATATATATATATATATATATATATATGTGTCCGTGAGCACGATAACTCTCGTAAACATTATCCGATTTTGATGAAATTTGGTATAAACGTGTAAAGCAACATTTATGACTTTAAGTTCGAAAACCAGCCAGATCTGAAGGGGTATTTTGGGGGGGGTTTGTACCCCAAAAATGGGTTTTTCGACTTTTTTACATATAATTTTGGAAATAGTCAAATTTTAGTTTTCCCATTGGACTCAGCTTAAAAAAACACACAATTTGGTATGTTGATCATTTCTCTACGTCAATTGGTTACCGAGATATTGAAAGTGCTAAACACAGTACGTTGTCTCTTATGGAGGAAAATAAAAATTTTATATCTCGCTTATTTATGAACGTATACTGACGAAACTTGGTATACGGCTTCATCTGGTTGTGGACCATTGATATTTGCTCAAAAAAACTATTTTTTTCCAAAGGCTCTCGTAGCAGCAAACCTGCGTACTCAGCCCCATGTTATTCTTATGGATAATAAGTAACGTGTTATCTCCCTTCATTATGAAAATAAATTAATGAAATTTGATATGTGGCTTTACCTACATGAGTTATATTGATATTTGTATAAAACACCATTTTTTGTGTTCCTTGCTTCAGCAAACCTGCATACTCGGCCGCCATGTTATTCTTATAGAGAATAATTCAAATGTCATAAACCGTTTATTTATGAATGTATATTGATGAAACTTGATATGTGGCTTTATGTAGTATTAAGATACATATATATGCATTGGAAATTCGTTGAGTACGCAGGTTTGCTGCTACGGGGGTATTATAAATTATTTGCGGGGCGAAGCATGCGGGAACAGCTAGTAGTAAATATAAGAACAGGTTGACCCTATATAGTAAGAAAACTAAGGGTTATGCCCATTTCCCTCAAAACGTAAAAAATAACACTGGGGTGGAATGCTACAAAATAAAACAATTTCAAAAGGAAAATATTGAGAATTATTCTTAAGCATAACGCAGTACTTTTCCGCAATAACGCCGTCAATTAATGAAAGTTCAAATTATTACAAATCATTAACATAATAACCATGTTTTTCCAAGATTGCAATGTCTTTCAACCTGGATTACAACCACGCAATATCTAATTAAATTTTAATAATTGTTTTAATAACTATAGCTCATAATATAAATTACCGTACTGATAAAATAATCCCTAGAATGCTAAAACATATTACTGTTCCAGCAGTACATCTTGAAAGTAGTCACTCTTCTCTTGATAGAGGTTTTGTGACATATTTCTAAATGTGTACCGAAGGTAAAGTAATATTAAGGCCATGAATAACGTATGTCTGGGTATGAATGGTGACTTCCTAAACACATTACACGTGGTGACACAGTCTCGTCTTTCATCTCTATTGTTGTTGTCATAAGTGATTTATGATCGGGTCTTTTCTTGCCGACAATGTAGTGTTCAAACCAATGGTACGCTGTCAGAATAAGCCCTGTCTGTACATGAGTGCAAAATTAATTGTTATTTAAAAATATCTGTGAGAGGATACCAACTCAGAAAAGCTGATTTTAATATAAAAGCCAAAGGTGGATAATATAAAAATTGTGAGTTTTTTTTGGTTAATTTAGTATATAATAATACAAATATGTATAAATGTTATTACATTTATTTATTGCTTGTTGTTAAATAATGTCTTGAGTAGTGTAATTAATAAAACACAAAAAAAAGAAACAGCACGATACAAACCGCCTCTAGAAAAACCCCCAGGTTTTTTTAATGCCAGGTATTGTGTTTATATTTGTTGGTTTTGTTTGTTTTTTGGGGTGGCGTTTATGGGTTATTTCGTTTATACGTGGCCTTGTTCCATTTTGTTGTACAATTTACCGACTTGTATGTTAAGTAAAGTATAAGTGTAAATATATTTTGTAGTGTTAAGAGACGGAGTTTATTTTATATTTTTTGTTATCGGTTGAGATATTACATGTACTACTAGTGGGCCTGTTGCCTTAAACCGAGCAAACGTGTTCCATGATATTGTGCCTGATTGCAAGAGTTTGCCTTGACATTTCAAGTTTATGATCTTTACTCATAATATATGTGGATACTGTACAAATGTGATAATTGTATAAACAGCTTTTAAAGAATGCAATTGAATTAATACTGACAATGTATACATCATACATTGATATTGAACTCCATGTTATTCGTATAAGCTAGAATACAACTCATGATGATATGACAAAACATTTATAATAATAATACACATTATTTTTACTCTTCTACCTCAATATATAGGCAAATAAAATATAGAAAGTTACCAAATCATCATACAAAATATGTAACTGCCATATCTAATTTTTAACCGGTCATGTTGAAGCTGAGATCATGAGTAAATAATAAAAAGTTCGCATCAGTTTGTAACTTGCAGGTCAGAGAGAGGCCAAGTTTTTCAATTACTCCTCCGCCAAGATCAACACTACGAGACCAACAACGCCTCTCGGTCAGTAGCGCTTCGCTACAAGAGGACCACTTACACGTCTTATCACTTCAAACAGTGTTATTTGACGTGCATTGTTTTATGATTCTTTCAATTTATATTTATAAATAACTTGCTGAAGTCCCGGCTTCCCCCGGGTAATGCAACAGCTGTGTGTCGCATTCTCCTCCCAGCTGACTGATGCTAATAATCTTTTGAACTATTTAAAATAAAAATCTCTTTAAGTAATCGTTTAATCAAACCAAAGTAAATTTTCATGAGGCCATTCTGGTAATTTATGGAGACATTCTAGACAAATCTCTTGGTAGGATAAAGGAGATCACAAGGAACACATTGAATCTTTGAAGACCCGGGGGCATTTGTACAAAGGGATTTTTAAAATGCAAATACGTTTTTCCGGAGTCAATATTACATGTAATACTTAGCGGTGTTTGTTAAGATAACTCATTTACAATTTTTAAACCGACATAATCGATTTAGGTATCAACAAGTTGTTTATGATTCGTATTTCTGTAGGAATGTTTTTAATTTTTTATATTTTAATTTCAAATGTCACGGGACGCCCTCATAGTTAGTTTTTTGCCCATAAGATTAAAAATAAGGATAATTTTTTAAGAATAACAGCTGTTATTAGAAAAAGGAAGTACAACCGATGTAACAATAGGGCAATATTATATTTACATAAATAAAATGACAGTTTTACCAGCCATTCACAATATTTATTTCAGGTTTTCAATATTGTATAAATTAAAAATGTTGATATATTTCTTCTACCTGTCTGTTCCGCTCATAGTCAATTATTTATACATTTAGGAAAATAAGAAGCCGCACTTAATTTTACTAAACCTTTTCCCCATGGAACATCATTAGGGCCCTGTCCTAATTCCCATCAATGCTCCAACGATAATATTATGAAAATACGCCACTCACTATTTTTCCACAGAGCTCAACAAACTAAGTTTCAGTCAGCTGAGTTGTTTTCACTACAAAATGCACTTATGTTTACCATTTTATAATGGTATACCAAACCGTAGAGTAATGGTGAGGTGCTAAAGGATTGTGTAAAAATAGACTTATTCATTTTTGTTGTGAATGCCCCAGGATTGAATAGAATATTAGTGGTTTACGTACCTTTCGTCATCAATCCTAAATGTAACACAATGGTTGCCATGGTTTCGACACCTTTAGTGTCATGGTCACACCTTCAGTAGAGAATATCTTCAAAAGTTCAGTTCATAGAACTTTCTTCACTTCTTGTTTAAAAAATCATACATAAAACAGTTTATACAAGCGAACATTAACACAGACACATGCATCACATACATACGTATACCAGGTTATTAAAACTGATATTTAAATTTTGTTTATAATTTTGAATGGTTCAACTAAAAATAAAAATACGGCTTTTTGTTTTCCTTTATTAACGCCATTCTCTTTGCAATCAAATGCTGATTGTGTCTGCCGGCTGTATGATATTGCAGCAACAGTTTGCGGTTTGCGCTTTGCAATAAACCAGTAATGAACCAAAAGAACAATATTGAAATGCTTTTTTTCATTCTTGATTCTTATTAATGAGCTCTGTCATGAGCAATAGAATCAGAAATATAAATTCTTAAGTTGTTTCTTAAGTGGGTAAGTCAAATTATTTATTTTAAGTAGAGGTCTATTTGTAATACCCTACCTATAATGATGATAATTAATGTGTGGACAGATCTTTATAAATTTCCAAGCGTAGATTATATACTTTTCTGGTATAAGAAAGGGTTTATTGAGGAACAATTCTCTCTTTCTTGTGTCAATGAATAGATGAAAAACATATAATTACACCATTCCTTGAGTTTAATTTTTAACCCTTCCCCTCCCCAAATAAAAATACTTCAATATTACCGCATAACTCTAGAAAACTACCAATAAATATCCAATCCGTATATCGACGTAGAAACCAGTCAAAAGTTCCTTCCTCAGTAATTATATATCGGATCTGACGAACATCAACTGGCATGTGACTATAATATTCCGATACGACCACAGTACAAGCCACTTCCGATTAATATTTTCGATTCCAGTATTCTGTAAATGTTACGGGTTATTTCGCAGCAATAACTAATGGGTATGATAATCTATAACGATCGGTGGTCTCGGTTTCCCGCAATATTAACCACAACATTAGCCCTAAAATATCCCGATAACCGGGCATTTTTCATCGCAGCCATCATCGAATATCAATACCACATGCGTAGCCTGGGTAGTGCTTTGTAATGTACATATCACTTTAGCTTTTAACATTGACGATTGTCAATTGCCCTATTATGGAACAGATTTTAATCATAATTATACTTTTTTTAACTCTTTACAAGGCTTTATTTAAATTTTTTTACAAAAAATCCCTAGTCTTTAGTATTTTTTCTGAGTGTCTAAGTATATGTTAGAATAATTCATGATGAATGCTCAGTACTCAGTACAGATTTTAAGACGATATTAATGTGAAACTAATATCCTAATAAACGCAGTGCTGTGTTCTAAAGTAACGGATTTAGATACCTAGGCGAGGGTAACGGTAGTTGTTCTTTTCGATATGATCAATTTAAAATAGTTCACAACTTGAAGAAGCGGACGTTTTCCGGTTACGTGAAAAGTTGTTTTCCATCGAGGTATATTACCTGATGTGTTTTTGAATACCCACACAATCGATTGTTTTGTCTGCGCTTTCTTTTCTTTTTTTATCTTCATATTTATCAATTATATGACAAATACTTTAGCATTGTGCACGATTGAGAGAGTGTTGATTGTGGGTAGGAGGTGGGGTCCAGTGGCAACAATGCCAACAACATTTTTGGTTACGCGATAGGGACGAAATATGATGAAGATAAATTTGTTTAAAACTATCATCTCATATACAAAATTAACCGTACTAATTAAAGAACATATATCGTGGAATGTGATTTTAAAATGTTCCTTTGATTTAAATTGTTCATAATTCAATTTGTTTTTTATTATCTTAATGTATAAAAATGAATTCCTTTGTAAATCCATAATTTGAGAATGAGTGCACCAAATTGAATAATTCATTTTTTGTGTGTTCTTTAATGTCAGGACAAGAAAGTTTTTAATCATTCCTAAGGGCTCTTTTCCACTGGCCTTCAAAGTTCCCATTGGTTTGATCAAAGTTCAGTTAGTTACACCAAACCGCTGTTAACATGGATTATATCTAAAAATACTTGAAAGGCATAAACATATGTCCATTAAGGAAATAAAAAAACTACTTGAATAGCAACTCAAACTATTTTTTTCGATAGGCGAGTGAGCGTAGTGAACGAGCCCATACGGGAGTCGAGTGAGCAAAGCGAACGAGCTCAACTTGAAAATGAACGAGTATTTGACATAAATCATATTCAATGACATTAAGACAGGACAAAGTCTGTCGGGCCAACTAGTGTTTAATATTTGTAAAACCTGTTATCTTTTCAAGTCAATTGAAACTGTCCATAAGTTTAAACCGTTCTTTCTGGTCTTATTGTCTTAATAATTTAACTAATTACTGACAGTTAACTTATTAACTTATTAATATATTTTGTTATATAGCCTATGGTCTAATTTGATTTAGCCATCAATATGAATCTTACATGTAAAAATATATTTTAAACGGCTGGATTAATGTTTTATGGTAACATGTTGACTCTTATCAAATTTAAGAAGAATTTATTACTATTGGGAAGCTTTGAAAATATATTATAGGACACGTCGAGATTTGGCATTAAAAGAAATCATCAATACTTATATTCCCATAACCATATAGATTAAGAAAATGTATATCTATATGTCTATCTATATAGGCAATAGATACGTTAAAGCCACATAAAATACAATATCGAGGATGTCAAAATACGACTCTGATTTATATATTCGGCGATAATCAATAACATGACATCGTTAGCTTCGTTTTATGGTATATTAAGCCTGACCCTAGCCCGGGAATGTTTCGATAACCGGACATTTTTCACCATTACCAACATCGGATTTCGATAAATATGTAAAATAGTTGTCTGTATACAGGTGTATCTAAATTCAGGTGTTGCTTAAGTAGTGGACTCATATGATAAGGAGTTGTTTTAACCATATTTTTATTGCATTTTGCTTGTTTTAATGCACAGATCTCAGCATTGAGAGTTAGACTTGCCGTCTAAAACGCAAGCTGCCAAAATGTCACTTTTTCATCGTCCTTCAGTTTCATCCCATTTTCAAATATACCTCCTAACTATGCAATAATTATTGGGTGGATAAAATTAAGTATATTGTTGGAAAGGTTAAGCTTAAGTGAGTGTAATTTAGATCAACATTTTTTCTTGTTAAGTATTTCATGTTAGCTTGTAGGGTTTCTATAATTTTTTATTAAACAAAGAATGTCTTGATTAGAGATAGTATTCTGCAATCCTAAAGCAATATTACTACGGATAGAATAGATATTACGTATATGCTCAAAGTCTTAGACTTTTGCTGTGTCTTTTTAGCGTCTCCCAACATTGAAGAACTGCTTAACGGTAACAATGTTAAAATGTTGGACAAGTTTTTAAACGTGAAAATTAATTCCAAGAGTAGTTAACTAATTGATAGTGCAAAACGAGTCACATAAATTGCTTACTGACGGGCATGCTTTTTCATTCATGATTGTTCATTTTTATTAATTTTTATGAAAATTGAACTTAATATTTAATAGAAAGCACTTAATTTGCCTATGTAGACAAATATACTTTCATGCAAATATATGTATATAAAATATAACAAATTAATCTGTTAGAATGTAAAATTATTGATTCATACAGCTTATCGTAAAAGTGTTTTAAATAAAAATACGCTTTATTTGGTTGTCTTATACACTATTATTAAGTTGCAAGACAAAATATATTAGCATGAGTTACATTAATTTAATGCAATCCTTGTACATGTTTTTTTTTAATGCTTGCCAAATAATCTTGGAAAATCCAATTAATTGTGGTATCCAGTTTCTCGGTATATGTGAGCATCGTTAGTGGAAATACGGTTCACGCAAGAACACCGCGTTTATAATGGTGACTTGTTACCATACCTTTCCTGGCTAACAGCGACAGAGTTAAACATAAGTCTCATATTTGGTATTTTCAAAATATAAACGTGTGTTACATTTACACACAATTTATAGGGATTCTGTGATAATGTTACAAGATGAGTATACATTACGGAGTAAGAAAGGGTAGCCTAACCGGTTTTGCCTTCTTGTTTTTATGTTTTATCGACACCATTTTTTGACTTTTTTATAAATGCTGTAAATCAATTAACATCGAAATAATTGTCAAGTTAGTGAAGGGACTTGTTTTAATTAATTTAGGTTTAAATATTATGTTTGTTTTTTACTAATCTTCGAATGTTTCTTCAGAAAGTTACTTATTAGCATGGGCCTTTACCATCATTGGTACAAAGTGAAAATATCGGTAATCTAGTTTTGTATTTAGATGCAACGAGTTCATAGACTGTAAAAAAGGCAGTAAGGATAATGCAGGTGAATCTGGGTAAGGCAAGAAAAACAAAGAAAGGCAGAGAGAACAACAACTTTTAAAATATCAGAATAGATTCACAAAATAAAACCTCAAATATACCGTTTAAATATAAATTACTGTTAAAATAATGCACTTATTGCTAATGTTACTATTTCATATGAATTTTTACTTTATGACATTTTAAATATTGAATATTGACATATATAAAAATGAATATTTGACATTTATGAATATTTAGATATTATTTTTACTGAATATTGACGGATGGAGTTCAGAGAAGCAAGTAATATTTTGTTCATGAAAAACTCATTAAAAGATCAATATAAGTTGTCTTTAAAATTTGTACCGAAAAATATTATTCCTATTAATTTTAGTTAAGGTTTTGAAACAAAATATTTTATGACGTTACAAAAACATAAACAAATGAACAACTTTAGTGTCAAAACGAAACTTGTGTGCATCTTCATTTCTTTATAATACGTATTTCAGCTTCTTGTTGAGATAATAAAGCCAAGAAGTTTATTGAGCTTCTCTTAAAGATGAATCAATTACGTAAAGTAGGTATGACGATTAAGACAAATCATTTCTATAAGGTACGTGGACTTTACAAAAGAGATTTATACCATTGTAAATCACTGGCATTTAACTGGTAAGATTTTTTACCACTTATTCACTCTAATATTGGAGTACTATGATTTTTGCAATTGTCCTATTTATTTAAAATCCATATATCTATGACGAAAAACTAATAATCTAATGTCCATATCTCCTTTATATTCTACACATATTTTAAGTATAATTTTCATATTTAAAAGTTTTTTCTGTGATCGCAACTAATGTTCTGTAAGTTAACGGTTTTTATTACAGGGCTTTATTTAATGTTTAATACTACTTAAAAGTAATTGAGAATTATGTATTATACTGTGTTATTGCCTTGTAGCAGTTATGCGATTAGGGCAAACATTATGCTACAGTATACCATACAAACCAGCATAAAAAGGTGTTCACACAATCTGTGTTTAGTACTATTTGCAAGTGTCGGCTGAATCACTTGCATCTAGTAAAGTAATAGAACCTTGAAATTATATTTGATATTCATTGTTAATCGTGCCCTAAATCTATTGCAAAACTATAACAACATTACAACTGTGAAAAATAATTCACCATGTCCTGGAAAAACTCCTCCATATATTCGCTCTAAGGTGTCACTAATAAATCTATATACAATGGGTAAGAAGGGAACACTCTACACAAATTTGTTTTCTCTTAAATTGAAATATATTGAAACTTAAATTTAATTCAAAAATCATCTAATACTTACTTTACATGAGCAAAAAAAATAACATAGAGTGTAATTAGTTTAGTTTTTAATGTTTTTTTTACCATACGAACATATTCTAATAAAAGGATTGCATGTAATAATTGCCTTCTGTAATATATTTATATAAAAGTTTGTAACAAGGTTTCCATGAAATAATTCTTTTTCCTAAAGAAACCTTTAAATATGTAAGTGTTTCATATTTTTCGATAGTTACTTCTACGAACTATTTTAAGTGCAAACGTCACTTTAAGTGTTTATTAATTGTAATATGAACAAATAATATATATTGTGCATTCTCTTCTGCTACACGTCATAAATATCCCCGTCATAGTTGCCTGAGTACTCGGTAAATGTATTTCTGAATTTGATCAAAATAGTTAAAACAGGGTTGAAAACCACGTTTCCTAGTGTCTGCTCTGAGCAATTCCATGGTTAAATTATAACTTACCCTTTGTCAAACAGCTCTCAACTTTGTAATATGTGTTATATTCTAATTGTTCTCTATTACTCACGTACTGTTATTATTTACCCATATAATATTACTCATATAAATACATTACTCATATATTACTCATCGATTGTTATAAGTCCGTCTTTGTAATGCAGAAATAATTCCAGTCCCCATTACAAACTTTTGAGCTGTTCGATGAAATATAAATTTTCGTTTTGTTTAAAAAATATTTCACTAAAATATAGTAATTTTGTATTCTATAGTTTGGATATTTCTATAAATAGAAAACCTTTTGCTATTTAATTTTCGTCTGAATTAACTTTTTTTACGCAGTAGCTAGATTATATTACGACCAGATAGAAGTAACCAAGTAGTTTAAAGATGTGTTCATATATAACTAGGCTATAACATTTTCCAGTTGCTATCTATAACGGGCAAAACTGTTGGCAATATTTTGAAAACATAAACTTGAAAATGATTTCTGTGCTAGTAAGTAAACTATGTTGTTTTCTTGCAGTAAATTATTTTTTCAATATTAGTCATAACATATTTTTTATTATTTTTTTTACATTTTCCAATAGTCAACTTTTATAAGATTGCATGCCAATGTGATAACGAATTCAATTTCAAGTTTAAAAAAATGGCAAAAGTCTATTTGTTTACTTTTTATTTGGTTATTAAATACAATAGTAAAGATAATGAAACCATTGAAATACGTTATTTACATTAGTCACGAAACATATGATGCAATGTAAATTTTTGAAATAAAATAACAGATTCAAACAAGACTGAATCTTTAAAGCGTCAAACCATTAACTATTAATTGGGTATTACAACTTTGCACGCTGAATCCAACAGCTCTGATCCGATTTGCGATTTTAAGCAGATTCTACGGCTTGGGTAGGTTTCGTGTATATTTCAGGGGATTATGTTACAATCTTTACCCTTTAATTTCTTCTTTTACTCGTATTCATCGAATTATGATGAATCAATGAAGTGTGAACAATACGTTTATGCCAATAAAGTTACAGCTTCCTTACAATTTTATTTATATATTTATATATATAATCAATACTTATAGTATTGACTTTGGTAAAAGCTATGACTAGGGTCTTGTTACAAGAGAGAGGAACACAAGGTAACCTTGAAAATAAAGCTTTTACCATTTAGCCCATCAGTGAACATAGAATGATACATCAAGAGACAACGGAGTGTTTAAAGTTGCATTACTTGGGAACAACCCTCAGGAGGCCGATGATACTAACAGTAAAGTGTTTAATACTCGTGAAATTGGATTCAATTTAAACTATCCACGCATTTTGATACAATGTATTTGCAATACATGTATACATTCGAATTCTTATGATAACTACATTTTTGTTGTATAATTATGTCCTCTTCGTCACGATGGTCATCATCATCATCATCATTGTTGCGGATTAGGAAACCCCAGCATAGCTGCTAGTCACATCTTCCACAAGCGGGAATATTGCGCAGGTTACCGGAAATATAGGATATAGCAGGAAAGGAAAGGGTGGGAAGGGACGGAAGTCAAATCGACCCCTCAGAGGGCCAATTCCCGTGCCCCTGTGGCAGCTGGGATGAGGCTCTCAAACAGGGGACCCTCATTTTGCCCTCCAAATGGTCAACTCAACTGACAGGGTATCCATGTACAACAGCCAGGGACCATTCATTCTCAGGTTGGCAGGTGGGGACCAAACCTGGAGATTCTGCCCCTAGCTGCTGCAAATGGAGGGACCAAAGGTGAAAGGGAAGTTTGTCATAATGGACAGCCAAAAGACTTACCATATGTAATGACAACTTCATTTGCTGTACCCAATGGCAGCCTCAAAACTGGTAAAGAACAGTCTTAAGGTAGTCCTGGGACCGTCACGATGGTTTAAAATTACTTAGTTATTATCAATGACTAATTTACAAAGTCAAATTTATTCACGAATATTTGGAGAAAACTGCAGATTATTAAAACTACCTCTTTAACTCACCTACGATACATGATGTATTAGTAGAAATATTTAGTAACAATATAAATATTATTCTTTAGTAAATATTTTTTTGTGCTTTAGGGTGTAATTATTTTCCTAAGAAAAAATTTGATAAATTAATGCGAAATAAACCGAAGAGGGTGGAAACCTTAACTGTATAATTAATTATAACATTTACACACAAATTAAACCTTCTAGAAATAATATATTTGTTTATCCAAAGATCAGACCTTTCACAACAGATATGTTACATAAAAAACTCAAAGACGGTTTTATATTTGTAGAGCCTGTTTTATTAATATTTACCTTACATTATTATATATTTCACAATATTAGTATTTTTATCACACAACATTGATTAAACATTTTTGCCCTCTGGCAAGTGGCCTTAAAAAGATTTTATATAATATCAGTTATGAGTAAACCTAAATTCAGAATATTGACTTTTGTGAGATCGGATTGTAAAAAAATTATTTGGACACCAAAAATCACTTGTTCTGTATTCAGAAAAAGTTACAAACATCTGCTTCAACAAACAATATAATAAATTTTAAATAATATAATATTTTTTTTATACTATAACTTGTTGTAGTTTGCATGTGATATTTTAAAGAACGCATAGGCTATATCAGTCTCAATCACGCTAAAAAATGTGTTGAATATTCACGTTTATATCTATACTCTTACATTTTTAATACAGTTGAACAAAATAATTCCATTTATACGTCATACACAAAAGAATTTAGTAACATATTAGTAGTAATGCCGCGCGCCTTGGCCGTAACATAGGGTCTTATGGAGAATAGATTAACATGGACTCTTATGGGGGAATAGAATAACATGGGCTCTTATGAGGAATGGAATAACATGTATTCTTATGGAGGATAGAATTGGGGTGTAATTACTACCCTCTGCAGCTCTTCTGCTACCCTCTTTGGCTCTTCTGCTACCCTCTGTGGCAACTATCTATTTCTTGCATCCCTTTAAGGTTAATTATTTAACCCTCGTGTCCTTCTGTTGTAAACCATCTAGCCTTCTGTGGTAATTATTTAACCCTCGTGTCCTTCTGTTGTAAACCATCTAGCCTTCTGTGGTAATTATTTAACCCTCGTGTCCTTCTGTTGTTAATCATCTAGCCTTCTGTGGTAATTATTTATCCCTCGTGTCCTTCTGTTGTAAACCATCTAGCCTTCTATGGTAATTATTTGACCTACGTTTACTTCTACATATTTGACCCTCGTGCCCTTCCATACATCTAACCTTCACTCCCTTCTGTGTATCTAATCTCACTTCCTTCTGCGTATCTAACCACAAGATTCGCAACAAGTCTCTGTCAGCAAACTAGCTGTAACCTGTTAAAATACTGCTCTGTAATTGGTTATAATAAAAATGCTTTCTATTGGTTGTAATTAGCGTTCTATGCCCTGATTGGTCGATACTTTTAGCGCTCTTTATTCTCAAGCGTTAACTTCACTCTATCCCTTGCATTTGCACTGGTCAGAGGTCCATGCGATACTCCGTTCGTTGATTTTGCACTTGGCAAATATAATTATTACATTTGATTATAATGATTTTAGTTTTCTTGTATTGTAGTAGTTTTAATTCTCATGTATTGTAGTAATCTCGCGTGCTTAATGACATGGCTAGAGTAGTGTTGTATTTAATTGTTTTACCAGGCTAACATATCCTTACACCATTAATCTCACTCTCTAGTCTTGTTCTTTAATACAGTTTTGGTTAGAACAGTTCTCAGTTAGAGTATTGTTTGCTACCTCTATTACTTTCATCATAACTTGTAGCTCTGCTTTGACTTGTGTAGTTTGGGTGTTAGTGTTTTTTTGACATGTGTAGTTATACATATGTACAGTGCTCTCCTACATACTATATACCTCTAAACATAGACTCTACTACCTCATTCTGCTTCAGTCGTCACACTGATCAGACGTGTTTTATGCTGCTTCTGCGTAATTGTTCTCTTGCACAAATTATTATTATTGTCTTGTTGATTCTGTGCTATCCGTGTGAGTTTGACTCTGTTCGGGGTACTTGCTCTTTTAAGCGTTAGCACAGTTTAGCTTGTTTTCAGTATTTAATTCTCTGTTGAATGATGGACGTTTCTAAAAAGGACCCTCAAAACCCGGTAAATTTAATTAGTAAAGACGAAACCTATGTTAGACACTTCAGATTGTACGGGACTAATACTGTTTTCAAATTTACTAAACCGCCAAGAGGTATCTCTGAGTTTGATTGGATTCGTAAAGGTTTTAATCAAATTGTAGAGACATCCAAAACCAACGCTGTACCCACCGACTATCTCGGGTTTAAATTACAATCTATAAGTTTAAAAAGTGCTGAGCCGTGGTACGTATCTTTGAGACCTGTCTCTGAAGTTAGTGGTGATGTTCTCTGGGATATTTTTGGGGGTATAATTCAAAGTAACTCTGAATCTTTAACCTCTAGCGACACTTTTAGAATTGACGTTACGAGGATTAACGTCCCCGCAGGTAAAGGGAGAGTACGTCCAGAGATGTACAACACCTTTGATGAAGAATCTAAAGCTAGGAAGGGTATTGTAGTAATTAATAATAAAGACAATTTATGTTTGGCTAGAGCGTTGGTAGTAGGCAAAGCACTTGCAAAAAATGATCCTCAGTATAAAGCTATTCGCCAGGACATGGGCAAAAGACAAACTTTCAGAGCTAATAAACTCATAGCAAAAGCCCGTGTAGAAATGCCGGAGGAGGGCGCAGGAATCCCTGAGCTTGAAAAATTCCAGTCCCATCTTAAAAAATACAAAATTACCGTCTACAACTACGACAAAAAAGGCCGTGATGTTTACTTTGAGGGAGGTAATGAGGACGCTAAGTTAAAAATTAACTTGCTCTTTCACAACGGTCATTATAATGTAATTAGAAACTTAACTGCCGCATTTGTTTGTAATTTCTTTTGTGAAGCCTGTCATATTCCCTATAGCAACAGACATGAGCATCGATGCTCTAACAGATGCACCTCATGCCATACCATCTCCCCGCCCTGTAAACTAGAACACGGTGGCATCACATGCCGTTTTTGCAACCGTTTCTTCAAAAATGAGCGGTGTTTAGTAGCCCATCAAGGGCAAATTTGTAAAACTGTAAAACTCTGCCGTGACTGTAAGAAAATGATTTATCCAAAAAGACGTAAGACAGCTCATGTATGCGGAGAAGTTTACTGTAAACCCTGTGATGCGTTCAAAGACCCCGCACATCAGTGTTTCATGAAGGTAGATAGGAGAATTCCGAAAGACCGTGATTTTTTGTTTATTTTCTTTGACTTGGAAACAAGGCAGGATGAGTCACTCCCCTCAGATCCTGATAAAAAAGTTCATAAAGTTAACTTGTGCGTATCACAACAGTACTGCTTTAAATGCATTAATGGGGGTGAGTGTGAAACTTGTTCTGAGAGGCAAAGAGTATTTGAAAAAGAACCAGTAAAACAGTTTATGGACTATGTAATGGGAATTCGAAAAAAAATTAAAGATGTTTGTGTAATTGCCCACAACGGGCAAGGTTTTGATTTTCAATTCATACTACAGTATATTATGGAAGAAACTAAATTTACACCAAAAATAACTCCTCGGGGAACTAAAGCAATTTTGATTGAAGTAGCCAACGTAAGGTTTGTTGACTCACTTAGTTATTTTCCCATGTCCCTCGCTGCACTCCCTAAAGCTTTTGATCTGCCTCCCGAGAAAAAGAAGGGCTACTTTCCCCACCTATTCAACACTCTGGCGAACCAAAATTATGTAGGTCCGATACCCGACAAAAAGTATTACTGCCCGGAATCAATGTTTGAGAAACCACACGAAGCCTTCGAGATTTGGTACGACGAACGAGTCGCTGAAGATTACGTGTTTGATTTCAAAAAGGAAATCTTGGAGTATTGTATCTCAGACGTGGAGATTTTAGCTCAAGCGTGTATAAAATTTAGAGCCCTGCTTCTTGAACAATGTAACGTAGACCCTTTTCTCGAAGCTATAACAATCGCTAGTGCATGTAACTTAGCTTTTCGGCGTAACTTTCTAAAACCAAACACAATAGGTTTGATTCCCAAAAACGGGTACAGACTGACTGACAATCAGTCAGCCGTTGCTTTACAATGGTTAACATGGGAAGAGGAGAAACGTGGATTAAGGATTCAACATGCGGGCCGGGGTAAAGAAGTTAAAATTAATGGAATGAAAGTTGATGGGTTTGACGGTGAGAGAATTTACGAGTTTCACGGGTGTTACTGGCACGGTTGTCCAAAATGTTATCAATACAGCAGAGAAGAACCTCTGCCGGAGGATCCTTCAGACAGTTTGCATCTCCGTTACGAGAGAACCAAGTCCAAAATGGCCAAATTTAATAGCTATGAAGTTGTAGAGATGTGGGAATGTAAATTTAATAAATTGAAGAAAGACAAAAAACTAAATCACCTGAACCAACTGTCCATTATAAACACACTTCCACTCAATCCTAGAGATTCCTTTTTTGGAGGCAGGACAGGCAATACTAAAACATATCATAAATGTGAAGAGGGAGAAACGATACAGTATGTTGATGTTTGCTCCCTTTATCCGTTTGTAAATAAATATTGTAAGTATCCCGTTGGACACCCTATCATTTACGTTGGAAATGAGTGTCGAGAGAGAGGTCTTGAAGTAGAGGGATTGTTGAACTGTAAGATTCTACCTCCTTACAACTTGTATCACCCCGTACTCCCCGCTAAAATGAATAATAAATTAATGTTTGTGTTGTGTAGAACTTGCGGGGAGACTTTAAACCAAGGGGAATGTTTTCATGAGAGTGAGGAAAGAGCGTTAGTTGGGACTTGGACTATGGATGAAATTAGAAAAGCTGTAGAAAAGGGCTATGTGATTTTGGACATTTATGAGTTGTGGGAGTACGAGGTAGCCACTTATGAAAATGGAGGTTTGTTTACAGATTTCATTAATAAATTCTTGAAAGTAAAGCAGGAAGCCTCAGGCTATCCCGCTTGGTGTATGACAGAGGAGGATAAAGAAAAGTATGTTTATGATTTCTTTAAGCGTGAGGGTATTCAAATGGAGAAAGATAAAATTTGTAAAAACGGGGGACTTAGATCAGTAGCCAAATTAATGTTAAATTCATTCTGGGGCAAGTTTGGTCAAAGAGAAAACATGACAAAAACTTCAATCGTCAGAGACTCTAAAGAATTATTCAAGTTGGTAACTCAACCAGAAGTAAATGTAAAGTATGCTGAAGTAATAAACCAAGAAGTTTTGCTAGTTAATTGGCAGAATGTTGATGAAGCTAGTGAGGCTCTAAAAACTGTAAATGTTGTAATTGCAGCCTACACTACAGCTCACGCGAGACTTAAACTTTATGAACATCTAGATTCTCTTGGAGGGCAGGTCTTGTATTATGATACAGATTCGTGTATTTATTTATACCGTAATGGGTTGTATAAGGTTCCTACGGGAGATTACCTCGGGGAAATGACAGATGAATTGGCAGATGAGTACGGCCCGGGCTCTTATATTGTAGAATTTGTTTCTGGGGGACCAAAGACTTACGCTTACCTTGTCTGGTCAACCAAAAAGCAAAAGTTAGAATCAATTTGTAAAATTAAGGGTCTAACATTAAACATGAAAACCTCCGAAACATTAAACTTTGAAGCTCTAAAAACGATGGTACTAAATGAAGCTGCTGAAATACTAGAAATTGAAGAGAATAGAATCAGGAGAACAACGACACGAGAAGTCGTTACAGTAAGTGAAATTAAAAAGTTTAGAATTACAGGGCCCAAGAGAAAATTTAATGATGATCACGACACGTTGCCTTTCGGGTTTAAAAAACAAAAACTAATGGAACCATCACACGGGTACTAAGCGTATATACCTGTAAACATCAGTTCTGTTACCTCATTCTGTTCTGAGACACGGTACTGAACGGTTGTGTCTGTGTCTTACCCTGTTTGTCTCTTCTTGTAGAATGTCTGCTGAACATAATACATCCGCTAACCAACAGGTTTTTCTTCAGCTTATACACAAAAAGAGGTTAAATGAAAATGTAAAATTTAATATTACACGCTCAGAGTTTAAGTTCTTACTTACAGGTTCAATAAATGCACGGGAATGGCCTTTGGTGTTTTCGGAGTATATAGTAGATAAAATAACGGAGAACTCCTCATCAAACACATACATCGGAGTATCAATAAAGCACACGGGTGCATCAGGAGACATACCTTACATGCCATTAGCTAATCTAACACCGACAGTTTTTGATGATCACTTTGAAGAAATGTTTTGTAACGTTGAGAAACTATCTGGGGTTTTAAATCTTGAAGTATCACTTGTCTATATTCCTAGTTGCTACCGTCGATAAAGACGACACTTTCCCCTACGGAGCAGTGTTACTTTTGTACATACTTCTTGTGACTAGTACAGTTACATCATTCTACTCTGAGTCACGGTACTGATCAGACGTGCTTCTGCGCTGTTTTTGTCTGTAAAAACGTAATTGTGACATGGCTGCTAAATACTATACATTTAATAACAAACCGGTATTGGTTCTGTTTGATAATGAAGGAAAGCCATGGTTTAAAGCTAAAGATTTAGCGTCTGCTCTTAAGCATGTTAATTGCTGTAGTGCAATTCAGAAACATGTAGATGACAATGATAAATTAACAATTGGAAGTTTTTCTGAGGCCCAAAAACAGGGTGTTGGACCGATTGAGAAAACAACTGTTTTCATAAACGAAGACGGATTATGTTCTTTAATGTTAAAGTCGACTACTCCCGAAGCAAGACTGTTAGTAAGAAGTCTGTTGCCGGAGAAGTTTTACCTTACTTACACAAATATGAAAGATGAAAGTTCACTTTAAATGTTAGTTTTAAAATCACAAGTTCCCACTGTATGAGTGTATGTGAGTGAATGAAGGTCACTGGCGTGGGTGACGAAAAACCCCGTAAACCTGAAAGGGAGCCTAGTAGATTGAGGAGTCTGGCCAACTCCCAGACTGCTCTTTTGAACGGGTATGTGTGAATGTGTGATGAAGGATCTAGTAGATTAGAGGCGTCTGGCTAACACCCAGACTACTCCTTCGAACGAGCCGGTGTGAATGTGTGATGAAGGATCTAGTAGATTGAGGCGCCTGGCTAACACCCAGGCTACTCCTTTGAACGAGCCGGTGTGAATGAAGGATTTGTACATTGAGAAGCCTTGCTAACGCACAGGCTACTCCTTGGAACAATCCGGTGGGACTTGTAAAAAAAAAAGTAAATAAATATAAAGCAAATAAAAAAAACTCTATCCTTTCGTTTCCTAAAAGGGAGAGGACTTTTATTTTGTACTGGGCGTCAACCAGGTAATCTGGATTGGCTCACGCACGAAATAAAGGTTGAACCTGGGTGCTCATGCACGAATGGTCTCAAACCCCATTCAAGCAAACATACACTTACCGAGGGTTTATCACAGAATGCCCGGAGATCTAGACGGTAGCTGTGGAGTCTCAATGGACCGAGGTTGGAAACACTGATCACAGGAGAACATCTGACTTGGAAACATTTGACCGGAGATAGATAGATATTTGTCCCTGGTGGACAGTTTTCAGCGGACTTGGAGGTATTTTATAGCTTAAGGTTTCTATTAATGAAAAACATACCCCAGTAACCAGTTTTAGTGTACCTGGTATTGTTTGGCCGAGAAATTTAAAATGTTTGGGCAAAGTTAAATTTAGCCCCCGGTAAACAGTTTTAGCGGACTCGGTATTATTTGGCCGAGAAATTTAAAAGGTTTGGGCAAAGTTAAATGCAGCCCCGGTAGAGTATTTTCAGTAAATTTTGACGATACGTTAGATCGTCAGAGTACCTCACGGTCCCCGACAGACAGTTTTAATGAACCTGAACATATTCAACCGAGAAATTACACCATCAATCTGCAGAACTACCCGGACTCAGACAAAAATAACCAACTCAGAGCGAAATACTGTATAATTTCTGTCCTTCTAAAGAATGCATTTTATGTTTGTTGTATTTTAATATGTCCCCATGGTGTATCATTTGTGGTCAACTCCACGATGTTGGTGTTGGTTACAATATTTGACTAGTGAATGCAGTAAAATTATTTATTGATTCTGTTTGTTGGTGTATTGTAACAGAGTTTTTAAAGTAACTAACTAGAACAAAAAGACAACTCTGTATTTGTTTTAACTTTACAAAATACCATACCAGCACCTTTCTCTTTTGCATTAGTTTTAATTCATAAACAGAGGGCTTGGCGTGTAGCCAGGTCTAACATTTAGAATCATGTTTACAAAACATATCCCAACTACTAACTACTTCAACTATAATGTTATCAAAGGGAGGTGTCTCGCCTCTCTTGGGTGTCGGTATAGCTTTTATTTTCTGCTAGTGTTTACAAGTATCTTCTTGTTACTGTAACAGAGGTTTCTAAATAGTTCAATGCATACAACAAATTAGTCCTGCTAACACAAGCATAAAGTTCAAAGTTTTCCTTAATGTATTACTTTACAGACCCTAACCATACTAAACAGCTAAAAAAAAACTCCAAGTGTTGTTCGTTCATACAGCTGAACATTAACCAGAAACTTGACATTTTAATTCAGAACCTTATATATTATACACCACTTGACATTCTAATGTAGAATTGCAACATTTGATTAGTAAACACAGTAGAATTATATATTGATTCTGTTTGCTGGTATATTGTAACAGTGTTTTTCAAGCAACTAATTACAACAAAAACACACATATGAACTCTAAAGTGTTTAATCTCTGTATTTGTTTTAACTTTACAAAATACAATACCATCACCAGCCTCTTCTGCATTAGTTTAAATTAAAAAACTGTGGACCCTCAAGGTCCAACACTTAGAATCTTTATCTGGTGTAATGTTATGAGCGTTTCGCAGCCCTTGAAGCTAGGGTATAGCTTTTCTTTTCTGTTAGTGTTTGCAAGTCTTTTCTAGCTACTGTAACAGAGGTTTCTAAACAGTTCAATGCATACTACAAATTAGTCCTACTATCATAAATTCAAAATATGCCTTAATGTATTAAGTTACAGTAAAAGGGGACAAGTGTTGTTCTTTCATACAGCTGAACACATAGAAAAAACTTGACATTTTAATTCAGAGCCTACACAATAGCAAAACTTATCCACTCATGATGTTACAACCTCAGTTACAACATACTAATAATCTAATAAAGGCAGAGACATGCCCCTAAATAACAACTAAAGATCAGATTGAGTTTGATGAACCCAACTGTTATAATACTAAACTACAACAACACCTAAACAACGGCTAAAACTCAACATACCTGAACAATCAGTCAAAGTATTATTTATTTTGTGTGACTTGTGTTTTCACTAGTTTGTCACTCATACAACGTTTCTTGTATGTGAGTTAGTTTCAATCACAAGTATTTGACAACTGTAACTAAACTAAAGAGATTGCTCAAATCTTGGTTTAACAAGATACAAAGCACGCAATCCGTACCTATGTTAGAGAAAACACCACAAAACAACACTGGAAGTACAGGGGGACGAAACGCCCCCCTTGTACTTTCATTCCCATACAATCTTTCTTAACGAGCTTGGTTTATATCAATTAATTTTAACACTAGTTTTCTTGTATGTTTAATATTTTTAAATCACAAGTATTTGACAACTGTAACTAAACTAAAG
Organism: Allygus modestus; assembly: GCA_963675035.1. Taxonomy (NCBI): domain Eukaryota; kingdom Metazoa; phylum Arthropoda; class Insecta; order Hemiptera; family Cicadellidae; genus Allygus; species Allygus modestus. The sequence goes on from OY776114.1 coordinate 59,235,559, forward strand.
AGATTGCTCAAATCTTGGGTTAACAAGATACAAAGCACGCAATCCGTACCCATGTAAGAGAAAAACACCGCAAAACAACACTGGAAGTACAGGGGCGCGATTCACGCCCCTTGCACTTTCATTCCCATACAATCTTTCTTAACGAGCCAGGTCTTTATTCGCTAATTTTAACACAGAGCTAGTTTTCTTGTATGTGTGAGTGTTTGTTTCAATCACATGTATTTGACAACTGTAGCTAAACTAAAGAGATTGCTCAAATCTTGTGTTACTCTAACCCACGAAAAGCAATCAGAGATCATGTTAGAGAAAAACACCGTAAAACAATGCCTGAAGAAGGTAGGAACGAAACGTTCCTCCCTTTGAATTTTCAATTTCAAACGGTATACATCAATGAGCCAGGGCTATATTCATTAATTTAACATAGAAAACAGAAGTAAAACTTACAACTCCCAACACCCACATGCTAGCCTCTACAGACTTAGGACTTATACCCAGTTAACGTACTAATAAAAATACAGAGCCTGATGAACCCAACAGCTTCTAAACAACAGCTAAAAAGTCAACATTTTTGAACAATAATTACCTTAATTGTAGCAGCTACAACTCTGTAAAAATAGCCAGAGAGTCATTTTAGCGAAGTTCCAGTACTTTCAACATTGACAGTGGTTTATATTCTTGTTGAGGAATCAGTCAAAGTATCATTTATTTAGTGTTGGTTTGTCACTCATCTCTAGTTTTTTGTATGTGAGTTAGTTTCAATCACAAGTATTTGACAGTGATATTAATGGTAAAGGTGTAGATAAGGAAGATAAGTGTAATGCTTTGAACATAATAAGAGAGGGGGGGGGGCAGTTGACTGCTCCCCCTTTAACTTTCAAGATCAATCTACCTTCATCAATGAATCTGGATTATACTCTTTTAATTTAACATAAAAAATATATGCTAAAACTTGCAAATATTCTGGAAAGCTAGTAAAACAGAGCTACTCATCTCTAGTTTTCTTGTATGTGAGTGTTTTTTAAATATGTTCAAACATGTCAGTGGCATGATTTAAGAGTATCTGAGGTCTTGGACTATGTAGAGAAAACAATACCAGGAGTCCGGGGGAGCGAAACTCTCCCACCTATCTTATAATGAATAAACCAAATCTTTACCCACTTAATTCAACATAAAAAATAGAAGAAAACACCCTGGAGACTAACAAATAAGTAGCTCAAACTAACACAGAAGCCAAAACTTTCAAACACCCTGAAAACCTAGTAAGACAGAGCTTGCAGTCTGTCCAGTTTTGTAATGTTTCTTCTTTACAGAGTTAGCGTGGGTTAATAAGTACCAAACTGCATTTCAATCGCCCCAAAAACTCTCAAGATATTTAATTTTAAAGTATAGCTCCTTCAATTATTGTGATACATACCCGCCGTACAGAGTTTAAGTATTTTTTAAATCGTGGAGGATGTCAACAAGTACCTATATACCAGGTTTCAATTATATCGGCCCAGCCGTTCTTAAGATATTGATTTTAAAAATATAGCTCCTTCAATTGTTTTGATACTACTTGCAGTACAGAGTTTAGGTTTTTTAAAGATGTAGCAGAGGTAAACAGGTACCTGTATGCCAAATTTCATTCAAATCGGCCAAGCCGTTCTCAAGATATATAATTTTGAAAATTTGCCCCTTCATTTTTTGAGATGCAACCCGCAACATTTTAGTTAAGATTTTTCATATACGTAGCTACCCCTCTGAAGTGCCTACACTACGTAGTAGGCAGTTTTCTGGGGTCAAAATGACCCTAGGACCCACCGTTTTCGAGATATTAACAATTTTAAGATAATCAGACTCAAAAAAGAGAAGAAGAAGAAGAAGAAAGAGAGAAGCAGCGACGCGGAGTGGTGAAGGTGAGAGGGGAAGGTGAGGGGAGTAACATAGCATGCAGAAGAATATATAAAATAACACACAAGAGAGAAGAAGAAGAAATAGAACAGTGGATGGGTGAGGGGAAGAGGGGAGGGGAAGGTGAGAGGTGAGAAGAAGAACACGCAAGTGGTAACAGAAGTGAGCAGTAGGGTACCCGGGAAGTTGACTCTAACATGTAGTTATATGGGGAACAGCTGATGTGGTGGCTTCACTCAGAGGGTCAACCACGTGACCAAAAAAAGGTGGCCATGACCTCAAAAAATTACCAGTGGTACCAACTTAAGAGAAAAAAATTCCCAGAGGTACCAACCACAACTTAAATTATGTCACGCTAACGTGACCAAGTTCATGTATATATAATAGGCAAAGGTTCAGTGTTGCCAACCCAACACTTCCCGACAAAATTTAAGATCATGGACAAAGGTTCAGTGTTGCCAACCCAACACTTCCCAAAAAGGCCATGGACACTTACATTACATGGACATTTAAATTACATCAAAAAAATTATTCCCATGTTAGGCCCACCTCCCAGCGCCCCTACTGCTCACTTCTGTTACCACTTGCGTGTTCTTCTTCTCACCTCTCACCTTCCCCTCCCCTCTTCCCCTCACCCATCCACTGTTCTATTTCTTCTTCTTCTCTCTTGTGTGTTATTTTATATATTCTTCTGCATGCTATGTTACTCCCCTCACCTTCCCCTCTCACCTTCACCACTCCGCGTCGCTGCTTCTCTCTTTCTTCTTCTTCTTCTTCTCTTTTTTGAGTCTGATTATCTTAAAATTGTTAATATCTCGAAAACGGTGGGTCCTAGGGTCATTTTGACCCCAGAAAACTGCCTACTACGTAGTGTAGGCACTTCATAGGGGTAGCTACCTATATGAAAAATCTTAACTAAAATGTTGCGGGTTGCATCTCAAAAAATGAAGGGGCAAATTTTCAAAATTATATATCTTGAGAACGGCTTGGCCGATTTGAATGAAATTTGGCATACAGGTACCTGTTTACCTCTGCTACATCTTTAAAAAACCTAAACTCTGTACTGCAAGTAGTATCAAAACAATTGAAGGAGCTATATTTTTAAAATCAATATCTTAAGAACGGCTGGGCCGATATAATTGAAACCTGGTATATAGGTACTTGTTGACATCCTCCACGATTTAAAAAATACTTAAACTCTGTACGGCGGGTATGTATCACAATAATTGAAGGAGCTATACTTTAAAATTAAATATCTTGAGAGTTTTTGGGGCGATTGAAATGCAGTTTGGTACTTATTAACCCACGCTAACTCTGTAAAGAAGAAACATTACAAAACTGGACAGACTGCAAGCTCTGTCTTACTAGGTTTTCAGGGTGTTTGAAAGTTTTGGCTTCTGTGTTAGTTTGAGCTACTTATTTGTTAGTCTCCAGGGTGTTTTCTTCTATTTTTTATGTTGAATTAAGTGGGTAAAGATTTGGTTTATTCATTATAAGATAGGTGGGAGAGTTTCGCTCCCCCGGACTCCTGGTATTGTTTTCTCTACATAGTCCAAGACCTCAGATACTCTTAAATCATGCCACTGACATGTTTGAACATATTTAAAAAACACTCACATACAAGAAAACTAGAGATGAGTAGCTCTGTTTTACTAGCTTTCCAGAATATTTGCAAGTTTTAGCATATATTTTTTATGTTAAATTAAAAGAGTATAATCCAGATTCATTGATGAAGGTAGATTGATCTTGAAAGTTAAAGGGGGAGCAGTCAACTGCCCCCCCCCCTCTCTTATTATGTTCAAAGCATTACACTTATCTTCCTTATCTACACCTTTACCATTAATATCACTGTCAAATACTTGTGATTGAAACTAACTCACATACAAAAAACTAGAGATGAGTGACAAACCAACACTAAATAAATGATACTTTGACTGATTCCTCAACAAGAATATAAACCACTGTCAATGTTGAAAGTACTGGAACTTCGCTAAAATGACTCTCTGGCTATTTTTACAGAGTTGTAGCTGCTACAATTAAGGTAATTATTGTTCAAAAATGTTGACTTTTTAGCTGTTGTTTAGAAGCTGTTGGGTTCATCAGGCTCTGTATTTTTATTAGTACGTTAACTGGGTATAAGTCCTAAGTCTGTAGAGGCTAGCATGTGGGTGTTGGGAGTTGTAAGTTTTACTTCTGTTTTCTATGTTAAATTAATGAATATAGCCCTGGCTCATTGATGTATACCGTTTGAAATTGAAAATTCAAAGGGAGGAACGTTTCGTTCCTACCTTCTTCAGGCATTGTTTTACGGTGTTTTTCTCTAACATGATCTCTGATTGCTTTTCGTGGGTTAGAGTAACACAAGATTTGAGCAATCTCTTTAGTTTAGCTACAGTTGTCAAATACATGTGATTGAAACAAACACTCACACATACAAGAAAACTAGCTCTGTGTTAAAATTAGCGAATAAAGACGTGGCTCGTTAAGAAAGATTGTATGGGAATGAAAGTGCAAGGGGCGTGAATAGCGCCCCTGTACTTCCAGTGTTGTTTTGCGGTGTTTTTCTCTTACATGGGTACGGATTGCGTGCTTTGTATCTTGTTAACCCAAGATTTGAGCAATCTCTTTAGTTTAGTTACAGTTGTCAAATACTTGTGATTTAAAAATATTAAACATACAAGAAAACTAGTGTTAAAATTAATTGATATAAACCAAGCTCGTTAAGAAAGATTGTATGGGAATGAAAGTACAAGGGGGGCGTTTCGCCCCCCCGTACTTCCAGTGTTGTTTTGTGGTGTTTTCTCTAACATAGGTACGGATTGCGTGTTTTGTATCTTGTTAAACCAAGATTTGAGCAATCTCTTTAGTTTAGTTACAGTTGTCAAATACTTGTGATTGAAACTAACTCACATACAAGAAACGTTGTATGAGTGACAAACTAGTGAAAACACAAGTCACACAAAATAAATAATACTTTGACTGATTGTTCAGGTATGTTGAGTTTTAGCCGTTGTTTAGGTGTTGTTGTAGTTTAGTATTATAACAGTTGGGTTCATCAAACTCAATCTGATCTTCAGTTGTTATTTAGGGGCATGTCTCTGCCTTTATTAGATTATTAGTATGTTGTAACTGAGGTTGTAACATCATGAGTGGATAAGTTTTGCTATTGTGTAGGCTCTGAATTAAAATGTCAAGTTTTTTCTATGTGTTCAGCTGTATGAAAGAACAACACTTGTCACCTTTTACTGTAAATTAATACATTAAGGCATATTTTGAATTTATGATAGTAGGACTAATTTGTAGTATGCATTGAACTGTTTAGAAACCTCTGTTACAGTAGCTAGAAAAGACTTGCAAACACTAACAGAAAAGAAAAGCTATACCCTAGCTTCAAGGGCTACGAAACGCTCATAACATTACACCAGATAAAGATTCTAAGTGTTGGACCTTGAGGGTCCACAGTTTTTTAATTTAAACTAATGCAGAAGAGGCTGGTGATGGTATTGTATTTTGTAAAGTTAAAACAAATACAGAGATTAAACACTTTAGAGTTCATATGTGTGTTTTTGTTGTAATTAGTTGCTTGAAAAACACTGTTACAATATACCAGCAAACAGAATCAATATATAATTCTACTGTGTTTACTAATCAAATGTTGCAATTCTACATTAGAATGTCAAGTGGTGTATAATATATAAGGTTCTGAATTAAAATGTCAAGTTTCTGGTTAATGTTCAGCTGTATGAACGAACAACACTTGGAGTTTTTTTTTTAGCTGTTTAGTATGGTTAGGGTCTGTAAAGTAATACATTAAGGAAAACTTTGAACTTTATGCTTGTGTTAGCAGGACTAATTTGTTGTATGCATTGAACTATTTAGAAACCTCTGTTACAGTAACAAGAAGATACTTGTAAACACTAGCAGAAAATAAAAGCTATACCGACACCCAAGAGAGGCGAGACGCCTCCCTTTGATAACATTATAGTTGAAGTAGTTAGTAGTTGGGATATGTTTTGTAAACATGATTCTAAGTGTTAGACCTGGCTACACGCCAAGCCCTCTGTTTATGAATTAAAACTAATGCAAAAGAGAAAGGTGCTGGTATGGTATTTTGTAAAGTTAAAACAAATACAGAGTTGTCTTTTTGTTCTAGTTAGTTGCTTTAAAAACTCTGTTACAATACACCAACAAACAGAATCAATAAATAATTTTACTGCATTCACTAGTGAAATATTGTAACCAACACCAACATCGTGGAGTTGACCACAAATGATACACCATGGGGACATATTAAAATACAACAAACATAAAATGCATTCTTTAGAAGGACAGAAATTATACAGTATTTCGCTCTGAGTTGGTTATTTTTGTCTGAGTCCGGGTAGTTCTGCAGATTGATGGTGTAATTTCTCGGTTGAATATGTTCAGGTTCGTTAAAACTGTCTGTCGGGGACCGTGAGGTACTCTGACGATCTAACGTATCGTCAAAATTTACTGAAAATACTCTACCGGGGCTGCATTTAACTTTGCCCAAACCTTTTAAATTTCTCGGCCAAATAATACCGAGTCCGCTAAAACTGTTTACCGGGGGCTAAATTTAACTTTGCCCCAACATTTTAAATTTCTCGGCCAAACAATACCAGGTCCGCTAAAACTGGTTACTGGGGTATGTTTTTCATTAATAGAAACCTTAAGCTATAAAATACCTCCAAGTCCGCTGAAAACTGTCCACCAGGGACAAATATCTATCTATCTCCGGTCAAATGTTTCCAAGTCAGATGTTCTCCTGTGATCAGTGTTTCCAACCTCGGTCCATTGAGACTCCACAGCTACCGTCTAGATCTCCGGGCATTCTGTGATAAACCCTCGGTAAGTGTATGTTTGCTTGAATGGGGTTTGAGACCATTCGTGCATGAGCACCCAGGTTCAACCTTTATTTCGTGCGTGAGCCAATCCAGATTACCTGGTTGACGCCCAGTACAAAATAAAAGTCCTCTCCCTTTTAGCAAACGAAAGGATAGAGTTTTTTTTATTTGCTTTATATTTATTTACTTTTTTTTTTTACAAGTCCCACCGGATTGTTCCAAGGAGTAGCCTGTGCGTTAGCAAGGCTTCTCAATGTACAAATCCTTCATTCACACCGGCTCGTTCAAAGGAGTAGCCTGGGTGTTAGCCAGGCGCCTCAATCTACTAGATCCTTCATCACACATTCACACTGGCTCGTTCGAAGGAGTAGTCTGGGTGTTAGCCAGACGCCTCTAATCTACTAGATCCTTCATCACACATTCACACATACCCGTTCAAAAGAGCAGTCTGGGAGTTGGCCAGACTCCTCAATCTACTAGGCTCCCTTTCAGGTTTACGGGGTTTTTCGTCACCCACGCCAGTGACCTTCATTCACTCACATACACTCATACAGTGGGAACTTGTGATTTTAAAACTAACATTTAAAGTGAACTTTCATCTTTCATATTTGTGTAAGTAAGGTAAAACTTCTCCGGCAACAGACTTCTTACTAACAGTCTTGCTTCGGGAGTAGTCGACTTTAACATTAAAGAACATAATCCGGCTTCGTTTATGAAAACAGTTGTTTTCTCAATCGGTCCAACACCCTGTTTTTGGGCCTCAGAAAAACTTCCAATTGTTAATTTATCATTGTCATCTACATGTTTCTGAATTGCACTACAGCAATTAACATGCTTAAGAGCAGACGCTACATCTTTAGCTTTAAACCATGGCTTTCCTTCATTATCAAACAGAACCAATACCGGTTTGTTATTAAATGTATAGTATTTAGCAGCCATGTCACAATTACGTTTTTACAGACAAAAACAGCGCAGAAGCACGTCTGATCAGTACCGTGACTCAGAGTAGAATGATGTAACTGTACTAGTCACAAGAAGTATGTACAAAAGTAACACTGCTCCGTAGGGGAAAGTGTCGTCTTTATCGACGGTAGCAACTAGGAATATAGACAAGTGATACTTCAAGATTTAAAACCCCAGATAGTTTCTCAACGTTACAAAACATTTCTTCAAAGTGATCATCAAAAACTGTCGGTGTTAGATTAGCTAATGGCATGTAAGGTATGTCTCCTGATGCACCCGTGTGCTTTATTGATACTCCGATGTAGGTGTTTGATGAGGAGTTCTCCGTTATTTTATCTACTATATACTCCGAAAACACCAAAGGCCATTCCCGTGCATTTATTGAACCTGTAAGTAAGAACTTAAACTCTGAGCGTGTAATATTAAATTTTACATTTTCATTTAACCTCTTTTTGTGTATAAGCTGAAGAAAAACCTGTTGGTTAGCGGATGTATTATGTTCAGCAGACATTCTACAAGAAGAGACAAACAGGGTAAGACACAGACACAACCGTTCAGTACCGTGTCTCAGAACAGAATGAGGTAACAGAACTGATGTTTACAGGTATATACGCTTAGTACCCGTGTGATGGTTCCATTAGTTTTTGTTTTTTAAACCCGAAAGGCAACGTGTCGTGATCATCATTAAATTTTCTCTTGGGCCCTGTAATTCTAAACTTTTTAATTTCACTTACTGTAACGACTTCTCGTGTCTTTGTTCTCCTGATTCTATTCTCTTCAATTTCTAGTATTTCAGCAGCTTCATTTAGTACCATCTTTTTTAGAGCTTCAAAGTTTAATGTTTCGGAGGTTTTCATGTTTAATGTTAGACCCTTAATTTTACAAACTGATTCTAACTTTTGCTTTTTGGTTGACCAGACAAGGTAAGCGTAAGTCTTTGGTCCCCCAGAAACAAATTCTACAATATAAGAGCCCGGGCCGTACTCATCTGCCAATTCATCTGTCATTTCCCCGAGGTAATCTCCCGTAGGAACCTTATACAACCCATTACGGTATAAATAAATACACGAATCTGTATCATAATACAAGACCTGCCCTCCAAGAGAATCTAGATGTTCATAAAGTTTAAGTCTCGCGTGAGCTGTAGTGTAGGCTGCAATTACAACATTTACAGTTTTTAGAGCCTCACTAGCTTCATCAACATTCTGCCAATTAACTAGCAAAACTTCTTGGTTTATTACTTCAGCATACTTTACATTTACTTCTGGTTGAGTTACCAACTTGAATAATTCTTTAGAGTCTCTGACGATTGAAGTTTTTGTCATGTTTTCTCTTTGACCAAACTTGCCCCAGAATGAATTTAACATTAATTTGGCTACTGATCTAAGTCCCCCGTTTTTACAAATTTTATCTTTCTCCATTTGAATACCCTCACGCTTAAAGAAATCATAAACATACTTTTCTTTATCCTCCTCTGTCATACACCAAGCGGGATAGCCTGAGGCTTCCTGCTTTACTTTCAAGAATTTATTAATGAAATCTGTAAACAAACCTCCATTTTCATAAGTGGCTACCTCGTACTCCCACAACTCATAAATGTCCAAAATCACATAGCCCTTTTCTACAGCTTTTCTAATTTCATCCATAGTCCAAGTCCCAACTAACGCTCTTTCCTCACTCTCATGAAAACATTCCCCTTGGTTTAAAGTCTCCCCGCAAGTTCTACACAACACAAACATTAATTTATTATTCATTTTAGCGGGGAGTACGGGGTGATACAAGTTGTAAGGAGGTAGAATCTTACATTTCAACAATCCCTCTACTTCAAGACCTCTCTCTCGACACTCATTTCCAACGTAAATGATAGGGTGTCCAACGGGATACTTACAATATTTATTTACAAACGGATAAAGGGAGCAAACATCAACATACTGTATCGTTTCTCCCTCTTCACATTTATGATATGTTTTAGTATTGCCTGTCCTGCCTCCAAAAAAGGAATCTCTAGGATTGAGTGGAAGTGTGTTTATAATGGACAGTTGGTTCAGGTGATTTAGTTTTTTGTCTTTCTTCAATTTATTAAATTTACATTCCCACATCTCTACAACTTCATAGCTATTAAATTTGGCCATTTTGGACTTGGTTCTCTCGTAACGGAGATGCAAACTGTCTGAAGGATCCTCCGGCAGAGGTTCTTCTCTGCTGTATTGATAACATTTTGGACAACCGTGCCAGTAACACCCGTGAAACTCGTAAATTCTCTCACCGTCAAACCCATCAACTTTCATTCCATTAATTTTAACTTCTTTACCCCGGCCCGCATGTTGAATCCTTAATCCACGTTTCTCCTCTTCCCATGTTAACCATTGTAAAGCAACGGCTGACTGATTGTCAGTCAGTCTGTACCCGTTTTTGGGAATCAAACCTATTGTGTTTGGTTTTAGAAAGTTACGCCGAAAAGCTAAGTTACATGCACTAGCGATTGTTATAGCTTCGAGAAAAGGGTCTACGTTACATTGTTCAAGAAGCAGGGCTCTAAATTTTATACACGCTTGAGCTAAAATCTCCACGTCTGAGATACAATACTCCAAGATTTCCTTTTTGAAATCAAACACGTAATCTTCAGCGACTCGTTCGTCGTACCAAATCTCGAAGGCTTCGTGTGGTTTCTCAAACATTGATTCCGGGCAGTAATACTTTTTGTCGGGTATCGGACCTACATAATTTTGGTTCGCCAGAGTGTTGAATAGGTGGGGAAAGTAGCCCTTCTTTTTCTCGGGAGGCAGATCAAAAGCTTTAGGGAGTGCAGCGAGGGACATGGGAAAATAACTAAGTGAGTCAACAAACCTTACGTTGGCTACTTCAATCAAAATTGCTTTAGTTCCCCGAGGAGTTATTTTTGGTGTAAATTTAGTTTCTTCCATAATATACTGTAGTATGAATTGAAAATCAAAACCTTGCCCGTTGTGGGCAATTACACAAACATCTTTAATTTTTTTTCGAATTCCCATTACATAGTCCATAAACTGTTTTACTGGTTCTTTTTCAAATACTCTTTGCCTCTCAGAACAAGTTTCACACTCACCCCCATTAATGCATTTAAAGCAGTACTGTTGTGATACGCACAAGTTAACTTTATGAACTTTTTTATCAGGATCTGAGGGGAGTGACTCATCCTGCCTTGTTTCCAAGTCAAAGAAAATAAACAAAAAATCACGGTCTTTCGGAATTCTCCTATCTACCTTCATGAAACACTGATGTGCGGGGTCTTTGAACGCATCACAGGGTTTACAGTAAACTTCTCCGCATACATGAGCTGTCTTACGTCTTTTTGGATAAATCATTTTCTTACAGTCACGGCAGAGTTTTACAGTTTTACAAATTTGCCCTTGATGGGCTACTAAACACCGCTCATTTTTGAAGAAACGGTTGCAAAAACGGCATGTGATGCCACCGTGTTCTAGTTTACAGGGCGGGGAGATGGTATGGCATGAGGTGCATCTGTTAGAGCATCGATGCTCATGTCTGTTGCTATAGGGAATATGACAGGCTTCACAAAAGAAATTACAAACAAATGCGGCAGTTAAGTTTCTAATTACATTATAATGACCGTTGTGAAAGAGCAAGTTAATTTTTAACTTAGCGTCCTCATTACCTCCCTCAAAGTAAACATCACGGCCTTTTTTGTCGTAGTTGTAGACGGTAATTTTGTATTTTTTAAGATGGGACTGGAATTTTTCAAGCTCAGGGATTCCTGCGCCCTCCTCCGGCATTTCTACACGGGCTTTTGCTATGAGTTTATTAGCTCTGAAAGTTTGTCTTTTGCCCATGTCCTGGCGAATAGCTTTATACTGAGGATCATTTTTTGCAAGTGCTTTGCCTACTACCAACGCTCTAGCCAAACATAAATTGTCTTTATTATTAATTACTACAATACCCTTCCTAGCTTTAGATTCTTCATCAAAGGTGTTGTACATCTCTGGACGTACTCTCCCTTTACCTGCGGGGACGTTAATCCTCGTAACGTCAATTCTAAAAGTGTCGCTAGAGGTTAAAGATTCAGAGTTACTTTGAATTATACCCCCAAAAATATCCCAGAGAACATCACCACTAACTTCAGAGACAGGTCTCAAAGATACGTACCCCGGCTCAGCACTTTTTAAACTTATAGATTGTAATTTAAACCCGAGATAGTCGGTGGGTACAGCGTTGGTTTTGGATGTCTCTACAATTTGATTAAAACCTTTACGAATCCAATCAAACTCAGAGATACCTCTTGGCGGTTTAGTAAATTTGAAAACAGTATTAGTCCCGTACAATCTGAAGTGTCTAACATAGGTTTCGTCTTTACTAATTAAATTTACCGGGTTTTGAGGGTCCTTTTTAGAAACGTCCATCATTCAACAGAGAATTAAATACTGAAAACAAGCTAAACTGTGCTAACGCTTAAAAGAGCAAGTACCCCGAACAGAGTCAAACTCACACGGATAGCACAGAATCAACAATACAATAATAATAATTTGTGCAAGAGAACAATTACGCAGAAGCAGCATAAAACACGTCTGATCAGTGTGACGACTGAAGCAGAATGAGGTAGTAGAGTCTATGTTTAGAGGTATATAGTATGTAGGAGAGCACTGTACATATGTATAACTACACATGTCAAAAAAACACTAACACCCAAACTACACAAGTCAAAGCAGAGCTACAAGTTATGATGAAAGTAATAGAGGTAGCAAACAATACTCTAACTGAGAACTGTTCTAACCAAAACTGTATTAAAGAACAAGACTAGAGAGTGAGATTAATGGTGTAAGGATATGTTAGCCTGGTAAAACAATTAAATACAACACTACTCTAGCCATGTCATTAAGCACGCGAGATTACTACAATACATGAGAATTAAAACTACTACAATACAAGAAAACTAAAATCATTATAATCAAATGTAATAATTATATTTGCCAAGTGCAAAATCAACGAACGGAGTATCGCATGGACCTCTGACCAGTGCAAATGCAAGGGATAGAGTGAAGTTAACGCTTGAGAATAAAGAGCGCTAAAAGTATCGACCAATCAGGGCATAGAACGCTAATTACAACCAATAGAAAGCATTTTTATTATAACCAATTACAGAGCAGTATTTTAACAGGTTACAGCTAGTTTGCTGACAGAGACTTGTTGCGAATCTTGTGGTTAGATACGCAGAAGGAAGTGAGATTAGATACACAGAAGGGAGTGAAGGTTAGATGTATGGAAGGGCACGAGGGTCAAATATGTAGAAGTAAACGTAGGTCAAATAATTACCATAGAAGGCTAGATGGTTTACAACAGAAGGACACGAGGGATAAATAATTACCACAGAAGGCTAGATGATTAACAACAGAAGGACACGAGGGTTAAATAATTACCACAGAAGGCTAGATGGTTTACAACAGAAGGACACGAGGGTTAAATAATTACCACAGAAGGCTAGATGGTTTACAACAGAAGGACACGAGGGTTAAATAATTAACCTTAAAGGGATGCAAGAAATAGATAGTTGCCACAGAGGGTAGCAGAAGAGCCAAAGAGGGTAGCAGAAGAGCTGCAGAGGGTAGTAATTACACCCCAATTCTATCCTCCATAAGAATACATGTTATTCCATTCCTCATAAGAGCCCATGTTATTCTATTCCCCCATAAGAGTCCATGTTAATCTATTCTCCATAAGACCCTATGTTACGGCCAAGGCGCGCGGCATTACTACTCATATTAATTTTTTAAAAGGTAAAAGATCAAAATGCCTAAATCTGCAATTATTTGATATATCTTATCAATATATTAACCGTACCGGTAATTATAAGAGAGTCCTGGTAAGTTTAAACAGTGTAAGGTGCATTATTCTATTATAGTAATATACTCTAGGCAGTAGAGTGCCAGCAAACAATGGGCAGGGTAAACGCTTCCCTGGTGTCAGTTTTGCCACTGCTGAGGTGCGGTGGCGTCAGGGACCGCAGGGAATGCAAAATAGGCCTTCAGAGAATCTCTTTGGTGCAATACCTTTACTGTAGCAGCTGGAAACTGTCGATATCAGATTTATATTCGAGTGTAAACGTTTAATAATTGAATAACTACCAGTATTGGTAATAGTACATTTCATTACTAGCGCAAAAGTTGTATTTTCCGTGCGAGGCGACAGCTGAACGCGGAAATTCGATCAAGTGCCGGAAAACAAACCTTATGTACGAGTTATGAACGATACTCTTTATCACACTCTGAATGGTAATAATAATAAAACATCTTATTTTAGACATTTTTATCAGATTCTTCTGAGAAATATTTATCACAACTTAAATCTTTTAAGGACATCAACAGTGTTTACATCGTGTTCAAGGTAATCTAGAAATGATATTAATAAGAACAGCTGATTTCAAATGTACAAATGTATCGTATTTAAATTTAAATTGCTGACTGAACTAATAAGAATAGCTGATTTCCAATGCAACACTGCTGTTGGTAGACGCAGCAAGCTACTAGCGCTACAGGTGTCAGAATAGCTAATTACAGTGCGGCAACAATCACCAGCAGTTTTTGTGGCACTAGGGTGGAAAAGTATCACTTTCGGTACTCACAGCTGATATAAAAAATAGCTACTTTTGGTAATTTCGTTGATTTTGCAGATACACAAAATTAACGAAATGGACAGTTGAAACACTTAACACAAAATATAATACATTAATTTATAAAAGTCGATTTCAAAATCGAAATCGATTGTAGCACCAAAATACAAAATTATGATTGCTGAGGTAAGATATACTGAAAAATATCTGAAATATACCTTGTTCATAAATATACTGAAATAATCCTGAGGCTCCCCTCTGGATTATTTCAGTATATTTATTACTATTTTACCTCAGCAATCCTAATTTTGTATTTTGGTGCTAAAATCGATTTAGATTTTGAAATCAACTTTAATAAATGAATGTTTTTATTTGTTATTGTTAAGTGTTTGAATTATCCAGTACGTTAATTTTGTGTCTCTGCACAATCAACGAAATTACCTGGATAAATAATTATATTAAGCTCGGTCGTTCCTGGATCCCTGACTAATTATGGATCTGTGGAACCAAAATTGATTTATGATAAAAATATCAAACTAGAATTGCTAATGCAAGACAATAATACATGCAATTAATTTGTAATCGTTTTAGCGAATTTCTCTTATAGGGAAGAAGCCATTACCGTAGTCGGCATGGTAACACCTAGGCCCGAGACAATGATATCTTTTCGTTTTGAGGTTTATAGGCTGATTTGAACTCCTTACTAAACAAATTTACGAAATAAACCCATTTTGGATACTTGCTAATCAATTACGGTTTGATTCTCTATTCACACCTCTCTCTGAAAATGAAAAGGCATAATACAAAAAAAGGTAATTCATCATTAACTCATTTAAACATTATTGTCATATTACTTTTACATACTTATCCATAAAGTTAAAAATATGTTAACCTTTTCATCGTGATTTCAAAATGTAGTCCGAGTATATTGTAATAAAAGTATTTCGCAGGTCTGATAATTAACATTAGTACAGTAAAGTATAATACAGTATAGTAGAGTACAGTATAGTATAGTTAGTAGTTAGTATTTCCGAGTTGAGAGATACCTTTATTGTGTTGTTTTTCCACGAATATTATTTGCTAATTTATTTTCAGTTTATTATGATGGGTTATTTAATTGTAAAATATTAGTTATATTATGTTTTTCCTAATATCAAAATGGTAGTTTGTTACTATGTCAGTAACAATATTTGTTATGTTATATTTTTTAAAGACACAAATTTGTTTAGTGTACATTGAGTTTTTCAAATTTAAATTTGTGTCATTAATATCTAGTTTTTTTAGTCAGCTTTTGTGCGACATGTGAGTAACATAAAACTCAAAATGATTTAGTCAAACTTTTTAAGACTGTATGCCGTTCTGTAAGTGATAAATAATTCATAACTAGAATTTCTATTAAATGTATAGTTAAGATTTCCAGGAAAACATTACATTTTGCGGTCGCAGCTGATTAGGAACGTAAATTTGGAGTAACAACCAGCCCCATAGAGATAGAATTTATTTCTCAATCCTCCCCCCAACCAAGAAGTTTTATTTCTCTTTTCCTCCCCCCCCTCTCAAGAAAGAACCCATTTTATCGGTTCAGCAGATTTTACTTGTGGGCAGTGATTAAAACTGGACAACAAAATTCATTAGACTAAACGATTCTTTTTTCCACAATAAGAGGTCTTACCAACGTTTATTATTTTATAAAATATATTAATTTATAAAAATAAATATGAACGTTTTTGAAGGTTGTAGCTGTGTATAAACACTTAATAAGGAATACCCTTTTACTAAGCTTTTAAAAAGAAAAATATATAAAATTGCAATATTTGTTTACAGTTTGAAATATCGTGATGAATATTTCTGTATCTGTTTCAAGTGAAAGCAAGTGCTTCAACCCACGGTATAACTTTATTTCTAAAAAGCTACGACTTTTGAAACCGTCATAAAAATAACACAATTTTTAAGCAGATTTTTATGTATAATTCATAACCTTAATCCTCTAGAATAAAGTTTCAACTTACATATAAACAATTACTATATAAATTAAAGTTTTCTTATTCATTTATAAAGCTGAGCACAACATTTTCTTTACTGGATTAAAAAATTCGGGTAAATATTTACAATGTGCTATAAGCATGATATGAAAAATATATTCTATACTTATATTACTACATAATTGCATTCTCCTGAAGGTCTTAATCTAAAATATTAACTGAACTAAATAGCATTTTGCAGGTAAGCAATAACAATGTTGTTTGTTTAAGTCGATGGGAGTGTTTGGTTAACTGTTTCAATTGGTTGTTGGATGTGTTTAACCAACAACCCTCCCCCAATAGCAACAAAAGCTTGTGCTCGAACTTAAATAATAAAAACTACTCAGGGAAAACGTTGTATCCGCCTCCTTCTGTATTGATACGCAACATAGTTTCATATTTCTATGAATATTACTATTTCCAAATTAATCTCATTTTGTAGTGGTAGTAGTACTAGCAGGGAGATAGTATCTAGACCTAAATCATTTAAACTTGTACAGACCATGTTAGTGATACTGAGGCAGTATTTGGCAGTCATAGCCTCCACTAAGTGACCATGTATTACCTGATACGAGTGTTTCGCACGAGAAATCACAAACTCATACTCATACACAATCTCAATTACCTCGTGCCTTTCCCTGTTAATCAGAATTTTTCCTCATCACCTTATTTCCAGGTTTGTTAACAGTGATGGTTCTGTTCTAATGAATTGGGTACCTAAAGACTTGTTTGTCTCGAATATCTAAGATGTCTAATAATGTTACTAGTAATGTAAATTATCTTCCTGGAAGTTGTTGTTTGTTCAGATTGCCATAGCTTTATTCCATCCATTTTGCTTTTGCTAGTTTTAATCTTTAAAATAACCTTATTGCACACCTATATCTAACTCTGTGAGAACACACTCAACAATGTAGTTTCTCCGTTTCTTCGTCAACTGTTCCAATTTGATTCAAATAAACAAAGATCCTACATATGTTTTGGCTTTACGTTATTTTCAAACAACGAGATAGGATACTAAATCCTTTTGCATAACTTCGTTAACAGTGTTTTATAAAATCCACACTAGACACACAGTTCATATAAAACACAGATGACACGACAGTAAGCCACGAAAAAGCATTATTTTGTTCAAATACTACTATCGGCCTAAATGGGAACTGTTTTACGTCAAAACTGATCCTGAATAACTCACTCAACAACCTTGCCTTAATATTTAAAGTTAAGAGCAAGTCAGGCGTCTAAAAAATTCTGACATTTAACATTTTACATTAAAAATGTATTTGCATTTTTTTAAAGTGAGATGATTGGTTAAACATTTAATAATGACTTAAAGACGCTCCAAATAATTTTAAAACAGTAATGCAAAGTAATAATACCTACATTAAAAAAATTTTAATAATATATTATTCAATATTGATGCACTTATTAAATGGTTGTAGACAGTCTGTTAAAATAACGCTGACTGATTAATCAACCTGCTTATTTAACACATCGTTTGTTGGGAAACAAAGATCTTTCTTCAGTTTTTTTTTAATTTGCTACACTTAAAACTAATTTTAAAATCTGATATGTTAATTACCTTTTAGGTTTATTGAATTTCTTCCTCTTTATTCGTTGTTTTTCTTTCGAAACCACTAAAACGCTAATATTTGATTTTTTACAACCGGAATCGTTCTAAAATAAGAACTCTCTCTTTGCAACTATTTTGTTGATGTTGCTGAAGTAGAAAATATAATCAAGGAATATTGTAAATAACCGGTATTACAGCTGTAGACAGAAGAGGGGATTAAAAGCCCTCTGTTAAACTAACCAAAGCCAAATAATCTGGTGTCTGGATATTTACCTTATAACAGGAAACTACGCAATATTATAAAGCCAACCGTTTCAGATGTTGCTAATAGTTTGTTTATAGTAGTCGTATTTACCTTTGTTCCAACGAAATACCTTACAAACAGCAATTTGTTTTGGTTAATGCCATAGTTTCTTTGTTAAAAGTTTTTTTGTATGAATTAATAGCTAAAGTAATAACGCAGAATACTTGAATGGGTATGTTTCTTCGTGTCATTCCCTTATTTTGAAATTAAAGTAATTTTTCTGCAATAGTTTATACTACATTTAGTTCGAAAGTATTAATGTATTAATGCATTCGTACGTTTTCATGTAAAAAAATCATAAATATTACTATATTTATTTTACTTTGGCTTATTATTCATAAGGCCTAAAATTAATATAACTTTATGAAATTTAATTTATACATTTGTACTTTAAGTCGTTCAAATATTTTTAGGGATTTAAATATATATTTTCATGTAAATTTAAAAGTGGCATCAAAGTTGATCTGAAGTTAACGACCAGTATATGAGTGTAAATCTCTATTTAATACATAAAATACAACAGTACCTGGTGGTACCACAAGAAACATGGAAAGGTTTTAAGGCTTATTACGTATGTTAAAGCCACCGTATGCCAAGCTGTAATACGAAGGTTATATCGAGAGCATATGGTGCATAAACCTTAGAATCATAGCATTCATCTCTCAGCTAGACTCACAGCCAACCTTCCCCTGAGAAGTTGGAAGTTTCTTATGTGAAAATCTAAATTATGAAACAAAAGCTTATAAATGATTATTTTTCATGTTGTATAACAAGTTTTAGCAGAATTAGTCTGATTAGGACAAAGCATTACAAAGGTGGTACGTTATATTCTTAAGATTAAAATAAAATTTATATATTTCTGTTATGTAACTACAGTGTAACCACGCTAATCCGACCTCGTATGGTCCGACTCCTCGCTTAGTCCGACTGTGGCGTTACCGTTGTTTGTTATTATTTACGTATCCGTTGTGCCACTCCGATCGGGCCTACTCCTGTTCATGGTTCATCATTGCTGATATAAATCAGTAGACCTGTAGTAGGTTTTATCACTATATACTTTATTTATGATTTGCAGTAGTATTAAGTTTGTAAAACTGTAAATATATTTCAACATCTTCCGTCAGTAATATTAAATCTGTAGAACAACATTTAAATACAAATACATTTCAATATTTTTAGTTTTTACTGTAGTTTTATTACGATTTCATGTAAAAAATTGATTCCTCTGAAAATCTGACCTTTTTGTGTACCGGCCATGCTCTCGGTGATTGGTTATGGATTATTGGGGTTCTACTGTAAACGCTCAAACAATCATCAACTTTATATTATATTTCTTGAGAAGTTCCCAAACCAAATTGTTATTACATTCTGTGAACTGGGGTTTCGCTGTAAAAAATCAAATGTTATTTACTATTTAATGTTATTGTGGTATTTACATAATCGATAACCATAACTGTAACTGCAGTCGACTTGCAGTTTTGCCTGCATTAAACTTTACCATGCTGTGCAAAATTTGATTAAAATAGGAACATGAGTTTTTGTGTAATTCAAGAACAGAGATGAGAAGTATACAGATGGACAGTGAATTGTATATAATACATTTCAAAGCTTGTTTATATATTGATGGACCGGTTTTCTGACTTTTGCATTTTGTTTTGTCTTACTAAGGTTTGTAAATTGAGGTATTACTAAACCGTTAGTCCTAATTTAAATGTTTAGTTACCCCCCCCCCCTCCACCAAAAACCCACTGTGTCATTGTGAAATTGGTCTGCATTATTGTAATCTCTTCCCTAAAATGTCTCTGCAAGTGGATTTTATTTAAAATATCTTAAATAGAAAAATAGGTCTTACTTTTCAGCCACCCTGCATGTGTGTTTTAATGAACATTTCTAATATCTTTGCACCGTCTAAAATTACTTTTATAACGCTATTAACAAAATAAATTAAGTACATCCTTATGCCCACGAAGACAATTGCCACAGAAGTGTAAGGATGTTTAATTATAGAATGTCTTAAATAGGAAATCAATAGAAGGCAAACTTAACTACCGTATTGAAATTTCTGTATTAACATTATTCAACTGCCAGTTATATAAATACCAATGTTTTATATATACATCTGTGAATTTTCAAGTGTAGCGTTTTAAAAATGTAACACGAATTAATAGACACGTACACTGACATCTAATCAAATAATATTCGCGGTAATTTAATTTAATTATGTAATTGTTCCTTCAGCCAGAGGAATATGCAGAAACTAATCAGCTAAAGGCATTTGTCTCGGTTGGACTCAGTATTTGCTACTCATTACCAAACAAATAGTTGTCGTCTGTTATGAGTTGACGTTCAGCCGTTAGTTTGACAAGGCGAATGATTAAAATTACACTCAACTATTCATCACCTTCGTTTCCTTACTTTCACTAATTACCCTTGATAACACAATTGTTAAATCTAGTGACTTACCGTTGCTTAATTTTGAATAAAAACCTACGCATTAAATCAGCTATAACTTATTAAATAATTTGTATACGGTAGGAGTATACTGAGCAGAACACAATCGGTACTATAACAAATGTTAGAATTGAACACAGTTGTTAGGACTGAATATTTAAAATATTGGTGATCGTGTTTTATAATTTATTTTCATTAATAGATCCTTAGTAAAATATAAAATATATATTTGATATTCGAAGAACACAATACATACAATAGTATAATAAAATAAAATAGACTAAACCTTAAGTACTAAAAACCTGAAATGAAAACATATATTAAGAAACTAAATAATTATATTTTGACATAAAACCTAATAAACAACTTTCAATTTTAAAGAAATGTAGTTAACACAGAACCTAAGATGGAATTTCGAAGTATTTTATGAATTGCCAGATTTAAAAGTTGTACTTGGTTGGTTGCACTTTCACCAATGCAAACACCGAAATCGGGAAAACACAGTTATTGTATTCATTTTAGTTTCCAGCCAATATTATTATTCTTTTTTACGAAACTATAGTGTAGATTAAACCCACCACAACAACAACACAACAACACACAAAACACAACACACAACAACACACAAAATAAAACAACACGCAAAAACTATTACATAGTGAAAGGTGAATCCCATGTAGTGTCCCATAATTTAACTCTGTAAAAAGAGGAGCTATGCATTTTTCCATGGTAAAATTTTCTTCCGATATACAATGGAAGATTTAGTAAAAATCATATATACAAAATTTTAAAAGTGCGTATACGGTCGTAAGAGCAACTGGTAGGGTTTCTTTTACCCCATCCATAGGAAGGGACCACTTCCCTTATACCGGGTGTCCCACGTAAGGTGTCTCAAATTGATTACGGAAAAACGGCTTAACGTACAAGGATGAAATAAAATTATTTCCCGCTAAATCGACCCCAAGGAATAACGTAAAAATATTTTTAACTTTTTCCCATACAGGGTGTGCCAAAAACTGAGGGTCACTAGTTCGAATCTCGGAATTTTCAAATGTAAACATATGTCATGTTATACATCATTTTAAAGGTATTTAATAGACAAACATTTTGGCGAAAACAGAAATTAATTATCTTTTTCCGTTTCAAAATGGCGGCAGTTTTTTTGGGAAAAATCAATATGTTTTTAATACTCTGTGTTTCCTATACCAATGCACATAGCCCTTCTCCGGTTGAATTTTCTTACTCGTTATGAAATTAGCTTTACTGTGATATGCTACAAGTAACGGTTTTTTGAAATAATAAAAATTCCAAAAAAATTGATTTTTGAAAATTTGCAAATGCCCATTGTTCAAAATTTCCAAATAGCAACATATGTCAAGTGACACATCATTTTATAGGTTTTTTAATTCTTAACAACTTTGTAGTTTACACTTACTTCGTATCTCTTTTAGTTTTTGTGTAAATAACAAAAAACCTAATTTTCCTATATCAAATGCATGTTATTTGAGTTTAACACTAAACAGCTGATCATGGCCCCATTTCATTTAGTGTTAAACCCAAGTAACATGCATTTGATATAGGAAAATTAGGTTTTTTGTTGTTTACACAAAAACTAAAAGAGATACGAAGTAAGTGTAAATTAGAAAGTTGTTAAGAATTAAAAAACCTATAAAATGATGTGCCACTTGACATATGTTGCTATTTGGAAATTTTGAGCAATGGGCATTTGCAAATTTTCAAAAATCAATTTTTTTGGAATTTTTATTATTTTAAAAAACCATTACTTGTAGCATATCTCAGTAAAGCTAATTTCATAACGAGTAAGAAAATTCAACTGGAGAAGGGCTATGTGCATTGGTATAGGAAACACAGAGCATTAAAAACATATTGATTTTTCCCAAAAAAACTGCTGCTATTTTGAATCGGAAAAAGATAATTAATTTCTGTTTTCGCCAAAATGTTTGTCTATTAAATACCTTTAAAATGTTGTATAACATGACATATGTTTACATTTGAAAATTCCGAGATTCGAACTAGTGACCCTCAGTTTGTGGCACACCCTGTATGGGAAAAAAGTTAAAAATATTTTTACGTTATTCCTTGGGGTCAATTTAGTGGGAAATAATCTTATTTCATCCTTGTACGTTAAGCCGTTTTTCCGTAATCAATTTGAGACACCTTACGTAGGACACCTGGTATACCCGGTCATAAGCCGTAACCTGTTTATTACAGCTCACTTTATTTAACCTGTTTCTTAAAAAGCACGCATCTTACAAAAAACTAAACAATGTAACCATGTAGCGTGTCATTAGTTCATTGTGACTGCGGTATGTGGGGCAACCCTAAGATATGGGTATTTACATAGGACATTTTTGTTTAAAAAGGCATTGGGCTCTATGTAATTGCCTTACAAGTTAAAATGCAAATTTGACGGGTAATAACATGTTATTTGACCAAAATATGTTATTATATACGTGAAATAACTGGATAAAGTTAATGTCAGGTTAGGAGTAATGTTGATGTACGTCGTACAGGACTTTTTTCCGTACCAACCATGTGTTTGACGTGGCTAGAGAAAAAAGTTAAATGCTATTTTACTATATATTTAAATGTATTTTGTTTTATTGGGATTATTAAGTACCGGTTTATCATGTACTTGATTTTGTTTGGAAAACATATTTTTTCAGGTTTATACAAAAATGAATAAAACTGTTTTCAACAATTACCTTGATTATTTTGGGTTCGATTTAATAAAAAACAGAATGTAAATATTTGTTTAACTAAAACACCTTATGACATAAACATAAATTATTTCTCAAGATATATAAAAAAAATCTGATCTTAGTGTAATATTCTTCTGTTGGTCGAATAAATCCAACAAGACAAAAGTATTAGTAGGGTTAGGAGTTCTTCAACACCCTTAACCACCGAACCACCGAATTTTTATGTTGACCACAGAATGAAGCAACAAACACATGTTTCTCTTTGGAAAGCAAATGTAAATTATCAATATTCTCTAGGAATAACCAAGATAATATGTATCAAGCTGGGACAAAATGCGTACATAAATCGTTTTGTAAAGCTTAAATATAAATTTTCTAAATATTATAGAATCTTCCATAGGATTTAGGCCTACTACTTCCTGTTAAAGTCATATAAGGAATTTTTAATGAATTTAACAAAAGATATTTTAATGACAAAGTAAATTTAGTTATGTACTTAATATTTCCCTCACCAAGTAATTAAATTGTGTTTTTAACTCACTATTTGGGGGAAACAGATAAAACTGTTGGTATTACGATGGGACGAAAACTTGTACTGACGTATGGTTTGTTATTTAATACCTTTATTACTAATTTGTAACCTTTGATATTTATTTGTAGTTGTTTCATTAATTATATATCGTTAGAGAAAGACCACTGCAGAATATCTGCAATTATAAAATAGCTATACAAAAAGCCAGCTAGAACGGCCAGAATGGTTGTTTGTTTTTACATTTAAAATAAACTCAGAAGTCAAATAACAAATCACAACGTATTCCAAGGGAATAAAATATCAAATTCAGCCAAAACTTGGATAACCGAGATCGAAGGGTCCAAAGAGAGTTGTACTATATTCTCTTGATGTAAAATGAACCCTTTTTTATCCCAACCCTTGCTTTCAACCAATACATTAGGAGGCATATTTGTTTATAAAAATTACAAATAATAAAACACAAATTCAAAACAAATCCAGGCATCCACTGTTAGTAATAGTAAACCATTTCGATTGGGTTAATTGACTAATAAATCAAAGTAAAAGACGTTGTAAAATGTCAGATTTTTATAACGAGGTATAAATAGTACAAATAACACACGTAATACTTAGTTTCACAGTGTTTGTATACAGTGTATTGTAAGTGGTAAACATTTGGTATATATAGACAAATACATTTCACCAAAAACACAAACTTAGTAACATAGAAAATCGTTTGTAAGAATTTATGTTATAAATGTTTCGTATGATGAACTTAGATTTATTTAACGTTTGTGAATCTTATTTTCATAGTTATTTTATAGTCTTATCTTATAGTCTTCTCTTATCTTTGTTGTATAGGTGTTTTAATCTTATATTAGTTAGTTTAATCTTACTTATAGGTTATCACTTAATTTAGTAGAGGTTAAGTGGAAGATTTGACTTGCAAGTCCTCTTTAAATAAGATGTTTTTCATTTATTTTTTATATTTGATTTTTCAGCCTTAATTTTTAAAACCTGTTAGTCGCATAAATATTAAGGTTATAGTTTCATGAAAGGTATAAGCCAGCTCAAACTATAATTTCTTCTTAATTTGGCATTCGGGTACTCCAGGTGAATATAAACCATTTCGCACGCAGCACGCTGAAGTGAGGGAAGTGAATTTCCAAGTAAAAACTTTTAAAACTCAAAATTAGTGGAAAAACATAACTTTATTCCAATTTTTATTAAAATCTGAAAACAGTGATTTTTTTGGCTGTTTTGATACACCTAGTTTCATTTACCTGCAAAGCTGGGAATAAAATGTTGCGCATTATAATGTTAGGAGAAGATCCAGACAGGCTTGAAAGTAGGTGTGAGGCTGCTTGGGGCGATAAAAGTACTCTTACAAAGGAATAACAGGCTTTTCTAATGTAAAACCCCCATAAGACAACGTACTGTGTTTAGTCGAACCAAATTTTCTTTAATAACTCGGTAAATATGTATGCTAGAATGACGAAAAAGGGCTTAAAACTTTTGCCTCACTAATCCCCATCTTTCTACATGCATTAATTTTACATACGGGACTTTCCTGACCATTTTTGGGCCCAAAAACTCTAAATTTGAAAGATTAATCCCCAAAAAAGGGGTTTAGAAATTTCCGATTGTTTTGCCCAGCAAACTTGTCCAATTGATTACAGAAAGGAACGCCCCTACCAAATTTTAAGTAAATCGGACAAAAATGCAACCGCTAGAGTGCAAACACACACATATATATAAAATTTTGTACGACCCCCCAAAACGTGTTCCGGGGGTCACGTTAGGAACTCCTATAGTGGTCCCGGGCTTAAGTTTCATCGTGCGGGTCATGCTAATAGTTCACTTTCCAAAGGAAATTCACTAATAAACAGGTAACACATCATGGAATTGATACAAACTGTAATGTGATGTGGGATTTAAAATTAGCAGCCAGCCGATGAAACTACCCATACAGATTTCATGTCATCAGTCAGATTTCTTGTGACAATTGCATTCAAGATACGCAGAGGTGCTGAAGAAACAGTTCTGGAATAGAAATTCAATAGCAAGCTTTTTAAACTTTTTGAAACAGGTCTCATTTTAAGGTGGTTGGGGAAATCGTTGTTAGTGGGTATTTGTGATAGTGATTCCTTCCATAAATCTTTGAGAGTTGGATTTAACGAATAAAAGATACTATTCATAAAGGACTTTACAGAATAATTACTAACATTTTTCAAAGGAGCTAAATAACAATGAGTATCAACCAGAAAGTAATAATGTGGTTATAATATTTCACTTGTTATTTAATTAGCAATTTTTAGACCACCTTTTTTCTTCCATAAGTTATTATCGTCAGTAAACATAAGCAAACAACTTAACTTTATATTTAAAAAATAGTGTTTCGCATTCTTAATAAGATTATTATTTAATACAAGATCAACATTTTTAAGTCTAAAAATGCTCAAAAATCACAGATTAGGATAATTGTACATAAATTCAGAGGCGAGGCTGGTAGTTTGTGAAAAGTAATTTAGATTGGAAAATTGAATTATTATATGAAATTTATAATAATGACAAATTGTGTACATTTTACATAACTTTTATAACATTTTTAGAAGTTCAAATGACAACTTGGTAACCTGTAAAGCAAATCCAATAACTCTTTGAACAGGTTTTGCTCGATAACGTTAACATAGTTTAAAAGAGCAACAAACAAAAGCACGTCAAGGCTGCTTTGCATAGTGGGACGATGAAGCTTTCCTTCCGTTCCAATATCCGCTCACTTTTATCTTATATCCATTCTTTCTATAGAATAAAAACATTCAATTTCTGCTGCGTGGAATGAAACAATCGAGTTCGAAGTTGAAGTTATGAAATTTCCGGAAGAATATATTTTTCCGTTTAATCAAGAGTACTTTGAGTTTAATAGGACATTCCTCAGATCTCTTCATGTATATAGTTCAATTGCGTTTTAATATAATAATATTACTTAGGATAAGTTAAAAATATATATTTAGCATTGAGTATACCTTCAATTTATAACCAAACATGATTTCTACTACAGACATTACAAGGTTTACGTACAAAAGCGTCAGCAGACATTCAGTATCCGAAAACGTAAATATAATCTTCTTCTAGCTATCTATAATATTATAGAGAAGAGGTGGTTTCTGTTTGTGTGTATGTCTGTTGTTCCGGGTAATCGTAAAAACTACTGAACCGACATGACTGAAACTTTATACAAAGGTAGATCTTGAACTCGTGCATAACATAGGCCTAATCACTTTCTTAAAATCCCCTCGGGGTACGCTCCGCAAACGTCCTAAGTTTCAATGATTAAATTTCAGAAGAATGTAAATATTCAGAAACAGTAATGCGAACTGCTGTCGATACTTCCATTTGACAGCTTAAGAACAGAAGCAGGATCAGCTGTTTCAAGATATCAACCTTCCTAACCCGTGTGAAGAACGGGTACATCAGATAGTGTAATATATAAGGGTTTCAATAAAATGAACTAATTATCAGCTGTAACTACCCATACTATTTCCGCAATATAAACTGGTGTGAAATGAAAACTTAAGTATTAATTTACTATCCAATAGACAGTACACCCAATAACACTTAAATGGATGTTTTGAGAATATAACCATATGAGCCACTAGTTAAGTTCACAATTTGTTAAAGAGATACTAATTTTATACTAATTTAATTTATAATAATCAAGGTCACGAAGAGAACTGTAACTTTGTAGTTTGCATTCAATTCATAACCAACATCATATTTACTACAGCCTAAACAAGGTCAAAAACAAATTTTCATCATAAATTAAATTTTATAAAAAATAATACAATGATAAAAATGTGGTTTGTTAGTGAACCTAAGAAAACCAGTATGACATAAATGCGTATGGTAAAATGATATAGTATGTAAAAATTGAATCCCCTAACCAGATTCATTACATCGTATCAACATTGTGGCAACGTTACATGTCACATACAATAGGATCATCTCTGTATCTCATTATGGTAGTTAGAAACGTAGCGTCACGTCCTCAGCTCCATCCTCGTTAGCTGGGGACATCTGGCTGAGGTTATAACGGGTAATAATACACCACCAAACAAAAAATCAGCTTCACAATACCTAGTATAATATCGCCTAACCAGATGCATTACATTGTATCATCATTGTGGCAACGTTACATATCACATACAATAGGATCATCTCTGTATCTTATTATAGTAATTGGGAACGTAGCGACGCGTCCTCAGATCCATCCTCGTTAGCTGGGAACTTCTGGCTGTTGTTATAATGGGTAATCCTACCCCACCAGACAAAACATCAGCTTCACAATACCTAGTACGTTATCGCCTAGCCAGATGCATTACATCGTATCATCATTGTGGCGACGTTACTTATCACATAAAATAGGATCATCTCTGTACCTCATTATGGTTGTTTGGAACGAAGCGAAGCGTCTTAAACCCCGTAATCGTTAGCTGGGAACATCTGGCTGTAGTTATAATGGGTATTCCTAACCTATCAGACGAAACATGAGCTTTACAATACCTAGTACAGTATCGCCTAACCAGATGCATTAAATCGTATAATCATTGTGGCAACGTTACATTTCACATACAATAGGATCATCCTTGTATCGCATTATGGTAGTTGGGAACGTAGCGTCACGTCCTCAGCTCCATCCTGGTTAGCTGGGGACATCAGGCTGTGGTTATAACGGGTAATCCTACACCACCAAACAAAACATCAGCTTCACAATACCTAGTACAGTATCGCCTAACCAGATGCATTACATCGTATAATCATTGTGGCAACGTTACATGTCACATACAATAGGATCATCTCTGTATCTCATTATGGTAGTTGGGAACGTAGCGTCACGTCCTCAGTTCCATCCTCGTTAGCTGGGGACACCTGGCTGTGGTTATAACGGGTAATCCTACCCCACCAGACAAAACATCAGCTTCACAGTACCTAGTATAGTATCACCTAACCAGATGCATTACATCGAATAATCATTGTGGCAACGTTACATGTCACATACAATTGGATCAACTCTGTACCTCATCATGGTAGTTGGAAACGAAACGATGCGTCCTCAACCCCATACTCGTTAGTTGGGAACATCTGGCTTTAGTTTTAATGGGTATGCCTACCCTATCAGACGAAACATCAGCTTCACAATACCTAGTACAGTATCGCCTAACCAGATGCATTACATCGTAATATCATTGTGGAAACGTTACATATCACATGCAATAGGACCAACTCTGTATCTCATTATGGTAGTTGGGAATGAAGCGACGCGTCCTCAACCCCATCCTCGTTAGCTGGGAACATCTGGCTGTGGTTATAACGTTTGTTCTTCCACCAGACAAAACATCAGCTTCACAATATCTAGTACTGTATTGCCTAACCAGATGCATTACATCGTACCATCATTCAGCCATCGTTAAATTTCACATACAATAGGACCTACTCTGTATCTCATTATGGTAGTTGGGAACGAAGCGACGCGTCCTCAACCCCATCCTCATTAGCTGGGGTCATCTGGCTGTGGTTATAAAGGGTATTCCTACCCGATCAGACGTAACATCAGCATTACAATAACTAGGATTGTATTTACATTTTAGCGAATTTCCCCTATAGGGAAGAAGCTATTACAGTAGGTCTCATGGTAAGACTTACTGTAA
Source organism: Allygus modestus (assembly GCA_963675035.1). Lineage (NCBI taxonomy): Eukaryota > Metazoa > Arthropoda > Insecta > Hemiptera > Cicadellidae > Allygus > Allygus modestus. Next base: position 59,265,166 of record OY776114.1, read on the forward strand.
CTTACCCTAGACCATGATAACTTTTCATTTTGAGGTCCCCAGATGCCAAAAACACCATTCGTTCAAATTGTTATATATGTATATATATATATATATATATATATATATATATATATATATATTTATATATATATATTTATATATATATATTTATATATATATATGTGTCCGTAAGCACGATAACTCTCGTAAAAAAGGTCCGATCTTAATGAAATTTGGTACAAATGTGTAAAGTACCATTTATTTGAACGAGTTCGAAAACCAGATGAATCGCACCACCCGAAGGGGGGTTTTTGGGGGGTTTTGTACCCCAAAAATGTGTTTTTTGGGGTTTTCACATGTAATTTTAATTTAAATCAATTACCATTGGATTCAGCTTAAAAAAACAAACAATTTGGTATTTTCATCATTGCTCTACGTCAATTGGTTACCGAGATATTGAAAGTGCTAAACACAGTACGTTGTCTAATGTTATTCTTATGGAGAAAATGAAAAATTGTATATCTGGCTTATTTATGAACATAAACTGGCGAAATTTGGTATATGGCTTGATCTGGTTGTGGTTTATTGTTGTTTGCACAAAAAAACAATTTTTCGCCTATGGTTCCTGTAGCAGCAAACCTAGGTACTTGGTCCCCATGTTATTCTTATGGAAAATACTTAAAATGTTATATATCGCTTATTTATGAATGTATATGGATGAAACTTGGTATGTGACTTCACTAAGATGAGTTCTATTGATATTTGCATAAAAACCCATTATTTTGTGTGCCTTGTTGCAGCAAACCTGCATACTCATCCCCAATGTTATTCTTATGGAGAATAATTAATATTTTAAATATTGCTTGTTTGTGAATACATTTCTTATGAATCCTGTTAAGTGTTTTAATGTGTTATGTTATATTATGTGTTATTCATTGGAAATTCGCTGAGTATGCAGGTTTGCTACTACGGGGGTATTTACTAATTATATGTAAATAATATAATCAAGTTAACGAATTACAATTTATGTAAAAGCATAGCAAAGAAAATTTAAGGTAGATTAATATGCCGGTTATAGAGCCCAGGTGTTTTGGGAACATAAACTTAAATAAGGTTTTATATAATTTTTTACATATTTTGATGTTGAATTCTTTACTTGTTAGGTCAGTGGGTCTATTTACTTTCCATACATTTTAAAATAAATGTTTCTTACACCTAATTGAAATTAATAAACTAAACGAACGAGATTTACTATTAGCTAGCGAAACCGTATAGAAAATAAACTCATCTATTTGAGAAACATCCTACAACAAAAATTGTAAACCAGATACGTACTTGACTGTAAGCTGCAATTCAAGAACAGCATATACGTAAACCAGATTATGTCATTACGAAAACCCGACCGCCTTAGCAAAAATCAGCTTACCTTAAATGCATGAGATATCACTCAGCTTGATCATTATATCTTGTTCTATCGAAGTCGCAATATCCACCTTAATCCTGCCAAAATGGAAACGCTTCATGTGAATTAGCTATTGTTGTTTAAGTCCACAAATCGTTGATTCATTGACAAGTGTAATACAATTACTTTTTTATAAGTTAAATATTGTTTAAACTAATAAATCTGCGGTAATACAGATTAACAGATGCATTCGGTACATATTATATTGAGATTATAACTTAAATAACAAATTGTCATAATATGTCCTCCCACATTTTGTGTGAAGTAAATAAACAGCAAATCGAAGTTAAGTTTGAGTTTAAGCCATAATTCGAGTAAAGGCGTGTTTTATTATTATTGGTTCACTGTATATTATACAATACAAGAATACTAACTGTAAGTAGACTATATTATATTTTATACAAATATTTAAATTTTTCATACCATCTGAATAATACCCTTTCAGTGGTATATCTAATTTTAATACATTTCGCTTTCATAAAAAACGTGTATTATATTTATAAAGCGGGTCATGTAGTTGTCCAATAAAACTTGTACTAATGACAGCACACAGTAAACAATACTAGTCTCTGTTGAATAGAAAACACTTTACATTATAAATATATTTGTATAATATAAGTCAATACATATATTTGAGTCATTGACAGTAGTGTGGGTTTGCGGGTTTTGCGCCGGAAGTGACGTCATCCGGTCACGTGACCGGATGCGCTGAGTCATGAAAGACGTTATCTGGGGCTGAGCCAGTGACGTAGGCGGTTTTGTGACGAAATGAGTTAAAGTTCAAAGTTCAAGGTTACGGGGAGGTAATTTTAAAAAAGTACTACCTCGCACGCGTAAAATCCGATTGTGATTCGATAGTTTTAATTCGATAAAATATCGAATGAAAATTATCGAATGAAGCAATCGAATGATACGAGTGCGAGGTAGTACTAATACAAATATTACTTTATTTTATTTACAATAATTCATATTACAAATATTACTTTATTTACAATAATTCATGTTTACAATAGTTCCCCGTTGTTGGTTGTCATCGATGTTGTTGATCCGGACGAGTTGCGGCCTCGCCAGATGAATAGAGTCATAATGAATACACCTAATTTTGATGGACATTTCAACAGAGAGCTTGATGTACACCGGTCGAGAGCCGGAGGTGTACTGACTACTCGCTAGCTAGCGTTTTGGTATCAAACAAAATGGTGGGGGTAAAAGTGTGGTGGGGCGGAGCAGATGGCGGACGGCAGATGGCAGGCGACAGATGGTAGGCGGCAGGTGGCAAGTGCGCGGCAGATGGTTGCTACTACATCCACCATCATTAGTCAAACCCTATTAGGGATGACATTATTGCTTCTGCATCAGTAGATATTGTGCTAGAAACTTCATGTACTTGTATTTCATCATTTGTATTGTCAGCTTGCTCAATATTAAAAGAAGAACATGTGGAAGAAACAGTAGTGCCTTGTATTTGCGAATCCATGTGAACTATGCAAGAGCCGCAGGTATACTGAAGTGATACAAGCATGTAGGATAGACACTCGCCTTTACCCCCCACCACACCAGTTTCCCCCACCAAGTTTTCACATCGCACAATAACTACGGGACATGCATTAGTTAGGGTCTAGCTCTGACTCTGTGAGGATCGGAGCTCCGTAACTGAAAACATTAACAATTCTTGCTCGACACTGTTTTTACGCAATCATAACAGTCACTGTGATCTAATTTATTGCATGTACTCATATGATGCATCTTGCGTAGCAGACAACTTGCTAAGAATGTTTCAGCCTGGAGTATTCTACGGCGAAATCGCTCACAATCCACTAACAGCGTAGACCTTCTATCTTCACAGTCGGAGAAGTAGAAGGTGGTGGCAGGCGGACTGTTGAAGGACACCTTCGTCATATTTCTGTAAAACTGTGACATCTTTAGAATAACACAAACTCTATAGGTAGATGTTAATCCTGCAAGAGCTAAAAGTATAATGATATAGCGCTAGCGTGTATGATACCCACCCGACCTACCCGCACAACAACGTTACCTCGGTATACTTTAAACTATAAATAACTTGTCGTAGTTTAATCCATAAACAAAGTATTTATTAATGTCAGGCCTTGAAAGTGTTGTTTTCGCGCTGTTTCTTCCCTAATCTCAGTCGGATCTGAATTATATTCGCACCATCTTGTTCGTCTGATTAACCCGCGTAATTTGAGTACCCACTCGCTATACTTTAACCCAATAATAAAGAAGTTATTAGTATGTAACCTTGAAAACATTGGTTTTTTCGCTATTTCTGCTATACCGTTGGTCGGATCTGAATTCTGTTTGCACCATCTTGTTCGTCTGATTAACCCGCGTAATTTGAGTACCCACTCGCTATACTTTAACCCAATATTAAAGAAGCTATTAGTATGTAACCTTGAAAACATTGGTTTTTTTCGCTATTTCTGCTATACCGTTGGTCGGATCTGAATTCTGTTTGCACCATCTTGTTCGTCTGATCAATTCGCGTAATTTGAGTACCCACATGACATACTTTGGACAAACTTTGTAGTTTTTTCGCTTCTGCTACTATACCCTTGGCCGGATCAAAATTCTGTTTGCACCTCCTTGTTCGTCTGATCAATTCGCGTAATTTGAGTACCCACATGACATACTTTGGAAAAACTTTGTACCCCCCCCCCCCAACATGGGTCATGTTCAAGGTCAAGGTCAAGTTCAAGGACTTTGGGACTTAGAAAATTTCACAAAGTGGGCTGCACAAACAAACTCTCCTGCCTATGTACAGGCCAAGTCCCTAACTTGAAATGCTTAGGGTGGTCCTGAAAAGGACCGTTTGCGTGCTGAAGGTTGGTCGGGATAAGGATCAGTTCAAACTTTATTCTTCAAAACCCACTTTACCCTCCCATCTTTTCTGGTTAAGAATAACTCCTGTGTATCAGGTATCAGAGGAGGTGGCGGTGGGAGAGACTGCGGCAGACGCACCTCGATGTAGTGGATGGTGTGTTGAAACAGGAACACGTGGTCCCCGTTGGTTGCCACATATTTATACTCCGTCATCCGCTTCAGATTTCGAAACTCGACCTTGGAGACTTCAAACGGCGTCACCAAGTCGTTCAGCCCCATCACCCTTGTCCGTTGCATCACCTCATCGACAGTCGGTGTTGGAGACGAAGGTTGAGCCGCCGATGTAGAAGGCCGAGGCTGAGCCGATGTAGAAGGTCGAGGCTGAGTCGAGGGTCGTTGTTCAAAATACAGCGGATGGCCATGGAGATTCCGTTTGAGAGACTTCAAAGTTGAAGGTCTCTTAAACCCGCTCCTTCTTTCCGTCGACCTCTTCAAAGATTCCTTTAAGCGCTGGAGTTTTTCAGGAGTCAGAGGAGAAGACATGGTGTAAATAGGATGGAAAAGAAAATGGATAAGATAGAGTTGGATAGAGCACGTGTGTACTGGTTGCAATCCAAAGCCGGAATGAGGCGGCTGGCAGAGTGAAGCAGGTCGTAAAGTGAAACCTTGCCCTATCCATATATGGGTAGAAAGCTGAGGACTGGTTTAGAACCGCCCCCCCCCCCCGACGGAACCCCCCCCCCCCCCCGACGGACCCCCCCCCCCCGACGGACCCCCCCCCCGACGGACCCCCCCCCCTGACGGACCCCCCCCCCCCCGACGGACCCCCCCCCCTTTTGGGTCATGTTCAAGGTCAAGGTCAAGGTCGAGGGAAAAATGTTCTTGGAAGTGCGGGATAAAATCCCGCAACGAAGCAGGGTTATCCCTTATCCCGCTTTCCCCTTAATATCCCGATTTCCCATTCTCCGTCTATATAACCCGAGATTTCGAGCGTCTCTTCGCAGTAGCCTGCCGCCCGTTGCGATGAACGTCCCACTGGGTTGCAGTGCCTGCTGCAGCGTAGGTCTGTTAAGTGTGCGTTGGGCCCGACGCGCAATTAAGAGATCCGCGCCCTTGCATGTTTAGTTAGTTTGTTTAAGCATGTTAGATAACGCTTGTAGTTTGCTGCTAGTTAAATATATTTAAGGGGATCTTGGTCAGGGGATTATTGTACTTCGGTTCGTAGTATTCTGAAGCCTACACAGTGATGAACGTCCTTGCGGTTTCAGAGTGCACGACTGTTGTAAACTGACCATATTTTGATGCTTTATAATAACATTGTAGATGGAATGTGTTTCCTTAACATTTAATGTTTTGTAGTTTGCTTAACACTTAATGCTTTTATCTTCAACGTGTCCTTGACCTAGATTAGGACTTAGAAAATATTCAAGAAACATTCAATGTACACAACCACGTTTTAGCACAAAATTTATGGAAGGGGAAATTTAATATATACTGCAACAGCGTGGTAAAAATCATCATATCGCTATGGAAGCTGTAGGTGTAAACACTTGGCTTGTTCCTTCCGAGCTTGCTATTTCAGAAGCCTTTCTGTCCATCCTTACTTATGAGTTTCGAGGCATTAAATTAAAAGTAAAAATAGAGCTGAGACCGTTGCATAGAAATGATATGCATTGTATTTTGGTGGAATGGGAATCGCCCTCCGGCATTAATCTTTTCCATTTTATCAAAAGATCGTGCAAGGAGTTTTGCGTAAAACGGATAACAGTCTCCCTTGTTTAAACGTAGTACAGATTTCTTCCAAAGTAAAATAGCAAAGGTAACACCTTTGCTATTTTACAAAATATTTTAACGTGTCCTTGACCCAGTTACCGGACTTGGAGCAATTCAAAGTGTGCTATACAGCGTTAGAACAAACTACTGTCGAAGCCCCCCCCCCCGATATATTCCTATAAAAGCGGGAGCAGCCCGCAGAGGGTTCGCAGTCGCAGGCCGACAGCCTAGCTAGCTGTTTGCCCGCGCTGTCCGCAATAGTATCTCTAGTATAGAGTTGGTACCACTATATATTAGAGATGCTACCTTAGCTTAAGGCATGTCTGTGTATTATTAAGCATGTTAGAATAACGCTTGTAGTTTGCTGCTAGTAAATGTAGTTAGTTTAACTGTAGTTAGTTTGGTGTTGGTTTTAAAGTGTTTTTGAAGTGTTTTTTATTTACTAATGAAATATGTACTTTTCTTTCACGCTCCCATTCAAAAAGGTATGGCACGAAAACCGACCTTATGTCTTTAAATATCTCAGGGGGGATTATGTTTCTCAAATAAACACCTTTCCTAACCCCTTACAAAAAGGTATGGCACGAAAACCGACCTTAAGTCATTACGGCGCGCAAACCGGATGACTTTACCTATCTTAACCCTTACTCACGAGAAACAGATTCAGTCAGTTTGCTTATTTTTGGTTAAATTTAAGGGGACCTTGGTCAGGTAATTATTGTACTTCGGTTCGTAAAACTCTGACGCCTACACAGTGATGAACGTCCTTGCGGTTTCAGAGTGCGCGACTGTTGTTAACTGACCATTTTGCTTATCTTGGAGGATACATCATCGGGGAAATAAACTTAAGGGGACCTTGGTCAGGTATTATTGTACTTCGGTTCGTAGTACTCTGACGCCTACACAGTGATGAACGTCCTTGCGGTTTCAGAGTGCGCGACTGTTGTTAACTGACTATATCGTTTGTGTGTTGGGTGAATAATTTTTCGGGGGAGAGGTTAGTGTTCCGTTATCAGGTTTATTTGCCTATAATTGCGAGCTTTAAGCTAGTCCTCTTCACCTAATACAGAGCGGGGAATAGAGCAGTTTGTGGTCCAAGTGAGAATCACTTACTGCTCTATTCCCCGTTTTGGCAACATGTTCAGATGACCTTGACCCACTTCGGGACTTAGAAAATTTTCGTTTAGTAAAACATTACAACAATATTCCTTCCCTAACCTCTAAAGCCCCCCCCCCTACAACTGGGTATAAAAGGAGGGTTTTCACCAGTGGTAAAATCATTCTGCTGCTTACACATCACGAGTGCAGTTCAGTTCCCGAGATGTCTGACCGTAGGAAGCAACTTTTGCCGAGGAAGGTTGAGCACTCTTCACCTGCTCCGTCATCTGCTCCGCCAGCTCCTTCCATCCTTCGGCAGGCGTTAATATTATCATGCATTGTTCCTGAGGAGCCTGCACCACGACCGCAACCACTTCAAGAAAACCTCGTTGCTCCCCCGTCCGCTTCTTCATCTTCTTCATCTTCTTCATCGTCTTCGTCGTCTTCATCTTCTTCGGCTACTTCTCGCTCACCTTCTCCATCACCGAGGAAGGATGAGCAAACAACTGCACCATCTTTGGCTTCACCAGCTCCTTCGCTTCTTCAGCAGGCGCTGGCAAGCATTCTTCCACCTTCTACACCAGGCTCTTCAACACCATCTGCAAGTCTACATTCTTCTTCTCCTACCAAACCTTCTACACCTTCTGTAAGTGTCCTTTCCCGTCCTTCAGTGATCTGTATTAACAACGAATCTCCTTCAGAGAAATTTCAACAATTAAAAACCTTGAGAAGGCAGTCCATACTTCCTGCACCAAGATGCAGCTACAGTTTTAAAAAAGGTGCAAGGAAAGGGGAACGTTGTGCTAAGTCTTGTGTTTTAAATGAAGAAGTATGCAGATCACATTTAAAACAAAATCACAAGGGCACCATTTCTCTTTCTACACCCCATCCAACAGTGAGACCAACCAAAATTCGAATTAATAGGCTTTGTAGAAATAAACGATACTTTTTTGTTAAATCAAAGGGCTTTGCAAAGGTGGTGGTTCAATGTGAAGGTAAATTGTACTATGTAGAGTTGCCTAGAGGCATGGACCTCCACGTCAAAGAACTTACCAAACAGAACTATTTAATTCGAAATGATACAGGTTTCAGTGTGTGGAAAACATTTAAAATAAAAAAAGATTAAAAAGTGTATTCCAAATTAAAAATAATCTTTTCCAAATTAAAAAAAAAAAGTGTGGACAACCTATTTACAATTTGTAGCATATGCTGCAGAGTGTAAATAGGTTGTCCACACCTTTTTTTTTACAATGCTACAACGACCTTGACCTAAATAACGGACTTAGATATATTGTACTAAGTCAAAGATAAAACTTAAATGGAAAAAGGAGAAATATTATATTAATGACATTATTCAACAGTAAAGAGGGGAGGGGGTAAGCGGGTATTTAAGCGAGAGATTCGGAATATAATTATTAGTTGTATCGTCATGAGCGTCAACAGCAACACATGGGGAAAGGAAATTAGCGAAGAGGAGTTGTACGCGATTGTTGAGGCTGCTGAAATGACTGAGGTTTATAAAATTAATAAGGTTGCAGAAAATGGTGCTCAGTCTCAACCGCAACAAACTACACCACCGATGCAGTCTACAACACAACAACCAAGACCCTATCATGTTATCCTGGAGGAGTACAATGAGGCGATGAGGTACGCCTTTACTAAGTGGTGTGGTCAACCGCGTTCTCCTGAACAATGGGAGGAGCATGATGCAGACTTTCGCCTGGTTGCAGACTTAGAACTTGAGCTTCAAAGAACAAAGGTTGCTCAATAGTGAGAAGAGTTATTGTTTACTTTAAAATACAGAGCGGGGAATAGATCAGTTTGCGGTCCAAGTGAGAACCACTTACTGCTCTATTCCCCGTTCTGGCAACTGGTGTAAATGACCTTGGGACTTAGAAAATATTCGTTTGATAAAAAATAATGAAAGATCTTCTTATTTCTCACAACAATATCTTTTCCTAACCCCCACCACTACCTAAACTAAGTATAAAGGAGGTTCTCCATCGCTGGTAAAAATTAGTACTCTGCTGAAAATGAATGCATCCACTACTTCTATCTCTGCAGCAACTATAATAGTTAGCAGACGGGTCGAAAACATTGATCAGGTGCTTGCTGTAAGGAGATTACTGCTACGGTATCTTGATATAGAGGTTAGTTGTCAATTGTACATGTGGAGACCAACAGGTGAAGTTTATAGTAGTGAAAATGAAGCATTTGAAACAAACTACAGTAGAAAGTTATATAAAATCTTTGGTAATATGGTAAGGTTAGTCGATAAAGGATGGAACATTAATATAACATTTTATATTGTTCCAAACCTGTAATTAAAGCAAAAAAAAAAACAAAAAAAAAAAAAACGATGGGTATATAAGCCCGATGTTACAGAGACAATTATCACTTTGGTTCTGAATTGCGTCAAGAGAGCACCTACCATGGTATACCTCCACTATATTGACTCTACTGCTAAAGCGGATACTTTTATCCAGTGTGTTTACCAACTGTTAACGGAGTACCAACATGTTCAGGTTAAAGGATTGGGTATTCGTGGAACAGAAGAAGTAAAAATAGATGTAAAACCAATCCCTTTGAAGAAAAAAATTGTCCAATTATTACAAGAAGGCTACACACTGTGCCTTTATTACACAACCTCATAAACTAAATAAAACGCCAAAGGGGGGGGGGAATACAGAACGGGGAATAGATCAGTTTGAGGTTTGAATAAGAATCTCTTACTGCTCTATTCCCCGTTCTGGTAATAGGATAAGGTGACCTTGACCCACTTACAGGACTTAATCATTTGTGTTACAATAATACCTCTTCCCTATCACTTTTCCCTACCACTTGCACTTTCAACACTTACCCCCACCACCACCGAAATCATGTATAAAAGGTGGTTTCGTATTAGTGGTAAATCAGTCTGCTACTTGGAATCATGTCGCCCAGAGATAACATTTTCCCTTCTAAGAAGACTATACTAGAATTGATTGAAAATATTCCATTAAATTTAAACGAAGATGAAGACGATGATGATTCAGAGATGGAAGGTGAACTATTTAGTGATCTTGAACTATTTAGTGGCTTTGAACTACTGAGTGAGTTTGCTAGCAGTGAACCATATCTTGGAGAGATGGAGCTGTTGGAGCTGTTGACTGACGACGAAGATGTCGATAATAATGAACCGGAATTTCATCATCAGTTGCTTTGCTTGGAGGAAATGGACCTTGTTGATAGTGAAACCCCTCCAAGCAGTATTAATATCGATGATGTAGTTCTAGATCCAGTCACAGGGAACTTTTGTGTTCGTCGTCGCTTATTTAGTGATATGAGCTCATCATCATCATTATCATCGGAAGAATCTGAATAAGTTTTTGTTGTCTTCAAATAGTTTACTTTAAATACAAAGCGGGGAATAGATCAGTTTGTGGTTATAGTGAGAATCACTTACTGCTCTATTCCCCGTTTTGGTAATATCGTTGTATGACCTTGACCCATTTACATGATTAAAAAAGTGGGGTAACTTATACATTTAATGGTGGGGGAACGTCTATTTAAAGACGATGCAACAGTGTATATTTATCATATAGACATGATGAACCCACCAGGAAACTCCGTTTGCTACAGCTTTCCCCTCATCGATATCGATGATGTGATAAAACTTACATCAATAACAAAACGGTTCGAACTCGAAAGGCGACTCATAAAAGTCGACGTAATTCCACAAGATCTTCGCTCGGCAATGTTGACTATTGAATATGTTAAAGATGAATCTACAACTGAAGATCCCTATTGTTTTATGAAATTTTTAGTTGATCAAGATGCAATGTGTACAATCCAACTTCACATCCGAGTTTAAAATTTATCAAATGTTTCTGTTGGAGAAAATTGTCTTAGTTAAATACAGAGCGGGGAATAGATCAGTTTATGGTTTAATATAAAATCATTTACTGCTCTATTCCCCGTTTTGGTAAATTTGTTCAATGACCTTGACCTAAATACAGAAATTTGTAGCCTCCAGCTACAATAGTAAATATAAAATGCAAAAAAAAAAAAAAAAAAAAAAAAAAAAAAAAAAAAAGTAAACTTAACGTAATACGTACCCCCATTACTTTTGCTAGGGTATAAATAGAGGGGTATTTGCAGTGTTGTTCATTATTGCCTTGACCCTTGTGGAGATCGCACCTACATTATGCATCGCTGCGATATTTGCAAGTCTTCATTTAAGGATGAATTTATTTTAATGATACATAAAGAACTGAAACATAACAAAAACCAAAATGAAGAATATGAAGAAGAAGAATTGAAAGAAATAGATCAAATGTTAGCTCAACACCAAAATTCCAGACCTAGTGTTATTCAATATGCACCATCAACATCGACTTCTACCTCTGCTATGTCTACACTTCACCGTCCTTCAACATCATCATCATCATCTGCATCGACTTCTACGCCTGTTCTGTCTACACTTCATCATCCTTCAACATCATCAGCTGCATCGACTTCTACGCATGCTCTGTCTACACTTCACCGTCCTTCAGCATCAACAGCAGTAAATGTAGAACTACATGCCCGAGCACTTCCGGGTAATGTAGTAACCCACTTCAAAATTGACAATGCAAAATTACAACTCGAAGAGTTTTTAAATAACGCAAAAGGATTGGTAAGCAACACTTTGCAAAATGAATTAAAAAGATTAAATTTTATTAAATTTGGACTATTAATGGATGCTTTATTTACAAACATTCAAAATGAAACTTCACCGAGAGGGTTTTTAACAAAAAACCGAACTATTATGTTTTCGTCAGATATTGATTCAATCGTATCTGAATGTTTTGAAGAGCTAATGACTAAAATACAAGAACATGAAGGAAGAGGCTCTGGATGGAATTTGTTAAGCATCACAGGGCTAGACTTAAGAGTACACAAACACGGCTATGGAATTCGAGGAAGTAGCTACATTCCTCTACCAACAAAGATTAGAAATACCTTATCCTGCGTCAACGTACAAAATCAAGATACTGAGTGTTTTAAATATGCTATGTTGGCCAAATATGTAACAATTCATCCGGAAAGACCAAGTCACTATTATGAAGAAGTACAACATAGATATAATTTCCAAGGGATGACTTACCCTGTTGCTATAACAGACGTTTCAAAATTTGAAAAACAAAATCCTTCAGCTTCTGTCAACCTCTTCGGATTGGATTCGACAAACAATTTGTACCCCTTGCGTATAACACCAAATGAGCGCAGAGATCATACCGATTTGTTATTAATTACTAAAGGTGATATTTCACACTTTGTGTATATCAAAAAATTTGAAAGTCTTGTTTCTAATCAATTATCTAAGCATAAAAGAAAGATGACAATTTGCAAAAGATGTTTTTGTCACGTGAACAAAGAACTAAGAAGGGGAGGGTCTGATTGGTTAGTAGAACACCAGCGGTTATGTAATGGAAACTATGAAGTAAGAATTAAATTGCCGCATCCTAGCAGAGCGCAGATAAAATTTGACAAAGTAATACAACAATACCGTGTACCTGTTGTTGTTTACGCTGATTTCGAGTCTTCTTTACATCCGCTTGAACAACAAGAAGAGGACGTTACAAGAAGAAGCAAATACCAACTTCATTCACCAAACAGTTATTGCATACTAATTAAATCCACGTTGACTGAAGACCATCTTCAAAAATATGGACTATCATCTTCTCCAAAGATTTATCGCGGTGAAGAAGCAGCCAAATACTTTGTCGATGATTTGTATGACATAGCTGCAAAGGTAGAAGAACTGTATGGAACAAAGGTACCCATGTCACCTATGGAAGAAGAAGAACTTCAACATTATGATTCAACAACAACGTGTTATTTGTGTAATAACACCTTTACACTGGATAACGTTAAAGTTCGTGACCACGATCATCTTACGGGAGCGTACAGAGGTGCAGCCTGTAACGCTTGCAACTTGAACTACAAACTACCATATTTTATCCCCGTAGTTCTGCACAATCTGAGTGGTTATGATTCGCACTTCATAATCCCCGAACTAGGAAGAGATAATGGAGCAATAGACGTTTTGGCTACTACAATGGAAAAATTTATAAGCTTTTCAAAAAAGGTGGGTAAAATTAAATTAAGGTTTGTTGATTCATTTAGATTTATGCCTTCAAGCCTCATGAAATTATCTGAAAATCTAAGAAGAACAGATTTGATAGAAACAAGCAAAATTGTACTCAATAGTAAAATGGATTTGGTTCTTCGAAAAGGAGTCTTCCCCTATGATTACATCGATGGACTGCATAGATTTGATGAAACATCACTACCTTCACCAGAACACTTCAAAAACAAACTTAATGATTCGGAAATATCACTTGAGGACTATCAACACGCACGTCGAGTATGGAACGAGTTAGATATGAAGACCTTAGGAGATTACTCGGACTTTTATGTCAAACTAGATGTAACTCTTCTTTGTGATGTAATGGAAGAATTCCGAAACACTTGTTTTGCTGCATACGGTTTGGACCCTCTACATTCGTATACTTCACCAGGATTAGCTTGGCAAGCCATGTTAAAAGAAACAAAATGCAAACTCCAACTTTTAACAGACATTGACATGGTTTTAATGGTTGAAGCTGGAGTAAGAGGCGGATTGACCCAAAGTGTTACCAGACATGTCAAAGCCAACAACAAATACCTACCCGATTACGATGAAACCAAACCGTCAACCTATTTAGGATATTTCGATGCAAATAACCTGTACGGATGGGCAATGTCAAACCCACTTCCTTTTGATAACTTTAAATGGATTAATCCCGACTCTATTGGCGATATTTTACAAATTCCGAAACATGGTGACACTGGATATATTTTGGATTGCGATTTTGAATACCCAGAAAATTTACATGATCTTCATTATGACCTTCCACTTCTTGCTAAAACAGAAATTTCACCAATTGGAAAACACCCCAAATTAATGATGACATTAAATAATAAACAACGCTACGTGGCTCACTTTTGGGTGGTTCAACAAGCTATCGAATTAGGACTACGTCTAACAAAAATTAATAGAGTTTTGGAATTTTCTCAATCATGCTGGTTGAAACCCTACATTGATTCAAATACCATCAGAAGAGCAGCAGCTACATCAGACTTTCAAAAAGATTTCTTTAAATTAATGAATAATGCGATATTTGGAAAAACATTGGAAAACAAAAGAAGACACAAAAATGTTAAACTTGTTACCGACGCAAAAAAATTACAGAAACTAGTACAGCAGCCAAATTTTGGAACATCTATAATTATTAATGAAAAACTTGTAGCAGTGTCCATGAAGAAGACGAGTTTGAAGATGGATCGTCCTTTGTATATAGGCATGTCAATCTTGGACATCTCAAAAACACACATGTACGATATTCACTACAACAAAATGGTGGCGTTCTACGGAAGAGAAAATATATCTATTACATATATGGACACTGACGCTTTTATATATCGCATAGTAACATTGGACATGTATAAAGATTTACGTACATTTATTTACAAGAACGACTTTGATTTCTCCGATTATCCAAAAGATCATCCAAACTACGACAATGACAGACACAAAAAAGTACTAGGCAAATTCAAGGATGAGGCTAATGGTGTTCTGCTTGAAGAGATTGTTGCACTGATGTCTAAACTATATTCTTTGAAACTCTATAATGAAAAAGAAGAAGAAGAAAAGAAGAATAGCTATATTAAGAAAGCTAAAGGTGTAAAGAGTTTATATTTAAAGAAGAAAGTGCATTTTGAACACTACAAGCAATGCTTATTTGAGGATAACATCATTACAGCTAAATTCAACACCATCAGAAGTTTTAACCATCAGCTGTACAGCGTGACTGAAGTTAAAAAGGCGCTATCCTGTAATGACGACAAAAGACAAACCCTTCCAGACAACATCCACACTTTACCATTCGGTCACTATTCCCTCAACCCTATTGACTAATAACCCTTTCATCGTCCTAGATCCTCTATCCTTTTCCTTTCCGTAAAAAAAGGGGAAACACAGCAATGTTAAGCTGTGTTTCCCCTTTTTTTACACAAGTTTTGAATGACCTTGAACTATATGTATATATATATATATATATAAGCAGATTTATACAAAAGAATATTTAATACCATATCAGCTGCCTTCGTGAAACCATCATGTCAGACCTGAAGGAGAAGATTATTAATGAACTACACAAACCTGCAAGAATAAAGTTTCCAAGAAGAAATACTGTTATAAAAGGGATAAATGATCTATATCAAGCGGATTTAATTGAAATGCGACCGCATAGCAGAATAAACAAAGGATTTAAATATATACTCACAATTATTAATTGTTTTACAAAAGTTGCAGACGCTTTGCCTCTAAAGGACAAGACTGGTAAAAGCGTAACAGAAGCCATGGAAATAGCCATAAAAAGAGATAAAAACAAAATTAAACATTTACAAACTGATGATGGAACAGAATACTTTAATACAAACTTTGCACAGTTAATGAATAAATATAAAATAAATCATTATTCTACAAATTCAGAGAAAAAAGCTGCTATTGTAGAAAGATTTAATAGAACCTTAAAAGGAGCACTGTATAAACAATTTTCAAAAAGAGGTTCTTACGTATGGTATGATGTTTTACCACAATTAATAAATGATTATAACAACAGGTTTCATAGAACTATTGGTATGAAACCTAACAAAGTAAATAGAAGAAATGCAAAAGATGTATTAAAACGCATAAAGAAAAATACAAAGCCTAAAGTAGAAAAAATGCAGCCAAGAAAATTTAATGTAAGTGATAAAGTACGGATTAGTAAATATAAGGGAGTGTTTACCAAAAAATACCTTCCCAATTGGACGAATGAAGTTTTTACAGTGTATAAAGTGCAACCGACTGTACCTGAAACGTATATCCTAAAAGATAACAAAGGAGATTTGTTGCAAGGTGCATTTTATGGACATGAAATGTTAAAGTCAACAGTAGGTGATGTATATCTTGTTGAAAAAGTGTTACAAAGAAAAAAGGACGCAGTTAAAGTGCGGTGGTTAGGGTTTAACAAAACTGAGGATTCATGGATACCTATAAAGGACTTGGTTTAATACAAGCAACTCATTTCATCGTTAACCTTTGAGCAGGATGGAGATTATTCACCATAAAGATCGATTCAATATTAATAACATAGATGATTTAACTGTGGATAACGTTAAAATCAACAATGGTAAACACGGTAGTTTACTTCCAAACACTGTTCGATGTATAGTAAGTGGCCCCTCAAACTGTGGAAAGACCAATGTTGTCTTTAATTTGATCACTAATCCGCAGGGATTAAGGTTTAGTAACCTATATATTTTTTCAAAGTCTCTACATCAACCAAAGTATCAATTGCTGGATAAAATCCTATCTGATGTGTCTGATGTTAATTTTTACAAATTTAACGCTAGTGATAGCATTATGCAACCAAACGAAGCGAAACCGTATTCTGTATTTATATTTGACGATGTATCTTGTGAAAATCAGGATACTATTAGAAACTACTTTGCCATGGGAAGACATAATAACATCGACAGCATATATATAGGACAAACTTATAGCAAAATCCCAAAACAACTTATCAGAGATAATGCAAATATTCTAATTGTATTCAAACAAGATGATACTAACCTAAAACATATATATAACGATCATGTGAATGCGGATATGCCATTTGAAAAGTTTAAAGAGCTTTGCGGAAAAGCATGGGCGGAAAAGTATGGATTTTTGGTTATTATGAAAGATCAAGCTATAAAAGATGGTCGTTATAGAATAGGTTTTGATAAATTCGTTTTAATACACTGATTAGCGGTATTACTGTACAAGTCGTCAAGGTGTGAAGATGGTTAACCAGGAAAAGCTATTAAAGGAAATAAAATCACTTAGTGATTCTATTAGACAAAAAAACCGAGCTTTAAAATCAGGTATAAATGAAAGAGAGCAATTTTTAGAAACAACATTCAAACCTGTTACTGAACCTTTAAAGCGATTAGCACAAAATATGGAAAGACCTTCAATTCACTTCGAAGGAGACAAAATGCTACCAATTTCCAAATATGAAGAAGAATTTCAGAATGATGAAAGTTCTGACCAGTTACAAACATCTGAAGAAAGCGACGAGTATGAAGAAAGCGGAGATATAGGAGATTTAAGGGAAAAGAACATTGCAGGAGATACAAGTACAGAAGATACAAGTGCGGAAGATACAAGAGCGGAAGAAGAGGATATCAACCCATCCAACTTAAGCAAATTAGGCACAGATATTATGTTTAAAGGAACACTTGGAAGAAAATATACATTAAAAATGTTACATGGCACACATGCTAATCGAAATTATCATACATATGGAGCTAGAATAGAGGATAAAGGATTAATGATTGGAGATAGAAAGTTAGATATAAACGAAAATGATGATATAGTTATTGGTGATAAGAAATATAAAGGTACAACAGGTTTGTTTGAACTCATCTTTAAAAATAATCCTGGTAAATATACTAAAAAGGATTTACAATTGTTTAAAAATATACTAGAGTATACAAATGCACATAGAAAAAAATATTCCAAAGAACTACCTATTCATAGAAACAGGTCAATAAAATACACAAACATTATATCTAGTCTTTTCCCCTCGAAATCAAATAAAGCTCCAATTAAAAGAAGAGCTTTATCTTCTGCTGAATTAAATGTTTTGCATAAAAAAAGAAAAACAACTGATCCTACTACATCTGGAAGGGGATTATTAAAAAATTGGTATAAAACCAATATAATATATTACAACGATATAAATAAGTTAGTTGATCGAATGAGGTTATTACATGAAGCTATGGAAGCCGGGCACACTGGTTTAGAAAACGAATGGGTAGCTTTGGTTGATGAACTGCGAAAACGAGAAATAATTGTTCAGTAGACGTATATATATATATATATATAGTAAGAACCTAAACGATAGCGATTCAGTTACATCATGAGTGTGGACAAGTTTGGACGGTATTCCGAGTTTGGAGTAAAATCTGGATATAGTGAAAAAAGAGCTGGGTTTCCGTTAACACCTGATGGTAATTATAATTTTGAAGGAAAAGTAATTCAAAATGTTGGTGATCCGCTTTTGTCTTCTGATGCGGTTACGGTACAATACATGGATAAAAGAACCCCGATTGTACACGAAGACCATTGGGGATTTTCCGGTAAAAGGTTAAGCAATATAAAACATCCCATTTATGATGGTGAAGCAGTAAATTTAGCGACTTTAAAATTGTTAACGATTTACAAAAAGAATGAAACTGATACAAGCTATGATGTAAAAAAATTAAAATTGTCAAATGTAGGTGATTGTGAGCAGGATGGAGACGCTGTAAATAAGAAAATATTTGATATAGTACACAAGAAATGGACTACAGAATATGAAAAACATATGGAAAGGTTTGGTGCAGCTTTATTTAATTATATCCATCGGGCTTCAGGAAGAGCTGTAGCTTCAGATGTTGACAGCCACAATTATTTAGACTGGAAAAAGATACACAATCCAGAAAAACCTAATCAATTAGATAAACCGTCTGAGCCTTCTAAAGTCAAGACATTAGGAAAGGGGGATAAAGTGAATGTGATTAATGAACCAACAGAAAACGATGAAGATTATATAAGAGAAAAAAGAATTTAAATACCCATGATAAGGGATAAAGCATCAGTTATATTCGAGAGATGATACAGAGAGGATGATGGAATCCAATATTACTGCGTGGAGTTTAATATCTCAAGAGCCGAGATTTCCCCAAGGAGTGCTGACAGATGGTTTTGTTCAACGGTTTGATAGATATATGGATTGGGAACAACTTTCCATACACTACCTCTTCACAATGACTATGTTAAGAATTTATTTTCACAGAGTTAACTGGATTCATATTTTACAAAGACAACAGTTTTCAGAAAACTTCCTTGTAGAGATGACATCAAATTTTAATAACTGTTGGGAAGTAATAAGTAAATATCAAAATCTCTCTGAAAATTACATTGACAATTTTAAAGATAAACTAGACTGGAATGTGTTATTTAATTACCAACGATTAAGTGGCAAGTTTCTAAGGGAACATGACAACTATTTAGATTTTATTCATTTTACCGAAAACAACGATACCATCACCAGCGGAGAAACATTTGAAACATCTTCAATTACACCTTATTTCTATTTTTACTACTTTTATTTATTATGTCTACATTTAATTAATTAATCCATTTCTATATAATAAATGGATTTTAAACAGTATATATAATACAAGAAGCCAAGACTAATATTACATTCATTGTAAAACATTTATAGAGTGCACCTACTGACTGTAAGTTTGGCTATAAATAGTCATGCCGAGGGCTAAACGCATCAGTCATAATCGAGAGAGATTACAGAGAGGAAGGGGAATAGCATCAACAGCATTTTCTCTATTAAGTAAACCGGTTGGAGCTATAGTTAACAAGGCGATTGATTTATTACCTGTGGAATTACATTTACCTGGAGGATATCAATATTGTGGTCCTGGAACCAAATTAGAGAAACGGCTTGCTAGAGGAGATCCTGGAATAAATAAGCTTGATCAGGCTTGTAAACAGCACGATATAGCGTATTCCAAATTTGGTGATACAAAAAATAGATCAATAGCAGATAGAGCACTTTCTGAGAAAGCTTGGCAAAGAGTAAAATCTAGTGACGCGAGTATTGGTGAAAAAGCATCGTCTTTAGCAGTAACAGCAGCAATGAAAGCAAAAACTACGTTTGGAGGAGGAAAGAGAAGAAGGCGTGGGAAAAGACCCGCTAAGAAACAAGGAGGTAATATCAGAAGAAAACGTCGATCTACTAGTGGTAAAGGTAAAAAGAAACCAACAATATGGTCAATGATAAAAAAGGGAGGAGGACTATACCTAAGACCGTATCGTGTGTATTAAATAAGAAAGAGCAATTAATAATTAAAAACAAAGAATTAACCAATGAAGAACTGATTACATATGCTTCTTGTTTGAAAATCCCATTTTTTAGAGGAGTATTTATGAAAGATGAATTACCGGTTAAAATGTGGAAAAATGAGACTGGTATAGTAAATTTGGATAATAGTGAAGGATTAGGCACTCATTGGGTGTGTTACAAGAAACTTGGTGAAACGATTTATTATTTCGACAGTTTTGGAAACCTTCCACCACCGAAAGAACTTCAACAATACTTTCGTGCGGCAGAAAATGTTTTTTACAATTATACAAGAAAACAACCTGATGATACATCCATTTGCGGTCATTTATGTTTAGACTTTTTAGCTAAAAGTGTTAGTCAACTTTAAGATGTCTTCGTATACAGTGTCATTAACCGGTAACTCATGTACTTTGCGCAGTATTCTGTTTCCAGCGCTACGTTTGCAAAAAAGGAAGACTATGGGAAGCCGCATTATTGGATTTAACAACATATAACTCTATTCCAAACGTTAGTGAAGGAATTAATAACAAAATACATTATTACAAGACAAAAGATAATAAAGGAAAATATTCAGCTTTGGAAGAATTCAGTTTACCAACAGGAGCTTATGAAATTGATAATATAAATGAAGTTATACAAAAACATATGGGAAAAGAAAATATAACGATAAAAGGCAATAACAATACAATGAAAGCCGAAATTACTTCTAAGTATTATATTGATTTTGGCCAAGAACGTTCAATTGGTAGTTTATTGGGGTTTTCTAAGGAAACAAAGGTATTAGAACCTAATACAACTCATTCTGGGAATAGAACTGTGACGATCATCAAAGTAAACAGCATAGACATTACATGTAACATTATACAAGGATCCTACAGAGATGGAGAAAATCGGCATATATTACACACATTCTACCCATCAGTCGCACCGGGTTTCAAGATAGTAGAAAAGCCTCAAAACCTTGTGTACCTACCGTTAAACACCAGTTTCATTTCAGACATCGTGCTGAACATAGTGGATCAAGACGGAAACCTTATTGACTTTCGAGGAGAAGCTATTACTGTAAGAATACATATAAAATCATCCGCTTAGATAATGGGGTTATCATTTAAAAAGAGAGAGCCAACCAGCAAAGAGGTCAGTAGCTCATCAGCTGTAGAAGGATTAACAAGTGACAACATTCGTTTTCTAGAAGAAATTGGATTAAAGGTCATTAACAATGGATATACTGGATATAGCGCAGGGCCCAACATTCGACGAGACCTTATGGGAAAAGGAATATCACACGCACAACCCTTACGCTTCGTCCAAATTAAACAATAACGATGAAATTAGGATTCCTATACAACAACAAGACATTTATACTCTTCCATGCGAAAGTTATTTATATATTGAAGGAAAAGTAACAAAAGCTGACGGTACTGTTGGAACCACTGTTCCGTTCATAAATAATCCTATGGCATTTTTGTTTGACGAGATTAGATATGAAATTTCAGGAGTTACAGTCGATTCAACAAAAAAGGTTGGAATTTCCAGTACATTAAAAGGATTAGCGTCTTTAACACCAAATGAGAAGAATCTGTTAGCTGTTGCAGGATGGGTTGCACCAGACAAAAGTATAATTACTCCTGACGCTTCGGGAAACTTTGATTTTTACGTACCTTTAAGATTACTTTTAGGATTTGCTGAAGATTACAGAAGAATAATAATAAATGTAAAACAAGAACTAGTTTTATTAAGGTCATCAAACGATAATGATATTATTAAAGCATCTGCTGGAACAACTGAAGCCAATTTAGACTGGAAACTAACATTAGACAAGATTGTTTGGAGAGTACCACATGTGCGACTAAATGATGAACACAGGATTACATTATTAAGAAAGTTAAAATCAGATCGAGACATTGTAATACCATTCAGAAGCTGGGAGTTTCATGAATACCCCGTTTTACCTTCAACACAACGGCATACATGGACTGTAAAAACTTCTACTCATTTGGAAAAAGCGAGATATGTAATCTTTGGATTACAAACAAAGAAAAAAAGTATATTAACTGAAAATGCTGGTGAATTTGACCATTGTAAATTAACAAACTGTAAAGTGTTCCTGAATTCACAATTCTTTCCCTACGACAACTTTAATATCTCTTTTGATAAAAAAAGGTACAGTGTTTTATACGATATGTACGCTAGGTTCCAAAATTCATATTACGGCAAAACAAACACACCTCTACTATCTCCCGTACAGTTTGAATCGAAAGCTCCGATTGTTGTAATTGATTGCTCCAAACAAAACGAATCTGTAAAATCGTCTAGTGTTGATATAAAAATAGAAATGGAATTTCAAGAAAACGTACCTGCAAATACATCTGCGTATTGTTTAATTTTGCACGATAAAATTGTTACATACACACCGTTGACTGGTATCGTAAAGACGGTATTGTAAAACGTTGTACCACCACCGGCACCGCCACTGTCGCTAACCTATAAATAGCGGAGCAATAATGCAGGTCTTCAGTTAATCGTCTATCGTCGCATGGGCAACATCTTCTACAAAATGAGTTCTCCATCTGTTGTACAAGGTGATGCAGAGGTAGCACCGTTATTGGAACGTGATAATACTAGTGAAGAAGAAATCATCAAGGAAATAACTGCATTTTTAAAGTTTGGTAAAAGAGATAGAGAGGAGAAAAGTAATGCAGACCCATCAAAGGTAGTACCAAAGAGGAAGAAGAAAGTTGAAGAAAATATTCCTCCTCACATTTTAACTGAAGTTTTTTTGCGAATCTTTTACCCCATCTCAGCATGCATCAGTAAAAGTGTATCAGTTGGATTGATGAAGTCATTGGATTATTCCCCTACAGTAATACTACACCATGGAACAAAAAAGGTTTTATTTTCGCAAAATGCTTGGGAGTCATTTTTGAAACATGTACATTTAATAGAATGTTATTTAACTAACAGTTTGTGTGGAAGGAAAACACATATTCGACTTTTGGATTGTGACAATGAAATCGATATTGTTAAACATCGTGGACAACTACAAGTGCGAATTAGAGACTTGACTCAACATGAAAATAAGATTCTACTGTCACGTGAAGAATTCTACGTTTTAAACTACGCAACAGAACCTATTACAAGGTACATGAGACAGTTGGTATTTGCAAGCGCTATTATTAAAGAATATTTGGTCGATACTTTGGAAAAACAACCTGATAGCACCATCGTGTACGGACCTGTGGATACATCTATTTTTAATAGAATACCTCATGAAGTTTGCATGTGGAGAAAGTTAAAGGATTTTGAACCACTTGTAGAAATCGCTACAGAAGCTACAGAAGAAACAACACAGGAAGAAGAAACGGAGAAACAAGAAGAAGAAGAAAACGAAACACAAGAAGAAGTTAAAAAAGACTAAAGTTTGACTTAGTAAAGAAGAACACACGTGGGGTAGGCCTATTGGGGACGGTGCCCACGTTAAATATACACCAACGCGCCTGCAACTGTACGGCCTGGTATTTAACCTACCGTGGTGTGGAAAACAGTTTAGTTGATCGCTAGGTGCCATGATGAGCGGAGGGGATGAAGAAGTGAGTGTAAAGCCTTGTGTAATAGAATTTCAAGCATTTCGAAATAATGATGATAGGTTTATTATCAAGGAATTAGTAATTTTAGACTTGCTTACATTTGTAGTTTACCCATTCACGTTTGAAGCTCCTTTTTCTTTTAACAACCTTAACGCCAAAGCAAAAAGTACAAACAAATGGATAACAAACTACTTTCATCACATACATTGGTATGAAGGATTTATAAGCTACAGTAATCTGCACAGTATTATGTTTAACTTTTGCAAACAATATTCACATATATACACAAGAGGATTAGAAAAAAGGAACTGGATACAAAAGTACACGCACGGTGATGTTTTCGATATAACCATCGGTAAGGACTTTAACATTAATCTCGGTAATATTTGTGTTGCTGCAAAAGATCCTAAACACGGACAATTAAACTGCGCATTGCACAACGCATATCGTTTGGCTGCTTACTTGGAACAAACGCAGAAATGTGGTGGGGGTAGCAAAGAACCGGAATCTGGTGGGGGTAGCGGGGCCTATAAATACGAGGAGCCAACACCGCTCCGGCACGAGTATTATTCGAGACTCCGAAGAGGCAACATCACAGAAACAACCACCACTGACGAAGATGACATCACAACAGTTTCTACAAACACTGGTTGATCAATTCAACACTCATTCAAAATCCGACCTTCTGCTAACTAAAAAGTGTTCAGAACTAAAAGAACAAAAACACTACATTATTCATAACATCAAGAAAGTGGAAACCACACATGGAGAAGCAATTCTAGTTTCATTGAGCGAAGGACCTTTCTCTCCAGGAGATGAGCCGAAGTTTCAAGTATTTCTTCCAAAACGATTTGTTCAACTGCTACAAAATGAAGATTTGCGAGATATTCAACCGGGGACGTTGTATTTGGTATCACACGGTGTAAGCGGCAACAACTCGACGGAACTCACTCTGCACATCACGCATCCTTGTACATAATGTCTCTGTTTGTATTTTATTGTTTGTATTTCTAGTTATCAATGTTAAACTTAAGTTTATTGTATTGTAAGATGTTTGTTTAATAAAGAAAATAAAAAAAAAATAAAATAAAATAAAATAAAAAAAAATAAAAACAGCAACACAGCAGTATATTATTTTATATACTGCTGTGTTGCTTTTTTTAAAATTCAAATGGATGACCTTGAACTTTCATTCAGGGTTAACTTATGAAGAGGTATAAAAGAGAGGGAGCAGTGAAGTTAGTCTCAGTCTTGTCTAACACACGCTGCAGCTAACATGTCGGTGTCACCTATGAAAAATTTATTTTTCGATAACAATTTGAAGACATATTGTTGCGAGTTACAATGTTTTAAAATACCAGGCGATCAAGTTGACGGGAAAGCTTGTCGTAAGTGCAAGTGTTTCAGCTATTGCATATGTAGATGTAAAACGTATCAAATGAACCGACAAGATAAACTACAAGAATTACGCCGAAGGATTGCATTACTGTGGCGGCGAATGTAGTAGCAACCAGCTGCCACCTGCCACCTGCCATCTGCTGTCCGCCATCTTCTCCGCCCCACCATTTTGTTTGATACCAGAACGCTAGCTAGCGAATAGTCAGTACACCTCCGGCTCTCGACTGGTGAACATCGAGTGCTCTTCACAAACGTAAAACATTGTATTAAAATGTCCATTAAAATTAGGTGTATTCATTATGACTCTATTCATCTGGCGACTTTCCAAGACCTCGAGGTTTTTAATGAAGAGTTAAGACTTCTCATTGCGTCCGGTTACGATTTATCTTTGGAACTTTACGCATCAAAAAACAACATGGACTCTGCGCAGGAATCGAAGTATATACCGTCTTTCTTCAGAAAGCGAAGTGATGGCCGCAACTCGTCCGGATCAACAACATCGATGACAACCAACAACGGGGAACTATTGTAAACATGAATTATTGTAAACATAACTTATTGTAAATAAAAATAAAGTAATATTTGTATTAGTACTACCTCGCACTCGTATCATTCGATTGCTTCATTCGATAATTTTCATTCGATATTTTATCGAATTAAAACTATCGAATCACAATCGGATTTTACGCGTGCGAGGTAGTACTTTTTTAAAATTACCTCCCCGTGACCTTGAACTTTGAACTTTAACTCATTTCGTCACAAAACCGCCTACGTCACTGGCTCAGCCCCAGATAACATCTTTCATGACTCAGCACTTCCGGTCACGTGACCGGATGACGTCACTTCCGGCGCAAAACCCGCAAACCCACACTACTGTAAAGGTTTATTGGAATTACGTTGTTATTATCTACATTATTTTTTAACTTATTAATCTGTAAATATCCATAAGTGTAAGAAATTAAGTGTAAAGATTATCCAACTTAAATTTTAAAAATGTTTTAACACGAAAATACGCACCTGAAACAAACATTACCCGCACATTTAGTTTAGAAAGAATTTTTATAATACTCGCAAATTTTTGACGGTCCAAACCACTTTCGAAACTAAGACAAAGTATTGATTTTTCCAAGTCCATTACAAAATAACAAAAACACCTTCCGTGCACGTTGTCCATTATAGGGCTTTCAGAAAATCTTCTGATTGAAACAAAGGTTTTAAAGCTCAGTCTCGTTTTCAATCGGCTCCAATTTCGAGTGACAATGTTTTGTTTCCAAAGCTGTCCTAGATTTCAGTGAATTGCAGAAAGGTTTGATACATTTTGTCAAACAACAAAAGATATTACACATCTGACACAATACGATGGAAAATCCAGAGGCTGTATAAGTCTTTAGGAGAAGGAGCAAAAACCTTGAATAATAGTAATGTTGACTGAATGTAAGATTACTAAAGTAGTAAAATATTACGTTGTTATGTACAGTGCATTAATATATGTTACAATATCAAACTTTTTTAAGCATGAGGGGTTTTGGTTTATTAGCTATTAAACCATCAAAAACAGTTGCATTCCTTACTTGGCACGGTAGGGATTGTATGATGGCTAAATTTTGATGTAGCTAAAGTATCATAGGTTAAAAATGGTTTCAGAAATCTCTTTTGTTCATTTTATAAAAAAATAACAATATACAAATATTTAGTTTTATATATATATAAATAAATAATTTAGTTATAAATATTAGAGTTTTATACCAAACTAACAGTTATATACAGTAATGAAAAAATAAGATTATTAAGAGTTAAGAGGAAGATTGAAGTTGCATTTAAAAGAATTGAATTGGCAATTGGTGATTCAACCGATGTTGAATTTCATTTATTATTCAAAAACATTTTACTCTTCCAAGAAAATAGCTAAAGTTGGCATTTATGAAGTAAAACTAATTTAATATTCTACTTATTTGATGACATTTTAACCTATTTTATACCAGAACATTTCCAAAACTCGATTATTTACAATATTGTTAGCAAATATCCAACTTTCACTTCAACACAAACCTGTCAGTCAGAATAGCTATAGCCTTGTCTGCATCTAGGTGTCAAAAGCGATGTAAACCCAGTTTTACGTGGGTCAAAGCATGTTCCATGAAAACTGTTTTGAAAGGTTTATCCATTTGGGGCTTGGATAAATGCCAGACGCTATTTAATCCAGTCAAAGTCCACGAGTGGTCAACCAGAAGTGAAATGCTCTTTCCATTGAAAGAGCATTTATTGGAGCGCGTCCAAACACAGGAGTTCGGTTGGATTAACTGGGCGATTTGAAGTAAACAACTCTCATTCCGTGCGTTGTGACGTCATAAAACTCAATAGCTCCAGTACTAATACTAGGTCACACATAGAGGTAAACGCAGCTCTAAACGACAAAACAATGTACAAACTTCTAAATAATTCAATAACCCCCCCCCCCGAATTTTACATTCGGGGATTTTCTTCCCATTTTTGTGCCCAAAAACTTAAAATTTTAAAAACAAAAATCCCAAAAAAGGGAGTTAGTGTAGCCCGATTATTTTTCCTAAACGAACTTGTCCAACTGTTTACAAAAGGGGAGGTTCCTACCAAATTTAAAGTAAATTGGACAAAAATTGCGAGCGCTAGAGTGCGAACATATATATAAAGTTGTTAGTGACCCCCCAAAACGTGTTCAGGGGGTCATGTTAAGAACTTCTACAGTGGTCCCGGGCTTAAGTTTTACCGTGCGGGTCATGCTAATAGTTCACTTTTCCATAGGAATGTCACTAATAACTCTATAAAAAAGGATCGAAACAAAACTCATCGTTAGAAAAGATCGCGTCGTCTTTGTAACAATGTATCAAATCAAAATCAAAATCACAACAAGACCGAGAGCGTGTGCACTTATGCTGGAGAGGTTCTGAACAAAATAGCCCTTTGTCCAACACTGATATTGCACTCGTATGTCAACAAGAGTCATTCAAAACTTGCAACACTGAGTGCAATTCGACCTCTTCAACCTACTGGGTTGTTGAACTTTTGTTCTCGTTTTAAAAAGGCTCAATGCCTAGATATTGATTGTTAAACCGTTTTTGAAAAGCTACTGATGCTCAGAGCAGTTGTTGACTGCAGTCAATAGGATTGAGTAATTTTGGGGGCTGATTTGAAGTTAAGAATTCTGGTAAGAATTGTTATACTCAATATGCTAATATTTTTTTCGTACAACATCGTTTTTCAATTTAATGTTTTTGACAAACAAAATGTGCCTGGTACTTGTTTATAACGTTTTCCAAGCGGTAATTTTGTATAGCTATGTTTGGTAATAAGAATTCATTCTCATTTCCTAAGGTGTCACATATTTGAGGATATATTTCATACTCGCTTCGCTCGCTGGGGGCTTCGCCCCCAGTTCCCTGTCGTATTACCTATGGCACATGGTTTAATTACGCTAATAACCCGAGGTCCTATGTATACTCAAAATATAAAGTAGACTTATTAGTGAACAAATTTAGGCCTATCAGTACAATATTAGAGTATATAACAATTTAAAAATCGCTCCACCTCCGCCCCCAGGCCCCTGTGGGGGGCTTCGCCCCCAGGTTGCTGTTTGGCCACAGTGTAATGTAAATTGGTGCAAATTTTATTGAAGACCTAAATTCTACAACTATTCCAAGGCTTTGATTATTTTTAAGGGTTTAACCTATAAAATCTGGCCATATGCCTGTTGATGAATTCTACTTGGTATGGAGAGGTAGTGTGTTAAACTTTAAGCCTACATGTATTACCTAAGTGCTTGAAAAAAGTTATACCCTTAACTGATGTATAATGTAGCCTTTAAAAGGCGTATTTTGAGCCTTATAAGTGATACGAACACCGTTAACAACCTGAAATACTATGACTTTGGGTAACTAAAAGCTTTCTGCAACGAATATGACATGATTTATAAGGGAGTTTACCCTCGACAGTGCGCAACATAGAAAATGTACCCGAAAAACACGAAAAGTCTACAAGAGCTCAAAAACTTTGATTTTCTTGTGTGTTTAAGATGCTTAATCTGGGCGTGGGTGTATTTCTTAGTATTAATTGTAATGTAGGAATACTGTGTGATAAGTATTAGGCCTCTAAGTTCTATATTAGAGCGACAAACCATTAAAAACCACAAAAGATTTGTGAAAAAAGTTTAAATTTAAAAAATCTAGCGCTATCTAAGGGTGAAAGGGGTGAGATACGGCAAACTGTCATAGGACTAAAGTTGTAGTTCGTCTGAAATCCGTGGCACATGGTGATCTTCGTTTTTCAATAGGACAACCCGTTCGGCTGCAAGAGCTTAAATAAAAAAATACTACATTTTGATTTTTGTATTCACAATTATTTATTTTATTGAGATAGCTCAAACTAAAAATAGTAGGATTTGGAAAGAAAAGGTGCAAGGCACATGCATGCCAAATTTCACGTCTCTAGCTCAAGTATTATTGGTGGCACGTGTATATCCAATAATATAAATTGAGACAGAACCCCAATACACCACTACTTATACTAAGAAAACGGTCATATCTAAAGATATTTAGATTTGTTCATTTTTCGACAGGTTTAATTAATAAAAACTGGTCATATTTCTGTTGCTATTTACTAAGTGTGATGTAGACATACTGCGTGCCCAATATTAGTCTTCCATCAAGTATATTAACGTCAAAGGAAATAAAAAACGGCCAAAATATTTCGAAAATATGCCGAAATTTGAAAAATCTAGCGCTACCTAAGGGTGAAGGAGACGAGATACGACAAAAAGTCATAGGACCAAAGTTGTAGATCGTCTAAAATCCGTGGCACGTGGTGGTCTCCGTTTCTCGATAGGACCAACCGTTCGGCCGCTACAGCTCAAATAAAAAGTCACTATTTTGGACATGTTCAAAATTTCCTCCATTTTGAACTTTTTTGAGGAGGTTAAAATAAAAAATTGTAACTTTTTGGAATTTTCCTGGGGGTTACAAGGTACAAGCTACATAAATGCCAAATTTAAGGTTTCTATCTCTTCTAGAAGTGGTCTAGAATTCGTATACCTCAGTCAGTCAGTCAGTCAGTCAGTCAGTCAGTCAGTGAGTTACACATGCGGCTGTATATATATTAGACTCGCTTCGCTCGCTGGGGGCTCCGCCCCCAGACCCCTGTGGGGGGCTTCGCCCCCAGGTCACAGTTTAATGTATATTGGTCCAATTCTATTTAAGATCTAAATTCTACTATTCCAAGGCTTTGATTATTTTTAAGAGATTAACCTATAAAATCTGGTCATGTGTCTGTTGCTAAATACTATTTGGCATGGAGAATTATTATGTTAAATGTTAAGCCTCCATGTATTACCTAAGTGCTTGTAACAAATTAATACCCTTAACTGATGTATAATGTAGCCTTTATAAGGCGTCTTTTGAACCATATAAGGAATATGACCACCGTTAACAACATGAAGTGCTATGAATATAGGTAACTAAAAGCCTTCTGCAACAAATATGACATAATTAAGAGATTTTACCCTCGACAGAGCGCAACATAAAAAAGATACCCGAAAAACACGATAAAATCTACAAACGCTCAAAGACTTTGATTTTTTTGTGTGCTTAAGATATTTAATCTGAG
Organism: Allygus modestus; assembly: GCA_963675035.1. NCBI lineage: Eukaryota > Metazoa > Arthropoda > Insecta > Hemiptera > Cicadellidae > Allygus > Allygus modestus. Next base: position 59,295,942 of record OY776114.1, read on the forward strand.
CGTGTGGGTGTTGTTTGGTACTAATTGTAATGTAGGAATACTGTGTGATAAGTATCAGGCCTCTAAGTTCTATATTAGAGCGACAAACCATTAAAAACCACGAACAAATCTATGAAAAAGTTTAATTTTAAAAAAATCTAGCGCTATCTAAGGGTGAAGGGGGTGGAATACGGCAAAATGTCATAGGACTGAAGTTGTGGTTCGTCTAAAATCCGTAGCACGTGGTGGTCTTCGTTTTTTGATAGGACAACCCATTTGGCCGCTAGATCTCAAATAAAAAAAATACTACATTTTGATTTTTGTATTCACAATTATTTATTTTGTTGAGATAGTTCAAACGAAAAATAGTATAATTTGGGAAGAAAAGGTGCAAGGCACATGCATTCCAAATCTCACGTCTCTAGCTCAAGTATTATTGTTGTCACGTGTATGTCCAATAATATAAATTGGCATAGAACCCCCAATACACCACTACTTATACTAAGAAAACGGTCATATCTAAAGATATTTAGAGTTTTTCATTTTTCGACAGGTTTAATTAATAAAAACTGGTCATATTTCTACTGCTATTTACTAAGTGTGATGTAGACATACTGCGTGCCAAATATTAGGCCTCGATCAAGTATATTAACGTGATAGGAAATAAAAAACGGCCAAAATATTTCGAAAATATGCCGAAATTTGAAAAATCTAGCGCTACCTAAGGGTGAAGGAGACGAGATACGACAAAAAGTCATATGACCAAAGTTGTAGATCGTCTAAAATCCGAGGGTCGTGGTGGTCTCCGTTCTTCGATAGGACCATCCGTTCGGCCGCTACAGCCACAAATAATGCACTATTTTGGAGATTTTCAAAATTTCCTCCATTTTGAATTTTTTTGAGGAGGTTAAAATAAAAAAATTATACCTTTTTGCAATTTTTCTGGGGGTTTCAATGGACAAGCTACATGTAGGCCTAATTCCATGTTTCTAGCTTTTCTAGAATTACCTGAGTAAGTCAATAATGCAGTTTGACAATTATGGAATAATTAGGGGTTTTAATTTTTTTGGGATGTTTAATTATTAAAACATGTTAGTTTATCGAGTGTTTCGTGAAAGGTAATGTGTCAACATATTGAGTGCAAAATATCAAGCCTTTATATACTAAATTAAAGTGATAGGAAATTAAAAACCACGAAAATAACCGTCGAAATTGCCTAAAATTTGAAAAGTCTAGCGCTACCTAAGGGTGAAGGGAGCGAGATACGACAAAATGTCATAGGAACAAAATTGTAGATCTTGCAAAATCCGTGGCACGTGGTGGTGTCTGTTTTTCGATAGGTCAATCCGTTCGTCCGCTAGAGCTCAAAAACTGTAATTTTAAAATAAGCATTTTTGGGGGGGTTTTAAATATTTTTTTAGGGGGGTTAAAATACAAAATCGTCAGTTTTGGCGATTTTCCTGGAGGTTACAAGCTATAAGCTACCTGCATGCAAAATTACAGGTTTCTAGCTCATCTAGAAGTGGTCTAGAATTCGTATACCTCAGTGAGTGAGTCAGTTACACATGCGGCTGTATATATATTAGACTCGCTTCGCTCGCTGGGGGCTCCGCCCCCAGACCCCTGTGGGGGGCTTCGCCCCCAGGTCGCTCTTTGGCCAAAATTTAATGTAAATTGGTCCAAATCTATACTTATTTAATAGGAGAGCAGGTTTTTTGTGTCAATCACTCCTCCTAAACTACACAACCGATTTTCATATTTTTGGTGTCATTGGAAAGAGTCTAACGTGAAGTTGTGCAGGAAACTTTTTTTATAGAGAAATAATTTGTGAGTGAGGCCCAGGGGCCCTTTAAAGTTGAGTTTTTTCCTATAAGCTTAACATTGGGAAATAACTATAAGTTTTAAGCAATCAGCTGGATAGAGTAAACACAGTTAATCAGCAGGCCATGTTGGCTTTGGAACGTTAACACGATATTTATAAATGATGATCGCGAGCGAAGCCGCGACAGGTTTACTAGTTCTCTTTAAGACCTATGAACTCTACAAATATTCCAAGGTTTTTATTATTTTTAGGGATTTCACCTATAAAATCTGGTCATATGCCAGTGTGTGAATACTACTTGGCATGGAGAAGTACTGTATGTTAAATGTTAAGTTTCCATTTATTACCTAAGTGCTTGGAGAGAAAATTGAAACCCTACACTGGATTTTGTGATATAGCCTTTATAGGACGTCGCCTAAACCTTATAAGGGGGAAAACAAAGTTAACAGCCTAAATTGCTATGTATTTGGTCAACAATAAGCATTCCGCAACAAATATAACATTATTTATAAGGGTTTTTACCCTTGCTGGAGCGCTACATAAAAATACACCTAATAAAAACAAATAAATTTACAAAAGTTCAAAGTATTTTTTTTCGGGTGTTTAAGTGATATAATCTGGGCATATGACTGGTTCTAAATACTAATTAATTGTAATATATGAATACTATGTGCCAAATACTAGGCCTCTAAGTTCTGTATTAGAACGGCAAACCATTGAAAACCACGTTAAAATCTTGAAATTTAACAAATATAGCGCTATCTAAGGGTTAAGGGGTCGAGATACGGCAAAAAGTCATGGGAAGAAAATTGTAGATCGCCTAAAATCCGTGGAACGTGATAGTCTCCGTTTTTTGATAGGACAATCTGTTTGGCCGCTAGAACTCAAATAAAACGACACTTTTTTATTTAATTTTTTGATTTGCCATTATTAATTTTTATTAAGGGAATTTAAACTGACTAAAGTAAAATTTTGAAATTTTCTCTGGGAGTCTCCGTTTTTTGATAGGACAAAATATAGAAAATATGCCGAAATTTGAAAAATCTAGCACTACCTAAGGGCGAAGGAGACGAGATAAGCCAAAATGTTATAGGACCAAAGTTTTAGATCGTCTAAAATCCGTGTGTCGTGGAGGTCTCCGTTTCTCGATAGGACCAACCGTTCAACCGCTACAGCCACAAAAAATGCACTATTTTGGAGATTTTCAAAATTTCCTCCATTTTGAATTTTTTTGAGGAGGTTAAAATAAAAAATTATACCTTTTTACAATTTTTCTGGGGGTTTCAATGGACAAGCTACATGTAGGCCTAATTCCATGTTTCTAGCTTACCTAGAATTACCTGAGTAAGTCGATAATGCAGTTTGACATTTATGGAATAATTAGGGGTTTTAATTTTTTTGGGATGTTTAATTATTAAAACATGTTAGTTTATTGAGTGTTTCGTGAAGGGTAATGTGTCAACATATTGAGTGCCAAATATCAAGCCTTTACATACTAAATTCAAGTGATAGGAAATTAAAGGCCACAAAAATAACCGTCGAAATAGCCTGAAATTTGAAAAATCTAGCGCTACCTAAGGGTGAAGGGAGCAAGATACGACAAAAAGTCATAGGAACAAAGTTGTAGATCTTGTAAAATCCGTGGCACGTGGTGGTGTTCGTTTTTCGATATGTCAATCCGTTCGGCCGCTAGAGCTCAAAAACTGTCATTTTAAAATAAGCCTTTTTGGGGGGGGGTTTAAATATTTTTTTTGGGGGGGTTATGATAAAAAACTGTCAGTTTTGGCGATTTTCCTGGGGGTTACAAGCTATAACCTACCTGCATGCAAAATTTCAGGTTTCTAGCTCGTCTAGAAATGGTCTAGAATTCGTATACCTCAGTGAGTGAGTGAGTGAGTGAGTGAGTGAGTGAGTGAGTCAGTTACACATGCGGCTGTATATATATTAGACTCGCTTCGCTCGCTGGGGGCTCCGCCCCCAGACCCCTGTGGGGGGCTTCGCCCCCAGGTCGCTGTTTGGCCACAGTTTAATGTAAATTGGTCCAAATTCTATTTAAGACCTGAATTCTACAACTATTCCAAGGCTTTGATTATTTTTAAGGGTTCAATCTATACAATCTCGTCATATGCCTGTTGATGAATACTAGTTTGCATTGAGACGTAGTACGTCAGATTTTAAGCCTCCATGCATTACCTAAGTAATTGAAAAAAATAATACCCTTAACTGATGTATAATGGAACCTTTATAAGGCGTCTTTTGAACCTGATAAGGAATACGACCACTGTTAACAACCTGAAATAGTATGCCTTTGGGTAACTACAAGCCTTCTGCAACAAATATGACATGATTTTATCTGATTGAAATATGAAGGTATTTTACCTTCAACAGAGCGCAACATAAAAACACCCGAAAAAATCTACAAAAGCTCAGACATTGATTTTGTTTGGTATTTAAGATATTTAATCTGGGCGTGGGAGTGTTGCTTGGTACTGATTGTAATGTAGGAATACTGTGTGATAAATATTATGCCTGTAAGTTCTATATTAGAGCGGCAAAACATTAAAAACCACGAAAAAATCTTGGAAAAAATTTAAATTTAAAAAATCTAGTGCTACCTAAGGGTGAAGGGGGTGAGGTACGGCAAAATGTCATAGGACTAAAGTTTTAGTTCGTCTAAAATCCGTGGCACGTGGTGGTCTTCGTTTTTCGATAGGACAACCCGTTCGGCCGCTAGAGATCCAATAAAAAGTCTACATTTTGATTTTTGTAATTATCTATTTTTTGAGATAGTTCAAACTAAAAATAGTAGAGTTCAAACTAAAAATAGTAGGATTTGGGAATAAAAGGTGCAACGCACACGCATTCCATATCTCACGATCCTAGTTAAAGTATAAATGGTGATGCGTTTATTCTAATTAATAACAAATGTTCCAGAATCGGCCTTTCCTTACTACTTATACTTATAAAACGGTCAAATCTGTAGATTTTAAGAGTTTTTGTTTTTCCGAAAGGTTTAATTAATAAAAACTGGTCATATTTCGGCTGCTATTTACTACATGTGAGGCCTCCATCAAGTATATTAACGTGATTGGAAATAAAAAATTGCCACAAATCCCAAAATTTGAAAAAATCTAGAGCTATATAAGGGTGAAGGAGACGAGATACGGCAAAAAGTCACAGGACTAAAGTTGTAGATCTTGCAAAATCCGTAGCACATAGTAGTAGGGGGCATTCAATGCCCCCTACTCATAGTGTTGTCTGTTTTTGGATAGGACAATCCGTTTAACCGCTAGAGCTAAAAAAATGGAATTTTAAAATAAGCCTTTTTTGGGGGGAAATTAAATATTTTTTTAGGGGGGTTAAAATGAAAAATTGTCTAGTAGAAATAAGATAATTTAGCAGATGTTTAGGTTTTTAGTTTTCTGATGGCTTATGAAACTGATGGCTTATGGTTTGGGATGAATTATGAAAACTGGTAATATGATTTCTGCTACATACCAAATGTGGTGTAAACTTATTGAGTGCCAAACATTAGGCATATATCAAGTACATTAAAGTGACGGGGAAAAACCACAGAATCTCTGAAAATACCGTAACCTAAAATTGAATAATCTTTTCCAAGATTTAAATTAATTGTAGGGGGGTTAAAACTGGTCATACGGCTGTTGCTGGATTATACTTTGTTTTGAAGACGTATTGTATGTTAAATCTGAAGCCCTCCACGTATAATATTGTAAGTGCTTGTAAAAAGTTAAAACCCTACCCTGATTGTCGTCTTTAAACTTTGTCTGTAAACTGTTATTAGACATCTTTTGAACCTTATAAGGAATAAAAGCACCAATAACAGTCTAAATTGCTATGTTTCTGAGTAACTAGAAGCCTTCTGCAGCAAATAGGGCATAATTTACAAGGGGGTTTGCCCTCGGTGGAGCGCAACATGTAAAATAAACAACAAAAATAAAAATAAAACCAATAAATCGACAGGAGCTTAAAGACGTTGTATTTTTTGGGAGGTTTAAGTGAAAGAACATAGTTGTAGATCGTCTAAAATCCGTGGCACGTGGTGGTCTGCTTTGTTCGTTTGGACCATTCCTTTGGCTGCAAGAGATATATTAAAAATACATTACGTGAAGAAGTCGGTAAAGCAGATTGTTAAGTTATAAAACAATTAGGTTCTTTTAATTTGTTTGAGGGGTTTGATAGTTTAACTACCGCTTCTTGAAGATAAATGCGAAGATATTGTGTGCCAAATATCAAGCCTCAAGTACTAACTGTAAGTGATGATAAAACCGTCATACAACCTTGAACAAAATTAAATACAGAGTTTCTCAAGGGTACTTACAGAAATACAAGGCCTACAGAATTTTGAAAATATTATTACCCCCGAGACACAACCTTAGGTAATAACGTAGTAGGGTAACTACCAATTCCTTTAAAATGCGTTAAGAATATATTGATTTAATAGAAAAATAGATAAATTTGTATTACAGAAAAAGCTGCTTACTACATTCACTATAGTCCCGATGAGATTTTGAAATCAAGATAATGCATGTCAACAACGTAGTTTACGTAACTCATAGATTTGTTTTATAACTAATTAAACATTGTGTTCAAATATTATTGAAAAAACGGGTAACGCATCAAACTGTCATGGCTAAAAAAATTACGTTATCTGACACTATATCATCACTGTGAGATTCATAATAGTTCGAATCATCAAAAGCGTGGTTAAAACAATGATTTTTCTTACCAGTGAGAACCTAAAATTATATTTTTCGATATTAAGGAATAAATAACAGTTTTATCAGTCGATACAATTATGAGATCATGAAAGAATATTTAATTAAGTTTAAAATTATAAATATTTAATAGGGAAGACATTTATTGTGACTGGATTGCCACAAAACTCTTATACGCAAAAACCCATGTAGATTTTTGTATACTGCACCGAAAATTTGAAATACATAATAATGCATGTCGGTAACGTAGTACAACATACCAATTGAGCTGCATACTGAATTACCGACATCAGTTAACCTCAAAAAACGAGAACTAAATTATTTATATTAATTTTTACGGAGTTTCAAATATGAAATTGTAAGTTTTAAAGATTTTCCTGGGGGTTTCAAGGTATAAGCTACCTGCATGCCAAATTTCAGGTTTCTAGCTCCTCTAGAAGTGGTCTAGAATTCGTATACCTGAGTGAGTGAGTGAGTGAGTGAGTGAGTTACACATGCGGCTGTATAGTATATTAGACTCATAATGGTATTCAAGTTACTTGATGCTCTTCATTACTAAAAACTGGGCCCTTTCATTGTTTTCAATCCCTCACACAATCCAAACTGAACCTGAAGACAATATACATTTTTACGAGTAAAAGCGTCCACTTGCATTCACTACGCTCATTCACCTATCCTCAAAGTTCCACTGTTTCGAAGTCTAGTGAGGAAAATAGAAAAAACAATTATTAGCACCCGTCATTTTTTGCTACTTTACGTTACCATTTTCTTGTTAAAATTATTAAAATCCTTGAAATTGTTGTTCAGATTATTTCGGGGAAACAGGTATTATTTATTATATAGGATTGGTTTCCAAAGATAGAAATTAAAGAAGATCTTTGATTATTACAGGTTTAGATTTAGGTATATCAATTTTATCTTTTAAACTCGTTATTAGTTAAATTCTTAGCTTTATTATGATTAATCTGTAAACGATTCCAATCGAGTTGTGTACGGATGTTCTTTACCAGTGTTTTAATAATATAATAACGAGAGAATTACTGTTACGATTGATCATCAATGTTTGGCAGTAAAAGAGATTTGAATAAATAATAGTTGTATTATGCAAATATTAAACTCGAGAACACTCTCTGCTCTGAAGCGTCAGTCTGTGTTGAAACTTTAAAATGACATGGTGCATAAATAATGCCTAATGTAATTAGAACTTTATTGCTGTTTACTCCTCTCTCCTGAAGATTTTATTCAAATGTAACACAAACGTGACAAACTTAACGGTCTTAATGTTCTGCGTTATAAGTAAAATATGAAAAATTTACTGAATTTACTAAATTACTATAAATTTGTGTAATGAATATTCGTTTTGGTACAGTAAAAGTCCTTTCCGTTTAGTGACAACGTAATCTAAAGTTCATTATATAATTTCTAGGGCCTAAAGTGTTAACATGTTTATTAAAAACAAGTTTTTATTAATAAAGACAAGACTCTCTTTAAGCCTTTTTTCCACTGGAGTTACCAACTCAGTCATAAGTTTTTTACTAATGTTTTGTTTGAATTAGAAGTTGATATCAAAAGCTATTTACTAAATGTTAGTAACATTCCTTTTAAAGACTTTTTTGTTACCAAAATTTTGCCACATTTCCCACCCAGGTCACGTTGTCAACTGTGTCTGCAGCTGCCTGTGTTATCTTTGCAAAAAGAGGAAACCTATGAGATTTTGGGTGAAACCTTCTCTGGAGGCAATAGATGGGTGCAGTGGCAGTGATATGCTAAGAGACGTAGAATATTACGTAAATCCTTTATGTGGAGAGTTGGGATGTGACGGTAATTTCAAATTGTTTACGAAGGTCAAGCAGTGATTTTGAATACTTCGTACTAATTTTATGAGACAAGATCACTATAAAAGATACTAATTATAGAAAATCAATTCCTGAAAAGGAAAAGCTTGCAGAGGCTTTGCGTCTTTTACTGACCGAAGACTTGTACACAATGCAATATTTTCGTGTATCTTGATATATGTTACTTGTTTAAGATAGCGAATCAAAATTACATTGGTTTGCACCAGAAATGATGCCGGAATACAGGGACACAGACACCTGACATCTCGCCTAACTGACTGGACATTTGGCGGTGTTGGCTAACAAATTCGAAAATATCAATGAATGCGACCAAATTCTACCAGCGTCAATGGTTAGCAAAATGTGTGTTGCTAAGACGGTATTTTTGTTGATAACATGGATTATTACTAACAAATTCAGAGGTTTTTTCAAGAAAATTATCAAAACATATTATTAACAAGTGTTGCTAACTCCAGAAACCTTTGAAATGTTGTTATCATTTTCGTTACACTGTAAATCTTTTTCATTTCTTGACATCAGCTGCTTGAAAAAGATGTTGTGCATTGAAATGTAACCGAGTCATGACAGTTGTTTTGGACTAATGTTATATGTCATTATTTGTATGAGTATAAATGTATGTTAGCATTTTGTTCAGGCCCTCCATTCCTAAGTTATTTTACAACGTATCCCTGCTTACCTACGTTGGGTCTAGTGTAAGAAAATCCAGTTTTCGTTTGTGAGCTCATCCGAAAGCGAGATAAAAGAGCGTATTCCTTGTTATGATTCTCCATCCCGCAGAGAGAATATCACCCTGATGTTTCTTAAATTACACATCAGCTCAATGCTGAAGAACCTCCTGAATAAAGTACAGTGATTCGTATTGAGTACAACATCTAAACTAGTCATTTAAAAGCTACCTTAAGTTTAATTCACATCATGTCATTACGGATTTTGCACTTCTTGCATTTGGGAAAATTGACTGTAGGAGTAAAATTATTATTAAATTACTATAAAATAATAAAAGATGTAAACGCAAATTTAAATATCAAACTATCCTAACATAATTTTTCTTCTGGAACGTTTCAAATCAATTATTGAAGTCTCGATTGATTTATATATATTTACTAAGGAGTCATGGACGGAAAATGAATAATGATATACTATATGTTTATGTGTTTTATTTGCTCTATGAAATTTGGAAGGATCTAGGAAACATGTTGTGTACTTAAAAGAAAAGGGAGGCTCATTGTAAAACTATCCTATTTACCAATTGCCTTTTCGTACGTAATTTTCGTGGGGATTAAAATGTCAATGTGTAAAATTGTGTCATTCATATCAAACATATCATGCTAATTGCTCACCTTATACAACCCTTTTTCTCAATCTCTCATCGTACAGTAATGATTGGATTCATCGTTGGTACTTAAAAATATAAAAGTCTGTATAAAAAGCAGTTGTATTTGTAGTGTAGTGTTTTGTGGCGATCCAAATTAACTATCTTGGTTTATAGACATATTTAAGTAACCATATAATCTAAACTAACTTGTTCCTTAGTTACTGGTCATTAGGGTATTAACTAACTACCCTGGCTAATGAATTATTAATCTACATCGACATTTAATGCATAACAAAACCGTAGTCATCTGTTAACGGGCATAATTTGGATAAAAAGTTCAGAAAGATAGTGAAAACGTTTTGAGGTATGTTTATTATGATGGTGTTACGCTATCAAATAGAAATCAAATTTGAAAAGGGAAATTATATTTATATGATATTGTACATTGAATAAAATATGATTTTATTTTAAGTGAACACTGGTCGGACGTACACTGGTACGACGTCTAAGGGAGTAGACGGCGGGGATAATAATCACTTATTAATATCAGACAGATTGCAGCACGAATACTTAAATTAGTTAATTAATTCGAGTAAATAATCGTATGATGCCCAAACATCAGTGTGATCATCAGAATCGTCCTTGAAATTTACACTTCGGCCTTGAACCTTGACATTTGACCTTTGACCTTGGACTTCGGACCCCTCACGAGTTTCACCTTACAGTACTCATGACGTAAAACTCTCACTATTATACCGCTCATTGTCATTAATATATAAACATTTTAAATATTAAAACATAAAAGGCTCCCCTATTTTTAAGCTTTCTCTTCTATACTTCCATAAACCATGCCTCCAAAGTATTTTCACATAAAAATACCTTTCCAACTCTGCCATAATAAAGAAAAGGTAGTGTGAAAACTTTTTATTTTTGTGCTCTACTCCTCTATCATACCAAAAAACACAAAGTTTTGATGAGTTGCCAAGTATAAATATATTATATCAACATTTAACCAAAGTCGAGGACAGTATATTTGGTCTGGTTTTATTCCTTAACAATGATAAAATAAAAATGCTCGGCAGATTTATGATTATTGTTTATCTGTGCTTGGCCAACAGCTAAAGTGTTTTACAATACGAAATAGTACTAATTAACTAAATTTGAAGTAAAATTTAAAAAAAATTGCAGTGAAGTTAGTTATTTCCCAAACCACTTTTACATTATTACCCTAAAAACAGATAACCCTTTCTGTAATTATACAGTAAACCTTATAACCCACTGTGACATCAAAGTGAAATGTCCGTTTGCAATGAAAACGTAATGAGTCGGGTTCTTAGTCCCTGGACTGAGGCCACTCAAAAACATTCATTAGTCTCGCATTAAGCTTTGTTTACCGTAGGAATAAAACACAGCAGGATTTTTTATATTTTTAAAATTAGTATAGCGTTTTAAAATACTAAATTTTCGAAGCTCAACCTATAAACAATATGGATGCAGTATAACGAGGTTTATTAATAGTGCTCCATTTTTAAAAGACTACTAATGAGTTTTAAGTAAAGCTTTTAGTGTTACATTTATCATGCAACCCCAAAAACAGCTTTTAAAACTCGAGTAATTCAATTTTAAAAGCAGAGATAACGGTGAATCACTGCTAACGAGGCCAATGACACATTGCAGGACTGTTCACCAGGGAAATGTATGAGCAATTAGTTAAGTGGAGCAATTATCGCCTCTTGATGCAAAATTCATTTTCATTTTTTACTAGAAGACAGTTATTTACTTTAAATATTTACTGTAACATAATGTTTTTGTATGCACATTTTTTAACGTTCGAATTTTAAGTACCGTCTTAACAAAGGGTTTTACTGTAACTAGAGGGGGATGTATTTGTTAGAATACTATATTGAACCATACAATTTTCTTCACATATCATTAAGTAAAATTAAAACAAATTTATGTTTTAGTGAAATGTTGTGGACTGGAAGTATTTTAAAGATAATATTAATGATATATTTTACTAAAACTATGCAATACAAAAATTAATTACATGAGAAATGTGAGAGTGAAACACACTATTATTACCGGTTGTTCTACATTCCGTCAGTGAAGCCATATCCAAGTATCTTCATTTCATACGGTTATAAACAGGATAAATATAATCTTGCGGTGAACCAACTGTACCAACTGTATTTTGACTTTTGTTTTCATCAGCAGGCTAATAGTTTAGTAACATCTAAAATACAACACGTTGTTAATAATGTAAACTTAAAGTAATAACGAAGATCCCGACTGCAAAATTTAAGATTGTTTCTATATTAATTATTAGTTAAAAACTTCTAGTTAAGATTGAAAATAAACGGGGCGTGCATCGTGCTCCAATATTTAATTAATGGAAACATAACCGGAGATTGTTATCCATTAACGATCTCCATCAGGTGATCGAAACAAATTAGTTGTTAATGAACCTGAGAGTCGATATACGACCTTGAACTTCGAGCAGTTTTTAAAACATTCTTGTGAGAGTGAACTCTTGAAAATATACCATGTAAGTTTTTGCTTGTCAAGAATGTATTTTTAAACAATATAAAATACTATGGATTATTTAAATCTTTACTTTTAAAATTTCACCCGACAAAAGTATTTTAAAGTTTATAAGTTATCTGATATTGTTTAAAATACTCATGTGGCAACAAACCTGCGTACTCAGAAAATTTCCAATGCAAAATATATATCTCAAAAACACATAAACAAGCTTAGCTATTTTCATCAAAATATATATTAATAAAATAACGATTATTAATATTAGCAAATTAGTAATAAAATCGTATTCATCCTCTATAAAATAACATTTAACATATTAGCCATATTTTATGTAACAAGGATGACTGAAAATGGCGTTTTTATGCAAAGTAAGTTGACCGCAACCACATTAATTCACATACAAAGTTTCAATAAAATGTGTTAAGAGTAAGCCCTACCTGCCTTCCGCACGATAAAATAAGGGTTTTGTATCTCCCACATTGTAGGCTCAATTGTTAACCAATAAAAAATATATTGTTGTTATTTCATTCACCCAATGTTCATACGATCATACGATTTAAAAATCGTGATTTTAATACAGAATAAGTGGTAGGCCATTAGTAAAGTTTTAAAATTAAACGTTTTTCTAAAGCTTCCTAACGTAAGGAGAAAAATTATTTTGGAAAAAAGGAACCGTACAAAATCTAGATTGGAATCTGAAAAGTGTGAAACTGCAACTAGTTTAGTAGAAATCTCTAAAATAACAGTGCGATTGAGGAGATAAAAAAGGTCTTCAAGATTAAATATGCATGGCCCTGCTTGGTGCTAAACAACATCGTGCGGATCATTCAATCTGGGGTAGGACGCACCCTTAAAGCGAGATTTACAATTTGATTCATTCCCTATAAGAATAACATGGAATAATAATTCACATAGTTTCTTATTCGTTCATTTAAAAACGGACAAACCATTTTCAAGAAGTACAAATATAAAAAGTAATATAATATAACAGTACAATTTTTAATAGACTCTATATTTTTTAATAGACTCTATATTAAAAATTTAATTGTCAAATTACTTTTAACGTTATATAAATCGTCTTTGGCAACATTAAAAACCTTTCAAGATGACAATCAAACTAATTTAAACTTTTTGAACCTTCACTATCAATCCTATGAAGAGCACTAAAATATTTAAAATTTGTTCCATAATAACTTTTTTTAATAATATTTATTTCTTAAAATTATGAAATTTTAAAAACCAATCTTTTGTGTTATTTCTGGAGATTGTGTAAAACCATAACTGAAATAACAACTATAAATACCCCCTTAGCAGCAAACCTGCATACTCAGCGAATTTCCAATGCATATTAATTTATCTTAATACCACATAAAGCCACATACGAAGTTTCATCAATATACATTCATAAATAAACGATTTATGACATTTTAATTATTCTCCATAAGAATAACATGGCGGCTGAGTATGCAGATTTGCTGAAATAAGGAACACCAAAAATGGGCTTTTATACAAATATCAATATAACTCAACTAGGTAAAGCCACATACCAAGTTCTATTAATTTATGTTCATAATTAAAGGAGATAACACGTTAATTATTCTCCATAAGAATAACATGGGGCTGAGTATGCAGGTTTGCTGCTACGGGAACTATCGGCCAAAAAATGGGTTTTTGTGCAAATATCAATAGAACACAATGAAATGAAGAAATATGTTTCGTCAGGATAAGTTGAAGCAAGATATACAATTTTTCTTATCCTCCATAAGAATAACATTGGACAACGTACTGTGTTTAGCACTTTCAATATCTCAGTAACCAATTGACGTAGAGCAATGATTAAAACATCAAATTGTGCGTATTTTTACGCTGATTGCAATGGAAAAAAATAAAATTGTACCTTTTCAAAAATTGTATGTAAAACCTCAAAAAACCCATTTTTGGGGTACAAAACCCCTCCAAAATACCTCTTCGGATAGCTTGATCCGTCTGGTTTTCGAACTCCAAGTCATAAATGCTGCTTTACACGTTTGTACCAAATTTCATGAAAATCGGATCTTTTTTACGAGAGTTATCGCACCCACGGACACACATATATATACAGTTTCGAACGAATGGTGTTTTTGGGGTCTGGGAACCTCAAAACGAAAAGTTATCATGGTCCCGGGCCTAGGTCTTACCATGCCGACTACGGTAATAGCTTCTTCCCTATAGGGGAAATTCGTTAAAAGAAAATAAATCTAACTATGTTCTAATTTTTTTTTAATTTTGCAAATTTAGCATCTCTTCTATGTGCAGAAGTAGAACAGAAAACAAATAAAACCCATTTTTTGGCCAATTATTGTTACAAATATCAAATTAGTATGTTTTAAATCTTTTTACATTCATTTTTATGATAGGGTGACCATATTACACTGCACAGCAGTACTCTAGTAGCTAACTAAATCTGCATACATTAGTTCAAACAAATCAAAACATGGAGAAGCCATATTTTGAAGTTATATAAAATAAACCCAGTATGTTACATCGACAATATAATTCATCTATATGATGTACAGAACTTAGACGTAAATTCATATTTACTCTCGAAATACTAAAATGAAAATTTGCAAATGGAATCTTACTATTCTCGAACTTTTTAGTGAGAAATAAAATTAAACAAGAGTTATGGATTAAAGTACTAAAAGGTAACATCAAAAACTGTGTTTTAGTATCGAAAAGGTGTACAACTAAAATATAATTTTTCAAGAGTAAATAATGTAAAAAAAATGTCGGCTCCCATTTTAAAATTAGAAGTAGATATACCTCAAGTCTAAAGATCAACCAGACCTAAGAATTGTAAGAGTGTCTGAATGGTTCTTATGGAAACACGAGCGCAGTATCACAGGGGAACATCGGCCGCTTTGTTCTAAACCACTCTACAAATGTTAAACGCGCAACCAAGCTTTGTTGCTTTGTTGTTCTGTTTCCACTCGCCAGCTTGTTCTGACGACGAGATGTCATCTTATGTTTCATACTTGTTGTATATTTACATTTACTTTGATTCTGGGAGGGATTGAATTTCGTTCGAACTTTTGTTCTATATAAACAGTCAAATTCCTATAATATAACAAATATTTTCTTGCTTAATAGTTGAATGTTAAATAGTTTAAACAATTATTTGTTTAGGATAAATTTAAAATTTGTAATAGTTTAATACTAAATTATTGGTTACAGTTAATATTTCAATTCCTTACAAACGATTGACAATTTAAGTTGTGAAATGATATAGCTTTTGATATTGGCTGAACAAAGGTAGATACGTAAGTAATCTTCAAACACATGTTCACTCTGGTTTTTAACACTAATGGCCGTTATTTTCTAAAATAAAACTTAAGCACGCTCAATTTATTAGTGATTTTGGTTAAATAGTTATTAACAGTATCAAATAAGTTTGGCGTAGGAAACAGCAAGAAATATAAAGAGTAGAGTTCGATGTCGACCTCTAGATTTTCAAGGACTAGCTTGGAGAGGATGGAAATCTCCCGTTTGATTGAAGCTCACGTGTTGATTCAATGAGGGGAGATCATTTTTGTAAAGTTATCGACTGCAATAAACATTGTAACTTGTAGATTAATAGAGTCTTTAACTGAGTTCATTGTATTTTCTGCAAATTAATAAATGTATGAGCAATAACAGACATATTGGTATGTTAAATTATAGAGATTATCAAAAAACATGCTAAAACTCGACTAGGCAGATTTACGAATTAATTACATGTATTATAGAAGATATTTGCATATTCGTTTTAAGTACAAGTTTTCTGTCTTTATTAAAATAACTAATTCATATCATGTAAAATAGAATAATTACACTTACTAAAATACCAACAACTATAGAGATAAATGTTTCAATATTTGTATGTACACACCTAAAATGTTAATTAAGATCAATGTTTTGCTTTACCACACAACACGTAATGATGATGAAGCACAACAAGCAGTGTGCGAATGCTACGTGTGTTAGCGTTGTAAACTTGTTACAGGTTGTACTACCATTCCCGGTGTTATTAAATTAAATACTAATTACTGTAATGCTTCGTTGGTTTAGCACTTGCACAGTAGACTACCCTCACAGTAGTCTACCCTCACAGTAGTCTACCCTCACAGTAGTCTACCCTCACAGTAGTCTACCCTCACAGTAGTCTACGCTCACAGTAGTCTACACTCACAGTGGTCGACTCTCACATTAGTCTACCCTCACAGTAGTCTACCCTCACAGTAGTCTACCCTCACAGTAGTCTACCCTCACAGTAGTCTACCCTCACAGTAGTCTACCCTCACAGTAGTCTACCCTCACAGTGGTCTACCCTCACAGTAGTCTACCCTCACAGTATTCTACCCTCATAGTGGTCCACCCTCACAGTAGTCTACCCTCATAGTGGTCGACTCTCACAGTAGTCTTCCCTCACAGTAGTCTGCCCTCATAGTGGTCCACCCTCACATTAGTCTTCCCTCACAGTAGTCTGCCCTCATAGTGGTCCACCCTCACAGTAGTCTACCCTCACAGTAGTCTACCCTCATAGTGGTCGACTCTCACAGTAGTCTACCCTCACAGTAGTCTTCCCTCACAGTAGTCTACCCTCTATTAAATACATTGAATTAAATTGTTTAATACAGAAAATGTATGATTTGTGTGTATTTCTGGCGAGATTAATATATACAAAATATAAAAAATATATT
This sequence comes from Allygus modestus, assembly GCA_963675035.1. NCBI lineage: Eukaryota > Metazoa > Arthropoda > Insecta > Hemiptera > Cicadellidae > Allygus > Allygus modestus. Next base: position 59,312,912 of record OY776114.1, read on the forward strand.
TAACAGTTGGTTGTGTTTATCTTGTAACATATAACTTTACATATATTTCGTCCTTAAAATGTTAGCCATTTTGCATCTTGTTATAGTTGAATGGATAGTTTCACAAGTTGAGCTTATCAATCCTTTTAAGACCCAAAAATAATCTTAAATAATTATGTATAAGCTGAAGTACTGACATTAGAATACATCAATAAATAATTTAAAGATGTGTTAATTCACATTAAACTAATTTTGGAGATAGTTTTGACCATTTATTTCCATATACAAATAAACACGCTTTATAAAAGTTAGGATTATATGTTAGATCATATGTAGGATACAAAATGAGGCAATAGAAGAGATTTCTGCATCTCGGAAGCAGTCGCTGCCAATTTGTGGGATGGTCGAAGCCACTTTGCATCCAGAGTCCATTTCCTCCGTTTCAAGGAACATGTGAGCTCGTGTGGTCGTTTGTTACAGCAGATATGTACTAACAAGTGTCGACATTATGGAATATTTCCACTTCCAGGGAAGGCAAGAGCAATAAAATGTATAAAACAATTATTCCACTTTTCTAAAGTAACTTACCAGATAACTTAATGATAATAACTCGAAGAAATAATTAAAATTGCAATTGAAAAACATGGCGTGGCAGTACTAAAGCTTCTCTCGTTTGTATGGATTTTTCAGTAATTGTAATTTTATCACAAAGCTTTGAATCAATACAAATTATTTATTTTATCATATGGCTGTTGAACAATTAAATAATCAAAACTGGTCAAACTTATGTAGACGTTTTTCAGAGGTAAAACAATCTGTTACGGTAAAGGATTTGTTTACTAAGAAGATTTCGAAAATGCACTTCATTGCATTATTAATACGATAGTCATAATGTGAAGTGGTAAATAATAGTTAAACACATATTTCCTCAGCAAGCAGAAAATTGCAATTCCAATTATTTGAAACCTCTCTTTATAATTCCTTGCTGTAACTAACTGTCACTTGTAAACAGATTAAGCTCTGTGAGCTCTGCAATTTGACACACCTACATGGTCATTCCATCTGTGCATAGAACAGACTGTTATTTTCTAGAAGTAAAAAAATATATACTCTTTATTGGTGGCACTCAGATTAAAGTTGTTTCAAATACCTTCCTTGATTAGATATTTTACTTGAGTCGAAGGGAACAATGTTATTATAAATAATTAAACAAATAAAACTCATCTCCCATTGATTGCGATCCTTGGAAACCTGATTTTTGTATTTTAGAAGTGCGTTATTGGCTATAAAATTGGAACTTTTTACCAACTCCTAATCTGCACCTGCAGTCAACTCTCCAGTGTGGAGTCCTCAGACTGTCTCTTACTGCAACGCTTTCCTATCAGGTAGAATCATGACGTGATATTCGAGCATGTTGAAATTCTGTTGCATTTCTCTCAAATTGCTTTTAAAACCCTTTATGACATCCAGTTTTACAAGCTGGGCGGTGGCAAGCGGCTTCGGATCGTCGGACAACCACCAGAATGGAATTACATCTGTAGAAGCCGTACCGATTGGCAGGCAAGTCTCCAGCCTCAAGGATCACTCATGAAGCCTAGGTTATATGAGCTTTCCGGGAGCGTTCCGCTAGTTTAAAAACGTAATCATAATCATAATACTAAAAAAACGAGTTCGCACGCAGCACGCTGACGTGGGGGAAGTAATTTTCCACATAAAAACTTTTAAAACTCAAAATCAGTTTAAAAACATACATTTATTCAAATTTTAATTGAAATCTGAATACAGTTATTTTTTGGCTGTTCTGATGCTCCTGGTTTCATTTACCTGCAAAGCTGAGAATACAATTTTGCGCATTATAAGGTTAGGAGAAGGTCCAGTCAGGCTTGAAAGTAGGCGTGAGGTAGCTAAGAATTATAAAAGTAGTCTAACAAAGAAATAACATGTTTTTCTAGTGCAAAACCCCCATAAGACAACGTACTGTGTTTAGTCGATACACATTTTATTTAATAACTCAGTAAATATGTATGCTAGAATGACGAAAGAGGGCTTAAAACTTTCGCCTCACTAATTCCAATCTTTTACATCCATTAATTTTACATATGGGGCTTTTAAGACCCTTTTTGGGCCCAAAACTCGAAATTTGAAGGATTAATCCCCAAAAAAGGGGTTTAGAGTTTTTCGATTGTTTTGCCCAACGAACTTGACCAACTGATTACAGAAAGGAATATCCCTACCAAATGTGAAGTAAATCGGACAAAAAATGCGACCGCTAGAGTGAAAACACACTTTTATATATATATATATATATATATTCCTAACGTGACCGCCTGAACACGTTTTGGGGGGTCATTCAAAATTATGTATATATATAATATGTATACATATATATATATATATTTATGTGTGTGTATATATATATATATATACACATATATATATGTATACATATTATATATATACATAATTTTGAATGACCCCCCAAAACGTGTTCAGGCGGTCACGTTAAGAACTTCTACGGCGGTCCCGTGCTTAAGTTTCACCGTGCGGGTCATGCTGATAGTTCACTTTCCAAAGGAAATTCACTAATAAGGCGATTTTTGTGAACGGGCCGCCGAAACTATTAATTTTAAAATCGTGGTTGATGTGTTATTTGAAAGTCATGTAAACTATTAAGTCGCTATATGAGCTGGATATTCCCAAAATGGAAAAAAAAACACTAGCTCGAATTCGAGCAGCTGGATTTGCTGGTAAAAAAATAAAGCTAGAGGAAAATATATCTATAAGCATTATTCAATCAGAAGAACCTAGTAATCTGTAACCTAATTAGTAATGTAGAGGTTCCTTGAAATTTATTATTAGCCTACCATATATTTAAATAAACTACTATTTAACTACTACTAAACTACTATTGATTTTGTTTGATGAATAATTTTACAGTCAATTACAAATTATTAGAATCGATTTGACAGAGAGCCTTGTAATCTTTATAAGTGGTACGAAACTACGAAAACTTGTAGTAGTTCCTCACAGATGATATACTGTACAACCCTGATATAAAGATGAAATATTTGGAGCTCAGTGACGTGTTGGTGGAATGTTTACTGCTTACATTACCTCATATTTCAGAATTAAATTTAGATCGTTTTTATAAAAGATTGTTCAAATAAATTATATAATTAACACTTTTTTATGTATGTCAACTCCATATTAAAAGAAAGTGTTACTACTTTACTTCCGGTATAAAACTATACTTTTGACGGTATTCTGAAACAGTATGTTATCTTATTCCTATTTTGCTTAGCAGATTCAAAATTATTTATTTAGGTGACGGATGACTAACTATTATAGTTTAAACAGATATAACAATTAATTACACGAGGAAAGTGGATGTTAAGATTGCATATCAATTGTTTTTCATCTTACCCATATTACAACAATTTATTAAGGTTAAGCTGGGTGGTATTTACAATTTTTATTTTTTTGGAACAATAACATATTTAAAATCAATTCAATGTGAAGAATTTTAGGTTGTTATCGAAAGTAAAATTAGGTAATGGCTCTATGGAACTGAGTTAAAATTTAAACTTGATTTCTTGATAGCAAGTTTGTTTAACCTAACCAACCAAAATAAAGAGGAAAATTTCTAAATCAAACATTTAGAGCTACAGAATTCCACACTTAGCTGGAGGTATCGACAAACTGTTATCACGTATTATCTGTTTTGACAATAAAGATATGTAGGTAATACAATACAGCTGCGAATTTCCATAATTATACAGTATTATCCACTTTAAAGAATGGGAAAAACACAAAGCATAGATTACTTCAATATATAATATATATTTCATAACTATTCAACAATAAGCGAATAGCAATAAATAACTAATTCGTTGTTGAGTGGTTAGTTTGTACAAATAATATCAAGCGATTACATACTGGTCAAACAAGAACATCATGTACAACAAAAGATGCGGATGTTATTTAGTAAATTCCAGACTAACCATAGTCTACCTTCCTACCAATTGATGTTTTGTCACTATTGCATTTACGTTGAATGTTATTTATATTAGTAAAAGAATTTCTTGATTTTATTCGGCGACTTTCGATCCCTAAAACTATTACTTTACATACATATTTGGTAGCAATCGAAAGCTCTTACTCTCTAAATGTGTCCTTTGGGGATCAATAAACTCTCGACCTCGGGCTTTGCCCCACTAGCTCAAAAGGTTTCAATAATCCTATTAATCCTATGGAGCTATATTTTATTTAGTTAGTCAGCTGATTGTAATGTAAATACAATTTTAAAACGTCCGACTCTTTACCTGCTAGATCCCCATGTGGAGAACGGGACATCTGCTTGTGTACTCTTTACCTACAATTTACTTTAAAAACTAAGAATATGAATAGTTCGACGAGTCACATGTTTGTCAGTTTTGCTGAGGTACTGAAAACTTAAATATCCCCGTAGTAGCAAACCTGCGTACTCAGCGAATTTCCAATGTATCTGCATGTATCTTAATACCACTTAAAGCCACATACCAAGTTTCATCAATATACATTCATAAATAAATGATTTATGACATTTTAATTATTCTCTTTAAGAATAATATGGCGTCTGAGCATGCAGGTTTGCTGAAACAAGGAACACACAACATAGGTTTTTATGAAATTTGTTTATAACTGAACTAGGTGAAGCCATATAACAAATTTTATTGATTTATGTTCATAATTAAGGGAGATAATATTTTACTTATTCTCAAATTGTGTGTTTTTTAAGGCTGAATTCAATGGTGAGAACTAAACTTTAGAGTTTTTAAATATTACATGTACAAACTTCAAAAACCTCATTTTTGGGGTACAAAACCCCCCCAAAATACCCCTTTGGATAGAGTGACCTGGCTGGTTTTCGAACTTAAAGTCATAATTTTTACTTTGCACGTTTGTACTAAATTTAATCAAAATCGGACCATTTTTACGAGAGTTATCGCACCCACGGAAACATATATTTATATATACAATTTCAAACGAATGGTGTGTTTGGGGTCTGGGGACTTCAAAACGAAAAGTTATCATGGTCCCGGGCCTAGGTGTTACCATACCGACTACGGTAATAGCTTCCTCCCTATAGGGGAAATTCGCTAAAAGTTTCCAATTGAAGAGGAAAGATAGAAACCACGAATTTTCGGTGAGGAAAAGGTAAAAGTTGTCGTACCGATCAAGACTCTCGATAGAATAGTATGAATGTCAACCCCTCCCCACCAAACCCCACCAAAAACCCCCTTCCACACCTGTTGCATGCGATGAAGTCACTTCGAAGCGTCTGTGTTCTGATTGGACGCAGGGAAACGACGTTCAAAACGCTGAGTTGTATATAGCTGGTGGCGTTTTAAATCGGATATAGTGTCTCTAAAATAAATAATTGCTGCAATATTATTGACAGAGCAAGAAACTTAAGAGTCAAGAAACAAGAGTAAGAAACAATATATATATGTATATATATATAGAGAGACATATATGTATATATATATATAGACATATATATATATATATGTGTATGCACTCTAGCGGTCGCATTTTTTGTCCGATTAATTTCAAATTTGGTAGGGACGTTCCTTTCTGTAATCTGTTGGACAAGTTCGTTGGGCAAAACAATCGGAAAACTCTAAACCCCTTTTTTGGGGATTAATCTTTCAAATTTCGAGTTTTTGGGCCCAAAAAGGGTTATATAAGCCCAGATGTAAAATTAATCCATGTACAAAGATGGGAATTAGTGAGACAAATGTTTTAAGACCTCTCTCGTCTTTCTAGCGTAAATATTTACCGAGTTATTAAAGTAAATGTGTATCGGCTAAACACAGTACGTTGTCTTATGGGGGTTTTACACTATAAAAGCCTGTTATTCCTTTGTTAGAGTACTTTTAAGATCCCCAGCAACCTCACGCCTACCTTCAAGCCCGCCTGGACCTTCTCCTAACATTATAATGCGCAAAATTGTATTCCCAGCATTGCAGGTAAATTAAACCATGAGCCAAAAAATCAATGTTTTCAGATTTCAATAAAAATTGGAATACATGTATGTTTTTACACAGTTTTCGAGTTTTAAAAGCTTTTATGTGGAAATTCACTTCCCTCACGTCACCGTGCTGCGTGCGAACTCGTTTTGATACATGTGGAATAAAATGGAAATATTTGATAAGTAGGCTATAGCTTACGCAAGGGTTTACACAGCAAGCATTTTTGGATGCGGTAATGCGGTACACAAGTCTTGTCGTTCGTTGGCGCAACATCCGGTCTTTGAGAAAGGTTTTAAATATAAATATATCATATACCATTTTCCCCACGGGAATCTCGCACAAAAATATAATTCAGTACAAACTTAAACGTAAAAAAAACCTGTAATTATGCATCTAGAAATATTTTTCAGTTGAAAAATCTAAACAAATAAATGTTTATTTAAATTAACAATGAAGAATACATTATATTTAACAATTTGAATTTTCATAAATAAACTTACGAGTTCTGAGTGTAAGTTAGCTGGATGTTTAGCCCCAAAGCTGTGAGATGTATGGTATGATGAAAAAGACCCACTCTAAACGTATGCACCCAATATAACGTGCGTTTTACAACACTTAAAATGATTCACGCTTTTAATAGTTTTATTCACGCTTTTGATTGTTTGATTTACGCTTATAAATGTTTCCTAATAGGCCTTAAAATCTTTCTATATCTTTTCACGAGCCATAAAGTATTGTAATTTTTCTTGAATGCACGAACTACAGTTTATATATGTGTTACATATGTGTAAAGCACATCCATAATTTTATATCGGTGTTAATCCTACCTGCCGTAACGACTGTGATAAGGCAAGGATAATTTATATAACGTTTCTTTTGATCGCTCTTGAATAAAATTCAGGTTTGTAATCATTAGGAAGGACACTGAGTAAGGTCCTTTTGACCTTTAGGTAAGATTACTTTCTTTTGTAAACTGAATCGCTCATTTCGTATGTTCTATTTCAGGATATGTATGAGTATATACATTTTCATTTTTGGCCAGTTTTATTGGAATATGTTGGGTAAAGTTAAGTATTATGGGGCCTTTTGAAGACTACAATGGTTTCTAGAAGCTGTAATTAACTTGGGGATTTTTTAATTTGAATTTCAACTGTTAATACATTATGGTCAGGTTATTAGCAATAACAGATGTTACAAGTAAGGAGTATATAAATATGTATAATAAAAGTATACTTTAGTCAGAACATCCCTTATAGGTTCTAGATATTTTAGTTACTTTTTGATTTATGCAATGGGGAAACTGAAATTGGTGCTAAACAAATCTGACCTGTTTGTCTCTATACTAATGGGCCCGATTTTTACCGCGCTTCAGAAGCGGTGGCGCCGTACAATGGCCGGTAGGCAATATCAATGGTGTAGTCATATTGCGTCACCCGGCCAGCAGGCGTTTTGGAGACCGATTGACCCAGCTACAGTAATTAATTGTTGCAAATAATTTTATTTCGATGAAACGTATTAAAAATATATGTATTACTTTTATTTTATATTCTATATTCTATGTTCCCATTCGAGTTATAGGTGAGATTACTTTTTTTTGTAAACATAATTGCTCAATTCCTATATGTACTGTTTCATATTTATAAAATACTATTTCGTTTTTGGTCATTTTTATTTAATCTTGGTTGAAGCTGAGTGTTATGCAGAACTTCATGAGGACTGTAATTGTTTCAGGGTTTCAAGAAATCTGTACTAAATAAGCTTCAAACTTACTGTTGACCGGTGGCTAAGGAAAAGTCTACCAAATTAATTCCATTTTCAATTTTGACGATAAAGGAATGGAACAATTCATATGGATAAACTAACCCAAATCTAAAAATTATTTATTGTGGTATATTTGCTTGTAGCTGTGACGTAACAAAGAAGAGTTTAAAACACGTTGTATACTACACATGTTAAATGTATGTGAAAAATTATTCTGATTAGTAAAACAAATGTTTGTATGAATGGAAATATATATTTGTAAACTTGTGCCTTATTAACTTAGTAGTATCTTGTTGAAAGCTTCTTATATACAATTTTTTTGGCAATGTAAATAATGTATGATTTGTAAATAGTATTTGCATTAAATGAGTAATTCAACTTTATGAAATACCACCCACATGGAAAATTTATATTTCAAATATATAAAAAAAATATATTTCAAATATATAATTATATATTTCTTGGTATATATTATTGATATATTTCAAATACACATATTATGGGACACAGTAATATATTGAAATATATATCATATGTGTTAATTATATATTACAAATATATTTGAAATGTAGTTTTAAAATATATTTTGAATATAATTCCTGCTAATATATTCTAAATATATTTGTGTTATATTATTACTACATTTGTAATACTGTTTAAATGTATTATGTGCATAGCCAAATATCATGCTGAGGTATGTATATTTCAAATATATTTAATATATATTTTAAGTAAGTTTAAAATATATTTAAATTAAGTTTAATATATATTTGAATTAAGTTTAAAATATATTTGAATTAAGTTTAAAATATATTTGAATTAAGTTTAAAATATATTTGAATTAGGTTTAAAGTATATTTGAATTAAGTTTAAAATATATTTGAATTAGGTTTAAAATATATATAAATTAAGTTTAAAGTATATTTGAATTAAGTATAAAATATATTTGGATTATAATTAAAATATAGTTTAAGTAAGTTTAAAATATATTTAAAATATGTTTTCAAATATATTTAAAATATGTTTTCAAATATGTTTAAAATATATGTTAAATATGGTAAAATACATCAATAATATATTTTAATATAATGTGTGGAATATACTTGAAACATATAAATAATGTATTTAAAATGTACTTGAAATACAAATGTAGGCCTACTGCATTTTAAATATAGCAGCATTGACTATATGCCTGTAGTAGACAGGCAATGCAATGCTAAAATTGGTTAACGAAGCACAATCTATTGAGTGTGGTCGGAAAAAGGGGCTAACGCATGTGCTTCCTCCTAGTACACATTACGCGAACTACTTGGAATCGCATAGGCAGACGAAAAGACAGAGCATGCTTGACTGACGCTGGTGAAAGACAGTCACGACGACGAGACCAATTTTATTACAAGTTTTTAACAGTTATTACAGTATTATTTCAATTTCACTCAACCTTTGTTATTACAGCCTTACAGCCTTTGTTAAATCGTATAGGCCTATTAAAAATTCCAAATTGCGAGGAAAGTGAGACAGTTGTTTTATTAGGAAAATGATATTTAAAAAACCCGCCACGAGTTCAATTTCCTTAGAATTTACGCTTTTCTAATGGCTACGTCCCATATCCCTTCAGAAGTTGCAATGTTAATTTTATGGATGAACAATAATCACTGACATTGAGCATTTGACATTCGAGCAGATATATTAGCTAGTTTAATATTAATTCATAATTCTGTAGTTGTTTTACATCAATAAAATATTTTCGTTGGATACATTTTTTATAGAAAAAACATTAACATGAAAAAAGTAGAAAATTTCAGCTTGATTAGTTTTAGACTTACAATATTTTTATATTTTTTATTTTTTATAAGCCTACATAACTTATAATTGTTTTTCGGCAATAAATATTATTATTAATGTTATTTAGGTTTGTATAAATAAAAAACATATTTTAATTATTTGTATATATTTGTAACATTATTTATATAAATAGGTATATATATAAAGCTCACTTCAAGAAAAACTGAACTTTCTGTAACTGTCTTAGAAACTTTTTTGTTACCTACTCCGGCACAGTTGTTTTTTTTCTGCCATCCTCAAGTTTGTCAATTTTTGGTTAACAAACACACCAAATTGACTCTCTTTAACTTCTGGATACAATGTTTGCATTGCACCTGAAACAATACACAAATAGAATATTACATGAAACTAAGCTATCAAAGCTAGATAGACGGCATGAACATCTCAGAGAAATGGAATAACCTGGTTGGTTTCCTAGTTTGTAATAAAAAGGTTATAAAATAAAATTACCTTATTAAGGTATGGTAAGAATTAAGCTTGAGGCCATAATAAATGTTTGTTTTGAGGACCCCATAGTTAAAATTGTCATGTAACTTATGTGGACAAAAATAATAAAGGTACAGTCTCAATGAAATTTGGTAAAAACATAAAAAACCAGGCAGATTAACACCATTCCAAAAGGGGTTTTAGACCCTAATAAAAGGTGTTTGGGGTTTTTAAATAAACAAACAATTTAAATTAAAAACCTTTAAAAAATTAAATTCAGATTAATACCGCAGTTACGTAAAACCTGCGTGCTCAGCAAATGTACAATGCACAACCACATCCAAAGCCACTTACAACGTACCATAAAAACACTTCCTTAAATAAGCAATAACAAAATATATAAAATAAGCAATAAAAGTACATAAAATGTTATTTTTCTTCATAAGAGTATCATAAGGGCTGAGAATATACGCAAGTTTGTTGCTACGGAGACAAGAGACAAGACAATACTATTATTTTTGGGGAAAATATCAATAGAACACTACCAGATTAAGCCATATAAAAAGCTTCATCAACATTTATTCTAAAATAATCAAGATACAACATTTTACCAACCTCCATATAACAATATCATTGGACAACGGACTGTGTGTATCACTTATAATATGTCTAACTACAGGGTAATATATCTGAGTAATAATTTAAGATACTAAAAATAGTATTTTCCTAATGTAAATCCAAGCATGAAAAATCAAATCTGGCTTATAAACAGATTACAGTAAACTTCGTATTATCTGGACTACTGTGGCAGAATCCTGATCCGGATAGCAAAAACCCGGATAATTTGAAGCTACTATAACATCGCATGATTAACGATCGGGACACTAGCACCTGCAATATTGATCCTGCAAATTGCACGGAAAACTGTAAAACAGAATAGACGTGTGCCGTTAAACGGTTAACAGTAACAAAAGACGCAAAGTGCCGGTCATCTGTGCATGCGCTACTGGCGCAACTGTACTGTGGCTCGCTCTATATTGCAGTTTATATAATACTTCCTGTGTGCATTTAATGTATTGTTGTTGGTCTGAGGCTTCGAATGTGCTAGCGCGGAAGAAAAATCACGTTTTTACTGTAATTAAATTTTTTTATTTCAGACAACATCCCGTTAGTCCCGTTAATCGGGAATCTACTGTATTTATAAATAAACAAATTTAAAAAATCCATTTTCAGAATACAGCCCCCACCTAAAATACCCCCGTCGCAGCAAACCTGCATACTCAGCGAATTTCCAATGGAGATATAAATGTCTTAATACTACATAAAGCCACTTACCAAGTTTCATACAAATATATTCAAAAATAAGCGATATATGCAATTTTAATTATTCTCCATAAGAATAACATTGGGGCTGAATACGCAGGTTTTCTGCAACAAGGAACACAAAAAGTGGGTTTTTATGCTAATATCAATATAACTCAACTAAGTGAAGTCGTATACCAGTTTTTAGCGAATTTCCCCTATAGGGAAGAAGCTATTACCGTAGGTGGCATGGTAAGACTTAAGCCCGAGACCATGATAACTTTGTTTTGAGGTCCCCGATGCCAAAAACACTATTCGTTCAAATTTATATATATATATATATGTGTCCGTTACCGCGATAACTTTTGAAAGAAGCGCCCGATTTTTATGAAATTTGGCACAAATGTGGAGAGTAACATTTATGACTTTAAGTTCAAAACCAGATCGATCGGTTTATGGGAAGGGGGTTTTATGGGGGTTTCAAATTTTCCAAAAATCTGTTTTTTGAACTTTTTACCCTAAAATTTTAAAAACACTAGATTTTGGTTAGAGCCATTTTGTAGAGCTTAAAAAAACAAACAATTTAGTATCTTGAATCATTAAGCTAGGTTTAGTGGTTGTGGAGAAAAGTCAAAAAATGTGTCCATAAAATTTCCCATGTTAATCTTATGGGAATACGGTTTTTAGATTTTCCTCAGATAATTTCACTAAAAACTCCACATTTCTTTCTACCAATCAGTTTAGCTCTACAAAACAATCATTTTGGCGTTTTAATTGTTGTTTTACGTCCAACCGTTGCAGAGATATTCAAAGTGCTAAACACAGTACGTTGTCCAATGTTATCCTTATGGAGAATAAATAGAATGTTATATTTTGATTATTTATGTATGTATATTGATGAAACTTGGTATGTGGCTTCAACTAGTTGTGGTATATTGATAATGGCACAAAAAAAGTTTTTTGTTGATTTTTCCCGGTAGCAGCAAACCTACATACTCGGCCCCCATGTTATTCATATGGAGAATAAGTAAAGTTTAATATATCCCTTAGTTATGAACCTAAATTAATAAAACTTGGTATGTAGCTTCACCTGGTTGAGTTATATTGATAATTGCAAAAAAAACATATATTATCTTCCTTGTTGCAGCAAACCTGCGTACTCATTTATAATGTTATTCTTATGGAGAATGAATAAAATGCTATACATCACTTATTAATGAATGTATTTTTGTGAAACTTGGTAAGTGGCTCTAGGTAGTAGTGATACCCATATATTTGCATTGGAAATTCGCTGAGTACGCAGGTTTGCTGTGACGGGGGTATATATATTATTCATTTATGTTCATAATTAAGGGAGACAGAGCATTTAATTACTCTCCATAAAAATGACATGAGGGCTGAGTACGCAGGTTTGCTGCTACGGGAGAAGTATGCAAAAAAATTTTTTTAGCAAATATCAATAGACCACAACGAGATGAAGCTGTATACCAAGTTTGTCAGTATACGTTCATAAATAAGCGAGATATAAAAATTTTCTTTTCCTCCCTAAGAATAACATTAGACAACGTACTGTGTTTAGCACTTTCAATATCTCAGTAACCAATTGACGTAGAGGAATGATCGAAATACCAAATTGTGTGTTTTTTTAAGCTGAATCAAACGGTCAAAACTAAAATTTGACTTTTTCAAAAATTATACGTAAAAGATTCAAAAAACCCATTTTTGGGTTACAAAACCCCCCCCAAAATACCCCTTTGGATAGAGCGATCAGGCTGGTTTTCGAACTTAAAGTCATAAATGTTGCTTTACACGTTTATACCAAGTTTCATCAAAATCGGATCATTTTTACGAGTTATCGTGCTCACGGACACATACATAAATATAATATATATATATATATTAAAAATTAATAAAATACCCCCGTAGCAGCAAACCTCCATACTCAGCGAATTTCCAATGGAGATATACATGTCTTAATACTTCATAAAGCCACTTACCAAGTTTCATAAAAATATATTCAAAAATAAGCGATATATGCAATTTTAATTATTCTCCATAAGAATAACATTGGGGCTGAGTATGCAGGTTTGCGGCATCAATGAACAAAAAATGGGGTTTTATACTAATATCAATATAACTCAACTATATGAAGTCATATACCAGTTTTTATTCATTAATGTTTATAATTAAGGGTGACATAGCATTTAGTTATTATCTATAAGAATAACATGGGGCTGAGTATGCAGGTTTGCTGCTACGGGAGCCTTTGGCAAAAAATTATTATTTTGAACAAATATCAATAGAACACAACCAGATAAAGCCGTATACCAAGTTTTGTCAGTATACGTTCATAAATAGGTGATATATAAAATTTTTCTTTTCCTCCATAAGAATAACATTAGACAATGTACTGTGTTTAGCATTTTCAATATCTCGGGAACCAATTGACATAGAGTAATAAATTGTGTGTTTTTTTTAAGCTGAATACAACGGTAAAAACTAAAATTTGACAATTTCAAACATTATATGTAAAAAATTCAAAAAACCCATTTTTGGGGTACAAAAACCCCCCAAAATACCCCTTCGGATAGAGCGATCTGGCTGGTTTTCGAACTTAAAGTCATAAATGTTGCTTTACACGTTTATACCAAATTTCATCAAAATCGGATCATTTTTACGAGAGTTATCGTGCTCACGGACACACATATATATATATATCCAGATCTATATATATATATATATATATATATATATATATATATATATATATATATATATATATATATATATATATATATATATATATATATATATATATATATATATATAGATCCGGGGACCTCAAAACGAAAAGTTAACATGGTCCCGGGCCTAGGTCTTACCATGCTGACTACGGTAATAGCTTCTTCCCTATAGGGAAATTCGCTAATAAAACTGAGTACCAATAATAATTTTTAATATAATAGTAGCCCTTACCAGTGAATTGAATAAAAATTTCACAATATATATATATATATATATATATATATATACAGTTTTGAACGAATGGTGTTTTTGGGGTCTGGGGACCTCAAAACGAAAAGTTATCATGGTCCCGGGCCTAGGTCTTACCATGCTGACTACGGTAATAGCTTCTTCCCTATAGGGGAAATTCGCTAAAAAATCTTTAATTAAGGTGATTTGCCAGGTTTTCAGTAAATAATATCGGTCGTAATCAGTTTCTTTACACGTTCACTGCGTTTCCATTCTGCTGAAATAACCTTTGCCACGTTCTTGTGTACCCGGTACGATACGAGATTTCGTTCGCTACAGTTATGTCAGTGTGATAAGCGACCTCGGTATCTGGTAACACAGTGATCAGTTAAGAGGCAAATGCAAAATTGTTATCTACGTTGTTGTTGATGTATACCTCTCAGTGCAGAAATTTTTACTTCATCCAATTTACTTTTCTTCACAGCATTGGGGGTGAGCTTCGAAGCTCCTCCCTTCAGGTTGCTTGATAAGAGTGTTTCTTTATCAAACAAATTGACCAGCAGTCTTCCAACAAAAGCGCCTACAACACAATCCACATTGTTATTTGTTGTGCAAAAATATGGTGCAATTAATATGTTTACCAATTGAGTGCCATACTTCTCTGCGTGGTCACACCCCATGGTTCACATTTTTATTTGGTTAATGATTTCCCTGACAAAAAAGTAGTAAGCTATTTTCCCTGACTTGCGACTCAGAATGCAAACTTTTTTCTGATAGGTTTTGATTTTAGCGCACAATAGTGTTTTGCGTTTATGATGAAAATAACAAATTTTCACTGACTTGAATAAAATAGTAAGCATTTTCCCAGAATCATGGAATTTTTTCAACTTTTTTCATGTCCTTCTTCAAATTCCTTATCTTTCCCTGACTTCAGAAAGTGTGAACCATGCACCCATATAGGCCAGTGTTTTTTGCAAGGGTACATCAGAAAATGCCAGGATTGTTTGCTATTTGGAGTGTTGGGTGAGGGGTAAAATCAAAAATAATTTATTTAAATGGTATAGGCCCTATCTGTTTATTATTTGAATAGGCCTAGAGTAAATTAATCAAATGTTCTTAAACAATTGTTATTAAGGGATTTACCTGGGTAACAGAGTACCGGTAGGCAATGCGAGAGGGATTATTATACCTGAAAACTATTAATTCAGGAAAGCATGGGTAGGCCTAAATCAAAGGTGGTAAAAATTACCTGGTGTGTTGCAACTTTTTGCTGACAGCCACGCTTCCACATCTACAAAAACTCCTGTGCCAGGCAGAATTTCCACCCTACCAGGTTTATTAGATTGAGGATGGCCCTCAGACAGATTAGACATACTTGGTGGTGCTTTACTTCTTATAACATCATCCATCTTTTGCATCATGGCTGGTATTTCTGTAAAAGTATTTGTTTTGTATTTATTAACAACTTTTATAGATTTGTTTAGATTGTATACGATTTACTTTCTCAGTATAGAGATGGGCGTTATTTAACATAACAGGATGAATAACAGTGTTGCGGCCGTGGCAACGTTATCGCAGCAACACGTTGCGGAGAAATCACTGTTATGCTAATAACGTTTTACACCACGTTGCAGAAAACCCACACGGACAACAGGGCAACATGCGCATTACCGTTTCCGTAGCTTTACCAGAAACCAGAGTAACGATAACTTCGACAACGAACTGAATAATTGGGTTCTAATAGAAATTGTTCTAAGCAGACGTTGTGTAAATAGATTTTAAATCATTAATTAAGTACTGTATAAGGTGAATGATGTTAACACCATGCAGTGAATCATGCTATACAGTAATAAACTAGCATTTAATGTAACGTTTTAGGATAACGTCCTGTCTGGATAACGCCCTACTTACAATTATTTAACAACCGACAACGACAACTGAACGCCGCGCCGCAACGCCGGCCGGCAGACAACGGTTTTATGCGGCAACGAGTTGGCAACCGTTCTTCAAATAACAGGTTGCCGCAACACGTTATTGGATAGCTGCGTTGTCGTTAAAACCATTGCCGGAAAACAACGATAATTCCCATGTCTATCTCAGTACCTTTTAACACTTCACTTCGTCAAGAGGTCCCGAGGTCTCGTACTATAACCTATATTTGGTGCGCTTGCAACATATGATATTGTTCCCTTAGATATGGTTTCGATAACTAACTCTATTTACAGTTTATATAGGTAGAGAAGTAAGATTTTGATGCCCATAAAGCTTTTTTATTGGTAACCATGACAACAAATGAGATCTACGGATCTAGTACGGTAACACACTAAAGTAATAAATGCTTACCTACTTTTTTATGATAAGAGACCCCCGGACCTTGTAACAAAGCTCAGTTACTCACAGTGCTGCTTGAAGCTCTTGAGTAGCCTACGTTCCATTCACAACATCGCGCAAAACATTGTTTGTTGTTATTGCAATAACCTATCGGTTTATAGTGTTTTGGTGTGTTTTAGTTCGTGTGTGTGGTACACGATCTAGGTGCCTCGTACTAATGTGTATTGAGTGCTCTGTTTCTATTGGTTTCAATGTTATTATGCGCAAAAGATCGATCGTCTGCATAATGAGATCTCAAGGTCATGTATCGGACAGCCGTACTCACACCAAATGAGAACCATCGGTCTCGTAATGTACTACCGTAATCACATAAACATTTTCCGTAACGCAATGAGCATGTGAAACCTTCTGCCAAAGATAGTCATACCCCTAGAGAAATTTTGTAAGATCAATAAATAGGCTATTTAAAAAAAATTCCTTTCATGGTTCCTGATACGTTTTTGAATTTCTGTGAGGAAAATGTTTTTAAATAATAAAACTCTTGGCCCTGAAAGTGCCTTAAAAAATCAGGGCCTGTTCCAGAGCAATTAAGACCGGCCAGAGCAGCAAAATCTCTTGGTACAGTACCAGCCGAGTCTGACGACTCCGGCACATCTCTAATAACCGCTGCAGCGCGCTGTTATAAGGCAGGAGGTCACCATGCTGCCTTCTGGGAATCTCAGCAATGTTAACAGGCATCCTAAATGCTTGAAAGTCGTTGGATGAATAATAAAATGTCTCTATTGTTTGGTTTTCCCCACCAAAAAATTATCCTACAAGATCGTGGTCAGTATAATGTATAAGTATTGTCATATTATCTAAGAAATTTCATAGAGTAGATACACAATCAAAACACTTTTAAAATGCAAAGTTAAACTGACATAGATACCTTCGACAAGTCTTCTTTTTAACTCTGCGTTTTCTTTGCGCAGCATTTTAATCTCATCTTCAAGAGAAACAAACATGTTCTTACGAATAATTGAACTGGTTTTCCCAACCGAAGATAGTTTTCTAAATTTGGCTGGAGTTACGGCTTCCTATAAAAATAAAATCGAACAAATCAATTTAGGCCTAGCAAATACCAATTTAAATTAACTTTGACTTACCGCTTTTTCAAATACAAAATAAACCAGAAATTGCTTTGTCAAACTTAGTTTATGAACTGATAAATCCTTAACCCTTTGATGAACAAATAAACATACTATAAGGTTTGAAGTTTAGGATATATACCCATCTCCTCCAGTTTAATATTAGTAGGCTAATTAATTCTAAGGTAGCCAAATTTCATAACAAATTACTGTTTTGTAACAAATTAACATTTCACAGCAGGTACTGGTAACTATAACCAAAAATTTGATTATGTTCCCAAATAATGCTTTTTGAATAATAAGTGACAAACATCTTAAATTTCTTAAGTTATAAAATTTAAAGTTTATTATAAATTCCATACAAGAATATCCCAACACATGAATCCCTCTTTGCCTAACCATATCTAGCTCCTTATTGAAATCCAATGGTACGGTAAGGAAATAGGCAGGACCCACTCCTATGAAACAGACCCTTATGGGCCAACGTAGGATAAATAAACTAGGCCTAATAAAGATCCAATGTTTGGTAATAATTTAACAATTTTTATTATAGTAGATGATGTTCTTAGACACTTTTCAGCTTTCATTATTAACTAATTTAACCATTTTTCAACCTATAAGTTAGGACCTTACCTCTCTTTCAGACCTTTTCTCTGCACCTGGGCTTGGTGAGTAGGTTTTATCAACATCGCTGTCATCGAAGTCGGACAGCCCAACGAGTTCCGGAAAGCCTTTCTTTTGTTCAGCAGAAGGCTTCATTTGTGTACTTTCCTGAGTGCCCTTCACTTCCTTCACAAGAGTAGGACTTGCCAAACTAACCATGTTAGTAATTTGTTTTTCCAACATGCTTTTACTGTCTGAAACCATAATAAGGAACTAAGGAACTAAGTTATAGATTTATAGATTAGATAATAAATCCCATTCATGGGTCAGGCAATAACCTATCAATAGTTTGATAGTACTTAGGCCTATACCATTGTTTGAAAATTACAATTAATATGTTAGTTTTAAAATCATGAGTCCTGAAGCTATTCTAATTTAAATATATATACAAGTAAAAATTAGTTGTGGCAGTTTCGTTACACATAAGATTTGTTATATTATTTATAAATACTCTAACCTAACCACCATAACGCCTCGTAAAAGTTGGCACTCTACACAGAGCAATAATATTTCACGAGGCCTAAGTTATCCAAGAGCCTTGTTACCTTGCCTTATATTTAACTTAGGCTGAAAAATATATGACCTGATTCCATTAATATGGTATTAAACAAATACCAATACTAAGTAACTTACGGAACTGTACATGAGCTGCTTAGGTAAGGTAACTCTAGACCTTCCCGGACCAGCCCTATCGGTAGGCCCTACTAAGTACAATTGCGATATTACATATTTTGTACACATGGTTTGTATTTTAGTGTCCATGTTAAATAGGTACAATCATTAATATAATAGGTTACGCTTCAACGGAATGTCTCAATTTTAATTTCCATTTCTTTTAGTACATTAAGTTAATATTTTATATAAATTTTCCCGTCATATAATTTATTCTATTTGTGATAATTGATACATTTATCTCACAAGTGTCAATTTCCTATTTGTAAAATAAGTTATTAAGTATAGGCATACAAGAAACAATTGAGTTATAATCTAAAAACTAATTTCCAGGTCAGGTATGTAATTTCCAAATACTTTTGAATTTGGGAAACGGACCTTAAAGTTTGTCCGTATTTTGGATAAAATATTCATGGCAATCCTACCAAGTTCCTTGGTGGAGTAGATAGGCCTACTTATTCCACTAAACTGAGTATCTTCGATAACACAGGGCCAAGTCTAAGCCAAGGGCCCTTCAACAAATTTTGGGAACAATTTAAAAGTGCATTAAGGCACTGGCAAAATCTTATAGGTAGGCTAACTTAATTAAAACTGACATATAGTCATGCCTATTTATTTACCCAACACGTTGAGTGCTGACCAGAACAATTAGGCCTACTCCACACGAGCTTAGCCGGGAGGCTGTCCGGAACAATTTTGTTCCGCTTGACCCACCTGCATATACATTCCTTGTCATTCTATGCTGGAGGTTTGTATCATTTTAGCAGGTAGGAGCTGGAAACCTTTAAACCTTTCATCCCCTGAGTAGGTTTAACCATCGTAATGGCAACACTCAACGTGTTGACTTAGGCCTACATGGTACTTTTTTGTGACTCTTAAAATAGGTTAAGCATGCTACTAAGGAGCATGTTTATTCTAGGCTCTTACTTACCAGAGATTTTGATAATTATGGCATCAAAACAAGCCCATCCTCCAAGTGGAGCTTTTTTTTGATCCCGCCATTCCACTACAAAAGTTTCCTCCTTATTTTTGGCATAGCTTTGAACATCAAATCCTTTAAGCCATGAACTGGACACGATGGAAAATTTTCCTCGGTCTTCACCGTTGACCCACTTAACTAGGGCAAACTTTGGCGAATGGGCACTCATGGTTTAATTTATTCTCTAAATGAAAAATTATTAACAGAAACTGAAATAAAATAAACTTAAATGCTAACTATATAAGAACTATTACTAAAATCAGGCACTATTTAAATCAA
Source organism: Allygus modestus (assembly GCA_963675035.1). Classification (NCBI taxonomy): domain Eukaryota; kingdom Metazoa; phylum Arthropoda; class Insecta; order Hemiptera; family Cicadellidae; genus Allygus; species Allygus modestus. The sequence continues at coordinate 59,333,263 of OY776114.1, forward strand.
TACTGCAGTAAAATGTATTTGAGAAGGTACGTTAGAATAATACTCAAGTCTTAGCACGAGGCACGATCCAAATTTCCACCAAAGACTAAGGAAGCGAATCATGCGAGATAGAGGTAGCCTTGTGGCGGGAACGGAAAAATGCATAGAGTATTAAGATAATGTTGTTCAGCAAATTATTAAATTAATTCTAATAATTAGAATAACAATAGTTTATTGTACAACAATAATACTACTAATAAGGTAATATATTGTAGTACAACAATCCAGATCATAAGAATACCTGTAGCAACAGGCTGAATTTATAAGCTGTGAGCCCTTAGACACTCCTGGTGGTGCGGGCCCTTTACCGCCTGGGTGGGCGACTTGGCGAACTTTTTTTAAAATTATTTAAGTATATTGTGTGTATATTTGGTGTGAGACGGCCCCTAGACGCGCGCCTGTATAGCATTTGCTTAAATCAGGCCCTGTTTACAAATGTAGTATGTTAACTAGCTTGTGCTTGACCTTTCTATGTTACAATTAAGTTACAAGCATTACTCTATGGCATGGTTTTTCATTTATGGTACTTTACAATAGTAGTACCTGGGGGGCCGAGCTTTGCTCGGGGGAAGGCCAGTCAGTTTGTTTAGATGACTTGTAGTAATATTTCACCACTTCCCCCCCCCCTACTGATAATCTGATTTCTATAACTCATTTGCCTCTTTTCTACATTTTTAAGGTCCCTCCAGTTGTTATTTATAGCTCAATGTCCCTTTGATTTATTTTACTACTCTATATATGTAATCTTAACTCAAATCTTTTAATCTCTGCTCTCAGGAAACCACATGTTAATAATCATAAACAACATGAGTATTACTTTGACAGTTCCCTGGTTGAACAGCTGTTACAATCATTTTGTTTTGATTTGAAACTCCATAAGCCCAATGTTAATTTTTTTAACTTTTCATTTTAGTTTTTTTACATTATTTGATTTTTCCTAGGGATGAGGCCTGTCTAGAACTTATTTTTATCCCCGAATTTAGTTATTTTGAACATTTGAAGGAAATCGTTGGAGCCGTTTTTGAGATCCGTGTCGCAAGCAAGCAAGCAAGCAAGCAAGCAAGCAAGCAGGCAAGCAAGCAAACCTTACTCATATTAGAGTATAGGATTATAATGGTACTTTATAATAGTGTTGATGGTTTATTATTAAATGGTTTATTGATAGTTGGTCATTAAAATAGTTTTAAATGTGCTTCAGTTGAGAATATTATATAGTTGAAAAACAATTTCCGTAACTTGTCATGAATACTGTCTAATAATTCAATTTTACCACCCGTGTTTCCTTTATAGATTTTATTTAACATTTTCCTTATGTAGTTAAACAAATTTGTAATAAATATACAAGTATGAAAAAACTTAATTTTCATTTAAAACCCTATTATTAATTTTAACATATACAATATACTTTCTAGAATTGCCTATAATCAACCACCTGTTTTGAATTGGACTTGACGCTGTAAGATTGTTACCACCAGAATACAACCAAAAATGGTAAACAATTAAAGAATTGTGAATCGCCCATTCAAAATAGAATTTTTTTTAATTGTTTGATTTTTCCAAATTTAGCTGTGAAGGTAAACTCCACAAATATGGCTCAATTATGTTAATAAAAATTGGTTAGTCTCTTACATGCATAACTAAACACATTAAAAACCAATTTTAGGATATATTTGAAAAGTTTTTATTTTTGTTGTTGTTAGCTGTAAACTTTGATTTAATTAGACAAAACACGTATTACTCATTTAAAAACAAAAATCTGTTGTATAAAATATGATATATTTTTTATTTCGGAATTAATATTTTTGTAAAAAAGGGTACTTCGCACAAATATGAATGTATTTGAAATTAAGTAAGTATACTAATAAAATATACACACGATATATGTTTAATTATAATTTTAATATGTCCTTTTTAGCTTCAAGATTAATGTTTCAAGTATATTACAAATATATCTTAGGTTGTATTTTAAACATATGTACTTTACATTTAAAATTATGTTGCAAATATATTAATTGAATATAAATAAAATATATTTGCAGTTATATTTTAGATGTATTTATTTTACATTTAAATTTGTATATCAAATTTGTTAGTTAAATGTATTTAAGATATATTTCCAGTTATATTTTTAATGTATTTATTTTAACTTTATAATCTATATTTCAAATATATCAGTCAAATATAAATAAAATATATTTTCAGTTATATTTTAAATGTATTTATTTTACATTTAAATTTGTATATCAAATATGTTAGTTAAATGTATTTAAAATATATTTTCAGTTATAATTTTAATGTATTTATTTTAACTTTATACTCTATATTTCAAATATATCAGTCAAATACATTTAAAATATATTTTCGGTTATATTTTAAATGTATTTATTTTACATTTAAATTTTTATATCAAATATGTTAGTTAAATGTATTTAAAAAATATTTCCAGTTATATTTTTAATGTATTTATTTTAACTTTATAATCTATATTTCAAATGTATCAGTCAAATATATTTAAAATATATTGTCAGTTATATTTTAAATATATTTATTTTAGCTTTTCAATTTATATATTAAATATATGTTTATCTAATACATTTGACATATATTTACTATACATTTTCAGTACAATTATAGTATATAGACAAAAATATATTTCAACTATAACTATAATCTCATTTTCAATATATATCAAATATATTTTAAACATAAAAACTATGTATTACAAATATATTTCGTTAAATATATTTCGTACTATATATAATAAATATATGTAAGTCTTAATTAATATATTTTAAATACATTTAAATATATTTCTCTTTCATATGGGCAAGTGTTGATGAACTTATGTTAAATTTTAAAGAGAATTGGTCATTTAAAATTAGTCATTTTTATTATAAAATAAAACAGAAATAAATGTATTATAAAACGGAAAAAATAATTAAAAAAGGAAAAAACCTAAACTACTATCTAGTAATTCAATTTTCCTTGAATAAATAGCTTCTTTTAATTCTCATTTCCTTTATTTTACAGCCAAAGCAATTTACACTGTAGCATTCATATAACTATTTTAGAAACAGAATGAAAAGCATGTAATTACATATGCAAACATTATACAATCGCTAACGGTTGCCGCTGAAGTTTGTATTCACGCATCTTTATTGCTTAAAGAGCTACATTTTTAAAGTGCTATAAATATTTCTAACCCCCGCTAAACGTTTTTCGCTTCTCTTAAATAATTTCTCACTGATTTTCCAGGAAGACAGTTGGATTTTTCTTACGAATTAACTTAAAGATTGCAATCATCATTTAGAGAAAGAAAGTGCAGATCGATGAAGAATACATTTTCAAATCCTTCCATACCCGTCCAAATCCTTCTCAGACAGAAACAAATAAAGTAGTTTATTGACTAACGAAGAATGAATCAGCGATTTAAACGGAAAGCTAAATTAAAGAGTGAGAAGCGGTCTTTGGTATAGTACTATTCAATTCCCCCTGTATTGTCCAACGTTGGCCTAAAGGGGGATCAGGTGAAATTGCGAAGAGTTTCGTTATTGGTGCACCCTCTTTATAAGAAAGTGACTAAACCCATTTCACTTCGTGAGTTCGTGATCAAACCAATTCAAGATAAATTATAGAACAGTAAATAGCATATCTTATGACTAAATGTATATTTATTTACGGATTGGTACGTTTTAAGTAACTTACTATTATTTCAATGCTAAATGTTAAATTTATTTGCCAGAAATCTCAAAACAATTTTATTTAAACAAAAACGTTTGTCCCAGTTAAAAATAAGAAAATAAGCTGTTAGAAACATTTCACCTTATGGATATTTAAGGTCTCTGCTCTCTGTTAGATTACCTAAAACAAACTAATCTAAAGAACAGATATATATATATATATATATATATATATATATATATATATATATATTGTTTGAGTTGCATTAAAGTTATAACAAAGGCAATCGAATTTTAATATATAAATGTATGATATTAGCAAGTTTTGAAATTTGTTAGCTTATCCGAAATGTTGTAGTTGCCTTTCAGAAACAAATACTTCGATCCCATTTAGAATTTGCAGTGTTTAGTTTACTAAGAGGCTTCAAATCCCCCTCTTACATCTCAAAGACTCAAAGCTCAAAGACCAATAATTCGGGGATTTCAGTGCCGATATGCTTAGGCAAGGGCATAAGTTAGGAGGCAAAATAAGTGTCATTAGTTATTTCTAATACTGTATTTGGTTTAATACGAAACAAATTTTAACGTACAGAATAAAATGTTTATAATTTAACGATTATAGTTTTAAAACGGAAACATATTTTACTTTAGTATCGTAAATAAATAAATTAAGAACTTAAGTACCCTCTGGTGTAAAAAAATAAGCCTTTAAAACCAAAGAGTGAATTTCTTATAAACAAATTAGGAAATGATCTGGGTAAGAAAGGATTTAAACATAGGTTATTCTTCTGATGTCATAGGGTATCACGGAGGACGAGTATCATAAAAGGAGGTTTCAAAATTAAATTTTGAATACATTCTAGCCCATCAGTGAACATAATGGTATATCAAGAGACAACGAAGTGCCTAAAGTTTCATTACTTTGGAACAGCCCTCAAGAGGGCGATGACACTAAGAATGAAGTGTTTTGAAACTCGCGCGTCTGGATCGTGAGCATTAATATACGTAGTGTTAAATTAACGTCAACTTAAAATACTAAAGTAATTGGATACACTATAGTTACGATTAACTATTACAATAGATAATATAATTCAATAATAACATATTGCGATAGTTAGGTCCGTCGTTCTAGAGAATAACAGCTTCACGGTCTTGGAAAATAAGAAAATGTACATTGAAGGAAACCCACAGGCCACAATATTTGTATTCACAATGTGCTTAAAGGCATTTATTAAAACAACTTAAAACTACTAAACAAACTTTAAAACTACTAAGTACAATATGATCGCCGTGATTATATTATATACTAGCTGTTCCCGCATGCTTCGCCCCGCAAATTTATAAAAACTATGACAGTTGTGTGTGCTGCATTCTGAGGTTATCCCGTGGAACTACTACGAATCAAGATCAGCTGTTTGTATTTTAATCAGCTCAAAATTAAAGTGAATGTCCATAAGAATAACACAGGATTGGAATTTTGACTCCCCGTTGGACGGATCCCTATGGGAATTCCTTAAAACCCTTTCTTAGCGAGCACCTAAGACCCAAGAGGGTGGTATGTACCACATTTAATTGTAATCCGTAGTGTGGTTTGTGTGGTTTTGAGATTTCGTGATGAGTGAGTGAGTCAGTCGATCAGTGGTATTTGATCTTTATATATTAAGATTGCAGGACACAATTGGTATTTTTTGTAATAACTGTCCATTACTGTTAAGGGCGCCATGCAATAGATTAAAGAAAGAATGCGATCATCTAATACAATGTAAACACACATTAAGAAGCATTGTAACCAACCTAAACTGCATGAACAATGCTATACTACTTTTTATCAACAGAAAAAAAAACAATTTATATTATAGCATTAATAAAACTATTTTGAATACACTTAATTACTTAGCAGATAAGTGTATTTTAATAATTGAAAAAATAAATAAAAACAAGCATGTGCATTTAAATTTGTTTCAACGACTGTCCTCAACATGACATGTTTTGGTTGGATACCTAAAACAAAAAAGTTCTTAATCATGCTTAAAGATCGTAATCATGCTTTTAAGAACAACAATTTGTTATCCTTGTTCTTTTATTGGTAACGGTATATAATCATAAAACTAATTGCCATTGATTACTGAACGGGCCTTACGGTAGTTAGTCAATATTTACTAGCCTGCATGGTGTATATTTACCAAATACCATTGTGTGCATAACAATAATGCTGTTGGAATTTATTAAACATGTTCCAGTCCCTCGTAAATGGATTTTAGGAAAATGGCCCATGTATAATATCAGTCTGAGTTATGAAGAAACTTAGGAAATATTCCGAACATACGTTACGCTGCTTTTTGTGAGATTGGTTTGAATAAAAGATGTTGAGGGTATTACAAACCACTTTTTCTGTAGTCAAGGGAAGTAAAAACCCATCTGCTTCAACAGTAAAAAGCTACGGTCTAATTTTTGCATCATAGTTTACGTGTTATTATGTTGTATGTGATATGTTTATTTACAGACTTAAATCATTAAGCAACCGTTTATATTACAGGAGGAGGAAATAGTGTTATCCATATCAGTATATAGGGCTAGGTAGTGCAGCAATACGAAGCTGGAGAATATAGCACATTTCATATCAGGGTATATTTTACAGAACCCAGCCAGTGACCTTACCAAGGTGACCACACGACAACTTGCCTGTATAATGTAAAGCATAATCGTTATTTTCAAAAAAGCACAATAGAGCCTGAGTTTATTCCAGAATTTCTCAGATCTGCCAATTTACTGAATATAATGACACACATTTTAATGACACGAAGTAAAATTCGTTTTGCGGGTAATATATAGTTACCCGCAAATAGTGTGTGTAACTTTTGAAAAGCACACACACTTCTTTAACTAAAATTTATTACAACTTTGAAACATAAAGATCTTTACTAATTTCATCTCATTAGCCTTCGTTGCTTCACTGTCCCGTTTTACTACCTATATGAATGGCCAAAATAATTGTACAAACATGACTATGTAGGTATTGATATAATATAAAAAAATAAAATATTTTGAAGTTTCGCGATATCCTTAAATATTCAATAGAAACATATCAATTAATTAAAATATTACAGTATTGTTGATTGCTTATTGTAAGAGTTAATTGGCAAACAGCTATAAGGAACTATCGCATCATTGGGCTGTTCAGTAAGTGAAGTTGTTCGCCAATTAAATTGTCATAAAAAGTGATAAACCATGAGATATCACAAATTATATAAAAATGTCTAATAAAAGCACGTTTAAATATTCAAAGTATATTAAGCTGTGTTTATTTGACGTGATTATAAAACTGAAACTGAAAGAACTATCTATCACACCAAAACTGTATAATTACCTGTAACACAACTTATCTTTCTATAGTTATATTTGAAAATGGAAAACTTTAGAGGAAAGGAAATGATAACATAAAATTATAACATAATATAAACTCAAATAATACATGAACAATTTTTCAAAAAGGTTAGAAACCTAAATGATTAAACTTAGAGTATTAATCCAGATGATGAAAATATTACTTTTTGGCGCAGTGAAAAGTGTTGGTAAAATAAAAAATGTACCACAAAATATGTTGCGACATTTACTCTGGTGTCAGTTTTGCCACTGCTGAGGTGTGGTGGTGACAAGGGCCGTCGGGAATGCAAAGTAAGCCCTCAAAGAATCTCTTTGGTGTCAAATACCTCTACTGTAGGAGCTAGTGAACAAAGAGATCAATTTGATATTATTTGCAACTTGATGTAAGAACTAAATACAAGTTTTGGGAGGGTAAAATAAAGATAATAAATATAATGAGATAGCAAAAAAACTGTAAAACAAGAGACCTATGTGTATTGGTGTACAATGATTTTACACATCGCCTCTTGACAAACAGAAAAAAAAACAAGGAGCCTCCCTTGTAAAAACATACATTTAATATGTACGTGTAATTATATAATAAACACCACCATGTAATAAACCGCGTTGCTGTATATGCAAAACAGACCGCTTTCGAAGCACAGTAACGAACAAAGTTTACCCGATAGCTGAACACATGGATTGTTCATCGAACAATGCGATATACCAGCTAACGTGTAAACTTTGTCCTAAGGAGTACATTGGACAAACATCCAACTCCTTAGTGTTCGGATGACAGGACATCGGTTTTCTGTCAACCATAAAGACAAACACAAGCCGATGGCCTTACATGCTGTTCAACATAATGCTGAGTTTCAAGATTGTTTAAATCTTAAAGCTATACACAAAATCCAAAGTGTTGAAAACAAAGAATTAAATGACATGAATTTGAGAACAGTCGAATTGGCTCACCAGTTAGTTTTAAGAACGAGACAACCTCATGGACTCAGCATTCGTTAATTTGATAATTTTTGGTTCCTTATTCTTTCTACAGTATCAAAATAGTTTTATTCCACATCATCTGATCTTAACCAAATGTGTAAATAACATATGATCTGTTGTTTTTGTTTGTCATTCATTGTTTGTGCTTGATAAAGAGAATATCTCGAAATATTGCAACAAAATGGTGTTAATTTATTAAATGTATATATATATATATATATATATATATATATATATATATATATATATATATATATGGTATGAGTATTATTTATATACCAAGTTTTGTTGTTTTAGCTGTAATAGTTAACAAAATATTAAACCGTTCCGGGACTTTTCTATCACACTGTATATATATATATATATACAGTGACTATATATATATATATATATACAGTGTGATAGAAAAGTCCCGGAACGGTTTAATATTTTGTTAACTATTACAGCTAAAACAACAAAACTTGGTATATAAATAATACTCATACCATATATATATATATATATATATATATATATATATATATATATATATATATATATATATATATATATATATATATATATATATATATACATTTAAGAAATTAACACCATTTTGTTGCAATATTTCCACGTTTTGTTGTTTTAGCTGTAATAGTTAACAAAATATTAAACCGTTCCGGGACTTTTCTATCACACTGTATATATATATATATATATATATATATATATATATATATATATATATACAGTGTGATAGAAAAGTCCCGGAACGGTTTAATATTTTGTTAACTATTACAGCTAAAACAACAAAACTTGGTATATAAATAACTCATACCAACCTACTTTTTGAAGCAATTATGAGTTTTTATCATATCAGGGGAACAGCCCACGAGGAATAAATCGAAAATTTTAAAATACAGCATAGGTTGACAGGTGTATCCGATTAAAGGTCTTAAATAATACAAAACAATGCCGCAAATGTTATCTTGAACGAAGTGACTACGTGACTGCGTACACGCCCAATGTAAGGGCAAATTCACTTCGCTACCGCTTCGGTTAGGTTAGGTTAGGTTACGTTACATTACGTTAGGCTAGATTAGGTTACGTTACGTTACGTTAGATTAGGTTAAGAGGTTTTCTGGCTCTCAATTTGTTTGAAAAATCACAGGAAAATTAACGTACGGTGCATAATTTGGAACAGACGTGAACAGTAGCGGTTCACGTCGGACGTGTACGTAGCCTCTGCCTATCTTGAACGTACCACTGGCGGCTGGTTGAAGTTTACATTTAAGTGCTATTATCCTATATTTTAAAGAACTTTTTTCAAAACTAAAAACAGCAACCCTGACCGTTTTGCATGATTTTTTTTAAATGACAGGTAATTATGCCTAGATATGTCATCACCCATCCAAACTAAATATCGTCAATGGGCTTTTCCCCAGTGGCTCTTAAAGTTCCCAACCTATGTTAATCTTATGGAGCTTATATATTAAAAACTAAAGACAGCGACCCTGACCGTTATACTGGGTCGATTTGCAAGATTATTTTTTTAATTTCCAGGTAATTATGCCTAGATATGTCATCACTCATCCAAACTAACATATCGTCAACGGGCTTTGCCCCAGTGACTTAAAGTTCCAATGTCAATATTATGGAGGAAATATGTTTACATCAGATGATTACTTTAAACATAGTTCATTAAGTAAGAGAGTTTATTTGGTTTGCCCAAGAATAATGCAGCCAAAAATACAACTCCTTCCTTTACTCCTATTTACAGGTGTTTATATTTTTCTTAGTATCATCTTTCTTATTTATTAAAAAACGTTTGCCAAAACTAAAGACAGCGACCCTGACCGTTCTACTGGACCGATTTACTTGATATATGTCTCATTTTGTTTTGTAACTACCCCTAGATGTGTCATCAGACATTGAAAAAAGATTTTGTTCACTTGGCTTTTCGTTACGCTTGTTTTATTTTTTATGCCATTTTTTTAGAAAGAGAACAAAAACAGTCATTCTGCCCGATTTACCCAACCGATTTTCCTCCCATATGGCTAATTTTGTTCATAAATATGTGTAGATTCATTTTGAGACAATTATGGGTAAATTCTTTGGGGGTGACTTAGAGATATACTTATTACAATGACTTAAGTACACACGGGCCAAAATTTTATGACAGCGAGCCTGACCATATTAATGGACCGATTTAGCTTATATATGTCTTATTTAATTTTTAACTACCTCTTTATGTGCCATCAGACATTAAAAAAATAAATGTAATATCTGATTTTCTCTTTTCGATTAAATTCTAAAACATTAGAAATACTATCATTACAATTTTTATTTTGTATAGTGTATTAGAATTATATAAATTAACATAAGTGTTTTTATAAAATCATATTTAAACCGCCCGATAATTATTATCAGCTGATTATGATTTGTTTTGAAGTTTACTGTGGCATACTTTTAAATATCACCTGATAATTTAGCCATGCTAAAAAATATTTTCATCCCAATCTCCCTTCACTAACATTTTATAATCTTCAGATTTATTAAAAACTAATCAATGCAATATGAAGTCCTCCTTATTATGAGCAAAGCAAGCAAGTGGCGCCTTGCGCTGCGTGGGGGTACTCTAGTCAAATATTGAAATGGTTATTATTCCTGATATGCAAGTCTTTCAAGGCCCATTTTATGGCAATGAATACTATGGAAGACCTTTAAAGTATGTATATAGCATCGTCTATATATACTATAAAACGTGCCAGACTTCCCTTGAAGGTCGTCTTATAGAGGAAGCCTTGAAAGTTTTATGGTAAGTATAGATAATATTACAAATATTTTATAGGTCTTACATAGCTGTTTGAACTACCAAAAACTGGATGTCGAGTGGATATTTTTATCGGGAATAATAACCATTTTAAGATACGTTAATAGGACTTAAATTTGAACTTCAACTGGCTACCATTTCAGACTCAGTGGTCCGTTCGAGACCAAATTTGCTGCATTGTTTTCTACAACTTAAGACCTTTAATCTGATGTACTTGTTGACCTATGTTGATATTTAAGATTTTCAAATTACTCCTCGTGATAAAAAAATCATAGTTGCTTCAAAAATTAAATTTGTATAAGTTTTGTTGCTTTGGCTGTAATGGTTAACCAAACATTAAACCGTTCCGGGACTTTTCTATTACACTGTTTATTGTAATGCAGTTTTCATTGATTAAGTTTTAATTATCCTCCCATCAGTATTTTTATATTTCCGATTCAATGCGTGAAGTAATTATTATTTTTTGAACACACTAAAATAGATTCCACATAATCTAATTTCAGGTGAAAAGTTGTTACGCAATTTTATTACGATGTTGCAGTTATACTCAGTAAAAGTGTTGTTTCAAATGTAATCATATACAATTTTACTGCATAGAGCCTCTTTTATTTTCAGAAAGCCATTCTTTTTTATAAATGTTAATAAGGTTTATTATTTTTTTAGTTCTTTATTTTGCATTATACAATTTGTAATTGGTTTTATTACATCCCTAGTACTCTTGCTTGAATGTATACTAGGATAAGTTGATTATGAAGCTTTTACACAGCAAATAGGATTTAAAAAAATCCTCGTAATATCTTTAAACCCTTATAACGTTTTTCTAAGTCGTATATTTTATTTTATAAGAGATAATAAACTGAGTTTTCAATTTAGAAAGAAAAATTGCCTGTTGTAACATTAAAACATAAAATATTTATGAAACTCACCCAATAAGCTTTAGCATCTGCTTTCAACAAATCGGCTCAGGCATGTCGTATTCAACGTGCAAAGTTGTAATACCCTTTTAATAGTCAACGGTTTGATTCTTTACTGGGGCATTATCGTTTTTTAAAAGTGTATTTTGTATTACATTATTTTGTATACATTTAATATTGAGTATCCAGATTACTACGGTAGGATATTTATAACATAAAGCTGTTGGCAGTGTATACATAATATCACAGGTTTCATGATATGAATACAATAACTGTGTTAACTCCATTGAACATATAACAATTTTACATATTTAGGAGGTTTGTTGAGGTTAAATATTTATTACCTGGATAATTTATTTAAACCTTTTTAAAGGAATTAAGCAAGAGAAGGAATTAAAAATCTTAAAAATCACAATATTGCTATAAATGAATATTGGTGACCAAGAACAGTAACATTATATTGTAAAGTTGCACTATTTCTTAATTCAAAGCAATACGATTTTTATTTAAATTTAAATATAAAACTTGTTACCCATTTAATTGTTTTAGTACAAATCACACCGTTAAGTTGTAGTAAGACTAATAATAATATGTCCTAGTTGTCCTGTTGCTCGAATCCGAGCAAGTTTGTTCTCAAAAAAGGTTACTTCAGTTGTAAACAAACATAACAAAACATCTTATATTAAAACAGATGATAACATCTTAGAATAATGCGGATAACGTAATTTCTATCAACACTTAGTTTAGTCTTTCACCGTTGGGTAGCACCACTGTTCCGAAAATTCAGCCCTTTACTGTATTTTTAAGTTATGCCTTTTTAAGTTCCAAGACGTATTGGCAAATCTACGGAAAATTACCTTTAACTTTACAGTTTAAACTTTTAAATTCGCCCAGCCGTTATCGAGTTAAGACTGTGAAGAAAACCCCTATCGTGTTAATAATAATAATAATATATATATATATATATATATATATATATATATATATATATGATGTCATATTGTTACCTGTATAATGTTTTGTGAGGTTATTATTACGTGAAAATTCCATAATGGCCGAAAAGGTCAGTCAAGAAATGTTAATAAAGATGTATGATTTAAAAAAGGCGCTTTGTTAAAATAATTTTATATCGAGATATAAATAAATTATACTTAATTTATGTGGGGGTTTGTATAAATAAGGCAGAGCTCACATACACAAAATCGTTGAATAAGTGTTCGAAAATCTTATCAGTTAAATGGCAGTGATTTACAGAACCATAAATTTCAACTGTAAAAACCTCTTAGCTTAAAGTAACACTTTGTCTTAATTTCTTTACACGTGTTACATTAACTTGATCCACATTTACAAAAACATTACGAAGAAAAGATTACTATTATCGTGACATAAGGCAGAACCACATTATGTAAATAAATTTAGTATATATATAAATCTGTAGGACTAGCTTATATAAATAATTAACATTAACAACCTTATGTTCTATAAGGTAAGGTAAGGTTCTATAAGGTATATGTTAAATAATACACTGAATATATTTCCTTTATTTTTACTAAACAAAGAAATTCACGTACCTTTAATGTGGTAAATTTAATCTTTAAAGTAAAGTTATAAAGGCGGCCACACATTTATACAAATACATGCGGGTCAAATTTGCTGCGGTTTCTGGCGAAACTATTCAACTATTGTGGAATCTAACTTAAACATTTACAAAATTGTCTTAAACAACAAACAATACATGTCAGCGTAGGTGGATGGAATAGTGATTGGGTATTTTTTGTAATCCTTAAAAATACAACCAGTGAGTAGATTTTTATTTCAACATTTTTTATGTTTTGTAGTCTAATGACTCTTGAATGACGCATAATATGTAATAACTACATTCTTATTTATTACAAAACCCCATTGTGAATTAGTTATTCTACTGTCGTAAGGGAAAAAACCGTTTTTCTAAACTTAGTTAGGTCAAAATAATCGTCCAATGCATTCTATCATTCTTAGTATAATTTGCATGCTCGTGTGATATCTTTGAAAACGTGATATAGATCTCAACCAACAATGGGAACCAAAGCTATTTGGCAGTTTGCCTAACTGCCAGCTGATTCTTATGCTGAGGACGTTTTTTTTGTAGTTAAACTTTTTGGAGAGTTATAATAATGTTTTCTTACATATTGATGATGATCTATCATTATATTTGTCAGCAACTGAAAACAGATATTATTCCGACTACATACAATATTTCACATTTTATGATATAGATTGTTTGATAGTATTTAATCTTACAATCACAACTATATAATGATTGCTATTTTAATTGTTTATAAGGAGTGTTACGGAGCTGTTAATCAAAATTATTCTATATTTTATACACTGTTAATGTTATTTATAATTATATATTTATCAATGTTGTTGTCTAAAAACTTTTTTTAAATTTACCTCAATGTAGCAAATTTGTATTATTATTGCTATTTTGTTATTCTGTTTCGTAATATTTGTCAAAGAGGCATCGTCATTGAAATGAAAAGAAACCATCTTATCACTTTTATTACCAACTGCAAATGCAATATCGCCAGTGAACGTAGGTTTGATCTAAAGAAAGAGTTCAACACGTCTCCACGAATTTATTTAAATCCAATGGTAATATCGATAAAAAATGCTCGGCTACAAGAATATTTTTTTATTAGGTTTGGTTTCATACACCATAAAACGAAATAAATGGTACCATAATAATCTTCCTGAATATATAAACTGTTGGAGTCATTTTTACTACTTCGATTTATTTGTTTTATTTATCTGGTTATCAAACGATATTAACTTGAATGCAGAAATAACTTTATTATTGATTTATCCTAATAGAGTTAACCTCACTTTTTATTATTATGAGAAAATTATCAAATTAAAATGATTGCCATAAAAATATTAAGTATAAAGTGCTTATATATATGTAACTGAATTGAATTGAATGCCTTTAACACATTACAATCGAATATTTGTTTCTGCCAGTCCCGGAAAGGGTTGATAATTTTCTAGTTAGAGATTAAAAAATGAAACTCCGCAAATCAACAGTAGGAATACTGACTTATTTTTTTATGAAAAAAATCCTTCCCCTTCACGGGTATGGCCCGCAAGGAGTTGGAGGAAATCCTCTTTTAGTGGCCCTTCTAAGTGAATTCGAGCGAATAGTTTAAAACAAACTAGAACAGAAACAGGAACTATCACCATCGCGAAACAGCAAACTTTGCCTTGTCAGCAACTCTCTTCTTATAATAATTTACTTTGGTACAACAAACATAACGTCGTATTATTTAAAACAACGCAACGGTAACATGCAACATATACGGCTAATGATAACCTAACATATAGAAGTTAGTGTCAACTAGTCAACCTAGTTATCTTTAACCGTCCTGTAATATATATTTTTGATAAATCTATGGACTAAATATAATATAAATACTAAATTCATTCTTGGTTGTCAGTTTAACGAATAACATAATACGTATTTGCAATACTAGGCGTGTCAATATGAAGCATTTAACATCAAGAGAATTCTATTGGTTACAATTTTTTTGTAGCTGTTATGACTACAGATGATAGTTTATGTAATTTAATATTTTACCCTTACATGTATTGGAAGGAATTAGGTTTGTTTTATGATTTAATTAAACTATTATTTGAGTTGGTTAAAAATAAAACATTGTTTTAGTTCTTTTACCCTAAAGCATTTGAGATTTTTCTCCAATATATTAATTATAACGCTCTTCTTCTTTAAGGGCATTGCCAATCCAACACATAAATCAAACAGAAACTAAAAAACTGAGCACATATGGCTTCAAAGAAACAGTGAATATTAAAAACACATGACGTAGTATTCCAAGATAAAAACCAAGTTTTCACGAGATTGGGGAAAACGTCCCACTTCTTAACGGTTGCAAAGTTGTCACTTTTTTCTGGCGTGTTGGAACAAACATTTACCATGTGAGATCAAACATTCAAACATTTATTGATTAAAACAACATTTGTTTTTACCCAATGACACGATGAGAGTCCAAAGTAATTAGTAAATTTCCTATGGAAAAGTGAACTACTAGCATGACTCTCACGGTGAGACTTAAGCCCGGGACCACCATAGAAGTTCCTAACGTGATCCCCAGAACACGTTTTGGGGGTCTCTAAAAACTTTATACATGTATATATATATATATATATATATATATATATAATGGCGTTTTGGGTACCTGAAGACCTCAAAAAAGTTATCATGGTCTCGAACTTGAGTCTTACCATGCCGCCTGAACGTCTACAAGATCAAATATGGCTAATAATAATTTAATATATCTAGCTTAAGCCATATATTTGAACAATTGCAGTATTATCTAACTACATTTAAATTAGAACAACACAATTCTTTTAACTTCAATTATAATACTTGTAAAAATTAGGTTGACTGTATCGTAGTAAAAAACCGATGAATTTATATTCAACGTCAACAAAGTGATAAGGACCCTCAACAACATTATCGTATATCAGAGAACATAATGAAGTAGCCAAACAAGAAAGTGCCCAAGTTTCATTACCTGGGAACTGTCCCCAAGGGGGCGATAAACGCGACGATGAAGTGTTTTGGCCACTCAAGTGCTGTGTTGGAGCTCAGGTAAGGACAGTGGGAAGTGCAAACGGACACAGCTGGTGTTTATGTACATTATAAGTACATAGTTAATGAAAGTATTTTAGTTTAAACACGCAGTATACATTTTATGGAAATATGTTGTATTGATATGAGATGATGACTGACGTAGATCAAAAAATATTTAGTTTGGAAAGTGTTAAAAGGTGGTATTTAAAAACAAATGTACTGTAGTGTAACTTACCGGGTGAAGTAGTAGAGTTTTTCCGGAAGTATAAAATGTACAATCTCTCTAATTCCTTAAGTCAAAAGAAACAAGCAATTTAATAAAAACCTCGCTCTTTTGAGAAAAATATTTTAGATTCATGCGTCCAAAAAAAGATATATATTTTTTTAAATAATGTAATCCATGGATGAGCAGTTAATTTTGTATAAATCACAAGATTGCTTATATTTGATAAATACAAACATGTTTTAACGTTAAAATTTATTATATAAACCAATAGCGAGTGTCAAAATCGCCGTTCCTTTCATTCCACCGACAAAAAACTAAATTATTACAAATTTCAATAGAGTAAACTCAACATCAATTTACTTAAAAACCATTTCAGTTTTATTTTAAGATATAATTTTGAAATGTATAATTTTCTATTGGTAATCAATATTGGTGTATTGGTGTAAAAGGCAATAAGTGTAAATATAAGAAAATAAGGAAAAGAAGGTTCAGTTTGATTTTGAAGAACGTCGTAAGCCAAAACAGATTTCATTTGCCTTTTCAAATGGTTTTAACCAGCCAATGTTATAAAGCGTCCTTTCTGCGTGACCTCCCAATGGGCTCCTTAATACTTCTTTATTCTGTCAATGTCATGTATCTCGCCTCAGGCAATGCGAAGTCTTTTTTAATGAATACTCTGTCTTGAAACATATTAAACCTTTTGGTTTTATTTTTACCTTTGGCTCTTTTTTGGTCCACTACCTCGTCTAAGTTTCAGCTTTAATAATTTTCTACAAAAAATACATTTTTTTATATATTTCTGTAGAACCGTTTCGGATAGTATTTCGTATACCTACTACCACCATGGTGTTTACATTCAATGGGATCACAACAAAATCAAATTGTGTTAGATATTCCCTTAAATAATCAAGAGCCAAACTAATGACACATTTAAACGTAATAAGCCTGATTTTAAATCTTTGTTTATATCTTTGTTTAACTTAAAATTTCAATGTTGTATTGATAATCCTTATATTTAAAGAATATTTACAACAGTAAGTGTATAATGAAAAAATATTTTGGCATTTTAGAAAAAATGGTCATTGGTTCGTTTTGACTCTTGGGCATTTTAAAGAGGGACTGTATAACCATTGATGATACTAAGTAAAGACCAGCTCATTTTACTTATTTTCGCTCTGTTAATTAAGGTTATTCCTAAAACAAAATCCTATTCTTATAAACCTATGTACTAGATTCTCTGTATATTTGACAGTACGTCTCAAATATATAAACCATTTTTAGAATAACATCATAATTTTAACATAAAGTATTCCAGATTATTAACCGTGGGTAAATAAAAACGAGTTCGCACGCAGTACGCTGACGTGAGGGCAGTGAATTTCTCATAAAAACTCAAAATCAGTGTAAAAACAAAGATTTATTCAAATTTTTATTGAAATCTGAAAATATTGATTTTTTGGCTGTTCTGATGCTCCTGATTTTATTTACCTGCAATGCTGGGAATACGATTTCGCACATTATAAGGTTAGGAGAGGGTCCAGTCAGGCTTGAAAATAGGTGTCAGGTTGTTGGGGATGAGAAAAGTACACAAAAAAATGAATAACAGGCTTTTATAATGTAAAACCCCCATTAGACAACGTACTGTGATTTGGTCGATAAACATTTTCTTTAATAACTCCGTAAATATTTATGCTAGAATGACGAGAGAGGGCTTACAACTTTTGCCTCATTAATTACCATATTTTTACATGCATTAATTTTGTATTCAGGGCTTGCTTACCCTTTTTGGGCCAAAAACTCTGAATTTAAAAGATTAATCGTCAAAAAAGGGGTTTAGAGTTTTCCTATTGTTTTGCCCGACGAACTTGTCCAACTGATTATAGAAAGGAACGTTCCTACCAAATTTGAAGTAAATCGGACAAGAATTGCGACTGATTGAGTGCAAACACACACACACACACACACATATATAGTTTTCTAAGCCCCGTGATTGTGGCCCAGGCGGATACTTTTTACCTGTGATTGTGGCCCACGTGGGCCACAATTGAGGGCCACATTCGGGGTAGGAAAATACCACCAAATGTGGCCCAAGATCGCGCTGTTGCCATGTTGTTCAGTTTTAGTAGTGTGGCGAATTGTATCGGTGCGGAGTGTGCGTTGACAGTGCTCTACCCACGTGCAGCCACCATTATCCCAGTAAATAAAGGTTTCGTGTCGAAACTAATTTGGGGAGAGCTGAATTTCAGCAGAATGTTAGTATACTAAAAAAACACAAAGTCCCAACGCCCCCACTCTTGATTCCTCCCCACTATAACCTTACAAGAGCAGTACCCTGGTTAAATGCTTACAGCTCAAAAACTAATGAAGTTACGGACACGTTTTTTAAAACATTCTACGATTAACGATTTTCTGAGCAAATTATGTTATGTTATGTTATTATATTATGTTATTACTTTTTTTGTAGACAGCCGTAATACTTCAATATACACAAGAAACTGCCACTGCGAAAAACAAAAAGTAGCTTCAACTAATTGTATATTTTTATCCTTGGAACATCGGATGAAATTTGTTCAACAAAACTTATAGATAATTTAATCAGTTTTGAAATGATGGGTCTAGGAAAGATATTTGTTAGCATGATGGCTTCATATAGATTGATGAAACATTAGAGGTCATCGCGCTGCTGGGCCTCGAGCCGGCCGATGTCACTCGCTGCTGAGCGGCACTGCTGTATGTACTCGTATCCGTAATCTTGAATAGCTATTCAGTTTGAATTTAGATCAAATAGAACAACTTTTAATTCTAATTTAAAAAAAACAGTTTTAGTACATTTTATTACTGATAAATAATAAAGTTTCTTTGTCTAGGCCCTATTGTTTGGTCAACTATCGATCTTAGTCTTGCAGTTAAATAAATAAAGTATAATAGAATTTTCGATAACTTACTAATCCCTGCACAAATAATTAAAATCATGATTACAATTTTTCTCTTTTAGTTGTTTATAAAGGTAATTTTATAACATTTCGTCGGTTTGGTCCAAAGAATTGTTACAATACTTTCTACTGCAGTGTCCACACATATGTGCAATCGAACCCAGCTTTACGACAGCTACAGTTTGTAACACATAATGGTTACAGTTGCAATATATTAGTAGGAAAAGTTCACTTGGAACAGGAGGATTCATCATGGGCTTAGGGATCAATATGTTATTTTATATATTCTGTCAACCCCATTCTTCTGCTGGAATTTTACACCCCAACAAGTTTGAATTTGGTGGTAAACCTTCAAAAGATGTTAATGAGCAGCATCTGAAGTTGGTGGAAGTTTGGTGTCGGGAAAAAAGCGACCAGCGAAATAAGCGGCCAGCGAAATAAGCGACCATCACAGAATTTAACTGTGCCTATAAGAGGGCAACACTTCTTCTGACATACTGATTTACATCAAACTTTATTCAGGTTTGGACTGGCTAAATGATTGACAGGCGTTTTTAATTTTTTTTTTTTTATCTTTTATAAATATTACCAGTAGTTTCTGGCGCATTGCTCAGTGAGCTGTATACAAGCTGAGGGACTACTGCCTTGTAGTTTCTGACAATAAGCGTGTCATATTTGAAAAGCAGCTGGAAGCACAATAGCTCCCCTTTACAGTAACAACATAACAAAACGAACACCATATATCAAGGTGCCACTATCGTTTTGTATTGTTTTGGTATATAGAGGGGAAAATTCTGCCGATGGCACGAAAATCCAACCAGCAGTAGTCTCTCTAGTTATTCATAGAGCTCTTTGGCGTTGCTACGCCTAAGAATTGTGTTTACAAATCTTCATTCATAACATTTAGATTACAGCTCGCTACCTAAATGAATAAACAAATGTTTACAATAATTTAAATTAGTCATCTTTGAAAATCATTTAGATTTCCTCCGTTAGGGTAACATGGTAACTTTGAAGTCCAGTGGGGGAGAGGTAATGTAAGGTAGGGGAATTTTGGCCTCTTATTTCGCGCATACCATGGTTGAATTACCTTGGACGGGGGGTGGGCGGGACTCAGGGTAGTTTGGCCGCTTATTTCGCGCATTCCGTGATGGTCACTTATTTCACTGGTCGCTTTTTTCTGATATTTGGAAGTTTTGCTAAATAAAAATTTGACAATAAACATTTTTGCGGTTAATTGGTTAAACTTAAAGTATCATTGAGTTTCATTGGGTTTCATTAAGGGTTATGAGTTTTGATAAGCTGTACATGCTCAGAATAAACTTTTGAGTGTTACATCCACTGATCCAAAGCAAATTAGTTGGATGAATAAAAGATACTATGTGTTTGAATTTGTTTTCCTTAACGATATAACACCTGAAAAGTCGTCCATAACAATGCCAGCTACGTCACTTGTTTTTCGCTTTACATACGATTGTTTACGAATTTATTCTGCAACCTTAAACGACCCGTCAATTAATCTAGGTACTTCTAAGGTGATGGATACATGGGACGATGGAGTGATACATGTGATTCCTCCCATATCATGAAATGTATTTAAGCCCCGTCTAATGATTTTACGTTAAAGATAGCGTTGGTAGAAACATACTGTGTAAAAGAATTATTTTGTATGACTGGGGGGCCCAGCGTAATTAAAGACCTTATGTATCTGTCACTTTCATAGTATGAAGCCATTGATTATACATCGGATCGCAGAAAGTTCCTTCAATCAGATGTTGTGACCCATACATTCTATTCAAATATAGAGACAAAGAAGTGTATATTGACGAAAAAGACGACTTGGTCTTACAGCTGAATTTATTGTATGGTTAATTACAGGATGTTTTCTATAGATGTCAGGGGACGAATTTCCAGCTCTTTCTTTAGTCACTGAACTCGTAAATATTGCCAATGTGTCAGGGATAGAATCATTTGATACAGTATACTTAGTTCGTTTTCACTTGAGTATTTTCCACATTCGTAATTCATTTTTTGAATCTCTTCCCTAACAATTTCTGATGCTGTTTTAACAATTCTTTTACGTTCCTCTCTGTACTTGTTTCTCTGGTTTTGTGCCATGAATGTAATACCTTGTGACTAGTTAATTTATTGAATACATTTTCTTTTGAATTACATTAAATTTCGTCCATAACTCAACAAAAAACTGTGATAATGTTCCTCGGGCTCCAATGAACAAACCAAACACTTCAAAATGTTCTATGTCATAATAATCTTAAAAATAAATCGTCGTTGGTAAATAAATCTTTACCTTTTCTTGATTGACATCTGTTGGCTGGCTTTGATTTGTTTCAAACCGGACTGTTGGATCGATGATAAATACTTTATTTCTTCTTCTGTTTATGGCAATTTATGTCAACACTTCTGGTTGAATCATTTTCTGCTATGTCATTTACTTCTTCATAAACTTCAAAGCCTTTTGATTTTAGTTCTTCTGCAATCAATGATCTTATTTTGTGGTGACGGGCAATCCTCATGAGCTCTCCAAAATGGCGCTGTCCAAGGACATGGGGCAAACTTTCAATAATGTAATTCTCGGTAGAAGATCATCGTCTACACCTGTGCCCGTCCCGGCCGTCCCTTGACCTGCATTGGATGCCTCGCACAGGAGCCACATCACCAACCATATTCACGTAATCTTTGTACTCACTCTCCGTTAATGAGTCCATTTGACTTAATAATTTATTGCTTTTCTGGCAATTAACATTATAAAATAAAATAAAACAATATAAAATCACAGAACGGCAACGAAACATTGGGTAGGGAGCACATAAGCCCTTGAAACATGGTATTTAACATTTTAATTTAAACAACTTTTACTGTTATTAGTTAAACTGGACAGATTTAACACGCATTGGTTAGGAAGATATTTAATATTTAAGAATAAAACCACGACCTTTGTCTACCCCTGTTCCAAAACTGCTTTAGGGCCCTCCAAATGTTGGTGCTATCAAATTTGTGGATAAAGAAATAACTGTATTTTTGAAACTCATAATAGCGATGGATTGGAATTTATTTTTTGATTTATTTGGACTTTACCTATCGCTTCTAGTGTTTAAAAACTACACTAGTAGTAAAAAAAATACAATTACGTTTTATTTCGAAAATCTAATTGCAAATCTAATGATACCAAATTTACGGAACTCGGTTCATAAATAAAGGAGAAAATCCATTTTTAAGATATTGCATTCTTGTCAATATCAACTGTTATCATGTGACATCGCTGCTAGTGAGCCACGTCGATCAGCTGTTTCAAGTATAATTCCACTAAACAGCTGATTGATCAATGTATTGTTAGAATTATTACAGTTTCCTGTTACAATGTGTCTTTTTCCTGTATGTTGCTTATTGTTAATCAGTGTGCTGCTTTTTAATAGTAATCTGTGTTGACGTATTCAGTATTCATATTTATTGATAAATGGCTAATTATAGTGTTGCAGAGTATTGCGATATGCATTTTTATTATGGAGCTGCATTTGGAAATGCAAATGAAGCGAGAAGGTTGTATAGCGACTATTTCCCCAACAGACAATGTCCTGCTGTCAAAACGTTCACTGCTGTCCACAATCGTCTCCACGCAACTGGTACGTTTCATATGAGTATGGCAGATACTGGTGCTGCGAAGTCGGTACGTACAGTTGATTTTGAGGAGGAAGTCCTTCGTAAATTTGAAGAAAACCCTCGAACAAGTACTCGAGCTGTGGGTAATGAGATGGGGGCAGGCAAAGACACCGTGTGGAGGGTACTCAGTGGAGAGAATTTGTACCCATATCATCTCCAAAAGGTTCATGCCCTTGAACCTCAAGACTATCAAGGTCGGGTAGATTGTTTCAGGTGGTTCCTGCACAAACTGGCAGACGATCCAGATTTCTTGAAATTCGTTCTTTTTACAGACGAATCCAGTTTTAACCAGGATGGTATTTTAAATACCAGGAACAGCCATGTTTGGGCTCCTGAAAATCCCCACGAAACTGTTATTTCCAGCAAGCAATACCGTTTCTCAGTTAATGTTTGGGCTGGAGTTTTTGGGGATAATTTAATTGGCCCCTACATTCTCCCAAATAGGTTGAATTCCCCCACCTATCTTGTGTTCCTGAGGGACATACTCCGAGAACTTCTGGAGAACGTACCCTTGGCAGACTTACAGAACATGTGGCTGCAACATGATGGTGCTCCTGCACACTTTGGGCAAATTGTAAGAGATTTCCTCAACCAAAATTACAATCAGCAGTGGATTGGTCGCGGGGGACCGGTGTCGTGGCCTCCGCGATCACCTGATCTTACTCCCCTATATTTCTACGTTTGGGGGAGAATGAAGGATCTTGTTTATTCAACACCTGTGGAAAATGAACTGGACCTGATCGGTATAATTGTAGAGGCGGCTGCGGTCATCCAAGAGAAAAATGAATTTGAAGCTGTCCGGCAATCCGTGACATCTAGGTTCACGATGTGCAATCGACTTGGCGGTGGGCATATTGAACATCGTTTGTAAATACTGTAGAATTGTAGTCATATTTCATGTAAATAAATCCATTTGTTTTTTTGTAATTTTAAAGAATTTTTGATATTTTATGTTTTATTTGAAGCACTAGTGAACCCTGGGAATCGTAAGTGTATCAATCAGGTGATTGGTGCAAATGAACTTAATAACAGCTGGTAGATGTTTTAATCAGCTGTTTGGTGGAATTATACTTGAAACAGCTGATCGTCGTGGCTCACTACAGTGATATCACATGATAACAGTTGATATTGACAAGAATGCAATATCTTAAAAATGAATTTCTTCCGTTATTTATGAACCGATTCCCGTACATTTGATGTCATTAGATTTGGAATTAAACTCTCTAATTAAACGTAATTAATATATTTTTTTACTATGAGCGGTTTTTAAGATATTTACGTTTGAAATTTTTAGGCAGCCTCCATTTTGAAATTAATGATTGAAAAAAAAGATTTTTTTCTGTAATTACGTCTTTAGAGAATAAAGCTGAATACCAAATTTCATTAATTATAACTAGCCGTTATCGAATTGAAATTTCCTATGTGAAAAAAAACAAAATGGCGGCTATACGAGTAACTTTTGAGTTTTCGAAATTTTGAATATGATATTTTGGCTTGTCTATGGTCCAGGAATAATACCTGAAAAGGTTGGTAGAGAGTTCAGAGACACCCTGTGTATACGAACAAATGGAAAACTGACAATACATTACCTCTTCTGCATCGTAGCCTCCAAGCTGACGGCAAACACGGGAAACTTGAAACTCACGTCCATCCACAACCAGACCACGCACTCGACTAGTGGCTAGCGGTAGTGGAGGGGGAAGAGCCGTTACCCCCACCTACCGACAGGGGCACGTGACGACACAGCTGTGGCTACCTACACGTCTTTGTCGACGGGAACATGACACGGAAACCAAAAACTGCACGATTCCTCCTAGAATGCTAGGAGGAATCGTACAGTTTTTGGGTTCCGTGTCATGTTCCCGTGCAGTTTTTGGTTTCCGTGTCATGTTCCCGTCGACAAAGACGTGTGGGTAGCCACAGCTGTGTCGTCACGTGCTCCTGTAGGTAGGTGGGGGTAACGGCTCTTCCCCCTCCACTACCGCTAGCCACTAGTCGAGTGCGTGGTCTGGTTGTGGATGGACGTGAGGTTCAAGTTTCCCGTGTTTGCCGTCAGCTTGGAGGCTACGATGCAGAACAGGTAATGTATTGTCAATTTTCCATTTGTTCGTATATATAAATGTTGTGTTAGTGTATTGATTCGATTTTTTGTTTATACATTTGTTATCTTTGTGTTAGTGTAAATTAAAATGTAAAGGAAAATATTTAAAAAAATTCAAAAAAATTTAGGTTGGTTAGGTGTATATATAAATGTTGTGTTAGTGTATTGTATTTGATTTTTTGTATATATTTGTTATCTTTGTGTTAGTGTAAATTAAAATGTAAAAGAATAATAATTAAAAAATCCAAAAAAATTTAGGTTAGTTAGGTGTAAGAATTTGATATTTAGATGTAAGTAGGGTTCACTTGATAACGGGAGGAGTTTCCTTACCTCCCGAAACGTAGTGTAGTTTTTAAACACTAGAAGCGATAGGTAAAGTCCAAATAAATCAAAAAATAAAATAAAGAAATAAGTTATAATTAGGCGTAATCCTCGGGGGAAAATAGTTATGTATAAAAAGTTGTTCGAAAAAAAACAACAGTGGGTTGGGATTAAGATTTGTAAATAAAAACAAAAGAATCTTAACAGCAGTTTAAAAACAACTACTCAATTGTAAAAATAACATCCACTTGGTAAAAAGTCAATATGTGATTTTTGTAAGAATAGTGATTAGAAGCAATTTATACATAAATTTAATGTATATATTAGTAAGTTAGGTATATATTTCTATAAAAATTACAAATTAAGATAGAATAATTGAAT
Organism: Allygus modestus; assembly: GCA_963675035.1. NCBI lineage: Eukaryota > Metazoa > Arthropoda > Insecta > Hemiptera > Cicadellidae > Allygus > Allygus modestus. The sequence goes on from OY776114.1 coordinate 59,359,343, forward strand.
GTAAAGCGGAAATGTCCAAAATAAAACGAAATGAGCAATTAAACAACGTAAATATGCTTCCCTTGGAGAGGAACCTTGAAGATAGGCATTTGTAAAAAAATTGCCTGGCTTTTCAAGTAAAGCTTGGTCCCCCAGATGCTGAAGTGCTTTGCGAAATATATATATATATCTAACTTTTAAAATATATATTGCACTAAGATCATGAGCGAAGCCGCGACTGGCTACTAGTAAGATGATATTATTAATGAACATTGACAGTATTTAACAAGCACTGTAGAGAGGGCAGTATATACAAGTATCAATGTGCAGTCCGACTCATGTAGACAGCTAAGCGCCAGAGTACGCAATACACGGCACTGCTAGGCCCGGCGCGGTGGTGCTGTGTCCGCTACTGTTCATTGTTCTCTATGAAACCACCACGTTAACAAATATCTTTACTAGACCCATCATTTTAAAGCTGATTCAATTATCTATAAGTATCGTTGAAAACATCTCATCCCATGATGCAAGGATAAACATGTATAATTAGTTGAAGTTACTTTTTGTTTTTTCGCAGTTTGTATATATTAAAGTGTTACGGCGAAATTAAGCTATCTACATAAAAGGTGCATGTAAGATACTTTTCTTAGAATATCTTTAGCCGTAAAATAATGAAAAAAACCACGTCCGTAGCTTCATTAGTTTTTGAGCTGTAAGAATTTAACCAGATTACTGCTCTCGTAAGGTTGGGGTGGTGGGGGGGAGGAAAGCAAGAGGGGTGGGGTTTGTTACTTTGTGTTTTTAAGGTTATATTTTGTATACTAACATCCTAAAAAATAAACTTTCCCCTAATTAGTTGTGACAAAGCGTATTTTTTTACCTTTATTGACTGGGTTACAGTACAGCAGGGCGAAAACAATGTTTCAGCTGATACCTGGTAACTTAGGTGTCATTATATACTGTTCTTACTTTACAAGGCAAGGAAACCTTTAATTTGGCCATCACTCGTGTCGTTATTATGTTCCTGATTTATAACCTTCAATAGATTGTGCAATAATAACTATTGTTGTAATGTCTATTATTGAAGTAACATTTTTGGGCCTAAAGGACAGGCCAATGTTATCAGTGGCTGAAACTTTGAAACAAGTTATGAACAAAATAGTTTCAGTCTGGGTAAGTTAGGTATACGTTATAGGTTATACTTTGAGAACAATGATTCATATTTTTTAAACGCTGCTTATCAAATCATCTGTAGATCTGTGTGTAATCGTGGCCTACAGGAGGAAACTATAAAACAGCCCACACTTGTCAATTGGCCATACAGCAAGAACAAAAAGGTACTTAATCAAATATGAAATAGTCACGCCTCTCATTGAAACATCTTCATTCAGGGGTTTTACGCAATTTATATCGTACTACCTACACCTCCCCTCATGCTACGATTATACAGGGTGTTATTAAAAGGTGCACTGGCTACGGTTTCTACACTTCGGTTCTACACCCAACATTCTACATCTTCGGTTTCTACACTCAAAATTAAGCAGGAAATGTAGTGTGACATTTTTTGAAATTCCGCTCTGTTTAGCGTCAGTAGGTCTGTTTGTGTTTTTTACTAAATTTGATGTATCTTTTAAAAATATAAAGGTTTTGTTTTTAAACTTGGCATACGTCATGCCTATACTTAATTATGTTTTGGTATTGAATTTAAAGTTTCTATCTTTCCAAGATGGCGGCCATTTTTGTTTTTCAAAGCTAAATATCTTAAAAACCTTAATAATTAGCAAAAAACCGTAAGAAACAAACAGGTTTTGTCTTTTTATAAAAAATAATGGTATAAAGATTTTGATTATTGGATGGTAAATAACTGAGTTGTTATGATTTTTATTAGTTAAAACATTCTTTATTGGCAATTCTTGGCTGAAAAAGCATGTTTTAACTTATAAAAATCACAACAACTCAGTTATTTATCATCCGATAATCAAATTCTTTACACTATAATTTTTGGGGACAGAAATGCAAAAAGTTTTGGATACTTACGATGTTTTGCTGATTATTAAGGTTTTTAATATATTTAGCTTTGAAAAACAAATATGGTCGCCATTTTGAAACGATGAAAGATATAAACTTTAAATTTAATACCAAAACATCCTTAAGTATAGGCATAAAGTATGGCAAGTTTCAAAACAGTACCTATAACGGTTAGAAAGATATACTAAATTTAGAAAAAAAAGTACAAACAGACCGACTGACGCTAAACAGAGCGGAATTTTAAAAAAAGTCAATCAATATTTCTTGCTTTTGAGTGTAGAATCCGAAGATATACAGCCAGTGCACCTTTTTTTAACACCCTGTATAATAAACAATTTATTTCTTATAATCTTTTTATGTATTTACAATTATACATACAACAATTATACATTTAATAATTTTTGTAATAAATTACCATACATTTAAATGTTTACCCTAAATGAAGTAAATCATTTTGGCCTTAAATGTTCAGTTCAGTAAAATCAGACCATCTAGTTTCCAGCCTTGGAGGTTGGTAGTTTGGTTATAAGAAGACAAATAAATCTGGCAACACCGCAATTGGGCTACAATTGGTGGATTTTGTAACTTGGGCCACAATCGAATGTAAAATGTTACCCGTGTGGGCCACAATAGGGGGGTTTAGATACCTTAGTATAAATGGGCCACAATTGAATGTGAATTAGCGCACTTTATAGCAGCTAAACCACTGGATGTATATACATTTTAAAATAAAATATTGTTACGAAAACCAATTTGGAGTGTGTACACAAAATTGCATAAGCACTGGTTGTCTAGTTAGGAAAATACATCGGTTTTTAGAGTGGGCCACAAACGAAGGTTATTTGTCACCCGGGCCACAATCAAGGGATCTAGATGAATATATATATATATATATATATATATATATATATACAATTTTTAACGACCCTCCAAAACGAGTTTTCAGGGGGTCAAGTTAGGAACTTCTATGGTGGTCCCGGGCTTAAATTTCACCGTGCGGGTCATGCTAATAGTTCAATTTCCATAGGAAATTCACTAATAAATGACTGTTATCGATTGTAATAACTTGCAATAGATTAAATGCGGTAGTAAACAATCATAAGCAAGAGGGAAAATGCTAATTAAAAGTGCATTGCAGCTTGGCAACATGTTAACTGTGTATTGCAGCTTTGCATACTGTTAACAGTGTATTGAAGCTTGGCATACTGTTAACAGTGTATTGCAGCTTGGCATACTGTTAAAAGTTTATTGCATCTTAACATACTGTTAACAGTGTATTGCAGCTCGGCATACTGTTAAAAGTTTATTGCAGCTTAACATACTGTTAACAGTGTATTGCAGCTTGGCATACTGTTAAAAGTTTATTGCAGCTTAACATACTGTTAACAGTGTTTTGCAGCTTGGCATACTGTTGAAAGTTTATTGCAGCTTCGCATACTGTTAACAGTGTATTGCAGCTTGGCATCCTGTTAAAGGTTTATTGCAGCTTAACATACTGTTAACAGTGTATTGCAGCTTGGCATACTATTAAAAGTTTATTGCAGCTTAACATACTGTTAACAGTGTTTTGCAGCTTGGCATACTCTTAAAAGTTTATTGCAGCTTCGCATACTGTTAACAGTGTATTGCAGCTTGGCATACTGTTAACAGTGTATTGCAGCTTGGCATACTGTTAAAAGTTTATTGCAGCTTCGCATACTATTCACAGTGTATTGCAGCTTGGCATACTGTTAAAAGTTTATTGCAGCTTAACATACTGTTAACAGTGTTTTGCAGCTTGGCATACTCTTAAAAGTTTATTGCAGCTTCGCATACTGTTAACAGTGTATTGCAGCTTGGCATACTGTTAACAGTGTATTGCAGCTTGGCATACTGTTAAAGGTTTATTGCAGCTTAACATACTGTTAACAGTGTAGCTTGGCATACTGTTAAAAGTTTATTTCAGCTTGGCATACTGTTAACAGTGTTTTGCAGCTTGGCATACTGTTAACAGTGTATTGCAGCTTTGCATACTGTTAACAGTGTATTGCAGCTTGGCATACTGTTAAAAGTTTATTGCAGTTTAACATACTGTTAACAGTGTATTGCAGCTTGGCATACTGTTAAAAGTTTATTGCAGCTTAGCATACTGTTAACAGTGTATTGCAGCTTGGCATGCTGTTAAAAGTTTATTGCAGCTTAGCATACTGTTAACAGTGTATTGCAGCTTGGCATGCTGTTAAAAGTTTATTGCAGCTTGGCATACTGTTAACAGTGTATTGTCCCCGAAATATTTCAATAGTTACCTCTGTAAGAGTTATTATCTGTTTGATATTATTATATAAAATACACTGGCGTAAATATGATAGTCAATGATAAATCAATATTTTTAATATTTATAGTGGGGTTTAAAAAAAGGCAATACTTTAGTTCCTTTTAAAAGATTTAAGTAGATATGGTGAATCAGTGAATGGCGATTCTAAAGATACATTATATAATTAAGTACTGAATTAACATGTCTTATTAAACCCCATACAGGTTTAACCTTTAAGCTAATATTATTTTCATAAAGTAATGTCGGTATTTTGATTAGATTAAATACAGTATTTCTAATCATAACACACATTTCAGTGGACTGTATTTAACAATTTGTAATAAACAATCCTAATAGACATTTTATAATTAATTTTTACTCTTAAAAACACTAGCTAACATTAAGAAAACTAGCTACCATATAAGTTTAAAAAATGTTCATTAAAAATATGTTTAATGATTAAAAAACTAAACAACCAGTTTACATTTTATTCCCTCGAGCGAAATAATACTGAATAAGCCAGCAAAATGAAAAATGGAATCACTTAGAGGGAAATTTATCTCACAACTCTGAAGGCAAGTGGGGGCAAATTGAATTGTTTATTTGTTATGAAATGTTATGTCCCTGGTCTGGGACTTTTTATTTAGAATAAAACTAAGGAAAGATATACAAATTGAAAATTGTCAACGTGTAATGACGGATAAGCAAAAAAATACATATTTGCTTGTGTCTAAAATAATGTTAATCAAACTCAAATCATATATATCGTTATATTATGAGTTGGATTTCCATCACATTATATATACATGATAAAATAATATTGTAAACAAACTAACAATAAAGTTAAAGCAGCTAAAAATTGTTAACCTATGCTTCTATGCATATAGTATTATTACTTCTAGTTGGCCGTAAAATTACCTAAACAATAATTGACAACGTAATTTGCTTAATCAACTAGAAGTCCATAATACCCCATAGCAGCAAACCTGCGTACTCACCGAATTTACAATGAATATATACGTATCTTAATACCACGTAAAGACACATACCAAGTTTCATTAGTATACATTCATAGATTAACGATTTATGCTATAATTTTAATTATTCTCAATAACAATAATATGGCGGCTGAGTATGCAGGTTTGCCTGAACAAGGAAGACAAAAAATGTGTTTTAATACAAATATCATTACATCTCAACTATTTAAAGCCACACACCAAGTATTATTAATTTATGTACATAATTAACGGAGATAACATTTTAATTCGTCTCCATAAGAATAACATGGGGGCTGAGTACACAGGTTTGTTGCTACGGGAATCACCAGTAAAAATTGATTTTTTTGTGCAAATAACAATAGACCACAACCAGATGAAGCCGTAAACCAAATTTCGTTAGTATACGTTCATAAACAAGCGAGAGTTAACATTTTTCTTATTCTCCATAAGAATAACATTGGACAACGTCCTGTGTTTAGCACTTTCAATAACTCTGTAACCAATTGACGTAGAGGAATGATCAAAACACCAAACTGTGTGTTTATTAAAGCTGAATCCAATGGTGTAAACTAAAATTGGATTTACTAAAATATTATATGTAAAAACTTCCAAAAACCCATTTTTGGGGACAAAACCCCCCAAAATACACCTTTGGATAGAGCGACGTAGCTAGTTTTCGAACTAAAGTCATAAATGATTCTTTACACGTTTTACTAAATTTAATTAAAATCGGACCCTTTTTACGAGAGTTATCGTACCCACGGACACACACACATATATATATATATAATCAGTTTCGAACGAATGGTGTTTTTTTGGGTTCTGGGGACCTCAAAACGAAAAGTTATCATGATCTCGGGCCTAGGTCTTACCATGCCGACTACGGTAATAGCTTATTGCCTATTGGGGAAATTCACTAAAATTAGGTGAGATAATTAGTAAAGTTAAAGTCTGAAAATAACTTGGCTGTTACTATAACGACGGATGTGGTAGACCGTGTAGAAACTTCCTAAGCTCCTTATATTCTTGTTAAGACACAAAAGCAGGTTTTAAACATTAACAAACCCGTTAATGGAGTTGAACCACAACAAGAAACATTAGCGAGTGGAGGCTAATCATTGAGGCCTAATTAAGTAAAAAGGTTCTTGAATCCAATATAGGAATGGCTTTGTGAAAATTAGCGTTCAGGGTTTGATCGATTGTACTATTTTTCTGAATTTACATATAATGCTTTCAAAAGTGCAGTAATATAATAATTATAACAACAATTATAATTATACAGTAAGTCTCTTAGTTTGGAATTATTTTATGTAGCGTATAGCACAGCATTTACTTCACTGTTCTTATGAAGGTAATTTCGATTATTTTTACAAAACTATTACAGTTTTACCTATACTCTATGGTTATAAATCATGAGACCGTTAATTTCGTAGTCTAAAAACGTGTAAACGTTTTACATACAACGTTTTGAATATTAAACAGTTATGGCTCTCAATGATATGCCTATTATAAATTACCGGGTGTGTTTTTGTCTCTACATATTCCAAACAAACATTGATTTTGACGTTAAATAATTGAAAACGTATTGAAACAAACCATGGAAACATATTTTTAGTAAAACGAGCTGCTCCCCCGCAATATTTAGAGGATATAATCCTTATAACAGATGTTTATTGAATTAGGGAAAAACTCATGTGACATAAACCGAATATATCTCTCCTCCTTATGGATAACATGTGAGGGATTTAACATAACTTGGAAGTCCCGTGGGGCAGAGCCCTGGAGCCTAAATCGAAATTCTGGCTCAACAGTTACTTAGAAATTGGAATTATCTTAAATAGAAAAGAATCATCAAAATCGTTTAAGTATTAACTTCAGGAAGTGAGTGAACAAAAATCAGGATTTTTTTAAATATGTAGATTAATAAATTTAAATAACCATTTTAATATCGTGTTGTTTAAACGAACTTACGATAGATTAATAATTGTCAGAAGTGAAACTAATGTTAAGTCGCTCATTATTCTCTTAGGAAGGTCTTAACTTGTTAACTGGCTACGATATATTGCTTAGAAGGATGATTCTAAGTGTGAAATATAAAGAGTCTACTATCTTTTACCCATACTGACGGTAACAGTAAACTTACAACACAATACATTATGTATAAACCTGCTGGACTTGAGGCACTTGGTAAATAAGTGTAGCCTACAGTAATATACGAGCATCTTGCTACCAGGATTATCCGTGCTGTGTGATTAGCTGAAGGAGCCCGAACAGATTATAGGGTTATTCCTAAAAGTTGTTAATTTGTTTTTAAACACTCGTTATTAAATTAAAGGATTTGAAATAGGCACTGTTTTTTACTTTAATTTCTTATAAGGTTTTTCAATTGCAATTACATTATTAACAATTAAGTAATTACATTTTTTAATTCAAGTAGTCAAGAATAATCAAGACAAGAGATTAAAGAGTCAAGAAAAAAATAGGAAACTGTTACGGCCATTTACATAATGTGAAGCTGATGCTTAACTTTAGGAGCAACATCTGTTCTGGATCTCATCGTCATGCTGCTTGTTTACTTTTTCTTCAACGTTTCCTAAACTAATAAGATTAAAGTTTACCGATTTCTAAATTAGAGAAAATATAATAGATTTATATCATTAATTGGCTTATATCGTTAATAAAGAGCAACGTTTTTTATCGTTAACTCTAATTCTAAACCGAGTAAAGGGAAATAGATGCTCTTTAAGACTCTTTATGAAATAGATTAATGTCCTTATTGCAAAACATTTTGCAACGCTTTACCCATTGACTATAAATACTGAAGTGAACTTTTCATTGCCATTGAAAAATCTGTCCCTATTTTTGTGAGTGTCAGGACTCAAAGAAGACGTAGTTCTTACTAATCACCAACAGAGTACACTGCTGTCAACTATTACTTATACTGTCAAGGAGGGTATAATACAACATTTGGTGTGTCAGGAAGCAAACATAAGTTGATTATCACTTGCTTTCTGGGGTGGGGATATTTTAAAATTTAACGTAAATAACTAAAATAAGTAGTTTACAGCAGCAGAATCTGTCGGTGACCTAATCACACTCCGTCCACTTAAAATTCTGGCAAACACTAATAGTTGGACAGCTGGGCCATATAGATAAGATATCTCCTTCAGCATATATAATCAATGGTTTTACGGAGAACACGTCAGAAAACAGATAGTATATTATAGAATATAACCAAAGAAATAATAGCCATGTCTGTCGTTTTCAAATAATTGGCAATCAGGTCAGTCGTTATGACCGGCTTCTTTTAACTTATTTTTTGAAACTTTAATGGAAATAAAAATACAACCACCTACTAAAAATGTTGGCAACATTACGGCATGTTGTGTCTCAAATTCAGATATAAGAACTCTCAAATCTGTGAGAAGACCGAGATATTTAGAAATTCTTAAACCGATAGCGGTCGGGATTCTGCGTTTGTAAAGAACAAGATAGAACATGAAATCAAAAGCAGCGCCACACTGTTATGAACAGAGGGTAAGATGCATAATACATTTACGCGTCACTAAGAAACTGCAGTTTGGAACCATGTCCGCGTTGGAATTTATAATTATTCCAAGATCGGATATTTTTAATCAACCCTCTATTTAAGACTCTCTAGTATTTTCCAGGTTTGGAACCATTGCGTCTAACTACTTTAAAGCTGATAACGCTACCCTTCAGGATTTCGCCTTCATGATCAATAACGTTATATTAATTTAGTTGGTAAAATATCATATTTTTTGTTTTGTTTTTAAAGCTGTATGGTATTGAGGTATTGAATATCTTAAAAAAACAAAAGGTAGAGTATTCATGCTTTAGAGACACCGGAGATGGTAACGAAATCTGTAAGTAATCAAATCAGAAAAAAATCGTTGGTCACGATTCAAGATTGACAGAAGGATAGTTGCATGCATATTATTTCAATTACATTACGAAAACATTTAATGAAAATAACCAGATCCATATTATACCGGGTGTTCCACAAAGGCCCCCCCTCTTAATTTTTGAACGACTGTAAATTTTCAAACAATTTTTGGGAAATGTTACTAGCATAAGTCAAAGTATCTGTTTATAAGTGAGTAAGGGTGTAAACCCTCGCCCAAAAATAGGGGTTGCAAGGGGTGGTTTTTATTTTTCAAATAGCAATGTATGAAATAAACACTACCATCGCCTCTTCCAAAAACCATCTTACCGCACCTCTTCCATTCACCTCTTGGTAAAAATTAAGAAGGTTTTCAAATGACTTTCTTGCACTTTAGATGGCCTTTGTTCAAAGGTCTGATCAAGGGAAAGTTGGAATTTCCCACCCTGTATCCGATATATTGTAAGGAGGGGAATTTTAGCAGTATAAATAACAAACTAATGCATTTTTTGTTGGCCATAACATTAGATTAAATACACATAGAGTGGTCTGGTTTGCGGCATTAATTTTTTTACCCTCTTTAAAATGATATGCAACTCGTTAGGGGTTTTATTTGAAAAACAACCACCAGCACCCCCTGTTTAGGGGTGGGTTGAAACACTTAACCACTTAAAAATTCTTTGACTTATGCAAGTATTATTTACCAAAGATTGTTTGAAAGTTTACAGTCGTTTAAAAATTAAGAAGGAGGGCGTTTATGGGACACCCGGTATATTTTGGTAAATTTATTGTGTTTTACCTATTGTAATTAATGTAAAACAAATCATTCTTTCGCATTAAAACCATATAATTTATGTGCAAAAGAAATAAATTTCAAAAATAAATTAAAATAAATATAATGGACAACCTCCTTTGTATATGATTAAGTTTCAGCTACTAACGCCTCACTCTAGTCAGATAAAGGCAATCAATAATGGAGTGACAGATTCAGCTGTAGGTTCGCATTGTTCTCTCTTACATTTTTCAGATTTAAGATTAAAGCAAAATATATTTTGGAATTCACTTTAGCATACTTTATTACCCAAATTATTTAAGACATATTTATATTTTAGTTTTGGGACTTTTTTCAATAGATTCACTTGGTAATTAAATATTAACCTTTTAATCAAATATGTTATGAATAGGTAGGATATATACTTACAAACTGTCCTGCACTTACACAAAGGAACATCCTCATCGGATCTATGCGGATATTTGACAAGCAGACAGTGATGCATGGAGACGAATGAGGCTGCCAGCCGATGTCTGCTTGTTGAAACAGGGCTATGGCGTCACCAACAGCCTATTATGACAGGCCGTACCTGGAATGCTCAAGGTTTAATAACAGTTTTGAGTAATTAAAAATCCAATGGTGAAAATTCTAATCCTAATACTAATCCTAATGTTTATTCATTACTTATTACATGTCGTATTTACCAAAATCGCGGTCGTAAAAACAAGAACAAACCGTTTGAAAAGAACACTTATACGTAGGACAATAAAACTTGAGCCAAAGTCAGAATCTACTAATAATGTGAAAACAGTTGTTCAAATATATCAACTAATTGTGGCATGTTTATAAATCTACAGATTACTTAACATTTTTCAAAGTAGAATTATTTAATTTTGGAAAGAATACATGAAATTATATTATATTAAGACTTTCTGTCATATGATTATTACAAAATAAGTGTTTATTCGGTTAATTGGTTATATTGGGATGTTCCATATGTTACTAAAAGATAACTGTCCATCCAAGCCAGACTAATCGTTCATGAAATATTTGCTTTGTGTTGTATTTTATATATTCTTATATAAGTATATTTCACGCGGAATATCTTGGCCTGTGAAAACTATTTTCCGTTCAAACAGTTGGAGTAGAGCGAGATTGTCATCTGTTGTTTCCATTTGTTCAGCCAAAGTGAAGCTCGATATGGCCCAGCTGGTTATCGCAGTCACTCCGGCAGTGGAGTAAATATATAAATAATGTAATCCAAGTTCAATTACAATCATTTAAAAAATTAAAATACCTATGATTTTTAGATAAATTCATAATTGCAACTAAATGTGATCAAATAATACTATCCCACTCGATTTGGGCTGGTTTTCAGTTACTATAACATATTCTCTGAGAACGCAGGTTTGCAGCACCGGGGTATCTTTCAAATGTTTCGATAATTTGAAAGTTCCCATCTTAACTGAATAGAATACGTGGTCTATGCCTTAACAGTAATCAGTAAAAATACTGAATTAATCAAGGAGCACTTCTTTACTGAAAATCCACTTGAAGATGATGTAACTGTAATGGAAAGGAATTCCGACAAGAACAAAATTATGATTTACTATTTTATTTCCATCAAACGTCTTTCAGTTAGAACCAGCACATATTTTAAAAAACTATAACCATACAATGTTGTTTAGTAATTAATTATTCATCAGACCGAGAGATCATACTGAGAGATCTGGTTTAGCATTCATACTAGGTAGGATATTTACCCCATTTACCAAATATTGTAAGAACATTTATATAAAATATACCAGTTATCAGTTAAAGTTTATACCAATATACCGTATTGAAGTTTATAGTCATCACTATAGGACACATTATCATTAGTTGACACTGCTTGAACTATCATTATTTATCCTACTTCGAATATTTAATATTTTAATGCTAATGTATCTGTAAAATACCACTGATGTTTAAAATATAAAAACTAATACAAAATAATTCTGATTGATTTAAATAATTTTCCTTTAATTTTTATTTACCTTTTTTTTACAAATTGGAAAAAACATAAAAAACCAATAATTCACTAAGTAATCAAAAACCATATTTATTTGTAGATCAATAGACAACTATTACTTTCTTGCCTTGGTTTATTTACTCATTCATGCCCTAGCACAAAATAATAGCAGCGAAAGTAACAAACAACATACAAAGTTTCTGACATCTCATCGTCAGAACAAACTGACGCGTGGAAACAGAACAACAAAGCAACAAAGCTTGGTTGCACGTTTAACATTTGTAGAGTGATTTGGAACAAAGCAGCCATTGTTCCACTGTGATACTGGGCTCGTGTATCCATAAGAACCATCAAACACTCTTTATAACTCCGAGTTCCAGTAAACCTCCTAGAACTCCATTCATATTTTAATTTTTTTTTAAAGAGATTCTAGGTTTGTTATGACAGTATTTGTAAATAACTTTATGAACACCATTCTTCACTCACGACATATTTTTGATGTCTCATACCAACTTTATATTTGAAAAAAGAGTATTAATTAATACAGTATTACGATCCATCAACATCTTATTTATTGAAAGTTCTGTGAATTTTGAGAAACGAAATATTCTATTTGACAGTTATAATTTGTCAAATAAGTAAGCTGCCAAATGGTTTAGATGATTACTCTCAAAATTGCCATTATATCAAATATAAACGACATGAAATTCAGAATTTATATAATGTGATTTAGTTTGAGTGTAATTGAGCCTGCTTACAGGTAATCAATTTAGAGAAGGTGTCAGGGTGAAAGACATTTAATTGTTTATACTCAAACCAGATTAAGCCTAACATTGCACACTAATAATACAAAATCACAGCAATACCACATTTTACGTTCAGTGAGTTTGGTACAACTCGGCTCGGTTGCATTAGTGCACATAGTGATCTATCAAGGTAGTTATTTCGATTGCACTGCCTTCCACAACTACCGTTCTATTCATTCGGTTCCTATGAACCGTTAATGCATTGTTCAAAAGTGGATCGCAAAAACCCTCTGAGTTTGTATTGTGGAGAAACCTGACCTCGTAACGTTTTTAACAATACATCACTTTGTTTCCGCACATCAAAAAATTAATTGTTTCTCTTGGTTATGTTGAGGGGTAGCTCTTCCCTAATCGAATTGAGTCTCGTTTTGGGAAATTATGCCAGAAGATACTGTGCTCTATCTGTATCACACTAATGGGATTACAATTTTTATTTATCAGGAAATAATGTGATGAGTGATCAAAAAGAAATGTATGAAATTAGTATAGCCAACAATTTTAATTTTGGAATTTACATTTTCAAATTTCTTAGAAAGTTGTATGACCACTTTGGAGCTCATAGTAGAGATATTTTAATTGATTTGATTGTATTACAAACCAAACGTCTTTGATAAATTTAAACTTCGTATGATTATAGTTATGTTAAACAAAAAAACAATTAAAGTGTAATAAAAAACTTCTAAACAATTGTTAAAAAGAAGAATGATCTCTGAGTTTGTTATAAACCAAATGGTTCTATAACCTAATGGTTATAGATTTTATAACGGAGTTCAGTGTTGGAAACCAATAATTGGGTTTGTATTTACGCTCTGTTTATTTTCATATTCATCCCTAAATCCTAGTAAAAAACGTGAACTAATATTTGAGCTGCCAAATAATTAACTGTTAACTGTGCAGTCAGGATCTGAAACATTACGTAAATTGCATTGTTTTCAAAACCGTAATTATTTGGTTTTTACTCCTACGCTATCATTAATCAATACAGGAGATTGATACACTTTTAAAGACACAGTTATTTTACTGAGGTCTGAAAGCTAAACTACTTGAATAATTGAGTGCTGTTTTTGTATAACAATATACATTACTAATACTGTATTACGTTTTTTTAAAGGGGGTTGAAAAATATTTATATTGTATGAAGAAAAAAGATAAAACCGATTTCAGTGGATAAAATAAAGCACATGCCATGTATTTTTATGGTCAATAACGTTGTATTGCCGGGAGCACAAAGAAGTAAGTGTTTAGAGGTTGGGACAAGCCATAAGCAGTGGAAAAGAAATAAGGATAGAAGAATTAGTAAGCTGTGTAAAATGGTTAAAGCTATCAATAGTTAAGAAATATCCTTATGGCGACATAGCCGGGATGAAGTATAGTGGTGATAGTGTAACATATATTTGTCCTTAACTTGGCAGCATCATAAAAACCAATTAAACGTCACTTACATTAGTACATAACTACTCCCCGAAATCCCAATGTTACAATATACTAAGATTTTACGTAACATAATAGGGCGGTTAATAAATTTAAATATTGAGAAATAATATCCCTCTCTTTTGACAGTAAAAATACCTTTAAGGCATTTTATTATTGCAAACATAAAAAGACTCACCCTCGTAGAAATGAATTTCTTTTATAACTATTTAAAGTAAAGCACTGCTCTCTCCATTAAAATATGGAAATTTATGTTGTATAACTAGAACGATAATTGCTCCACTTATCTAATTGGACATAAATCTCCCTAGTTGATAACCCAGCTATAAGACATTGTCCTCGTTACCTGTGATTCACTATGCTCTCGGATTTTTTAATTGGATTTGCTCTAGTTTAAAATGTAGCATACACTTTTTTGGTTTAAAATACTAAGATTTTTAAAGCCGTCCTAGAAAATTACTAATAACTATAAATAACTAATCACACAGTTATTGTGTGAACTGTTTCGTGTATTGTGTATAATCTTACGTAATATTTAATATTATGGACACACTGAATTTGGGAAGACAGTACACACCTTGTGGTAAGGAAAATTATAAAATCCTGCCGTGTTTTTTCCTGCAGTAAACAAAGCTTAATGCGAAACTAATGAATGTTTTTGAGTGCCCTCAGTCCAGGGACTAAGAACCCGACTCATTACGTTTTCATTGCAAACGGACATTTCGCTTTGATGTCACAGTAGGTTAATAGGGATTACAGCACGGTAAAAGAACGTTTTATCTGTTTAATCTATACTACAAGCAGTTGAATAAATAATTACAATTGTAATTTAATTCAATCGCTCTTAGCATTAACGACTGTAACATTTCATCTCAATCAGTCTTCCAGTTTTTGTGATACACAGAAACTTAATTAAAGACTTAACTATTCTTTATACTGGCAGATCAGTAAAGTAGTAAATATATTTGTTTTTAAATTCGATGTACGTATGTTTTATGAAAATATTAATTAGAAAGCCGGAAAATGGGATCTTTTTACGTCATACCTGAGCCAGTCATTCCTAATTTCGTTCTAAGAGGGGAATGTCAGGAATTTAAGCCTGATATTTGAATACAAAACCTAGTTGGTGTTTAAGATTTACCAACTAATACATATATGTAGTACTTGTAGTATACATATAGCATAATTTAAATCACGTACTTATATAATTTAGAGTTAAAATCAGTATAGAAGAGTTAAATAAAGAAATAATAAACTAGTCTTGAAACGACACGTCAACTTATAGTCACGTAAATAGACTTTTTTGTTATGATTTTTTATCAGAAATGCTTGAGTGCTAAAAGTCAAGCTACTTGAAGAACGCAATATTCTTTTGTGATTTTGCCAAAGATATAATGTATTAATACAAATAATACACTAAAAAATAAAAACGAGATCACACGCATCACACTAACGTGAGGGAAGTGAATTTCCGTATTAAAACCTTTAAAAAAATCTAATAAAGGGTTTAAAACATCACTGGTAACATTTTTTTTATTTAAAAATATTATATTTGGCTGTGCTGATGCTTCTGGTTATATTTAAATTGACTTTTAGATGGCAATGTAGTACATTATAAGGTTAGGAGGAGGTATAGTCAGGATAACAAGTTGGTGTAGGGGTATTGGGGTGATGAAACTACATCAAGATATGAAAAACAGCCTTTTGCAGTGTAAAATCCCCATAAGACAACGTACAACGTGTTCAGACAATTAACATTTTCTTTAATAAATCGGTAAATACTTGTGCTAGAATGATGAGGGAGGGCTAAACAATTTTGTATTTTACGTGCAATAATTTAATATGCAATAATGTTACGTTCAGGGCTTTTCTGACCCTTTTTGGGCCCAAAAACTCAAAATTTGAAAAATTAAAATCCCCAAAAATGAGGTTAGAGTTGTCCAATTGTTTTTCCCAACGAACTTGTCCAACTGTTTACAGAAGGGAAGGTTCCTACCAATTTATAAGTAAATCGGAAAAAATTGCGACCGCTAGAGTGCGAACATTTTTAGCGACCCCAAAACTTCTATGGTGGTCCCAGGCTTAAATTTCACCATGCTGATAGTTCACTTTTCTATAGGAAATTCACTAACAATCATCTGCCACGACCTTGTAGGAAACCTGCCATCGTGTTGTCAAAGCAACATTCAAGGTCCAGTTTTATAAGGTAGGGAGGTGACACATGCAGTGGAGAACAAATAAGAAATTGTAATGTACAAATAATTAAAAGCTGTAAGGACAAACAATAATTCATTGTGTAACCGCAGGCACGTAACTAACAAAAACAACCTCAATACACATTATTTTTAATTAAAAAGCTCAAATTTTTGGCTTAAGCCTTTATCGGGAGTACAGTTTTAAATAAATGTTGCCTTTTGTAAATAGCCTGTTGGTAACTGAACAAGGATGTCATTATAACCAATACGTCAATTGTCAATTGTTTGTATAATAATTCCTAACGATGTCGGATAGTTTTAGGCAAATTATTGGCACCTTGCTTACCAACAATAACCTACAGAGAACCCCGTTTAACCACTTATATGTAAAGATTATATGGAAAGTGGTGACCCACCACATGTTTAACGAAAACTAAAAATTCGGACTGCCTATAGGTTAAGATTTGTGTTTAACCGGTTGATGTAAATGTTAAAACGCTCCTAAGAGTTTTAAAAATTGATTTAAGAAGAGTTTTAATAACTGATGAAGTCTAACGCTAACCCCCACATGACATTTTTATTTAATTCCTTGCAAAGAACATTTCTGATTAAATCTTCTAGATTAAGATTATAGCACCTAAGTCAAAAATATGTATTTTTAAGATATAAAAATTATATACAGTATATATTCTGGTAAACCTTCAAATAATAATAAATAAATAAAATATGTAAATGTAAATGTAAATATATTACTGAAGTAAGAAAAATTGTATCGATATTCTATCGATAGTATTTGAACAAAATTGAAACTAAAAACTAAGACAAACATTTTATTTTGTTTTGTTTTTGTAGTTTTTGTATTTATAAACCACTTTAAGCTTTGAGGGGACATAGCCAAAGTAATATGAATAAAAAATGCGTTTGCTATTCCCATTTGGTTGGCATGGAGTAAAAGCATTTGTTAAGCTTTATTCACATCACCCTTTAGTTCAATACTGTTCATTATCTGATTTTAATACTCTTTGCATGTTAAGGAAAATAAAAATAGTCAGTTCGTAAACAAAATAGACTTAATCATATGTTTCAATGGAAACAAAGCAGATTTATTTAAACATGCATGCTTTTCTAATGGGGGATGTTTTACATTATTCCTGTTTTTTTTCTGGTAACATTTTATAAATACTGCTATTTTTACCGAGTTCCTGAGATCAAGACCTTTAGTTTGAGCTCTCTCCCATTATCCTGCAATATGCCAAACTCCCACAATTTTTGTCTTTAAAATGTCACCTATAGAATTATATATAAAGATACGAGACTAATTAATAAATTATAAAACACACGATTCAATGCAATACAAAAATAAAAGCTTCACTCATCGTAAAGTAAAACAAATTGGTTATTTAAATGATTGATACAGAAGCAGGAGTCACTTTAATGTCACTCAGTAACTTTTACAAATATTTGCCAAAAAAAGACTTTTAATGCAACAAGACATTGTTTTATGGCATTTCAAAAAAAATTAGTTTATTCCTTTAAGTAAAACCATAGTTCGGGTATGCTACAATAACCGGAAAAAAATACCTTTCATTGTACATTTTTGAGGAAAAGCGTGATAAGGTATTTGGTCGAGAGTGGCTCAGATCGATTACAACTAACCACTTTATGAATGATATTTGTTGGTATCAATAACAAAACACATGATCGATACAGTGCAGTATCTTACAGAAAACATAGACTGACTTACTAATGTCTAGGTCATTTACCATAGGCTATAGGTTGTAATCCCATAGCAATTCTGCTTGGAATGTAATACCATGGGCGAATAAAACGATGTACTATCGCAACGAGTTATAAGCAATTACTCTTCTGTAATTATTAAGACTGGTTGTAACTAGTATGGAGGAGAGGATTTTAGGATTGGAGCATCTCCTCTTGACAATCACTAAGCGTAGGGAAACACTTTATTGGTTTGGATAAAGTACCTGCGGGTCCGAGCTTTGCTTGGGGAAGGTCAGCTGGTTTGTTTAGATGACTCGGAGAAATATTTCACCACTTCCTCCCTACTGATTAGCAGATTTTCATGGCTCATTTGCCTCTTTTCTGCATATTTAAGGTCACTTCAGTTGTTATTTATAGCTCAATGTCTCGTTCATTCATTTTGGATATGAGAACTCTATATATATATAATATTCACCAATGGTTTTAGTCACTGCTATCAGGAAACCACAAGTTAAACTTATAATACTTATGACAGTTCACTGATTGATTATAAACAGCTGTTATGATTCTTTTGTTTTTATTTAAAACTCCATAAGCCCAATGTTAATTTTTTAAACTTTTCATATTCACTTTTTTATATTACTAGATTTTTCCTGGATATGTGACCTGCCTAGACTTTATTGCCAACCCAGAAATTTGTTTTCAACATTTGAAGAAAATCATTTGAGTCATTTTTGAGATCAGAGTTGCAACCAATCAAGCAAGCAAGCAAACAAGCAAACCTTACTCTTATTAGAGTGTAGAATTTCGTTGCATCTAATAATGTGTAAAATGGCATACCTTTGAAATAATAATAAAGTAATACATTGCTTTCAACTAACAGTATCTTAATATTAACCGGAAACATTAACACCTAAAATAATCCATAATACCGATAACAAGATATTTAGGAATATAAGTTATCACTTTCAATTATTAAGCAAACCACGAAAATGCTGTAGATAGAGAGGTTTTTTTTTAAAATGATCTGTTATATAATAGTAATAACGTAAATGGACATCTTCTTGTTTAACTTTTTTAATTATAAACTATAACTAACTAAGCTTATTGTTGTTAAATAAACCGCATACTAAATTGGCCAGTAATCAGAAATTAATCATCGTTTAGTGTTTAGCGGTTCGGTAATGTTGATGATAGAGCGGTAGGATATTTGCATTTATAATTACATGAGTAGGCCTACCTCTGTATTTTAAGGTGCATTATAATAGCATTTTGACGCATCAATGCAATAATTATTTACATAAAGGAAGAATAATCGTGTCAATAATATTTGAATGAACATACCTTCCTTTGTTGGGTTGTTTGCAGGTAAATACAAATAAACTCGGTCACTTGACTCAATTCAGGGGATTGTTGTATGAGCATTATTTTTTGGCTCATCTCCCTTTGATTATTAAATACCCCCGTCGCAGCAAACCTGCGTACTCAGCGAATTTCCTATCAATGAATATATTTCTTACTACCACATAAAGCCACTTACCAAGTTTCATAAAAATACTTAAATAAATAAGTGATATATAGCATTTTATTTATTCTCTATAAGAATAACATTAGGGCTGAGAAGGCAGGTTTGCTGCAACGAGGAAGATAAAAATGCGGGTTTTTTGAAATTATCAATATAACTCAACCAGGTGAAGCTATATACCAAGTTTTAATGATTTATGTTCATAATTAAGGGAGATATAAAGCTTTCCGTATTCTCCATAAGAATAACATTAGGGATGAGAATGCAGGTTTGCTGCTAAGAGGATAATCAACAAAAAATCAATTTTTTGTGGAAATATCAATATACCAGTACTAGGTGAAGCCACCTACCAAGTTTGATCAATATACGTTCATAAATAATCGAGATATCAAATTTTAAATATTCTCCATAAGGATAACATTGGACAACATACTGTGTTTAGCACTTTGAATATCACGGCAAAGGTTGGACGTAGAATCACAATTTAAACACCAAAATGATTGTTTTGTAGAGCTAAACTGATTGGTAAAAGCAAATGTGAAGTTTACATAGAAATGAACTGAGGAAAAGCCAAAAACCTTTTTCCCATAAGATTAACATGGGAGATTTTATGAGCAGGTTTTTTTGGATTTTCTCCACAACCACTTAACCTAGGTTAATAATTCAAAATACCATATTATTTGTTTTTTTAAGCTCTATAACATGGTCAAAACCAAAATTAAGTTTTTAAAAATTTTAGGGTAAAAAATGCAAAAAACTGATTTTTGGAAAATTTAAAACCCCCATAAACCCCACTTCCCGTGGTCCGATATTTCTGGTTTTCGAACTTAAAGTCATGAATGTCACTTTACACATTTGAGCCAAATTTCATCGAGATCGGACGTTTTTTACTCAAGTTATTGCGGTAACGGACACACACATATATATATATATATATATACATATATATACATATATATATATATACATATATATATACATATATAAATTTGAACGAATAGTGTTTTTGGCATCTGGGGACCTCAAAACAAAAAGTTATCATGGACTCGGGCTTAAGTCTTACCATGAGACCTACGGTAATAGCTTCTTCCCTATAGGGGAAATTCGCTAAAACCAATAAGTTGGAATTAATTTAAAATTAAAATTAAAATATACTTTTGAATTTTCATTTATTCCACAGCATAAAAACATTAATGCGAACATTAATGTGAATGTATTATTATGTAATATACGAACTTTTTACCATAGATTTTATGAGGCTCAAATATTTTATCTATATAAAGAAAATTGTAATTTTGTCTGTAAATGACTTAGAAATCTTTTTTGCTACGGTTAAGTTTAACGGCTGAGTTTTTTAAAAAGTTTTTTGACACAGGGAAGTTAGTGTCAACAATTTCTTTCTGTTACGTTTACGGATCAGATATTATCAGCATTTCACACAGGAAAAAAATAGCTACTGTATCATCTAAATACTAACGATTTGTATTCGTAAAAACAGTTGACAAACTATTTCCTGTACATCAGGTGTTTAGTGTATTTGATGTGTTATATATCTGACCAAATGAAACAAAAGCTAACTTCAAGGAATGAGGAAGAAACTGCCAACAAGTAATAATTAAATATAATTAATATTGAAACAATTTACAAAAAAAAGTGATAAGAATAACCTTTGGACCATAATAACAGAGAATTCAGAGTAAAATACGGGCCGGGCACATTCTGGAGAAAGCTCATCTTAGAAGAAAATTTGATAAAAAACCTAGTGGGCAGATGACCCAAGGGAAGACCGAAGCATCACCAAGTTGGAAGACACTTGAAAGAAGGTTAAGGAGAATAAAATTGTGAGACCAGCCTGGACATCTGGAGGAAAAGTTTTGACGAGGCAAAATACTATTGGGTTCTAACAGACACACGGTAAACAAATAAACAATAGACTTTGAAGTTGTTTAACATGCATTATGTCTGCTTATTACTGCTAATTATAAAATATTAGAGCTGTAGATGGACACTAAATGTCTAACGGTAGACCTATCCGTGCGTTCTGTACTGTTATTTGTGTTACGTTTTAGTTTTAATTTAATGCTTTATCGTAAGTGTTAAAACACTATCCCCTTTGCACTGTATGTAGTAAACCACTAAAAGTGTCAATTTAGGATTTATTTAGTGCTATCTTTGGTATAGTTGCCTGTTCATATACTAAACGTTACTATTTAAAACGATTAAAATGATAAGTCTCTCCATTTTAATTTAATATACTTTTTCCATCGAAAGGATAGCTTTATAACAAAATATTAGTTAAACTAATCATGTTTGAGGTATATTTTGCAATAGGAACGATGATAATAAAACATGAAACAGAGGTTAGGGTTAAATGATGGTTTGAAACTTAAGGGAGGGAAAGGAACATTATATGCCTGAAGCATATTTATAAAAACATCAAGGTTGTGTCAAACTCTGTTACGATAACTAGAGTTTAATTTATAGCTTTTCAATTATTTTAAAAATTTATATTTTATTTACCAACATTCAAAGTATTCAAAGCTGTTAAGTTGTTGACTGAGAGTTACAGTTAGCACAACAAATTGATTTCGGATTAAATAATAACGGCAGTAATTGATTGTTTGCCAGATTTGTTTAAGGAAGCATGTGTTGATATAACATGTAACTCAATAAAAGCGCAGTAACTATAAGTTCCAAAAACAGTTATTGCAAATGTAGGGTTAAAATATGATTATGAAAGTCTTGTTAAAAATATTAATTAATCCCAGAAATCTTCCACTGGTGTCCAATTAACATAATTAAAAGGTCTGCCTAAGGGAATATTTTGAAAGATTTCTCTCTTAAATGAATAATGTAAGGCTGAATTAATTTGACTTTTGACCTCCTAATGGGATTCGTTCTTTTGATAACAACTTAAGTGCTGTTGTTTTAATATTTCATTTATTCTAATTTTTCATTTCAACTCCTTTGAGTCCATCACAATAATATATTACTTTTATAATAGAGTAATAGAGTGTTTGTCTTTCTCAAACATGTAACTACCAGTCCCACTAAGCTAAAACGTTGTCGAAATGTAGAAAAAACGAAACAAAAACATATTTATTCATGGAAATTGACGACATTCTAGAGTATGAATTAACGTTTGTCAGTTTTCATAGTGGATCTCTCTGTACCGAAACTATATATAGTCAACGAATTGTTGCTATAAGAAATTGCATCGTCAAGGTATGTTAACCTGTTTAAAAAAAAAGTATTATCTGAACAAATTACAAGGTTTGACAATTTCAGTTGCATGGGGAAGTTAAATAATAAATATATTTTATGTAACAACCTCACAAATTAAATAAAAACATCGCCTGCTTTAGATACAAATTTAACATATATGTAGAATCCCCCATATATCGGCCAATGGGGTGGGGCCCAAAGGGGTTTTTAATAACTTTTTCTTAATTTTGAAAAGTGTACACAAAATAAACTGAGTTTATTGTCAAAGAAGAAGAGAGTTCTCCAAATAATAACAACGATATATGGAGTACAATTTACAAGGAACGAAACAAATATAAAACAGCCTAAGATAACATTGTCATTGAAATCTGCGTATTAACTATGTCAACAATATTAAATATTTCACCTTAACAGGCCACAGCACAAAACGTTTAAATGAAGACGCCGAATTTGGAAAACTCTACTGAATATCCACTATGGAAGTTTATCACAGTGGAAAATGAAAAATTAAAGCTACAACTTAAATTAACTGCTTAGACCAGATACCTAAATAAGCAATTACATTTGATGAAGAGAAAATATCACTTTAATTAATAGACATAATCACCCCCAATACAGCGATGAACAGCATCAAGATGCCAGTTTGACCAATTACACCAAAGTTAAAATAAAGCAACAAACTACACGTAGCCAACTATAAACTTTATAGCTCCCGATCTTTCAGAGTACTAGGAAAAATCAATGGCCAGACTACTAACTAAATATCGTGTATTTAAGGAAAGACTTGCTTAAACAGGAAACCCGAGTAGCCCATGTAAAACATGGTAAAACACGGGCTCCAAAACCAGATGTTCATGCAATTACTCAAATTTGTAAAACAATAACTATAATCTGGGAAGTCAACAACCATTCTGCAGAACTACAAAACGTCTTCGAGTGATAGAACTAATCATACTCTTTTAAAAATTTAAATTTCCGAATATGAAACGAACAGTCTCAAGTGGGATTGAAAATTACCTGCCAAAACAAAATCAGTATAAATTAAATGTACAACGAACAGAATATAATCAAGAACAATATCTCATTCAGGGATCTCAAGCAGGGATTTCCTCAGAGATCGACATGATGTCCCATATTTTTTCCAAGTCAAAGCCTTTCCTGAAATGATTCACCCAGAGGAAATTTGGGTTTTGTTTGCAAACGCCACTCCACTGATTAGGCTTATCAAGCAAAATATAAATTAGGCAATAAAAAGAAAATACGAAGCAATTATACGGTCGAGAAAAGGAAGGAAGAGTTTCGTGGTGTTGCAGATATCGGACGGATTATAAAGAATATAACATTATATTAATAGGCAAGCACAAAATTGTCCCTCCTTTTTTCTTAGCGTGTGGTGCATCGTAGGAGAAATTCACGGATGTCTTTAGATAGGTATTGTCGTGTATATGTGCAGAACCCTATCATAATTTACATCGGCCCTCTAAGCTACGCCTCACGGGCCTTCAAAGTTGTGATGAGCTTTTGGAAGAGCAGTAATCAATGAAACTGTATATTTGACAGCTATCATTACTAAGCCAATGCTAACATAACAACAAGAACAGCTGTTTCAGGCGTAACGTAAATACAAATATACTATTGACTACTGGAATGGCAACGCTCTTCAGTTATCTGCTTTAATTCCATGAAATAAATCTGATAGCGAGTAGTGAGAGGGTGGAGAGGGTGATGAGGGAGGGGAGAGAGAGGTTATTTGTGAAGTTCAGCATAAAGAAACTGATCCAAAAGCCTTTGTTTAACTGCTCAAGCAGGATATAAAAAAAAACACGCAAACAGTCATTATTATGTGTGCTTTGGGTTCACGTAAAATTATGTTTGGTCAAATTTCGACCTCTGGGCGATCACTAGTGTTTTTAAATGTATAAATCATTGTAATATTATAAGAAAGAGTTTCTTACATTTCCCTTTCCTTCTGGCAAAGAAGAATGTAATATTACGAATCAGACAGGGAGATTGTGTGATTATGAGTGCACTTTAAACAAGACGAATAGCAATAACAGGCCAATAGATAAAATACCCCCGTTGCAGCAAACCTGCAAACTGAGCGAATTTTCAATGAATTATAACATGACACATTAAGCCACTTAACAAGATTCATAGGAAATATATTCACAAACATTCGATATTTAAAATATTAATTATTCTCCATAAGAATAACATTGGGGATGAGTACGCAGGTTTGCTGCAACAAGGAACACAAAATAATGGGTTTTTATGCAAATATCAATAGAACTCAGCTAAGTGAAGTCACATACCAAGTTTCATCCATATACATTCATAAATAAGCGATATATAACATTTTAATTATTTTCCATAAGAATAACATGGGGGTTTTTTATTTTTTGTACAAACAACAATAAACCACAACCAGATGAAACCATATACCAAATTTCGTCAGTTTATGTTCATAAATAAGCGAGATGTACAATTTTTCTTTTTCTCCATAAGAACAACATTAGACAACGTACTGTGTTTAGCACTTTCAATATCTCAGTAACCCATTCACGTAGAGCAATGATCAAGATACCAAATTGTTTGTTTTTTTATGCTGAATTCAATGGTGAAAATTAAAATTTGATTTTAATAAAAGTTACATGTGATAACACCAAAAAACTCATTTTTGGGGTACAAAACCCCCCCAAAACCTCCCTTTGGATGGTGCGATTCGTCTGGTTTTTGAACTCGTTCAAATAAATGGTACTTTACACGTTTTTACCAAATTTCATTAAGATCGGACCTTTTTTACGAGAGTTATTGTGCTTACGGACACACACACACACACACACACACACACACACACATATATATATATATATATATATATATATATAAAAATTTGAACGAATGGTGTTTTTGGCATCTGGGGACCTCAAAATGAAAAGTTATCATGGTCTCGGGCTTAAGTCTTACCATGAGACCTACGGTAATAGCTTCTTCCCTGTAGGGGAAATTCGCTAAAAACATAGTTTGCATGGATTAAAACTACGGGTTTGTTTATCATCCCATGATGGATTTATAACAAAGTAAATGTACAAAATGTGTAGTTAAATATTGCCCCGAGTAGTGTTTAATTAATATTTAATCAGAGCTAAAAGCAATTTAACCCTGCAGAGTTTGTGTAACAGTGTTTATGTTTATTCATGTTTCTCATGAAATTTTGATGTGTTATAGAACATCTACATAGTTTGCATAGCTTAACTCAGTTTGCATAGTTAAAAGCAATGGTTTTGTTTATATCTTCATGAAGTAACTAAGATAAATAAATGGACACAAATATATTAATAATTAACGAGATCTTACGCATTACGCTGACGTGAGGGCAGTGAATTTCCGCGTTAAAACCTTAAAAAGGTCAAATAAAGGGTTTAAACCATATTTTTGAAAATTGTCATTTTTTGTCTGTTTTGATGCTCCTGGTTATTGGATTGAGTGAAACGAAATCCTTATACATAACTTTACTGCTTACAGTGGTGAGAGAATCAACTCGAACTGGCGTGTCTGTGACATAAATAACTCAAAAACGCCTCTACAGATCCACTTCAAACTTTAGAGATAGATTCTATAGTACGAAATCTCGGTCAAGTTCGTTATTGGGAATATTTGGTTAAGTGATAATAAAATTATCTTTAAAACAAATCTATTTTTTATCCCATAAGATTAACATTGGGAGCCATTTTAGTGGTACTTGAATCGTTGATATTTAGCCAACGTCTATGTTTCAACTATAGAGTAACGTAAGTCACAGTGCCATAGATTCACTACAGAACTGTAGTTATTCATGTTCATGTTGACTAGGAAAAAACTTCTTTTCGTAACTTGAAACACAAAAACTAAGTTTTAAATTTTATTAGCTTTTAAAAGTTGTATTATATTTTATTTTATACTAATTAAAAGATGCATTATTATTTTAAATACTATTATAATAAATAACTTTATTGGTCCCGTACTCTATGTAAAGAAATGCAGGCTGAGCGCTGCACTATTAATGGGACTTTGGCCAGTCCAGACTCCAGACGACAGAATTATAACCGAAAGTAAAGATGTCATCAAGAAAATTATTAAAGTTATTATTAAAGTGATTATACGCTAATATATGTGATTATTTATATTATAATTTCCACTCATTAACAGTAGTAAGTCTTAATTTGTTAAAACATTATTATCTCGCTTATAAAACTTACGGTAAGTTACCAAATAAAATTAATGTTTTGGTTTTTTATTTGGCGGCTATCACCAATGCAACTTTACAATATTACAATAATTAACATTTGTAAGAACAGAAAACAGAACAAACTATAGCTACCTATACATCGTGCTTTTAACTATGATGGTATGTTATTAAAACTTATGTGGCACATTACTTTTCACCATTTTCTGGGACTAGCCTATTTCCTTTTTGTCAGATTGAAAACTGAAGTTTAATATAAATTTATTTTCCTACAAAATGATAATTGCATTACCAGAACTTGTTTATTCTAACTCAATAAGGCAAACTAAATAAGTTTGGTCCTTTTTGGAGGTTAATATTTGTAAGGTATGCCTATCGACTATAATTTTCTAGGCATAGTTTATGATGCCCATACACCACTGTTTTAATCCAATTTTTTACTAGATTTCTTCATTTTTATCCAAAATAAACATTTTATAAAATTGTTCGGTAAGGTAAAACTTAGTCTCTGGATAATTGTGCCTTTTGGCACAAGTTCATCCTAGGCCTACTTTTCGATTGAAAATGATCATTTTCATTGAACTAACCTCATGTAAATTTACCTCTAGAGTTTGGAAATCACATTTGTTTTTCAGAAACAAGGGTAAAGTGATACAAATTTTAAATCCAAAATAGGCTTTGACTTTTGTTTAACTTACATTTAATTTACCCAGGCGAATCCAATATGGTTTCGGTCTTACTCGGCTCGGGTATACTTTCATAAGTGGAACAAAATAAAGAACCAAATTAATTAGGTTGCTATTTTTAACACTGATTAATATTTAATAGCTTATATGTTTGTTGGATGAACGTTAGAGAATCATTATACTCAGTTTGGAATTCGAAGTAGTGTGACGCTATCTACATTTTAACGGTTTAATGGATTTTCATGAAATTTTTAGGGTAACGTTTTGATGAATTAATGCTTTAAATAAACTATAATTGTCAAATTATTATTACATTTTAATAATTGTTAGTTTTTTCATTTAACATTATTTCAGTACATATTTTGAGCTTTGTGGTACCGTGTTGCTGGAGAACTGTCAAAATACATCAGCTCAGCTGCTGTCATTTAGTTTTGTTCGCAATCGCTGTTTGTTGTTTGTGTTTAGGTTAGAAGTTATGTTACAAACAGTTTATTTATTTAATTTGTTCTAAATTCAAAACGTGACATTCTTTTGAATTCAATAATAATAACAATTTCACTAAGGTTTAGCAATAATCAAATGTAAACATTCTGTAAGTTAGGGATTTTATACCTTGTGACTTCGATACACATAACTTATGTGAAGCACTGTGGTTCAAGTTGGATTTCATACGATAAAATGTTTCATCGCGGAGAATGCCAAGATTATTCAGCACTACTAAACACAACCATACATCTTTGGTGGTTTTGTATCTGTGTTCTTTTGCAGATAGTTTTTGTTCGGATAATACTCAGGTTTTGTATATTAGCCTATAGTTTTAGCCATAACATGGATGATTATAATACAAGGTGTGACTAAAACTAACTTTTTATGTTATTAATAAACTTACAACGTTTGAATTGTCATAACAGACAGTACCCTTTGACTAAGTATTTACCTTTCATATAGGTTAATTGAGGCCAATGCTATTGTTGTTTTCCAAACGTCAAGTTCATAAATATATTTTAATTTTAGCTTTGCTGTAAATTCATTCTAACCATAAGTAGGTCTTGGTAGTCTATACAGGGGAATGTTATGATAGGTCTAGCTTATATTTACATTTGTGAGTTACTAAATGTCACCAATGTCCACTTGCTTTTTGTGGTAAACTTAAGTTTGCCGAGGCTAATTGTACTTGGAATGGCTAAACATACTAAAATCAACCTACCACAACACATTGTCTTATAAACATTACCCAACCCCAGGTAGTTAACTTACTAATAAGCAACCATGTAAATCTCACCAATCAATCATGTCTGTAGGTAAACATACTTGCTGATTTCAAATAAATAAACTAACAGATAAGTTAAGTGATTGTCTAAAATGTACATGAGGTAAAAAAAAACTTAAACTCAAATACAGACCTCACAATAAACAACGGCAGTAGAACTTTTGGTGTCAATACATTTTGTATCGCCATATTACAATATCGCTATCAACAGATTATTTGCTTACTTAGTTAGGCACTAATGTGAAAATATTAAGGTTGGTCAATCTGTTAATATTACCTGTCACGTAATATCCACAAGCAGAAAGGGGAGAGAATTATGTTTACCGGTACCTACCTAAGTTATGTAGTTTGGTGTAAACCTTATAATTTCATATATAAAGTTATCTTATTGGATTGAAGCGAAGCAAAAATCCTTATACCTCAGTCTAAAAATCTAATTCCTGATACGCTCTCCATTTCCACCGGTCGATGGATTGTCATGACATTTTTAAGGATAACGTTTTGACGATTTAATGATTCTGATAAACTATACCGGAGATTGTCAAATTATTATTACATTTTAATAATTATTTTAACATTCTTCAGTAAGTTACCCTACCACTTTTGACCTTAGTGGCACACCGTACACAGGCTCTTTAGAACAGTCAAAATTCTTTAGTTGCTGTCATCTTGATGTTTGGCATTACTTTTTTGAGGTTACGATTACGAACTAGAAGTTTATTTTTTGATAATTTGTTCTAACATCTTGTTCGAAAATCATAAACTATAAACGTGACGTTCTTCATGCTCAATAATAATATTTTAATTTACATTGTAAGAATACCGGTAATCAAATGTAAACCTTCTGAGTTATGGATACGTTTCCATGGTAGTTTCATACATATCTGTAAATAAGACTGTGGTTTGTTTAGTTGGATTTAACACGATAAAAGTGACATCGGCGAGAATGACAACATTATTCCATTACTGGTTAAATAATCTGTGGGAATAACTTTAGACCTGAGATTTTGGTTTAGGCCTATAGCCTACAGTTTTATTCATAAGTAACATGTAGCCTATATAAGAAAGATGTGACTAAAAACAAACTTCTGATGCTGTCAATATACATTAAATACTGTCTACAACGTTTTAATAATATATGAAGATTAAATGGAATTCTTTAAGACTAAGTTACCATACCTATTTAACTTCCATATAATGTAGATACGGTAGGCCAATGCTATTGTTTGTCAACCATCACATTCTAATTTTAGCCTTGCTGTAAGTATCCATATGCAGGCCTTGGTTGTCTCTATTAGGGAGGATTTTATAAGAGGACTAGCTTAGCCTATATTTGGGATTTACAAAATCTCACATATGTCCACTCGCTTTTTGTGAGAAGTTTGCTGAGGTAAGCTGTAGACCTACTTGGAACGGCCAAACATACTAAAATGAATCCGACAGACCACACCACCTCATACACCTTACCTAACCCAAGGTATCTACTTAACGTGATAAGGACCCAGTGCCGTCCTTAGGGCGGCGCGACAGATGCAGCCGCACAAGAGCGTCGCGCCTACGGAGGCCTCGCACCTACAAAGGCCTCGCACTTAGGGTTTCTTTTCATGGAAGCTAGAGGCGTCATGGCCATGACTGGGATCAGAAATGTGGACTTTTGATGATTATCAATTGAGGAACTGAAGACAACGTACAAACAGTTAGTGGTATGTACATATTTTGCTAATATTGACAATATGTTTTAATTTAACGTCAAGTTCTGAAGTACATGAATTAGCCGTGTATTTAGCCAATAGCGGGTGTATTTCTCAATGTAGCAAGCAAGTCTGTGTCAGGACTATATAGGGGCCATAATTTTATTTTGATATTAACGGAATGAGTTTCAGGTATTTTCCAGTTTATCCTAGCTA
Source organism: Allygus modestus (assembly GCA_963675035.1). Taxonomy (NCBI): domain Eukaryota; kingdom Metazoa; phylum Arthropoda; class Insecta; order Hemiptera; family Cicadellidae; genus Allygus; species Allygus modestus. The sequence continues at coordinate 59,390,317 of OY776114.1, forward strand.
TTTTTTCTATATTTTAGAAACTAGGAAATGATTTTTTGCCAAAGTCAGTGATAAGAGTGACCTCCGATGTTGAAATGGTATTTTTTTTTTTTACCACCCATCTTGTACAGTGTGTTAGGTTAGGCTATCTTATGTTGTTTTTAAATAACAAATCCTATCGTATCCAACGAGGTATATATCTATAGAGGTCTCGTCTGGGGTAAAAAACTGTGCTTACATGCTGACCGCCATTTTGACGCTCTATACCCTCCAATCTTCATGGCAACAAATATGTTAACCAATCAAATCCCCTCTTCACAACTTATTTTAGTCTTTATTATTCTTTGGCTAGATGTTTTCCAGTGAGGTTTCACTTTTTTAACAAAAGTGACAAAGCTCTATAATTAAACCGCGTTAATCTTATCCTGACCACCACAGTGTGTTAACAGTTTTAACTGTTGCATATTCATAACCGGTTGAAATAGAAAGTATTGGACCAATAACTTATTCATAGCCTATATTATTTTTTCTGAAAGATTTTTACTGTAGCATTCACAAATAAGGTTCTGTGTTTATCAGAAACTTTTCATTCGGGTACACATTCATAAATGATGGAGCGATCATATAAAATACCCCCGTAGCAGCAAACCTGCGTACTCAGCAAATTTCCGATGCATATATATGTATCTTAATACCACATAAATCCACATACCAAGTTTCATCAATATACATTCATAAATAAACGATTTATATGACATTTTAATTATTTTACATAAAAACAACATGACGGCTGAGTATGCAGGGTTGCTGAAGCAAGGAACACAAAAAACGGGGTTTTATACAAATATCAATATAACTCGAGAAGGTAAAGCCACATACCAAATTTTATTTATTTATTTTCATAATTAAGGGAGATAACACGTTACTTATTCTCTATAAGAATAACATGGGGCTGAGTACGCAGGTTTGCTGCTACGGAAACTATCAGCCAAAGTGTTTTTAGTGCAAATATCAATAGACCACAGCGATATGAAGCAATATACCAAGTTTCATCAGGATAAGTTGATAAATAAGCGAGATATACAATTTTTCTTATTCTCCATAAGAATAACATTGGACAACGTACTGTGTTTAGCACTTTCAATATCTCTGTAACCATTTGACATAGAGAAATGATCAAAACACCAAATTGTGCGTCTTTTTAAGCTGATTCTAAAAAAAACTAAAATTTGACGTTTTCCAAAATGATATGTAAAAAATGCAAAAACCCCATTTTTGGGGTACAAAACCCCCCCAAAATACCCCTTCGGATAGGTCGATCTGTCTGGTTTTCGAACTTTAAGTCATAAATGCTGCTTTACACGATTATACCAAATTTCATCAACATCGGATAATTATTACGAGAGTTATCGTGCTCACGGACACATTATATATATTACGAACGAATGTTGTTTTTGGGGTCTGGGGACCTCAAAACGAAAAGTTATCATGGTCCCGGGCCTAGATCTTACCATGCCGACTACGGTAATAGCTTCTTCCCTATAGGGGAAATTCGCTCAAACAAAATGAAATTGTTCGATACGGTATAGCTATTATTTAGGTTATTCGGTTATGTTCGGTCTCAAAGATGTGGAAGATATTGTCTGGAAATTTTTCCAGGTAAGAAACGTTGATTCCAATAATACTTAAATATGTATTCTCGGGAGCAACCTTTTAACGGATCTATGGAAATCGTATGTTCTTTTTACATGCTGCTGTAATCCCAGAAAGTTATTTCCTAGAAACCTTTTAAATTTGTTTGTTTTTTAGTTTTATGTTTTGTAAATCAATTATTTTGTTTATGAAGGTAAGGTTTTTTTCATTTTTATTTTAAGTTTATTTGATAAAAAAACTAAAAAACAAATATTACGTAATAACTAACATACAGATGGTAAAATATTTTACAGTCGATCTAATCAATATATCGATAAATTTATTCGGTTTTGTGTATTGTTCCGTTTATGAAAGTGTACCCTTCCGTTCACATGGAATTTTAAAGTTCACACCACCCTGCATTAGTCAAGAGAATCCTCTCTCCAATCTGGTGTGTTTATTCGTGACGGGTAATTTTGGCTATTTAACAAACGTTAATAGGCTATACTTATTCTTAACGATCTAATGAAAGAAAATATTCGGATCCTTTCCTTTAACCCTTTCATTAATACTACATAAAGGCACTTACTAAGTTTCATAAAAATATATTCACAAATAAGCGATATTACAATTTTAATTATTCTCCATAAGAATAACATTGGGGACAAGTACGCAGGTTTGCTGCAACAAGGAAAACAAAAAATGGATTTTTATGCTAATATCAATATAACTCAACTAGGTGAAGTCATATACCAGATTTGATTAATTTATGTTCATAATTAAGGGAGACATGGCATTTAATTATTGTCCATAAGAATAACATGGGGCTGATTATGCAGGTTTGCTGCTACGGGTGCCTTTGGCAAACAAAATTTTTTTGAGCACATATCTATATACCACAACCAGATGAAGCCATATGCCAAGTTTCGTCAGTATACGTTCATAAATAAGCGAGATATAAAATTTTTTTTTCCTCCATAAGAATAACATTAGACAACGTACTGTGTTTAGCACTTTCAATATCTCGGTAACCAATTGACGTAGAGAAATGATGAAAATACCAAATTGTGTGTTTTTTAAGCTGAATCCAATGTTAAAAACTAAAATTTGATTTTTTCAAAAATTACATGTAAAAAATTCCAAAAACCCATTTTTGGGGTACAAAACCCCCCAAAAATACCCCTTCGGATAGAGCGATCTGGCTGGTTTTCGAACTTAGTCATAAATGTTGCTTTACACGTTTATACCAAATTTCATCAAAATCGGATCATTTTTACGAGAGTTATCGTGCTCACGGACACACACATATATATATATATATATATATATATATATATATATATATATATATATATACATATATATATACCTCAAAATTAAAAGTTATCATGGTCCCGGGCCTAGGTCTTACCATGCCGACTACGGTAATAGCTTCTTCCCTATAGGGGAAATTCGCTAAAAAAGAGTTTGATGTGCCATTCAAGTACTCTTTTTATTTCCAAAATGAGAGTTTCCATTCAAGTAGCTTTTTTTTTCTATAATCAACATATGTATATGCCTTTCAAGTATGTTTACAGCTGCTTGGTGTAACTAACTGAACTTAGATAAAATCAATACGAACTTTGAAGGCCTGTGGGGCAGAGCTCTTAGGTCAGATTAAAAATTGTCTTTTATAAGAACCTTGTCCTGACATAAACGAACTCAACAAGAAATAATTATTCAATTTGGTCCACTAATTCTCAAGTAATGGCGTGACCAAGGGAAATAGGGATCCATTTCAGTGAATTTCCCATATAGGGAAGAAGCTATTACCGTAGTCGGCATGGCAAGACCTAGGCCCATGACCATGATAACTTTTCATTTTGAGGTCCCCAGATGCCAAAAACACCATTCTTTCAAAAACTGTATATAGGCCTATATATATATATATGTGTGTGTGTGTGTGTGTGTGTGTGTGTGTGTGTGTCCGTGAGCACGATAACTGTCGTAAAATTAATCCAATTTTGACAAAATTTGGTATAAACGTGTAAAGCAGCATTTATGACTTTAAGTTCGAAAACCAGACGGATCGACCTATCCGAAGAGGTATTTTGGGGGGGGTTTGTATCCCAAAAGTGGCTTTTTTGAGCTTTTTACATATAATTGTTGAAAAAGTCAAATTTTAGTTTTTTCCCTATTGGAATCAGCTTAGAAAGACGCACAATTTAGTGTTTTGATCATTACTCTACGCCAAATGGTTACAGAGATATCGAAAGTGCTAAACCCAGTATGTTGTCCAATGTTATTCTTACGGAGAATAAGATAAATTGTATATCTCGCTTATTTATATACTTTTGCTGATGAAACTTGGTATATTACTTCATATCGTTGTGGTCTATTGATATTTGCACTAAAACCATTTTTCGGCCGATTGTTCCTGTAGCAGCAAACCTGTGTACTCAGTCCCATGTTATTCTTATGGAGAATAAGTAACATGTTATCTCCCTTAATTATGAACATAAATTATTCACATTTGGTATGTGGCTTTACCTACTTGAGTTATATTGATATTTGTGTAAAACCCCATTTTTGGAGTTCCTTGCTTCAGCAAACCTGCTCACTCAGCCGCCATGTTATTCTTATGGAGAATAATTAAAATGTCATAAATCGTTTATTTATGAATGTATATTGATGAAACTTGATATGTGGCTTTATGTGGCATTAAGATACATATATATGCATATTTATGCATTGGAAATTTGCTGAGTACGCAGGTTTGCTGCTACGGGGGTATTTATATATTAAGATGTATACAAAATCTTGGACCTTGACACAATGACTCGTGGATTCTAAGAAGTGGGTCAACGAGTTTTAATTTCTTCCTAGATTATATTTAACATAAGGTACTACTTTTCTTTTCTTTTTAAAATGAGGCAATTTATTCTTCTTAAAAACAAATTGAATGATTTAAGCCTTATTGTTTTTTAAGTTCTGCATTTATAGGTTGCCTATGTATTTGAACAACCGTATAAAGCTACAATAACAATGGGAGGCCTGGGGGGCACAGCCCCCCTCCCCCCAGTAAGGTTAATGTGTTACATTAAAACCTCTGGATTAGAGTTTAAAATATTTAGGCATTCAAAACCAATTGACTGATTTTAAAACGTATTGTTCATCAAGTTCTGTATTTATACTTATAGATTTTTACAGCAATATTAAGCTACAATAAAATAAATATCCTGATGGGTCCTTCAGTGGAACCAAAGTGTAAATAACTACTTTTACACCACGTGCTCTCACTGATTGGGGACCTTTATTGCCGCCAACATATTACATTTTATCAAAATCTTCAGCTAATATTATTATGAGGGCCTAGATGATACAGGCCTCAGTGAGACTGAGGGGTGAGTAACTACTTCATGTGGACTTTGTCTGACTGATTGACAGGTTTCAGGCCTCATTGTTTGTCATGTTCTGGATTTGTATGTCATTGTCAAGCTGCAGTTATAATGGAGGGCCCATGAGGTATATTGTCAATTGAAACTTTTTTTTTACGCGATCACTTAATCCTTATACGCGATATAAGAGCGTACTCCTAGTATTTAAATTCACTAATAGGATTCCAATGTTGAACATTATAAAGTTAAAAGGAGGTATTGTCGGGATAATAAGTTGGTATAGGGGTATGGGGGGTGATAAAACGATATTAAGATATGAAAAACAGCCTTTTCCAGTGTAAAATCCCTATAAGACAACATACTGTATTTTGACAATGAACATTTCCTTTAGTAACTAGATAAGTACTTGTGCTAGAATGATGATGGAGGGCTTAAAAACTTTGGCTTTACAATAAGTTAATGTGCAATAAGTGTACACTTGGGGCTTTTCTGATCCTCTTTGGGCCCAAAAACTCAAAATTTTAAAACTTAAAATCCCCAAAAAACGGGGTTAGTGTTTTCCGATTATTTTACCCAACGAACTTGTCCAACTAAAACGGAATTTCTCTACCAAATTTGAAGTAAATCGGACATTAATTGCGACCGCTAGAGTGCGAACACATATATATATATATATATATATATAAATTTTTATGGATATATATATAACGTTTTTAGCGACCCCACAAAACGTGTTCAGGGGGTCACGGTAAAACTACTATGGTGGTCCCGGGCTTAAGTTTCACCGTGCAGGTCATGCTAATAGTTCACTTTTCCATAGGAAATTCACTAATAATAATTCATGAAAAGTAGGAAGGCTTGCTGTGTGAGAGGATTAAAACGTAGATTTATCAGTAAAAAGGAAATTGACTGGAAATTGAAGCAGTAAAGATGTAAATGCGTTAGGAATCGAGCTTATACCTTTAATCCTTTCCCTCTCCGAATCATGGAAAGTAAATTGATCCTCTAAACAATACAGGTATTAAATTACTCTTCAGGAAAAAACAAGCCAAGTTAGAAGGGTTTGAAACTTTTTTTAATTTCATAGCGCGTTCGTTGTGACATACTGATGGATGATTTATGTTAAAATACTCACTTTGTAATATACATTTTTGAAGTATTTTCCCAATCAAATTCCAATATATACTCTACAGTTAAATTTGTACTGTCACAAAAATTAAATATACATTGACAAAGTTGCAGAACGAAATTCCTTTGGCTTGCAGTCCCAATAACTAAATAGTTAACAAATTTAACCAACAAGTTCAGAAGAACCTTTGGCGTGGAGTGTTTCTTTGAACTAGTTTTTTTTTAATCCCTTAATTGGCTCTCATTGAAATTTAGTAAAGTAAATAAGTCTAACAAACACGCTTGAATGTTCAAGCTTTAATGACACATAAATAAAAAGATTTAAGTATACTAGGTATAACATGTTTAGAGGGATTGGTGAGGAACTGTAAGTTAACTGTCATCATCAGATTTATTGATGGAAATACTAAAATATTGGTTGATGGATAACGTAATTCACAACATTCGTGAAACGATATCATTATTTATAAAATTTTAATTACTGCTTTAAGTTTTAAAGTCCAAAAATTATGAGTTCCGTGATTATAATTATTAGTGATTTTCCTATGGAAAGTGAACTATTAGCATAACCTGCACGGTGAAACTTAAACCCGGGACCACCATAGAAGTTCCAAACACGACCCCCTGAACACGTTTTGGGGGTCGTTCAAAATTATATATAAACACATACATATACATTATAAACATTATACATATACATTATATATAAATATAATATTATATATATATATATATATGTATGTGTGTGTGTATGCACTCTAGCTTTCGCATGTTTTATCCGATTTACTTCAAATTTGGTAGGGACGTTCCTTTCTATAATCAGTTGGACAAGTACGTTGGGCAAACCAATCTGAAAACTCTAAACTCCTAAAAACAGTACATTGTCTTATGGGTTTTTGTTTATGGGGAGAAAAGCATGTTATTTATTTGTTGGTGTACTTTTATCATTCCCAGTAATCTCACGCCTACTTTCAAGCCTGACTGGACCTTCTCCTAACCTTATAATGCAAAAAATTGTATTCCCAGCATTGCCGGTAAATGAAACCAGGAGCATCAGAACAGCCAAAAAATCTATGTTTTCAGATTTCATTAAAATTTGAATAAATGTATGTTTTTACGCTGGTTTTGAGTTTTAAAAGTTTTGTATGTGGAAATTTACTTCCCTCACGTCAGCGTGCTGCGTGCGAACGCGTTTAAACATTAATTTAAAGTAAGGAAATCTGTTTAATCTAAAAACGAATGTATTATGTGTTATATTTATAATTATATTTGATGTATAAAGGAAATGGTGTGATTTTAGCGAATTTCCCCTATAGGGAAGAAGCTATTACCGTAGGTCTCATGGTAATACTTCAGCCCGAGACCATGATAACTTTACCCAGATGCCAAAAACACCATTCGTTCAAATTTGTATATATGTATATATATATGTATACTTATATATATATCCTTAAGCACGATAACTCTCGAAAAAAAGTCCGATCGTAATGAAATTTGGCACAAATGTGTAAAGTACCATTTATTTGAACGAGTTCAAAAACCATACGAATCGCACTTCCCGAAGGAAGGTTTTTGGGGTTTTGGTACCCCAAAAATGTTTTTTTTTTTGGGGGGGGTTTTACATGTAATTTTTATTTTAATTCAATTTTAATTTTCACCATTGAATTTAGCTTAAAGAAACAAACAATTTGATATTTTTATCATTGCTCTACGTTAATTGGTTATTGAGATATAAAAAGTGCTAAACACAGTACGTTGTCTAATGTTATTCTAATGGGGTAAAAGAAAAAAAATCTTGCTTATTTATAAACATAAACTGACGAAACTTGGTATATGGCTTCATCTGGTTGTGGTTTATTGTTTTATGCACAAAAAAAAAATTGTTCGCTTATTTTTCCTGTAGCAGTAAACCTAGGTACTCAGTCCCCATGTTATTCTTATGGAGGGTAATTAAAATGTTATATCCCTTATTTATGAATGTAAATGAATGAAAGTTGGTATGTGACTTCATTTAGACGAGTTCTATTGATATTTCCATAAAAACACATTATTTTTGGTTTCTTGTGGCAGCAAACCTGCGTACTCATCCCCAATGTTATTCCTGTGGGGAATAATTCGTATTTTAAATATCCCTTATTTCTGAAGATATTTCTTATGAATCCAGGTAAGTGGTTTAATGTGTTACTAAGATATATATATTCATTGGAAATTCGCTGAGTACGAAGGTTTGCTGTGACAGGGGTATTATTTTTCAGATAGGTTTAAATTGGTAATAATTTATTTCCTACGTTCAATTCCCTAATTGTGATTTGTGTTATAGATAATTTTGGGAAGGTATATCCACTTTTTATTGATGTTTTGGAATCGACTGTTTACTTTATTATTATAACATACATTTTATAAAAGAGGCCAAAGATATCATGAAATTACAAATAAATAAGTAAAATTAAACGAGTATATTTCCTTTTGGAAGATTAATTTCAAGGTTCAAATCAGATTAACCTACTAAATTATTGTTAAGGCTAATTAATAACGAGCAATCGTAAACAGACGAAATTTCGTTGACAGGTGTTCAAACAAGAATGTTCCGCGTTCGTATGGATTAAAAAGAACTGTTCACACTTTGTGGTCAGCTTTTATTATGATAATTAATGTCAATAAGCGTGTTTTATACCGTGTGTCCAAAATTTCCCACCCCCTTGTTATGTTTTTAACAACTGCATATAACGAGATTATCTTCCGGGGAAGCCTTAGTGACCTAAAAAGGAAACGTTAAATGAGTCAAAAATTTCAACCAAAATAGGAGTTTTGGGTAAAAATGTTAAAGGCAACCCCCCCTTAAGTGATGCCTCATTTTGAAGGGCGCAAAAAGAAGAAGAATGGTGCAAATTAGGAGTTTCTAGCTCTGTTCTATCAAACACAGCGTTCAAATGAGTTTTGAATTTTATAAAATAAATTTTGCATTATTTTTGCATAGCAGTAATTTAAATTCATTTATGAGGTTTTTAAATCATCCAATTTTTTGATAGGAAAGTTTATGTAACCGTTAATCTTTTAGTGAGTGAAAAAATGTGTCTCAATGCCTCCCCCCCAAAATAAAATGTGATATTTAATAAGCTGTGATGTATTAGATGATCATCGTAGTGACCTCTAGTTTGCACCATTCATATTATCTCGTTAAGACCTTTAAAAATAGGTATCACTTAGTAAGGGTTGCTGTGTATTATTTTTGACTTAGCCCCAAAACCCCCTATTTTGAGGGATGGGGCAATTTTTTCCCTACGCAAGGCCGTTCCAAATCACTCAAATATAAAAAATACAATTTAACTGTACAATGGGAATAAAAAGAATACAATGACAATACAACATTTATTTTACAAACGACGCTAAAAAAACTTGACAAGTTGAACTTTTGTAATTATTTTAATACGGGGCAATCATCCATCATCCCTCTCTACGATGTTTGTTTTGAAAATATTTATCTAGGTTAAAAAAATTAAGATTAAAGAGGTTGTTTGAGAAAAGTTGAGATTGAATTTGGTGTTTAACCTTTCAGTGATGATTGATACCTACACAAAATTACCCATTTGACTTGCATAAATGATTGCTAGTTTACTTGTATTTTACTGGGTTTCATGTAAATACATAGAATAAAAAAATATTAAAATATTATTTTCCGTTTTAAGTATCTTATAGTTTTAATTATGTTTGTTTAGCTACCATAAACATCTGAATTTATTGTGATTCCGAATTATTTTTAGTTTAAGTGAAATTTGTGTATTCGTGCTTTATTAATTTTTGAATTTGTTTAGCTGGTCAATAAAACATATTCAAATAATAAGAAACAATCTAAGGATGTTTGCATACTGGGTGAAGAGCGTTACCAACAAGCCAATACGTTTTATTGGATGTACAAGAAGGAAAACGTACTGCTTGGGTAATATCTATTCACGTAAGTTTGGCACATAATCTTCCTGTCCTTCTTTAGTATTTTATATCCGTGGGGGGGTCCCACGAAAAGCCTCATTCCGGTTTTGGCCAAGAGGCAACCATTTTATTCACCAGAATTGCTTTTTATTGTAATTAAAAAGTCTCGTGATCATTCCTCTTACAAGTTTTTAATGATTATTTTATGTGTGTAATTAGACAGTTTATGTGTTGTTTTATGCATATTGTAATACTTATTTTGGCCAATAAATATTTGTCATACCATTGATATTGTCTACAAACTTGACAACAAAAATTCGGCAATGGAGGACAGAAATAGGAAACATCGCTGAAAGGCGTATTCTAAGTGTTTAAAAGCAATTCCTGCCCCTTCCCCCAGAGGCAGTCAATCACCATTAGAAGACTACAGACTTGTCAGTCGGTGTAAATCTACAGGATGGTAATGATTATTAAAAAACTTAATATAAGATCAAACGTAAAACTACTGCCTTTATTAATAAAAATACAACTTATAATACAGCCAAAATTGTCCCAGGACTACCTTAAAACTAGTCTATACCAGTATTGAGGCTGACATTGGGTACAGCAAATGAAGTTGTCATTACATATAGTATGTCTTTTGACTGTCCATTGAGACAAACTTCCCTTTCATCTTTGGTCCCTCCATTTGCAGCGGCTACGGACAGAATATTCGGGTTTGGTCCCCAATCTGCCAACCTGAGAATGGAATGTCCCTGGCTGTCAGTTGAGTTGACCAGTTGGAGGGCAGAATGCGGGCCCCCTGTTTGAGAGCCTCATCCCAGTTTTCACAGGTGCACGGGAGTTGGTCCTCTGAAGGGTCGATTTGGCTGCCGTCCCAACCCATCCTTTCCTTTCCTGCTATATCCTATCTTTCCGGTAACCTGCGCAATATTCCGCCCTGTGGAAGATGTGGCTAGCAGCTATGCTGGGGTTTCCTAATTCATAACAATGATGATGATGATGATGACAGCCAAAACCACACCAATATTGGCAAATAAAAGCCGGAACCCGGAAACTCATAAAACGTTATTTTATAATAAATTTCTTATGACACTGTACTTTCCTTACCGCTGAAACTAGTTACTCAATGGTATTAAGCAAGAGAAAACGTCAATTACTTCGTTTATGTATACGTTCATCATTAACTTCTTTATTGTATTTGAGGTAAAACGGTAAATAAATACAATCAGCTGGTACAATAGTTTTAACGTAATTATAGTCAAACCTTAGACACTGGCCAACTCATTGACCATACAGCAATTACTTATTTTTATAATTCCTACTAAGATGATACAACAGATTGTATCACAAAGTTGAATTGTTAATACCAATGCTACCCATATCCATACATTCGTAATATTCATATGCCCGGTGCAGACGTCTACTTGTGATAGATTCTTCCACGTTGGTATATATCACACTTAGTATTGTTGTTGCTTTTTTCACCACGCTTTAAATACAAAACTAATAATTAAACGTTGAACAGAAGCTTAATGTTGACATTTTTCAAACGTAAGTTAAAACTTCTGGTTGCGTTGTTTATGTAGTTATTAAAGTTATGTTTACTATATCATATATACAAAGTTTGATAATTACTGTATTCAAATTTGTATTTAATTCCGTCTGTCAGAGTTCGTTAGTTTGATAAAGTTAATTGCTAGATTAAATGTTAAATATTACAGTCACATAGCGAATATTACTTTTTAATAAAGAAGTAACTAAGTAATTATTATTCTTTGTAATTTTAGTAATGAGACGGAATCGTTAGGGGTGATAAAACAAGATTACACCTTACGGTATGAAGGGTAAACATAAAGGAAGTGAGCCCTTCTTCCGGATGAGGAGAATCTTACCTCCGTATCCGTAACGGCATAAGCTCTTTCACTTGGCTTCGTTTATGTGCGTTTTTATAACTCATCTTTATGGTTAAAGCTGTAACCCGTTTTTTACACTACCTTTATAAAAGAAGTAAAAAATTGGTTAATACCAAGTTTTTTGATAAATAAAATTACTACGACACTTAAGTTGCGGTACAGAAAAGTCCTGTTTTGTTGTTAAATTTATTGTTTCTTGCACTTATCTCTGCTATTTTCTATGTGCATTGTGATATGATTATATAAATACTTATTATTTTTAGACTTCCAGAGTATATTTTTTAATTTTAAGGCGTGTACCTCATCTGCTAGTAAAGTTTACACTTGACTTGCTTCGTTGTCAACTCCTTAATCTGAAGGTGGTTCTCTTGGAATTAATATAGTTTTGTATTAAGTAAAGTAAATTACTAATAACGTATGTGTCACTCATAGGTGGCATGTAGCATGTCACGGGGAGCTTTTGAATACTTGATTAAATTTATGATATTTGTAATATTATTTAAAAGCTTGCACCAACTATTTTATTGATTACATGCTCTTTATACTAGCGTTTTTTAATAATTTTAGATTTTGTTATTATTGTAAGCAGGTGTTGATGGGGGTATTAAAAATGATTACCAATTTTTTAAATTTAAACACCGGAGTTTTTACAGACTAATTTTTTTGACAAAAATGTTTGTCATCGCAAGAATGGCTTAGGGCCTGCAAAACTCTTTAATCAATTAATTTATTGAATTAAGAATTTCCTGAATACTTTTTGACTGTCTCCATATAAATTAATCAACTTGATATTAAAAAATTAAATTGATTATTTATTGGGTTTTTCTTTGAGATACTAAAACCAAAGTTTGTGAATTTAAACTTTTCATTTAAAGTGTATTGAACAAATCTACACAACTTGAAACTGCAATACTCTGTCAATTGATATATAATATTAAATCATAAAACTAACTTAACAAATATTAGTTTGTGTAGCTATAGTTCTTTTGCAAAATTAGTTCCGTGCATAGCATACCATCACCATGCATACCATCTAGGGAGGCAGTTTGCTTACAAAAATAAAAATGAACTAGGTATTTTATTTGCAAAAAATAAATTTTTGTATTCACTTCAATCGAATCATTGAAGTATATTTCTATCTTAAAATATCACTATATGTTTTAAAATGTTGAAATCTACATTTTATAAGTCCTGAATCTTGTAGTACCCCTCTAAAAGGATACACCCACTATTATATTTTAAAGGTTAACAAGGCGCATGCATCCTCGTACAAAGCTTATTGGGTTTGCCTTGAACCTAGAAAGGGTTTTACGTTACTGAAGTAAGTGGATTTCGAGAGGAAGACCGAAGAATTTGTGTGGTAAAAAGACATCTCGTGATCAAAGAGGAATCAGACTAGTCAATTTGATCCCAGCAGAATTCTTTCATGAAAAAGGATTTTCTCCAAGGAAACTCATATTTTACCATATATAACAAATTGCATTTTATTTATCAAAACTATGAAGAATCGAACATACTTTCGTATAAAGATATTTGTCTTCTTCTAATTTCTGTGTTTGTGGTACAGTTTGAAAACTACAATATTTTTATTCACAGGATTTGTAGTATAGAACGACAGGTTATAAAATGGTTTCGGTGTAATAACCAGAATGGTGTGTTAATAACCCATTGAGGAAAACAATACTTTTTGCATAACTAAATAATGACACTTAGATTTGGGGACTAAGCTATTAATTTATTTACTATAATAATATTATCTTGTTTTATCAACATTAAATATTCATACTTTACATTAATGTAGGACTCACATAGCATAACATTAAATAAAAGATATTCCGGGGATTTGTTTAAGAATATTTGGCCCCAAACTGGATATCAAATTAAGTTTTTGTACCTGTAAGACATTAATTCTAAATTCAACGTAGATAATTTATTTGTTAGAGGTCTGATTTGTATTGCTAATATTTTCCCAAAGGTCATAATCGAACAAAAACAACCGAGAGAATCTAAACAAACCAATCACCTGGAGTGATTTCAATTATTAATGTGCTTCAGTTCTAAGAACGATCCATATTGCATTAGAGTGGATTTTTAGATCTGTTTGACAGAATATTTTTTAATATTTATCAGTGAACATAATTAGTTTTTATTGAGCCCGTAAATTTTTACCAGGTGACAACTCTTTAATAAACCATTTATGCCAATTGTAGTTAAGAAATAAGAAATGTTTTGCTAAGCTTGTTAATAGAGTGGTTTTATCTGTGTTGCTTTGTAATTTTGTCTAATTTTTTTACATTTATTTTAAATCATAATAAACGTGTGATACACACACGTAAAGACATTACACCAGGATAAAAATAAAGTATCCAAACACCTAATCACGTGTGCAAATCAAAATATGCACTCATAGCGTCAGCTTCAAAGAAAACATTATCATAATTTAAAAGTATGATTCTGGTTGTATGAGTCAATTTGATTTGACTAATTCTACACATTCTTAAGTACACATTTAAGTATATACTATTATCTTACTTCTCATCTTTCACAAGTTAATCAAATACTATTTCAAACATATAGGTAAATAGATATAGATAAATAACATCAAATAAAAACCCCTCTCTATATTTTAGTTACGGTAAATTACCATGAATTGAAATTTCTTGAATATGTTGGAAACCCACGTCAGCATTACATTTACTCCCAAAAATGTTACGTTTTTATACTTTAATTAATATTAGATGAGTTAATTAAATATTGTACAGAGGAGTGTTTAATTAATATATAAATCAGTCTCAACATAAATTTAACCCTGCACAGTTTGTGAACCAATGTTTCTGTTTATTCCTGATACTCATGAAATCAAACCCACGACAGAGCCACTGTCATAATTAAAATATGTTTGGATTTCCACCTCTTGACCACTACGACATCGTCTTAACAGTATTAAAACGTCTAAAAACAGCTACGATTGTTGGTTCACTAAAAGCTATTTATCAAGATATCTTACTATCAGAGAAAATATACAATTTTAATTCAATATCATTGAGCCCAACACTATCATGATTGACGAAAAGTATAAACAACTCAAGCACCACCTCGATCTCAATATAGGATCTGCCACTCTACAGACAATTTAGAGCGAGCTCTTTGTACAACGCCATCGTTCTGAAACTGAACACATGTACCTTGTAGTTCCAATATTGGGATTGAATGTCTTTCATTTCATTCGTTCATTCATACATTTGTATGTTCAATTCATACAGAAACGGACTTTTTACTTTAAATTTTATTACCTAAACGTATTTTACGTTTCAATTATCCGTCGTAGTTATTTTTAGTGACTTTCCTATGGAAAAGTGATCCATTTTCATGACCCGCACGGTAAGACTTAAGCTCGGGACCTCTTTAGAAGTTCCTAACGTGACCCCTTGAACACGTTTTGAGAGGTATCTAAAAACTGTATATATATATATATATATATATATATATATATATATATATATATATATATATATACAGTTTTTAGATACCTCTCAAAACGTGTTCAAGGGGTCACGTTAGTAGTAAGGCCGCGCGCTTGAGCGCTAACATGGGCTCTTATGGAGAATAGATTAACATGGGGTCTTATGGAGAATAGAATAACATTGGTCTTATGGGAGAATAGGATAACATGGGTTCTTATGAGGAATGGAATTAGGGTGTAATTTCCTCCCTCTGTGGCTCTTTTGCTACCCTCTACGGTTGATTATTTATCTTTTGCATCTCTCTACGGTTAATTATCTACAATTTTGGTAATTGTTTCGCGTCCTTCACTTCCTTCTGTGTATCTAACTCCAGCTCCTGTTCTCTTAGCGTACTGTAGCTGACGAGTCGTAACACTTTAAGTAACCTGATTGGCTGACGTGTTAATTCTTGTCCTTCTGTTGGTAATCATCTAGCCTTCTATGGTAATTATTTAGCCCTCGTGTCTTTCTAAATATTTAACCCTCGCGTCCTTCACTTCCTTCTGGTAATTATTTGAACTACGTTTCCTTCTACATATTTATTTTTTAACCCCAGTGCCCTTCTATACATCTAACCTCCACATCCTTCTGCGTATCTCACCTCCTTCTGCATATTTAACCACAACATCCGCAACAAGTCTCTGTCAGTAAACTCGTTGTAACCTGTGGGCTCTGTGATTTGTTACAATAAAGATGTATTTTATTAGCTGTAATTAGGCGTACTGCGCTCTGATTGGTCCAGACGTTTCCCCACCACAATACCTGCTCTACTGTTGCGCCTTTCCTCTCTCTTTGCTCTCAGCTTTCGTTGCGAACTGACGACTCCCTGCTCTGCTCCGTTTGCTGCGTTTTGCAAAGATAAACTTTAGCGTTTGCTGACCATAACCTAATATAACATAACCTCACTTCCTTGTGTCAAGGGTTGTGTCGTGCTTGTATTTGTTGACTGACAGTAATATCACTTTCTATTCTTGTTCTTTATTAAGTAACCTAGCCATTTATGTTTTACTTGGTAGTCCTGTGTTTATATGTATTATATGTAGTTTTGTGCGTTGTATTTGATTGTTTGGCTTGGCTAAAGTAGTGTTGTGCTGACTAACATAACCTTATTTCCCAGTAACCTCAGTTTCTTGTGTCGAGAGTAGTGTTTTGCGTTGTATTTGATTGTTTGATTTGTTTAGAGTAGTGTTGTGTTGACTAACATAACCTTGTTTCCCAGTAACCTCAGTTTCTTGTGTCGAGAGTAGTGCTTTGCGTTTATTTAATTGTGTAATTTATTCAGAGTAGTGTTGTGTTGACTAACATAACCTTGTTTCCCAGTAACCTCAGTTTCTTGTTTGGCCTGGCTAAAGTAGTGTTGTGTTGACTGACATAACCTCCAGTAACCTGATTTTTTGCCCTGGTTCTTTTTGAACTGTAAATTCACCTCAGTAACCTCACCTTCTATTCTTGTTCTTTAAAACAGTTTTGGTTAGAACAGTTTTTGTATGTATTGACTAACAGTAATCTCACTTTTCCGAGTCGCTGAGCGAGGAAAGAGTAAGAAGAAAACTTTCCCGCCAAATTTGCGCGCCAAAAAAAAATTGGCGCCAAACCTAACCTCACTTTTCATCCCTCCAAAGTGTTACCAACTTAGCAGAGCTAATGTACCATACGTAATTATATGTATCATATATAATTATATGTACCATATATAATACTACAGTGTATAATCATATATGTACCATAATAGTGTATAATATACCATCACCAGAAAGGTAAGTGGCTATCTAACCTCACTTTCTTGTTTGATTTGACTATAGTAGTGTTGTGTAACAGTAATCTCACTTTTCTTTAATGCAGTTTTGGTTAGTGTTTGCTACCTTCATACTGGTATATTACTGGTAACTTCTTATGTTGTCGTTTTCTGACTTTTGGTAACTTGTAGTTCTGATTTGACTCACGTAGTGTTAGTGATTTTCTGACTTGCGTAGTACAGGGGTACCGTGCTCTTTTGTAGATCCTCTGTACCTGTTATTTTAGAGAACTTGATCAGTGACTTTAAAGTATCAGTTCTAGACGTAACCGTTCCGATAGTAACAGTTACCTTCTCTATCTTGTTTATGTTATAACATTGAAAACTGCTACAAAGTAACGGTTCCAAATGGTTGCAGTTCCAACAATGTAACAGTTCCAGCAGTACTCGTTCCAACGGTTCCAACAGTAACCGTTCCAAAAGTAACAGTTCCAGTAGACCAACCAGTGACAAAGTAACAGTTCCGTTCTCTATATAGCTCTTACAACAAGCTCTAGTTCTTCAGTCTGATTTCAGTCGTCACACTGGTCGGACGTTCTTTTGCACTGCTCTTGCGTAGTTGTTCGTGTTTTAAACCTTCATTGGAGTTAAATTTCGATAACTTGTAGTTCTGGTTTGACTTGCGTAGTGTGTGTGTGTGTTAATGATTTTCTGACTTGCGTAGTGATACAGGGGTACTGTGCTCCCCTACATACTATATAGCTCTTACAACAAGCTCTGGTTCTTCAGTCTGATTTCAGTCGCCTCACTGGTCGGACGTTCTTTTGCGCTGCTCTTGCGTAGGTGTTCTCTTGCACAGCTTATTATTGATTCTGCGTAATTCAGTTGTATCCGTGTGAGTTTGACTCTGGTCGGTGTGTTTTCTCTTTTAAGCGTTAGTAAAGTTTAGCTTGTTTTCAGTATTTAATTCTTTGTTGAAAGATGGACGTTTCTAAAAAGAACCCTCAAAATCCGATAAATTTAATTAGTAAAAATCAAACCTATGTTAAAAAATTCAGACTTTACGGGACTAGTACTGTTTTCAAATTTACTAACCCTCCCAATGGTATCTCTGAGTTTGATTGGATTCGTAAAGGTCTTAATCAGATTGTTGAAAAAGCTAAAGCCGATGCTGAACCTACCGATTATCTAGGGTTTAAAATGCAGTCAATAAATTTAAAAAGTGCAGAACCGGGGTACGTAGATTATAGACCGGTCTCTGAAGTTAGCGGTGATGTACTTTGGCAAGTTTTCGGAGGTATTCTTCAATCAAATTCAGAATCAATTAAATCCACTGATACGTTTAAAGTAGACGTGTCACGAATAAACGTGCCTGTTGGTAAAGGAAGGGCAAGGCCTGGATTTTACAATACGTTTGATGAAGAGTGTAAGGCGAGACGGGGAATAGTTGTAATTAATAATAAAGATAATTTGTGTCTCCCTCAGGCTTTGGTAGTAGGTAAAGCGTATGCAAAAAATGATCCCCAGTACAAAGCAATCCGAGAAGACAAGGGGAAAAGACAAACTTTCAGAGCTAATAAGCTCATAGCAAAAGCCCGTGTAGAAATGCCGGAGGAAGGCGCCGGTATCCCCGAATTGGAAAAGTTTCAGGATTTGCTAAAAGATTACAAAATTACCGTCTACAACTACGACAGAAAAGGCCGGGATGTCTATTTTGAGGGTCGGGTTGAAAATCCTAAATTTAAAATTAACTTGTTATTTCATAACGGTCATTATAACGTAATTACAAACTTAACTGCAGCGTTTGTTTGTAATTTCTTTTGTGAAGCATGTCATATTCCCTATAGCAACAGACATGAACATCGATGCTCAAACAGATGCTTGTCCTGCCATACTATCTCCCCACCCTGTAAACTAGAACACGGAGGCATTACATGCCGTTTTTGCTGTCGCTTCTTCAAAAACGAGCGGTGTTTAATAGCCCATCAAGGGCAAGTTTGTAAAACTTTAAAACTCTGCCGTGACTGTAAGAAAATGATTCATCCAAAAAAACGTAAGACAGCTCACGTATGCGGAGAAGTTTATTGTAAACCCTGTGAAGCGTTCAAAGACCCAGCACATCAGTGTTTCATGAGGGTAGATAGGAGAAATCCCAAAGACCGTAATTTGTTGTTTATTTTCTTTGACTTGGAGACTCGCCAAGACGAGTCTCTCCCCTCTGACGAGAATCAAAAAGTACATCAAGTTAACCTGTGTGTCTCACAACAGTACTGTTTTAAATGTATTAATGGGGGTGAGTGTGAAACTTGCTCGGAACGGCAAAGGGTATTTGAAAAGGAACCGGTAAAACAGTTTATGGACTATGTAATGGAAATTCGAAAAAAATTTAAAGATGTTTGTGTAATTGCCCACAACGGGCAGGGTTTTGATTTCCAATTCATTCTACAGTATATTATGGAAGAAACTAAATTTACCCCAAAAATAACGCCTCGGGGAACTAAAGCTATTTTGATGGAAATGGACAACGTCAGATTCATTGACTCCCTAAGCTATTTTCCCATGGCCCTCTCTGCGCTCCCTAAAGCCTTCGACCTGCCTCCCGAGAAAAAGAAGGGCTACTTCCCGCATCTTTTTAACACTCTGGCAAACCAAGATTATGTAGGCCCTATGCCCGACAAAAAATACTATTGCCCAGAGTCTATGTTTGAGAAACCACACAAGGCCTTTGAAGAATGGTATGAGGAACGAGTCGCTGAAGACTACGTGTTTGATTTTCAAAAAGAAATCCTGGAGTACTGTATTTCAGACGTAGAAATCCTAGCTCAAGCGTGTATTAAGTTTAGAGCCTTGCTTCTTCAAGAGTGTAACGTAGATCCTTTTCTCGAGGCTATCACAATAGCCAGTGCCTGTAACCTGGCCTTCCGCCGTAACTTCTTAAAAGAAAATACTATTGGACTTATACCAAAATCAGGGTACCGACTTGCAGACAAGCAGTCAGCCGTTGCTTTACAGTGGCTAACATGGGAGGAGGAGAAACGTGGAGTAAAGATTCAACATGCGGGCCGGGGTAAAGAAGTTAAAATTAACGGGCTAAAAGTAGACGGGTTTGATGGTGAGAGAATTTATGAGTTTCACGGGTGTTATTGGCACGGGTGCCCGAAATGTTATCAATACAGCAGAGAAGAACCTCTGCCGGAGGACCCCTCAGACAGTTTGCATCTCCGTTACGAGAGAACAAAGTCCAAAATGGCAAGATTTAATAGCTATGAGGTTGTAGAGATGTGGGAGTGTGAGTTTAAAGGTTTGAAGAAAGATAAAAAATTAAATCACCTGAACCAACTATCCATTCTAAACACACTTCCGCTTAATCCTAGAGATTCCTTCTTTGGAGGCAGGACGGGCAATACTAAAACGTATTGTAAATGTGAAGAGGGAGAAACAATTCAATACGTTGATGTCTGTTCCCTCTACCCGTATGTAAATAAATATTGTAAGTATCCCGTGGGTCACCCTACTGTTTACGTTGGAAATGAGTGCCGAGAGAGAGGTCTTGAAGTAGAGGGCTTGTTAAAATGTAAGATTCTACCTCAATACAACTTGTATCATCCCGTACTCCCCGCAAAAATGAATAATAAATTGATGTTTGTTTTGTGTAGAACTTGCGGGGAGACTCAAAACCAAGGGGAATGTTTTCATGATAGTGAGGAAAGGGCGATGGTAGGAACATGGACTATGGATGAAATTAGAAAAGCTGTAGAAAAAGGCTATATGATTTTGGACATGTATGAGTTGTGGGAGTATGAAGTCGCCACTTATGAGAAAGGGGGACTTTTTACCGATTTTATTAATAAATTCTTGAAAGTAAAGCAGGAAGCCTCAGGGTATCCCACTTGGTGTAAAACAGAAGAGGATAAAGACAAGTATGTTTCTGATTTCTTTGAGCGTGAGGGTATTCAATTGGAGAAAGACAAAATTGCTAAAAACGGGGGTTTGAGATCGGTAGCCAAACTCATGCTAAACAGTTTTTGGGGCAAGTTTGGTCAACGCGAAAACATGACAAAAACTGCAATCGTGAGAGACTCTAAAGAATTGTTCAATTCGTTAACTCAACCAGGAACAAAAGTAAAGTTTGTTGAAGTAATTAACCAGGAGGTTTTATTAGTTAATTGGCAGAATGTTGATGAAGCTAGTGAGCCTCTAAAAACTGTAAATGTTGTAATTGCGGCCTACACCACTGCTCATGCGAGACTTAAACTGTATGAACACTTGGAGGCTTTGGGCGGTCAAGTCTTGTATTATGATACGGATTCGTGTATTTATTTATACCGGGAAGGACTGTACAGGGTCCCTACGGGAGATTACCTCGGGGAAATGACCGATGAATTGGCAGGTGACTACGGACCCGGCTCTTATATTGTTGAATTCGTTTCTGGGGGGCCTAAAACTTATGCATACCTTGTCTGGTCAACCAACAAACAAAAAATAGAATCTGTGTGTAAAATCAAGGGCCTCACCCTCAACCTAAAAACCTCCGAAACGCTAAATTTTGAACAATTGAAAAAGATGGTTCTTAGTGAAGCTGCTGAAATTTTAGAAATTGAAGAAAACAGAATCAGGAGAACAAAGAGACGAGAAGTCGTTACAGTAAGCGAAGTTAAAAAGTTTAAAATTACAGGACCAAAGAGGAAATTTAATGATGATCACGATACCTTGCCTTTCGGCTTTAAAAAACAAAGAGTTGCTTAACGGAGCTGTCACTCACACGGGTACTGTGTGCATATACCTCTAAACATCAGCTCTATCAAATCATTCTGTTCTGAGACGCGGTAGTGAACGGACGTGCCTGTACTGTTACTGTTTGTCTCTTCTTGTAGAATGTCTGCTGAAAATAATACACCCACTATTCAAGCGGTGTTTTTAAAGTTTATATCTAAAAGAAAGTTAAATGAAAATTCAAAATTTCGCATTACATGCTCAGAGTATGAGTTCTTTCTTACTGGGCCAATAAATGCATGGGAATGGCCTTTGATGTTCTCGGAGTATATAGTAGATAAAATAACGGAGGACTCCTCATCAAACACCTACATTGGAGTAGCGATAAAGTACGGTGATGTTTCGGGAAATATACCGTTTCTGCCTTTAGGGAATTTAACACCGTCAGTTTTTGATGATCACTTTGAAGAAATATTTTGTAACGTTGAGAAACTATCTGGTGTTTTACGTCTTGAAGTAACACTTGTCTCAATTCCATGTTGCTACCTTCGATAAAGGTAGCACCTTTCCCTACGGAGCAGCGTTACTCTTGTATATACCAAATGTCACTAGTACAGTTTCATCATTCTGCTCCAAGTCGCGGTACTGATCAGACGTTCTTTTGCGCTTCTTTTTCCTGTACTATTGAGTAAATTGTGACATGGCTGCCAAGTTCTATACATTCAATAACAAACCCGTATTGGTTCTGTTTGATAATGAAGGAAAGCCATGGTTTAAAGCTAAAGACGTAGCTACTGCTCTAAAGCATGTTAATTGCTGGAGTGCAATTCAGAAACATGTAGATGACAGTGATAAATTAACTGTTGGAAGTTTTTCTGACGCCCAAAAACAGGGCGTTGGGCCTATTGAGAAAACAACGGTTTTCATAAATGAAGCCGGATTATGTTCTTTGATGTTAAAATCAACTACTCCTGAGGCAAGACTGTTAGTAAAAAGTCTGTTGCCGGTGAAGTTTTACCTTACTTACACAAATATGAAGGATGAAAGTTAACTTTAAATGTAAATTTTCTTTAAAATCACAAGTTCCCACTGTATGTGTGTGTGTGTGTGTGTGTGAATGAAGGTCACTGGCGCGGGTGACGAAAAGCCCCGTAAACCTGTATGAAGGTCACTGGCGCGGGTGACAAAAAGCCCCGTAAACCTGAAAGGGGGCTTAGTAGATTGAGGCGTCGGGCTAACACCCCGGCTACTCCTTCGAACAACCCGGTGTGAATGAAGGATCTTGTACACTGAGGCGCCTGGCTAACAACCAGGCTACTTCTTGGAACGGTCCGTACGGTGGGACTTGTAAGAATAAAAATGAAAACTGCGCCTTGATGTCCGCGAAGTACTACGCTCAAAAAATATTTTCGAGTGGGGTCTAATAAAAAAAAGACCCGGCGGTCGCTCACCCATCAGGCAGGGCTACACCCTTTGTAAGTCCAGGGGTGTGGGGAGGTTGGCGTAAAAAACCGTGAAACCGTTTGTTGTAATCCTCCGACTGTCAGGGAAAACCGGATGGAAAGGCGCAACAAAAAAACGATAAAAATAAAAACCAAATAAAAAGTATAAAAGCAAAAAAACAAAAAAAAATATAAAAAGGAGGTAGCATTTTGTTATGGAGTGGCTACCACTGTGAGAGGCAATGGTTGGGGCCTCTCACCCCAGAGGTTAGGCCTCCAGGGGAAGCTCTGGGTAACCAAAAAGAACGCACCGACGCTCCTACGGCCTAGCCTAAAGGCTTACCGTGGTGTGGAAACGTGAGCGTTCAAAATTATTTCACTGGGGTTAGAAGTGTTTAACCGATAAATTTTAAAAATATCCCCGTTAAAGTGAAATGTAACACATTATAATGTAGCTTCAGCGGAGGCAGGAGTAAATGACCGGAAAAATTTAAGAAGTTTCGGCCAATTTATGGCACTGCCCCCTTAAAAAAACCTTCAAGCTGAATTTGAGGTATTTGACGGAGAAGTTACAGCGTAAAAATACGACAGATCCGCCGTTTTACAGGACTTAAATGCAAATAACCAATCAAGTTTAAAGACTCGGAGCTAAATACTGTATAATTTCTGTCCTTCTAAAGAATGCATTTTAAGCTTGTTGTTGACATTTATAATACAACGGACTGCAAAAAATATATATGTTGACAACCTAAGAAAAAAAGCAACTGTTGCCAACTCACATCACTCTAACGTGACAATGTATATATATAAAAGACCATGGACACTTAAATTTACTTTAAAAACTATTCCCATGTTAGGACCCACTCCCTGCGAACCCTACTGATCACTTCTGTTAGCACTTGCGTGTTCTTCTTCTTCTCACCCTTCACCTTCCCCTCCCCTCTCCACCTCACCCATCCTTTACTCGCTTTTATTTATTTATCTTTTGTGTTTTGTTACTGTCACTCCCCTCACCTTCCCCTCTCCCCCTCACCACGCCTTCTTTCTTTTTTATTACTTTTCTTCTCACTCTTGTGTCAGATTTTCTAAAAAATTGCTAATATCTCGAAAACGGTAAGTCCTAGGGTCATTTTGACTCCAGAAAACTGCCTACTACGTAGTGTAGGCACTCCAGGGGGGTAGCTACCCATATGAAAAGTCTTAACCAAAATGTTGCGGGCTGCATCTCAAAAAATGAAGGGGCAAATTTTCAAAATTAAATATCTCAAGAACAGCTTGGCCGATTTTAATGAAATTTGGCATGTATGTACCTGTTAACCTCCGCTAAAATTTACCAAAACCTAAACTCTGCACTGCAGGTAGTATCAAAACAATTGAAGGAGCTATACTTTAAAAATCAATATCTTAAGAACGGGTGAGACGATATAATTGAAACTTGACATGTGGATACTTGTTAACATCCTCTAACTTTCAATTTTGTTGGAGGGTAGAAAAGGGTTGTTTTAGGGGATGGTGGAGGGTGTAAAACTTTAAAATTTAATATATTGAGAACGGCTTGGCCGATTCTAATGAAACTCGGTATGTATGTACCTGTTAACCTCCGCTAAGATTTACCAAAACTTAAACTCTGTACTGTGGGAAAGTATCAAAACAATTGAAGGAGCTATACTTTAAAATTAAATATATTGAGAGTTTTTGGGACAATTGAAATGCAGTTCGCTACTTATTAACCCACGCTACAATTTAAACTATGTAAAGAAAAACATCACAAAATTGGACAGTCTACAAGCTCTGTTGTACTAGTTTTTTCAGGGTGTTTGCTTCTTTTTTATGTTAAATATAGTAAAGCCATGGTTCATTGATTTAAACTATTTGGGATTGATAGGTCAAAGGGGTGAACAAAACGTTCACCCCCACTTCCGGTATGGTTTTCTCTACATTATCATATACCTCAGCCACTCTTAAATCATGATAATGTAAAATACATGTGATTGACACAAACTACAAGAAAACTGGTGAGAAACCAACACAAAATAAATTATTCTTTGACTGATTCTTTAAGGTGAAGGTAAAGGGGGTCAATACTTCCCCCTTGCTAAAATGGCTCTCTGGCTATTTGTAGCGGTTTTTTTGTGTATTTTAGCTGTTTTTTGTGTATTTTAGCTGTTTTTTGTGTATTTTAGCTGCTTTTGTGTATTTTAGCTGTTTTGTGTGTATTTTAGCTGTTTTTTGTGTATTTTAGCTGTTATTTTGGGTCATGTCTCTGTCTTTTATTAGATTGTTAGTATATTAACTGGGTTTTAGCTTCATGATTGAATAATTGTAGCTGTTGTGTATGCCTGTAAATTAAGTGTTACTTAAGAATTACTTTGGGAAACTTTACATGTATTGAACTGTTTAGAAATCTCAAGGTTATATTAACTAAAAGGAGAGAAGAGGCTTGTAAAAACTAGCAGAAATGGACAGACAATAAAACTATACCCCCACTCCAAGGGGGAACGAATCCCTTTGATAACCCTACACCGGAAGTAGTTGGGACCCAAAATGGGTCCCAACTCAATTATCATGATTCTAAGTGTTGGACCCTCAGGACCCACTGTTTAAGAATTAAAACTAATGCAGAAGAGGCTGGTGACAGTAGGGTATTTTGTAAAGTCAAACAAATACAGAGTTGTCTTTTTGTTGTAGTTGATTGCTTGTAAAACTATGTAACAAACTGAATCAATATATAATTTTACTGAATTTACTAGTAAAAGGATTGTAACCAACACCAATATCAGAGAGTTGGCAAAAAATTACACACCATGGGTGCATATTAAAAGACAACAAGCATAAAATGCATTCTTTAGAAGGACAGAAATTATACAGTATTTAGCTCCGAGTCTTTAAACTTGATTGGTTATTTGCATTTAAGTCCTGTAAAACGGCGGATCTGTCGTATTTTTACGCTGTAACTTCTCCGTCAAATACCTCAAATTCAGCTTGAAGGTTTTTTTAAGGGGGCAGTGCCATAAATTGGCCGAAACTTCTTAAATTTTTCCGGTCATTTACTCCTGCCTCCGCTGAAGCTACATTATAATGTGTTACATTTCACTTTAACGGGGATATTTTTAAAATTTATCGGTTAAACACTTCTAACCCCAGTGAAATAATTTTGAACGCTCACGTTTCCACACCACGGTAAGCCTTTAGGCTAGGCCGTAGGAGCGTCGGTGCGTTCTTTTTGGTTACCCAGAGCTTCCCCTGGAGGCCTAACCTCTGGGGTGAGAGGCCCCAACCATTGCCTCTCACAGTGGTAGCCACTCCATAACAAAATGCTACCTCCTTTTTATATTTTTTTTGTTTTTTTGCTTTTATACTTTTTATTTGGTTTTTATTTTTATCTTTTTTTTGTTGCGCCTTTCCATCCGGTTTTCCCTGACAGTCGGAGGATTACAACAAACGGTTTCACGGTTTTTTACGCCAACCTCCCCACACCCCTGGACTTACAAAGGGTTTAGCCCTGCCTGATGGGTGAGCGACCGCCGGGTCTTTTTTTTATTAGACCCCACTCGAAAATATTTTTTGAGCGTAGTACTTCGCGGACATCAAGGCGCAGTTTTCATTTTTATTCTTACAAGTCCCACCGTACGGACCGTTCCAAGAAGTAGCCTAGTTGTTAGCCAGGTGCCTCAGTGTACAAGATCCTTCATTCACACCGGGTTGTTCGAAGGAGTAGCCGGGGTGTTAGCCCGACGCCTCAATCTACTAAGCCCCCTTTCAGGTTTACGGGGCTTTTTGTCACCCGCGCCAGTGACCTTCATACAGGTTTACGGGGCTTTTCGTCACCCGCGCCAGTGACCTTCATTCACACACACACACACACACATACAGTGGGAACTTGTGATTTTAAAGAAAATTTACATTTAAAGTTAACTTTCATCCTTCATATTTGTGTAAGTAAGGTAAAACTTCTCCGGCAACAGACTTTTTACTAACAGTCTTGCCTCAGGAGTAGTTGATTTTAACATCAAAGAACATAATCCGGCTTCATTTATGAAAACCGTTGTTTTCTCAATAGGCCCAACGCCCTGTTTTTGGGCGTCAGAAAAACTTCCAACAGTTAATTTATCACTGTCATCTACATGTTTCTGAATTGCACTCCAGCAATTAACATGCTTTAGAGCAGTAGCTACGTCTTTAGCTTTAAACCATGGCTTTCCTTCATTATCAAACAGAACCAATACGGGTTTGTTATTGAATGTATAGAACTTGGCAGCCATGTCACAATTTACTCAATAGTACAGGAAAAAGAAGCGCAAAAGAACGTCTGATCAGTACCGCGACTTGGAGCAGAATGATGAAACTGTACTAGTGACATTTGGTATATACAAGAGTAACGCTGCTCCGTAGGGAAAGGTGCTACCTTTATCGAAGGTAGCAACATGGAATTGAGACAAGTGTTACTTCAAGACGTAAAACACCAGATAGTTTCTCAACGTTACAAAATATTTCTTCAAAGTGATCATCAAAAACTGACGGTGTTAAATTCCCTAAAGGCAGAAACGGTATATTTCCCGAAACATCACCGTACTTTATCGCTACTCCAATGTAGGTGTTTGATGAGGAGTCCTCCGTTATTTTATCTACTATATACTCCGAGAACATCAAAGGCCATTCCCATGCATTTATTGGCCCAGTAAGAAAGAACTCATACTCTGAGCATGTAATGCGAAATTTTGAATTTTCATTTAACTTTCTTTTAGATATAAACTTTAAAAACACCGCTTGAATAGTGGGTGTATTATTTTCAGCAGACATTCTACAAGAAGAGACAAACAGTAACAGTACAGGCACGTCCGTTCACTACCGCGTCTCAGAACAGAATGATTTGATAGAGCTGATGTTTAGAGGTATATGCACACAGTACCCGTGTGAGTGACAGCTCCGTTAAGCAACTCTTTGTTTTTTAAAGCCGAAAGGCAAGGTATCGTGATCATCATTAAATTTCCTCTTTGGTCCTGTAATTTTAAACTTTTTAACTTCGCTTACTGTAACGACTTCTCGTCTCTTTGTTCTCCTGATTCTGTTTTCTTCAATTTCTAAAATTTCAGCAGCTTCACTAAGAACCATCTTTTTCAATTGTTCAAAATTTAGCGTTTCGGAGGTTTTTAGGTTGAGGGTGAGGCCCTTGATTTTACACACAGATTCTATTTTTTGTTTGTTGGTTGACCAGACAAGGTATGCATAAGTTTTAGGCCCCCCAGAAACGAATTCAACAATATAAGAGCCGGGTCCGTAGTCACCTGCCAATTCATCGGTCATTTCCCCGAGGTAATCTCCCGTAGGGACCCTGTACAGTCCTTCCCGGTATAAATAAATACACGAATCCGTATCATAATACAAGACTTGACCGCCCAAAGCCTCCAAGTGTTCATACAGTTTAAGTCTCGCATGAGCAGTGGTGTAGGCCGCAATTACAACATTTACAGTTTTTAGAGGCTCACTAGCTTCATCAACATTCTGCCAATTAACTAATAAAACCTCCTGGTTAATTACTTCAACAAACTTTACTTTTGTTCCTGGTTGAGTTAACGAATTGAACAATTCTTTAGAGTCTCTCACGATTGCAGTTTTTGTCATGTTTTCGCGTTGACCAAACTTGCCCCAAAAACTGTTTAGCATGAGTTTGGCTACCGATCTCAAACCCCCGTTTTTAGCAATTTTGTCTTTCTCCAATTGAATACCCTCACGCTCAAAGAAATCAGAAACATACTTGTCTTTATCCTCTTCTGTTTTACACCAAGTGGGATACCCTGAGGCTTCCTGCTTTACTTTCAAGAATTTATTAATAAAATCGGTAAAAAGTCCCCCTTTCTCATAAGTGGCGACTTCATACTCCCACAACTCATACATGTCCAAAATCATATAGCCTTTTTCTACAGCTTTTCTAATTTCATCCATAGTCCATGTTCCTACCATCGCCCTTTCCTCACTATCATGAAAACATTCCCCTTGGTTTTGAGTCTCCCCGCAAGTTCTACACAAAACAAACATCAATTTATTATTCATTTTTGCGGGGAGTACGGGATGATACAAGTTGTAAGGAGGTAGAATCTTACATTTTAACAAGCCCTCTACTTCAAGACCTCTCTCTCGGCACTCATTTCCAACGTAAACAGTAGGGTGACCCACGGGATACTTACAATATTTATTTACATACGGGTAGAGGGAACAGACATCAACGTATTGAATTGTTTCTCCCTCTTCACATTTACAATACGTTTTAGTATTGCCCGTCCTGCCTCCAAAGAAGGAATCTCTAGGATTAAGCGGAAGTGTGTTTAGAATGGATAGTTGGTTCAGGTGATTTAATTTTTTATCTTTCTTCAAACCTTTAAACTCACACTCCCACATCTCTACAACCTCATAGCTATTAAATCTTGCCATTTTGGACTTTGTTCTCTCGTAACGGAGATGCAAACTGTCTGAGGGGTCCTCCGGCAGAGGTTCTTCTCTGCTGTATTGATAACATTTCGGGCACCCGTGCCAATAACACCCGTGAAACTCATAAATTCTCTCACCATCAAACCCGTCTACTTTTAGCCCGTTAATTTTAACTTCTTTACCCCGGCCCGCATGTTGAATCTTTACTCCACGTTTCTCCTCCTCCCATGTTAGCCACTGTAAAGCAACGGCTGACTGCTTGTCTGCAAGTCGGTACCCTGATTTTGGTATAAGTCCAATAGTATTTTCTTTTAAGAAGTTACGGCGGAAGGCCAGGTTACAGGCACTGGCTATTGTGATAGCCTCGAGAAAAGGATCTACGTTACACTCTTGAAGAAGCAAGGCTCTAAACTTAATACACGCTTGAGCTAGGATTTCTACGTCTGAAATACAGTACTCCAGGATTTCTTTTTGAAAATCAAACACGTAGTCTTCAGCGACTCGTTCCTCATACCATTCTTCAAAGGCCTTGTGTGGTTTCTCAAACATAGACTCTGGGCAATAGTATTTTTTGTCGGGCATAGGGCCTACATAATCTTGGTTCGCCAGAGTGTTAAAAAGATGCGGGAAGTAGCCCTTCTTTTTCTCGGGAGGCAGGTCGAAGGCTTTAGGGAGCGCAGAGAGGGCCATGGGAAAATAGCTTAGGGAGTCAATGAATCTGACGTTGTCCATTTCCATCAAAATAGCTTTAGTTCCCCGAGGCGTTATTTTTGGGGTAAATTTAGTTTCTTCCATAATATACTGTAGAATGAATTGGAAATCAAAACCCTGCCCGTTGTGGGCAATTACACAAACATCTTTAAATTTTTTTCGAATTTCCATTACATAGTCCATAAACTGTTTTACCGGTTCCTTTTCAAATACCCTTTGCCGTTCCGAGCAAGTTTCACACTCACCCCCATTAATACATTTAAAACAGTACTGTTGTGAGACACACAGGTTAACTTGATGTACTTTTTGATTCTCGTCAGAGGGGAGAGACTCGTCTTGGCGAGTCTCCAAGTCAAAGAAAATAAACAAAAAATTACGGTCTTTGGGAGTTCTCCTATCTACCCTCATGAAACACTGATGAGCTGGGTCTTTGAACGCTTCACAGGGTTTACAATAAACTTCTCCGCATACGTGAGCTGTCTTACGTTTTTTTGGATGAATCATTTTCTTACAGTCACGGCAGAGTTTTAAAGTTTTACAAACTTGCCCTTGATGGGCTATTAAACACCGCTCGTTTTTGAAGAAGCGACAGCAAAAACGGCATGTAATGCCTCCGTGTTCTAGTTTACAGGGTGGGGAGATAGTATGGCAGGACAAGCATCTGTTTGAGCATCGATGTTCATGTCTGTTGCTATAGGGAATATGACATGCTTCACAAAAGAAATTACAAACAAACGCTGCAGTTAAGTTTGTAATTACGTTATAATGACCGTTATGAAATAACAAGTTAATTTTAAATTTAGGATTTTCAACCCGACCCTCAAAATAGACATCCCGGCCTTTTCTGTCGTAGTTGTAGACGGTAATTTTGTAATCTTTTAGCAAATCCTGAAACTTTTCCAATTCGGGGATACCGGCGCCTTCCTCCGGCATTTCTACACGGGCTTTTGCTATGAGCTTATTAGCTCTGAAAGTTTGTCTTTTCCCCTTGTCTTCTCGGATTGCTTTGTACTGGGGATCATTTTTTGCATACGCTTTACCTACTACCAAAGCCCGAGGGAGACACAAATTATCTTTATTATTAATTACAACTATTCCCCGTCTCGCCTTACACTCTTCATCAAACGTATTGTAAAATCCAGGCCTTGCCCTTCCTTTACCAACAGGCACGTTTATTCGTGACACGTCTACTTTAAACGTATCAGTGGATTTAATTGATTCTGAATTTGATTGAAGAATACCTCCGAAAACTTGCCAAAGTACATCACCGCTAACTTCAGAGACCGGTCTATAATCTACGTACCCCGGTTCTGCACTTTTTAAATTTATTGACTGCATTTTAAACCCTAGATAATCGGTAGGTTCAGCATCGGCTTTAGCTTTTTCAACAATCTGATTAAGACCTTTACGAATCCAATCAAACTCAGAGATACCATTGGGAGGGTTAGTAAATTTGAAAAAAGTACTAGTCCCGTAAAGTCTGTATTTTTTAACATAGGTTTGATTTTTACTAATTAAATTTATCGGATTTTGAGGGTTCTTTTTAGAAACGTCCATCTTTCAACAAAGAATTAAATACTGAAAACAAGCTAAACTTTACTAACGCTTAAAAGAGAAAACACACCGACCAGAGTCAAACTCACACGGATACAACTGAATTACGCAGAATCAATAATAAGCTGTGCAAGAGAACACCTACGCAAGAGCAGCGCAAAAGAACGTCCGACCAGTGAGGCGACTGAAATCAGACTGAAGAACCAGAGCTTGTTGTAAGAGCTATATAGTATGTAGGGGAGCACAGTACCCCTGTATCACTACGCAAGTCAGAAAATCATTAACACACACACACACTACGCAAGTCAAACCAGAACTACAAGTTATCGAAAGTTAACTCCAATGAAGGTTTAAAACACGAACAACTACGCAAGAGCAGTGCAAAAGAACGTCCGACCAGTGTGACGACTGAAATCAGACTGAAGAACTAGAGCTTGTTGTAAGAGCTATATAGAGAACGGAACTGTTACTTTGTCACTGGTTGGTCTACTGGAACTGTTACTTTTTGGAACGGTTACTGTTGGAACCGTTGGAACGAGTACTGCTGGAACTGTTACATTGTTGGAACTGCAACCATTTGGAACCGTTACTTTGTAGCAGTTTTCAATGTTATAACATAAACAAGATAGAGAAGGTAACTGTTACTATCGGAACGGTTACGTCTAGAACTGATACTTTAAAGTCACTGATCAAGTTCTCTAAAATAACAGGTACAGAGGATCTACAAAAGAGCACGGTACCCCTGTACTACGCAAGTCAGAAAATCACTAACACTACGTGAGTCAAATCAGAACTACAAGTTACCAAAAGTCAGAAAACGACAACATAAGAAGTTACCAGTAATATACCAGTATGAAGGTAGCAAACACTAACCAAAACTGCATTAAAGAAAAGTGAGATTACTGTTACACAACACTACTATAGTCAAATCAAACAAGAAAGTGAGGTTAGATAGCCACTTACCTTTCTGGTGATGGTATATTATACACTATTATGGTACATATATGATTATACACTGTAGTATTATATATGGTACATATAATTATATATGATACATATAATTACGTATGGTACATTAGCTCTGCTAAGTTGGTAACACTTTGGAGGGATGAAAAGTGAGGTTAGGTTTGGCGCCAATTTTTTTTTTGGCGCGCAAATTTGGCGGGAAAATTTTCTTCTTACTCTTTCCTCGCTCAGCGACTCGGAAAAGTGAGATTACTGTTAGTCAATACATACAAAAACTGTTCTAACCAAAACTGTTTTAAAGAACAAGAATAGAAGGTGAGGTTACTGAGGTGAATTTACAGTTCAAAAAGAACCAGGGCAAAAAATCAGGTTACTGGAGGTTATGTCAGTCAACACAACACTACTTTAGCCAGGCCAAACAAGAAACTGAGGTTACTGGGAAACAAGGTTATGTTAGTCAACACAACACTACTCTGAATAAATTACACAATTAAATAAACGCAAAGCACTACTCTCGACACAAGAAACTGAGGTTACTGGGAAACAAGGTTATGTTAGTCAACACAACACTACTCTAAACAAATCAAACAATCAAATACAACGCAAAACACTACTCTCGACACAAGAAACTGAGGTTACTGGGAAATAAGGTTATGTTAGTCAGCACAACACTACTTTAGCCAAGCCAAACAATCAAATACAACGCACAAAACTACATATAATACATATAAACACAGGACTACCAAGTAAAACATAAATGGCTAGGTTACTTAATAAAGAACAAGAATAGAAAGTGATATTACTGTCAGTCAACAAATACAAGCACGACACAACCCTTGACACAAGGAAGTGAGGTTATGTTATATTAGGTTATGGTCAGCAAACGCTAAAGTTTATCTTTGCAAAACGCAGCAAACGGAGCAGAGCAGGGAGTCGTCAGTTCGCAACGAAAGCTGAGAGCAAAGAGAGAGGAAAGGCGCAACAGTAGAGCAGGTATTGTGGTGGGGAAACGTCTGGACCAATCAGAGCGCAGTACGCCTAATTACAGCTAATAAAATACATCTTTATTGTAACAAATCACAGAGCCCACAGGTTACAACGAGTTTACTGACAGAGACTTGTTGCGGATGTTGTGGTTAAATATGCAGAAGGAGGTGAGATACGCAGAAGGATGTGGAGGTTAGATGTATAGAAGGGCACTGGGGTTAAAAAATAAATATGTAGAAGGAAACGTAGTTCAAATAA
The DNA here is from genome assembly GCA_963675035.1 of Allygus modestus. Taxonomy (NCBI): domain Eukaryota; kingdom Metazoa; phylum Arthropoda; class Insecta; order Hemiptera; family Cicadellidae; genus Allygus; species Allygus modestus. The sequence continues at coordinate 59,424,571 of OY776114.1, forward strand.
TTACCAGAAGGAAGTGAAGGACGCGAGGGTTAAATATTTAGAAAGACACGAGGGCTAAATAATTACCATAGAAGGCTAGATGATTACCAACAGAAGGACAAGAATTAACACGTCAGCCAATCAGGTTACTTAAAGTGTTACGACTCGTCAGCTACAGTACGCTAAGAGAACAGGAGCTGGAGTTAGATACACAGAAGGAAGTGAAGGACGCGAAACAATTACCAAAATTGTAGATAATTAACCGTAGAGAGATGCAAAAGATAAATAATCAACCGTAGAGGGTAGCAAAAGAGCCACAGAGGGAGGAAATTACACCCTAATTCCATTCCTCATAAGAACCCATGTTATCCTATTCTCCCATAAGACCAATGTTATTCTATTCTCCATAAGACCCCATGTTAATCTATTCTCCATAAGAGCCCATGTTAGCGCTCAAGCGCGCGGCCTTACTACTCACGTTAGGAACTTCTAAAGAGGTCCCGAGCTTAAGTCTTACGCTATAATTAATATATATATATATATAACGGTAGATACGTAATACACGCAGCAATAAAGGTTTATACGTTAGTATATATATATATATATATATATATACATATGTGTGTGTGTGTGTGTGTGTGTGTGTGTGTGTGTGTGTGTTCGAACTCTAGTGGTCGCAATTTTTGACCAAATTTGGTAGAGAAATTCTATAATCAGTTGGACAAGTTCGTTGGGCAGAACAATCGGGAAAGTCTAACCCCCTTTTTTGGAAATTTTAAGTTTTCACATTTTGAGTTTTTGGGCCCAAAAATAGTTAGAAAAGCCTCAAATGGACACGTATTGCACGTTAACCTATTTTAAGTAAAAATCGAAAGATATTAAGCCATCCATCATCATTCTAGCATAAGTACTTACCGAGTTATTAAAGAAAATGTTAATTATCAAAATACAGTACGCTGCCTTATGGGGACTTTACACTGAAAAAGGCTGTTTTCATATCTTAATATCTTTTTATCACCCCCACACCCCTAAACCAACTTGTTTTCCTGTCAATACCTCCTTCTAACTTTATAATGTATATTGGCATCGTATTAGTGAATTTAAATATAACCCGGAGCATGAAAACAGCAAAAATATAAAAATTTTCAATTTTCAAAAAATGTAACCAGTGTTAGTTTAAACCCTTTATTTTATATTTTTAAGGTTTTAATGCGGAAATTCACTTCCCTCACGGCAGCGTGCTGCGTGCGATCTCTTTTGTAATTGTACTGAGAGAGTACTTATTAATTTACCTCGGGAAACCTACTTTACTTGCATGTTTTCTAAAACTATTTAATATACAAAAAGGATCTTTGCTTCCAAAAAATTTGTGGGTGAAAAATAAATGCCCATGTTTAAGCACAATTTCAGTAATTAAACTTTATATTTTTATCATAGTAATAATGTGCGACGTATTTTCTCTCTGTAAGAAAATATTCGCAAGAATGTTGTTTAAATTCGCCGCAGACGGCTCAGCCTACGATGGCTGGGTTACTCCAGGGTTCTCTAACTGTCATCAGGGGTTGATCAGACCGACCTTCAACGCTGGTGTGGACCTGGCTCATTGCAATTACATACAATCGAACGTGAAACAAGTTCACTACAGATAGGTGTAGTCTCTAATATCAGCCAGACACGGGGGTGAGGGAGGAGTTGACGTCACGGGGTTGACGCACACTGCAGCTCGGGTCAGGACTTCTGACGACGACCACTCGCACTAACAAAAATGCCAGAGTGCCTGCAACACCGTGTGACACTAAACACCCTCGGTAAGATCGCCCACAATTCCTAATCACGTGATTGGGGCCGACTCGGCTGATACCAACACGCTCAAACCTGTAAACTGCCGGCGAGCTGCACAGAACACTCGACACAGTTTTGTGAGTTTGTTTGTAGCTAGATACTAATGTTAATTAAGTTATGTTTGACTTATTAAAAAATGTAAAGTTTAAGTTATTCATGTAGTGCTCACTAGCGAAGACGCGACGGGAAAAAGGTAGTCAGTTTAAAATCGAAACTTATTGTCTACCTGACTAAGTAATACGAAGTCTTAGTGATGCCGCAATGCCTCATGGTATAAAATATGTAGATTTGTCTTCTGTTGAGATATTACATTATATTTATTCACCGTCCCTAAACTACTGCTGTTATTATCATCAATTATTAATATTTGTTCACAACTAATTATAATTACATCTAATATAAATTACCTTCAGTATATCCTTTTTAGGCGTTTTAGACTGTAATACGAAATGAACGTAACTGCAATAATAAAAAAGAGTTTTCATGAAATGCTGCTAATTTGTCATCCATTAGTCATGTTTATCAGGGCACAGTGGGGACAACCTGTCGAAGTGAAATTACGGTATCACATTTTGGTTATGACAGTGGGCATGGTTTTAGCCGGAAATAATTTCTAACTGAACTTTTGATTTACTAGAAATTCACGCATGGCTTTTTGGCTAACCCAGATTATTACAGACAGGTGATAATTTAAGCCCAATCTTGTAGTAAATATAACTATTATTGTCAAATAAACCAACTTTACAATGTTGTTAAGTCAATGCTATGTAATCGTCCCTGAAAGTCTTAGTACTTTTGTCTTTAGTTTTTCAACTCAAACCAACGTGGTAGAGCGACAATTGTGACAGCAACGGGAGACTATTAAACATTTGCATTGCCTACTATTTTTACATTCTTACATTGAAATAGTGCACGAATATAGCCAATGATGTTTTCCATATGTAAATACTAGCTGTTACCCGCAGCTTCGCTCGCGAAAAATTAAAACACATAAAAAATATTAACCTGACCAGCACTATCATATCTTTATTAGTTTTACGATATGACATCCTTTGTCCTAATTGACAAACAACTACAGCTGGTAAATTTATAAATGATTTCTTACCATCAGATTTGCATTAAATCTTATAGGGCCCGTGAGGTGGAGCCCTAAAGTTAGATGTGGAAATTATTAGGTCTATATTTTAATGGGATATGCAAGCTAAGTTCTTGCAAATTTTAGCTTAATCGGTCCAGTAGTTTATGCGTGATGGAACTTCAGATATCCATACGTACATCCAAACATACATCTAAACATTCACATCTATATCTATAAAAGGCAAAGCCCTGGCTGACTAACTCACTCATCACTAATTCTCCACCTTCCCATGTAGGTAGAGAGTTGAAATTTTGTACACTGATTCTTTAGACATAAAATAGGAAAACTAAATGGTTTTCATCCTGATCTGACCTCCAGAGATCCCGACAAAGTTCCCATGTATTTCTTATGGACATTCATTTTTGTTTGAGCTAATGAAAATACAAACAGCTAATCTTGATTTGTATTAGTTCCACGGGCTAACCACAACAGTTGTGTGTGCTGTATGCAGCACACACAACTGTAATAGTTTTTATAAATTATTTCTTTATTTATAAATTATAAATTAAGCCTGTGGGAACAGTTCTAGTTTATAATATTATTAGTAAGATTTTATTCACTGTTTAAACATAATTTAAAAATCTTCATGAAAAATAAGAGGCTACCTCAACCCAAAGATAAAGCAGACATTGTTAACAACAATCATGAGGCGGAGTCGGTCTCCCTCTACATCAAAGGAGATTTGGTTACATACCTTTTTCGTCGACAGTTCAAGTTTGAACATGTGACCAACTATTACATGTTTCGATTCAATGGAACCATGTTCAGAATGCAGTAAACACTGTTGATCGTAAATCACTCTACGTAAAAAACCGTGGGGGGGGGTGATAGCTTCACATTGTCATCGTATGAGTTTGGGGAATTATTAAATTTTACTTTGGACAATGACAAATATATCTTCTTTAGCATGATTTGTACAACTCGTAATATAGAGAATAATTTAAAATATTGCTCAGCTTTCTAATCAATAAACAAAGGCACCCAGAAGGCAAAATAGTTTGGCCGTTGCTTTTAAGAAAATTAAGTAAAGTACAGAAAGAACAAGAAAGGGACTATCTCAATAGGACTTCCTGCCTTGACCCTCGGTACCAAATTTCTTTCCTTGCCTACTATAAGCAATTTTAAAATTGTCTTCAATCCAGCCCGTAAAAAGGAGAAAGAAGTGTTTGTATGTTATACGCCACTTAAGTAGTAAAATAAATATACAAGTAACCTACTATCCAACATTGTAATCCAACTTTGTGCAGCTTCGTAAAACGGGTTTTGTAAATACTTGACCAGGTTACTAACACCATTTTTTGTAATATTAGAGTATTAGGTATTGTATAAATTTTTGGAATATCTGTTGGGATCTAATGGTAAATCTATCTATAATATTATAAAGAAGAGGTGGTTTCTGCCTGCCTGTCTGTATGTGTTTCTGTGTGATGTTCTGGGTAAACGCAAAAACTACTGAACCGACTGGGCTGGAACTTTACACAAAGACTTTAAGAGGCCGATTCTCTTCCTTAAAATCCCCTTGGGCTACGCCCCGTGAACTTACCCAGTTTCAATGTTTACATTTTAGAAGAAAGTAAACGTTCAGAATCTGTAATGTGAACAGATTTGGATACTGCCATTTGACAGCTTAAAGAGCAGAAGCAAGAACAGCTGTTTCAAGCTAACTAAAATTCAAATTGCATTGACTAGAGAACGGGTAAAGAAAAAACCTGTATGAAGAACGGGTATATCAGCTAGTATTTAAATAAGTTACGTTATTATGTTTAGAGTAATTTTTAATAAAAATTGGCTAAGCCATAAATTTGCATATTTAAGAGGTATATAAATGAGACACATTCATAATATTCTAGTTATAAATAAACAAGCTTTATGCTATAAATAATATGCTTAATGTTGTGATTACAGAAAATGATTGTTTTGAAAGTTTTAATTCAATCTATCTCATTTTCCCGCTTAATTCTAATTGCAAAAATGGCAGTAACCTCTTTATTTGTTGTAGTCAAATTCATTGCGTGTATGACTTAATTACTTATTTTTTTGGTTGCAAACGTTTTGAAAAGAACAGGGGCTACTACGAAATAATTATGTTTGAATCGATCATTTGTTTGGTGCTTGTAAGCTCATAGCATAAAGTGTTAGTGAAGTTGGGATCTCAAGATCGTGATGGCATTAAGTCGGCAGGAAATAGTTGATTCGTTGATGTATCCCATTCAAGAGACATCAGTGACCAAATTTTACTCATAGGACAGCTGTTAACTCAATACTGTAACAACTAAATAGATTAGTTCATAAATGAATACCATTTTATGATAAATGAATCTCTCACCAATTTGGGTTCTAGAATAGTAGATAGAGGCTTGACTTAAAATATTGAAAAGTAATCTAAATCAATTTGGTAATATATATATATACTTTGTATATCAAATAAAAATATATTTAGAATATTTAGAACACGAGGCAGTTAAAACTACAGAAAAAAACAAAAACAAAACAAAAAATGGGAATCCTGGTATTTTTGTACATTGTATTTGGTACCAACTACTGCTAAATATGAAAAATTACGTAAAAGTTACAGTTTTGTAGCGATTACGTTTGTAATATTTACCAGTTTAATGCGTATTAAATTGAATACGCGACACTGATGTGAAGGGACACGTAATTCAGCAGGTCAGCCAACCGTAATAACGAGGACTGTAAAGTATCTCAGGTGGCAGCCATGCGCTGGCGGTCTGTTGGTTGCAATTACTGCACTTTAGCTAGCTTTGCATGGGATAATTTATTGAAATAAAGTTTTGTATGTTGCTGCTTTGTTTTGGGGTTTGTAAAATTTGTTGCATACAGATTAACATGAAAGATAGTTTTAGAGTTGGGGATACCTCTTAAACTATACCTCATGCCAATTCAAACAGGGATCTTAAACTGAAAGAACCAGGATCTTTTAAAGATTTGTCTGACATGAAATATGTTTTACAATCTTTAAGTCTTAGTCATTCCTCAGCTTTTTACTGCGGTGCTCATTTCTAAGTGATTTAATTCACAAATTCATAAGCAATAACTACAGTATTCGGAATTATAGAAAGATTTTCCAATTGTTTATTAATCTCCAACTGTAAATATTAGCTTTCATTGTAACTGTTATTTTACAATATTGTATTTAAATGTAACAACAAACTTTTCTTTGAGATTTTACATAGAATGAGTAATTCTATTATAATTGAAAATATAAAGTAAAATATTACTGTACTCAAAATTAATACTATTTGATTATTATAATCACAACTATTACCAACTTTACCGAGATATTGAATAAATTATTGTCAATTTCTTTTGAAGTATCTCATGCATTTTATACTTTGTATGGCAGTCAGTGAAATGCTACACTAAACCTTGCGCTGAGGGAACCAAAAGAAAACTGTTGACTCCTATTACGTTCAAAAACACAAAGGCCCCAAACCCCTTATCGCCAACTCTTACTAGAAATTCCCCCAAGCATTCTGTATCCTCTCTGAAGTCTAAATATTGTGTTTGGTAAAAATAAGAGAGACAGCTTTTGCACAAAAGTCATATTGAACTAAAGTTTAATTGGTTCACCTTTATCCAGTATTATTCGTAAACTAAGCCTACGAATATAGAAAACCAGTATTGACATTTTAAAATACTGATACTTAAAACAAAACATTTGTTAAAAATAACTTTACTCTAACCAAACTCGCCAAACATATAAGATTATATATTTATTTATTTTATAATCAGGCATTTATTAAATTGATCACCTGCTTATTAGATTAAATACTTATAAATTATATTTGTTTAAATGTGTAGTGGTATAAAATCAGCCTGCTTAAAAATACTAAAATAATTTTGTTATTTGTCATTTTTTGTATTTGTATAATTAACTATATCCTAGATAACAATGATGGTCGCATTGCCGTAAACAAACGATTGTGTTAAATTGTTATTTATTCATCAATATTATATACAATATTACAAACGTTTCAAGGGATTGCAGGAAAAAATACTTGTATTTTCGTGTACGGTCTAAGTTATTTCAATAATTACATCAGTTATAGTTTAATTAAGTATATGATGGTTTTGTGGAATTACATTTAATACAAAGAAACTATTAAGAGGATACAGTTTATTATAAATACGTTATATTTGTGCCTACATTTCGAATCAATATAAACTGTTATACTTAAATCTTCATTGAACTTTTTACTCACTTAACCACTAACATTGCCTACTGGTTGACCTTCAGTAGCACCTTAACTGAAGAGTTGACTAATACAATGTAGACACATTTAAAAGTTTCATGTCTAGTCAAGCAGTTATATTAGTTCTAAAAGTCAAACCTATTTTGATAGTCATAAATCAAATGTGTAAAGTGAGAAGAAATACACCCGGCGACAATGGGTGAGTGTACCTCATACCTGTTAAAATCCTTCACTTTAATGATTCTTCAGTCGCGGTGAACATCAACATCCACTTCTACTGTAGCTTGGAACATTGATTTCAATACATTAAAAGGTCAACACCACAGAGAATGTGTATGACGATTGGTATGCAGTATACAGTATACACCACAACCTTTACTAAAACATTGAAAGCAATACTTATCTATGTCAAATACCTGCGAGTTGGTTGCGCCATTCATTACAGAGTGTTCAGCAAACAGAAGTAAACCGCTAGATCAACAGCCTGTATGGCGGCGATGCTGGGAGTTGTGTTGGTTTTGATCACTGAGTCGCGACATCACGTTAGACGGAGGTTTCTACATAAACTACTTATTAAATAAAAATATTTAGGTAGTTGGTTGACCTTATATTTAAATTGCAAGTATACGTAGTTAAACCTATTAAAAAGTTATCTTACCTTACATAGTTAACCGTTACTTTACGTACAAGTTTAATCTCTAATTGTTGAGAAACAAGCTTAAACCTCTAAAGGCTAAATTACTGCAACAGCTTAAACTATATTTTATAATTGGGCGTACTAAATTAATTATAATATGTAAAGTGTCCCAACATAATGTGTTCACTTATTAATGATTATATTTTGACCCACATTTTGTTTGTAGCCTTATATGGTTGAGGTCTAATGATATTTGTATATAAACCCCGTTGTTTTGGCCCCGTTGCATCAAAACTGTGAGCTCAGAATGCAGAAATAAATTAAAGACTTCATAGAATATATATCTTAAATATTTTGATTTAACTTAATTATTTGTAATTATTTATCCCATACAATAATAGCGTAAGGTGGCGACGTGTAACCACCTATTCAGTGTAAACTACTGAACGTAGAGAGGCCAGTTTGGTGTCAAAAGATGCCCATTAGCCCAAGGATGATGAAAAAGTACGATATCATAAATTTACTTAGTTATAAGTTTGCAATTAGCAAAAACACTGTTTTTCGTCCTTTTTCGACATCCCAATTTTTAAGGAACGTGTAACTACCTACTCAGAGTAAACTACTGAACGCCAGGTTAGAATCAAAACATTTCCCTTGGACCCAAAAAGAAGAAATAATACCATATCCTAAACTTAGTTATAAGTTTACAATTTACAACAAAAATTGTTTTATTTTTGACCATTTATGATCAGTTTGTTTACCGAGCCATGTGTTCCCTACTTTGCATCCAAATTCAACAAAACAGCTGAGTAAAGTTAAGGTTGTTTTTTGTAAAGAAAGCAGACAACTATTCTTAATTAAGTTTTTTTTTTATTTAAATTATAATGCAATATAGTAAAAAAATCTATTCTAAATGGGAATAAGATTTATAATAATGTATAAAGTTTTCTGCAAAGCTCTATTCAGATTTACGTATTATAAATATTATATTTATATTTCAGAATTGTTTACTTTTACTCTTGTGGAAAAATTGTGTGTCATCATAGAAAATGGAACCACAAGTAGATATTTTCCTCAGATAAATCCTGAGTCTCAGAAAATATGAGAGCAGGGTGGCATTCTACAGGTTCACAGCTGGAATTTTACTTTTTATGTAGTTATAGTTTTGTGTAAAACTTAATTAAAAGCCTTTTTTGAACAACAATGATAGCCGTTATACTCCCTAGAGTGCGATTTTTATATGAGTATATAAAGACATTATCAAAGACACAAATACAATTATAAATAGGGGGGTTTGTTATGTTTAAGGTAAAAATGCAAAGGTAACTCAAGGTTTGTGAAGGCTAAGATGATTGATATAATTCAGTAAACATATACTTTCGGTTACATATTTTGAGTTAAAAAATTCAAATTTATTTTTTTTATCTGAAAACTTAGTTTGATTTAGATTTTATCTGCTACATTGGGTGAAACTGTGTGGAACGCTGGTTAAAACAAGGGTAGGTAAACTAAGGACCGTGGACCTATCAAACTAGCACTGATTACATACGTATTTATCCATGCAGTTTAACTAATTAAGTATCTTTTTGTCTGTTTTTAGGTAGTTTGTATGTTAGCAGACGAAATACAATTAAATCGGTAAACCTATTTATTTATACAAACAACTAAAGTAGTAAGGCTAATTTATATAAATAATTTCAGTCTGATGAAAAATCTTGTATGCATTTAATAAAATTTAACTAAAGTATTTAAGAAACAAAATTTGGCTAAAAGTACCACCAAAATATATCAGATTCCATATCCAAAACTAAACTAACTACACAGTTTAACTAAACCATTGAAATCCTTTTGGGGATACTTTGCATGTAGGTGTGAAAAGTCTTTCGAAGAAAGACACTTTTAGAATTTTGACACGTTTAAATGAATATTCAAATTTTGCATGCCAGATTCCCATTTTATTACAAGCGATTCAAAATTAGCGTTTTATATATGAACTTTTAAAGACCAATTTTAAGCCACTAAATTTATTTAATAAGTAAACTAGATGGGTGGGAATCTTTATATGTAAATAAAATGAGTAATTTAGTAAGTAATGACCACGGACCAATTTAAAATTCTTCGTTATTAAATTCAGAGTTTACAAGGTTATAATAATTTTCTGTATAATATATTTTAAAATTTTACTATACTATACATTTAATTTCATAAATGTATATATATATATATATATATATATATATATATATAAGTATACTTAAAGCTTATAACACTTTGATTTTCTTCAAACCATATGTTTAGTTTCAAATTATTACTGTAATTATAAATATTTCATTTTTTGGGTTTGTCTGATGATACTAGAGTTGCTGGCGAAAGGCCGAATGAAATATAACAAATTTTAAAAATATTGGTGATTTTTTTAAATTTAAAATATACTTTATTGAAGATTTTTTTTGTTTTTTAAGCCCGTCATTTCTGGCGGGCTAATAACAGCTAGTTTATTATAATTGCATTTTAAATTCGTTAAAAACGCAGGTATGTTTCAATGGGGGTATTTCGTTGAACACCGCTTTTATTTAGTTTAAGGGTATGCTCTACCCCAGATTGAATGATCCGCACGATGTTTTTTAACGCCACGGCACCAAGCAGGGCCATGCATATTTACACTTAAAGCCTTTTTTTCTTCTCAATCGCACGGTTATTTGACAGAATTCTACCAAACTATTTGCAGTTTCAAACTTTTCAGATTCCAATCTAGGTATTATACGGTTCCTTTTTTAAATATTTGTTTCCTTTACTTAGGAAGCATTAGAAAAACGCTTAATTTGAAAACTTTACTAATGGCCTACCACTTATTTTGAATTAAAATCTCGATTTTAAAATCTTATGATACAAAGATGAACGTTTAGTGAATGAAATAACAACAAATTATTTTTAATTGGTTAAAAATTGAGCCTACAATGTGGGAGATGGAAACCCCTTATTTTACTGTGCGGAAGGCAGGTAAGGCGCACCCTTAAAACCTAATAAGATATGTTAAAATTTAGTAAAAGGGGAATTATAAACTCTTTTGAGATATTATGCTTTTAAAAATACAAATGGAAATTCTGAATTATTGACGCTGTTGCGTTTAACACTATCTATGTGTACGAAAGGCCTTTCACTCACTGACTCAATCATCACGAATGCTCTTACTTCTTATTTAACTAGAGAGTTGAAATTGTGTACAGTGATTCTTTAGGCATAAATGAGGAAAACTAAATGGTTTTCATCCTGATCCGACCCTAGGGCTCCACCAGAGACCCCAAAAAAGTTCCCATTTATGGGCATTCATTTTTTTGGGCTGATTAAAATACAAACAGCTGATCTTCGTAGTACCTCCACGGGCTAACCACAGAATGCAGCACACACGACTGTCATCGCTTTTGTAAATCATTTGTGGGGCGAAGCCTGCGGGTAACAGCTAGTAAATCAATAAAAGATGGACTAAACTAATAAATCGTTGGTTAGTCAAATAAATAAATAATTGTATTGCAGACATGCAAAATACAAATTACAATTCATGCAACTTTCCATACAAAAAAATATTCAACTAACTTAACAGAAAGTCAAGCTTGCTTAAACCTTATATGGTATAAAAATTATAATTCATTACAAAAACTTTACAAGCATTACACCAATTACAAACAAATAAAAGTTGTCGCAAGACTTAATGCATTGGATTGAATATTTCTAAAGATGAATCAAGTTTTTAAGGAAAAGTAAGTACCTTAATCTGGGCCCAGATGGTGATCCGGTAGCTTGTTGGCAGATTGGATTATCAACGTTACCTCTCCTCTTTTGTGTGTTCCATCTTATATTTCCTGATATTCTGGATTCAGTAAATAAATATAGAAACTAACTTACAGCTTCAGATATAAACTGATAGTTCTGGAGACCCATTTCTAAGTATATGTACCATAAAGTCCAACCAAGTCCAAATTGTTAACAAAAAACACAAACAGTTAAAAAAAAGCACAAAACACATGTATCAAAGTGTATTGCACTCCCAATATTTTATATAAAAAATTAAACCCCTTGTTTAATTAGCGAATTTCCTACGGAAAAGTGAACTATTAGCATGTTTAATTAACATATTTACTATGGGTCTTATAAATATGTACCGATTTTGAGAGTCGAGACTTACTACAACGTATATTACTGGCCATAAAAAAACATTCCTTTAAACAGTTTTTCTAAACAACCCTTAATAATAATTATATTATATAAATTGGCTGAAAATCAGTTATTACGTGTGAATTGATCAGGGCTAGTGTAATTTTAAGGAGATGTTGACTACACAAAGTAAGTTTGTATTTTTATTTTAACGAAATAAAATTAAAGTGAACTATCGACTGAATTAAAATATATTTATTTAACCTGTATGGTTAATCTTTAGTTTTTATTAAAAAGGTATTCTATAATGCCCTATATTACTGGGTAAAACAAAGAATGGATCTAAAGATTGTTTTCTTACACTTACTTTACCACAATTCCCATACAAAATGTCGTAAAACCAGTAAAAAAAGTATGTATCGAAAGTAATATTGTTTTCTTAAACTTGCGTTTACACAATTCCCAATCACAACTATCGTAAAACAAACATTGAACCAAAAATAACATTGTTTTCTTAAACTTACCACAATTCCCACTCACACCTATCGTACGTGTAATAGCAAAGTCTGATAGTTGTATAAAGTCAATACCACATATTTGATATAAGGTATGCGGGTAGCAATATGAAGCTCTATCAAGAAGAGCCGTATCAACCAAGTGTGTCATCCCCCCATCTAGGTGCAAGTCACGTGACAGCCTCACGACCACCGTCTTGGCACGTGTCTTCTGGGACTTCCTTGTCGCGGGGCGTTTCAAACATCTTGACAGATAAATCACTTTGTTTTATTTAACAAGATTTGGGCGAACAGCTAAGTTGTCTTTCTTACGGTTCGTTGGCTACCAATGACACCCTGAAATTATTTGACAGAATTACATTATTTCTGTTCCACATATATAGTCCTGGGAATATTATAAATGTGAAAGTTTAGATGTATGTTTAGATGTATGGGTGTTTGCAGTTCCATCACGCATAAACTACTGGACCGATTGAGCTTAATTAAGCTTAAGCTAATAGTTTTATATGAACATAGCTTACATATCACATTAATATATAGACCTGATAATGTTAACATCAAACCGTAAGCTCCACTCAACGGGTCCTGTAAGTTCCAATGCAATGTTTAATAATATTAATGTGTTTTAATTTGTCACTAGCGAAGCCACGGTTAACAGCTAGTATAGAAATAAAAGAAAATCATCACTTAAATGTTTTTCTTCATGAAATTTTTTAGCTACAAGTACTAGTACAAGTTCAATTCAGGCCACCAATCAGTGTGCATATTTCTCGTTCATTGTATATAATTTATATTTTGAAATGTTTTAACGTGGATCGTTACAGCTCTGAAAGTAGTTTTTTAAATGAGTTATTAGATTTTCTATAATTTTTATCAACCTTGGGGGGTGAGGCCTGACAGTCCATATGTATAAAAATGTAATCTAAACTGAGTGCAATACTTAAGTTTGGGATTCATTTTAAACTGACGGTCCAGTAGGCCTACGCAACAAACATGGGCACACATCTGAAGCAAGACCACCTGCCCCATAACTGAGGGGTCTACTGTCACTTATAGTATATCTACACTTATTAGCGAATTTCGCCTATAGACCTAGGTCCGGGACCATGATAACATTTCCTTTTTTAAGGTCCCCAGACCCCAAAACACCATTCGTTCGACACTGTATATATATATATATATATAATATAATATGTACTATATATATATATATAGTACATATTATATTATATATATATATATATTATATATATATATATATTAGTAAATTGATATATATATAGATATATATGTGTGTGTGTGTGTGAGCACGATAACTCTCGTAAAAATTATCCGATTATCATGAAATTTCGTAGATACATGTAAAACAACATTTATGACTTTAAGTTCGAAAACCATCCAGATTGCTCCATCTGAAGGGGTATTTCGGGCGGGTTTTGTACCCCAAAAATCAGTTTTTAGGATTTTTACATATAATTTATGAAATAGTCAAATTTTAGTCTTCACTATTGGATTTAACTTAAAAAAAAACACAATTTTGTATATTGATCATTACTCTACATTAATTGGTTACCGAGATATTGAAAGCGCTAAACGCAGTACGTTGTCTAATGTTATTCGTACGGAGGAAAAGAAAAATTGTACATCTCGCTTATTCATGTACGTGTAATGACGGAACTTGGTATACGGCTTCATCTGGTTGTAGTCTATTGATATTTGCTCAATCAAACAATTGTTTAAGTCTCCCGAAGCGGCGAACCTTCGTACTCAGCCCCCAACGTTATTCTTATGGAGAATAATTACAATTGTATATATCGCTTATTTGTGAATATATTTTTATGAAACTTGGTAAGTGGCTTTATCTTGTATTAAGACATTTATATATCCATTGGAAATTCGCTAAGTATGCAGGTTTGCTGAAACGGGGTATTTGTTATTAATGCTTATTTGACTGTAATTTTTTTACTTAGGTTTTAGTTTATTAAAAAAATAAAATTGTTCGTATCATCTCCAATATATGCAGTGTAAACATAATACATAACTGACATTAATTTTACTTTTCCAGAAGTTATATATATATATATACTGTGTATATATATACACATAAGTAAATAACAACATTTGGAATTACGAGAGAGACTAGAGAAACCCTTGAATCAATTTCCCTGTCATACTTGTATACATACCCACTTTAAATTCTTTTCACGTATTTATTCCAGGAAAAATGTATTTCTGGGAAAAACGGTTACTGCTGTTCAATTTGTTTCCAAGTATTCACCGGGGCACAAAAGAGATGTTTGTTTGGTTAGCAACGCTGTTATTACAACCTTTTTCCAATTTCATATGAACAACTGTGCACAGAGGCTTAGGTATTTTGTAAATATGTACATCTGTGCAATATAGGTAGTTTGACATTCTCTTATAAAAAATTGAGAATTTTATCAACCAATATTGCTTCATTTTAGAGTAAAATCTCGAAATGAAACTAATACTTTTGTTATTCTGCCTTGTCAACGGTTTTTTTATACAAATAAAAATACTTGTACCACTACTCCCTAAAATCGACCACAACATCTGACACTATTTTAAGCGAAAATTGTTTAGTCGTGAGAGTAAATAAATCTAGTTTCAAGTTTGTTTTCGATGCTCACAAAAATAATTCCTAACAAACTGTGTTAAAACTGCAGCTGCAAAGCTTTCATTTTAAATTAACTGCCTTCAAAAACCGCAGAAAATACAACTATTCATGGTGTAAAAATGTTAAAAATTTATTATTAAAGGAAAGCTTTTCCCATCATAAGACTGAATGCCATTTATCTTACATTAAATACATCGTTTATTACAAGTTAAATGTATTTAGTTGAGGACTGTATTATTAAAATATATTAGAGGTAAATGTATTGTTCTCTCAAAAGGGAAGTTATTTATGATAGTATAAAGCCTTGATTTATTATTGAAATTGTTTTGAAATAGCCTTGTTACTAGAATAATGACCCATTTTTTTTAGTAAATACTTATTTCCCTTTATCTGAAACTCATAAATTAATTAAATCCAAACAAAAAAGGGCTGTTTCTAATTAAATGATATTTTAATTGTTAATTTTAAAGCATCTGTGTTTGTACACTAAGACGTGCCGAATGCCATTAAAGTGTTGAAGGTATCTTTAGGGGTTTGCCTACTCAAATTTAGAGCATAGATAATTTTTTAGCTGTTTATAAATAGTTATAATTTAAAATTTAAAATGATTATTATTATATATGTAGGCTATAGATTATTATTTTAGAAAGGTAAATAAAAATGTTTTGTTAAAAGTTTGGAATATTTTAGTTGCAGTACACAGCATATTACCTTGTCAGTCGCTTTTGACAGAAGAAGCATTATGTGGTTTTCTGAATTACTCGGTAGTATTAAAAGTGGAAGGGGTAGAGAGGGTTGAATTCACTTCTCATAAGTTTAGCAAACTAAAGGAGATGACGTCACGACTGAAGTGGAAAATTATGGAATCAACGATCATCTTTGATATAGTCTTTTTGGAGATAGGCTTCTCTGAGCTGGAATATGTGGCTATAATAATGACCTAACGTTAAAATAAGATGCCATTTTTTCCTCTGAAGAAACTTTTTAGTTTTATGAATATGTTCGGATTTTTCTGTAGTTTTGTAATTTGATTGAATTCTTTGTTTGGAAGTTATTGTTGGTGATGGTGGTTATATTACTTAAGACATGGTTGCGGTTATCATCAGTGATTAGAACAAAACAAGTTTCAGGACGTTTTGGAATTTTTACTCTGATCCAATTTCAGGCGAAGAAGAATACCTGGAATGTATGAATATTAATGAACGATTCAAGGAGGATGTGTATTAAACTCCTGCAGATTTGATATAATTTTAAGGCGAGACATTGTTATACGTAAATGTTCATTTAATTAAAATAAGTTATCATTCGAATTTAATTTTAATTTTTTCCGCATGTGTAAACGAGTAAACTTGTAAAACATAAGATACAAGTAACAAGAACTATTATATCACACACAGTTTCAAAAAATACTTCCATTTGTTTACAGAATAATTTGTAAACAATCTATAAAAATGTCATTGCACTATTTATAATGAAGCGACTAGAGAGAAATCAAATGTTTTCCGTTTATGAGCGAGTCTAAACAGTGTTTTGACCCTTGATATATATTTCTTGTACTCATGCTGGATGTCAACTGTTATGATAATTTTTAGTCATCCAAGATGAATCTCTGAAAGGTCGTAAGCCTAAATTCGTTGGATTATAAACGTTATTGTAGTACGAAATGGTATTAAATGGCATCCATTAAAATACAAATCGGTATATTTTTTATCACTAGAATTCGGAAATTTTGTATGAATCCAATAAAGGTAGTTTTATCTGAAAATCAGATAGAAATGTCAAAACATGGTAAAAAGATGTTTCAGTTACTTACTATGGTAATTAAAATACATGTTTTCGCCATAAATGAGTCAAAATATAACATTTTTGATTATATTTTCTTCTGCTCATCTGTGTAGATGAAAAGTCAAGTGTGAAAATATGTACTGAAATGGTTTAAATTACCTTTTTCCGTCAGTGATCCTTCTCGTCCTCAATATAGGCGACCGGTTTCAAGGTTAACACCTCATCTTCAGGCTACAATCGATTGCGTCATTCACTCACAAGAGATCGTCGAATATTAAAAACACAACACAATACAAACATGACACGGACGGACGAAATAACAAGGAAACAAAAACCGCACATCGACATTGACATTCATTGGCGTAATGAATTGTAGCCCGGTTTTAACCGAAAAGGGTAATTTAAACCATTTAAGTATTCAGAAAGTGATCCTTTGTCTTATAACTCAAAAATGAAAATATGTCCAGGTGAACTTCGATTTCTTTCCATTTAAAATATAAAATAATTACCTATTGTTCTAGTATGGTAAATATTGTTCGGAATTAAAATAATATAATACCATTTTAATAAATAAAATAAGTATATATGATGAACGGGATGTTTAATCTAAAACTCAATCAAAAAGTATTATTTTTGTAAACGTTATTATAGTATTTTTCAGCAGCTTGAAATCAACTTTATTCATTATTGTGTTCTTATCAGCTCGAATGATGGCAGAACATCCACCCAAGTATCGACTAAGACCTATCGCTTGTATAAGACGGTCGATTGGGATATGCAAGTTTTGGGTATGAGCCAGTTATTGAAGGGCTGAGTAGAAAGGTTGGATGATCCCCGTTCTAGAGAACATGAGAACCTCTCGATTACTGTGACAGTCTTGTTTATTTCAACAATAAAATGTACTCAATAAAATCTAATAAAATAAATGTCAGGCATTGTTAACAATTAATACTGTGTAGAGGTCATCGTTGACTACTTTTAATATGTAATAAATTAAAATTTTAAACTAATGTTTATTAAAATGATTTGTATTAGTTTATTAAATAAATGGCATTAATGTCAATTCTTTAATTAGTTCAGGCCCCTACGTTATTATGACGTATACAACTTTTGGCCATTGTTGATGTATGGGTCCACTACTGTACAGTCCCTGAACTTATGTAACAACAGAACAGCGTTGTGTAGCGTAATGACGTGATGTAAGACCAGTGACCTGTGATCAGTATAATGATCATGGAACATCCCCGCATGACAAACTCTACTTTGGGCGTGTTGATGTTGATGGGTCCACTACTGTACAGCCCCTGAACTTATGTAACAACAGAACAGCGGTGTGTAGCGTAATGGCGTGATGTAAGACCAGCGACCTGTGACCAGTATAATGATCATAGAACATCCCCGCATGACAAACTCTACTTTGGGCGTGTTGATTATTTTGTATCTCCCTCATTATCTATCTGGCATGTTCACATGCTTCTAAAGTTTATTTAAGTAAGTCTAAAGTACCGTAAAACATTAGTACCTTCCCTTTATTTAATGTTTACTGGAAATTTGTGTCTTTAGGAAAGGGGGCTTGGTGAAGTGAAATGTTTATCCATGGTTTACTGACATCTTTATTTGTTTGTATTGTTTTTTATAATGTTTTACTGTGGTGAGAAACTGTTTTAGTTTTAGCAGAAAAGACAATTCATTACTGTGTACAAATTATACAAAATGTTAGTTGGTAACTTATTTCTTATTACAAGTTATAAAGTTATAACGTGCATGTTTGGTAAAAACCTTATACGCAACAATAATTTTAACCTACAGTAACCTGTGCGAAATCTAATAAATTTTAGTAGATTTCCAGATAAAAAATACACTTTAAAAGTTTACTTTGACCGTAGTAATTTTTAAGTAAATATATTTTCCATTTTTATGATACAAAGACAACAATACACATGGACATGTCCACTGAGACTGGAGGGTCAACGGTCAAGCCAAAAGCTCAAGGATTCAGTTGCTCTCATTGTCAGCCGTTTACACCACCTAAGTTAACTTTAAGATAATATTTTTAAAGTTAAAAAATGCTTTGGTTTGAATTTTTAACCGACTTAAGAAAAGGAGGAGGTATTATATTCAACCCGACGTTGTTGGTATGTTGTTTTATAACCGCGCAGAATAATAACGACTTTTGATGATTTTTATCATGTGTTGAAGTAATTGGTTCTATGGTGCCACATTAATTTCAAGCTTATTCAATCCTAGGTCGCCATCGCAGCTTATTGCCATGCTTTGTGTAACGTAATAACTATGTATGTATAATGAATAACTTTGTATTTATGTAACGCTACTGACACTAATATGTGTAACCAAATTCGTAATTTCGCACTTTTTGTACTTTTATGAATTTTCTGGATTCATATTTGATGTATTTAAAAACAGTTTATTTCTTTTTGGTACAAACACTTAAAGCTAACGATAGTCTCTGTGTTAACTTCCCAAATATAAAGAACAGGAGTGGCATACATGCATTTTTCTTGTCGAAGTAAGTACATTCGCTTGAAGTAAGACCCATAAATGCGTTGACTTTGTTAAAAGTGTAAAAGGAGAAGGTCGTTTGGAGATTTATAGCCACTAAGTTGCCCCTTTTAATCTTTTGTTGCTGGCTACTTGTCAGTTTGGAAAATCTTAAAACACAATGCGTCTTTTAGCGAATTTCCCCTATAGGGAAGAAGCTATTACCGTAGTCGGCATGGTAATACCTAGGCCCGGGACCATGATAACTTTTCGTTTTGAGGTCCACAGACCCCAAAAACACCATTCGTTCAAAACTGTATATATATATATATATATGTACATATATATATGTGTGTGTGTGTCCGTGAGCACGATAAATCTCGTAAAAATTATCCGATTTTGATGAAATTTTGTATAAACGTGTAAAGCAACATTTATGCCTTTAAGTTCGAAAACCAGCCAGATCGCTTTATCCGAAGGGGTATTTTTGGGGGGTTTTGTACCCCAAAAATAGCTTTTTTGAATTTTTTACATACAATTTTGGAAATAGCCAAATTTTAGTTTGTACCATTGTATTCAGCTTAACAAAACACACAATTTGGTATTTTGATCATTCCCCTACGTCAATTGGTTACCGAGATATTGAAAGTGCTAAATATAGTACGTTGTCTAATGTTATTCTTATGGAGGAAAAGAAAAAATTTATATCTCGCTTATTTATAAAGTACACTGATGAAACTTGGTATACGGCTTCATCTAGTTGTGGTGCATTGGTATTTGCTCAAAAAAAGATTTTTTGTCAAAGGCTCTTGTAGCAGCAAACCTGCGTACTCAGCCCCATGTTATTCTTAATAATTAAATGCTGTCTCCCATAATAAAGAACATAAATGAATAAAAACTGGTATATGACTTCACCTAGTTGAGTTATATTGATATTAGCATATAAATCCATTTTTTGTGTTCCTTTATGCAGCAAACCTGCGTACACAGCTCCAATGTTATTCTTATGGGGAATAATTAAAATTGTATACATTGCTTATTTGTGAATATATTTTTATGAAACTTGGTAAGTGACTTTATGTAGTATTAAGACATTTATATATCCATTGGGAATTCGCTGAGTATGCAGCTTTTCTGCTACGGGGGTAATTATCTATGTAGTACAACTCTATCTGGAAAGTTATATTTTGTACACAAAAGTGTGTTGGATTATTTTACAAACTTTTAACATTCTAAGGATCATTTTACTAAAGTTATTTTCACTGAAGATATTTTTTGAACAAGCAAGACAAACAGAAATAAATGCTTGACGTCATTTGAGTGACTGAAATCTGCTGCATGGCTAAGAAAGCCCCTACTCAACCCTTCTATGAGTTATGAGGTAGGAAGGGAATTACCCCATTTGTCGAGCAAAGGGAGTGGTCTGGACATTGAAAATATG
Source organism: Allygus modestus (assembly GCA_963675035.1). NCBI lineage: Eukaryota > Metazoa > Arthropoda > Insecta > Hemiptera > Cicadellidae > Allygus > Allygus modestus. The sequence continues at coordinate 59,445,411 of OY776114.1, forward strand.
TATATATATATATATTTATTATTGATTTATTTATTTATATATATGTATATATTTATTTAAATTCTTTTAATAGTTCTTTCAAAGTAATTTCGTTATTAACAGGATACGGGATGTTAAAATAGTCTCAAAACTCTATTACCATATATTTCGGAAGGTACGAATCGGTAGGTTTTGACGAGACACGCCGGTCATCATTAGGCCCATTGAGAGAATAACTTAAAAAATATGAAAACATATACATAATATACGTAGTCTCATATGTATGACTTGTTTGTAAGTGCCGTGTAAGAGTAAATACATTCTGAAGTGTTGTAAGACGTTTTTGATTTAAGTCTCTTAATTTTAATAACACGTACCATGCTAATAAATATGTTGTTAAAATGGTATATATTCAACAGTGGTTTCCTTTTTTCAAAATAACATGGAATATACATATATATTGTAAATTCGTTGTTAGAATAAACCTTTTCATTAACAGTTTTTTTAAATCTTATTTCAAATCATTTCTGGTTTAAAACGAAGAGCTATTTTACCCTCTAAGACTTTCACTGAATCTAACTAATATAATTAAAAGTCAGAACTTTGGAATGCTCAGCAGATTAATTTCTCCAAGTGCAGTTATCTAAGCCCAATATCAAAGTTTCTTGTTTGAAGCTATTGTGAGATAGTCTTGAATATCTGACATCTCTTTGATGATTTGATTCCAAATACCTACCTGGCAACGGAGCGACCTGATCATCTCCGAAATTGGTAATGACATAATTAATTAAATGAATATCATAAACAATTTTACACTTTATAGATCTTCTAAGCTATTTAATTGAATATGTAAAAAAACGCGTATATGATTGGCCAATTAACTCTTTACTACTCGATTTTGTACCCGAGAACACCCGAGCACACCCGAAGTCCCTTTATATGGGGCTGCCCTTCCATCGTCAGTGTTGCCAACTACCCCTCCATAATTTAATTCACTAATAACAATTTCTTGGATTTGTTCAGTAATTTGAATTGACATGGTTTAAGTAAATTATTTAGAAATTTCAGTTTTACGTTCTATTTACTTCTTGTAATATGATTGTTTTAACTAGCATAATAACTTGTATTCTTTGCCTTAGGTTTAATTTATCCTCCCCTTGCAGAATAGCTCCTTCGACAAAGAATAAATTTCTTGAAGGGAGATTGAATTGTAGTCCCCATATTTATAGTGTTTTAGGCAGTAACAAAACCAATAATATAAACATATTTTACCGAATTAGTTATTGTAGTCTGACAAAATAGCTCTACACAAAACGATCAGTAAAAAATACTTATTTTACATGGCCCCTCATTATAAACGTTTTACATAAATTACTTAAAAACATAAATGTTTAATTTTTCTACCGTTCTATCAATTTAAGTACCATAACAAAGTCAACAAAAAGCCTAGATAAAAAAATGCTTGGAGGAATATTTTAAGTATTTCGTCAAAACCTTCCAGTTAACCAGTCAACTTATAAAACTGTGTTAAAAAAGGGAAAATAATTCAATATAACAAAGTGGTTTCCACTTGAATCTGTTTTAAATCGTATTATTATTGATTATATCAGGTAGCCAAAGTCATTTTAGAAGTTTTTTTAAACCTCATGAACACATAAACACATAAACATCATAACACATAAACACATCTAACTAAAAATGTATTTAATATTACAGGCATTATATAAAGCACTACAAACTCCCTTTATACAACCTCACGACGGGACAACCCCCTAACACATTACATAAACACGGGACTTGTCATGTTTCTGCGATCTGTGCTGTTGTTTTGTTGCTTTTATCAAACAATTGGTTTTACTGTGGTGATAGGAACGACAACAGTAGAGATGTTATCTTTTAAATTTTGAGAACCTAAATTCTAATATAGTTACGTTTAAATCATAACTAATGTTTAGGACATGTTTTATTTTAGATAACTTTATACTAGGCAAAAACCAATATTACTAAAAGAATTTTTAGATTAATGTTCCATAACATTTGACCCCTAAAACTATTACTATATATTGAAGTTAAATATGAATCAAAAACCTTGAATTTCGCGTGAGTGTAAGATAAAACTAATAAATGAATATTGGCCTATTAATTTGAGAATTACAAAAGTTGTGATTCAGTATAACATTTATTTTCAAAATTAGAGTCTTGCATAACCCAAAACTTAAAATAAAAAAAATAGGACCTAAAACGTTTGGTAGTTTAATATACGAGTAGTTTTAACGATGTATCATAAACAACTGGGTAGAAAATGACAACTAGAGAAAACTAAATTTTTATGGCCAAGAAGGTGGAAAAAATAATCGATTCTTTTTTCATCGTAAAAAAAAACTGTGATATTAAAAAAAGTACTTCGTCATCTATTATTCAATTTACAAATCATACATTTTTTTTTTTAATTTTTTATCTTAAATATTTTTGTACTAGTTTAGTTCATTGTTAATTTACTCGCATAAATTTAAGAATTAAACACTTCTCTACTGTCGTAAATTACATATTTACCCCCTAAATAACTTTACAACAACATTAAACCTTATAGTAGTTCCCAGCGCACTTTTCTCAAAAGTTGTGTTGAGAAATCTTCACTCATAATATTTACATTACAGCTTACTACCTAAATAAATAGTCAGCTGTTTACAATATTTAAAATTAGTCATCTGTAAAACCCATGACAAATTTGCCCTCCATAAGAGTAGCTGGGTAACTTTAATGTCCAGTGAGGAGTAACCCTAAGGTCCTAAGACTTTAATTAGTGGCTATAAACATTCCTAGAGTCAACTTGAATGACTGTAGGGGCAATATTCATCGCAATCGATTGAGTGGTATTGGAGCGCATGAACATCAAAGAAACAAATATACCAACATCTTTTTTTATATATATTTAGATGATTCATTGGTATTAATTTAATTGATAAATGTCAAAATGGCCACACCTGCAAGCTCGAGGGCCCAGTGGTATTCATGAAACAGGCAGTACACATAAGCTGGACGATGTACGAGGTACAGTAGTGTGAGGTTGGGCCTACACAACGCTATCATGTTCTGCGCGGTCTCCAGTGACAGTGACAAACGCAGCTGCATCTCACCTCGGCCTGGAACCGAGTAGTATCGTGTAAATTATTAATTAAGTGATATAAAAACCATTAGTATACAAGTTAACGTATAAAATTAAGAATGTATCAACAATGTGCAATCATCGCAAAGTTTACTCTTCTAAAAGTAAGATGTTGTTAAGAGTCCTCATCACCGGAAGTTGCCGGACACCACCTCAGAGTTTAGTGCCATAAGACCAATGTTAATTTTGTGCCTCCGTTATTTCTCACCTGATCGTCACATACAATTCATATTGGTGTCAAATTAAAGGTTTTATCGTCCTGTAATGAAATACAATTTCAAATTTCGAATATATTTACAAATGAATGAGAAACTTACATTAATACAATTGAAATTTTAAAAAATATTAAAATTCATTATGACTAAACCAATATAATATAAAAATTTTAATTCATTCGAGAACCACTACACCTTTATTTTGACACATAAACGACTGTTTTGTGACTATCGGGTGAGGAGTAACGAATGCACTAAGTTAACATTGGTATTATGGAAAAAATATGATTTCCAAGATGACTTCCTGTGATTAAGTCTCTTAAATGTAGGAATTAGATATACTTCTGAACTAACTAAAATAACGAGCATAGTAACGATTCCATATTTAAAATAGCGTACTAAACATCTATAAAATAAAAAAAACACTATATTCACTTGTGTGGTGAAAGCACAATTATTTGTTGTTGCTGAAATCACATTTGATAAACAGTTCCTCAAGCGTATATTATCGAATAATGTTCGGTGGATTTACACTAATGACAAATTACATTTAGCTTCAACCGAGTACCGTTTTGATTTTATCGGTTTGCTGAAATGATTAATCATGTAGATTAACAACCCTCCTAATTTAATTGAAACCGAATATTCCAAGTGGTACCTGTTTAGTTAGAGAGTTATCAGGCTTAAATGAGGATATTGATGTATTGAGCTGATGTCACCAAGTTTAACCAAGCCAGGGAAACAAGTAATTATTGCCTTAGATGATTTCCTTAAAATTAATACTTTAGTTGAAAAAAAGAAGGCAGCCTCTTTTTACCTTACTTTTTCCGTCCACACAGAATACAAATCTGGGCGTGGAACGTAACTAGCAAAGCTGAGCCGTTACAGTACGAGTTGAACAGTACTGGTACCATTTACATGCCAGGGCTGGGATTCGAACCCATAACCATACCAAACATGGTTCCGGAGTACGACGCCCTGACAACTAAGCCAGTGACTTAATGTGCCAGTTAATTTCCCCTCAATTTTCGTGATCAATTAATCGATAAATTCACAATTAAAATCAGTTGTTTAAGTAGTACTAAAAGAAACTAATACGTAGTTTTCGTTATGATTGTTTTAAATAATATTGATTTTTTAGGAGTTCCAATTGGGTGTCGTTCCTTGACACTCACTGTATAAAACACCGACGCAACTTGGGTGTATTTTAAGGCATACTTTACCAACAGCTACATTATAATCACCCTCTACAGAACTTCGAACCACACATAGAATACGAAATAAGGCAGTAGACGAGTGTTCTGCATCTTGGAAGCAATTTTGGCCAATTTGTGGGATGGTCGAAGCCACTTTGCATCCAGAATCCATACCCATCGTTCTAAGGAACATACGGGCTTATGTAGTCGTATATTCTGATGGTGAATTGTTGCATTAATATGAGTTTTACAACATTTTTTTATTGATAAGCAGGTATGAGGGATACAAAAATAACTATTAATTCCTAAAATAATACACTTTGATATAACACTAAAAAAATGTGGCCGTCATAGCTGACTGAGTTGAGGACTGGCCTACCACTCAATTCCCCGGAAAAATCCGTATGATTTTTGAAACTCAGACTGCCCCCGCGCTTCGGAAGGTACGTTAAGCCGTTGGTCCCGGCTACATAAGTAGTCGAAAGGTCATGTCAGAGGCACTAGTCCGACCTAAAACTTCTAACAACAAGAAGGTTAGTTGGCTTTGAAAATTACGTCTGTTTTTAATCAATTTGTTTTATTTTTCTACGAAGCAGATTTCCAAATTATAAAGGACAATTTAAACAGGTACTACTGCAATGTTAACCAGAATTATAATTTGAAAGACGTTATATTTATTACGTAGCTTTACGATAGTAGTTATTGGTAATTTTTTTAAGACAAGCTTGGTCATGTGATTCAAAAAAATAAAAAATAACTAAATACAAACTAAATTTGTTGAACTCAAAATAAACCAGTGATATGTGGTTTTTCGGCAATCAGATATTTTGTTTTGTTGGTTCAAACGAAAAAAATGTTTACATTGTGACGATAACGATGACAGCGCCAGAACTGTTATCATACAAAACAAGTTTAACCTGCGGCTGAATAATATTTTCTTGCAACACTGCGACACAGTCTCTAACTAAAACACGGTTACATGCTCGAAAACTAACGATAGTAATACTGAAACATTTACCTTGTATAAATATATTTTTTATATTTGTATTAATCGGTCTACCGAATCAACTGTATGTCCACAGTTATTATTTACAATTAGAACGAAAGGAAAAATATTTGTAAAATACTGTGTGATACCGATTCAGGTGATGAAAAATTTTTTATCGTTAAGAGTCGTTACTTAAATAAGGAAGGAAATAAAATAAAATAACGTTAAAAATGAATCATCATATAAGGGTAGGCATGAGTTTATTTTCGAGTATAGAACGATATAGATATCGGTATGATTTATAGTAACACGTTTGATAACTTACAACTTGTTCCAGTAATGTATTAAAAATATATAATTTTACGAGTACATAAATTGAATGTGTTATAAACCTTGTAGGCCTAAATGAACGGGGAAATTTACAAGGTACAACGTATATCCGGTGTTGAATGATCATACATGAAGAGTTCATGTTCTGGCCAGTCTCTGGTGACGTGTCATACAACTACATATCACTTGGGCCTCAACCCGTGTACTTCCCTTGTAGAGCAAACTGGTAGAATAAATTCATTCCAAAATGAACACTACCTTTTAAATTGGTCGTTCACTATAGTTTTTTAAAGGCACTGCAGTGACAATCACATGTACAGCTAGATGTCAAGTGAGTGTAAACTCTATTTACGTGTTACGTGTTTAACTGAAGTGCTTCTCAAGGTGTTGGATGTAACGTGTTGTGTAACGTGTTGCGTGTAACCGTGTTCTATATGACGTCTAGTGCCAAGGTGTACACAGCTTCGTCTCAGCGTGGCCTGAATATCTTGTTTATATAGGTTTAAACTGTAAAGTTTATAAAAGCACTCGAAAAGGTTTGACCCCACATAACGTATATTGTGCGCGATGTTATGGTTTTGATTATATATTTTAATTCCCTGCAACTATGGCCATTCAAAGCGGTTTTCTGTTTTTACTATTTCACTTTGTTTTCAACTTTCATTGATGCTCCATAACGGTTAAACAGGATTCGATAATGCTGTACACTTTGTTTTAATTTTATTATAACTCTCCAAAACATAACTTTCTACCTACTTTGTAGTGCGTTAATATTGTACATACATAGATTGTAGCTTTTACTGTGACTTATTTGAATTGTTTTCTTAACTTACATTTCGTTTTGTACGACATTTACAGAACCACTTCCAATTTATCCTTGAAATAACGTAACGTACTTGTGCTCTACAGTGTGTTGAGTAACGATGACTTATGCCATCGTAGCTGACAATGACATAGCTTATTTAATAAAACTCCATCACTAGTATTATTAAGCGTAAATGTTTACACAATACACTTGTAATGGGAATTTTTAAACTAATTTGATATGGAATACTTTGATTTATTTTGATTATAATTATCCAAAACAAAACTTTTCTACCTACTTTATGGTGTTTAAACATTGGACATATATAGTTTTTAATCTTTACCGTGTCTTATTTGAATTTGTATATTAACTTCCATTTAGTTTTGTAAGCCATTTACAGGAGCATTTACAATATATCTTTAAAAGACTAAGAAAGTGTAATAAAAGCTACATTTTCTTGAGTATTTAAGAACCGCTGTTTCGATAAGTTACCCCGTCAAAATATATTACTTTCTTAGGACATCGCCCGGTTTCATCAGGGTCTTTATTACTTGCAGTTTTCCAACAGTTTTAAATTTCTTGTTTGATACATAATGGCCACCAAAGTGTTATAAACCTTTCAATCAAACCATTAAAAGACCTACTTTTGTAACCAAGCTGATCATTATAATGCTAATTTATCTTTAAACATTACATAATAGAATTCTGATATGGCATGTAATTATACTTTATACAAAGTTAACCGTAAAATATTACCGTAGTAGTTTACAGGAATTAAAAATGTAATGAAAAACATTCAAGAACTTGAAAAGCTCATAAGCTCAAATTTTTTCATCAAACAATAAATAGTTTTCACTACATTTGAGACCCAGAACCACCAAGGGATATCACAGTTGCGTTCTGCTTCATTCAGTGGTGAACTCATTGAACTATCTCGTGAATAGTAGACCCTAACCGTGTGTTGGGTAAGCCTTTGATCCAACAAAAATGTAAAGCCTTCAAATAAATCTTGGAACTTTTAACACCAGTGGGGAGGAGCCCTAAGGGACTTTATGAATGGGAAAAGAACTACGTAGTATTTAGGGATAAATATACCCTCATGTAGGTTGTTAGCTCCATCGACTCAGTGGGTAGTTTGTTATGAAGGGTACATCAAACATACATTTAGTTATTTTTTCACGAAGGGGAAACGCTTTATAATAGAGTGAGTTTGAGTGGGGTAACTCAAAGGACAGAGTGAGACTCCCTCCAATAATCTCGAAGGAGAGTGAAAAAACTCATGTGGGCCCACTAAAACCTATACGGACCCATATAAGCCCTCACGGCGCTGCTTGGGCAAGTATTGCGTCGCCTGGGTGTGTCTGGCTAATGAGTCGAGTATTTCCAGGTAATATTTATTAAGTAGAATCTTATGATCTAATAACAGATAGGTTGACCATTAGAAATAAGTCTTAACAAATGTTCTAGCTTATCAAATAAATATACGCTACTTTTAGGTTGAAATTTAAAATATGTAATGATAAAAATAATTTCTAGTTCAATGATCATTAAATCATATTTGGTGATTCCAACTCAAATGCCAAACTACGTTTGCGATGGACTGGGGAATGAAGGGAAGGGGGGATGTATTAATTAAATTTAACCTATTACTCACACCGGTGTACAACCTGTTCATTCGACTGAAACCACGAATAAACTCGGTTTTATGTGGGAATGTCAATTAGCGTTGAATATATACTGTTTCAACGTTGTCGTTTGAATGATTTTTCCTTAAACTTGTAGCTTGTATTGATGACTTAAAAGAATAATGTAGCTTATAACGGATTTTTTAAATCTTAATGTTTTAATCGATCGATTAGTACGGGTCGAAATATTAGTTACAAATCTGAATAATTTAATTATTTTCCAACAGTTACTTAAATTTGATATAAACAATAACGCATATTATGATAGGAAACACACCAATTGATGCTTATACTCTGAGTATAAACTTTTATAAAAATCTGTAAATTAAAAATTTTAAAATGTAAGCTCAAAGCCATGGAATAAAGATTTTTAAGAGCACTCAACCCCCATAGCTGAGTGATTGCCAAAATGTCCAAGATTTAAGTCATAAAAGCTGCAATTTCTCAGCTATTGATTGCGTAATCTACGGTCTTTACACCATAATTTTGGGCTTAAAATTTAATTTGTTAATATACGGATTGAGTTTTCAATTATTTACAGTTTTCAAGATTATACGCTTATAAATATTGAAATGGCCACCATTTTGAAACGGTTAAGTTAGAAATGCCAAATTAGCCCTAAACTAGTGTAATATACGTGCGAAATTTTGAGCCAGTGCCTCAAGTGGTTCATAATATATGCTGTATTGATTAAAATTTAAATATAGACAGAAAGAGGGATAAAGAAGCGATTTATAAAAAAGCTTTTAATAAGTCGTTTGGTCCTTTTGACGAATTCTACCAAATCCTGCATTTGTGCCATGCTCCCGTGGGATACCATATGTCATAAATAAATCCACACTTATTTTAAAATTAATACCTACTAGTTAGTTTATATATATCTCTTTATTACAGGAAACCAAGTCTGGACGTGGAAAACAACATTGCTACAGCCTCTGGATCCAGTCGCCTCTGGATTACTGGTTGTCAACTGCAGCGCGTTGTCGCTGGTCGGGATTGTAGCTACACTTCTGATGCAACTATGCTGCTCCTGCTTTGGAATTTTGCATGTTTGGTTTCACACCACGCATCTATTCCATTAACATACAATATGTTCTACTGAGGTAGGTACACAGATCTGATTGGATTATTTAATTTAACTTTGTAAATTTGAAACAGAAATTAAAATATACGTATTAAAATGTATAAGCTAATTATTTCATTAGAAAATTTTTGATTTCGTCAACGTTTTAACCATAAGAACTCTTGGGAAAAAAATAGCATCTATAACACAATACCCCCACAGAGAAGAAAGAATCAGGGGTTTCCATATATGGATTTCCTAATGTTTCGCCAAATGACGATCGAATGCGGAGGACCTACGCTCGATTCCTTAGTTTCCCGGTCCGCCTCCAGTCGGCAGCACCGTATATCCGGTATATCTGTATATCCGGTATCCCCTTGGTTTTAGAATAACCATCCATGCAGGGTGATTGATATAAGTATGCCAGATGTATTTATTGAAAAGTGTTGGAGCTTTAACACACAGTATATAACAATTCCCCTGGATTTTTAATGTTTTATTATTTATCGGGTTCAAAAAACTGGTATTGTTGATTACTTTTCCCGATAAAAATCCCATGATGACCTTTTTATAATTTTGAAGTAATTTTAAGACATTTTGTTGTTACTATTTTCTCCTTAAACTAGCGGGTAAAAAGTAAGGACAGCGTGTATGTTTGTTAATATCTTATAACCAAGAATATAATATCTGGTTATGATATTTTATTTACTCTACTTTCATAAAAATATGAAATGTTCATGAATATAAACTTATGACAGCCATCCTAGAAAAATGGAAAGAAATTAAAATTAGTTAGTGTGAACAGATTAAAAGAAACATCGTTGTTTGTCACATTATCGTTACTCAAAAAACTAGTTAATATTAAAGTAGTTGATTGAAACCTAAACGAGACACTACCAAAATGGTATAAAATATTCTAGAAAAACACAAAATTGGCAATTTAACGTCAATAATCCACTCTACCAACAAGCTGCTGGGTTCACCATCTGGGCCCAATTTACAACTTTACTTTTTTTCATCAGATTACAAATTATTTCGTCTTTGAATTGATTTAATTTAAGTCATTGAAACATTTAATTTTAATAAAAACAGCTGTTTCTCTAACACAAAATAATAATTTTTGGCATTTTTAAAATAATAGCTATTCTACCACTCACAAAGTACACAACGATTAACTGATTAAACAACATTTTGTTTAGTTTAAATTAGTTTAGAATATTTGAAGCCAAGAAAGGCTAATACTATATATATTGCACAGACGAACATCTTAAATGAGTAGTCAAGTAACTATTGAGTCGCTGGTCTAATGGTCAAGGCGTCGGACTCCGGAAACTTTTATTTATTTTATTCACCAACGGCATACACCATTTTACATTGTTACAAGTTACATAGATGGCAAAATAAATTGTAAAAGAAAAAAGCAAAAACAAGCAAATATGTGAGTAAGCAACAAAAAACAAATATATAACAAATATTGACAATATAAATTGACAGAATGATTAAGTAAGCAACAACAATGAATAGAATGAATTATTACCATGGCAGCGGCCCTGTCGTGGGTTTGAATCCCAGTCCTGGCATGTAAATTATATCAGTATTGTACAACTCGTACTGTAATGGCTCATCCCTTGCTGTCTTGGATACGTTCCACGGACAAATCTATAGTGGATGTGGACAGGCAAAGTAAGGCAAAAAGAGGCTGCCAACCTCTTAAACAAAATCAACTAACAAAGACAATCTTGACTGGATGTGTTTAGAATATTAATCGATTGTTTAATATCATAAACTGTTTGAGTTTTCTTTTTTATTCGTTTAAGAAAAAAATAATAATTGAGCTGATATGTAACACAAAGCAAAACATGTTCAGGTTAAGTTCAATGTTACTACATCTCATATTAAGCAGCTTCCAATGAAGTTACTGATCGATACAACACACGACAAAGTCAGTAAGAAGAGAAAGACGTATATTTTCAACAGGCGTATCAGAAAAAGCTGTCTCTGTCACAAAACAGCAATGTAAGAGAAAGCATGGCCCTGATCTGGTTAAAGTAGCAGCAATGGTAGGAGCATACTACCTACGGTAGTTATGGAACAGACTCATTAGCAGCTATGGTATGGGGTCGAATGGCCGCGGCAGGAGATCACGTAGCAGCTATGATAGGGAGGGCAGACTAGCTGTGGTATAAGATCACGTAGTAGCAATGGTAGAGGGCAGACTGGCCATGGCAAGAAATCACGTAGCAGCAATGCTAAAGCAATGCTAAACGAAGACCCATGTAGTTATGGAACACAATGTTTGTGGTATAAGATCACGTAGCAGCTATGGTAGAGGGCAGGTAGGCCGTGGCAGGAGATCACATAGCAGCAATGATAGGGGCAGTCTGGCCGTGGTATGAGATCACGAAGCAGCAATGTTAGTGAACAAACTGTTTGTGGTATGGTTTCTTCATCCAAATGATTCATGATTGTAGAGTTTACAGAAACAGTTGTTCATCATATTGCATTAAATAAGAAATTTTAAAATGCTGAAAGTATGGAGTCTCGTTGTAAGACCCTGTGGTCTTTGTTTCTAAAACGTTTGTATTCTTGAAACTCTTTTAGCGTGTTAATCTTTTTCCCATATAAAATATATTAAAATTTGAGACTGCCATTACTATTCGGTTTTGAATGGACCTTTTTGTGTGATGTTTGTTTGAGGTGATGGAATTTTAATAAATACTAAATCCTTGTACTACTTAGCCAACATGAACTTTACAACATTTTATTTTAAAATAATTTTTTAAATTTGTTTCTTTCAATATAATTTATTTTGCACAGTTGGAAATAATATAAATAAATTTATAGTTCAGTTAATTATTATCAATTCTATATTGTACTGTACTGTTTAGCTAAAACCTACTCAAACAAGTTTAACGTTTTTTTTTTTGTTTTTTTTTAGAAGAAAGGGTTGTGTTATTAGTGTCAATGTTAGTGTTGCATTGAAATGCGCTGATTGTAAAAATGTGCCTTTTATTACCGCTTCTTACTGATGTTTTCGCTGTTAAGTAACACCTTTATTGGTCTAAATACTTTAGAGTTACAGACACATTTTCTTTAGATTTGGGGATCGTATTAATATAGAACTGGTTGTTTGACTCATTTTCCCATATATTTTCTAACTGATTATATCATAATAGCCAATTTATGGTTGTTGTACATGTTGGCAGTACTTTACCGTAACATAAACCGTACAGCTCAAGGCTTTCAACAACAATGGCGATAAACAAGTTCCTAAGCAAAACAACGGTTATCTACTAAATAACATAAAATTGCATTCAAACTTTATGTGACCCCATATAATAGGAGTTTACAAAGTGGATTTGGTAAATAGTTTTACTTTAAAACTAACTAGTTCAAGTTAATTAGTTCGACTCGGTGATCAAAACCAACACAACTCGCTGGAGCTCTACCACACAGGCTGTGTGTTTATCGGTGCACTTGTGTTTGCTGGACACATACTGGAAAGGTGAAACATCTCACGTATTAATATGCAAATATAATATTACTAGTGGTTTGAAGGGGCTACAGCCCGAAAATTTCCTTCAGTACCCTGCCTCATCTGATTTTGTTTACTCTTTACATGCTTAGGAAAATAAAACAATACTAGTGACTTGAAGAGGCCATAACCCCTAAACTTGCTCTAATACTATGCCACATCTGACTTTTTACTATTTATATCCTGAGGTAAATTAAACTATATGAGTACACTTGACGCAGAACATCTTGACCTGTGGGGACTGTTTTCAGTTCAAAAAGTTGGAGTAGAGCGAGATTTAGACATCGGTCTATATTCTGTAGTGCCCCCAAGAAAAGAAATTTGAGTGGATATTTTAGAAATAGGTTTTTATTAAAACAACATACAAACATATTATTAACAATTTATATTCTAACAAATTCTTACAAAACGGAATTATTTTAAAAACAAGGTAATTTTTTATCGGGGCTCCGAAGGAGAAAGTATGTGTCAGATATTTGATGCTATTTATTTTTATTTGTGTAAATTTGGCTTTTTACATAACCACAAATTAAGTTGGCTTTCATTATACAATTTAAATCTACATTAAATTTAACAAGAAATGGAAACTTGCAATTGAGTTTTAAATAAATATAGACACCGCTGATTAAGCTACTGCAAAAAAAAACTACAGAACGCCAGCACATGGGTGCCACCTGTGGTAATTTACAGTCCTCGTTATTGTGGTTGGCTGCCCTGCTGAATTGCGTGTCTCTTCACAACATGCCACAAATAAACACTGACTATCAAACAAACTATAAAACTTGAAAGCAGGCAATTCCGCAATCAGGCATTTTTCTGATCAAGTAAGAAGTATTGTTCATTGACCACGGTAAAAATAAATAAAGACTTCCCCATTCCAATGAATGTGACGCCATTTTTCACCCCCTGTTGTTTACAAGAGTGATTTACGATAGTCCCTTCTCTGATGTAGACGACGACCGACGCCACCGCGACATGTTTGCTGTTTACAAACATTATTTGTATTGCTCAATGGGTGGATGATTCTTCTTGCTTTACATGAGGTAATGCCTTGACTCATTGGCTTGATCAAATTAGATAGACTCTTATTTTTTTATATTATCACAATGTAAGTTTGAGCGACAAGTCTGAGCGACTTGAGCGACAAGTTTGAGCGAATTGTGTTCTATCTTATCCATAAATGTTACAAGATTATAATGAATTGTATGTTGAACTACAGTGTTTAGTGACGACTAAAGTTAATTGTAACTTGTTATTGTGTCATTACAAATTGTTGACATTTATATATCATTATTATTACACTAGCATTGTTAAATTTAAATTTATTTATTATACATTACAATAAACCTTAGCTAAACTGAGTGATAAATTATAATTAAATGAGCCAGTCAAAAAATGTCATGCAAATGATAATAAATGACAAACTAAATCAAACCGCTTAAGTTAAAATTAAAATTGTTATTAATATTTTGGAATTCCTTTATATTTAGGTATCATAACCCAATTCTGATACCAGAAAATAGTTTTGACGGACTTAAATTTGTATACGACCACTCCTTATAAAATAAATTGCAGGAACATTTTCTTATTCTTCATTAGATACAAATTTCATCTTTAATCACAGATTCTGTCATCCTCTGAAGTATATTATATCTTAGTTTCGATGTAAATGGAAGGCTAGCATTTAAATGACTGTAAGATGCAAAAATGTTATGCATTATATTATACCAAGCGTCCATTAAAATTTGGTAAATCTGTCAAACTGCTTGAGTAAGGTTAATAAGATCTAGGTTGTTTTCAATTTTGATTATGTTATGTTTTATTAGCGAATTTCCCCTATAGGGAAGAAGCTATTACCGTAGGTCTCATGGTAAGACTTAAGCCCGAGACCATGATAACTTTTCATTTTGAGGTCCCCAGATGCCAAAAACACCATTCGTTAAAATTTTTATATATGTATATATATATATATTTATATTTATATATATATATATATATTTATATATATATATATATATTTATATATATATTTATATATATATATATATATATTTATATATATATATGTGTCCGTAAGCACGATAACTCTCGTAAAAAAGGTCCGATCTTAATTAAATTTGGTACAAATGTGTAAAGTACCATTTATTTGAACGAGTTCGAAAACCAGATGAATCGCACCATCCGAAGGGGGGTTTTTGGGGGGTTTTGTACCCCAAAAATGTGTTTTTTGGGGTTTTCACATGTAATTTTAATTTAAATCAACTTTTAATTTATACCATTAAATTCAGATTAAAAAAACAAACAATTTGGTATTTTGATCATTGCTCTACGTCAATTGGTTACCGAGATATTGAAAGTGCTAAACACAGTACGTTGTCTAATGTTATTCATATGGAGAAAAAGAAAAATTGTATATCTCGCTTATTTATGAACGTAAACTGGCAAAATTTGGTATATGGCTTTATTTGGTTGTGGTTTATTGTTGTTTGCACAAAAAATCAATTTTTCGCCTATGGTTCCTGTAGCAGCAAACCTAGGTACTTGGTCCCCATGTTATTCTTATGGAAAATACTTAAAATGTTATATATAAGTTATTTATGAATGTATATGGATGAAACTTGGTATGTGACTTTAGTTAGATGTGTTCTAATGATATTTGCATAAAAACCCATTATTTTGTGTTCCTTGTTGCAGCAAACCTGCGTACTCATCCCCAATGTTATTCTTATGGAGAATAATTAATATTTTAAATATCGCTTGTTTTTGAATATATTTCTTATGAATCTTGTTAAGTGACTTAATGTGTTATGTTATAATTCATTGGAAATTCGCTGAGTATGCAGGTTTGCTGCGACGGGGGTATTTTTTATATAGGTTTGTTAGTGTTCATGTATTTTAATATCCTGAAATCCGTGGAACTAAATACAGTCCTGAATACTGCTGAAAGTCATACCTATGCTGTCTAAACAACATTAATGTTGTATTATGGTTGTATAACCTTCACATAAATAAGTGTTCAATTGCATTTAAAATTTAAGAAAACATAAATATTTAGGTATAACAAGTTGGACAAATTTATATTTGAATAGGAAGACGTTTTTATAAAATAGTAAAATGCATTATAAAATCAACAGTTATTCCAAGTACTTCCATTTTACTAATTTTTAATGAAATACGGTGATTAAAGTTCTTCTAAGGATACAAAGCTTCCAGATGTTTAAGCACTATAGACCAAATTCCTAACTAGAAGAATACTCTATGCCTCTACGCCTTTTCCTGGACGGTGATTTCTTTTATTTGAGGGCCTTATAAGAGATATGAAGTCCCAGGACTACCTTAAAACTGGTCTATACCAGTTTTGAGGCTGACATTGGGTACAGCAAATGAAGTTGTCTTTACATATGGTAAGTCTTTTGGCTGTCCATTATGACTAACTTCCCTTTCACCTTTGGTCCCTCCATTTGCAGCGGCTAGGGACAGAGTCTCCGGGTTTGGTCCCTCCTGCCAACCTGAGAATGAATGGTCCCTGGCTGTTGTACATGGATACCCTGTCAGTTGAGTTGACCTGTTGGAGGGCAAAATGAGGGTCCCCTGTTGAGAGCCTCATCCCAGCTGTCACAGGGGCACGGGAATTGGCCCTCTGAAGGGTCGATTTGGCTGCCGTCCCTTCCCACCCTTTCCTTTCCTGCTATATCCTATCTTTCCGGTAATCTTCGCAATATTCCCGCTTGTTGAAGAGGTGACTAGCAGCAAAGCTGGGGTTTCCTAATCCGCCAATAACAACAACAACAACAAGAGATATGAACACTGATAATACATAAAGTCGTCCACCTATACCAAGATTCCAATGAAATTTTACTTATATAATATAACTTTAACAAATCAACCTAGCTTCACTTACAAAATTAATTGTTACTCAAATAAATCTGAATCAAATGTTCATGCAAGTCAAAGGTAAATATTCATAAAAAGGTTACCTAGTCAACATTTTATGAGTGAATACATCAGACAGTATGTCACTGGAAATTAATTTTACATTCTTTTAGCAAGTAATATTAAAATTTGACGCTAGCATAATAGTTTTTTCTTTAGAACTCATACTCATTAACAATTGAAATCACTCCACTTGATTGGTTTGTTTGGTTTCTCTCCACTGTTTTTGTTAGACTGAAACCCTAGGGTAAATATTTGCGTTAGCAAATCAGACCTGTGGAACAATAACTGATTTGCATTGAGTTTTGAATCAATCAGTTTAAATTACAGGTTAACATTTCATTTACATATCATTTGGGTTTAATTTTCTAGTAAAATTTCTCTTGGGTACATTTCATTTAACAAAAACAAGTGAGTGTTACAATACCGTTTGAAGACAAATTATAAATTTTTATGCTAGTAACAAATTTCTTTTTTTTTAGGATACAGATAAAAAGTCCTTTAATTAGTACTTGTAGCATTAAAAATAGTAGTTTTAAAAACGAAGTTATATGATAATAATTAAAATTTCTGTAACAAGTTTGGATAATATCATTGGAAAATCTTAGCAAAAACATTAACTTGTTTCCAATTTAATCCTACTTGTAAGATCGTTTCCCTAATCCAAGGTGAAACCGTGATCTAGTCATATAAAATGCATTAAACTTATTTAATAACTAATTAATAGTGTTTATAGAATGATAACACACGTTAGAAGTACTTTTATTCTATGATAAAAACTATTCAATGTGTAATATACACGAAATCTTCACTAAATCAAATACAATTACAGTTTGAAAACTGCAGAACAAAAGTAAAATCCTGAGTAAGCAAATCTGATTAATTTATATTATTTAAATAATATAATTATTAAAATAATATATTAAAATTTTAAATGTTGAAACACAGGTTAACGGTAAAGAAGAATACCCCCATGCGAAATCTTCACTAAATCAAATACAATTACAGTTTGAAAAAGGCAGAACAAAAGTAAAATACTAAGTATGGAAATCTGATTTATTTATGTTATTTAAATAATATAATTATTGAAATAATATATTAAAATTGTAAATGTTGAAACACAGGTTGACTGTAAAGAAGAATATCCCCTTAAGTGAAAGATCAAATTTACTAGTTTGATCTATCTGTGATCAGGAGATGTCTTTTGACAAACAAATTCTTTGGTCTTTCCCTCAGAATCCACTTACTTTAGTAACGTAAAACCCTTTCTAGGTTCAAGGAAATACCATAAAGCTTTATATAAAGATGCTTGTGGAGTGAAAACCTGTAAAAGAGGTGGTACCTATGTGCTTTTAATGGTGCCACTAAACGGTAAGTGCCTTAAGAAACAATTCGTCTTTAATATTGTATTAACTGAAAAGTCGTACATTAAAATATAATGTATTAAATTGCACGACTACATTTAATACAATCATGGATTTTCTGATAAAAAAAGGTTAAAAATCTTGGTTCTATTTATTTATTTTACTTAGGATGGATATTAAATTGTTTAGCATATGTAGTTAGATCTAGTGTTGAAAGTGAAATTTGGGAATGGATTATACGACATTCAAAATATTCGGTTAAAATTGTTATGATTAATGATATAATTTATTAAATTTAAAAACACACATACACATTTACATGTCGTTTTTAATCTATCCGTCTACAAAAGTTAACGAGTGTGGTTTTTGTTATTTTATTTATGTCATAAATGAACCAAAAACGAAGTATTAACTAAATGGACGCAAGAGGTGTTTGGTGATGACGGAGAAATCGGGCGGAGTAAAACGACCCTTAATATCATTTGCAAGATCATGTGATTTCTCCAGAAGAAATCTCGTTGAGGAAATTCCCTAGTACTATTTGCTTCCGTCGAATTTTTCCATAAGTTATTGCAATTTTTGTTTGCGTGATCGTCTTTGGAAACTATTCGTAGCTTATTTTCATATTCGCAAACTTATCTAGACAACTGTAGATTTTTTAATTCGAATCTTGTAAAATGTTTGTTAATAATTTTCAATTTATGCCCACACTTAAATCATCAGTTATTTATCATCAGCCGATAGCACTTAAAGATTTATTATTAACATTTTATATTCCTATCTCTATAAAATGAGAGTAAAAAAAAACTGTTTACAACTTTAAACCATAAAAATGAAATTTAAAAACATTATAAAGAGGACAGGCAGAGGAGCTTATGCTGTTACTAGCATGGACGGTAAGATTCACCTCATCCTGAGGAAGGCTATATGAGGTTCCTATATGTACCTTTACGTACATAACTTTAGCTATAATCTTATAGTATCGCCACTAACAATTTTATCTCACATACTCAAATACCAAAGATAAATTTAAACTTATAATAGTTATTGTTGTAATCCTAATATTTAACGAATATCATTTAAATTGATTTGATATGTATTTATTTATTTGGTTAATTTGGTGATTTGGATCTATTGGCTATTTGAATTTTAACTTGATCTACATTTTTTTCATAAAACATTTAGATTAAGTTAACATTAATTCTTACTCCCAGGGGTGAGGCCCTGTTTGGAGCATACAAAATTTTTAAAATTAACACAGTTAATGAGTGTTAATGTCTTTTGAACTTTTAAGTTAAGTGGGAACGAATCGTACTGCCTTACATCAACAACTGCCTAACGTACAGTGAAAACTATCTCAAGTAAAAGTTTGGGTCCTGATTCGAGGTCCAACTTCACAACCAAAAAAATGTTTTACGATATTTTCTAAATAAAGCAGTATTGATGCAATAAGTGAACTACTTTCCCTATCATAGAGAAATATGACATATTTATACCTCGAATTACATATATTGGTACTCTGATTGAAAAGTTATGTTCAAATATAATATGTCATATATTGTGAAGTTAAATATTAATTTTTACACTGTCCTCGTTCTCTTAATAAATATTCGAACTTAGTGAGATACTGGATACAAAACGCTATCCTCATTATTGAAATGGCATCTCATAAATTAATGCCAAACAAAGAGAGTGAACAGTTATGTGTAATTCATACGCCCCGGGAAACATTGATATTTGAACACTTGTCAAAGCAATTTTGTCTCTGAGTGTTCATTAGTGCTTGTTTATTAGGTTCAACAACAACTTTTAATAAGGGTTATTTGAATACTTGTAATACAAATTCCAAAACAAACATTCTTATTTTTGATATTCAATAATTATTGCAAACTCCTTATGCAGGTCTGACCTTTAAATAAATAAGAGTAAATGCGAAGGGTTATTCTCTGTATAAGTAATTATCTAACGTAACTGTTATACAGGGTTTATTTTTAAATGAGTCCCCCCTATTTTTCTACGTTTCATAAGATATTAACTCCGGACCACCGCCAATAATTTTTAGTCAAAGTACACTTTATTTTGACTTAGATCATATTTTCGGCCGCCATCTTGGATCCGCAATATTGAATTCAAATATATTTTTTCAAATGTAAAGGTGGTGTTATTATCAACTACGTTTTTAAGGTGAACACAATGTTTCAATCCGTTTTTAAAAATCGCTATTTGTTCTCAAGATATTGGTGATTTTAAAATCTAACTTTGAAGTGAGTTTTAAATGTCGCAACCTTAATACATGCCCCTATTTTCGTCATGACATAAAATAATGTCGATGAACTACTACCGATGACTGTTAATTGGCATTTGCTTTATTTTGAAAAAAAACTTGAATTTTCGTCCGCCATATTGGATCCGCCATTTTGGAATGAGATAATTTTTAAAATGAAATGGTGACCATTTTTGTCCAAGTGTTTTTCCAAGCTGAAACCAATGCCGAAATCCGTTTTTAAATATCAGCTGTCGCTCTCAAAATATTGAGACTTCTTAAATTTTTAAACAAAAATATGTTATTATCACAACTCCATCTTTACATTTGAAAAACATATATTTGAATTCAATATGGCTTATCCAAGATGGCGGCCTAAAATATGAGTCAAAATGAAGTATAAGTTAACAAACAATGGTCGGCAGAGGTCCGGAGTCGATATCTTATCAAATGTAGAAAAAAGAAAGGGGGGACTCATTTGTGTCATGAAGAATTCTTTACAGTACCTTTTACAGTACGGCCGTTCAGGGACAGCATATATCGGATCAGAAACTTCTCTCTCGCAAGTACAGGGACGGTCCAGATGGTTTAGGGTCAGTTTACGTTGCCCCACCATCATCGAGTCGTAGGAAGACGCCTAGTGCGCTATTACGATTTCTTATTTACTCTTTAAACGTTTTGTTACATAAAGTTCCAAGAAAAGTGAGCCCTTGAACACTTTACTGCAGAGGGAGGAATAACTGGAACGGTATAAACATGAAATTATATAATTATTTACTTTTCAGTTATATAATCAAGATTGTACTCATTTCTCTTGGAATATTATCATGGGATGCTGATAATACAATTGTAAAAAAATTTTAAATAAATTATTCAAAACCGTAATATTATAGAAGGCGTCTTGCTATGGGTCGGTGGCGGAGTTAGCAGGTAGCCTAGCTATTGCCTGGAGGACCGAACTTGTGCGTGCATGATCTAAGGGTTGCCAATCCGATACACGCTACCCCTAAACGGCTAGACTATAATTTATTTATAATATAACTTTAAAATAATAAAGCCCATGTTTCGCAAATATATCCAACTATTAACCTCCTTTAAATCTTTCTGAAACCTTCTTCAAGCAGCGAAGGGACGTTTAAGGCCTGTTTGAGTACTATTAAAGGCGAAAGTTTACAGTAATACAGTAAATCAGAACAAATATTGGTAGACTACTTTGCTGATAGTAAAATGACTCTTGATTGTGTTTTATAATTTGTGAGTAATGTCCTCAAATATTTTATCATCGTTTTGTTTCCAATACGAAATTCCTCGTGTTGGGCAAGACCGGTTCACAAGATTGCATATATTGTCGGGCATGACGCGGAACACAATTCCTTCCGCTACCCGTGATGGGAGAGAATACATCTGGAGGCCACAATACAGCTTGGTTCTATGTCGGTGACACAGTCTGGATAATGATGATGGATGGTGAGGGCAAGCGGAACTGCGTCTCATGGGTAGATAGAGCATCATTTGTGCAAAGAATACAGACCTAAATTGGGGTCGGGCTAAGTCTTAATAAGTATTCAAATCAAATCAAATCAAAATCTTTTTATTGTCATTAGACTATATACATAGCATAGACAACAAGTCACAATTTGTTACACTGTGTAATAGTTTAACATAAAATCAATAACCAAACAGAAATAATAACTAAAAACATTTGAAATTAAATTAAAATTGCCATTGAAAAAATCATGGACACTGTAATATTCCTTATTTATGAGAAAAATCTTTGTCTGACGTCTATATTTAGTAACATCTGATTCCTGTTTTAGGTGTATGGGCAAAGAGTTGAACAGTTAGATGAGAAGTATGTTTGTTTTTCAAAATGAGCTGTTTTATGGCGTGGAATGGTAAGGGAAAGATTGTTTCTGAAGCTATAACGTGTATTTTGATTACAAAACTGAAATAACTCCTTGTTTTTTACCAAAAATGTTAAACATTCCAAGATATGCAAGCAAGGGAATGTCAGCATATTGTTATAAGAAAAAACTCCCCTGCATGATAAAGACATTTTCATTTCGAAAATCAAACGAAGCACCTTCTTTTGACAACGAAACACTTGCTTATGCTTCTCTGTTTCGAGTTCCCAAATAGCCACCCCGTAAGCCATATGGGGGAGAAAACAATCATAATAAAGTGACATCAGAACTTATCTATTTGAAAAAAGGCCAAACGACGGAGGATAAACAAACAACTGCTCAGCTAACTAAAAACCTTAGCAATGTGAAAAGAAAAATTAAGACGGGAGTCAGTGACAAGCCCCAAAAAGATTGTTTGCTGACTTGCTGACTTGTGGCATATTTGTAGCCAGAAAGGAATGAGCCCTTGGGGTGATCACCTAAATTACGCCTGGCCTGATGCAGAGTCAGAAAGAGTAGCTGAGTTTTTTTTAGTGGGGAACCTGCAACTGGTAAGATTCATACTACAGCCTGGCTATCTGAGTGCATAAAGCATTTTTCCGCCTCTTCTTAAAAAATTACAAAATTTCTTCATCAGGTCCACTTTATTTGCTCATTTTTTGCGGTTTTCATATTTTTAAATTGACAGCGATCCACCTTCATTCAACTGCACTGAACTGACGTATGAGGAACTAAAATATAACTTCTGCAATATATATTTGACTTTAATAGAGATATGACATTCCAGGGATTTTAATTTTACTACATAAATATATAAATAGCTTAAAATAACGTGGGTGGGTGATGAAAAAGGGGATGCATTGGTTTTGCTCTATAGAATTCCCAACCTAGGGCAACTCTTGAGGAGAAAGGAAGGTTTGCGACCGGCATACCGGCATAAGGGAGGTTTGAGAAACGTTTGATAATTCCGTATTGCGTCAAATTGAAAACAGCAAACCTTTCTAAACAGTTATATGGGTACTTAAATATACTGATAAAACTTCACGAATAATGGGCCATGTGAATAAGGTGTAGCAAAAGCTTTTACCTTAAGCTAATTCAATGGAAAAACAAATACAAATTTGTATTCACATCACTTATTATTAATTGTCTCAATCATTTTTGGACTGGTGGTTTCCATTTTCATTTCCAATTAAAAATAACTATGGGTAAAACAATATGTTATTGAACATTTGTTATAATATATGGAAATAATATTAAAACCAGTTTCATAATTAGAACGTATTATTTTAATTTGGTTTGAACCACTTACTTATCATAAAACATGAATGTCTTTTTCATGTTAAATCAAAATTGAATATTAAATAGTTTTATTAATGAGTTTGTTAATCATAAAATGCTAAAATTTCAACTCAATGTAATGTCATACTCAAATGTAAAGCTAAACATTTATTATGACAGTTGAATGTAATTGTTGAATGTAATGTAATGACAGTTTGACACCCCTTTGTATGTAATAATATTATATGCAAGCTAATTTTACTTTTTAAACTTGCTGACTAGAGTTTAAACATTCGTGTACCCTCTTCGCCCTCTTTCATATCGTGACATTACTTTACAGTTACAGTCATTTAAATGTTGATTAGTAATATGTTTAAACCAAATTCTTGTCAAAGGTGTTTCTTAACTTGTTAGTGAGTTTTTCAAGCGTGCTATATGGCCTGAAAGTAATTTGTTTTATTTTTTGAAATATTACGCCCAATATCTGGTCTTGTTACTAAGATCGACCTGTTTTTAGAAAGCATCATTGAAACACAATGACAAAGGCTTCTGGATCCAGTTTCGAACCATTACAACATTTTCAGATTCTTCTCAGGATCGACCTGGTGAACCTCAGATTACGAGGGAGCACTATAACCACTCCGCTGCCCAGCCGGTTCGCATACATCACAGTTTGTAACCTAGTTCGAGACGTTTGGTTTATCACCAGTACTCCCAATCAGTCTCGACTATCATAAGAAGGTTCGAAACTGGACCAAACTGCCATTTGACATTGGGTTATTAATTATTGATGCTTTATATAAAAAGGTTCACGTCAGATATTAAAAAGACCATGGTTTAGACCGTACCCCATAAAAACCTAAATTACCTAATCATTGACGAAATACACAAATCCCAACATAATTGTGGTTTTTGTGTTATTCCTTAAGGAAAAATATTAGATTCCTGATAGTTAAATGTCATATATCTTGGGTAATTAATAATTTTAGAAAACGGTAGGAAATAAAT
Organism: Allygus modestus; assembly: GCA_963675035.1. Classification (NCBI taxonomy): domain Eukaryota; kingdom Metazoa; phylum Arthropoda; class Insecta; order Hemiptera; family Cicadellidae; genus Allygus; species Allygus modestus. The sequence continues at coordinate 59,470,126 of OY776114.1, forward strand.
TAAAACTTGACACCAAAAAAGATAGTTTCAAAAGTCGTATAAAACTGGGTGTTCTGATATATACAATTGAAATGTGAGAACATTAAAAATTAAAATATTGTTGGGTAAAATATTCCTTTGTAATCGTAAACTTTCTTTAACCGCTTTTAGGGATTATGTATTTTCCTTAATGAGAATATGAGATAATTTTACCCATTGTGAGATTATTTAAATTAGTTTTATAACTAAATTATATTTGGATTTATTTGAAGTTATTTAAAAAGTTTCGACTGAGATTGTTATCAACAGGTAGCCTAAGCACCTTCAATGCGTCTTTTCCTCTTTTTCTTCTTTTTTTGGGTTTTTCTTTCGAGGATTTATATTTACGTTACGGGCTGTTCCCCCAAGTTGAGAAGGCCGGGTAGCTCTTTCAAAAACTGTAAATGTTTTTTTCCTTACAAAATACGTCTGCCATACAAAAAAGTGTTACGGTGTTCGTAGTAACTGTGATAGAAATAAGAACATCCATCAATACACTACAACATCCGCACTGTAAAGAAGTAATAATCTATGAAAATATTAAAAGAGAAAACCATAACACAATAAAATACCTTCCCTTGTTGAAACAAGTAATTTACCTTCAATCATGAGGAAAAGATTAAAGCTAAACCATTTCCAAAACATATTTACATTCTTTATTCTTTTCTTTTTCTTTATTGCTACGATTTCCAGTCAGTTTCCTTTAACCACGTTTTAATCCGTTTACACAGTCCAATTCATAAGCCAAATATTAGTTAAGGTTTTATATAGATAAATGTGTTTGTATTTACTGTGTTAGTTAATATTATTACGTAAAGATAATTTTTTTGTAAGTAAGCATGTTGAATTTGATTGATAGCTTTAAGGTCTCTAGTTTTTCTAGTTTAGAACTAAAAACCTCACACATACATACCCACTGTAGCTTATTTATCATGTTATATCAGTTCTTCACTGGATGATAAGAATAATGAAATAAGACTTTAGAATAAAAATTAACAGTGCACATTTCACAGTACATATAACCCACTATGTTTGATAGAACAAAGCTAGAAACCCCTAACTTTGCCATTCTTCTTCTTTTTGTACGCCCTTTAAAATTATAAATCACTTAAGGGGGTTTACCATGTAAGTTTTATTACTTAACCCCAAAACCCCTATTTTAGGGGAGGGGGTTGAAAATGTGGACTCATCAAAATTTTCCGTTTTAGGTCACTAAGACTTCCCCGGAAGTTAAGGCTAATCTCGAAATATGCAGTCATTAAAAATAATAGGGGGGTGGGACTTTTGGGACACGCGGTATATGTATAACATATATAAAGTAAACATAAATATTTATGTCAATTAATTATTCTTATAACGTTTAGTAAACCGTCCGATATCTTCCGATAGCGTCAAATTGCTTCACATAACCTTAATATTAAATTAAATTAAATTAAATTTATAAACATCAGACAAAGCTAAACTCACCATAAAATTATACTAATATAAGATTGCTGTTATAGGCCTACTAATATACCGTGTTAAGCTTATGTTATTTAAAAAAATGCTAAATTTATTTTGTAACAATCATAAATTATACTAAAAAAATTAACTCCATATCTGTTTATTTAACAAACAAACTTATGCCACGAGCACACGTTTCAAAATGAAATTCTTAAAGGATAAGGTTTAAGACTATGTTAGTGCTACAAGATAAGGTTAGTCTTATAGTGAATAAAACACCATTACATATACCACATAAATCATTTATCAGAAGAAGAACAAACTCCATTAGGAAACCAGACGTAAAACTAATTTAGCCATATATTCTTCACTAAGCAAATAGATAACCGTTCCAAGACACACTCCGAGGCAAACCTTTTAATCTGATAATTGTATAAAAGTAGAAGACAGCCGGAACCTATTATTTTCTTGAGTTTACGGTCATTCGTAAAGTTAGTACTGTCACTGGGGTTTTCGTGAGTTTGTAATTAAAACATTGTTATTGGGGAGATATCAAAATCAATGACAAATATTTTAACAAATATCCGATTACTGAGGCTTACAGAATGAGATATCGGGTTTTAAATATATAGGGAAATAGTCAAAAAGTGTTTTTTTTTATTATGTGCTAAAAAGAATCAGTGAATCAGTGTTTATTTGAATTTATCTTAAGGCTTCCACACGGAAGGAGCTATTCAAGACGTAAACCAAAATATATCGATATGAATTTCTTTCCATTGCGGGTTTTGCCAAAACAGGTTATTTTTTTAAATACCATTATGAAGTAAATACCCTTTTGATTTTGAAAGTATTTTTCGTGTATGTGTAAAATTGTAATCATGCATTTTAAAACATGGAATAATTAATAGAATATAATAATCATGATCAAATTACAGTAAAATAATTATTTTGTCCAAGCATATCCGAAGCTCTAACTACTGATCGTTCCCTAATGACCAGGTAATTTAATCTGCAATTTGCGTATCGGCTTCCATCAGCACTGCATTTAGTTATTATATGCGATCGCATTTAAATATAAACGCAACTGTTGTTGTCGACTTATTTCATAGCATTAATGTTATAAATTTGTTTACTTAAGAGAAATATATCTCTTATCTTATGTATTAGTTATAGAAGTCTTTTTAGTCGTGTTTGTAATTTGTAGGCCTTGAAACTGAACACTTAGATTTTTGGGTCTTAAGTTTTTGGTGTTTTTAGTATGTTAAGACTTTTTCGGCTGTAGTTACTACACATATTTTTGGTCATAATGATAGCAGCAATTCATATCATGTATAACTTGATTTAAAACAATTTAAACAAAGAATAATTTTACCAATTCTTAGTAATAATTAAAAAATAATCTTCAAATTCCATTATATTCCTGGATCAATTAATCAAATTTTGTTCTCAAAAGCTGCAGAATAGCGTGTTACGTTGCACCAACCTAAGATTCAGTTTAATTTTTTTACTTTTCCAAAAATAATCACTTTTGGAACATGACTTAGGCAATATCGTTTGTTTTTATAATTTGTTCGGCACTCATACATCTTACATAAGAGTCACACCTTCTCATGTATGGTGAGATATAAAATATAGTCTTAGTCCGGAAATCATGTACTAACGGAGAAATTATAATATTACTGATATATCCCTTCTAAAGAGTATTGTAGTTTATAATAGGCTGCCAGTTTGATTGTTTGGAAGGATTAGGAGGCCCTGACATTGCCGGCTAGGCATATCTCCCTATCTCTGGGATATTACGTAGCCACCGGAAAGAGAGAATTTTTAGGGACGGGAAAGGTAGGACGGAGTCAGTCTGCCACGCTCAGAGAGAGAGAACCCTACCTAGCTCCCGGGCTTTATGGGTGACTCAACATCTCAGGATGGTTCTTCCCCGAGCCCGGCTTACCGGAGATCGTCGGATAGGGGCCCTTCTTCCCCGGCCCCCGTCCCAGGCTGCAAGGAAGATCAACTGAACCCTCCAAGAAGTCGATTTAGATTGGGTATCTAGGCTCAACTGGGAGTCACACTCCCAGAAAAGACAAGAAGGAACCAAGGAAGTTGGTCACACTGGATAGCCAAAAGAAATACTGTGACAGCTTAATTTGTTTGGACCCAATGTCGACCTCTGTACTAGTACAGACCAGTCAGAGAGCCTTAGAGGGCCAGGCTTCAGTTATTTAATATGTTTTTTCATTTAAATTTTCTTAATTTGATTTTAAAACGTGTAAATGAAAAATCAAAAGAAATATCTGAGCTATTCAAAACTTAAAAATGTTGCTTATATGTGTTAATTTAAAATGGTTCAATTGGATTAAACTGTGCGTTCATTAATGCTAGTTCATTTTTTAATAAATGTTTACTTAACTGCCAACCAGCTTTTGCAAAGAACAAACATATATAATCCTTTCTCAATTATACTTTAGAGCTTATTAACCTATTTTGACATCAAAGCGAAATGTTTGTTTGTAATAAAAGTTTAATGAGGATGGTTTAGGAACTGGACTGAAAACCATAAAACCATTCATTAGTCTCGGACCAACCTTTGTTTGATGTAGGAAAAAAGCAAGGCAGGCTTTTAAAATTTAATTACCTAACCAATTAGTTTTATAGGTTACAATTCTCGAAATACTACGCCTACGTAATTTACAATACGTAAAACATATATTTTCAATGAAATTAATTAACAGAAGAGAATTATATAATGTTAAAATATATTAAAATTTGTATAAGGAATGTCAATTTAAAAAAATATAAAAACGGTGAATCACTGCTAACGAGACCAATGACACATTGCAGGACTGTTCTCCAGGGAAATGTATGAGCAATTAGTTAATGGAGCAATTATCGTCCTTCTTGTTGCAACAGTAATTTTAGAGTTAAAATCACATGTCAGTTCTTTTCTTCCATTATTTACTGCAAAATGTTATCTGTAATAGGATATGTTTTTAGTTCCTTTATTTTAAAATAAAGTAGTAACTGAGAAGATGACTGCATTTATGATGGGATATATGTTTATATGTTAACTAAAGTTGAATTTTTAAACAAGTAAAATGTGAACTGCACAAGAAATAGTTTTTCTGTGGGCTTTTTGTAGTACAAAATTACCCCTGTTGCAGTAAACTGTATACTCAGAGTATTTAAAATGGTACCCCACTACGTCATGAAGCCACTTACGAACTTTTCAAAGCATATGCACAAGTAAGCGAGATATGTTATTTTATTTATTCTCCGTAAGAAAACCATTAGGACTGAGGACTCAGGTTTGCTGCTATAGGGACCAAAAAAATGGGATTTGTATGCAAATATCAGCGACCCCCAACTATATGAAGCCACATACCAAGTTTCATTAATATGTCAATTAATAAGCTAGATATACAAATTGACTTATTTCCCATATAATTAACTTTGGAAATAGTACTGTGTTTATCACTTTCAATACCTCAGTAATCGACTGACATAGAGCAATAATTCAGATTACTAAATTGTTTAATTCAATGGTGAAAAACAAATTTGGGCTTAGAAAGAATTATGTGTAAAAAAACAATTTTTGGGGTACAAAACCACCCTTAAAATGGCGCGACCTCTCTGGTTTTCGAACTTATGAAAATAGATGCTGCCTTAAAAGTTTACACCAAATTTCATAAAGAATGGACTTTTTTACCAAATTTATCGTGACTACGTACACATATATAAATTAGAACATATTGTGTTTTTGGCATTTCGGAGCCTCAAAACAAAAAGTTATTACTATCTCAGGCTTCACCTACAGTAATAGATTACTCCCTATAGGATAAATTCGCTAAAAGAAGTTGTTTAAGGTTTCTTTAGATTTTTTTTAGAAAATTAAGTTTGTTACTTTCTATAATCTATAATTAAGTTGAATGGGGAATCTAAATTAAACAAGCAATTACTGCGTAATCCTACACCTCGACGATGAACACGTAAAAAAACATATTTAATATAGTTAACTACTCTACCTGTTCTTAAATTACGAGAATATTTAAATTTAAGACGTTTATTCCGTCCGTTTATAACATAAATTAACACAGAAATAACAATATTTCTTACCCCTTTAAAAAACGATATATGCTAAAGGGGATTCGAGAATCTATCTGTCTTCAAGACCCGAACATGAAACATTTATAAAACTAGAGTGCGAACCGATGCGGAATTTACGGCTGAATCTGTCACCCCACTATTGATTGTCTTACCTGACTAGAGTGAGAAGTTTGTAGCTGAAACCTAATGACACACACAGCAAACACACACACACACACACACACACACACACACACACACACACACACACACACACACACACACACACACACACACACACACACACACACACACACACACACACACACACACACACACACACACACACACACGCGTTGTTGTGTTCTGTTGTCACGTTGTCACATGTTTCACAGTACGTTGTCTGAAGAAGAGGATTTCACCTGGGCCTGAGTAATATTATATTTAGTTTATTAATTACATTTTTATTTCCCACGGAGCAAGAAACTTTATATTTTTATATTTTTATAAATTCTACTATTTTATTGCTGTTTAAATTGAAATTAATACAAATTTTTGATTTTGATTTTTTAGCAAGGAAATCTTGCGATTTAAAAGGTTTTGTATAATTTTGGAACTATACCCTATCGCCATTAAATAATCCTTCCAAACTTAATTTTATTTTTTTAAGTTTACCTTTATCGTATAACATTCGCCTTGAAATTACTGAATAAATAAATTTATGAAAGTCTCAATAAGACAAAGCTCAAGAGGCAATCGATGGTCATCACTCATTTTCGGGCAGAAGGAAATCATATGCATCTGAACCTGGAGACTAATATCATGATAAATTCCACGCCCAAACCCAATCCATTATTTCATTCCCACATGATTATTTATCTAAATTCTATAACAAAGATAAAAATCTAAATCATAAAAAAAATAATACACATAAAAATCACAAAAATATAATACATATAATACACAAAAAAATAATACACATAATAAACATAAAAATCATAATCTCAAAACTACATGGCAAGTTGTCCTTGCGTAGAATTCCTGCCGCTTTTAAAGAACCAAGTCATCCGTAACTCCCTGAAGATTATTAGAGCTACCCGGAGTGGATTACCATTGCGTAGTTCCTTGTGAATCCTAGGCATTCGAGACTGCTCAGATTGTCTTTCAAGTTTCCTGTTCTTATTGAGGAAAAACTGTGGTTGGATTTCAGTCGATCTCATTCTTCAATAGAGATATCACTAGATAGCCTACCTCTTGAAATTGCCTGAGAAAACATTTTGGACTCCCGCAGATTTGATCCAATAAACAGTGGGATACTTTAATTACTCACCCAAAATTTACAAAATTTGGTAAGAGAGTAGTTTTTAAGACTGGTTCAATAACTTAACATATCCACAGAAAATAGTTCAATCTATATAGTATTCAATTAAACAGTATTTTATAATACGAGTAGTATCTAAATATTTATGTAATGTCATGCAAAGCTTTGAAATTAGGATACATTTTGGTATACCTCAGAAAGAGTTTACCTCTTCAGTGAGATAACGGAAACGCCATAACTCTTAATTTGTAACTAGAAAAACCAAAATAGTAGATTCTGCGGAAACGTGGAAGCCAAATAAAAAACTTATTGTAATGTTACTTTTATTAGCTTAGAAAACATTAAGTAAAAGTAAACAAACCTTATGACGATGAGAACCGGAACAGATGTACTCTTAAAGGTAAGCATCGGAGAGGCACGTTATGTAAATTCGTTTCCACGCTCATTCTTCACTTTAAAAAATACATTCAATAAATTGAATTAAAACTCATATACCCAACATATGTAAGGGGAAAATACTTAAAAAACTCCCATTTATCTTATTAACTAATAAACATTCAGATCGTTAATGTGGGCACAACGATTTATAATGATATAGAATGAGAGTAATAGTTTCAGACAAAACTTGTGTAAAATCTCAATTCATTTATATTTCTAGGACCCAATTTGCTGTACATTATATACATTGTTTCGTAGATGGTGCACTAATTTATACTTTCAAATTCTACATCTATAATTTTTTTAATCGGGTTTATGATTGTGGTTATTTTCATATATTGTATAAACATACATCTATAGAATTGTATGAAGAGCACATACATCTACAGAATTGTATGAAGAGCACATACATCGACAGAATTGTATGAAGAGCACATACATCTACAGAATTGTATGAAGAGCACATACATCTATAGAATTGTATGAAGAGCACATAGATCTACAGAATTGTATGAAGAGCACATACATCTACAGAATTGTATGAAGAGCACATACATCTACAGAATTGTATGAAGAGCACATACATCTACAGAATTGTATGAAGAGCACATAGATCTACAGAATTGTATGAAGAGCACATACATCTACAGAATTGTATGAAGAGCACATACATCTACAGAATTGTATGAAGAGCACATACATCTACAGAATCGTATGAAGAGCACATACATCTATATAATTGTATGAAGAGCACATACATCTACAGAATTGTAAGAAGAGCACATAAATCTACAGAATTGTAAGAAGAGCACATAAATCTACAGAATTGTATGAATAACACATACATCTACAGAATTGTATGAAGAGCACATACATCTACAGAATTGTATGAAGAGCACATACATCTACAGAATTGTATGAAGAGCACATACATCTACAGAATTGTATGAATAGCACATACATCTACAGAATTGTATGAAGAGCACATACATCTACAGAATTGTATGAAGAGCACATACATCTACAGAATCGTATGAAGAGCACATACATCTACAGAATTGTATGAAGAGCACATACATCTACAGAATTGTATGAAGAGCACATACATATACAGAATTGTATGAATAGCATATACAAATTATGTCAGTTAAGGCCTAGAAGGTTAAAAGATACTATCATTATATTCCAAAGGATACATTTGTTATGCCTCTATGCTTGTAGTATACAGAAAGCACAGTGTATATCAATATAAAGTTTTGGAGAATATCCAAACGATTATGTTATATTAATATATAAATATAAATTATTGGTCTGGAGGTTCATACATAATGTATCATTCTGCTCACTGTTATCATTATAATCGTTAAGGGCCAAGGCTTCTTTATAATTCACTTTATTTAGACTTATCAATCTTGATTATTGGTCAGCAATATTGTAAAAAGTTGAGAAGCTAAGTTATCAAACAATTTAAAATCAATAATACTACTTTTATTGAGTATTTATAATTTAGACAATAGTTTAAATAACATGTTTTATTATTTTAACAGGATTTTGTCCACATAAACGATTTTTCCAACAATTCTGCGAATTTATTATGTACTATAACCATCCATCTATATGGGAGGTTGTATTGGATTACAAATTGTGTGGAGTGGGTGGATTATTTTTTTAATTTTACAAAAATTAGTATTCTTACTCCATCTGAAATCGGATTACTTTTATTAAACGTTCTAATACTATAAACATTCCTGATCCCGTAAATTGTCCAGTGGAAAAACAGGAAATTCCCGGAAAATCACTTAAAACATCTGAAAATTTTTTGTGCCGAAAATTATGTAGAGAGTAAACAAGTTGTGCACAATATCTGCCTAAACATGAATATACCAGGATTATTGCCATAGGACAAATATTGAGCGCAGAGTGTTCCAGGAAATTGTCGAAAACGCCGGAAAATATTTTAATCTAAACTATGTTATATAGTTAATAACACTAGGAGAGATTCTATGCTGATCACGACTTTGTAACCGTATTTTAAATTCGTCCCATTATAACCAAGTAGCTCATGAAACCCCTGAGACAACCTAACAAGACATAGTTAAAATCAAAGGCCATTTTACCTTATTATACCTTAAAGGATTTAGCCACCGCTAGCTAACGTTTCTTGATGTGGTACAGCTCCATTAACGGGTTTGTTAATATTTCAAACCAGCTTTTGTATCCGAACAAGAAGTTAGGAAGCTTTTAACAAGAAGTTAAGAAGCTTAAAGAGTCCATGAATGGTTTCCTACATCCGTTTTTGAAGTAAAGCGTAATTTTCAATCAGACTGATACTTATCTATGTAGATTAATAGGACTAGTTATGTGATTTATTATATGATGCAAATAAATAGTTTATGAGAAAGTTACAATCATGGTACAATATATGTACGATATATTATCGAATATATATATATATATATATATATATATATATAGTTTTTTATTTAACAAATATAGCTAAATATCTGAACGAGTTTTTTTTATGAAGCTTTAAAAATTATATTAGAGTTTACTTTCATGCATAACTTTTAAATAGGTGTTTAATATTTTGTATTAGCAATGTTTCGTTTTGTATCGTAATTTTACTAAATATTGTATGTTCATGAGCGCACTAAATGTTTAATTTAACGCAAATGGAAATGCTAATTGCAGTGTGGAGCTATCTATTCTATAACAAACAAATATATAAGACAATTGGAAACTCATATCGTTGTTATACACCGTTTTACTCGGTTTGTCGTATATATTTAGTGTAAGAATATCAAACCTCATAAGACATAAGTAAACTTGTATAGTCATGTTACACTTTTTATTTTACAATTATTACTTCTTGTTAAATTTTAATTTAATATTTCTCAGAACATCAGATTTAGTAACAAAAAAACAATAGTTCAGGCATAATTTCTCTTTTGCTTCCACTAAAAAAATATAGTGCTGATTCAGTAATATTAACTTTGAAGTATAAATAAAAATAAAATAAATTTATACCGGTTGTTTTGATTCGTGAAACGTTGCAAACATTTGTATTAATCATAAGTGGGGTTGTCTTTCTCTACAAATTAATGGATTCATAATATGAGTTTTATTAATTTACTTTATCATGACGCTTTTTAACGCACTTAAAATAATTTGTAATATAAAAAACAAGAACATAAAACAACATACAACATTACACAAACTTTATATCACAAACATCATTGAACATAAATAATTTAATGGATTTCAATGGTCTGTATGGTCCTTTAGTGAAAAGTCTAAAAAAATATGTTTCTATAAAAATGTTTAGATTTCCAATCGTTTTACAGTAATAATTGTATTTTGTATATTGGTTGAAAATTATTCAAAATTTGTAAAACGTGTACAGTTTATTGTTTCAATGATAACAATTCATCCGAGATTCAACAATCTCTACTAAGTTTGCTAAGTACTTAGTTTAAAACTTTCAGTCATTAATATTTCTAAGTATTCGTAGATTGCGCAATCTTATCACTGCTCTTATCAAAGCCTCGTAAACCAAATTTAAAGTTGTACATGGGTTTAATGTACGTTCTTTCTAGGTTTAAAGTACAACATTAAATTTAGTTATATGTTTTTAGATTCATAGATTACCTTCAGGGCCTCACTAAACGCTTTACCTTTCCACAGGTTAAAATTAAATAAGTTATTCCTCTGTTTAAAAATATCTCTATATAGCTTAATTAAAAGTTGTTCTTAGGCCTTAATGTTACAAAAATTAAAGGAATACGCATCGAAACAAAGAAACAATTGTTATTTCATAGTTTATATTTTCCCTCAAACAAACGTTTTACAAAGGTGACTGATTGATGTAAATTATTCTGTTTGCTGTAAGCTGCACAACCCTTTTAATTAACATTTTCGCATGTTATGACCGTTCGACGCTGCAAACACGGTCTGCGGCACTAAGTAATCATCTATTCCAAATTACAATCCGATTAGAGTTATTGGGTTTAATTTACCACATGAATAATTTATCAAATATAGAGACTAAAACGGGGAATAATTTTTATTTAGATTCGATTAATATATTGAATAAATGGGTCAGCTCAAATAGTTTTTATGATTCCAAGTGGTTTTAAATTAACTATAAAGTCTGACATATTAAAGGTTTGCAGTATGATGATGTATTGTATACAGTGGAACCTCGATAACTCGAACCTCAATAAGTCGAATTCCTTGATAACTCGAATTTTTGTCATTCCCCTAGAACTTTCCTACATAATGCTATGTTATTTTACCTCTATAAGTCGAAGGGTTAACAGGAAACACCTCGATAACTCGAATTTTTGCAGTATTCTTAGCCTGTTGCCGCACCTCTATAAGTCGAAGTTTTAGCTGTAGAACCTCTATAGCTCCAATATGTACAATTTCCGTACCTCTATAAGTCGAAGTATTGACTAGAGAACCTCTATAAGTCGAAGTTGTTGATTCACCAAACCTCCAGTGACTTTGCAGCCGGAAATTTCAACCCAAGTATTGTATACTTCCTTAGTAGATCCGACATCTTTTATGTATGGGGTGAAGCCGAGCAAGGAAATTCGATGAAACACTGGGAAAGCATTTTGGTACGAGTTATTAACTATACTTTAAATAGCCTATGGTAAATAGTTGGGGTATAAATAACTTAATCAGTAACTTATGTCCAACTCTTCAAACAAATTAAGCACATTTAATCACTACCATTTTTCGAAGCCAATTTTCTTAAATCATTCATATATTTAACACGTGACGGCAGAAGAAAATAGCCTGGGTATTAGGCATAATCACTTTATTATTATTTTATAGCATAAGGATTTGTACAACCGGTATACAAGGACAAACTACCTCGCCCATTGAAGAGAAAGATAAAGTTTACATTACAGCTATTTTTTATATCCAACCTTGTTATAGAAAATTATAAATTTAATTCTTAATACAATCGACAGTTAAATCTTCAATGATACTATATTTATTTTAGCACACAACATTGGTTTTAAAACAACATACTTGAATGAATAATCTAGTTATAATATACATAAACACAAGTTGTGTCCGTTTGCACTTCCAAACGCCCGTACCTGAGCTCCAACACAGCACTTGAGCAGCCAAAACACTTCATCGCCAAATTTATCGCCCCCTGTGGAACGTTGTCAGGTAATGAAACCTTGGGCACTTTCTTGGTTGGCTACTACATTATGTTATGAGGGTCTTACCTTTTCATCTCTTCGTTAAAGCAAACTATATTATTACATATTTTACGGATATGGAAAGTGCAATTCTTTATAGTCTGCTAATTAATATTGAATAATTGGGTTATCTAAATTGATTAATCGTATAAAATCCACTTACTTTTTTTGTGCTACATATATGTATTATTTTACTTCGTAAATTGTATTCCACTTAGTTGATGTTATTTTGTATAAATATATTCTTTTTTTTAATAACTTACAGCCTTCAAACAATAGATTGAAACATAGTTTATCAGACTCCGCAGACTTCGCTGGTCTCATCATCCGTCGAGCCACACTCACTGACACTGATGGTCTCAGAAGCATGCTTTCTCCACATCGGCATCTTCAGCTGACTCGAGTATGTGTAGGTCGAGTCATGTGGTGAAAGCATGCTCCTGATGCGACCACCAATGTCAGTGAGTGCAGTTCGACGGAAGACGGACTACAGCGAATAAAACCGAGTAAATGTAATCAGGCATAAAACCTATAATTTTTCTTATAAATCTGTTCCATAAATATTCAAAGTTCCATGATAAAGTCATGAATAGAATTGTATTTGGTTATGACTTAAGTACCTATGTACCTAAGAACAAAGAATTCAATATGCATTCAGCAATTTTTTCCTAGTTTATTTGCATTTATTTTTATGTATTGTTTTGTATGAGAGAGAGAGAAACTTTTTATTATTTAATTTAATTTTAGTACTGCATATGCTTTGACGTGGTTTTTGTACTTTAATTAAGTGCACAGGTATTATTTACATTAGTATGTATTATTTGTATATTACAAATACATTAAAGTACATTATTACAAGTACATTATTTGTATTTCTCTCTAGTTATAACAATAACCCAAGTTATATCTCCATCAGGTAATTTAATGATAAGAATGCGCTAAAACCCATAAGTGGTAATCCAATTCAAATCAAGCCAATGCTGGCTAAGCAATTTCAATTAGCACGTTTCAATTAAAAAACCACGCAATAATAGTTAACTTAAAAAACTACAGCATTTGTTTTACTAACTTTCAAAGTATACTTGAAATATGGTACAATGCATTAATTTTCACCAGTGCTGGTTGCACTGTGGAATCAAGTTGAGAAAATGTGGGTTGTCAGTTTTTAAGCGTCTTTTGCTTGCATTTCTTAGTTACAGCTCTTTGTCAAGTGGCCGAGCTCTACAAATGTGAGGGTGTACAGTACTCGACGGGAGGCCCTGTTGCTCTGTAGCAACTGCCGCGGGCTGGAACTAAATAAGGGATGAAACCCTTTACGTTTATCGCAACCCTTATATTCTACTGTTTGTGATCAAATTAAAACGTAAATAAATTAATAAAGATATTTTCTCTTCGAATTGGTGGTTTTGGTTTTAATTTTTTTGATTACAAGCTTCATTGTTACAAGCTTACAAGATTTATTTATTTTTTCTTCTTCTTTAACTCATACAATTTTACAACACAATCTTTTATTTATTTCTCTACAGAAGATCCAACAAGTTGTGTTCAGCTTGACAATATCAGGATAAAGGACTTTTCATGATTGTAAAAAAAATCGATTGCATTGCGTTGGTGTATTTAATAATATTTTGTAAAACACAGTTTGTGTAAATAACGATAACTAATGTACACTGTTATTAGGAATTATATAGTTATCATATAAAATTATGAATTTATGTAAGTAACACGATACAATTTTATGGAACTCTGTTTAGTTAAAAAATATGCGCCAGTAGTGGGTAAACAGCAAAGAGGCATACTATTCGGCGCTTTTTTCCCATGTTATTCTTATGGGGATCAGTTTTTGCACCGACGCCCGATCCTACCCTACACAAATTTTCTTTTTGGCCCCTGCCTTATTTTCCTCCATTTAAAATTTGCATTAATTTTAATACATCCTTTGCAGAAATCCACGAGTTCAAAAATAACTCCACACTAAATAAACAACACATGTAAACAACTTAGAAGTTATTGTGTAGTAGTGGTGAAATGGCGGTTTAACATCACTTCCGGCGCTTTTTCCCCATGTTATTCTTATGGGGATCAGTTTTTGGACCGACGCCAGCTCCCGCCTATAGAGCTCCCGCCCGCTGGCCAATATTAAATATACCCTTGCCTATATTAAATATATTGTCCCCATCCCCATCCCTCCTCTATATTTTTAAAAATTAATTTTCAAATTCAGGCTAAAAAACTATCTTTGGTGTTTACTGTCCGATTTGTCTGCAATTTGGATATGTTATTGTCCTAGGCAAGTGTTTTAATAAATTTCACTTACATTTCCCAAATTCACTATAACAGTCAAAAAATTTTGAAAAATACTGCCGCCACCTTCTTTATTTACTGTCCGATTTGTCTGCAATTTGGATATGTTATTGGTGTTTTAATAAATTCCCCCAAATTCCGAACTGCCAATTTTGACCCTAAAATTCATTTTAAGACATCCTTTGCAGAAATCCACGAGTTCTGGCTACTTGGGAACCCGAGCCATTTGACATATAATAAATCACCCTTCCTCCTAATTACCTTCTCTACCAAATACATGTCTTTATATTTAGTCTTTAACAATTCTTCTGTATAAAATCCTCCTTTGATTATATTGCCATTCTCATCTTTCAAAATATAAGTCACAGGCTTTGTTTTCTTAACTTCTGCTATTGTAAAAAGCTCTCCCGTCCAGTTAGGGGTATATCCTTTACTAAATACATGTTTATATTTAGATATCCTTACACTATCCCCCACCTTATATTTTGGCTTTTTAACTTGTACTTTAGATGCTAACCTTTCATGTACATCTTTAGAGTTCTTAGCACTTACTTGGTTAGGTTTCATGCCTATGGATCTATGTACTTTATTATTATATATCCTTATTAACTTTGGAAGTAAATCCAACCACTTGTAACTTCCTTGTGCACTAAACTCTCTATACAACCAATTCTTTAAAGTTCTCTGGAACCTTTCCACAATAGCTGCCTTAGTTGTAGAGTAAGTGTGGTAGTGATTAATATTTAGAATTTTCATTAGTTTGGTAAAATGTTCATTAAAAAATTCTTTTCCGTTATCAGATTGAATATTTTTAACTCCCTTTGGGAGAATAGTTTTTATAGCTTCTGTGACTACTAATCCAGTTTTATTCTTTAGTGGAGCAGCATAAGCTTTTTTAGAAAATGTGTCTATTAAAGTTAAAATATATTTATTCCCAGAATTCTCTCTAGCATAATTCCGCATATCTATTAAATCGATTTGAACAGTTTCGTTTATACCCAACACCTTAAAAGACCTTCTAACAAAGTTCTTTCTCGCGGGCTTATGCAATTCGTAAGCAATTTTGTCCATTTTTTATTCTTTATTTTTAATGTTAACGTATCTGCCAGTCTCTGTCGTTTCAAAAACACCTCCATTGCTACCAACTAACATACCATCACTCATTCTTTGATATACATAGTTTTTTGGCAAATATGCCCCTCCATCTAAAGTCTTAAATCCGCTTAAAGATGTAGGGTCTGCAACCAACAATTTAGGATTGTACATCATCAAATCGATTTCATTATTGTCTTGCATAAATTTATTAGTTTTATTGTTAAACCTTAATGCGTGTGATTTTAAACAAATATCAAATTTAATATTGTCTTGTCTAAAAGTTTTAATATTATCGTCATACCTCAAAACCTGCGACATTAAACAAACATCACTCCTATCTTTGCCTTCAGGTATATTCTTTATTAATTTGTCCTCTGCATCCCACATATCGCCATCTAATGTTAATACATTATAATATTTATCCCCCTGTTTTATTATGCTTTTCTCACCCTTTGTTAATATTTGATTAACAACAGCCACATCATTTGGCAATGTCCCAGGTAAAATGTTTGTTAATTGCTTATTTTTACCATCAAATTTAAGACCGTCTAAAGTCACAGTCTGATGTTTTGTAACACAATCGTTCTCACCAACAGCGGGTTTAACACGAACTAGCCTTTTATTATTAAAATCCCAAAAGTTTAGATCCATTTTTGGTACTTGAGAGACGTTTACAACATCATCGCTTTCTTTACCAGCCAACAAATTACTAATCTTTCGCTTTTTGGCATTCCAAACATTTCCCTCCGATTCCAAAAATTCATAATTATTTTTGTCTTGTACAAAGACACCATCTTTTCTTATTAAAGTTTGCTCTAATGTGGGTACATCAGTTGAGCTTTCACCTCGTTTAACATTAGTAATTTTGCGTTTATTAGCGTTCCAATTATTATTCTTGGATTCTAAAAACTTATATTTAGTATTACCTTGTACAAAAACATCACCTTTCCTGGTTAACGTCTGCCCCAAAGTCGATACATCGTCAGTAAACTCCCCACCTTTAACATTACTAATTTTATAATACAAGCATTCCAACCATCATCTTTTAGATTTAAAGTAGTTTCTTTAAAACTTCTAGCTTCTGGTTTACTATATGGGTTATATACGCGATAAAATTTATCTATCATATTTTTATTTAATAAACAATTCCACTTTCCCTCAATTCTTCTATGATAGAATCTATCTCATTATCCACTCCAGAATTTCCCGCCAATCGGCTTAACCAAAGCAGTCTTAACCTATCTACAAGCTCATTAGGATCGTCCCAATAAACATAGTCTATTTTATTACCAGTTACCTGCCTTAAACCTTCACCAACAGTCTTAAACAGGGGTTTAATTATATTAAGATATTTAGTGTGTTTATTGCTTGACATCGCCGCACCTGTTTTATAACCCTTTAAATGTGCATTTGTAGCTTCCAAAATCTCTTTATAATTTTGCAAATCAGCCTGACTATAGTTTACGGGTTCTTTTAAAGTTAACAATTCCCACAATCCCTTTGTCCCTTTATAAATTTTTTCTCCAACTGTAACATCATCATTGGCAATTTGAACTTCCTGATTCCCAATAAAAAATTTATTTCCTTCTCGCCTAATACCATATGTGGTGTCTGTCATACTACTTCTACTAAGGTAATTTCCCAAATAGTCTGATGCTAAAAGACCAAAATCTAATTTGTGTGGTGTTATTTGTGTTATTCTTGGTATTCTAGACGGGGTCTTTTCTAAAATCATTGGGAGAACTGGCCTCTCTGTTTTTGTGGCTAAATTTTTTAATTCTTGCAAAGGCTCTATTAACGGTTGGAATGTTTGGAACCTCTCTTCAGCCTCTAGAAATTTACCACGTTTTAACGCCCTATATTTTTCTCTTATTTGTTTTGCAGACTCTACCAATTCTTGTTGAATATTTGTTTTCATTTTATTTACATTTTATTTATCTCATTTGTCAATGGATTATACTCAAACACCTTATCGTGTATTATTAGGCAATATGCAGATGTGTTTGAAGGGACGTTTTCTGCAGTTTCAATTTCTAATTTAATATCTACAACCCCCTCTTTGATTGATTCATTCTGCCTAGAACAATCTATTACAATTAGAGGATATTTCTTTATAAAGTCAGCTCTGTTAATCATAGGATCGGGGACAGTGTTGTAGTAACTCTCCCTAAACCTCACAAACATCTCATAAGCTTTAGAGGCATCTCCATTTTCAAAGTCGAGATTTAAATCGCTATAAGGATAATATTCAGAGTTTAAAAACACTTTGAGATTTTTCAATTTACAGTGATCAAATTCATCAGTTCTTTTTCGTGCACTGTTGTCCCTACCTGTTTGGAAACCAAATATAACATACCTGGGCTTCTCCAAACTCGAAGACGTCTTAACTGACCATGTGTGTCTCTTGGTTTCGGGGTATGATGGGAGTTCGTGTAGCTCCAAACTTCTAAATGCAATTTGCAAATTTTTATTTTGCAATAACATCTTTTGTAATTGAAGCTTCTCCCCATCAGATGGTACCACGTGCGGCATCACCCACTGAATCGATTTAAGTGTAATTTTAGGAATAGGATCGACACCAGTTGGAGCATTAGATGTTGTTAATATACAATTTAAGTCGTTTTTGGATCTTTTCAACACCAATTCTTGTTTAACATTTACTAAAACCTTATTAAAATCCTCAAACACACCCATTAACAGCTCTAACGGGACACAAGTACTAAACTTGCCGCTTTTATGGAACTCTTTTAAATTTTCATCAGAATCAAATGCTGCATTTGACAATTTAGTTGTTTTATTGTAAGAGCACAATATTTTCATAAGACTGGAAATTCCCGGATTTCTTACAATATCTATTTCTTTACCAGCAACTTCGTATCTAATTTCGTCAAATAAGAATGCAAACGCATTATTTATAAAATGTCCTTTATCATGATTCTCTATTTCTCCTTTAATATACAAATAACTCCTACATGGGAGTGTTAGTAAATCTTGATTATTTATGCATATTCGAATTTCATCGGAATTATTTATTGCTAAAGTGTTGTGTGGAACATAGGAGTGATTTGTAATTTTAACCAGGCTATCATCATATTGGAATTTTCCTGCAACGTCTAGAAAATCTTCCATTTTTATTAATAGAAAATTTTAACTTCAACCCAATTGATCGCAGAAACCTGGCATTTTGCACACTCAGTCCGTTCTTGTAAATTCTCATATCTTTTTTATATGACAAGTAATTGTAGTTTCTTCTTTATTAAAGTCAATTGGCTTGTCGTGTTGATCTGCAAATGTAATGCTAACAACATCTAAACTTCTCTTATTTACAGGGAAGTATATAATATTTCTGGGGACCTCAATAATCTTGTAGCCCGGAGGAGCTTCTGGGTAAAAACTGTGTATGGTGTGTGATTTGTCACCATTTAAATAAGACCCATTCGCAATATTACATTTTACTCTAATCACATTTACATTATTTATGTTGATTTTATTTACGGATTTAAACGCAATATCTGGAGTAGAAAATCCTTTAAATCCCAATAATTCAGACCCTAAACACGGTTTTGTAAAATCAAACACATGGCCAGAATGTAATGTGGCTTTCATAGTTTTATTATCGGCTATAAGTACAAAATCTGGGAGTTGCTTTTGAATTTCCTTCGCAAGCTCAAACACTTCGTATGTACCTTCAGCAATTTCAATTACATTTGGAGCTTTGTGATCGTAATAATACACATCCTCACCCTCGTCTATAGTTAATTTTGTGTCTTTAAGTTTATTTAATTTTGGAACTAGGCCTTTGTAAAATATAAGTTTGACTTTTGTATTAATTAATGCTACTTTATTTTGTATAATAACTTCAACTTTACCATCTAATGCCCGGTTTAATTCGTCAATTGTAACCTCCCCTTTTGGAGTTGTAATTTTGTGCATTTTGTAATATGTCAAAGTATTTAGAGGTTTTTTAACATTAAATATAGAATTATAACTTTGAAAATCTACCAGCCCAATTACATAATCACCATTTAATTCTATAGGAGGAAAGAACACCGACTTTAACTCTGGCTCTGTACCTGTGAATGTTATAGTAAATGAATCCATTTTTATAAACTAAAATTTTTCAGAAATGATAAACATAAAATTCCACAAATGGAACTGTTTAAATCTTGTATTTGATCAGTTGTATAGTAAATTTTAGATGGTACAAAATATTCAATTACCTCTTTTGGAGGCTGTATTCCGAAAGGGTCAAAATATATTACAATATCTTTATTTTTACGATATGCTGTCCAATGTGTGCCCCTGTCACTGTCTAAATTAATAATTCCACATTCTCTTACTTTTGGTCTCTGTTTTCTTAGCTCGTTTTTTAGGTACACTCCTCGAAAGTGAGGCACGTCTCTTGCTGCCTCTAACAGCTGAAAGTTGTCCATCTTTTTTATTAAATTTTAATCCCATTCCCATTTTTGCCTTAGCCTTCATCAAATTTGTCACTGCATAAGCTGCTGCTTTTTCGGCCAGACTGGCGTCCTTTGCCGAAACCCTAGTCCAAGCCTGGTCCGCTAATCTCATATCTGCCTTGTTCCGGGCGGCTGTATCAGGATTATTCATGTAGAATATGTCGTGCTCTTTACAATAAGAGTCTAGCTTATTTTTTGGAGGTACATTTTTGGCTAAATTTTCACGTATATTAGTTCCTGGACCACAATATGAATACGACGGGATGTGGAGGGGGAAAGGAAGGTTGTTTATAAGGGTATTTAACAAGCCACGGCCTCTATATGGCTTTAAGAATAATCCCTTACCCTTCTTACACTTTCTCTTTGCCATTTTTATTATATAAAAAAATTAACAAACATAACACATAAAGAAAATACACCATTATATAAAAAATGTCATTTATTCAACAAAAGAACAAATTTAAAATTGCACATAAAGAAAATACATCAAAGAAGTTGAGCCTATTTCCTAATAATATTCGCTGTCTTATAATAGGGCCCAGTGGTTCGGGGAAGACTGTTGTAATTTATAACTTAATTGTAAAAAAACAAGGATTAAAGTTTACAAATTTATATATAATATCCAAATCTTTAGAACAAGAAAAATATAAAAAAATAATTGAAATATTCCGTCTGTGTGATGAAGTTAAATTACACACATATTCAAACTGTGAAATCACACCAAATGATGTAGAATCACACTCAATAGTTGTATTTGACGACATAAATAGTCCAAATATCACAAAATTTTTCTCAATGGGCAGACACAAAAATATTAGCAGTTTTTACTTGTGTCAATCTTACAGTAAAGTAAACAAACATTTACGCGACAATGTTAATTTCCTAATATTATTTAAACAAGACGATTTAAATTTAAAACATGTGTATAACAATCATGTGGGAAATGATTTTTCATTTAACCAATTTAGAAATCTCTGCCATCAATGCTGGGATAGGTCTAAATATGGCTTTTTTGTAATAGACAAGGAAAGGCCAAAGAATAATGGCAAATACAGATTTATGTTTGACCAATTTTATAGTGACCAAGGGCAAGGGTGTTGATGCCATCCACAATAAACCTCTTGTCGTCATCAAAAGAGAGTACCTTTTTGTTCATCGTTAATGTTTGCAGATGGTGGTTTGTGGATTTAATTCTTGTAACATTCTCGTAGTAATCTTCTCCAGTTGCAAGACAGCGTAAGTAGTGTTGGTGTCTTAAGAGATGTTTAACTGTAGCGCCGTCAGCTCCTTTTGCCTTCTTAACCTCTAGCTCATTTTGCTTTTCTTTTTCATATAACCACTGTAGAGGAATGAAAGAGTATAATTTTGGCCTTAAACCACAATATTCATACATAATTTGACCATTTAATTCGTCTTTAAACTTGCCCGTAACTTTTTTGTTTTTATCAGAGTATAAGAAATGATCTTTACTATATGCGGAGGTGTCAAAACGGTCCAAGTCACATTGTATTTCCTTGTAAAAGTCCTCTGTTACTATAGAATAAAGAAGGCTGTCTGTGTCTGTCATTAAGAACTTTTTATTCTTAAATTTTGACATATAATTATAGTGGAAATCATACATTATTACTTTGCTGATATCCAAAATGGTCATTCCTAAATATATTGGTTTATCAAACTTTACAATTAATTTATTTAAATGCACAGCATGCAACTTGTTATCGAACATTTTGCTGCAGTCAAATCTTGGCTTTGTAACATACTTTGTTAACTTAGACTCGTCTACAAGATGTATATCACGAAACTTGCGTTGGTTCATAATTGTTCGACCAAAGAGACTGTTATTTAACAGTTTGTAAAAGTCTTTTTCAAAATCATGTTCAGCTTTTTGTCGCTTTTCAATATTAAAATTAATATAGGGGGCGAGCCATTTTGATTGTCTGAATTTTAAGATTCTGTGGTATTTTGTAACTACCAAACCCAGTTCTTCGTATTTTTTTAGTGCTTTATAATGCAAAATATATTTGGTTTTGTCATTTAAATTTGGTATTAATTTTCCATTCATTTTTTCTGGTGCGAGCGGGTAGTCATTATGCAAGTCGTGTAAACTTTTATCGTATTTTAAATCAACTTCCAAAATAAATCCAAAGTTTTCATTTTGATTGTATTTATAATCTTTCTCATTTGTCCATCTAAAGCCATCAACGGGCAACGACTCGCACATTGCTGTAGAGTATAGCGAGTTGCAGTCTAAGTATACAAGATAGGTGCTTTCTTGATTTGGGTCATAATGTTCGCCCATGTACTTATTGTTGGCTTTAGCATAGCGCGTGGAAATCATGCTTACACCGCCTCTAATGGCATGTTCTATAAACAAATGCATGTCAATGTCTTGAAATAATTCTAATTTTATGCCAGTCATTCTAAGACACGCCTCCCATGTTAGTCCAGGCAGTGAGTACATGTGGACGGGGTCGAGTTTATAATCCTTTAAACTCAAGTCCCTAAATGTCTCAAACACATCAGCCAATAACAACACATCTGTTTTAAGGTATAAATCGTGATATTCTTTTAAATTCTTTATATTAAAATGATTCCATACGTTTTTAGCATGTTCATATTGTGCAGGAGATATACATTCTTTAGTTAGGCTGCTGTAAAATGCCTCTATGGGTGGTAGGGTCTCTAAAAACTTTTCTGGTCCTGTCATGTATTCGTATGGAAATTCGCCCTTGCGTTGTAGTAGTGGATTGTCTATAAATCTAAATGTATTTAAATTGGAAGCTAATTTGCTTAAGGGAAGAGACAGAAAGTTGTAGGAATCCAAAAATACCAAATCATCAACAGAGAACGAAATATATTTTTCCATGTCCTTGGCTATGCAATTCAATTTGCGATTGAGTTTTCCCAAGTGTTGCATTATTAAATGACCATCATAGTTTTTAAGATTGTGGAAGAATACTGGAATTTTCTTGGTTACTTTATAGTTTAAATTGCAAGCGTTGTGGGAGGGTCCTCGGAACTCGCCCGTTAGGTGGCAGTGGTCGCGCACTTTATCACCCAGTAACAGCTGTTGGCATATGTGGCAGTATTTAGAGTTTTTGAAGGATGCCTCTTGCTCTGCAGTCATTACAAGGGGAACATATACTTCCATCTGACTTTTAATAAAGTCATAAGTTTTAAATAACTTTTCGAAAAATACATCCATTACATTTTCACCGCTGTACAACTCTTCGTAAATAATTTTAGAGTCTCTCACCACAACATAAGCAAATCCAGAAGGAGTGTGTTTGCCGCAGTTTATAAAACATTCGAAATCTGCATAAATCACAAAAGGAGCTTTAAGTTGATATTTGTAATTCGTAAATTGTAGTGTATCTTTTTCAGACATTTGTACTCTTTGAGCATCAAAGGTTTTACAGTGTGTTGTGTGACGTTCCAATATATCTTTGGTGCCAAAATGTTGCAAACAGAACTTGCAAAAATATTTCTTATGGTCATATTTTGTAGACCGCAACATTAACTTGTCAAAATCACGAATTAAACAGTAATGTGATTTCCGAGCTTCTTGTAGAAGAAGCAAGTTGACGTGCGTGTTACTATTTAGTTTAGTTATTCTCAGTGGATATATTGTTTTTCCTTCAATTCCATATACGTTAACACTTATGTTGTTTTGTTTTTCAAATTTATCAATGTCGGATATTTTTACTGGATATTTTATGTTTGACATATTTAACTGGCCTATGTGGGGTTCGTAGTAAAATACTCGATTTGCATTTTCTTTACGATTCCTTGGATTCAGGCTTGCTAAAACACTCCACATGAAACATTTATTATCACTATTTTTAATATTTAAAACAGCGTGTTTTGATTTTATATTTTCTGGCGTGGGGATGTATGATTTGGGAGTTAGGGGTTTATATTTGTAAACATGCAACTGCCAGTATTTGGTGCGGTCATATATCCATCCACTGCCTTGAGCTTGATACTTGTGCATGGAGGTATCGATTTTTAAAAGTGAATTTTCAATTTGAGTCTTTAGCTGTGCTTTCTCAATTGATAAATTAGTTAAACTTCGAAAATCAGCAATACATTCTTTGTCAATGATTAAATCACCATTATTGTCCACTGAGTGTTTGATGAATTTTACTCTCCTAATAAGAATCCATTTGATGGGTAGAGGACAAGATTGGAGAGTGTCTAATATATCCGCGGACTCGCCGTAAAACTTAAACACATTATAGGGTCGCTTGTCACATCGTAGGTGGTGGCGGGGTTTGTTCCGGGTGATGACTCTCTTACACACATTACAAGTATTGTGGTTCTCTAGCATATGCATTTTAAAATTGCTATTGTCAAATATTTGATGACATATTTTACAAATTTTAGGAATAACTTTGTGAACAAGTCGATAATGGCGTAATAAATTGCTTCTGTTGGAGTAAGACGTGGAGCACTGTGCACAGGTCAACATTTTTTGTTGGAATGAGGGTGGTGATTTTGGGGCTTCTATATATATCCTTGGTTGAAAATTTTAAAATTTTATCTTTTTTAAATAATAAAAACATATTTTTTAACTCTAAAATAAGACATTTTTGCAGTTTAATTACTGCAAAAATTAAAAAAATTTCCAATTTGGTCGTGCAATATTATTTTTTACATACACATTTTAGGTATTAATACACATTTGGAAATGGTGAATTGGAGATTTACAAATATTAGGCTATTTCAATTATGGATTAACAGTTGTCCCTAAAGACATCACACCACTGCTAACACTCACACAGAGTCCTGGGTGGAGAGGCCGTGACTTGGTGTGTTAGTATGTCGGCGTGTGCAGGCAGCGGATCGTTGCGCATGCAAGCGGCGGATGTTTTAATCAGTTGGCAGTTCGACCGTAGTTGGAATTAAAACACTACAACAATCAAGAAGTTGGCGGCAGTATTTTTGGGGGAATTTATTAAAACACTAGGACAATAACATATCCAAATTGCAGACAAATCGGACAGTAAACACCAAAGATAGTTTTTTAGCCTGAATTTGAAAATTAATTTTTAAAAATATAGAGGAGGGATGGGGATGGGGACAATATATTTAATATAGGCAAGGGTATATTTAATATTGGCCAGCGGGCGGGAGCTCTATAGGCGGGAGCTGGCGTCGGTCCAAAAACTGATCCCCATAAGAATAACATGGGGAAAAAGCGCCGGAAGTGATGTTAAACCGCCATTTCACCACTACTACACAATAACTTCTAAGTTGTTTACATGTGTTGTTTATTTAGTGTGGAGTTATTTTTGAACTCGTGGATTTCTGCAAAGGATGTATTAAAATTAATGCAAATTTTAAATGGAGGAAAATAAGGCAGGGGCCAAAAAGAAAATTTGTGTAGGCTAGGATCGGGCGTCGGTGCAAAAACTGATCCCCATAAGAATAACATGGGAAAAAAGCGCCGAATAGTATGCCTCTTTGCTGTTTACCCACTACTTGCGCCTTTATTGATTTTTAAATTTGATTGAACATAACAAATTTAACTATAGTGACAATGCTGAAAAAATACATTACTTTAATGTGACCCAGTATCTTAAAATTGAAACAGTAGAAGTTAAAGTGACATGGATGTACCAACTCTTTTATGGATTAATTGTACAGTGAAATAGATAATAGAAACATCACAGTTATTGGATATTGATTACTTTACAATTATGGGAACATACTGATCCATTATGCAAGCAGCTGAGCATTTAGAAATCTAATCAGTATGAGATTCCAGGGATTGATTTATGTAACGGTTCAGACGTTGCATCTACTTAGCCTGGAACTGTGGTTTATCCAGAATACTGTTAAATTATTCAATAACTAAGGGTAATACACTAAGGGGAATACACTAAGGGTAATTTCAAATCCATATTGAGATCACAAGTGGGACGTCTCTAATTTGAAGTTAAATTAAATTTGAACAAATCCTTTACATTTATAAACGAAAGGTGGTGTCTGTCTATATGATCGTACAGGTGTACCTGTATGATCCGTTTTAACGTAATAACGACAGAACCAATCGAGCAGAAAATTTGCATGTAGGTATATAATTTATCTAGGCTACATAAAGGCTTATTCCTATCTTGGCGATCTTTTATGGCTACGCCCCAGTGGCTCTTAAAGTAACAATGTTATTCTCATGGGGAATAGGTTTAATGGATCAGATAACTACTTAAACAGATATAGTTGCAGGAGGAATTTTAATCAGCTATGTGAAGCACAGTTGTCAGTTAGTATTCTATCTAAGAAAAAGATTATTATGCACGCCAACAATTATTTTAGTTTTAATATATTTTATAATCTATTATAATACCGTAGGGAACAGCTGGATGATATTTTAATTAATTTGTTAGTTTCTAAATGAATTTATATCACGCTCGTTCTTTTGTTTGATGCTCTCACTAGATTTTCAACAAATCCATAATGTTAGCATCCATTAGTTGTTGTTCAGAGGTAAAATCAAGAAATTTTTATAGTTTGTGGAGTTTTAGCGAATTTCCCCTATAGGGAAGAAGCTATTACCGTAGGTCTCATGGTAAGACTTAAGCCCGAGACCATGATAACTTTTCATTTTGAGGTCCCCAGATGCCAAAAACACCATTCGTTCAAATTTTTATATATGTATATATATATATATATATATTTATATATATTTATATATATATGTGTCCGTAAGCACGATAACTCTCGTAAAAAAGGTCCGATCTTAATGAAATTTGGTACAAATGTGTAAAGTACCATTTATTTGAACAAGTCGAAAACCAGATGAATCGCACCATCCGAAGGGGGGTTTTGGGGGGGTTTTGTACCCCAAAAAAGTGTTTTTGGGGTTTTCACATGTAATTTTAATTTAAATCAAATTTTAATTTATACCATTGAATTCAGCTTAAAAAAAAACAATTTGGTATTTTGATCATTGCTCTACGTCAATTGGTTACCGAGATATTGAAAGTGCTAAACACAGTACGTTGTCTAATGTTATTCTTATGGAGAAAAAGAAAAATTGTATATCTCGCTTATTTATGAACATAAACTCGCAAAATTTGGTATATGGCTTGATCTGGTTATGGTTTATTGTTGTTTGCACAAAAAAAAATTTTTCGCCTATGGTTTCTGTAGCAGCAAACCTAGGTACTTGGTCCCCATGTTATTCTTATGGAAAATACTTAAAATGTTATATATCGCTTATTTATGAATGTATATGAATGAAACTTGGTATGTGACGTCACTAAGATGAGTTCTATGGATATTTGCATAAAAACCCATTATTTTGTGTGCCTTGTTGCAGCAAACCTGCGTACTCATCCCCAATGTTATTCTTATGGAGAATAATTAATATTTTAAATATCGCTTGTTTGTGAATACATTTCTTATGAATCCTGTTAAGTGTTGTGTTATATATTCATTGGAAATTCGCTTAGTATGCAGGTTTGCTGCGACGGGTGTATTTATGTATTTCACAATAGTCAGGAGCAATTAAGGGTAAGATTTTAATCGCGGTGTTTTATAAAATGTGTTTTTATTGATCTTGACCCAATTAGTCAGTACAGCTAAAATATGTTCCCTATTTCATTTATTGGTAACTAAACACCAAAAGAGGGTGTTACAACTGAAGTAACAAAAATAAATTATGCTAGTTTCATAATTATAATTATATTGGTAAAAATATAATTCAGTTTGACAATTGGCGCAGATGGCCTTTTGAAGTTATTGCGATACCTAATAACCAAATTAGGTTCGATGTTGATTGTTGGAACATTTTTATTTAATTGTTGTAAATGATTTAGCAAAACAAGTCCAAATTGTTTCCCCTTCAAAGAATTGCTGTTGTATCCTAATTTTCAACATTAATTTAATGATCATGGGCGGAATGTTTCAAAACCAGTTTCAATAACAATCGGAATGGTCGGAGAGAGATGTAGATCCACTCGCCAGCTGCATTCAAAATGTTCCGGGGAAAAGATCGTGTCGCCTTAAGCACGAAGTTGTAACAGACAATTATCAAGCCAAAATGTCAAACATCATTTGGTTAGGAATTTTGTTGGTAAACTTTTAACACAGTTTAAATGGAGTATATTGCGTTTTAAAACCGACAATATTGCCAAATTGACTTTGTCCCAAACGCTTATAGGTGACAGCTATTAACATGGTTTTAATTTGGCTTTCCGCAGGTGACGATGATTTTTTAACAATTTTAACACTTTAAATATAAACAATTACTGTGTGTCTAAACATTGGAAAGTAATTATTGAAAGCTTAAATACTATAAAATACCTAAACTAGGTAAGCCAACTTTCTATTTGGAAAGATACTTTACATTGTTGCATGAAAGTCGATCTATAATTTATCGAAAGAGAAATAATATTTTTAAGCATTCGCAAAATATGAACATGTATACTTTTGATGTAGTTTAACCATAGATTACTTAATGATTTGATACATTTCTTAAAATCATTTAGAATGACAGACAATAATACGACATAATAATACAACCTACTACATACTAGCTTACAACTACAAGATTTTATTTGACATTTTGAGAATGACTTTACACCTAACATTTTTATGTTTTATAGATATCTGTTGATGTATGTTTTACTTTAAGAAATAAAAAACATAAAGCATACTATTATACTGAAGTTTAAATAATATACCATCTGCATTATTTAATGCCATTGAATAACTAATAAATAGTAATACTTGCGTAAAATTTAGTTTCCAGTCTATACATTTTTAGTACAATGTTAAAAAGGTAAAAAGGATAGAGATTACGCAATAAACTGTCGGTATGCATAAACGTATTATTTTACAAGCAGTAATATGTTACTCCAACAGTGATAATCAATCAGAAACTTCACATGTTGTTGAAATTGATGTATAGCAAGAAAGAATGTACATTTTATACTAAAACTAAATTTCTAAGTTTCTACTAGCACGACCTCTGTAACTACCGGGTTTTATTTTATTTTTGTTCGTGTAACTAGTTTATGTATATTACTATAAACATCTTGGTACTACACTTGATATATCAATCTTGACTCTATACTTTTGACGTTCGATATATTTTCAAGTTGTGAAATCACTACAAATGAGGTTATGAATTAAGGGATGCCAAAAGATAACAAATTAAGTGAAATTAGCTTTGATTCGTAATGTTTAGTTTAAAATTGTTGCTTGAACTACAGTAATTAGCATATTAAATAATCCATAATCGTTTTTGTACGATTATAAAAAAAATACGAGTCAGGAACATTATTATATGGGATCGTATATATTATATTTAATTTTGCTTAGGAAGCATAAGTAAATACCACAGAAATATATTTACCAATATTGTGAGGTTGATGTATGAGCCTGTTCTCAAGAATATTACTTTACAAAGCATCGCCGGCAGATGGTGGAAGGGAGAACATCTTGGGAGGTCCAGTGAGGATCACATTTCTTCAAGAGTCCTTTCAAGTTTTACCTCAAACGAAATTTCGGGCTCTTCATCTTATTTTTCTTTAAGTTTATGCAACTAATTTGGTATTATTTTCCCAAGAAAATAATTTTTTTGAGATTTTTGTATTCAGTTCCTATTACGGTATTACTAATCGTCCTCTGATAAAAATATGTAACGAGTTGTTTTTGTCAGGGGATAAAAGAAGGCTTGGTTTTGACATCACGGTGGTACAGCTAAGCAACAGGTAGCAGGCAGTGGAAGCGAGCGACCGGCTGCACTTAGACCCGGCCTTATCAGCGCTTATCGGCCTGGGTATCCAGCGTATTTGTGCGTACGTGCTGGAAGTGATCGAGTTTTAGTTTTGCGGAATTGTCAGTGTTGTTGTTTTTGAGATTGGTTTTGACCAGCTATTTGGTGAATCTCGACTGCAATGGTATTATATTATTATTATTGGTATACTATTTCACTTGATAATTTGTAACAAAGATTTCTACCACGTGCTCTAATGAGAAATGATTGGGTTAGAGTGGTGTTTACTGTCCAGGCAGGGCTGATATAAATATTATTTTTAATTAGACATATTTTACTAAGCCTCAAACGTATTGTTTATTTGATTTCGGAAGTCGGGAAATATATATTTCGAGGTGAGACGGTTTCAGAAGCTTCTTGAGGCTTGTCAGTACGGAGAAAGTGCCGACACGCTTTGTCATCACGTGTAGTATCACTGGAAATAAGCCCGGGCAAAGTAGTTAGTTTTGGATCGTTCTACAGTTGCCATTGTATTACGAACTATTTTAAATTAAAATTGTGATAAGTTTCATGAGATGGCCTATTTTATTTACATGTGCCTGAGCTTGGTAGTTTGAGACCAGCTACTTAGTGTTTTAGTCTGCGCATGGCATGTATTATTAACGTACTGGTTGGCCTGGGCACTGCTTGAGTAATTTAATTTAATGTAAGACAATTTTGCCGTTTAATCTGTGCAGCTCGCCAGCAGTGTACAGGTTAGAGCGTGTTGGTATCAGCCGAGTCGGCCCCAATCACGTGATTAGGAGTCGTGAGCGATCTTACAGATAGGGTTTAGTGACACACGGTGTTGCAGGCAGGCACTCTGGGCATTTTTGTTAGTGCGAGTGGTCGTCGTCAGAAGTCCTGACCCGAGCTGCAGTGTGCGTCAACCCCGTGACGTCAACTCCTCCCTCCCCCCGGGTCTGGCTGGTATTAGAGACTACACCTATCTGTAGTGAACTTGCTTCATTTTCGATTGTATGTATTTGTAATGAGCCAGGCTCATGCCAGCGTTGAGGGTAGGTCGATCAACCCCTGTTGCTAGTTTGAGGTCCTTGGTGTAACCCAGCCATCGTAGGCTAAGCCGTCTGCGGTGAATGAAAATAACCTTCTTGCGAATTGTTTCTTACAGGGGGAAAATACGTCGGAAATATAGTAACTGTAGAAAATTCGGGTTGTAAAGTATCTGTTGGAATTCGAATAATCATTGAATAATCATCGAATATCATCGAATATCATCACTAGAAATCAACATTGTTAGTAAGTAGTTACAATAATAACTTCGGTCGTTGACGATTATGTCTGTGTCAGAATTCTGCGGTTTTATTATTAAATAATTTTGCGTAAACATATAAGTTTATGATTAATAATCCTACAATATTTTGCTTCTCCTTACATTTATCTATATTATTATTGGTCACACTGTCACGCTTACTCTCAAAACAGTACAGAACAGTTAAATTTCTGTTAGAGCACTAATTATGTTCATTCTGAAATAAAATAAAACAATTATCATTCCCAGGTAGCCAAATATAAAAATTACACAATAAGCAAATCTTGATTTAATTTAACTTTATTTATATGAGAAAGCATCTACTTGATAAATTATTGTGTCAAATGAAATTACGGTTAAATAAGTGGTCTCTACCTATACACATGCTCCTGAGCTTCTCACACGAAGGGAAGATAAAATGGTTTGTGTGTACTAAATCGTCGATGCTACATACTATCAAAATTTAGAAACAATTTTAATAGCTATTATACCATTTTTGTTATAAACCCTCGTAAACAAGAGAAAGTTACACTTGTTGCTCAAATATTGGCCCATTCAATTTCAGTTCCACAAACAGAACCATGTAATAACGTTTTAACGGTGGCAACAGTCAACATTTACGAGTAATAACAACTTCGTTGAACCTAATACGAACGAATCAGCAACCAGAGTGCTTTTCTCGTATTTTCGATGTTTGAATTGCGTTTATTTCGTGCGTTTATAATTTTACAGTAAATGAACTTATGATACTAATTTTTGTACAAATAATTTCTGTTATATAATACTTTAACTAAAATGTATGGAAATTAAGTTTATAAATAACCTTAAGAGGTACATCTACTAGTGGAAATAATTTTAATATTTATATATATATTTACTGTGTATTTATTATAGTAGTAAATTGTTCACTCTACCAATACGTTTAAATTGCAAGACAATTTACTTATTTAAAAGGCTGATTTATAAACAAAATTTATTAGTATGCAGTATAATTTTAACACAATTTTTAGAATCGAAGGTTTAATTTTTTAACTTAAAACTATGATTCGCGTAGTATGTAGAAATGCGTTGTTAACTATTAAACTACATTATTTTGTATTTTACCTTAAACATGTCTGAGGGTATTATTTCAATCTATAGTTATTATAAACAAAATCTACAATTTAAAAAAAGTATACTTGTTTAAATATCCATGCACCAAAGTTGAAGAACTTCTGTTGTCAGTTAGGACTACTGACAATGTCTAACTTCAAAAGCTCTTGTCAACACTTTTCTGTAGGGAAATTACTCAGAAATTACCGACTGAAGTATTCCTTGATGAGGAGACGATAAATAGATAAATCAGTAAGTTGAATACAGAATATTATATTACATATTAGTAACATACTAAAGGTATTTATTACCAATATATTTTAATGAAAATGCATTAGAGGCAGTTCATTATGTTAAAAAAAGACTTGGCAATACAATTATGTTACATTCGTCACATGGTTAATTTGATGTAACAATACCAGTAAAAATTGTTCAGTGTGTAACTGGTTTTTAATACATATAAATAATAAAGATTTAGAACAGTGGCAATCTTAAACTAAAGAAGGTTCTGATATAATGTCCCTGGAGATTTTAATCATGTCAAGAATATACAAATTAGGTACCCGGTCTTTAGTTAGGTTAATAAATTGCAAATGACCTTCAGTGCCTTGCTGTAGCTTTCTGTTTTAAGCATCGCATTGTCTTATAGTAGGTCACTTTATCCAATCGTTTTATAGATGATTTCAAACGTTGAATTGTTTAATAGAAGGAGGAAAATGAGTTTTGACTTTTCGCCTGTACAAAGAAATAGTCTCTCAGCTTCTATATTTGAGAAATGAAAGACAAAGTTTACTGTGTATTGTATACTGTAAAGCACCTGACCCTTTATTTAACACTGTTATAATGTTAATTAGAGAAGATTACAGTCTAAAGGTGTCTTGAAGCTACATTTTTTTAAATATTGATATAGCTACTTAACACCAATAAAACGTCAATGACTGAATTAACAATTTATTTTTATTAATTTAATGATAGAATAATAAGATAATATGTATTATCCATAATATAATATGTATGTTCCATGTATTTATTAAACAAATTTTACGATCATATATGAGTACAACTCTCCACCTTTTGCAATATTAGGACAAGCATGGTTATATAAAAATAATGGATCGTTCCATAATATTGAAAAACGTTTATGTTATTTAATCTGAAATAAAAATTAAATTAATTTTTTTTATGTATACTGAATAGCCATTTTAACCAAGGTTTTACATGTTTATTATGATTAAATCGTGTATGCTTAAACGTGGTTCTTTAATATTGCATAAAGAATTTCAAATATTTTATAACCATTTTCAATAATCAATAATCAAGGGGTTTAGTATATTCGTAAAAAAAACTGTTCGTAAAATTTTAAATTGAATGGAGTTTAAACTAAAACGATGATTAATTTTACCATTATTATTTATGTAATGGTTCACAGTTGGAATATTTATGAAAATCAAATATATTTAGTATGATCCTTTAATAGTAGCGAGGAATATTTTTGTAAGTAAAGATCAGTGGTAAATTAAACAAGGGGAGGAATAAGTAAATAATAAGACAGATTTGAACTGTGCCTTTCATTAGAGATAGCTATCTTACTTCTATGAGTTTTATCTAGTTAATTTGTAGGACATATTTAAAACTATAATAAATTACTTTGACTCCACCTTGATATTGGTTTGGTTTTAAGGGATAAAAATCACACTTACTTGATTAAATAACGCTGTTGAACATTCCATAAATATATTACAGCAGTTGATCTTTGTTCAGTATATGGAATTTATGAAATAAATATTTCGACAATTTATAAAAACTACTAATAGATCAATGTTGTGCACTGAATTATTTATATGAATTGACATATTGTTTACTAACGGTCCTTGGGAAAGGTAACAGAAGAACAGGAAAGAATTTGTATTGAGGCTTGATTGCATATCTTTGTGTCTAGCTATTGTGATACTTTATTCCATAAATATTCCTAAGAATTATTTTCCTCTGTGTAATTAGCTAACGTGCATATACGCTAATATACATATTTTTGAAGAACCATGTATCTTAAAACTCCATGATATCAAAACGGTATTATAACGGTATTAATGGTGCTCGTGAAGTATAACAAACTATGCAAACAATGTGGGAAATTGAAGAAAAAAGTAAATATGTTTTTAATTTTACAGCATTACAGAACTTGCATAGTGAATATACTAACCCATATAGTTACTATACTAAAGGCCACAAAAATTACTGTAGAAATCCATTAGACATGGGTATTATTATAAAAACATTTTATTACATTATGTATATTTAAAATATAAGCCAGTACTACATACATGTTTTAAAAATATTGTAAGGCTGATATAAAAGGTCATTCTCAAGAATATTACCTTACAAAGCGTCGCACACAGATGGTGAAGGAAGAACATCTCAGGAACAAGGGAGGATCACGTTTCTTCAAGAGCCCTTTTAAGTTTTACCTCAGACCAAATTGTTGAACTCCAAACCTTATCGATAGCTTTAAATTATGATCTGGAATTATGAACTCAAAATTAATTTGTATTCAATGTTTGAAGTTATTATAATTCATTTATTATTTAATGATAAAATCTGTCATCCGCTAAAAGTGTAAAAACAAATATTATCATGAATAATCAATGTTGGCATTCAGCTACGATTTTCATTACACCGGTCAACGACATAGACATTTGTGACAAAAGTCTGTGACATAAGTACCACATACCACATATAATAAAAAAAACCTAGGTTGTATGATAAGCAATGCTGACGGTATATTAAAAATACATTATATAATTTACCAAACTAGGCACTATTCATTAAAAATAGGGGGTTGTTATCATCAGCTAAATTTAAAGTCCAGAATTAATACTTAAATTACAATGAGGTGCGCTACATTGCGATAATTCTATAGTACAGAATAATAAGCAGATTTTTATTACACATTGTATCCATTCTGGAAATAGATTTTCCCAGTTTGATAATTAAAAGTTAATTAAAAAAATAATTAAAATGTTATATATCGCTTATTTATGAATGTGTATGGATGAAACGTAGTATGTGACTTCACTAAGATGAGTTCTATTGATATTTTCATAAAAACCCATTACTTTATGTTCCTTATTGCAGCAAACCTGTGTAATCATCCCCTATTTTATTCTTATGAAGAATATTTTAAACATTGCTTGTTTGTGAATATATTTCTTATGCATCCGGTTAAGTGTTTTAATGTGTTATGTTATATATTCATTAGAATTTCGCTGAGTATGCAGGTTTGCTGCGACGGGGGTATTTTATATATGAAAAATTGGCTTACTTTGGGAATTATTCAGGCATTATCCTGGGTTACTCTGCGTTTTTAAGGTACTAAATGGAGGGGATGGCAGTGTCGGGTGTCTTGAAGCTACATTGACAATAAAAAAAATAAATAATGTAAGTAGACTTATACAAAATATATGGTTTAAAATATGTTTCATTACTATAATTCTAATAAATAATAGAATATAAATTATGTTTATAAGAATTAGTTCTACGAAATCATTTGAGTATGTTTCCGCAACTTTTTCAACATTACGTCAAGTCGTAACATAGGGCTGGTAAACAGAGTACAAGATTGTGTAGTATCAGTTTAACCAACGGGTACTTATGGAGCGTTTTTAGAAGAGCAAAACAATATTCGAAATAAAATTTAAAACCAAAGGTTACAAACACTACTTTATATTTTATTATTTTTTAGAATGGTTTGCATGGTTTATTAGAAATATCGTGTTATATTAACTCTAAAGTAAAGTAGATATTAACATTGAATAGCCAATACATGTTTCTGTTAATTATACGTTGACCTTGAAATAATAAATTTATTCCAGTAAATCTTTGACCTCTGCACATTGACGTGTGTACATATCATACACCGGAATATTTACAATAATTTAAAGAAATAAATGAAATAAATAATGAAACAATACTAATTAGATCACACGTCCAATGATCTTTTATCACTCAACGAGGTCTGTGTAATCCTCATAAATGGCAAGTATAAAGTAACCACTCACGTAAACAATCTATTATCCACTAATGGTATTTCATCAGGTCAGTGATAAACATTACATTCCTCTCAGCTCCATCGTAGGTCAGCTTCTCTATGGGATCTTTAGTGTCTAGAAATAATCACAGAGTGTTTTCCTTATTTATTGAACTACAGAATTGAGATAATGTGTGTATAAAACTGTTCAGAAATTTCTTAATACAATTATCATTAACGTATTTATCAGTATGTTACAGTTTATGATATAACGGTTCATTTTCTAAAAAAGAAAAAAATATGCAAAGTTACTGATACATTTTCGTAAAAACTCATTCCTTTGTTCAAACTTAAGTGTTACCTTATATTGAGGGTTGCGCACTAGTGATGGGATAATCAAATGAAAAATATTATATTGAGTGAACCGATGACGATTATACCAACTACATCAAACGTATGCTGCTATATAGTATTTTAATGTTTCATTTCAAAGTTGGAATTTAAACATTTTCATTTATTTCCAATTTTCCTGACATTTAAAACTTGTTATTGAATTGTATATTACTAACGCTTATGTCAGGAAGAATATAAAAGAGTGAACCAGGTAAAATTGTTGGGTGGCTTAGAGACTTAAATTAGTTTTAATATTTTTTTGAGTTATTTATTACGTTTAAGATTAGCTAACGTTTCATATAACAAATTTTTAATAAGTTTAATTTTTACTTTTCTTTCTTATATTTTAATTTTATGAAGCATTTTTTAAATTGTATACCTCACATTTTTACTTTGTTAACATACATTTTTAACTATAAACAGTCATACAAGTTCAGTTTTCATTTTTCCTGGATATTCACGGTTAGATTTTGTACTGATTATTTTAATTATTTTTTAATCAATTATTTTTAAAATAATTGAATAATTGATTATTTTTCATTCGATTATCCCATACACCCCATCACCAGGCTACACCATTTTCTATTTATTCTCATCCTCCCAACACCACCACGAGAGGTGAGGGTGGTGAATATTTCATTCGCCACAGGTTGCGGAGGTGCAGGTGACACGTCTCTCATGACAGGGGTTGTGTCTGCCGCGAGGGGATTGTCCTGGAATTATTTTATTATTTATCACAAGTTTTCATTCAATGTTACCTCACTCAACCGTAAGATGATTATATTTTAAATGGCAATCAATATTTGTCCTATGTTAGGATGAAAAAACAATTTTGTTTTTTATACGATGCACCCCTTCTCAATCTGAATTTTAATAAAATGTAAATGTAGTACCCGTGCAAAAATCTTAAAAAACCTGATATTTATGACATTTTTGGAATTCCTCTGTCTATAAACTTCAGTGCTTCAAAATTAAGCTTTTATTTATTATTTTTATGTTAAAATGTTTTTTACATTTTTATAAAATAACCGATGGAAAACTTAAAGCTAGTGAGTGGTTTTAAATATTATTTAATGAATTAAGTTGTTGGTTTTAAAGATAGATTTTGTCTTTTAGTTTAGAGGTATTTGTTATTTTTGTAGCTACTGGTGACTAGGATTTGTACAGATTATTCTGTTTTTACCTCAAGGATCCCCGTGCTATTGCCTCTGAGACATGGAGCGACACAATTGTTTACGACAAGTAACAATTTTGGATTGCTCGCGACGGTGAGTTTTCACTACGTTCTGTATTTTTTTTGTTCAACTAAGGAATTTGTTTTTGTTTTGAATATTGTTTTTTGTTGTATTTTTTTGTTCTGGAACGTATCTATAGCCTTGTTTAGTTGGCTACGGATGTTTGGAGCTGTTGTGAGTGAAACCCCTACCCCAGCTGTTAACTCATTTCAACATGTTTGTCGATTGGTAAATTGAGAAGAGGTAAACAACACGTCAATTTATTTACTTTATCACCCACCACATGTTAAATGCTCCTTGAGAGGTAAGCAATGCGCTTTGTTGCAGACCAGGGAGGTAATAACACATAGCGTTACGATTACACTCCCAAGGGAGGTAATAACACATAGCGTTACGATTACACTCCCAAGGGAGGTAATAACACATAGCGTTACGATTACACTCCCAAGAGAGGTAATAACACATAGCGTTACGATTACACTCCCAAGGGAGGTAATAACACATAGCGTTACGATTACACTCCCAAGGGAGGTAATAATACATAGTGTTACGATTACACTCCCAAGGGAGGTTATAACACATAGCGTTACGATTACACTCCCAAGGGAGGTAATAACACATAGCGTTACGATTACACTCCCAAGGGAGGTAATAACACATAGTGTTACGATTACACTCTCAAGGGAGGTAATAACACATAGTGTTACGATTACACTTCCAAGGGAGGTAATAACACAGTGTTAAGGCAAAGGTGACCCGGAGTCCCCGTCGGCATACAGACCACTCTGTATGTTGGACACGGCGGGTAAACTCTTTGAGAGGTTGCTGAAACCCAGGTTGAGGTCGGCCGTCGAAGCCGCTGGGGACTTGTCCCCCCGGCAGCACGGCTTTCGGAAGGGCCACTCAACCTTGAATGCCGTGGCTGAAGTCCTGGGCGCCGTCCAGCGGGCTGACACGGCCTGCCATCAGGCCAGGCCGATCGTGCTGCTGGTCACCCTGGACGTTAAAAACGCTTTTAACTCGGCCCGTTGGGTGGACATGCTCGAGGCGTTGCAGCGGGACTTCAGGGTACCCGACTATCTCTTGGTCGTGGTACAGGACTACCTGAAGGAGCGCAGGCTGCTATATAGCACAGAAGCAGGGGTCCGTTCCAAATTGGTCACCGCCGGCGCGGCGCAAGGGTCGATCCTTGGCCCTGACCTTTGGAACGTGCCATATGACGGAGTGCTTCGCCTCGAGATGCCACCACAAGCCTATCTCGTGGGCTACGCAGACGATGTAGTCGCAGTCATCACGGCTCGGAATCCGGAGGTGGCCCAGCTTCGCCTCAACCAGGTGATGTTTCGGGTCAACAGATGGATGAGCGGTCATGGACTTGAGCTGGCGGTCGCCAAGATCGAAATCGTCTTTGGGTACGCGCATTAAGCGTTCCTCCAACTTAAAAAAAAATAAAAAATAAATAACACATAGTGTTACGATTACACTCCCAAGGGAGGTAATAACACATAGCGTTACGATTACACTCCCAAGGGAGGTAATAACACATAGTGTTACGATTACACTACCAAGGGAGGTAATAACACATAGCGTTACGATTACACTCCCAAGGGAGGTAATGACACATAGCGTTACGATTACACTCCCAAGGTAGGTAATGACACATAGCGTTACGATCACACTCCCGCGTTACGATTACACTCCCAAGGGAGGTTATGACACATAGCGTTACGATTACACTCCCGCGTTACGATTACACTCCCGCGTTACGATTACACTCCCAAGGGAGGTAATGACACATAGCGTTAAGATTACACTACCGCGTTACGATTACACTCCCAAGGGAGGTAATAACACATAGCGTTACGATTACCCTCCCAAGGGAGGTAATAACACATAGTGTTATGATTACACTTCCAAGGGAGGTAATAACACATAGCGTTACGATTACACTCCCAAGGGAGGTAATAACACATAGCGTTACGATTACACTCCCAAGGGAGGTAATAACACATAGCGTTACGATTACACTCCCAAGGGAGGTAATGACACATAGCGTTACGATTACACTCCCAAGGGAGGTAATGACACATAGCGTTACGATTACACTCCCGCGTTACGATTACACTCCCAAGGGAGGTAATGACACATAGCGTTACGATTACACTCCCGCGTTACGATTACACTCCCAAAGGAGGTAATGACACATAGCGTTACGATCACACTCCCGGCAGAGCTCTTAACACACGTTCCAATAGCATCAGCTATTGCGTTTACACAATCAAAGTTTTCACAATATACAATTAGCATCATCTGTTTTTTTTTTCAATCTTATTTGTTCGGAAGTGGTCTAATCTGGTACGTGACATTGTTTTCCCTGTGAGGCGATAGCCGAGCGTGGAAATTCGAACAATTACCGAAAAAAAATTAGGTGTGAGTTTTGAACGATTTTTTTCAGCACAATGTAAATAATATTAATACTAATGAAACATGTTTTTCAAACATATTTATCAGGTTTGTTGAGTGACATTTCTAAAAACATAATGGCAACAATAATGCTTATACATTGTGTTAGTTAGTCTAGTGATTATATTAATAAGAAGAGCTGATTTCGAATGGACAAATCGCATTTCAATTTATAATGCTATTAAATAAATAAAAGCAGCTGATTTCAAATGCAGCACTGCTATTGGTAGACACGGCCAGTGAGTGAGTGCTATTCAATTTAGAAATACTGCCATGTAGTTTCGGGCAAAAAACGTGCCGTAGAAAATGAGCTGGAAGCACGATATTTTCCTTCTTAGTACCAACATAACACAAATAACACCATCTACAAGGTACCATATTCGTGTTGTAATGTTGGTACTGTAGAGGGGAAAATGCTGCCGATGATGGCACGAAAATCCAATGAGCAGTACCTAGTCTCTCCAGTTATACATAGAGCTCACTGGACGCAGCAAGCTACTAGCGCTACTGGTGTCGGAATAATAATAACAGTGCAGCAAAAATTACCAGCTGTTTATATGGAACTAGGGTGTAAAATTATCACGTTCATAATTCACAGCTGATGTCAATAATTGTTACTTTCGGCACAGTATCCTATACTCTTGTATGAGCAATGAATGCTTGATTGTTTGGTTGGTTGGTTGGTTTGTTGCATAATTATCTCGAAAAAGGCTCCGAGGATTTCCTTCAAATTTTGGAAATAACTAAGTTATGGTATCAAAATATGTTCTAGACAGGTCTCATCTCCAGTAAAAATCTAATAATTTTAAAAACTAGATTGAAAAGTTAAACAAATTAACATTGGAATTATGGAGTTAAAAATCAAAACAAAAGAATTGTAACAGCTGTTCATAACCAATCAGGGAACTGTCAAAGTAGTACTAAAATGTTGTTTATGATTACTAGGTATATAATTCAGTTGTCTGCTTGCAATATTGAGCGGAGCGAGTATTTATTTAATCAATAATTTTCAGAAATGTATCGACAAACAAACCACTAAAATAAACAAAACAACAATTTCACAGAAAACAACTGTATTTACAAACAGCTGATAGTAACAGTCTGCATTTAAATTTGATCCACATAACAGCTGTATAATCAACACACAGTAAACAAACCAAATAAAATATTTCTCCTATTAAAATAACATGGTAACTTTAAAGGGCCGTAGGGCAGAACCCTTATGTCCGATTTGGACCATTTCAGATTTATACCTTCCCATAGATGGTTACTATGACCGAGCAAAATTTCGTGAGGATCACTCCAGCCGTTCAGGAGGAGTACGTGTAAATAAAAAGCCAGAGCGTAGTATAGGAGCTCCGCTCAATTAACATGTGGTATCCTGAGAGCAGAGATTAAAAGATTTGATTAAAGATTACATATATAGAGTAGTAAACAAATCAGCTATAAATAACAACTGGAGTGACCTTAAAAATATAGAAAAGAGGCAAATGAGTTATAAACATCTGATTATCAGTAGGGGGAAGTGGTGAGATATTACTCAAAGTAATCTAAACAAACTTAGTGGCCTTCCCCCGAGCAAAGCTTGGCACCCCAGGTACTGATGATGAATAGTGTACGCGTGTCGAGTAGTAAGGGCCATAACGCCTTAGGGGGTTTAACGCACTCATGCTTTCAAGCATTACCCTCATACTTAAATGACGCTCTTACATAGAGCTTAAACAGAGCTTAGATAGAGCTCTTACCATAGGTGTGTAAATAGATACTACCCCACCAGAGACTCTGGAAACAGACTTCTAGTGATCAGTGCTTCGATCCCATTGACACACTGTACTACGATTGCACATATTTGTATTTAAAGTTACCTTAAA
Organism: Allygus modestus; assembly: GCA_963675035.1. Lineage (NCBI taxonomy): Eukaryota > Metazoa > Arthropoda > Insecta > Hemiptera > Cicadellidae > Allygus > Allygus modestus. The sequence goes on from OY776114.1 coordinate 59,512,624, forward strand.
TATGGAATGAGATTATAAATACAATTTAATTACAAAAACGATGCATAACCTGGTTGTATTTTTTGTAATGCATCTTAAATTGTAACGCCAAAGTCTGAAAATGCTTTATATTTTTTACAGCTATAATAAATAAAAATAACTCTTACGGTAAAATTTAAAAGATAAAAATGTGAGTTAAAGTAATGAAATTTAAAATGTAAGAAACATACTTAAATTCATAAACAAAACTAAATATTGATTTGTTAGATCAGTGGTACAGTCACGCGTCCACTGAAAACAAATATATTGACAGTAAACTGAAAAGCGACACGGCGCCGCGCCGCCATCTGTATGGTGTATGATCGTCTGTCACTGAGGACAAACAACAAAGGATGGAATATAACGTCAATATATGGGCTGGGGGAGCCACAGATCATACCGTCAGAGGTTGTTTTTTGCTATTTCTCTACCCGAAAGTATTGTACACACCCACTTGATCAATAATATTTGGTGTTTTGCATGGGAATTTTCCCAATTTCTATGTATTTCAATGTAAAAAATATAAACTCTTTCTTGAGTAAAAATATGATAAAAGTAAAAGATTACGATTCATATTATAGTTCACGGATCTAGAAAATATTATAAAACACTGTAAACATTGTGTCATGGAAAACTACATACGGTTTACGTTTGTAATAAGGAAGTAAATCATCGATGTTATAATATGTTTACAATAAATGTATTGCTCAGAATAACATGATTAACGAATAACTATAAATTCACATTGAGATACGCCGTATATAATTTCTACTCAATTGTTGTATTGCGCTGCTTGAAACTTAATAATTTGTGGTAAATATATGTATGTAATATATAATTAATATAATATAAACATCAGCACTGATACAATTGACTGATCGGTAGTGATTTATATTGCATGATGAGGATAATGTTATAACGTTACTTGATTCCTAGTTTACACTACACCTATTGAGAACCCAACTGATTATCTTGTTGAACAATATAAATTACAAATAATTTACAAATTGCAAAGGATTATTATTAGGTTGTTTTAGCAAATAGGGAAGAAGCTATTACCGTAGGTTGCATGGTCAGACTTAAGCCCGAGACCATGTTAACTTTTTGTTTTGAGGTCCCCAGATGCCAAGAACACTATTCGTTCAAATTTATATAACTTTTGAAAGAAGCTCTCGATTTTGATGAAATACGGCACAAATGTGGAGAGTAACATTTATGACTTTAAGTTCAATACCCCCGTTGCAGCAAACCTGCATACTCAGCGAATTTCCAATGAATATATAACATAACACATTAAAACACTTAACAGGATTCATAAGAAATGTATTCACAAACAAGTGATATTTCAAATTTTAATTATTCTCCATAAGAATAACATTGGGGATGAGTATGCAGGTTTGCTGCAACAAGGCATACAAAATAATGGGTTTTTATGCAAATATCAATATAACTCATCTTAGAGAAGTTACATACCAAGTTTCATCCATATACATTCATAAATAAGCGATATATAACATTTTAAGTATTTTCCATAAGAATAACATGGGGACCAAGTACCTAGGTTTGCTGCTACAGGAACCATAGGCAAAAAATTGTTTTTTTTTTGCAAACAACAATAAACCACAGCCAGATCAAGCCATATGCCAAATTTCGCCAGTTTATGTTCATAAATAAGCGAGATATACAATTTTTCTTTTTCTCCATAAGAATAACATTAGACAACGTACTGTGTTTAGCACTTTCAATATCTCGGTAACCAATTGACGTAGAGCAATGATCAAAATATCAAATTGTTTGTTTTTTTAAGCTTAATTCAATGGTATAAATTAAAATTTGATTTAAATTAAAATTACATGTGAAACCCCAAAAAACACATTTTTGGGGTACAAAACCCCCCAAAAAACCCCCTTCGGATGGTGCGATTTATCTGGTTTTCGAACTCGTTCAAATAAATGGTACTTTACACATTTGTACCAAATTTCATTAAGATCGGACCTTTTTTACGAGAGTTATCGTGCTTACGGACACATATATATATATAAATATATATATATATATATATATATATATATAGATCTGTTTCATAAGATCAAGTTGATCAAGAGTGTAGATATTAACACGGTAAGTTGATCTGTTAACTCATGTGGCTCTGACTCACCTCAAGTTGATCAAGATCAACTTTCTGATTGATAATATCTGCGACGTGAACTATAAATTTAAATGTCCATATATAAACCTTCACTCTATATCTTTAGAAAATAGTCTTAAGTTGTACAGGCTACTTTTAGGCAATAAGTTACACATGTTTTTGTAATTTCTCAGAGAAGCTATATATTAATTATACGTTTGAGAAAGAGGAAATCTCCCAATCTATAGCAATTAATTTATTACAAATGAAATTGCAATGTGTTATTTTCTCCCCCTTAAGTAAACAGAGTAAGTTAAAGTATATGGAGGAAGTATTGTTTTCCTAAACATTTTCAAATTTCAGTTATTGGTGGAAATATTTGTTATAATTTCAATTTCAATTTATTTATTTCAATGATACAAAACAGATAATGCTCCCGAAGAAGTGGTTTTTGTGGTTATGTCTGTCTATATAAATGTATATATTCACTGAAAACTTACACATGTATGTGGCTCTCTGGCTGATATAAACGTATTACTTGTGGTACACTATAAGTTTGGAACAACTACGCATGCATGTGGCTCCTATTCTATATAAACGTATCTTATGTTGGTTTATATATTAACAGAATACTTTTTTATTGATGATAATATCTCAAGTCCTGCTCTTACGCTACCGAAACAAATATTCCATCGATAATATCGTTCCACTTGTGGGAAACCGTATTTTTTCGTCCTGAAAATTAAAGGTAGTACTGATATAATTTATTACCGGTATTTGTACACAGGTAATTCGGGATTAATGTCTGTAGTTAAATAACTTCTCAATCGAATAATTATGTAAGCAATTTAATTTTGGCACTGCGCTATGCCGGTGACAGTCGATGTTTTGACCCGATACAGTACAGTATGAAGTCTGAAGCCAAGAGGGCTTGTCGAGTAGTGATGTGTCGAGACGAGTACTTTTATGACTAGAGTGACTCGACTCGTTTACCATCGCACACTCGAGTTTTGAGTTGAGTCAGACTCGACTCGTCCTGCAACTACCATTTGGAGTAGGTGGGAGTCGGAGAGTTGAGTGAGTGTGGTGATCCGCCGATTCCCTGCATAGAGTAATAAATTACTTGTTCGACGTTACTTGGCATTTCAAGGATGTATATATGTCTTTACTCATAATGTTATATGTGAAAAAATCGTAAACTAACGAGTAAACTACTTTGCTTGATTAGGTGGCAAATATATAAATGGAGTAGACCAAAATTAAAACAAATATTAGCTTTAGTAAATAAAAAGTCTTTTAATTTACATTAAATTACAAGTACAAATAACTTTTATAAAGTAAGCCATTTACTTCTTGCGCTGGGTACCGAACCATCCATTTAGGAATAAAATGTCATCTAGTTTATTTGGATTCAATCTATTTCTCCGATCATTCGTCATAAGTCCTGCTTTTTGTAGATTATGCGTTCGGAAGGCTCGGATGTTGCGGGAATACAAAGGTATTTGTGAGCCATTTTGGTCAAACTTGGATATATAATCTTCCTTTCGTCCCAAATAGCTAGAGGGTTCTTTTTCCTCTCCAAGTATGGCATGTTTAGATACTGGTTGTCAGCTACCAGTGCTGAGAAAGTTGACGTTTGAGCATTGGCTACCTATAAAAATACACATTAAAATTACAACCAAGTTAACAAATTATGATTTATTACTTCTAGGGCCGGTTTTAAGCATAGGATACATAGGCGCATTCCTAGGGGCCCGCACCACACGAAACCAAATATAAAAGCCTCATTCAATCAAAACAATCTGCAATCTATAGTAAGACCCGCACCACTGATTTAGCCTAGAGGCCTAAATACCATAAATACGGCATGATTACTTCGATAAAGCTTGTAATTAATGTAGGAAATCATACTAATATTATAAATGTGAAAGTATGGATGTTTGTGCGTAACTCTGAAGTTCCATCACGTGAAGACTACTAGACCGATTGAGCTTAAATTTTGCAGAGAGGTACTTGATAGTCCTGAGTAACATATAGGCATATTCAAATTGTAAAGATCCTATAGGGCTATGCCCCACACGTTGGTTCGAAACGTTCGTATGTATTTGATTCAATTAAATAGCAAAACTTATTTTGGTTTATTACTTCAGCATACTTTATATTAACTTCTGGCTAAGTTACCAACTTGAATAATTCTTTAGAGTCTCTGACGATTGATTGATGTTTTCTCTTTGACCAAACTTGCCCCATAATGAATTTAACTTTAATTTGGCTACTGATCTAAGTCCCCCATTTTTAGAAATTTTATCTTTATCCATTTGAATAACCTTACGCTCAAAGAAATCAGAAACACACTTTTCTTTATCCTCCTCTGTCTTACACCAGCTAGGATAGCCTGAGGCTTCCTGCTTTACTTTCAAAATTTATTTATAAAATCTGTAAACAAGTATCCGTTTTCATATGTGGTGACTTCGTACTCCCACAACTCGTACATGTCCAAAATCACATAGCCCTTTTCTACAGATTTTCTAATCTCATTCATTTTCCAGGTCCAAACTAACGCTATTTCCTCACTCACATGAAAACATTCCCCTTGGTTTAAAGTTTCCCCACAAGTTCTACACAATACAAACATCAATTTATTATTCATTGTAGCGGGGAGTACGGGATGATACAAGCTGTAAGGAGCTAGAATCTTATATTTCAACAATCCCTCTACTTCAATACCTTTCTCTCGACACTCTTTTCCAACGTAAATGATAGGGTGTCCAACGGGGTACTTACAATATTTATTTACAAACGGATAAAGGGAGCAAACATCAACATACTGTATCGTTTCTCCCTCTTGAAGCGGGGGAGGGGGGAGCATTTTAGCCTCAGATACCAACTGCAGCGGAGGGAGGGTTTTACATTTTGTGGTGTTGATGGTTATTGGGTGGTTAAAACTGAAGTTAACCAAAGAGGTGAATGACTATTTAGGCGTGCTAGCTCTGCTACTAACTATGATCGGTTGCTTGATTTACTTGTTGGTAGGTTACTGGGAAAAGCTGCTGCAGTCAAATACCAACCCTTTATTACAAACTAATTGAATAATTGATTGGAAACGTTGATGGGCTACCAGAAGGCGGAGATCTTTTACCCAGAACCAGAAAGAGCCATGCAAAGCCAGCTTTGATTTTTTATAACTAACATGAGAATAAACTAAACCTTCCAAACATTGACTGAGCTTAGAAAAAACTAAAAACCTGGTGAACTATTAAGGACAGGAGTCCCTGGCAATAAATTATTAGTCCTACATTTCCTGGCGTTGGGGCGCAAACCAATAAGGTTAGCCCCCCTAAGAAGGAGTTTAGCCTTCTGAATGTTATTTGCGTACTTTCAATTAGTAGAGTAGAAACCATCTTCAGTTTTGAAAAGTGGTGCAAATTGCGGTTTATGATAACTGTACAGCGCTCAAATAATACAAAAAAAATATATGCCGGTATTGGAGCCTATTCCGAATTGATGAATTCAGTGCTAGCAATCTCGATCACAATAAAAAATGGTAAATTGTAGCGTAATATATCAAGCATGAAAATTGTCACATAGCAAAATTGTAATGAGAAAAGTCGAGAATACCTGATTTCAAAAATTACTGGATTTATTGGAGTCTATTGCAGCTTTGAACAACTGCAGACGTAGCGGTGGGAAGTTACGCAGTTCCTGGGCACGAAGAGGGCCTCACAGCTTGGTGGGAATAAGGGCCTCACTGCTAGGGGGTAGAAGGCGCCTTCTATCGGGAGTCGATGCGGAGCAGTCAGATGTAAATGAGATGAAGCTGAGTGACGTATGTTGTCGTAATCATTTGTAGAAATTAACAAAAAAAGGGCTCTTCTGCCTCATGATTAAAAACACTTGTATGTTTGACAAAAATAAAATAAAAAATAAAACACTTGGCATTTTCTTCCTTGCCAGATAATAAAGCAAAATAATCAATTTTAATTCAATATTTACAATACAAATAAATGTTATGGGCTTTAAACTTAAAAGGCTTGATATGCCTGCTTGAATAGACTTGAAATTACTTGAAAGTTGCAAATAGAACTATTGTAAAGGTTATATTTGAATTGAAAGCAGATTGAAAGTTATTTGAGTTAAGAAACTTAAATTGAATTCATCAGATGAACACTGGAGCACACACGAGCGTATAGAGAAATTGTAATTTAATACTGGTAAAAAGAAAACCACGTGAAAATGCGTAAGAATGAGCAACCACGAGACACGGGAGTCACTACCGGTAGACCATATGCGGAACTAAATTTTGTTCGTTACAAGATCATAGCGTCCCTTCCCCCTCTCTTGAATATTTAAAAACTGACCAATCAGCGAAGGGCGCACTATCGCAAAAATATTTGAGTGAGTGTCTAAGGAAACCGTTCGTCTGACATGTAGAATACAGTCCACCTTCCATCTAAAGGAATCCTACAACTTAAAACTAATACTTAGCATGGTATAAATGGTGATGTGGAAACCGGTTAACGTCTCTCTGGTGCTGAGGTTGAGGTAAGACGGGGGACGGAGGAAGATAATTCCAGAAGCTTCCCGGTGCAAGCGACACAGCTGTTCGTGTGACGAAACGGCCGATTCGGACATGAGAGGCAAGCACCAAACTGCGATTATGGAGCTCGCCCATCCCGTTTTGAGACAAAAAGCCTAGTCGTGACGTTAAACGTCACACTCTTCACATTTATGATATGTTTTAGATGCCTGTCCTACCTCCAAATAAACGGTATCAGGAAACTGACACATACTTTCTCCCTTTTAGCCCAACTGTAATGAATAAATTACTTTTTATTTACTAAATATAGAATACAAAGCACGGTCGAATGTACAGAAAATCGTGTAAACAAGTCATTTTAAAAAACATCCACCCAAATCCCTGCTTTGGAAGCCCTACAGAATCCATTGGTACTCTCGTGGTTTTAAGAGGGGAAATGCCCCCTATTCCCCCCCAGTGTTATTAAGGGGCACATATTTCGAATTTCCTTTGTTTGTCAATGCTAACCTTGACAAGCATATCAAGTTTGAACGAAATTGATCAGAAAATAAGAAAGAAATAGTAATTTTTATATTCCCCATAAGAATAACATTGGATAACGTACTGCGTTTACCGCAAAATTTAAATTTCAATTTTCTCCGCAACGAGCAATCGTAGAATAGTAATTAAAAAAACAAATTTATTTAGTTTTTGAGCTCTTTTTAATGGGGAATATTAATATTTTTTTATATTTATGTTTTTCTATGAGAAATAAAAAAAACTGAATTTTTAATGTTTAAGTCCTGTAATTTCTGAACCAGAATTTTTACAGAAATGCAGGTGGTGTCATTTTGTTGGAGTACTAAAGTTCTACAAACGACTAAAGTTTAATTAAAATCGTTAGAGCCGTTTTTGAGAAATTTTGATTTTTCATGTTTTTTGGCGGTTTTTGGGGGATATTTACCCTTAAAAATTAAATAAAATGAAAACAACACCTGGAGATATCGTGGATTAGTACCTACATACCAAATTTCATCAAAATCGGCCCATTTTTTAGGGCTCTAGCTCTGTACACATCCACACACACACACACACACACACACACACACACACACACACACACACACACACACACACACACACACACACACACACACACACAGACATCACGTAAAAACCACTTTTTTGGGTTCAGGAGCACCAAAACGAATATGTCCACTAACAACTCAAATTCGAAAAATTTGACAAAAACAATACTTTCTCCATATACTATGTATAGGGGGAGAAAGTAAAAAGGAATCTATAGGATTGAGTGGGAGTGTGTTTAGAATGGATAGTTGGTTCAAGTGATTTAGTTTATTATCTTTCTTCAATTTATTAAATTCACATTTCCACATCTCTACAACCTCATAGCTATTCTATTTGGAAATTTTGGACTTGGTTCTCGTGTTCCGGAGATGGAAACTGTCTGAAGGATCCTCCTGCAGAGGTTCTTCTCTGCTGTATGGATAACATTTGGGACACCCGTGTCAATAACACCCGTGAAACTCATTAATTCTCTCACTGTCAAACCCATCAACTTTCATTTCATAAAATTTTACTTCTTTACCTCGGCCCACGTGCTCAATCTTCAATCCACCTTTCTTCTCTTCCCATGTCAACTATTGTAAAGCAACGGATGATTGATCGTCTGTCAGTCTGTACCCGTTTTAGGAATCAAACCTATTGTGTTTGGTTTTAGAAAGTTACGGCGAAAAGCTAAGTTACATGCACTGGCGATTGTTATAGCTTCGAGGAACGGGTCTACGTTACATTGTTCAAGAAGCAAGGCTCTAAATTATATACACACTTGAGTTAAAATCTCCACGTCTGAAATACAATACTCCAAGATTTCTTTTTTAAAATCAAACACATAGTCTTCAGCGTCTCGTTCATCGTACCATTTCTCAAAGTCCTTGAAGGATTTTTCAAACATTTACTCTGGGGAATAATACTTTTTTCGGGCATCGGGCCTACATAATTTTGATTTGCCAGAGTGTTAAAAAGATGCAGGAAATAACCTTTCTTTTTCTCGGGAGGCAGGTCAAAGGCTTTAGACGGAGTGCAGCGAGGGCCATTGGCAAGTAGCTAAGTGAGTCAACAAATCTTACGTTGGCTACTTCAATCAAAATAGCTTTAGTTCCCCGAGGAGTTATTTTTAGTGTAAATTTAGTTTCTTCCATGGTGTACTGTAGAATAAATTAGAAATCAAAACCTTGCCCTAGTGGGCAATCACACATACATCTTTAAATTCCTTTCGAACTTCCATTACATAGTCCATGAATTGCTTTACTGGTTCTTTTTAAAAGACTCTTTGCCTCTCAGAACAATTTTGACACTCACCCCCGTTAATAAATTTAAAACTGTACTGTTGTGGAACGCACAAGTTAACTTTATGAACTTTTTTATCAGGATCTGAGGGAAGAGACTCATCCTGCCTTGTTTCAAAGTCAAAAAATATGAAAAGAAAATCTCGGTCTTTCGGAGTTCTACTATCTACCCTCATGAAACACTGATGTGCGGGTTCTTTGAACGCATCACAGGGTTTACAATAAACTTCTCCGCATACATGAGTTGTCTTACGTTTTGTTGGAAAAATCATTTTCTTACAATCGCGGCAGACTTTTATAGATTTACATACTTTCCCATGATGGGCTATTAAAAACCGCTCATTTTTGAAGAAGCGGTTGCAAAGACGGCTTGTGATGCCTTTTACCCTCGTAATGTCAATTCTAAACGTGTTGTAGAGGTAAAAGAATCAGAGTTACTTTGAATGATGCCTCCAAAAATATCCCAAAGAACATCACCGCTAACTTCAGAGACAGGTCTCAAAGCTACGTACCCTGGTTCAGCACTTTTTAAACTTATAGACTGTAATTTAAATCCGAGATAGTTGGTAGGTACAGCGTCGGATTTAGCTTTTTCAACAATTTTATTAAAACCTCTACGAATCCAATCAAACTCAGAGATACCTCTTGGCGGTTTAGTGAATTTGAAAACAGTTTCCAACCCGTACAACCTGAAGTGTTTAACATAGGTTTCAGAGGTACCAATTACATTTACTGGGTTTTGAGAGCTCTTTTTAATGTTGGAAACTTCCATCCTTTAACGGAGAATTAAATACTGAAAACTGAGAAAACAATCTGAACTTTAATATACAACACTCTAACGCTTAAAAAGATCAAATACATCAACCAGAGCCAAGCTCACTGATATAATTAAATTAAAATCGAGAGCGCAGAATCAATAAGACAATAATAATTTGTGCAAGAGAACACTTAACGATTACGCAGAAGCAGCGTACAACACGCCTGATCAATGTGACGACTGAAGCAGATTGAGGTAATAGAGCCTATGTTTAGAGGTAAATAGTATGTAGGCGAGCACAGTACGTATGAATAACTACACAAGTCAAAAAATACTAACACACAAACTACACAAGTCAAAGCAGAGCTACAGGTTCAGTTATGATGAAATTTAAGGTAATAGAGGTAGCAAACAATACTCTAGTTGAGAACTGCTCTAACCATGTGAGTCTACTGTATTAAAGAACAAGAATAGAAAGTGAGATTTTCGGTGTAAGGGTATGTTAGTCAGGTTTACCCAGGTCACTAAGCACGCAAAATTACTACAATACAGGAGAATTAAAATTACTACAATACAAGAACTCTAAAATAAATATAATCAAACGTAAGGTTATATTTGCACAAGTGAAAAATCAACAACCGGAGTAGCGCAGGGAATTCTGACCAGTGCGAACGCAAGGGGCAGAGTGAAGTTAACGCTTGCGAATAAAGAGCGCTAAAAATATCTACCAACCAGAACACAGAACGCGAATTACAACCAATAGAATGCATTTTTATCCCGACCAATTACAGAGCTGTATTTTAAATGGCCACGACTCTTCAACTATAGTAGACTGCGAAACAAGAAGCTGGAGTTAGATTTGCAGAAGGGATGTAGAAGGATGCAAAGTTTAGATGATTAACAACAGAAGGACGTGAGGGTTAGATATGTAAAAGGAAACGTAGGACAAATAATTACCACAGAAGGCCTAGATGGTTAACAACAGAAGGACACGAGGGTTAAATAGTTCACCACAGAGGGTAGACGATTGAACATAAAGGGATGCAAGAGATAGATATTTTCCACAGAGGGTGGCAGAAGAGCCACAAAGGGTAGTAATTACTCCCCAATTCTATTCTCCATAAGAGTCTATGTTATTCTATTCCCCCCATAAGAGCCTATGTTATTCTATTCTCCATAAGAGTCCATGTTATTTTATCCTCCATTAGAGCTCGTGTTGGGGCCAAGGTGGCCGCCCTTACTACTATGAATCTTAGAAATTTATCCAGAAAACCAGGCGAAGCCATTTAGTTAGAGATTATAGATCTTATAAAAACTTATAAATCACAAAATTCTAATCAAAATCATTATACAGTAGCCGTTTTTGAGAAATTGTTTTTGTATAATTTTGTTGTGGTTTAAAAACATTTTAAAACACCTTTTAATATAAAACAATGACAACACCTGGAGATGTTGTGGATTAGTTTCTACATTGCAAATTGTATTTAATTCAGGGCTTTGGTGTGGTTCCTGGGTTTGTTTGGTCAGACTGACATAACTTCAAAAAACAATTTTTCGGGTTTACGGAACACCAAAACAAATAATTCTACAACTAACTGAAATTTGAAAATGTTGATGAGAGCAATACTCTTTTTGCATATACTATGTACATGGTGAGGAAGCCAATATAGATAGAGAGTTCAGGAAAATTCCATTCAAAGACCTTCGAGCATGGCTCAGTTATTTATCGTAGGCCCCGGCTAATTCCCATTTCAATCTATTTCTCAGCTTTCCAAACATCATGTGTAGGAAATTTGTCGATAAGAATATATCAAACATCAAAGGAACAAGCGATGGCTTTTATTTAGCTACAGAGTGACAAGTCCATGAAATTTTTTAAAGAATGTATACACCAACTAATGATCGGTTTATCTGTCAGAGAGCCACATACAAGTGTAAGTTTCCAGTGAATATATAAACCAACAAAAGATAAGTTGATATAGATTAGAGAGCCACGTGCATATGCGATTGTTCCAAAACTATAGTGTACCACAAGTAATAAGTTTATATCAGTCTGAGAGCCACATACATGTGTAACCTTTCAGTGAATATATAAACCAACAAAAGGTAAGTTGATTTAGATTAGAGAGCCACATGCATGTGTAATTGTTCCAAACTTATAATGTACCAAAAGTAATACGTTTATATACAACAGAGACCAACAAGTAGATTGTAATTTTCGGGGATCAACTCAATCTTAATAAATATATATATATATATATATATATATATATATATACATATATAAAAATTTGAGCGAATGGTGTTTTTGGCATCTGGGGACCTCAAAATGAAAAGTTATCATGGTCTCGGGCTTAAGTCTTACCATAAGACCTACGGTAATAGCTTCTTCCCTATAGGGGAAATTCGCTAAAAACCAGATCGATTGGTTTATGGGGGTTTAAACTTTCCAAAAATCGGTTTTTTGAAATTTTTACCCTAAAATTTTAAAAACACTAGATTTTGGTTATGGCCATTTTATAGAACTTTAAAAAAATTGTATTTTGAATCATTAAGCTAGATTTAGTGGTTGTGGAGAAAAGTCAAAAACTGTGTCCATACAATTTCCCATGTTAATCTTATGGGAATACGGTTTTTATATTTTCCTCAGATAATTTCACTAAAAACTCCACATTTATTTATACCAATCAGTTTAGCTCTACAAAACAATCATTTTGCCGTTTTAATTGTTTGTTTACGTCCAACCATTGCAGTGATATTCAAAGTGCTAAACACAGTACGTTGTCTAATGTTATCTTTATGGAGAATAAATAAATTGTTATATTTTGATTATTTATGTATGTATATTGATGAAACTAGGTATGTGGCTTCAACTAGTTGTGTTATATTGATATTAGCACCAACAAAATTGTTCTTGTTGATTTTTCCCGGTAGCAGCAAACCTGCATACTCGGTCCCCATGTTATTCATATGAATAATAAGTAAATTTTTATATCTCCTTCAGTTATGAACATAAATTAATAAAACTTGGTATGTAGCTCACCTGGTTGAGTTATATTGATAATTGCAAAATAACACATTTCTTATCTTCCTTGTTGCAGCAGACCTGCGTACTCAGTTATAATGTTATTCTTATGGAGAATAAATCAAATGCTATATATCACTTATTAATGAATGTATTTTTGTGAAACGTGGTAATTGGCTCTAGGTAGTAGTGATACCCATATATATGCATTGGAAATTCACTGAGTATGCAGGTTTGCTGTGACGGGTGTGTTTATTTATTCAACCAGCGTTTAGCACACAACATACAACTAGATTTAATATTCAGGCTAATTGAAAAACTACGAAGTCGAAAAGCCACCGTTAAATTCTCTAAAACTAATCTGTAGTCATTTAAAAGGTCAAAAGTTATTCTTGTATTATTTTATCTTATTGATTAGGCATTGAAAATTTGATTCTTAAACAAATGTATTTAGAAAACGTACAAAAGAAATGAAAAATTGTCCTAAACTGTATAAACATCAGTATTTAAGACATTATTTAATGTGATTGCATATTTAATTTATTTTTAGTTATTCTTTTAAGCCAACCATAGAAAAAAACTTTAAATTATCCACTATATACCATAAAAAATGATATCATGTAGTTGTACCCAAAAATTACAACTTCTTTCATTCAGTATTGTAAAATAGTTATCAATAATGTAGAACTTCCTTCAGTATTGTATTGCAAAACCATCAACCGTAGTAAGATTCTAAAAAAATACACATGTTGTGTTCTTATTCAGTGTGGAGTTGTGTGAATGCTTTGTTTGTTACGATAAAGACATAATCGTATATCACTCACACAAAATAACAGCGCCAAATACGTGCTCATGACATCACCTCACATACATATCACAGGCATCACTTGTGCTGTAGTGCTATGTAGTGCTGTAGATAACGTAAACAAATTGTCACAAAATACAGAAATTATGGTACACATCGTGTATGAGATTCATTAAATACCAATTACTGCTAATTGCATAGTAGTGTGAGCATAACACACTTGTTTATTATGTGTTTGTAATTCATGTTAGCTTTGATTGGGTTCGAGTTTGAATAATTTCTTTCCCATAAAGGATTCTTATTAGGCTTGTTTCAAAATGTGCAAAGAGTAACTGTAATCCGCGTGGACTCGCAAAACTAACAAAGAATTGTTAGAGGAATGAGATAGAGCTAAAAGTTTAGATGTCAACAAATAAGGAACAAACATTTCAAAAACTACCTGAGGTAATAGAGGGCTAGTGTATACTTATTTTAAAATAAATATTTTCCATGAGAAAAAATTAACTTATTTACTTAAGTTAATTTATATTTAAATGATGAGGGTTGATTACTAATGAGATTTAGCTCAAACATAAATATAACAAAGATTAAAAATAAACTTGATTAAAAAAAAAACTAAGTTCAATATTTGTGTTTCATTATATGTTTTTAAAAGGGAAAACTGCAAGCAGATATATTTGTTTTGGATAGTTTGCAATACGGTTTTATTTCCAGTACCAAGTTTTCAACTTCATGTGAGATGAGCTTTATCCGCCATATCGGAAAGTGGAGGACATGATTGTTGAATGTATTGTTCGTAAGTTATCCTATTACCTGCTTTTGCCAAAGTGTATAATACATATGTAAAACCATTTATCTTGAGCGTGTTAAGCCTTAACACACATTTTACAATCAAACTTGTAATTCATTCATGCTATTTGTCTCCTAGATTGATTGTATGACTTAAAAAATAAAATTACATACCTTGTCGTCATCAATCCACTAGTTTATAAGATAACTATTTTCGGGATTAGTTTTTTCCCATTATCAAATCTTGTTGTATCACAGAATAAAATACTGTCATCGTCTTGAGTTTAAAAACATTTCAACACTAAACACAAACTTGTACTGACACTGACACTTAGAAACGTTAAACGATTACAAATTCATAAGAGGTGTACACATTATTTCCCATGTGTGGCCGGCCAAGGACAAAAGCAGGCAGTCTGCTCAAAGTAGAATATTTTTATTTGAGCCATGCAACGCCACATCTCCCTGGACATGTGATTTTGTCAATTAACTTTTTGGTCACTACGAACCCAACGGCGCTACCGGAAGCTGTATGACGTACGGCAAATCATCGAATCGCTGCCCTTCCGGCATGTTCTCTCTCGTTTATAGTTCTTCAAGAAGTTAAGACACGTTTTCCCGGGTTGTCATCAAATGCCAATTTGACGATGCTTGAACTACTAGGAATGACGTGCTAAGTACACTAGTTTAAGGGGGAAAAGTGAGGTGAAGGTTAAGGGTAGTCAAATATAGTAATGATTACATAGCAAGTTTATACTTTCAGGAAAAACTTTCAAATGTAGTATTTAGGATCAATATGTTTAGCTTGTAAGCTTGTTCTAGTATTAATTAAGAATTTTAAGGTAATTCAGAATATTTCAATAGATTCTGTTTACAGGTTAGTCATTTATTAATATGTAGGGACCCATCAAAGCTGGCTTTGGCAAGTTTTTATCTGGCGATCGATCCATCCTATGGGTAAAATCTAGCAATTGCTTCCACTAGTTCTTTAACTTAGTTTCATCACCGATTGGTGTTCAGTGATTAAGTAGAGAACGGACTAAGAATTGTCTTAACGCGTCAAAATTGACGGGTTTATTAAAATAGGTTACGTGAGGAACTAAATCAACTAAATATATTTTCAATCGTTTGTAAAATAAACATTTAATTTATAATTCATAAAGTATAGTAAGTATAAAAAATATCTCTTTAGAGATACTGCTAAGTAATTCAAATGAACAGTGAAACTCCTAAAACTTAATTGTTTAAATATTTTCACGAACTCGAGATGACTTGTGACCTGATATTCGTCCTAAGCAAGAGTAGCTAAGTTGATTACCTCATGTAAACGAATGTCATGCAATATTCTGACAAAACCTAGATTACATAACACCATTAAAAATTGTTATGCACACCAAATTATTATAAAATAACATATTTGTAACACCTACCAATAATCTTATCACCCAAAACAATCATGTATGCATTAATATTTGTTAATATTACAACCAGTATTCACTGTTATCTGGTTTAGTGCAGTTGACATTTGTTCATATCGTTCATTTCACACATAATACGTTTAACCACCATTAATAAATTGTTCCTACCTTGTGTTGGTTTTCTAAATTATTTGCGAGAAACCCAAACCTCGATAGCAATATATGTTTGCCCCTGGATATGGTGGCAATGCCGTGCTATACGAGCCCATCTTTATACGGTAAAACCTAAATAACAGTGAACGGAAGTGTATCGGCTTATAACTCATGTTGTGTGTTTGCGATTTTGTTTCATTTTATTTATCTAAATTTTGATACTTGTTATAGGCTAACATTCAATTTTTTCTTGCACTAAAATACTATGATTTGAATATAAGTTAATTGTGAATAAAACTGTTTTAAAGAATTGCAATAAAAATCTACCATTTGTTGGATCCCTATCTCCTAAAATGCTACTTTAAGGAAATTTCACAAATAATATTTTTAATTTTATTCTAAGAGACCATTCCTCTTTATGAAACGCCACAAACCCATAGTCGACATTTACTGTAGTCTACCTCGGCTAATCTTTCAAAGTTTACATATTTTAAAACAAATCTCCTTTTACACAACCAGTTTGCAACATTGGTTAATCCAGGTGATTCCAATCTTAGAATAACAAGGTTAATAAACTGAAACACAGCAACAGAGGGGAAGAGAATCTGATCAAAAAAGTCAATTTCCTGATAGTAGCCTATTCTACCAATTTCAATTTCCTCTTATCGTTTTCACCGAGGCATGACTGACAATTTCTATATTTAGTGAGTCGCAGAGGAAATTAATCTTAAAACTTTCGCACGTCAAACCTTAAATAATATTTTTTATTCACCGACAAAATATAAGGTTATTTGTATTATTATTATAAATATATGATTTTCAGAAAGTAAACCTTATGTATTTATTTTATTAAAACTTGGACGTATGTGTGTGACAGTCACAATATAAAGTATTACTTACCTTGAGTGTTTCAAACCGTATTTTGCAAAAACGTTACAATATTTAATATTGGTTGCTCTCTGTGTTATGAAAATTAAGAAGAATCATCGGAAACGGCAACCTTGACTTTAAAACGCTTACATAATTGTATTTGTTGAAGATAACGGAATTAAATGTTGACTTCATTGCATTTGAATAACGCAGTTGTTTATTAAATGAAAAGCATATCTAAATGCAGAACGCATTTTCCCATAAGTATAACATGTAAACATTTAAATCCAAAAGGACATAGCTCTACACACGGAAAAACAAAATTATTTACATTAGACACATCTCCTAACAGTACTAAATAAGTGGGCCAAGTATCTTAATTCTAGGATGCTGCATATTCGAGAAATCGGTACCACAAAAATGTCCTTAGCCTATTAATATATCGATTTAACCGAGTTGTACTACAAAACTTTATTCACTAAGTTTCCAGGACGATTGTTATCAAATGATGTTTAATGTCAAAACATCTACTTAAAACATAATATATGAGTTCAATTGTGTTTAATTCTTGAATCAGAGGAGAAAATATAAACACGTTTTAATAACGCAATGCAAATTTACATTTCAACCAAGCATTTTGTAAGTACAGAAGCTTCAATGAATCTTGTAATGGATATGTTAGTGGTAATGCGTTTGCATGTAAAATTAGCAAGAAAGTGGAATGTCACCGTTAAGCCAAGGGTTTCGAATTACGATACTTCGTTTCTAGTTAAAGACATTCAACTTGTTTTTAACCAATGTTCAATTATACGTAATGGTGGGGTTTTTAGTGAACCTTCATAATTGTAATTCACAGTTGAGCGTATTACTTTAAACATGTTTGCTAAATAATGTAGAAGATTTGCTTATATACATTTAAGTAACATATTACATTGCTTAATTATATTACTTATATTACCTCGCAATGTATTAGGTACAAAGTTGCAGCCTACTTTAGGGATGTGGTAGTAAACTGAGGTTTGCTTAACTTATCGATGCTTAACAACGAAGATAACAGACGATTTTTTGACTAGAGTAAATTTGTTTGGAAAAAATTGCATCATAGTTACTGTAATAATGCTTTCATTTGTGAAATTTTGGAAACTTATACTAACGTCTTTTTAAACTGTCATTTAGTTTGAAGCCATAAACATTATACAAATATTCCTTAGTTTAAAACTTATAATTAATACAGCATTACTCCATAACAACATGCATTTTAGTACTTGTCGCGATGTTTTCTGATAGATATTTAAGAATAAACTTCGCGAAATTTGGGAAAATTGACGTACGACTTTTGACGATGGTTTTGACGTACTCAGCAGGTCTATAGTGATATTATATCACCACGGCCATCTCTATAGCGAGCAGATTTGTTTCGTTCATGGTGTGAACGACACTTTTCCGTGGTGTGGAAACTACAGTTGCTATAATATTTGAATGTTCGTCTAACTTTTAACTTGGTTAATATGTAAAAGTACTAAGATACAAACATATTTGTAGTATAAAATGTTTTTGTAAAATACGGGTTCCATTTCATCACGGACAACACGCTTGATAGACTAGCTGGTACAATTATTTTATGTTTTATGCTTGTTGTTATACATTACGATTTTGTTCAACATTTTTAAAACTCAGTGTTAATTTATTTTGATATGTATTTTAAAGCCAAACTTCACTCAACTCTCCTAGTAACCTTTTCCACATATATCAGATGCTGATACCACGTAGATAAATTCGTTAAATTTTTTATCTGTTTTTGAACATTTAGCTCGTATATTTTTAAAATTAAGACTCTATAAGCCAAAGTTTGTATTTTTTAATTTATTTTCTAAATCAGGTCAATTAAGTTGGAGTTTATTTAAAGTATTTTTACGTGAAAAGTTCTGACAAGTGTTTATCTAATTTATTTATTTTTACTATAAATCGGTCAAATCAACATTTCGGGGAAAAATTAAAACAAGTGTTTTTATAACAGTTGCAAACAAATAATAAAACATTACTCATGTTTAGGACTGAGATTGTACGTAAGCTTAATCTTTGTGCTATTGTAAAACCAAAAAGACTTAAAAGGTTCTATAATTGGGTAAGGAGAAGGGCTGTTTTGTGCGTGTATGTTCCTCGCCCAAAGTGCCGGAGGTAGCTTCCTAATCCTTTTACAACCGATGGGTTTCGTCGACCGAGCACAATAACTGACTTAACTTGATCTATCTCTCTCCCCTTAAACTGAACCGGAAACTAAACCCCGGTGTAGCTATGAAATAAAAACATTGTTTGCATCAACGATTAGTTCCGGAAACATTTTTTTGTTTTTGTTTTTGTATTTATACAAGAGGAAAATTTGTATAACAAATCGAAAATTAAAAAAGGTTAGAACACGATTTTACAATATTAAAATAATTTATTTAAATTTACTGTGAGTATAAAAGTAGAATGTTTTTATCCCAAGCAATATTAGTATTCCAATAGTAATATTATTAATATTGGAACCAAAGGCTTGCAATGACTAATGCTATTACGCAACTGAGCTTTTTCATTTCTTTGAAGTGACTTTAGAGATGTATTTGTATAAAACTGTCCTAGGAACAGAATGATATAAATTTATCGGAACAATAATTTAAACACAAATAAAATCGTAATTTAAACCAACTACCCCTCCTTGGCAGGTAAATATAATTGATTTATGTGTTTTGTAAATAATTCTAAATAATTAAATTAAATATTTTCAGAATAAACTAAACAAATGTGTTTAGTTGATATTTAAATTAGCTTATTAATTATTTATAAAACATAAATAATTATATTTACCTTCCAAGGAGGGGTAATTGGTTTAAATTACTTTTTATTTGTGTTAAACTTATTGACCTAATCAATGTTATATAAATCTATCACGTGGACAGTCTTGGACGCAGTCATTCATTTCCACATTTATATTTATATAATTAATATATATATTAAGTAGAATTATATATATATATATTATATATTGTATTATTTAGTTCACTGCATAGGGCTACTATTATTATTATTACTTTTAAAAGAAAATTACCAGAGATTTAATTAATTAATCATATTTAGATAGATAATTTAGCATATGTTAACAAAATTATCATACTGTTTTGTTTATTTACAGATTGTTTAATTTTAAGTTTAAGGTTATTAGCTGCACTGTGATCATGAGGTAAACCTCGAAACACGTGTCAGTGAATTAAAAATGAATTATAAAGGGTATTCTGGTAATTTTATTTTAAAAGTAATAATATTATATATTATATAAATATATGATATATATATATATATATATATATATATATTTATATATATATATATTTATATATATATATTTATATATATATATATTTATATACTTAATAATTAAGTTTCACTTCAACTTTACTCCAACAACAAACACGAAAATGACAATAGTCCAAAGAGTACACGAATATTTAAATGCACCTGTATACGGCAGATAATTCAACTACAGAGATACTTCCAGTAGAACTCAGTTGCTTTTTAACTTTTTTAAATGTAATGAGTATATATATATATATATATATATTTAATTTGAACAAAATTACCCGATGGCCGAATCGCATTTAATCCGATAAGTATCAGAATACAGTTGTTTGAGAGGGAGAGCACTCAGACGTTTCAATCTGTATTTCCTGCATTTTTCCTTTCTAAACCTCTTCAACCTTTGGTATTTCATTTTATTTTAAAACATAATAACTGTAACTTTTATTTATTTAAAGTTACTCTAGCAACAGTCTAGCAGGAAATCAACAGGGATCAAAAGTCAACTTCCTCAGATTATTTCCAGATGATAAAACTCTAGATATTAAAAAATAGGATATTCAACAACCTATTAAAATAATATTGACAGATACAGAAAGGCACGAAGTTCACTGTTCATAATCGTTCCCACCATCAACAATATTTGCCATTAACATAGAGACTTTCAGTCAACACAAAAAATTCTGAGTATATCCTAGTTTTATCCTTTATAAAACAATGACAGTAATATTCTAAAATATATTTTAAAGTTACTTCAATTCCATTTGTCAAATAAATGTTGCCTATCATATTTTTTCCTACAAATAACTTCATCAAACGTCCTGAAAAGTCCAAATACCTGAAAAACTTACAATACATCTCTAATATATACATCTAATGATTTTTAATACAAACAATTGTGTATAAAATAAATATCACTGTTTCTAAATCGCAATAGAACGTCAAATGCTGTGTAATAATGTAAAATGTACCGCAGCCCCTGGTGCAACCGTGGAGGGACCGAGGCGTGAAAGATCGTCAAGAATGCAAGAGCTGCTCTCAAAGTTGCAGTGGGATTAACTGTCGACTCCCTTAGAAGACTGAATTAGGCAAGCTTCAGATGAAATAAGCGAAAGTATTTTACTTGTAATCAAGATGTTTATGCTACTTAAAGACGATAACATTTATATTTCGTTATATTTCTTTAACATATAGGATGTAAATTTATAAAAACATCTGTAGAAACACCAAAGCCTCAATGCCTTAGCAATGGATCGATTATGTATTGCAATAAACACTGAACGTGCCTCCGTTAATACAGTTTTTATGACTGGAAACTACTAAAAAAATCTGAGATTCAAATAAACCTTTTGGGTTTGTCTTTTTTTTAAGACTTTAAAAGTATTTTTTGTGACTATGCTTTTTGCAATATATTAAAAAGGAAATTATTACTAAATATGTAAAAAGTCTGATGAGGACAACCGTGTCGAAACCTATTTCTCTATATTATTCGTCTAGATTGACATCAATAATGTCACTTGTGGTTTAGTTTAACCATTGACTAAACGCACTACGTGAGTATACACTAGTGTTTATAGTTTAACTAAATTGACCACCATCATAACTGTACTACTTATCATACATATTATCCTATAAGTATTTCAATGTTTCGTAGCAACAAATCCACACGACGTCGGTAACTTGAACCTCTCAGCACGCGTTACGTGACCGTCTGTGACTTTGGTCCTTTATCATTATCTCTTCAACAGTTTCATTCGCTACGTGACTCAAATACTTCAGACATCATCCCGTGCTTGTAACCTGACCAAAGGTTGAAAGAAGAGATAAAAGGTTCTGACCAAACTTTGTAAATATAAATATTTACAACTAAACTTTAACTATGTCAAGCCTCTTCGTGGAGCTTTCGACAGAACCTCATAAAAGGTGTAACACTTAGACAATTTATCTTAATGTTACAGTAAACAATGACAAAACAATCATACTTTACTAATTGTTTTTAATGAACTATAAGACTGTTGATGATAAAATAAAACGTCCAAGTTTCAACTATACAATTGCTTCCATTATCTTTTCTTCAATACATAAACGTTAAATGGTAAACTGTTTAAGTAAATAAAAATCAAATATGCATTCTTCCACAAAAGTTTTAATTGTATCAGCTAATTCCCTTAACATTATAAGAATATTTATATAAACATTTTATTTAAAATTTAGCTAATCTAACGAACCATGAATTAAAGGTTTTGTTTGCATTAGAAACTTATCGTAGGATTACATAATATATAAACAACACTACGAAAAAATAGAGGGTATAAATATAAGTCTTTTCGATAAATTGAATATTATTTTTAAGGATTCAAAACCTTACACATCATCCACCGTAGAATGTTATGCTGGACTACTAAGCTTCATTTTATTTCAAGGTGGAATCAATATTTATAACATAAATTATAAAAGGAAATGATTTTGTACATTAATTTGAAGGCCCATTCATTTTGCCCATCTTATTGTGTACAGTTAAAATAATCTAAGTATATATTTTCTCGTGCATTCTTTTATAGTAACAGATGAGAAGAGTAAACTCTAGTAACTTGAGAAACGAAAGAGGATTGAAGAGTTTTGAAGATCCTCTTGAAAGGAAGAAAGTGGTTTAGGAGTTATAAACTTAAGACAGAATTGTTTGTTATAGAAAAACGAAAACTCGTACAGCATTTATTGGATAGTGAAAAATTTCCTTGTTTCCCAGAAAGGTAAAATAATTTTTGTTTTAAGACAAATTGTATAAATCGGAAAGACAAACCATTTAATAAGCATAATTTTAAACAAGTGTGTTGCAAAAAAAATAAGGAATGTATTCTTTAAAAATGTTTTTGATCTCTAAAAGCGTTACTTCATTTCAACAATCCTTCTTTAATCTAAGAATATACATAGTTAATAATACAACATATTTGGGAAAACTATTAACTGTGTTTATTTCTTTGGTTGTCATTAACGTAAGACATATGTACAAAATATCTTGTTGTCTGAGATTAAGATATAACTGAAGAGCGATCTAAATAACATTAAGCATTTGTATGTGTAAAATTAATTTAATATTTAAACTAATATAAATTGAAATTGTAAAGTATATTTAAAAGTACGATTGGGAGAGGAACAAATACAGTTTACACAATAAATAAACGGGTTAAGGATTTATTGCCCGGTGTCAGGAACAGAAGGGAAGTCGTGATTTTCTTTGCTTACCTTTACTTATCTAACCAACTTTCCCCATTAAAGTGGTGAGACATTAGTCTTCATTCATCACACTCAACGGTCTGACTTCCTCTTTCGACGGTCTCTGTAACTGTCTTCTCGTCATTCATTTTACCTTTGAGATAGGAAAATTCAAACTGCCGAATAAATCTCAATCAAAAAGGCAATAGAGTGAGTGAAGTTTGCTCAAGGTAAACTACCTGGTACTTAGAAACCACTAGTAAATCTAACCACAACCACTGTATAACCAATCTGTAAATCAGTTTTCAGCTTATGTTGGCTGCATTGCAAAAACAATATCTTAAATATATGAAAGTTAACTCGTGTTGTTTTCCTAGTATATAATTAAATATGAATGGTTTAATTTTATGTTTGTAATAATATGCGCTTGTTTATAATCCTTCCGTTGGCTTTATACTAATACCAGTCGATATAAGTCACAGAATCAGATTTTGCATTCTAATCCATTCTCGTAAATACTAGAGTTTTTAAAGTGAATAACTTTATATTGGTAGTAACGAGTTAATTTATCCTTTTGGTCTCAATAAAACACTATTTGACTCGTTTGCACATTTAAAAGGCATTAAATACCGATAAGACAAGGCCATTTCATTAATTTGACTCTCTATTGAACGCTGCTAATAACATATACTCTATATAATTTCTATAATTTATATAAAATCAGGAAAACGAATCAAATAAACTAAAATTTTTCTTTGATTTTTTAGAAGTCAGATTTTTCTTATCAAAAGGTTGTAGGTTTTAATATATTTAATTTCCCACATGAGCTGACATGACTACTGCAAGTTGATATGGAAATTGGGTTTCCTTAAAGCATATACCTTTACACAAGCAGCTTCACATTCATAACGTTAATTTTTAAAATATTACGTAAGAATCATTTGAGAAAGAATTTAATTTATTGACGATTTAGTGAAAGCTACTACAGCAACTCATCATTAATCTCATTAAAACGAATGTATCAGAATACAATACACGAGTATTAGAAAACTATTAGTGACTGGTGGATATCCCTATTACGTTATATTGATATTTACAGCCTGTAAAATGATTCCCCGAATACCATTGGTTTAAATAGTGTTATTAACTTATGTAGAAAACAATAAATATCCTACAAAAATGTAACGTTCAATTTATTTATGAAGACTGAAACTTCCGAATTAAAAAATTCACACATGTCGCAGCAATAAAAACGTTTTAATCTGGATGTAAAAAAGTAAAAATAACAAACAGTAAAGGAATAGCTGGAACTTATTACACGTTGGCCATGAGGTCACTCTTTAACTCATTACCTGGGATTTAGTTGTCATCATCTAAAAAGTAATACTGAAAACGTACTAATGAAAGCTTTTTCAGGCACTTGTTAGGCATCCATCTAGAATTTAAAAGACAGGTGTAAAACTATGTATCACTATTCATTATTTTGTACAATTTGTGCAAGGTAAAATATTTCAATTCCTAAACTTAAATAAGCCATTCGCTTTTGGCAGTTACATCCTTATTTTACTTTTTATTTTTATCTAAGCGTTTCGATGCCACCTTCTTAATTTGTAGGAAGGTTATAATAAAAAACAAAAATTAAAACCAACACTAAATCATATGATAACTTACTACTACATCTAATTTATATTCATCACCTAATCATATGTAAATATATAAAAATAAATAAATAAAATAAATATTCTAAACTTGTCTGAACCCGTTGAGTGTGGTGCAGGTAGCTGCGCATTCCGGACAAAATGTAGTCATCAGTAAATAAATATGTTCAGCTCAGTTTACATTTATTTTAAGGTGTGTTTAAACCTGCGTATTGGTTACTTTTGTGTCTTATTAGAGTGAGTAAACATTTTTTAAAAGGTCGTATTATAGAGAGCAGATTTCGCATTGATTATGTTCGTCAGACCTTCCAGTATTGAGGTCGTTGGGGTACTATTAGGTATAATGCAGGTTTTTGTATTCGCCGTAATGCACACCTGGGGTGATATCACCAAGACGTACGAGTCATCTACTTAACATATTGAACTCATCTGCCTGCATATTCCACTCGTCTGCTGGAGTTTGGTGAATAGGAGAGGTACTAAAAAACAATTCTAGCAAAACTATGATAACGTGATAATTTACAGTACAGCACTTCATTCAAATGTAAGCTTTGTGGGTTTCAAGGTATTAATAATGTTCATTAAAATTACTGTGGTTTCATTAAAGTTTCTATTTTTTTATGATTTTATATATAAAGCAAAATAATGAAACTAAAACATGAGCAAATGTACTGAATTAGCTTTCCCATCTCTTACAATGCAGTTTAAAATAATATTTAATATTTCTTTGGTCTATTTTAAAATAAATATTCAGTTTCAAAGCTAAAGTTTATTATAAAAGATAAACATAATAGAATATTTATATTACAATTTATAACCGCGCTTTTCTACCAACATCTTACCATTTGCATCGGCCCTAAAATAAGACTGCGATTTTGGTTAATTTTGTTTATATTTGTTCGGTGATTTTTGGTCACTAAAACTAGCTATTGTATAATAATCATGATCAAAGACTCTTGGCTTCTTCTGGTACATTTTGGGCTGTAGGAGCATAGCCATCTTCAGTCTCCATCTGATGAGCTTATCAAAAAAGTGTTAATCTTATTTAAATAATAGACATAAATTAAATCGCATGCTTAACACTGCCAATAAACTAATAAAACTCAGCACCACAGCAAGAGCAAATGGGCCAACCTCACTAAATCAACATACTAAAACTCTTATTTTATATTTCACTCAGCCAAACAATATAAATTAATATGGCACCTAAATTGGGTAACCCCGTAAAGACACATATGTTTGAACTCGAAAAACTGAATCCAATAGTATATTTATGAACTAGATTATTGTATTAAACATTTTGTGATTTGAAAAATATCTTCAGTTTCCAATGTAAAAACCTTTAATTTTTTAGTGATTTAATAAATGCATATTTTCAAAACATCTTTGAATTCTTCAAGATGTGACATTAAGTATTTTTTTGTGTAATCTTTCAGCGGGAAATTAATCACATAGTTTTAGAACACATTTTTATATTTATTTTTACGATTATCCAAGTATATAACATGTAATAGTTAACAACACAAATACCATAACTTAAATATGTTTTTTTTACCATGGTTTTCCAACCTCCAATTACAAGAGTTTCTATGTTTTTAATCTCAATAAACGGAATCCTCCAGTTGTAAAACTGTCAGTTTCAGCTGTTTAAAATAGGTTTAAATCCAACTTAACACATAAGTTATTAACCTAATAAAGCCTATGTCATAATAATTTAGATCAATGTTACAGCTGCCAGCGTTGTTTATGCTCTGCTTAAAGCAGTAAAT
Organism: Allygus modestus; assembly: GCA_963675035.1. NCBI lineage: Eukaryota > Metazoa > Arthropoda > Insecta > Hemiptera > Cicadellidae > Allygus > Allygus modestus. The sequence goes on from OY776114.1 coordinate 59,539,445, forward strand.
GCTTACGAGAAAGCTATTTGAACTTGCCTTTTTACTTTACTAGTTGTATTCAACTAACAAGCCTTGTCAAAATAAACCTAACATTGAAATAACGAAGCTACTATTGTAATTCAACAATACAATAATTTATCGATAACAAATACCCTCGTCGCATCACAGCAAACCTGTGTATTCACGGAATTTTAGTTAAAAATAATATACAGGTAACTCACTATCGTGTGAAGCTACGGAAACAAAACAAATGGGGATTTTATGGAAATGTGTATGTTCTAAATCCACATGAAGATCATGAAGATATCTGACTACCGGACTACGAGGATCTCTGACTAATTTTATTCAATCAAATTCTTCATTACATTGAATACTTATATAAATTTCGCTAAACTGAAGAAAGAAGGGCTGTAACATTTGCTTTGAGGATACAGACTTCTCAAACCATCACTTTTACGAACATATCTGGAGGTTTTACAGTCCACAGTATGATATTGCACAGTTACTATAACAATAATATTACCATCCCTGCTTCACTTCTTAAAAATTGTGGTATTTCTTTTCCAACAATGATTATTACCATGACAGCGAGGTAAAACAAGTAAGAAATAAGGATTGGATTAATTTTAAGCTGAAAATATAGTTTTAGCGAATTTTCCCTGAGGGAAGAAGCTATTACCGTAACCTAAGACCATGATAAGACTTAAGCCTAAGACCATGATAACTTTTCATTTTAGGGTCCCCAGATGCCTTATATATATATATATATATATATATATATATATATATATAATATATATAATATATATATAATATATATATAATATATATATATATATATATTTATATATCCGTAAGCACGATGACTCTCATAAAAAAGGTCTCATATTAATGAAATTTGGCATAAATAAGTAATGTACCATTTATTTGAAGGAATTCGAAAACCAGACGAATCGCATCCACCGAAGGGGAGTATGGGGGGGTTTTGTATCCCAAAAATGGGTTTTTGGGGGTTTTCACATGTAATTTTTATTTTAATCAAATTTTAATTTTTATAATTGAAACTAGCTTAAAAAAACAAGCAATTTGGTATTTTGATCATTGCTCTACGTCAATTGGTTACCGAGATATTGAAAGTGCTAAACATAGTACGTTGTCCAGTGTTATTTTCCTGTTGTTTGCACGAAAAACAAATTTTTTGCATATGGTTCCCGTAGCAGCAAACCTAGGTAATCAGTCCCCGAGTTATTCTTATGGAGATTAATTAAAATTATATATATAGCTTATTTATGAATGTATACGGATGAAACTTGGTATGTGACTTTACTTAGATAAGTTCTATTGATATTTGCATAAAAACTCATATTTTGTGTTCCTTGTTGCAGCCAATCTGCGTTCTCATACCCAATGGTATTCTTATGGATAATAGTTAATATTTTTTCAGTGGTATCGCTTGTTTGTGAATATATTTCTTATGAATCCTGGTAATTGGCTTAATTCATTGGCAATTCGCTGAGTATGCAGGTTTGCTGCGGCGGGGATATTTATCTATATCCAATCCTAATAACAGTCAGTTACTAGCAACGGGGTATTAAATTTCTTAATTTAATTTATTGTTACACTTTAAATGAAGTTGTTATTTATTAAAGTGCAATACTAGCACCGTTGTCCTATATTCCGGTATTCATTTAGAGACTCACGCCTTCATTATGAGAGCCTGGTATCCGTTATACGTTGATGGTGAAGCAAAATAAGGAATGCAATAGCCACCTTGAATTTCAAACTTGTAACAAGCAAAAAAAAACGTTAATAAATAAAATAAAGTGGTTTTCTTCATTATAGACATGTTACAAGTTTTACAGCATATAGTTGGGTTATTTCTAAGAAAAATAGTTTAATAGAACTGTGATATTGAATCGTTCTGATTTGTTCAAATGTTTTACCATTCTTATAACTAACGTTATTTTAACGCTAAATATTAATGTTTTTCTAGATAATTCTTTTTAAAATATTTATAAGATATTAAAACATACTTGGCTTCAACAATACTAAGTTTATTCTTATTACATGAAAACATATTATTGACTATTTCCAGCACCCGAACCATAATAATAAACTATAAAATTGAATCGATTATTTTAAAAACACGTTAAACGCCAAGAATGTGATTTTAATAGTTTCGAGGGAATAAAAATTTCAATTTGCAAACATCGATTGTAATCTTCTCCTTCTGATTCCTTAAGAAAAAAAAACTTTTTCAACAATGTAAAATTTTTTTGATTTGTTCTATACATTTTATTATTGAAATACTGTATGAGTGGAATATTTTAAGTAATTACATCTCTTTTAAACCATGATAATATGGACGTAAAAATTTGTTTTAAATGTTACATAACAGGTTTTTGCAATAAACCATTTGAAAACATTTAATTTCAGTAAAATTTTCCTAAAATTTAATCAAGATTAGTGGAAATTGTGCCACTACTAATCACTAAAAGATAAAAGAGCCTTATTGATACAGTATATTTACAACATAAAAACATTAATCAAGCAAACGAAATTTCCCTAAGACTTACTGCAGAACCACGCCAAGTCCTGGCTTTTGACAGGTTTCTGCACTAAACACAATTTTTAGTGGCAAACCAAACAGCATTGTAAGCACTGAACCTGGCTGGTTTCTGTACAAAACGATGTTGTTACATAAATAGACCAAAAATTCATTATTAACTCAATTTCGTGAAATTTGGCGTTTGACGTGTTTCTAAAATAATCGATTCAATTGTTGTTTAAAGACTGAATTAAACTGCGCATTTGATTTAGAAAAGCAAATATCTGGAACAGCAATACTATAAATGCCAACTGCGTGTTGAGGTGTAAAGACAGTTTCACATTCACGCTCCGCCGCCGGCAATGCTTTTCACCTGATTCGTGTCACAGCCCCCAAACCCCCCCACCCTAAACCACCACATATTTCCTACTATGGGAACTTTGTATATCACCTATAACTTACTGTTATTTATTTTGCTTTACAGAAAGTTGTGTTGCAACCAAAAGTTGGACCATGAAATAAGTGATAGTCTTACTAAACTTGTAAAAGTTATTTGCAACCAACAATTAACTTAGTTACAGCAGAGTTTTGCATAAATACTTTTGGAAGGTGGTGTTTTTAAAATTTTTAATCTGTAAGTTTAGATTATTTTTGTCATATATTTTAATTTCAAACTTAATGAATTTTACAAGTTAAATTATAGTAAATAGTTAAATAACTACAAAGCGTTAGTTCGCAGAAGAAAATATTCTTTAGTTTTTTTTTGCTTTGTGTATAATTTATCACAGTAATATAACAGCGTTTCCTTAATGAACGTGATATAAGTCGGCTTACAAATAATAAACTAGATTTAACAAAATATTCAAACATTAACTCTTGTCAACCATTCTCCGTACATTTTATATTTTTTAAATGGTTACGTACAATATTGTTGTTAGTATATGAGTTTAATATCTGATTATTCATACATCTATATGGGGAAGGATTTAAAAATTTATTTTAAACTTTGTATGAAATAGTTTTAATATACAATTTAATTTACGGTGTAACACTATCATAATTTAAAAAAATTGTGTTTACTGATTTTCAATTAACTACAAACCCAGTCGTTCTACGGATAACGTGTTCCTTATACAGTTAGCGGAACACTATACTGCACTATACGGTGATCCATCTCTTATCTTTGAAATTAAATATTATAACTACCTATATTAACTTTAATTGAATCATGATCTACAATTATTAGTTTTAACTTCTGTATACCTGGAAACAAATCTCTGACTAATCTCCGTACAAATCTCCGTACGTAGCCAACAAACGGATTAAAGCCATAAAACAAATAACCAACTCGGAGGTGCCACTTGAACCCGGATTGGTTTTGACCGCTGGAGCAGTCCCATTACAGATTTTCAATACTACTCTCTTTATTTATATCAATAATGCTGCAGAACTCTATGATATTAAAGCAACTATATCTCTTGTTTGAATTACTTCCTATTTCGTGTTGCAAACATAATTTACTTATTTATTATTTATATTTTTTGTAGACTAATATTTATTCTGTTTGATAAATACTTTTCACCATACTATGCTGTAATCACCTGTTTTCGGAACGTCATTTGAATACCGAAAGTAGAGTTTTTCCGCCCAAGGGCCGAAAATTTTCGGCCCTCGGGCCGAAAGTCAGCTGCTCTATTTAGCCAGTGTTGCCAACTTGTTTTCAAGCGTACACGACGTTACCTGGTTAACACGTGCATACTATTTTGTGTTCTTTGGTTGAAACACTGAACCAAATTACGATAAAATTCAAAACATTGTGCTATTGATGATGTGTTTATTGGTTAACTGTTTTTAGTCCGAGATTGCATGGGGTCGCTCGTGTTTTATGACCGATCACATTTAACCCGTTAATAATTGTAGTATGGTGAAAAATAGCGTTCGCGCCTCTGCCGAAAGGGTTTTGCATAGCCCTCGAACGATTTATGACCTCGACTTCATCTCGGTCATAAAACACGATCTCGGGCCAGCAAATCCCCACTTTCGGCCCTTGGTGCGAAATATACTATTATGCTCCTTATTTGTTTGTTTTTTAATACTAGGACCAACTTTTCACAAGTGTTTTCGTGTTATTTGTAAAATAAATTATTTATTTGTGAAATGGGTACGAGTATATTGGAACATAAAGAATCGATCCTCAATAAATTTAAATAAGTTATGTAGCGAAAAAGTATTACAAAAACTATATATAAATCAAAATCATTCCAGAAACGTTTGAGAACAAAATAGGTCTCACACGTGAACCATATAGTTCAATGAAAGGTCTTGAGGATAAAGTTAGAGGAAAATATGTTTTATACAACATATTATTTCTTCCAAGACTATAATTTGGATAGCCTTCAGAACAGATGGGTAGGTAATTCGATTAAATATCAAATATCGTATTATTGATTACCAATTCTAGCTCTTTGTTTTGTAACAAAATAAAAATGGAATTACCTATAAAAAATAACAACTTTTGCTGCAGTTCACGACAAAACTATAGTAACCTAACCTAACCTAACTCCGTAGAGCGCTGTATGGTGGCTCTTCGTTGTGCAACATATATTACAATTAAATCAATTTTGATCTACAAAATATTAAGTAAACTTTAACAACAAATCTAGACCTTAAAAGGTAAACAAAAAAATAAGACTTGAATCCGAACAAAATAACGTAAATAAAAAAATTCAGACTAAAAAAAGTAATCAGAAAAAGTAGGAATTGAACTCGGAACGGCATGATCGTGAGTCCGATACTGTATCGATTGGTCCATGAGAAGTTCATATTAACAAGCTGTGATCCTCTAGATGCTAGATGAGTAGTCGTCTACAATAATCACTAGTTTATAAGACGATAGTCGATATTTAATCGAATGATAAGCCCATCTGTTGTGAACTGAAGTCTATCACAAATTTTCAAGTCAACACACTTTCAAATATTGGAATTTGATCAGCTGTATAATTTTATTTGACTACAAAACTAAAGTCATATGAACAAACAAAACTGTTGAGTCCCAGCTAGTGTACAAATAAATACAAATAATTAACACAATATCAATGTATATCTATTATAACTAATTACCGTAGAAATATGATTGATCCTATAGATTTATAAAAGAAAGGTGATGTCTGTTTGTTGACTTGTATGTTTAGTTTTAACGTAAAAACTACTGAACCAATCTAGCTGAAAATTTGCATGTTGGTAGACAATTTATTTGGGCTCCATATAGGCTTATTTTCACCTAGGCAAACAATAATATTACCGTCCCATAGGGCTCCGGTCCAGTGACTGTTAAAGTTACAATGTTATTCTTATGGGCAATAGGTTTAATAAATCACATAATTACTTAAACAGATGCAGATGCAGCAAGAGAATCAATCAGCTGTGCGAAGCATGAGTATCATCTAGTTATGTTATGGTAAAATAATGTTTAAAAGGTTGTTTATTTTTACATTTTTTATGATATTGATTAAAGTGGATGAGGTTCTTCATCCGTGATATTTAAATCAACATTGACCAACCCCCTTGAGATCTAATCTTAGGTAGTTTGCATATCAATTTCAGTCATAAAACTAAATATTATACAAAACGGATGGAACATTATCGTTTAGCAACTGATAGAGAGGCTATACGCAGTGATTCCTAACGCCGCGCATTATGGCCGTCACGTGGTCCGACCCTGAGTGATTGAGTTACAAGTCACGTGTCGGATACGTCCGCCATCTTGACCTGTCCTTGTTGGGCGGTCGTCTGATGAGTTTAGTAGTATCTGTATCATGTTAAAGGTCTTATGTAGCTTTACACAATGTCTCTAACTGGACCTCAATAGCACGTCTGTAACTGATCCGATCGAGTTTTAAATTTTTCAAAAGCACTCAAAGATAAGTTTTCCCGGTTTTTTGGCGGATTTCCCCTATAGATAAGAAGCTATTACCGTAGTCAGCATGGAAAGACCTAGGTAACTTTTCATTTTGAGGTCCCCAGATGCCAAAAATACCATTCGTTCAAAACTGTATACGTATATATATATATATATATATATATATATATATATATATATATATATATATATATATATATATATCAAGGGCTAATGATAAATATAATCAACAAAAACTAAATAAACTTGAGTACCCTGGTAAAATAATTTTATTTACACTTATGCCTGTTTCAGCTTTTAGACCATGTTCTCAGTGTTAGTTATATTACCTAACCTTATTTTAAAACTAATCCTTATCAACAAGAGTAAATATTTTCACATGTGACAATAAATCATATGATGAATTTTTATCAGAGCAGGTTGTTAGGAGCACTTCTAATGTGTATTATTTGGTCAAAAATTGGGTTTTTGTCTGGACTTGCATCAAGTTTAAAATGTTATCTTTGTCAATTTGATAATTTTTATATATAAAACTCTTCTTTGATAATCCATTTTGTACCCTTTATTTTGGATATCAAGAACTGTCATATTTTCCTCAATATTTTTGTAATTACGATCAGTTGTTAATATATGGTCAGCAAATGCAGACTTTTGACTTGTCCTAGTGTTTGATTTTATGGCCTGGATATGCTCATTGTATCTTTTTTTAAAGTTTCCGCCTGTGTGATATATGTAATATTTATTGCAGCTGCTGCAGTTGATTCTATAAACTCCTGAACTTTCATAAATATTTGATGTTTCTTTCTTATCACTGGAAAACTTGTTTATTAGTAGAAATGAGTTATTCCTTGTTCTGAAGCCTATTTTAAAATTTGATTTCTCAAACGTTTTTCTGATGGCTTTATTAAGTGTTGTACTATAAGGAACACACATATACTCACTTTTTGGTTCTAAAATATTTTCTTTTTTAGCTTTTTGTTTGCTTGATCTTATCATTTTGTCAATCAATTTTGCGTCATAACCATTTGCAGTGGCAATGGACTTTATAGTTCTTACTTCTTTATTGTAGTTTTCTTCATTCATCGGTATTGTTAATAATCTGTTGATTAATGAATGGAAGGATGTCATTTTTTTTTTGCCACGGGTGATTTGAGTTAACTGGTATTACAAGCATTGTTTGAGATGGTTTTCTAAATATGTCAAATTCATGCTTTCCGTTCTCTTTCGTTATTGTAACATCAAGAAAGTTTATTTATGTACAATTGGTTTTCATTGTGAATTTAATTGATTTTTATATAGAATTTAAATATTCTAAAAGTTCGTCTGGTGAGTTTCGGTCATTTTAGTATAAACAAGGAATGTCATCGACATACCTGTACCAATACAAATGTTTTAGCTTTGAGGGTTCGAAATTCTCATAATCCATGTTGCTTCTAAATGTTGCATATATACATTTGCTAAAAGGCTTGATAGTGGCGAACCCATGGCTAATCCTTCTTTTTGTTTAAAAAACTTTGAGTTGAATTTAAAGTAGTTTTGACTTGCTGTTTCTTTTGTGAGCAACATAAGATCTTTAATCTCAGTTTTTTATAGGTTTTGGGTTTCTTTTAAGTAGTTTTGCAGAATGTCAAGAGTTTAATTCACTCATATATATTAATACATATTGGAAACATCGATTATAGTATGTGTGTGTCCGAGGGTGCGATAACTCTCGTAAAAATGTTCCGATTTTAATTGGTACAAACATGTAAAGGAAAATTTATAACTTTAAGTTCGAAAAGTGGCAAGATCGCTCCATCCAAAGGGGTATTTTGGGGGGGGGGTTGTACCCCAAAAATGTTTTTTTTTAATTTTTACATACAATATTTTAGTAAGTAAAATTTTATTTTTCGCCATTGAATTCAGCTTAAAATACAAACAGTTTGGTGTTTTGATCATTGTTCTACGACAATTGGTTACAGAGTTATTGAAAGTGCTAAACACAGTACGTTGTCCAATGTTAATCTTATGGAGAATAAGACAAATTGTATATCTCGCTTATTTATCAACTTATCCTGACGAAACTTAGTATATTGCTTCATATTGTTGTGGTCTGTTGCACAAAGAACAATTTTTTCCGATAGTTCCCGTAGCAGCAAACTTGTGTACTCAGCCCCATGAAATTCTTAAGGAGGATAAGTAAGATGATATCTCCGTTAACTATGAAGGTAAATTAATAAAATTTGGTATGTCGCTTTACCTAGTTGAGTTATATTGATATTTGTACTAAAACCCATTTTTTTTATTCCTTGTCTCAGCAAACCTGCATACTCAGCCGCCATGTTATTCTTAGGAGAATAATTCAAATGTCGTGAATCGTTTATTTATCATTGTATATTGATAAAACCCTCGTAGCAGCAAACCTGCGTACACAGCGAATTTCCAATGTGTATGTATGTATCTTAATACCACTTAAAGCCACATACCAAGTTTCATCAATAAACATTCATAAATAAATGATTTATGACATTATAATTATTCTCTTTAAGAATAACATGGCGCCTGAGGATGCAGGTTCGCTGAAACAAGGTACACACAAAATGAGTTTTATAAACTTTTTTTATAACTCAACTAGGTGAAGCCACATAGCAAATTTGATTAATTTATGTTCATAATTAAGGGAGATAACCTCTGATTTATTCTCCTTAAGAATAACATGGGGGCTGAGTATGCAGGTTTGCTGCTACGGGAACTATCGGTAAAAAAATAATTTTTCGTGCAAATATCGATAGACCACAACGGTATGAAGCAATATACCAAGTTTCGTTAGGATAAGTTGGTAAATAAGTAAGATATACACTTTTCTTATTCTCCATAAGGATAACACTGGACATCGTCCTGCGTTTAGCACTTTCAATATCTCGGTAACCAATTGACGCAGAGCAATGATCAAAACACCAAATTTTTTTAAGTTGAATTTAATGGTGAAAGCAAAAATTGGATTTACTAAAATGTTATATGTAAAAAACTAAAAAAAAAATTTTGGAGTACAATTCCCCCCAAAATACCCCTTTGGATAGAGTGATCTGGCTGGTTTTCGAACTTATCACAAATGATGCTTTACATGATTGTACCAAATTTCATCAAAATCAGATCATGTTTACGAGAGTTATTGCACCCACGGGTACATATCTATCTATATATATATATATATATATATATATATATATATATATATATATATATATATATATATATATATTATATTTATATTTATATATATAGATAGATATGTACCCGTGGGTGCAATAACTCTCGTAAACATGATCTGATTTTGATGAAATTTGGTACAATCATGTAAAGCATTCGTTCAAAAAAAAAAAAAAAATTCGTTCAAAGCAATGAAAAACACCATTCGTTCAAAACTGTATATATATATATATACAGTTTTGAACGAATGGTGTTTTTGGCATCTGGGGACCTCAAAACGTTCAGTTATCATGGTCCCGGGCCTAGGTCTTACAATGCCGAACACGGTAATAGCTTCTTCCCTATAGGGGAAATTCGTTAAAACTTGGTATGTGTTTTTTTTTATTGTGTGAAAATATATTTATATGCATTGGAATTTGCTGAGTACACAGGTTTGCTGTTACGGGGGTAATTTTTTTTTTTTTTTTTCATTTTGTCGCCCGTTTAAAGTTGGGTTTGGGGAGTTACGTTATACCAGTCAATACCTTTAATTTTATACAACAAGTTTATCTCTACTTATCAAATATTTTTCATATTCGTTGGACTGTCAAAAATATCAAACTAAAAATAGACAATCAATTTTTTTCCATCCCACTATAGCTTGTATTACACTCAGGCAGGTTTTTACCATACTAAATTAAACTAACTTGTTTACAACAAACGGTTCTATATTAATACTAATATATATATATATATATATATATATATATATATATATATATATATATATATATATATATATATATTTATTTATTTATTTATTTATGATAATTGTGGATTTTTGTGTGTATTTGGGTTGCCATTTTATTATTTATTGCTTATGTGACTGCATTTTAGATTCTGAATCTTTTTCCTAGATTAATTATGTCTTAATGCACAAATTTTAAGACCGGATCCCTGACGTTGACTGACTATGCCTTCTGCCTTGTTCCAATTCCGACTGGCAATAAACGTTGATTATTGATTGGTTATTAATTATTGACCTATGCTCAGAAGACATCCAGAATCTTGATAGCTTGCATTCTCAATAGTCATAATATTTATTTATTTATTTATTTATTGAAAACAAAATACTACAAAACAGGCATGCGCCCAATTACAATGTAGCATTCGATAATTAAAAAGAATATATGAGAGAGTTCATGCCGGTCCTTTTCCACTTTCTTCATGCACACAACAATGCAACACATATGCGAGATCACGTACTAAACCTACTTAAAAAAATAGCAAAAATTCATAAATACAAATAAATAGTTATTCATTACAAAATAAAATACATAACGTGCAACAACAAAAATACAAAATACAGTTTCATAAAAATAAAAATAGTTAGGATGCAGCAATATTTAATCTGGTAATACACTAGATATGTTCTTACGAAACCTTTTACTAGAGCAATCAAATAAATCAATATTCACATTTTGAGCAATGGAATTAAAATTGCGAGACACAACATTGAGTGGGGAGTAAGCCCCAAGGTTTGTGCGAGAGTAGTGAGGGGAGAGCAGGAAACGACAACGAGAATTGTGCCTAGGCACATTAAATCGTAGTTTGGACAAGAGAGCCCCGCTGTCAATTGCACCGCTCGCCAGCCCGTGCAGGCATACCAACGCTGATACTCGCCGCCGCTTATCTAGGGAGTCAAGTTCAAACAGCGATAAAAGCTGCTTGTAATAAGGAACGTCCGTTGTGTAGTGACCAAACCTTCTATAGTACAAAAACCTTAGAAACCTCCTCTGTACACCCTCAATTGCGACAGTTAGGTAATGTTGATGAGGATTCCACACCACAGAACCAAATTCCAACCTAGATCTCACCAAAGAACAATAAAGAAGCTTAAGGACACCGATGTTTTTAAGAAAATTGCTTGACCTGCGAATAAAACCCATTACAGAAAATGCTGATTTACAAATTGAAGTAATATGGTTTGTAAAATAAAACTTGGAGTCGAAAGTAATACCGAGATCTTGAATTGAAGACTTAACAGAAATTGCATTGCCTTTCATTGAGTAAGTGAAAATCAATCTACTTGCTTCAGATTTTCTTGTAAAAGACATAACAAAACACTTATTGACATGAAACTTTAAATGACGATCACTCCAGGATAATAGCCGGTCAATATCTTCTTGTATTTTTAGGCAATCAGAAATATTATTAACGAGCCGAAATATCTTTAGGTCGTCTGCATAAAGAAGGAAGTTACAGTTAAGTATACAATCTGAAATGTCATTAATGAAGATAGTGAAAAGAAGAGGACCAAGATTTGAGCCTTGAGGAACCCCAGATAACGAACAGAAATCAGATGACAAACATTCATTACATGAAACATATTGAAATCTATTAAATAGATAAGAAGAAAAAAACTTAATAAGAGGATTGGAAAGACCAAAGTAATTTAGCTTAGAAAGCAATGTCAAATGATTCACTTTATCGAAAGCCTTTTCGAAGTCTGTATAAATAACATCAACTTGAGCACCTGAATCCAAAGCAGATATGCAGTACTCAGAAAAATTCAACAGATTAGCAGTAATTGATCTCCCCGGAAAGAAACCATGCTGCTGAGGACTGATAAAACACTTAACATGCTGAAATAACCTGGAGTGTAAAATTGTCTCAAAAACCTTAACAGGTGAACTCAAAATCGCAACAGGTCTGTAGTTTTTTATATCAGATCTTTGACCTTTCTTGAATATCGGGACAACCTTTTCCAAGCACTAGGAAAGTCACTATAAAATGTAAAAAAATTTATAAAAGAAAACAAATTGAAAAACGTGGAATCCATAATGAATATTATTAGTAACTATATTCATGTCAAGTTTCTCAAATAACAGCCTAATAATGAATAATTTAAATGATTTTATATTCTGATCTGAGTAGCACAATTTTAATAATCTTATACTTTTTCCTTAACCAAAATATCCATCTTGAAAAATATTTCGTCTTAAATATCTCGAACACTGTTACAAATACGGATAATATAGTAACGTCATAAGTATTTTATGTATATCTGAAACCAAACATTAGGTGTTTAACTCTATCAGTTAAAGGAATAGGTTTAATGAACGAACAATTGAATACGTAGCGGATGAATCAAGTACAGATCCAGCAAAGTGAAGTATAATACCCCGTCGCAGCAAACCGGCGTCCTCAATGAATTTCCAATGCAAATAAGTATACCAGTAGGGGGCATTAGATGGTTCAAAACCAGCAAAGGCGCGGTGTGGACGCGTGGACGCGAGGACCCCCCCCCCCCCGTGCCCCCCCCCCGGGTGCCCCCCCCCCCCGGGTGCCCCCCCCCCGGGTGCCCCCCCCCCCGGTGCCCCCCCCCCCGGTGCCCCCCCCCCCCCCGGCCGCCAGCAGCACTTTTCGTGATGACCTTGAACATGAGGAAAAAACTTTCGAAAATTAATAATTAGCCTATTTATCCACCGATTCCCACGGGACTTTTTCCAGAGTGTAGGCCTATCCCCAGGGAAGCGAATGACGTAAGAACCCCATAGATCCACCATTAAACAAGGCCGCTATTAATTTAAAACCGCGTTTTCCTTATGGGATCTCAGCTGTTTACCGACCGATTTTGACGAAACCTCACCACATGTCGGGCCGTGACCTAAGAAAACCATCGCTTAAAGAAAATTGAAAATCCACTGTTAAACGGGCCCGCTATTAATTTTCAAACGCGTTTTCCTCATGGGATCTCGGCTGCTTGCCGACCGAATTTGATGTGACTTCGTTACACGTTGTATGTCGGCTTGAATAAACCAAACTGCGAGTGGCTCCGTGGAGTCACGTGTCGAGGCGCGTGCTAGGGCCTACGTGACTGTCCCAGCCTGTTTACTCATTAGCGGTCTTCAAGACCCCTCCGTTCTAGAAGGTTCCGGCAAGTGCGTCGCATGAGGCCTCCTCCTGACTGGAGTGTTATGTATGAGCATGTCACGTGTCGAAGCGCGTGCCAGGGCCTACGTGACTCTCCCAGCCTGATACTCATTAGCGGTTCCGAGAATTGTTTACTACTTTCACCGCTTACTGTACGGTACGTAGCTATGTTACTTCAGTGATTGTCATTGCTTCCTTCATTCAGTTTGTGTTTGGAGCTCAGTGTATGTAGATGTTCTACTTCAGTGCTGTGCTAGTCTTTACTGAACCATATTCCGAGATTTTTTAAACGTAAGTATATGTAGCTCTTATAAGTTGTAGTGTGGAAGACTATTACATTTCCCTTTATAATAAGATTCTCATTTAAGGTATGATCGTTCAGCAATTTTGAAGTCATAATGTGTAAAGAGAGGTCTGGCCTATTAATAGAAGATGAATAATTCGCATTATGTTTTAAGGAAAACGATTCGTTAAATGTTTGAGCGAAATAATTATCTAACATTAATATTTAAACTTTTACATATCCCAGTACACTGAGCCTTGTCGTTGTTTCTTTTCAGATGGAGACGAGTGGATTTGTAATGACCTTAGAACAGTTATGTTTTATAACGATTAAAATTAATGAGTCAAACTTTAAAAATTTAAAAATAGATTCATTTCCACTCTTCTAAAATTTTTTGAGGGAAATAAAATTAGGTATTTGCTTTCCAAGCCTTTGTGGTGGGTGGAGAGTATAGATACCCGATGTTGCAGATGGCTGTTCCTCGTATGTGTGAGGTCTGCGGTCGCGTCTTCGCTGGAAACCTGGCTCGTCACATGGCAGCTGCTCACAGGGACCGCCATTTCGACTGCAACGTCTGCGGGAGACGCTTCGGGCGAAGCGACAGCCTGCGACGCCACCTCACAGCAGTTCATCCTCCCACTCCTCACGACCAAGCGCCAGGTACGGTTTTTACATTAAACAAGAAACCGTCAGTACTAATGACTTGTTTTCGAGAGAGAGTAAACGGCTTTAGCTGAGTAAACAGATTCAAGTAGTAAACAAGGGGCTGCCAGCCTCTGTGCCTCACTCTTGTATTACTGGACCCGGGTAAACTGGCGCTCGAGATGAGGAAGAGGTCGTCAGGCCTCTATGCAATTCCTCACCCTTGTATTACTGGGCTCAAACTGGCGATTGAGATGAGGAAGAGGTTGCCAGTTCTCACCCTCGTGTTTATCGGGGTCACTAATAGGACTTGTCTTCCTGTTCGCAGGCCATCCGTGCCCGTTGTGCTCCGTCGCCCTGGCGGGTCCCGAGGATCTTCGCCACCATATGGAAGCGGTCCACGGTGCGAGCCCGTCAGCTTCGACCTCCTCCTCCTCCGCAACACCACCCTTCAGAGACCCACGGCCCGAGTGCGACGCGTGCGGGCGGCGATTCGCCCGCGAGGACCTGCTCCGGCGCCACGTGCAGCTGGTGCACGTCTACGAGGCCCGTTGCACCGAGTGCGGCACCCTTTTCCGCAGGGCCGCGTACCTCCAGCGGCACATGGCGAGCGCCCACCGCGGTATGAGGTTCACGTGCGCCTACTGTGACCGAGGCTTCACCCGGCGCTACAACCGGGACCACCACGAGGCCCACAACTGCCCCATCGTGAGGAACCTCGTTGTGGACGAGATGCCGCGCCTGCCCACTCTGTCACCCGAGCCCCGACCTAGCTCCGAGCCTCAGCCCGGACCCAGCCGCGAGCCCCAGCCCGGTCCCAGCACGGCACCCGACGGGATGGTGGGTGGTGGCGGACTACCCACGTTCCGCCCCATCCAACGGGCGTTCCGCGGACGCCTCCTGACCTTCGGCCTGTCCCGGCCCATGGAGGACTTCTTGACCGTGGAGGACGCGCTGGTGCTGCTGTTCGACAGCGTCCTGGAACTGTTGACCGACGTCAGGACCCGACACCCGAACATCAAGGTCAACATGTTCCTAGAGTGCGAATTCGCCAACGTTCACGGAGCCACCTGTCTGCGGGCCTTCAAGACGAAGAACGTGCCTCTCACCGCCGCGTCCAACTTGGAGGACTTCCTATCGGCTTCCTTCCACAAGCTGGAGGAAGAGAAGGAGCAGTGCCTGCTAGTGGGCAGCGGGTGGAGCTATCTCCGGATACGCGACCTGGAGATCCGCGTCAACCTCTACACCCCGTTGGGAGAACGCGGAGCCAGGTTCGTCCAGCTTCCCAGGACCATCTGCGAGACGCGTGCCGTTATCAACGTGCAAAACGTCGATGACATGTGCTTCGCGTACGCCATCCTGGCCAAGTTCGTCGCGCAACACCCGGAGAGGCCAACATCGTACACACCGGACGTCATGGCACGCTACGACTGGGTCGGCCTACGCTTCCCCGTAGCCGTGAAGGACATTAAGGTCTTCGAGAGGAGGAACCCCATCAGCGTTAATGTGTACGGGATCGAGCACGCCATGGTGGGGAGACGCCCCGACGGATCGCCAAAGTTCCAGGACCGCGTGTTCCCGCTGAAGATCTGCAAGCGGGAGTTGGAGGATCACCGGGACTTGCTGTACGTGACCACCGGCGGGGACAGTCACTACGCCTACATCACAAACATGAGTAGGCTAGTGCGAGCCCAGCTGACGTCCCACGTCAACGCCATCCACGTGTGTAAGCGATGCTTCGCTTACTTCGACAACCAGCCCAACAAGCTGCAACTGTCCGGTGTCGAGCGTCTGGAGGAGCACATGCGATACTGCACCGCCAAGGCTCCCCTCCGCTTGGACTTACCGAAGAAGCAGCAGATCCGCTTCGCCCACCCCGAGTACACTCGGCGCGAGCGCTTTTGCGTTTATGCCGACTTTGAGTGTGCTCTGCAGCCCGTCGCCGCTGACCCTGCGGAAGCGCCGCCCGGCACGAGGCCTCTGCAACTGCACGTCCCGTACGCCTTTGCCTACCAGATCGTGGACTCGCTCGGCCTGGAGGAGTTCGAGCCCCGCGTCTACTTCGGGGCAGACGCGTCCAAGGTCTTCATGGAGAGGCTCAAGATGGACGTGCTGGCGCTGTGGGAGTTCCTATTCAGCATGAGAGCTCTGCACCCTTCTCTGACCCGGCAGGAGATGAACGAGTACCTGGCAGCGACTCACTGCTACCTCTGCGGGAAGGAGTTCACGGACCAGGACGTCAAGGTGCGGGACCACAATCACGCCCCGCCCTACGAGTTCCGAGGAGCCGCCCACCGCTCGTGCAACCTCAGGTACCGGGAGCAGCGACACATTAACTGCTACTTCCACAACCTGTCCAACTACGACGCCCACTTCGTAGTGCGCGAGCTGGCCATCGACCCCGGCGACGTGGACGTGTTGGCCCACACGGAGGAGCGGTACATCGCTTTTACCAAGCGATTCCACTTTGGTCAGCCCGGGGACAACCAACGTCAGAGCAGTTTCGCGGTGCGCTTCCTGGACACCTACAGGTTTCTGTCCATGAGCCTGGCCAACCTGGCGGCGGGACTTCCCACGGACAGGATGCGCGAGACGAGGAAGCGCTTCCCCGACGACCGGCTGTTCGACCTGGTGCGCAGGAAGGGCGTGTTCCCCTACGACTTCGTTACGTCCTACGATACGCTGTACAGGACCAGGGAGTTGCCGCCCAAGGAGGCGTTCAGGAACTCCATGACCCTGGAGGACATCAAGGACGAGGAGTACGAGCACGCCCTCAACGTGTGGCGAGCCTTCGAGTGTCACAACCTCAAGGACTATGCGGACAAGTACCTGCGATGCGACATCGCCCTGCTCACCGATGTCTTTGAGCAGTTCCGCGACACCTCGCTGGCAGAGTACGGGCTGGACCCCGCCCACTACTACACCCTGCCGTCCTACGCGTGGGACGTGATGCTCAAGACCTGCGGTGTGGAGCTGGACACGCTGCAGGACTTTGACATGTACCTGTTTGTGGAGCAGGGGATCCGAGGAGGCATCTCACAGGCCATCACCCGCTACGCCAAGGCCAACCACGACAGGTGCCCGGACTACCGCCCGGACGAGCCCACGCGCTTCCTCCTGTACCTGGACGCCAACAACCTCTACGGCTGGGCCATGTCCCAGCGCCTGCCGACCGGAGACTTCGAGTGGCTCAGCCGAGAGGAAATCCAGGCGTTGGACGTCGCGGCGCTGGACGCGGAGGCCGATCGAGGCTACATCTTGGAGGTGGACCTCCACTACCCCGCGCGCCTACACGACCTGCACAAGGACCTTCCCTACTGCTGCGAGACGAAGCGTCCGCCAACAGGGAAGTTCCCCAAACTGTTGACGACCCTGGACGACAAGACGCACTACATCTGTCACTACAGGGTCTTGCAGCAGGCGCTGCAAAACGGATTGGAGCTGGTCGCGGTGCATCGGGCGATCTCGTTTCGCCAGTCGCGGTGGTTGGAACCGTACATCCTGATGAACACGGAGCTGCGGAAGAGGGCCAGGACGAAGTTCGAACAGGACTTCTTCAAGCTCATGAACAACGCGGTCTTCGGCAAGACCATCGAGAATGTACGGAAGCGCCTCAACGTGAAGCTGGTGTGCACCCCGGAGAAGTTTTCCAAGTACGTCGCCAGATCCAACTTCCTGGACCGGACGTACTACACGGAGGACGTGGCCCTGGTGCATCTGTCCAAGGTCAACATCGTGTTGGACAAGCCCGTCTACGTAGGCATGACAGTCCTGGAGCTGAGCAAGTGGCTCATGTACGAGTTCCTGCGCAAGATGAAGGAGCGCTACGGTGACCGCCTCACCGTGGACTACATGGACACGGACAGCTACGTCTTTGACATCGTGTCCCAGGACGTCTACGCAGAGATGAAGGAACACCTGGACGACTTCGACACCAGCGGCTATCCGAGGTCCCACCCCTGCTACAGCCCCGTCAACGCCAAGGTCATCGGAAAGTTTAAGGACGAGTGCAACGGCCTGTCCTTATTCGAGTACCTCGGCCTGCGGTCCAAATTATACTTTATGGACATCGAGGACGCGGCGACAGGCGGCAGCAAGGCTCTCAAGCGAGCCAAGGGGGTGGCGAAGGGCGTTGTCAAGAACGTCCTCACCCCCGACGACTACAGAGAGTGCCTGTTTGACGGGGTCCAAAAGCGCACCACCAACGTCCGCTTCCAGTCTCACTTGCACCGGGTCTACACCGTGGAAGTGGACAAGCTGAGCCTCAGCCCGACTGACGACAAGCGGTGTGTCCTCCCCGACGGCATCCACACTCTGCCGTGGGGACACAAGGACGTCCCGCCACTACCGCCAGCCAGGAGAGGAGGAGATCGACCTCAGCGGATGGAGGTGGACGGTGAGGAGGAGGAGGAGCGCCAGGACGAAGACGAGGAAGAGGAATTCCCTGTTTAGTTTTAAATATTAATTTTAAGAAAAACTTGTAAATAGTATTTGTAAGAAAATATAATAGCTTTATGTACAGCACGAACCTGAGTTGTTTATTTCCTCCCCTTTGCTCACTCAAAAGCCGTTAGGCTTAAAGTGTGTGAGAAAGGCGTTATGGGCCGTTTGGCCCGAGCCGTGCAGCTTAAAAAGCCCCCGCCAACCGGGAGCGATTGGCGGCGCGTGTCGGGGGACGGCCCTGAAGGAGTTGCCCAGGAAGGAGTTGCTAAGTGGTTTGCTGACGCTCGAGGTTGCACCCTCGAATTGCTCAGCGGTTTGCTGATGTCCGAGGGGTCTCGTGACGCGCCCTCTTTGGCGACCTTCACTGCCGCTTGGCGGGGGCTCAGCCAGTGACACGCGCCGCTGGTATATAAACCTGAGGTCCAGCCCCGCTGCCTCAGTTTTGCTAATTTTTATAAATTTAGTAAGGAGAAAGGAGAAATGAAAACACAAGCTTTATCATTATGAGGCATGTATTGTACAGTAATAAGGTTACATACACATACTACAAAAACCTTACAAATTAGTTTTAAGCGAATATGGAGTGGAAGAGTCTGCGGACGAGAGCGTCGTTGGCGGCGGGAGCGGCAGGGTCGAAGAGCTGGACGTAGTCGCTGAGTGACGTGCGGAGAACAGCCCGGCAGTACAGGTAAGTGAGGCAGTAGTAGCCGCAAACAGAAGTATCGTAGCCCTGGAGCCGATACCTGTTGTAGACGTAGTGGCGGTGATGAGGATTGCGCCTCAGGAACATTTGAAAGTCGGCCTGGTATGGCGGCCTTCCGTAGCTGTCCAGGTACTCGAGTCTGTCCTCTTCCGAGCAGTAAAACGCCACCCAGTGTTCGCCTCCCTCGGTGTGTGCTACCGTGTTGGACACGATGGCGGTGAGAGGCTTGACCGGCACGTCCGGTAGTTGGTCAGAGGCGTAGACCGCAACGTTCCTCAGTCCGGGGATCTTCGCCAGGCATTCTCTGATCTGGACGGTATTCATCGTGGGCGGAAGCAGCACAGGCAGCTCGAGGTGGACGGGTCCAGTGTGTCGTTAGCCACGAGCCAGTCCCGCAATACTATGCAGTTATGAAGGGCGCAACGGTTGTGGGAGCTCTTATGGTGGCGACAGCGCAGGGTCCGGTAGGTGGGCGGACCGTTGAGCGACCCGCAGCCCAGATCCTCCATGTCCTGAGCGGTGGTGGCGGCGGGCTCGGTTATGAGGTGGCGTTGTACAAAGTCCCTCTTCTGCGATCCTTTGACGTAGACCAGGGGGCGGTGGATGAGGCAGGAGCGCAGCTTGTCCAGCAGGGCGACGTACGCGATGTCCCCCTGGTCCCACTCCAAGCCGTGGCAGTGGCGAGTGACCCAGACGCTCTCGCGCTGTTTCTCGGAAGTCAGGAGGTCCTTACTGAAGGGCGGGCGGGCGATGTGATGTAGGAGCAGCGTGCCGGTAGTCACGTCCACCACGCAAACCTCTTTCAGTAGAAAGTCATTATCACTGTCTTTAAAACACTGCATATCCATCACCACGCTTCCGTGATGACAGCGCGCTGGCGGCGGCTCGATGTAGATCGGTGGCGGCACGTCCATCCCGTACGGCTGACTGAACTCGACTGAGCGCTGGCGGGAGCGCGCCTAGCGGGTTAACCTTGGGTGCGCGCGCCGCCATCACCTAACGGTCCGCGGTGACCTTGAGCGCGCGACAACTCGTTTACCCGCCAAAACCTAACGGTGCGCGCGCGCGGTGACCTTGAGCGCGCGGCAACTCGTTTACCCGCCAAAGTCGACTGTGACGTTGCGATGACGGTCCACCTCCACGACGTTGTCCAACTCGGCGTACACTATGCAGTTGAACGCCTCCGCCAAGGCTTCGGAGAACCCAATCTCTATGCGCAGGTTACCGTTGCGCACCAGGTTCCAGTGGCTGGATTGAGAGGCCGCCATATCGGGTGTCAGATCAAACGCCATCAGGCAGTATCCGTAGGGGTACTCGTTGCGACTGACTTCGTTACCGCAGTCTGAGAAATTGATGCCGGTGCCGGTGTACAGCGTGTGGTAGGCGAGCACGCACAACTCCTTACCGAACGTATAATCCGGTTGAAGCGGCTTACATGGCACTTGCTCACCGTCTATGTACAGCGCGAAGAAGTTCACGTGGCTGTGGGTGAAGTTGAACGGGTTCTTCTTGTAGTCCCCGTTGAACGCTTGATTGCTGACCAGGCCAACTATAACGCGTTTCGGCAGTTGTCCCAGAAACACACTGTCCAGAGTCTTGCTGCTGATACCGGAGGGTAGCGTGAAGGATTTGACTTCCACGCGCGTAATGGGATATTTGGCTGTACCCGACTCCAGCGTCCTGCTGTGAGCCAACAGCACGCTCGGGTTGATCTTACAGCGGCGCATGAACAGGTTGACTTCGGCGATGTCCACTTTGTAGTCTGTCACGGTTTTAGACATGATGGAGAATGAGTTCTTTGACCTGATCAGGCGAAAGCGCATCTCCACGCCGTTTAACATGAACTTCTCCTGATTGCACAGGTCGACGTGCAGATGTCCGACCATGTCCGCGTACCGGCTGGCCTTGACAAACTCCCTCCGGTTCTTGAGCCCGGCATTATCCTCCTCAGTATTGTCCATGTACCCGGCATAGTCCTCGTAGAACAACTCCGCGGTGAGGTGCGATGTCTTGGCATCACCGCCATAGGACAACAGGTTCTCCAGGTAGGCGCGATAGGCGTACGTGTTGTTCTGAGGAGACACCAGTTTGTTGTTCAGGTACAGGTCCACTTGACTGAACAGCGAGTGCAGCCAGTTGTTAATCGGACCCACCTCTTTTATCGCTTGATCACCCATTACAGCGCCTCCGCTAGCCGTTCTAATGGTAGCCTTCACATGCAGTAGCGTCTGTGACAGATCCGTGTACTCGTCCCCGTGGCCCGGAACTATGAACTCCACGGGCGAGTCGTCTGTCAGGGAGGAGATGGGCTTGTACTGCACCCATTTACCGCTCTCTATACTGGTCTGCGTGGGCGGTAGCGAGAACAGGTCCAACTCGGTCTTGACACACTCGCACGACTTCTGATGTAGAAACGCCATTATCCAAAAATGTCCTTCACGGTACTCTCGCTCTTCTTGCTTCTCCTCTTCTTAGCGACACGTTTTGCGGGCTTCCTCTTGGGGGCAGCGCTCTTCTTCCTCGCTCCGAGGAGTTTCGCCAGAGACTGAGGAGTAACCTGCTGTACACGCCTCTTCTTATAGGCGCCACCACCGCTCAGCACGCGATCCAGTTTTTCATCGGCCTTACGTTTCAGCGACCCGGTAAACTGTCTGAGTCGGGCGTTGGCTGCGACTCGGGGGTCGGCTGTGCCCGCTGCCACGTCGCCCAAGAAGCCCACACCGGACCTCAGCGCCTCCTTGCCCAGCGCCGATGCGCCGGATCTGATCAACGGGACCACTGTACGCATCAGCCCGCCTAGGAAACTGCCGATGCCGTGTCCGCGTTGGAAAGCGGCTCCTCTGAATACGGAGGATACGCCATGGCCCGCCTGCTGGTGGCGGTAATACGCCAGATAGGGATCGCTCGGATTCATTGCCGCTGCCTCTCTTTCCTGAAATGAAGCTTCATGCACGTAGTCCCGAAGTGGAATGGCAAGTGTCGCCCTTGGTTATCCCTTAAATCGATTTCCACGCTCTCGAATGAGGTTTTAATCACCGGCACGTAGTGCGGGTCTATTATATACACTGTCGTGTTGGCACCGTACGTGTAATTCCTGATGTCGATGTTGAGGATCTTCAGTAGTGGCGCCACAGCGTCGCCCACCAGTTGGGGTTCCACCAGGTCGCAATACACGTACATGTGTGATGGCAGACCGGCGAAGAGGTTAGCCGGCCTCACGGACCTGTGACGCTTGACGATATCCGTATCCACCTCGTAGCCAAACTGTAGCGCCAAACTGGGGCTCAGTTTGAGGCTCTGAACGGCTGAAGACGTCGACATCAATTCCACCCTGGAGGACCTCTCGTCATACGAGAAGGCGCACAGGTTACTCTTCATTTGAGGGTGGTTGTTGATTGCGTCTACGAGTTCCTCGGTACTACTGTAATTGCCCGGCTCCACTTTGATTAACAACTTGTCCACCACGGCCAACCCGCCTTTCGAGTCCCTCATTCCCAGCACTAGTTTGATGTAGGTTCCCTCACCGACGGTCAGAAAAGAGAAGGGGTAGTGCGCCTCCGCCAGAGCGACCTCCCACTCGCCGTCTGACAGATCAACGGTCGAGGGTAGATGGGTCGTGTAGTTTGTCACCATGTTGTTGGGATAGTAATTCATTGAACTGTTACTGGGCAACGTCAGGTAAAACTGGTCGTGCCTCGTCATCGCAGCTGTTGCACGTCCGCTGCGGGTACCCACGAATTGAAGTCCTCTCCGTAACCGGCCCACTTGACTAGGTAGCACTTACTGGAGCCTCGCCCTTTAGTGTCCAGTATTTTATCTATTTGATACAGGCGATCCGGGGCGATCATCACCTTTTGCATCTCGTGCTCGTAGAAGCGCCCTTCCAGCGGCGTCCCGTTCAGGTCGCGCAACACGTACAATGGTAGAGGATGCGACCCGTATACGTGGTCCACCACGAACAGCTCCTTACTCCAGTTGGTCTCGTAACCTTTGGCGAACGTGCCCTTCTCCTTGGCTATGCGCACCGTGTCGCCCGGCTCGAACCTGGGCTTGTGTCGCCGGATCGCCTTTCCATACATGTGACGCCACACCTTGTACACCGTTTGACCATCGCCGCTGTCCGCGTCCACGGGTCGTAGGCCACCCAGGCTCTTGTGCGGGCTGCGGTTGTAGGCGTCCACAAGCCTGTCCAACACGTTCACGTAGCGATACGTGTTCTTGTAGGTCAGGTAGCGCCACATGCGGGTCTTAAGCGTGCGGTTGACTCGCTCCACCACCGCCGCCTTCACGTCGGGGTTCTGCGTGGTGAAGTAGTTTACACCGTGACTCTTGAACACTCGCTTGGTCGCGGCCCCGGTGAACTCCGTCCCCTTGTCGGTCTGTAGGCAGCGAGGAGTCGCCTCAGCGAATATCCTCTCGAACGCAGCAGCCACCTCAGGCCCGCTTTTCCTCTTCAGCGGTACCGCGAACAGCCGCTTACTGAATACGTCTATCACAGTCAGCAGGTAGTTGACTCCGTCGTTGTACCGGCTCAGGCCGCGCATGTCGTTCAGGTCCGCCTGCCACAGCTCCCGGGGCCCGAACACGGCGTAGCGGTTGCGGGGAAACCGCTTGCGCGCAGGCTTGTGCAGCGTGTAGGTGTCCTGGGCGCGCAGCCAGTCGGCTACCCGACGTTTCGGTAGGCGCGCGGCTCTGGCCAGGGCGGCCACCCCGCCGAGGGAACCGGGCTGGCTCGGGTCGTAGTACAACTTCTCCATTACGGTGTGAACGGCTCCCAGTTGTCCAATGACGATTCCCGGTCGGGTTCCTCGGTTATTATCCTTCTCCTGGCCGCTGGGGGCCGCGGTCTCAAGCGGTCCAGTATCGGCGTCAACCTCGGTGAGAGGGGTGTCGACGAGGCTGTCGTCGTGTCTCCCCAGGGGCTCGATGCCGAGTCCAGTCCCACGCCTAGGTAACGCAACGCCGTGGGATTGCTCACGTATTCTTTGGGCACGTTCATGTCCTTCAAGGCGGCCATCACTTGATGCCAGCCAGTAGGCAATCGGTCCGCCCTTCGCGCTCTCACTATGCTGTGCACGATGTCCACTATATTGGAATCGGGGATCTTCACCTTGTCCACGTACACCGCCCCACTGGCGTCCCAGGAGATGGGGCTGCCTTGACGGGTCATGAATCGCAACAAGTTGCGCGCCACCGACCTGTAGATTTTTGAGAACGATTCCACAATGTCCTCCTCCGCCGAGGCGCTAGACTCGCGCTTCATCTGACTCGGACCTCCCGCCACTTCCTCCTCCCTCTCCTCACCCTCGATGATTGACAGACCTATGGGTTGACGTTTAGCCGCGGAAAAGTGCAGGAACCGCTGTAACACCTGCTGATATTGTTTCCATTTCTCCGTATCGTCCAGCCGCTTGTCGCTCAATATGCGATGCATCTCAGCGTCCAGGCTGGCTGGCTTATTGGCGCTACCTGCTCCTCCTCTTGGCTCCGGCCCTGGTCCCGGTCCTTCTCGCAATCTCTCGATGAGCTCCTGCGGTACAACCACCATTTTCCTAGCGTACTCCATGTCCGATTAGCTTCTGCGCTAGAACGGGCAGAACAGCGTTCAACAGCAGAGGTAGGAGAATCCCTCCACCCCGTTGGACGAGGTAGTGTCGCTTCTTGGTCCAACCCTCGCCGCGTTTCACCAGCCGTCTGAGCGCCTGTTTGTGTTTGCTCAATTTGCGTTTGAGGCAGGGAGAAAGCGGTACGTTTCCGCGTAGCACGTTATACGCGCACTCGCACAACGACTTGATGCGACTCTTGTCGCACGCTTTTAACAGGGCCTTGCGTTCTTTGGGCGTAGCGTGTATTAGGGCCCTCAGCAGCGCCGCGTCCTTCTTCACGCGGTGTGACATGATGACTGACGCTGGCGCGCGCTCGGCCTATTTATCACTTCTTCTTGGGCAGGTACACGTAGTTCACCGGATCGTCTGGGAAAATGGTTGAACGTACGCGCATCTCTTCTGGCGTGGACTGTTTCAAGTCTATGAGCAGGTAGGCGTGCGGATCACGCGTGGCGTCCGCGTAAGCCTCCTCCATGAATTTGGGGTTTTCCGGGTATACTTGACGGGCCAGGTGTTTGATCTGAGCGCGGTCCCTGGGATTCTTGAAGCACACTATGTAGTGAGCGTTCAGCGATATGTCGCGCTGGCCCCTGCCCTGGTGAAACAGGTTTTGCGTGATGAAGAACACGCTCATGTTGCGGTGGTGCGAGCCCTTGGTGAACAGGTCCGCCACGCCGGAGCCGGCCTCGCGCATCATGTCATCGACGATGACCAGGGCGGGCTCGCTACCGTCATAGTCGTCCAGGTCCGGCAAGCCGGCTACGTAGCGCACGGCAGAGTCCGCACGGCTCTTGCCGCCACCGCTGCCATAGTGCCAAGTGATGCGGGCGAACCGCGTATCGCACATGCGGTCGGCGTGCTCTATGAAGCGAGCCACGAAGTGCGACTTGCCGCTGCCCGAAGGCCCGGCCACGATGGCGGTGAACGGGTGTTTCCACCTCAAGTCCATGGCGTCTACTGACCGCCGTGCACCGCCACCTCGGCTCTTGTAACTAAAGGTTCTTTTCTTGCTCTTTTTTATTTGATTTTATTTTTTCAATTTTGGAAGGAAATAAGGGAATAGGAAATACCGTTTATTTTATACAAATTCCAGGAAAGGAGATTTGCTGCCAGGAGGGCCGCTCCTCTTTACAAGGCTCGTCCTCGGCCCCACGCCAACGTTGTACTGGGAGATGGCGTTGTCGTCCAGGACCGTGAGGAACCGTCGAGGCATGTAGATCCGGATCGGGTCGTCGCCGACGAGACCCTCCAAGGTAGCCATCACCGCCTCGCCGTACGGTGTATCCACCCGCTCGAATGAGCGGATCGGGTACACCGCGTTGTCCCGCAGATCCGCGATACGAGTGTAACCCGCGGCCTTGCAGCTATTGAGGGCTGTCCTGAGGTCCATCTTCTGGTCCGTGTTGAGCATGGCGCAGCGGCTGGATGCAGAATGACCGGCTCTCGCCACCGAGTCGCCTTTTATTGGCGGTGTCTACGTGTCGACTCACGCGTATCAACAACATGATGACATAGTTACTCGCTCAATTCCAGGAAGGGTGATGTAATGGAAAGCTTTACTGCGTAAACAAGTGGATTGTTCTAGAAGCGTCTCGGTTATCAACTGCTTAGTGGAAGTTTCCACGCTCAATTCCAGGAAGGCTGACGTAATGGAAAGCTTTACTGCGTAAACAAGTGGATTGTTCTAGAAGCATCTCGGTTATTAACTGCTTAGTGGAATTTTCCACGCTCTCTCGTTTACTGGGTAGCGCGCTTGGAGTGCGCACTCCTCTTGGTTTTCCCTGAGATGATGCAATCGGTCTTTCGCCAAGTGGGTAGAGGAGTAGCGGTCCTAGTGATCCCGTCGTATCTTGACTCTCCCGTCTCGCTATTTGCCAGCCATAGGTTTTGCAATCTGGATATCAGGTCCTCTAGACATATGCAGATTTCATCGTTTCGCTCCTCGTCCAAGTACAAGCCGCAGCTGAACGTGGGGCGACCTCCTTTGAACACATTCATCTTCAACAGTACGTTACCGCTGTTAGTAGGGTTCTTCACAGTGTACTGATATCCGCCAGCGGACCAGCACAGTGCCGGGGAATCGATAGGCACTTCCTTCCTCTTTACAGTCCACCCATCGAGCTTTTTCTTCTTTGACGCACATCCCTGCTGAACTGGCGGTGCGTTGGCGTTCTCATCGTTCATTGCGTTCAGCTCCTCTAGGAAGGAGCGGATCGTTTGGTCCACTTCGGCTGCGCTGACTCCGCTTCCGTTCATGGTGACGTCTCGAACAACACTGAGGTCGCGCGCGCGCGGCTCTGCCTCGGTTTTATAGCAGAGTCGTGCGCTCCAGCGAACCTTCTAGAAGCTTCTTTATAGCCGAGTCGTGCGCTCCAGCGAACCTTCTAGAAGCTTCCAGAAACGTGACGCTCCTCACCTGCATGATGTTCCGGTGAGTCCTCACTCCACCGTTGCTAATTTTATTAGGGTGGGATGGGAATAGGATTATGGGTTGGGATAGGACAGAGGGTCTTGGGTTGGGGTAGGACAGAGGGTCTTAGATGGGGAAGGGAGTATTTTATTTATGGGTTTTTTCCTTTTATTTTTTTTTATCTTTTATTTTTTCTTTATTGAAAGAAGAAAAAGAATTTAGAGTGACTAGAGCCCTCCCAAACTGTTTTTATGGTCATTGACTTTAAAATCACCAAAGTAGATAGGTAATCATTGTTTTGTGGCCAATCCACTTCCCAAGCACTCTTACCACAGCAAAAACAAGTGTGCTGCAAATTATTAGAGTCTGAAAAGCGATACACTTTAACAATTCTTGCAGGATACAGAACTCTATTACAATAATGCTCAGTGTACTGACAGTAGCGGCATTGATAGACTCTCTTGCCATTGTATCTATTATACAAGTCTAACACTTGAGGATCCGTTTCCGGGTTGTTAAGCACTAACTCATGTTCCCGAACATACCCCTTGAGGCAAGATGCAACGTATCGCTGTATAGGCACTGGCAATTGTGCAATCCCCTGATACAGAATGTATTTATTCTTTCTTATTACAATACACGATTGCTGAGCTAGTGACAGTGGGTTGTATGCTTCCATGACTAACTCAAGATTCAGACTGGTCAAGCACTTAGCTTGCCGTGGAATGTAAGCGGTAAACAGTTCCCGGAACCGCTGATGAGTAAACAGGCTGGAACAGTCACGTAGGCCCTGGCACGCGCCTCGACACGTGACATGCTCATACATAACACTCCAGTCAGGAGGAGGCCTCATGCGACGCACTTGCCGGAACCTTCTAGAACGGAGGGGTCTTGAAGGCCGCTAATGAGTAAACAGGCTGGGACAGTCACGTAGGCCCTAGCACGCGCCTCGACACGTGACTCCACGGAGCCACTCGCAGTTTGGTTTATTCAAGCCGACATACAACGTGTAACGAAGTCACATCAAATTCGGTCGGCAAGCAGCCGAGATCCCATGAGGAAAACGCGTTTGAAAATTAATAGCGGGCCCGTTTAACAGTGGATTTTCAATTTTCTTTAAGCGATGGTTTTCTTAGGTCACGGCCCGACATGTGGTGAGGTTTCGTCAAAATCGGTCGGTAAACAGCTGAGATCCCATAAGGAAAACGCGGTTTTAAATTAATAGCGGCCTTGTTTAATGGTGGATCTATGGGGTTCTTACGTCATTCGCTTCCCTGGGGATAGGCCTACACTCTGGAAAAAGTCCCGTGGGAATCGGTGGATAAATAGGCTAATTATTAATTTTCGAAAGTTTTTTCCTCATGTTCAAGGTCATCACGAAAAGTGCTGCTGGCGGCCGGGGGGGGGGGGGGGGGGGCACCGGGGGGGGGGCACCCGGGGGGGGGGGCACGGGGGGGGGGGGTCCTCGCGTCCACGCGTCCACACCGCGCCTTTGCTGGTTTTGAACCATCTAATGCCCCCTACTTATACCTCACCAACACATTGACTAGATTTCCTTGTTTCATTCCGGCATCTGGGGACTTCAAAGCGAAAAGTTATAATGGTCTCGGACTTAAGTCTTACCAAGCCGACTACGGTAATAGCTTCTTCCCTATCTTCGCTATGGCTATGGACTTCGGAACATAGCAGTCTTGACCGGTAACGCTAGGAGTATTGTGTAGCTTGTACTGTAGGAGCACACGTCTTGTTTACTTCATGTGTTCTACACACATGCCCAAGAGCTATGGATGGGCAGATAAAAGAAAAAAGAGACAAACAATATCCTATATATACTCTAATATGAGTAAGGTTTGCTTGCTTGCTTGCTTGCGACACTGAACTCAAAAACGGCTCCAACGATATCAGTCAAATGTTTGAAATAACTAATTTCTGGGATGAAAATAAGTTCTAGACAGGTCTCATTCCCAGGAAAGATCAAATAATGTAAAATACCCCCGTCGCAGCAAACCTGCATACTCAGCGAATTCCCAATGAATATATAACATAACACATTAAAACACTTAACAGGATTCATAAGAAATGTATTCACAAACAAGCGATATTTAAAATATTAATTATTCTCCATAAGAATAACATTGGGGATGAGTACGCAGGTTTGCTGCAACAAGGCACACAAAATAATGGGTTTTATGCAAATATCAATAGAACTCATCTTAGTGAAGTCACATACCAAGTTTCATCCATATACACTCATAAATAAGCGATATATAACATTTTAAGTATTTTCCATAAGAATAACATGGGGAACAAGTACCTAGGTTTGCTGCTACAGGAACCATAGGCGAAAAATTGTTTTTTTGTGCAAACAACAATAAACCACAACCAGATCAAGCCATATACCAAATTTCGCCAGTTTATGTTCATAAATAAGCGAGATATACAATTTTTCTTTTTCTCCATAAGAATAACATTAGACAACGTACTGTGTTAAGCACTTTCAATATCTCGGTAACCAATTGACGTAAAGCAATGATAAAAATACCAAATTGTTTTTTTTTTAAGCTGAATTCAATGGTATAAATTAAAATTTGATTTAAGTTAAAATTACATGTGAAAACCCTAAAAAACACATTAATGGGGTACAATACCCCCCAAAAACCCCCCTTCGGATGGTGCGATTCATCTGGTTTTCGAACTCGTTCAAATAAATGGTACTTTACACATTTGTACCAAATTTAATTAAGATCGGACCTTTTTTACGAGAGTTATCGTGCTTACGGACACACACACATATAAATATATAAATATATATATATATATATATATATATAAATTTGAACGAATGGTGTTTTTGGCATCTGGGGACCTCAAAATGAAAAGTTATCATGGTCTCGGGCTTAAGTCTTACCATGAGACCTACGGTAATAGCTTTTTCCCTATAGGGGAAATTCGCTAAAAACTAAAATGAAAAGTTAAAAAATTAACATTGGGCTTATGGAGTTTCAAATCAAAACAAAAGATTTGTAACAGCTGTTCAAAATCAACCAGGGAACTGTCAAAGTAATACTCATGTCGTTTATGATTATTAACATTTGGATTCCTGAGAGGAGAGATTAAAAGATTTGAGTGAAGATTATATACATACAGTAGTAAAATAAATCAAAGGGACATTGAGCTATAAATAACAACTGGAGTGACCTTACAAATGTAGAAAAGAGGCAAATGAGTTATACAGATCTGATTACCAGTAGGACTGACCTTCCCTCGAGCAAAGCTTGGCCCCCATGTACTATTTATGAAAAACCTTTCACATTACTAGGGCAATGCAATTTCACGCGATCAAAATTCACTTCGTTTTTCAAACTATATAAGTGATTTTAATTTAAACTAACAGACAAATAAAAGTAGCTCGCCCGTTTTAATTATTGATTGATAAGGTAAATAATAAACTGCGCGTGATTTAAATGTGTATACCATAATTTAAGCTCACCTAAATAACTAATAAATGTTTCAAACTTTCTTCAAAGAAATGATTATTTTTAGTTGGATTATATTCCAGAAACAATTTCCAAATGGATCACGTATTTCGCAACTGCGAGGTGTATGAGCGTCCCACAACAACGACGCGTGTCAAGATGGAGGCCGTGTAATCCCACGTGACTGCGTGACTGACGGCTGAGCCGATCGTGATGTGACATGAGTTTATGCTATATCACTTAAACTATATGTATCTTATTGTTACCAGATGAAGTACAGTAATAATTGTATGTGACGTAGTTTTAGGCTTTCAAAAATATGTTATTTCACAAACTTGTTAAGAAAGGTTTATTTTAAATTTATTCTTCCACTTTTATCCCAAGTCAAAACATATTAATATATAATGGTTTCGAAAAAAGTAGATAAATAAGTAAAAGAAAATTAAAAGCCACCTTGAGGACAAAACAGGTATACGCCTGTCTTACCAATAGACTGTTGCAAGAGGATGATTAAATAAGTGTCCATCCATCTCACTTCTACTTCATGCTTGTAGATTGTAGATTGTTGTGACCTTTGCTGTATATTACTGGCTGTTCCAGGGGTTCACGAGATCTTTCTCACTTAATTGAAACTCTTTTTCCCGATGGGGTTTTATAAAGTAACGAATCAATCCTGCCGCTTCCCCCGGGCTGGTAATCCACCTTCGATAATCCCCTTACAAGGGCTAAGACCACTTCCGGACAGACTTTTTTTAACAGTCTTGACTTTACAGCTTTATTATAAAACATTTTTACCCTTGTGGATAACAGCTCTTCCCAACATGAATAACTGATGATGGAGCCAAGTGAGTACCAGGTGAGTAGGTGAAGTAGCTAGGCAAAGTTGAAAAATAACCAAGTATAGCAGAATTTTCGTCGACAAATATGAAAATATACTGTCCTATTCTTTTCTGGCACTGCTACTTTGGGTTTATCTTTTTTTACATCCCATCATCGATTTAAACAGTCTAAAAGAAAAAAAACTCCAAGTAAACAACCGCTGTCCTTTTAACACACAACACAAACTTGAAAATATAAACATTTGCCAACCTTCGTGAAACTTTTTAAACCCTTGGGTTTTGAATTAGTTACAAATAATTATTGGTAAACAGTTAGTTACAATACTAACTGTAATGTAAGGTTTGATTAATTTGAAAATAAACTTGTTAATGAAAACGTAAGTGACATAATTCCAAAGTGCTTATAGTTTAATCGAGAATATGTTCTAGTTTATTGTAGCAATAATGTTGATCTCCTGCTGTGACTATTAAACTAATGGCCCAGTCAATAAAGGTTTTGTCAGGGAAAAAATTAGGGTAAAGCTGAATTTTGTACCAACGATACACCACTACCAGGGGAATATTTTTACAAAAGCCCCCAAAAATCCCCCTGGAGCTTAGCCCCCAGGCCCTCTTCAAGGTCCAAAATGTCAATATTTACAAAATAGCTATTATGTATGTTAATAATTATCGGATAGAGTTCATTAATTTTACTTGTTCATCATTAAATTGGCTACAACAATGGTCCTCTTCATATTTTAGCTAAACCCAATGGTTCCTCCCCAATTTAAAATATAAATGGAAAAAATTGAATTTTACATTAAAGATTTTGATTTTTTAACAATATACTCCATCAAAAGTGGTTGTACGTCAACCACTTTGCATTATAGAAAGAGGCCACTCTCTTACGAGTCTACTGATACAAAATTATATGGGGTTGTATGTTATGCTAAGGGGGGGATCAAAGAGGTCGGCTCACCGCGGCAGCCTAATAATGGTGACTTTAAGTGTTAGTCATATACGAAGTCTTGATCTAGTCCAGTCAAATGGCACTTTTCTCGTGACAATATTCCGGAAGTTTTATTCTTGGGTACCGATTCGATATGTTTTTTGAGATGCTGAATAATGTTATGTGTGCCACCTCGAGAAGGATCGGCTTTACTGTGAAAAACTCAAAAAAAAATTAAATATTCTGCCCTTGTTT
Source organism: Allygus modestus (assembly GCA_963675035.1). Classification (NCBI taxonomy): domain Eukaryota; kingdom Metazoa; phylum Arthropoda; class Insecta; order Hemiptera; family Cicadellidae; genus Allygus; species Allygus modestus. Next base: position 59,572,592 of record OY776114.1, read on the forward strand.
TTAGTTTTTCACCTCTATCTTGAAAACTATGCGTTTTATCGAAAAAATAAATGAATATGAAATTAAAGGAGACAACATTCCCTACAGTAATCATAGATTAACTGTGTTTTTATGGCAAAGAATGTAGGAGTTAGAACACACTGAAAAAGAGAAACCGCTGCCATGGTTCCAAAGTCTCGTCACCTTAACTACGCCAGCGTGAGAAGCAATAGGTTTTGAAATAAATGTAAATATGTCCTTAGAATTTAATTAGTAAAAGACTATTCCACTTTCGAAAACATTTTTGGTTTCAAAAATGTTTATAACGACAATAGTTTGTCATCTGAAATCAAAGTATTTTAGATTCGATACTACATGTCTAAACAATCTATTCTGTCCTGCACAAAAAAAGTTTATAAACAGCAACAGACCAGGAGTACGAACATTACATCGGACATTTGTCCCACTCCTCTAAAGTTGGGGTGTTTCAGCTGCGGTCCATCTCAACATGTGGGTTTGCACACGTCTATGCCCTCACACTTTGTAAAAGCATGTAGAAAATATTGAAATTAGATGGTAATGAATTCAAGCGTTTTAAATAATCTGAAAAAAATGTATTTGATTTAATTGTTTGGGGAGATATTTTGCTCTCAACGTTACAAAGGTCCCATTATCTGCAATTAAAACCTTAGTAATAACAGTTATGATCAATGACTATTGTTTAGGTAAATTACAATCTAACCCTCTCTTTCACTTTTAATTTGCCCAAATATTCACAGAATGCAAACAAATTGTATCTCCATTAGGAAAACATTAAAACAATAACCGTTGGCGGAGTAAAATGTAGACATTGCTTTTTAACACTTAAAGTTATGTTGTATATATTAAAAACCTATATTATGTTTAAAAATTATTACAATTGTTGAACCCAATAAAAAGTGGTGTTTATTCAAAGTAATTTAATTATTTTTAAGGCTTTTTACTTATGATTACGTTCGAAAATGGATTAAGTAAGTCATTAACAGAGTAAGTAAGTAGCTACAGTTTTTTTTATTTAATCCTACTACAGTATAATAAGTAGATATGTCATGATAGTCCATGTGAATATTCCCTAAAAAAACCTATATAGTTTGATTCATAAAATCTGTTGGATTAATCATTAAAATTAGCATAATGTTGTACTAAATGTTTTTTTCAACATGAGAATATGAATTAAAATTGTTATTATAAACTAATTATTTTAAAACTTATCACTCTAGCAAAGAAGTATATTTATGGATAAAGATTGTTCCAATCCAATCTGGAACGAAGCAGTATCAGCATTAAATCAGTATTTAAATTAAACGATGAGCTATTTGAGAAAGAATTTATTTCATAATCTCATTTGGAGGCAAGCGGACACTAAGCCATTAACTGGTTTGTAGTATTTCATAAAGTACAATTGCATTCAAACCTCAATTGCTCAATTGGGCATTCAAACCTGTCTTAACTTTTTTTATTTCAACTTAAACTTTCTTAAAACCTTTTTTAACCTTGCTTGGACCTTTATCGTAATGAAACAGTTTTGTTTTATCATAATATTAATATTAAGACTGTTTCTTCCATATTAAGTAACATCCGATGTAGCAGCAAAGTAGATTTCTTACACAAAATTTTTCAACCCTGAAATTTCCATCCGCAATGAACTAATAGTACTTTTAATTACGAAAGGGATTGTAGGCTTGATTTTTAACAGTTCCTAAAAGTGTAACTTAATATTGAGTTACGAGGCAGAGATACGATTTCATTATATGAAAAATGTAACTCGTGATAGTGTATGTAAAATGTATGGTATATACAGTATCTATAGTATATGAAATAATAATATATATAGTATATGATATAGTAATATGTAATAGTGTATGAAATAGTAATAGTAAATGTAGTCCGTGTTTAAATATGCATAGTTGGGAAAAACACCAAAATAATATTATTAATGATACTAGGAACTATTATTAAATAAATAATAAAAGTTAGAAGACCTTAAATACAAGACATATATGTACATATATCATTACAATATTTGCCAATTAAATACGATTTTCATAATTTTGAGTATTTTTCATAAACAGCTTTTAAGTTATCTATATGAAACTGTTTGTTAATGAAGTTAACTTGTTTTTTTAATAAGTGCAACATTGGTCCTTGTTACTCAGGCTTATGTAAATTTAACTACTTGTTTGAAAACGTCATTACATCATTGAAAGATTATAATTTATAACGTAGATAGACACTGAAGTTTAAGTATATCTTTCGTGTACATTTAGTGGAATCTTCAGGCGTTCAACCACCAGCTGTTTCGGCCAATTAGGAGAGTTAAGTTAACTTAAGTTAAACATCATGCTCCTCAGTGGCATGTTGTACAACGTCACCGCTATGTACAACACCCCTCTAACATTTAGGCTTAATCTGAATCTTACGTTGTTCATTTTATGTTGCTCAAAACATGCATAACTAAAATAATGCATTCCGAATTATTTTAATTTGAACCGTATTATTTCCTTCATACCAAAATCCCCCTGTCACAGCAAATGAGGCAATTTTATAAAGAGAATTTGTTTACAATTTTTGCATTTTATTTTTTCCGGCCAGGAGCTACACCGGTATTAATGGCTTACCCGGCAGCCAAGGCATGTTGTTGTCCCAGCAGATGATAAACCGTTTATATTTGAATTGGCTCTCGCAGAACTGGGTTTATCTGACCACTAACTGAAATGTAGGTGAAGGCATTTGTTTGTCAAACAAGTGGTTGATTGCTTGAATAAAACATGAGTCAAATTTAAAACAGGGTTATCAGGGATATCAGTTGGACAAATATTATAATCTCACTAAATATTCTTCAAATCAGTAAGTTTTAAATATTAGCTCGATATTTTTACCACAAATAAAGCTTTTAAAACAATCATCCGCCATAGAAGTTTGATCATAATTAGGACACTCTCAATTTTAAGGCATGCGATAGTTAAAATAATTTAAAATCGCGTTTTTTCCTGTGGGGATGACTGAATACAACTAATTAAATATCACACCGTTTAATAGACTAGTTTATCCCTGAGTTATTTACTATCAAAGTAAGGGGGCTGGCTCACTGATTCTCATATGGGCTTACAAAAAAATATATTACAATTTTAATCCGTATTAAATCTAGTTGAACAATTTAAAAACTTTTTTTATTGAAATAGTTATTTTAATCTGAAGACATTTGTATTAATGTACATATCTAGTAAATTATAGTGATTTTATTGTATTACTTTGTTGCTTGTCTTTTTAGTTTTAAGCTCTTCTGCTGCTCCAACAATGCAACTTTTCGAACTGTTCAAGTTAAAGCAAGTAGCCTCAACATAGAATTCAATATCTGAGATTGTACTTTCTTACTAATATGCTAAGGCTTTTTAAAGAAAATGCATCCGTCTTCCAGAGCCAATGTTATTAATTGAGGTATCACAATATTCGTCCTGGTTCGTGTTATTAAAGTACATTTAGGTTTTAATTTTGGATATTTTCATTCTAACTGCATGGGCTGCCCTAAAATTTAGTTTTTTGCCCATAAATTAAAATAGTAATTATATTTTATTTGTATCTGTTAAAACATTTTGGACAGGTTGTTAGCAGTAACAGATCTTACAAGTAAGAAATCTGAATATTTATATAAATTAAATACCGGTAAGTCTTCCTTCTACATCGCTTTAAACCTAGAAATTTTTTATGTCGTTTATCTGCAATGTTAAAATTTGTGTTTGTCTGCGAGTTTGTTACTCTCATAAGCCATATTTTACTCAGCGTTTCACAATAAAAATACTGTATTGGATTAGATACAACTTTGTTCCCATAGTCGTGTTGGAGCATAGAACATTTAGGTTATCTCAAATGATCGTTATGTCATAAGAGTCATGTCCCTTGGTCCGTCAATGATCCATCGTTGATATTGTAGGTACAATTGACCCAATATTTCACCACAGAGTGTGTTGTATTTGTTGTATTGTTACACAAGTAGGAGTTATAACAAACACATTGACAAGATGAGTTTCAGTCAAGGATCTTTTAAATTTATTACGACATATTTTATATTTTATTATTTATCGAATACTTGTATTTGAAATGCAATCTGATATTTTTGTTAACGATGACAATGACATTTGCTTGTAATGTTTGAATTAAACTTTGCTAAGAGTAATGAATTTATAATTGACGAGGTTTAAAACGCATGTGACATACACAATTTGTAATCACCATTTTCCTTTTTATTGTGGTTTGATAAGCTTGTATTATTTTTCAATAGTTGATTGCTGGATAGGACAGTTATTAGGGCTTCTGCCAAAACATTTGAACAAACTTAAGCAATATCTTGAAAATGTCTTAAAGGTTTGTAACCGTTTCTAGCTGTCATTCGTATCTGGGCTTTAAGTTCATGATCCTTTAACATAAAGGTGTGTGACGAGCCGGTAGTAAGATTGAAGGTTATAAAACGTATATAGTCACCCGAAAATATAGGCTATTTATTTTACTTGCTATATAAAAGACAATTTGTTTGTTTCCTGTGTTTTATTTACCGTATTTATTTTATCTTGTTTGGTTGAGGTATCTAATATTTATTAAGTTTATTCTATTGAGGTAGCTTCATTTATAGTTAAACAGAACATTTTAAAGTTTTCACTGCCTAAATATAAACACTTAACAAGTTCTTAGACTTTTAAAAACTTGTTAAAAACTAAGTAGAATGAAAACAAAACTTTGAAAAACTAAATTATAAAATACGCATGTATTTAAATAAATCTTTGGATGATTTTCAATCTGGAATCAATTAAAAATGTAGAGATAAAAACCATATAGTTTCGACAGCGACTACGCACTTAAAAAAACTCTTCAACCAACAGTGGTAAAACGAAATCGGTACCTTGTGCCATATTTTGCGAATATTTATCGTATTGTGTGAAAGCACAGCATAAGTGTATATATATTATTTGTACTGTTGTGGGACTGTAACCGACACGAGGGTAGTAGTGTGTTTTATGGTTTTAGTGAATTTCCCCTATAGGGAAGAAGCTATTACCGTAGGTCTGGTAAGACTTAAGCCCGAGACCATGATAACTTTTGGTTTAAGGTCACCAGGTGCCAAAAACACCATTCGTTCAAATTTGTATATATGTATATATATATATATATATATATATATATATATATATATATATGTTCGCACTCTAGCGGTCGCAATTTTTGTCCGATTTACTTCGAAATTGGTAGAGACATTCCTTTTTATAATCAGTTGGACAAGATCGTTGGGCAAAACAATCGGAAAACTCTAACCCCCTTTTTTGGGGATTTTAAGTTTTCAAATTTTGGGTTTTTGGGCCCAAAAAGGGTCAGAAAAGCCCCAAATGTACATTTATTGCACATTAACATAACGTACGTAAAATCCAAAGACCTTAAGCCCTCCCTCATCATTATAGCACAAGTACTTACAGAGTTATTCAAGAAAATGTTAATTGTCAAAATACAGCAAGTTGTCTTATGGGGATTTTACACTGGAAAAGGCTGTTTTTCATATCTTAATATCGTTTTATCACCCCCCATACCAACTTTTTATCACGACAATACCTCCTTCCAACTGTATAATGTACGACATCTGCATCCTATTAGTAAATTTAAATATAACCAGGAGCATCAAAACAGCCGAAAAATAACATTTTTTAATTTAAGTTTTAACATCTTTTTAAGTTTGTAATGCGGAAATTCTCTTCCCTCACGTCAGCCTGCTGCGTGTGATCTCGTTTATTCTGCTTATTACGTAAGCACATCCAATACGTTGCAGTTGTTTTGAGATCAGAGTTGTAGCAAGCATCCAAGCAAGCAAATATTACTTATATTGCAGTATATGAACCGGCCGCTATATTGGATATTGTTACCGCTTCATTATGTAAACGACAGTAACAATCAGCATTTGATTGCAACGAGAATGATGTTCATAAATAAAGAAAAATAAACTGACTGCATACCGGAATTTATTTGATTAAATTTAAAACATTTCAGAAATTATAAAATATATTAAATAACGGTTCTGAAAATCATTTCTGAAGTCGTTTCACGTTATACTAAAAACAGTCTGTTTAAGATAAAGGGGAGGTTACCAGCAAAATAAATTATTGGCTAAATAGTTGGGATCGGAAACATATTTGTTTGAAGGTAATAAGAACAAATGTAAATTAGTGAAAAACACGCAAGATTATTACTGTGTATCAGATCAGGACTATTTATCTGTATCATATTATACCAATTACAAGAGATATTGAGAAACGTGAAGTGTAACATAAATTTGCAAACTATTGATTGAAAATTTATACCTAATTGTTATTGTGTTCGTGTGTTATAAAAGGCACATCGTGTGATATAGGAAAGATAAATATTTTATGCTGCAGTATGAGAAAGCAGGTAAGTGGCTCGTGCCTTATCTCATTGCACGTTTCCACTCTGAGATATATACTGTAAAAACAAACTACTACGAAAATATTGGCTATTTGAAAGTCTCCAAAATCAAAATGGTGTTACTCATCTCAAAAATATCTCCAGGTTTTAACTTTATAAGGCCTTTAGTGTTAACTGCATGTACGAATAATAAAACAATTTTGAGGGCTATTCATATATCATGTTTCATATATCATTTTACGTTTAACATGCGTCGATTGTAAATTCTTAAACTTAATTGAAATCAACTAAGACATCGTAAAAGGTATTCAATAGTTTTGAATTTAATAAATTAATCAAGATTTATGTGTTTTCAAATAAAAAAAAATTGTATTTAAAATTATCCAAATCCAGTTCTAGACTCCATCTCTAAGATGTACTTCATTTGTTTCAGTTCCCTCAGTTGATTTCCCTCTGGAAATATCGTAAAAACTGCTCTATTAATTCATGTGTATAAAATGCTGTATTTATGTCTCGATATTGCAAAAGTAAAGAAATATTTTTTAAATGTTACATTCTACCTAGAAAACAAACTCGTAATGAATTCAACAAAGGAAACTAAATATAAACATATTTTAAAAATATAATAGAACAAAGAATGATGGAATGACATAAATAATTTGTGTTATATGTTACGGTCTGTTTGAATTATGCTGAATACAATCATTGCGTCTTACAGCACTATAATTTGTATTTTACATTTTACTGTCCTTCACGGAAAATATAAATACAAAATAATAAGAGCAATTAATTTCAACCATTAAACCGTTTATCATCAGGCCTCGTGAGACAAATTTCGATTAATTTTATTACGTGTTAGTAATTTATTTTTATCTATCGGATTAGACAGTTATATCTTATTAAAAGTCACCAGTTATGTTATATTTTTAATTTATTATTATTTAATCTGTTATTAATATTCAAAATATAGGAGTGCTATTGACCGAGAGGCGTTGTTGGTCTGGTGCTTTTGATATTGGCTGAGGAGTAATTAAAAAACTTACCCTCTCTTGACCTGGAAGTTCCAAACTGGAAACGAACTTTAAGTTTTTCGCTCACGAACTCAGCCTCGAAATGTCCGGTTAAAACACAAATATCGTAGTTATATCATTGACTATAAATACTGAAACAGACTTCTCATTTTCATTGTAAAAGCTGTCCCTACTTTTGTGTGTGCCAGGATTCAGAGAGGGCGTAGTTACAATAATCACCAACAGAGTGCACCTCTATCAACTAGTACTTATCCTGTCAAGGAGGGGGTGTACACTATTTGGTGCGTATGCGTCAGGAAGCAAACATAAGTTGATTATCACTTGCTTTCTGGGGTGGAGATATTTTACAAGTTAATTTAAATAATTAGAATTTTATAGCAGCACACTCTGTCGCTGACCTAAGCAAATTACATTCAATTCAAATTCTGGCTAATAGTAAAACCGAGACAGCTGGGCCATATATATGGGATGTCTCCTTAAGTATATATAGTCAATGGTTATAAAATTTACTTTATAATTTGATAAGTTTATCTTTAATTCATAAAAAAATAACACTATAATGATGTTTATAATACGCCTTCTACCATCCTTTTTGTGTATTAATTGTCTTGTGTGTAGGTACGGTGTAAGTGTAAATATATTTTATCGTGTTTTGAGACGTTATTTTTTCCCTGTTTTTAAATATTGAACATACATCGCAAAATGTCTACATCAGTTTATAATGTTCGCAATAAAAGAAAAACAGCAGTGAATAATCAGCAGTGTTCCCACTTGTTTTGGGATGTGGGAGGAGAAGAAGAAATATGCGCAAATGTACACAGGTGGTGAGCCTGTAGTGTAGTACTGACGCTGCTAATGATTATCCTAAAAGGTACGAACGGAAATAACCACAACCTGAGACGATTTGCATTACGAAGATTTGCATTATGAAGATTTTGCATTAGGTAGTAATTTTATTCTATTTGCAGTAGCCTATAACGGGAATTGATTGGTGCTGCACTCTAGTAGCAAAATATGTAACTAATGACCGCAGGCGTCTACGGTTCTATCCGCTAGGGACACGCACTGACTGAAAAACCTTAATATCGCTACCAGGCCTTTGGCCGTGTTAGCTGAGTTGGCTACGTCGTAGAAACACCTTGGCCGGGTGGCGATACGATGTTCGTGGGTTCGATTCCCGCACACGACCAAAACTGACCAGTTGTGCAACTCTCAATGAGTTAACCGGTCTGTGGCAACGTTGGTGGGAGGGCCCAAGTAAAACAAACGGTGGCAGGCTTGCTCGGAAGTTGGCGGGATCGGTTAATTATTTGAGACTTGCACATGGTCAACACTGATTTTGATAATTTTTACTCATGTCTACAACATTGTACATGTGTGTGCCAATGCGACTCTCTAAACTGAAAGAAAGATTTGTTAAAATATAGTAATAGTCTTCCTTCATAATGAATTTTTAAATTCAAGTTTAATATAATGCATTCCCATATTACAATGAGGCTGGAGGCTAGGGCAGTAAATTATAATTCTGGCTTCATTACTAAGTTTGGACATAAAGGAGTCAGTAAATACAAAAGAGTATAAAGAAGGTATTTTACAATAGAAACCGCTTTATATCCGAGTGGAATACCATCGGTGGTGATATATTTTCGAGTGCAAATCATGGTAGTATCATTTATCCACTTGAGGTTGAAAACAATCACACTCTCCCATCAAATGAGTCCACTTATCAACCCCACATTATGGAAAAAAGATTAAGGGAAATTAATAATTATTTATTTCTAAAATATACTTTTATTTGGTTAAGAACTTTTCAGATTTATTAAATATGTTTCAGTTAGTTTGAGTGTGAATATTCAATTACATGTTAAATATTAAGCTTCCTGTGTTCAATCTGGTCGTTAAACCATAAAATATTTACTGTCTACTTCATATTTAGTGCCTAATAACCATAGATCACGATACATAATGATATGTGATATTTTTTGATATTTTATATTTTCTTCAAACAAAATAGTTTTGCATAATGATACTGGAGCAAGAAGTATCATTCACTGAGTAGACCGCTAGCCGCGCTTGGCTACACGGTTTTGACAAAACAGACCCAAGGGGGAGAGTATTAACATGGTCTGTTGTGCCTCGTGCTGGCTTGACATTTACTATAGTCCTAACCAATTTATTTTCCTCTGGTATACCTACCCTTCCCTCCCAAGGTTTTCACGGGGGTGACTTCAGCGAGCATCAGGGGATTAGTATAACATATTCAGACAAATAAAATAAAATACAAAATATTTACCTTACGCACATCAGTACAATAAGTGGAATCAATATAATTATTCATATACCCCGAATCTGTAAAATGATAACAAATTAAATTCCTTTAAGGAATAAAGTGGATTTCCATTTAACACTACTTTAATTTTTTATAAACTTAAAGTTGTCAGTTACGCCTGTTATACTTTTTGAAATCAATTTTAAAAATAAATTCCAGCATTATTTATGTATGGTTTTTTTTTTCAAACTATGCTGGAACAGAACCTTGTCAAACTTATTAATTGGATTATAACCGTGAATTTTATAATAACCTGTATATAAAATTTTAATAACATTTTATTTTATTGCCTTTCTAATGTGCCGGGATTAGCCTAATTTAGAAATTTGTATTTGTCTGACACTGTGTGGTTTGACGATCTGACGCGTGACGACAATATGCTGCCGCAGGTTGTAGGGCAGGAATGTAAAAAACATAACAAATAAAAAAATCAAAACTGGACAGTTAAAATCTGAAAGCCTTGTATTAAAATATGATGACTATTATCTTGACAGTGAGATTACTGGGACATAGTCCTCTCTCTTTTGAGGAGTTCAGTTTAAATGGAAGAGAGGATTTACTCTCCGTGTATCATCATCAATTTGATACAGTCGAGAAACAATAGTGGGGGCTTAAATATTATCAGATTTATATTTAATATTTCTTTTAATATCTGTCAGTTTTAGTATTTTAGTTTTGTATTTTTTGCTTTATTTTATTTGTCATTGGGTATTTGTAGATTTCAAACGACTTGATAAGGTTTAATACATACAAAAAACAATTCTACGTTAATTTGATAGATTTAACTCTATTTAAAGATGGACGATCAATAAACTCCTCAGATCGATATATCTCAGAACATGAAATAGCTTGATATATACTTTATTTTAATGTGGATAACGTTTTTATTCCAATGTACTACTCCAATCGTATGAGTAAATAATAGAAGATGATCAACGCTTGTATTTAAATAAAACGAGTTCGCACGCAGCACGCTGACGTGAGGGAAGTGAATTTCCACATAAAAACTTGTAAAACTCAAAATAAGTGTAAAAACATACGTTTGTCCAATTTTAATGAAATCTGAAAACATTGATTTTTTGGCTGTTCTGATACCCCTGGTTATTTACTTGCAAAGCTGGGAATACAATTTTTCGCATTATAAGGTTAGGAAAAGGTCCAGACAGGCTTGAAAGTAGGCGTGAGGTTGCTGGGGATGATAAAAGTACTCTAACAAAGGAATAACAGGCTTTTCTAGTGTAAAACCCCCATAAGACAACGAAGTGTGTTTAGTCGATACACATTTTCTTTAATAACTCGGTAAATATTTATGCTAGAATGACGAGAGAGGGCTTAAAACGTTCGCCTCACTAATTCCCATCTTTTTACATGCATTGATTTTACATCTGGGGCTTTTATGACCCTTTTTTGGGCCCAAAAACTCGAAAAAAGGGGTTTAGAGTTTTCCGATTGTTTTGCCCAACGAACTTGTCCAACCGATTACAGAAAGGAACGTCCCTACCAAATTTGAAGTAAATCGGACAAAAAATGCGACCGCTAGAGTGCAAACACGTATATATATATATATATATATATATATATATATATATATATATATATATGTCTATATATATAATTTTGAACGACCCCCCAAAACGTGTTCAGGGGGTCACGTTAGGAACTTCTATAGTGGTCCCGGGCTTAAGTTTCACCGTGCGGGTCATGCTAATAGTTCACTTTCCAAAGGAAATTCACTAATAACACAAATTTTAAAATACCAAAACTATGAACTCCGCGAGATTGGTAGATTGTGTTTGCGGCATTTTGTTTCATAAATCGATACTTTTAAAATATTATGAACAACAATTTTGCAATGCCTGGATACTTTTAAGGTAAGCAAAGCATATGAAATAGTATATGTCATATACTGTTTCATGGAAAGTGTAAAGTGGGATTGTGTGACCATTTTGAAGTGCTCAACAAGCCTCGCACTTCAAACATATGGTCTTGAACATGCAAAACACTTTCCACTCGAGTTTTGAACGAACGAGACTTACTACACTATTTTGATCACAAGAGTGGGAAGTGACAATTTCCCACAGTAAACATTACTTTCCACTGTAAACATTGACATCTGTATGTAAATATGACGTTTCGCAGGTAACAAACACATAATGAAAACAGCTGATATCAAAGTAGTGTAGTGAAAAATATTATTGAACACGTTTCGCTAAGTTAAAAAAGTTTATATATTCGAACATTTAGTCTGATATTGGATACAAAAATCGTGATCAGAATGCAGCAAAGTCATATTGCATATGAAAATAGCTTCCGGATACAAAATCGGTGTATCCTTTGTTCAAATGCATATCAAATTAATCTAAACAATTTTTGAAAGCTATTGGTCTATAAGGCTAAAATAAACGCTAAATAAGTTTATACATTCACACATTAATCCCATTTAGATTTTATACTAACTGAATATAAATAAACATTTAAATCATTTATTTAGATGATCTCCGTTAATTTAAATCACTTCTCCCTAATCCCTTTATTCTTTAAACACATCACTCAAACCGCCTTGCTTCATTGCCATACTCTTTTAGCATTCCATTCACCGCCTGGCTCCGTGGCAAGTAGCCAAACTATAAGACCAGAATGTATGGTGATTTGCGTAAACCGCCTTAGTTTTGTTTAGTTTTGATGCCGACATTATCCCAAATATAGTCGCCCATTTGAGTTTTGCTGACAGAATATCGCCCCCCGGAAATTTCTTCTATAAAAACCATAACGATTTGCTAATGGAAAACTATTGTGTATGGTATATACCTTAAGTAAATAAGGAAATCCGAGATCATGGAAAGAAAAACAAATATGTGTTTCTTTTTATTAGTTTATGCCAGGAAAATAAATTTACGCTTGTGAATATTTGTGTACGTTATACTAAGCACTACAACATTTATATATGGAGTAGGACGTATTTTCTTAAAAGCGTTAAGAAATCTCTTTAAACCCTACCTTTTAGTTACGGATACAAAAATTAGAGTATTTAATTAAACAATCATAAATGTATGACATTCTTTGGCTGTTTTTACTACTGACCTCAACACGGAAGCACTCGGAGACATTTTGTACGGCTCTGTGATCATTCAAGAGATATTAATTACAGAGTCAGAGATATTAAGAACAGTCATAACAGGTTGTAAAAGAAGATGATGCTTCCTCACTCATGACGAGGGGCGGTTTGTCACTGTTCGTTTCAGATTCTTGTTGAGGCTTTACCTTAATGTCAGCTGGAAGGTGTCCGATTTTAATCGAATGTGTCGCTTATGAGATAAGTATCTGGGAGCCAAACATTGCTCAGGGAAGATCAGTCAGTTTGTTGATATGTCCGATATTAATCGAACGTGTCGCTTATGAGATAAGTATCTGGGAGCCAAACATTGCTCAGGGAAGATCAGTCAGTTTGTTGAGATGTCCGATATTAATCAAACGTGTCGCTTATGAGATAAGTATCTGGGAGCCAAACATTGCTCAGGGAAGATCAGTCAGTTTGTTGATATGTCCGATATTAATCGAACGTGTCGCTTATGAGATAAGTATCTGGGAGCCAAACATTGCTCAGGGAAGATCAGTCAGTTTGTTGATATGTCCGATATTAATCGAACGTGTCGCTTATGAGATAAGTATCTGGGAGCAAAACATTGCTCAGGGAAGATCAGTCAGTTTGTTGATATGTCCGATATTAATCGAACGTGTCGCTTATGAAATAAGTATCTGGGAGCCAAACATTGCTCAGGGAAGATCAGTCAGTTTGTTGATATGTCCGATATTAATCGAACGTGTCGCTTATGAGATAAGTATCTGGGAGCCAAACATTGCTCAGGGAAGATCAGTCAGTTTGTTGATATCTCCGATATTAATCGAACGTGTCGCTTATGAGATAAGTATCTGGGAGCCAAACTTTGCTCGGGGAAGATCAGTCAGTTTGTTGAGGTGTCCGATATCAATTATATGTGTTGCTTATGAAATAAGTATCTGGGAGCCGAACTTTGCTCGGGGAAGGTCAGTCAGTTTGTTGAGATGACTTGGAGTAATTTTCCACCACGTCCTACTACTATCGAGCAGATTTACTTAGTTAATTTGCCTCTTTTCTGCATCTCCATTTGTTATTTTAGTTCAATATCCCTTTGATCCATTTCGGATGACATGACTGCACTGTATGCAATCTTCATTCAATGGTTTTAGTTACTGCTCTTAGGAAAATACATGGTAATACTTGACAGTTCACTAGTTGATTAAAAATAGCTGTGATGATTATTTTGGTTTGATTTGAAAATCCATATGCCCAATGTTAATTTTTAAACTTTTCAAATTCGTTTTTTTACATTATTATATCTGTCCCGTCCAGTGCTTATTTTTAACCCGGAAATTAATTAATTACAACTTTTGAAGGAAATGGTTGGAACCGTTTTTGAGGTGAGAGTTGCAACCAAGCAAGCAAACCTTACTCATATTAAAGTGTACGATTTGTATTGCTTGTTGCTTATCCTTGAACTGTGTGAAGATTCCCTTGGTTTGAAAACGACCATTTCATGATTCGTTGACCCGTATCGTTTCTGTAAGATTTTGTAAGGGAGCGTAATTCACTTCAACACTTTTAGTCAAATGGGCAAACCAGAGATAGCTCCTAACCAATATGTTTCAACTTATCGGGAGGTTCAAACCAAGTTCCTTGATCTAGCTCCAGAGACAATTTATCACAAAACTGAACCGGAAACTAATATAAAGTAGAAGTTTTTCTGTAACGGGTTTATTTACAGCACTGTATAGTACTTATTATGGAGTCTTATGATAGGACTACGAAATATGTAGTAATTAAGTTAAGGAGCGGAACAATGAAATAAATATATAAATTGTGTACCCAAATATATAAAACAAATAGAACATTGCGTGATTAATCATCGCTGTAAAGTTAAATTGAAATCAAATGTTGCTGTAGGTAGATTATGGTTTCTAAACTGATTTGATTAAGTTGTGTGCACTGTGCTAAATAATTTTAAAACCTCAAGAGTACTCCAAATCCTATAACGTTTTCCTTACAGTAAACAGTTGTATGGCACATCACGAAGCCATCCAGAACAAATAGAAATCGTACGAATAAGGAAAATATAAATATATCTTAGAAGCTATATCTGTATATTTGAATAATATATTCTAACATATTTTATATCTATATATCTATCTATAATATTATAAAGAAGAGGTGGTTTCTGTCTGTCTGTCTGTCTGTCTGTCTGTCTGATGTTCCGGGTGAACACAAAAACTACTTAACCGACTGGGCTGAAACTTTACACAAAGGTAGATCTTGAACCCATGCAACACATAGGCCTATTCACTTCCTTAAAATCCCCTCGGGCTACGCCCCGTGAACGTCCTAAGTTTCAATGTTTACATTTCATAAGAAAGTAAACATTCAGAAACTGTAATGCGGACAGCTGAGGGCACTTACATTTGACAGCTTAAAGAGCAGAAGCAAGATCAACAGCTGTTTCAAGCTAACTAAAATGCAATTTGCATTGACTATAGAACGGGTAAGGAAAACCCCTGTGCGAAGAACGTGGGCATCAAGTATATATATATGTATTTCAATATACCGTATAATTAATCTATGTAAATCAAATTAGAGTTTTGTCTGTGCATTGCTTGGAATTATGAAATTTTTGCATATTTTCACGTTTTACTCCCTCGGGAAACCAAAACAAATCTTATCTCAATTTATGTCTGTCTGTCTGTCTGCCGGTAACGCTCAAGGACAGGTTTTTTTCGCTTTTCACTGGAAAACGGGTGCACTGACATTAATGAAACTTTGTTTTTTTGTTCTATATATGCGTGAGAAGGTTTTAGGGCACTATAAACTGGCATATGCCTTTTAAAAAATAATGGCGGCCGCTCAAAAACGTGATTTTGTGCGGTTTTGGTCATGTTTTGTTCGCTTTTCACATGAAAACGTGTGCACCGATTTTTATACAACTTTTTCTATGTTCTGTATGTGCGTTAGACGGTTTTAGGCTAATTGGATTGTTTTAAATTACCTTAGGACACTGCCCCATAGGGTTTTAAAGATCCTTTGCTATTCTTATGGACAAAGCATTTATTTATATTGAACCAGATGATGGCATAGTTATTCTATAATTAGGTGTTTTAGTTCTTTTTTAAAATGTTGAGTAAAGATTGGTAATAAATAACATAAGTGGATATATGATCTAAATCTATATTTGTCAGACTCATGCACTCACTGACATAGTGATCACTTTATCTAAGAAACGACAATGTCTATTGAAGATAACATTTTGGATGGTGGTTCCCCTTATGCTGCAGATTCACAATAAGAATACGTTTAAAAAAGTCCTATAGGGCTCTTCGCTAATTTACTTTTATGGCAATTTTATGAGTATTAGTATTGACTGGACCTTTGTAAGTTACCTTTCGGTAGGAAAATAACTAATTCATCAGAACAAAACGCAAGCCTATTCCTGTTACGAAAATGTTTAAGGGCTTCGCCCCCCGGAATTTCAAAATACAATATTTTAACAATCTTGCACATACTCTTGGACTGATGGATCTGAAATTCGGTAGGAATGTAGCTGATAGCTCAATGCAGACATTTACCTACTCCAGACACAAATATACTTTAGGACTCTGGCCCAATGGCCTTTAATATAAGCGTGTTAGTCATAACACACCAACTACTCAACCAGTAGAGCTGAAATTTTGTTCCCTGGAGATTTCACACAGACCCTTTGTCGTAAGTGAGACATGAGTGGACGAGTCTACGCCTCTCTAAAAATATATTTTATGTAGCCAACCACTGAGCGTCTGAACTTAACCGTAAATATGAAAATGTATTTTTGAGAAGATTAAGGGGTTGAGCAGTTTTCTTATGCGCTTTTAAAAGTTTAGATTGGGACATTGAAAAACAAATTAAGTCTCAGAAACATATATCCTTCACTCGGCACTATTGATGAATCACAGGATTTAATGATTGACAGTTTGTTACACCGAGGTTCATAAACAGTTTAATCTGGAAAGTGCCTGGCTCTGTGATTGTGCCATCCTCACGTCCACCAATGAACAAGCAACGGAGATCAACACAAATGTAGGTCTATTCCAAAGGGAGGAACGAACATATACAATATTTAATACCGTTCATTTAACCATGCCCACTGTTAGAACAGTTCGTATGTATTGATTTACATTTATTTAAATAAAATCAAGTAGTCATATGTTTTAAAAAAATATGATTTTCCAAGTTTAAATTGTTTATTTACAATTATAATGAAAACAGGACCTGGCAAGAATGGTGATTTAAAAAGTGGTTTGTCAATGTTTTTAAAGTTTAATTTTTTGTTACATTACTATTAATTTATTGGAATGTAAAGATTAATGTATCAAAGTATTTAAAATGTTACATTAAACAGTGTTAATATTTTGTTGTACTTGAGTTCTTTTGTTTCTAAAATCGAATCCAAAGTGTTACGTGTACCGATTTGGAGTCGAGAAACCACACCGTTCACTACCCGACAGAGTTCCTCGACTTGGCAACAGTACCCGAACTATCTGCCATAGTATATTTCGTTAACTTTAATTTAATTCTACTTTAAAAGTTTAAAATGTAATTTTAATATTGTAAAATTATGTTGGTTGTTAATTTTTTTAGTTAATCTACCATTTATATACAACCCGTACGAAGGACGGGTACACAGCTAGTAGCTATATATTTGAAGATTTAGTTAAAATCTATATCTTCACACGGTAAAAAAATGTAACGAGCTAGTAACGATGATCCGTTAAGAAGTGGCGGACTTTGAAAGTTAATATTGGGCTCACGGGAGAAGCAGAGACAAAACAAAATTCGTATATTTGAAAAATAACGATTAATCAACTGGGAAACACGTGTGATAATACTTGAGGCACTGCTAAATACTTACAATAAACTACAAATAATCCATGGATAAATAAACATCACATAAACATTTAACACGAATTGGTGGAAGAAAAGAGTAGGTTGTTGATTTATAGATGAGAAAATATCAGAAAACAATTGTTCACGGGGATAAAAGCTCCTTGTCGGACATGTCAATCGATCATACTCACTATATGTTCTTTCTATTTGTTGTTTCAAGTTTGTTTGATGTTTTATTGATAAAAACATCCAAAATAGGAACGCCAATATTACTATTAACACTTAGACAATTAGGTATATTAAAATTACAACACTTATTTGTTATTAGTGAGTAACTACTTAATTTAATCTAGCAAATATTATAAAATCTTCATTAAGATTGAGCATATCACCTCGATCATGCTACTTCGTTTAGCCTATAACTGAAATATGTATTAAGCCTAGAATGGCTGACAGATTCACTCGTAGTTTTATAAGGTCCAGGTACCAATAAATCTGCATTTAACATATTTATTTAGAGACAAAACTACTTTTTAAGATGGAATAGGATCAGCATCACGCGGTAAAAATAACAAGTGTGTAAACAATTTAACCAAAACATTATTAATGACGAATTCAGTGATCGGACTGTCGATTAACAATGCAGTTAACATAGTGAGTTTGTACTTTTGTTTACTTGAAGCGTAGACAAAACTTTATTATAACTGGGATGAATCAACCAATGCAGAGGATAAATTATTGTTATTTGGCATTGTAGTTCACTCTAAAAAGTAAGACTCACTGAAATTAAAAAAATGTTTTTTACAAGATTAGCTTTAATTAAAATTATCGTCTAAAACCGAGCTTAAACAATATCACTTTAATTGTTTTCATTTTTTATTATTAAAAGATAATAAACTCGGGAGTAAGATGACATTTGAGATAAAATAGGAATGAAAAGTATTTATTGATACTAAGCTCCAGAGGTTTTATAATTCAAGGAGTCGCAACTCAAACTAGGGGGTTCAGTGACTACATGTATAATAATTTAGTAAATATTTAAAACTACTTTAGGGCTTCATCCTTAACTTTAAATTGTAATATACATCCTTCGCAGCGATGATTAGTGAGAGGGTTTTAAAACAAGCTTGTTAGCCATAAAAGTTTATTAACCATGTTTTTGCAGCGTGTTTTAAGGGATACAATATATTGACGACATTTGCAATTTTTCAGGTGCAAACGGAATGAAGAGGAATCGTAATTAATAAAATGTTGTTGTTCAACCAATTTAGTTTCTTTGCATGTAGAATATAGAGAACTACACATAAACTATATAAATGCTGTATATATCCTAGGTTTGGGGCACTTCCTAAACAATTGTCCCTAATCTAAATTAAAAGTATCCTTCCATTAGGAATCCAGGGTGTGTTAAATGTAAATACATGAAGGGAAAAACTACTTGAACTTCACATGTTAGGCCTATATTTAAAAGTGTATAGAAATATTTATGTATTGTGTGACAATCTTATAGTATGTATGATTTAAAATAAAAAAGGTAGTTTTGTATACTAAATATTAATACTTAAAATACAAATTTAAACATATTGATTTGCAAATCTGGCGAAGACGCAATATAAATACGAAGTGACTGCGTACACGTCCAATGTAAGGGCAAATTCACTTCGCTACTGCTTAGGTTAGGTTGGGTTAGGTCACGTTACGTTATGTTACGTTAGGTTAGGATAGGTTAGGTTACGTTAGGTTAGGTTAGGAGGTTTTCTGGCTCTCAATTTGTTTTAAAAATCACAGGAAAAGTAACGTACGGTGCATAATTTGGAACGGACGTGAACAGTAGCGGCTCACGTCGGACGTGTACGTAGCCACTGCCATATAAATATTGGGTTTCACTAGTTAACATGGTTCCTCTACATAGCTGGATACAGCTCATTTAATTTAAACAAGCTAAGGAGAAACGATTCCTACATACATAATCTTTTTAAAATATATGAAGAGTCTTGATTAATTTGGACTTTACCTACCGCTTCTAGTGCTTAAAACTACACTACGTCTCGGGAGGTAAGGAAACTCCTCCCGTTATCAAGTGAACCCTACTTACATCTAAATATCAAGTTCTTACACCTAACAAACCTACATTTTTTGGAGTTTCTTAATTTTTTTCCTTTTACATTATAATTACACTAACACAAAAATAACAAATCCTATACAAAAAATAAAATACAATACACTAACACATCATTTACATACACGAACAAATGGAAAACTGATTATACATTACCTGTTCTGCATCGTTGCCTCCAAGCTGACGGCAAACACGGGCAACCTCACTCTCACGACCGCTCGCCATCAGATAGCGCACTCGACTAGTGGCTAGCGGTAGTGGAGGGGTAGTTAAAATGTAAAAGGAAAAAAATAAGAAAATTCAGAAAAATGTAGGTTAGTTAGGTGTAAGAACTTGATATTTAGATGTAAGTAGGGTTCACTTGATAACGGGAGGAGTTTCCTTACCTCCCGAAACGTAGTGTAGTTTTAAACACTAGAAGCGATAGGTAAAGTCCAAATAAATCAAGAAATAAATTCAAATCCATCGCTATTATGAGTTTCAAAAATACAATATGAAGAGTGTTGCACCGTTTTGGGCAGTTTGTCTTTTGCTAAAACTAAAACATACTGTAGGTATTTTTGAATGGTACATTCCTGGAAAATTATACCCAAACATAATTATTATAGCATTGTCAGTAATATAAGCTGAACAATATTATTTGTATGAATAAAAAATTGTTTAAAGTTAATTTTTGGAGCATTTAACACTAATGCAAATTGAAATCAAACTTAATTTAAAAATATACCGGTAAATATCAATACGAATATGAATGTCCCAGTATAATAAGTCTAAGTATCAGAAGAGGAGTCAGTTTTACTCTTAGTCTCCTTCAAAACCAAGTGTTAAGCGTGAATGGTGAAGAAGAATGCAAGGATTTCTTTGCAAGTGACCTGTGTTAGGAAAACAATCCACTTACTCCAGGATTAGATCAGATCGTCTAAGAGACATTGGTAAGACTTTATCACAGTGTAGGTGTTTAGCAGTTGTCGTTAAATACTGTTCTCTTATGGTAGTGCAATGTCTATTCTTTAAAAGCAACGTATTTGTTCATGATGAAATAAATGAGAAATGCATTTAACAATTTTCTCATCTTATAACATATCAAATTTCAACGTGTAACAAGTGTCCTAGTTAAATGAAAAACAATACACCAAATTAATTCAAAGTGGTTAAATTGAATACGAAAAAGCTGGATATACACCAATATTTAATCAAATTTTTTGCCTAATGTATAAATTAATTAAGTGGATGAAAACTAGCTTCGCCCAAGAGCATCACTTGTTTTCCTGAATTCAGTTATTAATCAGATTACACATCTGTTCAAATGCAAGTATTTAAACATTTTTTAATCATTTGTTTTTAATTTTTGGCTTTAGGAAAGTTTGTAAAAAAACTATATTTTCCAATTCACCCACCAAGACCTTCTATTCTGGTAAATGGTTGAGTTATGGGGTTCTCAAAATATTGGTAAGATCAAAATACAAAATAAGATGTGCTCTGGTTTTTAAAGTTTTCAAATAATTAACAATAAGTGTATTTTTTATATTTGTTACAGCTACCTTTATTACAGCTACACTATATTTAATATATATTTAAAATATTTATAAAATTGTTAAACATATATTGATAAGCATTATACGCATAATATATATTTGAGTTTAAATAAGAAATATATATATTTGTTTTAATTCACTTTATCTGTAAATTCTAAGATAATATTTCACTTTTGATGTTTTGGATAGTTTCCACCTAACCATGAGCAAACTAGGTGTGATTAAACTAACATTATCGCAGCGAGTTTGGACTAATCACCGATACATGGATTTGCGCTTAACTTAGAACCTCATTGGAAACCCAATAGGCTCAATTGGAACACAGTGCCAACCGTTAGTGATATTTAATGCACACAGTACATTTAAGAGGAACAATATCATTTCTTTATTTAAAATACTGTTTAACATACTGGTCACCTTTCTGTATACAAATAAAATCAAATAAATAGTAGTCTTGTTTATCGTTCAATATTCTACTTACCGCTTACTACTTTGTTTTGTAACAAATCAAAATATTAACAAAAACAATAGGGTTTAACCTGTGTCAAATCGTTGACTTTCGAAATCAACCTTAACTTTGAAAAAATATATTTAAGTAATTTATTTTACTGCTTAAGGTTAATTTCTAATGTTGGTAAGCTAGTCTTATTTGAAGTCATTGCTGATTTTGGTAGCTTATCTTGTTTGAGGTCATTGCTGATGTTTGTAGTTTGTCTTATTTGAGGTCATTGCTGATGTTGGTAGCTTGTCTTGTTTGAGGTCATTGCTGATGTTGGTAGCTTGTCTTGTTTGAGGTCATTGCTGATGTTGGTAGCTTGCCTTGTTTGAGGTCATTGCTGATGTTGGTAGCTTGTCTTGTTTGAGGTCATTGCTGATGTTGGTAGTTTGTCTTATTTGAGGTCATTGCTGATGTTGGTAGCTTGTCTTGTTTGAGGTCATTGCTGATGTTGGTAGCTTGTCTTGTTTGAGTTCATTGCTGATGTTGGTAGCTTGTCTTGTTTGAGTTCATTGCTGATGTTGGTAGCTTGTCTTGTTTGAGGCCATTGCTAATGTTGGTAAGCTTATCTTGTTTGAGGTTATTGCGATTCATTCATAAAACTCTTAAACAGAGCACAGTACGGTATTTCAAACTAAACCGTCCATTTCGATAAAAAAAACAGATAAAAATCCTAATATTTAACTGCATAAGGAAAAATGATAAATTCGTGATATTGAACAGGTTTCTGAAACTAGTGTTCGACCTAGAAGACTGTAACTTGGAATACTCATAGACAATTGAATGGCAAAGGACCTAACGGAGCCCAATTATTTGTTTTCACCCTTATTCTTTTCCTTTCAATCGTTCTTAAAGTATAAGAAATGCCAAAACTTTAAAATTAACTAATGATCAGCTGCTATTATGTAAGGTGTTCCTAGATTTTATAATATAATCAGATGTGAAATATCAACATTTGTACCGCTTTATTTTCCAGTATCAAAAGGTTAGAGGATATCAAGTAGTGTCTACAAGCCAGTAATAGTATACTACAATATTTAATAATACGTTAATCAAATCATGATCGCCAAGCTATAAACAAAATATTTACACTGACAAAGTATAGATTATTATCCTACTAATATTATAAATGTGAAAGTTTGGATGTATATATGGATATTTGGAGTTCAATCACGGATAAACTACTGGAGCGATTAACCTAAAATTTTTCATGATCATAGCTTACATATCACCTTAACATATAGACCTGATAATGACCACATCCAACCTTAGGGCTCCTCCCAACGGGTCCTGTAACTAATGCAAATCTTATGGGAGGATATTATTTATAAAATTACTGCTGTAGTTGTTTGTCGATTAGGGCAAAAGAAGTCATATGGTATAACTAAACAAAGATTTGATAGTGCTGATCAGGTTAATATTTTTAATGTGTTTTAATTTGTCGCGAGCGAAACTGCGGGTAACTGCTAGTATTTTATAAATGGCACACCCTATTGAGTTATTGTGAATGCTGTACGCCCATTTGAACATTTAACATACCGATTTTGAGTTTTCATTAGGTATCCACTAAAACCAAAATTCAATGAGTATAATTAATGTGTCTAGTATGGTACATTGAATCATATTTTAGGAAAAGCAAACGAAAGAAAATAATGGACCGACGTTTTATGGAAGAGAAGAATCTTTGAAAGGAATCCATTTCTCTCCAACATCGAAAGAAATTGATACCACTGGGTATAAAGGAGTAGCACACATTCAACGAGAGGGCGCACTCACACAAAAACACATAATTACACATCTACGCTCGTTCTGCCTAATTACTACACACAAACCACTCTTCAGTACCATGAAAGAGAAATAATACCATGACGCTTGGGTTAGTAAGATAGGCATTTACATTCAATGTAACACAGTGTATTACGTACAATGAAAACATTCATATATATATTTGATTAGCGTGGGGACTTATAATTCTTTAACTTGTTTAACGGCTAGAAAACTGTAGAGGATTATTCCAAATTACCATCAAAGTTTTGTCACAATCGTTTTTTATAAGAGCGCACTAAATACATACATACATTGATGTATATATATATATCATAATTAAAAAATAATATATATAAACATATATACATTGATTTGTATTGGTACATACAGATAATTGTTAGTAATGTCCACTCTCTACGCATCTGCTGTAACCACCTTCACTCAACGCTAAGAAGCACTACGAAAACGGTTTATAAAATTTATATGTTTATGCAAAAGCCAATTATTAATATTAATATTAATGCAGCCATAAGATTAACATTATGGTTTTGGAAGCCAATGTTGCGGACTTCAGGGAAATGCGTTGAATAGTTTTTTAGCATCTACGACCTAGGAAGAACTACCTTTCAAATTTAATTTCAATCCATTCATTGGTTCCGGAGAATTCATGAAAAATCAATACGACGTATTGGGATTATATACATATATAAATTTGTTAACAATTTTTTCTTATTCTCTATAACGTGAACATTAGAAAAGATTCTGTGTTTATCATTTTTAATATCTCATTAATGATTGAAGTAGAGCAATAATTCAATTGACTATTTGATTTAAGCAGGATTTAATGGTGCAAACTAAAACTCAGGGAAGCTCAAAAGACAGGGTCACCTAATTTACTTTCAGTGACACAAAAGTTAGGTTAAGTTATAAACCGTATATCAGATGTCAAAGCTTTGAAACCCGTTTAGGCAGTCCCCTACTTAGCGAGATTCTCGTACATTTATGTTACAACCAACCAATATTTCACAACCAATAACTATTTCTTGACTTTTATCTAATGTGTTTTGTTTTTTGTAATAAAACTTTCCTATCAGAAGTAAATACTTGTTACAGTTTCAGTAAATAACAATGGTAACAATACCCCCGTCGCAGCAAACCTGCGTACTCAGCGAATTCCAATGCATATATGTGTCTCATTACTACATAGAGCCACTTAGCAAGTTTCACAAAAATAAATTCATAAATAAGTGATACATTTATCTGTAGCATTTTATTTATTCTCCATAAGAATAACATTAGGGCTGAGTACGCAGGTTTGCTGCAAAGAGGAAGATAAGAAATTTGTATTTTTGCAATTATTAATATAACTGAACCAGATGAAGCTACATACCAAGTTTTTATTGATTTAGGTTCATAACTAAAGGAGATATACAACTTTACTTATTCTCCATATGAATAACATGGGGGCCGAGTATGCAGGTTTGCTGCTACGGGGAAAATCAACAAAAAACATTTTTTTGCAAATACCAATATATCATAACTAGTTTAAGCCACATACCAAGTTTCATCAATATATATTCATAAATAATCGAGTTATCAAATTTTATTTATCCTCCATGAGGATAACATTGGACAACGTACTGTGTTTAGCACTTTGAACATCTCTGCAACGGTTGGACATAGGACAACAATTAAAACACCAAAATTTTTTTGCAGAGCTAAACTGATTGGTAAAACGCAATGTAATGTTTTTAGGAAAATTATCTGAGGAAAATCCAAAAACCTTTTTCCCATAAGATTAACATGGGAAATTTTATGGACGCGTTTTTTTACATTTCTCTACAACTTTTAACCTAGGTTAATGATTAAAAATACCACATTATTTGTTTTTTAAGCTCTATAAAATGGCTTTAACCAAAATTAAGTGTTTTTAAAATTTTAATTGGAAAAAATAAAATAAAAAATCTGATTTGGAAGATTTAAACCCCCATGAAACCCCCTTCCCATAGTCCGATCGATCTGGTTTTCAAATTTAAAGTCATAAATGTTACTCTACACATTTGTGCCAAATTTAATCAAAATCGGGCGTTTCTTTCAAAGGTTATCGCGGTTACGGACACACACACACACACACGTATATATATATATATATATATATATATATATATATATATATATATATATATATAAATTTGAACGAAGAGTGTTTTTGGCATCTGGGGAACTCAAAAAAATTATCATGGTCTCGGGCATAATTCTTACCATGCCACCTACGGTAATAGCTTCTTCCCTATAGGGGAAATTCGCTAAAAGTGTTGTTGTCGCTCAAAGAAGCCGAGCATTGGAAAACAATGAAGCTTAATGCTGTGCACAATTACATGGACTGGATATTTACATTCCACAAAAACATTTCCACCTCAACAGGTGCTTATTGATAGAAAAGAATTAATAGCTACCAGAAATGGATTTGGCCATAAAAGCCAAGTAATGCGGTAATTATTCCCCAATCGCACAATAATTAATAGTGTTACCACTAAATAATTTCTTGAGTAACTTAATACGTAAAGGTAACATTGAGCAATGTTACAGTTAAATAACCCCATAGCAGCAAACCTGCGTACTCAAGAGAATTTCCAATGAATATATATGTATCTTAATACCACATAAAGCCACATACCATGTTTCTTCAATATACATTCATAAATAAACAATTTATAACATTTTAATTATTCTCCTTAAGAATAACATGGCAGTTGAGTATGCAGGAATTATACTTTATTTAAATTGCCGATCCAACAACTTTTTTTGTGTTATCTAAGATTTTTAAATTTTCTGGGAAATTAATTTGCGCTTAAGTATATTTTCCCCCCACCTACTACGTAAAGTCGAATTTTACTCAATGCAACAAACGAGTAAAGTGCTACTTTGTCTCCCGATAATATATGTTAGCAAATATTAGTTCAAATATATTATTATAAACTGACGACAATATATTCAGTTACCATAACAGCGATTTCAATATAATTATAGGTATTTTAAATCCTAGGAAACGGTCTCTGATTGGGACTTTTATTCTGATTAAATGACTCAAGCGAATTTATTATCACTACTTCAATCGATTCATCTACGATGTCTTGTCGGAGTCTTTTGTAAGTGATCACAAATATACTCTCTTTTAATTAAAAAACACGATAGATTAATTATATTATTTGGTGACAATTCCTCAGTTTTATAGGGTGGTTTAATCTTCACTTGAACCTACTATGGCACAAGCATGGACCTATCATTATAGTACTAACCTATCATTATAGTACTAACCTATCATTATAGGACTAACCTTGTCTGACAGCTTCACTTTTCCACCTGGTTTTGGTTGTATAGTCACATCAATAACACACGTTTGATCAAATTAAAAAATTAAAAATGTGTTTTAACTTGGCACTTACATTTAATTTATAAGTGAGAACTCGAGAGGTTGTATTAAAAAAATAATATTTCTCCTCAGATCTGTTCACCAAAACCTTTGAATTAGATGTAAAGTTCAAATTAGTCAGACGTATAGTTCTCTAATGAAGTCCCAAGGGAGAATTAGTATATATATAGTAAATATAGTGCTTCTAGACGGTCTAAACCCTAACATTTGGGGTTTGTAACTGAGCATGGGAGTTTTGTACCTTGCATGCTGGGATAGCCTTCAGTTCACAACAGATTGTTAGGTCATTCGATTAAATATCGACTATTGTATTATTGACTATCGATTATAGATCTTCGAGTTGTAACATAATACAAATTAATTTACATGTAAATAATTAAAAATTTTGCTGCAGTTCATGACAAAATTATAATGACCTAACCTAACCTAACTCCGGAGAGCGCTGTATGTTGGCTCTTCGTTGTGCAACATATTACATTTAATCTAATTAATTAATGCAAATTAATTTTAATCTAAAAAATCTAAAGTAAACTTTAACAAAAAAATCTAGACCTTAAATGGTAAACGATAACTAAAACCATAAAACACACTAGTACCCTCGTGTCGGTTACAGTCCCACAACAGTAGAAATAATATATATACACTTATGCTGTGCTTTCACACAATACGATAAATATTCGCAAAATATGGCACAAGGTACCGATTTCGTTTTACCACTGTTGGTTGAAGAGTTTTTTACTTTCTCCCCCTTATACGTAGTATATGGAGAAAGTATTGTTTTCGTCAGAATTTTCGAATTTGAGTTGTTAGTGGAAATATTCGTTTTGGTGCTCCCTGAACCCAAAAAAGTGGTTTTTACGTGATGTCTGTCTGTGTGTGTGTGTGTGTGTGTGTGTGTCCGTGTGTGTGTGTGTGTGTGTGTGTGTGTGTCTGTGTGGATGTGTACAGAGCTAGAGCCCTAACCTATGGACCGATTTTGATGAAATTTGGTATGTGTGTACTAATCCACGATATCTCCAGGCGTTTTTTTCATTTTTTTGAATTTTTGATTTTTAAGGGTAATTATCCCCCAAAAACCATCAAAAAACATGAAAAATCCGAATTTCTCAAAAACGGCTCTAACGATTTTAATTAAACTTTAGTCGTTTGTAGAACTTTAGTCCTCCAACAAAATGACACCACCGGCATTCCTGTAAAAATTCGGGTTCAGAAATTACAGGACTTAAAACATCCAAAATTCAGTTTTTTGGATTTTTCATAAAAAAACATAAATATTAAAAAAATATTACTATTCACCATTAAAAAGAGCTCAAAAAACTAAATAATTTAGTATTTTGAATTACTATTCTACGATTTTTGGTTTCGGAGAAAATTGAAATTTTCATTTAGCGGTAAACGCAGTACGTTGTCCAATGTTATTCTTATGGGGAATACAAAAATTACTATTTCTGTCTTATTTACTGATCAATTTCATTCAAACTTGATATGCTTGTCAATTTAGCATTGACCAACAGAGTTAATTCGAAATATGTTGCCCCTTAATAACCCTGGGGGGGAATAGGGGGCATTTCCCCTCTTAAAACCACGAGTGTAGCAATGGATTCTGTAGTGCCTCCAAAGCAGGGATTTGGGTGGATGTTTTTTAAAACAACTTGTTTAGAAGATTTTCTGTACATTCGACCATTTTTGTATTCTATATTTAGAAAATAAAAAGTAAATTATTCATTAAAGTTGGGCTAAAAGGGAGAAAGTATGTGTCAGTTTCCTGATACCGTTTATTTAAGTTCGTAGTAGCTGTCGAAACTATATGGTTTTTATCTCTACATTTTTAATTGATTCCAGATTGAAAATCATCCAAATATTTATTTAAATACATGCGTATTTTATAATTTAGTTTTTCAAAGTTTTGTTTTCATTCTACTTAGTTTTTAACAAGTTTTTAAAAGTCTAAAAACTTGTTAAGTGTTTATATTTAGGCAGTGAAAACTTTAAAATGTTCTGTTTAACTATAAATGAAGCTACCTCAATAGAATAAACTTAATAAATATTAGATACCTCAACCAAACAAGATAAAATAAATACGGTAAATAAAACACAGGAAACAAACAAATTGTCTTTTATATAGCAAGTAAAATAAATAGCCTATATTTTCGGGTGACTATATACGTTTTATAACCTTCAATCTTACTACCGGCTCGTCACACACCTTTATGTTACAGGATCATGAACTTAAAGCCCAGATACGAATGACAGCTACAACCGGTTACAAACCTTTAAGACATTTTCAAGATATTGCTTAAGTTTGTTCAAATGTTTTGGCAGAAGCCCTAATAACTGTCCTATCCAGCAATGAACTATTTAAAAATAATCCAAGCTTATCAAACCACAATAAAAAGGAAAATGGTGATTACAAATTGTGTATGTCACATGCGTTTAAACCTAGTCAATTATAAATTCATTACTCTTAGCAAAGTTTGATTAAAAAATTACAAGAAAATGTCATTGTCATCGTTAACAAAAATATCAGATTGCATTTCAAATACAAGTATTCGATAAATAATAAAATATAAAATATGTCGTAATAAATTTAAAAGATCCTTGACTGAAACTCATCTTGTCAATGTGTTTGTTATAATTCCTACTTGTATAACAATACAACAAATACAACACACTCTGTGGGGAAATATTGGGTCAATTGTACCTACAATATCAACGATGGATCATTGACGGACCAAGGGACATGACCCTTATGACATAACGATCATTTGAGATATCCTAAATGTTCTATGCTCCACACGACTACGGGAACAAAGTTGTATCTAATCCAATACAGTATATTTATTGTGAAACGCTGAGTAAAATATGGCTTATGAGAGTAACAAACTCGCAGACAAACACAAATTTTAACATCACAGATAAACGACATAAAACATTTCTAGGTTTAAAGCGATGTAGAAGGAAGACTTACCGGTATTTAATTTATATAAATATATTTCTTACTTGTAAGATCTGTTACTGCTAACAACCTGTCCAACATGTTTTAACAGCTGTAAATAAAATATTATTACTATGTTAATTTATGGGTAAAAAACTAAATTTTAGGGCGGCCCATGCCATTAGAATGAAAATATCAAAAATTAAAACCTAAATGTACTTTAATAACTACGATCCAGGACGAATATTGTGATACCTCAATTAATAAATAACATTGGTTCAGGAATACGGATGAATTTTCTTTAAAAAAAGCCTTAGCGTATTATTAAATATGACATGGTCTACCAGCAGTAAAATAGTTAAGATATTATAAACAAATTTGATAGCAATATTGTATCTTTAAAAACTAAAAAATGTATACAAATAATAAAATTCTATATATAAAATTATAATAGCTGTAGGTTTTAGAGTTTGGTCCCTGTTCTGAATGCAACAAATCATGCGACGTCAACGAAGAACATTTACGGCGCCACTTGGCTAATTGCGACATATTTTTCTCGGTGGAATTGTTCTGTGATAAGTTACCAGACCCATTAGTTGTGATTAATGGTATCTTTGCTGTTGAAAAACGCCCTTATACATTGTGTATACAGTGAAAATAAGTTGACAAATTCAAAGAGATGTTAAAACCTGGCCTAACCACATCAAGAAACTGATAATATCAGTGGATTATGTTTCGAAATTTGAATAAAAGAAGGAAATTATAACTTCAGTTGTTGCCCATCCTTTAGTCAATTCTATAACGCATTATAATGTAATTTATAAATAAAATGGGCAACATAAGATTCGGATTAAGCCTAAATATTAGAGGGGTGTTTTACGTAGTGGTGACGTTGTACAACACGCCAAAGAGGAGCATGATGTTTAACCATTGAATATTCAGAGTTAGTGTATACTCAATGGTTTAACTAATGGGTTAACTTAACTCTCCTAATTGGGCGAAACAGCTGGTGGTTGAACGCCTGAAGATTCCACTAAATGTACACAAAAGATATACTTAAACTTCCGTGTCTATTTACATTATAAATTATAATCTTTCAATGATGTAATGACTTTTTAAAACAATTAGTCGTATTTAATTGGCAAATATTGTAATGATATGTGTACATATTTGGTGTGGTCTTGTATTTAAGGTCGTCTAGTTTTTGGTATTTGTTTAATAATAGTTGCTAATATCATTAATAATATTATTTTGTGTTTTTCCCCAACTATGCATATTTTAAAACGGACTACATGTACTGTCATATACTATATTTACTGTATTTACTATACATTTTGCATATGATTTCACGAGTTACATTTTTCATATAATGAAATCATATCTCTGCCTCATAATTCAATATTAAGTTACACTTTTAGGAACTGTTAACAATCAAGCGTACAATCCCTTTCGTAATTAAAAATACTATTAGTTAATTGCGTATGCAACTTTCAGGGTTGAACGATTTTTTTTAGATATCTATCTAGCTGCTACATTGGAAGTTACATAACATGGAAGAAACAGTATATTATGATAAAACATGACAATTGTTTCCTTTACGAGAAAGGTTTAACCAAGGTTAAAAAAAGGTTTTAAGAAAGTTTAAGTTGAAAGAAAAAAAGTTAAGACAGAGTTAAATGTTCCAATTGAGCACTTTATGAAATACCCCAAACCAGTTAATGGCTGAGTATCAACTTGCCTCTAAATGAGAATATGAAATACATTGTATCTCTAATATCCCCACGTTACATTTTATTACTGATTTAATGCTGATACTGCTTCGTTCCAGATTGAATGGAACAATCTTTATCTATATAAACATTTCTTTGCTAGAGTGATATGTTTAAAATTAATTAGTTTACAATAACAATTTTGAAATCATATTCTCATATTGAAAAAAACATTAAGTACAGCACTATGCAAATTTTAACGATTGAAATAACAGATTTTATGAATCAAACTGTATAGATTGTTGTAATGGAATATTCACACAAACTATCGTGACATATCAACTTATTATACTGTATTAGGATTAAATAAACAACTGCAGCTACTTACTTACTCTGTTAATAACTTACTTAATCCATTTTCCAACGTAATCCCTAGCCTTAAAAATAATTCAATTACTTTGAATAAACACCACTTTTGATTAGGTTCAATAACTGTAATAATTTTTAAACATAATATAGGTTTTAGCGAATTTCCCCTATGGGGAAGAAGCTATTACCGTAGTCGGCATGGTAAGACCTAGGCCCGGTACCATGATAACTTTTCGTTTTGAGGTCCCCAGACCCCAAAAACACCATTCGTTCAAAACTGTATATATATATATATATATATATATATATATATATATATATATATATATATATATATATATATATATGTCCGTGAGCACGATAACTCTCGTAAAAGTTATCCTATTTTGATGAAATTTGGTATGAACGTGTAAAGCAACATTTATGACTTTAAGTTCGAAAACCAGCCAAATCGCTTTATCCGAAGGGGTATTTTTGGGGGGTTTTGTACCCCAAAAATGTTTATTTTTTGGTGTTTTACATATAATTTTGGAAATAGTCAAATTGTAATTATCATTGTATTCAGCTTAAAAAAACTCACAATTTGGTATTTTAATCATTCCTCTACGCCAATTGGTTACCGAGATATTGAAAGTGCTAAACACAGTACGTTGTCTAATGTTATTCTTATGGAGGAAAAGAAAAATTTTATATCTCGCTTATTTATGAACGTACACTGATGAAATTTGGTATACGGCTTTATCTAGTTGTGGTGCATAGGTATTTGCTAGAAAAAAAATAATTTGTTGTCAAAGGCTCTTGTAGCAGCAAACCTGCGTGCTCAGCCCCATGTAATTCTTATGGATAATAATTAAATGCTATGTCTCCCTTAATTATGAACATAAATGAATAAAAACTGGTATATGACTTCACCTAGTTGAGTTATATTGATATTAGCATAAAACTCCATTTTTTGTGTTCCTTGATGCAGCAAACCTGCGTACTCAGCCCCAATGTTATTCTTATGGGGAATAATTAAAATTGTATATATTGGTTATTTGTGAATATATTTTTATGAAACTTGGTAAGTGACTTTATGTAGTATTAAGACATTTATATCTCCATTGGAAATCGCTGAGGATGCAGGTTTGCTGCAACGGGGGTATTTAATATATACAAAATAATTTTAAGTGTTAAAAAGTCTACATTTTTCTCTTCCAAAGGTTCTAATGTTTTACTAATGGAGATACAATTTGTATGCATTCTGTAAATATTTTGGTAAATAAAAAGTGAAAGTGAGAGTTAGATTGCAATTTATTTAAACAATAGTCATTGATCATAACTATTACTACTAAGGTTTTAATTGCATATAATGGGACCTTTGTAACGTTGAAAGCAGAATATCTTCCGTAAGAAATTAATGTAATTAAATCAAATAAATTTGTTCCAGATTATTTAAAACGCTTGAATTCTTTACCATCTAATTTTAATATTTTCTACATGCTTTTACAAAGTGTAAGGGTAGAGACGTGTGCAAACCCACATGTTGAGGCGGACCGCAGCTGAAACACCCCAACTTTAGAGGAGAGGGACAAATGTCCGATGCAATGTTTTGTACTCCTCGTCTGTTACTGTTTATAAACTTTTGCTGTGCAGGACAGAATAGATTGTTTAAAAATGTTGTATCGAATCTAAAATAGTCTGATTAAGATGATAACCTATTGTCAAGGTATATATTTTCGAAACTAAAAATTTTTTCGAAAGTGAAGTAGTCTTTTACTAATTAAACTCTCGGGATATATTTATATTTACTTCAAAACCTACTGGTGAGACGCTGGCGTAGTTAAGGTAACGAGACTTTGGAATCATAGCAGCGCCCTGTCGTGGGTTCGAATCCCAATCCTGGCTAGTAAATTGTAACAGTGCCGTCTATTTGTCACATGCCGTCTCAATACATGTTTCTATATTCAAACTATCTTATCTTATCCTATCTTATCTCATCTCATATCATCTCATCTCATCTCATCTCATCTCATCTCATCTCATCTCATCTCATCTCATCTCATCTCATCTCATCTCATCTCATCTCATCTCATCGCTTCTCATCTCATCTCATCTCCTCATCTCATCTCATCTCATCATCTCATCTCATCTCATCCCATCTCATCTCATCTCATCTCATCTTATCTCATCTCATCTCATCTCATATCATATCATATCATAATCTCATCTCATCTCATCTCATCTCATCTCATCTCATCTCATCTCATCTCATCTCATCTCATCTCATCTCATCTCATCTCATCATCTCATCTCATCTCATCTCATCTCCTCATCTCATCTCATCTCATCTCATCTCATCTCATCTCATCTCATCTCATCTCATCTCATCTCATCTCATCTCATCTCATCTCATCTCATCTCATCTCATCTCATCTCATCTCATCTCATCTCATCTCATCTCATCTCATCTCATCTCATCTCATCTCATCTCATTTCATCTCATCTCATCTCATCTCATCTCATCTCATCTCATCTCATCTCATCTCATCTCATCTCATCTCATCTCATCTCATCTCATCTCATCTCATCATCATCTCATCTCATCTCATCTAATCTCATCTCATCTCATCTCATCTCATCTCATCTCATCTCATCTCATCTCATCTCATCTCATCTCATCTCATCTCATCTCATCTCATCTCATCTCATCTCATCTCATCTCATCTCATCTCATCTCATCTCATCTCATCTCATCTCATCTTATCTTATCTATCTTGATCTTATTGGTGATTTTATTCATGAGTTTTTACAACCACAGAAAAAATACGTGTTTGAGGTAAAACGTATAAAATCATTATATTGCGTTTTAAGTAAAACTATCCTGCTCTCCGTTATAAGTTTATAAGATTCGAAGACAAACACAGTGTACGTACTGAAAAAACACTACAGTATTCGCCAATTTAAAATTCTTCCATCATTTACCTAGTGAATAAAATAATTTGTTTGAACATTTATGGGATATATATTTATAACAATTCTACAAACCTAAACTATGCGACAAAACGTACTGAACCGATAGCCAACAGCTTAGCCAAGACATTTCTATGGCGTCAGAACATACCAGACTTTTAATACGTACAACTCATAACATCTTTGACGCATAGGTTTACTAATTGAATCTCATCCATGTAATACTACAGTATGTAATCGATTCTTTAATCTATTATTGTCATCCTACATATACGAGAATACTTGTTGCTTAAAATTGATGTATCGTTCATCATGTATTTTCGTTCCATATAGGTCTGCTTGTCATTTGAGAAAATGGTGATGGTTGTTTTAATATATAATTATATAAACTATTTGAAGTACAGATTCCCAGAGTAGTTGTGAATTACCGGGGAGGGGCCACTTCCGGCGCTTTTTTCCCATGTTATTCTTATGGGGAGCCGTTTTTGGACCGACGCCAGCTCCCGCCTTACACAAGTTTCCTTGTTGGCCTATATTAATACCCAACCCTTGCCTATATTAAATATATTGTCCCCATCCCCCTCTATACTTTTTAAAATTTTCAAAAACTATCTCTGGTGTGTTTTGTGTCCTTGGATGTGTTATTGTCCTAGTGTTTTAATAAATTCCCCCAAATTAAAAAAAATACTACCGCCAATTTCCTGATTTAAAATTTGGATGATTGTCGTAGTGTTTTAATAAATTCCAACTACAATCGAATTAAAACTGCCAACTGATTAATTAAAACACGCAACAATCCGCACCACTGCTTGCACACGCAACGATCCGCATCGCTGCCCACCAACCACCACGCCACGGCACACGCAACAATCCACCGCTCACTGACACACTGACATACTAACACACTAAAGTAAGTCATGTGCAAGCATGCGTCACATTGACCAGAATTTCCACTTACCATAGAGGTAATTTCCTGGTTGAAAGTCCAGCCAATGTGAGGTAATTTCCTGGTTAAATTGAAAAATCCAGCCTCTCGACGTGTATATAAGGAGCCACCGACAAGACACAGCACTATTGTTCTACAAGACCACCAGTGACACCACATCTCACCACTGACACGTCACCACCGGCACCAGACGATGTCACCACCAGCACTGGACTCGTCATAGCTCACCTCTCCACCGGACGTCTCGGCGTCACGGCTCACCTCTCCACCGGACGTCTCGGCGTCACGGCTCACTTCTCCACGTCTCACACCCAGGACTTCGGTTAGCTGGGAGTGTTAGCGACGGTAGTTGTAGCTAAGGTGGTGTCTTCAGAGACAATCACAACTGTTAATCCATCCGAAAATTGTGAAATAGCCTAATATTTGTAAATCTCCAATTCACCATTTCCAAATTTTAAGGTTTCCATATTTAAATATCCATTTGTAAATCATATTTCGAATGTGACTGCATTTCGAATATGAACTCTCGTAAACTTGTAAAATATAATTTAAAAACCGCTGTTAAATAATTTTTGTCTAATTTAAAAAATGGTAATTTTTTGTTTATAAAAAGCAGAGTAATGTCATCTCAAAACTTATTTACATCCAACATGTTGTCGTGTGCAATATGCTCCGTGCCCTGCTCCAAAAGAGGTAATTTAATCAGACACTATCGTAACATTCACAAAGTTATTCCTAAAATTTGTAAAAAATGCCATCAAATATTTGATAATAACAATCATTTTAAAATGCATATGCTAGAGAACCACAATATTTGTAATGTGTGTAAGAAGGCTATTAACTGTCAAAAGAAACGCCACCACCTACGATGTGACAAACGACCTTACAAGTTGTATATTTTTAACGGTGAATCTGTGGAAGTATTAGACACTCTTCAATCTTGTCCCCTACCTATCAAATGGATTCTTATTAGGAGGGTAAAGTTCATCAAACACTCGGTGGACAATAATGGTGATTGAATCATTGACAAAGAATGTATTGCTGATTTTCGAAGTTTAACTACTTTATCAATTGAGAAAGCACAATTAAAAACTCAAATTAAAGAAGCACTTTTTAAGATCGATACCTCCATGCACAAGTATCAAGCCCAAGGCAGTGGATGGATATATGACCATACTAAATACTGGCAGCTGCATGTTTACAAGTATAAACCCCTAACTCCCAACTCATACATACCCACACCAGAAAATATAAAATCAAAACACGCTGTTTTAAATATTAAAAATAGTGATAATAAATGTTTCGTGTGGAGTGTTTTAGCAAGCTTGAAACCAAGGAATCACGGAGAACATGCAAATCGAGTATTTTACTACGAACCATATGAAAGTCAGTTGAATATGTCAAATATAAAATATCCCGTAAAAATATCCAACATTGATAAATTTGAAAAACAAAATAACATAAGTGTTAATGTATATGAAATTGAAGGACAATTAATATATCCACTGAGAATAACTAAACTAAATAGTAATACGCACGTCAACCTGCTGCTTCTACAACAAGGTCGGAAATCACATTACTGTTTAATTCGTGATTTTGATAAGTTAATGTTTAATTCTACAAAAGATGACCATAAGAAATATTTTTGCAAGTTCTGTTTGCAACATTTTTGCACCAAAGATATATTGGAACGTCACACAACATATTGTAAAACCTTTGATGCCCAAAGAGTACAAATGTCTAAAAAAGATACACTACAATTTACGAATTACAAATATCAACTTAAAGCTCCCTTTGTGATTTATGCAGATTTCGAATGTTTTATAAACTGTGGCAAACACACGCCTTCTGGATTTGCTTATGTTGTGGTGAGAGATTCTAACATTATTTACGAAGAGTTGTACAGCGGTGAAAATGTGATGGATGTGTTTTTCGAAAAGTTATTTAAAACTTATGACTTTATTAAAAGTCAGATAGGAGTATATGTTCCCCTTGTAATGACTGCAGAGCAAGAGATGTTATTCCAAAACTCTACACACTGCCACATATGCCAACAGCCGTTACTGTGTGATAAAGTGCGCGACCACTGCCACCTAACAGGCGAGTTCAGAGGACCCTCCCATAACTCTTGCAATTTAAACTATAAAGTAACCAAGAAAATTCCAGTATTCTTCCACAATCTTAAAAACTATGACGGTCATTTAATAATGCAACACTTGGGAAAATTTAACCACAAATTGAATTGCATAGCCAAAGATATGGAAAAGTATATTTCGTTCTCTGTTGATGATTTGGTATTTTTGGATTCCTACAACTTTTTGTCTCTTCCCTTAAGCAAATTAGCTTCCAATTTAAATGCGTTTAGATTTATAGACAATCCACTACTACAACGTAAGGGCGAATTTCCGTACGAATACATGACAGGACCAGAAAAGTTTTTAGAGCCCCTCCCACACATAGAGGCATTTTACAGCAGTCTAACTAAAGAATGTATATCTCCTGCACAATATGAACATGCTAAAAACGTATGGAATCATTTTAATATAAAGAATTTAAAAGAATATCACGATTTATACCTTAAAACAGATGTGTTGTTATTGGCTGATGTGTTTGAGACATTTAGGGACTTGTGTTTAAAGGATTATAAACTTGACCCTGTCCACATGTACTCACTGCCTGGACTAACATGGGAGGCATGTCTTAGAATGACCGGCATAAAATTACAGTTATTTCAAGACGTTGACATGCATTTGTTTATAGAACATGCCATTAGAGGCGGTGTAAGTATGATTTCCACGCGCCACGCTAAAGCCAATAATAAGTACATGGGCGAACATTATGACCCAAATCAAGAAAGCACCTATCTTGTATACTTAGACTGCAACTCGCTATACTCTACAGCAATGTGCGAGTCGTTCCCCGTTGATGGCTTTAGATGGACAAATGAGAAAGATTATAAATACAATCAAAATGAAAACTTTGGATTTATTTTGGAAGTTGATTTAAAATACGATAAAAGTTTACACGATTTGCATAATGACTACCCGCTCGCACCAGAAAAAATGAATGGAAAATTAATACCAAATTTAAATGACAAAACTAAATATATTTTACATTATAAAGCACTAAAAAAATACGAAGAACTGGGTTTGGTAGTTACAAAATACCACAGAATTTTAAAATTCAGACAATCAAAATGGCTTGCGCCCTATATTAATTTTAATATTGAAAAGCGACAAAAAGCTAAACACGATTTTGAAAAAGACTTTTACAAACTGTTAAATAACAGTCTCTTTGGTCGAACAATTATGAACCAACGCAAGTTTCGTGATATACATCTTGTAGACGAGTCTAAGTTAACAAAGTACGTTACAAAGCCAAGGTTTGACTGTAGCAAAATGTTCGATAACAATTTGCATGCTGTGCATTTAAATAAATTAATTGTAAAGTTTGATAAACCAATATATTTATGAATGACCATTTTGGATATCAGTAAAGTAATAATGTATGATTTCCACTATAATTATATGTCAAAATTTAAGAATAAAAAGTTCTTAATGACAGACACAGACAGCCTTGTTTATTCTATAGTAACAGAGGACTTTTACAAGGAAATACAAAGTGACTTGGACTGTTTCGACACCTCTGCATATAGTAAAGATCATTTCTTATACTCTGATAAAAATAAAAAAGTTACGGGCAAGTTTAAAGACGAATTAAATGGTCAAATTATGTATGAATATTGTGGTTTAAGGCCAAAATTATACTCTTTCATTCCTTTACAATGGTTATACGAAAAAGAAAATCAAAATGAGCTAGAGGTTAAAAAGGCAAAGGGAGCTGACAACGCTACAGTTAAACATCTCTTAAGACACCAACATTACTTACACTGTCTTGCAACCGGGGAAGATTACTATGAGAATGTTACAAGAATTAAATCCACAAACCACCATCTTCAAACATTAACGATGAACAAAAAGGTACTCTCTTTTGATGACGACAAGAGGTTTATTCTGGATGGCATCAACACTCTTGCCCTTGGTCATTATAAAATTGGTCAAACATAAATCTATATTTCCCATTATTCTTTGGCCTTTCCTTGTCTATTACAAAAAAGCCATATTTAGACCTATCCCAGCATTGATGGCAGAGATTTCTAAATTGGTTGAATGAAAAATCATTTCCCACATGATTGTTATACACATGTTTTAAATTTAAATCGTCTTGTTTAAATAATATTAGAAAATTAACATTGTCACGTAAATGTTTGTTTACTTTACTGTAAGATTGACACAAATAAAAACTGTTAATATTTTTGTGTCTGCCCATTGAGAAAAATTGTGTGATATTTGGACTATTTATGTCGTCAAATACAACTATTGAGTGTGATTCTACATCATTTGGTGTGATTTCACAGTTTGAATATGTGTGTCATTTAACTTCATCACACAGACGGAATATTTCAATTATTTTTTTATATTTTTCTTGTTCTAAAGATTTGGATATTATATATAAATTTGTAAACTTTAATCCTTGTTTTTTTACAATTAAGTTATAAATTACAACAGTCTTCCCCGAACCACTGGGCCCTATTATAAGACAGCGAATATTATTAGGAAATAGACCCAACTTCTTTGGTGTATTTTCTTTATGTGCTATTTTAAATTTGTTCTTTTGTTGAATAAATGACATTTTTTATATAATAAAAATGGTGTATTTTCTTTATGTGCTATTTTAAATTTGTTCTTTTGTTGAATAAATGACATTTTTTATATAATAAAAATGGCAAAGAGAAAGTGTAAAAAGGTCCAAGGTAAGGGATTATTCTTAAAGCCATATAGAGGCCGTGGCTTGTTAAATACCCTTATAAACAACCTTCCTTTCCCTCTCCACATACCTGGAAATTATAGTTGGTGTGGACCTGGAACTAACGTGCGTGAAAATTTAGCCAGAAATGTACCTTCAAAAAATAAGCTAGACTCTTATTGTAAAGAGCACGACATATTCTACATGAATAATCCTGATACAGCCGCCCGGAACAAGGCAGATATGAGATTAGCGGACCAGGCTTGGACTAGGGTTTCGGCAAAGGACGTCAGTCTGGCCGAAAAAGCAGCAGCTTATGCAGTGACAAATTTGATGAAGGCCAAAGCAAAAATGGGAATGGGATTAAAATTTAATAAAAAAGATGGACAACTTTCAGCTGTTAGAGGCAGCAAGAGACGTGCCTCACTTTCGAGGAGTGTACCTAAAAAACGAGCTAAAACATCTAAGGCCAAAAGTAAGAGAATGTGGAATTATTAATTTAGACAGTGACAGGGGCACACATTGGACAGCATATCGTAAAAATAAAGATGTTGTAATATATTTTGACCCTTTCGGAATACAGCCTCCAAAAGAGGTAATTGAATATTTTGTACCATCTAAAATTTACTATACAACTGATCAAATACAAGATTTAAACAGTTCCATTTGTGGAATTTTATGTTTATCATTTCTGAAAAATTTTAGTTTATAAAAATGGATTCATTTACTATAACATTTACGGGTACAGAGCCAGAGTTGAAGTCGGTGTTCTTTCCTCCTATAGAATTAAATGGTGATTATGTAATTGGACTGGTAGATTTTCAAAGTTATAATTCTATATTTAATGTTAAAAAACCTCTAAATACTTTGACATATTACAAAATGCACAAAATTACAACCCCAAAAGGGGAGGTCACAATTGACGAATTAAACCGGGCGTTAGATGGTAAAGTTGAAGTTATTATACAAAATAAAGTAGCATTAATTAATACAAAAGTCAAACTTATATTTTACAAAGGGCTAGTTCCAAAATTAAATAAACTTAAAGACACAAAATTAACTATAGACGAGGGTGAGGATGTGTATTATTACGATCACAAAGCCGCAAATGTAATTGCAATTGCTGAAGGTACATTCGAAGTGTTTGAGCTTGCGAAGGAAATTCAAAAGCAACTCCCAGATTTTGTACTTATAGCCGATAATAAAACTATGAAAGCCACATTGCATTCTAGCCATGTGTTTGATTTTACAAAACCATGTTTAGGGTCTGAATTATTGGGATTTAAAGGATTTTCTACTCCAGATATTGCGTTTAAATCTGTAAATAAAATCAACATAAATAATGTAAATGTGATTAGAGTAAAATGTAATATTGCGAATGGGTCTTATTTAAATGGTGACAAATCACACACCATACACAGTTTTTACCCAGAAGCTCCTCCCGGCTACAAAATTATTGAGGTCCCCAGAAATATTATATACTTTCCTGTAAATAAGAGAAGTTTAGATGTTGTTAGCATTACATTTGCAGATCAACACGACAAGCCAATTGACTTTAATAAAGAAGAAACTACAATTACTTGTCATATAAAAAAGATATGAGAATTTACAAGAACGGACTGAGTGTGCAAAATGCCAGGTTTCTGCGATCAATTGGGTTGAAGTTAAAATTTTCTATTAATAAAAATGGAAGATTTTCTAGACGTTACAGGAAAATTCCAATACGACGATAGCTTGGTTAAAATTACAAATCACTCCTATGTTCCACACAACACTTTAGCAATAAATAATTCCGATGAAATTCGAATATGCATAAATAATCAAGATTTACTAACACTCCCATGTAGGAGTTATCTGTATATTAAAGGAGAAATAGAGAATCATGATAAAGGCATTTTATAAATAATGCATTTGCATTTTTATTTGACGAAATTAGATACGAAGTTGCTGGTAAAGAAATAGATATTGTAAGAAATCCGGGAATTTCCAGTCTTATGAAAATATTGTGCTCTTACAATAAAACAACTAAATTGTCAAATGTAGCATTTGATTCTGATGAAAATTTAAAGGAGTTCCATAAAAGCGGCAAGTTTAGTACTTGTGTCCCGTTAGAGCTGTTAATGGGTGTGTTTGAGGATTTTAATAAGGTTTTAGTAAATGTTAAACAAGAATTGGTGTTGAAAAGATCCAAAAACGACTTAAATTGTATATTAACAACATCTAATGCTCCAACTGGTGTCGATCCTATTCCTAAAATTACACTTAAATCGATTCATTGGGTGATGCCGCATGTGGTACCATCTGATGGGGAGAGGCTTCAATTACAAAAGATGTTATTGCAAAATAAAAATTTGCAAATTGCATTTAGAAGTTTGGAGCTACACGAACTCCCATCATACCCCGAAACCAAGAGACACACATGGTCAGTTAAGACGTCTTCGAGTTTGGAGAAGCCCAGGTATATTATATTTGGTTTCCAAACAGGTAGGGACAACAGTGCACGAAAAAGAACTGATGAATTTGATCACTGTAAATTGAAAAATATCAAAGTGTTTTTAAACTCTGAATATTATCCTTATAGTGATTTAAATCTCGACTTTGAAAATGGAGATGCCTCTAAAGCTTATGAGATGTTTGTGAGGTTTAGGGAGAGTTACTACAACACCGTCCCCGATCCTATGTTTAACAGAGCTGACTTTATAAAGAAATATCCTCTAATTGTAATAGATTGTTCTAGGCAGAATGAATCAGTCAAAGAGGGGGTTGTAGATATTAAATTAGAAATTGAAACTGCAGAAAATGTCCCTTCAAACACATCTGCATATTGCCTAATAATACATGATAAGGTGTTTGAGTATAATCCTTTGACAAATGAGATAAATAAAATGTAAATAAAATGAAAACAAATATTCAACAAGAATTGGTAGAGTCTGCAAAACCAATAAGAGAAAAATATAGGGCGTTAAAACGTGGTAAATTTCTAGAGGCTGAAGAGAGGTTCCAAACATTCCAACCGTTAATAGAGCCTTTGCAAGAATTAAAAAATTTAGCCACAAAAACAGAGAGGCCAGTTCTCCCAATGATTTTAGAAAAGACCCCGTCTAGAATACCAAGAATAACACAGATAACACCACACAAATTAGATTTTGGTCTTTTAGCATCAGACTATTTAGGAAATTACCTTAGTAGAAGTAGTATGACAGACACCACATATGGTATTAGGCGAGAAGGAAATACATTTTTTATTGGGAATCAGGAAGTTCAAATTGCCAATGATGATGTTACAGTTGGAGAAAAAATGTATAAGGGGACAAAGGGATTGTGGGAATTGTTAACTTTAAAAGAACCCGTAAACTATAGTCAGGCTGATTTGCAAAATTATAAAGAGATTTTGGAAGCTACAAATGCACATTTAAAGGGTTATAAACCAGGTGCGGCGATGTCAAGTAATAAACACACTAAATATCTTAATATAATTAAACCCCTGTTTAAGACTGTTGGTGAAGGTTTAAGGCGGGTAACTGGTAATAAAATAGACTATGTTTATTGGGACGATCCTAATGAGCTTGTAGATAGGTTAAGACTGCTTTGGTTAAGCCGATTGGCGGGAAATTCTGGAGTGGATAATGAGATAGATTCTATCATAGAAGAATTGAGGGAAAGTGGAATTGTTTATTAAATAAAAAGATGATAGATAAATTTTATCGCGCATATAACCCGTATAGTAAACCAGAAGCTAGAAGTTTTAAAGAAACTACTTTAAATCTAAAAGATGATGGTTGGAATGCTTTAAATTATAAAATTAGTAGTGTTAAAGGTGGGGAGTTTGCTGACGATGTATCGACTTTGGGGCAGACGTTAACTAGAAAAGGTGATGCTTTTGTGCAAGGTAATACTAAATATAAGTTTTTAGAATCCAAGAATAATAATTGGAACGCGAATAAACGCAAAATTACTAATGTTAAACGAGGTGAAAGCTCAACCGATGTACCCACATTAGAGCAAACTTTAATAAGAAAAGATGGTGTCTTTGTACAAGACAAAAATAATTATGAGTTTTTGGAATCGGAGAATGGTATTTGGAATGCCAAAAAGCGAAAAATAAG
Source organism: Allygus modestus (assembly GCA_963675035.1). NCBI lineage: Eukaryota > Metazoa > Arthropoda > Insecta > Hemiptera > Cicadellidae > Allygus > Allygus modestus. Next base: position 59,617,508 of record OY776114.1, read on the forward strand.
TAATTTGTTGGCTGGTAAAGAAAGCGATGATGTTGTAAACGTCTCTCAAGTACCAAAAATGGATCTAAACTTTTGGGATTTTAATAATAAAAGGCTAGTTCGTGTTAAACCCGCTGTTGATGAGAACGATTGTGTTACAAAACATCAGACTGTGACTTTAGACGGTCTTAAATTTGATGGTAAAAATAAGCAATTAACAAACATTTTACCTGGAACATTGCCAAATGATGTGGCTGTTGTTAATCAAATATTAACAAAAGGTGAGAAAAGCATAATAAAACAGGGGGATAAAAATTATAATGTATTAACATTAGATAGCGATATGTGGGATGCAGAGGACAAATTAATAAAGAATGTACCTGAAGGCAAAGATAGGAGTGATGTTTGTTTAATGTCGCAGGTTTTGAGGTATGACGATAATATTAAAACTTTTAGACAAGACAATATTAAATTTGATATTTGTTTAAAATCACATGCATTAAGGTTTAACAATAAAACTAATAAATTTATGCAAGACAATAATGAAATCGATTTGATGATGTACAATCCTAAATTGTTGGTTGCAGACCCTACATCTTTAAGCGGATTTAAGACTTTAGATGGAGGGGCATATTTGCCAAAAAACTATGTATATCAAAGAATGAGTGATGGTATGTTAATTGGTAGCAATGGAGGTGTTTTTGAAACGACAGAGACTGGCAGATACGTTAACATTAAAAATAAAGAATAAAAAATGGAAAAAATTGCTTACGAATTGCATAAGCCCGCGAGAAAGAACTTTGTTAGAAGGTCTTTTAAGGTGTTGGGTATAAACGAAACTGTTCAAATAGATTTAATAGATATGCGGAATTATGCTAGAGAGAATTCTGGGAATAAATATATTTTAACTTTAATAGACACATTTTCTAAAAAAGCTTATGCTGCTCCACTAAAGAATAAAACTGGATTAGTAGTCACAGAAGCTATAAAAACTATTCTCCCAAAGGGAGTTAAAAATATTCAATCTGATAACGGAAAAGAATTTTTTAATGAACATTTTACCAAACTAATGAAAATTCTAAATATTAATCACTACCACACTTACTCTACAACTAAGGCGGCTATTGTGGAAAGGTTCCAGAGAACTTTAAAGAATTGGTTGTATAGAGAGTTTAGTGCACAAGGGAGTTACAAGTGGTTGGATTTACTTCCAAAGTTAATAAGGATATATAATAATAAAGTACATAGATCCATAGGGATGAAGCCTAACCAAGTAAGTGCTAAGAACTCTAAAGATGTACATGAAAGGTTAGCATCTAAAGTACAAGTTAAAAAGCCAAGATATAAGGTGGGGGATAGTGTAAGGATATCTAAATATAAACATGTATTTAGTAAAGGATATACCCCTAACTGGACGGGAGAGCTTTTTACAATAGCAGAAGTTAAGAAAACAAAGCCTGTGACTTATATTTTGAAAGATGAAAATGGCAATATAATCAAAGGAGGATTTTATACAGAAGAATTGTTAAAAACTAAATATAAAGACATGTATTTGGTAGAGAAGGTAATTAGGAAGAGGGGTGATTTATTATATGTCAAATGGCTCGGGTTCCCAAGTAGCCAGAACTCGTGGATTTCTGCAAAGGATGTATTAAAATGAATTTTAAAATAGGGTCAAAATTGGCAGTTCGACCGTAATAGTTGGGATATGTAGAATTTATTAAAACACTACGACAATCATCCAAATTTTAAATCAGGAAATTGGTGGTAGTATTTTTTTTAATTTGGGGGAATTTATTAAAACACTAGGACAATAACACATCCAAGGACACAAAACACACCAGAGATAGTTTTTGAAAATTTTAAAAAGTATAGAGGGGGATGGGGACAATATATTTAATATAGGCAAGGGTTGGGTATTAATATAGGCCAACAAGGAAACTTGTGTAAGGCGGGAGCTGGCGTCGGTCCAAAAACGGCTCCCCATAAGAATAACATGGGAAAAAAGCGCCGGAAGTGGCCCCTCCCCGGTAATTCACAACTACTTCCCAGTGTATTATTTCCTTGTGATACTTCGACTCTTTTAACAACAGCAATTCTATCGATCAGTACACCCTCGCCTCGATGCGAGTAACATCCAAATGTTCGACAGCTGTTATACTTGTTCTTGTCTTCATTGACTCGCTTCAGTGGCATACGTTTTGGTGTTCAGTTACTCTTGGCCAATAAAGAAGAAAAATGTAAAACAAAAAAAGCATTGAATGTACTTTTATATGGGTTTCCCGTGCGGTTGTACATTATGTTATGCACCATTTCGTCTGGAATCATGTTCATGACTTTAGACTGAATAATTTATTAAAACTATAAATAGAACATTTTGAAATTAAGCATTATATATCTTACACACGTCTAAATGATTTAATTGAATATAAATCCTATATTTTAAACGTTTATTGATAAATATTTGTTATAATAAATTTTAAATCTGCAATTTGGCCATAAACAAATATTGATGAGCGATTTTAAAATGTTTATTTCATATTTCATTCAAGCTATCTCCCTAAGTTATTCCCAATATGTCTAAGGCGTTTCTAGTCATAATGTCTTCGTTTAATAGTCACAGCAGGAGATCAACATCATTGTTACCATAAACTAGAACATATTCTTGATTAAACTATAAACACGTTGGAATTATGTCACTCACGTTTTCATTAAAATGTTTATTTTCAAATTAATCAAACCTTAAATTACAGTTAGTATTGTAACTAACTGTTTACCAATAATTATTTATAACTGATTCAAAACCCAAGGGTTTTCATGAAGATTGGCAAATATTTATGTTTTCAAGTTTTTCCTTGGATGATAAAATGACGGCGGCTGTTTACTTGAAGTGTTGTCTTTTAAACTGTTTAAATGAAACCGGATGACCGTTGTGTAAAAAATATCCCAAAAGTAGTGGTGCCGTAAAAGAATAAGACGGTGCGGTATATTTTCATTTTTGTCGAAAAAAATTAGCTAAATGTGTCATACTTGGTTATTTTTCAACTTTGCCCAGGTATCTACTCACTTTTCTCTATCATCAATTATTCATGTTTGGAAGAGCTGTCACCTGTAAGGGTTAAAATGTTTGATAATAAAGCTGTAATGTCCAATCTTTTTAAGACCGGTACGAAAGTGGTCTTAGCCCTTGTAAGGGGATTATCGAGGGCGGATTACCAGCCCGGGGTAAGCGGCAAGATTGATTCGTTACTTTATAAAACCCCATCGGGAAAAAGAGTTTAAATTAAGTGATAAAGATCTTGTGAACCTCTGGAACAGCCAGTACTGTACAGAAAAGGTCACAACACTCTACAATCTACAAGCATGAAGTAGAAGTGAGATGGAGTGACACTTATTTAATCATCCTCTTGCAACAGTCTATTAGTAAGACAGGCGTATAGCTGTTTTATCCTCTTTTCATCTCCTTTTACTTATTTATCTCCTTTTTCGAGACCATTATATATTAATATGTTTTGACTTGGAGTAAAAGTAGAAGACAAAAATTAAAAGGCTCAGCCAAGAGAGGTATTGTAAAATTGACCTCAACGAATTTAAAGATTTAAAAAATGAATACGTAAACTTTTTTTTAGAAAATCGTCTATTTTAAATTTGTGTTGCTTACCTATAACAATACCTATAACATGTTTCTTTCCTAGACTTGAAGTAATCTAGAAAAATGCAGGATTAGAGAAATAGGAAAAAACAAGAATGTACTACTTAATGTGTAAACAAAGAGATACTCACGTCATACTTGTAATCTTGAAAGAGACTTATAACATAATTTTATTTTTGAAAAATCTGAATTCATACCACCGGCGTCCGATTGCGTTTACTTCGGTGTTATTAATTAGGAATTAGCAACAATTTTACTTCAATGTCACTAGAATTTAAGATTGAACTGTGCAGGGAAATAGTTTAAATTTATTCCAAGAGAAATTTGTAAACTATATTCTTTAAACAACTAACTAAATTAAACTCTCTGTCTACACACAAGCGTAGATAACATAATTATTTGGAGAAAAAGTCAAATCTGAGGAGGTTTTCCAGCTACCATAATCGCATCCAATCTCTGAGATGTCTGAGGCTACTTTGCATAAGGAAACCATTTGTACCACACAAACAACCACGTGTTTATATTTATTTATTTTGATTTAAAAATATAGATTTCTTAACATGTTTGTGAACAAAATATTTTTGGAAGCCTAAAACTACGTCACATATAATTAATTATTTCTGCACTGCATCTAGTAACAATAAGATACAATATATATACATATAGCTTAAATAAGATAACAAAATATCAAGACACATCACGACCGGCTGAGCCGCCAGTCACGTAAGCACGTGAGTAGTGGGATTTTGCGGCTTTTGGCTCACTTGATTGACAGCTTCCGGTCACGTGACTTTGATGACGTAGGAATGACGTAGTTGGCGACGTAGTTGGCGACGTATTAGTGACGTCATGGATTTTGGAGTAGGTCAAGGTCGTCTGAAGTAGTTTTTAAAAAACTATCTTGCACAAGTTTTGATTCGATGGTTTCAAACTATCAAAATTATTTGTTGCTAAACGTTTTACCCAAAGTATGGCATGTGGGTAGTCTGCTGACGCGTCTCAACAAGACGAAGAAGTTGGTGCATTCATAATTCAGATCCGACTAAGGGTATAGCAGTAATAGCGAAAAAACAATATTTTGAAGGTTTTCCGCTATTGCTCCTAATTCCCTCGTCGGATCTAAATTCTGAATGCACCATCTTGTTCGTATTGTTGAGCCGCGCCAGCAGAGTACTCACATGCCATACTTTGGCTAAAAAGTTTAGCATCAAATAATTTTGATAGTTTAAAACTATCGAATCAAACTTGTGCAAGATAGATATATTTATGGAATGAAAACAATCAAATGAAACCTGTGCAAGATTTCTAACTTTTATTTTTATTTCTTTATTTACAATAATACAAATCGAATAATGTGTTATTCGCTGTGAAACCTGGGCAAGATAGTTGGGTTTAACTTTTATGTATTACTCATTTCATTTACAATATTTTAATTCTGTGTAGTTTTTGAAGTTTCCTCAAATGACGTTTGCTCAGAGTTCTTGGTGTTTGCTGTGTAACTTAAAATATAGTGCACAATATCTGGATCGGGTGTTTCCAATTTAATTTTCTAAGTCAGTGAAAAGCAAAAGGTCTAGTTATAATAGCAAAAGTTCCCTTCATGCGCTCCTCCATAATTGTGTACGAAAATTACCATTAATTAAAACCTATCAAGGATAGCATTATTGCTTCCGCATCAGAAGTTGTTGTAGAAACTTCATTTACTTGTATTTGAGAAGTTGTATTTTCATTTGTGTCAGCTTGCTCATTAATATAAGAAGATGTGGAAGAAACAGTAGTGTCTTGGATTGGTGAGTCCATGTGTACTAGGCACGAGCTGGAGGTCTAATGATGTGATACAATCATGTAGTATAGGTACCAGTCCTTCCCCCCACCAAGTTTTTACATCGCACAATAACCTCAGTATATGCGTTAGTAATGGTTTAGCTTTTAAACTGTGAGGATCGTAGCTCCGATTTAAAATGTTTTAAAATACCTCAGGATCAAGTTGATGTCTTGGATTGGCGAGTTCATGTGTACTAGGCAAGAGCTGGAGGTTTAATAACGTGTCAACAAGCATGTAGGATGCCTAACCGCCCTTCCCCCACCAAGTTTATACATCGCACAATAACCTCAATATATGTGTTAGTTAGGGTTTAGCTCTTAGACTGTGTGGATCGTAGCTGAAAACCTCGGATGAAAATGTCACAGTTTTACAGGAATATGAGAAAGGTGTCCTTTAGTAGCCCAATAGCAACTACCTACTACTTTTTGGACTATGAAGATAGAAGGTCCACGCTTTCAGCTGATTGTCAGCGGTTCCGTCGTAGAATAATTGTCGTTGAAACACTCTTAGCTAGTTGTTTGCTACGTAAGGTGCATCACATAAATACATGTATTAGTTTAAATCACAGTGACTGTTATGCTTATTTGTTGAGCAAAAATCATTGTTAAGAGCTGGATGTCCCCCTACAGACTAAAAAACAAAAATTGACGATGGTTCAACGCGTGCTAGACACGGCGACAGCTTGCTCTTGGAATGTCCCCCGCACACTGCAAAAAATAAATTGATGGCTGCGCATCGCGCGTACCAGAGCTGCCTCTTGAAATGTCCCCCGCAGACTGCAAAAAATAAATTGTCGGCTGCGCATCGCGCGTACAAGATTGTCGGACTAGTCATTCAGGTTTATTTTATGCACACATCTGCTATATAACGCAGGAAAAACATGCATCGATACCAGTCTCCTCCTGCATCGAATGAGAACCTGGTCTAAGGCTTACCTCTGCAGCTCCTGTCAAGATTGAGTCTAGTGTTTTACTGTGTTTTTGTATCTGTTTAACCAATTGCAATCCCTCTTTAGCTTAGAACTACAAGTGTTATCATCATATAACTAACTTTGGATCCATCAAGTCTCCGTGTATTTTTGTATCTCCAAGTGTTATTTATCGTTATAATATAACTAACTTTCAATCTCTTTTAGCAGACTGTTCAAAGGAGTATTCGAGGAATCTTGCATCAAAGTGTTGTTTAATTTAACTGATTCTTCCTTCTAATATCTTCGTTAAAAACTCTGTCTTCTAGTGATACCGTTACATTCTATTTCAAATATCCAAATTAATATGGCGTCGGCATCAGTATCAGTTTGTGAACGCAAACCCACTAAACCCTCCATCATCGCACCTTTGCCACGTCCGGTGACCATCGAAGTTGGAGCGACAGGTTCGCGGAAATTGCCGCCGTTACCCGTGACGGCAGTTGTAGGCGATGTTGTAAAGAGAAACATCCTCTTGGAAATGGGTCTGGAGCTCTCAGATGATGATTCTGAAGTGAAAGTTCCCTCTCCCAAAATACAGAAAACCACAATTCTTATATCCCCACATCAGGAACAACATATTGGACGCTGTAAACACCGTTTTATAAAAGGAAGTAGTAAAGGTCTCATGTGTAACAAACGGTGTTTGAAAGGGCGCGACCAGTGCGGTATCCACTTTGGTCAAACAGTAAAAAAATTGAAAACATCAGTTGCAGGTCCGGTTACCGTTAATAGTAAGGTGAAACCATCCGCTTCTCAAGAAGTAACTACACCGTCTGTGAACCCTTCTGGGCCACAAGAAGTAAGTTCCCAGTGTGTATCCACATTGGGTAAAACCCTTGACGAAACAAAAGCAAAATTAGCAACTCTTGAAAACATTCTGCTAAACCTATTGAAGGATCCGCCTAAACCAGTTACCCAAACAGAAGCTCGCAAAACTAAACCATGTAAAAACCAAAAACCTGCAAACATCCAAAAAATTCGCATATATAAATTGAAACCTACGGCCATGTATAAATTACTACGATATGAAGACAATATGCCGATTGTAGAAAGTAAGGGAAAACTATATAAAGTCCCATTACCTGGCTACATGACACGACCAAGTCCTAACGGGAAATGGAGCCTTGTTTGTGATTACGTCACAGCGCGTATGGAATGGAAAGAAGTATAAAAAATGTTACTGAAGCGGTATATATTTATTATTTGTAACAGTTGTGTTTGTGTTTAAACTATTGACCTTTAGCATCTAAAACCAAAACTTTAAACAATAGATTAGTCCAAACAAACCGTTATGAATGATTTATATACTGTTATCAATCCATTTGACCTAAAACTATCCATTATATAATTTTGTTAAGATATTTTCAAAAATATTTGTTTACCCAAACCCTAATTATTAAAGTACAGCTGCACCTGAAGGGCGAGGGGGTATTAACTAATAAAGATATTACCTGTACTAAGGTTTAGGTCTTTATTAGTTAATACTTAAGCCCGGAAAATATTGATCTAAAACATATCAAATGCAAAAATATGATTTTAGTTCATATTTTGTCATTCCCAACTGTGACAATGGTGTGTTTTTTAACAATTTTCATAATTATTTAAACAAAACAAAATCTAACATACTTTGAAACTATATATTCATTATTTGTTACAGGATTGTTTAAGATTAAACTATTGATTTTTAATATTTAAAGTATCAGTTTGAAACAATCTCTCAATCTCTCAATCTCTTTAGATTAGTCGTTTCAATCTCTCTCTCTCTCTTTCTATATATATATAGACTATATATATATATATATATATATATATTCTAAAACTGTTAATCGCTATATATTTGTTTAAAACAAACTTCCAAAATATATCATATCGTTTAGGCATAATTTGGAAGCCCTCGCGTATCAAAAATGCAAAATAAATACTCGCTCCGCTCAATATTGCAAGCAGACAACTGCATTGTATGCCTAGTTTTAATGTGGTGCACTAAACTTATACACCGTCGCCTTAAGTCCTATTAAAGCGTTATATGTTATAACTTGTGGATTGTTTTAATACAGACATTTGTAAAATATATGGTAGTGACATCTACGAGGCAAAATTCACTTATCATTAACATTATTGTTTTGAAGTGATGGTTTAAATTTTTGCAACATTATTCAGTTTCAGCATACTCCTAATCAGTTTCATGTGCAGTCTCCTGTCGATGGTACCGGGATGCATTTACGGTGCGTCGACCGAGATTTGCACCTCCTCTCCGTAAACGTGGCATTTCATTCACGTACAATGGTAAACAAACCACTAAAATAAACAAAACAACAATTTCACAGAAAGCTAATGTATTTACAAACAGCTGATAACAGTCTGCATTTAAATTTGATCCTTATAATAAAGAGACTGTAAAGATATGATTTTAGTTTATATTTTGTTATTCACAACTGTGAAAACGGTGTCTTTTAATAATTTTCATAATTATTTTTTAAACCCTATGAGTGTCATAGCGTCGCTCACAGCGACGCGATGCATTTACGCATAAATTGCCGAACCATCTATATATATATTCCTAAACTGTTAATCGCGATATATTTGTTTAAAACATACTTCCAAAAAATTTCATTTCACCCAAACACCTAATTATTAAGTTTAGCTGAAACTAAAGGATGTTGCAATCATTTAAACCATCACTTAAAAACAATAATGTTAATGAGAAGTGAATTTTGCCTGCTGGATGTCACTATAATATATTTTACAAATTTCTGTATTAAAACAATCCGCAAGTTATAATATAACGCTTTAATAGGAGTTAAGGCGTGTCGAAGAATAATCTGTCGTGAGCGCGCCAATGCAGTAAATGTTAGCTATTAATAGCATTTATCGAGGAGGGGAGGCGGCTGTAGCGCGCCGGTAATCCACACTGTCACTCTCAATGAAACCTCAGTCAGAGCTCGTTCGTTGCGCGGTTCTCAAAACTAATATTAACTAAATAATTGGTTTGAAACCTCCGAGGTATATTGAACAAATTATTAATCTCTTGTAGAACCTCAGTTTTGAATTATATCGCGTTGACTGAAGCTTATCACGCGTTAAATGCACACTTGCAACAGAAGTAATTTTTAAGTTTGCAGCGTTGTTTTCCCCCACCACAATCCCCATCTATAAAAGGAAAAATCACTCCAACACCTTCGCATTTGCTCGTGGGCATCAGTAGAGAGTGCATGGCATGTATGCGTTACTTATGATTATTAACATAGCATGATATGTTTGCATCATTTTATTTAGCTACTAATCAACTAATATTAAACACCTAGCTCGATTGAAACCCTTTGGTGAGGTAAAAAATATCGAAGCTATTCTTAAACATATTTAGTGTACAACCCATTGAGGTCAATGTCACTAAAACGCTTGAGTCCCTTAAGTGAGGCCTATAAAGCAAAACAACGCTTGAAACCCTTAAGTGAGGTCTATAAAGCAAAACACGTCCAGGTATCAGCCGCAGGAGGAGTACGAGTGGGGAGTTCTACAATCAGATGACCCGATGGTCCAGGGAGATGACTCGATGGTCCAGGGAGATGACTCGATGGTCCAGGGAGATGACTCGATCGTTCAGGGAGTCCAACAGATGATCCGATGTCCAGGAAAACATCACCACAATCCACGATGGGAATCTACTGATAGCTCGATTGAATCCCTTTAGTGAGGCCTAAAATATCGAAGCTATATACTTAGTGTACAACCCTTTATTGAGGTCAATGTCACTAAAATGCTTATATCCCTTAAGTGAGGTAAATAAAGCAAAACACGTTTGAAACCGTCCAGGTATATATAACGTGTATCCCCGCCGGAAACTGTTAAAAGTATTGAAAGCGGGGAAAAATACCTTGTTGAACCCCTTTATTGAGGTATATATACAAGGTATTTTGTTGGTAATAACCATTAAGTTAGGTTTTTGTTACCAACATATAACGTGTATTTCGTTAAAACTCATGCGCTTACCCCGCCGGAAAGTGTTAAAATTATTGAAGCCGGCTCTTAATTATATAAAATGTTTCTATATTGTTTTCTACCATACATATAGTGGCCATATTATGTCATAGTAAGACAATATAGAAATATATTTTGTTCATAAAAATATTAAATATTTTGGAAAAAGTAGAGATTAATTGGGAGTGATGTTAGATTTTTGTTAAAAAATTAAATTTTTGTTTTGTTTTAGTACCAATCTTCACCTAAGGGGGGTTAAGTATTTGAAAAATTAAACATAAGTAGGGAGTTATTGAGAGTGATGTTAGATTTTGCTAAAAATTAAATTCCTGTTTGTTTAATACTAACCTTCACCTAAAGGGGGAGGGGGTGTTATTTGCGTATGTGTTTCTTTCCTTTAACGAGGACTTAAATCACTTGTAAATAACGCCTAACCCCGGGAAATATGTTCGAAGAGTGTTTAGTAAAACAACATGCTTTGAAGATATTTTAGCCATTCCCAAGCCATGGCAGGGTGATTAAGCGAAGTTCAAAATTAAGTTTAAAAATAAAAAAAGTGTGGACAACCTATTAAAATTTTACAGCATATGCTGCAGAATGAAAATAGGTGGTCCACACTTTTTTTAACATATTACAATGACCTTGACCTAAATATTTAAACTTTGAAATGTTACATTAAGTCAATCATTTGATTCAAATGGTGGAGGTAAGCGGGTATATAAGTGATGCTTCGGAACATAGTTACTAGTCAGCTATGGATACTCTGGCAGGCACATCCAACTCGAGGTCTCTTAAAACCGAGAAAAACACTGCTAAACAGCGGAAAACAAGAGCGAGACTCAATGAGGGTTATCGACAATTAAGAAATATATTACCATTTGTCCATCCAAAGGAATCGAAAATAGATACTATAAATATGGCCATAAAGTATATAAAAAGACTTCAGACACAACTCCAAGAAGCGAAACCTCAACAATTTGAAGAACCGCAGGCTCTCTCAATTCTCAGACAACTATTACACACCCCTCCACCGTTGGAATCGGTCTTTCTGGAAGAGGATGACTTGGCGGTTCACCACTTCTTTGCTGAAGAACCCTCAGCGTATAAACAACTGTTCCTTCTTGATGAGGATCAGGATGAATAAACAGTTTAACAAAATTAAAGACCTTTGAAATACAGAGCTGGGAATAGATCAGTTTGCGGTCAAAGTGAGAATCGCTTACTGCTCTATTCCCCGTTTTGGTGGTATTTTCAGGCGTCCTTGACCCACTTACAAGAATTATACAATTTGCGGATAGTATATAATTATTAAATAAAACACCCCTCCCTATCACTTGCAGCCCCACCGCTTACCCCCCACCACCTGAATCGGGTATAAAAGGAGGTTTCCCAACAATGGGGAAACCATTCTGCTATCATGGCGCCCACAAACAGCATCTTCCCTTCTAAAAATGATATCTTAGAAATTTTACATAATATTCCAATACAAATTAACGACGTCGATGAAGACGATTCAGTGATTGAAGATGATGATTCGTTTGGCGATCTTGAGTTACTAAGCGATGTAGCCTCCAGTGAACCATACAGTGGAGATATGGAGCAACTTGAGCTCTTGACGGACGATGACGATGATACCACAGAGCTTTATCAACAGTTGCTCTGTTTGGAGGACATGAATATAGACTTTGATAATATTGAAACTCCTCCAAGCGGTAGTAGCAATGGGTTGGTTTTCAGCGGTGAATTTAGTTGCCGGCGTCAATTATTCTATTGCGAAATGACCTCATCCTCATCATTATCTTCATCATCAGATGAGTCTGATTAAAATATTTGTTGAATACTGAACTTTAAACACAGAGCGGGGAATAGATCAGTTTGTGGTCCAAGTGAGAATCACTTACTGCTCTCTTCCCCGTTCTGGCAATATGTTCAGATGACCTTGACCCACTGACGAGACTTTGAAAACTTCGGTTAATATAAATTGATATATACCCCTTCCCTACCAACTTCACCCCCACCATTTTTGTAATTAGGTATAAATAGGGGTACATTAGCGTTGGTCTCATCTGTAGCAGGTTATCCTTTGAGAAAGACACCTCTACAACATGCACCGCTGTGATATTTGCAAAGATTCATTTAAAGACGAATGGCTTTTAAACATTCATAAAGAAGTAGAACATAATATCAATGAAATTGAACAAAATGAAGAAGAATTAGAAACAATAGATCAAATGCTAGCTCAACACCAACATTCCAGACCAAGTGTTATTCAATATGCAGCATCAACCTCAGCATCAACTTCTACCTCTGCTCTGTCTACACTTCACCGTCCTTCAACATCATCAGCTGCATCGACTTCTACACCTGCTCTGTCTACACTTCATCATCCTTCAACATCATCAGCTGCATCGACTTCTACGCATGCTCTGTCTACACTTCACCGTCCTTCAGCATCAACAGCAGTAAATGTAGAACTACATGCCCGAGCACTTCCGGGTAATGTAGTAACCCACTTCAAAATTGACAATGCAAAATTACAACTCGAAGAATTTTTAAATAACGCAAAAGGATTGGTAAGCAACACTTTGCAAAATGAATTAAAAAGATTAAATTTTATCAAATTTGGACTATTACTGGATGCTTTATTTACAAACATTCAAAATGAAACTTCACCGAGAGGGTTTTTAACAAAAAACCGAACTATTATGTTTTCGTCAGATATTGATTCAATCGTATCTGAATGTTTTGAAGAGCTAATGATAAAAATACAAGAACATGAAGGAAGAGGCTCTGGATGGAGTTTGTTAAGCATCACAGGGCTAGACTTAAGGGTACACAAACACGGCTATGGAATTCGAGGAAGTAGCTACATCCCTCTACCAACAAAGATTAGAAATACCTTATCCTGCGTCAACGTACAAAATCAAGATACGGAATGTTTTAAATATGCCATGTTGGTCAAATATGTAACAGACAATCCGATAAGACCAAGCCACAAATATGAAGAAGTACAACATAGATATAATTTTCAAGGGATGACTTACCCTGTTGCGATAACAGACATTTCAAAATTTGAAAAACAAAATCCTTCAGCTTCTGTCAACCTATTTGGATTGGATTCATCAAACAATGTGTACCCCTTGCGTATAACATCAAATGAGCGCAGAGATCATACAGATATGTTATTGATTACTAAAGGCGATATTTCACACTTTGTGTATATCAAAAAATTTGAAAGTCTTGTTTCTAAACAATTATCTAAACATAAAAGAAAGATGACAATTTGCAAAAGATGTTTTTGTCACGTGAACAAAGAACTAAGAAGGGGAGGGTCAGATTGGCTAGTAGAACACCAACGGCTATGTAATGAAAACTATGAAGTAAGAATTAAATTGCCACATCCTAGCAGAGCGCAGATAAAATTCGACAAAGTAATCCAACAATACCGTTTACCTGTTGTTGTGTATGCTGATTTTGAGGCATCTTTACTTCCAATTGAACAACAAGAAGAGGATATCACAAAAAGAAGCAAATATCAAAAACACGCACCAAACAGTTACTGTATACTGACAAAATCCACGCTGTCTGAAGAACATCTTCAAGAATTTGGACTAACATCTGCTCCGAAGATTTATCGTGGTGAACAAGTAGCGAAACACTTTGTAGATGATTTGTATTACATTGCCTCTAAGGTGGAAGAACTCTACAAAATTAAAATACCGATGCAGCCTATGGAAGAACACCAACTTCAACATCACAATTTGGCAACAACATGTTATCTGTGTAATAACCTATTTACACCAGATAACGTTAAAGTGCGTGATCACGACCATCTTACAGGAGCCTACAGAGGTGCAGCCTGTAACGCTTGCAACTTAAATTACAAACTTCCATCTTTTATACCCGTTGTTCTACATAACCTTAGTGGATATGACTCTCACTTTATAATTCCCGAATTGGGAAGAGATGATGGGGCGATAGATGTTTTGGCAACAACAATGGAAAAATTTATAAGCTTCTCTAAAAAGGTTGGCAAAATAAAACTTAGGTTTATTGATTCGTTTCGATTTATGCCTTCTAGCCTAATGAAATTAACTGAGAATTTAAAAAGAGAAGATCTGATAGAAACAAGCAAAATTGTAGCCAGTAGTAAAATGGATCTGGTTCTTCGAAAAGGAGTCTTCCCCTACGATTACATTGATGGACTTCATAGATTTAATGAAACATCACTTCCTCCACCAGAAAAATTTAACAACAAACTTAATGATTCGAATATTTCACTTGAAGACTATCAACACGCATGTCGAGTATGGAACGAGTTGGATATGAAGACTTTAGGAGAATACTCAGACTTTTATGTAAAACTTGACGTGACTCTTCTCTGCGATGTTATGGAAGAATTCCGAAGAACCTGTTTTGCTGCATACGGTTTGGACCCTCTACATTCGTATACTTCACCAGGATTAGCTTGGCAAGCCATGTTAAAAGAAACAAAATGCAAACTCCAACTTTTAACAGACATTGACATGGTTTTAATGGTTGAAGCTGGAGTAAGAGGCGGATTGACCCAAAGTGTTACCAGACATGTCAAAGCCAACAACAAATACCTTCCCAATTACGATGAAACCAAACCGTCAACCTATTTAGGATATTTCGATGCAAATAACCTGTACGGATGGGGAATGTCAAACCCACTTCCTTTTGATAACTTTAAATGGATTAATCCCGACTCTATTGGCGATATTTTACAAATTCCGAAACATGGTGACACTGGATATATTTTGGATTGCGATTTTGAATACCCAGAAAATTTACATGATCTTCATTATGACCTTCCACTTCTTGCTAAAACAGAAATTTCACCAATTGGAAAACACCCCAAATTAATGATGACATTAAATAATAAACAACGCTACGTGGCTCACTTTTGGGTGGTTCAACAAGCTATCGAATTAGGACTACGTCTAACAAAGATTAATAGAGTTTTGGAATTTTCTCAATCATGCTGGTTGAAACCCTATATTGATTCAAATACCATCAGAAGAGCAGCAGCTACATCAGACTTTCAAAAAGATTTCTTTAAATTAATGAATAATGCGATATTTGGAAAAACATTGGAAAACAAAAGAAGACACAAAAATGTTAAACTTGTTACCGACGCCAAAAAATTACAGAAACTAGTACAGCAGCCAAATTTTGGAACATCTATAATTATTAATGAAAAACTTGTAGCAGTGTCCATGAAGAAGACGAGTGTGAAGATGGATCGTCCTTTGTATATAGGCATGTCAATCTTGGACATCTCAAAAACACACATGTACGATTTTCACTACAACAAAATGGTGGCGTTCTACGGAAGAGAAAATATATCTATTACATATATGGACACTGACGCTTTCATATATCGCATAGTAACATTGGACATGTATAAAGATTTACGTACATTTATTTACAAGAACAACTTTGATTTCTCCGATTATCCAAAAGATCATCCAAACTACGACAATGGCAGACACAAAAAAGTACTAGGCAAATTCAAGGATGAGGCTAATGGTGTTCTACTTGAAGAGATTGTTGCACTGATGTCTAAACTATATTCATTGAAACTCTATAATGAAAAAGAAGAAGAAAAGAAGAATAGCTATATTAAGAAAGCTAAAGGTGTAAAGAGTTTATATTTAAAGAAGAAAGTGCATTTTGAACACTACAAGCAATGCTTATTTGAGGATAACATCATTACAGCTAAATTCAACACCATCAGAAGTTTTAACCATCAGCTGTACAGCGTGACTGAAGTTAAAAAGGCGCTATCCTGTAATGACGACAAAAGACAAACCCTTCCAGACAAAATCAACACATTGCCATTCGGCCACTATTCCCTTAACCCTATTGAAGATTAACCCTTTCATCGTCCTAGATCCTTTATCCTTTTCCTTTCCGTAAAAAAGGGGAAACACAAGCAATGTTAAGCTGTGTTTCCCCTTTTTTACACAAGTTTTGAATGACCTTGAACTATATGTATATAAGCAGATTTATACAACAAAATATTTAATACCATATCAGCTGTCTTCGTGAAACCATCATGTCAGACCTGAAGGAGAAGATTATTAATGAACTACACAAACCTGCAAGAATAAAGTTTCCAAGAAGAAATACTGTTATAAAAGGGATAAATGATCTATATCAAGCGGATTTAATTGAAATGCGACCGCATAGCAGAATAAACAAAGGATTTAAATATATACTCACAATTATTAATTGTTTTACAAAAGTTGCAGACGCTTTGCCTCTAAAGGACAAGACTGGTAAAAGCGTAACAGAAGCCATGGAAATAGCCATAAAAAGAGATAAAAACAAAATTAAACATTTACAAACTGATGATGGAACAGAATACTTTAATACAAACTTTGCACAGTTAATGAATAAATATAAAATAAATCATTATTCTACAAATTCAGAGAAAAAAGCAGCTATTGTAGAAAGATTCAATAGAACCTTAAAAGGAGCACTGTATAAACAATTTTCAAAAAGAGGTTCTTACGTATGGTATGATGTTTTACCACAATTAATAAATGATTATAACAACAGGTTTCATAGAACTATCGGTATGAAACCTAACAAAGTAAATAGAAGAAATGCAAAAGATGTATTAAAACGCATAAAGAAAAATACAAAGCCTAAAGTAGAAAAAATGCAGCCAAGAAAATTTAATGTAAGTGATAAAGTACGGATTAGTAAATATAAGGGAGTGTTTACCAAGAAATACCTTCCCAATTGGACGAATGAAGTTTTTACAGTGTATAAAGTGCAACCGACTGTACCTGAAACGTATATCTTAAAAGATAACAAAGGAGATTTGTTGGAAGGTGCTTTTTATGGACATGAAATGTTAAAGTCAACAGTAGGTGATGTATATCTTGTTGAAAAAGTGTTACAAAGAAAAAAGGACGCAGTTAAAGTGCGGTGGTTAGGGTTTAACAAAACTGAGGATTCATGGATACCTATAAAGGACTTGGTTTAATGCAAGCAAATCATTTCGTCGTTAACCTTTGAGCAGGATGGAGATTATTCACCATAAAGATCCATTCAATATTAATAACATAGATGATTTAACTGTGGATAACGTTAAAATCAACAATGGTAAACACGGTAGTTTACTTCCAAACACTGTTCGATGTATAGTAAGTGGCCCTTCAAACTGCGGAAAGACCAATGTTGTCTTTAATTTGATCACTAATCCGCAGGGATTAAGGTTTAATAACCTATATATTTTTTCAAAGTCTCTACATCAACCAAAGTATCAATTGCTGGATAAAATCCTATCTGATGTGTCTGATGTTAATTTTTACAAATTTAACGCTAGTGATAGCATTATGCAACCAAACGAAGCGAAACCGTATTCTGTATTTATATTTGACGATGTATCTTGTGAAAATCAGGATACTATTAGAAACTACTTTGCCATGGGAAGACATAATAACATCGACAGCATATATATAGGACAAACTTATAGCAAAATCCCAAAACAACTTATCAGAGATAATGCAAATATTCTAATTGTATTTAAACAAGATGATACTAACCTAAAACATATATATAACGATCATGTGAATGCGGATATGCCATTTGAAAAGTTTAAAGAGCTTTGCGGAAAAGCATGGGCGGAAAAGTATGGATTTTTGGTTATTATGAAAGATCAAGCTATAAAAGATGGTCGTTATAGAATAGGTTTTGATAAATTTGTTTTAATACACTGATTAGCGGTATTACTGAACAAGTCGTCAAGGTGTGAATATGGTTAACCAGGAAAAGCTATTAAAGGAAATAAAATCACTTAGTGATTCTATTAGACAAAAGAACCGAGCTTTAAAATCAGGTATAAATGAAAGAGAGCAATTTTTAGAAACAACATTCAAACCTGTTACTGAACCTTTAAAGCGATTAGCACAAAATATGGAAAAACCTTCAATTCGCTTCGAAGGAGACAAAATGCTACCAATTTCCAAATATGAAGAAGAATTTCAGAATGATGAAAGTTTTGGTCAGTTACAAACATCTGAAGAAAGCGACGAGTATGAAGAAAGCGGAGATATAGAGGATTTAAAGGAAAAGGACATTGCAGAAGATACAAGTACAGAAGATACAAGTGTAGAAGAAGAGGATATTAACCCATCCAACTTAAGCAAATTAGGCACTGATATTATGTTTAAAGGAACACTTGGAAGAACATATACGTTAAAAATGTTACACGCCGCACATGCTAATCGAAATTATCATACCTATGGAGCTAGAATAGAGGATAAGGGATTAATGATTGGAGATAGCAAGTTAGATATAAACGAAAATGATGATATAGTTATTGGAGATAAGAAATATAAAGGTACTAAAGGTTTGTTTGAACTCATCTTTAAAAATAATCCTGGTAAATATACTAAAAGGGATTTACAATTGTTTAAAAATATATTAGAGTATACAAATGCACATAGAAAGAAGTATTCCAAAGACCTACCTATTCATAGAAATCGGTCAATAAAATATACAAGTATTATATCTAGTCTTTTCCCCTCGAAATCAAAAAAAGCTCAAATTAAAAGAAGAGCTTTATCTTCTGCTGAATTAAATGTTTTGCATAAAAAGAGAAAAACAACTGATCCTACCACATCTGGAAGGGGATTATTGAAAAATTTGTATAAAACTAATATAATATATTACAACGATATAAATAAGTTAGTTGATCGAATGAGGTTATTACATGAAGCTATGGAAGCCGGCCATACTGGTTTAGAAAACGAATGGGTAGCTTTGGTTGATGAACTGCGCAAACAAGGAATAATTGTTCAGTAGACGTATATATATAATAAGAACCTAAACGATAGCGATTCAGTTACATCATGAGTGTGGACAAGTTTGGACGGTATTCCGAGTTTGGAGTAAAATCTGGATATAGTGAAAAAAGAGCTGGGTTTCCGTTAACACCTGACGGAAACTATAATTTTGAAGGAAAAGTAATTCAAAATGTTGGTGATCCGCTTTTGTCTTCTGATCCGGTTACGGTAAAATACATGGATAAAAGAACCCCAACTGTACACGAAGATCATTGGGGGTTTTCCGGTAAAAGGTTAAGCAATATACAACATCCCGTTTATGATGGGGAAGCAGTAAATTTCGCTACTCTAAAATTGTTAACGATTTACAAAAGGAATGAAACTGACACAAGCTATGATGTAAAAAAATTAAAATTATCAAATGTAGGTGATTGTGAGCTGGATGGAGACGCTGTAAATAAGAAAATGTTTGATATTGTACACAAGAAATGGACTACGGAATATGAAAAACATTTGGAAAGGTTTGGTGCAGCTCTATTCCATTATATCCATCGGGCTTCAGGAAGAGATGCAGCTTCAGATGTTGACAGTCACAATTATTTAGACTGGAAAAATATACACAATCCAGAGAAACTTAATCAACGAGATAAACCGTCTGAGCCTTCTAAAGTCAAGACATTAGGAAAGGGGGATAAAGTGAATGTGATTAATGAACCAACAGAAAACAATGAAGATTACATAAGAGAAAAAAGAATTTAAAATACACCCATGATAAGGGATAAAGAGGATGATGGAATCCAATATTACTGCGTGGAGTTTAATATCTCAAGAGCCGAGATTTCCCCAAGGAGTGTTGACAGATGGTTTTGTTCAACGGTTTGATAGATATATGGATTGGGAACAACTTTCCATACATTACCTCTTCACAATGACTATGTTAAGAATTTATTTTCACAGAGTTAACTGGATCCATATTTTACAGAGATGACATCAAATTTTAATAACTGTTGGGAAGTAATAAGTAAATATCAAAATCTCTCTGAGAATTACATTGACAATTTTAAAGATAAACTAGACTGGGATGTGTTATTCAATTACCAACGATTTAGTGGCAAGTTTCTAAGGAAACATGACAACTATTTAAAGTTTATTCATTTTACCGAAGACAACAATACCATCACCAGCGGAGAAACATCTGGAACATCTTCAATTACACCTTATTTCAATTTTTACTACTTCTATTTAATATGTCTACATTTAATTAATAAATCCATTTCTATATAATAAATGGATTTTAAACAGTATATAATACAAGAAACCAAAACTGATATTACATTCATTGTAAAACATTTATAGAGTGCACCTACTGATTGTAAGTTTTGCTATAAATAGTCATGTCGAGGGTTAAACGCATCAGTCATAATCGAGAGAGATTACAGAGAGGAAGGGGAATAGCATCAACAGCATTTTCTCTATTAAGTAAACCGGTTGGAGCTATAGTTAACAAGGCGATTGATTTATTACCTGTGGAATTACATTTACCTGGAGGATATCAATATTGTGGTCCTGGAACCAAATTAGAGAAACGTCTTGCTAGAGGAGATCCTGGAATAAATAAGCTCGATCAGGCTTGTAAACAGCATGATATAGCGTATTCCAAATTTGGTGATACTAAAAATAGATCAATAGCAGATAGAGCACTTGCTGAGAAAGCTTGGCAAAGAGTAAAATCTAGTGACGCAGGTATTGGTGAAAAAGCAGCGTCTTTAGCAGTAACAGCAGCAATGAAAGCAAAAACTACGTTTGGAGGAGGAAAGAGAAGAAGGCGTGGGAAAAAACCCGCTAAGAAACAAGGAGGTAATATCAGAAGAAAACGTCGATCTACCAGTGGTAAAGCTAAAAAGAAACCAACAATATGGTCAATGATAAAAAAGGGAGGAGGATTATACCTAAGACCGTATCGTGTGTATTAAATAAGAAAGAGCAATTAATAATTAAAAACAAAGAATTAACCAATGAAGAACTGATTACATATGCTTCTTGTTTGAAAATCCCATTTTTTAGAGGAGTATTTATGAAAGATGAATTACCGGTTAAAATGTGGAAAAATGAGACTGGTATTGTAAATTTGGATAATAGTGAAGGATTAGGCACTCATTGGGTGTGTTACAAGAAACTTGGTAAAACTATTTATTATTTCGACAGTTTTGGAGACCTTCCACCACCGAAAGAACTTCAACAATACTTTCGTGCGGCAGAAAATGTTTTTTTCAATCATACAAGAAAACAACCTGATGATACATCCATTTGCGGTCATTTATGTTTAGACTTTTTAGCTAAAAGTGTTAGTCAACTTTAAGATGTCTTCGTATACAGTGTCATTAACCGGTAACTCATGTACTTTGCGCAGTATTCTGTTTCCAGCGCTACGTTTGCAAAAAGGAAGACTATGGGAAGCCGCATTATTGGATTTAACAACATATAACTCTATTCCAAACGTTAGTGAAGGAATTAATAACAAAATACATTATTACAAGACAAAAGCCGATAAAGGAAAGTATTCAGCTTTGGAAGAATTCAGTTTACCAACAGGAGCTTATGAAATTGATAATATAAATGAAGTTATACAAAAACATATGGGAAAAGAAAATATAACGATAAAAGGCAATAACAATACAATGAAAGCCGAAATTACTTCTAAGTATTATATTGATTTTAGTCAAGAACATTCAATTGGTAGTTTATTGGGGTTTTCTAAGGAAACAAAAGTATTAGAACCTAATAAAACTCATTCTGGGAATAAAACTGTGACGATCATCAAAGTTAATAGCATAGACATTACATGTAACATTATACAAGGATCCTACAGAGATGGAGAGAATCGTCATATATTACACACATTCTACCCATCAGTTGCACCGGGTTTCAAGATAGTAGAAAAGCCTCAAAACCTTGTGTACCTACCGTTAAACACCAGTTTCATTTCAGACATCGTGCTGAACATAGTGGATCAAGACGGAAACCTTATTGACTTTAGAGGAGAAGCTATTACTGTAAGAATACATATAAAATCATCCGCTTAGACAATGGGGTTATCATTTAAAAAGAGAGAGCCAACCAGCAAAGAGGTCAGTAGCTCATCAGCTGTAGAAGGATTAACAAGTGACAACATTCGTTTTCTAGAAGAAATTGGATTAAAGGTCATTAACAATGGATATACTGGATATAGCGCAGGGTCCAACATTCGACGAGACCTTATGGGAAAAGGAATATCACACGCACAACCCTTACGCTTCGTCCAAATTAAACAATAACGATGAAATTAGGATTCCTATACAACAACAAGACATTTATACTCTTCCATGCGAAAGTTATTTATATATTGAAGGAAAAGTAACAAAAAATGATGGTACTGCTGGAACCACTGTTCCGTTCATAAATAATCCTATGGCATTTTTGTTTGACGAGATTAGATATGAAATTTCAGGAGTTACAGTCGATTCAACAAAAAAGGTTGGAATTTCCAGTACATTGAAAGGATTAGCGTCTTTAACACCAAATGAGAAGAATCTGTTAGCTGTTGCAGGATGGGTTGCACCAGACAAAAGTACAATCGCTCCTGACTCTTCGGGAAACTTTGATTTCTACGTACCTTTAAGATTACTCCTAGGATTTGCTGAAGACTACAGAAGAATAATAATAAATGTAAAACAAGAACTAGTTTTATTAAGATCATCAAACGATAATGATATAATTAAAGCAGCTGCTGGAACAACTGATGCCAATTTAGACTGGAAATTAACATTAGACAAGATTGTTTGGAGAGTACCACATGTGCGACTAAATGATGAACATAGGATTACATTATTAAGAAAGTTAAAATCAGATCGAGACATTGTAATGCCATTCAGAAGCTGGGAGTTTCATGAATACCCCGTTTTACCTACAACACAACGACATACATGGACTGTAAAAACTTCTACTCATTTGGAAAAAGCGAGATATGTAATCTTTGGATTACAAACGAAGAAAAAAAGTATATTAACTGAAAATGCTGGTGAATTTGACCATTGTAAATTAACAAACTGTAAAGTGTTCCTGAATTCACAATTCTTTCCCTACGACAACTTTAATATTTCTTTTGATAAAAAAAGGTACAGTGTTTTATACGATATGTACGCTAGGTTCCAAAATTCATACTACGGCAAAACAAACACACCTCTACTATCTCCCGTACAGTTTGAATCGAAAGCTCCGATTGTTGTAATTGATTGCTCCAAACAAAATGAATCTGTAAAATCGTCTAGTGTTGATATAAAAATAGAAATGGAATTTCAAGAAAACGTACCTGCAAATACATCTGCGTATTGTTTAATTTTGCACGATAAAATTGTTACATACACACCGTTGACCGGTATTGTAAAGACAGTATTGTAAAACGTTGTACCACCACCGGCACCGCCACTGTCGCTAACCTATAAATAGCGGAGCAACAATGCGGGTCTTCAGTTGATCGCCTATCGTCGCATGGGTAACGTCTTCTACAAAATGAGTTCTCCATCTGTTGTACAAGGTAATGCAGAGGTAGCACCGTTATTGGAACATGATAATACCGAAGCAGAAATCATTAAGGAAATAACTGCATTTTTAAAGTTTGGTAAAAGAGATAGAGAGGAGGAAAGTAATGCAGATCCATCAAAGGTAGTATCAAAGAGGAAGAAGAAAGTTGAAGAAAATATTCCTCCTCACATTTTAACTGAAGTTTTTTTGCGAATCTTTTACCCCATCTCAGCATGCATCAGTAAAAGTGTATCAGTTGGATTGATGAAATCATTGGATTATTCCCCTACAGTAATACTACACCATGGAACAAAAAAGGTTTTATTTTCGCAAAATGCTTGGGAGTCATTTTTGAAACATGTACATTTAATAGAATGTTATTTAACTAACAGTTTGTGTGGAAGGAAAACACATATTCGACTTTTGGATTGTGACAATGAAATAGATATTGTTAAACATCGCGGACAACTACAAGTGCGAATTAGAGACTTGACTCAACATGAAAATAAGATTCTACTGTCACGTGAAGAATTCTACGTTTTAAACTACGCAACAGAACCTATTACAAGGTACATGAGACAGTTGGTATTTGCAAGCGCTATTATTAAAGAATATTTGCACGATACTTTGGAAAAACAACCTGATAGCACCATCGTGTACGGACCTGTGGATACATCTATTTTTAATAGAATACCTCATGAAGTTTGCATGTGGAGAAAGTTAAAGGATTTTGAACCACTTGTAGAAATCGCTACAGAGGCTACAGAAGAAACAACACAGGAAGAAGAAACAAAAAATCAAGAAGAAGAAAACGAAACACAAGAAGAAGAAGAAGAAGAAGTTAAAAAAGACTAAAGTTTAACTTAATAAAGAAGAACATACGTGGGGTAGGCCTATTGGGGACGGTGCCCACGTTAAATATACACCAACGCGCTGAGAACTGTACGGCCTGAGCTATAAAAGCTCTACCGTGGTGTGGAAACAGTTCAGTCGACATCCGAAAGATGGAGAGGTCTGGTGTAATTGAATTTCAAGCTTTCCGTGGAAACAATGATAGATACATTGTTAAAGAACTAATCATCTTAGACCTGCAAACATATGTTATTTATAATTTTTTATTCAAACCTCCATTTCCTTTTAACAAATTAACCTCCAAATCCAAAAGAATTAATAAGTGGTTGACGAGAAACTTGCATCACATTGGTTGGAATGAAGGTTATACAAGTTTTGAAGAAGTGGAAAGCATTATGAATCACTACTGCAGTAAATTTACAAGACTTTATACAAAAGGATTAGAAAAGCGCAATTGGATCCAGCTTTATACTACAAAAGATGTAATAGATGTTGAAATGGATAAGTGTTTCAAATTTGAGATGGACAATATTTGTATTTTAACAAAGAATGATAAACACGCACAATTTCATTGTGCTGTAAAGAACGCTTATCGTTTAGCTGCTTTTCTACATCCTCAAAGTGGAGGGGGAACCGGTGGGTATAAAAGCGGGGATAGCGAGGAGACCCACCATCAGTATTACTCCAGACTCCAACGAGATAACACGTATCAAGATGGCATCACAGAAATTTCTGCAGACATTGGCGGATCAGTTTAACACCCAATCAAAATCAACTATACTACCAACAAGAAAAACTTCAGAAATTAAAGAAAACAAACATTACATCGTGCACGGCATGAGGAAGATTGAAACATCAGTGGGAGACGCTATTCTCGTATCTTTAAGCGATGCTCCATACACAGTAGGAGATGAAGCGAAATTCCAAATTTTCCTGCCCAAGAGATTTGTTCAACTGCTTCAAAATGAAGATCTGCAAAACATCGAACCTGGAACCTTGTATATAGTATCACACGGAGTCAGCGGGAACAACTCTACCGAGCTATCTCTGCATTTAACCTCGTCCGGAACTTCAAATTGTTAGATTAAGCCAATATCATGTAAAACTTGAAATGTATTTTATGTAAAAAAAAAAAAAATAAAATATAAAAAAGATAAAATATCAGTATTAACTCCAAGTACTGATATTTTATCTTTTTTAAAAACATTCTTTGGTGACCTTGACCTAGATTTAGAACTTATAAAATGCGCTGTATTGGTTAAAGGATTATCACTTTCATACAGACTGACAATGAGTTGGGTGGGGGAACATTATGGTGGGGGAAGGGTAGGTACCTGCCCTACACGCTTACGCCGTGTCAGTATACCTCCGACATTTGCCTTGGTACAACCTACAAAAACAAAAAATGGAACATATGGTAGTAAAAAGGAGAATGAGATTTCCTAAATATGCACAGTTACAATCGAGATTGGATACGTTTGATGCAGCATTAAAAGACTCGTTTCTATACAAGTCTAGAATGGAGTTTGCAGATGCTGGTTTCTTTTACATGGGGCAAGATGATAAGACCGTATGTTACAATTGCGGAGGAGGATTGCAGGATTGGCAAGCGACAGATAACCCATGGGAAGAACATGCACGATGGTTTGACAGGTGTGCTTATCTGTTAGTTCAAAAAGGTAGAGAGTTTGTACAAAACCATCGGAGAGTTTATAAACCTCATCCTGTTAAAACACCAGCAGGAGAAAATAAGAGCGAAGGAAACGAATGTGTAGTATGTTTGTCCTCTGAGAAAAATTTACTATTTTTACCTTGTAGACACTGTTGTACATGCGCTGATTGTGGACTGATGTATAACCATTGCATTATATGCAGAACTCCAATAGGTTACGTGATGAAAATATTCATATCGTAGATGTGAAAAAAATGGAGGGGGGTGCGTATAAAACGAAGGCGAGGAGGTGGGAAGCTCACTCCGCGAGTAGCCGTACACGAGGTAACATCATGGCTCTCAAAATTAAATGTGTCCACTACAATACTGTTCATCTTTCTACAGTTCATGATTTGCAACTTCTTTCCGATGACTTAAAAGTTTTGATTGTAAACGGCTACAAAGTAACATTGGATATTTTTGCAACAAACACTTTAGCTCAAGAACACTGGAGAACATCCGCAACTACACTTCCACCGACACAGCTGAATAGATATAATTTTGAAGAGTATGAACCTCTCGCCTCGTTCAATGTCGGCAGCTCTAAGGAATCGGAGACTTCATCGTGGCAACCAACATCACTTCCACCCGCGCCTAGAATGAAGTATTATTGTGGAGAATGTGAACCCTACCCATCTACAGAAGCAACGGCCACTGCAGGATCGACGGTTCTCTGACAATCATTGCCTATGTGTACATTAATGTAAATAAAGAAATAGTTAGAATTAAGTCTACTGACTTGCACTTTTTTTTTATTGTATGTGTATTATTGTAAATAAAGAAATAAAAATAAAAGTTAGAAATCTTGCACAGGTTTCATTTGATTGTTTTCATTCCATAATTATATCTATCTTGCACAAGTTTGATTCGATAGTTTTAAACTATCAAAATTATTTGATGCTAAACTTTTTAGCCAAAGTATGCCATGTGAGTACTCTGCTGGCGCGGCTCAACAATACGAACAAGATGGTGCATTCAGAATTTAGATCCGACGAGGGAATTAG
Source organism: Allygus modestus (assembly GCA_963675035.1). NCBI lineage: Eukaryota > Metazoa > Arthropoda > Insecta > Hemiptera > Cicadellidae > Allygus > Allygus modestus. The sequence goes on from OY776114.1 coordinate 59,644,864, forward strand.
GAGCAATAGCGGAAAACCTTCAAAATATTGTTTTTTCGCTATTACTGCTATACCCTTAGTCGGATCTGAATTATGAATGCACCAACTTCTTCGTCTTGTTGAGACGCGTCAGCAGACTACCCACATGCCATACTTTGGGTAAAACGTTTAGCAACAAATAATTTTGATAGTTTGAAACCATCGAATCAAAACTTGTGCAAGATAGCTTTTTAAAAACTACTTCAGACGACCTTGACCTACTCCAAACATCCATGACGTCACTAATACGTCGCCAACTACGTCGCCAACTACGTCATTCCTACGTCATCAAAGTCACGTGACCGGAAGCTGTCAATCAAGTGAGCCAAAAGCCGCAAAATCCCACTACTCACGTGAGATTACACGGCCTCCATCTTGACACGCGTCGTTGTTGTGGGACGCTCATCCACCTCGCAGTTGCGAAATACGTGATCCATTTGGAAATTGTTTCTGGAATATAATCCAACTAAACATAATCATTTTTTGAAGAAAGTTTGAAATATTTATTAGTTATATAGGTGCGCTCAAATTATTATATTCAAATTTCAATCACGCACAGTTTATTGTTTACCTTTTCAATCAATAATTAAAACTAGCGAGCTACTTTTAACTGTATGTTAGATTAAATTAAAATCACTTATATAGTTTCAAAAACGAATTAAATTTTACTCGCGTAAAATTTCATTTCCCTAGTAATGTGAAAGGTTTTTATTAAATAAATTGTTTGCCTCTTTTTTCTTTTATGTGCCCATCCATAGCTCTCGGTTGTGAGTATAGAACATGAAGTAAACAAGACGTGTGCTCCTACAGTACCAGCTAGACAATACTGTTACAGTTACTAGTCAAGATTGGGTTTCGACCTGATTGGGTATACCGGGCCACTGCCGTGGTTTCGAAGTCCATAGCCATAGCGAAGATAGGGAAGAAGCTATTACCGTAGTCGGCTTGGTAAGACTTAAGTCCGAGGCCATTATAACTCTTCGCTTTGAAGTCCCCAGATGCCGGAATGAAACAAGGAAATCTAGTCAATGTGTTGGTAAGGTATACATATTTGCCTTGGAAATTCATTGAGGACGCCGGTTTGCTGCGACAGGGTATTATACTTCACTTTACTGGATCTGTACTTGATTCATCCGCTACGTATTCAATTGTTCGTTCATTAAACCTATTCCTTTAACTGATAGAGTTAAATACCTAATGTTTGGTTTCAGATATACATAAAATACTTATGACGTTACTTTATTATCCGTATTTGTAACAGCGTTCGAGATATGAAAGGCAAAACGATTTATATTTTACAAGATGGATGTTTTGGTTAAGAAAAAAGTATAAGATTAAAGTCATAAATGTTGCTCTACATTTTAGTACCAAATTTGATCAAAATCGGAACATTTTTACGAGAGATATCGCACCCACGGACACACATATATATACAGTTTCGAACGAATGGTGTTTTTGGCATCTGGGGACCTAAAAACAAAAAGTTATCAAGGTCCCGGGCCTAGGTATTTCCATGCCGACTTCGGTAATAGCTTCTTCCTTATAGGGGAAATTCGCTAAAAAAACCGGTAAAACTTATCTTTGAGTGCTTTTGCAACAAATTGAAACGCGATTGGTTTAGTTACAGACGTGTTATTGAGGTCCAGTTAGAGACATTGTGTAAAGCTACATAAGACCTGTAAAATGATACAAATACTATTAAACTCATCGGACGACCGCCCAACAAGGACAGGTCAAGATGGCGGACGTATCCGACACGTGACTTGTAACTCAATCACTCAGGGTCGGACCACGTGACGGCCATAATGCGCGGCGTTAGGAATCACTGCGTATAGACTCTCTATCAGTTGTTAAACGATAATGTTCCATCCGTTTTAGCGAATTTCCCCTATAGGGAAGAAGCTATTACTGTAGTCGGCATGATAAGACCTAGGCCCGGGACCATGATAACTTTTCGTTTTGAGGTCCTCAGACCCCAAAAACACCATTCGTTCGATACTGTATATATATATATGTGTGTGTGTGTGTGCGTCCGTGAGCACGATAACTCTCGTAAAAATTATCCGATTTTGATGAAATTTGGTATAAACGTGTAAAGCAACATTTATGACTTTAAGTTCGAAAACCAGCCAGATCGCTTTATCCGAAGGGGTATTTTGGGGGGGTTTTGTGCCCCAAAAATGGGTTTTTTGAATTTTTTATATATAATTTTGGAAAACGTCAAATTTTAGTTTTTACCATTGGATTCAGCTTAAAAAAACACACAATTTGGTATTTTAATAATTTCTCTACGTCTATTGGTTACCGAGATATTGAAAGTGCTAAACACAGTACGTTGTCTAATGTTATTCTTATGGAGGAAAATAAAAATGTTATATCTCGCTTATTTATGAACGTATACTGACGAAACTTGGTATACGGCTTCATCTGGTTGTGGACCATTGATATTTGCTCAAAAAAAATTTTTTTTGCCAAAGGCTCCCTTAGCAGCAAACCTGCGTACTCAGCCCCATGTTATTCTTATGGAGAATAAGTAACGTGTTATCCCCCTTAATTATGAAAATAAATTAATGAAATTTGGTATGTGGCTTTACCTAAATGAGTTATATTGATATTTGTATAAAACCCCATTTTTTGTGTTCCTTCCTTCAGCAAACCTGCCTACTCAGCCGCCATGTTATTCTTATGGAGAATAATTAAAATGTCATAAATCGTTTATTTATGAATGTATATTGATGAAACTTGGTATGTGGCTTTATGTGGTATTAAGATACATATATATGCATTGGAAATTCGCTGAGTACGCAGGTTTGCTGCTACGGGGGTATTGTATAATATTTAGTTTTATGACTGAAATTGATATGCAAACTACCTATGATTAGATCTCAAGGGGGTTGGTCAATGTTGATTTAAATATCACGGATGAAGAACCTCATCCACTTTAATAAATATCGTAAAAAATGTAAAACTAAACAACCTTTTAAACATTATTTTACCATAATATAACTAAATGATACTCATGCTTCGCACAGCTTATTAATTATCTTGCTGCATCTGCATCTGTTTAAGTAATTATGTGATCCATTAAACCTATTGCCCATAAGAATAACATTGTAACTTTAAGGGCTACTGGGCAGAAGCCCTAAGGGACGGTAATATTATTGTTTGCCTAGGTGAAAATAAGCCTATATTGAGCCCAAATAAATTGTCTACCAACATGCAAATTTTCAGCTAGATTGGTTCAGTAGTTTTTACGTTAAAACTAAACATACAAGTCAACAAACAGACATCACCTTTCTTTTATAAATCTATAGGATTTATAAATCATATTTCTACGGTAATTAGTTATAAAAGATATACATTGATATTGTGTTAATTATTTGTATTTATTTGTATACTAGCTGGGACTCAACAGCTTTGTTTGTTCATCTGACTTTTTGTAGTCAAATCTAATTATACAGCAGATCAAATTCCAGTATTAATAGCCTTCAGTTCACAACAGATGGGCAAGTCATTCGATTAAATATCGACTATCGTATTACAGACTACCGATTATTGTAATCGACTACTCAACTAGCATCTAGAGGATCACAGCTTGTTAAATGGAAACTTTCTCACTATTCGGTGGACCAGTGGATACAGTATCGGACTCACGATCATGCGGTCCCGAGTTCATTTCCTACTTTTGCTGATTACTTTTTGGGGTCTGATTTTTTAAAATTTACGTTATTTTGTTCAAGTTTTATTTTTGTCTTTTATCTTGTAAGGTCTAGATTTGTCGTTAAAGTTTACTTTATATTTTTTAGATCAAAATTTGTTTAATTGTAATACATTGCACAACGAAGAGCAACCATACAGCGCTCTGCGGAGTTAGGTTAGGTTAGGTTACTATAATTTTGTTGTGAACTGCAGCAAAAGTTCTTATTTTTTACATGTAACTACATGTTTATTTTTTTTTTAAGTTGAATGTACCATCTGTTGTGAACTGAAGGTTATCCGATTTAAAGTTTTAAAAAAATATAAAATATATTGTATAAAATATATTTTCCTCCAACTTTATCAACAAGACCTTTCATTTAGCTATACGGTTCACGTGTCAGACATACTTTTTTCTCAAAGGTTTTTGGAATGGTTTGGCTTTATATATAGTTTTCGAAATACTATTTCACCTCATAACTTACTGAAATTGATTGAGGGTCGAATTTTTATGTAACAATAAACTCGTACTCATTCATTTAAGTTATTTTACAAATAACACGACAAAACGTATGAAAAGTTGGTCATAGTATTAAAAAAAATAAGGAACATAAAGTATTCATCAAACAGAAGAAATATTATTCTACAAGGAATATAAATAATAAATAAATAAATAATGTTTGCAGCACGAAATAGGAAGTAATTCAAACAAGAGATATGGTTGCTTTAATATCATCGAGTTCTGCAGCATTATTGGTATTAATAAAGAGAGTAGTATTGAAAATCTGTAATGTGACTGCTCCAGCGGTCAAAACCAATCCGGGTTTAAGTGGCACCTCCAAGTTGGTTATTTGTTTTATGGCTTTAATCCGTTTGTTGGCTACGAACCATTAGTCAGAGATTTGTTTCCAAGTATACAGAGGTTAAAACTACTACTTATAGATCATGATTCAATTAAAGTTAAAATAGGTGGTTATGATGTTAATTTCAAATATAAGAGATGGATCACCGTATAGTGCAGTATAGTGTACCGCTAATTGTATAAGAAACACTTTATCGGTAGAACGAATGGGTTTGTAGTTAATTAAAAATGAGTAAACAATTTTTTTTTTTAATTATGATATTGTTAAACTGTAAATTAAATTGTATATTAAAACTATCTTATACAAAGTTTAAAGTAAATTTTTAAATTCTTCCCCTATAGATGTATGAATAATTATATATTAAACTCATATACTAACATCAATATTGTGGGGAACCATTTTAAAAATATAAAATGTACGGAGAATAGTTGACAATAGTTAATGTGTAAGTATTTGATTAAATCTAGATTATTATTTGTAATCCTACTTATATCACGTTCATTAAGAAACGCTGTGTCGTATTACTGTAATAAATTATACACAAAGCAAAAAATACCCCCGTCGCAGCAAATCCATACCAAGTTTTATAAAAATACATTCACAAATAAGCGATAAATACAATTTTAATTGCTCTCCATAAGAATAACATTCGGGATGAGTACGCAGGTTTGCTGCAACAAGGAACACAAAATAATGGGTTTTTATGAAAATATCAATAGAACTCATCTAAGTTAAGTCACCTACCAAGTTTCATTCACATACATTTATAAACAAGCGGTATATAACATTTTAATTATTCTCCATAAGAACAACTTTGGGACCTAGGTTTGCTGCTACGGGAACCGTAAGTGAAAATTTTGTTTTTGTGCACATAACAACAAAGCACAACCAGGCGAATCCATATACCAAGTTTCGTCAGTTTATATTCATGAATAAGCGAGATATAAAATTGATTTTTCTCCATAAGAATAGCATTAGACAACGTACTGTGTTTAGCACTTGCAATATCTCAGTAACTAATTGACATAGAGCAATGATCAAAATACCAATTTTTTTAAGCATAATTCAATAGTATAACTAAATTTTAAATTTAAATAAAAATTACACGTGAAAGCCCCACACAAAACATGTTTGGGGAACAAAACCCCCCTTCGGATGGTGCGATTCGTCTGGTTTTCTAACTCGTTCAAGTAAAGGCTACTTTACACGTCTGTACCAAATTTCATCAATATCTGACCATTTTTACGAGAGTTATCGTGCTTATGGACACACAAATAAATATATATATATATACCAAATTTGAACGAATGGTGTTTTTGGCATCTGGGGCCTCAAAATTAAAAGTTATCATGGTCTCGGGCTTAAGTGTTACCTACGGTAATAGCTTCTTCCCTATAGGGGAAATTCGATAAAAAAAACCTATGAAATTTTGTCTTCTGCGATCTAACCCTTCGTAGTTATTTAACTCTTTACTATAATTTAACTTGTAGAATTCATTAAGTTTTAAATCAAACCATATGACAAAAATAATCTAAACTTACAGATTAAACATTTTAAAAACACCACTTCCCATGAGTATTAATGCAAAACTCTGCTGTAACTAAGTTAATTGTTGGTTGCAAATTTTACAAGTTCAGTAAGACTACCACTTATTTAATGGTCCAACATCAAGTTACAACATCAGGTTGTTTAGTTGCAACATCACTTTCTGTAAACTAAATGAACAACTGTAAGTTATAAGTGATATACAAACTTTCTTTGGTAGGAAGAGTTTGGAGTGGTTTGGGTGGGGGGGGTTGGAGACGACACGAATCAGGTGAGAAGAATTGCCGGCGCGGCGGCGCGGCGGAGCGTGAATGTGAAACTGTCTTTACACCACAACTCAGAGTTGGCATTTATAGCATTGCTGTTCACACAGATATTTGCTTACTACCAGTTTACCCTTCTGACATCAATATTTATGGTCGAGCCGCCTTTTTAATTTCCCTTAATTCCCTTAAAACATAGTTTAATTCTGTCTTTAAGGAAATATTTTATAGTTTATTATGATTCGAGCGTTGCAAAAAGTCAATAATATGGTTTCATGTAGTACGAGGAAAATTTGTATTGTTCAAACCAAATATGTGTTAATATTTTATAAATATTATAAAAAATCTAGATAAATATTAATATTCATCGTTAAACTAGCTTTAATTACAAGAATGGTAAAACTTTGGAACATATCGAAATAATTCAATATCGCAGTTCCATGAAACTTTTTTTTAGAAATAATTTAACTATATGCAGTAAAACATGTAACATGATTTATATGAAGCAATATAATTATTTGGATTTTTTAACGTTTATTTTACTTGTCACAAGTTTGAAGTTCACGATGGCTATTGTATTCCTTATTTTGCTTCATCATCAACGTAAAACGGATATGGGGCTCTCATAATGAAGCCATGAGTCTTTAAATGAATACAGGAAGTTAAGTTAATGGTGCTAGAACTGCACTTTAATAAATGCAAACTCTATATAAAGTGTAAAAATAAACTAAAGTAACAAATTTAATTAAAAAATATTTAATTTAATCACCAAATTTAATAGTGCTAGAATTTGACTGTTATTATAATTGGATATAATTAAAACAACATTTTCAGTTTAACATTATTTCATATTAATTACTTACCATCTCATTTGTTTGACCTCGCTATAGTGTCGTGGGAATAATCATTGTTGGAAAAGAAATACAGTACCACATTGTTTAAGAAGTGAAACAGGGACGGAAATATTATTGTTATAGCAACTGTGAAATATCATAGTACGGATTTGAAAACCTCCAGATATGTTCGTAAAAGTGATGGTTTGAGAAGGCTTTTCTATGTGATAAGTTTTAATCCTCAAAGCAAACGTTAAGCCCTTCTTTCCTCAGTTTAGCGACATTTAGACGATTAACGTATTCAATTAAATGAAGAATTTGATCAGATAAAATTAGGGCAGAGATCCTCGTAGTCCGGTAGTCAGATATCTTCATGATCTTCATGTGGATTTAGAACATCCGAATTTCCATAAAATCCCTATTTGTGTTGTTTCCGTAGCTTCACACGTTAGTGAGGTAGCTGTATATTTTTTTTAACTAAAATTCCGTGAATGCACAGGTTTTCCATGATGCGACGGGGTTATTTTTTATCGATGAAGTATTGTAAATGAATTTCAATAGTAGCTACTGTTATTCCAATATTAGGATTATTTTGACAAGGCTTGTTAGTTGAATACAACTAGTAAAGTAAAAAGCCAAGTAAAAATAGCTTTCTCGTAAGAATTTACTGCTTTAAGCAGAGCATAAACAACGCTGGCAGCTGTAACCTTTATCTGTATTATTATGCCATAGGCTTTATTAGGGTAATAATTTATGTGTTACGTTGGATTTAAACCTATTTTCAACTGCTGAAACTGACAGTTTTACAACTGGAGAGTTCAGTTTATTGAGATTTAAAACATCGGAACTCTTGTCATTGGTGGTTGCAAAACCATGGGTTTAAAAAACATATTTAACTTATGGTCTTCAAGTTGTTAACGATTTTAAGTTGTATACATCATAAAAAGTTAAAACAAAAATGTGTTCTAAAACGATGTGTCTAATAATAATAATAATAATTATAATAATATTTATTTGCCGAAAAACACCATTCAAAGATTATACAGCAAAATACTCGGTATTACATATTGTATTATTCAAAGATGTTTTGAAAATATAAATTTATTAAATCACTAAAAAATTTAAGATTTTTACATTGGAAATTGAAGATATTTTTAAAATCACTAAATGTTTAATGCAATAATCTAGTTTATACTTATTCTATTGGATTAAGTTTTTAAAGTTCAAACAGATGTGCCCTTATGGGGTTACCCAATTTAGATGCCACATTAATTTATATTGTTTGGCTGTGTGAAATTTAAAATAACTGTTTTAGTTTGTTGATTTAGTGAGCTTGACACATTTGCTCTTGCTGTGGTGCTTGTTTTCTTTGTGTATTGGCAGTGTTAAATGTGCAATTTAATTTATTTCTATTATTTACGTAAGATAAACACTTTTTTGATAAGCTCATTAGACGGAGACTGAAGATGGCTATGCTGAAGAGGGCAAGAGTCTTTGATGTATACTGATCATGATTATTATACAATAGCTAGTTTTAGTGACCAAAAATCACCGAACAAATATAAACAAAATTAAACAAAATCGCAGTCCTATATTAGGGCCGATGCAAATGGTATGATGTTGATAGAAAAGCACGGTTATAAATTGTAATTTAAATATTCTATTATGTTTATCTTTTTTTTAACTTTAGCTTTGAAACTGAATATTTATTTTAAAATAGACCAAAGAAATATTAAAGATTATTTTAAATTGCATTGTAAGACGATGAGAGAGCTAATTTAGTACATTTGGTAATGTTTTAGTTTCATTATTTTGCTTTATATATAAAATCATAAAACAAAATAGAAAATTTCATGAAACCACAGAAGTTTTAATTAAAATATTAATACCTAAAAACCCACAAAGCTTACATTTGAATGAAGTGCTGTATTGTAAAATATCACCTTATTATAGTTTTGCTAGAATTGTTTTTTAGTACCTCTCCTATTCAGCAAGCTCCAGCACACGAGTGGAATATGCAGGCAGATGAGTCCAATATGTTAAGTAGATGACCCATACGTCTTGGTGATATCGCCCCAGGTGTGCATTACGGCGAATACAAAAACCTGCGTTATACCTAATAGTACCCCAACGACCTCAATACTGGAAGGTCCGACAAACATAATCATCGTGAAATCTGCTCTCTATAATACGACCTTTTTGAAAATGTTTACTCACTCTAATAAGGCACAAAAGTAACCAATACGCAGGTTTAAACACACCTTACAATAAATGTAAACTGAGCTGAACTTTTTTACTGATGACTAAATTTTTTACGGAAGGCGCAGCTACCTGCACCACACTCAACGGGTTCAGACAAGTTTAGAATTAAGTCATGCGTACTTTGTTGAGTCATGTTTTTACAAACATAATTCTCATATATTAATTAAGATCCAGGAAGACTAATTTACTAGCGATTGAATAAATATTTGTTTATATATATATTGCACGCTATGCATGATTGAATGATCTCTCTAAAGTTGACAGCCTCTAAGAAACCGGGAACACGTTGTAGCTGGGGAAAAACGGAATGTTAGTTAAAGTTTTGCATTTGATACAAAATAAAGAAACCCGTATTTGGTTCTTCTGAACATCCAGAGTATCCATGATGGTACGTTGTCATACTTACTTACTCCTAGGGCCACTTGAGCCGGAGGTGATATCTAGCCTCACCAACCACCCCCTCCATCGCCACCGGCCGTCTGCATCTTCTTCAGCAGCTCAAACTCTTTATATTGATCTCTACCTGATTCCACCATCAGGTAAAATCAGGTGGGTGTCTTCAGGTGTGTTCTGGCCTTGCGTCAGCGCTACATTTCCAGCACCTTATTGGGCCAAACTCTTCTCAGTATATGTCCAGCCTGCGGATTATTCTACTCTTCATTATAACGTAATTAAATCTGCACTAATTTTGAAGTCCATGGTCTCTATTATGTTTCCTTCCCCAGCCTCTTCTTTGCAAGCTGGCCCACATACTTAACGTAATACTTTATTGTTAACAAGCATACACTTTTTATATTCTTTCTTATTTAGGGACAGGAATATTTATAGGATTATTTATACGATAAAATAAATTTGTGTACGATGAAGTACAGCAAAACGAGAGTGAAGTGTAATGTCGTTGGACAAAAACTGCAAATGTCTTTTAAATTAAAAGAATAAATATATATTCTTTATATATATATATATACATATATATATATATATATATATATATATATATTAAAGGAATAAATAGTTTAGTATTCGTTATTTATGATGTTGAGTTTAGTGTTTTTTAACATTAGTAAATGTTCAAGAAGCAAGGGGAGACGTTTTTCATCTGTGATTAGAGGAAAACAGAATGTAAATCAGCAGGAAAATATTCCCTCCCGCGTCACTAGAATTTAATCTGAATCAGTGAAACGCTAAAATAATTTAGTTATTTTAATGTATCTTAAAAAAAACAGAATTAAAAACGTTCAAAACTTTATTGCTTGCATTATCTATATTATTGAAAGAATTTCTTGACTTTTGTTCGGTGATTTTAGACCCCTAAAACAATTATTTTGTATGCTTGTTTGGTATCAATCAACATGCTCTTACTCTAGAGACTTTTGGGTGTTTGAAAACCCAACACTTCCAGAGCTTCGGCCCGCACGATTTTAAAATTTAAATGTTAATCTTATGGAGTTATATTTTATTTAGTTAGTCAGCTGATTAAAATGTAAATAACCTTTTAAAACGTCTGGCTCTATGACTGTTAGATCTCCGTGCGGAGAGCGGCACATCCGCTAGTCATTAAATTACACATATCATTACGTTATGCCTATATCTTTGCGCTTATGTAAAGTCAATAACATATCAACTACATAATACGCTCCAAGTATAATACTTTATACAGTTTTAAAAGATACAAATCTTACACCCTACCATAATTTTGCAAAATCAAACAATAAATACAAATTTACTTCCAGTTAGGTAAGTAAATTTAGTTGATTGTGAAGTATTAAGAGTTTTTTACAATCGCACAAAAAGAGCTACTTTACGATAAGAAAAATCATAGAGACAGCTGTTTTTGCTCGCTGCACCTTACATTCACAATTGCTGATAAACAAATAAAATAAAAAAACGCTGATTGTCTTTGGACCAAGCTAACTGACTCAATGTGTTTATAACGTCAATCTCGTAAATTCCGAAAATAGATTAAAGTGAATTTTTGTATGTTGTGTTTGTTGCGTGGTATCCATAACTACAGTTGTACAAAAACATATTTTTCAATTCGATTGTAAAGTGTGTTTATTGCTTTCGAAAAACAGTTTTCTCTACTTTACGATTTGAATACATAAATTACTATTAAAGCGCTCTGATATATGAAAGTAAAATTAAAAGGGATTTTTTCAACTGGATTATCTCATTCTAAATATTAAATGGACCGACATAATTATTCATTGTTAGAATATCTCCAAGAATAGACGTGATGAGCTGGGGAAAATTTAAAGTGAAAAGAGGCTATATAAGTAATTCATTTGCTCAAGAATAACTTTTGTGTTTAGTTCGACCCTTCATTTAGTTTGTCTTATACATGTTAATTAGATATAAAGCTTGTTTATTTTCATATGATTTCAATTTGTTTCTTGTCTTCCGACACTATTTATCTTTCAATAAAATCACTTTCTTCCGATTTCTGAACCTCTTTGACTTAGTCCAGTATCATATGGCAACTCATAATAATTTTCATAATGTATTTTCAACGTTCTAATGCTCACAGAACGTTTATATGTAATTAATAAAGTAAAATTAAGAGTTTAACATACTAAACGCGTTAACTGAAACAATATAATAAGGTTTATGATAACTAAGTTATATTACTATTAAATAATAGTAATAATAAAATTGTATTATCACAAAAGATAACTTAACAAAGCCAAAGCACTGTAATGATATATTCTAATGTGAACCTACATTTCTTCCTAACTATCTATGCTATATACGCAATATATGGTTTATAAATCTAGTTTGTAACATCATAAAAAACGTTTATTTCCAATAATGACATTGCAATGCCTTCACAAATGAGATCCAGTGAATTATTTGAAGACATCATGTAGACTATGTATTTCGCAATCTACGAAGCCAACTGTCCCATGCAATGACGCTGGGAAATTGCATCTTCACAAACGATTTGTTATCACAGCTCTGACTATTCGGAGGTCATTGGCCTATTGAATGGATCTTCAAAGGTGTTTAGGTTACTCAGTGCTAATTTAATTATAAATATAAAACTACTATAACTGCCCGTGCACATCTTTCGCAATACAATAACTGTTTTGAGTTAGTTGGGCTTTGTTGCTGTATTATGGTACCGTTAGTCAATTGGTAAATAAGTATGTTAAATTCACCATTTAAATTATAATTTTTAGCGAATTTCCCCTATAGGGAAGAAGCTATTACCGTAGTCGGCATGGTAAGACCTAGGCCCGGGACTATGATAACTTTTCTTTTTGAGGTCCCCGGACCCCAAAAACACCATTCGTTCGAAACTGTATATATATATATATATATATATATATATATATATTTATTTATTTATATATATATATGTGTGTGTGTCCGTGAGCACGATAACTCTCGTAAAAATCATCCGATTTTGATGAAATTTGGTATAAACGTGTAAAGCAACATTTATGACTTTAAGTTCGATAACCAGCCAGATCGCCCTATCCGAAGGGGTATTTTGGGGGGGTTTTGTACCCCAAAAATGGGTTTTTCTAATTTTTTACATATAATTTTGGAAATAGTCAAATTTTAGTTTTTTCTATTGGTTTCAGCTTAAAAAAACACACAATTTGGTATTTTGATCATTTTTCTACGTCAGTTGGTTACCGAGATATTGAAAGTGCTAAACACAGTACGTTGTCTAATTGGATAATTGAACGAAGTGAAAGTATCCTTATACACAACTTTACTGCTTAGACTGGTAAGAGAATCAACTCAACTGGCGTGTCTGTGACCCCAATAACTCAAGAATGCCTCCACAGTTAAACTTAAAATTTTCCAGAAAAACTTAACAGGTCAAAATCTCGGTCAAGTTCGTTATTCAGATGATTTCGTTCAGTATTAATCAAATTATCTTAAAACCAAATTTATTTTTTTCTCCATAAGAATAACATTGGAAGCCATTTTAGTGGTACTTGAATCGTTAAAATTTAGCCGACGTCTATGTTTCAACAACAGAGTAACAATAGTTAGTTTACTACAGTATACTTTGTTATACTGGATAACAACAGTTTTTTTAGCAACAAAAAACACACAAGAGAGATAAATCGAAGTATATTTTTAAGTTGTGAGCATATTTATTATTTTATAAATTATTAAGTGTACGTTTTAAAAAAAATATCCATACAGTTAATATTCCCTTAGTACGCCTACTCTGTGTAAATATCGTCACGGTCAGAGGCGGCGATTGTAACGGTGGCAGACGACAGACGACGCGTGTGGCAGGTCGAAAAACTCAATAACTTTTTGATGACTGTAGATACTAAGATATTAACTTAACTTATAAATTAGTTTGTTTTATTACATTTTCTTAGACAATTGGTAATATTGTGATTGTCATTTGTAAAAAGTATGCAAAGCCTCAATTTGTCTTGAAAGCGTTGATGAAGTTAGTCACCGTAAGCCAACAACCTTAAAATTTATTTTGTAGGACAATAATTTGCTAGGTTATATTTTCACTAAATTAATAATAAAAATTGTCTACATTACCTAAAATACATTACCAGTAATGTAGTAGGTAACCACAATAAAAGCTATAGATTATTCTAACCAAACAGCCTTTTTCGGAAGGTTATCTTGAATGATTTGACATAGCCTAGGGTTGGATCACAGTAAGAGTAAGCCAACATTAAACTGGTAATACAACTTTTGTAAAATACTTTAAACACATTACCAGGAATGTTGTAGCGAACCAAAATAAAAGCTTTAAACTACTCTAACCAAACTAAGCCTTTTATACAGGTTATCTGGAATGATTTGACACATCCTAGGTTTGGATTACAGTGAGCTGTTTTCATCATAAACTTGGACCTATGGCTATAACATGTAGGCCTATACACTTAGGCTACTTGCCATTTTAGAAGTTTCATGTACGGTCTTGTACCAACCCATGTTTATAGAATTTAATTTCCTGATAGCCCAGGCTATTGCAACAATATATTGAAATATCATTTTGTAAAATACAACTGTTGTTAAATACTAAACATTACCAGGAATGTTGTAGCGAACCAAAACAAAACCTTTAAACTATTCCAAACAAACTAAGCCTTTTATACAGGTTATCTGAAATGATTTGATATATCCTAGGTTTGGATTATACTGAGCTGTTTTCATCATAAACTTGGACCTATGGCTATAAAATGTAGGCCTATACACTTAGGCTACTTGCCATTTTAGAAGTTTCATGTACGGTCTTGGACCAACCCATGTTTATAGAATTTAATTTCATGATAGCCTAGGCTATTGAAACAATATATTGAAATATCATTTTGTAAAATAAAACTGTTGTAAAATACTTTTAACACATTACCAGGAATGTTGTAGCGAACCAAAACAAAAGCTTTAAACTATTCTAACCAAACTAAGCCCTTTGTACAGGTTATCTGAAAAGATTTGACATCTCCTTTTACTAACACAACTTTTACTAACGTAATTCATCAGCAGTTTAGTATATTTAATGGTTTTTGAAATCTCAAATAAACTTCTTGATTTCAACTGAATTCAACATTAACACTCAGCAGTGTTTGTTTATGTATGTTGTAAGTGTTACCCCCATGCAGAGCAGAACCAACATGCCCAATCTTACCAAAAAGCAAGTGAGGGCTCTTCGGAAAGTGACCTCTGTTTGCTCCCCGCCATAACATGGTTAGAATCATACTCATGTGGTGATGCACATTGGGTTATACATAGTTTTGATGCTGTTTTCATCATAAACTTGGACCTATGACTATAAAATGTAGGCATATACACTTAGGCTACTTGACATTTTAGAAGTTTCATGTACGGACTTGGGCCAACCCATGTTTATAGCATTTTATTTCATGATAGCCTAGGCTATTGAAACAATATATTGAAATCTAATTTTTTCATCTAAATAACTGGGCCTGACGGTTTATTGTTAATCCTTAAGGATATTTTGACTTGGCCTATAGAAATTGTTAACATTGGTTCATATAGGAAACTCGCTGTTCTCTTAAAAGTTAAATTAACCACACTGCTAAAGTCACTGCTTAGCCCAAAATGCTCTGTTTGTTCTAAGATAATGCACCCATGCCAATCCTAACAACAAACCATGCCTGAAATCTTCAATTTATTTTAAAAATAAATAAATTTACGTATTTATACAACATTTACTTTGATAAAAACAAGTGATAAATGTATGTATGTTTTTCTATGGATAAAATGTTAGGTTGGCGGCGGGATCCGAACCTGCGACCTTTCGCTCCAAGAGCCAGTGCGATACCTCTCAGCTACCGCAATAATTGATTCTTAGAAAAGTGACTAAAACTATAGCTATATAGACATAAAATCCGGATTCTGGCGGCAGTTAAATGATAACGGAATGTATTCTGATGATGTTACTCAAATCAATATTGAATTTTGTATGAGACTCGATTTAAGTTTGATCATGTGTTTCAATTATCCTTATACGCGAGGAATGAGCGTACACCTAGTGTTATTCTTATGGAGAAAAATAAAAATTTTATATCTCGCTTATTTATGAACGTATACTGACGAAACTTGGTATACAGCTTCATCTGGTTGTGGACCATTGATATTTGCTCAAAAAAACAATTTTTTACCAAAGGCTCCCCTAGCAGCAAACCTGCGTACTCAGCCCCATGTTATTCTTATGGAGAATAAGTAACGTGTTATCTCTTTTAATTATGAACATAAACTAATAGAAGTTGGTATGTGGCTTTACCTAGTTGAGTTATATTGATATTTGTATAAAAACCTTTTTTTTTATTGTTCCTTATTTCACCAAACCTGCATACTCAGCCGCCATGTTATTCTTATGGAGAATAATAAAAATGTCATAAATCGTTTATTTATGAATGTATATTGATGAAACTTGGTATGTGGCTTTATGTGGTATTAAGATAAATTAATATGCATTGGAAATTCGCTGAGTATGTAGGTTTGCTGCTACGGGGGTATTATAGTTGTATTTTGTTTGTTTATATTTTGCATTTAGCGGTGATGGTAAGAAAATAATGGCTCAGTTATTAGTTTTTATTAAGTACCAAGACATGGCATACTAACAGAAAAAACCTTGAGAAATTCCAAAGATAGTAGTTTATTTGTAACGCATACCTCCAACGTAACATATTTTTACCAGATATTTTATGCAAACATATTTTACTTTAATTAGTAATAATAACGCTTTTGACAGTTTCATTCTTAATTACACTAGCCTATTTAATTTTATCCACTTTGGACATCTTCATCGGTAGGAAGGTTATATCATTGTTATATAAACAAAAACAAACAGGGAATAATATGATAATTTACTACTACTATAAATTTTAAAATACACCCCATGAATTACCATATTTACATATATATTACATATTACATATATATTTACATATGATTAGGTGATGAATATAAATTAGATGTAATAGTAAGTTATCAAATGATTTAGTGTTTGTTTTAATTTTTGTTTTTTATTATAACCTTCCTACCAATTAAGAAGGTGGCATCGAAACGTTTAGATAAAAATAACAAGTAAAATAATAATGTAATTGCCAAAAGCGTAATTATTATAATGGCTTACTTAAGTTTAGTAATTGAAATATTTTACCTCGCACAAATTGTACAAAATAATGAATAGTGATATATAGCTTTATACCTGTCTTTTCAATGCTAGATGGATGCCTAACGAGTGCCTGAAAAAGCTTTCATTAGTACGTTTTCAGTATTACTTTTAAGATGATGACAACTAAATCCCAGGTAATGAGTTAAAGAGTGACCTCGTGGCCCACGTGTAATAAGTTCCAGCTATTCCTTTACTGTTTGTTATTTGTACTTTTTTACATCCAGATTAAAAAGTTTTTATTGTTGCGACATGTGTGAATGTTTTAGCTCAAATGATTCAGTCTTTATAAATAAATTGAACGTTATCTTTTTGCAAGGATGAAGGATTATAAACATGCGCATAGTGTTACAAACATAAAATTACACCATTCACATTTAATTATATACTAGGAAAACAACACGAGTTAAACTTTCATATATTTAAGATACTGTTTTTACAATGCAACCAACATAAGCTGAAAACTGATTTACAGATTGGTTATTCAGTGGTTGTGGTTAGATTTACTAGTGGTTTCTAAGTACCAGGAAGTTTATCCATAGCAAACTTTACGGTATTGCCTTTTTGATTGTGATAGATTAGGCAATTTGAATTTTCCTATCTCAAAGGAAAAATGAATGACGAGAAGACAATTACAGAGACCGTCGAAAGAGGAAGTCAGACCGTTGAGTGTGATGAATGAAGACTAATGTCTCCCCACTTTAATGGGGAAAGTTGGTTAGATAAGTAAAGGTAAGCAAAGAAAATCACGACTTCCCTTCTGTTCCTGACGCCGGGCAATAAATCCTTAACGCGTTTATTTATTGTGTAAACTGTATTTATTCCTCTCCCAATCGTACTTTTAAATATACTTTACAATTTAAATTTATGTTAGTTTAAATATGAAATGTTTGGTAACAATAAATTTGGTGTAAGAAATTTTATACATACAAATGCTTAATGTTATTTAGATCGCTCTTACTGCTCTTCAATTATAAGATATCTTAATCTAAGACAACAAGATCTTTTGTAAAAATGTCTTACGTTAATGACAACCAAAGAAATAAACACAGTTAATAGTTTTCCCAAATGTGTTGTATTATTAACTATGTATATTCTTAGATTAAAGAAGGATTGTTGAAATGAAGTAACGCTTTTAGAGATAAAAAACATTTTAAAAGAATACATTCCTTAATATTGTTTGTAACACACTTGTTTATAATTATACTTATTAAATGGTTTGTCTTTCCGGTTTATACAATTTGTCTTATAAGAAAAATTATTTTATCTTTCTGGGAAACAAGAAGATTTTGCACAATCCAATAAATGCTGTAGGAGTTTTCGTTTTGCTATAACAAACAATTCTGTCTTAAGGTTATAACTCCTAAACCACTTTCTTCCTTTCAAGAGGATCTTCAAACCTCTTCAATCCTCTTTCGTTTCCGAAGTTACTAGATAAATAATGCTTGAGAAAATATATACTTAGTAGATTAGTTTAACTGTACACAATAGGATGGGCAAAATAACCAGCCTTCAAATTAATGTACATAATCATTTCCTTTTATAATTTATGTTATTTGTTTCCACCTTGAAATAAAATGAAGCTTGATAGTCCAGCATAGTATTCTACGGTATACGATGTGTGTTGTTTGAATCCTTAAAAATAACATTCAGTTTATTGAATAGACTTATATTTATACAATCTAATTTGTCCTAATATTGTTTATATATTATGTAAAATGTTCAAAAGAAGTTTGCAAATCCAATTTACAATATTTTGGTTTAGAATTTATTATACAACGCTCTTTGTGATCCTACCATAACTTTCTAATGCGAACAAAACCTTTAATTTGAGGATCGTAAAATTAAGTAAATTTTAAATAAAATGTTTATATAAATATTCTTTAAATGATAAGGGAATTAGCTGTTACAAATAACACTTTTTTGAAGAATGTATATTCAATTTTAATTTACTGAAAAAATTTACTAAATAACGTTTACGTATCGAAGAAAAGATAATAGAAGCAATTGTATAGTTGAAACGTAGATGTTTTATTTTATCATCAACAGTCTTATAGTTCATTAAAAACAATTAGTAAAGTATGATTGTTTTGTCATTGTTTACTGTAACATTAAGATGACTAAAATGTCAAAGTGTTACACCTTTTATGAGGTTCTGTCGAAAGCTTCAGAAAAAGGCTTGACATAGTTAAAGTTTGGTTGTATATATTTATATTTACAAAGTTTGATCAGAACCTTATATATCCCCTCTCAAGCTTTGGTCAGGTTACAAGCACGGGATGATGTTTGAAGTATTTGAGTCACGTAGCGAATGAAACTGTTGAAGAGATAATGATAAAGGACAAGAGTCACAGACGGTCACGTAACGTGTGCTCAGAAGTTCAAGTTACCGACGTCGTGTGGATTTGTTGCTAAGAAATATAGAAATACTTATAGGTTAAGATATATGATAATTAGTACAGTTATGATGGTGGTCAATTAAGTTAAACGATTGACTTTACACACTGACTTGACACATGTATTCACACGTAGTTTGAATACTCATTGGTTAAACTACACCACAAGTGAAATTATTGATGTCAATCTAGACGAATAATATAGAGAAATAGATTTAGTCCCATGTTTGTCCTCATCAGACTTTTTTACATATTTAGTAATAATTGCCTTTTTTAATATATTGCAAAAAGCATAGTCACAAAACATACTTTTAAATTCTGTAAATAAAACACAAACCAAAAAGGTTTATTTGAATCTCAGATTTTTTCATTAGTTTCCAATCATAAAAACTGTATTAACGGAGGTATGTACGTCGTTTAGTGCAATACATAATCGATCCTTTGCTAAGGCAATGAGGCTTTGGGGTTTTTACAGATGTTTTTGTAAATTTACAACCTATATGTTAAAGAAATATAACGAAATATAAATGTTATCGTCTTTGAGTAGCATAAACATCTTGATTACAAGTAAAATACTTTCGCTTATTTATCTGAAGCTTGCCTAATTCAGTCTTCTAAGGGAGTCAAACAGTTAATCCCAGTGCAACTTTGAGAGCAGCTCTTGCATTCTTGACGATCTTTCACGCCTCGGTCCCTCCACGGTTGCACCAGGGGCTGCGGTACATTTTACATTATTACTCAGCATTTGACGCTCTATTGCGGTATAGAAACAGTCATATTTCTTTTATACACAATTGTTTGTATTAAAAATCTTTAGATGTATATATTAGAGATGTATTGTAAGTTTTTCAGGTATTTGGACGTTTTCAGGACGTTTGATAACGTTGACGTTTTTTGGTAAAAATATAATAGGCAACATTTATTTGACAAATGGAATTGAATAGAATTGTTTTCAAATATTAAGCTTTGAAAGATTAGCTGAGGTGGACCATAGTAAATGTCAACTATGGGTTTGTGGCGTTTCATAAAGAGGAATGGTCTCTTGGAATAAAATTAAAAATATTATTTGTGAAATTTCCTTAAAGTAGCATTTTAGGAGATAGGGATCACACAATAGGTAGATTTTTATTGCAATACTTTAAAACAGTTTTATTCGCAATTATTTATATTCAAATCATAGTATTTTAGTGCAATCAAAAATTGAATGCTAGCCTATAACAAGTATCCAAATTTAGATAAATAAAATGAAACAAAATCGTAGACACACAACATGAGTTATAAGCCGATTCACATCCGTTAACCGCCATATAGATTTTATCTTATAAAAATGGGCTCGTATAACACGGCATTGCCACCATATCCAGGGGCAAACATATATTTCTATCGAGGTTTGGGTTTACTCGCAAATAATTTAGAAAAGCAACACAAGGAAAGAACAATTTATTATTGGTGGTTAAACGTATTATGTGTGAAATGAACGATATGACAAAATATCTACTGTACTATTCAAGGTAACAGTGAATAATGTTTAATATTAACGAAAAATAGTTCAAATAAAATATTAATAAATACATGATAGTTTTGGGTAATAAGATTTTCGGTAGTTGTTAAAACTATGTTATTTTATAATAATTTGGTGTGCATAACAATTTGTAATGGAGTTTTTTTATCTAGGTTTTGTGAGAAAAATGCATGACATTCGTTTACATGACGGAATCAACTTAGTTCCTCTTGCTTAGGATGAATAACAGGTCAAAAGTCATCTCCAGATCGTGGAAATATTTAAACAATTAAAGTTCAGGTGTTTCACTGTTCATTTGCATTACTTAGCTGTATTATTTGTTATACTTCTATAATTTACGAATAATAAATAACAATTTTATTTTACAAATGATTGAAAATATATTTAGTTAATTTAGTTCCTCACGTAACCTATTTTAATAAACCCGTCAATTTTCGACCCGGGAAAACGCGCCTTAACTTCTTGAAGAACTGTAAACGAGAGGGAAGATGCCGGAAGGGCAGCGATTCGATGATTTGCCGGACGTCATACAGCTTTCGGTAGCCCCGTTGGGTTGGTGGTGACCAACAAGTTTATTGGCAAAATCATATGTCCAGGGAGACGTGGCGTTGCACGGCACAAATACAAATATTATAATTTGAACAGACTGCCTGCTTTTGTCCTTGGCCGGCCACACATGGGAAATAATGTGTACACTTATTATGAATTTGTTAATGTTTAATGTTTTAATGTGTCAGTGTCAGTACAAATTTGTGTTTAGTGTTGAAATGTTTTTAAACTCAAGACGATGACAGTATTTCATTCTGTGATACAACGAGATTTGATAATTGGACAAAACTAGTCCCAAAACTAGTCATCTTATAAACTAGTGGATTTATGACGACAAGGTATGTAACCTTATTTTTTAAGCCATACAATCAATCTAGGAGGCAAATAGCATGAATAAATTAAAAGTTTGATTGTAAAATGTGTGTTAAGGCTTATCACGTTCAAGATAAATAGTTTTACATATGTATCATACACTTTGGCAAAAGCAGATAACAGGATAACTTACGAACAGTACATTCAACAATCATGTCCTCCACTTTCCGATATGGCGGATAAAGCTCATCTCACATGAAGTTGAAAACTTGGTACTGGAATTAAAACCGTATTGCAAACTATCCAAAACAAATATATCTGCTTGCAGTTTTCCCTTTTAAAAACATATAATGAAACACAAATATTGAACTTAGTTTTTTTTCATCAAGTTTATTTTTAATATTTGTTATATTTATGTTTGAGCTAAATGTCATTAGTAATCAACCCTCATCAATTAAACATAAATTAACTTAAGTAAATAAGTTAATTTTTTCTCATGGAAAATATTTATTTTAAAATAAGAATACACTAGCTCTCTATCACCACAGGCAGTTTTTGAAATATTTGTTCCTTATTTGTTGAAATCTAAACTTTTAGCTCTACCTCATTCCTCTAACAATTCTTTGTTAGTTTTGCGAATTCGCGCGGATTATAGTTACTCCTTGCACATTTTTAAACAAGCCTAATAAGAATCCTTTATGGGAAAGAAATTATTCAGACTCGAACCCAATCAAAGCTACCATGAATTAAAACACATAATAAACAAGTGTGTTATCCTATACTCTAATATGAGTAAGGTTTGCTTGCTTGCTTGCGACACGGATCTCAAAAATGGCTCCAACGATTTCCTTCAAATGTTCGAAATAACTAATTCCTGGGATAAAAATAAGTTCTAGATAGGCTTCATCCCCAGGAAAAATAAAATAATGTAAACAAACTAAAATGAAAAGTTAAAAAATTAACATTGGGCACATGGAGTTTCAAATCAAAACAAAAAAATTCTACCAGCTAATCATAATCAACCAGGGAACTGTCAAAGGGACTCATGTTGTTTATGATTATTAACATGTGGTTTCCTGAGAGCAGAGATTAAAATATTTGAGTAAAGATTACATATATACGGGTAGTAAAATAAATCAAAGGGACATTGACTTATAAATAACAACTGGAGTGACTTTAAAAATGCAGGAAAGAGGCAAATGAGCTATAAAAATATGGTAATCTGTTGGGGGAAGTGGTGAACTATTACTCCCAGTCATCTAAAAAAACTGACTGACCTTCCCCAAGCAAAGCTCGGCCCCAGGTACTGCTCATAATAGTATGCAATTAACAGTAAGCGGTATTTAATAAATCTCATGCACTATGTGTACCATAATTTCTGTATTTTGTGTCAATTTGTTTACGTTATCAGCACTACAGCACAAGTGATAGCTGTGATATGTATGTGAGGTGATGTCATGAGCACGTATTTGACGCTATTGTTTTGTGTGGGTGATATACGATTATGTCTTTCTCGTAACAAACAAAGCATTCACACAACTTAACACTGAATAAGAACACATCATGTGTATATTTTTTGGAATCGTACTACGGTTGATGGTTTTGCAGTACAATACTGAAGGAAGTTCTACAGTATTGAAAACTGCTTTACAGTACTGACTCACAGAAGTTTTAATTTTCGGTTACAACTACACGATATACTTTTTTAATGGTATACAGTAGGTAATATAAAGTTGTTGCTATCGTTGGGCTAAAAAGAATAACTACAAAATAAATTAAATATGCAATCGTATTAAATAATGACTTAAATACTGATGTTTGAGTAAGTTTAGGACAATTTTTTTCATTTCTTTTGTACTTTTCCTAAGTACATTTGATTAAGGTTCAATGCCTAATCAGTAAGATAAAATGATTCACAAGAATATCATTTGACCTTTTCAATGACTAAAGATTAGTTTTAAAGAATTTAACGGTTGCTTATCAATTTTGTAGTTTTTCAATCAGCCTGAAAATTAAATGTGCTCGGATGTTGAGTGCTAAAAGATGGTTGAATTTAAAAAATCGAAATGCAACAATTGATTAGAAATCAGATACAGAGTATCTCACTGTGCATTTATGTTATCCGTTAATCATTTTATTCTAAGCAATACATTTAATGTAAACATATTATAACAACGATGATTTACTTACTTATTCCAAACGTAAACCGTATATAGTTTTCCATGACACAATGTTTTTATTGTTTTATGATAGTTTCTAGATCCGTGAACTATAATTTTAATCGTAGTCTTTTATTTTTATAATATTTATACTCAAGAAAGAGCTTATACTTTTTACATTTAAATATATAGAAATCGGGAAAATGTGCTCGCTGGAAAAATCCCATGAAAAACACCATACATCAAGCGGGGGTTTACAAAATGCTTTTGGGTAGAGAAATAGCCAAAAACCACCTCTGACGGTATGATCTGTGGCTCCCCCAGCCCATATATTGACGTTATATTCCATCCTTTGTTGTTTGTCCTGAGTGACAGACGATCATACAGATGGCGGCGTGGCGCCGTGTCGCTTTTCAGTTTACTGTCAGTATATTTGTTTTCAGTGGACGTGGGATTGTCAAGCATCTACAAAATCAATATTTAGTTTAGTTTACGAATTTAAGTACGTTTCTTACATTTTAACTTTCATTACGTTAACTTTCATTTTTAACTTTTAAATTTGACAGTAAGAGTTATTTTTATGTATTATAGCTATAACAAATATAACAGATTTTTAGACTTTGGCGTTAAAATCTATTTAAGAAACATTACAAAAATACAACCAGGTTACGCATCATTTTTGTAATTGAATTGTATTTATGATTCATTACATATTTTAAGGAAATTTTAAATACAAAATATGTACAATAGTAGAACGGTATCTGAATGGGATCGAAGCCCTGATCACTAGAGGTCTGCGACCGCTAGAGTGCAAAGACACACACATATATATATATATATATATATATATATGTATATATATATATATATACATATATATACAATTTTGAACGACCCCCCAAAACGTTATCAGGGGGTCACGTAGGAACTTCTATGGTGGTCCCGGGCTTAAGTTTCATCGTGCGGATCATGCCAATAGTTCACTTTCCATAGGAAATTCACTAAAAACAGATGATGCTAATTGTATATTGTGAAAACTTTGATTGTTGTAAACGCAATAGCTGATGCTACTGGAACGTGTGTTATGAGCTCTGCCGGGAGTGTAATAGTAACGCTATGTGTTATTACCTGCCTTGGGAGTGTAATCGTAACGCTATGTGTTATTGCCTCCCTTGGGAGTGTAATCGTAACGCTATGTGTTATTACCTCCCTTGGGAGTGTAATCGTAACGCTATGTGTTATTACCTCCCTTGGGAGTGTAATCTAACGCTATGTGTTATTACCTCCCTTGGGAGTGTAATCGTAACGCTATGTGTTATTACCTCCCTTGAGAGTGTAATCGTAACGATATGTGTCATTACCTCCCTTGGGAGTGTATTCGTAACGCTATGTGTCATTACC
Source organism: Allygus modestus (assembly GCA_963675035.1). Classification (NCBI taxonomy): domain Eukaryota; kingdom Metazoa; phylum Arthropoda; class Insecta; order Hemiptera; family Cicadellidae; genus Allygus; species Allygus modestus. Next base: position 59,670,316 of record OY776114.1, read on the forward strand.
TCCCTTGGGAGTGTAATCGTAACGATATGTGTCATTACCTCCCTTGGGAGTGTAATCGTAACGCCATGTGTTATTACCTCCCTTGAGAGTGTAATCGTAACGATATGTGTCATTACCTCCCTTGGGAGTGTATTCGTAACGCTATGTGTCATTACCTCCCTTGGGAGTGTAATCGTAACGCTATGTGTCATTACCTCCCTTGGGAGTGTAATCGTAACGCTATGTGTCAGTCAGTACCTCCCTTGGGAGTGTAATCGTAACGCTATGTGTCATTACCTCAACGCTATGTGTCATTACCTCCCTTGGGAGTGTAATCGTAACGCTATGTGTCATTACCTCAACGTTATGTGTCATTACCTCCCTTGGGAGTGTAATCGTAACGCTATGTGTCATTACCTCCCTTGGGAGTGTAATCGTAACGCTATGTGTCATTACCTCCCTTGGGAGTGTAATCGTAACGCTATGTGTTATTACCTCCCTTGGGAGTGTAATCGTAACGCTATGTGTTATTACCTCCCTGGTCTGCAACAAAGGTCATTACTTACCTCTCAAGGGACATTTAACATGTGGTGGGCGATGAAGTAATCAAATTGACCTGTCATTTACCTCTTCTCAATTTGCCAATCGACAAACATGTTGAAATGAGTTAACAACTGTGCTAGGGGTTTCACTCACAACAGCTCCAAACATCCGTAGCCAACTAAACAAGGCTATAGATACGTTCCAGAGCTCCTTAGTCGAACAGAACAAATACAGAATGTAGTGAAAACTCACCGTCTCGAGCAATCCACAATTGTTATTTGTCGTAAACGATTGTTTCGCTCCATGTCTCAGAGGCAATAGCCGGGGGTTCTTGAGGTCAAAACAGAATAATCTGTACAAATCCTAGTCACCAGTAGCTACAAAAATAACAAATACCTCTAACTAAAAGACAAAATCTATCTTTAAAACCAACAACTTAATTCATTAAATATATTTTAAACAACTCACTAGCTTTAAGTTTTCCATCGGTTTTTTTATACAACTCTAAGAAATATTTTAACAGAAAAATAATAAATAAAAGTTTAATTTTGAAGCAATGAAGTTTATAGACAGAGGAATTCCAAAAATGTCATAAACATCAGGTTTTTTTAGATTGTTGCACGGGTACTACGATTCCATTTGATTAAAATTCAAATTAAAAAGGGGTGCATAGTATAAATAACAAAATTGTTCTTCATCCTAACATAGGACAAATATTGATTGTCATAAAAAAATAATCATCTTACGGCTTAGTAAGGTAGCATTGAATTAAAACTCGTGATAAATAATAAAACAATTCCAGGACCATTCCCTCGCTGCAGACACAACCCCTGTCATGAGAGACCTGTCACCTGCACCTCCACAACCTGTGGCGAATGGAATATTCACAGCCCTCACCTCTCGTGGTGGCTGGTGTTGTGAGGCTGTGAAGGAATAGAAAATGGTGTAGCCTAGTCATGGAATAATCAAATGAAAAATAATCAATTATTCAATTATTATAAAAATAATTAATTAAAAAATAATTAAAATAATCGGTACAAAATCTAACTGTGAAAAATAAAAATCTTTGTGCGTGGGAAAATAAAAACTGAACTTTTATGACTATTTATAGTTAAAAATGTATGTTAACAAAGTAAATATGTAAGGAAAGCAATTTCAAAATTGCTCCATAAAATAAAAATATATGAAAGAGAAGTAGAAATTAAAGTTAAAATTGTTTATATTTAAAATGTGTAGTAAATTAAAATGTTTAAATTCTAATTTTGAAATGAAACATTAAAATAGTATATAGCTGCATACGTTTGATGTAGTTGGTATACGGACACCTAAGACAAAAATTATTCCATTAATATCAACCGAATAATCATTTGATTATTGGTACAATCGTCATCGGTTCGCTCAATAATTTTTGTTAATTATTCCATTTGATTGTCCCATCACTAGTGCGCAACCCTCAATATAAGGTAACACTTAAGGTTGAACAAAGGAATGAGTTTTTACGAAAATGTTTCAATAACTTTGCATAATTTTTTTCTTATATCATAAACTGTAACATACTAATAAATACTTAAATGATAATGGTTTTAAGAAATTTCTGAATAGTTTTATCCACAAATTTTCTCAATTCTGTAGTTAAATAATTAAGGAAAATACTCTGTGATTATTTCTGGACACTAAAGGTCCAACAGAGAAGCTGATCCACGATGACGCTGAAAGGAATGTAATGTTTATCACTGACCTGATGAAATACCATTAGTGGATAATGGATTGTTTACGTGAGTGGTTACTTTATACTTTCCATTTATGAGGATTACACAGACCTCGTTGAGTGATAACAGATCATTGGACGTGTGATCTAATTAGTATTGTTTCATTATGTATGTTTATTACTTTAAATTATTGCAAATATTCCGGTGTATGATTTGTACACACGTCAATCTGTAGAGTTCAAACATTTACTGGAATAAATTTATTATTTCAAGGTTAACTTATAATTAACAATAACATGTATAGGCTATTCAATGTTAATATCTACTTTAGTTTAGGGTTAATACAACACGATATTTCTAATAAACCATGCAAACCATTCTAAAAAATAATAAAATATAAAGTAGTGTTTGTAACCTTTGGTTTTAAATTTTATTTCGAATATTGTTTTGCTCTTCTAAAAACAATCCATAAGTACCCGTTGGTTAAACTGATACTACACAATCTTGTACTCTGTTTACCAGCCCTATGTTACGACTTGACGTAATGTTGAAAAAGTTGCGGAAACATACTCAAATGATTTCGTAGAACTAATTCTTATAAACATAATTTATATTCTATTATTTATTAGAATTATAGTAATAAAACATATTTTAAACCATATATTTTGTATAAGTCTACTTACATTATTTATTTTTTTTATTGCCAATGTAGCTTCAAGACACCCGACACTGTCATCCCCTCCATTTAGTACCTTAACAACGCAGAGTAACCCAGGATAATGCCTGAATAATTCCCAAAGTAAGCCAATTTTTCATATATAAAATACCCCCGTCGCAGCAAACCTGCATACTCAGCGAAATTCTAATGAATATATAACATAACACATTAAAACACATAACCGGATGCATAAGAAATATATTCACAAACAAGCAATGTTTAAAATATTCTTCATAAGAATAAAATTGGCGATGATTACACAGGTTTGCTGCAATAAGGAACATAAAGTAATGGGTTTTTATGAAAATATCAATAGAACTCATCTTAGTGAAGTCACATACTAAGTTTCATCCATACACATTCATAAATAAGCGATATATAACATTTTAATTATTTTCCTTAAGAATAACATCGGGGATGAGTACCCAGGTTTGCTGCTAAGGGAACCATAGATGAATAATTATTTTTGTGTGCTAACAACAATAAACCACAACCAGATGAAGCCAAATTTCGTCAGTTTACGTCCATAAATAAGCGAGATATACAATTTATCTTTTTCTCCAAAAGAATAACATTAGACAACGTGCTGGGTTTAGCACTTTCAATATCTCGGTAACAAATTAACGTAGAGCAATCATAAAGACACCAAATTGTTTTTTTAAGGTTAATCCAATCGTGTACATTAAAATTTGATTTCAATAAAAATGGCATGTGAAAAACAAAAAAAATATTGTTGGGGTACAAAACCCCCCCAAATACACTTTCAGATGGTCCGATCAGTTTGGATTTCGAACTCGTTCAAATAAATGCTACTTTAAGCGTCTGTTTCATCAAGATCGGACCTTTTTTACGAGAGTTATTGCTCTTACGGACACATAAATAAATATGTATATATATATATATATATATATATATATATATATATATAAATATATATACTGTATATACATATATTCAAAACTTGAACGAATGGTGTTTATAGCATCTGGAGGCCTCAAAATGAAAAATTATCATGGTGTCGGGCCTACGTGTTACCATGTACGATAATAGCTTCTTCCATATAGGGGAAATTCGATAAAACGATAGCTACGATTACTTCGATAGTCACAAAGTCAAAACACGTTTAAAATTTTCCATCTTCGATTATAAAAACCTCCCACGTTTGATAAACCTATAAAGCGACTGATGTTTTGATGTTGCCAAAATTTAATTAAAACATAGTTAAATTTAATATGAGCAGATAATTTCTTCTTATTGAGTTCCTAAGCTTAAGAAATGAAAAATAAGAGGCAAAAAACAATAAATTGAGCTAATGGCAAAGTAAAAAAAATTCAGTTAATAGATTTAATGTTTATATGAAACAATTTTTTACTCTTTTCAATTGTTGCTGGTGTATAAAATATTAATAAAATAACTTAAAGAAAGCAATATTAAATTAAACCCAACGCATAAAACAATAATAACACGGTGGAAGTAAAGAGGGAAAATAACCGGCTTGTTGATCCGCTCGTATTTGGCTCTGTGTTTCGTTGTTAATATTCGTAAACATTGACTGTTACAGCAGTTAGAGCGTACCAAAATGTAATGGGTTAATATTTGAGTAAAAAGTTAAATTCCCTCTTGCTTTTACGTTTTGTGAAATTATCCGTTATGAAGATTTGTTATTTATATATAACGGAAATTTAAAAAAATACGGCAAGATAATGAAAAATAAATGTATTTCACCATCTCAAAAGATTAGAAAGTTTGTATATAAAAAAAACATTACTCTCATCATACACCCGTTTATTTAACCATAATTTTGTATAAGTGATAATAATCATATAGAAACTACAACTTAAAGTTTATCTTCGATTCTGAATATTTAAAGCTTGACTACGTATCGACTGAGAAAGAAAAAGCTCAGGAGTTTATCAAACTGGGAAAATCTATTTCCAGAATGGATACAATTTGTAATAAAAAGCTGCTTATTATTCTGTACTATAGAATTATCGCAATGTAGCGCACCTCATTGTAATTTAAATATTAATTCTGGACTTTAAATTTAGCTGATGATAACAACCCCCTATTTTTAATGAATAGTGCCTAGTTTGGTAAATTATATAATGTATTTTTAATATACCGTCAGCATTGCTTATCATACTACCTAGATTTTTTTATTATATGTGGTATGTGGTACTTATGTCACAGACTTTTGTCACAAATCTCTATGTCGTTGACCGGTGTAATGAAAATCGTAGCTGAATGCCAACATTGATTATTCATGATAATATTTGTTTTTACACTTTTAGCGGAGGACAGATTTTATCATTAAATAATAAATGAATAATAAAACTTCAAACATACAAATTAATTTTGAGTTCATAATTCCAGATCATAATTTAAAGCAATCGGTTAGGTTTTTGGAGTTCATCAATTTGGTCTGAGGTAAAACTTAAAAGGGCTCTTGAAGAAACGTGATCCTCCCTTGTTCCTGAGATGTTGTCCCTTCACCATCTGTGTGCGACGCTTTGTAAGGTAATATTCTTGAGAATGACCTTTTATATCAGCCTTAAAATATTTCTAAAACATGTATGTAGTACTGGCTTATATTTTAAATATACATAATGTAATAACATGTTTTTATAGTAATACCCATGTCTAATGGATTTCTATAGTAATTTTTGTGGCCTTTAGTATAGTAACTATATGGGTTAGTATATTCACTAGGCAAGTTCAGTAATGCTGTAAAATTAAAAACAAATTTACTTTTTTATTCAATTTCCCACATTAATTGCATTGTTTGTTATACTTCACGAGTGCCATTAATACCGTTATAATACCGTTTTGATATCATGTAGTTTTAAGATACACGGTGCTTCAAAAATATTTATTTTAGCGTATATGAACGTTAGCTAATTAAACAGAGGAAAACAAGTCATAGGAATATTTATGGATAATGTATCATAATAGCTAGACACAAAAATGTGCAATTATATGTCAATGTAACCTTCTTTCTTCTGTTCTACTGTTAGCTTTCCCAATGACCGTTAGTAATCAATATGTCAATTCATATGAATAATTCAGTGCACAACATTTATCTATTAGTAGTTTTTATAAATTTTCGAAATATTTATTTCATAAATTCCATATATTGAACGAAGATCAACTGCTGTAATATATTTATGGAATGTTCAACAGCGTTATTTAATCAAGTAAGTGTGATTTTTATCCTTTAAAACCAAACCAATATCAAGGTGGAGTCAAAATAATTTATTATAGTTTTAAATATTTCTTAAACATAAACTAGATAAAACTCATAGAAGTAAGATAGCTATCTCTAATGAAAGGCACAGTTCAAATCTGTCTTATTATTTACTTATTCCTCTCCTTGTTTAATTTACCACTGATCTTTACTTACAAAAATATTCCTCGGTACTATTAAAGGATCATAATAAATATATTTGATTTTCATAAATATTCCAACTGTGAACCATTACATAAATAATAATGGTAAAATTAATCATCGTTTTAGTTTAAACTCCATTCAATTTCAAATTTTATGAACAGTTTTTTTTACTACGAATATACTAAACTCCTTGATTATTGATTATTGAAAATGGTTATAAAACATTTGAAATTCTTTATGCAATATTAAAGTTAAAGAACCACGTTTAAGCATACACGATTTAATCATAATAAACATGTAAAACCTTGGTTAAAATGGCTATTCAGTATACATAAAAAAATTTATTTAATTTTTATTTCAGATTAAATAATATAAACGTTTTTCAATATTATGGAACGATCCATTATTTTTATATAACCATGCTTGTCCTAATATTGCAAAAGGTGGAGAGTTGTACTCATATATGATCGTAAAACTAGTTTAATAAATACATGGAACATACTATCTTATTGTTCTATCATTAAAATAATAAAAATAAATTGTTAATTCAGTCATTGACGTTTTATTGGTGTTAAGTAGCTATATCAATATTACAAAAAATGTAGCTTCAAGACACTTTTTAGACATCTTCTCTACTTAACTTTATAACAGTGTTAAATAAATGGTCAGGTGCTTTACAGTATACAATACACAGTAAACTTTGTCTTTCATTTCTCAAATATGGATGCTGAGAGACTATTTCTTTGTACAGGCGAAAAGTCAAAACTCATTTGCCTCCTTCTATTAAACAATTCAATGCTTGAAAACATCTATAAAACGATTGGATTAAGTGACCTACGATAAGACAATGCGATGCTTAAAATAGAAAGCTACAGCAAGGCACTGAAGGTCATTTGCAATTTATTAACCTAACTAAAGACCGGATACCTAATTCTGTATATTCTCGACATAATAAAGTCTCCAGGGACAATAAATCAGAACCTTCTTTAGTTTAAGATTGCCTCTATTCTAAATCTTTATTATTTATATGTATTAAAAACCAGTTACACACTGAACAATTTTTACTTGTATTGTTATATCAAATTAACCATGTGACGTATGTAACATAATTGTATTGCCAAGTCTTTTTTTAACATAATGAATTGTCTCTAATGCATTTTCATTAAAATATATTGTTAATAAATACCTTTAGTATATTACTAATATGTAATATAATATTCTGTATTCAACTTACTGATTTATCTATTTATCGTCTCCTCAACAAGGAATACTTCAGTCAGGTATTTTCTGAGTAATTTCCCTACAGAAAACTTTTGACATGAGCTTTTAAAGTTAGACATCGTCAGTGAGTCCTAACTGACAGCAGAAGTTCTTCAACTTGGGTGCACGGATATTTAAACAAGGATACTTTTGTGAAACTTAAGATTTTGATTATAATAACTATAGTTTGAAATAATACCTTTAGACATGTTTAAGGTAAAATACAAAAATCTAAAGTAATTTCATAGTCAATAACGCATTTCGACATACTACGCGAATCATAGTTTTAAATTAAAAAGTTAAACCATCGATTCTAAAACTTGTGTTAAAATTTTACTGCATATTAATTACTTTCGTTTATTAATTAACCTTGTAAATAAATAACCTGTCTTGCAATTTAAACTTATTGGTAGAGTGAAAAATGTGCTACTATAATAAACACAAGTAAGTAAATATATATACATATTGAAATTATTTCCACTAGTTGATGTACCTATTAATGTTATTTATAAACTTATTTTCCATACATTTCAGTTAATGTAGTATATAACAGAAAATATTTGTAAAAAATAGTATCATAAGTTTAATTACTGAGAAATTTAAACCCACGAATCAAACGTGATTCAAACAGCGAAAATACGAGAAAAACACTCTGGTTGTTGGTTCGTCCGCATTTGGTTCAACGAAGTTGTTATTACTCGTAAATGTTGACTGTTGCCACCGTTAAAACGTTATTACATGGTTCTGTTTGCGGCACCAAAATTACCAAGCTCTGCCACATGTAAATACAATACACCGACTCATGAAACTTATCAAAATTAATTTTAATTTAAAATAGTTCGTAATACAATGGCAACTGTACAACGATCCAAAACTAACTATTTTGCCCGGGCTTATTTCCAGTGATACTACACGTGATGACAAAGCGTGTCGGCACTTTCTCCGTACTGACAAGCCTCAAGAAGCTTCTGAAACTGTCTCACCTCGAAATATATATTTCCCGACTTAGGAAATCAAATAAACAATAGTTTGAGGCTTAGTTAAATATGTATAATTAAAAATAATATTTATATCAGCCCTGCCTGGACAGTAAACCACTCTAACTCAAGCTTTTCTTAATAGAGCACGTGGTAGACATCTTCGTTACAAATTATCAAGTCAAATAGTATATCAATAACAATAATAAAATACTATTCCATTCGAGACTCACCAAATAGAGGGTCAAAACCAAATAGAGGGTCAAAACCAATCTGAAACGCAAAAACACTGACAGTTCCGAAAAACTAGAACTCGATTACTGCCAGGATGCACGCACGAAACTTGCCAGAAAATCGCTTTCGGAGCTCTAGACGTACAGGCTGCCCAGGTCGATAAGCGTTGATAAGACCGGGTCAAAGTGCAACCGGCCGCTCGCTGCCACTGCCTGCTACCTGTCGCTTGGATGTTTAGCCGCGATGCAGAAATCAAGCCTTCTTTTCTCCCCTCACCAAAACAACTCGTTACATATTTTTAGCAGACAGCGATTTGTAATACCTTATTAGTAACTGAATACAAAAGTCTCTAAAAATTTATTTTATTAGGTAAATAATACCAAATTATACTTAAACTTAAAGAAAAATAAGATGAAGAGCCCTAAAGTTGGTTTGAGGTAAAACTTATAAGGACTCTTGAAGAAATGTGATCCTCACTTTAGCTCCCAAGATGTTCTCCCTTCCTCCATATGCCGGCGATGCTTTGTAAGGTAATATTCTTGAGAACAGGCTCATACATCAACTTCACAATATTGGTAAATATATTTCTGTGGTATTTACTTATGCTTCCTAAGCAAAATTAAATATAATATATACGATCCCATATAATAATGTTCTTGACTCATATTTTTTTAATAATCGTACAAAAATGATTATGGATTATTTAATAATCCAGTTACTGTAGTTCAAGCAACAATTTTAAACTAAATTTTACGAATCAAAGCTAATTTCATTTAATTTGTTATCTTTTGGCACCCCTTAATTCCTAACCTATTTGAAGTGATTTCACAACTTGAAAATATATCGAACGTCAAAAGTATAGAGTCAAGATTGATATATCAAGTGTAGTACCAAGATGTTTATAGTAATATACATAAACTAGTTACACGAACAAAAATAAAATAAAACCCGGTAGTTACAGAGGTCGTGCTAGTAGAAACTTAGAAATTTAGTTTTAGTATAAAATGTACATTCTTTCTTGCTATATATCAATTTCAACAACGTGAAGTTTCTGATTGATTATCACTGTTCGATTAAAATATTACTGCTTGTAAAATAATACGTTTATACATACCTATAGTTTATTGCGTAACCTTTATCCTTTTTACCTTTTCAATGTTGTTAAACTAATTTACACTAAAAAGGCGCATACTCGAAACTAACGTTTACGCCAGTATTACTATTTATTTCATGGCATTAAATAATACAGATGGTATGTTATTTAAACTTAAGTGTAATTGTATACTTTATGTTTTGTATTTCTTAAAGTAAAACATACATCAACAGATATCTATAAAACATAAAAATGTTAGGTTAAAAGTAATTCTCAAAATATCAAATAAAGCCTTGTAGTTGTAAGATAGTATGTAGTAGGTTGTATGTATTATGTCGTATTATTGTCTGTCATTCTAAATTATTTAAAGAAATGTAGCAAATCATTAAGTAATTTATGGTTAAACTACACAAAAATTATTCAAGTTTATAATTTGCGAATACTTAAAGTGATTATTTCTCTTCCAATTACAGATCCATTTACAGGCAACAAAGTAAAGTATATCTCCAAATAGAATGTTGCCTTACCTAGTTTAGGTATTTTATGGTTTTTAAGCTTTAAATAATTACTTTCGAATGCTTAGACACACAGTAATTGTTTATATTTAAAGTGTTAAAAGTGTCAAAAAATCATCGTCACCTGCGAAAAGCCAAATTAAAAACATGTTAATAGCTGTCACCGACAAGCGTTTGGGACAAAGTCAATCTGGCAATATTGTCGGTTTTAAAACGCAATATACTCGATTTAAACCTGTGTTAGAAGTTTACCAACTAAAGTCCTAACCAAATGATATGTGACATTTTGGCTTGTTAATTGTCTGTTACAACTTCGCGCTTAAGGCGACACCATCTTTTCACCAGAACAATGAAACACTTAATTAAGAACATTTTGAATGCATCTGGCGAGTGGGCCATTCCGATTGTCATTTAAACAGTTTTTGAAACATTCCGCCCATGATGATTAAATTAATGTTGAAAATTAGGATATAATGACAATTCTTTGAAGGGGAAACAATTTGGACTTGTTTCGTTAAATCATTTCTAACAATTAAATAAAAATATTCCAACAATCAACATCGACCCTATTTTGGTCATTAGGTATCGCAATAACTTCAAAAGGCCATCTGCGCCAAGTGTCAAACTGAATCATATTTTTACCAACATAATTATAATTATGAAACTAGCATAGTTTATTTTTGTTAATAAGATTGTAGCTGCCCCTCTTTCGGTGTTTGGTTACCTATAAATGAAATAAAGAACAAGTTTTGATTGTACTGCCTAATTAGGTCATGATCAATAAAAACACATTATATCAAATACCGCGAGTAAAATCGTACCATAAATTGTTCCTGACTATTGTGAAATACCTAAAAACTACATAAACCATGATAGGTTGTTGTTTTTACCTCTGAACAACAACTGATAGATGCTAACATTATGGATTTGTTGAAAACCTAGTGAGAGCATGAAACAGAAGTACGATGGTGATAGAAATTTATTTAGAAACCTACAAATAAATTAAAATATCACCCAACTGTTTCCCACAGTACTGTAACAGATTATAAAATATATTAAAACTAAAATAATTGTTCTTATTTAGAACACTACCTGATACTCGAGCTTCGAACAGCTGATTAAAATTCCTCCTGCAACTACATCTGTTTAAGTAGTTATCTGATCCATTAAACTTATTGCCCATGACAATAAAATTTTAACTTTAAGGGCCACTGGGACGGAGCCCTAAAAGATCGCCAAGATAGGAATAAGCCTATATGTAGCCCAGATAGATTATATATCCAACGCAAATTTTCAGCTCAATTGGTTCAGTAGTTTTTACGTTAAAACGGAACATACAAGACGACAGACAGAGAGACATCACCTTTATTTTATAAATGTAAAGGATTTGTTCAAATTTAATTTACACTTCAAATAACAGAAGTCCCACTTGTGATCTCAGTATGAATTTGAAATAACCTCTAGTGTGTTCAAGAGTTATTGATTAATTTAACAGTATTCTGGATAAACCACAGTTCCAGGCTAAGTGGATGCAACGTCTGAACCGTTACATAAATCAATCCTTGGAATCTCATACTGATTAGATTTCTAAACGCTCAGCTGCTTGCATAATGGATCAGTATGTTCCCATAATTGTAAAGTAATCAATATCCAATAACTGTGATGTTTCTATTATCTATTTCACTGTACAATTTATCCATAAAAGAGTTGGTACATCCATGTCACTTTAACTTATACTGTTCCATTTTTAAGATACTGGCTCACATTAACGACATTTCTTTAATCAGCATTGTCACTATAGTTAAATGTGTTACTTTCAATCAAATTTCAAAATTAATAATGAAGCATAATTTTGTAACTAAACAGAGTTCCATAAAACTATGTCGTGTTACTTACATAAATTCATCATTTTCTCGGATAACTATACAATTCCTAATAATAGTGTACATTAATTATTATTATTATTTACACAAACTGTGTTTTACAAAATATTATTAAATACACCAACGCAATGCAATAGATTTTTTTTACAATCATGAAAAGTCCTTTATCCTGATATTTTCAAGCTGAACACAACTTGTTGGATCTTCTGTACAGAAATAAATAAAAGATTGTGTTATAAAATTATATGAGTTAAATCTTGTAAGCTTGTAATAATGAAGCTTTTAGTCAAGAAAATTAAAACCAAAACCACCAATTTTAAGAGAACATATCTTTGTTCATTTTTATTTTTATCACAAACAGTAGAATACAAAGGTCGTGAAAAACGAAAAAGGGTTTCATCCCTTATGTAGTTCCAGCCCGCGGCAGTTGCTACGGAGCAACAGGGCCTCCCGTCGAGTACTGTGCATCCTCACATTTGTAGAGCTCGGCCACTTGACAAAGCGCTGTAACTAAGAAATGCAAGCAAAAGTCGCTTACAAACTGATAACCCACATTTCCTCAACTTGATTCCACAGTGCAACCAGCACTCGTGAAAATTAATTGTATTGTACCATATTTCAAGTATATATCCCGCTTTGAAAGTAAGTGAAACAAATGCTGTATTTTTTTAAGTGCATTTTTATTGCGTCTTTTAACTCGAAACGTGCTAATTGAAATTGCTTAACCAGCATTGGCTTGATTTTAATTGGATTACCACCTAAGGGTTTTAGCGCATTCTTATCATTAAATTACCTGATGGAGATATAGCTAGGGGAATGGTTATAACTAGAGAGAAATACAATTTTACTAAAGTAAATAACACGAATACGCTTAATTAAAGTACAAATACCAGGTCAAAGCATATGCAGTACTGTAAAGTTAAATTTAATAATTAAAAAGTCTCTCTCTCTTACAAAAAAGTTCATAAACTTAAACACAAAAATACATAAACTAGGAAAAAATAGCGGAATGCATATTTAATTCTTTGTTCTTAGAGACATAGGTACTTAAGTCATAACCAAATACAATTTTATTCATGACTTTATCATGGAACTTTGAATATTAATGGAACAGATTTATAAAAAAAATGATAGGTTTTATGCCTGATTACATTTAGTCGGTTTTATTCACTGTAGTCCGTCTTCCGTCGAACTGGATGATGAGAGGCTCAGTGTCAGTGAGAGGCTCGACGGATGATGAGACCATCAGTGTCAGTGAGTGGCTCGATGGATGATGATACCATCAGTGTCAGTGAGTGGCTCGACGGATGATGAGACCATCAGTGTCAGTGAGTGGCTCGACGGATGATGAGACCATCAGTGTCAGTGAGTGTGGCTCGACGGATGACGAGACCAACAGTGTCAGTAAGTGTGGCTCGACGGATGATGAGACCATCAGTGTCAGTGAGTGGTTCGACGGATGATGAGACCATCAGTGCCAGTGAGTGGCTCGACGGATGATGAGACCAGCCAAGTCTGCGGATAAACTGTGTTACAATCGATTGTTTGAAGGCTTGAAGTTATTAAAAAGAGAATATATCGAGACAAAATAACATTAACATAGTGGAATACAGTTTACGAAGTAAGATAATACATACATGTAGCACAAAAAAAGTAAGTGGATTTTATACGATTAATAAATTTTGATAACCCAATTATTCAATATGAATTAGCAAACTGTAAAGAATTGCACTTTCCATATCCGTAAAATATATAATAATATAGTTTGCTTTAACGAAGAGATGAAAAGGTAAGACCCTCAACAATATTATCGTATATCAGGGAACATAATGTAGTAGCCAACCAAGAAAGTGCCCAAAGTTTCATTACCTGACAACGTTCCACAGGGGGCGATAAATTTGGCGATGAAGTGTTTTGGCTGCTCAAGTGCTGTGTTGGAGCTCAGGTACGGGCGTTTGGAGGTGCAAACGGACACAACTTGTGTTTATGTGTATTATAACTAGATTATTCATTCAAGTATGTTGTTTTAAAACCAATGTTGTGTGCTAAAATAAATTTAATACATTTCAATTAAGATTTAACTGTCGATTGTATTAAGAAATAAATTCATAATTTTGCTATAACAAGGTTGAATATACAAAAATAGATGTAATGTAAACTTTATCTTTCTCTTCAATGGGCGAGGTAGTTTGTTCTTGTATACCGGCTGTACAAATTGTTATGCTATAAAATAATAAAAAAGTGATTATGCCTAACACCCAGGCTATTTTATTCTGCCGTCACGTGTTAAATATATGAATTAATGAAAACAATAAATTAAGAGAATCGTCTTCTTAAAATGGGAATGATTAAATGTGCTTAATTTGTTTGAAGAGTTGCACATACCAGATAAGTTACTGAATAAGTTCTTTATTATATAAAGTATAGTTAATAACTCGTCCCAAAATGCTTTCCCAGTGTTTCGCCGAATTGCCTTGCTCGGCTTCACCCCATACATAAAAGATGTCGGTTCTACTAAGGAAGTATACAATACATCATTATACTGCAAACCTTTAAAATGCCAGACGTTATAGTTAATTTAAAACCACTTGGAATCATACAAACTATTTGAGCTGACCCATTTATTCGATATATTAATCGAAGTTAAATAATAATCATTCCCCGTTTTAGTCTCTATATTTGATAAATTATTCATGTGGGAAATTAAACCCAATAACTCCAATTGGATTGTAATTTAGAATAGATGATTACTTAGTGCCGCAGACCGTGTTTGCAGTGGTGAACGGTCATAACATGCGAAAATTTTAATTAAAAGGGTTGTGCAGCTTGTCAAACAGCAAACAGAATAATTTACATCAATCAGTCACCTTTGTAAAACGTTTGTTTGAGGGAAAATATAAACTATGAAATAACAATGGTTTCTTTGTTTCTATGCGTATTCTTTTAATTTTTGTGACATTAAGGCATAAGAAAATCTTTTACTTAAGCTATATAGAGATATTTTTTAAACAGAGGAATTACTTATTTAATTTTAAACTGTGGAAGGTAAAGCGTTTAGTGAGGCCCTGAAGGTAATCTATGAATCTAAAAACATATAATGTTGTAATTTAAACCTTGAAAGACCGCACATTAAACCCATGTACAACTTTAAATTTGGTTTACGAGGCTTTGATAAGAGCAGTGATAAGATTGTGCAATCTACGAATACTTAGAAATATTAATAACTGTAAGTTTTAAACTAAGTACTTAGCAAACTTAGAAGAGACTGTTGAATCTCGGATGAATTGTTATCATTGAAACAATGAAATGTACACGTTTTACAAATTTTGAATGATTTTCAACCAATATACAAAATACAATTATTACTGAAAACGATTGGAAATCTAAACATTTTTATAGAAACTTATTTTTTTACACTTTTCTAAACTAAGGGACCATACAAATCATTGAAATCCATTAAATTATTTATGTTCAATGATGTTTGTTATATAAAGTTTGTGTAATGTTGTATGTTGTTTTATGTTATTGTTTTTTATATTACAAATTAGTTTAAGTGCGTTAAAAAGCGCCATGATAAAGTATATTAATAAAACTTATTGGATTTAGTGAAACGAAATCCTTATACATGACTTTACTGCTTACACTGGTAAGAGAATCAACTCGAACTGGCGTGTCTTTGTCATAAATAACTCAAAAACGCCTCTACAAAGCCACTTCAAACTTTAGAGATAGATTCTATAGTACGAAATCTCGGTCGAGTTCGTTATTGGGAATATTTGGTTAAGTAATAATAAAATTATCTTTAAAACAAATCTATTTTTATCCCATTAGATTAACATTGGGAGCCATTTTAGTGGTACTTGAATCGTTGATATTTAGCCAACGTCTTTGTTTCAACTATAGAGTAACGTAAGTATACCATAGCCATAGATTCACTACAGAACTATAGTTATTCATGTTCATGTTGACTAGGAAAAAAATAGTTCTTTTCGTACCTTGAAACACAAAAACTAAGGTATAAATATTATTAGCTTTTAAAAGTTGTACGTGTATTTTATTTTTTATTAATTAAAAGATGCATTATTATTTTAAATACTATTATAATGAATAACTTTATTGGTACCGTACTCTATGTAAACAAATGCAGGCCGAGCGGTGCACTCTGGTACTTTGGCCAGTCCTGAGTCCAGACTCCAGACTCCAGACGACAAAATTTTAACCAAAAAGGAAATATGTGATTAAAGTGATTAAACGCTAATATATGTAATTATATACATTATAATTTCCACTCATTAACAGTAGAAAGTCTTAATTTGTTAAAACAATTATTATCTCACTTATAAAACTTAGGTAAGTTACCAAATACAATTAATGTTTTGGTTTTTTATTTGGCGGCTATCACCAATGCAACTTTACAATATGATAATAATTAACATTTGTAAGAACAGAGGGATTATTAATAAGTATATTAATAAAACTTATTGGATTTAGTGAAACGAAATCCTTATACATGACTTTACTGCTTACACTGGTAAGAGAATCAACTCGAACTGGCGTGTCTTTGTCATAAATAACTCAAAAACTAGGTTACCAAATAATCATAACATTTTGTCAAATAATCTAAGTTACCAAATACAATTAATGTTTTGGTTTTTTATTTGGTGGCTATCACCAATGCAACTTTACAATATGATAATAATTAACATTTGTAAGAACAGAAAAAATAACAAACTATAGATACCTATACATCGGGCTTTTAACTATGATTATATGTTATTAAAACTTAATATAACACATTAGTTTTCACCATATTCTGGGTCTAGCCTATTTCCTTTTTGTCAGATTAAAAAATTTAGTTTAATATAGGCCTAACTTTATTTTCCTACAAAAATGATAATTGCATTACCAGAACTACCTTAGACCGCGTTCCGATCTTCGTGAAGCACGCGAAGATGTGTTATTGGTACAAGTGTTATTGGTAAAAGTGTTATTGGTAAAAGTGGTTTAAACCGGGTTTTTAGGGGTGGGGAGCGATTTATATATATTCTTAGACTATTGACTAAAAACAATCGCTTATGAGAATCATCTGTTACGTGTCAAACCAAAAACATTGCAAACGCGAAGTGATTGTTAAGCAAAGATCTTATATAGGTTAAGTCTGTCCCACTCATCTCGCGACCAGGCCTAAACATTCGACCGAACATTCTCCCGAATGTTCACTGGACATTCCGTCCCATATTCTTGCTACCAATACACAATGGCCCAACAAAAGCTAGCGCGATAGTTTACTCAGTGTGCTCGTTTATGTACGGTGAGCCGTGACTACCTCACCGACGAATGTCACGCCTCATTTAGTGTTTGATATAGTGTTGATTCTAATGTCTGTGGTCTGACGTCCCCATTTGCTCGGCTGTGTACCTCGTGTGCACGGAATCCTTGGGCGTTGACTTGTGACCCCCGAGTAGAATTTCCGTTGCACAACGTGCAATTGCTCATAGGCTCCGTGACTGTCAAACGACGAACATCTGCGAATTTTTCTGTGATAAAGTTTGTGTTAGTAAAGTTATTTTGTGTAATGTTTTCTGTTCGTTAATGTCATCGTAATGTTCGCCTAAACGAGCCGTTACCGCCTGATGGGTATGTAACCTTTTCATTTCTGTATTTTAGGTTAAAACTTTGGATTTTTACTCGGCCTTAGGCCGAGTCTCACAGTAGGATTTATGGAAGCCCCTTGGGTTCTGTTAAACGTTTAACACTATTCTGTGCCTCAAATAGAGCACTGAACAGCATTTAAATGTGTTTTTCCATGTTTATGGCCTAGTTGAACTTGAGCCTTTTCTCACTTTTCTTTGGCCTTAGGCCAAGGCTCGGTGGGCGTCAGACCAAATGTTATGTCATTGTTTTGTAGTCTTCATTGCTGTGTTTAGTTTAAGACCTTTCCCGAGGTCCTAGAGCAAATATAACCCGAGATATAAGACTTTAAAAACCACTACTTGAGAGGTCCAACTCAGTTTGTTTTTTGTCTATTGTTTGTGTAATTTTAGGCCTAAGGCCTCCAAATAGCTTTAGTTTGTATTCTTGTGTTGGCCTACACCTTGCCGAGGTCAATCATTCATTTTGGATTAGGGTAAATGTGTTTTGGTAGCTGATAAAGCTAGGCCATTGTGACATTTCTGACTATGTGGTATAAGTTGGCCTTAGGCTTTTCCCAAGGGCCAGTTTGGTTATTATTAGTTGTAACTTATGCTCATGAATGTTTCCTGCAAGTTTTATCCATTTCTGTTAATAAATAATTAAATTATGAGTTTTTTCAATTTTGACTTTTCTGGTACTGAGGTACCCTTGGGTATTCTTTAGGCCAATTGGCCTGAGGCCTGTTTTTAAGGCTCGGTTTAGGCTTGGAAAGCTGGGGGCATATTCCCCCCAGCTTTTAAGACTATTCCGAGCAAATTCGGTTTGTAATTTTTTAAGTTATTACAAAATATACATGTGAATGTTCCTCTAGCCCAAAATTTTTAATTTTCTTTAAAACTGCTTATTTCATGTACTTGTCAATGTTTATCTGTTAATGTCTCATTGTTTTATTTTATAGTTTGCCACTCTGGACCAGATTATTTTGGGTTTTCTATTAATTTTTGAATATTAAAGTGTTCCACCTTCTCACCTGACCTGACAGTGAATTAATTTAAACTAACTTCTTGTTTTATCTTGTACTGTGCTTAGCTCATTGTTAAAAATCCATTGTTTAGCTTATTTAATATTGTTTTCATAATTACAATTTGTTAAAAATTTTTTTTGGAAATTTTAATATTTTTAAATTAATTTGTGAACAGTAGTAGGGGAGTTTGGGGACTTCTGGCCCAAATATTTTGTACTTGTTTTTTCTTGCGGTAATTCTTTTGACCTTGCTAGTTTGACATTTTGGTTAGGGTAAAACTTTTTTTTAAATTTTATTAGCGAATTGTGATTGAAAATTTTCTGACAAAAATAAAAGGTGGCTGAACTGTTTGGAAAGTTTGAACTGGTGTTATTGGGGATTCTGGGTTGTGTTTCCCAAGGTCCCGGAGGAGAGCGACCACCTCAACATCATGAGCGTCGGCGGAGAGGGACTTTCCACCTTGGCTGCCGACTTCGGATTCTGGCCCCCCTCTCCGCCCAGCTTCGTCGCCCCTCCGGTGGGCCGTCTTGACCCGCCCAGTTAAAACCGCCGCCTGCCGCAAGTTACAACGTTTTTGTTATTGTTTATATTTATTTATTTATTTATTGTTGAGTGTTGAGAACTGTTGCCACCATGGATTTTAAAATTTATTCATCGTTATTTAGTTTTAGGCACAGTTTGTTGGAAATTATGTATTCGCTATTTATTTAAGGGGGCCCCTACCAACCGTTTGACATGTCTATATATATATAAAGAAATTATTTAAATTGTTGATAATAGTTGTTGTACTAATTGTTTATTGTTAATTATTATTGTTGTTGAATTATTTATTTAAATGTTTATTCTTTTATCTACTGTTGGTTAAAATATATATATATATATACTTTTTTTAAATGGATAATGTTAACAAATTTAACTCAACAAATTTAACAATTTTTTGGAATCAATTTAATTTTTTGAATATATCCTTTTACTTATCTAAATCTTAAAACTTTTATAGAATCAAAAGCACCTTTATTTAATTGTGAAGGAACATGTAAACTAGAAGGCAGGTGAGGACGTTCATAATTGGTAAAGATATTCAACTCACATGTATTATTGTTGTTTTTTGTTTAATACATTTTGTGCCTCTCAAATGGTGTGTTTTAATATTTTCCTCCACGGTCTTCACTTTTAGGTAGGGCTGTGAGCCGCCCCTCGCCCCGCGTCCATGGGGGCACGCTTCCAATTCTGGTTCGCTTGGGTGCGGGTGGGGGGGCGTGGTTCAGATGGTAGCAGAGCGTGGTTTAGTGGTTGTGGTCCTGGCCCTTGGCTGTGGACCTTATTCGGTGCATGACTGAGGGACTGGGAGACCCGATCACTGGCCACGTTCTAAATTCTTTTGGAAGGACCGTGGATGGATTGTTTTCTCGGGTGTTTTGTCCTAGCTGACTCTGGAAAAATTGTTGTTCTGGTGGGGGGAGACAAATTATTTTTTTTTTTCAATTAGGAGCTCGCCCTTAGCCGAGGCACCGGGTGGAATCTGGTTAATGTCTTGCTTCCGAGCTTAGGGGGCAAGAATTTTCTAAAGCATGGCCGACACTCAAAATTAAATCTTGCTGGGTGCTTACCCCACCAGGCAAGTGTTAGGTGTTGTTGTTTAGTGTATGTATCTGTGTATGTATGTGTGTGTGAATCTTTGTTCAATTTCTGCGGTATTGGCGGTATGAATGGGCAGGTTTTTCTTCTTTTGGGACCTCATCAGGTGGACAGGCATTTCAGTACTGTAGCCTTAGGAGGTTAAGTTGTTATATTGTTAAAATTTTGTTTTCATTGTTGGTTAAGTGGCATACTGGTTGAGAGCCATGGGGTCCATTGTTCCCGAACATTTGAGGAAACCGGAGCTAGTGTACGAGGTGCGGTCCCGGGGGGAGACTCCCGGAGCGGATGTACGCACGTTGAGAGCCCAGTTTAGGCAGATTGCAGGCACGCCTCAATCTTGGCATGAGTCACTCGATTTGAGTGAGGAGCTTGACGCATGTAGGGAAAGAGTAGAAGAGCTGAGTGGCGAAATTGACAGTTGGAGTGCCTTGCCTACCGGCTCCGCCAAGGCAGCTTCCATCACACAGTTGACACATTGGTGTAACCGGCTAAAATTGTTAGCCCAAAATTCTGAAATATCTGATGTAGATAAGGTTTGGGTGGATGAGAGAATCCCGGAACTACAAGGGATAATTGAGACTATTCGGGAAGGCAAATCTGTCAAGGAGACGGTTAAAATTTTTGAAGGTTCCCCTCCATCTCAGGTTTTGGCTGGGACTCCGGAAAAGCCTGAGGTTGTAGTTGCCGCTCTGGGGGAAGGTTCCCGGGAACAACCGTCGCCAAGTGCACTGCTCCGGTTGCCCGCGGTGGCGCTTGCGTCTCCTCCCCGCGCACCCACACTGCCCACTTTAGAATTGCATGCCCCTGTTCAGTTGGGTCCTCAATCCAACAGTAGCCATTCATTATCAAACACTTTCGCCAGACTTCCACATCCCCTTGCTTCAGTTCTCAGTGTTTTTCAACCGGTAGATGGGCTTGATGTGGACGGGTTGCTCCGTTTCCTGGAATGTGTGTTGCGCATGCGTGAGTTCCCTGGTATGTCGGACTCAACATTGATGGAGCTCATTGCTCCGTACTGCCTGAAACCTTTGGGCGACAGACTTCTAGATTGCTTGCGCAGAGGCGTCAGTTTCGATGATTTCCACAAGGAAGCCTTGGAGTTATTCTTACCCCGACGGGTTATGGGAAAATTGAAGGTGGAGAGGGTTTTCCGTCCTCAACACCACTCGGAAGCTCTCAGCCAGTATGTCGGTGACATTCGGACGGTGGAGCGTGTCTTGCGACAGGGAATCGGTGAGCAGGAGCTCATCGACATTATTCTGCAGGGGCTAAAGCCGGAGGAACGCTCCAGGCTGGTCTTCTCCACTAGACCGTCATCGTTTGCGGACCTGGACAGACTCGCTATCCTTTCTAGGAGCGTCCAGGACGCGGATCTTCAGAGGAGCCAAGCTGCGGGGCATCTTCCCCGGGCTGGTCTTCGCCCCGTCGTAGCACCTGTGGGGCAGGGTCTTGAACCGCCGCAGTGGCAGAGGCAGCCCATTGTTTGTTTTGGTTGTGGTCAACCAGGTCACATCCGGCGGGATTGCCGCCAGAGAGGAAATTTTGGACGTGGTCCAAAAAACTGAGTTACGCGCAGGGGGATAGTTTGCCCAATCCTTCCTGTGGTTTTGCTGTCAATTGTAAGGGCAATAAAGTCAATTTTTCAAGTAAAGTTCAGCCTAAGTCTAAGTTAATGTCTAAACCAAAGTTAAAGTTGAATTCTGTTCCCAACTATGTTTCTGTTGCCTCCCCGTCTGGGAGTGCCGTTTCTGTTTCTGAGCCTCTGCTGCGGGGGATGACGGGCCTTGCATCCATGGGTGTGAAGGCGGTGCGCTCAACCTGTCCACGACTCAACATCTTGTTAGGTGACACGGTGCAGAAGGCTCTCGTAGACTCTGGGTCAGCCCGTTGTCTCATTTCCTTATCTCTGTTTGAAAATTTAGAATCTTCAGGGCTAATTAAGCAGGTTGAGCGAAGTTCCCCTATCTGCTGGACTGCGTCTAATTCCCCACTCCCCATCATCTATGAAGCCCGCTTTAAATTTAAAATCGAACATTTTTCTTGGGTGTGGAGCTTTTGGGTGGCTAAGGACCTTTGTTTTCCTGTCATTTTGGGAGCGGATTTCATTAAGCACACTGGCCTGATTTTGGACTTAGGTAGAGGCCAGTGTTTCTTCCGATTCGCGAGACGGGTGTTAATTCCTTTTGCTGATGAGATTAACGGTGGTGCCGCTGTGGTGGAGCCTGAGTCACCCAGCGAGGCGAAGATCGATCCTTTAGGGCATCTGACTCCTGGTGAGGCTGAAGCGATTAGAGCACTGTGCATTCGTTTCCCTGAAGTGCTTACGCCGAAGCTGGGAGTCACCAATCTTCTGGAGTACGAGATTCGACTCACTGACACCCGTCCCGTGCGTTCTCATCCGTACAAATTAGCTCCACCCAAAATGGAAACTCTTCGTACCATCATTAATGAACTGCTCGAAAATGGGGTTATTGAGCCTTCCCACTCAAGTTACGCAAGTCCAGCCTTTCTCGTCCCAAAACCCAATGGCAAGTCTCGAATGGTCCTGGACTATCGCAAGTTGAATGCGCAAATTGAAATCGACTCTGTGCCTCTCCCCGATTTGCATTCGGCGTTCGATTGGTTCGGTAAGGCCAAGTATTTTTCTGTCTTTGACCTAAACCAGGCTTATCATCAGATTCCTTTGAAACCTGAGTCTCGACCTCTCACTGCTTTCTGCGTCCCGTGGAATTTATACCAATTCACACGAGTTCCGATGGGTCTAGCTGTGGGGGCCCACACTCTCACCAGACTCCTTGATTCCATATTTCATGACGTCAAATTCAAATATGTGTTCAATTACCTCGACGATCTTCTGGTGTACAGTGAGAGTTTCGAAGACCATCTGACTCATCTAGAGGAAGTTATGAGTAGGTTGCGTAGGGCTGGCCTTACCGTAAATCCCGACAAAGTTAGTTTTGCTAAGCCAGGAATTTCTTTTCTTGGCCATCTTGTTTCTTCTCGGGGCGTCTGCATCGATCCAGCTAGGACCCAGGCCATCAGGGAGTTTCCTCCTCCTAGAGATGCCAAGGGTATTGCCAGATTCATCGGCATGGTAGGTTTCTACCGACGCTTCATCCCCAACGTTGCTGAGTTGGCGGCCCCTCTCAATGAACTTCGCAAGAAGGGAGCCAAGTTTGTGTGGGGTGAAGTGCAGCAGACGTCCTTTGATTTTCTCAAAGAGGCCATCATGCAGCCGCCTGTGCTGGCTATGCCGGATTTCAACCAAAAGTTCGTCCTGCAGACTGATGCTTCCTCCGTCGCGATTGCGGCTGTGTTGTCACAAGAGGTGGATGGGGTTAGGCAGCCAATTGCGTACGCCTCACGTACTTTGAATCCCTGTGAAAAGAAAAGCTCTTCTGTCTATGAACTTGAGTGTTTGGCTGTCGTGTTTGGTATTAATAAGTTTAGAAGATTTTTAGAACATAAAGAATTTTTGTTAGAAACCGACAACCAAGCACTCTCGTGGCTTCTCGCCCATCCCCGCCAGCTTGGGAAGATTGGTCGTTGGGTTGTGCAAATATCGTCCCTTAAATTTCAGGTGCAACATGTCCGAGGCACGCAGAATGTGATCGCCGACACATTATCTAGGATGTACCACTCACCCGACGACCATCCTTCGAATCCAGAGCAGACGGGATGTGCCGTGCTCTTGGATTTTCCTCTGGCTTTTTCAGATTTCATTCCCCATCAGTTGAAAGATCCCGAGCTGGCAAAAATCATAGGTGAGCTTCAGAATGGGGGAGCCCACCCCCCTTATTTTCTGTCCCAGGGTGCCCTTTGCTGCCGAGCCCGGCAGCGAGGCAAACCAAAAGTAGTGCTGCCAAGTCTTCTAATTCCGATGGTCTTTGAGTACTTTCATTCTTCCCCTGTGGGTGGGCACTTAGGGATTCACAAGACCATCGCTAAGGTTAGGGAACTTTTCATCTGGAAGGGTATGGATCGGGACATTGCTGCGCGGGTACGTTCTTGCCAAACGTGCTCGCTTAGCAAGCCCGCTCAGCATACCAAGTTTGGACTATTGGCTTCTGAGGTGGCGGAGAGACCTTTGGAGAAGGTTTTCATCGACTATGTTGGGCCTCTCCCACGTAGCAAGTCAGGAAACAAATTCTTGCTTGTTTGTGTGGATGCCTTCTCCAAGTTTTGCTGGCTTTTTCCCTTAAGGAATGCCACTGCACAGCTCACCGTGCAAGTACTTCGCACCCACCTGTTCCAACACTTCGGTGTACCCGCCACCATTGTTTCCGACAACGGGACCCAATTCATTTCCAATCTTTTCAAGAAGATGTGTTTTGGGCACGGTATCCGCCATGTGACCACTTCTCCTTACTACCCACAGCCTTCTCACGCCGAACGGTTCAACCGAAATCTTAGATCCGCTCTCATAGCCTTTCACGCTGATAAGCAGACCACCTGGGATCAGGAACTACCCTGGCTCCAATTTGCTTTCAATACTGCGCATCATGAGAGTCACAAGGCGGTCCCTTTCGAGCTGTTCCTAGGCTATCCGCCTAACAACCCGTTAGCGAATGTGTGGGGAATTGGCGACCTTCTGCCACCTCCTGGCGCGGCTGATGTCAAGGCAACTTGGCAAGCGGCCAGGAGAAACTTGATAAGGGCTAGGGAATTGGTCCGGAGGAAGCATAACCGCGGTAGGATAGACAACCCTTTCCAGGTGGGGGACTTGGTATTTTGCAAGGCTCATCCAGCCAGCTCGGCTGTTGACAAGAGAGCCGCAAAGTAGTGTCATCGGTGGTCAGGTCCCCACCGCATTCTGAGATTCCTGACGCCTGTTACGGCGCAGCAGGGAGACCCGCGGACGGGAGCAGTCTTCCGGAAGGCCCACATCTCACACCTGAAGCCTTTCCGGGGAGCTCTCCCGTAGGTCATTCTTGATTACTCGTGTGTCTGGGTGGGAAGTGCACTGGGCCAGAGAACCTGATCAATTTTTCTGTCCCCTGTGTTCTGCGGAGGTGTTTCCCTCAGTAAATTCTCCAGCTCTGGCCAGAGCAAATCCTGGGGGTGAGTATTCCCCCGAGTTTTGAAGTCCCTCGGCGTTCCCCACTCCAGACACTTGAGTCGTCTACTGGTGTCGTTGTTTTTCTGAAATGGGGAGAGGCTTTGTGTTGTCCCTTTGGAGAGGAGTGTCCTCTTTTGGGGGGGGAGGTTGAGCCGTGACTACCTCACCGACGAATGTCACGCCTCATTTAGTGTTTTGATATAGTGTTGATTCTAATGTCTGTGGTCTGACGTCCCCATTTGCTCGGCTGTGTACCTCGTGTGCACGGAATCCTTGGGCGTTGACTTGTGACCCCCGAGTAGAATTTCCGTTGCACAACGTGCAATTGCTCATAGGCTCCGTGACTGTCAAACGACGAACATCTGCGAATTTTTCTGTGATAAAGTTTGTGTTAGTAAAGTTATTTTGTGTAATGTTTTCTGTTCGTTAATGTCATCGTAATGTTCGCCTAAACGAGCCGTTACCGCCTGATGGGTATGTAACCTTTTCATTTCTGTATTTTAGGTTAAAACTTTGGATTTTTACTCGGCCTTAGGCCGAGTCTCACAGTAAGATTTATGGAAGCCCCTTGGGTTCTGTTAAACGTTTAACACTATTCTGTGCCTCAAATAGAGCACTGAACAGCATTTAAATGTGTTTTTCCATGTTTATGGCCTAGTTGAACTTGAGCCTTTTCTCACTTTTCTTTGGCCTTAGGCCAAGGCTCGGTGGGCGTCAGACCAAATGTTATGTCATTGTTTTGTAGTCTTCATTGCTGTGTTTAGTTTAAGACCTTTCCCGAGGTCCTAGAGCAAATATAACCCGAGATATAAGACTTTAAAAACCACTACTTGAGAGGTCCAACTCAGTTTGTTTTTTGTCTATTGTTTGTGTAATTTTAGGCCTAAGGCCTCCAAATAGCTTTAGTTTGTATTCTTGTGTTGGCCTACACCTTGCCGAGGTCAATCATTCATTTTGGATTAGGGTAAATGTGTTTTGGTAGCTGATAAAGCTAGGCCATTGTGACATTTCTGACTATGTGGTATAAGTTAGCCTTAGGCTTTTCCCAAGGGCCAGTTTGGTTATTATTAGTTGTAACTTATGCTCATGAATGTTTCCTGCAAGTTTTATCCATTTCTGTTAATAAATAATTAAATTATGAGTTTTTTTCAATTTTGACTTTTCTGGTACTGAGGTACCCTTGGGTATTCTTTAGGCCAATTGGCCTGAGGCCTGTTTTTAAGGCTCGGTTTAGGCTTGGAAAGCTGGGGGCATATTCCCCCCAGCTTTTAAGACTATTCCGAGCAAATTCGGTTGGTAATTTTTTAAGTTATTACAAAATATACATGTGAATGTTCCTCTAGCCCAAAATTTTTAATTTTCTTTAAAACTGCTTATTTCATGTACTTGTCAATGTTTATCTGTTAATGTCTCATTGTTTTATTTTATAGTTTGCCACTCTGGACCAGATTATTTTGGGTTTTCTATTAATTTTTGAATATTAAAGTGTTCCACATTCTCACCTGACCTGACAGTGAATTAATTTAAACTAACTTCTTGTTTTATCTTGTACTGTGCTTAGCTCATTGTTAAAAATCCATTGTTTAGCTTATTTAATATTGTTTTCATAATTACAATTTGTTAAAAATTTTTTTTGGAAATTTTAATATTTTTAAATTAATTTGTGAACAGTAGTAGGGGAGTTTGGGGACTTCTGGCCCAAATATTTTGTACTTGTTTTTTCTTGCGGTAATTCTTTTGACCTTGCTAGTTTGACATTTTGGTTAGGGTAAAACTTTTTTTTAAATTTTATTAGCGAATTGTGATTGAAAATTTTCTGACAAAAATAAAAGGTGGCTGAACTGTTTGGAAAGTTTGAACTGGTGTTATTGGGGATTCTGGGTTGTGTTTCCCAGGGTCCCGGAGGAGAGCGACCACCTCAACATCATGAGCGTCGGCGGAGAGGGACTTTCCACCTTGGCTGCCGACTTCGGATTCTGGCCCCCCTCTCCGCCCAGCTTCGTCGCCCCTCCGGTGGGCCGTCTTGACCCGCCCAGTTAAAACCGCCGCCTGCCGCAAGTTACAACGTTTTTGTTATTGTTTATATTTATTTATTTATTTATTGGTGAGTGTTGAGAACTGTTGCCACCATGGATTTTAAAATTTATTCATCGTTATTTAGTTTTAGGCACAGTTTGTTGGAAATTATTTATTCGCTATTTATTTAAGGGGGCCCCTACCAACCGTTTGACATGTCTATATATATATAAAGAAATTATTTAAATTGTTGATAATAGTTGTTGTACTAATTGTTTATTGTTAATTATTATTGTTGTTGAATTATTTATTTAAATGTTTATTCTTTTATCTACTGTTGGTTAAAATATATATATATATACTTTTTTTAAATGGATAATGTTAACAAATTTAACTCAACAAATTTAACAATTTTTTGGAATCAATTTAATTTTTTGAATATATCCTTTTACTTATCTAAATCTTAAAACTTTTATAGGATCAAAAGCACCTTTATTTAATTGTGAAGGAACATGTAAACTAGAAGGCAGGTGAGGACGTTCATAATTGGTAAAGATATTCAACTCACATGTATTATTGTTGTTTTTTGTTTAATACATTTTGTGCCTCTCAAATGGTGTGTTTTAATATTTTCCTCCACGGTCTTCACTTTTAGGTAGGGCTGTGAGCCGCCCCTCGCCCCGCGTCCATGGGGGCACGCTTCCAATTCTGGTTCGCTTGGGTGCGGGTGCGGGGGCGTGGTTCAACGGGATAGTTCACCTCGCCATGATTTGTGTTTGCCTGTGCTCCGTTTTTGTCAGGTTTTTTGCTTGAATCAAAGGTGACGAGCGGAAGCGAATGGGCGAGCGTGTACTGGTTACTTCATTCAATTCAATTCAATTCAAACTTTATTTATTCGTTATATACACAAATATACATATTGTGCACATTCGTTTTATTTGGTGCAAAATTCGTTGTCCCGACTCGTTCCGATCATTTGGTGGACCATTCGATCGATTCATTCGGCGATAGTGTACTGATGCCAAAGAGTTTGTGCAGCTCCCACACTTCTCGGGATTGCTCCGAACATTCAGAGTTCGGCCGTATATGTGTTCGGGCGTATTCGCAAGAAGTGCGGGACAGCATTTATCGATTAGGCCTAACACAAATCATTTTCATTTGTCTTCAACCTAGCGAGTTCACTGCTGCGTCCATATGTTTAAACATTAGTTCAATAGGAAAAATATTAAAATTACAAATAAACAATCAGCAACAGCAATAATTTTTTTAAGAATAAAACCAGCCGATCGTACAAGAACTATACTGCCTACACCAGGGAAACAGTTCAACGGCTTATATTGACAATTCCATGTGAGAAAAAACTCAAGAACCCTAATGTAATCATTTACAATTTGTTAAGACATAATTTTAAATACAATACCGTACTCAAAAACATAAAGAGTGTATTGTCAATTTATGGTTTTAAAAATACCATCCTCGTTTTTTCAAGACTGTCATAAAAACTTAATTACTATACGTTCACCCATTAAAATATATTTAATATTACACAGCCAAATTTTTTCCGCAGGAATAGTATTACGACATATGGTATTGTGAGTAGGGGGCATTGGATGGTTCAAAACCAGCACAGGCAAGTGAGGAGCAGTGAGGAGCCCCCCCCCCGAGACCTTGAGGCTAAATCAGCATGCAGGTGAGGAGAAAGTGAGGAGCCCCCCCCGTGACCTTGAGGCTAAATCAGCATGCAGGTGAGGAGAAAGTGAGGAGCCCCCCCCCCGACCGAAATCAGCATGTAAGTGAGGAGCCCCTGGTGACGTCATTACCCGGAATCAGCATGTAGGTGAGGAGCAGGTGAGGAGCCCTCGGCTGGCAGCATGCAAGTGAGGAGCCCCCCCCCGGACCGAAATCAGCATGTAAGTGAGGAGCCCCCGATGACGTCATTACCCGGAATCAGCATGTAGGTGAGGAGCCCCCAGCTGGCAGCACGCAAGTGAGGAGCCCCGACCCCGGTGACGTCATCACCCGGAATCAGCATGTAGGTGAGGAGCAAGTGAGGAGCCCCCAGCTGGCAGCACGCAAGTGAGGAGCCCCGACTGACAGCGCACAAGTGAGGAGCCCCCCCGTGACCTTGAGGCTAAATCAGCATGCAGGTGAGGAGAAAGTGAGGAGCCCCCTCCCCGGACCGAAATCAGCATGTAAGTGAGGAGCCACCGGTGACGTCATTACCCGGAATCAGCATGTAGGTGAGGATCAAGTGAGGAGCCCTCGGCTGGCAGCATGTAAGTGAGGAGCCCCTGGTGACGTCATTACCCGGAATCAGCATGTAGGTGAGGATCAAGTGAGGAGCCCTCGGCTGGCAGCATGTAAGTGAGGAGCCCCTGGTGACGTCATTACCCGGAATCAGCATGTAGGTGAGGAGCAAGTGAGGAGCCCTCGGCTGGCAGCATGCAAGTGAGGAGCCCCCCCCCGAAAACCTTGCTTTCGCTTCTATTATTTTCTTTCTTTTACGATAGAAGAAGAAATTAAGGGAAAGGGTTAACACTTCATTTAATTCTTTTCAAATTTTTCTAATTGTGTCAGCAGGAGTTGGCTTTGCTCCTCAAGCTTTCGCATTTCTTCTTCCATCCGCACGTAGGCGTCCTGCACGGCTGTGACTGCGGCGGCGACAGCGTCCCCGACGGGAGCGGCGTCTGACACTCCAGACATGTCCCCCACGTCCTGGAGCAACGTCAGGAGGTCCACCTCAGGGGACTGAGGAAGGGTGGCGGTGTCGTCCAGGACGGGAGCGGCGGTCGGCACCCCAAACATGTCCTCCATGTCCAGGGCACACGTCCAGAGGTCCACCTCTGAGTATGGGGGAAGAGTGAAACCCCCGACGGGACCGGTAGTCACAGCGTCCCTGACGGGACCGGCGGTTGTAGCGTCCTCGCCAGGACCGGCGGCGTCCCCGACGGGACCGGCGGCGTCCGTGAAGGGATAAGGCGGCGACCGTGGTTGCTGCGGTTCGGCGTCCGCATAGGGATGAGGCGGTGAGGGTCGCTGCGGCTCGGGCGGAGGCGGTGGCAGGGGTTGCTGCGGCTCGGCGTTCGCGAAGGGATGAGGCGTTGAT
This sequence comes from Allygus modestus, assembly GCA_963675035.1. Classification (NCBI taxonomy): domain Eukaryota; kingdom Metazoa; phylum Arthropoda; class Insecta; order Hemiptera; family Cicadellidae; genus Allygus; species Allygus modestus. Next base: position 59,701,095 of record OY776114.1, read on the forward strand.
AGAATCGCCCGTACCTCAGCCGCCTCGTGCGTTCGTGCATGGCTCCTCGCCTCAGTCAGCCTTTGAAAGGTTGTTCCGCAGACGGAACAGTTGTATAATGGCGCGTGACCATGGCGTCTCCACGTGTGGCGGAGCAGGTTGTCCGTGCGGCTGCAGCGTCTTGAACAGTAGGGGCAGGGGTACATCTTGTCAGGCGGTCGCGGAGAGACTGAGTACACAAATAGTCGGAACTTTCCCTAGAGAAACCAGACCGTTTCGGAGAGAATGACGACAGCGACGAGTACACAAATAAACAGTCGGAACCTTCCCTAGATTGACGACAGCGGCAACGACGATTACACAAATAGTCGGAATTTCCCCTAAAGCACCCCCCCCCCGACTGAAATCAGCATGCAAGTGAGGAGCCCTCGGTGATGTCATCACCCGGAATCAGCATGTAGGTGAGGAGCCCCCCCCCCGATGACATCACCTGGCGTGAGGATCCACCTAATCAGCAAAGACGCGGTGAGGATCCACCCCCGTCACGTGACCTAGCGGAAACCTAACATAGGCTTCTTCCACCAGTTTTATTATATATATATTTTTTTCTTTTAGTTTATCAATTTATATATATATATTTTTTTTAGTTTATTAAATTAATATTATAAAAATAATATGTATTAAAATCATGAATATAACTTATTCAAGCCGAATCCCCCGGTAGCTTACCACAGCCGAAAAACCATTTGCCAAAAAGCCGTTCACCCTCTGCTTTACAAGGTCCAGCTCCACTGGCACATTGGCGGTAAACCACCAGGGGAAATAGTGAAGTCTTCCGTCCTCCTCGACACAGCCAAGGCGGAGGGTTATCAATCCATTTTGCATTTCATCTTCTATTTTTTGAAATGCAACAGCCACAGTGTAGGGGCAGCACATGACATATGTGATGTCTGACATGGTGCTCTGTTGGTTGTCGACAAGAGAATGAGGGTTTGGCTAATACACAAGCTATTTCTGCGTTGTAAACAAGTGGAACGTTCCAGAAGCTTTCACCGCTCAGTGGAAAGCCCTCTTCAAATCAGTCAACGACGTAAACAAGCTATTATTGTATTGACCGCTTTCTCACCCTTGTGGAATAACCCCATTACTGTGGTAACTTGTTATACGAGGTACCAAATACGATCGGCACAGTGTTTCGTTGTGTAGACAGTGAAGAACACTACAAGAGTTTTCACCACATGTCGGACAGCGGTCTAAGTAAACCATCCCTTAAAGAAAATTGAAAAATCCGCTGTTAAACGGGTCCGCTATTAATTTTTAAACGCGTTTTCCTCATGGACAAGTGAGGAGCCCCCCCCCCCCGACCGACATCAGCATGCAAGTGAGGCTCCGCGGCGTCACGTGTTGATGCGCGTGCTAGGGCCTACGTGACTGTCCCAGCCTGTTTACTCATCAGCGGTTCCGGGAACTGTTTACCGCTTACATTACACTACCAAGCTCCTCTGGAGGGCAATGCGGTGGAAAGTTCCACGGCCGAGGCCTCCTCCCGACCGGAGTGCTATTTATGAGCGCGTCCTCAAGGGTTTAGTCAGTTTGTCTTTGGAGCTCTTACTGTGCGGGCGAAGTATTGCCGTCTCTGTGATACACCTTGAGTTACGAAGCGACAACAGCTACGAAGAGATCATGGACAACATCGAGTGGGATTGTGCCATCACAGACGTCGAGTTGGAAGATGTATGTGTTGCGGCGGAAACGTCAATGAATAGCAATGATAAGAAGAGGCTATTTGACGATGAAGATGATTATTTGAAGGTGATGAATTCTACAACCAAAAGGACGACGATGATTGCACCTTGAAGCATTTCCATAAAAAGAGGCTATGGCGCAATGACAAAAAGTTCAAGCACGTTCATGAACCAAAGGTGTATTCAACCATCCAAGATCTTGACGACGCTCTGTACTCCAAACAACGGGGAATCAACAGCATGTGGAACCATTGTCCGCTGGACGACTTGGAATGGGAATATTGGCAGCGGGACATGGACTACAAGATGAATTTCTACCCTATTGAAGAGGAGCACATCTACGCCATTGAACATGAGCAGAAGTACATGATGCTTGTTGAAATGTGGTGGAATCAGCGAACGGATGAACTCCACCCAGATGAAATAACAAAGTTTTTCAACATTAAAAAATAAATATTTCCCAACACCTTAGCCTCCACCTGATTCCACCATCATAATCGGCCTTTTTCAAGGTCACAAAAGCTTTTCATGTTAGGGATTAGAAGAGATTCTTTCTAATAAGAGGAGATTTCCCTTCTCTCCCTTCCCTCGATCCCTGTACCTTAAAGAAATAAAACTAGAAAATAAAGAAAAGAAATAAAAAAAAATAATTAATTTGTTGAAGACACGCGATTGCTCAACAGGCTGTGTCGACATCGCGCGTTTTTCTTAGAAGGGTCGAGAGGGCGTGCGCGTACCTCCGCTATCTCTTTTTTTGGGAGAGCCTAGATTCAACGGAATCGTCAGCACCGTCAGTCCGCTGCCCGCCTGGAAGAAGATCGCGGATCGTCGCGTTTTCACCACCGCTGTCGCTATCCCTGAAAAGCGGAAAAAGGCGAAAAAATAAATGAAATAAACGAAGTAATTCGATCCTTCCCTTTCCTACTTTTCCATAATGTACACTATTATAAAAAATAAATAAATAAATAACGTAATAATACGAATGAGCGTGTTCCTCGAGGTACATTTCCAGCCTCACCACCCCTCCACTCCTCCTCCTCTCATTTTCCACTCCGCTGTCCCTCCACTCCTCCTCCACTCCGCTGTCCCTCCACTCCTCCTCCACTCCTAGTAATTAAATCAACCGAACACCAGTTGTCAAACACCCACGGGCTCATTCTTGTTCGGGAGTTTGAAGTGTGTGTTTCTGTAATATTGTTGCTGTGTGACGTTCTGTCAGAGTGTTCACCCGACGTTTTGACCTAACCTATAAAATGAACCACTTAACCGCCTATGTGTTTAATGATCAGCCTTTGTCTGTACTGTTTGACAGCAGCGATAATCCATGGTTCAAAGCCAAGGATGTAGCTACAATATTGGGCTACGCTAACCCTAAAGAAGCAATCAGAGTACATGTTAGAGAAAAATATCGCAAAACAATTCCTGAAGTATGGGGGAGCGAAAATCTCCCCCTAACCTATAATGAGAAACATTCAATCTTTCTTAACGAGCCGGGATTATATTCGTTACTTATGAAATCTAAAATGCACATTGCTGAGAAGTTTCAAGATTGGATCTTTGAAGAAGTTTTGCCATCCATTAGAAAAAATGGTCAGTACAGACTTATAAACGAGAACCAACGGCTGCTACAATCACTTACAAAGTCGCTAACAAATAACCGAAAGCTAGATCAAACAAATTCCGAGTTTAAAACTACAAATGATATATTGTGTATGGAAAACCAATCCATGAATCAAACGCTGATTGAACAGACACCTAAAGTGGCAGTGTTGCCTGAAGATGTAAATCTGAAGCATATATTTTGTGTGAAGGGAAACCCTTCTAGAGCAGTACGGAGTTTGTGAATACAAGTGCACTCGAACACAGAAGAGGAATTTCAAACAAGCCTTGAAAAAAGCAAAGGAAGAAGGATTTACAATGTGCTACTGTAGAGAAAATGTCCCCAACGGCATAAACATAGTGAATAAGGCTAAAGAAGTGATGAAGAGTTACGGCATGCACATTGACTGCAGATACAACAACATCCTAACCTCGCACAATTTCATTAATATAGTTGAACATATCTTTGACAATGCATAGGTCTGCGCTTGTGGACTCGTTCCAGAACCTTCAACGCTAGTCAGGTAGTAACAGTCGATACGTGCTTCAAAGATGACCAGTGCGGATGACGCAAGAAAAGTAATCACCATATCAATGAACTAAATACGTTATAAACGTAACAACATCCGAGAAAGGCTCGCAATCAAGTTAGTGTTGGATAGAGCGAGAGATGTGTTTGAGAGAAAATATCATATGAAACAGCATACTTATGAAGAAAACAAAAATATTGAATATCATGTGAAAGAATATAACTATGAAGAAAACAAAACAGACTGTTAAATTTAACGAGGAGCTAAATACATAGTACACTTACGAGCCCTGTGAGGATGTACAACAATTAACGTGGACTCAAATCGCAATAGATGAAATGAGATTCCGCAGACCGTTGGAACTGATGTTGGGTGAAAAAATCGACATCTAACCTATTGTAACAAGATGTGTCACAGCGAGTGCATACAGTTTACTTCAAGGGTGAGCAGACACACCACCAGTCTGCTCACCCTGCCTTTGTCTGCTGCCTTTGTCGCGTAGTACGGTTGAAGTCACACGGTAAGGACGTGAACATGGACGCTTACGCTTCTGCGGACGACTATATCAAATCGTTTATTCAGGAGATTGAGGTTATGAACAATAATGCTAGTGATCAGACATTGGCATCACCTCAGACGTCATCTGTAAAACCGATCACTGCCTGCAAGAGACGAAGGAGGCCAACTCCCATCGAAGTGGAAACCAAGAAACCAGGATGGATGCCAAAACCAACAGATGATTGCCTCATAGTGTCATGGATGGAGGATGGGAATACTTTTGCTGTTCAAAACCCGGGAAACAAAGGATAAATTTTATTGAAAATGGAAATGTATGATGGTACAGATATGGTGTTCATGTGCGGTTTATTTTTGGACAACGATGGTGAAATGCACCAAAATGTTAAACCAGTAGTTTATAAAGTGGAAAACATGTGGATTGATAAATCAACAGGAGTATCGAAAATTACAGGCTTAACTCAAACTGTTACACAACGCAGTGCAGTTTCGCAACCAACGTCGAAGAAGCGAGCTGTGAGGAAGAAACAACGAGTGTCGCCAGCAGTCAATTAGAGCATCCGCATTCCCAGACAGGAGGGCGACGCGTCGGTTTTTTGTGTGTGAACACCTGCGCCCGGCCAACTACTACTAGAGGTGTCTGAGCAGAAGCACTTTCATGCCAGAGATTCCGAGCTTGAACAGGACTGCAGCAACCGCGTACCTGAGAGCTACCCTCAACAACTGCAAGTCCGACTCTCCGCTCTACACCAGGATAGCCGATCTCCGAGAGGAATGCGGCTATCTCATCACTGCGATGGAGCGAGCCACCATACCCTTTGGCGAGACGATCATCGTGATCCTGGAGGGGCAGGTCGGGGACGACTTCTTTCTACGAGTCTACCTGCCTAGACGCTTCAACGAGGTCCTGAGCAACACCGACATCGAGCGCTACAACGGCGGGTTTGGAGAACGCCTTCGCTTGGTGAAGCGCAGCCCGAGGGGTTCCAATAGCAGATTCACACCTTTGGAGTTTATGTAAAGCAAGACTTGAAGATTATGTAAATACCTTTGTAAATTAGTTGTCGTAGTCAATACTTATAGTCACGTTCAGAACATAACCACTGTGTTATTTATTTCACTTAACCCCAAAAATGTCCTTTAGTAGTAAGTTTAAGAGCGTGAGTATGGTAACTGTGAGGTGTTTAGCTCATCAGCGTCATCATCAGAATCATCGATATTTGTACATAGATGTAACCAACCGCGTAATGCGATACAATTGGTTAGAGCGCATCGTGTGTGAGCTGTCTTGTGATGGCGACATCGCACTGCGTTTGTTGATAGTAGACTGTTGATTGACGATAGTGATCCGCAACCAATATCGCTGATATCAATGACATTAGTAGTACAGTGATCCATGATGAAATTGCATCGTACAAACTCTATTTTCTCGGTACCTTTGACATAGACAATCGGTCGTTTGACGATACATGCACGTAACCTTTCCTCTAGCTCATGATACCAGATATCACCTTGAGCCCATTCCAATCCGTGACAGTGTTTTGTGAGCCAATAGCTTTCACGTAGTTTCTCTTGTGATAGGAAATCTCGACTGAATGGTGATTTGGCGAGTACTTGGACAGCTACGGGAGGCCGCCATTCCAGGCCGACTTTCAAAGGTTCCTGAGGCGCAATCCTCATCACCGCCACTACATCTACAACAGTTATCGGCTCCAGGGCTACAATACTTCTGTTTGCGGCTACTACTGCCTCACTTACCTGTACTGCCGGGCTGTTCTCCGCATGTCACTCAGCGACTACGTTCAGCTCTTTGACCCTACTACTCCCGACGCCAACGACGCTCTGGTCCGCAGGCTCTTCCACTCCATATTCGCTTAAAAACTAGTTTTAAGGTTTTTTTATTGTATGTAACCTTATTACTGTACAATACATGTCTCGTTATGGTAAAGCTTGTGTTTTCATTTTTCTCCTTTATCCTTACTAAATTTGAAAAAAAAAAAATATATATCAAAACTGAGGCAGCGGGGCTGGACCTCAGGTTTATATACCAGCGGCACGTACCACTGGCTGAGCCCCCACCAAGCGACAGTGAAGGCCGCCAAAGAGGGCGCGAGACCCCTCGGACATCAGCAAGCCGCTGACTAACTCGAGGGTGACCCCTCGGACATCAGCAGATCGCTGGGCAACTCCTTCAGGGCCGTCCCCGACACGCGCCGCCAACCGCTCCCGGTTGGTGGGGGCTTTTTAAGCTACACGGCTCGGGTCAAACGGCCCATAACGCCTTTCACACACACACACACTTTAGTTTTTTTTTTTCTGAGCCTACCGGCTAGTGACTTTTGAGTGTGTGAAGGGGAGGAAAATAAACAACTCGGGTTCATGCTGTTCATAAAGTTATTATCGTATATTTTCTTACAAATACTATTTACAATTTTTTTTTCTTAAAATTAATATATAACTAAACCGGGAATTCCTCTTCGTCCTCTTCATCGTCCTGGCGCTGTCCCTCCTCCTCGCCGTCCACCTCCATCCGCTGCGGCTGATCTCCCCTCCTGGCTGGCGGTAGCGGCGGGACGTCCTTGTGTCCCCACGGCAGAGTGTGGATGCCGTCGGGCAGGACGCACCGCTTGTCGTCGGCCGGACTGAGGCTGAGTTTGTCCACTTCCACGGTGTAAACCCGGTGCAAGCGAGACTGGAACCGGACGTTGGTGGTGTGCTTCTGGATCCCGTTAAACAAGCACTCTCTGTAGTCGTCGGGGGTGAGGACGTTCTTGACAACGCCCTTCGCCACCCCCTTGGCTCGCTTGAGAGCCTTGCTGCCGCCTGTCGCTGCGTCCTCAATGTCCATGAAGTACAGCTTGGACCGCGGGCCGAGGTACTCGAATAAGGACAGGCCGTTGCACTCGTCCTTAAACTTTCCGATGACCTTGGCGTTGACGGGGCTGTAGCAGGGGTGAGACCTCGGGTAGCCGCTGGTGTCAAAGTCGTCCAGGTGTTCCTTCATCTCGGCGTAGACGTCCTGGGACACGATGTCAAAGACGAAGCTGTCCGTGTCCATGTAGTCTACGGTGAGGCGATCACCGTAGCGCTCCTTCATCTTCTGCAGGAACTCGTACATGAGCCACTTGCTCAGCTCCAGGACTGTCATGCCTACGTAGACGGGCTTGTCCAACACGATTTTGACTTTGGACAGATGCACCAGGGCCACGTCCTCCGTGTAGTACGTCCGGTCTAGGAAGTTGGATCTGGCGACGTACTTGGAAAACTTCTCCGGGGTGCACACCAGCTTCACGTTGAGGCGCTTCCGTACATTCTCAATGGTTTTGCCGAAGACCGCGTTGTTCATGAGTTTGAAGAAGTCCTGTTCAAACTTCGTTTTGGCCTTCTTCCGCAGCTCCGTGTTCATGAGGATGTATGGTTCCAACCACCGCGACTGACGAAACGAGATCGCTCGATGCACCGCGACCAGCTCCAATCCGTTTTGCAGCGCCTGCTGCAAGACCCTGTAATGACAGACGTAGTGCGTCTTGTCGTCCAGGGTCGTCAACAGTTTGGGGAACTTCCCTGTCGGCGGACACTTCGTCTCACAGCAGTAGGGAAGGTCCTTGTGTAGGTCGTGTAGGCGCGCGGGGTAGTGGAGGTCCACCTCCAAGATGTAGCCTCGTTCGGCCTCTGCGTGCAGCGCCGCAATGTCCAACGCCTGGATTTCCTCACGGCTGAGCTCCTGGAAGTCTCCGGTCGGCAGGCACTGGGACATGGCCCAGCCGTAGAGGTTGTTGGCGTCCAGGTACAGGAGGAAGCGCGTGGGTTCGTCCGGACGGTAGTTCGGACACCCGGCGTGGTTGGCCTTAGCATAGCGGGTGATAGCCTGAGAGATGCCTCCCCGGATCCCCTGCTCCACGAACAGGTACATGTCGAAGTCCTGCAGCGTGTCCAGCTCCACGCCGCAGGTCTTGAGCATCACGTCCCAGGCGTAGGACGGCAGGGTGTAGTAGTGGGCAGGGTCCAGCCCGTACTCTGCCAGCGAGGTGTCACGGAACTGCTCAAAGACATCGGTGAGCAGGGCGATGTCGCATCGCAGGTACTTGTCAGCGTAGTCCTTGAGGTTGTGGCACTCAAAGGCTCGCCACACGTTGAGGGCGTACTCGTACTCCTCGTCCTTGATGTCCTCCAGGGTCATGGAGTTCCTGAACGCCTCCTTGGGTGGTAGCTCCCTGGTCCTGAACAACGTGTCGTAGGACGTCACGAAGTCGTAGGGGAACACGCCCTTCCTAAGCACCAGGTCGAACAGCCGGTCGTCGGGGAAGCGCTTCCTCGTCTCGCGCATCCTGTCCGTGGGAAGTCCTGCAGCGAGGCTGGCCAGGCTCATGGACAGGAACCTGTACGTGTCCAGGAAGCGCACCGCGAAGCTGCTCCGTCGCGGGTTATCTCCGGGTCGGCCGAAGTGGAAACGCTTGGTAAAAGCGATGTACCGCTCCTCCGTGTGTGCCAACACGTCCACGTTGCCGGGGTCGATGGCCAGCTCACGCACTACGAAGTGGGCGTCGTAGTTGGACAGGTTGTGGAAGTAGCAGTTGATGTGTCGCTGCTCCCGGTACCTGAGGTTGCACGAGCGGTGGGCGGCTCCTCGGAACTTGTAGGGCGGAGCGTGGTTGTGGTCCCGCACCTTGACGTCCCGGTCCGTGAATTCCTTCCCGCAGAGGTAGCAGACGGTGGCCGCGATGTACTGGCGCGTCTCCTGGTCGTTCAAGACGGGCTGCAGTAGGACCGCGTTGGTCAGGAAGTCCCACAGCGCCAGCACGTCCATCTTCAGCCTTTCCATAAACACCTTGGACGCGTCAGCCCCGAAGTAGACGCGAGGCTCGAACTCCTCCAGGCCAAGCGAGTCCACGATCTGGTAGGCGAAGGCGTACGGGACGTGCATTTGCAGGGGCCTCGTGCCGGGCGGCGCTTCCGCCGGGTCGGTGGCGACGGGCTGCAGAGCACACTCAAAGTCCGCGTAGACGCAAAAGCGCTCGCGCCGAGTGTACTCGGGGTGGGCGAAGCGGATCCGCTGCTTCTGAGACATGTCCAAGCGGAGGGGGGCCTTGGCGGTGCAGTATCGCATGTGCTCCTCCAGGCGCTCAGCACCGGACAGTTCCAGCTTGTTGGGCCGGTTGTCGAAGTGAGCGAAGCATCGCTTACACACGTAGATAGCGTTGGCTCGGGACGTCAGCTGGGGTCACACCAGCCTGCTGACGTTCGCGATGTAGGCGTAGTGACTGTCCCCGCCGGTGGTCACGTAAAGCAGGTCCCGGTGATCCTCCAACTCCCGCTTACAGATCTTCAGCGGGAACACGCGGTCCTGGAACTTTGGCGATCCGTCGGGGCGTCTCCCCACCATGGCACGTTCGATACCGTACACGTTCACGCTGATGGCATTCTTCCTCTCGAAGACCTTGATGTCCTTCAGCGCCATGGGGAAGCGTAGGCCGACCCAATCGTAGCGTGCCATGATGTCCGGTGTGTACGATGCAGGCCTCTCCGGGTGTTGCGCGACGAACTTGGCCAGGATGGCGTACGCGAAGCACATGTCATCGACGTTTTGCACGTTGATGACAGCGCGCGTCTCGCAGATGGTCCTGGGAAGCTGGACGAACCGGGCTCCACGATCTCCCAACGGGGTGTAGAGGTTGACGCGGATCTCCAGGTCGCGTATCCGGAGATAGCTCCACCCGCTGCCCACTAGCAGGCACTGCTCCTTCTCTTCCGTCAGCTTGTGGAAGGAAGCCGACAGGAAGTCCTCCAAGTTGGACGCGGCGGTAAGGGGCACGTTCTTCGTCTTGAAGGCCCGCAGACAGGTGGCTCCGTGAACGTTGGCGAATTCGCACTCCAGGAACATGTTGACCTTGATGTTCGGGTGTCGGGTCCTGACGTCGGTCAACAGGTTCAGGAGGCTGTCGAACAGCAGCACCAGTGCGTCCTCCACGGTCAAGAAGTCCTCCATGGGTCGGGACAGGCCGAAGGTCAGGAGGCGTCCGCGGAACCCCCGTTGGACGATGTGGAACGTGGGCAGTCCGCCACCACCGCCCACCATCCCGTCTGGTGCTGTGCTGGGTCCGGGCTGAGGCTCGTAGCTGGGTCCGGGCTGGGGCTCGTGGCTGGGTCCGGGCTGGGGCTCGGGCGATAGGACGGGCAGGCGCGGCATCTCGTCCACAACGAGGTCCCTCACGACGGGGCAGTTGTGGGCCTCGTGCTGGTCCCGGTTGTAGCGCCAGGTGAAGCCTCGGTCGCAGTAGGTACATGCGAACCTCATGCCGCGGTGAGCGCTCGCCATGTGTCGCCGGAGCAGGTCCTCGCGGGCGAACCGCCGCCTGCATGCGTCGCACTCGGGCCGTAGGTCTCTGGCTGGTGGTGTTGCGGCGGAGGAGGAAGAGGAGGAGGTCGAAGCTGATGGGCTCGCACCGTGGACCGCTTCCATGTGATGGTGCAGATCCTCGGGGCTCGCCAGGACGACAGCGCACAACGGGCATGGACAGCCTGCGAACAGGAAAACAAGTCCTATTAGTTACCCGATAAACACGAGGATGAGGAACTATACAGAAGGCTGACAACCTCTTGTTTTACCCTCGAGTCTGTTTCCTCATCTCGATCGCCAGTTATCCGAGCCTGTTAAATACAAGGGTGAGGAGGTGGTGATAAGGAACTATGCAGAGGGCTGGCAACCTCTTGTTTACCCCTCGAATCTGTTTTCTAGTCTTAATTGTCAGTTTACCCAGTCAGGGCCGTTTACTCTCTCATAAAGACAACTCATTAGTTACCAAAGTCCACGGACGCGCCGTGGCGTCATGGGTGAGGACATCAGGAAACAGCATACTTAATAAATCTACTGGCGGTTTCTTATTTAAACTAAAACTGTACCTGGCGCTTGATCGTGAGGAGTGGGAGGATGAACTGCAGCGAGGTGGCGTCGCAAGTTGTCGTTTCGCCCGAAGCGTCTGCCGCAGACGTGACAATCGTAATGGCGATCGTTGTGGGCAGATGCTACGTGGCGGACCAGGTTTCTTGCAACCCCGAAACTGCGCCCGCAAACCTCACACAGATGAACAGCCATCTGCAACATCGGGTATCTGCTAAAACCTACTTTTATTTCACTCAAACATTTTTTTTCTTTTTTTTAATAAGAAAAAAAGAGTGGTAGTGAATCTTTTTTGCTTTTTACGTTCGGCTTATTAATTTTAATCGTTATAAACACAACTGTTCCAGGGTCATTACAATTCCACTCATCTCCATCTGAAAGGAAACAACGACAAGACCTCGTGTACTGGGATATGTAAAAGATGAAATATTAATGTTATACAACATCGGGTATCTGTACTCTCCATTCGTCACAAAGGCGCAGTTGTCCTCAACATTTCGATTGGAAAGTAAAACCTACTTTTATTTCGCTCAAACATTTTTTTTTTAAATAAAAAAAAGTGGTAGTGAATCTATTTTGCTTTTTAGGTTCGGCTTATTAATTTTAATCGTTATAAAACACAATTGTTCCAAGGTCATTGCAATTCCACTCATCTCCATCTGAAAGGAAACAACGACAAGACCTCGTGTACTGGGATATGTAAAAGATGAAATATTAATGTTAACTAATTAGGTTTTAGGGCATCGGTAAACTGGCTGATGAAAAAGTAAATTACATGTTACTTACGTTTTAAGATATTCGAAGAGAAGGCTTCGTACAGTCACACAAATACTCGCAGCGAAAACACCTAGCTCCTCACAAAACGAGTTGCCAATAGATACTGAAGTAGCTTGGGAAAGTAGCGCGCTTAAATAGACCAGTTGTTGACACCGTGGAACCTTCCATTGCATCGTCCTCCGGAGGAGCTTCTAGATGCTTCGGAATGTTAGTGGTAAACAGTTTGGGAAAGTAGCGCGCTTAAATAGACCAGTTGTTGACACCGTGGAACTTTCCATTGCACCTCACCGCACCGTTGCTGATTAGGTGGATCCTCTCGCCAGTTGACGCCAACCGGGGGGGAGGATCCTCACCGCGCCTTTGCTGATTAGGTGGATCCTCACTTGCGTGCTGCCAGCTGGGGGCTCCTCACTTGCTCCTCACCTACATGCCGATTCCGGGTGATGACGTCACCAGGGGCTCCTCACTTACATGCTGATTTCGGTCCGGGGGGGGATCCTCACCGTGCCTTTGCTGATTAGGTGGATCCTCACTTGCGTGCTGCCAGCTGGGGGCTCCTCACTTGCTCCTCACCTACATGCCGATTCCGGATGATGACGTCACCAGGGGCTCCTCACTTACATGCTGATTTCGGTCCGGGGGGGGAGGAGGATCCTCACCGCGCCTTTGCTGATTAGGTGGATCCTCACTTGCGTGCTGCCAGCTGGGGGCTCCTCACTTGCTCCTCACCTACATGCCGATTCCGGGTGATGACGTCACCAGGGGCTCCTCACTTACATGCTGATTTCGGTCCGGGGGGGATCCTCACCGCGCCTTTGCTGATTAGGTGGATCCTCGTGCCAAGTGACGTCAACGGGGGGGGGATCCTCACCACGCCTTTGCTGATTAGGTGGATCCTCGCGCCAGGTGACGTCAACCGGGGGGGGGGGATCCTCACCTACATGCTGATTTGGCCTCAAGGTCACGGGGGGGGGCTCCTCACTGCTCCTCACTTGCCTGTGCTGGTTTTGAACCATCCAATGCCCCCTACTATTGTGATTATTCCCGCCAATGCTGACCCCCCCCCCCCACTCTTCTGCTCGCACTACTCAGGCTTCACGAAGATCCGCACGAGGTCTACATAAGTGTTTATTCAAACTCAATAAGGCAATAAGGCAAACTCAATAAGTTTTGTCCTTTTTGGAGGTTAATATTTGTAAGGTATGCCTTATCGACTCTAATTTTCTAGGCATAATTTATGATGTCCATACACCACTGTTTAATCACATTTTTGTCTACATTTCTTCATTTTTATCCAAAATAAACATTTTCTAAAATTGTTCCGTAAGGTACAACTTAGTCTCTGGATAATTTTGGCTTTTGGCACAAGTTTTTCCTAGGCCTATTTTTCGATTGGAAATGAGCAATTTCGTTGAACTAACCTCATATAAATTTACCTCTACAGTTTGGATATCAAATTTGTTTTTGCCAGAAACAAGGGAAAAGTGATACAAATTTTAAATCCAAAATAGGGTATGACTTTTAGCGAATTTCCCCTATAGGGAAGAAGCTCTTACCGTAGACTTGGTAAGACATGGTAAGACTTAAGCCTGAGACCATGATAACTTTTCGTTTTGAGGTCCCCAGATGCCAAAAACACTAATCGTTCAAATTTATATATATGTGTCCGTTACCGCGATAACTTTTGAAAGAAACTCCCGATTTTGAGGAAATTTGCCAAAAATGTGGAGAGTAGCATTTATGACTGTAATTTTGGAAAACAAGATCGATCGCACTACGGGAAGGGGGTGTTATGGGGGTTTACAATTATTTACCAAAAATCGGTTTTTGCAAATTTGACCCCAAAATTTTACAAACACTCGATTTTGGTTATAGCCATTTTATAGAGCTTAAAAAAACAAATAATTTGGTCTTTTGAAACATTAACCTACATTAAGTGGTTGCGGAGAAAATCCAAAAAACTTGTGCCATGTTAATTTTATGGGAAAGAGGTTTTTGGATTTTTCTCAGATGGTTTTACTAAAAACTTCACATTTCTGTTTATTAATATGTTTAGCTCAACAAAACAAACATTTTGGTGTTTTAATCGTTGTTCTACGTCCAACCGTTGCAAAGATATTCAAAGTGCTAAACACAGTACGTTGTCCAATGTTATCCTTATGGAGAATAAATAAAATTCTATATCTCGATTATTTATGAATGTATATTGATGGAACTTGGTATATGGATTCAAATAGTTGTGGTACATTGATATTTACACAAAAAACAAGTTTTTGTTGATAGTCCCCGTAGCAGCTAACCTGCATACTCGGCCCCTATTTTATTCATATGGAGAATAAGTAAAGTTGTATATCTCCCTTAATTATGGACCTAAATTATGAGAACTTGGTATGTAGCTTCACCTGGTTCAGTTATATTGATAATTGCAAAAAAAAACACATTACATATCTTCCTCGTTGCAGCAAACCTGCGTCCTCAACCCTAATGTTATTCTTATGGAGAATAAATTAAATGCTATATATCACTTATTTATGAATGTATTTTTATGAAACTTGGTAAGTAGCCCTATATAGTAGTGAGTCACATATATATATATGCATTGGAAATTCGCTGAGTATGCAGGTTTGCTGCCACGGGGGTATTGTTTAACTTACATTTAATTTACCCAGGCGAATCCAATATGGTTTCGATCTTACTCGGCTCGGGTATACTTTCGTAAGTGGAACAAAATAACGAACCAAATTAAATTGTTCGATAGGCTACGGTATATTAATTAGGTTGATATTTTTAACACTGATTAATATTTAATAGCTAGTATGTTTTTAATTACCGTACAGTACCTACGTCATCTTTGTTTAGTTTGTTATTCAATTAAACTTAAAATAAAAATGAAATAAACAAACATAACATGATAATGTTATTCCTGACAATACATGTTTAAAGTTATATTGGAACCAACGTTTGTTATCTGGACAAATTTCAAGACACCTAAACTGAAACATAACATACCGTATCATAAAATAGGCTAGACCCGGACAGGGGGTCTTGACCCGGACACGTACATATTTATAAACATAAATATTTCTAAACTAACCTGCAAACTTGAGCAGTCGTTCGTTATAGGTAGGCCTACATTTGTTTAGAGCATGCTCTAATCGTAAAACGAGGCATGCTCTAATCGTTTATAACTCACTTCTTTTCACAAAAATAAAATATTATTTCTAACTCAGACATGTCATTTCTTTTACGTTTGTCCGATTGTTTTCGTGAATAAGGCATAATTTTATTTGGAATTTAAGCGTGCACAATGCCATGCTATTTAAAGAGATAAACAACATATATTAAAAAAAATGTTTCACATTAACGACAGGCCTATTCCAGTTTTGACCCGGACACTTTAATTATACTCCATGGATGGGACTCTTGTCAACCGTTACGACTCGTTCCTACCGTAAACACAGTATTCCCGCCATAACTAATAACAACATTGTGGTTTGTAGCTCTGATATGGTATTAATTATAAGAGCAGCGGCAAAAAGTACCCATTATTTGTTTAAATCGACCATAAGTGATCATGTCCGTGGAAAATATAATGGGCCCCTTGTTTCAAACTGTATTTTAAACGTCTGTATTTTTCCCTTACGGTTCTTTGTTTAGTTTCATTTTAGTTGCAAAGAATAAACAACTGAAACGTGACATAAGAATACCCTTTTTCATCCCCAACCCATGACAATTTTGTATTTATTTCATTTTTAAGCCTTTCTGCAAAGGCATCTGCAGACCTCAAAACACCGTTCAACTACGGACAGGAGAGTTTAGTTTATACGTTATAACGTTAGTTAGGTGGATGTCCGGTTCAAGACCGTTTGTGGAGGTTAACCCGGACACTTTTATTTATTCTTAGCGAATTTCCCCTTTAGGGATTAGCAAATTTCCCCTATATATATAGGGAAGAAGCTATTACCGTAGTCAGCATGGTAAGACCTAGGCCCGGGACCATGATAACTTTTCATTTTGAGGTCCCCAAATGTCAAAAACACCATTAGTTCAAAACTCTATACATATATATAAACATTTGTCCGTGAGCATGATAACTCTCGTAAAAAATAGTCCGGTTTTGACAAAATTTAGTATAATTGTTTAAAGCAGCATTTTATGGCTTTAAGTTCGAAAATCAGACAGATAGACCCATCCGAAGGGATATTTGGGGGGGGGGGGTTTGTACCCTAAAAGTAAGTTTTTTGAGTTTTTTACAAATAATTTTTGAAAAAGTCAAATTTTTTTAAAATTTGAGTTTTTCCATTGGAATCAGGTTAAAATACGCACAATTTGGTGTTTTGATCTTTGCTCTACGTCAAATGGTTACATAGATATTTAAAGTGCTAAAGACAGTACGTTGTCCGATGTTATTCTAATGGAGAATAAGAAAAATTGTATATCTCGCTTATTTATGAACTTTCCTGATGAAACTTTGTATATTGCTTTATATCGTTGTGGCATATTAATATTTGCACTAAGAAACATTTTTTGGCCGACAGTTACCATATAGCTGCAAACCTACGTACTCAGCTCCTATGTTATTCTTATGGAGAATAAGTAACGTATTATCTCCCTTAATTATGAACATAAATTAATAAAATTTGGTATGTGGCTTTACCTTCTTGAGTTTTATTTATATTTTTATAAAACCCCATTTTTTGTGTTCCTTGCTTCAGCAACCCTGCATACTCAGCCGCCATGTTATTCTTACGGAGAATAATTAAAGTGTCATAAATCATTTATTTATGCATGTATATTGATGAAACTTGGTATTTGGCTTTAGGTGGTATTAAGATACATATATATATATATGTATTGGAAATTCGCTGAGTACGTAGGTTGGTTGCTACGGGGGTATTTATTTTTCTTATAATAACATCCAACATAATAATATATAAGTTAGGCTAAAGGTAAATGGATATTGTGAATAGTACTCACACTTTACAATGGTCTGGTTTTTATTGGTGACATCGTTAAGGGGAGGCACTATAACCTAAAAATAGTAAAAAAGTGTCCGGGTCAAGCCTGTTTTGCGGTAGGCCTAACTGAAACCTAAATAACCTAAACCTTCATAAGAATGACATGGCGACTTTTTATGCCACTAGGGCAGAGTCCTGAGGTCTGCAGGAAAAACAAAAAAGTACCTATCTGCAATTTGTTGGTCCTCTACAACATTATGGTCTGGAGCAGTTTTTAGTAGGTGTTTTCGAAATCCCCTGGGACATACACGTACATGCACAACCATTATAAGTATAGATTTTTCTCAATACAAAATACTTTGAGTTCCCGAAACAGCGCGATTAACATTTTTTTTATTCTTTACGTAAATCTATTAGCAAAAACTACTGTGCCAATTTTTACTGTTTCAGTATTAAATTAAAGGTTTTGGCCTGCAGTTTGTCATAATTACATTTCTTTTCTTTTTAGGTGTTTTTTAACGCACAATGTTTGCGTTTATTATTCCCATAACAAATATTGTTCAACTTTTCAATAAATCACTTACATTACTAGCAAAAACTATTAAATAGTTTTGTATTAAATAGCAGGTTTTGACATACACTAATGTCATCAATATCTTTGTTTACTTTAGATGTGTTGTTTCTAATAATAAATTAATTTTAATTTTTGGCTCTCATAAAAGCCCATGTTCAAATATCAACAACATCCTTTTGTAAATACACTAACAAAAACTAAAGGACTGATTTAAATAGTTTAGATCCGAAATTGAACCTCCTGCCATACAGAGATTGGTACTTTTATTTTCAGAAAACATGTTTTTCTCAGTAAAAAATTACTTTTAATGTTTAACAAGTAAAAGAGATGCTCCTGTTTAACATTTTGATCAAATTTAGTTGAACTATTTACCAGAAATTGGAATTTATATATGTGTTAATGGACTGTACAGGACTTGTCCTTCCAGGCCGATTATTAAATTTGTTTACTAAATTTTCTCCAACTTTTTGCGTATGTGTGAACTAATACAATACACTTTAAAAATTGAAGG
Organism: Allygus modestus; assembly: GCA_963675035.1. Classification (NCBI taxonomy): domain Eukaryota; kingdom Metazoa; phylum Arthropoda; class Insecta; order Hemiptera; family Cicadellidae; genus Allygus; species Allygus modestus. The sequence continues at coordinate 59,719,182 of OY776114.1, forward strand.
AAACGTCGTTCCTATCTTGTACGATAAATTTTGTTACCCCCAACCTACAGTACTTAGTAAAGTCAAATTTTACTCCTTGTAATTAAGGAGTATAGTGCTACTTTGTCTCCTGGAACAGAGTCAGCTGACATTTCGCTGCAATCATTAATGCTGCAGGTATATGGGAATCGGATCAGCTGATTGATATTTCGCTCCAGCTGCAATTAACGTTCCGAGTTTAGTTATTACGCATTACGCAACCAAAATGGAAAGCGATTGTGAATGTGAATACTTATCAATACTTGTGGCTTTTGGGGTGTGGGAAAAATCTTGGGTGTAAATTTATCACCCTGGCCTACGGCGCCGGCGTCGGGCGCCAAAAATTTCCCTTAGGGAAAAAAGTTGCACTTTACTCACTTAATACACAAATAACTATTGTTTCAAGCACAAGTCCCCGTATTATTTTTTACAGCAAAAAAAATTTGCATGGATTAAACTTGAGATAGTCAATAATATAAAACATAAGTGGGATTATAATACACCGTTACTTAAAAAGAATGTGATCATAATGTTTTTGGAAACATAAATGTTATATACCTTCTGTAATCATTAATATATATAACTAGCTGGCCCAACAGACGTTGTCCTGTCCTAAAGTCATTGAATTTGTTTCATTTCAAATACTCGTTCATTTTCAAAATAAGCATGTTCGCTTCCCGGATTAGCTCATTCGCTATGCTCACTTGAATATCAAAAAAAGAGTTTGAGTTGCCATTCAAGTACTTTTTTTATTTCCAAAATGAGAGTTTCCATTCAAGTAGCTTTTTATTTCCATAATCAACATATGTATATGCCTTTCAAGTATGTTTACAGCTGCTTGGTGTAACTAACTTAACTTAGATCAAATCAATGGGAACTTTGAAGGCCTGTGGGGCAGAGCTCTTAGGTCGGATTAAAAATTGTCTTTTATAAGAACCTTGTCCTGACATAAACAAACTCAACAAAAAAGAATTATTCAATTTGGTCCATTATTCTCAAGTAATGGCATGACCAAGGGAAATAGGGATCCATTTGAGCGAATTTCCCCTATAGGGAAGAAGCTATTACCGTAGTCGGCATGGTAAGACCTAGGCCCGTGACCATGATAACTTTTCGTTTCAAGGTCCCCAGATGCCAACAAATTGGAATTATATATGTGTTAATGGACTGTGCAGGACTTGTCCTTCCAGGCCCATTTTGACATTTGTTTACTATTAAAGTATGTGTCCGTGAGCACGATAACTCTCGTAAAATTGATCTGATATTGACGAAATTTGGTATAAACGTGTAAAGCAGCATTTATGACATTAAGTTCGAAAACCAGACAGATCGACCTATCCGAAGACGTATTTCGGGGTGTTTTTTATCCAAAAAGTGGGTTTTTTGAGCTTTTTACATATAATTGTTGAAAAAGTCAAATTTTTATTTTTTACATTGGAATCAGCTTAGAAAGACGCACAATTTGGTGTTTTGGTCATTGCTCTACGTCAAATGGTTACAGAGATATCGAAAGTGCTAAACCCAGTATGTTGTCCAATGCTATTCTTACGGAGAATAAGATAAATTGTATATCTCGCTTATTTTTGTCCTTTCCTTGATGAAACTTGGTATATTGCTTCATATCGTTGTGGTCTATTGATATTTGCACTAAAAACCATTTTTCAGCCGATAGTTCCCGTAACAGCAAACCTGCGTACTCAGCCCCATGTTATTCTTATGGAGAATAAGTAACGTGTTATCTCCCTTAATTATGAACATAAATTATTAAAATTTGGTATGTGGCTTTACCTACTTGAGTTATATTGATATTTGTATAAAACCCCATTTTTGGAGTTCCTTGTTTCAGCAAACCTGCACACTCAGCCGCCATGTTATTCTTACGGAGAATAATTAAAATGTCTTAAATCGTTTATTTATTAATGTATATTGATGAAACTTGATATGTGGCTTTATGTGGTATTAATATACATATATATGCATTGGAAATTTGCTAAGTACGCAGGTTTGCTGCTACGGGGGCATTTATATATTAAGATGTATACAAAATGTTGGACCTTGACACAATGACTGGTGGGTTCTAAGAAGTGTGTCTAAGAGTTTTAATTACTTCCTAGATTATATTTAACATAAGATACTACTTTTCCTTTCTTTTTGATTGAGGTAATTTATTCTTCTTAAAAACAAATTGACTGATTTAAGCCTTATTGTTTTTTAAGTTCTGCATTTATAGGCTATGTATTTGAACAACCGTATCAAGCTACAATAACAATGGGAGGCCTGGGGGCATAGCCCCCCCCCCACCCAGTAAGGTTAATGTGTTACATTAAAACCTCTGGATTAGAGTTTAAAATATTTAAGGGATTGAAAACCAATTGAATGATTTTAAAACGTATTGTTCATCAAGTTCTGTATTTATACTATATTAATATTTTTACAGCAATACTAAGCTACAATGAAATAAATATCCTGATGGGTCCTCCAGTGGAACTAAAGTGTAAATAACTACTTTTAAACCACGTGCTCTCACTGATTGGGGATCTTTATTGTCGCCAACATATTATATTTTATCAAAATCTTCAGCTAATATTATTATGAGGGCCTAGATGATACAGCCCTCAGTGAGACTGAGGGGTGAGTAACTACTTCATATGCACTTTGTCTGACTGACAGATTTCTGGTCTCATTGTTTGTCATGTTCTGGATTTGTATGTCATTGTCAAGCTGCAGTTATAATGGAGGGCCCATGAGGTATATTGTCAATTGAAACATCTTTTTTTGGTATTTTACGCGATCACTCAATCCTTATACGCGATATAAGAGCGTACTCCTAGTATTATGAATCCATTAATTTGTAGAGACAGACAACCCACTTATGTTTAATACAAACATTTTCAACGTTTTACGAATCAAAACAATCAGTATAAATTTATTTTATTTTTATTTATTCTTCAAAGTTAATATTACTGAATCATATTTATATTTTTTTACTGGAAGCAAAAGAGAAATTATATCTGAACTATTGTTTTTTTGTCACTAAATCTGATGTTCTGATAAAGATTAAATTGTTATTTAACAAGAAGTAATAATTGTAATATAAAAAGTCTAACATGACTTTACAAGTTTACTTTCGTCTTATGAGGACTGATTTTCTTACACTAAATATATACGACAAACCGAGTACAACGGTGTACTACAACAAGATGAGTTTCTAATTGTCTTATATATTTGTTTATTTCAGAATAGGTAGCTCCACACTGGAATTGTTATTTCTATTTGCGTTAAAGTAAACATTTCGCACGCTCATAAACATATAATATTTAGTAAAATTACGATACAAAACGAAATATTGATAATACAAAATATTAAAACACATATTTAATAAACGGTATCAGGAAACTGACACATACTTTCTTCCTTTTAGCCCAACTTTAATGAATAAATTACTTTTTATTTACAAAATATAGAACACAAAGCACGGTCGAATGTACAGAAAATCTTGTAAACAAGTTGTTTTTTAAAAAAAACCACACAAATCCCTCCTTTGGAGGTACTACAGAATCCATTGCTAAACTCGTGGTTTTAAGAGGGGAAATGCCCCCTATTGCCCCCCACAGGGTTATTAAGGGGCAACATATTTCGAATTACCTCTGTTGTTCAATGCTAAATTGACAAGCATATCAAGTTTGAATGAAATTTATCAGTAAATAAGAGAGAAATAGTAATTTTTGTATTCCCCATAAGAATAACATTGGACAACGTACTGCGTTTACCGGTGAATGAAAATTTCATTTTTCTCCGAAACCAGCCTTCGTAGAATAGTAATTCAAAATATTAAATTATTTAGTTTTTTGAGCTCTTTTTAATGGTGAATAGTAATATTTTTTTATATTTTTGTCTTTTTATGAAAAATCCAAAAAAAAAGAATTTTTGATGTTTTAAGTCCTGTAATTTCTGAACACGAATTTTTACAGGAATGCGGGTGGTGTCATTTTGTTGGAAAACTAAAGTTCTACAAACGCCTAAAGTTTAATCAAAATCGTTAGAGCCGTTTTTGATAAATTTAGATTTTTAATGTTTTTTGGCGGTTTTTGGGGGATAATTACCCTTAAAAATAGAAAATTTAAAAAATGAAAAAAACGCCTGGAGATATTGTGGATTAGTACTTACATACCAAATTTCATAAAAATCGGCCTATTGATTAGGGCTCTAGCTCTTTACACATCCACACAGACACACAGATACACACACACACACACACACACACACACACACACACACACACACACACACACACACACACACACACACACACACAACACACACACACACACACACACACACCACAATATTAGAAATATTGTTTGAAACATGTGTCACACTTTGTATCTTTTTGTAATGCTAATTAATTGTCTTCCTTCTGAAGGTATTTGTATGTATTATTGTATTTATATAATTTATTTGCATGTCCTTGCATGTTTAATATCTGTTTTGGTACTGCACTTTTATTGAATGTTAACTTTTTCTACTGTTTGATGATGCCTCGCATAATCACGCGTTATTCTATTTATAGTCTATTTATCTACTGTTATTGCATGTCAATTAAAATTGCTTGTTACTGCTTTATTATTATACATTTAAGTGAACTGCTTGTTGTTGCCTTGTTAAATCGCTCGTTATTCATTCATAGTCTATTTATAGTTATTTATTTTGCATGTTTAATATCTGTTATTTATTACTGCATTGTTATTTTTGCAATTGTGTTTCTCCACTGTATGTTGATACTTTGTAATCTGGTTTTGTATCTACAAGAAGCATGAAGAAAAAGAAATGGACAATGAATGAGTGTTGAAGAACTTACTTATAATGAGTGTTATAGCCAACTTACTCCCGCGCGCGCCCTATGAGGTGCATTGGGAGGTTAAATTGCATGTATTTCTGTATATTTTGGAAATAAAGAGCTTTGAACTTGAACTTGAACACACACACACACACACACACACACACACACACACACACACACACACACACACACACACACACACACACACACACACACACACACAGACACACACACACACACACACACACACACACACACACACACACACACAGAGACAGACATCACGTAAAACCACTTTTTTGGGTTCAGGGAGCACCAAAACGAATATTTCCACTAACAACTCAAATTCGAAAATTTTGACGAAAACAATACTTTCTCCATATACTATGTATAGAGGGAGAAAGTAAAAATTATGTGCCTTGAAAGTAAACTCTAATATAACTTTTAAAGCTACATATTTAAAGAAAAACTCGTTCAGATATTTAGATATATTTTTTAAATATAAAAACTATATATATATATATATATATATATATATATATATATACGATAATATAACGTAAATATGTTGTACCATGATTGTAACTTTTTCATCAAATATTTATGTGCATCATAATATAAATCACGCAACTAGTCCTATTAATCTACATAGATAAGTACGAGTCTGATTGAAACTTACGCTTTCATAAACAGATGTAGAAAACCATTCATGGACTCTTTAAGCTTCTTAACTTCTTGTTAAAAGCTTCCTAACTTCTTGTTCAGATACAAAAACTGGTTTTAAACATTAACAAACCCGTTAATGGAGTTGAACCACATCAAGAAACGTTAGCGAGCGGTGGCTAAACCCTTTAAGATCTAATAAGGTAAAATGGCCTTTGATTTCAACTATGTCTTGTTAGGTTGTCTCAGGGGTTTCATGAGCTACTTGGTTATAATGGGACGGATTTAAAATACGGTTACAAAGTCGTGATCAGCATAGAATCCCTCCTAGTGTTATTAACTGCATAACATAGTTTAGATTAAAATATTTTCCGTCGTTTCCGACAATTTCCTGGACATTCTGCGCTCAATATTTGTCCTATGGCAATAATCCTGGTATATTCATGTTTAGGGAGATATTGTACACAACTTGTTTACTCTCTACATCATTATAGGCACAAAACAATTTTCAGATGTTTTAGGTGATTTTCCGGGAATTTCCTATTTTTCCACTGGAAAATTTTCGGTACCAGGAATCTTTATAGTTTTAGAACGTTTAATTTAAACTAATCCGTTTTCGGATAGAGAAGGACTACTGACTATTGTAAAATTAAAAATTCCACCCACTCCACACAATTTATAATCCAATACAACCTCCTATATAGACGGATGGTTATAGTACCCAATAAATTCGCAGAAAATGTTTGGAGAAAATCGTTTATGTGGAAAAAATCCTGTTAAAATAATGAACCATTTTATTTAAACTATTGTCTAAATTATAAATACTCAATAAAAGTAGTAATATTTATTTTAAGTTGTTTGATAACTTAGCTTTTCATCTTTTTACAATATTGTTGTCCAATAATCAAGATTTATAAGTCTAAATTAAGTGAATTATAAAGCAGCCTTGTCCCTTAACGATTATCACGATAACAGTGAGTAGAATGATACATTATTTATGAACCTTCAGACCAATAATTTATATTTGTATATTAATCCTTATAGGTATATAATATGTGAAGGAAATTTCTACGAAACATTACTCCTCCGTTAATAATGGACGGATTTTTACAAACGATGTGTCAAAATTAAGTGTTTTTTTTATGAAGACGCTCCCTTTTACCAATTCCTGTAATAAAAGTCCTCAGGCTTTGCCCCACAGGCCTTCAAAGTTATAGTGTATTCCTTATGAAGAAAAGAGTTTGTTTACTTAAACAGACGAATAATTTGTATTAATTGCATACTAAAACAGCTGTTGATAGTAAAACACATGATAACAGAAGAGCTTACATAAATATAATATAATATTACGTTGTGATCGGGAGCGAAGCTGCGACAGGCTACTAGCATTGACTATTAATACTGAAGTAGACTTCTCATTGCCATTGTAAAATCTGTCCCTAGTTTTGTGTTGTGATAGGATTCAAAGAAGACGCTATTCTCACTAATCACCAACAAAGTGTACTGCTGTCAGCTATTACTTATCCTCTCAAGGGGGGGATAATACACCAGTTGGTGTGTAAGGAAAAAACCATAAGTTGATTATCACTTGGTTTCCGGGGTGTAGATATTTTAAAAGTTAATGTAAACAACTGAAATAAATAGTTGACAGCAGCACAATCTGTCGGTGACCTAATCAAACTACGTCCGCTTCAAATTCTGGCATACACTAAAAGTGGGACAGCTGGCCCATATAGATGGGATGTCTCCTTCAGTATACATAGTCAATGCTACTAGTATTACATAATCGTTTGGATTTTCTCCAAAACTTACTATTGATATTCACTTTGAGACTCTATAATATAGGTATAGAGGCCCAACAAATATATCCTTTGGAATATAATGATAGTATCTTTTAACCTTCTACTAGGCCTTAACTGACATAATTTGTATGTGCAAACAATTCTATATATGTATGTATATACAATACGTGAAAATAGCTGCAATCATACACCCGTTTTTTTTATTATAGATGTAGAATTTGGATATATAAATTAGTGCACCTTCTACGAAACAATGTATATAAGGTACGGCAAATATGGTCATACAAATAGAAACGAATTGAGATTTTACACAAGTTATGTCTGAAATTATAACTCTCATTCTATATCATTATAAATCGTTGTGCCCACATTAACGATCTGAATGTTTGTTAGTTATTAAATATTTACTAAAAGAAATGGGCGTTTTGTTATGTATTTTCCCCTTACATATGTTGGGCATACCAGTTTTAATTAAATTCATTTAACGTATTTTTAAAGTGAAGAATGAGCGTGAAAACGAATTTACATAACATACCTCTCCGATGCTTACCTTTAAGAGTACATCTGTTCCGGTTCTCATCTTCATAAGGTTTGTTTACTTTTTCTTAATGTTTCTAAGCTAATAAAAGTAACATTATAATACGTTTTATATTTGTCTTCCGCTGTTCCACAGAATCTACGATTTTGGTTTTTCTAGTTATAAATTAAGAGTCACGGCATTTCCGTTATTTCACTAAAGAGGTAAACTCTTTCTGAGATATACCAAAGTGTATCCTCTTTTTGAAACTGTGTATTTATGATGATTACAAGTGATTGTAAGATAATTGAAGAGTGAACGCAGTGAGAGTACATAAGTATTAGCATATTTAATGAGTCTTTCTGGGATATACAAAAATGTATCCTCATTTTAAAACTATGTATTTATGATGATTACAAGTGATTATAAGTTAATGTGATGAGTGAACGCAGTGATTGCATATTTGTATTAACATATTTAATGAGTCTTTCTGGGATATACCAAAATGTGTCCTCATTTTAAAACTGTGTATTTATCATGATTACAAGTGAATGTAAGATAATTGATTGTTGAGCGCAGTGAGAGCTTATATGTATTAGCATATTTAATGAGTCTTTCTGGGATGTATCTAAAAATATCCTAATTTTAAAGCTTTGCATGACATTACATAAATATTTAGATACAACTCGTATTATAAAATACTGTTTAATTTAATACTAAATAGATGGAACTATTTTCTGTGGATATGTTAGGTTATTAGACCAGTCTTAAAAACTACTCTCTTAACGAATTTTGTAAATTTTGGTTGAGTAATTAAAGTATCCCACTGTTTATTGGATCAAATCTGCGGGAGGCCAAAATGTTTTCTCAGGCAATTTCAAGAAGTAGGCTATCTAATGATATCTCTATTGAAGAATGAGATCGACTGAAGTCCAACCACAGTTTCGCCTCAGTAAGAACAGGAAACTTGAGATAATCCAGAAGACAATCTGAGCAGTCTCGAATACATAGGATTTACAAGGAACTAGACAGTGGTAACCCATTCCGGGTAGCTCTAAGGATCTTCAGGGAGTTACGGAAGGAAATCTACGCAAGGAAAACTTGTCTCGAAGATTTGAGATTATGATAACGGTATGTATCCTAGATATGTTTGATATGGAATTTAGATAAATAATCATGCGGGAATGAAATAAGGGGTTAAGTTTAGGCATGGAATTTATCATGATATTAGTCTCCAGGTTCAGATGCATATGATTTCCTTCTACCCGAAAATGAGTGATGACCATCGATTGCATCTTGATCTTTTTCTTATTAAAAGACTTTCATATATTTATTTATTCAGTAATTTCAAGGCGAATGTTATAGGATAAAGGAAAACTTAAAAAAAGAAAATTAAGTATGGAAGGATTATTTAAAGGCGCTAGGGCATAGTTCCAAGATTATACAAAACCTTTTAAATTGCAAGATTTCCTTGCTAAGAAATCAAAATCTAAAATTTGTATCAATTTCAATTTAAACAGTAATGAAATAGTAGAATTCATAAAAATATTAAAATATAAAGTTTCTTGCTCCGTGGGAAATAAAAATGTAATTAATAAACTAAATATAATATTACTCAGGCCCAGCTGAAATCCTCTTCTTCAGACAACGTACTGTGAAACATGTGACAACGTGACAACACAAAACAACAACGTGTTCGTGTGTGTGTGTGTGTGTGCGCGCGTGTTCGTGTGTGTGTGTGTGTGTGTGTGTGTGTGTGTGTGTGTGTGTGTGTGCGTGTGTGTGTGTGTGTGTGTGTGTGTGTGTGTGTGTGTGTGTGTGTGTGTGTGTGTGTATCTGTGTTTGCTGTGTGTGTCATTAAGTTTCAGCTACAAACTTCTCACTCTAGTCAGGTAAGACAATCAATAGTGGGGTGACAGATTCAGCTGTAAATTCCGCATCGGTTCGCACTCTAGTTTTATAAATTGTTCATGTTCGGGTCTTGAAGACAAATAGATTCTTGAATCCCCTTTAGCATATATAGTTTTTCAAAGTGGTAAGAAATATTGTTATTTCGGTGTTAATTTATGTTATAAACGGTCTGAATAAACGTCTTAACTTTAAATATTCACGTAGTTTAAGAGCAGTTAGAGTATAAAACGGTTTTAGCTATTAAAAATTTGTATAATTTGTATAAACGAAGCATGCAAGCTTTAAACAATTAAGTAAAGAGTTAGCACTAAACATATGACATATGAGAATCACTATTATGTTACAAACATTCCACACGTATACATGTTATATATTAGTTTTTATTTTAAATTTGGGAATACGAATATTACTAATGGATCGATGCGGATATTTGACAAGGAGACAGTGATGCATGGAAGTGAATGACGTCATCAACCGCATGTTGTGACAGGCTCGAGATGTTTTAAATGGTTAAAAATCCTTTTATGCTTTTCATAATGTCTGATAATTTACCGGACTTTTTTAGTTTAAACCGTACAATCCGTTAAAACAAAATGCAAAACATTTTTAAAGGGTCCAAAGTCTGAACCTAACGTGTTATTTTGGGTTTTTGTTCAAAGGCTGATTTTAAATATGATAATTTTACAAATTTTCTTGTTTGAATAAAGTATTTCATCAGATAGTGCATACATGTCTCAGGGTAAATCGTTTAAATTATGTAAATGTGTTATTTTTACAAAGACTTAGCGCAGTCAAATTAAATTATTAGTTCGGAGTTAGCAGAGTCTATAACTATTATAACAACGTTGAAAATTAATAGTTTACCATATATTGGCTTGACATCTAATACACATGATGATTAAGTCATGAGGTTTGAGTAAGAGGTTCCTTTCGTACACAAACCACCGCTTTCCTATATTTAGGTTCCTTAATGAGAGGAAGCCACGACAAGGAGCATTACGAACAAAGTCTTTGCCGTAACCCTTCAATCAGGTGAAAGGGGGTTTCAATATTACTTTCTTTTGTCGGTGGACTTAACTATTTAATTTATGGCGTTGGTGGTCGTTTACAATTTGCTTGGTGTCGGTGGGCGTTTACAATGCACTTTCTGGTGTAGGGGGTCGTTCGAAATCTACTTTTTGATGTCGATCAGGGTTTACAATTTACTTTCTGATGTAGGGGGGGTCGTTCACAATTTACTTGCTAATGTCGATGGGCGTTTATAATTTAATTTTTGGTTTGGGTGGATGTTCATAATTTACTTTCTGGTGACGGTGGTTGTGCACAATTTATTTTCTGGTGTCGGTGCACTTCTCAATTTACTTTCTGGCGTTGGTGGTAGTTTAAAATGTACTTGGTATCAGTTGGCGTTTATAATTTACTCTGGTGTAGAAGGTCGTTGAAAAATTACTTTTTGATGTCGGTGGGTGGTTAAAATTTACTTTCTGGTGTCAGTGAGTGTTTAAAATTTACATTCTGGTGTAAAGGGTCGTTCAAAATTTACTTTTTGATGTCGATGGGCGTTTACAATTTACTTTTTGGTGTTTGTGTCGTTCACAATTTACTTTCTAATTTCCGTGGTTAGCAACAATTTACTCTCTCGTGTCGGTCTACTTTCAAAATTTACTTTGAAAAACACGAGATTGTTATTATTGCTTTATAAATCACTGAATTACTGTGAACACGAATGCCAAACAAATCATACCGTGGCAATATGTAAACTATAATAAAATTAAGTTTAATACAAATTTACAGTTGGGAAAAAAGCCTGTTAACAGCATTTATTTACATAAGTATATGTCATATTATTAAAAGTGGTAAGTGGTGTATGATGATTATTAGTCATTACAAGATAACATAAAATATATTATATATTAAATATATAATATGATAAAAACTGTTGATAATGATAATAAAATAAATTGCCTTAACTCTTGAGAAATGAGTTTTGGCAAAATTTGTTTACTGTTTTAACAGAATATTCTTAAAAGAATCTGCTCGATGTTAAAACTCGTATAGGGCGTAGAACAGTGATTCTCGAGTGTTTTAAAAACCAATACATTCACTCTGCCTAACGGAGCTTAGTATTGGAAAACAATCGGTGGTTGTGTTTCGTTCAATTAAAATACGGGAGTTGTTTGCAGGCTGATTGTGTTAATCTTCACTCGAAGGCTTAGAAAACAAAACTCAAATAATAACTGAAATTCTAACTAATCTTACACTACGCTGTTATGATCTGAAAATATAACCTTAAGTTCATAGCCCTCAAAACTGTCAACTTTAGACTTTTTAATGAACTATCATGCAAGAGATTTAAAGGCTCTAAAATAAGGAAAACAGTTGTTTCACTGCATTAAAATGTATTGCATAACAACTGATTACAGTTATCTATATTAAATATGTTTGTTTACGTGTTCATTGTCGAGGTGTGGAGTACGCAGTAATTGCTTATTTAATTTAGATTCCCCATTCAACTTAATTGTAGATTATAGAAAGTAACAAACTTAATTTTCTAAAAAAAATCTAAAATAAACCTTAAACAACTTCTTATAGCGAATTTATCCTATAGGGAGTAATCTATTACCGTAGGTGGAGCCTCAGATAGTAATAACTTTTTGTTTTGAGGCTCCGAGATGCCAAAAACATAATGTGTTCCAATTTATATATGAGTACGTAGTCACGATAAATTTGGCAAAAAAGTTCATTCTTTATGAAATTTGGCAAACATGTTTAAGGCAGCATTTATTTTCATATGTTCGAAAACCAGACAGGTCGCACGATTTTAAGGATGGTTTTGTACCCCGAAAATTGTTTTTTTACACATAATTCTTACTAAGCCCAAATTTGTTTGTTCACCACTGAATTCTGCTTGAAAATTAAACAATTTAGTAATCTGAATTATTGCTCTATGTCAGTCGACTACTGAGGTATTGAAAGTGCTAAACACAGTGCGATTTCCAAGGTTAATCATATGGTAAATAAGTAAAATTGAATATCTTCGTTATTAATTGACATATTAATGAAACTTGGGATAGTTCATATAGTTGGGGGTTGCTGATATTTGCATACAAATCCCATTTTTTTTTGTCCCTTTAGCAGCAAACCTGCATACTCAGTCCTAATGTTTTTTTTACGGAGAATAAATAAGTATATCTCGCTTACTTGTGAATATGCTTTGAAAAGTTGGTAAGTGGCTTCATGTCGTAGTGGGGTTTGAAATTTGCTGAGTATACGTTTGCTGCAACAGGGGTATATTTTATGATAAAAAGACCACAGAAAAATTATTTCTTGTGCAGTTCACATTTTACTTGTTTAAAAATTCAACTTTAGTTAACATATGAACATATATCCCATCATGCATGCAGTCAACTTCTCAGTTACTACTTTATTTTAAAATAAAGGAACAAAAAAATCCTATTACAGATAACATTTTCCAGTAAATAATGGAAGAAAAGAACTGACTAATAACTCTGAAATTACTGTTGCAAAAAGAAGGACTATAATTGCTCCATTAACTAATTGCTTATACATTTTCCTGGAGAACAGGCCTGCAATGTGTCATTGGTCTCGTTAGCAGTGATTCACCGTTTTCTGATTTTTAAAATTGACTTACAGCTTGAATTTTCCATATATTTTAACATTATATAATTCTCTTCTGTTAATTAATTTCATTGAAAATATATGTTTTACGTAACGTAAATTACGTAGACGTAGTATTTCGAGAATTGTAACCTATAAAACTAATTGGTTAGGCAATTAAATTGTAAAAGCCTGCCTTGCTTTGTTCCTGCATTAAACAAAGGTTGGTCCGAGATTAATGAATAGTTTTATGAACAAAGTCAGTCCAGTGCCTTAACCATTCTCGTAAAGTAAGACATTTAAACTGAATCTTAGGTCGTTGCAACGTACCAAGCTTTTCTGCAGCTTTTGAGAACAAAATTTGATTAATTTATCCTGGAATACAATAAAATTGGAGGATTATTTTTAATAATAATTATCAAGAATATGTAAACATATTCTTTGTTTAAATTTTTTTATATGAAGGTAAACATGATATGAATTGCTGCTATTATTATGACAAAAGATATGTGAAGTACCTGCAACCAAAAACATCTTAACATTTTAATAACACCAAAAACCTATGACCGAAGAATCTAAGTGTTCAATTTCAGGGCCTACAAATTACAAAGACAATTAAAAAGACTTCTATAACTAATACATAAGAGATATATTTCTCTTAAGTAAACAGATTTATAACTGTAATGCTATTAAATAAGTCGACAACAACAATTGTGTTTATATTTAAATGCGATCGCATATACAACTAAATGCAGTGCTGATGGAAGCCGATACGCAAATTGCAGATTAAATTGCCTGGTGATTAGGGAACGATCAGTAGTTAGAGCTTCGGATATGCTTGGACAAAATAATTATTTTACTGTAATTTGATCATGATTATTATATTCTATTAATTATTCCATGTTTTAAAATGCATGATTATAATTTTACACATACACGAAAAATACAAAATCAAAAGGGTATTTACTTCATAATGGTATTTTAAAAAATAACCTGTTTTGGCAAAACCCGCAATGGAAAGAAATTCATATCGATATATTTTGGTTTACGTCTTGAATAGCTCCTTCCGTGTGGAAGCCTTAAGGTAAATACGAATAAACCCGGTTCACTGATTCTTTTTAGAGCATGATTAAAATACCCCCGTCACAGCAAGCCTGCGTACTCAGTGAATTTCCAATTCATGCGTATGTTTCTTACTACCATATAAAACCACTTACCAAGTTTCATAAAAATACATAAACTAGGTGTACGCTCATTCCTCGCGTATAAGGATAATTGAAACACATGATCAAACTTAAATCGAGTCTCATAAAAAATTCAATATCTGATTTGAGTAACATCATCAGAATACATTCCGTTATCATTTAACTGCCGCCAGAATCCGGATTTTATGTCTATATAGCTATAGTTTTAGTCACTTCTCTACGTATCATTTATCGCGGTAGCTCAGAGGTATCGCACTGGCTCTTGGAGCGAAAGGTCGCAGGTTCGGATCCCGCCGCCAACCTAACATTTTATCCGTAGAAAAACATACATACATTTATCACTTGTTTTTACCAAAGTAAATGTTGTATAAATACGTAAATTTATTTATTTTTAAAATAAATTGAAGATTTCAGGCATGGTTTGTTGTTAGGATTGGCATGGGTGCGTTATCTTAGAACAAACAGAGCATTTTGGGCTTAGCAGTGACTTTAGCAGTGTGGTTAAATTAACATTTAAGAGAACAG
Organism: Allygus modestus; assembly: GCA_963675035.1. Classification (NCBI taxonomy): domain Eukaryota; kingdom Metazoa; phylum Arthropoda; class Insecta; order Hemiptera; family Cicadellidae; genus Allygus; species Allygus modestus. The sequence continues at coordinate 59,734,281 of OY776114.1, forward strand.
CGAGTTTCCTATATGAACTAATGTTAACAATTTCTATAGGCCAAGTCAAAATATCCTTAAGGATTAACAATAAATCGTCAGGCCCAGTTATTTAGATGAAAAAATGAGATTTCAATATATTGTTTCAATAGCCTAGGCTATCATGAAATTAAATGCTATAAACATGGGTTGGCCCAAGTCCGTACATGAAACTTCTAAAATGACAAGTAGCGTAAGTGTATATGCCTACATTTTATAGTCATAGGTCCAAGTTTATGATCAAAACAGCTCAATATAATCCAAACCTAGGAGATGTCAAATCTTTTCAGATAACCTGTACAAAAGGCTTAGTTTGGTTAGAATAGTTTAAAGCTTTTGTTTTGGTTCGCTACAACATTCCTGGTAATGTGTTTAAAGTATTTTACAACAGTTGTATTTAACAAAATGATATTTCAATATATTGTTTCAATAGCCTAGGCTATCATGAAATTAAATTCTATAAACATGGGTTGGTCCAAGACCGTACATGAAACTTCTAAAATGGCAAGTAGCCTAAGTGTATAGGCCTACATTTTATAGCCATAGGTCCAAGTTTATGATGAAAACAGCTCAGTATAATCCAAACCTAGGATATGTCAAATCGTTTCAGATAACCTGTATAAAAGGCTTAGTTTGGTTAGAATAGTTTAAAGCTTTTGTTTTGGTTCGCTACAACATTCCTGGTAATGTTTAAAGTATTTAACAACAGTTGTATTTTACAAAATTATATTTCAATATATTGTTGCAATAGCCTGGGCTATCAGGAAATTAAATTCTATAAACATGGGTTGGTCCAAGACCGTACATGAAACTTCTAAAATGGCAAGTAGCCTAAGTGTATAGGCCTACATGTTATAGCCATAGGTCCAAGTTTATGATGAAAACAGCTCACTGTAATCCAAACCTAGGATGTGTCAAATCATTTCAGATAACCTGTATAAAAGGCTTAGTTTGGTTAGAACAGTTTAAAGCTTTTATTTTGGTTCGCTACAACATTCCTGGTAATGTGTTTAAAGTATTTTACAAAAGTTGTATTACCAGTTTAATGTTGGCTTACTCTTACTGTAATCCAACCCTAGGCTATGTCAAATCATTCAAGATAACCTTCCGAAAAAGGCTGTTTGGTTAGAATAATCTATAACTTTTATTGTGGTTACCTACTACATTACTGGTAATGTATTTTAGGTAATGTAGGTAATTTTTATTATTAATTTAGTGAAATATAACCTATCAAATAATTGTCCTACAAAATAAATTTTAAGGTTGTTCGCTTACTGTGACTAACTTCATCAACGCTTTCAAGACAAATTGAGGCTTTGTATACTTTTTACACATGACAATCACAATATTACCAATTGACTAAGAAAATGTAATAAAACAAACTAATGTATAAGTTAAGTTAATATCTTAGTATCTACAGTCATCAAAAATTTATTGAGTTTTTCGACCTGCCACACGCGTCGTCTGTCGTCTGCCACCGTTACAATCGCCGCCTCTGACCGTGACGATATTTACACAGAGTAGGCGTACTAAGGGAATATTAACTGTATGGATATTTTTTTTAAAACGTACACTTAATAACTTATAAAATAATAAATATGCTCACAACTTAAAAATATACTTCGATTTATCTCTCTTGTGTGTTTTTTGTTGGTAAAAAAACTGTTGTTATCCAGTATAACAAAGTATACTCTAGTAAACTAACTATTGTTACTCTGTGGTTGAAACATAGACGTCGGCTAAATTTTAACGATTCAAGTACCACTAAAATGGCTTCCAATGTTATTCTTATGGAGAAAAAAATAAATTTGGTTTTAAGATAATTTGATTAATACTGAACGAAATTATCTGAATAACGAACTTGACCGAGATTTTGACCTGTTAAGTTTTTCTGGAAAATTTTAAGTTTAACTGTGGAGGCATTCTCGAGTTATTGGGGTCACAGACACGCCAGTTGAGTTGATTCTCTTACCAGTCTAAGCAGTAAAGTTGTGTATAAGGACACTTTCACTTCGTTCAATTATCCAATAAATAACTGATATATAGAAATTTACTCATTCTCCATAAGAATAACATTATGGCTGTGTATGCAGGATTGCTGCTACGGGGATGATCAACAAAATATACATTTTTAAACAAATATCATTACAAGTACACTAGGTGAAGCCACATACCAAGTTTCATCAATATATGTTCATAAATAATTAAGATATCAAATTTTAAATATTCTCCATAAGGATAACATTGGACAACGTACTGTGTTTTGCACTTTGAATACCTCGGCAATGGTTGGACGTAGAATCACAATTTAAACACCAAAATGATTGTTTTGTAGAGCTAAACTGATTGGTAAAAGCAAATGTGAAATTTACATAAATTTTATTGAGGAAAATCTAAAAACCATTTTCCCATAAGATTAAACATGGGAGATTTTATGAACACATTTTTTGGATTTTTTTCCGCAACCATTTAACCTAGGTTAATGTTTCAAAATACTATATTATTTGTTTTTTAAGCTCTATAAAATGGTCAAAACAAAATTTGTGTGTTTTAAACATTTTAGAGTGAAAATTGCAAAATGTATTTTTGGAAAATTTTGAAACCCCATAAACCCCCTTCCCATCGTTTGGTTTTTCTAGTTTTTGAACTTAAAGTCATGAATCACTTTACACATTTGAGCAAAATTTCATAGAAATTGGACATTTTTTACTCAAGTTATCGCATTCATGGACACATATATAGTTATATATAAATAGATACATATGTATAAATTTGAACGAATAGTGTTTTTGGCATCTGGGGACCTCAAAACAAAAAGTTATCATGATCCCGGGCTTAAGTCTTACCATGAGATCTACCGTAATAGTTTCTTCTCTATAGGGGAATTTGCTAAACTACACTTGTTGACTATATATTTAAAACCCGATATCTCATTTAGTAAGCCCTCAGTAATCGGATATTTGTTAAATAACATTTTATTTGTTGTCATTGATTTTGTTTTCTCCCCAATAACAATGTTTTAATTACAAACTTAGAAAAAGGCCAGTGACAGTACTAATGCTACGAATGACCTGTAAACTCAAGAAAATAATAGGTTCCGGCTGTCTTATACTTTTATATAATTATCAGATTAAAAGGTTTGCCTCGGAGTGTATCTTGGAACGGTTATCTATTTGCTTGATGAAGAATATATGGCTGAATTAGTTTTACTTCTGGTTTCCTAATGGAGTTTGCTCTTCTTCTGATGACTGAATTGTTATAATTTAAATGTTTAATGTGGTATAGTTAATGGTGTTTTACTTGTCTAACAATTTAGCTCCATTAAGACCATCACTATAAGACTAACCTTTTCCTGTAGGACTAACATAGTCTTAAACCTTATCGTTTAAGAATTTAATTTTGAAGCGTATGCGTAAGTTTGGTTGTTAAATAAACAGATATTCAGTTAATTTTCGGAACATAAATGATGATTGTTACAAAATAAATATAGCATTTTTCTGAAATAACATAAGCTTAAGACAGTATATTAGTTTATTAGGAATCTTAAGAGACTATTTTATGGTCGATTTAGCTTTTTCTGATGTCTAGAAATTAATTGTAATACAAATTTAAGGGATGTGAAGCAATTTACTGTATCGGAAGATATCGGACGGTTTACTAAATATTAGAAAAATGATTAATTGACAAAAAATGTGTGTTTAGTTCATATATGTTAAAATTACATATGTGTTGTGAAATGTGCACTGCTAATTTTTATTCTAAAATTTTATTTAATTTTTCTTATTATCCAGTGAAGAACTGATCCAACATGATAAATAAGCTACGGCGGGTATCTATGTGTGAGGTTTGTAGTGCTAAACTAGACAAACTGGAGACCTTAAAGCAATCAATGAAATACGACATGGTTATTTACAAATAAAAACTATAGTTTGACGTAATAATACTTCATAATAGAGTAGAGACAAACACATTTATCAATATAAAACCTTAACTAATATTTGGCTTATGAGTTTGACTGTGTAGAAGGATTAAAACGTGGTTAAAGGAAACTGACCAGAAATCGTAGCAATAAAGAATGTAAATGTGTTTTGGAAAAGGGTTTTAGCTTTAATACTTTCCTCATGATTGAAGGTAAATCACTTGTTTCAACGAGGGAAAGTATTTTATTGTGTTACGGTTTTCTCTTTTAATATTTTCATTGATTATTATTTGTTTACAGTGCGGATGTTGTACTGTACTGATGGATGTTCTTATTTCTATCACAGTTACTTAAAATACCATAACACTTTTTTGTATGGCAGACATATTTTGTTATGAAAAGAACGTTTACGGTTTTTGGGAGAACTACCCGCCTTCTCAACTTGGGTGAACAGCCTGTAACATAAATATAAATCCTCGAAAGGAAAAAAATAAGAAAAAGAGGAAAAGACGCAAAGAAGGTGCTTAGGCTGCCTCCTGTTGATAACAATCTCAGTCGAAACTTTTGCAATAACTTAAATCAAATCTAAATAAAATTTTGTTCTAAAACTAACTGAAATATTCCCATAATGGGTAAAATTATCTTATATTCTCATTAAGGAAAATACACAATCTCTAAACGTGGCTAAAGAACGTTTACGACTACGAAGGAACATTTTACTCAACAATATTTTAGTTTTTAATTTTCTCACATTTTAATTGTAATCTCAGAAAACCCAGTTATGTACGACTTTAGGAAAGATCCTTTTTTAATGTCAAGTTTTATTTTATTTCCTACCGGCTTCTAAAATTATTAATTACCCAAGATATATCACATGTAACTATCAGGAATCTAATATTTTTCCTTAAGGAATAACACAAAAACCACAATTATGTTGGGATTTGTGCATTTTCGTCAATGATTAGGTATTTTAGGTTTTTATAGGGTACGGTCTAAGCCATGGTCTTTTTAATATCTGACGTGAACCTTTTGATATAAAGCATCAATAATTAATAACCCAATGCCAAATGGCAGTTTGGTCCAGTTTCGAACCTTCATATGATAGTCGAGACTGATTGGGAGTACTGGTGATAAACCAAACATCTCGAACTAGGTTACAAACTGTGATAAATGCGAACCGGCTGGGCAGCGGAGTGGTTATAGTGCTCCCTCGTAATCTGAGGGTCACCAGATCGATCCTGTTAAGAATCTGAAAATGTTGTAATGGTTCGAAACTGGATCCAGCTGCTTTGTAATTGTGTTTGAATGATGCTTTCTAAAAACAGGTCGATCTTAGTAACAAGACCAGAGATTGGGCATTAAATTTAAAAATACCCCCGTCGCAGCAAACCTGCATACTCAGCGAATTTCCAATGAATATATAACATAACACATTAAAACACTTAACAGGATTCATAAGAAATGTATTCACAAACACGCGATATTTAAAATATTAATTATTATCCATAATAATAACATGGGGGATGAGTACGCAGGTCTGCTGCAACAATGCACACAAAATAATGGGTTTTTATGCAAATATCAATAAAACTCATCTTAGTGAAGTCACATACCAAGTTCCATCCATATACATTCATAAATAAGCGATATATAACATTTTAAGTATATTCCAAAATAATAACATGGGGACCAAGTACCTAGGTTTGCTGCTACAGGAACCATAGGGGAAACATTGTTTTTTTTGCAAACAACAATAAACCAAAACCAGATCAAGCCATATACCAAATTTCGCCAGTTTATATTCATAAATAAGCGAGATATACAATTTTTCTTTTTCTCCATAAGAATAACATTAGACAACGTATGCCTACTGAGTTTAGCACTTTCAATATCTCGGTAACCAATTGACGTAGAGCAATGATCAAAATACCAAATGGTTTGTTTTTTTAAGCTGAATTCAATGGTATAAATATTTGATTTAAATTAAAATTACATTGAAAACCCCAAAAAAACACATTTTCGGGGTACAAAACCCCCCAAAAAACCCCCTTCGGATGGTGCGATTCATCTGGTTTTCGAACTCGTTCAAATAAATGGTACTTTACAGATTTGTACCAAATTTCATTAAGATCGGACCTTTTTTACGAGAGTTATCGTGCTTACGGACACACACACACACACACACACACATATATATATATATATATATATATATATATATATATATATATAATACATATATATATATATATATATACATGTATAAAAATTTGAACGAATGCTGTTTTTGGCATCTGGGGACCTCAAAATAAAAAGTTATCATGTTCTCGGGCTTAAGTCTAACCATGAGACCTACGGTAATAGCTTCTTCCCTAAAGGGGAAATTCGCTAAAATAAAAAAAATTACTTTCAGGCCATATAGCACGCTTGAAAAACTCACCATCAAGTGTAGACGCCCCTTTAAAGCCTGACTGGACCTTCTCCTAACCTTATAATGCACAAAATTGTATTCCCAGCATTGCAGGTAAATGAAACCAGGAGCATCAGAACAGCCAAAAAATCAATGTTTTCAGATTTCAATAAAAATTGGACAAATGTATGTTATTACACTGATTTTGAGTTTTAAAAGTTTTTATGTGGAAATTCACTTCCCTCACGTCAGCGTGCTGCGTGCAAACTCGTTTTGATTTAAAATGAAAAAACATGCATGTTTTATGATATGCAGTTCATACCAAATTAAAAAAAGTTCTAATTATGAAACTGGTTTTAATATTATTTCCATATTATATTTATTGCTTTTCATTTGTATAAACAATTATCAGTAACATATTGTTTTTACCCAGAGATATTTTTAATTGGAAACGAAAATGGAAACCACCGCCCAAAGATGATTGAGACAGTTAATAATGGGTGATGTGAATAAAAGTTTGCATTTGTTTTTCCCATTGAATTTGCTTAGGGTAAAAGCTTTTGCTACGCTTTATTCACATGGTCCATTATTCTTAAAGTTTATCAGAATATTTTAGAACCCATGTAACTGTTTAAAAAGGTTTGCTGTTTACAATTTAACATAGAACAAAATTATGAAACGTTTCTCAAACCTCCCTTATGCCGGTATGCCGGTCGCAAACCTTCCTTCTTCCTCATGAGTTCCCCTAGGTTGGGAATTCTATAAAGTAAAACCAATGCATCTTCTTTTTCATCACCCACTTACGTCATGTTAAGTTATTTATATATTTAGTAAAATTAAAATCCCGAGAATTTTATATATCTATTAAAGTCAAATATATGTGGCAGAAGTTATATTTTAGTTCCTCATACGCTAGTTCAGCGCAGTTGAATGAAGGTGGATCGCTGTCAATTTAAAAATATGAAAACCACAAAAAATGAGCATATAGAGTGGACCTGATGAAGGAATTTTGTAATTTGTTAAGAAGAGGCGGAAAAATGCTTTAAAAACTCAGGTAGCCAGGTACGAATCAGGTATGAATCTTACCAGTCGTAGGTTCCCCACTAAAAAAACTCTGCTAGTATTGCTGACTCTGCATCAGGCCAGGCGTAATTTAGGTGTTCACCCCAAGGGCTCATTCCTTACTGGCTACAAATACTTATAAAGGCTTAGCCCGACCCCAATTTAGGTCTGTATTCTTTGCACAAATGATGCTCTATCTACCCATGACACGCAGTTCCGCTTGCCCTCACCATCCATCATCATTATCCAGACTGTGTCACCGACATAGAACCAAGCTGTATTTTGGCCTCCAGATGTATTCTCTCCCATCACGGGTAGCGGAAGGAATTGTGTTCCGCGTCATACCCGACAATATATGCAATCTTGTGAACCGGTCTTGCCCAACACGAAAAATTTCGTATTGGAAACAAAACGATGATAAAATATTTGAGGACATTACCCACAAAGTATAAAACACAATCAAGAGCCATTTTACTGTCAGCAAAGTAGTCTACCAATATTTGTTCTGATTTACTGTATCACTATAAACTTTAACTTTAAATAGTACTTAAACAGGCCTTAAACATCCCTTAGCTGCTTGAAGAAGGTTCCAGGACGATTTAAGGGAGATTAAGAGTTAGATATATTTGCGAAACAAGGGATTTATTATTTAAAAGTTGTATTATAAATAAATTATAATCTAGCCGTTTAGGGGTAGCGTGTATCGGATTGGTAACCCTTAGCTCTTGCACGCACAAGTTCGGTCCTCCAGACAATAGCTAGGCTACCTGCTAACTCCGCCACCGACCCATAGCAAGACGCCTTGTATAATATTACGGTTTTGAATAATTTATTTAAAATCTTTTTACGATTGTAGTATCAGCATGCCTATGATGATATTCCAAGAGAAATGAGTACAAACTTTACAATATAACTATAAAGTAAATAATTATATAATTTCATGTTTATACCGTTCCAGTTATTCCTCCCTCTGCACTTAAGTGTTCAAGGGCTCACTTTTCTTGGAACTTTATGTAACAAAACGTTTAAAGAGTAAATAAGAAATCGTAATAGCGCACTAGGCGTCTTGCTAGCACTCGATGGTGGTGGGGCAACGTAGACTGACCCTAAACATCATCTGGACCGTCCCTGTACTTACGAGAGAGAAGTTGCTAATCCGATACACGCCTTCCATGAACGGCTAGACTGTAATTGGTACTGTAAATAATTACTCATTATATATCATAACAATTACGTTAGATAATTACTTATATAGAGAAAACACCTTCTCATTTACACTTATTTATTAATTGTCAGAACTTGTAAGGAGTTGAAACAAATTATTGAATGTCAAAAGTAAGTACGTTTGTTTTGGAATTTGTATTACAAGTATTCAAATAATCCTAATTAAAAGTTGTTGTTGGACCTAATAAACAAGCGCTAATGAACACTCAGAGACAAAATTGCTTAGACAAGTGTTCAAACATGAATGTTTTCCGGGACGTATGAATTACACATTAATGTTCACTCTCTTTGTTTGGCTATAACTTATGAGATTTAATTTCAATAATGAGGATAGCATGTTGTATCCAGTACCTCACTAATCGCGAATATTTATTAAGAAAACTAGGATAGTGTAAAAATCAAGATTTAACCTTAAAATATATGAATATATTATTTTTGAACATAAATTTTCAATCAGAGTACCAATAAATGTAATTCGGGGTATTAAATATGTCATATGTCTATATGATAGGGAAAATAGTTCACTTATTGAATCAATACTACTTTATTTAGAAAATTTCGTAACACCTTTTATTTTGGTTGTGAAGTTGGACCTCGAATCAGGACCCAAACTTTTCCTTGAGTTAGTTTTAGCGGTATGTTAGTGACTCAGTTGTTGATGTAAGGCAGTACGATTCGTCCCCACTTAACTTATAAGTTCAAAATACATTAATTATTTTTTAATTAACTGTGTTAATAAAAAATCAGTGTAACCAAACAGGGCCTCACCCCTGGCAGTAAGAATCAATGTTAACTTAATATAAATATTTTATTCAAAAAATGTAGATCAAGTTAACATTTAAATAGCCAAGAGCTCAAAATGCCCAAATTAACCAAATAAATAAATACATATCAAATCACTTTAACGGATATTCGTTAAATATTAGGATTACAACAATAACTATTTCCAAGTTTAAATTTAGCTTTGGTATTTTAGTATGTGAGATAAAATTGTAAAAATTTGGGTTAGTAGTGATCCTATAAGATTATAGCTAAAGTTTTGTACATAAAAGAACTGAGGCCTTCCTCAGGATGAGTTGAATCTTACCGTTCATGCTAGTAACTCTTCTGCCTGTCCTCTTTATAATGTTTTTATTTCTCTTTTTTATGGTTTAAAGTTGTAAACAGTTTTTTTTTCACTCTCATTTTAGATCAAACTAGTAAATTTTATTTCAGCAGAATTCTCTCACTTAAGGGGATATTCTTCTTTACCGTTAACCTATGTTTCAACATTTACAATTTTAATATATTATTTCAATAATTATAATATTAAATAATATAAATAAATCAGATTTGATTACGTAGGAGTTTACTTTTGTTGTGCAGTTTTCAAACTGTGATTTTATTTGATTTAGTGAAGATTTCGCGTATATTACATAAACTGTTTATACATTGAATAGTTTTAACATAGAATAAACGTACTTCTAACGAGTGTTATCATTCTATAAACAGTATTAATTAGTTATTAAATAAGTTTAATGCATTTTATAAAACTAGATCACGGTTTCCCCTTGGATTAGGGAAACGATCTTACAAGTAGGATTAAATTGGAAACAATTTTATGTTTTACTAAGATAATGCTATCCAAACTTGTCATAAACATTTTAATTATTATCATATAACTTCGTTTTTAAAATTACTTTTTTTAATACTAAAATTACTAATTACAGGTATATTTTCTGTATCCTACAAAAATGATGTAATTTGTTACTAGCATAAACAATTTATATTTTGTCTTTAACTCACTTGTTTTTGTTAAATAATATGGAATGTACTCAAGAGAATTTGTACAAGAAAATTAAACCCAAATGATATGTTAATGATATGTAAATGAAATGTTAACCTGTAATTTAAACAGATTGATTCAAAACTCAATGCAAATCATTTATTGTTCACAGGTCTGATTTGCTAACGCACATATTTACCCTAGGGTTTCAGTCTAACAAAAACAGTGGAGAGAAACCAATCAAGTGGAGTGATTTCAATTGTTAATTGGTATGAGTTCTAAAGAAAAAATATTATGTTAGCGTTACTAATACAATGTAAAATTAATTTCCAGTGACATACTCTCTGATGTATTGATTCATAAAATGTTGACTTGGTAACCTTTTTATGAATATTTACCTTTGAATGGCATAAACATTTGATTTAGATATTTTTGAGTAAAGATTAATTTCGTAAGTGAATCTAGGTTGATTTGTTAAAGTTATATTGTACAAGTTTAATGTCATTAAAATCTTGGTATAGTTATGTATAATCTTGGTATAGGTACAAGCTATAAAACAAGCGGAATCTTGGTATAGGTATGTAGCTCAGACTTGTCGCTCAAACTTACAGTGTGATAATATACGAAAATAAGAGTCTATCTAATTAGATCAAGCCAATGATTCAAGGCAGTACCTCATGTAAAGCAAGAAGAATCATCCACCCAGTGAGCAATACAAATAATGTATTATCAGTGCTCATATCTCTTATAAGGCCCTCAAATAATATAAATCACCATCCAGGAAAAAGGCGTAGAGGTGAGTCTTCTTCTAGTTGGTAATTTGGTCTAGAGGGGTTAAACATCTGGCAGCTTTATGTCCTTATCAGAACTCTTCAGAATTCATTAAACCTTCGTAAAATGTAAGCGCTTGGAATAGCTGTTGATTTTATAATCCCTTATACTATTTGATAAAATCTCTTCCTATTAAAATATAAATTTGTCCAACTTGTTTAATCTGACTATTTATGTTTTTTTTTAGTTATAAACTGTAATTATACACTTATTTATGTGAAGGTTGTATATGTGAAATTATCCTTGTCGATTACATTCATGTTGTTTAGCAGCCTAGGCATTACTTTCAGCAGTATTCAGGACTGTATTTAGTTCCACGGATTTCAGGATATTAAAATACATAAACACTAAGAAACCTATATAAAAAATAAAACATAACATAATAAAAATTGAAAACAATCTAAATCTTATTAACCTTACTCAAGCAGTTTGACAGTTTTACCATATTTTAAGGGACGCTTGGTGTAATATAATGCATAACAGTCATTTAAATACTAGCCCTCCATTTACATCGAAACCAAGATGTAATATACTTCAGAGGATGGCAGACTCTGTTGTGATTAAAGATGAAATTTCTATCCAAAGAAGAATAAGAAAATGTTCCTGCAATTTATTTTGTAGGGATGGTCGTATACAAATTTAAGTCCGTCAAAACTAATTTCTGGTATCAGAATTGGGTTATGATACCTAAATATAAAGGAATTCTAAAATATTAATAATAATTTTACTTTTAACTTAAGCGGTTTGATTTAGTTTGTCATTTATTATCATTTGCATAACATTTATCACTCAGTTTAGCTAAGGTTTATTGTACTGTGTAATAAATTAATTTAAATTTAACAATGCTAGTGTAATAATAATGATATGTAAATGACCATCAATTGGTAATGACACAATAACAAGTTACAATTAACTTTAGTCGTCACTAAACACTGTATTTCAACATACAATTCATTATAATCTTGTAACATTTATGGATAAGATAGAACACAATTCGCTCAAACTTGTCGCTCAAGTCGCTCAGACTTGTCGCTCAAACTTACATTGTGATAATATACGAAAATAAGAGTCCATCTAATTTGATCAAGCCAATGAGTCAAGGCATTACCTCATGTAAAGCAAGAAGAATCATCCACCCTGTGAGTAATACAAATAATGTTTGTAAACAGCAAACATGACGCGGTGGCGTCGGTCGTCGTCTACATCAGAGAAGGAACTATCGTAAATCACTCTTGTAAACAACAGGGGGTGAAAAATGGCGTCACATTCAATGGAATGGGGAAGTCATTACTTATGTGTACCGTGTTCAATGAACAATACTGCTTACTTGATCAGAAAAATGCCTGATTGCGGAATTGTCTGCTTTCAAGCTTTACAGTTTTTTTTATTGTCAGTGTTTATTTGTAGCATGTTGAGAAGTGACACGCAATTCAGCAGGGCAGCCAACCGTAGTAACGAGGACTGTAAATTACCTCAGGTGGCACCCATGTGCTGGCGTTCTGGCTTTTTTTGGGTTTTTTTTGCAGTAGCTTAATCAAACGGTATCTATATTTATTTAAAACTCAATTGCGAGTTTTCATTTCTTGTTAAATTTAATATAGATTTAAATTGTATAATGAAAGCCAACTTAATTTGTTGTTATGTAAAATGTCGAATTCACCCAAATAAAAATAAATAGCATCAAATATCTGACACATACTTTCTCCTTCGTAGCCCCGATAAAGAATTACCTTAATTTTTAAATGTAAATTGTTAATAATATGTTTGTATGTTGTTTTAATAAAAGTCTATTTCTAAAATACAGCCACTTCTTATTACACAAATTGGTTTTAAGAGGGGAAATCCCCCACACTCCCCCAGATTTAGGCGGCAAAATACCCCAAATATCCACTGTTGGACAATATTTACTGAACCTACATACCGAAGCTTTGATTAAATAAGAGATCAACATGTAATTTTCTTATTCCCCATCAGAATAACTTTGAACAACGTACTTTTAACCCCTTTAACTTCTGAACCCGAAATTTCCCAGAAGTGCCGGTGATGTCAATTTGTTAGAAATCTGATATAAACTAGCGTTCTTAGATTACTTTGTGGTTTTGTAGGGAAAATCAAACTATACAAATATAAAAAATAAAATCGTTTGGAGATACCGCTGATTAGAACATACTTACCAAATTTTATGAAATTTTAGCCACTGGTCTCTGGGTCTGTTCACATGTATACAGACAGGCATCACTTAAAAACCACTATTCATAGGTCCAGCGAGCTCAACAATTAATTTACACCGATAACTTAAAATAAAATTGGTGACGAAAACGATAATAATTTATTCATATGAATTCAAAGGAAGTAAGAATCTGAAGAGGCAGGCAATCGTTTGAATTAGCTTTAGAATAAAGAAGAGGCCACAAACTAGTTATAAATAAACTGGAAATCAAAGTTTGATTAAACACTGTAAAATATATATTTAATTACCCAATTTACTACTCAATAAATACAATTTACATGACACTGAGAGAACTAAATAAATACATCTAAAAGCAGAAGACACATTTATTGTACAAACTGTAGTTATAAATCCTTCTAAGCAAAAGGCCTCCCTGACAGTGAAATACCGGTTGGAAAACAAAAGAGACGATTTTTGAATAAAATAACATATTGAACGAGAAATGTGATTACTTTAGATTATTTAATTCATTATGTGTTGTATAGCAGTTAAGCCAAATAAGATAAACGTACTGATAGAGAACCACACCAATGAAATCCAAAATAATTCAAATTTTTAAAAAATCTGAAAAATTATTTGATTAAAACAAGTTTAACAAAGTATAACAAAAGTAATCCGATGTATAAAACACTGCAAACATTGCGAAGGATTGCAAAACAAAATATCATTCCCCAATATAGGCTCAAGGATTCCAATAATTCCAGAGGTTACCGTTTAGGTACCAAAATGTGCTACACATTAGTGGAATTCTATTCCCTGAAATGTAAACAAACAAATCTGCCTAGGTTAGTAAGTTTATTGTATACAAGTTAGTTAGTTTGTTTCTGTAGATCATATCAATATTAATCGCTGTAATAAAATATTGTTAAAATTATTTCATTACAATATACATTTGCCTTCAGTTTTATTAAATAATGCTAATGTACAAAATTCAGTCAAATGTTGATCTACAGTCATTAAATTTAAAACTCTTAAAAAGCACGTCGTACATTAACAGCAAGACAATATACTTCTGCTTAGAAAGACTGAACGCATCCGATTTAGATTTGTGACACTCCCTTTGCTTTGATGTTACGGCAATTGCTTTAATTATGGAAACATGCTCAGATCAAATATTGCTTTAATGCATTTCACTCATCGTCACCATAAATGCATTTGTAATATCTTTATACATAATTCTGTAAGCGAAATTTTTAAGTCAACATTTTAAGAGTTTGGCAAATTGCAGAATGATGGGAGACGGCTCAAATTAAAGGACTTGATCCCAGGTACTCGGAAAATATATTTGTAAAGAGTTACCATCAAACGAGAAACAACGTTAAACATCCCCCATAATAAAAGCATGGGGATTTAAAAACGTCTGCTTTGTTTACATTAAAACATGTGATATACGTGTCTACTTTGTCTACAAACTAACTTGTATTCCTACACTTCACTTCTCTCTGTGTGTGTATAATATCTTGACCTGTGGCTTACTCCACTGCTGGAGGGACTGAGATAACCAGCTGGGCTACTGAACATGGAATACTGACAAACAGTTATTTTGTTTACATGTCAACAATATTACGATTAATAGACTGAATCTGATGGAAACAACAGATGACGGATATAGACCTATGTCTAAATCTCGCTCCAACTGTTTGAACTGAAAACAGTTCCCACAGGTCAAGATGTTCGGCGTCAAGTGTACTCATATAGTTTTATTTTCCTCAGGATATAAATAGTAAAAAAGTCAGAAGAGCATGGTTAGGGGTTATGGCCTCTTCAAGTCGCTAATATTGTTTTATTTTCCTAAGCATGTAAAGAGTTAACAAAATCAGATGAGGCAGAGTATTGAATCAAATTTAGGGGCTATGGCCCCTTCAAACCACTAGTAATATTATATTTGCATATTAATACGTGAGTTGTTTCACCTTTCCAGTATGTGTCCAGCAAACACAAGTGCACCGATAAACACACAGCCTGTGTGGTAGAGCTCCAGTGAGATGTGTTGGTTTTGATCACTGTGTCGAATTAATTAACTTGAACTAGTTAGTTGTAAAGTAAAACTATTTACCAAATCCACTTTGTAAACTCCTATTATATGTATTGTCAATATTTGTTATATATTTGTTTTTTGTTGCTTTCTCACATATTTGATTGTTGTTTTTGCTTGTTTCTTTTACAATTTATTTTGCCTTCTATGTAACTTGTAACAATGCAAAATGGTGTATCCCGTTGGTGAATAAAATAAATAAATGGTTCCGGTGTCCGACGCCTTGACCATTAGACCAGCGACTCAATAGTTACTTGACTTCTCATTTAAGATGTTCGTCTTTGCAATAGATATAGTTTTAGCCTTTCTTGGCTTCATATATTCTAAACTAATTTAAACTAAACAATTTCTTTTAAAATTAGTTAATGGTTGTGTAATTTGTGAGTGGTAGAATAACTATTATTTTATAAATGCCAAAAATTATTATTTTATGTTAGAGAAACAGCTTTTTTATTGAAAGTTAATGTTTTAATGACTTAAATTAAATCAATTTAAAGAAAAAATAATTTTTAATCTGATGAAAAAAGTAAAGTTGTAACTTGGGCCCTGATGGTGAACCCATCAGCTTGTTGGTAGAGTGGATTATCGACGTTAGATTACCAATTTTGTGTTTTTATCGAATATTTCCTACCATTCTGGTAATGTCTCGTTAAGGTTTCAATCAACTACTTTAATATTAAATAGTTCTTTGAATAACAATAATGTGACAAACAACGACGTTTCTTTTAATCTGTTCACACTAACTAATTTTAAATTTTTTTCCAATTTTTTAGGATGGCTGTCATAAGTTTATATTCATGAACGTTTCCTATTTTTATGAAAATAGAGTAAATAAAACGTCATATCCAAATATTTTGTTCTTGATTATAAGTTATTAACACACGCTGTCCTTACCTGTTATCCGCTAGTTTAAGGCGAAAATCGCAACAACAAAATGTCTTAAAATTACTTACAAATTTTAAAAAGGTCATCATGGTATTTTTATTAGGAAAATTAATCTACAATACTAGTTTTTTTGGACCCGATAAATAATAAAACACTAAAAGTCCAGGGAAATTGTCATATACTGTGTGTTAAAGCTCTAAGAATTTTCAATAAATACATCTGGCATACTTATATCAATCACTCTTTATAGATGGTTAATCTAAAACCAAGGGGATACCGGATATACAGAGTTGTAGATATGTGTTGGAAAATATTTTGTATGAAAACTGGCAATGTCGTTAAACAAAAAACTACAAAAACATAAGTCAAATATGTACCATAGTACTTAATTTTGTAAAATCGCATTTAAATTAAATTAGCATGAAGCATTTCTGTACAAGTACGTCAACAGAACCTGGCTCTATTCTAACTACATATACTATTCATTTCTGGCTTTGGTGAGTTCAAGTTATTTTAGAAATTGTTGCGGATATTTTCAATCACTGAATAATTGTTGATGGAAAATGTCCAGAATTTGACCCACTACAAGCACAAAAAATTGCAAGTTGATAACTGTAGTAGTTGCTGAGGAAACGGGTCATGAAGGTTTTGAATTTAACATTGTTGAGATGGGCTGTATGATGCCCCCTGTATGATGCTGTATGATGTCCCCTCTATGATGCTGCATGATGCCCCCGTATGATGTCCCTGTATGATGCTGTATGATGCCCCCTGTATGAGGCTGTATGATGCCCCCTGTATGATGCAGTATGTTTCCCCTGTATGATGCTGCATGATGCCCCCTGTATGATGATGTATGATGCCACAGTATGAGGCTGTATGATGCCCCCTGTATGATGCCCCTGTGTCATTCTGTATGATGCCCCCTGTATGATGTTGTATAATGCTGCATGATGCCCCCTGTATGATGCTGTATGATGCCTCCTGTAAGATGCTGTATGATACCCCCTGTATGATGCCTCGTGTACGATGCTGTATGATGCCCCTGTATGAGGCTGTATGATGCCCCTGTATGATGCTGTATGATGCCCCCTGTATGATGCTGTATGATGCCCTCTGCATGATGCTGTATGATGCCCCCTGTATGATGCTGTATGATGCCCCTGTATGATGCTGTATGATGCCCCCTGGATGATGTTGTATGATGCCCCTGTATGATGCTGTATGATGCCCCCTGTATTATGCTGTATGATGCCCCTTGTATGATGTCCCCTGTATGATGCTGTATGATTCCCCTGTATGATGCTGTATGATGCCCCCTGTATGATGCCCCCTTGAATAAAATGCCGATAGAAATTCTTAAAAGTTTGCTAGGAAGAAGTTGGAGGTTGTGAATTGAGACAGCTTGATGCAGGTGACGGATCGAGTTAGAAAGGGTAAAAAAGAAAGTATTGTACTCCCACCCTTACTAGTAAACACACCCTTATAACTACTTAAAAATTGTTTGGAATGAACTTAAAAGAAAATTAAAGAATAAAAAGTATATTGGAGAATCAATTTTTTCGACATGGCTTTTAAATGAGCGAGGATCGAAAAGCCACTGTTGGTCCTAAAGATGGACTATGTTTTTCGTCATACTGCAAACAATATTGATATACAAATTTCTCAAAAACTAAATTTTGTTAAATTTTTTACCATTACAAGTTTACTTCCATATTTATCTTATTGCTACGCTAAACAAACAGCTGTTACACAAGTTTTTATTGTTGACAAGTCGAATAATTCGTTCAATTCAACCCGCGAAAAGTGTCATCCAATGAAGGTTTTAGTCCTAGGACGAACAAAATCATCAAAATTATACTTTGCGGTCGAGGTCATCAGCTGTTAATCCTAGGAGTAAAAAAACCAACCTTAGCATCTCAACGCATGTGTTGAAAACCGATATTTTTGAAGGAGTAGGAAAAAAATTTGTTTTGAAGCTGCTACAAGAAGATAATACTTAAATCTAACAATGTTAAACAATATTATTAACATAGAAAAGGTTAACCTAGTATTTTAGTTGCAGCTGAAATAATAGCAATATAAGCCAGGTTTGGATACACTAGTGTTCAATAAACGTTACAGTTGCATTTCTGGATTGTTGATCATCGAGTACCCCGGTGCCAATGCCCCTCGTTTCCTGTGTTAATCATCGAGTACCCCGGTGCCAATGCCCCTCGTTTCCTGTGTTGATCATCGAGTACCCCGGTGCCAATGCCCCTCGTTTCCTGTGCTGATCATCGAGTACCCCGGTGCCAATGCCCCTCGTTTCCTGTGTTGATCATCGAGTACCCCGGTGCCAATGCCCCTCGTTTCCTGTGTTGATCATCGAGTACCCCGATGCCAATGCCCCTCGTTTCCTGTGTTGATCATCGAGTACCCCGGTGCCAATGCCCCTCGTTTCCTGTGTTGATCATCGAGTACCCCGGTGCCAATGCCCCTCGTTTCCTGTGTTGATCATCGAGTACCCCGGTGCCGATGCCCCTCGTTTCCTGTGTTGATCATCGAGTACCCCGGTGCCAATTCCCCTCGTTTCCTGTGCTGATCATCGAGTACTCCGGTGCCAATGCCCCTCGTTTCCTGTGTTGATCATCGAGTACCCCGGTGCCAATGCCCCTCGTTTCCTGTGTTGATCATCGAGTACCCCGGTGCCAATTCCCCTCGTCTCCTGTGTTGATCATCGAGTACCCCGGTGCCAATGCCCCTCGTCTCCTGTGTTGATCATCGAGTACCCCGGTGCCAATGCCCCTCGTTTCCTGTGTTGATCATCGAGTACCCCGGTGCCAATGCCCCTCGTTTCCTGTGTTGATCATCGAGTACCCCGGTGCCAATGCCCCTCGTTTCCTGTGTTAATCATCGAGTACCCCGGTGCCAATGCTCCTCGTCTCCTGTGTTGATCATCGAGTACCCCGGTGCCAATGCCCCTCGTCTCCTGTGTTGATCATCGAGTACCCCGGTGCCAATGCCCCTCGTTTCCTGTGCTGATCATCGAGTACCCCGGTACCAATGCCCCTCGTTTCCTGTGTTGATCATCGAGTACCCCGGTGCCAATGCCCCTCGTTTCCCGTGTTGATCATCGAGTACCCCGGTGCCAATAACCCTCGTTTCCCGTGTTGATCATCGAGTACCCCGGTGCCAATGCCCCTCGTTTCCCGTGTTGATCATCGAGTACCCCGGTGCCAATGCCCCTCGTTTCCTGTGTTGATCATCGAGTACCCCGGTGCCAATGCCCCTCGTTTCCTGTATTGATCATCGAGTATCCCGGTGCCAATGCCCCTCGTTTCCTGTGTTGATCATCGAGTACCCCGGTGCCAATGCCCCTCGTTTCCTGTGTTGATCATCGAGTACCCCGGTGCCAATGCCCCTCGTTCCCTGTGTTGATCATCGAGTACCCCGGTGCCAATGCCCCTCGTCTCCTGTGTTGATCATCGAGTACCCCGGTGCTAATGCCCCTCGTCTCCTGTGTTGATCATCGAGTACCCCGGTGCCAATGCCCCTCGTTTCCTGTGTTGATCATCGAGTACCCCGGTGCCAATGCCCTCGTCTCCTGTGTTGATCATCGAGTACCCCGGTGCCAATGCCCCTCGTTTCCTGTGTTGATCATCGAGTACCCCGGTGCCAATGCCCCTCGTTTCCTGTGTTGATCATCGAGTACCCCGGTGCCAATGCCCCTCGTTTCCTGTGTTGATCATCGAGTACCCCGGTGCCAATGACCCTCGTTTCCTGTGTTGATCATCGAGTACCCCCGTGCCAATGCCCCTCGTTTCCTGTGTTGATCATCGAGTACCCCGGTGCCAATGCCCCTCGTTTCCTGTGTTGATCATCGAGTACCCCGGTGCCAATGCCCCTCGTTTCCTGTGTTGATCATCGAGTACCCCGGTGCCAATGCTCCTCGTTTCCTGTGTTGATCATCGAGTACCCCGGTGCCAATGCCCCTCGTTTCCTGTGTTGATCATCGAGTACCCCGGTGCCAATGCCCCTCGTTTCCTGTGTTGATCATCGAGTACCCCGGTGCCAATGCCCCTCGTTTCCTGTGCTGATCATCGAGTACCCCGGTGCCAATGCCCCTCGTTTCCTGTGCTGATCATCGAGTACCCTGGTGCCAATGCCCCTCGTTTCCTGTGTTGATCATCGAGTACCCCGGTGCCAATGCCCCTCGTTTCCTGTGCTGATCATCGAGTACCCCGGTGCCAATGCCCCTCGTTTCCTGTGTTGATCATCGAGTACCCCGGTGCCAATGCCCTCGTCTCCTGTGTTGATCATCGAGTACCCCGGTGCCAATGCCCCTCGTTTCCTGTGTTGAGCATCGAGTACCCCGGTGCCAATGCCCCTCGTTTCCTGTGCTGATCATCGAGTACCCCGGTGCCAATGCCCCTTGTTTCCTGTGTTGATCATCGAGTACCCCGGTGCCAATGCCCCTCGTTTCCTGTGCTGATCATCGAGTACCCCGGTGCCAATGCCCCTCGTTTCCTGTGTTGATCATCGAGTACCCCGGTGCCAATGCCCCTCGTCTCCTGTGTTGATCTTCGAGTACCCCGGTGCCAATGCCCCTCGTTTCCTGTGTTGATCATCGAGTACCCTGGTGCCAATGCCCCTCGTTTCCTGTGCTGATCATCGAGTACCCCGGTGCCAATGCCCCTCGTTTCCTGTGCTGATCATCGAGTACCCCGGTGCCAATGCCCCTCGTTTCCTGTGTTGATCATCGAGTACCCCGGTGCCAATGCCCCTCGTTTCCTGTGCTGATCATCGAGTACCCCGGTGCCAATGCCCCTCGTTTCCTGTGTTGATCATCGAGTACCCCGGTGCCAATGCCCCTCGTCTCCTGTGTTGATCATCGAGTACCCCGGTGCCAATGCCCCTCGTCTCCTGTGTTGATCATCGAGTACCCCGGTGCCAATGCCCCTCGTCTCCTGTGTTGATCATCGAGTACCCCGGTGCCAATGCCCCTCGTTTCCTGTGCTGATCATCGAGTACCCCGGTGCCAATGCCCCTCGTTTCCTGTGTTGATCATCGAGTACCCCGGTGCCAATGCCCCTCGTCTCCTGTGTTGATCATCGAGTACCCCGGTGCCAATGCCCCTCGTTTCCTGTGTTGATCATCGAGTACCCCGGTGCCAATGCCCCTCGTCTCCTGTGTTGATCATCGAGTACCCCGGTGCCAATGCCCCTCGTTTCCTGTGCTGATCATCGAGTACCCCGGTGCCAATGCCCCTCGTTTCCTGTGTTGATCATCGAGTACCCCGGTGCCAATGCCTCTCGTTTCCTGTGTTGATCATCGAGTACCCCGGTGCCAATGCCCCTCGTCTCCTGTGTTGATCATCGAGTACCCCGGTGCCAATGCCCCTCGTTTCCTGTGTTGATCATCGAGTACCCCGGTGCCAATGCCCCTCGTCTCCTGTGTTGATCATCGAGTACCCCGGTGCCAATGCCCCTCGTTTCCTGTGCTGATCATCGAGTACCCCGGTGCCAATGCCCCTCGTTTCCTGTGTTGATCATCGAGTACCCCGGTGCCAATGCCTCTCGTTTCCTGTGTTGATCATCGAGTACCCCGGTGCCAATGCCCCTCGTCTCCTGTGCTGATCATCGAGTACCCCGGTGCCAATGCCCCTCGTCTCCTGTGTTGATCATCGAGTACCCCGGTGCCAATGCCCCTCGTCTCCTGTGTTGATCATCGAGTACCCCGGTGCCAATGCCCCTCGTTTCCTGTGTTGATCATCGAGTACCCCGGTGCCAATGCCTCTCGTTTCCTGTGCTGATCATCGAGTACCCCGGTGCCAATGCCCCTCGTTTTCTGTGTTGATCATCGAGTACCCCGGTGCCAATGCCCCTCGTCTCCTGTGCTGATCATCGAGTACCCCGGTGCCAATGCCCCTCGTCTCCTGTGTTGATCATCGAGTACCCCGGTGCCAATGCCCCTCGTTTCCTGTGTTGATTTTTAAATCGCTGCTTCACTCCTGCACGGCTCTACTGCGTTGAATACATAAAAAACATAAAACTCAAAAGTTGTATTTGTCATCATGTCATCAAACTGTTTGATCGGAAATACTAGGCTATTTATTAATACTTTCTTCAATGAAGTAATGAAGTGTGTACAAATTTGATTACATCATTACTTTAGTTGAGGTTAAAACGATTGGTTGTTTATATTACTTGTTAAAACTCATGTAATTGAATGAGTTATAAAAGAAAATACAATACAGAAAACGGAGTTGTGACATACTTTCTCTTTAAATTAAATATGTGACTAACTGGAAGACAAATTTAGTCCGTCTGAAAAAAAAACATTTTAAACCTTGAAATAGAGAGCATAAGTGGTTGGCTCCGGCGTGACAGTTAGTTCTGATGCACTTCAAAGTCGAATTCCAAAGTTTATGTCGGAGAGAATATTTCTTAGAAAGGTTTTGTCAACGATTAACAATTTTTATTGTTATTTAATATAGCAGATCCTTGTAAAGGCTTATACCGCCGGTAAAAACTTGTTGGATATATAGTTTACTAGGAAATAAATCAATAGTATGTCTGGATCACACACCGGATTATATTAAAAAATATAAGTATACTGTGCATTTTTAATTAAGGGTAAGGTTGTTCACCATCTACTTTCTATGAATTTTTCATGTATCAGCCTTCTAGGTCGTATTATAAGTTCAGAAACCTACACAAATAAACAGACTTAGCAATTTTCCTTTTCGGTATTATATAAATGGTATTGTGTTATAGATGCTATTTTTATCCCAAGAGTTCTGTTCTAATGGTTAAAACGTTGACGAAATTAAAAATTGTCTAATTAAATAATTAGTTTATACATTTTAATTCGTATATTTTAAATTCTGTTTCAAATTCACAAAAGTTAAATTAAATAATCCAGTCAGATCTGTGTACCTACCTCAGTAGAACATATTATGTGGTAATGGAATAGATGCGTGGTGTGACACCAAACATGCAAAATTCCAAAGCAGGAGCAGTATAGTTGCAACAGAAGTGTAGCTACAATCCCGACCGGCGACATTGACAGTGACAACGCGCTTCATTTGATAATCAGTAATCCAGAGGCGACACAGGTTAATGCTGTAGCAATGTTGTTTTCCACGTCCAGATTTGGTTTCCTGAAATAAAGATTTTTATACAAACTAACTATAGGTATTAATTTTAAAACGAGTTCGCACGCAGCACGCTGACGTGAGGGAATTTCCACATAAAAAACTATAAATTTCAAAATCAGTTAAAAACATATATTTATTCCAATTTTTATTCAAATCTGAAAATATTGATTTTTTGGCTGTTCTGATGCTCCTGGTTCTATTTACCTGCAATGGTGGGAATACAATTTTGCACATTACAAGGCTAGGAGAAGGTCCAGTTAGGCTTTAAAGTAGGCGTAAGGTTGTTGGGGATGATAAAAGTACACCAACAAATGAATAATAGGCTTTTCTAATGTAAAATCCCCATAAGACAACGTACTGTGTTTGGTCGATACACATTTTCCTTAATAACTCGGTAAATATTTATGCTAGAATAACGAGAGGGGGCTTACAAGTTTTGTCACACTAATTTCCATCTTTTAACATGCGTTAATTTCACATCCGGGGCTTTTCTGACCCTTTTTGTGTCCAAAAACTCGAAATTTGAAAGATTAATCTCCAAAAAAGGGGTTTAGAGTTTTCTGATTGTTTTGCCCAACGAACTTGTCCAACAGATTATAGAAAGGAACATCCCGACCAAATTTTAAGTAAATCGGACAAAAAATGCGACCGCTAGAGTGCATACACATTTATATATGTATATATAATTTTGAACGACCCCCCAAAACGTGTTCAGGGGGTCACGTTAGGAACTTCTATGGTGGTCCCGGGCTTAAGTTTCACCGTGCGGGTCATTCTAATAGTTTATTTTCCATAGGAAATTCACTAATAAGTGCGGATTTATTTATTACATATAGTATCCCGCAAGAGTATGCACAAATGCAGGATTTGGTAGAACTCGTCAAAAGGACCAAACGACTTACGATAAGGTTTATTTTAAATCACTTCTTTATCCCTCTTTCTGTCTATATTTAAATTTTAATCAATACAGCATATATTATTAACCACTTGAGGTACTGGCTCAAAATTTGGCACGTGTATTATATTAGTTTAGGGCTATTTTGGCATTTCTAACTTAACCGTTTCAAAATGGCGGCCATTTCAATATTTTAAAGCATATACAAATTAAATTTTAAAGCCAAAATTATGGTGTAAAGACCGTAGATTACGCAACCACTAGCTGAGAAATTACAGCTTTTATGATTTAAATCATGGAAATTTTGGCAATCAACATTTATACAAATTTTAATTACTCAGCTATGGGGGTTGAGTGATCTTGAAAATCTTTATACCATAACTTTGAGCTTAAAATATAAAATTTTGTAGTTTACAGATTTTCATAAAAGTTTATACTCAGAAAATAAGCATCAAGTGGTGCGTTTCCTATCACAACATGTGTTATTTTTTTATCAAATTTTAAGTTACTGTTGGAAACTAATTGAAATTATTCAGATTGTAACTAATACTTCTTATCTTCGACCCGTACTAAACGATCGATTAAAACATTACAATTTAAAAATCTGTTATAATCGACATTGTTCTACATTATTCTACATTGTTCAAGTTATACAAGCTACAAGTTTAAAGATAAATCATTCAAAACGATGCTGACACAGTATATTCAACGCTAATTGACATTCCCACATAAAACCAAGTTTAATTGTGGTTTCAGTCGAATGAACAGGTTTTACATCGGTGTAATTAATAGACCATAATGAATGAATACATCCCACTCCCTTCATTCCCCATTCCAACGCAAACGTAGTTTAACATTTGAGTTGGAATCACCAAATATGATTTAATGAACATTGATCTAGAAATTATTTTGATCATTACATATTTTAAATTTCAACCTAAACGCAGCGTGCATTTATTTGATAAGCTAGAACATTTGTTAAGACTTATTTTTAATGGTCAACCTATCTGTTATTAGATCATAAGATTCTACTTAATAAATATTACCTGGAAATACTCGACTCATTAGCCAGACACACCCAGGCGACGCAATACTTGTCCAAGCAGCGCCGTGAGGGCTTATGTGGGTCCGTATAGGTTTTAGTGGGCCCACATGAGTTTTTTCACTCTCTTCGAGATTATTGGAGCGAGTCTCACTCTGTCTTTTGAGCTACCCCACTCAAACTCACTCTATTATAAAGCGTTTCCCCTTCATGAAAAAATAACTAAATGTATGTTTGATGTACCCTTAATAACACACAACCCACTGAGTCGATGGAGCTAACAACCTACATGACGGTATTTTATCCCTAAATACTACATAGGTCTTTTCCCATTAGTAGTGTGGGTTTGCCGGTTTTGGACCGGAAGTGACGTCATCCGGTCACGTGACCGGATGCGCTGAGTCATGAAAGACGTCATCTGAGGCTGAGCCAGTGACGTAGGCGGTTTTGTGACGTAATGAGGGAAAGTTTAAAGTTCAAGGTCACGGGGAGGTAATTTTAAAAAAGTACTACCTCGCACGCGTAAAATCCGATTGTGATTCGATAGTTAATCGATAATAAATATCGAATGAAACAATCGAATGAAGCAATCGGACGATACGAGTGCGAGGTAGTACTATTTCATTTAACTTTATTTTTTACTTTTCTTTTTATTTACAATAAGTTATGTTTACAATAATTTATGTTTACAATAGTTCCCCGTTGTTTGTCGTCATCGAGGTTGTTGATCCGGAGTCGCAGCCGTCAGACGCAGTTTTCAAGTGTTGCGCTTGTTTGTCCAATCGGCCCATCCCGACTGTGTGTTCCTTGCCTATTTATGTGACCGCAGGGAACACACAGTCGGGACGAGCAGCTCGATGTTCACCGGTCGAGAGCCGGAGGTGTACTGGCTATTCACAAGCTAGCGTTGTAATCGTACTAAATGGTGGGGGTAAAAGTGTGGTGGGGCGGAGCAGATGGCGGACGGCAGATGGCAGGCGGCAGATGGTAGGCGGCAGGTGGCAAGTGCGCGGCAGATGGTTGCTACTCCATTCGCCGCCAAAGTAATGCAAGCCGTCGGCGTAATTCTTGTATTTTATCTTGTCGGTTCATTTGATACGTTTTACATCTACATATGCAATAGCTGAAACACTTGCACTTACGACAAGCTTTCCCGTCAACTTGATCGCCTGGTATTTTAAAACATTGTAACTCGCAACAATATGTCTTCAAATTGTTATCGAAAAATAAATTGTTCATAGGTGGCACCGACATGTTAGCTGCAGCGTGTGTTAGACAAGACTGAGACTAACTTCACTGCTCCCTCTCTTTTATACCTCTGCATAAGTTAACCCTGAATGAAAGTTCAAGGTCACCCATTTGAATTTTTTAAAAAAGCAACACAGCAGTATATAAAATAATATACTGCTGTGTTGCTGTTTTTCTTTTTTCTTTTTTCTTTTTCCTTTCTTTTCTTTATTAAACAAACATCTTACAATACAATAAGCTTAAGTCTAACATTAATGACTAGAAATACAAACAGAGAAATACAAACAGAGACATTATGTACAAATATGCGTGATGTGCAGAGTGAGTTCCGTAGAGTTGTTGCCGCTTACACCGTGTGATACCAAATACAACGTCCCCGGTTGAATATCTCGCAAATCTTCATTTTGTAGCAGTTGAACAAATCGTTTTGGAAGAAATACTTGAAACTTCGGCTCATCTCCTGGAGTGAAAGGTCCTTCGCTCAATGAAACTAGAATTGCTTCTCCATGTGTGGTTTCCACTTTCTTAATGTTATGAATAATGTAGTGTTTTTGTTCTTTTAGTTCTGAACACTTTTTAGTTAGCAGAAGGTCGGATTTTGAATGAGTGTTGAATTGATCAACCAGTGTTTGTAGAAACTGTTGTGATGCCATCTTCGTCAGTGGTGGTTGTGGTGTCTTCTGTGATGTTGCCTCTTTGGAGTCTCGAATAATACTCGTGCTGGAGCGGTGCTGTCTCCTCGTATTTATAGGCCCCGCTACCCCCACCACATTTCTGTTCTCCGCTACCCCCACCACATTCCTGCGTTTGTTTCAAGTAAGCAGCCAAACGATATGCGTTGTACAATGCACAGTTTGTTTGGCCGTGTTTAAGATCTTTTGCAGCGACGCAAATATTACCGAGATTAATGTTAAAGTCCTTACTGATAGTTATATCGAAAACATCACCGTGCGTGTACTTTTGTATCCAGTTCTTTTTTTCTAATCCTCTTGTGTATATATGTGAATATTGTTTGCAAAAGTTAAACATAATACTGTGCAGATTACTGTAGCTTATAAATCCTTCATACCAATGTATGTGATGAAAGTAGTTTGTTATCCATTTGTTTGTACTTTTTGCTTTGGTGTTAAGTTTGTTAAAAGAAAAAGGAGCTTCAAACGTGAATGGGTAGGCTACAAATGTAAGCAAGTCTAAAATTACTAATTCCTTGATAATAAACCTATCATCATTATTTTGAAATGCTTGAAATTCTATTACACAAGGCTTTACACTCACTTCTTCATCCCCTCCGCTCATCATGGCACCTAGCGATCAACTAAACTGTTTTCCACACCACGGTAGGTTAAATACCAGGCCGTACAGTTGCAGGCGCGTTGGTGTATATTTAACGTGGGCACCGTCCCCAATAGGCCTACCCCACGTGTGTTCTTCTTTACTAAGTCAAACTTTAGTCTTTTTTAACTTCTTCTTCTTGTGTTTCGTTTTCTTCTTCTTCTTGTTTCTCCGTTTCTTCTTCCTGTGTTGTTTCTTCTGTAGCTTCTGTAGCGATTTCTACAAGTGGTTCAAAATCCTTTAACTTTCTCCACATGCAAACTTCATGAGGTATTCTATTAAAAATAGATGTATCCACAGGTCCGTACACGATGGTGCTATCAGGTTGTTTTCCAAAGTATCGACCAAATATTCTTTAATAATAGCGCTTGCAAATACCAACTGTCTCATGTACCTTGTAATAGGTTCTGTTGCGTAGTTTAAAACGTAGAATTCTTCACGTGACAGTAGAATCTTATTTTCATGTTGAGTCAAGTCTCTAATTCGCACTTGTAGTTGCCCGCGATGTTTAACAATATCGATTTCATTGTCACAATCCAAAAGTCGAATATGTGTTTTCCTTCCACACAAACTGTTAGTTAAATAACATTATATTAAATGTACATGTTTCAAAAATGACTCCCAAGCATTTTGCGAAAATAAAACCTTTTTTGTTCCATGGTGTAGTATTACTGTAGGGGAATAATCCAATGACTTCATCAATCCAACTGATACACTTTTACTGATGCATGCTGAGATGGGGTAAAAGATTCGCAAAAAAACTTCAGTTAAAATGTGAGGAGGAATATTTTCTTCAACTTTCTTCTTCCTCTTTGGTACTACCTTTGATGGGTCTGCATTACTTTCCTCCTCTCTATCTCTTTTACCAAACTTTAAAAATGCAGTTATTTCCTTGATGATTTCTTCTTCACTAGTATTATCACGTTCCAATAACGGTGCTACCTCTGCATCACCTTGTACAACAGATGGAGAACTCATTTTGTAGAAGATGTTACCCATGCGACGATAGACGATCAACTGAAGACCTGCATTGTTGCTCCGCTATTTATAGGTTAGCGACAGTGGCGGTGCCGGTGGTAGTACAACGTTTTTACAATACTGTCTTTACAATACCGGTCAACGGTGTGTATGTAACAATTTTATCGTGCAAAATTAAACAATACGCAGATGTATTTGCAGGTACGTTTTCTTGAAATTCCATTTCTATTTTTATATCAACACTAGACGATTTTACAGATTCATTTTGTTTGGAACAATCAATTACAACAATCGGACCTTTCGATTCAAACTGTACGGGAGATAGTAGAGGTGTATTTGTTTTGCCGTAATATGAATTTTGGAACCTAGCGTACATATCGTATAAAACACTGTACCTTTTTTTATCAAAAGAAATATTAAAGTTGTCGTAGGGAAAGAATTGTGAATTCAGGAACACTTTACAGTTTGTTAATTTACAATGGTCAAATTCACCAGCATTTTCAGTTATTATGCTTTTCTTCTTCGTTTGTAATCCAAATATTACATATCTCGCTTTTTCCAAATGAGTAGAAGTTTTTACAGTCCATGTATGCCGTTGTGTTGTAGGTAAAACGGGGTATTCATGAAACTCCCAGCTTCTGAATGGCATTACAATGTCTCGATCTGATTTTAACTTTCTTAATAATGTAATCCTGTGTTCATCATTTAGTCGCACATGTGGTACTCTCCAAACAATCTTGTCTAATGTTAATTTCCAGTCTAAATTTGCATCAGTTGTTCCAGTAGCTGCTTTAATAATATCTTTATCGTTTGATGATCTTAATAAAACTAGTTCTTGTTTTACATTTATTATTATTCTTCTGTAGTCTTCAGCAAATCCTAGGAGTAATCTTAAAGGTACGTAGAAATCAAAGTTTCCCGAAGAGTCAGGAGCGAATGTACTTTTGTCTGGTGCAACCCATCCTGCAACAGCTAACAAATTCTTCTCATTTGGTGTTAAAGACGCTAATCCTTTCAATGTACTGGAAATTCCAACCTTTTTTGTTGAATCGACTGTAACTCCTGAAATTTCATATCTAATCTCGTCAAACAAAAATGCCATAGGATTATTTATGAACGGAACAGTGGTTCCAGCAGTACCATCATTTTTTGTTACTTTTCCTTCAATATATAAATAACTTTCGCATGGAAGAGTATAAATGTCTTGTTGTTGTATAGGAATCCTAATTTCATCGTTATTGTTTAATTTGGACGAAGCGTAAGGGTTGTGCGTGTGATATTCCTTTTCCCATAAGGTCTCGTCGAATGTTGGACCCTGCGCTATATCCAGTATATCCATTGTTAATGACCTTTAATCCAATTTCTTCTAGAAAACGAATGTTGTCACTTGTTAATCCTTCTACAGCTGATGAGCTACTGACCTCTTTGCTTGTTGGCTCTCTCTTTTTAAATGATAACCCCATTGTCTAAGCGGATGATTTTATATGTATTCTTACAGTAATAGCTTCTCCTCTAAAGTCAATAAGGTTTCCGTCTTGATCCACTATGTTCAGCACGATGTCTGAAATGAAATTGGTGTTTAACGGTAGGTACACAAGGTTTTGAGGCTTTTCTACTATCCTGAAACCCGGTGCAACTGATGGGTAGAATGTGTGTAATATATGACGATTCTCTCCATCTCTGTAGGATCCTTGTATAATGTTACATGTAATGTCTATGCTATTAACTTTGATGATCGTCACAGTTTTATTCCCAGAATGAGTTTTATTAGGTTCTAATACTTTTGTTTCCTTAGAAAACCCCAATAAACTACCAATTGAATGTTCTTGACTAAAATCAATATAATACTTAGACGTAATTTCGGCTTTCATTGTATTGTTATTGCCTTTTATCGTTATATTTTGTTTTCCCATATGTTTTTGTATAACTTCATTTATATTATCAATTTCATAAGCTCCTGTTGGTAAACTGAATTCTTCCAAAGCTGAATACTTTCCTTTATCATCTTTTGTCTTGTAATAATGTATTTTGTTATTAATTCCTTCACTAACGTTTGGAATAGAGTTATATGTTGTTAAATCCAATAATGCGGCTTCCCATAGTCTTCCTTTTTATAAACGTAGCGCTGGAAACAGAATACTGCGCAAAGTACATGAGTTACCGGTTAATGATACTGTATACGAGGACATCTTAAAGTTGACTAACACTTTTAGCTAAAAAGTCTAAACATAAATGACCGCAAATGGATGTATCATCAGGTTGTTTTCTTGTATGATTGTAAGAAACATTTTCTGCCGCACGAAAGTATCGTTGAAGTTCTTTCGGTGGTGGAAGGTCTCCAAAACTGTCGAAATAATAAACGGTTTTACCAAGTTTCTTGTAACACACCCAATGAGTGCCTAATCCTTCACTATTATCCAAATTTACAATACCAGCCTCATTTTTCCACATTTTAACCAATAATTCATCTTTCATAAATACTCCTCTAAAAAATGGGATTTTCAAACAAGAAGCATATGTAATCAGTTCTTCATTGGTTAATTCTTTGTTTTTAATTATTAATTGCTCTTTCTTATTTAATACACACGATACGGTCTTAGGTATAATCCTCCTCCCTTTTTTATCATTGACCATATTGTTGGTTTCTTTTTAGCTTTACCACTGGTAGATCGACGTTTTCTTCTGATATTACCTCCTTGTTTCTTAGCGGGTTTTTTCCCACGCCTTCTTCTCTTTCCTCCTCCAAACGTAGTTTTTGCTTTCATTGCTGCTGTTACTGCTAAAGACGCTGCTTTTTCACCAATACTCGCGTCACTAGATTTTACTCTTTGCCAAGCTTTCTCAGCAAGTGCTCTATCTGCTATTGATCTATTTTTAGTATCACCAAATTTGGAATACGCTATATCGTGCTGTTTACAAGCCTGATCGAGCTTATTTATTCCAGGATCTCCTCTAGCAAGACGTTTCTCTAATTTGGTTCCAGGACCACAATATTGATATCCTCCAGGTAAATGTAATTCCACAGGTAATAAATCAATCGCCTTGTTAACTATAGCTCCAACCGGTTTACTTAATAGAGAAAATGCTGTTGATGCTATTTCCCTTCCTCTCTGTAATCTCTCTCGATTATGACTGATGCGTTTAACCCTCGACATGACTATTTATAGCAAAACCTACAATCAGTAGGTGCACTCTATAAATGTTTTACAATGAATGTTATATCAGTTTTGGTTTCTTGTATTATATACTGTTTAAAATCCATTTATTATATAGAAATGGATTTATTAATTAAATGTAGACATAATAAATAGAAGTAGTAAAAATTGAAATAAGGTGTAATTGAAGATGTTCCAGATGTTTCTCCGCTGGTGATGGTATTGTTGTCTTCGGTAAAATGAATAAACTTTAAATAGTTGTCATGTTTCCTTAGAAACTTGCCACTAAATCGTTGGTAATTGAATAACACATCCCAGTCTAGTTTATCTTTAAAATTGTCAATGTAATTCTCAGAGAGATTTTGATATTTACTTATTACTTCCCAACAGTTATTAAAATTTGATGTCATCTCTACGAGGAAGTCTTCTGAAAACTGTTGTCTTTGTAAAATATGGATCCAGTTAACTCTGTGAAAATAAATTCTTAACATAGTCATTGTGAAGAGATAATGTATGGAAAGTTGTTCCCAATCCATATATCTATCAAACCGTTGAACAAAACCATCTGTCAACACTCCTTGGGGAAATCTCGGCTCTTGAGATATTAAACTCCACGCAGTAATATTGGATTCCATCATCCTCTCTGTATCGTCTCTCGAAGATGACTGAAGCTTTATCCCTTATCATGGGGGTATTTTAAATTCTTTTTTCTCTTATGTAATCTTCATTGTTTTCTGTTGGTTCATTAATCACATTCACTTTATCTCCCTTTCCTAACGTCTTGACTTTAGAAGGCTCAGACGGTTTATCTCGTTGATTAGGTTTCTCTGGATTGTGTATATTTTTCCAGTCTAAATAATTGTGACTGTCAACATCTGAAGCTGCATCTCTTCCTGAAGCCCGATGGATATAATGGAATAGAGCTGCACCAAACCTTTCCAAATGTTTTTCATATTCCGTAGTCCATTTCTTGTGTACAATATCAAACATTTTCTTATTTACAGCGTCTCCATCCTGCTCACAATCACCTACATTTGATAATTTTAATTTTTTTACATCATAGCTTGTGTCGGTTTCATTCCTTTTGTAAATCGTTAACAATTTTAGAGTAGCTAAATTCACTGCTTCACCATCATAAACGGGATATTGTATATTGCTTAACCTTTTACCGGAAAACCCCCAATGATCTTCGTGTACAGTTGGGGTTCTTTTTTCCATGTACTGTACCGTAACCGCATCAGACGACATAAGCGGATCACCAACATTTTGAATTACTTTTCCTTCAAAATTATAGTTGCCGTCAGGTGTTAACGGAAACCCAGCTCTTTTTTCACTATATCCAGATTTTACTCCAAACTCGGAGTACCGTCCAAACTTGTCCACACTCATGATGTAACTGAATCGCTATCGTTTAGGTTCTTATTATATATGTACGTCTACTGAACAATTATTCCTTGTTTTCGCAGTTCATCAACCAAAGCTACCCATTCGTTTTCTAAACCAGTGTGCCCGGCTTCCATAGCTTCATGTAATAACCTCATTCGATCAACTAACTTATTTATATCGTTGTAATATATTATATTAGTTTTATACAAATTTTTCAATAATCCCCTTCCAGATGTGGTAGGATCAGTTGTTTTTCTCTTTTTATGCAAAACATTTAATTCAGCAGAAGATAAAGCTCTTCTTTTAATTTGAGCTTTTTTTGATTTCGAGGGGAAAAGACTAGATATAATACTTGTATATTTTACTGACCGATTTCTATGAATAGGTAGGTCTTTGGAATACTTCTTTCTATGTGCATTTGTATACTCTAATATATTTTTAAACAATTGTAAATCCCTTTTAGTATATTTACCAGGATTATTTTTAAAGATGAGTTCAAACAAACCTTTAGTACCTTTATATTTCTTATCTCCAATAACTATATCATCATTTTCGTTTATATCTAACTTGCTATCTCCAATCATTAATCCTTTATCCTCTATTCTAGCTCCATAGGTATGATAATTTCGATTAGCATGTGCGGCGTGTAACATTTTTAACGTATATGTTCTTCCAAGTGTTCCTTTAAACATAATATCAGTGCCTAATTTGCTTAAGTTGGATGGGTTAATATCCTCTTCTTCTGCTCTTGTATCTTCTACACTTGTATCTTCTGTACTTGTATCTTCTGCAATGTCCTTTTCCTTTAAATCCTCTATATCTCCGCTTTCTTCATACTCGTCGCTTTCTTCAGATGTTTGTAACTGACCAAAACTTTCATCATTCTGAAATTCTTCTTCATATTTTGAAATTGGTAGCATTTTGTCTCCTTCGAAGCGAATTGAAGGTTTTTCCATATTTTGTGCTAATCGCTTTAAAGGTTCAGTAACAGGTTTGAATGTTGTTTCTAAAAATTGCTCTCTTTCATTTATACCTGATTTTAAAGCTCGGTTCTTTTGTCTAATAGAATCACTAAGTGATTTTATTTCCTTTAATAGCTTTTCCTGGTTAACCATCTTCACACCTTGACGACTTGTACAGTAATACCGCTAATCAGTGTATTAAAACAAATTTATCAAAACCTATTCTATAACGACCATCTTTTATAGCTTGATCTTTCATAATAACCAAAAATCCATACTTTTCCGCCCATGCTTTTCCACAAAGCTCTTTAAACTTTTCAAATGGCATATCCGCATTCACATGATCGTTATATATATGTTTTAGGTTAGTATCATCTTGTTTGAATACAATTAGAATATTTGCATTATCTCTGATAAGTTGTTTTGGGATTTTGCTATAAGTTTGTCCTATATATATGCTGTCGATGTTATTATGTCTTCCCATGGCAAAGTAGTTTCTAATAGTATCCTGATTTTCACAAGATACATCGTCAAATATAAATACAGAATACGGTTTCGCTTCGTTTGGTTGCATAATACTATCACTAGCGTTAAATTTGTAAAAATTAACATCAGACACATCAGATAGGATTTTATCCAGCAATTGATACTTTGGTTGATGTAGAGACTTTGAAAAAATATATAGGTTATTAAACCTTAATCCCTGCGGATTAGTGATCAAATTAAAGACAACATTGGTCTTTCCGCAGTTTGAGGGGCCACTTACTATACATCGAACAGTGTTTGGAAGTAAACTACCGTGTTTACCATTGTTGATTTTAACGTTATCCACAGTTAAATCATCTATGTTATTAATATTAAATCGATCTTTATGGTGAATAATCTCCATCCTGCTCAAAGGTTAACGATGAAATGAGTTGCTTGCATTAAACCAAGTCCTTTATAGGTATCCATGAATCCTCAGTTTTGTTAAACCCTAACCACCGCACTTTAACTGCGTCCTTTTTTCTTTGTAACACTTTTTCAACAAGATATACATCACCTACTGTTGACTTTAACATTTCATGTCCATAAAATGCACCTTGCAACAAATCTCCTTTGTTATCTTTTAAGATATACGTTTCAGGTACAGTCGGTTGCACTTTATACACTGTAAAAACTTCATTCGTCCAATTGGGAAGGTATTTCTTGGTAAACACTCCCTTATATTTACTAATCCGTACTTTATCACTTACATTAAATTTTCTTGGCTGCATTTTTTCTACTTTAGGCTTTGTATTTTTCTTTATGCGTTTTAATACATCTTTTGCATTTCTTCTATTTACTTTGTTAGGTTTCATACCGATAGTTCTATGAAACCTGTTGTTATAATCATTTATTAATTGTGGTAAAACATCATACCATACGTAAGAACCTCTTTTTGAAAATTGTTTATACAGTGCTCCTTTTAAAGTTCTATTGAATCTTTCTACAATAGCTGCTTTTTTCTCTGAATTTGTAGAATAATGATTTATTTTATATTTATTCATTAACTGTGCAAAGTTTGTATTAAAGTATTCTGTTCCATCATC
Organism: Allygus modestus; assembly: GCA_963675035.1. NCBI lineage: Eukaryota > Metazoa > Arthropoda > Insecta > Hemiptera > Cicadellidae > Allygus > Allygus modestus. The sequence goes on from OY776114.1 coordinate 59,770,370, forward strand.
AGTTTGTAAATGTTTAATTTTGTTTTTATCTCTTTTTATGGCTATTTCTATAGCTTCTGTTACGCTTTTACCAGTCTTGTCCTTTAGAGGCAAAGCGTCTGCAATTTTTGTAAAACAATTAATAATTGTGAGTATATATTTGAATCCTTTGTTTATTCTGCTATGCGGTCGCATTTCAATTAAATCCGCTTGATATAGATCATTTATCCCTTTTATAACAGTATTTCTTCTTGGAAACTTTATTCTTGCAGGTTTGTGTAGTTCATTAATAATCTTCTCCTTCAGGTCTGACATGATGGTTTCACGAAGGCAGCTGATATGGTATTAAATATTCTTTGGTATAAATCTGCTTATATATATATATAGTTCAAGGTCATTCAAAACTTGTGTAAAAAAAGGGGAAACACAGCTTAACATTGCTGTGTTTCCCCTTTTTTTACGGAAAGGAAAAGGATAAAGGATCTAGGACGATGAAAAGGTTACTCGTCAATAGGGTTGAGGGAGTAGTGGCTGAATGGCAATGTGTTGATTTTGTCTGGAAGGGTTTGTCTTTTGTCGTCATTACAGGATAGCGCCTTTTTAACTTCAGTCACGCTGTACAGCTGATGGTTAAAACTTCTGATGGTGTTGAATTTAGCTGTAATGATGTTATCCTCAAATAAGCATTGCTTGTAGTGTTCAAAATGCACTTTCTTCTTTAAATATAAACTCTTTACACCTTTAGCTTTCTTAATATAGCTATTCTTCTTTTCTTCTTCTTCTTCTTTTTCATTATTGAGTTTCAAAGAATATAGTTTAGACATCAGTGCAACAATCTCTTCAAGTAGAACACCATTAGCCTCATCCTTGAATTTGCCTAGTACTTTTTGTGTCTGCCATTGTCGTAGTTTGGATGATCTTTTGGATAATCGGAGAAATCAAAGTCGTTCTTGTAAATAAATGTACGTAAGTCTTTATACATGTACAATGTTACTATGCGATATATGAAAGCGTCAGTGTCCATATATGTAATAGATATATTTTCTCTTCCGTAGAACGCCACCATTTTGTTGTAGTGAAAGTCGTACATGTGTGTTTTTGAGATGTCCAAGATTGACATGCCTATATACAAAGGACGATCCATCTTCACACTCGTCTTCTTCATGGACACTGCTACAAGTTTTTCATTAATAATTATAGATGTTCCAAAATTTGGCTGCTGTACTAGTTTCTGTAATTTTTTTGCGTCGGTAACAAGTTTAACATTTTTATGTCTTCTTTTGTTTTCCAATGTTTTTCCAAATATCGCATTATTCATTAATTTAAAGAAATCTTTTTGAAAGTCTGATGTAGCTGATGCTTTTCTGATGGTATTTGAATCAATGTAGGGTTTCAACCAGCATGATTGAGAAAATTCCAAAACTCTATTAATTTTTGTTAGACGCAGTCCTAATTCGATGGCTTGTTGAACCACCCAAAAGTGAGCCACGTAGCGTTGTTTATTATTTAATGTCATCATTAATTTGGGGTGTTTTCCAATTGGTGAAATTTCTGTTTTAGCAAGAAGTGGAAGGTCATAAAGAAGATCATGTAAATTTTCTGGGTATTCAAAATCGCAATCCAAAATATATCCAGTGTCACCATGTTTCGGAATTTGTAAAATATCGCCAATAGAGTCGGGATTAATCCATTTAAAGTTATCAAAAGGAAGTGGGTTTGACATTGCCCATCCGTACAGGTTATTTGCATCGAAATATCCTAAATAGGTTGACGGTTTGGTTTCATCGTAATCGGGAAGGTATTTGTTGTTGGCTTTAACATGTCTGGTAACACTTTGGGTCAATCCGCCTCTTACTCCAGCTTCAACCATTAAAACCATGTCAATGTCTGTTAAAAGTTGGAGTTTGCATTTTGTTTCTTTTAACATGGCTTTCTAAGCTAATCCTGGTGAAGTATACGAATGTAGAGGGTCCAAACCGTATGCAGCAAAACAGGTGTTTCGGAATTCTTCCATTACATCACAAAGAAGAGTTACATCTAGTTTGACATAAAAGTCCGAGTAATCTCCTAAGGTCTTCATATCTAACTCGTTCCATACTCGACGTGCGTGTTGATAGTCCTCAAGTGATATTTCCGAATCATTAAGTTTGTTTTTGAAGTGTTCTGGTGGAGGTAGCGATGTTTCATCAAATCTATGCAGTCCATCGATGTAATCATAGGGGAAGACTCCTTTTCGAAGAACCAAATCCATTTTACTATTGGGTACGATTTTGCTTGTTTCTATCAAATCTGTTCTTCTTAGATTTTCAGATAATTTCATGAGGCTTGAAGGCATAAATCTAAATGAATCAACAAACCTTAATTTAATTTTACCCACCTTTTTTGAAAAGCTTATAAATTTTTCCATTGTCGTAGCCAAAACGTCTATTGCTCCATTATCTCTTCCTAGTTCGGGGATTATAAAGTGCGAATCATAACCACTCAGATTGTGCAGAACTACGGGGATGAAATATGGCAGTTTGTAGTTCAAGTTGCAAGCGTTACAGGCTGCACCTCTGTACGCTCCCGTAAGATGATCGTGGTCACGAACTTTAACGTTATCCAGTGTAAAGGTGTTATTACACAGATAACACGTTGTTGTTGAATCATAATGTTGAAGCTCTTCTTCTTCCATAGGTGACATGGGTACCTTTGTTCCATACAGTTCTTCTACCTTTGCAGCTATGTCATACAGATCATCGACAAAGTATTTGGCTGCTTCTTCACCGCGATAAATCTTTGGAGAAGATGATAGTCCATATTTTTGAAGATGGTCTTCAGTCAACGTGGATTTAATTGGTATGCAATAACTGTTTGGTGAATGAAGTTGGTATTTGCTTCTTCTTGTAACGTCCTCTTCTTGTTGTTCAAGTGGATGTAAAGAAGACTCGAAATCAGCGTAAACAGCAACAGGTACACGGTATTGTTGTATTACTTTGTCAAATTTTATCTGCGCTCTGCTAGGATGCGGCAATTTAATTCTTACTTCATAGTTTCCATTACATAATCGCTGGTGTTCTACTAGCCAATCTGACCCTCCCCTTCTTAGTTCTTTGTTCACGTGACAAAAACATCTTTTGCATATTGTCATTTTTTTTCATGATTGGATAATTGTTTAGAAACAAGACTTTCAAATTTTTTGATATACACAAAGTGTGAAATATCGCCTTTAGTAATCAATAACAAATCGGTATGATCTCTGCGCTCATTTGGTGTTATACGTAAGGGGTACACATTGTTTGACGAATCCAATCCGAATAGGTTGACAGAAGCTGAAGGATTTTGTTTTTCAAATTTTGAAACGTCTGTTATAGCAACAGGGTAAGTTATCCCTTGAAAATTATATCTATGTTGTACTTCTTCATAATGGTGACTTGGTCTTACCGGATGGTCTGTTACATATTTGGCCAACATAGCATACTTAAAACACTCAGTATCTTGATTTTGTACGTTGACGCAGGATAAGGTATTTCTAATCTTTGTTGGTAGAGGGATGTAGCTACTTCCTCGAATTCCATAGCCGTGTTTGTGTACTCTTAAGTCTAGCCCTGTGATGCTTAACAAACTCCATCCAGAGCCTCTTCCTTCATGTTCTTGTATTTTCACCATTAGCTCATCAAAACATTCAGATACAGTTGAATCAATATCTGACGAGAACATAATAGTTCGGTTTTTTGTTAAGAAACCTCTCGGTGAGGTTTCATTTTGAATGTTTGTAAATAAAGTATCCAGTAATAGTCCAAATTTAATAAAATTTAATCTTTTTAATTCATTTTTCAGAGTTTTACTAACCAATCCTTTTGCGTTATTTAAAAATTCTTCAAGTTTCAATTTTGTATTGTCAATTTTAAAGTGGGTTACAACATTACCCGAAAGTGCTCGGGCGTGTAGTTCCACATTTACTGATGGTCCAGGCGCATAATGAATGACACTTGGTCTTGAAACTTCATTTTCTTCTTTTTCTTCATTTTCTTCTTTTTCTTCGTTGTGTTCATCTTCATTTTGTTCTTCTTGATGTTTTGCTAATTGTTGGTCGATTGAATCTAATTCTTCTTCATTTGGTTCTTCTGTATTTGTATTGGTGTTATGTTTCAATTCTTTATGAATGGTTAAAAGCCATTCATCTCTGAAAGAAGCTTTACAAATATCGCAGCGATTCATAATGTAGGCGTGCTCTTCACAAGGATCAACGCAATAATGAAAAAACACTGCAAATGCACCTCTATTTATACCCTAGAAAAAGTGGTGGGGGTACGTTTTAGGTTAAGTTTAAGTTTGTAGCTGGAGGCTACAAAATTCTGTATTTGGGTCAAGGACATTGAGCATATTTGCCAAAACGGGGAATAGAGCAGTAAATGATTTCATTTTAAACCATAAACTGATCTATTCCCCGCTTTGTATTTAACAAGGACAATTTTCTAGCAACAGGAAAATTTAATATATTTTAAACTGGTAAATATTTTCTGTCTTGTAACTGGGTCAAGGTTATACAACGATATTACCAAAACGGGGAATAGAGCAGTAAGTAGTTCTCACTTTGACTACAAACTGATCTATTCCCCGCTCTGTATTTAAAGTTTGACAGTTGAATAGAAAAAAACAACACTTAATCAGACTCATTTGATGAATCGGAATCAGTTGTATCAGAAGCATCGGAAAGAAATAGTCGTCGACGAATATGATATACCCCTCGTGCGCTATCTAAAAATAACCCATCCAAACTACTACTACTAGTGGTTGGAGTTTCATCATGTATTTCTTCAGAACAGAGAAGATGCAGATAGATTCTATAGGTTTCAGATTCCACGTCACTTAACGGTTCAATTTGTTCCATATATCCTGCTTCAAGATCATCACTGTCCATATCACTTAATAATTCAAGATCTTCCATTGCATCCATATTACTTAATAATTCAACATCTCCCAATTCGTCTTCATTTTCATCCTCACTTTCAATCACAATATGTTTTATATTTCCCACAATTGATTTTGCAGAAGGAAATATATTATCCTTTGGTGACATAGCTGCTATATATCCTAGTGCTAACACAAGTAGCAGAATGAGATAAGCACTGATGAAAAACCTCTTTTATACCCCCCGATGTAAGTGGTGGGGGTAATTAGTGATAGGGATGGGGTATTATTGTAACAATATATGAACAATTTAATACTAACAGAGTATAAAGTTTTGTAAGTGGGTCAAGGTCACCTTAAACTATTACCAGAACGGGGAATAGAGCAGTAAGTGATTCTCACTTTGACCACAAACTGATCTATTCCCCGTTCTGTCTTCCGCTGTTCAGTATTTCCAAAGACTCTTAGTTAGTTGAAGAAAGTTTTTCAATTTCTATTGCTAGCAATTCTTCAGGCAGTTGAAATGAAGTATTTTGTGACAACATTTCCAACATTTCAATGTATTTTATGGCGTGTGTTATAATAGAAAGTCTTGAAGCTTTTGGTTCAAGAAAAGGTACTTTTGTTCGTAATAAATTATAGGCTTCATTCAATATTGCAATCCTTCTTCTCTCTCTAGCACACCTTCTTTTCTCTCTATCATTCTCCTCCTTGCCTTTAGCATCTAAGTTAGACGATCCTCCTGGGCTATCCATAGTTGAATAATAACTATACCCTGAAGCCGACTGCCTTATATCTGTTTACCCCCACCCTTTTACAATGAATATAGCTGGTTCGATGTCTTGTTCGGGAAAAGTCGCTAACTTAACGTGTAGTGTAATAAAGACACAAGACAAACCCCTATTGCAATAATCGGTAAATTTCTCTCTTCAAAAGGATTGGTGATGACCTCTAGCCTATGTGACCCTAGTTTTATTGTAGGAAATAAATATATCTTCCAATATCTTACCAAACAAAAATTTTCTAAGTCCCGAAACCCGCGCCTATCTAGGTCAAGGTCGTTTTAAGATTATAAAAAAAAGTGTGGACAACCTATTTACCTTCTGCAGCATGCTACAGAATTTAAATAGGTTGTCCACACTTTTTTTTAATTTAGAAAAGAAACAAATATTTACTTAAATTTGGAAGATAGGTTTTTGAACTTTGATTTTACGGTAATGATTTCCACACAGTGACTCCCTTTTCGTTTCGAATTAAATAGTCTCGTCTGGTAGGGTTTTCAGGGTGGAACATACCCTTAGGTAATGCTAAATAGAACAGTTGGTCTGCGCATTTTAGAATCACCTTTAGAAAACCTTTCTTTTTAACAAAAAAGTAACGTTCGTTTTTACGAAGCCTATTAATTCGAAGTTTTTTGGGGTTCACTGTTGATATTGGTGAAGATCGAGAAACGCTAGTCTTATGTTTCAGTTTTAAATGATACCCGCATATTTCCTCATTTGAAACACAAGACCTGTGACAGCGTTCACCTTTCTTCGGACCTTTTTTGAACATATATATACATTGACATTTTAATTGTTTTAAATTCTCAGAAGGAGATTGCGGGTTATTAAAAATTACAGACGGACGTGTAGAAGAGCCTGATGTAGAAGGTGGGTTCTCATCTCTGATTGGCTTCGGCTCCAGTGGAAGAATGTCTGCCAGCGCCTGCTGAAGAATGGAAGGAGCTGGTGAAGCCAGAGATGAAGTAAGTGGTAATTGTCCAACCTTCCTCGGCGATGTAGATAATTTGGAAGAACTTGAACTAGCCGGAGAAGGTGGGCGAGAAGTAGCCGGAGAGGATGAAGAAGATGACGATGAAGACGATGAAGAAGATGAAGACGATGAAGAAGATGAAGAAGCAGACGGGGGAGCAACAGGGTTTGCTTGAAGTGGTGGCGATACGTCAAGAGCTGGCATCGAACGTGGTGCTGGCTCCGCAGGAACAACGCATGCCAGCATCAACGCCTGCCGAAGGATGGAAGGAGCTGGCGGAGCAGATGGAGAATGTTCAACCTTCCTCGGTGAAGATTGTTTCCTACGGCTGGACATGTCGGAAACTAAACTGCGCTCGGAAAGTGTAAGCAGCAGAATGATTTTATCACTGGTGGAAGCCCTCCTATATACCCGTTTTACGAGGGGGGGGGGTTGTTAGTGATAGGGAAGGGGTATTATTGTAAGAGTAAATGTTTTTACCAAACAATAATTTTCTCTAAGTCCCGAAGTGGGTCAAGGTCATCTGAACTTGTTGCCAAAACGGGGAATAGAGCAGTAAGTGATTCTCACTTGGACCACAAACTGCTCTATTCCCCGCTCTGTATTAGGAGAAGAGAACTAGTTTAAAGCTCGCAATTATAGGCAATAAACCTGATAACGGAACACTAACCTCTCCCCCGAAAAATTATTCACCCAACAAACAAACGATATGGTCAGTTTACAACAGTCGCGCACTCTGAAACCGCAAGGACGTTCATCACTGTGTAGGCGTCAGAGTTTTGCGAACCGAAGTACAATAATACCTGACCAAGGTCCCCTTAAGTTTATTTCCCCGAAGATGTATCCCCCAAGATAAGCAATATGGCCAGTTTACAACAGTCGCGTACTCTGAAACCGCAAGGACGTTCATCACTGTGTAGGCGCCAGAGTACTACGAACCGAAGTACAATAATCACCTGACCAAGATCCCCTTAAATTTTACAGATATTTAAACAAGATTCCCTTAAATTTTACAAATATTTAACCAAGATCCCTTTAGATTTAACCAAGATAAGCAAACTAACTGAATCTGTTTCTCGTGAGTGAGGGCTAAGATAGGTAAAAAAAGTCATCCGGTTTTCATGCCGTAATGACTCAAGGTCGGTTTTCGTGCCGTACCTTTTTGTAAGGGGTTAGGAAAGGTATTTATTTGAGAAACATAATCCCCCCTAAGATATTTAAAGACATAAGGTCGGTTTTCGTGCCATACCTTTTTGAATGGGAGCGTGAAAGAAAAGTACATATTTCATTAGTAAATAAAAACACTTCAAAGACACTTTAAAACCAACACCAAACTAACTACAGTTAAACTAACTACATTTACTAGCAGCAAACTACAAGCGTTATTCTAACATGCTTAATAATAAACAGACATGCCTTAAGCTAAGGTAGCATCTCTAATATACAGTGGTACCAACTCTATACTAGAGATACTATTGCGGACAGCGCGGGCAAACAGCTAGCTAGGCTGTCGGCCTGCGACTGCGAACCCTCTGCGGGCTGCTCCCGCTTTTATAGGAATATATCATGGGGGGGGGGGCAAGGACTTCGACAGTAGTTTGTTCCAACACTGTATCACATACTCTGAATTGCTCCAAGTCCGGTAACTGGGTCAAGGACACGTTAAAATATGTTGTAAAATAGCAAAGGTGTTACCTTTGCTATTTTACTTTGGAAGCAAGCTGTACTACGTTTAAACAAGGGAGACTATTATCCGTTTTACATAAAACTCCTTGCACGATCTTTTGATAAAATGGAAAAGATTAATGCCGGAGGGCGATTCCTATTCCACCAAAATACAATGCATATCATTTCTATGCAACGGTCTCAGCTCTATTTTTACTTTTAATTTAATGCCTCGGAACTCATAAGTAAGGATGGACAGAAAGGCTTCTGAAATAGCAAGCTCGGAAGGAACAAGCCAAGTGTTTACACCTACAGCTTCCATAGCGATATGATGATTTTTACCACGCTGTTGCAGTATATAATACATTTCCCCCTCCAGTTTTTATTTTTAATACAACATTTTTGTGTCAACCTTGTCCGCATGAAATATCTCTAAGTCCACATTTCTTCCAATATTTGATCAAACGACGGTTTTTCTAAGTCCCGTCAGTAGGTCAAGGTCATCTGACATAATGCCAAAGCGGGGAATAGAGCACAACATACTGCTCTATTCCCCGCTCTGTATTGGGGAAGGGGACAAAAGACAACAAACAAGAGACTGATTTTAAACAAGAGACTGATTTTAACGTTTCTCATGGGTGAGATAGGTGGTGTCAACCGGTTTGCATGGCCGTATTGATCTTATTGACAAGGCCGGTTTTCAGGGCCGAACCTTATTGTCAGGGGGTTAGGAAAAGGATGAGAAACAAGATACATTACTTTGAAAATAAAGACTTTACCAGCAACTATGTAAAAGAAACAAATTAATCAGTTAACGTTATTTTTACAAAAACAGCCGAGGTCGGTTTTGCAAAGGTCAACAGTATCACTGAAACCCGGTGGGACGTAGACCCAAACACCCGGCGTCAGGCTGCTGCGAACCCAAGTTTTGACCAAGGTTGTTGAGGGACCTGTAGGGCCGGGAGTACATATGTTATTAGTAAATAAAACACTTCAAACCAATACCAAACACTAACATATATATTAGACTAACTACATTACCTAGCAGCAAACTAAAAGCGTTATCTAACATGCTTAAACAAACTAACTAAACATGCAAGGGCGCGGATCTCTTAATTGCGCGTCGGGCCCAACGCACACTTAACAGACCTACGCTGCAGCAGGCACTGCAACCCAGTGGGACGTTCATCGCAACGGGCGGCAGGCTACTGCGAAGAGACGCTCGAAATTTCGGGTTATATAGACGGAGAATGGGAAATCGGGATATTAAGGGGAAAGCGGGATAAGGGATAACCCTGCTTCGTTGCGGGATTTTATCCCGCACTTCCAAGAACATTTTTCCCTCGACCTTGACCTTGACCTTGAACATGACCCAAATGGGGGGGTGCTCGAGGGGGGGGGGTGGTGCTGCTCGAGGGGGGGGTGCTCATGCTCGGGGAAGGGGGGGGGGATTGACGTAACCGGTTCTAAACCAGTCCTCAGCTTTCTACCCATGTATGGATAGGGCAAGGTTTCACTTTACGACCTGCTTCATTCTGTCTGCCACCTCATTCCAGCTTTGGTTTGCAACCAGTACACACGTGCTCTATCCAACTCTATCTTATCCATTTTCTCTTCCATCCTATTTACACCATGTCTTCTCCTCTGACTCCCGAAAAACTCCAGCGCTTAAAGGAATCTTTGAAGAGGTCGACGGAAAGAAGGAGCGGGTTTAAGAGACCTTCAACTTTGAAGTCTCTCAAACGGAATCTCCGTGGCCATCCGCTGTATTTTGAACAACGACCCTCGACTCAGCCTCGGCCTTCTACATCGGCTCAGCCTCGGCCTTCTACGTCCACAGCTCGACCTTCAACTCCACAACTAACTGTAGATGAGGTGATGGAGCGGACAAGAGTGATGGGGATCGATGATTTGGTGACGCCGATCGACACCTCCAAGGCCGAGTTCCGGAATCTGAAGCGGTTGACGGAGTACAAGTTTGTGGCTAGGAACGGGGACCACGTGTTCCTCTTCCAACACACCGACTACTACGTCGAGGTGCATCTGCCACAGACTTGTCCACCACCACCCCCTCTGATACCCGACACCCAGGAGTTGTACTTCATGAGACAAGATGGGAGGGTAAAGTGGGTTTTAAAAAATAAAGTTTAAACCGAGCAGCGATCCCTAGACCAACCATTCCTAACCAAACCATCCCTCAGCACGCAAACGGTCCTTTTCAGGACCACCCTAAGCATTTCAAGTTAGGGACTTGGCCTGTACATAGGCAGGAGACTGTTAGTCTTATGTTTGTGTGCAGCCCACTTTGTGAAAATTTCTAAGTCCCAAAGTCCTTGAACTTGACCTTGACCTTGAACATGACCCATGTTGGGGGGGGGTACAAAGTTTTCCCAAAGTATGTCATGTGGGTACTCAAATTACGCGAATTGATCAGACGAACAAGGAGGTGCAAACAGAATTTTGATCCGGCCAAGGGTATAGTAGCAGAAGCGAAAAAACTACAAAGTTTGTCCAAAGTATGTCATGTGGGTACTCAAATTACGCGAATTGATCAGACAAACAAGATGGTGCAAACAGAATTCAGATCCGACCAACGGTATAGCAGACATAGCGAAAAAACCAATGTTTTCAAGGTTACATACTAATAGCTTCTTTATTATTGGGTTAAAGTATAGCGAGTGGGTACTCAAATTACGCGGGTTAATCAGACGAACAAGATGGTGCAAACAGAATTCAGATCTGACCAACGGTATAGCAGAAATAGCGAAAAAAACAATGTTTTCAAGGTTACATACTAATAACTTCTTTATTATTGGGTTAAAGTATAGCGAGTGGGTACTCAAATTACGCGGGTTAATCAGACGAACAAGATGGTGCGAATAGAATTCAGATTGGACTGAGAGTAGGGAAGAAATAGCGCGAAAACAACACTTTCAAGGCCTGACATAAATAAATACGTTGTTTATGGATTAAACTACGACAAGTTATTTATAGTTTAAAGTATACCGAGGTAACGTTGTAGTGCAGGTAGGTCAGGTGGGTATCATACACGCTAGCGCTATATCATTATACTTCAAGCTCTTGCAGGATTAACATCTACCTATAGAGTTTATGTTATTCTAAAGATGTCACAGTTTTACAGAAATATGACGAAGGTGTCCTTCAACAGTCCGCCTGCCACCACCTTCTACTTCTCCGACTGTGAAGATAGAAGGTCTACGCTGTTAGTGGATTTTGAGCGATTTCGCCGTAGAATACTCCAGGCTGAAACATTCTTAGCAAGTTGTCTGCTACGCAAGATGCATCATATGAGTACATGCAATAAATTAGATCACAGTGACTGTTATGATTGCGTAAAAACAGTGTCGAGCAAGAATTGTTAATGTTTTCAGTTACGGAGCTCCGATCCTCACAGAGTCAGAGCTAGACCCTAACTAATGCATGTCCCGTAGTTATTGTGCGATGTGAAAACTTGGTGGGGGAAACTGGTGTGGTGGGGGGTAAAGGCGAGTGTCTATCCTACATGCTTGTATCACTTCAGTATACCTGCGGCTCTTGCATAGTTCACATGGATTCGCAAATACAAGGCACTACTGTTTCTTCCACATGTTCTTCTTTTAATATTGAGCAAGCTGACAATACAAATGATGAAATACAAGTACATGAAGTTTCTAGCACAATATCTTCTGATGCAGAAGCAATAATGGCATCCCTAATAGGGTTTGACTAATGATGGTGGATGTAGTAGCAACCATCTGCCTCGCACCAGCTGCCACCTGCCGCCTGCCATCTGCCGTCCGCCATCTGCTCCGCCCCACCACACTTTTACCCCCACCATTTTGTTTGATACCAAAACGCTAGCTAGCGAATAGTCAGTACACCTCCGGCTCTTGACCAGTGTACATCGAGCTCTCTGTTGAAATGTCCATCAAAATTAGGTGTATTCATTATGACTCTATTCATCTGGCGACTTTCCAAGACCTGGAGGTTTTTAATGAAGAGTTAAGACTTCTCATTGCGTCCGGTTACGATTTATCTTTGGAACTTTACGCATCAAAAAACAACATGGACTCTGCGCAGGAATCGAAGTATCTACCGTCTTTCATCAGAAAGCGTAGTGATGGCCGCAACTCGTCCGGATCAACAACATCGATGACAACGAACAACGGGGAACTATTGTAAACATGAATTATTGTAAATAAAATAAAGTAATATTTGTAATAGTACTACCTCGCACCCGTATCGTCCGATTGCTTCATTCGATTGTTTCATTCGATATTTATTATCGATTAACTATCGAATCACAATCGGATTTTACGCGTGCGAGGTAGTACTTTTTTAAAATTACCTCCCCGTGACCTTGAACTTTAAACTTTCCCTCATTACGTCACAAAACCGCCTACGTCACTGGCTCAGCCTCAGATGACGTCTTTCATGACTCAGCGCATCCGGTCACGTGACCGGATGACGTCACTTCCGGTCCAAAACCGGCAAACCCACACTACTCCCATTCATAAAGTCCCTTAGGGCTCCTCCCCACTGGTGTTAAAAGTTCCAAGATTTATTTGAAGGCTTTACATTTTTGTTGGATCAAAGGCTTACCCAACACACGGTTACTATTCAGATAGTTCAATGAGTTCACCACTGAATGAAGCAGAACGCAACTGTGATATCCCTTGGTGGTTCTGAGTCTCAAATGTAGTGAAAACTACTTATTGTTTGATGAAAAAATATGTGCTTATGAGCTTTTCAAGTTATTCAATGTTTTCATTACATTTTGAATTCCTGTAAACTACTACGACAATATTTTATGGTTAACTTTGTATAAAGTATAATTACATGCCATATTAGATTATATTATGTAATGTCTAAAGATAAATTAGCATTATAACGCTCAGCTTAATTACAAAAGTTGATAGGTCTTTTAATGGTTTGATTGAAATGTTTATAACACTTTGGTGGCTATTATGTATCAAACAAGAAATTTACAACGGTTGGAAAACTGCAAGTAATAAAGACCCTGGACGAAACCGGGCGTTGTCCTAAGAAAGTAATATATTTTGAAGGGGGAACTTATTGAAACAGTGGCTCTTAAATACTCAGGAGAATTTAGGTTTTTATTAAACTTTCCTCAGTATTTTAAAGATAAATTGGAAATGATTCTGTAAATGGCGTGCAAAACTAAATGGAAGTTAATATAAAAATTCAAATAAGACCCAGTAAAAACTAAAAACTGTATGTGTACAATATTTAAACACCACAAAGTAGGTAGAAAGTTTTTTTTATATCATTATAATGAAAATAAATCAACGTGTTCCATATCAAATTATTTTAAAAATTACATCCCATCCAAGTCTATTGTGTAAATAGATACGCTTAATAATACTAGCGTTACAGCTTATTAAATAAGCTATGTCACTGATATTATATCTTTGTCAGCTATCACGGCATAAGTCATCGCCAGTTGAACACAAGTACGTTACGTTATTACAAAGATAAATTTGAAGTGGTTCTGTTAATGTCGTACAAAACTAAATGTAAGTTAAGATAACAATTCAAATGAGTCACAGTAAAAGCTACAAACTATGTATGTACAATATTAACGCACTAGAAAGTAGGTAGACAGTTATGTTTTGGAGAATTATAATAAAATTAAAACAAAGTGTACAACATTACCGAATCCTGTTTAACCGTTACGGAGCATCAATGAAATTTTAAAACAAAGTAAAATAGTAAAAATAGAAAATAGCTCTGCCTGGCCGTAATTGCAGAGTATTAAAATATTTAACCAAAACCTTAACATCGAAAACAAAATACTCAATTTATTTTAAAAATAGAAGCACATTTTATGGATGATAATTGGTATACGTTTATCAAACTAAAACCCATTAGCTTTAAGTATATTATATAAATGAACGCATATGTATACTAGCGTTAGAGTTTAATTAGATAAGCTTTGTCATTGACACTATGTTAGTGTCAGCAATGACGGCATAAGTCAACGTCACTGTAAAACACAAGTACGTTATGTGGGGTCAAACCATTTCGAGTGCTTTTATAAACTTTACATTTTAACCTACATAAACAAGATATTCAGGCCACGCTGAGACGCTGTGTACACCTTGGCACTAGACGTCATATAGAACACGGTTACATGCAACACGATATACAACACGTTACATCCAACACCTTGAGAAGCACTTCAGTTAAACACGTAACACGTAACTAGAGTTTACACTCACTTGACATCTAGCTGTACATGTGATTGTCACTGCAGTGCCTTTAAAAAACGTATAATGAACGACCAGTTTAAAAGGTAATGTTCATTTTGGAATGAATTTATTCTACCAGTTTGCTCTACAAGGGAAGTACATGGGTTGAGGCCCAAGTGATATGTAGTTGTATGACACGTCACCAGAGACTGGCCAGAACATGAACTCTTCATGTATGATCATTCAACACCGGATATACGTTGTACCTTGTAAATTCCCCGTTCATTTAGGCCTACAAGGTTTATAACACATTCAATTTATCTACTCGTAAAATTATATATTTTTAATACATTACTGGAACAAGTTGTAAGTAATCAAACGTGTTACTATAAATCATACCGATATCGATATCATTCTATACTAGAAAATAAACTCATGCCTACTATATGAAGATTTATTTTTAACGTTATTTTATTTTATTTCCTTCCTTATTTAAGTAACGACTCTTAACGATAAAGAATTTTTCATCACCTAAATCGGTATTGCACAGTATTTTACAAATACGTTTTCTTTCGTCCTAGTTGTATATAATAACTGTTGACATACAGTTGATTCGGTAGACCAATTAATAAAAATAAAAAAATATATATTTATACAAGGTAACTGTTTCAATATTACTATCGTTAGTTTTCGAGCATGTAACCGTGTTTTAGTTAGAGACTGTGTTGCATAATTAGAAGAAAATATTATTCAGCCGCAGGTTAAACTTGTTTTGTATGATAACTGTTTTGGCGCTGTCATCGTTATCGTCACAATGAAAAAATCTTTTTCGTTTAAACCAACAAAACAAAATATCTGAATGCATAAAAACCACATGTCACTAGTTTATTTTGAGTTCAAAAAATTTAGTTTGTATTTCGTTATTTTTTAGTTTTTTGAATCACATGATCTTTCTAAAGTACCAATAACTATCGTAGAGCTACGTACTAAACACAACGTCTTTCACATTATAATTCTGGTTAACATTGCAGCAGTTGTAAAAGTAGTGGACTGGTGAAGCTCACATAATTATAGTCCTATACTTAGTAATTATATCTTTAACAATTTTCATTCTCTTAGTGCAAAATCGGGTATTAAGTCATAACACAATTTGTGAAGATTCAATTTAAAACAATAACCAATAAACAAATATTCCTAACTACAACCAATGTTCTTAGTATGTTTGTTTCTGGGAGCTGAAAATATGCTAGCACAAAATTGTTGAATGAATTCTTCTCTACTTTAAAAACAGATTAAATATTATATAGGGTTGTTGATTTAGGTGGATTATATTTGTTTTGATTCATCATGGAATGGAAAAATATTAAAAGAAAATATCATAAGTAATATTTTGCTTGAACAAATGAGACGGTGCTTACTTCTGGATTAGATAAAGAAAAATTCCTAGAGGAATGGAGGCTAATTTTTACCTTCTCAAGAGAAGGGTGATGAGCAACGCCATGGTGATTACTAACAACCAGGTCCAGGTTTGCTTATGCAAGTTTTGTTTTGGCTTATTTGAGAACTAACTAATATCTAGTTGCGTAAAGCACCTAAGTAACAAATTAAATCCTGCTCGGCCTATATGACTTCATTATTGTGCAGGATTATGATGAGAAAAGATAAACAATATTGATTTAATGACTGAGAAAGTTTGCAACTATTAGAGAACAGATTAAGTAATATAAATATACTAGTGGCTTGAATGGGCCATAGCCCCTAACCTTGCTCCAATAGTCTGACTTCAGATTTATTTTAGTCTTTACATGCTGAGGAAAATATACAGATGTTAGAGTTCGTAAATAAAGAAGACACTCAATTATATGTTTTTATGTAAACAAAGCAGACTTTTTTAAATCCCCATGTTTTTATTATGGGGGATGTTTTACGTTATGTATTGTTTGCTGGTAATTTTTTAGAAATACTGCTATTTTTCCTGAGTCCCTGGTATCAAGACCTTAAATTTGAGCCATCTCCCATCATCCTGCGATTTGACAAACTCCCACAATTTTGACTTAAAAATTTCGCTTAGAGAATTATGTATCAAGATTTGCAATCAAGTTTTAACAAGAAATTTTTATATTTTACTGAAATATTCTATTGAAATGGATGCTTTTCTCAGAACTCTGAGTTCTTCTTTTATTTTCACTAATTGGATACAGGTAAAGTATTACAAAAATATTCGTTTTCAAACAAAACTAGTCATATTAAGTTAGATGTTGGGATTAACAGATACAAAAGTTAAATTTAATTATGTGAAAATTAAATGTAATCAAGTTAAATTTTAATTTACTTCAAATCAGAACATTTGACGCAATTATAAATAGTTAGACATATTGTTACTGTGAATACCTTGTTTCTAAAGCAAGTCTATTGTATTTTTGAACCAAACCAACCAAAGCCCAAACAAAATAAATAACACGTGTTGTATATTATGACAAGTTAAAAAATAATTCACTGCTGAATTTATTTTGTGTTTTCGTTAAAGGCATATTTTTATCACCTCAAAAGGTTATTGCATTTAAGTATGTATTACTTTTAGCGAATTTCCCCTATAGGGAAGAAGCTATTACCGTAGGTTGCATGGTAATACTTAAGCCCAAGACCATGATAACTTTTCATTTTGAGGTCCTCAGATGCCAAAAACACCATTCGTTCAAATTTGTATGTATATATATGTGTCCGTAAGGACGATAACTCTTGTAAAAAAGGTCCGTTCTTAATGAAATTTAAACAAATTTTTTATTAGCATATTACGTGTTGTTACTACTTACGGGGTGTAATAAAACACGTCTTACAACACTTAAGATTCTTATAGAGATGTAAGAATCAAAATATATACGAAGATTGCAGATATATAATCTTAAGTGTTGTCTTTTATTACATCCCGTAATGAAATTTGGCACAAATGTGTAAAGTACTATTTATTTGAACGTGTTCGAAAACTAGACGAATCACACTATCAAAAGGGGGGTTTTTGTTTTTTTTTACCCCGACAATGAGATTTTGGGGGTTTTCACATGTAATTTTTATTTAAATAAAATTACAATTTTCACCAATAAGTTCAGCTTAAAAAAACGAACAATTTGGTATTCTGACCATTGCTCTACATCAATTGGTTACTGAGATATTGAAAGTCCTAAACATTGTCCGTTGTCTAATATATGGTTTGCATATGGTTCCTGTAGCAGCAAACCTAGGTAATCAGTCTCCATGTTATTCTAATGGAGAATAATTAAAATGTTATACATCGCTTATTTATGAATTTATATGGATGAAACTTTGTATGTGACTTCACTTAGATGAGTTCTATTGATATTTGCATGAAAACCAATATTTTGTGTTCCTTGTTGCATCGGGGATGTACCTGCGTACTCATCCCCGATGTTATTCTTATGGAGAATAATTAATATTTTAAGTACCGGTATCGCTTGATTGTGAATATATTTCTTATGAATCCTGGTAAGTGGCTTAGTGTGTATATATTCATTGGAAATTCGATTAGTATGCAGGTTTGCTGCGACGGGGGTGTTTCAAGTTTGTACCACGTTATCATGATTATAAAATAACCCTACAAGGAGATAATCTTTGCTATCCATGGTTCATTGCTCACAAACTGTGATTTTTAATATTAATTAAACATTTACTAAACATCTAAAATAAAAGCCCTACTTTATAGTGACAATATATGTACAATATATGTACAATCAATCGTACATATCGGACTAGCGTCATAACGGTCAGCTTATATTAATGATTTTCCTCCTTTTTCATCCATTCCAAAAATGAAACAAACAGAAATTCCAATTAGATTGTATTTTACACCTCTTCACCTCTTCAATTATTGGGTATCTTCACGCCGTGTGGTATTCTCTTTGTGGTCCTTAATTTTATTGGGTTAATTCATATTTATAAAGTTATTAGATCATAGTTTGTAATAACCATTATCCATCTTATTTTAAATAATTACAATAATTCAACCGTAATGTAGCTTCTCCACACACGGTTTCATGTAGCTTCTCCCCTTTTATTAGTCTTTGCTGCTTTAATGGTAGGTTGTTAGTTCTACAGACTATAGTTGTTAGTATGCGGTAAGTTGTGGTAACAATCAACATTTAATGCCAACTAAAATGACGCCGCACTAGTAAATGTGTCTGTATTAAACAGTTGAATGGGGAATGGGGAGTGACTACAACTGGGAATCGTTTCTTGTACTGCTTTATTTTTTATACCATTTTTACCTATCTACCTGAGTATATTAAAATTGTTATACATTTTCCTACCTGTTTAAAATGTCCTTTATATTTTTTAAATCTGTTTCATAGAAAAAAATCGGGTATTCAAAACAAATTGAATAAAAACAGATTTAATTTTTCAAAGCAAAGTAACCTTCTGGCCAAGGGATGTTGTCAGAGGTTTTAGGTCAGGCTAGTGCCTCTGACATGACCTTTCGACTACTTATGTAGCCGGGACCAACGGCTTAACGTACCTTCCGAAGCACGGTGGCAGACTGAGTTTCAAAAGTCATATGGATCTTTCCGGGGAATTGGGTGGTAGGCCAGTCCTCAACCCAATCAGCTGTGGCTGCCACATTTTTTTTAGTGATATATCAATGTGTATTATTTTAGGAATTAATAGTTATTTTTGTATCCCTCATACCTGCTTATCAATAAAAAGATTTTGTAAAACTCATATTAATGCAACAATACACCATCAGAATATACGACTACATAAGCCCGTATGTTCCTTAGAACGATGGGTATGGATTCTGGATGCAAAGTGGCTTCGACCATCCCACAAATTGGCCAAAATTGCTTCCAAGATGCAGAACACTCGTCTACTGCCTAATTTCGTATTCTATGTGTGGTTCGAAGTTCTGTAGAGCGTGATTGTAATGTAGCTGTTGGTAAAGTATGCCTTAAAATACACCCAAGTTGCGTCGGTGTTTTATACAGTGAAAAGTGATTGAGTGACAAGGAACGACACCCAATTGGAACCCATAAAAAATCAATATTATTTAAAACAATCATAACGAAAACGACGTATTATTTTCTTTTAGTACTACATAAACAACTGATTTTAATTGTGAGTTTATCGATTAATTGATCACGAAAATTGAGGGGGAATTAACTGACAAATTAAGTCGCTGGCTTAGTTGTCAGGGGTCGGACTCCAGAACCATGGCAGCGGTCCGGTCGCGGGTTCGAGTCCCAGCCCTGGCATGTAAGTTGTACCAGTACTGTTCAAATCGTACTGTAACGGCTCAGCTTTGTTAGTTACGTTCCACGCCCAGATGTGTAGTCTGTGTGGACGGAAAAAGTAAGGTAAAAAGAGGCTGCCATCTTTTTTTCAACTAAAGTATTAATTTTAAGGAAAATCATCTAAGGCAATAATTACTTATTTCCCTGGCTTGGTTAAAATTGGTGACATCAGCTCAATACATATGTACATTGATATCCTCATTTAAGCCTGTTTACTCTCTAACTAAACAGGTCCCACTTATATTCGGTTTCAATTAAATTAGGAGGGTTGTTAATCTACATGATTAATCATTTTAGCAAACCGATAAAATCAAAACGGTACTCGGTTGAAGCTAAATGTAATTTGTCATTAGTGTTAATCCACCGAACATTATTCGATAATATACGCTTGAGGAACTGTTTATCAAATGTGATTTCAGCAACATCAAATAATTGTGCTTTCACCACACAAGTGGATATAGTGTTTTTTTTTTTTATTTTATGGATGTTTAGTACGATATTTTCTATATGGAATCGTTACTATGCTCGTTATTTTAGTTAGTTCACAAGTATATATAATTCCTACATTTAAGAGACTAATCACAGGAAGTCTTCTTGGAATTTTGTCCTATAATACCAATGTTAACTTTGTGCATCCGTTACTCCTCACCCGATAGTCACAAAACAGTCGTTTATCTATCAAAATAAAGGTGTAGTGGTTTTCGAATGAATTTAATTTTTTTTTTATATTAGTTTAATCATAATGAATTTATAATATTTTTTTTAAATTTCAATTTTATTAATTTAAGTTTCTCATTCATTTGTAAATATATTCGAAATTTGAAATTGTATTTCACTACAGGACGACCAAACCTTTAATTTGACACCAATATGAATTGTATGTGACGATCAGGTGAGAAATAACGGAGGCACAAAATTAACATTGGTCTTATGGCACTAAACTCTGAGGTGCTGTCCGGCAACTTCCGGTGATGAGGACTCTTAACAACCTCTTACTTTTAGAAGAGTAAACTTTGCGATGATTGCACATTGTTGATACATTCTTAATTTTATACGTTAACTTGTATACTAATGGTTTTTCTATCACTTAATTAATAATTTACACGATATTACTCGGTTCCAGGCCCAGGTGAGATGCAGCTGCGTTTGTCACAGTCACTGGAGACCGTACAGAACATGGTAGCATTGTGTTGGCCCAACCCCACCACTACTGTACCTCGTACATCGTCCAGCTTATGTTTACTGCCTGTATAGTTACATGAATACCATTGGGCCCTTGAGCTTGCAGGTGTGGCCATTTTGACATTTAGCAATTAAATTAATAACTTGACACCCATGAATCATCTAAATATATATAAAAGAGTATGTTGGTATATTTGTTTCTTTGATGTCTATGCGCTCCAATACCACACAACCGATTGCGATGAATATTGCCCCTACAGTCATTCAAGTTGACCCTAGGAATGTTTATAGCCACTAATCAAAGTCTTAGGACCTTAGGGTTATTCCCCACTGGACTTAAAGTTGCCCAGCTACTCTTATGGAGGGAAAAATTTGTCATTGGTTTTACAGATGACTAATTTGAAATATTGTAAACAGCTGACTATTTATTTAGGTAGTAAACTGTAATGTAAATATTATGAGTGAAGATTTCTCAACACAACTTTTGGGAAAAGTGCGCCGGGACCTACTATAAGGTTTAATGTTGTTGTAAAGTTATATAGGGGGTAAAAATTTAATGTACGACAGTATAGCAGTGTTTAATTCTTAAATTTATGCGAGTAAATTAACAATGAACTAAACTAGTACAAAAATATTTAAAATACAAAATGTTTAAAAAACAATGTATGATTTGTAAATTGAATAATAGATGACGGAGTACTTTTTTAATATCACAGGTTTTTTTTACGATGAAAAAAGAATCGATTATTTTTTCCACCTTCTTGCCCATCAAAATGTAGTTTTCTCCAGTTGTCATTTTCTATCCAGTTGTTTACGATACATCGTTGAAACTACTCGTATATTAAACTGCCAAACGTTTTATGTCCTAATTTTTTTAATTTTAAGTTTTGGGTTATGCAAGACTGCAATTTTGAAAAGGAATGTTACACTGAATTACAACTTTTGTAATTCTCAAATTAATAAGCCAATATTCATTTGAAGTTTATTAGTTTTACCTTACACTCATGCGAAATTCAAGGTTTTTGATTTATACCAAACTTGAATACATAATAATAGTTTTAGAAGTCAAATGTTATGGAACATTAATCTAAACATTCTTTTAGTAATATTGGTTTTGCCTAGTATTAAGTTTTCTAAAATAAAACATGTCCTGAACATTAATTATGATTTAAACGTATTTAAACGGAACAATATTAGAATTTAGATTCACACAGTTTAAAAGATAACACCTCTACTGTTGTCGTTCCTATCGTCACAGCAAAACCAATTGTTTGATAAAAGCAACAAAACAACAGCGCAGATCGCAGAAACATGACAAGTCCCGTGTTTATGTAATGTGTTAGGGGGTTGTCCCGTCGTGAGGTTGTATAAAGGGAGTTTGTAGTGCTTTAAATAATGCCTGCAATATTAGATACATTTTTAGTTAGATGTGTTTATGTGTTATGATGTTTATATGTTTATGTGTTCATGAGGTTAAAAAAAACTTCTAAAATGATTTGGTTACCTGATATTATCAATAATAATACGATTTAAAATAGATGCAAATGGAAACCACTTTGTTATATTGAATTATTTTTCCTTTTTTAACTCAGTTTTATAAGTTGACTGGTTAACTGGAAGGTTTTGACGAAATACTTTCAATATTCCTCTTGGCATTTTTTATCTAGGCTTTCTGTTGACTTTGTTTTGGTACTTAAATTGATAGAACGGTAGAAAAATTAAACATTTATGTTTTTAAGTAATTTTATGTAATACGTTTATAATGAGGGGCCATGAAAAATATGTATTTTTTACTGGTCTTTTTGTGTAGAGCTATTTTGTTAGACTACAATAACTAATTGGGTAAAATATGTTTATATTATTGGTTTTGTTACTGCCTAAAAAACTATAAATATGGGGACTACAGTTTAATCTCCCTTACAGAAATGTATTCTTTGTCGAAGGGAGCTATTCTGAAAGGGGAGGATAAATTAAACCTAAGGCAAAACATGAACGTTATTATGCTAGTTAAAATCACAATTATACTACAAAAAGTAAATAGAACGTAAAACTGAAATTTATAAATAATTTACTTAAGCCATGTCAATTCAAATTACTGAACAAATCCAAGAAATTGAATTAGTGAATTAAATTATGGAGGGGTAGTGGCAACACTAACGATGGAAGGGACTTCGGGTGTGCTTGGGTGTGCTCGGGTGTACTCGGGTGTGCTCGGGTGTGCTCGGGTGTGCTCGGGTGTTCTCGGGTACAAAAATCGAGTAGTAAAAAGTTAATTGGCCAATAATAGACGCGTTTTTGTTACATATTCAATTACATAGCTAAAAATATCTATAAAGTGTAAATTTGTTTATGATATTCAATTAATTAATTATGTCATTACCAAATTTAGAGATGAGCAGTTCTCTCCGTTGCCAGGTAGGTATTTGGAATCAAATCATCAAAGAGATATCAGATATTCAAGACTATCTCACAATAGCTTCAAACAAGAAACTTTGATATTGGGCTTAGATAACTACACTTGGAGAAATTAATCTGCTGAGTATTCCAAAGTTCTGACTTTTAATTATATTAGTTAAATTCAGTGAAAGTCTAAGAGGGTAAATAGCTCTTCCTGTTAAACCAGAAATGATTTGAATTAAGATTTTAAAATACTGTTTATAAAAAGTTTTATTCTAACAACAAATTTACAATATATATGTATATTCCTTGTTATTCTGAAGAAAAGGAAACCACTGTTGAATATATACAATTTTAACAACATATTTACTATCATGGTACGTGTTATTAAAATTAAGGGACTCAAATAAAAAACGTCTTACAACACTTTAGAATATATTTACTCTTACACGGCACTTACAAACAAGCCATACATATGAGACTACGTGTATTATGTATGTGTTTTCATATTTTTTAAGTTAATCTCTCAATGGGCCTGATGATGACCGGCGTGACTGGTCAAAACCTACTGATTCGTACCATCCGAAATATATGGTAATAGAGTTTTGAGACTATTTTAACATCCCGTCTCCTTTTAATACCGAAATTACTTTGTAAAAGCAATTAAAAGAATTTAAATAAATATATATACATAAATAAATAAATCAATAATAAATATATATACATATTTTCTATACCCAGCCTACTCCCTTTGCTCGGCAAATGGGGTAATTCCCCTTCCTAACTACATACAACACTACATACAAGGATTAAGAAGGGGCTTTCTTAGCCATGCAGCATTCACTCACTCAAATGACGTCAAGCATTTATTTATGTATGTCTTGCTTGTTCAAAATATTTCTCAATGAAAATAACTTTAGTAAAATTATCCTTAGAATGTTAAAAAGTATGTAAAATAATTCAACGCACTTTTGTGTACAAAATATAACTTTCCAGGTAGAGTTGTACTACATAGATAAAAAGACGCATTGTGGTTTAAGATTTTTCACACTGACAAGTAGCCAGTAACAAAAGGTTAAAAGAGGCAACTTAGTGGCTATAACTCTCCAAACTACCTTTTCCTTTAACACTTTTAACAAAGTCAACGCATTTATGGGTCTTTAGGGAAACGAATGTATTTACTTCGTCAAGAAAAATGCATGTATGCCACTCCTGTTCTTTATATTTGGAAATTTAACACAGACAAAATCATTAGCTGTAAGTGTTTGTACCGAAAAGAACCAAAAATAAATAAACTCTTTTTAAAAACATCAAAATTGAATCCAGTAAGTACAAAAAAGCACAAAAAGTGCGAAATTACGAATTGTTTACACATATTAGTGTCAGTAGTGTTACATAAATACAAAGTTATTTACTATCCATATATAGTTATTACGTTATAGGAAGCATGGCAATAAGCCGAGATGGCGACCTAGGATTGGATAATCTTGAAATTACTGTGGCACCATAAAACCAATTACTCAACACATGATCAAAATCATCAAAAGTCGTTATTATTCTGCGACGATATAAAAACAACATACCAACGACGTCGGCTGAATATATAACCTCCTCATTTTTTAAGTCGGTCAAAAATACAAACCAAAGCATTTTTTGTGTAACTTTAAAAATATTAACTTAAAGTTTAACTTTGTGGTGGTGTAAACGGCTGACAATGAGATCAACTGAATCCTTGAGCTTTTGGCTTGACCGTTGCCCTCCAGTCTCAGTGGACATGTCCATGTGTGTTGTCTTTGTATCATAAAAATGGAAAATATATTTACTTAAAAGTTACTACGGTTAAAGTAAGCTTTTAATGTGCATTTTTTTAATTCTTAGATCTACTAACATTTATTAGCTTTTGCACAGATTAGGTTAAAATTATTGTTGCGGACAACATTTTTTCCAAACATGAATGTTATAACGTTATAAGTTCTAATAAGAATTAAGTTACCAAATAACATTTTGTTTAATTTGTACACAGTAATGAATTGTCTTTTCTGCTAAAACTAAAACAGTTTCACACACCAGTAAAACATTATAAAAAACAATACAAAAATAAAGATGTCAGTAAACCATGGATAAACATTTCACTTCACCAAGCCCCCTTTCCTAAAGACACAAATTTCCAGTAAACGTTAAATAAAGGGAAGGTACTAATGTTTTACGGTACTTTATAGACATACTTAAATAAACTTAAGAAGCATGTGAACATGTCAGATAGATAATGAGGTAGATACAAAATAATAAAAATGCCCAAAGTAGAGTTTGTCATGCGGGAATGTTCCATGATCATTATACTGGTCAAAGGTCGCTGGTATTACATCACGCCATTACGCTACACAACGCTGTTCTGTTGTTACATAAGTTCAGGGGCTGTACAGTGGTGGACCCATCAAC
Organism: Allygus modestus; assembly: GCA_963675035.1. Taxonomy (NCBI): domain Eukaryota; kingdom Metazoa; phylum Arthropoda; class Insecta; order Hemiptera; family Cicadellidae; genus Allygus; species Allygus modestus. The sequence goes on from OY776114.1 coordinate 59,796,192, forward strand.
ATCAACACGCCCAAAGTAGAGTTTGTCATGCGGGGATGTTCCATGATCATTATACTGGTCAAAGGTCGCTGGTATTACATCACGCCATTACGCTACACAACGCTGTTCTGTTGTTACATAAGTTCAGGGGCTGTACAGTAGTGGACCCATCAACATCAACAATGGCCAAAAGTTGTATACGTCATAATAACGTAGGGGCCTGAACTAATTAAAGAATTGACATTAATGCCATTTATTCAATAAACTAATACAAATCATTTTAATAAAAATTAGTTTAAAATGTTAATTTATAACATATTAAAAGTAGTTAACGACGACCTCTACACAGTATTAATAGTTAACGACGTCTGACATTTATTTTATTAGATTTATTGAGTACATTTCATTGTTGAAATGAACAAGACTGTCACAGAAATCGAGAGGTAGGTTCTCATGTTCTCTAGAACGGCGATCATCCAACCTTTCTACTCAGCCCTTCAATAACTGGCTCATATCCAAAACTTTCATATCCCAATCGACCGTCTTATACAAGCGACATTTTTATATATTGTTTAAAAATTATTCTGTAAACAAATGGTAGTATTTTTTGAAACTGTGTGTGATATAACAGTTTATGTTATTTGTATCCTATATTTTAAAAGTTTACTCACGCTCTTGTTAACACATGCGGAAAAAAGTAAAATTGCATTGGAATGATCCCATATTTAAATTAAGTGAACATTTACGGTTAGAAATGTTTCGCCATGAAGATATATCAAATCTGCAGAAGTTTAAAACACATCCTCCTTGTATCGTTCGGTATTATTGATATATTCCAGGTATTCTTCTCGCCTGAAATTGGATTAGAGTAAAAATTCCAAAAGGTCCTGAAACTTGTTTTGCTCTAATCTCTGATGATAACCGCAACCATGTCTTAAGTAATATAGTCACCATCACCAATAATAACTTCCAAACAAAGAATTCAATCAAATTACAAAACTACAGAATTGTCAGAACATGTTCATAAAACTAAGAAGTTTCTTCAGAGGCAAAAATGGCATCTTATTATTATAGCCATATCTTGATTATTATAGCCACATATTCAAGCTCAGAGAAACCAATCTGCAAAAAGACAATATCAAAGATGATCGTTGATTCCATAATTTTCCACTTCAGTCGTGATGTCATCTCCTTTACTTTGCTAAACTCATGAGAAGTGAATTCAATCCTCTCTACCCCTACCATTTTTACTACTACCGAGTAATTCAGAAAACCACATCATCCCTATTCTGTACAATAAAAGCGACTATCAAGCTTAATATGCTATGTACTGCAGGTAAATTATTCCAAACTTTTAACCAAAAAGTTTCAAATATCTTTCTAAAATAATAATCTATACATATTATTTAATAATAATAAAAATAATAATTTTAAATTATAACTATTTATAAACAAGTTAAAATTATCTATGCGTTAAATATAAATAGGAAAACCACTTAAGATGCCTTCAACACATTAATGGCATTCGGCACGTCATTAGTCTTAGTGTACAAACCTGCTTTAAAATTAATAATTAAAATATTATGTAATTAGAAACATCCCTTTTTTGTTTGACTTAAACTATTAATGAGTTTGCAGATAAAGGGAAATAAGTATTTACTAACAAAAAAGGGTAATTTTTCTAGTAACAATACTATTTCATAACAATTGCAATAATAAATCAAGGCATTATACTATCATAAATAACTTCCCTTTTGAGAGGACAATACATTTACCTCTAATATATTTTAATAATACAGTCCTCAACCAAATACATATAACTTATAATAAACGATGTATTCTAATGTAAGGTAAATGGCATTCAGTCTTATGATTTAAAAGCTTTTCTTTAATAAGAATTTTTCAATATTTTTGCACCTTGAATAGTTGTATTTTCCGTGTTTTTTAAAGGCAGTTAATTTAAAATTAAAGCTTTGCAGCTGCAGTTTTAACACAGTTTGCTAGGAATTATTTTGGTAAGCATTGAAAAGACACTTTAAATTAGTTTTATTTACATTCACGACTAAACAATTTTTGCTTAAAACAGTGTCATATTTTGTAGTCGATTTTTAGGAGTAGTGGTGCCAAAGTTTTGATTTGTATAACAAAATATCCGTTGACAAGGCAAAATAACAAAAGTATTAGTTTCATTTCTAGATTTTACTCCAAAATGAATCAATATTTATTTATAAAATTCTCGACTTTTTTATAAGAGAATGTCAAACTACCTGTTACACCAATGTACATATTTACAAAATACCTAACCCTCTGTGCACAGATGTTGGTATGAAAATGGGAAAAGGTTGTAATAACAGCGTTGCTAACCAAACAAACATCTCTTTTGTGCCGGGCGAATACTTGGAAACAAATTGAACAGCAGTAACTGTTTTTCCAGAAATATATTTTCTCTGGAATAAATACGTGCAAAGAATTTAAAGTGAGTGTGTATACAAGTATGACAGGGAAATTGATTCAAGAATTTTTCTAGTCTCTCTCGTAATTCCAAGTGTTTTTATTTACTTATTATATGGAAAAGTGATATAAATGCCAGTTATGTATTATGGTTAAACTGCTTAGATTGGAGATGATACGAACAATTTTATTTTTTTAATAAACTAAAAACTAAGTAAAAAAATTACAGTTAAAGAAGCATTAATAAATAGTAAGTGTAGATATACTATAAGTGACAGTAGACCCCTCAGTTATGGGGCAGGTGGTTTTGCTTCAGATGTGTGCCCATGTTTGTTACGTAGGTCTTCTGGACCGTCAGTTTAAAATGAATCCCAAACTTAAGTATCGCACTCAGTTTAGATTACATTTTTCTACATTTGGACTGTCAGGTCTCACCCCCCAAGGTTGATAAAAATTATACAAAATCTAATAACTCATTTAAAAAACTACTTTCAGAGCTATAACGATCCAAGTTAAAACATATTAAAAAATAAATTATGTACAATGAGCAAGAAATTTGCACACTTATTGGTGGCCTGAGTTGAACTTGTACTAGTACTTGTAGCTAAAAAGCCACCCTATAAATTTCATGAAGAGATGTAATTAGGTGCTGATTTTCTTTAATTTCTATTCTAGCTGTTACCCGTGGCTTCGCTAGTGACAAATTAAAACACATTAATAATATTAAACCTGGCCAGCACTATCAAATCTTCTTAATTTCACCATTGCCCTAACTGTCAAACAACTACAGCTGGTAATTTTATAAATGATATCCTTCAATAAGATTTGCATTGGAACTTACAGGACACTTTGAGTGGAGCTACGGTTTGATGTGAACATTATCAGGTCTATATGTTAATGTGATATGTAAGCAATGTTCATGTAAATCTTAAACTTAATCGGTCCAGTAGTTTAAGCGTGATGGAACTACAAATACCCATACATCTAAACTTTCACATTTATAATATTCGCAGGACTATAAAGGTAAAAATATGTGGATCAGAAATAATTTAATTCTGTAAAATAATTTCAGGGTGTCATTAGTAGCCAACGAACCGAAAGAAAGACAACTTTGCTGTTCGCCCAAATCTTGTTAAATAAAACAAAGTGATTTATCTGTCAAGATGTTTGAAACGCCCCGCGACAAGGAAGTCCCAGAAGACACGTGCGAAGACAGTTGTTGTGAGGCTGTCACGTGACTTGCACCTTAATAGGGGGGATGACACACGTGGTTGATACGGCTCTTCCTGATAGAGCTTCGTATTGCTACCGGCATACCTTATACCGGCATACCTAATATGTGGTATTGACTTTATACAACTATCAGACTTTGCTATTACCATCTACACGTACGATAGTTGTGAGTGTGAATCGTAGTAAGTGTAAGAAAACAATGTTACTTTCGATTAATACTTGGTTTTACGATAGTTGAGATTGGAAATTGTGTGAACGCAAGTTTAATAAAACAATATTACTTTCGATCCATACTTTTTTACTGGTTTACGATATTTTTTAGTGTGAATTATGGTAATTTAAGTGTAAGAAAACAATCCCAAGTAGCAAAAAAATATTTTAGCAATATTGTAAAAAATATTAGTACAATATATTTGCAATATTGAAAACTATTGTTTCAATATTTTATAAATATTTAATAAATATTGTTTTGAAACAAACTTTATTTATCAATAAATATTTACCAAATATTGCAAAATATTGAAACAATATTGTGGAAATATGTTGTAAATATTTTGTTAACATGTTGTTAATATTGATTAAATATTTGTCAATAAATATTTAATCAATATTAACAACATGTTAAAAAAATATTTAGAACATATTTCCACAATATGGTCTCAATATTTTACAATGTTTAATAAATATTTATTGATAAATAAAGTTTGTTTCAAAACAATGTTTATTCAATATTTATAAAATATTGAAACAATAGTTTGCAATATTGCAAATACATTGTAACAACGTTTTCTACAATATTGCTAAAATATGTCTTTGCTACTCCAAACTCCTTACAAACTTCAACAATTTGTTCCTTACTAGGTAAAATACAAAACAAAATCGTCTTATGAACGAAGGTTTTACCTCTCTCCGTTTTGGCACTGCATGGTTACCAGCCACATAGATGAAAAATGGAGATGAGAGATGGACCCTACATTTATACAACACCACTATATTGTTTTGTTTTAACCAAAGAACAGTTTGCCAAATAAGCTTCTATAGAGAGTACTAACACCCTTTATATATCTGTACTGTTTGAATATTCTTACCCATTTAGATATAAAGTTTATATTCGCTTGATAATGGTTAAGAACTGTTTTTTAATATTATAGTATGGTATATATAATAACATTCCCCTTTTAATAATACCTATATAATATTAATGCATTTTATAATTTTAAATTGATTTATATCAGTTTCACAAAAAAAGATTCAGTCATCAGTTACAAAATAATAAATTTAGTGGTAAAATATAAATATAGAATATGTTGTTGTTTAACTAACCAAATTCCATTCCAAACTTCAACTCCTGCCTGGATATTTATCCAATCATCATTATATAAATAGGCAAGCACAAAACTATCCCTCCTTTTTTTAAACTGCTCCTCAGGGCTACGCCCCACGGGTCTTCAAAGTTTCAATGCTAATCTAATAGAAGAACAGTAATTAATTGAATTGTATATTTGACAGCTGATATAATAACAAATGCTAGAACAAGAGCAAGAACAGTTGTTTCAGGACTAATGTAAATAAAGATAATACTACTGACTACTGGAATGGTAACACCCTTCTCCTATCTGTATTAACTTTACATTAAAAATAGTGTTTTTGGCATCTGGGGACCTCAAAACAAAAAGTTATCATGGTCTTGGGCTTAAGTCCAACCATGCCACCTACGGTAATAGCTTCTTCCCTATAGGGTAAATTCGCTAAAATTAAACCTGGCTATGAGGGGGGAGAGGGTGATGGATAGGGAGAGGAAGAGAATTTGTGAAGTTCAACATAAGGACATTGGTTCAAATGCATTTATTTAACTGCTTGCACAGGAGGTGGCAAAACATATTCATGCAAACAGCCATTATTCGTACGTGCCACTTTCAGTTTACGTAGAGTTAGTTCTTGTCGAATTTTGACCTCTGGGCGATTGCTAGTTGAAATTATTGCAGAGTGGATGTTAATAACTGACTCACAGAATAAAAATTACAAAAATTTTATTGAATTACACACAATAATATATACACAAATTTCAAGAGGATGTAGACTGATTTATTTTTCATGAATTACTTCACCATTGTTGAGATCTTCATCTGCATTGAATTCATCTGCATGAACCTCACCTATTTTCCCTAAAAAAAATTGTAACTGTAATAATAAATAATAATGCACACACACACACACACACACACACACACACACACACACACACATATATATATATATATATATATAAATTGTTTACCTGGTGAAGAAAATTAAACATCCTGCTTAGTCTCACTCACATCAAAAACACAAGAGAAAACTTTCAAGATTCCTAAAATATTCATTGGTAGTTGTGCGTGTGTCCCAGGTGATTTTGAAAACGGCACCTCTAAACTGCTCCCAGACCATACCACATTGTATAGGAGCAAAACACTATAGGTACCTACATATTTTTTCCCCCCAAACCTCAGGGCTGCACCCCAGTAGCACCAAAAGCTGCTATGTTATTCTTATGGAGAAAAGGGTTTTCCTAAGTGGCTCGAAAACGGCTCTTTAATTCTGCTCCCGGACTATAACATGTTGTTCGGGGACTAAAAGAATTTGGATAATTTTGTTCATGGCCTCAGGGCTCCACCCCACTGGCTTCTTCTATCACTTGGCATCTGGGGACCTCTTAACGAGAAGTTATTATGATCTCGGGCTTAGGTCTTACCATGCCACCAACGGTAAAAGCTTCTTCCCCATAGGGAAAGTCATTAAAGAAGTGCATTATGGTTTGCAAAAAAATCGGCAATTTAGAAAACATTTGTTGCTAAATCATGATTAAGTTAGAATTTGTTTCTCATATATCAGTTTTTCTCTTAGGAATCCTAAAACCTCATCCCCCCTAAAAACCGGATAATTTCTTTGCATGAATTGATAATTTTTAATTTTTGTAAGTTTAGACAAATTTAGAATAAGTTACAATGCTGAAAAAATCCGAATTTAATTAGATAAATAAGGGGCCATATGAATTTTGGTTAAAAATTAATAATCTTTATAAAAAAAACTGTAGGGAAATGTTAAAATTAAGAAATTATTTAAAACTTACTGTGTATAAAGAACTACCAACATACAGCTAAGATGTAAGTTAAGATGCTGTATATATATGGCCGATATAAAAAAAAACTAAGATGCTGTATACAAAAAAAAACTCACTATCGTTTAGGCCAAGGATAAATCCTGTAACACACCCATGTACAGCCAACCAAATAACATTTCATCACTTACCGCTCATAATTTGATCCCATAGGCCTAAGGGTACAATTGTTGTTCAGCTACTTTAGGCTGCCTCGCAATAGTACCTAATCTAACTTTAGTGCTTATCAACCGTTTCAATTAAATATACCTAACCTAAAAGAAGAACCTAAATACGTAAACGAAAGAGTGTAGACAGCAACAGTGATGTAACGGATCTTGGAACAGTCAGGTTATTTCCAACATCAAGTAAAGCATCTAGAGACTGACATTAGGAGAAAGCCCAAAATCTATTGTAACGCAGGTACCAAACTCGATCAAGATCAGTACACTTCACGCAGAATATCTTGAGCTGTGGCTTACTCCACTGCCGGAGTGACTGAGGTAACCAGCTGGCCTACTGAACATGGAATACTGACGATCAGTTATTTTGTTTACATAACAACAATATTACCGTACGATTAACTGACTGAACAGATTATGAAAACAACAAATGACGGATTTTACCGATGTCTAAATCTTGCTCTACTCTAACGGTTTGAACTGAAAACAGTTCTCACAGCTTAAGATATTCTCTCTCAAGTGTACTGTACTCTATGAAAATGTCTAGTAGGGCAAACACGAAGTTATTTGTGTTTTTCTTAATAACACCCCAGTGGGAGTGTTGTGTGTTGATAAGTCGACACAATTTATTTATTTTCTGTAGCAAGCGCCATTTTTAGACAATGATTCACAATATCGATTCAATAAACATACAATAAGTTAACTGATGTAGGCCTACAATTGTCTAATGATGTCATGGTGAAAATGTTCAATGGTATGCTGAGCTTCAGAATGCACATGACATGTTCAAGCACTACATGAAAACTGGACTGAGCTAAAGCTACAATAGTAGGCTTATAACAATAATGTGACTGAATGGGGAGTTAAGGGATAGGAGTTGAGAGGATTCGCACGGCCCCGGTCTTGTAGGCTGCGCTCGCTGAAAAAGTCTAGATGGCCAGAAACTTCATTTCCAAGGTGTGTCATTCTTGGGAGTGGCGCATGTAAAAGATAGTTTGTGCTGTGCATTCTTCTTACAAAAAAACCTTGGGAACGGGTCTTGGAGGGGGCGCAGAATTCTATTTGAGCCAGAAGATCAGGACTTTAGTTGCGGCCTTTCAGCAGCTTGAAGAGGAAAACACACATATTGAAACAGACATATTGAGGCGAGTTTTAAGTTTAAAAAGGCCAAGATAGGATTGTATTGTGTTGACCAGCAGCTGGAGGTAAGGAAACCCCATTCCATTCCAACCCCAATCAATCTAACAAATCTCCTTTGAATAGATTCAAGCCTTTTACAGTGCATATCATAGTAAGGAGACCATATTGTTGAACAATATTCAAGAGCCTGTCTTAATACCAGGAGGGTAAAAAGAGCAAATATAAAAAATATATGAATTTGACTTTCCATAGACTAGTTTTACAGTAACCTTACTTCTGCAGAGCCTAAGTTAAACAAAGAGAATTTGAAGTTGAACAATAATTTTTCAAGTGAACTGTAACTTAAGTTAAATATTAATTTTAAATATCGGTAGGGATGCAATTCCGCAGACACCCCGTGGAACAATAGAATGAAAATAATTTATATATAGCTTAATGTAGGACTAAAATATATATTATATAGGTATAGGCCTATATATCGATAGAAATAATTGATTATTACAAACTTCCCTGCAGTATGAAAGCCAAGCACAAATTGTCTCAGTGCTGGTTTTAAAGACTCCGTGACTTGATTCTCTCAATAAATAAAAAATCATAATTAATAACGTTAACACTAAAGAAGTACATAATTGTTAATATGTGTTTCTTAACCCAAACTTTGCTCCTTCGAAAAAAGTGTTTTTCAAAGCACCAACTGAAAAGTCATGTTTATTTACCGTTTTACAACACATGATTTTCCCTTGATTTTCATCTTCATATCGTCGCTACGAACTCTGCATTTCATTGACTTTGTAATTAAACTACAATTTTTCAAAAACTCGACAGTAACTTATTTTCTTCATTTTTTTACATTTTTACAAAGAAAACAATAAAGTTAAGTTAATTAGGCCTAATTAATTTAGATTATCTGCCATTATATAAACAAAATAAAATGTAAATCATATTTCATAAAAACAAATAATACGATTATAATAAGTCAGCTGTATTGATTTGATGCAATATATTAAGGCCTACGGTATGTCGAAATATCAAAACATTAACCATAGAATTATTCTATGCATTAACGTACGTATTGATTATTTTCATTTGATTGTTCCACCGAGCGTCTGCGGGAGTGCAGCCATCGAAGACCTAAGTTATTTAGCTAATGTTCGATGGTTAGGCTATAAGTTAAGAGTTCAATTGTTAATAATTCATCATTAGTTGAGGTAAGTACGGTATCGATAGTTGACTTATCGATTAGTTACAGGATGCTTATCGTAATGTCCTTTATATAGCCTATCTGTATTCCGAAACAACATTTTGAAAATCTGAGGTTGGATCCAAACTCCATCCTCACAAAACAAGCCATCCTTTGGGCAATTCCTACAACTTCCTTTTAACAAGCCAAATAAGAATGGCCAGGTAGACTCAACTAAAGGGAAATCTGAACTAAAATGCAGTAATAGCCCAAGTTAGCACCTACAATAACTTCAGACAAAGCCTACGGCCTACTTTGTGTATGGTAGATTGAAGGCGAGCCTCTCACAGAAATTTGAATTATTTATGATAGTTCCTAAAGGCTATACCGTAATGCAAAAGAGACTAGACGACCATCAAGGTACTTACTGGGCTTAAGTAAGTACAACCAAGCATTAGGTTTATAAACCCAATGGTAAAAGGCAACTCAACCCCTGACTCCAAAACTACTTCCTAAGACACTAACTTATGTAAATGAAAACATAAAATTGGAACATAGGTTATATAGTTTTATTTAGTATTCGTCCTAATGTAAAACAGAGATACACTTACCTTACTCTCATTTTGGATTACTTGTCAGAACTATGAACTACTGTCACTCATTTCAGCCGTAATCGTAATGAGCGTAATAATAATAATAATAATGGCGTCCTCCTAAATCCAAGTCTAAATCCTAAATCTTCGTCTTCTTCTTCTTGTCTGTCTTCCAAGTTGAACAGTCAAACGAGCATTTACAATTATAATGTATACTTTACTTTTGCTTCTTTAGTTACTTTTATTATGCACAGAAAAATCACTAAACTAATCAAATTTGCATTAAAATTAATTGTTGAACTTGCTAAACGTGTTACCAAAGGTGACATTCTAAAATGGTAACTTCACTATAGTACATCTTTTGACCACATACTCAGTGATGCAATCAATCTTCAAAAATATTGTTTTGTCAATATTTATTAAATATTTAAAACATATTTTACTTTGTAAAGAAACAATATTTTTCAGAAAATATTTTGTTATATTGTACAAATATTTAGACAATATGTAAACAATGTTTGCTTATCAATATTTTTTACAATATTGAACAATATTATCGCAATATTCATAAAATATTGTTTTGCTACTTGGGATGTTTATTCATAATTTGTTTTATCAGTAATTGGATAATTGAACGAAGTGAAAGTATCCTTATACACAACTTTACTGCTTAGACTGGTAAGAGAATCAACTCAACTGGCATGTCTGTGAACCCAATAACTCGAGAATGCCTCCACAGTTAAACTTAAAATTTTCCAGAAAAACTTAACAGGTCAAAATCTCGGTCAAGTTCGTTATTCAGATCATTTCGTTCAGTATTAATCAAATTATCTTAAAACCAAATTTATTTTTTTCTCCATAAGCATAGCATTGGAAGCCATTTTAGTGGTACTTGAATCGTTAAAATTTAGCCGACGTCTATGTTTCAACAACAGAGTAACAATAGTTAGTTTACTAGGGTATACTTTGTTATACTGGATAACAACAGTTTTTTTACCAACAAAAAACACAAAAGAGAGATAAATCGAAGTATATTTTTAAGTTGTGAGAATATTTATTATTTTATAAATTATTAAGTGTACGTTTAAAAAAAAATATCCATACAGTTAATATTCCCTTAGTACGCCTACTCTGTGTAAATATCGTCACTCGGTCAGAGGCGACGATTGTAACGGTGGCAGACGACAGACGACGCGTGTGGCAGGTCGAAAAACTCAAAATAACTTTTTGATGACTGTAGATACTAAGATATGAACTTAACTTATTTTATAGTTTGTTTTATTACATTTTCTTAGACAATTGGTAACATTGTGATAAAAAGTAATATTGTGTATTGGTAATATTGTGTGTGTAAAAGTATACAAAGCCTCAATTTGTCTAGAAAGCGTTGATGAAGTTAGTCACAGTAAGCGAACAACCTTACAATTTATTTTTGTAGGACAATTATTTGTTAGGTTATATTTTCACTAAATTAATAATAAAAAATGTCTACATTACCTAAAATACATTACCAGTAATGTAGTAGGTAACCACAATAAAAGCTATAGATTATTCTAACCAAACAGCTTTTTTCTGGAGGTTATCTTGGAATGATTTGACATAGGCTAGGGTTGGATTACAGTAAGAGTAAGGCGACATTAAACTGGCAATACAGTGTTGTAAAATACTTTAAACACATTACCAGGAATGTTGTAGTGAACCAAAAAAAAAGCTTTAAACTATTCTAACCAAACTAAGCCTTTTATACAGGTTATCTGAAATGATTTGACATATCCTAGGTTTGGATTATACTGAGCTGTTTTCATCATAAACTTGGACCTATGGCTATAAAATGTTAAGTCTATACACTTAGGCTACTTGCCATTTTAGAAGTTTCATGTAGGTCTTGGACCAACCCATGAATATAGAATTTAATTTCCTGATAGCCCAGGCTATTGCAACAATATATTGAAATATCATTTTGTAAAATACAACTGTTGTTAAATACTTTAAACATTACCAGGAATGTTGTAGCGAACCAAAAAGAAAGCTTTAAACTATTCTAACCAAACTAAGCCTTTTGTACAGGTTATCTGAAATGATTTGATATCTCCTAGGTTTGGATTATATTGAGCTGTTTTCATCATAAACTTGGACCTATGGCTATAAAATGTAGGTCTATACACTTAGGCTACTTGCCATTTTAGAAGTTTCATGTACGGTCTTGGACCAACCCATGTTTTTAGAATTTAATTTCCTGATAGCCCAGGCTATTGCAACAATATATTGAAATATCATTTTGTAAAATACACCTGTTGTTAAATACTTCAAACATTACCAGGAATGTTGTACCGAACCAAAACAAAAGCTTTAAACTATTCTAACCAAACTAAGCCTTTTATACAGGTTATCTGAAATGATTTGACATATCCTAGGTTTGGATTATACTGAGCTGATTTCATCATAAACTTGGACCTATGGCTATAAAATGTAGGCCTATACACTTAGGCTACTTTACATTTTAGAAGTTTTATGTACGGTATTGGACCAACCCATGTTTATAGAATTTAATTTCATGATAGCCTAGGCTATTGAAACAATATATTGAAATATCATTTTGTAAAATACAACTGTAGTAAAATACTATAAACACATTACCAGGAATTTTGTAGCGAACCAAAACAAAAGCTTTAAACTATTCTAACCAAACTAAGCCTTTTGTACAGGTTATCTGAAATGATTTGATATCTCCTAGGTTTGGATTATATTGAGCTGTTTTCATCATAAACTTGGACCTATGGCTATAAAATTTAGGTCTATACACTTAGGCTACTTGCCATTTTAGAAGTTTCATGTACGGTCTTGGACCAACCCATGATTTTAGAATTTAATTTCCTGATAGCCCAGGCTATTGCAACAATATATTGAAATATCATTTTGTAAAATACAACTGTTGTTAAATACTTTAAACATTACCAGGAATGTTGTAGCAAACCAAAACAAAAGCTTTAAACTATTCTAACCAAACTAAGCCTTTTATACAGGTTATCTGAAATGATTTGACATATCCTAGGTTTGGATTATACTGAGCTGTTCTCATCATAAACTTGGACCTATGGCTATAAAATGTAGGCCTATACACTTAGGCTACTTGCCATTTTAGAAGTTTCATGTAGGTCTTGGACCAACCCATGAATATAGAATTTAATTTCCTGATAGCCCAGGCTATTGCAACAATATATTGAAATATCATTTTGTAAAATACAACTGTTGTTAAATACTTTAAACATTACCAGGAATGTTGTAGCGAACCAAAACAAAAGCTTTAAACTATTCTAATCAAACTAAGCCTTTCGTACAGGTTATCTGAAATAATTTGACATCTCCTAGGTTTATAGTGAGATGTTTTCATCATAAACTTGGACCTATGACTATAAAATGTATACATATACACTTAGGCTACTTGCCATTTTAGAAGTTTTATGTACGGTATTGGACCAACCCATGTTTATAGAATTTAATTTCATGATAGCCTAGGCTATTGAAACAATATATTGAAATATCATTTTGTAAAATACAACTGTTGTTAAATACTTTAAACATTACCAGGAATGTTGTAGCGAACCAAAAAGAAAGCTTTAAACTATTCTAACCAAACTAAGCCTTTTGTACAGGTTATCTGAAATGATTTGATATCTCCTAGGTTTGGATTATATTGAGCTGTTTTCATCATAAACTTGGACCTATGGCTATAAAATGTAGGTCTATACACTTAGGCTACTTGCCATTTTAGAAGTTTTATGTACGGTATTGGACCAACCCATGTTTATAGAATTTAATTTCATGATAGCCTAGGCTATTGAAACAATATATTGAAATATCATTTTGTAAAATACAACTGTAGTAAAATACTTTAAACACATTACCAGGAATTTTGTAGCGAACCAAAACAAAAGCTTTAAACTATTCTAATCAAACTAAGCTTTTCGTACAGGTTATCTGAAATAATTTGACATCTCCTAGGTTTATAGTGAGATGTTTTCATCATAAACTTGGACCTATGACTATAAAATGTATACATATACACATAGGCTACTTGCCATTTTAGAAGTTTTATGTACGGTATTGGACCAACCCATGTTTATAGAATTTAATTTCATGATAGCCTAGGCTATTGAAACAATATATTGAAATATCATTTTGTAAAATACAACTGTTGTTAAATACTTTAAACATTACCAGGAATGTTGTAGCGAACCAAAAAGAAAGCTTTAAACTATTCTAACCAAACTAAGCCTTTTGTACAGGTTATCTGAAATGATTTGATATCTCCTAGGTTTGGATTATATTGAGCTGTTTTCATCATAAACCTGGACCTATGGCTATAAAATGTAGGTCTATACACTTAGGCTACTTGCCATTTTAGAAGTTTTATGTACGGTCTTGGACCAACCCATGTTTTTAGAATTTAATTTCCTGATAGCCCAGGCTATGGCAACAATATATTGAAATATCATTTTGTAAAATACACCTGTTGTTAAATACTTCAAACATTACCAGGAATGTTGTACCGAACCAAAACAAAAGCTTTAAACTATTCTAACCAAACTAAGCCTTTTATACAGGTTATCTGAAATGATTTGACATATCCTAGGTTTGGATTATACTGAGCTGATTTCATCATAAACTTGGACCTATGGCTATAAAATGTAGGCCTATACACTTAGGCTACTTTACATTTTAGAAGTTTTATGTACGGTATTGGACCAACCCATGTTTATAGAATTTAATTTCATGATAGCCTAGGCTATTGAAACAATATATTGAAATATCATTTTGTAAAATACAACTGTAGTAAAATACTTTAAACACATTACCAGGAATTTTGTAGCGAACCAAAACAAAAGCTTTAAACTATTCTAATCAAACTAAGCTTTTCGTACAGGTTATCTGAAATAATTTGACATCTCCTAGGTTTATAGTGAGATGTTTTCATCATAAACTTGGACCTATGACTATAAAATGTATACATATACACTTAGGCTACTTGCCATTTTAGAAGTTTTATGTACGGTATTGGACCAACCCATGTTTATAGAATTTAATTTCATGATAGCCTAGGCTATTGAAACAATATATTGAAATATCATTTTGTAAAATACAACTGTTGTTAAATACTTTAAACATTACCAGGAATGTTGTAGCGAACCAAAAAGAAAGCTTTAAACTATTCGAACCAAACTAAGCCTTTTGTACAGGTTATCTGAAATGATTTGATATCTCCTAGGTTTGGATTATATTGAGCTGTTTTCATCATAAACTTGGACCTATGGCTATAAAATGAAGGTCTATACACTTAGGCTACTTGCCATTTTAGAAGTTTCATGTACGGTCTTGGACCAACCCATGTTTTTAGAATTTAATTTCCTGATAGCCCAGGCTATTGCAACAATATATTGAAATATCATTTTATAAAATACACCTGTTGTTAAATACTTCAAACATTACCAGGAATGTTGTACCGAACCAAAACAAAAGCTTTAAACTATTCTAACCAAACTAAGCCTTTTATACAGGTTATCTGAAATGATTTGACATATCCTAGGTTTGGATTATACTGAGCTGTTTTCATCATAAACTTGGACCTATGGCTATAAAATGTAGGCCTATACACTTAGGCTACTTACCATTTTAGAAGTTTTATGTACGGTATTGGACCAACCCATGTTTATAGAATTTAATTTCATGCTAGCCTAGGCTATTGAAACAATATATTGAAATATCATTTTGTAAAATACAACTGTAGTAAAATACTTTAAACACATTACCAGGAATTTTGTAGCGAACCAAAACAAAAGCTTTAAACTATTCTAACCAAACTAAGCCTTTTGTACAGGTTATCTGAAATGATTTGATATCTCCTAGGTTTGGATTATATTGAGCTGTTTTCATCATAAACTTGGACCTATGGCTATAAAATTTAGGTCTATACACTTAGGCTACTTGCCATTTTAGAAGTTTCATGTACGGTCTTGGACCAACCCATGATTTTAGAATTTAATTTCCTGATAGCCCAGGCTATTGCAACAATATATTGAAATATCATTTTGTAAAATACAACTGTTGTTAAATACTTTAAACATTACCAGGAATGTTGTAGCAAACCAAAACAAAAGCTTTAAACTATTCTAATCAAACTAAGCTTTTCGTACAGGTTATCTGAAATAATTTGACATCTCCTAGGTTTATAGTGAGATGTTTTCATCATAAACTTGGACCTATGACTATAAAATGTATACATATACACTTAGGCTACTTGTCATTTTAGAAGTTTCATGTACGGACTTGGGCCAACCCATGTTTATAGCATTTAATTTCATGATAGCCTAGGCTATTGAAACAATATATTGAAATCTCATTTTTTCATCTAAATAACTGGGCCTGACGATTTATTCTTAATCCTTAAGGATATTTTGACTTGGCCTATAGAAATTGTTAACATTAGTTCATATAGGAAACTCCCTGTTCTCTTAAAAGTTAAATTAATCACACTGCTAAAGTCACTGCTTAGCCCAAAATGCTATGTTTGTTCTAAGATAACGCACCCATGCCAATCCTAACAACAAACCATGCCTGAAATCTTCAATTTATTTTAAAAATAAATAAATTTACGTATTTATACAACATTTACTTTGATAAAAACAAGTGATAAATGTATATATGTTTTTCTACTGATAAAATGTTAGGTCGGTGGCGGGATCCGAACCTGCGACCTTTCGCTCCAAGAGCCAGTGCGATACCTCTCAGCTACCGCGATAATTGATTCTTAGAGAAGTGACTAAAACTATAGCTATATAAACATAAAATCCGGATTCTGGCGGCAGTTAAACGGAATGTATTCTGATGATGTTACTCAAATCAGATATTGAATTTTTTATGAGACTCGATTTAAGTTTGATCATGTGTTTCAATTATCCTTATACGCGAGGAATGAGCGTACACCTAGTATATTAATTAAACACTACTCTGGACAATCTTTAACTCATCTAGTATTAATGAAAGTATAAAATGGTAACATTTTTGGGGGTAAATATATTGCTGACGTGGGTTTCCAACATATTCAAGGAATTTTAATTCAAGGTAGCTTACTGTAATTAAAATATAGAGAGGGGTTTGTATTTGACTTTTATTTATCTATATATATTTACCTATATAGTTTGTAATAGTATTTGATTAACTTGTAAAAGATGAGAAGTAAGATAATAGTATGTACTTAAATGTGTACTTAAGAATGTCTAGAATTAGTCAAATCAAATTGACTCATACAACCAGACTCATACTTCTAAATTCTGATAATGTTTTCTTTGAAGCTGATGCTATGAGTGCATATTTTGATTTGCACATGTGATTAGGTGTTTGGATACTTTATTTTTATCCTGGTGAAATGTCTTTATGTCTTGGTTCGTGTATCGCACGTTTATTATAATTTAAAATGTTAAAGTGTTAAAAAATTAGACAAAATTACAAAGCAACACAGATAAAACCACTCTATTAACAAGCTTAGCAAAATATTTCTTATTTCTTAACTACAATTGCATAAATGATTTATTAAAGAGTTGTCTCCTGGTCAAAGTTTACGGGTTCAATAAAAACTAATTATATTCACTGATAAATATTTAACAAATATTCTGTCAAACAGAATTTAAAATCCACTCTAATGGAATATGGATCTCGTTCTTAGAACTGAATCCCATTAATAATTGAAATCACTCCAGGTGATTAGTTTGTTTAGTTTCTCTTGGTTGTTTTTGTTGGATTATGACCTTTGAGAAAATATTAGCAATACAAATCAGACCTCTAAACAAATAAATTATCTACGTTGAATTTAGAATTAATGTATTACAGGTACAAAAACTTAATTTGATATCCAGTTTGGGGCCAAATATTCTTTAACAAATCCCCGGAATACATTTTATTTAATGTTATGCTATTTGAGTCCTATATTAATGTAAAGTGTAAATATTTAATATTATTATAGTAAATAAATTAAGAGCTGAGTTAAATTAAGAGTTAAATATTAAGATAGCTTAGTCCCCAAATCCAAGTGTCATTATTTAGTTATGCAAAAATATTGATCTTCCTCAATGGGTTATTAACACACCATACTGGTTATTACACCGAACCCATTTTATAACCTGTCGAGCTATACTGGAAATGTTGTGATTAAAAATATTGTAGTTTTCAAACTGTACCACAAACACAGAAATTAGAAGAAGGCAAATACGTTTATACGAAAGTATATTAGATTCTGTATAGTTTTGATACATAAAATGCAATTTGTTATATATGAATTTGGTAAAATATGAGTTTCCTTGGAGAAAATCCTTTTTCATGAAAGAATTCTGCTGCGATCAAATTGACTAGTCTGATTCCTCTTTGATCACGAGATGTCTTTTTACCACACAAATTCTTCGGTCTTCCTCTCGAAATCCACTTACTTCAGTAAGGTAAAACCCTTTCTAGGTTCAAGGCAAACCCAATAAGCTTTGTACGAGGATGCATGCGGCTTGTTAACCTTTAACATATAATAGTGGATGTATCCTATTAGAGGGGCACTACAAGCTTCAGGACTTATAAAATGTAGATTTCAAAATTTTATAACATAATATGGTGATATTTTAAGATAGAAATATACTTCAATTGTTCGATTGAAGTGAACACAAATGTTGATTTTTTTACAAATAAAATACCTAGTTCATTTTTATTTTTTGAAAGATGATATGCATGGTGATGGGATGCTATGCTCGGAACTAATAATTTTTGCAAAAGAACTATAGATACACAAACTAATATTTGTTAAGTTGTTTTATGATTTAATATCATATATCAAACTGATGGAGTGTTGCAGTTTCAAGTATTCTTGATTTTGCCAGTACACTCATTAACAAAATGTTTAAATTCACAAACTTTGGTTTTAGTATTTCAAAGAAAAAAAAAACAATAAATAATCAATTTACTCTTTTAATATGAGGTTGATTAATTTATATGGAGACTGTCAAAAAGTATTCAAGAAATGTTTTTTCCTTAACCATTAAATTTATGTATTAAAGAGTTTTAAAGGCGCTAAGCCATTCTTGGGATAACAGACATTTGTGTTACGAAAATTAACACTGCACTGTAAACACTCCAGTGTTTAAATTTAAAAATTAGTAATCATTTTTAATATCCCTATCGACAAGTGCTTACAAACATAATACAATTTTTTAATTATTAAAAAACGCAAATATAAAGAGCTTGTAATAAATAATATAGCTTGTTGCACACTTGTAAATAATATTACAAATATTATAGGTTTAATAAATATTCAGACAATCCTTAAAAGCTCCCCGTGACATGCTACATGCCACCTATGAGTGACACATACGTTATTAGTAATTCACTTTACTTCATATAAAACCATATTAATGCCAAGAGAACCACCTTCAGATTAAGGAGTTGACAACGAAACAAGTCAAGTGTAAACTTTACTAGCAGATGAGGTACACGCCTTAAAATCTAAAAGTACGAATATATTCTGGAAGTCTACAAATAATAAGTATTTATATAATCATATCACAATGCACATAGAATATAGCACAGTTGAGCGCAAGAAAAAAATTTAAATACAAAACACGATTTTTCTGTACCGTAACATATGTCTTAGTTAAGGAATCCAATCCCGGGATCCCGCCCAATTTTACGGTTTCTTCCATCCCGGGAATCAAAGGCCAAATCCCGGGATTTTCGGGATTGCTAAATTGTCTCAAGTAAGCAATACAGGCAATGTTTCTAACTGATGTAACCGCAATAAATCACGATAAAACCACTTTAATAAAGTTATAAATCAAAACTTATTGATTTGATAATTTTTCTTTCTTATATATTAACAATACAAGAACCCAATACAGTTAACCCAATTTAACCCAATTTTTGTCAGTCACTCGAAACAATCAGATTTTACCTGAATAGGGTAAGTGATGTTTGTCAGATAATTATGCCTTTTTTACGATACCGGTAGCTTATCTTTTAGCGAATTTCCCCTATAGGGAAGAAGCTATTACCGTAGTCGGCATGGTAAGACCTAGGCCCGGGACCATGATAACTTTTCGTTTTGAGGTCCCCAGACCCCAAAAACACCATTCGTTCGAAACTGTATATATATATATATATATATGTGTGTGTGTGTGTGTGTGTGTGTGTGTGTGTGTGTGTGTGTGTGTGTGTGTGTGTGTATGTGTGTGTGTGTGTGTGTGTGTGTGTGTGTGTCCGTGACCACGATAACTCTCGTAAAAATTATCCGATTTTAATGAAATTTGGTATAAACGTGTAAAGCAACATTTATGACTAAGTTCGAAAACCGGCCAGATCGCTCTACCCGAAGGGGTATTTTGGGGGGGTTTTGTACCCCAAAAATGGGGTTTTCGAATTTTTTACATATAATTTTGGAAATAGTCAAACTTTAGTTTTTCCCATTGGATTCAGCTTAAAAAAACACACAATTTGGTATTTTTATCATTTCTCTACGTCAATTGGTTACCGATATATTGAAAGTGCTAAACACAGTACGTTGTCTAATGTTATTCTTAAGGAGGAAAATAAAAATTTTATATCTCGCTTATTTATGAACGTATACTGACGAAACTTGGTATACGGCTTCATCTGGTTGTGGGCCATTGATATTTGCTCAAAAAACAATTTTTTACCAAAGGCTCCCGTAGCAGCAAACCTGCGTACTCAGCCGCCATGTTATTCTTATGGAGAATAATTAAAATGTCATAAATCGTTTATTTATGAATGTATATTGATGAAACTTGGTATGTGGCTTTATGTAGTATTAAGATACATATATATGCATTGGAAATTCGCTGAGTACGCAGGTTTGCTGCTACGGGGGTATTTTGTTTTTATTAAGAACAAATTTAGTTTGTTTTGACTCCAATGTAATAATAAGTAAATTAATTAAAATAATAACATTGGAATTTTTTAAAACACCAATAATATTACTCGATTAATTTTAGATCGTTTACTCATTGTTACATGATGTTATTTTGAAAATACTCTGTTTATTGAAAGTATAGTTTTGTTACCAGTTGTTTTTTTACCAAGTAGGATTTATTCATAACTTGTCTTAGTAATAAGTTAATAATTTCATTCATCTGCAGCTGCAGCTACATTAAAAAAATGCACTTCTACTTCTACTTTTTAGGTGGAAATATTTGTTCATCGATACTTTTTTAAAGAGTTTTTCTGTTAATTCAAATACATAATGTAGTGTTGAAACCCCAAACCCCTAATTTGCTTTATTAGTTTATTGCATACCCGAAGTCCTACCCAATGTTAGACCAAGCGTAAAAATACAAATAGAGTAATACAGATTTTTATCTTTCACCGTTGATCATTTGTGCTATTTAAATAATTGTTTTGTATTGTTAATAAACAAAATAGCATTCATTTACTATAATTATCGCCAACATATACAAAAGTAAACTTTTCGCATATTTTTCCAGGCTTTTTGTAAATTACGGCCAATTCCGGGATTGCTCCCGGGATCCCGGGATTGTTTTTTCCAATCCCGGAATCCCGGGATTGAAAATATTGTACGGGATTGGATTCCTTAGTCGTAGTGATTTTATATATTAAAAAAATTGTATAAACTTATTTTCACTCCTTTCATAAAGGTAGTGTAAAAAACGGGTTACAGCTTTAACCATAAAGATGAGTAAAACGCATAAAACGCACATAAACGAAGCCAAGTGAAAGAGCTTATGCCGTTACGGCTGCGGAGGTAAGATTCGCCTCATCCGGAAGGGCTCACTTCCTTTATGTTTACCCTTCATATCGTAAGCTGTAATCTTGTTTTATCACCCCTAACGATTCCGTCTCAAATACTAAAACAAACAAAATAATAATTACTTAGTTCTCTATTAAAAAGTAATATTCGCGATGTGGCTGTAATATTTAAAATTTAATCCAACAATTAACTTTTCAAACTAACGAACTCTGACAGGTGGAATTAAATACTAATTTTAACACAGTAATTATCAAACTTTGTATATATGACATAGTAAACATAATAAATTAACATACGTTTGAAAAATGTCAACATTAAGCTTCTGTTCAAAGTTTAATTATTAGTTTTGTATTTAAAGCGTGGTGAAAAAAGCAACAACAATACTAAGTGTGATATATACCAACGTAGAAGAATCTATCACAAGTAGACGTCTTTGCACCGGGCATATGAATATTACGAATGTATGAATATGGGTAGCATTGGTATTAACAATTTTACTTTGTGATACAATCTGTTGTTGTATCATCTTAGTAGCAATTATAAAAATAAGTAATTGCTCTATGGTCAATGACTCGGCTAGTGTTTAAGGTTTGACTATAATTACGTTGAAAATATTGTACAAGCTGATTGTATTTATTTACCGTTTTACCTCAAATACAATGAAGAATTAAGGATAAATATATACCGAATGTCCCACGAAGAGATCGCTATTTTTGAACTAATATACCAGACGTATCGAACACGCTACAAACTTGAAACTCTACAGTTATAATAAATACATACGTAAACAAATACCCCTGAGTCGTATTTGATTCTGATTAATCAGATCAAAATGGCAGAACATCAAAATGATGGTGCGTTTTCGTTAAAGTAGTTTCATTTGCAATACCATTTGAAATTATTTCCTAATTGTTTACAATGTTATTCAGTACTAAATAAAATCAAAGAAATTAAAGATATAGGAAAGTGGTAAATCATAAATAAAATTAATTTGATTCATAACCCTTCATTCAAACTTATGTCCATCAGTCGCTATGCACTGATGGCAACGAAACAAATATCATAGAGTCAAATATCAAAGTCATAAGCGTTTTTGAAAAATTGCCGAGGTATAAACAACAGTTCCTCTTCAATCAACCTCATTAATTCATCATATGTCGAAATGTTGGAGGAATAAACCTTTTCCTTCAAAAAGCCCCATATGTAAATCGGACAAAATATACGAACGCTAGAGTGCACACACACACACACACACACACACACACACACACACACACACACACACACACACACACACACCTGGACTTTTTTACGAGAGTTATCGTGCTTACGGACACACACACACACACACACACACACACACACATATATATATATAATCTTTATGTTTATATCTACATATATATTTATCATTTTGAACGACCCCCAAAATGTGTTCAGGGGGTTGCGTTTGGAACTTCTATGTTGGTCCCGGGCAGGTCATGCTAATAGTTCAGTTTCCATAGGAAATTCACTAATAATTATAATCACGGAACTCATAATCTTTTGGACTTTAAAACTTGAGGTAGAGATTAAAATTTTAAAAATAATGATATCGTGTCACGAATGTTGTGAATTACGTTATCCATCAATCAAAATGTAAGTATTTTCATCATTAAATCTTATGATTACAGTTAACTTACGTTTCCCCACCAATCCCTCGAAACATGTTATACCTAGTATACACAAATCGTTTTATTTATGTTTCATTAAAGCTTGAACATTCAAGCGTGTTTGTTAGACTTATTTACTTTACTAAATTGCAATGAGAGCCAATTAAGGGTTAAAAAAGTAGTTCAAAGAAACACTCCACGTCAAAGGTTCTTCTGAACTTGTTGGTTATATTTGTTAACTACTTAGTTATTGGGACTGCAAGCCAAACAGATTTCTTTCTGCAACTTTTTCAATGTATATTTAATGTTGGTGAGAGTACAAATTCAGCTGTACAGTATGTAAATATTGGAATATTTTTGGGAAAATACACCAAAATGTATATTACAAAGTGAGTGTTTTAACATAAAACATCCACCAGTATTTTTTTGTATTTAAAAAAATGTTCAAAATTGTCTAACTTGGCTTGTTTTTTTCTGAAGAGTAATTTAATACCATTGTATTTGTTTAGAGGATTAATTTATTTCCATCATTCAGAAAGGGAACGGATTGAAGGTGTAAGCTCGATTCTTAACACATTTACATTCTTTACTGATTCAATTTCCAGTCAATTCCCTTTTTACTGATAAATCTACGTTTTAATCCTCTCACAGCCTTCCAACGTTTTATAAATTATTATTAGTGAATTTCCTATGGAAAAGTGAACTATTAGCATGACCCGCACGGTGAAACTTAATCCCGGGACCACCATAGAAGCTCTACTGTGACCCCCTGAACACGTTTCGGGGGGTCGCTAAAAGCTTTATATATATATATATATATATATATAAACATATATGTGCATATATGTGTGTGTGTGTGTGTGTGTGTGTTCACTCTAGTGGTCACAACTTATGCCCGATTTACTTAAAATTTAGTTGAGACATTCCTTTTTAGAATCAGTTGGACAAGTTCGTTGGGCAAATCAATCTGAAATTTCTAACCCCCTCTTTTTGGGATTTTAAGTTTTAAAATTTTGAGTTTTTGGGCCCAAAAAGGATCAGAAATGCCCCACTTGTACACTTATTGCACATTAACTTATTGAAAGTAAAAAGCCAAAGATTTTAAGCCCCCCCTTATCATTCTAGCACAAGTACTTACCGAGTTATTAAAGAAAATGTTAATTGTCAAAATACAGTACGTTGTCTTATTGAGATAAAACACTGGAAAAGGCTGTTTTTCATACCTTAATATCGTTTTATCACCCCCATACCCCAATATGGCAATATTTCATAAAGCATTTTGTACACTTACTTTATTATAAATCCATCATGGGATGAGAGATAAAACCATAGTTTTATCCATGCAAACTATGGTTATCTATTGGCCTGTTATTCTTATCTGTCTTGTTTAAAGTACACTCATAATCACACAATCTCCCTGCCTAATTCGTAATTTTACGTTCTTCTTTACCAAAAGGAAAGGGAGATGCAAGAAACTCTTTCCTATAATATTACAATGCTTTATACATTTATAAACACTAGCGATCGCCCAGAGGTCAAAATGTGACCAAACATAATTCTACGTGAACCCAAAGGACGCGAATAATGACTGCGTGTATGGATTTCCATATCCTGCGTGAGCAGTTAAACATATGTTTATAGTGTCATTAAGCTGACATTCATGAATAACCCCCCCCCCTCTCACCCCTCATCATCCTCTCCCTACTCTACATAAGGTTTATTTCATGGAATTAAAGCGGATAACTGAAGAGCGTTGCCATTCCAGTAGTCAGTAGTATATTTGTATTTACATTACGCCTGAAACAGCTGTTCTTTCTGTTATGTTAGCATTGGCTTAATTATAACGACAGCTGTCAAATATACAATTTCATTGATTACTGCTCTTCCAAAAGATTAACATTGCAACTTTGACGGGCCGTGAGGCGTAGCTTAGAGGGCCGATGTAAATTATGTTAGGGTGCTGCACATATACACGACAATACCTATCTAAAGGTACCCGTGAATTTCTCCTACGATGCACCACACGCTAAGAAAAAAGAAGGGGCAATTTTGTGCTTGCCTATTAATATAATGTTATATTCTTTACAATCCGTCCGATATCTGCAGCACCACGAAACTCTTCCTTCCTTTTCTCGACTGTATAATTGCTTCGTATTTTCTTTTTATTGCCTAATTTATATTTTGCTTGATAAGTGGGGTGGCGTTTGCAAACAAAAACCAAATTGCCCCTGGATGAATCATTTCAGGAAAGACTTTGATGTAGGGGAAGTATGGGACATCATGTCGATCTCTGAGAAAATCCCTGCTTGAGATCCCTTAATGATGATATTGTTCTTGATTATATTCTGTTCGTTGTAAATTTAATTTATACTGATTTTGTTTATTGTCAGGTAATTTTCAATCCCATTTGAGACTGTTCCTTTCATATTCGGAAATTTAAATTTTTAAAAGAGTATGATTAGTTCTATCACTCGAAGACGTTTTGTAGTTCTTCAGAATGGTTGTTGACTTCCCAGATTAAAGTTATTGTTTGTAGGTTTTTCCTAGTATTCTGAAAGATCGGGAGCTATAAAGTTTATAGTTGGCTACGTGTACTTTGTTGCTTTATTTTAAAGTTGTTGTAATTGGTCAAACTGGTAACTTGATGCTGTTCATAACTGTATCGGGGATGATTATGTCGACTAATTAAAGTGATATTTTCTCTTCATAAAATGTAATTGCTTATTTAGGTATCTAGTCTAAGCAGTTAATTTAAGATGTAGCTTTAATTTTTCATTTTCCACTGTGATAAACTTCCATAGTGGAAGTAGAGTTTTCCAAATTCGGCGTCTTCATTTAGAAGTTTTGTGCTGTGGCCTGTTAAGGTGAAATATTTAATATTGTTGACATAGTTAATCCGGTGATTTCAATGACAATGTTATCTTAGGCTGTTTTATATTTGTTTCGTTCCTTGTAAATTGTTCTCTATTTTTCTCTAATATTATTTTTAGATCTCTCTTCTTCTTTGGCAATAATCTCAGTTTATTTTATGTACACTTTTCAAAATTAAGAAAGTTATTAAAAAACCCATAGGGCCCCTCCCCATTGGCCTTAATATGTTAAATTTGTATCTAAAGCAGGCGATTTTTTTATTTAATTTGTGATGTTGTTACATAAAATATATTTATTATATAACTTCCCTACGTAACTGACATTGTCAAACCTTGTAATTTTTTCAGATAATATGTTTTTTTTATAAACGTTAACATACCTTGACGATGCAACTCCTTATAACAACAATTCATTGACTATTTATAGTTTCGGTACAGAATGATCCACTATGAAAACTGACAAACGTTAATTCATACTCTATAATGTCGTCAATTTCCATGAATAAATATGTTTTTGTTTCGTTTTTTCTACATTTCGACAACGTTTTAGCTTAGTGGGACTGGTAGTTACATGTTTGAGAAAGACAAACACTCTATTTCTCTATTATAAAAGTAATATATTATTGTTATGGACTCAAAGGAGTTGAAATGAAAAATTAGAATAAATGAAATATTAAAACAACAGCACTTAAGTTGTTATCAAAAGAACGAATCCCATTAGAAGGTCAGAAGTCAAATTAATTCAGCCTTACATTATTCATTTAAGAGAGAATTCTTTCAAAATATTCCCTTAGGCAGACCTTTTAATTATGTTAATTGGACACCAGTGAAGGATTTCTGGGATTAATTAATATTTTTAACAAGACTTGCATAATCATATATTAACCCTACATTTGCAATAGCTGTTTTTGGAACTTATAATTATTGCTTTTTTATTGGGTTACAAGTTAAATCAATACATGCTTCCTTAAACAAATCTGGCAAACAATAAATTACTGCCAATATTATTTAATCTGAAATCAATTATTTGTGCTAACTGTAACTCTCAGTCAACAATTTAACAGCTTTGAATTCGGGGATTTGGTAAATAAAATATATAATTTTTACAATAATTGAAAAGCTATAAATTAAACTCTAGTTATAGTAACAGAGTTTGACACAACCTTGATGTTTTTATAAATATGCTTCAGGCATATAAATATCCCTTCCCTCCCTTAAGTTTTAGGCATGTAAACCAGGGAGGCTTTCAAACCATCATTTAACCCTAAACTCGGTTTCGTGTTTTATTTTCATCATTCCTATTGCAACATATACGTTAAACATGATTAGTTTAACTAATATTTTGTTAGTATTATGAAGCTATCCTTTCAATGGAAAAATAAATTAAATTAAAATGAAGAGACTTATTATTTTAATCGTTTTAAAAAGTAAAGTTTAGTACATGAACAGGCAACTATACCAAAGGATAGCACTTAATAAATTCTAAATGGACACTTTTAGTGGTTCACTACATACAGTGCAAAAGCTTTTACACTTATGATAAAGCATTACATTAAAACTAAAACGTAACACAAATAACATTGCAGAACGAAACTTACATTTTATTTCCACCTTTTGCAACGGTATACGGATAGGTCTACTGTTAGACATTTAGTGTCCATCGACAGCTCTATTATTCTATAGACTCTGCCCACTAGGTTGTTATCAAATGTCATTCTAAGATGAGCTTTCTCCAGAATATGAAAGGCCCGTCTCGTACCTCACCCACAATATCTGGATTAAAATACAGCTCCCTCATTTATTTTACAATCAATTCTCTGTTATTATGGTCCAAAGGTTATTCTTATTACTTTCTTTTTGAAAATTGTTTCAATATGAATTATATTTCACTATTATTTGTTGGCAGTTTCTTTCTCATTTCTTGGAGTTAGCTATTCTTTCATTTGGTCAGGTATATAACACATGAAATACACTAAACACCTGATGTACTGGAAATAGTTTGTCAACTGTTTTTACGAATACAAATCGTTAGTATTTAGATGATAGCTATTTTTTTTCCTGTGTGAAATGTTGTTAACATCTGATCCGTAAACGTAACAGAAAGAAATTGTTGACACTAACTTCCCTGTGTCAAAAAACTTTTTAAAAAACTCAGCCATTAAACTTAACCGTAGCAAAAAAGATTTTAAGTCATTTACAGACAAAATTACAATTTTTTTTACATAGATAAAATATTTGAGTCTCATTAAATCTATGGTAAAAAGGAATTAGATGATATTATTATTGTTTAATTATAAGTATATTTGTAAGTTTAATTAAGTTTTTCTTATAAGTTTAATTATAAGTATTATTATATTATTAATTACATAATATTATTATTGTGCTATGCAGTGAATAAATGAAAATTAAAAAAGTAAATTTTAATTTTAATTTCAAATTAATTCCAATTTATTGGTTTTTAATAATCAAAGGGAGATGAGCCAAAAAATCATGTTCATACAACTATCTTCTGAATCGAGTCAAGTGACCGAGTTTATTTGTATTTACCTGCAATCTTCCCAACAAAGGGAGATATGTACATTCAAATATTATTGACACGATTATTCTTCCTTTATGTAATTAATTATTGCATTGATGCGTCAAAATGCTATTATAATGCACCTTAAAATATAGAGGTAGGCTTACTCATGTAATTATAAATGCAAATATCCTACCGCTCTATCATCAACATTACCGAACCGCTAAACACTAAACGATTATTAATTTCTGATTACTGGCCAATTTAGTATGTGATTTATTGAACAACAATGAGCTTAGTTAGTTATAGTTTAGAATTAAAAAATTTAAACAAGAAGATTTCTATTTACGTTATTACTATTATATAACAGATCATTTAACAAACCTCTCCAAATACAGCATTTTCCTGGTTTGTTTAGTAATTGAAAGTGATAACTTATATTCCCAAATATCTTGTTATCGGTATTATGGATTATCTTAGGTGTTAATGTTTCCGGTTAATATTAAGATACTGTTAGTTGAAAGCAATGTATTACTTTATTATTATTTCAACAGTTATGCCACTTTACACATTATTAGCTGCAACAAAATTCAATACTGTAATAAGAGTAAGGTTTGCTTGCTTGGTTGATTGATTGTTTGACTGCAACTAAGATCTCGAGAACGGCTCCAACGATTTCCTTTAAATGTTGAAAACTAATTTCTGGGTTAACAATAAAGTCTAGGCAGGTCACATATCTGGGAAAAATAAAATAAAAATAATAATATGAAAAGTTTAAAAATTTAACATTGGGCTTATGGGGTTTTAAATAAAAACAAAAGATTCATAACAGCTGTTTAAAATCAATCGGTGAGCAGTCAGTTATTATGAGTTTAATTCAGTTTGGTCAGGTTGCATTATAGGTCTGTGTTTTGGAAAATATTTGCAAAAGTCACTGTGTGACATTAAAGATACCCCTGCTCCTGTATCTAGTTCAAATGAATTTATTTTGACATTTAACATAATTTTCCTAAACTTATCCACTGGATCATGCTTTATTTGATTTATTTTCATCTTGCATATGATATGGACTACATTTCTCATTTAAATAAACAATTTGTTTTTCTTTAGGAGGAGCAAAATTGATTGTATTAGATTGATTGGTATTAGATTGTATTAGGATTGTATTAGATCGTGTGTTTTATAATTTCTTAATTATATTTTTATATAATTCTATAGGCGAATATTTAAGTCAAAATTGTGGAATTTTGGCATATCGCAGGATAATGGGACAGGGCTCAAATTTGAGGTCTTGATCTCAGAGACTCGGGAAAAATAGCAGTACTTGTAAAATGTTATCAGAAAACGAGAAATAACGTAAAACATCCCCCATTAGAAAATCATGAGTGTTTAAAAACATCCGCTTTGTTTCCATTGAAACATGTAATTAAGTCTATTTTATTTACGAACTGACTATTTTATTTTACTTAGCATGCAAAGAGTATTAAAATCAGATAATGCAGAGTATTCGATTAAAAGGTGATGTGAATAAAGCTTAACAAATACTTTTACTCCATGCCAACCAAATGGGAATAGCAAATGTATTTTTTTATTCACATTACTTTGGCTATGGCCCCTCAAAGCTCCAAGTGGTTTATAAATACAAAAACAAAACGTAATCAAATATTTGCCTTAGTTTTTAGTTTCAATTTTGTTCAAATACTACATCGATAGAATATCGATACAATTTTGTCTTATTCAGAAACATCTATTATTATTTTAATGTTTAACAGAATATATATAATTTTGTTTATTAAAAACACATATCTTTTGACTTAGGTGCTATAATCTTAATCTAGAATATTTACTCAGAAATTTCCTTTGAATAAAATTGTCATATGGGGATCAGCGTCAGGTTACGTCAATTAATTAAAACCCTTCGTTTTGTCTTAGGAGCGTTTAAAATTTTCTGCCAACCGGTTAAACACAAATCTTAACTATAGGCAGTCCAAATTTTAACTTTTCGTTAAACATGTGGTGGATCACCACATAAAATCTTACCATATAAGGGGTTAAACGGGGTTCTCTGTAGGTCATTGTTAGTAAGCAAGGTGCCAATTATTGGTCTAAAACTATCCGACATCGTTAGGGATTATTATAAAAACAATTGTTAGTTATAATGACATCCTTGTTTGGTTACTAACAGGCTCATTTAATTAACATTTATTTAAAACTTGTCTCCCGATGAAGGCTTAAGCCGAAAATTTGAGCTTTTTAATTAAAAATAATGTGTATTGAGGTTGTTTTGTTAGTTACGTGCCTGCGGTTACATAATTAATTATTATTGTTTGTCCTTACAGCTTGTAATTTTCTAACATTACAATTTATTTTTTGATCTCCACTGCATGTGTCACCTCCCTACCTTATAAAACTGGCACTTGAATGTTGCTTTGACAACACGATGACAGTTTTCCTACAAGTTCGTGGCAGATTATTGTTTTTTTATGTTTTAGTGTATTTGTATTAGTAAATTATATCGTTGACAAAATCACAAAAAATATTGCGTTATTCAAGTAGCTTTGCTTTTAGCACTCAATTATCTCTGATAAAAACATCGTAACAAAAAACATGTCTATTTGACGTCACTATAAGTCGACGTTTTGTTTCAAGAGTAATTTATTGTTTCTTTATTTCTCTTCTATACTGATTTCCTCTCTAAGGGTAAGAGAACAAAAAAAAACACATGTGCACACGCATGCACACACACATGTGGGTGTGGGGGATTTGCTGCTCGGGTTTATATGACCTAAGAGTACACATGTGTACAACACATTAACACATATTAACACATACACAGTAACACATTTGTCCTATTTGGAAAATGAGTGAATTCTTGATATTCCTCTCTTAGAACAAAATTAATAATTACTTCCTCAGGCAGAACATAAAGAGCTCCCAATTTCAGGCTTTCTATTTAATATTTTCATAAAACATACGTTACTGGAATTTAAAACAAACATATATACTATTCTACTGATCTGCCAATATAAAGAAGAGTTAAGTCTTTAATTAGATTTCTGTGTATCACAAAAAACTGGAGGACTGATTGAGATGAAGTGTTACAGTCGTTAATGCTAAGAGTGATTGAATTCAATTACAATTGTAATTATTTATTTAACTGCTTGTAGTATAGATTAAATAGATAAAACGTTCTTTTACCGTGCTGTAACACCTATTAACCTACTGTGACATCAAAGCGAAGTGTCCGTTTGCAATGAAAACGTAATGAGTCGGGTTCTTAGTCCCTGGACTGAGGCCACTCAAAAACATTCATTAGTCTCGCATTAAGCTTTGTTTACTGCAGGAATAAAAAATTACAGGATTTTATAATTTTGCTTACCACAAGCGGTGTACTGTTTCCCAAATTCAGCGTGTCCATAACATTAAATATTACGTAAGATTATACACATACACAACACAGCTCACACAATAACTGTGTGATTAGTTATTTATAGTTATTAGTAATTTTCTAGGACGGCTTTAAAAATCTTAGTATTTTAAACCACAAAAAGTGCATGCTACATTTTAAGCTAGAGCAAATCCAATTAAAAAATCCGAGAGAATAGTGAATCACAGGTAACGAGATCAATGTCTTATAGCTGGATTATCAACTGGGGAAATTTATGTCCAATTAGATAAGTGGAGCAATTATCGTTCTAGTTATAAAACATAAATGTCTACATTTTAATGGAGACAGCAGTGCTTTACTTTAAATAGTTGTATAAGAATTTAATTTAAAAGAGGAGTGTATTTTTTCTAAGTTGTGTATTTTTACGTTTGCAATAATAAAATGCCTCAAAGAGATTTTTACTGTCAATAAAGATATTATTTTTCAACATTTAAATTTAATAACCCCTATTATGTTAAGTAACATTTTAGTGTATTGTAACAAACCACATATATCTTTGGGATTTTGGGGAGTAGTGATGTACTAATATAAGGTTTATTTAATTGATTTTTGTGTTGCTACCAAGTTGTGGACAAATACATGTTAAACAGACCACTATCACCACTACACTTCATCCCGGCTATGTCGCCATAAGGATATTTCTTAGTAAAGATGGCTTTAACTATTTTATACAGCTTACTAATTCTTATTTTCTTCCTTCTTTTCCATTGCTTATGGCTTGTCCCAACCTCTAAATACTTACGTCTTTGTGCTCCTGACAATACAACTTTACTGACCCTAAAAATACGTGGCATGTGCTTTCTTTTATCCACTGAAATTTGTTTTATCTTTTTTCTTCATAAAGTATAAATATTTTTCAATCCCCTTTTGAAAATTAGCCGTACAGTATTAGTAATACAGTATTAGTAATGTATATTGTTATAAAAAAACAGCACTCAATTATTCAAGTAGTTTAGCTTTCAGACCTCAGTAAAAAAACTTTGTCTTTAAAAGTGTATCAATCTCCTGTCTTGATTAATGATAGCGTAGCAGTCAAAACCAAATACTTACGGTTTTGAAATAATGCAATTAACGTAATGTTTCAGATACTGACTGCACAGTTAACAGTTAATTATTTGGCAGCTCAAATATTAGTTCACTTTTTTAGTAGGATTTAGGAATGGGGATGAAAATAAACAGAGCGTAAACCAGCTCCATTATTTAATAGGACAAAACAAACCCCTATTATTGGTTTCCAATACTGAACTCCATTATAAAATCTATAACCATTAGGTTTACAACACACTCAGAGATCGTTCCTCTTTTTAACAACCGTTTAGACATTTTTGATTATACTTTAATTATTTTTGTATGTTGTTTGAAACATAATTACAATCTAACGAAGTTTAATATTTCAAGGACGTTTTGTTGAAATACAAACATGATTGGGTGGGTAGCACAGTGGTTAGCGTGCTCGCTTTATAATCTGAAGTTCGCTAGTTTGATCCTGAGCAAAATCCTGAAAATTGTGTGAAGTGGATCCAGCTGCCATTGGTCATTGGGCTATTATTAATGACCCTGGCTAAGGAATCAGTCGGCTTTAGTCAGTAACAAGGCTACACAAGGCATCTCACCCATTTTACACTTATACATTCATATTCGTCTTAAAATACGCCCAGGTTGCGTCGGCCCGGCGTCTTAAAGAGATATTGAGATATTAAGATACTAAACAAATAAATTGAAATATCTCTCCTATGAGCTGTTAAACAACTTTTAAAGAAATTTGAATGTGTAAATTCCAAAATTAAAATTCTAGGTTAAACAAATGTTATACATTTCTTCTTAATTAATTATTAAATTATTTTCTGATAAATACAAATTATATTCTCATTAGTACGATACATGCAGCAACATAATTTCTGGCATAATTTAAAAAAACGAGAGTCTTCAGATTATGAAAAAACTATACCCCTCAACACACCAAGAGAAAAAATTGAGTTTTTGATATGCGGAATCAAAGCGATTGATGGTTTAAAACGTTACGAGGTCTGGTAACGCCTCAGTGGTAACCAATAAAAATTCACAGAGATTCAGAGGGTTGTTGCGATCCACTTTTGATTGGCTCATCATAGGAACCCAATGAATAGAACGGTACTTGTGGAAGGCAGTGCAATCGAAATAACTACCTTGATAGATCAAAATGTATTGCATCGAGCCGTATTGTACCACTCACTGAACATAGACTGTGGTATTGTTGTGGTTTTTTATTATTAGTGTGTAATTAGTGAATTTCCTTTGGAAAGTGAACTATTAACATGACCCGCACGGTGAAACTTAAGCCCGGGACCACCATAGAAGTTCCTAACGTGACCCCCTGAACACGTTTTGGGGGGTCGTTCAAAATTTTATATGTATAGACATATATATATATATATATATATATATATATATATATATATATATATATATATATGTGTGTGTTTGCACTCTAGCGGTCGCATTTTTTGTCTGATTTACTTCAAATTTGGTAGGGACGTTCCTTTCTGTAATCAATTGGACAAGTTCGTTGGGCAAAACAATCGGAAAACTCTAAACCCCTTTTTTTGGGGATTAATCTTTCAAATTTTGAGTTTTCGGGCCCAAAAAGGGTCAGAAAAGCCCCGTATGTAAAATGAATGCATGTAAAAAGATGTGAATTAAAGAGGCGAAAATTGTAAGCCCTCTCTCGTCATTCTAGCATAAATATTTACCGAGTTATTAAAGAAAATGTGTATCTACCAAACACAGTACGTTGTCTTATGGGGATTTTACATTAGAAAAGCCTGTTATTCATTTGTTGGTGTACTTTTATCATCCCCACCCCAACAAACTCACGCCTACTTTAAAGCCTGACTGGACCTTCTCCTAACCTTATAATGCGCAAAATTGTATTCCCAGCATTGCAGGTAAATAGAACCAGGAGCATCAGAACAGCCAAAAAAAACAATGTTTTCAGATTTGAATAAAAGTTGGAATAAATGTATGTTTTTAACTGATTTTGAGTTTTTATAGTTTTTTTAAGTGGAAATTCACTTCCCTCACGTCAGCGTGCTGCGTGCGAACTCGTGTTAGATTTAATCTGGTCAGTAGAATCCTATATATTAAAACACAAAATTAAAAACCTTCCGGAAGAACGTGTGAGACTTC
This sequence comes from Allygus modestus, assembly GCA_963675035.1. NCBI lineage: Eukaryota > Metazoa > Arthropoda > Insecta > Hemiptera > Cicadellidae > Allygus > Allygus modestus. The sequence goes on from OY776114.1 coordinate 59,831,548, forward strand.
CGCTGGACCGATTTACACGCGGGTAGTGTCAAATGAAAGGAAATAACCCACATATTTGTATATTTTACCTTAAATGTTGGTATCTAGTCGATAACTATTTAAAAAACTAGATTAAAAGTTTTCTTACGGCAATTTAACTTACGGTAATTTAACATGGGTAAAATTTCACTCTTTGGTCAGTTCACTTGAGGTTTCCACTGAACCGTTTTACACGCGGTTTGCTATAAATTAAAGATCGATCTCTCTATATTAGCACAATCTACTTATCTTTTTGAAATAATTTAATTTAGAATACAAAAAAAAAACTTTTTAAAACTTTTTAAATAATGTTATCACTATTTAACTTTCTCTAACCAGCTAATTATTAAAACATGTATATTGTATATCTAAGAACAAACAAAAGGGAATCAGCTAACTTAAAGAAAATCATGATATCTTTCAACCATGCACCGCATATATTGCAATCACCGAAGTCGATTCAGGCTGAACCGTAGAAGAAGGTAGTATTTTGTCTCATATGTTGTAATTATTACGGTATTAATTGACACAATCTATAACGCAATAATAACCCTGTAGTGATATCCCATATATTTAGTTTCATCCCTTGACCTCAGAGTAAACAATAGCGCTGATGTCAATAGGTCTGTTATTTCTCCATGGATACACGAGGGGCGCTTTAATTAAAACCATCAAATGTCAAAACAACGTTTTTTTGTAAACAATAGAGTATCAGGTTATGACTGTCATCTGTCATGAAAACCAAATCCAGTAATCTGCATATGTTTTAGACCAGCCAACTGAATTTGATATGTCCATAAATGTACTAAAACGAATAGAGTTAAGTATAATTTATTTGTCTCGGCTGTTTATAAATAAAAACTAATCAAAGTATGTAAGCAGTTAAAAAATGTTTGTTTTAATTACAATGACGATTCAAATATGGTACGGGCACGATATCTATCGTGTTTCCACAATACTGCAGATTGGATTGGTATTCATGTGACCGTACTGCTGGTTTTACGAGGTTAGCTAGAAAAGCTTAAAGATATTGACTGCGCAGACCTTTACGAAGTATATTCTCTACGGACCATGGAATATTTTTACGATAATTATCTGCGTGGCTCTGTATATGTTGTAGGGGCGGCGTTCGCTTTATAAAATACTTTTCCATAAGGCTGTCAATAATCTGTATACTTAATACAATAAAGGGTTTCTCTGTTCCGTCATTTTTTATCCGTCCTACTTAACCGATTTTTCGACTGAGATGTAATTTTAAAGCTTATGATCTAGCGCACCGGCGAATGGTATTTAAAAAGGTAATTTCTTTTAGGGTTTTGCCCCCCTAGCCTTTGATTTATTTCTAGAGGGAACTTTCAAATGACCAGTGCTGACCAACTTGCATTATAACAGTTTTAAATGTGAATAGTAATTTAACAGCTGATTACCTTCAGATGAATTCTTAACCAAAGTCAGATTGTAAACAAAAGTAGATCGTCTGAAACTGTAAAACAAGAGACGAAACAGCTTACAAAAATTATTTTTAAATAGGCAACATTCATCGAAGATTGTAGCCCAATTGAGGTAGGCGAATCACTCTTTATGGTATAGATCTACATTCGACATACTATGCAACATGTAAATTAGTAATTTTGTTTATCTAAAAATTTTCTTAAACAAACATTCATATTATTTTTATTTTCATATGATGATGTTTTTTCAGCTACGAAGTAACCTTTGAAAGTTAAAAAGGTATTGCATTATTCGTTATGCCTTGGAGACGAGTTTTGAACCCTGAAATAGAAAGAAGAAGAAAGCTAAGAGTAAACCGAGTAGACGAGATTAGGGAAAACATGCGTAACCTTTGGCAAGAACAGAGAACTGCCGAGACACAAAGACTGATTGAACAGCAGAGTGGCATTGTACCACCTACATACTTCCAGCGACTTAAAGATGATGTTAGAGCGAGAATTCGTGAAAAAACTTCCGGTATCCTACTGTTGTGCAAGGTTATTTCCAGAAGACAATCAAATTCAAATACATAGTGTTGGGGCGATGGACAATGTGTGTGTGTGTTGTTCAGCTAAGCTTTATTTAGGTGAGGTCTGTGGCAGATCTTCTTCTATTTGCTGTCACAAAGGGAAGGTCAGCTTGGAGCCTATTGATATTTGCGATGAGCTAAGGAGGAATGACCAAGATACCATAAATTAATTAGTCAATATCCGCCGTCTAACAATGCTTTTGTGTTTGCATAAGTTCAGGTAAACGTCGTTCAAATTCCTGGAAGAGGGTCCTTTTGCTTTAAACTAAGTGTTACCTTTATAATAACTGTGAGTTTATGGTCATATAATTTCTTCAAATTGTAGGTAAGTTGAAAAACAAGCAGAAAAAAAATTAAAATGCGCGATTTGCGCACGGACCCCCTAGTCAATAATTAATTATCTTTCACTCTAAAACCTTCCCACTAATAACTGTAAGCAGGCTCAATCATACTATAACTAAATCACATTATATATACATTCTGAATTTCATGTCGTTTATATTTTAACTAGTGAAAAGTCATTAAAACCAATTAGCAGCTTCTTTATTGTCAAAACATAATAGTCAAATAGAATATTTTGTTTCTCGAAATTCACAGAACATGCAATAAATAAGATGTTTATGGATTTTAATACTGTATTAATTAATACACTTTTTACAAATGTAAATTTTGTATGAAACATATAAATATGTCGTAAGTGAAGAATGGTGTTCATAAAGCTATTTACAAATACTGTTATAACAAATCTAGACTCTCTTAAAAAATTCAAATAAAAATATGTCTGGTGTTTCAGGAGGTTGACTAGAGCTAAGAGTTGTAAGAGTGTTTGATTGTTCTTACGGAAACACGAGCCCAGTATCACAGTGGAACAATGGCCGCTTTGTTCCAAACCACTCCACAAATGTTAAACGCGCAACCTTGCTTTGTTGCTTCGTTGTTCTTTTTCCACTCGTCAGTTTGTTCTGACGATGTCAGTAGATGTGTCAGAAACTTTGTCTGTTGTTCGTTACTTTTGCTACTATTATTTTGTGCTAGGGTATGAATGAGTAAATAAACCAAGTCAGGAAAGTAATACTTGTCTATTGATCTACAAATAAATCTATTAAGTAATCTGAAGATTTATAAACATGCCACAGTCAGTGAATATATTTGAACAACTGTTTTCACATTAGTAGTAGATTCTGACTTTGGGTCAAGTTTTATTGTCCTACGTATAAGTGATATTTTCAAACGTTTCGTGATTGTTTTTACGACCGTGATTTTGGTAAATACATATAATAAGTAATGAATAAGCATTAGGATTAGTATTAGGATTAGGATTAGCATCATTGGATTTCTAATTACTCAAAACTGTTATTAACCCTTTAGCATTCCAGGTATGGCCTGTCATAATAGGCTGTTGGTGACGCCATAGCCCTGTTTCAACAAGAAGACTGGCAGCCTCATTCGTCTCCATACATCACTGTCTGCTTGTCAAATATCCGCATGGATCCGATGAGGATGTTCCTTTGTGTAAGTGGAGGACAGTTTGTAAGTATAAATTCTACCTATTCATAAAATGTTTGATTAAAAGAATAATATTTAATTACCAAGTGAATCTATTTAAATCAGTCCCAAAACTAAATTATAATTATGTCTTAAATAATTTGGAGAATAATGTATGCTAAAGTGAATTCCAAAATATATTTTTCTTTACGTCCTAAATCTGAAAAATGTAAGAGAGAACAATGCGAACCTACAGCTGAATTCGTCACTCCATTAGTGATTAACTTTACCTAACTAGAGTGAGACGTTAGTAACTAAAACTTAATCATATACAAAAGAGATTGTCCAATATTTTAATTTATTTTTGAACATTTATATTTAGTTTGTACATAAATGAAATGGTTTTAATTCGAAATAATGATTTGTTTTACATTCATTACAATAGGGAAAAACACAATAAATTCACCAAAATATATCGGGTGTCCCATAAAGGTCCCCGTCCCCCTCTTAATTTATAAACGACTGTAAACTTTAAAACAATCTTTGGTAAATAATACTAGCATAAGTTAAAGTATTTTTGAAGCAATTTAGTGTTTCAACCATCACCCCTAAACTGCTGGGGGTGCTGGGGGTTGTTTTTCAAATAGAAACCCCTAACAAGTTGCATATCATTTTAAAGAGGGTAAAAAAATTAATGCCGCAAACCAGACCTCTCTATGTAGATTTAATCTAATGTTATGGCCAGCAAAAAATGTATTAGTTTGTTATTTATACTGCTAAAATTCCCCTCCTTACAATATCAGATACAGGGTGGGAAATTCCAACTTTCCCTTGATCAGACCTTTGAACAAAGACCATCTAAAGTGCAAGAAAGTAATTTTGAAAGTCTTTATTTTTACCAAGAGGTGAATGGAAGAGGTGAGGTGAGGTGGTTTTTGGAAGAGGTGATGGTGGTGTTTATTTCATACATTGCTATTTGAAAAATAAAAACTACCCCTTGCAACCCCTAATTTTGGGTGAGGGTTAAAACCCTTAACCACTTAAACAAATACTTTGACTTATGCTAGTAACATTTCCCAAAAATTGTTTGAAAATTTACAGTCGTTCAAAAATAAAGAGGGGGGCCTTTATGGGTCACCCGGTATAATCCGGGTCTGGTTAATTTTCATTACATGTTTTTTAATGTAATTTAAATAATATGCACGCAACCATCCTTCTGTTAATCTTGTACCGTGACCAACGATTTCTTGCTGATTTGATTACTAACAGATTTTTACAATATCCGTTGTCTCTAATGGATGAAAACATTTGTATTTTTAAGATATTCAATCCCTCAATTCCACACAAATTTAAAAACAAAACAAAAAAATATTATATTTTACCAACTAAATTAATATAACGTTATTGATCATGGAGGCGAAATCCTGAAGGGTAGCGTTATCAGCTTTAAAGTAGGTAGACGCAATGGTTCCAAACCTGGAAAATACTAGAGAGTCTTAAATAGAGAGTTGACATAAAATATCCGATCTTGTAATAATTATAAATTCCAACGCTGGAATAATTATCTACAAACTTGTATATATGTTTTTCTCGATATGTGGATCTTCCTTTCGTAGCAACAACCTACAGACCTTCTAGGCAGTCATCTTGAGTTGGTTTCCATTCTCTGGAGTCTTGTGAATTTGATGCTACCTAAGCTGATCATAGGAGGTTTGATGGTTTCAAACTGCAGTTACTTTGTGATGTGAAATGTATTATGCATCTTACCCTCTGTCCATAACAGTGTGACAGGCTGCTTTTGATTTCATGTTATATCTTGTTCTTTACAAAAGCAGAATTCCGACCGATATCGATTTGGTAATTTTTAAATATCTCTGTCTTCTCACAGATTCAAGAGTTCTTATATCTGAATTTGAGGCACAACGTGGTGTAATGTTGCCAACATTTTTAGTAGGTGGTTGTATTTTAGCGAATTTCCCCTATAGGGAAGAAGCTATTACCGTAGGTCTCATGGTAAGACTTAGGCCACAGACCATGATAACTTTTCATTTTAAGGTCCCCAGATGCCAAAAACACCATGCGTTCAAATTTATATATATATATATATATATATATTACATAAGAAAGTCATCTGTTATATATGTATAATTATATATATATACATATGTTTTATATATATATAAGTCATCTGCTATATATATATATGTGTGTGTCCGTAAGCTCGATAACTCTCGTAAAAAAGGAGAGTTATCGTAAGAAATCTTAAATTTGGTACAAATGTGTGAAGTACAATTTATTTGAACGAGTTCGAAAATCAGATGAATCGCACCATCCGAAGGTTGGGGGGTTTTGTATCCCAAAAATGTGTTTTTTTGGGTTTTTCACATATCATTTTTATTTGAATCAAATTCTAATTTTTACCATTGAATTTAGCTTAAAAAAACAAATAATTTTTTATTTTGATCATTGTTCTACGTCAATTGGTTACCGAGATATTTAAATTGCTAAACACAGTACGTTGTCTAATGTTATTCTTATGGAGAAAAAGAAAAATTGTATATCACGCTTATTTATGAACATTAACTGACGAAATTTGGTGTATGGCTTCACCTGGTTGTGGTTTATTGTTGTTTGCACAAAAAACAATTTTTCGCCTATGGTTCCTGTAGCAGCAAACCTAGGTACTTGGTCCCCATGTTATTCTCATGTAAAATACTTAAAATTCTATATATCGCTTATTTATGAATATATATAGATGAAACTTGGTATGTGATCATACTAAGATGAGTTCTATTGATATTTGCATAAAACACCATTATTTGGCGTGCCTTGTTGCAGCAACCTGCGTACTCATCCCCAATGTTATTCTTATGGAGATTAATTAATATTTTTAATATCGCTTGTTTGTGAATATATTCCTTATGAATCCTGTTATGTGTGTTGTGTTATGTTTTATATTAATTGGAAATTCACTGAGTATGCAGGTTTGCTGCAACGGGGGTATTTATTTCCATTCAGATTTCAAAAAATAAGTTAAAAGAAGCCGGTCGTAACGACTGACCTGTTTTCTAATTATTTGAAAACGACATGGCTATTATTTGTTTGGTTATATTGTATAATCTACTATATTTTTTCTGACTTGTTTCCGTAAAACCATTGACTATATATACTGAAGGAGATATCTCATCTATATGGCCCAGCTATCCCACTTTTAGTGTTTGCCAGAATTTTAAGTGTACGTAGTTTTATTAGGTCACCGACAGATTCTGCTACTATAAACTATTTATTTTAGTTATTTACGTTAACTTTTAAAATATCCCACCCCAGAAAGCAAGTGATAATCAACTTATGTTTACTTCCTGACACCCCAACTGTTGTATTATCCCCTCCTTGAGAGGATAAGTAATCGTTGACAGAAGTACACTCTATTGGTGATTAGTATTAACTACGTCCTCTTTGAGACCTTGCACTCACAAAATTAGGGACAGATATTTTCATGGCAATGAGAAGTCTTCTTCAGTATTTATAGTCAATGGTAAAACGTTGCAAAAAGTTTTGCAATAAGGACATTAATCTATATCATAAACAGCCATAAAGAGAATCTATTTCCCTTTACTCGGATTATAATTAGACTTAACGATAAAGAAAAATAGCTCTTTATTAACGATTTAAGCCAATTATTGATATAAATTAATGATATTTCCTCTAATTTAGAAATCAATGAACTTTAATCTTATTAGTTTAGGTAACGTTGAAGAAAAAGTAAACAAGCAGCATGACGATGAGAACCAGAACAGATGTGGCTCCTAAAGTTAAGCATCAGCTTCACATTATGTAAATGGCCGTAATAGTTTCCTATTTTCTTCTTCACTCTTTAATCTCTTATCTTGATTACTCTTGACTACTTGAATTTAAAAATGTAATTACCTGATTGTTATTAATGTAATTACAATTGTCAAACCTTATAAGAAATTAAAGTTAAAACCAGTGCCTATTTCAAATCCTTTAATAACGAGTGTTTAAAAACAAATTAACAACTTTTAGGAATAACCCTATAATCTGTTCGGGCTCCTTCAGCTAATCACACAGCACGGATAATCCTGGTAGCATGTTGCTCGTATATTACTGTAGGCTACACTTATTTACCAAGTGCCTCAAGTCCAACAGGTTTATACATAATGTATTGTGTTGCAAGTTTACTGTTACCGTCAGTATGGGTAGACGATAGTAGACTCCTTATATTTCATATATAGAATCATCCTTCTAAGCAATACATTGTAGTCATTCAACAAGTTAAGACCTTCCTAATAATATAATGAGCGACTTAACATCAGTTTTATTTCTTACAATTATTAATCTATCGTAAGTTCGTTTAAACAACACGATATTAAATTGGTTATTTAAATTTATGAATTTACATATTTTAAAAAAAAACCCTGCCTTTTGTTCACTCACTTCCTGAAGTTAATACTAAACTGATTTTGATGAGTCTTTGTTTATTTAAAAGATAATTCCAAGTTGTAAGTAACTGTCGAGCCAGAATTTCGATTTAGGCCCCAGGGCTCTGCCCCACGGGACTTCCAAGTTCCCAAGTTATTCATATGGAGTTATTCTATTCGGTTTATGTCACAAGAGTCTTTTCTTAATTCAATAAACAGCTGTTATAAGGATTATATCCTCTAAATATTGCGGGGGAGCAGCTTACTAAAAATATATTTCCATGGTTTGTTTCAATACGTTTTCAATTACTTAACGTCAAAGTCAATGTTTGTTTGGAATATGTAGAGACAAAAACACACCCGGTAATTTACAATACGCAATTTACATTGAGAGCCATAACTGTTGAATATTTAAAACGCTGTACGTTTCATCGTTGTACGTAAAACGTTTAAACGTTTTTAGACTACGAAATTAACAGTCTCATGATTTATAATCATGGAGTATAGGTAAAATTGCAATTGTTTTGTAAAAAATCTAAATTACCTTCATAGAACAGTGAAGTAGTATGCTAAGTATGCTATACGCCAAATAAAATAATTTCAAACTATAGTAAGAGAATTATGATTATAATTGTTGTTATAATTATTATATTACTGTACTTTTGAAAGCATCACATATAAATACAGCAAAATAGGACCATCAATCAAACCCTGAACACTAATTTTCACAAAGCCATTCCTATACTGTAATCAAGAACCTTTTTACTTAATTAGGCCTCAATGATTAGCCTCCACTCGCTAATGTTTCTTGTTGTGGTTCAACTCCATTAACGGGTTTGTTAATGTTTAAAACCTCCTTTAGTGTCTTAACAAGAATATAAGGAGCTTAGGAAGTTTCTAGACGGTCTACCACATCCGTCGTTGTAGTAACAGGCAAGTTTCTATCAAACTTTAACTACTAATTATCTCACCTAATTTTAGTGAATTTCCCCTATAGGAAAGAAGCTATTACCGTAGTCGGCATCGTAAGACCTAGGCCCGAGACCATGATAACTTTTCGTTTTGAGGTCCCCAGACCCCAAAAACTCCATTAGATCGAACCTGTATAAATATATATAGTTATATATATATATGATAAACAAAAAGTAAATAAACTTGAGTACCCTGGTAAAATCATTATACCAGGGTATTCAAGTTTATTATATTTATCAGTAGCCCTGTTCTATGAATTTAATGTTTTGATATATATATATACGTGAAAAAGGTCCGATTTTAATGACATTTGATACAAACGTGTAAAGCAACATTTATGACTTTAAGTTCGAAAACCAGCCACACCGCTCTATAGAAAGGGGTATTTTTGGGGGTTTAAGTACCCCAAAATAGGTTTTTTGAAGTTTTAACAGAAAATATTTCAGTAAATCCAATTTTAGATTTCGCCATTGGTATCAGCTTTAAAAACACACAGTTTGGTGTTTTGATCATTTCTCTCGTCAATTGGTTACAGAGTTATTGTAAGTGCTAAACACAGTGCGTTGTCCAATGTTATTCTTACGGAGAATAAGAACAATTTTAACTCTTGCTTATTTATGAACGTATACTAACTAAATTTGGTTTACGGCTTCATCTGGTTGTGGTCTATTGTTCTTTGCTCAATAAATCAATTTTTACTCTTAATTCCCGTAGCAGCAAACATGCGTACTCAGCCCCCATGTTATTCTTATGGAGTAAAAGTAAAATTATATCTCCGTTAATTATGAATATGAATTAATAAAACTTGGTGTGTTGCTTTACATAGTTGAGTTATATTGATATTTGTATGAAAACCCAGCCGCCATATAATTGTTATAGAGAATAATTCAAATTTTATAGCCTAAATCGTTTATCTATGAATAACTCATGAAACTTGGTATGTGGCTTTATGTGGTAATAAGATACGTATATATTCATTGGAAATTAGCTAAATATGCAGGTTTGCTGCTACGGGGGTATTATCAATTTATGGTAGAATAAACAAATTACGTTGTCAGTTATTGTTTAGATAATTTTACGGCCAACTAGAAGTAATAATACTATATGCATAAAAGATAGGTTAACAATGTTTACCTGTTTTAACTTTATTGTTAGTTTGTTTACACTATCATTTTATCATGTAGATATAATGTGATGTAAATCCAACTCATAATATAACGATATATTTGTTTTGAGTTTGATTAACGTTATTTTAGACACAAACAAATATGTATTTTTTTTCAACTGTCATTACACGCTGAACATTTTCAATTTGCATATCTTTATTTAGTTTTAGTTTAAAATAAATAATCCTAGTCCCGGGACATAATATTTCGTAACAAATAAACAATTGAATTTGCCCCCACTCGCCTTCAGCCTTCGGAGTTGTGAGATCAATTTCCCTCTAAGTGATTCCATTTTAGCGAATTTCCCCTATAGGGAAGAAGCTATTACCGTAGGTCTCATGGTAAGACTTAAGCCCGAGACCATGATAACTTTTTGTTTTGAGGTCCCCAGATGTCAAAAACACCATTCGTTCAAATTTTTATATATGTATATATATATATATATATATATATATATATATATATTTATATATATATATATATTTATATATATATATATATGTGTCCGTAAGCACGATAACTCTCGTAAAAGAGGTCCGATCTTAATGAAATTTGGTACAAACGTGTAAAGTACCATTTATTTGAACGAGTTCGAAAACCAGACAAATCGCACCATCTGAAGGGGGGTTTTGGGGGGTTTTGTACACCAAAAATGGGTTTTTTGGAGTTTTCACATGTAATAATCATTTAAATCAAATTTTAATTTATACCATTGGATTCAGCTTAAAAAAACAAACAATTTGGTATTTTGATCATTGCTCTACGTCAATTGGTTACTGAGATATTGAAAGTGCTAAACACAGTACGTTGTCCAATGTTATTCTTATGGAGAAAAAGAAAAATTTTATATCTCGGTTGTTTATGAACATAAACTGACGAAACTTGGTATATCGCTTCATCTGGTTGAGGTTTGTTGTTGTTTAAACAAAAACCTACTTTTTCGCCTATGGTTCCCGTAGCAGCAAACCTAGGTATTCGGTCCCCATGTTATTCTTATGGAGAATAATAAATATGTTATATATCGCTTATTTATGAATGTATATGGATGAAACTTGGTATGTGACTTCACTTAGATGAGTTCTATTGATATTTGCATAAAAACCCATTATTTTGTGTTCCTTGTTGCAGAAAACCTGCGTACTCATCCCTAATGTTATTCTAATGGAGAATAATGAATATTTTAAATATGGCTTATTTATGAATATATTTCTTATGAATTCTGGTAAGAGGCATAATGTGTTATTAAGACATATATATTAATTGGAAATTCGCTGAGTACGCAGGTTTGCTGCGACGGGGGTATTTATTTTTACTGCTTATTCGGTAATATTTTGCTGGAGGGAATAAAACGTACTATGGTTGTTAGTGAATTTCCTATGGAAAGTGAACTATTAGCATGACCCGCACGGTGAAACTTAAGCCCGGGACCACCATAGAAGTTCCTAACGTGACCCCCTAAACACGTTTTGGGGGGTCGTTCAAAATTATATATATATATATATTTATATATATATATATATATATATAGACATATATATATATATATATATATATATATATATATATATATATATATATATATATAGACATATATATATATATATATTTGTATGCACTCTAGCGGTCGCATTTTTTGCCCGATTTACTTCAAATTTGGTAGGGACGTTCCTTTCTATAATATGTTGGACAAGTTCGTTGGGCAAAACAATCGGAAAACTCTAAACCCATTTTTTGGGGATTAATCTTTCAAATTTTGAGTTTTTGGGCCCAAAAAGGGTCAGAAAAACCACAGATGTAAAGTTAATGCATGTAAAAAGATGGGAATTAGAGGGGCGAAAGTTTTAAGCCATCTCTCGTCATTCGAGCATAAATATTTATCGAGTTATTAAAGAAAATGTGTATCGGCTAAACACAGTACGTTGTCTTATGGGGGTTTTACACTATAAAAGCCTGTTATTCTTTTGTTAAAGTACTTTTATTATTCCCAGCAACCTCACGCCTACTTTCAAGCCTGTATGGACCTTCTCCTAACCTTATAATGCGCAAAATTTTATTCCCAGCTTTGCAAGTAAATGAAACCAGGAGTATCAGAACAGCCAAAAAATCAATGTTTTCAGATTTCAATAAAAATTGGACAAATGTAAGTTTTTACACTGATTTTGAGTTTTAAAAGTTGTTATGTGGAAATTCACTTCCCTCTCGTCAGCGTGCTGCGTGCGAACTCGTTTATTTGTTTAATCATTATACATATTTTGAAGGATTATTTTTTAAACTTATATGGTGGCTAGTTTTCTCAATGTTAGCTAGTGTTTTTAAGAGTAAAAATGAATTATAAAATTCTATTAGGATTGTTTACCGCAAATTGTTAAATACAGTCCACTGAAATGTGTGTTATGATTAGAAACACTTTATCTAATCTAATTGAAACACCGACATCACTTTATGAAAATCATCTTAGCTTAAAGGTAAAATCTGTATGGGGTTTAATAAGACATGTTAATTCAGTACTTAATTATATAATGTATCTTTAGATTCGTCATTCACTGATTCACCATATCTACTTAAATCTTTTAAAAGAAACTAAAGTATAGCCTTTTTTTAAATCCCAATATAAATATTAAAAATAATGATTTATCTTTGACCTTCATGTTTACGCCAGAGTATTTTATTTAATAACAAAAAAAAAATAACACTTACATAGGTAACTATTGGAACATTTCGGGGACAATACACTGTTAACAGTATGCCAAGCTGCAATACACTGTTAACAGTATGCCAAGCTGCAATACACTGTTAACAGTATGCCAAGCTGCAATACACTGTTAACAGTATGCCTAGCTGCAATACACTGTTAACAGTATGCCAAGCTGCAATACACTGTTAACAGTATGCCTAGCTGCAATATACTGTTAACAGTATGCCAAGCTGCAATACACTGTTAACAGTATGCCTAGCTGCAATACACTGTTAACAGTATGCCAAGCTGCAATACACTGTTAACAGTATGCCAAGCTGCAATACACTGTTAACAGTATGTCAAGCTGCAATACACTGTTAACAGTATGCCTAGCTGCAATACACTGTTAACAGTATGCCAAGCTGCAATACACTGTTAACAGTATGCCAAGCTGCAAAACACTGTTAACAGTATGCCTAGCTGCAATACACTGTTAACAGTATGCCAAGCTGCAATACACTGTTAACAGTATGCCAAGCTGCAATACACTGTTAACAGTATGCCTAGCTGCAATACACTGTTAACAGTATGCCAAGCTGCAAAACACTGTTAACAGTATGCCAAGCTGCAATACACTGTTAACAGTATGCCAAGCTGCAATACACTGTTAACAGTATGCCAAGCTGCAATACACTGTTAACAGTATGCCTAGCTGCAATACACTGTTAACAGTATGCCAAGCTGCAATACACTGTTAACAGTATGCCAAGCTGCAATACACTGTTAACAGTATGCCTAGCTGCAATACACTGTTAACAGTATGCCAAGCTGCAATACACTGTTAACAGTATTCCAAGCTGCAATACACTGTTAACAGTATGCCAAGCTGCAATACACTGTTAACAGTATGCCTAGCTGCAATACACTGTTAACAGTATGCCTAGCTGCAATACACTGTTAACAGTATGCCAAGCTGCAAAACACTATTAACAGTATGCCAAGCTGCAATACACTGTTAACAGTATGCCTAGCTGCAAGACACTGTTAACAGTATGCCTAGCTGCAATGCACTGTTAACAGTATGCCAGGCTGCAATACACTGTTAACAGTATGCCAAGCTGCAATACACTGTTAACAGTATGCCAAGCTGCAAAACACTGTTAACAGTATGCCAAGCTGCAATACACTGTTAACAGTATGCCTAGCTGCAATACACTGTTAACAGTATGCCAAGCTGCAATACACTGTTAACAGTATGCCTAGCTGCAATGCACTTTTAATTAGCATTTTATTTACCCACGGTTGATAATCTGGAATACTTTATGTTAAAATTATGGTGTTATTCTAAAAACATTTTAAATATTTTAGACGTACTGTCAAATTTACAGATAATCTAGTACATAGGTTTATTAGAATAAGATTTGGTTTTAGGAATAACATAAATTTACAGAGCGAAAATAAATAAAAGGAGCTAGTCTTTACTTAGTATCATCAATGGTTTTACAGTCACTCTTTAAGATGCCCAAGAGTCAAATTGAACCAATTAATTACCATTTTTCTAAAATTCCAAAATATTTTGTTTTATTATACACTTACTCTTGTATATATATAATAAAATATATATATATATATATATTAAATATAAGGATTTTCAATACAACATTAAAATGTTAAGTTATGTTATATAAACGAATCTTTAATATCAGGCTTATAACGTTTTTATCAGTTTGGTTTTTATTGGGGTGATTAGTTTGGCTCTTGATTATTTAAGAGCTAAAATATCTAACTGGCTAAAATTCGATGTTGTTGTGATCCCACATAATGTAAAGACCATGGTGGTAGTAGGTATACGAACTGCTTACGAAACAGGTCTACAGAAATAAAATGGAAAAAACTGTAGTTTATGTGGAAAATTATTAATGCAGAAACTAAAACGAGGTAATGGACCAAAAAAGAGCCAAAGGTGAAATGAAAAATAAAAAGGTTTAATATGTTTCAAGAAAGAGTATTCATTAAAAGAATTCGCATTGCCTGAGGCGAGATACATGATATTGACAGAATAAAGAAGTATTAAGGAGCCCATTGGGAGGTCACGCAGAAAGGACGTGCCTTATAACATTGGCTGGTTAAAACCATTTGAAAAGGCAAATGAAATCTGTTTTGGCTTACGACGTTCTTCAAAAACAAACTGAATCTTCCTTTCCTTATTTACACTTATACTAATTGTTTACAATAGAAAATTGTAAATTTCAAAATTATGTCTTAAATACCCCCGTCGCAGCAAACCTGCGTACTCAGCGAATTTCCAATGCATAATATATGTCTTAATACCACATAAAGCCGCATACCAAGTTTCATAACAATAAATTCACATATAAGCGATTTTAATTATTCTCCATAAGAATAACATTGGTAATGAGTATGTAGGTTTGCTGAAAAAAGGAACACAAACAATTGGTTTTTATGGAAATATAAATAGAATTTAACCAGGAGAAGCCACATACCAAGTTCCATCAATATGTAATCATAAATAAGCGCTTTATAACATTCTAGTTATCCTCCATAAGAATAACATAGGGGCTGAGAAAGCAGGTTTGCTGCAACAAGGAACAAAAAAATGGGTTTTTATATAATTATCAATATAACTCAACCAAGTGAAGCTACATACCAAGTTTTATTAATTTATGTTCATAATTAATGGAGTCATTACATTTTACTTTTCTCCATAAGAATAACATGGGGGCTGAGTACACAGGTTTGCTGCTACTGGAATAATCAATAAAAATCCATTTTTTGTGCAAATATCAATATACCAGTACTACGTGAAGCCACATACCAAATTTCATCAACATACATTCATAAATAATTGGGATATCAAATTTTATTTATTCTCCATAAGGATAACATTGGACAACGTACTGTGTTCAGCACTTTGAATATCTCTGCAACGGTTGGGCGTAGAATCACAATTTAAACACCAAAATGATTGTTTTGTTGGAATGAACCGATTGGTAAAGGCAAATGTGAAGTTTACATTAATATAAACTGAGGAAAAGCCAAAAACATTTTTCCCATAAGATTAACATGGGAGATTTTATGAGTAGGTTTTTTGGATTTTCTCCGCAACCACTTAACCTAGGTTAATAATTCAAAATACTATATTATTTTTTTTTAAGCTCTATAACATGGACTAAACCAAAATTAAGTTTTTTTTAAATTTTTGGGTGAAAAATGCAAAAAACTGATTTTTGGAAAATTTAAAACCCCCATAAACCCCCCTTCCCATGGTCCGATTTTTCTGGATTTCGAACTTAAAGTCATGAATGTCATTTTACACGTTTGAGCCAAATTTCATCAAAATCGGACGTTTTTTACTCGAGTTATCGTGTTAACGGACACACACACATATATATATATATATATATATATATATATATATATATACATATATATAAATTTGAACGAATAGTGTTTTTGACATCTGGGGACCTCAAAACAAAAAGTTATCATGGTCTCGGGCTTAAGTCTTACCATGAGACCTACGGTAATAGCTTCTTCCCTATTCGCTAAAAATAAAACTGAAATGGCTTTGAAATAAAACGAGATCGCACGCAGCACGCTGACGTGATGGAAGTGAATTACCACCGCATTAAAACTTAAACAAATTCTAATAAAGGGTTTAAAACCACACTGGTAACTTTTTTTTGAAAATTTAAAAATGTTATTTTGGGCTGTTCCTGGTTATATTTAAACCATACCCAAAAACACAAAGTGTTGACGGGTTGCCAAGTCCTAAAATATATGATATCAAAATGTATTCCAAGTCAAAGATAGCACCTTTGATCTGACATTGTTTATCATCACAAATTACTTAAATATGTTGCAGTAACAATGCTCAAAAGATTGTTGGTTATTTTCTATCTGTTCTTGGCCAGCAGATAATATTTTTTTATAATATTCAATCACAATTGTTAACTATACCTTATTTAGATTTTTAAATTTCAAAATAAAGATTTTGCATCAGTGAATCTGCTGGCCAAGAACAGATAGAAAATAACCAACAATCTTTCGAGCATTGTTACTGCAACATATTTAAGTAATTTGTGATGATAAACAATGTCAGATCAAAAGTGCTATCTTTGACTTGGAATACATTTTGATATCATATAATTTTAGGACTTGGCAACCCGTCAACACTTTGTGTTTTGGGTATGATATCATTTGTTTTTTATATAATTGTTTATTAAAAATTTTTATAAATGAGATTTCAAGTTGAAATAAAATAAAATATATATCAAGGATAAAGTATTATAATATATTGAACATTAATTAAGATTAATTTACCTTAATTTTACCTAGATAGTTTTTAGAATTTTCTGGCAGTTTTTTAAACATTATAATATACATTTTTTCGGACCATATGGTAGCTTGACGTTCACTTTCTCATCACCTGCATCTATCCACTTATTTTTGTTTTGAATGTAAGCTATGTACAATGCTTACAATGCTGTACAGTACAATGCTGTAAGCTTGTAACTGAGATGGATGTTTTTGATTAGTACCTGGGGGCCGAGCTTTTCTCGGGGAAGGCCAGTCAGATTGTTTAGATGACTTGGAATAATATTTAACCACTATCCCCTACTGATAATCGGATTTTTTTAACTCATTTGCCTCTTTTCTACATTTTGTAGATACCTCAAGTTGTTATTTATAGCTCAATGTCCCTTTGTTTTATTTTAATACTCTATATATGTAATCTTCACTCAACAGTTTTAATCACTGCTCTCAGGAAACTACATGTTAATAATCATAAACAACGTGAGTATTACTTTGACAGTTCATTAATTGATTATAAACAGCTGTTACAATTCTTTTGTTTTGATGTTAAACTCCATGAGCCCAGTGATAATTTTTTTAAATTTCCATTTTTGTTTAGTGAATTTACCCTATAGGGAAGAAAGCTATTACCGTAGGTGGCAAGGTAAGACTTAAGCCCAAGACCATGATAACTTTTCATTTAGAGGTCCCCAGATGCCAAAAACACCATTCGGTAAAATTTGTATATGTATATACATATATGTATGTTTGTGTGTGTGTGTGTGTGTGTGTGTGTGTGTGTGTGTGTGTGTGTGTGTGTGTGTGTGTCCGTAAGCACGATAACTCGTAAAAAAGGTCTGATCTTAATGAAATTTGGCACCAATGTGTAAAGTACCATTTATTTGAATAAGTTCAAAAACCAGACGAATCCACCATCCGAAGGGGGGGGGTTGGGGTTTTCACATTTAATTTTAATTTTAATCCAATTTTAAATTTTACTATTGAATCCAGCTTAAAAAACATATAATTTGGTACTTTGATTATTTCTCTACGTCAATTGGTTGCCGAAATATTGTGTCCAATGTTAATCTTATGGAGGATAAGCAGAATTTTATATATCGCTTATTAATGAGCATATATTAATGAAACTCAGTATGTGGCTTCATATGGTTGGGATTTGCAGCCCCATGGCAGCAAACTTGCGTACTCAACAGCTGTAATGTTATTCTTATGGAGAATAAGAAACATGTGACATCCTTCTTATTTATGAACATAAATTGGTAAAACTTGGTATGTTGCTTCATCTAGTGGTGATCCATTGGTATTTGCATAAAAACCAGATTTTCTTGGTCCTTGATGCAACAAACCTGCATACTCAGCCCTAATTTTTTTTATGGAGAATAAATACAATGTCATATCTCGCTTATTTATGAATACGCTTTGATGAAAGTTGGTAAGTGGCTTCATGACTTAGTGAAGTACCATTTTAAATTAGCTGAGTATGCAGGTTTGCTGCAACGGGTGTAGATTTACATTATTTGATTTTTCCTGGAGATGAGACCTGTCTAGAACTTATTTTTATCCCAGAAATTAGTTATTTCCAACTTTTGAAGGAAATCGTTGGTGCCATTATTGAGATCAGTGTCGCAATCAAACACGGACGCACGCACGCAAACCTTACTCATATCAGAGTATAGAATAGTGATCATTTTCACAAGTTGTGCATATAGAGTCAGCGAGAGGGAACCACGCGATAAATTGACTGTGGAGTAGTTAATCGAAATTGGCTTTTCTTTTAAGATTTTTAAGATGATTAGGATGAAAATTTGGAATATAAATTTACTGTCGTAGCTGGTTGTGCTGTGGTTGCAGTTTGAACATTTGTGGTTAATTTCATTGAGTGCCTGAATTGAAATTCCAGGGGTTGATGATTCGAAATAAGAAAATTTAAAAATTCCGCACAGTCTTGTTGTTCAATTGTAATAAATGGTGGTCCCAGTTGATTTGTAATATCTATAGAATTTAAAATCTGGTAATTTCTTCGGTAGGATATTACAATTTTTTAGTGGAGCATTGGTTTCGTAATTGTTTGTTAACGTCACGATTGGTGGGCAGTTGAAAATACATTGTAAAACAAAAATTTGCATAGCATGACACGCCATAAACCTTTTTGAAACCGAGATATCCCAGTTCGTCTATATTGTTAGTAATGTCTTGAATGGCTCCTAATTTAGTATTATGAATTTGCCAGATTTGACCAGGGATTTTTTCTTGAGATTTTATTCCAATTTGTAATTGTTTTTCTGGTCGGTACTCACTCCTTAGCCTATTATTTTCGGATATAGCTGATGCTTGCGCCTTAACATTTTGAGGGTCAAAGTTTAGAATTAATAGACCAGAGATTGAAGTCACGCGAGATAAAGGCTACATATTTTGGCCACATGAAAATACTGCATAACCAGCATCAACAATACAACTGTTAAGCGTTAATCCCTGACTTTTGTGAATAGTAACTGATATTATACTACTGCATTAGGAAACTGCTTTCGGAAAACGAATGCTCCATGAATTACTTCAAATTTTGTGGACGATCTTTGAATTTCAATATCTCTTTCTTTAAAAGTTATAATAATGTTTTCGATTGCATCGCGTGCATCTTTAGTAAAGTCTTTTACAACACCCACTGAACCATTAATAACAAGACCCTGTCTTATTTATTAAAAACTAAGCCAATTCTGGTGACAAGTCTATTCAGGCGAAACTATTATGTATTATACTATCGTTTGTGTGTTATTTGAAAACCCTTAACGACTAGATGTGACTTTTGTGGTTTTTGAAAACGTCCTCCTTCAGGTCTTAGCCTCCTAAGCTCTCAAAGTTGCAATGTTAAAATTATGGCAAAATTAAAATAAATTTAAATTGAACATATAACAGCTGTTAATACTGACAAAACACAGTAAAGAATCAAGAACACCGTTTTAAAGCTAACCTCTAGAACGGACTTTTAAATTATTGCAAATGTGCTTATTGAGTAATTTTATTTAGTGAGAATATGCTCGTTCATTTTGAAGATGAGCTCGTTCGCTTGGCTCACTCGCCTCCAGGTTGAGCTCGTTCGCTACACCCACTCGCCTATTTATATATATATATATAAAACCAGAAATATACATATATATATAAAACCAGAATATATATATAACTTACTTCGGCATCGACAAAAGAACTTGAGATGCCATTCAAGTAGATTTTGTATTTCCATAATGAACATATGTTTATTACCTTTTAAGTATGTTTAGATATAATCTATATAACAGCTGTTTGGTGTAACTAACTTATATAACTAAATAACATACTAGCCCGACTTTGTTTTTAGATTTCATATTATGTTTATTGCATATTATGTTATGTTCGATGTATTATACTATGTATAGCTTAAACGAATTAAAATATTTTCTTTGCCTCTATACCCTTTTGTTCGGTTAAATTCACTCAATGATTTAATTTCAATTTACAAGCCAGCTGATCAGATTTGTTTTGGAACACATGCGATACTTGGATTTTTGTTTACGTAGTAAATGTAAACAAAGCAGACATCAAATTCAGTAACAATTTTGAAAGTGGAATTTAATATCTTTTGTTTTAAAATATTGCGTTTGCAAACTTACAATTTAGTGTCAAAAGTGAAATATGTGAGTAAAAACAGAAGTCTGTGCGAAATTTCGTTCAAGTTTGATGAGAAATAAAGTTCTTAAGCTTAATGAACAAAATGAAGTGGACAATTTGTGAAAAGTGCCAAAACTACAAGATTTAGGCTACTTTTATACGTTAATTTCTCGCTTCTCAGACCTTTCTTAAACCAACTGTTGTGATTTTTCGTGTTTAGTGAAAGGGTTTAGCATATAAATGCACTGCCAGATTCACTTAAGGCTGTAATACGCTAATTTGAGAAGTGAAAATCGTCTTATTCTGCTTCGTGTTAGTATAGCACGGGTCGTGTGGTGGACTTGGCGACGTGACACGACCGTGCCACTAGATTCACTATTAAGATGGCAATGTTGTACATTATAAGGTTAGGAGGACAATAGTAGACATTATAGTAAGGATAAAAAGTTGGTATAAGGGGTATTGGGGGTGATAAAACTACATCAAGATATGAAAAACAGCCTTTTCCAGTGTAAAATCCCCATAAGACAATGTTCTGTGTTAAGACAAATCAAGTTTTTCTTGAATAACTCGGTAAATGCTTGTGCTAGAATGATGAGGGAGGGCTTAACTTTGTTTACATTTTAAGTACAATAATTTAATATGCAATAAATTTACATTTGGGGCTTTTTTACCACTTTTTGGGCCCAAAAACCAAAAATTAAAAAAAGGGGGTTAGAGTTGTCCGGTTGTTTTGCCCAACGAACTTGTCCAACTGTTTACAAAAGAGAAGGTTCCTTCCGAATTTCAAGTAAATTGGACAAATCTTGCGACCGCTAGAGTGCGTACACATATATATATATATATATATATATATATATATATTTAAATATATGTATATATATATATTTAAATATATTTATATATATAAAGTTGTTAGCGACCCCTCAAAACGTGTTCAGGGGGTCATGTTAGGAACTTTTATGATGGTCCCGGGCTTAAGTTTCACCGTGCGGGTCATGCTTATAGTTCACTTTTCCATAGCAAATTCACTAATAACTGTGTAGTTCCTCTATTGAAATTTGTAATAATTTAGTTTTTTGTCGGTGGAGTGAAAGGAACGGCGATGTTGGCATTCGCTATTGGTTTATATAATACATTTTAGAGTTAAAACAAGTTTGTACATGTCAAATATAAGCATTCTTGTGATTTAAACCAAATTAACTACTCATCTCTGGATTACATTATTCAAAAAATAACTATATATCATTTTAGGACACATGAATCTGAAATATTTTTCTCAAAAAAGCGAGGGTTTGTTTCTTTTGACCGAAGGAATAACATCCTGACATTTTTGTAGAGGGATTGTATTCTGTTTTATACATCCGGAAAATCTCTACTACCTCACCCGGTAAGTTACACTACAGTAAATCTTTTTAAATATATATACAGACTTTTAACACATTCTAAAATAAATATTCTGTTAACCACATCAGTCAATGTCATATCAATGCAACATATTTCCATAAAATGTACTAAAATACTTTCATTAACTATGTACTTATAATACACATAAACACTAGTAGCGTCCATTTGCACTTCCAAACGCCCGTACCTGAGCTCCAACACAGCACTTGAGCAGCCAAAACACTTCATCGTCGCGTTTATCGCCCCCTGGGGTCAGTTGTCAGGTAATGAAACTTAGGCACTTTCTTGTTTGGCTACTTCATTATGTTCCCTGATATACGATAATATTGTTGAGGGTCTGAATCACTTCGTTGACGTTGAATATAAATGCATCGGATAATTACTACGATACAGTCAGCCTAATCTTTACAAGTATTATAATTAAAGTGAAAAGGTTTGTGTGATTCTACTTTAAATGTAATTAGATTATACTGCAATTGTTAAAATGTATGACTTAAGCTAGATATATTAAAGTATCATTAGCCAAATTTTATTTTGTTGACGATCATTTCAGGAAATTTCCCCTATAAAGAAGACGCTACTATCATAGCATGGTAAGACTCAAGCCCGAGACTATGATAACTTTTTTGAGGTTTCCAGGTACCAAAAACACAATTTTTTAAATTTATATATATATATTAAATTTATTTGATAGGGCTATTAAAATAATTATTTGAAATATTTTAACTAAGTACCCTGTTTTAAACTATTTTTTTATAAAATGTGTAGACTAAATGTTTCGAAACATAAGACCATCATCATACGTAATTTATATATGTGTGTGTGTGTGTGTGTGTGTGTGTGTGTGTGTGTGTGTGTGTGTGTGTGTGTGTGTCCGTTACCTCGACAACTTTTAAAAGAAACGCTGGAATTTTATGGAACCAGGCACAAATGTGGAGAGTAAAACTTATGACTTTAAAATCGAAAACCAGAACGATCAGACGATGATCAGAGAGGGTTTAATGGGAGTTTTAAATTTTCCAACAACCTGTTTTTTTTGCAATTTTAAAAACATTCAATATTGGTTATGACCATTTTATAGAGCTTAAATGACAAGTAATTTAGTTTTTGAATCATTAATCTAGGTTAAGTGGTTGCGGAGAAAATAAAAAAAACGTAATCATAAAACTTCTCATATTATTCTTATGGGAAAAAGGTTTTGGCGAATTTCCTCTAGAAGGAGAGGTTCCCAGATGTCAAAAACACTACTCCTTCAAATTTGTAGCTAGATATATTAGGAAATAGGTATATTAAATGTATATATATATATATATATATATATATATATATATATATATACATTTGAACGAGAAGTGTTTTTGGCATCTGGGGACCTCAAAACAAATGTTATCATGGTCCCGGGTTAAAGTAAAACCATCTATCTACCGTAATAGATTCATCCCTATAGTGGAAATTCGCTAAAATAAATACAATTTGTCAGCAAGAAAGTCTGTTTATATCTCAAAACGAGTGTATTACGTGTAGATATAATCGATAAAGAAAATGCTGTGATTTTATTTATTCAGCTAAGCTCAAAGCGGTAATAATTTCATTCTTACGTCAATTCCCCCAATGTGGTTGTTGCCCTAATTTATTGTGGGGGAGGTATTGTGGGGGAGGTGGGGGAGGTACTCTTCATTGATGGCTTGTAATCTATTGTTTGCTTTGTTATTATAATCTGCATTTTATAAAAGAAGCCAATTATGTTTTGGAATTACAAATAAATAAGTAGTGTTAAACGAGAATGTTTCCTTGTGGAAGTTTCATTCGACGTTCAAATTGCATTTACCTTCCTAAATTATTATTAAAATATCTAGCAATTTATGTTAATACTATTGAAATATCTAACAACTTTTATTTTGGGATTTTAGTGGAAGAATATTTTAACTACAGACATAACTCTACTCACTTGATAGTCTTATAATTTTTTTTAGATAGGCAGATATCAGCTTAAGACGCTCGCCAAACCGTCGGGACGTGAAATTATAGTTTGGTAATATACATTGTTAATTGGCTAGAATCGAACTCAAGACCTTGCGGACCAAAGTCACGCGCTATAACCACTACCCAAGGCCGGTCTGAATTTAACTCTACAATGTAAATACAAATATATACTAATGACAATCCATAATTTATTTTACAAACTACGTTAAACAAACTCGTCAAGTTGACACTTTTTTAATTATTTTAAAACACAACAATAATCAATCATTCCAATCCATGATGTTATTGTTTTGAAAATGTTTACTGTTGTGAGTGGGTTCTCAAATAAAGAGGTTGTTTACGAAAAGTTGAGATTGAATGTGTTGTTTAACTTTGTCAATGATGAATACTACCGACACTAAATTACTCATTTCACTTGCGTTAACCCAATTTTTTCCTTCTGTCTCTGCAATTGGGCTTTGCCTGTAGGGGCAGTCAGTGCAGGATTAATTTTAGCGAATTTCCCCTATAGGGAAGAAGCTATTACCGTAGTCGGCATGGTAAGACCTAGGCCCGGGACCATGATAACTTTTCGTTTTGAGGTCCCCAGACCCCAAAAACACCATTCGTTCGAAACTGTATATATATATGTGTCCGTGAGCACGATAACTCTCGTAAAAATGATCCGATTTTGATTAAATTTGGTATAAACGTGTAAAGCAACATTTATGACTTTAAGTTCGAAAACCAGCCAGATCGCTTTATCCGAAGGGGTATTTTGGGGGGGTTTTGTACCCCAAAAATGGGTTTTTTGAATTTTGTACATATAATTTTGGAAATAGTCAAATTTTAATTTTTACCATTGGATTCAACTTAAAAAAATACACAATTTGGTATTTTGATCATTTCTCTACGTCAGTTGGTTACCGAGATATTGAAAGTGCTAAACACAGTACGTTGTCTAATGTTATTCTTATGGAGGAAAAGAAAAATTTTATATCTCGCTTATTTATGAACGTATACTGACAAAACTTGGTATACGGCTTCATCTGGTTGTGGACCATTGATATTTGCTCAAAAAAACAATTTTTTGCCAAAGGCTCCCGTAGCAGCAAACCTGCGTACTCAGCCCCATGTTATTCTTATGGAGAATAATTAACGTGTTATCTCCCTTAATTATGAAAATAAATTAATGAAATTTGGTATGTGGCTTTACCTAAATGAGTTATATTGATATTTGTATAAAACCCCATTTTTTGTTTTCCTTCCTTCAGCAAACCTGCATACTCAGCCACCATGTTATTCTTATGGAGAATAATTAAAATGTCACAAATCGTTTATTTATGAATGTATATTGATGAAACTTGGTATGTGGCTTTATGTGGTATTAAGATACATATATATGCATTGGAAATTCGCTGAGTACGCAGGTTTGCTGCTACGGGGGTATTTCGTTTTAAGGTATTGCATATATGCATGTATTTATTCTAGCTTGAGTTCCAATTGACTGCATGATTTGGTCGTGCATTGTATTTATTTTCTTCTGCAATAAACACATTTCTATTTGATTTGATTATCGTAATTGAGTATTAGTTTACCTGTAGTACTAGTACAGTATTTCATTTATCTACGTTAAATACAAAATATAGAAATTTTATTTTCCCTATTGAGTTTTACGTTAATTTTAACAATTTTTTAAGTATATTTGTTTAATAACTATAAACTTCTGAATTTATTTTGATTCCGAATTATATTTACTTTATTAATTCCATTTTTGAATACGTCCTTTATAAAACGTACTGCTGGGCCCCTCAATAAGTTTGGCACATAATTTCCCTTTCCGGCTTTAATATTTTTATTAAGTGGGGGAACCTCAATCGGACTTTGGCCTAGGGATAACCCGTTTATTTCCCAGAATTGTTTTTATATTTTAATTTTAAAGTCTCATAACTTTTTCTCTTAAGAGTTTTTAATGATTATGTATTAAAAACCTTAGATAATTTATGTGTTTCTTTTATGCATTGTAATGTTTATTTTGGCGAATAAACATTTATCATTATTATTAATATTGTATAACCACGTGACAAAAAAGTGCTAAATAATAAAGGCAAACTAGGCTAGAAATTGTAAATCACGCTTATAGGCGTAATCTAAGTGTTATAAGCAATTCCTGTCCCTGCCCCCAGACCGGGCAACATACTAAGTCAAACCTCAAACTACTGCCTTTATTAATAAAAATACAACTTATAGTACAGCCAAAACCACACCAGTACTAGAAAATAAAATAAGGAAACCGAAAACTTATAATGTGTTATTTTATGTTAAATTTTTAATGACACTGTATTTTCAATACGGTTATAAAGTAGTTACTTAATGGTACTAAGCAAAAGAAAAACGTCGATTAAGTCGTTTATGCACATGTTCATCATTAACTTCTTTGTTGTGTTTGAGATGGATCGGTAAATAAATACAATTAGCTTGTACAATTGTGGTAATAACGTATTTATAGTCAAATGTATGTGCGATTAGCTGGCTGCTTGACCTTGAACGCTGGTCGAATCATTAACCATACGAGCTCGTAGTTATTTTATAAACCCTACTAACATGATACAACAACTGCTTTTATCACAAAGTTAAATTATTAACACCATTGCAATCCATATCCATATATTCGTAATGTTTATTTGTACGGCGGAAAGACACCTGCTAGAGATAGACTCTCCCACGTTGGAATATATCACACTCGATGTTGTAATTGTCTTTTAGCGAATTTCCCCTATTGGGAAGAAGCTATTTCCGTAGTCGGCATGGTAAGACCTAGGCCCGGGACCATGATAACTTTTCGTTTTGAGGTCCCCAAACCCCAAAAAAACCATATAGATTCGTTCGAATCTGTATATATATATATATATATATATATATATGTGTGTGTGTGTGTGTGTGTGTGTGTGTGTGTGAGCACGATAACTCTCGTAAAAATTATCCGATTTTAATGAAATTTGTTATAAATGTGTAAAGCAACATTTATGACTTTAAGTTCGAAAACCAGCCAGATCGCTCCATCCGAAGGTATTTTGGGGGGGTTTTGTACCCCAAAAATGGGTTTTTCGAATTTTTTAAATATAATTTTGGAAATAGTCAAATTTTAGTTTTTCCCATTGGAATCAGCTTAAAAAACACACAATTTGGTATTTTGATCATTTCTCTACGTCAATTGGTTACCGAGATATTGAATGTGCTAAACACAGTACGTTGTCTAATGTTATTCTTATGGAGGAAAATAAAAATTTTATATATCGCTTATTTATGAACGTATACTGATGAAACTTGGTATACGGCTTCATCTGGTTGTGGACCATTGATATTTGCTCAAAAACAAATTTTTTACCAAAGGCTCCCGTAGCAGCAAACCTTGCATATTCAGCCCCATGTTATTCTTATGGAGAATAAGTAACGTGTTATCTCCCTTCATTATGAAAATATATTAATGAAATTTGGTATGTGGCTTTACCTACATGAGTTATATTGATATTTGTATAAAACCCCATTTTTGTGTTCCTTGCTTCAGCAAACCTGCATACTCAGCCGCCATGTTATTCTTATGGAGAATAATTAAAATGTCATAAATAGTTTATTTATGAATGTATATTGATGAAACTTGGTATGTGGCTTTATGTGGTATTAAGATACATATATATGCATTGGAAATTCGCTGAGTACGCAGGTTTGCTGCTACGGGGGTATTTTAATACACAACTAATCATTAAACTTTGAACAGAGGCTTCTGAGTTGAAATTTTAAAAAATTTTAATTTTTATGTTTAATTTAACATATTTATAAATTTTGATGATTACTGTATTTAATTTCCAGTAAAATGACAGATTATTAGTTTGATAAAGTTAATTGCTGGATTAAATTTTAAATATTACAGTCACATCGCGAATATTACTTTTTAATAGAGAACTAAGTGATTATTATTCTTTTTAATTTTAGTGTTTGAGGCGGAATCGTAAGGGGTGATAAAACAATATTACAGCTTACGATATGAAAGGTAAACATAAAGGAAGTGAGCCCTTCTTCCGGATGAGGCGAATCTTACCTCCGTATCCGTAACGGCATAAGCTCTTTCACTTGGCTTCGTTTATGTGCGTTTTATAACTCATCCTTATGGTTAAAGCTGTAACCCGTTTTTTATGCTACCATTATGAAAGGAGTAAAAAATAAGTATTTTCTGAAGCCAAGTCACCTTTTGTAATATACTACTACCATTTACTACTACCTTAACACGATACCGGCAGTACTGTGAGCGCATTTCACTTTCGCAATAATATTCCGTACTGCTCGAAACCTGTAGATATAGTAAAATAGCCTTTCTACTTTACACCAGCTTGGAAAACTAAGGTCCGTTCAGTTACAGACGATAATAAGAACAACGATCAACCACTAGAATGTAGTTGTTTAGAGGATTTTAACTGAAGATAGATTACAAAAAATCGAAAACCGGTCTCACATATGTCAACAAAAATGTCCCCTAAATGCTACGGCTACCAATCACATTAAGTTTTAGTATACACAATGGGTAAAAATGGTACTTTTTACATAAGCTCCCCCAGCAGATACGTCTTTAAATATGTTATGGTACAGAGTACTCGTGCTTACATTGGTGAATTGATTTTTTTCTTTCGTTTTATTTTTTTTATGTGCTGTGTTTTTTTTACGTAGGAGAAACGCTTAGTGCGCGAACCCAAAGGAACAGTGTGGGACTCCCTCTTACGAGGTATACCCACTAAACCTCCTACGGAGCCGCGGGGAAAAACCAGGCCGGAACCCTTATCGGACAACTTCGGCACTGGCCCGCGTGTCTTTCGCCCAGACGGGTCACGTCACCGTTTCGGGAAACTTAGAGGTCACCTAAGCATCCCTCGTCTCGCTTTCCCCGAAGAACGGATTGCACGAAGAGCGCAACCGCTCTCCAGCAGTCTTCATTTCGAAGCATCGCCCCCACCACGACGTCCGGGGACAGATGCCGACAGCAGAGACGAGCCTCCTCCTGTCTTCAGCGAAACGACTGCACCGGAAGAAAGTATGATGAGCATCATCCACCTCCTCCGGGCAGTAACTACACTGAGGTGACCTCACCTTCCCCATGCGGAAAAGGTATTCCCTGAAGTACCCGTGGCCCGTCAGGAATTGACACAAGAAAAAGTTAATTTCCCCAAAGGCACGACTCAACCACGGGCCGAGAGAAATGAGACGAAACGTTCATCGCCCTTCCAGTCCACCGTTCCACCGCTCTTGCCAAACTCGCAGAGTTTGAGTCTGGCTTCCACAGCAGCTTGGTCTCTTCCGAGATCAGGGGCACGGCGAAAGATGTTCTGCCTCTCAGCGGCGAGCAGATCAAGGGGAAACACTCCAGCCACAACCATTACAGCCAGTCCAGACACAGTGTGATACGCACAGGCAACCCTAAGAGCCACCCTGCGCTGAACGGAGAGAATTTTCTTGCTGTGTTTTTTGACTCTCATGGCACCCGCCCACACTTCTGCGCCGTACAGGAGAGTGGCGTTGACGGTGGACATGAGAAGTCGCCTCTTGCTGGACCTCGGGCCTCCGACGTTCCCCATCAATCTGCTGAGCGACAGAACAACCCTCGTAGCCTTGTTGCAAACCACCTGGATGTGCTCCCACCACTTCGCCGCAGTCTTCGTCTGGACCTCCACGTCACCAACAGTCATAGGGATTACTGTTTGGATCCTCCGTCGCGTGAGCATGACGATCTCGGTCTTGGCGACCGCCAGCTCAAGTCCATGACCGCTCATCCATCTGGTGACCCGAAACATCACCTGCTTGAGGCGAAGCTGGGCCACCTCCGGATTCCAAGCCGTGATGACTGCGTCTACATTGTCTGCGTAGCCCACGAGATAGGCTTGTGGTGGCATCTCGAGGCGAAGCACTCCGTCATATGCCACGTTCCAAAGGTCAGGGCCAAGGATTGACCCTTGCGCCGCGCCGGCGGTGACCACTTTGGAACGGACCCCTGCTTCTGTGTTATATAGCAGCCTGCGCTCCTTCAGGTAGTCCTGTACCACGACCAAGAGATAGTCGGGTACCCTGAAGTCCCGCTGCAACGCCTCGAGCATGTCCACCCAACGGGCCGAGTTAAAAGCGTTTTTAACGTCCAGGGTGACCAGCAGCACGATCGGCCTGGCCTGATGGCAGGCCGTGTCAGCCCACTGGACGGCGCCCGGGACTTCAGCCACGGCATTCAAGGTTGAGTGGCCCTTCCAAAAGCCGTGCTGCGGGGGGGACAAGTCCCCAGCGGCTTCGACGGCCGACCTCAACCTGGGGTTCAGCAACCTCTCAAAGAGTTTACCCGCCGTGTCCAACATACAGAGTGGTCTGTATGCCGACGGGGACTCCGGGTCACCTTTGCCTTTGCTGATGAGCGCCAGTCTAGCTGTCTTCCAGCGTGACGGAAACACACCCGCCGCCAAACACGCGTTGAACATGCGCAGCAGCAGATGTGGGTGACTTCCCGCCACAACCTTCAGAGCCTCAACCGGAATGCCATCAGGGCCTGGAGCTCTGTTGTTGTGCATGGCAGACGACGCTGCCACGAGCTCCTGTTCCGTGAACAAAGGAACATCAGGCACCGGCCCCGTTACTCTCTCCTCTCGCCTCACAGGGTGACTTGGGAAGAGAGCATCGACGATGGCCGTGACCGTGCCTGCAGGCATAGACACACTGCTGGCCCCCATTCCCCCGAGCTTTCTCGTGGTGAGCTTGTACCCTTTTCCCCATGGATCGGAGTTCACGTCCCGGCACAGCTCCTTCCAGCAGCGAGCCTTGCTCAGGCGAATTGCACTAGCCAGAGCTTTTTTCGCAGTCTTGTGCTCTGCCGACCTGGCCAAAGCCTCCGGTCGGTTTCGAGTTCTCTGCGCTCTTCTGCGAAGCATCAGTGCCGTTCTCCTGAGCTCCGCGATTTCGTCCGTCCACCAGTACACGTGGCGACGACCATCATATATCATTCAATATTATAAAAATGTATTTTTAGTTTTTAAGTTGGTACACCCGCTAATGTACAAGTAACTCTTGTTTTATTTTATAAACCCCTTCTTCTCAAAATGGTTCTCTTGGCATTAACATGGTCTTACATCAAGTATAGTGAATGACTAATAATTTACAATTCAATAGGTCAAAATAGCAAAGTCATTAGGAGTTTTCAAGTATTTTCTGATTTGTTCATGAAATTTATAAATTTCTGAATATAATTTATGAAATTGTAACAACTCTTCACTTGATTAAACTACCATTTTAAAATAGTATTTCTTATATATTTAAATTGTATATTATTATGTCGGTAAGCACTTGTTAATAGTTATGGTAAAAGTCAATACTATTCGTTTAATTGAAATGCTGGAATGTTAACATAATAATTATCACCGTCTCACTATTGACATGAATGTTTGATTGCCAAAGCAGAGTTAAGGGACGCAACACTGTTAACATTTAATAACTTTCATGTAATAAGAAAAGGAACTTACTGGCTGCTTTTCAATAGTGTCCGTTGAAATTAATTACTTCTTTTCAAAAATAATAAAATTATTCGTTACAAGTTTTTTTTTAAGTTGCTGGAACAAAAATTGTGAAATATAAACAATTTATAAACAAATTTTATGAAAACTTCAAGAACACCTTAAAGTGCTATACTTTGTCAGTTTGATATATGATATTACATCATAAAATTAACTTAATTAATATTAGCTTGTGTATCTTTAGTTATTTTGTAGCATCTATCAGTTCCGAACCTAGATTTCACCATGCATACCACCTAAGGAATTAGATTGCTTCCAAGAATAAAAATAATTGCGGTCTTTTATTTGTACAAAACATTTTTTGTATTCACTGTAATCGAATATTTGAAGTATTTGTATATCTAAGAAAACACCATATGTTATAAATCTACATTTTAAAAGTCCTGAATCTTGTAGTGCCCCTCTAATAGGATACCCACTAATAGATTTTAAAGGTTAACAAGCCGCATGCATCCTCGTATAGAGCTTATTGGGTTTGCCTTGAACCTAGAAAGGGTTTTACGTTACTGAAGTAAGTGGATTTCGAGGAAAAGACCGAAGAATTTTTGTGGGAAAAAAGACATCTCGTGATCAAAGAGGGATCAGACTAGTAATTTTTATTTCATCAACATTATTTCACGGTAAAGGATTTTCTTGCAGAAACCCATATTTCAATATATGTTACAAATCTCATGTCATTTCTCAAAAGCTATTAAGAATCAAACATATTTTACTTAAGAAATATATTTTGCCTTCTTCTGATATCTGTGTTCGTGGTACAGATTGAAACATGCGGTAGTTTTTATTTTGATTTATTCACAATTTTGTAGGACAGAACAAATAGTTTCGGTCAAATACAACACCGGTATCGGTCAAATAGTGTTGGTGTATTAATTAAGCAGTGTGCTGTTTAATAGCCCATTGGGGAAGATTAATACTTTTTGCATAACTAATTAATGACACTTGGATTAGGGATCCAAGCTCTTAACTTTTATTTACTGTAATAATATTATATTGTTTTTGTCAACTTTACATATTCGCTCTTTAAATTTTTAAATCGTAATGTGAGACTCACATAACATAAAATTAAATAAAAGGTATTCCGGAGATTTTTTTTTTTTCAAGAATATTTGGCCTCAAACCGGATATAAAATTAAGTGTTTTACCTGTAATGTATACAAATTAATTCTAAATTAAACGTAGGTCATTAATTTGTTCAGAGGTCTGATTTGTATTGGTAATATTTTCCCAACGGTTATAATCTTACAAAACAACAGAGATAAACAAAACAAACCAATCAGCTGGAGTGATTTCAATTGTTGATGGGCTTTCAGTTCTAAGAACAAAATCCATATTACATTAGTATATTTTCAATGCTGTTTGGCAGAATATTATTTTTAAGTTTTAATATTGAATACAATTAGTTTTTATTGAGCCCATAAATTGTGACCAGGTGATAGCTCTTTCATAAATCATTTATACAATTAATTGTACTTAAGAAATATTAGACTAGCTTGTTAATAGAGTGGTTTAATCAGTGTTACTTTTGTTGAAATTTTAATAAACGTGCTTCCGGTGGACACACACACACACACACACACACACACACACACACACACACACACACACACACACACACACACACACACACACACGCACACAGAGAGAGAGAGAGAGAGAGAGAGAGAGAGAGAGAGAGAGAGAGAGAGAGAGAGAGAGAGAGAGAGTGAGGGAGAGAGAGAGAGAGAGAGACAGAGAATACAATCATCACGAAGAGGTTACGAGTACATAGTTAAAACAACAGATACTAATCCTGTTATTTCTGAATATACGGTACCAACTTAGACTAAATATGTAAAAATTTGTAAAATTTACAGTTTTTTTTAGATTATGTTTGTAATATTTACCAGTTTAATGTGTAAATTAAATAGGTGACACTGATGTGAAAGGACTCGTAATTCAGCAGGGCAGCCAACCGCAATAACGAGGACTGTAAATTACCTCAGGTGGCAGCCGTGCGCTGGCGTTCTGTTGATGTTTTGGTTGCAATAACTACACTTTAACTACCTTTGCATGAGGGAATTTATCTCAGAAAGTTTTTTACGGAGCTGGTTTGTTTTGAGTTATGTTAATTCATTCAAACAGGCATCTGAAACTGTTAAAATCAGGATTCTTGAATCTTTTCTAAAATTAAATATGTTTTACCACCTTGAAGTTTGAACGAATCCTCAGCTTTATCCTGTGGTGAATTATTTGAATGATTTAAATCATAGATTCATAGTGCTAACTGCTTGGTTCGGAATTGCAGAGAGATTTAAAACTTGTTTATCACTCTCCAAAAGTGAATCTTAGCTTTCATTATAATACTTATTTTATCATCTTAGATTTAACCGTAATATCAATCTTTTCTATGAGATTTTTCATAGAAGAGTAATTATATAACAATTAAAAACCTAAAATAAAATAATACTGGACTTAGAATAGATTTAATTGGTATCATTAAAATCACAATGATTACCACCTTTATCGAAATATTGCATAAATTATTGCCAATTTCGTTTAAAGTATCTCATGCATTTTATATTTTATATCGGAGACAGGAAAATCCCACACTAAACCTTGCGCTGAGGGAACCAAAAGATAACAGTTGACGTTCAAAAACACAAATCCCTTACCACCAACTCTTACTCGAAATTCTCCGAAGCATTCTCCATCCCTCCCCGAAGTCTATATATTATTGTGTTTGGTAAAAATAAGGGAGACTTTTTTTAACATAAAAGGCATATTGAACTATACATTTATTTGTTCCACCTTTATCCAGTATCATCAGTAAGCTAAGCCTACCAATAGAGAAAACCACTATTGATATTTTAAAAGATTGATACTTAACAAAATATTTTTTGTAATAACTTTAATTTAACCAAGCTTGCCAAACATATGAGATTAGATATTTATTTATTTTCTAATCAGGTATTTAGTAAATTGATCACCTACTTATTAGGTTAAATAATTATGGATTTTTTTTAATTTTAAGAAAACAACTTTTGTGGTTTATATTGTGTTTTTGTTATTATTAAACAAGAACAATAAATTATATCGTTTTTAATGTGTAGTGGTATAAAATAAGCTTGCTTAAAATTACTAAAATAACTTTGTCATTTGTCATTTTGGTATGTAATAATTTGTATAGTGAATTATATGTTTGATATCATTGATTTTTGCATTGTCATAAACAAACAATTATGTCACATTGTTGGTGATTGATCAATAATATTTTGAATATTACAAACATTTCGAGGGATTGCAGGATAAAATACTTGTATTTTCTCTTACGGTCTATGGCATTCCAATAAATCCATCAGTTATAGTTCAATAAAGCATACATAGGCATATTCACTTCCTTAAAGTCCCCTCGGGCTAAACCCCGTGAACGTCCTAAGTTTAAATATTTACATTTCAGAAGAAAGTAAACAGTCAGAAACTGCAATGCAAACAGCTGTGGACACGTCCATTTGACAGCTTAAAGAGCAGAAGCAAGAACAGCTGTTTCAAGTTAACTTACCTTTCTAACACGTGCGAAGAACGGGTATATCAGCTAGTAATAAAAATATTCACCAACTTGACACACATTTTCTAATGTAACATGTTTAAAAATAACTACTTGACCAGGTTTCATGCACATTTTTTGTAATATTAAAATATTTGATTTTTTATAAATATTGGAATATTTGTTCGGGTCTAATAGTAAGATGTTTCAGGAAGATACGTTATTTTTTAAGGTATACTTTGATAAAAAAAAGTCATATGTAATAAAATATGGCATTCCAACAAATCCATCAGTTATAGTTCACTAAAGCATGTGATTGTATTGTGGAATTCCATTGAATACAAACAACCAATTATGAGGTTGCAGTTTATTATAAATACAATATATTTGTGCTATGTTTCAAATCAATATAAACAGTTATACTCAAATCTTCATTCAACTTTTTACTGACTTAACCACTAACATTGCCTACTGGTTGGCCTTCAGTGGCACCTTAACTGAAGAGTCGAATAATATAATGTAGACACATTTAAAAGTTTCATGTCTAATCAAACAGTTATTTTAGTTCTGAGGGTCAAACATTTTTTATAGTCATAAATCAAATTGTTTTAAGTGGGAATAAATTCATCCGGGTGAAAATATTACCTCATACCTGTTAAAATCCCTTCAATTTAATGTTTCTTCAGTCGCGTTGAACATTGAGTGTGGAGCATTGAGTTCAATACATTGAAACGTTGACACCACCGATAATGTTTATGACGATTGGTATACAGTATTCAGACACCGCAACCTATACTAAAACATTGAAAGCGATACTTATCTATGTCAAATACCTGCGAGTTGGTTTCGCCATTCATTAGAGTGTGTTCAGCAAACAGAAGTAAACCGCTAGATCAACAGCCTGTGTGGCGGCGATGCTGGAGTTGTGTTGGTTTTGATCGCTGGGCGCGTCATCAAGTTAGTCGGAGGTTCCTACATGAACTACTTAATAAATCAAATTATTGAGGTAGTTAGTTGACCTTATATTTAAATTGCAAGTATACATCGTTAAATTTCCCAAACATTTATCTTACCTTACATAGTTAACCGCTACTTTACCCCAACGTTTAATCTCTAATTGTTTATAAACTTGCTTCAAGCTCTAAAAGCTAAATTATTGTCAACTCTTTAAAAAATATTAAATTATATTTATAGTTGGGTGTGCTAAATAATAATATGAAAGGTGTTTCCTTTCATAGTTTTTCACCTTTTTACGAATATATTTTGATCATATTTTGTTTGTAGCCTTATATGATTGTGGTAAAATTATATTTGCATATAAACCCCGTTTTTTAGTCCCGGTTGCATCAAGCCTGTGAGCTCAGAATTCAGATAAATAAAAGACTTCATAGAATATATATCTTGCTTATATAACAATATTTTCTTTAACTAAATTTTTGTTATTTATCTATATCTATATCTATAATATTATAAAGAAGAGGTGGTTTCTGTCTGTCTGTCTGTCTGTCTGTCTGTCTGTCTGTCTGATGTTCCGGGTGAACGCAAAAACTACTTAACCGACTGGGCTGAAACTTTACACAAAGGTAGATCTTGAACCCATGCAACACATAGGCCTATTCACTTCCTCAAAATCCTCTCGGGCTACGCCCCGTGAACGTTCTAAGTTTCAGTGTTTACATTTCATAAGAAAGTAAACATTCAGAAACTGTAATCCGAACAGCTGAGGGCACTTACATTTGACAGCTTAAAGAGCAGAAGCAAGAACAACAGCTGTTTCAAGCTAACTAAAATGAAATTTGCATTGACTATAGAACGGGTAAGGAAAACCCCTGTGCGAAGAACGTGTACATCAAGTATATATTTATTTATTTCAATATACCGTATAATTAATCTATATAAATAAAATTAGAGTTTTGTCTGTACATTGCTTGGAATTATGCAATTTTTGCATATTTTTACGTTTTACACCCTAGCGAAACCAAAACAAATCTTATCTCAATTTATGTCTGTCTGTCTGCCGGTAACGCTCAAGGACGGGTTTTTGTTCGCTTTTCACTGGAAAACGGGTGCAGTGACATTAATGAAACTTTGTTTCTTTGTTCTATATATGCGTGAGAAAGTTTTAGGGCACTATAAACTGGCATACGCCTTTTAGCGAATTTCCCCTATAGGGAAGAAGCTATTACCGTAGTCGGCATGGTAAGACTTAGGCCCGGGACCATGATAACTTTTCGTTTTGAGGTCCCCAGACCCCAAAAACACCATTCGTTCGATACTGTATATATATATATATATATATATATATATATATATATATATATCTATATATATATATATATATATGTGTCCGTGAGCACGATAACTCTCGTAAAAATTATCCGATTTTGACGAAATTTGGTATAAACATGTAAAGCAGCATTTATGACTTTAAGTTCGAAAACCAGACAGATCGACCTATCCGAAGGGGTATTTTGGGGGGGTTTTGTACCCCAAAAATGGGTTTTTTGAATTTTTTACATATAATTTTTGAAAAAGTCAAATTTTAGTTTTAACCATTCGATTCAGCTTAAAAAAACACACAATTTGGTATTTCGATCATTCCTCTACGTCAATTGGTTACCGAGATATTGAAAGTGCTAAACACATTACGTTGTCTAATGTTATTCTTATGGAGGAAAAGAAAATTTTTGTATCTCGCTTATTTATGAACGTATACTGACGAAACTTGGTATACAGCTTCATCTCGTTGAGGTCTATTGATATTTGCTCCAAAAAATTGTTTTTGCATAATTCTCCCGTAGCAGCAAACCTGCGTACTCAGGCCCCATGTTATTCTTATGGATAATAATTAAATGCTCTGTCTCCCTTAATTATGACCATAAATTAATAAAAACTGGTATACGAGTTCACCTAGTTGAGTTATATTGATATTAGCGTAAAAACCAATTTTTTGTGTTCCTTGTTGCAGCAAACCTGCGTACTCAGCCCCAATGTTATTCTTATGGAGAATAATTAAAATTGTATATATCGCTTATTTGTGAATATATTTTTATGAAACTTGGTAAGTGGCTTTATGTAGTATTAAGACATTTATATCTCCATTGGAAATTCGCTGAGTATGCAGGTTTGCTGCGACGGGGGTATTTAAAAAATAATGGCGGCCGCTCAAAAACGGTGAGGTTTTGTGCAGTTTTGGTCATGTTTTGTTCGCTTTTCACAGGAAAACGGGTGCACCGATTTTTATGCAACTTTTTTCTATATGTGCGTTAGAAGGTTTTAGGCTAATTGGATTGTTTTAAATTACCTTAGGACACTGCCCCATAGGGTTTTTAAGATCCTATGCTATTCTTATGGACAAAGCATTTATTTATATTGAACCAGATGATGGCATAGTTATTCTATAAATAGGTTTTTTAGTTCTTTTTTAAAACGTCGAGTGAAGGTTGGTAATAAATAACATAAGTGGATATATGATCTGAATCTATATTTGCCAGACTCATGCACTCACTGACATAGTGATCACTTTATCTAAGAAACGACAATGTCTATTGAAGATAAATTTTTGGATGGTGCCCTTATGCTGAAGATTCACAATAAGAGTACGTTTAAAAAAGTCCTATAGGGTTGTTCGCTAATTTACTTTTATGGCAATTGTATGAGTATTAGTACTTTCTGGACCTTTGTAAGTTACATTGCGGTAGGAACATAACTAATTCATCAGAAAAAAACGCAGCCTATTCTATTCCTGTTACGAAAATATTTATGTGCTCGCCCCCCGGAATTTCAAAATACAATATTTTAACAATCTTTCACATACTCTTGGACTGATGGATCTGAAATTTGGTAGGAATGTAGCTGATAGCTCAGTGCAGACATTTACCTACTCCAGACACAAATATACTCAAGGACACTGGCCCAATGGCCTTTAATATAAGCGCGTTAGTCATAACACACAAACTACTCAACCAGTAGAGCTGAAATTTTATGCCTTAAAGGAAATAAGAAACAACATTATGGGGAGTCACGGTGTTGTTCTCTGGAGATCTCACACAGACCCTTTGTCGTAAGTGAGACATGAGTGGACGAGTCTACACCTCTCTAAAAATATATTTTATGTAGCCGACCACTGAGCGTCTGAACTTAACAGTAAATATGAAAATGTATTTTTGAGAAGATTAAGGGGTTGATCAGTTTTCTTATGCGCTTTTAAAAGTTGAGATTGGGACATTGAAAAACAAATTAAGGTCTCAGAAACATCTATCCTTCACTCGGCACTATCGATGAATCACAGGATTTATTGATTAACAGTTTGTTACATAAACAGTTTAATCTGGAAAGTGCCTGGCTCTGTGATTGTGCCATCCTCACGTCCACCAATGAACAAGCAACGGAGATCAACACAAATGTAGGTCTATTCCAAAGGGAGGGACGAACATCTACAATATTTAATACAGTTCATTTAACCATGACAACTGATAGAACAGTTCGTATATATTAATTTACATTTATTTAAATAAAATCAAGTAGTCATATGTTTTTAAAACATATGATTTTTCCAAGTTTAAATTGTTTATTTACAATTATATTGAAAACAGGACCTGGCAAGAATGGTGATTTTAAAAGTGGTTTGTCAATGTTTTTAAAGTTTAATGTTTCGTTACATTACTATTAATTTATTGGAATGTAAAGATTAATGTATCAAAGTATTTAAAATGTTAAATTAAACAGGGTTAATATTTTGTTGTACTTGAGTTATTTTATTTCTAAAATCGAGTCCAAAGTGTTACGTGTACCGATTTGGAGTAGCAAAAACCACACCGTTCACTCCGACAGAGTTCCTCGACTTGGCAGCAGTACCCGAACTATCTGCCATAGTATATTTCGTTAACTTTAATTTAATTCTACTTTAAAAGTGTAAAATGTAATTTTAATATTGTAAAATTATGTGGGTTGATAATATTTTTAGTTAATCTGCCATTTATGTACAACCCGTACGAAGAACGGGTACATCAGCTAGTAATATTATAAAGAAGAGATGGTTTCTGTCTGTCTGTCTGTCTGATGTTCCGGGTGAACGCTAAAACTACTGAACCAACTGGGCTGAAACTTTACACATAGGTAGATCTTGAACCCATGCAACACATGGGCCTATTCACTTCCTTAAAATCCCCTCGGGCTACGCCCCGTGAACGTCCTAAGTTTCAATGTTTATATTTCAGAATAAAGTAAACATTCAGAAACTGTAATGCGAACAGCTGTGGATACTTTCATTTGACAGCTTAAAGAGCAGAAGCAATAACAGCTGTTTCAAGCTAACTAAAATGCAAATTGCACTGACTAAAGAACGGGTAAAGAAAAACCATGTGCGAAGAACGGTTACGTCAGCAAGTATATTATAATTGAATTGAAAATTCATGAAGTACGCAGGTATGTGCCATTGGGGACATTTTGTTAAAAAAAACGCTTTTATTTTGCTTAAAATCTAATAAGGTATGATACAATTTCTTAAAAGGGGCATTATAAACACTTTTGAGATATTATGTTTTAAAAAAAAACCAAACGGAAATCCTACATTATTGAAACCGTTGCGTGTAACATCATTTATATCTATAACAGGTAAAGCCCTCACTCACTCACTTATCACGCATTCTCCACCTAGACAGTTGAAATTGTGTACACTGATTTTTTAGGCATAAAATAGGAAAACTAAATGGTTTTCATCCTGATCTGACCTTAGGGATCCGCCAGTGACCCGGAGAAAGTTCCCATGTGTTTCTAATGGACATTAATTTTTGTTCGAGCTGATGAAAATACAACCAGCTGATCTTGATTCGTAGTACCTCCACGGGCTAACCACAGAATGCAGCACACACGACTGTCATCGCTTTTGTAAATCATTTGTGGGGCGAAGCCTGCGGGCAACAGCTAGTAAATCAATAAAATACCCCCGTAGCAGCAAACCTGCATAATCAGCGAATTTCCAATGCATATTAATTTATATTAATACCACACAAAGCCACATACCAAGTTTCATCAATATACGCGAATTTCCAATGCATATTAATTTATCCTAGTACCACATAAAGCCACCAAGATTCATCAATATACATTCATAAATAAACGATTTATGACATTTTAATTATTCTCCATAAGAATAACATGGTGGCTGAGTATGCAGGTTTGCTGAAATAAGGAACACTAAAAATGGGCTTTTATACAAATATCAATATAACTCAATTAGGTAAAGCCACATACCAAGTTCTATTAATTTATGTTCATAATTAAAGGAGATAACACGTTAATTATTCTCTATAAGAATAACATGGGGCTGAGTATGCAGGTTTACTGCTACGGGAACTATCAGCCAAAAAATGGGTTTTTGTGCAAATATCAATAGACCACAATGAAATGAAGCAATATACCAAGTTTCGTCAGGATAAGTTGATAAATAAGCGAGATATACAATTTTTCTTATCCTCCATAAGAATAACATTGGACAACGTACTGTGTTTAGTACTTTCAATATCTCAGTAACCAATTGACGTAGAGCAATGATTAAAACACCAAATTGTGCGTCTTTTTAATCTGATTCCAATGGAAAAAATAAAATTTTACTTTTTCAAAAATTGTATGTAAGAAACTCAAAAAACCCATTTTTGGGGTACAAACCCCCCCCCCCCAAAATACCCCTTCGGATAAGTCAACCCGTCTGGTTTTCGAACTTAAAGTCATACATGCTGCTTTATACGTTTGTACCAAATTTCATCAAAATCGGACCTTTTTACGAGAGTTATCGCACCCACGGACACACACACACACGTATATATATATATATATATATATAACACAGAAAAACATACCTGAAGGTACAAAATCACATAAAACCTAAATTATCTACAAAAACAGTTTATATTTCGGTTTACACCGAACTGTTTTTGTAGATAATTTTGGTTTTATGTGATTTTGGCGAATTTCCCCTATAGGGAAGAAGCTATTACCGTAGTCGGCATGGTAAGACCTAGGCCCGGGACCATGATAACTTTTCGTTTTGAGGTCCCTAGACCCCAAAAACACCATTCGTTCGAAACTGTATATGTATATTTGTCCGTGGGTGCGATAACTCTCGTAAAAAAGGTCCGATTTTGATGAAATTTGGTACAAACGTGTAAAGCAGCATTTATGACTTTGAGTTCGAAAACCAGACGGATCGACCTATCCGAAGGGGTATTTTTGGGGACTTTGTACCCCAAAAATGGGTTTTTTGAGTTTTTTACATACAATTTTTGAAAAAGTAAAATTTTATTTTTTCCCATTGGAATTAGCTTAAAAAGACGCACAATTTGATGTTTTAATCATTACTCTACGTCAATTTTTTACTGAGATATTGAAACTGCTAAACACAGTACATTGTCCAATGCTATTCTTATGGAGGATAAGAAAAATTGTATATCTCGCTTATTTATCAACTTATCCTGACGAAACTTGGTATATTGCTTCATTTCATTGTGGTCTATTGATATCTGCACAAAAATCCATTTTTGCCCGATAGTTCCCGTAGCAGCAAACCTGCATACTCAGCCCCATGTTATTCTTATGGAGAATAATTAACGTGTTATCTCCTTTAATTATGAACATAAATTAATAGAACTTGGTATGTGGCTTTACTTAGTTGAGTTATAATGATATTTGTATAAAAGCCCATTTCTAGTGTTCCTTATTTCAGCAAACCTGCATACTCAGCCGCCATGTTATTCTTATGGAGAATTATTAAAATGTCATAAATCGTTTATTTATGAATGTATATTGATGAAACTTGGTATGTGGCTTTATGTGGTATTAATATAAATTAATATGCATTGGAAATTCGCTGAGTATGCAGGTTTGCTGCTACGGGGGTATTATATATATATTATTTTTAAAATCATTATTAACGAGTACCCTTTTTTTGAAACATTTTTATTTTGACTAAAATTTATAGTCTAATATTTTAAGTCAAAATAAAAATGTTTCAAAAAAAGGGTACTCGTTAATAATGATTTTGAAAATAATAATATTAGTAGCCCTAATATACAAGTCAAGCAATATATATATATATATATATATATATATATATATATATATATATACAGTTTCGAACGAATGGTGTTTTTGGGGTCTGGGGACCTCAAAACGAAAAGTTATCATGGTCCCGGGCCTAGGTCTTACCATGCCGACTACGGTAATAGCTTCTTCCCTATAGGGGAAATTCACTAACATGGACCAATTAACCAAATCGTTCGTTAGTCAAATAAATAAATAATTGTATTGCAGACATGCAAAATACAAACTACAATTCATGTAAATCTCAATACAAAATATAATCAATTGACTAAACAGAAAGTCAAGCTTGCATGAACCTTATTTGGTACTAGCTGCCATCGTACCCTGTTTCACCCGGGAATACAACAGTTGTTTGTGCTGCATTCTGTGCGTTACCCGTGGATCTACTACGAATCATAATCAGCTGATAGAATTTTCTTCAGCTCAAGCCAAATTGAATGTCCATAAGAATAACACACGATTGGATCTTTGAAGCACTGTAGGGCACTGTAGACCTATGGGAATTTCTTAAAATCCCTTTTTAGTGGTCATCTACTTATTAAAAGAGTAAAAGTGCCAAATTTTGTTATAGTAGGTGTAGAGGTTTGGCCTCGGGGTTGATAGTTTTTTATAATTTTTTTGTTTATATTTATAGAATGTCCTTAAGAATAACACAGGATTGGAAATTTGAAGCCCCGTGGAGCATTGCCCTATGTGAATTTCTTAAAATCCCTTCTTAATGGTTACCTACGTTATAGGAAGAGTATACGTGCCAAATTTCATGGTTGTAGGTGTAGAGTGTAGAGGTTTGGCCTGTGGGATGATCGGGTTTTCGTATTTACAGATATAGATAACAATTATAAATAATTGTAAAAACATTACAAGCATTACACAAATTACAAACAAATAAAAGTTGTCGCAAGACTCAATGCAATGGATTGAACATTTCTAAAGATGAATCAAGTTTTTAAGGAAAAGTAAGATCCTTAATCTGGGCCCAGATGGTGATCCCGGTAGCTTGTTGGCAGATTGGATTATCAACGTTACCTCCCCGCTTTTGTGTGTTCCATATTATATTTCCTGATATTCTGGATCCACCCTAAATAGAAACTAACTCACAGTTTCAGAAATAAACTAATAGTTCTGATTTAGAATAACATTTTATCCTTTAGGTGAGGTACAAATTATTACAGTTCCTATTTCGGGAAACACTCAGCTTTTTTTCCTTCTGGAGACCTATGTTTAATTATATGCACCAGACAGTCCAACCAAGTCTAAATTTTTGTTAAAAACACACACAAACGGACAAAACACATATATCAAATTCTCTTGCACTCCCAAAATAAAAAAATTAAGTAAACCCCTCGTTTTATTAAAATCTGTGGGATTCAATCTATGATAAAAGGGGATTTACTAATTTAGGATGTATAGCATAAAGCTTAAAATATTTATTAGGTAAAGTGTTAAATTAACATATTTATTATGGATCTTAA
The DNA here is from genome assembly GCA_963675035.1 of Allygus modestus. NCBI lineage: Eukaryota > Metazoa > Arthropoda > Insecta > Hemiptera > Cicadellidae > Allygus > Allygus modestus. Next base: position 59,876,367 of record OY776114.1, read on the forward strand.
AATCTGTACCGATTTTAAAAGTGGAGACATACTACCTCATTTATTACTGGCCATAAAACAAACCTTCCTTGAAACAGTGTCTCTAAACAACCCTTATTAATGTTACGTTCACATCAACACAAACTTTGAAATCTCCAATTACAGACAGTATTATAGAACACATGTGATTTATATGTAACTAGCAGTTACCCTGCGCGCGTTGCTGCGCCCAAAACTTTGAATTTTTTTAATTACAGCTGTTAATTTTGTAAACACTAAATTTCTAAAACCTGACACTGCACCCTTGTATGTCCTCTGGGTCGGAGCCCTTTGGACAGATTTGCACCAAACTTCACACAAACCATCCTTGAATAATGCTTATAATTCCTGAAAGTTTCATTACAATCTGTCGAGCGGTTTCGGAGTCCATAGGCTACATATATACATACATACTTCCTCTTTTATAGATATAGGTTGAAGAAATACATGTCATTTTTAGGACTATGGTTTCAAAGATAAATATTTTAAAAGTAAAATTTTATTAAATTTTCTATTATTTTAATGGCTTAGTGTTAGCCCCAAGAATGAATTGTATTAAGTATGAAATAATAATTTATATGAATTTAAAATTAACTAAAATACTGTTAAACTGGCCAAATATACGACGCTTATCTGTTATTATACATAAACAAATCTTTTAAATCTATTTTTTCCACATCGAGTACTAGACCTCTTCCATCTCCTGCGGTCCCATGTTCGTGTGGTTACCAACTTGCGGTTATGTTGAGGAGCGGTCATAGTGTTAGTTTATATAGGATCTGGTAACACGTAGGCACTGTTTTAGCTGAATATCAGTTATTAATTGACCAGGCTTAGTTTAAGTTTAAGGATATGTTGACTACCCAAGGTAAGTTTGAATTTTTATGTTAATGAAATAACATTAAAATGAACTATTGACTGAATTAAAATATATGTCCCTAACTTACATGGTTAATGTTTAGTTTTTATTAAAAATGTCTTCTTTACTACCTAATATTACTGGTTAAAACCAAGTATTAATCGAAAGTAACATTGTTTTCTTACACTTACTACGATTCACACTGACAACTATCGTACGTGTAGATGGTAATAGCAAAGTCTGATAGTTGTATAAAGTCAATACCACATATTTGATATAAGGTATGCCGGTAGCAATACGAAGCTCTATCAGGAAGAGCCGTATCAACCACGTGTGTCATCCCCCCATATTAAGGTGCAAGTCACGTGACAGCGTCACGACCACCGTCTTGGCACGTGTCTTCTGGGACTTCCTTGTCGCGGGACGTTTCAAACATCTTGACAGATTTGACACTTTGACACTTGACACTTTGTTTTATTTAACAAGTTGTTTGGGCAAATAGCAAAGTTGTGTTTATTTTGGGTTTGTTGGATACCTATGACTGACTGAAAAAATTTACAGAATGAGATTATTTATGATACACTTCTTTTAGCGAATTTCCCCGATAGGGAAGAAGCTATTACCGTAGGTGGCATGGTAAGACTTAAGCCCGAGACCAAGATAACTTTTTGTTTTGAGGTCCCCAGATGCCAAAAACACTATTCGTTCAAATTTATATATATGTATTTATATATATCTATATATATATGTGTCCGTTACCGCGATAACTTTTGAAAGAAGCGCCCGATTTTTATGAAATTTGGCAAAAATGTGGAGAGTAAAATTTTTGACTTTACGTTCGAAAACCAGATCGATCGGTTTATGAGAAGGGGGTTTTATGGGGTTAAAAATTTTCCAAAAATCAGTTTTTTGAACTTGTTACCCTAAAATGTTAAAAACACTTGATTTTGGTTATAACCATTTCGTATAGCTTAAAAAAAACAATTTTGTATTTTGAATCATTTTGTGTGTTTTGGATCATTAAGTGGTTGTGGAGAAAAGTCAAAAAATGTGTCCATACAATTTCCCATGTTAATCTTATGGGAATACGGTTTTTAGGTTTTCCTCAGATAATTTCACTAAAAACTTCACATTTCTTTCTACCAATCAGTTTAGCTCTACAAAACAATCATTTTGGCGTTTTAATTGTTGTCTTACGTCCAACCGTTGCAGTGATATTCAAAGTGCTAAACACAGTATGTTGTCCAATGTTATCCATGGAGAATAAATAAAATGTTATATTTTGATTATTTATGTATGTATACTGATGAAACTTGGTATATGTCTTCAAGTAGTTGTGGTATATTGATAATAGCACAGAAAAAGTTTTTTGTTGTTTTTCCCGGTAGCAGCAAACCTGCATACTCGGCCCCCATGTTATTCATATGGAGAATAAGTAAAGTTTTATATCTCCCTTAGTTGTGAACCTAAATTAATAAAACTTGGTTTGTAGCTTCACCTGGTTGAGTTATATTGATAATTGCATAAAAACACATATCTTATCTTCCTTGTTGCAGCAATCCTGCGTACTCATTTATAATGTTATTGTTATGGAGAATAAATAAAATGCTATATATCACTTATTAATGAATGTATTTTTGTGAAACTTGGTAAGTGGCTCTAGGTAGTAGTGATACCCATATATTTGCATTGGAAATTCGCTGAGTACGCAGGTTTGCTGTGACGGGGTATTTACCTTTATAGTAAAATATAAAAATAAAATCATTACCTAAATCTTTCTCTTACATATATAGGGTTGCTAAAATAAAGTACTACTCCAAGTTCAATTTAGGCAACCACTAGCTGTGCACATTTCTCGTTCAATATATACTATTTATCTTTTGAAATGTTTTAACGTGTATTCATTGAGTTATGAATATATTTTTGAAAGAGTTATTAGACCTTGTATCATTTTCGAAAAGCTTGGGGGGGTCAGTCGAAGTGTAAATAAATCTAATTTTATTTTTGATTTATTTGGACTTTACCTATCGCTTCTAGTGTTTAAAACTACACTAGTATTTTAAACACTAGAAGTGATAAGTAAAGTCCAAATAAATCAAAAAATATATTAAAATCCATCGCTATTATGAGTTTCAAAAATACAAATCTAATTTAAACTGAGTCCGATAGAATATCGGAACTATCGGATGTAGTTTGGGAGTTACTCTAAACTGTCAGTTCAGTGACATAACATACATTGACACAGATCTGCCAATAACATACAATGACCACCTGCCCCATAACTATCACTATTTACTGTCACTTAAAGCATATCTACACTTTTTTTCATGCTTATTTTCCTGTAATCCTTTTTAGTACACTTTCAGTTTATAAAAAAATAGTTTGCATCATATACAATAAATGCAGTTTTACTATAATATATAACTAATATTTATATGATTTATTGAGAAGCTCAATATAAAAATAAATAACACTAAATTGGCATTACGGGACAGACTTGAAAAATCATAAAATCAATTTCACTGTCACACTTATTCAATTTACCCACTTTCATTCCTTTTCCCCGCTCGTATTTTACCCAGAAAAAAAACAACAAATATTTCTGGAGAAACAGTTATTGCTATTAAATTTTTTTCCAAATATTCACTCGGGCACGATAGGAGCTGTTTGTTTGGTTACCAACATTGTTATTTCAACATTTACAATTTCATATGAACAACCGTGATATTATAAGAGTTAGGTACTTTGTCCATTTGTATATTGGTGCAATGTAGGTAGTTTTACAGTCTTATAAAAATTGTCGAGACTTTGATAAACCCACATTCTTACTTTATTTTTGAGTAAAATCTATAAATGCAACCAATACTTTGGTTATTTTGCCTTGTCAACTGATATCTTAATATATAAAATCCAAATACCACTGACTGACCTATCAAGAAACCTCCATAACTATAAGTCCTACAGAGTTGAAATTTGACATGTAGGTTCTTCTATGGCTTTAGGTGCTTGCTAAGAAATGGTATTACGAAATTTCACCTGTGTTCCGGCCCGCTGGGTCCCAAAGTTCCCATGTGGACATTCACTTTCGTTTGAACTGATGAAAATTCAAACAACTGATCTTGATGCGTATTAGTTCCACGGGCTAACAACAAATTGAAGCACACACAACTGTCATAGTTTACGCGGGCGAAGCTGCAACGGGTCGACTAGTACGCTTTAACATATTAAAGCTAATGTTTATTAAAATAATTTGTATTAGTTTATTAAATTAATTTAATTAATTTCAATTCTCTAATTAGTTCAAGCCCCTAAGTTATTATCACGTATCACGCAGCACTCGACCATTGTTGATGTTGATGGGTCCACTACTGTACAGTCCCTGAACTTATGTAACAACAGAACAGCGTTGTGTAGCGTAATGGCGTGATGTAAGACCAGTGACCTGTGACCAGTATAATGATCATGGAACATCCCCGCATGACAAACTCTACTTTGGGCGTGTTGATGTTGATGGGTCCACTACTGTACAGTCCTTGAACTTATGTAACAACAGAACAGCGTTGTGTAGCGTAATGGCGTGATGTAAGACCAGCGACCTGTGACCAGTATAATGATCATGGAACATTCCCGCATGACAAACTCTACTTTGGGCGTGTTGATGTTGATGGGTCCACTACTGTACAGTCCCTGAACTTATGTAACAACAGAACAGCGTTGTGTAGCGTAATGGCGTGATGTAAGACCAGTGACCTGTGACCAGTATAATGATCATGGAACATCCCCGCATGACAAACTCTACTTTGGCCATTGTTGATGTTGATGGGTCCACTACTGTACAGTCCCTGAACTTATGTAACAACAGAACAGCGTTGTGTAGCGTAATGGCGTGATGTAAGACCAGCGACCTGTGACTTGTATAATGATCATGGAACATTCCCGCATGACGAACTCTACTTTGGGCGTGTTGATGTTGATGGGTCCACTACTGTACAGTCCCTGAACTTATGTAACAACAGAACAGCGTTGTGTAGCGTAATGGCGTGATGTAAGACCAGCGACCTGTGACCAGTATAATGATCATGGAACATCCCCGCATGACAAACTCTACTTTGGGCGTGTTGATGTTGATGGGTCCACTACTGTACAGTCCCTGAACTTATGTAACAACAGAACAGCGTTGTGTAGCGTAATGGCGTGATGTAAGACCAGCGACCTGTGACTTGTATAATGATCATGGAACATTCCCGCATGACAAACTCTACTTTGGCCATTGTTGATGTTGATGGGTCCACTACTGTACAGTCCCTGAACTTATGTAACAACAGAACAGCGTTGTGTAGCGTAATGGCGTGATGTAAGACCAGCGACCTGTGACTTGTATAATGATCATGGAACATCCCCGCATGACAAACTCTACTTTGGGCGTGTTGATGTTGATGGGTCCACTACTGTACAGTCCCTGAACTTATGTAACAACAGAACAGCGTTGTGTAGCGTAATGGCGTGATGTAAGACCAGCGACCTGTGACTTGTATAATGATCATGGAACATCCCCGCATGACAAACTCTACTTTGGGCGTGTTGATGTTGATGGGTCCACTACTGTACAGTCCCTGAACTTATGTAACAACAGAACAGCGTTGTGTAGCGTAATGGCGTGATGTAAGACCAGCGACCTGTGACTTGTATAATGATCATGGAACATCCCCGCATGACAAACTCTACTTTGGGCGTGTTGATGTTGATGGGTCCACTACTGTACAGTCCCTGAACTTATGTAACAACAGAACAGCGTTGTGTAGCGTAATGGCGTGATGTAAGACCAGCGACCTGTGACCAGTATAATGATCATGGAACATCCCCGCATGACAAACTCTACTTTGGGCGTGTTGATGTTGATGGGTCCACTACTGTACAGTCCCTGAACTTATGTAACAACAGAACAGCGTTGTGTAGCGTAATGGCGTGATGTAAGACCAGCGACCTGTGACCAGTATAATGATCATGGAACATTCCCGCATGACAAACTCTACTTTGGGCGTGTTGATTATTTTGTATCTACCTCATTATCTGTCTGACATGTTCACATGCTTCTATAGTAGGTTTAATTAAGACTAAAGTGCCATCAAACATCCCTTCCCTTTATTTTACGTTTACTGGCATTTAGTGTCTTTAGGATGGAGGCTTGGTGAACTGATGTGGTTTACTGACTACATCTTTATTTTTCTTAGTTTTATTTTGCTGAGAAACTAATTTTAGTTTCAGCGGAAAGACAATTCATTATTTTATAAAAATCAAGCTAAGTTAGTTAGTAAATTATTTCTTATAACGTGCATGTTTAGCTAACTATCCGCATCAATAATGTTAACCTAGTAAATGGGAAAACTAATAGATTTATAATACCATTTCTCACTTATTTAGTGATCAATTTCGTTACAACTTGATATGCAGGTCAAGTTAGCATTGACCAACAGAGGATATTTAAAAAAATTTTTGCCACTTAACCCTGGGGGGGATGAGGGGCATTTCATCGCAAAGTTTCCTCTTCTAAAAGTAAGATTTTAAATTTTAAGAGTCCTTATCACCGGAAGTGGCCGGACACCACTCAGGGTTTAGTTACAGAAGTCCAATGTTAACTTTGTGCCACCGTTATTTCTCACCTGATCGTCACATACAATTTACATCATACATTACACATACGTTTTAGTGTCAAATGAAAGGTTTTGTCGTCCTCTAGTGAAATACAATTTCGAATTTCGAGTTTCGAATTTCTTTACAAATTAATGAGAAACTTACAATATAACAATTGAAATTTAAACAATTTATTATAATTCATTATGCCTAAACCAATAAAATTAGGTATTCTTGAGATTTAACTAATATAACAACCATAATAAAGATTTAATATAGAAAATAGCATACTAAATATCCATAAAATAAAATACACTGTCTACCCTTGTGTAGTGAAAGCAGAGTTTGCTTTTTTACTGGAATCACATCTAATAAGCAGTTCCTGAAGCGTAAATCATCGAGTAATGTTTGGTGAATTAAACCTAATGACAAATTACATTTAGCTTCAACCGAGCGCAGTTTTGATTTTATCGGTTTGCTGAAATTCTTAATCATGTAGATCAAAAACGTCCTAATTTAATTTCAATCGAATAATCTAAGTGTAAGTTTCTGTTTAGTTAGAGATTAAATAGCCTTGAAGTTCGTTGCAAAAAAGGATAGGTATAAGACTATTTAATTTATCTTATTTTGTTGAAAATATTATATTTATATTAATTATTTATTTATGGATTCACCATTTTGTCACCGAAGTACATTCAGAAAAACGTGTAACTAGAAGATAACGTAATTAACATTGAAAAATACAATATATTGTCCAAATACTTGAATTTCCTATATTACAATGTTAATGATAAATGAAAACAGACCTGATAATATTTAAAACGAATAAGTTAAGTTCCTAATTAACTTATTATAATTAACCTCAAAATAGTTAATTATCTACGTGCACTTGCAATCAAATTCAACAAAGTATAAAAGTGACTCTAATAAATAACAATCCAAGAATCAATGTTAGAAATATCGATATTTAATAAGTAAATAAACAACCTGTATAAAAAAATAAGTAACGTAGCAAAATAAATAGAACGTTGTATGAAACAAAACAATCTTGCCACTAGAATACTAACACCAATTCAGCAACTACTGAATAAACTGTATTGTTAGCAGGCTACTCACGAAACAGTTAGGCATGATTGTTTATTTTTGATTTGAAAGCCTTTAACGTTCATTATATGTACCTTTTAGTGTTTTGTAAAACACCCACAGACTAGGCCTCACCCTCTGGGATTTCAATGTACCAATGTACCTTATGGAATATTATAAATCAACTATATTGAGCGTTTAACAGCTTTTGACGGTAAAATCCACAGTACAGAAGCAAGATCAGGTTTTTTGAGTATTCTTGAATGGCATTACAATTTAAATTATAGGACCAGAAATGGGCTGGATCTTGGATAATCTTAAAGGACAAAATGTTTGCTCGAATGCATGTTTGCGAGCAACCAGCTCCGTTAATAAACTTATATCAGCAGAAGCAGATTTTCGTCTACTTGCTAAAACTGAGTGCAATGCCCCTTTGCGAATCTCGTTACTAATGTCCAAAACGATCATTAGAAGGCAAAGCCGATTTTATTTTGTCCTCAAGCTCAGGTGACAAGAATTATATATATATTATTACCTATAATATTGAAATGTGAATCGCTAATTAACGGCAGGCTACTAAAATTTCATTCAGCTTCATAAAACTGAGTATCAATTTGGTTTTGAAGACGTATTTGTTAGGTTAGAAGAATTTTACTTTTGTAAGAGTAAATAAACTTACCTTCAAAACCAAAAGGATACTCAGTTTGTTCATGTTAATTAAAACTATAACCTTTTAAACGTAAGCAGATTGTATTATTTTGCATATCTTTCAATTTTGTTCTACAATTACTATAGAGACATGTTTCCGCATGAGGTTTGAAACCCTAGGTCATGGCGGAATCATATAACCTAAGGGTCATTTGGTTTTGGTTTTGAGATCATGGGGAGGTCTCGAGGACCACCGTAGAGCTCTAACTATACCATCAGCCATTGCTATCCGCTAGCTTCCTTCACTAACTCATTTTTTATGAAGTTATTTTCCTTTTTTCTCAAAAAATTATTTTATTTACTATAATATTCCAACACTTCGTTTATTTTGTACAACTGTATACTCTAAATGTAAGGACGATAAAATATATAGGTTTTCGTTTTGTTTAGAATGTGTGCATACCAAATAATTAATATATATATATATATATATATATATATATATAATAATGCCAAAAACATTCAACAAGTAGTGTTAACGGGTTGCAATAAATCTTTTAAAACAAGATGAAATACCGTTGTTTGTGTTGGTATTAAATCGGTTATGTATTAATAAACCCCATTGCTTAAGCACTTAAACCCCCACTTTGAAACCTCTCTACCCGAATAAATGTATTAAGTTAGTAAACTGTTTAATAGTTTTGTGTTAAAAATGGATGAGTAGATAATACAAACTATTATTTGTTATGTAATAAACGGTTGGTTGTGGTATTCTTTGTGCAGTATTTACAAAATATGATTATCTTTACAATTAATACTTCAGTAATTTTCCCCTACATTTTCGTAGTCGATTACGATTAATCGATAAATTAACAATTAAAAAAACTCAAAGACTGTTTATGTGTGTTTACTTTAAAAGATACCGTTTTCATTATGATTTTTTGACATAATATTGATTTTTTTAGGGGTTCCAATAGGGTTTTATTCCTTGTTACTCAATCACTTTTTACTGTATTAGACGCCGACATAACTTTGGGTGTGTTTTAAGGCAGACTTTACCAACAGTTATGTATAATAAACACGATCTACAGAACTTCGCATCCCACATAGAATACGAAATAAGGCAGTAGACGAGTTTTCTGCGCCTCAGAAGCAATTGTTGCCAATTTGGGGGATGGTCGGAGCCTCTTTGCATTCAGAATCGATATCCATCGTTCTAAGGAACATGCGGGCTTGTGTATATTTTGATGGCAGATTTTTTACATCAGTATGAGTTTTAGAACATTTATAAGCAGGTATGAGGGATAAAAATTACTATTATATCCAAAAATAGTGCAACAACACACTGATATAACACTGAAAAATCAGGTTTTAAAGTGCAGGTGTTACCCCCTATTTATATCTTAAGGTAACAGGTGGGGGGAGAGCACTATCTTCCCCTCCCTACCTCTTGCTTGCCTGTATGTCTATTGAATAATGTTGTGTAGGTATAATTTTAATCGTTAAATCATTTGAATGGTTGAATCATTTAGGACAATTTGTATGTTGTTGTTTGTTTGTTTTTGGGGGGATTAGGAGGCCCCGGCATAGCCGGCTAGGCTCCCTTGGGATATTGTACAGCCACCGGAAAGAGGGAAAAGAGGGATGGGAAAAGTGGTAGGATGGGGTCAGTCTGCCTCGCTCCAGAAAGGGAGAGAGATCCTTACCTAGCTCCCGGGCTCTGGGTGACAACACCCCAGAACGATTCGCCCTCTAACCCGACGTCCCCCCTAGTCCACCAGATAGGGACCACCATGGCATAGAGCCTCCAACCTCTCAGGGGTTGTGTGGCTCTAGGTCGGTTCGTCCCCCAGCCTGGCAGACCGAAGACCGTCGGGTAAGGGCCCTTCCCCCCAGGCTGCAATGACGAACAAAAATCAACGAATGCTTTGGTACATACTGAGTTGATACATTCTGAAACAGCAAATCTATTCATTTGTCACTGGAGAGTTCTATAACTACTGTAGTTAGAAGGTTATCAGATATTAGTAAATTATAGTGTAATTAGGTTGAAACAGGTGGGTCATGTGAAGAATGACGTTTTAAATTATTATTCAGCCAATACGAACTATTATCACTAGTTGAACGTATTGAACGAATTATTATCAATCAATATAGGTACAGTATACAGTTAAGTGCAAGTAATATTTAAAAGGAATATTTAAGATGACATTCCCCTAAAAAGCACGTCAGAAACAATTATTTTGATTTGAATTTCTTTGGAGGTTAACTTCAAAAATAAAAATTTACGTAATTTATTATGCAATTTGTTTTTTTAATAACCGATTATTTTTCTATCAAAACAGATTTCCTGATTATGAAGGACATTTTAAACAGATAAAGAAATGATAATATACACATGTAGGTAGGTAAATCTTGTATATAACATATAGCAATACAAGAAACAATTTTCAGTTCTAGCCATACTACACTCAACTGTTTAGTACAGAAAATGTATTAGCCTTGCGTCATTTTCGTTGGCATTACATCTTGATTTTTACCACCATTTACCGCAATACTACCATAGTATTAAGTACTAAATACTTACAATATATTAAAGCACCAAGACTCTGATATAAGAGAAAAAGCTACATTAAACCGTATTATTGGAATTATTTATTTAAGATGGCTAATGGTTAATACAAACAGGGTTCTAATACAGTAACTATTTCAATATGAATAAACCCAAGTAAATACATTACCCGGTATCCAATTAGTGAAAATAAAATAACACAGAATTCTGAGAAAAGCAGCCATTTTCTTCTTCTTTCAATAGAATATATCTCGGTGAAATATTTGGTAAAACTTCTTCATTTATAAGATTTAAAATATATTTATATTACTTAAACTGTTCTCTAATAGTTACAAGTTTTCTCAGTCGTTAAATCAATGTTTTTGTTTTTGTATGTTCTCATGATAATTTTGCTCAATCGTTAAGTTTTATTGGATGAGCCGGATTTAATTTGTAATTTAGACGCTTTACGCAACTAGATATTGGTTAGTTCTCAAATAAGTAAAACTAAACTCTGATGAGCAAACTTGGTTTTTAGTAATCACTAGGGCAATCCTTTCTCTTGAGAAGGTAAAAATTAGTCTCCATACCTTTAGGCATTTTTCTTTATCTAAGACAGAAGTGGGCACCACCTCATTTGGCCAAGCAAAATATTACTTTACATATGATATTTTAATTTTTTAAATTTTCTATTTCATGATGAATCCAAACACGTTTAATATACTTAAATCAACAACCCTATGTAATATTTAATCTGAGAATAAAGTACAGAGTAATTCATTCAATAATTTATTGCTAGCATATTTTCAGCTCACAAAAAACAAACATAGTAAGAACAGTGGTTGGAGCTAGGAATGTTTGTTTATCGTTATTGTTTTTAATTTAGTCTTTAAAAGTTTTGCTATCATTTATATCCAGATTAAGCACTTAGAGAGTTAAAAGAAAAAATATATAATTACTAAGTATAGGTCTAAAAATACTGGTGGAGCTTCACCAGTCCACTACTGTATAAAATACTGCAGTATTAACCAGTATTATAATTTAAAAGTCGTTATATTTAGTACATAGATTAACGAAAGTTATTGGTATTTTTCTTTGGTCAAGCTTGATCATGTGATAAAAAAACCTCACAAATAAATACAAACTACATTTTTCGAACTCAAAATAAACCAGATGTGTGGTGTTTCTGGTTTCAGATCTACTTTTTGATGGTTTAAACAAAACAATTGTTTTCATTGTGACGATAACGATGACAGCGCCAGAACAGTTATTATACGAAACAAGTTTAACCTGAGGCTGGATAATATTTTGTTCTAATTCTGCGGCTCAGGCTCTAACTAAAACACGGTTACATATTCGAAAACTAACGATATTATTATATTGCCACCTTTACCTCGTAAGCATAAATATAATTATTTCTATTTAAATTGTAAACTCATCAGTACCATGTTTTTAGGACCGAATTGTTTAGACTATTAGATAATATTTTATAATCACGATAATAATCTAATTAATTTTAAGCAGTTCTAATTTAATAATATGATTTTCTGATTGTTTAGGTGAATTTTTTATTAATCAAGAGGTTAAATTACCTCAAGTGATCCAACGTCGCTCTTGTGGGCGCCCAGTTTCAACCCAGCTAGGGGGTCATTTTCAAGCTAGAGACAAAATTTCACTCACGTAGAGGGTGTCGAAAAGCCTTTAAACACATCGAACAAATACAAACAGACAAAGGAACGAACATAAAAAAGAAAAGCATTTAATGGCCATACAAAGACGGATCACGGTGCGGCACGTACGGGATGCAGGTCTAGACTGCCTTCTTTCATTTTGAAGGCAAGAGATGCTTGTCAAGCTTTCAACTTCATATTGATTTGCCACCGGATCACTGATATAAATTAATCAAGAGGTTAAATTACCTTGAACTGGCAAGAGATCAAACTTTCCTCTTGTTTTCTTTCATTTTGAAGGCAAGAGATGCTTGTCAAGCTTTCAACTTCATATTGATTTGTACCGGATCACTGATATAAATTAATCAAGAGGTTAAATTACCTTGAACTGGCAAGAGATCAAACGTTGCTCTCGTTTTCTTTCATTTTGAAGGCAAGAGATGCTTGTCAAGCTTTCAACTTCATATTGATTTTCCACCGGATCACTGATATAAATTAATCAAGAGGTTAAATTACCTTGAACTGGCAAGAGACCAAACTTTGCTCTTGTTTTCTTTCATTTTGAAGGCAAGAGATGCTTGTCAAGCTTTCAACTTCATATTGATTTGTACCGGATCACTCATATAAATTAATCAAGAGGTTAAATTACCTCGAACTGTCAAGTGATCAAACTTTGCTCTCGTTTCCTTTCATTTTGAAGGCAAGAGATGCTTGTCAAGCTTTCAACTTCATATTGATTTGTACCGGATCACTGATATAAATTAATCAAGAGGTTAAATTACCTCGAACTGAAAAGTGATCCAATGTAGCTCTTGATTAATTTATATCAGCGATCCGTTCGCAAATCGATATGAAGTTGGAAGCTTGTCAAGCATCTCTTGCTTTCAAAATGAAATAAAATAAGAGCAACGTTGGATCACTTGACAGTTCAAGGTAATTTAACCTCTTGATTAATTTATATCAGTGATTCGGTGGCAAATCAATATAATTTTTTACCTTTATTAGCTCATGGTTATTAGTTAAATTATTTGTTAAACCATTAGTATGACAGACAACTTCGAAGTAATACAAATTATTGTTTACTAAAACATAAAATCATTACTAAAATTTATTTCTTATTGTTTCTAAATTTTCTTTTATAGTTATGTAATTTTATCTCTCAAAATAATTACAGTTGAACACTGTCTATTAAAAAACATATTGGCATAACACACGGATTTATCGTAAAAACTAAACAAATAATTATTTTCAGTTGAAAGTGTATGTATCCGATAATTTGTCTAAGTAAAGAAGTAAGTCAGGTGATGAAATTTTGTTTAACGTTAAGAAGCATTACTTCAAAAAATATGTGAAAAATGAAATAACGTCAAAGATAACTCACCATATAGGGGTAAGTGTGAGTTAATTTCTCGGTGTAGAACAATCTATATCATTCATAGTAACACGTGTGATAACTTACAAATTGTTCTGGTTAATGTATTAAAAATATATAATTTTATGGGTACACCAATTGAATGCGTAATAAACCTTGTAGGCCTAATTGAACGTGGGAATTTACAATGTACAACGTATATCCGATGTTGACATGAAGATTTTATGTTCTGGCCAGTCTCTGGTGACGTGTTATTTAACTACATATCACTTGAGCCTCAACCCGTGTACTTCCCTTGTAGAGCAAACTTGTAGGGTAAATTAATATTTTTAATTGGTCGTACATTTTTAAAAGCACTGCAGTGACAATCACATGTACAGCTAGATATAAATTGAGTGTAAACTCTAGTTACGTGTTACGTGTTTAACTGAAGTGCTTCTCAAGGTGTTGGATGTAACGTGTTGGATGTAACCGTGTTATATATGACGTCTAGTGCCAAGGTGTACACAGCTTCGTCTCAGCGTGGCCTGAATATCTTTTTTATAGGTTTAAACTATAAAGTTTGTACAATCACAATACAACACTCGTATTGGTTTGACCTCACATAACGTACTTGTGTTCTACAGAGTGTCCAGTGAAGATGACTTGAGCCGTCGTAGCTGGCAATGACATAAAGTGATAGCGGAACACAGGGGGAATTTCGTAATACCGTTTCCTAGCAAGCATCTAGGGCCAAAGAGGAAACTATATGTCAAATTTAAACTCTGTAGGCCTTAGAGATATGGAGATTTCGTGATAGGTCAGTCAGTGGTATCTATCCTACTAATATTATAAATGTGGAAGTTTGGATGTTTGTTTGGATTTATGTATAGATATATGGAGTTCCAACACGCACAAACTACCGGACCGATTACGCTAAAGTTTTGCATGAACATAGCTTACGTATCATATTAACATATAGACCTGATAAAGTCTACATCCAAGCTTAGGGCTCCACCCCCCGGGTACTGTAAGTTCCAATGCAAATCTTATGGTAGGATATCATTTATAAAATTACCAGTTGTAGTTTTTGGTCAATTATGGCAAAGGATATCATATGGTAAAACTAAACAAAGATTCGATAGTGCTGGTCAGGTTAGTATTTTTAATGTCTTTTAATTTGTTGCGAGCGAAGCCGCGGGTAGCAGCTACTATTGGAAAATGTGCTTCTATTTAAAAAATAAATTGATTACATTGTGTATAATGTTAAGGTTTTGATAATACATTTTTAAACCTTATGATGAGTTACCATGCAGAGTTGTTTATTATTTGCCAATTTCCAAACAATGTAAATTTCTTGTTTCATACATAATAGCAACCAAAGTGATATAAACCCTTTCAATCAAACCCTTTAAAGACCTATCAACTTTTGTGATTAAGCTTAGTATTGTAATGCTAATTAATCTTTAGACATTACATAATAGAATTTTGGTATAACGTGTAATTACACTTAGTACAAAATTCAGAACTATATATGACCATATTATGAATAGTTTACAGCCATTCAAAATGTAATGAAATCATTCTAGAATTTGAATAGCTCATAAGCTCATACTGTTTTATCAAACAATAAATAGTTAGTTTTGCACTATATTTGGTACCCAGAATCACCAGGAGAGTTCACAGTTGCGTTCTGCCTCACCCAGTGGTGGTCAATGAGTGGAACAATCTCGTGAATAGTAACCGTGTGTTGGGTAAGCCTTTGATCCAACACCAATTAAAAACTTTAAAATAAATATTGGAACTTTTAATACAAATGGGGAGGAGCCCTAAGGGACTATATGAATGGGAAAATATCTATGTATTATTTAGGGGTAAATATATCTTCCTGTAATTTGTGGGTGTTGAAGCAGACATCAAACGTATGTTCAGTTTTGTTTTTTATTTTCACGAAGGGGAAACACTTTATAACAGAGTGGGTTTGAGTGGGGTAACTCAAAGGATAGAATGGGACTTCCGCCAATAATCTCGATGGAAACCACACAACCCCTTACGGCACTGCATGGAAAAGTTGGATTGCGTCGCCTGGTTGTGCTGGCTAATGAGTCGACTATTTCCAGGTAATACGTATTAAGTAGGATCTTATGATCTAATAACAGATAGGTTGACCATTAGAAATAAGTCTTAACAAACTTTTCCGCTTATCAATAAATACCTGCTACTTTTATGGTTAAAATTTAAAATCTTTAATGGATATAGAATTTCAAGTTCAATAATTATTGAATCATATTTGGTGATTCCAACTCAAATGTCAAACTACGTTTGCGTTGGACTGGGGAATGAAGGGAAGCGGATGTATTAATTCAATTTAGCCAATTGCTCACACCGATGTGCAACCTGTTCAAATCACAAATAAACTTGGTTTGAATGTGGGATTGCCAATTAGCGTGTAATATAGCGTTTTGTATGGTTTTGCTTTAAACTTGTAGCTTGTACTGATAACTTAAAGTAATAATAAAGCTTCTAACTTATTTTTGTATCTAAATGTTTTAATCGATCGATTAGTACGGGTTGAATACAAGCAGTATCAGTTACAAATATGAATAATCCCAACTATTTTCAAACAGTAATTTTAAATATCATATAAATGATATGATAGAAAACCCAACACAGGATACACATTTTCTGAGTCTAGCTTTTATGAGAATCTGTAAATTAAAAACGTGAAATTTTAAACCCAAAATTAAGGTATAAATATTGTAAATATCACTCAACCCATAGCTGAGCAATTTAAATTGCCAAAACAATTTAGAATCGTTCAAATTACATTGTAATTAAGGGGCCTACCAGAATTTCCATGATTTAACTCATCAAAGCTGCAACTACTCAGCTAAGGGTTGAGTAATCTACAATAGTTATACCATAGTTTTAGGCTTACAATTTTAATTGTTTAAGATATTAAATTTTTAATTATTTGAAATTTTCAATATTTTAAGCTTTAAAATATTAAAATGGCCGCCATGTTGAAACGGTTAAGTTAGAAATGTCAAATTCAATACCAAATAAGCCCTAAACTATATAGTATAATGCACGTGCCAAATTTTGAGTCAGTTCTCAAGTGATTCCTAAGATATGCTGTTTCGATTACAAAGAAAATAAAGGCAGACAGACGGAAAACAAAGCGGTTTAGAAAAAGGTTTATAGTTAGTTGTTTGCTCCTTTTGACGAATTCTACCAAATCCTGCATTTGTGCATACTCTCGTGAGACACCATATGTAATAAATAAATCCACACTTATTTTAAAATGAATACCTAATAGTTAGTTTATATAAAAATCTTTATTACAGCAAACCAAATCTGGACGTGGAAAACAACATTGCAACAGCATCAACCTGTGTCGCCTCTGGATTACTGATTGTCAAATGCAGCGCGTTGTCGCCGCTCGGGATTTCAGCTACACTTCTGATGCAACTACACCACTCCTGCCTTTTAATTTTGCATGTTTGGTTTCACACCATACGTCTATTCCATTACCACATTAATATATATACTACTGAGTTAGGTACACAGATTCTATTGCACTGTTTAATTTAAATGTTGTAAATTTTAAAAATAAATTAAAACCTTCATACTAAAACACAGAAAGTAATAATTTAATAAGACAATTTTTGATTTCGTTGAAGTTTTAACCATTAAACCTCTTAGGATATAAATAGCATCAATAACACAATATGTACCACCACTATAATATCGTAAAGGAACATTTTTAAACATGTGTCTTCGTGTTAGTATTGTCATATCATAGTCTATATCATATGACAAAGACTATAACATGGGAAATTGATAGAAAATTATATGGTGAAGAACCTTATTCTTAAAAATGTGTTATGTACTTTTTTTTTTAATTTAATCTGCTGTGTAATGTAGACATACTAATGATTTATTATTTTGTAAACAATACATTTAACAAAGTTTTAAAAGATGGTGTAAGCCTCTACAAGGAACTACTATACTAAATTAAAATAGCACTCGTTTATAGTTTAAAAACCTTTTCTAAGAAGTATTCTTTCCGACATTAAGTTTGGAGTTCGACATTGCGGTGCAGCAGAAGGAACTGTTACGCCGAATTCAACCACTTATGCTCTCTGTTTCAACGACTAAAATGTTTAAAGTAGTTTCTCAGACGGAATAAACTTTTCTTGCAGCTAGTCACATCGATCCCGATCCCCGCCGACTCTGGCTTGCCCATGTGATAAATGCCGATACGGTTCGGTACCTCGCTGTCTTTAATTCACCGCATATGTCAATAGCATATGGTGTCGGGCAGTTGAGGTTTTTATAAATTTATTGAAATGAAAGAGAAAATATGTCACAAATTCGTTTTAGCGAATTTCCCCTATAGGGAAGAAGCTATTACCATAGTCGGCATGGTAAGACCTAGGCCCGGGACCATGATAACTTTTCGTTTTGAGGTCCCCAGATCCCAAAAACACCATTCGTTCGAAACTGTATATATATATAAATATATATATATATATATATATATATATATTATATATATGTCCGTGGGTGCGATAACTCTCATAAAAAAGGTCCGATTTTGATGAAATTTGGTACAAACGTGTAAAGCAACGTTTATGACTTTTAAGTTCGAAAACCAGCCATATCGCTCTACCTTAAGGGGGATTTTGGGGGATTTTGTACCCCAAAAATGGGTTTTTTGAGCTTTTTACATATAATTTTTGAAATAATCAAATTTTAGTTTTTACCATTGGCTTAAGCTTTACAAAAACACATAATTTGGTATTTTGATCATTCCTCTACGTCAATCGGTTACCGAGAAATTGAAAGTGCTAAACACAGTACGTTGTCTAATGTTATTCTTATGGAGGAAAAGAAAATTGTTATATCTCACTTAATTATGAACGTATACTGACGAAACTTGGTATACAGCTTCATCTCGTTGTGGTCTATTAATATTTGCTCAAAAACGTTTTTTGCCAAAGGCTCCCATAGCAGCAAACCTGCGTACTCAGCCCCCATGTTATTCTTATAGAGAATAATTAAATGCTCTGCCTCCTTTAATTATGAACATTAATGAATAAAAACTGTATACGACTTCACCTAGTTGAGTTATATTGATATTAGCATAAAAACCCATTTTTTGTGTTCCTTGTTGCAGCAAGCCTGCGTACTCATTCCCAATGTTATTCTTATGGAGAATAATTAAATTTTGATGTATCGCTTATTTGTGAATATATTTTTATGAATCTTTATTTGAGGCTTTTTATGAGGCTTTATTTGGTAGTTAGACATACATTTTGCATTTGAAATTCGCTCAGTACGCAGGTTTGCTGCAACGGGGGTATTTTTTTTTTTTTATTCGTGTTTATGACACTCATTAAATTAAATTAATATGTTTTACTAAGTACTATAACTAACTATTCAAGTTGTACACACTTCATTACTTCGTTGAAGAACGTATTATTGACTAGCCTATAATTTCCATTTAAACACTTTAATGGAATGACGACAGATAAAACTCTGGGGGTTATGTTTATAAATATTCAACGCATTAGAGCCGTGGGTGTGAAGTGGTGATTTCGAAATTCAACACAGAAAACGCGGGACATACGGTGATAACCAATCCGAAAATGCAACAGTAACATTAATTCAATACTAGTGCATACAAAGCTGGTTTGTATTTCTATTATTTCATCCGCAACTACAACACTAGTTGAGCCTTTTCTACGTTAATAATACTGTTTAACACTGTTCTATTGGGGTGTTATCTTCTTGTAGCGGCATTAAAACAAATTAGAACTATATGGTAAAATATAAAAAACATGGTTATAAATTACCAAGTTGTCTGTACAGCTATATTTCAGCAAGAAACCTTTCCTGGAAGTATTTAATTTAAAAGATACATATTTAAAGAAATATTGCTTCTCCAATCAATGTTGTATACTTTAACTTTGTTTGAAGTATTCCTAACAATTTGTAAGAAGTTATAAGGGTGTGTTTACAAGTAAGGGTGGGAATACAATACTTTATTTTTTACTCTTTCTAACTCGATCCGTCACCTGCATTAAGCTGTTTCCATTCTCCACTTCCAACTTCTTCCTAGCAAGCTTTTAAGAACTTCTATTGGTATGTTATTTAAGAAATTCCGGACGTTTTCCATCTCTGATTATGTAAATATTCATTTCCATATCAAATTATGAAATCATTTTCCATAGTGATTAGAAAATATCCTCAACAATTTTTAAAATAACATGAACTCACCAAAGCCAGCAATTAATATTATAAGTAGTTAAGATAGAGTTCTATATAGTTCTGTTAACATTCTCGTACAGAAATGTTTCATGTTAATATGTTTTAATGTGTTTTTACAAAAGAAAATATTATGGCACATACTTGACTTAGTTTTCGAGCATTATTTGTTTAACGACATTGCCCGTTTTCATATACAATACTTTACAACACATATATACTATGCTGTATATATCTGGTAGGTAGCCCCTTGGATTTTAAACGAGTTCGCACGCAGCACGCTGACGTGAGGGAAGTTAATTTCCACATAAAAACTTGTAAAACTCAAAATATGTACAAAAACATATATTTGTCCTATTTTTATTGAAACTTGAAAACATAGATTTTTTTGGCTGTTCTGATACTCCTGGTTTCATTTACTTGCAAAGCTGGGAATACAATTTTGCGCATTATAAGGTTAGAAGAAGGTCCAGACAGGTTCGAAAGTAGGCGTGAGGTTGCTAGGGATGATAAAAGCACTCTAACAAAGGAATAACAGGCTTTTCTAGTGTAAAACCCCCATAAGACAACGTACTTTGTATAATCGATACACATTTTCTTTAATAACTTGGTAAATAATTATGCTAGAATGACGAGAGAGGGCTTACAACTTTCGCCTCTCTATTTCCCATCTTTTTACATGCATTGATCTTACATCTGGGGCTTTTATGACGCTTTTTGGGCACAAAAACTCGAAATTTGAAAGATTAATCCCCAAAAAAGGGTTTAGAGTTTTCCGATTGTTTTGCCCAACGAACCTATCCAACTGATTACAGAAAGGAACATCCCTACAAATTTGAAGTAAATCGGACAAAAAATGCGACCGCTAGAGAGCAAACACACATATTTAATGTTTAATGTCATAAACTATTTAAAACGCCTTTTGATTGGTTAAGGGATTTTATGAAAAATATGAGCTAGTCTGACAAACAGATTGAGACGATATAATCATGTTCAAGACAGTTTCTGTTCAAAGGTAAGGCATCACACATACAGAATTCAATGTAGCTTCCAATGAAGTTATTGATCAATACAACACATCACTAGTACCCGTCGCAGACTTAACCTTTTATCCGTAGAAAATTATTCATACATTTATCACTTGTTTTATCAAATGAAATGTTGTATAAATCTGTAAATTTATTTATTTTGAAAATAAATTGTAGGTTTCATGCATGGTTTGTTGTTAGGATTGGCATGGGTGCGTTATCGTAGTACAAACAGAGTATTTTGGGCTAGGCAGTGACTTTATCAGTGTGATTAATTTAAGTTTTAAGAGAACAATGAGTTTCCTAAATGAACTAATGTTACAATTTATATAGGCCTAGTCAAAATACCCTTACGGATTAACAATAAGTCGTCAGGTCTAGTTATTAAGATGACAAAATGAGTTTTCAATATATTGTTTCAAAAGCCTAGGCTATCATGAAATTAAATCTTATTTCATGATAATGAAATTTCATGATAACCCATGAATCTTAAAAATGGGTTGGTCCAAGATTTTTTGAGTTTTTCGATCTGGCACACGCGTTGTCTGCCAGTGTTACTTGTCGCCACCGACGACTGACGATTTTTACACAGAGTAAGCATACTAAGGGAATATTAACTGTTTGGATATTTTGTTAATAAGTACACTTAATAATTTTATAAAATAATAAATATGCTCACAACTTAAAAATATACTTCGATTTATGTCTCTTGTGTGTTTTTTTTTGTGAAAACCCTTTTTTTATCCAGTATAACAAAGTATGCTCTAGTAAACTAACTATTGTTACTCTGTTGTCATAGACGTCGGCTAAATTTAAACGATTCAAGTACCACTAAAATGGCTTCCAATGTTATTCTTATAGAGAAAAAAATAAATTTGATGAGGTAATTTTATTAATACTGAACGAAATTATCTGAATAACGAACTCGACCAAGATTTTGTACTGTTTATTTTATCTGGAAAATTTGAAGTTTAACTGTGGAGGCGTTCTCGAGTTATTTTGGTCACAGACACGCCAGTTGAATTGATTCTTTTACCAGTCTAAGCAGTTAAGGTATGTATAAGGATAAACTTCACTTAGTTCGATTATCCAAATAGTAATTTAATCTATTGCCAATTATTGAGCATAGTGAAAAATTTAAAAAACCAATATCGCGTTTGATTTTAATTGCTTGAGGATAATTAGACTACAGTTTTTGAGTTGCGACTCTTCTATAAATTACTAAAACAACTACTCTTGTGTTAACATTTATTTAAAATTATTTTAACCAGCAGTTAAAATCTTAAATTTGCATAAATGGCCTACTTTTTACTTATGTCAACCAACTAATTGAAGCCGGTTGTTTTTAAATACGCTTGCTTTAATATTTCAAATATCATTTTAAAAAATATAGTAACATTTGAAATTATAATATACTGGCCAGTAAAGAACTGAACACCATATGGTTGATGTAAATTAATGCTATTAACTTTTTATTACACAAATCAGCTGTTCCCTTTAAACGAAAAGTATCCTATACTCTTATATGAGCAATGTTTGCTTGATTGGTTGGTTGGTTGCACAATTATCTCGAAAACGGCTCTTAGGATTTTCTTCAAATTTTGGAAATAGCTAAGTTCTGGTATAATAATATGTTCTAGACAGGTCTCATCCCCAGTAAAAATCAAATAATGTTAAAAACGAATTTGAAAAAATTAAATACCCCCGTCGCAGCAAACCTGCATACTCAGCGAATTTCCAATTAATATATAACATAACACATTATAACACTTAACAGGATTCATAAGAAATGTATTCACAAACAAGCGATATTTAAAATATTAATTATTCTCCATAAGAATAACATTGGGGATGAGTACGCAGGTTTGCTGCAACAAGGCACACAAAATAATGGGTTTTTATGCAAATATCAATAGAACTCATCTTAGTGAAGTCACATACCAAGTTTCATCCATATACATTCATAAATAAGCGATATATAACATTTTAAGTATTTTCCATAAGAATAACATGGGGACCGAGTACCTAGGTTTGCTGCTACAGGAGCCATAGGCGAAAAATTGTTTTTTTGTGCAAACAACAATAAACCATAACCAGATCAAGCCATATACCAAATTTCGCCAGTTTATGTTCATAAATAATCGAGATATACAATTTTCCTTTTTCTCCATAAGAATAACATTAGACAACGTACTGTGTTTAGCACTTTCAATATCTCGGTAACCAATTGACGTAGAGCAATGATCAAAATACCAAATTGTTTGTTTTTTTAAGCTGAATTCAATGGTATAAATTAAAATTTGATTTAAATTAAAATTAAATGTGAAAACCCCAAAAACCTCATTTTTGGGGTACAAAACCCCCCAAAAACCCCCCTTCGGATGGTGCGATTTATCTGGTTTTCGAACTCGTTCAAATAAATGGTACTTTGCACATTTGTACCAAATTTCATTAATATCGGACCTTTTTTACGAGAGTTATCGTGCTTACGGACACACACACACATATATATATATATATATATATATATATATATATATATATATATATATATGCATATATAAAAATTTGAACGAATGGTGTTTTTGGCATCTGGGGACCTCAAAATGAAAAGTTATCAAGGTCTCGGGCTTAAGTCTTACCATGAGACCTACGGTAATAGCTTCTTCCCTATTGGGAAAATTCGCTAAAAAGTAACATTGGGCTTATGGAGTTAAAAGCAAAACAAACAAAATTGTATCAGCTATTCATAGTCAATCAGGGAACTGTCAAAGTAATATTCATTTTGTTTATTATTATTAATATGTGGTTTCCTGAGAGCAGAGATTAACAGATTTGAGTGAAGATTACATATATAGAGTAATAAAATAAATCAAAGGAACATTGAGCTATAAATAACAATTGGAGTGACCTTACAAATGTAGAAAAGAGGAAAATGAGTTATACAAATCTGATTATCAGTAGGGGGAAGTGGTGAAATATTACTCCAAGGCGTCTAAACAAACTAACTGGCCTTCCCCTGAGCAAAGCTGGGCCCCCCAGGTACTATTCGTAAATATAGATAGATGTATTTGTTTATCACAACCAACTAATGAATGTGGCATGAAAAGACATATGTTTCTTGTTTTTTTTTTTTTTAATGGCGAAATTTCGAAATTTAATTAATATTTTACCCTACGGGGCCTTAGATAATGAACTTTTAAATATATTCCTGCACCCCTATGACCTACTAACTATTTCTGTTTAAAATCTTGTAATTGGGGCACTTCTGGGTATTGAGAAATTTTGATCCGGACATCGGGCAAAACATTTACTGGTAATTATATAATAAGATGATTTACAGAGATAAATACAACTTATACACAATAAACTTACTAACCTAGGCAAATTTGTTTGTTTAAATTTCAGGGAGTGGAATTTTACGAACCCATCATACATTTCAGTAAATGGTAACCTCTGGAATTATTGGGATGCCTTGAGCCTTTATTGGGGAATGATATTTCGTTCTACACTCCTTCACAACGTTTGCAGTGTTTTGAATATCCGATTACGTTTGTTAAACTTGTTTTAATCAAATCATATTTTAGATTTTTTGAAAGTATAAATTATTTTTAATTTCATTGGTGTGGTTCTCTATCAGTACGATTATCTTATTTAGCTTAACTGCTGTACAACTTAACACATAATGATGTAAATATCGCCATACGTTTAAGTCAGATAATAAAAACTTCCCGTTATTTACTGTCGCTAAGCTGATCATAAAATTACTAAACATACTCCTTCATTCAAAAGTGATTTCAAACGATTGCCTGGCCTCTCCATATGTATTCCTACATGCATATTATATAGAGAAATTATTATTTTAATTACAATTTTTGAACTTGAGTTTTCGGTGAAAATTTGTTTTGGTGCTCTCTGGATCAATTAATAGTAGGTTTTTAAAAATATGCCTGTCTGTGTATATTTGTACAGACCCAGAGACTACACCAGTGGCTCGATTTCCATAAAATTGGTTATGTAGATACTAATAAACGGTATCTCCAAGTGTTTTTATTTTTTATTTGTATAGGATAATTATTCCCCCGAAACCAATAAATAATCAAAACTGTTGTTTTTACCAAGATACTAGATCTCTAAAAAAATGACACCTCCCGCACTTAAGGGCAATGTCGGGTTCAGAAGTTACCCGTTATCAGGTGATACCAGTTCCAAAAATTGGTATTTTTGATAAAATACTAAACTTTAAATAAAACGTACTTATCACCATTTTAAAAATATCAACCAAATAAATGTATATTAGTATTTTGAAATATTATTCAACGACTAACTGTTTCGGAGACAATTTGAATTTTCAGTTCGTAGTTAACTCAGTACCTTGCCCAATGTCCATACTTATGGGGAATAATAAGATTATTATTTCTCTCTTATTTCATTGAAGCTTCGTATGAAGGTTAAGTAAATATTGACCAAAAGTGGATACTTAAAGTATTTTGGCACCTATAACTATGGGGGATAGGGAGAAATTTCCCCTCTTAAAATCAATGTGTGTAAAACAGATTCTGCAGTGCCTCCAATAAAGTAATTTGGGTGGATCTTTCAGAAATTATTTTATATTAAAACACTATGTAATGAACAATTTATATTCTAACAAATTCGAATGCTATAGTAATTTATATCCCATTATTAGGAAATAAAAGTATTTGTTATATTTAAATAGGGGTATAAAGGAAAAAGTATTTGTCAGATTTCTGATACCATTCATTTTTATCTGTGTAAATTTTACATTTTATATGAACACAAATTATATTGGCTTTCATTATTTAATTTAAATTTGTATTAAGTTCAAAGAAACAAATTAAAATCACAAATTAATTTAAAATCAATATAGATAACGTCTGGTTAAGCTTTATCAAACCACAATATAACACCAGCACAAGGCTACCACCTGAGGTAATTCACAGTCCTCGTTATTACGGTTGGCTACCCTGCTGAATTACGTGTCCCTTCACATCAGTGTTGCCATAAATTAACACTGACTATCAACTAAGCTGTAAAACTTGTAAAAGAAGAACAATTCCGCAATTACGCATTTTTATAATCAAGTAAGAAGTATTATTCATTTTCCACAGTAAAACTAAACCATGACTTCCCCATTACATTGAATGTGACGTCATTTTTCACACACTGTTGTTTACAAGGGTGATTTACGATAGTCCCTTCTCTGATGTAGACGACGACCGACGCCACCGCGACATGTTTGCTGTTTACAAACAATATTTGTATTGCTCACTGGGTGGATGATTATTCTTGCTTTACATGAGATACGTACTGGCCTTGAATCATTGGCTTTATCACATTAGATGGACGACAATATAAGTTTGAACGACAATGGTGTTCTAGCTTTTCAATAAATGTCCAGTGGACTGCTTCTTTGGTGCTTAATTGTTATGCAAATGTACTGAATTGTATGTTAAACTACAGTTTTTAGTGATGACTAAAGTTAATTAAAACTCTAGTTGTGTCGTAACCAATCAAAGGACATTTACATATAATTATTATTACTAACAATTTTCAATTTGAATATATTTATTAGGTGGTGCATTAAATCTGAGCTTAACTGAGGGCAAAATTATAATTTACTGAGTCAGTCGAAAAATGGCATGCAAATAATAACAAATGAAAAATTAAATAAAACCATTTTAAGGAAAATTAAAATTAATATTAATAATTTAGGATTCCTATATATTTGGTTATCGTAACCCAAGCCTGATACCAGAATTTAGTTTTGACGGACTTACTTACACTTTTTTAGGTCCACTCCCTACCAACTATAATTGCAGGAATATTTTATTCTTCTTATCTTCATTTAAATGTATAATATATAATCACAGAAATTGTCATATTCTGATGAATATTATATCTTAGTTTCGATATAAATGAATGGTTGATTATTAATTTACTACACAAGATGCGAAATTTTTATGCATTATACTACACCAAACGTCCTTAAAATATGTTAAAACATTCAAACTGCTTGAGTAAGGTTAAAGATTTTTATCAATTTTGATTATTTTTTTATTTTTAATATCAGTTTTTTACTGTTTTCCCGCTATAATAGCGGACAAGAGAGTTGCCAGTTGAGGGCGTGGCTTTCAGGGCTATCAACCCAGAACAGCAAATAGTAGACGTCCTGCATTGCTAAAACTGCACACCAGCTGATTGGAATAACATTCGAGTGGTATTTGTCTATGACGAAATGACAATAGTGACAGCGTACAACAATGCTACTGACTACAGCCCAACTTTCAACTCTCTTGTCCGCTTTTATAGAAGAGGTCACTACTTCTACGCCTTTTTCCCGAATGGTGATTTTTTTATGTGAGGGCCTCATAAGAGAATGGAGCACGGATAACACGTACAGACGACCATCCAACGAAATTTAACTTATATAATTTAACTTTAACAAATTGACCAGAGGATATTTAAGCTAAATTTTCATAAATGGATAACTTTTTCAACATTTAATGAGTCAATACAACAGATAGTATGTTTACTGAAAAATTATGTTATGATGTTAAGTTATTTTGGGAAGTAACATTTGTCTCTAACATAATTGTTTTTTTCTTTAGAACTCATATCCATTAACAATAATTGAAATCACTCCACTTGATAGTTGTTTTTTTTCTCTCCACCGTTTTTGTTAGACTGAAACCCTAGGGTAAATATTTACATTAACAAATCAGGCCTGAGGAACAATAAATTATTTTCATTGAATTTTAAATCAATTTAATTACATTACGGGTTAATATTTCATTTAGGGTTTAATATTCTCGTAAAGCTCTCTTGAGTAAATTTCATATTATTTAACCAAAACAAGTGATTGTTACAATGTTTTTTAAATACAAAAGGAATAATTATGCTATGGGAGATCCTTTATTTATTTTCTAAACCTAATTAACGCAGGTAAATCATACCAACGATTGTTTTCCTCTGAAAGAAATGCAGTTGTGTAAGTCATGCGATAGTGGATATATAGTGGAATAGAGATAAAAATACCTATAATTAGTACTTGTAGTATTAAAAATAGTAGTCATAAAAAACGAAGTTGGATGATATTTTCTTATAACTGCAGTAACTAGTTTGGATGAAATTTCCAAAGTAAAAAGTAACTTGTTTCCCATTTAATCCTACCAGTAAGCATGTTTCTTTAATCCAAGTGGGAACTATGATTTAATTATATGAAATGCATTCATCTTACTTATTAACTAATTATTAAACTTCACTGTTTATTGCATATAAATAAAAGTATAGAATCATCATACTCCTTAGATGTACGTTTAATCTTCGATAAAAACTATTAAATTTATAAACAATTTATTTGTTATACTTGAAAATCGTCAATAAATATAAAAAATTACAGTTTGAAAAATGCACAAACAAAAGTAAACTCTAAGTAAACAGACCTGGTTTATTATTATTATTTGGGAAATAAAATATTGAACTTGTAAAATGTCGAAAGATAGGTTAACGGTAAAGACGAGTATCACCTAAAGTGAGAGAATTCTGCTGAAATCAAGTTTACTAGTTTGATCTCTCTGTGATCAGCAGATGTCTTTAGGCAAACAAATTCTTCGGTCTTTCCCTTAGAATCCACTTACTTTAGTAACGTAAAGCCCTTTCCAGGTTCACTGAAAAACCATACAGCTTTATAATAATATAAAGAATCTTGTGGAATGAAAACCTGTAAAAGAGCTGATACCTAAGTGCTTTTAATGGAGGTACTAACACAGCAAGTGTCTTTAAAAAAATTGTCTTTAAATATTTTATCCCTAATAAGTCGTATATTAAAATATAATGTAATAATTGTTACGACTACATTTTATTACCAATTTATTTGCATGTAAAAATAGTTGAAAATGTTGGTTAAATTTATTTATTTCACTGAGGGTAAAAATGTTACATCATTTAGCATATATAGTAAGGTTGAAACTGAAATTTGGGAAAATAATTTTACTGGATTCGAAATATCAGGTTAAAGGTTCTATGAGTCATGTAAATATATTTACAAACATACTTATGCATTTACTTGCTGTTTTTTTTTCATCCGAGTATAAAAATTATCAAGTGTGGTTTTGGATGTATTAAATAAGGGCATAAACACTAAATCATAATTTAATATGAATTAAATAAACTCAAGTATGGTGGTTATGGAGAATTAGAAAGCCTTATTAGTTTGCCCTTTGGACTTCATTAAAGTTGTCTGATCATAAAAGAGTTGCTGTCGTAAACATTTTTAGTAAAAAATTAAGGCTTGTAGTACTAATAGTTACACTAGTACAATATCAATTCTGGCTCGTTATTTCTTCTTTAACACACAACACAAGGTTTTAAAAAAGTTAAATTTACAATGCACATTTAAAAACTGTCATTTTAAACACTTTTGCTTGTACATGTAATGCCGAAGTGCAAATTTGAAGGTCTTATCTTGATAATAGAGGTATTTTAAGATTTTTAAAAACATCATAATTCACAAAACATTTGTAAAGGCCCAAGGACTTTCCTCCACTGACCTTTGAAATTGCTATGCTTATCTTATAAAATAATAATTTAACTTACACGAAAGTTTATTGTTACAAATGTGTTTCTTTATTGCATACGTTCTTCCGGTTCACTTCATAATTCAGTAATTATTACTAAATTACTTGCTACGGCTCTACTAACAAGAATAGCCAATTAACTAGAAGTTCCCCAGAGACTAGAATCGTCAAACCTAAAATGCAATCCAAGTAGGCAACAATAATTTAAGCATAGGCAATTGAATATAAGTCATAATAGGAGTAAACAAAATAATTACGCAAGAAAATACTTAAAAAATACTTCTTTATATAATATTTGTTTTCCTCATTTTCCAGGTCCAATCTCTTGCCTATCCGCTGGTCCATAAAACGACCCCTTACATAGTTTTCTAGAGCAAGTGATTTCTTGAGACGAACTTTCATTGAAGTACTTTTTGCTTCCACCGAATGTTTCCATTATTTATTGCGATTTATTCGTAGGTCATTTTTATGTTCAGGTCTATTGAACTTAAAGCAAACTTATCTAGACAACTATAGGTATTTCATTTTAATTTCATAAAATGCTCGTTAAAAATGTTCGAGTTACGTCCCCACGTTTAAATTAGTTTCTCACCGGCCAAAGCTATTTAAACACTTTAATATCTTAAATATACTCCTATCATGAATAGAGTATAAAAACCCGTTTACAACTTTAAACCATAAGGATGAGATATATAAAATATATAAAGAAGCTTGGCGGAAGATCTTATGCTGTTACGGTCACGGGCGGTAAGATTCGCTGATCCTACCTTTATGCACATTTAAGTACATAACATAAACTGAAATCTTATATTATCACCACTAACAATTTCATTTCACATACTCAAACACCAAAGATAAAATTAAACTGACAAATAATTATTGTTTTATTTGTAATTTTTAATGAACTCTCTTTCAAGTGGTTTGTATATTTAATTATTTGATTAGTGTTATAATTTTTAGTTATTTTCTATTTAAATGCTAACTTGATCTCTCACTTATCTAACACACCCTAACAATGGGGAAAATCACGTGACCACCACATAAACTAGCACGTGACCAGTAACCTAATTAGTCACGTGACAATTTATAAATTAATTTTAGGATTATCAGTAACCCATGGTGACTTCAACTCCTATGTCATAAATCTCATATTATACGTTGACGTTTAACCTATTAAAAAATATACATTGACATTAGCTCAAAAATTTTAATATTATCAAGCGTCTAAATGCGTGAAATATTTTTTCTCGTTCGTCATTTACATCACTGATGACAAAACACACATCGTCAACATGCGTCACCTGCGTCATCCACATTACTGATGACAGAACGACCATCGTCAACGCGCGTCACCTGCGTCATCCACATTACTCATCACAGAACGACCATCGTCTACGCGCGTCACCTGCGTCATTCACTTTACTGATGACAGAACGACCATCGTCTACGCGCGTCACCTGCGTCATCCACATTACTGATGACAGAACGACCATAGTCTACGCGCGTCACCTGCGTCATCCACATTACTGATGACAGAACGACCATCGTCAACGCGCATCACCTGCGTCATTCACTTTACTGATGACAGAACGCCCATCGTCAACGCGAGTCACCTGCGTCATCAAAATCACTGATGACAGAACGACCATCGTCAATGCGCGTTACCTGCGTCATCCACATTACTGATGACAGACCGACCATCGTCTACGCACTTCACCTGCGTCATCCACATTACTGATGACAGAACGACCATCTCTACGCGCGTCACCTGCGTCATCCACATTACTGATGACAGAACGACCATCGTCTACGCGCGTCACCTGCGTCATCCTCATTACTGATGACAGAACGACCATCGTCTATGCGCGTCACCTGCGTCATCCACATTACTGATGACAGAATGACCATCGTCAACGCGCGTCACCTGCGTCATCAAAATCACTGATGACAGAACGACCATCATCAATGCGCGTCACCTGCGTCATCCACATTACTCATCACAGAACGACCATCTCCTACGCACGTCACCTGCGTCATTCACTTTACTGAAGTCAGAACGCCCATCATCAACGAGCGTTACCTGCGTCATCCACATTACTCATCACAGAACGACCATCTCCTACGCGCGTCACCTGCGTCATTCACGTTATTGAAGTCAGAACGCCCATCGTCAACGCGCGTCATATGCGTCATCAAAATCACTGATGACAGAACGACCATCACAACGCGCGTTACCTGCGTCATCCACATCACTAATGACAGAACAAACATTGTCAACATGCGTCACCTGCGTCATCCACATTACTGATGACAGAACGACCATCGTCAACGCGCGTCACCTGCGTCATCCACATTACTCATCACAGAACGACCCTCGTCTACGCACGTCACCTGCGTCATTCACTTTACTGATGACAGAACCACCATCGTCTACACGCGTCACCTGCGTCATCCACATTACTGATGACAGAACGACCATCGTCAACGCGCGTCACCTGCGTCATCCACATTACTGATGACAGAACGACCATCGTCTACGTGCGTCACCTGCGTCATCCACATTATTGATGACAGAACTACCATCGTCAACGCGCGTCATCTGCGTCATCAAAATCACTGATGACAGAACGACCATCGGCAATGCACGTTACCTGCGTCATCCACATTACTGATGACAGAACGACCATCGTCTACGCGCGTCACCTGCGTCATCCACATTACTGATGACAGAACGACCATCGTCAACGCGCGTCACCTGCGTCATCAAAATCACTGATGACTGAACGACCATCGTCAACGCACGTTACCTGCGTCATCCACATTACTGATGACAGAACGACCATCGTCAACACGCGTCACCTGCGTCATCCACATTACTGATGACAGAACGACCATCGTCTACGCGCGTCACCTGCGTCATCCACATTACTGATGACAGAACGACCATCGTCAACGCGCGTTACCTGCATCATCAAAATCACTGATGACAGTACGACCATCGTCAATGCGCGTTACCTGCGTCATCCACATTACTGATGACAGAACGACCATCGTCTACGCACGTCACCTGCGTCATCCACATTACTGATGACAGAACGACCATCGTCAACGCGCGTCACCTGCGTCATCAAAATCACTGATGACAGAACGACCATCGTTAATGCGCGTTACCTGCGTCATCTACATTACTGATGACAGAACGACATCGTCAACGCGCATCACCTGCGTCATCAGAATCACTGATGACAGAACGACCATCGTCAACGCGCGTTACCTGCGTCATCCACATTACTGATGACAGAACGACCATCGTCAACGCGCGTCACCTGCGTCATCCACATTACTGATGACAGAACGACCATCGTCTACGTGCGTCACCTGCGTCATCCACATTATTGATGACTGAACTACCATCGTCAACGCGCGTCATCTGCGTCATCAAAATCACTGATGACAGAACGACCATCGGCAGTAGGGGGCAATAGCCGATTCAACCCCAGCACAGAAGTGAGGATGCGAGGAATCACCCCCCCCCCGGATGACCTTGACCTTGACCCCCAAGGTCACCCCCGAGGGAATGCCCGAGGGCCCCCCCCCCATGACCTTGACCTTGACCCCCGAGGTCACCCCCGAGGGCACGCCCGAGGGCACCCCCCCCCCGTCACATGACCCATTAACCTAACTTAAACCTGGCACCTGACGTGAGGATGCGAGGAATCACCCCCCCCCCGTCACATGACCCATTAACCTAACTTAAACCTGGCACCTGACGTGAGGATGCGAGGAAGCCCCCCCCCCCCCCGGTCGTCTGCAGCACTTTTCGTGATGAGGAAAAAACTTTCGAAAATTAATAACTAGCCTATTTACCCACCGATTCCCACGGGACTTTTTCCAGAGTGTAGGCCTATCCTAGAGGAAGCGAATGACGTAAAAACCCCATAGATCCGCCATTAAACAAGGCCGCTATTAATTTTTAAACGCGTTTTCCTTATGGGATCTCAGCTCTTTACCGACCGATTTTGATGAAATTTCACCACATGTCAGGCAGCAGCCTAAGTAAACCATCCCTTAATGAAAATTGAGAATCCACAGTTAAACAGGCCCACTATTAATTTTTAAACGCGTTTTCCTCATGGGATCTTGGCTGTTTTCCAGACACCTCGCGATGGTTCAAAACTAGCAAAGGCGCGGTGAGGATGTAAGTCCCCCCCCCCGTGAGCGGCTTCGCAGAGTCACGTGTCGAGGCGCGTGCTAGGGCCTACGTGACCACCCGGGGCTGTTTACTCATCAGCGGTTCCGGGAACTGTTTACCGCTTACATTCCACTGCGAACCTAACTTAAACCTGGCACCTGGCGTGAGGATGCGAGGAAGCCCCCCCCCCCCCCGACATCACCTGCAGTGAGGATATACCTGCCCCGCAACATAGCCTGACGTGAGGATTCAACTCCCCCCCCCCTGGTGAGCGGCTCCGCGGAGTCACGTGTCGAGGCGCGTGCTAGGGCCTACGTGACCGCCCGGGGCTCTTTACTCATCAGCGGTTCCGGGAACTGTTTACCGCTTACTCCTCCCGACTGGAGTGCTATTTATGAGCGCGTCCTCAAGGGTTTCGTCAGTTTGTTTTTGGAGCTCTTACTGTGCGGACGAAGTATTGCTGTCTCTGCGATACACCTACACAACCTGCTGTTCATTGCCTTTGGATTCCCATAAAAGTCAACGTAAGTAACAACATATTTATTAATTAGCGTTTCTATTTTAATTATTCGTTATTTTTTATTTTCGTTACTATCGCGGTGATTACTTATGCGACTGTTACGACTTTCTCTTTGAATATCTTAAAATGTAAGTAACATATAATTTACTTTTTCATCAGCAAGTTTACCAATGCTCTAAAATCTTATTAGCTAACATTAATAATTAATCTTTTACATATCCCAGTACACTGAGCCTTGTCGTTGTTTCTTTTTCCGATGGAGATGAGTGGAATTGTAATGACCTTGAAACAGTTGTGTTTTATAACGATTAAAATTAATTAATCAAACTTAAAAAGCAAAATAGATTCACTACCACTCTTTTTAAAAAAAAAATGTTTAAGCGAAATGAAATTAGGTTTTGCTTTTCAATCAGATGGCTGTTCCTCGTATGTGTGAGGTCTGCGGTCGCGTCTTCGCGAACGCTGTAAACCTGACTCGTCACACGGCAGCCGCTCACAGGGACCGCCATTTCGACTGCAACGTCTGCGGGAGACGCTTCGGGCGAAGCGACAACCTGCGACGTCACCTCATAGCAGTTCATCCTCCCACTCCTCACGACCAAGCGCCAGGTACGGTTTTAAGTTAAATAGGAAACCGCCAGTAGATTTGTTAAGCACGCCTTCTTCTCCGATATCCTCATCCAAAGTTCCTCACCCTTGTATTACTGGACTCAAACTGGCGATCGAGATGAGGAAGAGGTCACCAGTCCTCTATACAGTTCCTCACGATCAAGCGTCAGGTACGGTTTTTATGTTAAACAAGAAAGGAGGCTGCCAGCCTCTGTGTGTTCCTCACCCTTGTATTTACTGGGTCCAAACTGGCGATTGAGATGAGGAAGAGGTCGCCAGTCCTCTGTGCAGTTCCTCACGATCAAGCGCCAGGCACGGTTTTTACGTTAAACAAGAAACCGTCAGTACTAATGACTTGTTTTCGAGAGAGTAAACGGCTTTAGCCGAGTAAACAGATTCAAGTAGTAAACAAGGGGCTGCCAGCCTCTGTTCAGTTCCTCACCCTTGTATTACTGGGCTCAAACTGACGATCGAGATAAGGAAGAGGTCGCCAGGCCTCTGTGCAATTCCTCACCCTTGTATTTACTAGCCTCAAACTGGCGAACGAGATGAGGAACGTCAGGCACGGTTTTTACGTTAAACAAGAAACCGTCAGTACTAATGACTTGTTTTCGAGAGAGTAAACGGCTTTAGCCGAGTAAACAGATTCAAGTAGTAAACAAGGGGCTGCCAGCCTCTGTTCAGTTCCTAACCCTTGTATTACTGGGCTCAAACTGGCGATCGCGATGAGGAAGAGGTCGTCAGACCTCTGTGCAATTCCTCACCCTTGTATTTACTGGGCTCAAACTGGCGAACGAGATGAGGAAGAGGCCGCCAGTTCCTCACCCTCGTGTTTATCGAGGTAACTAATAGGACTTGTTTTCCTGTTCGCAGGCCGTCCGTGCCCATTGTGCTCCATCGCCCTGGCGAGCCCTGAGGATCTGCGCCATCACATGGAAGCGGTCCACGGTGCGATCCCGTCGGCTTCGACCTCCTCCTCCACCGCAACGCCACCCGTCAGAGACCCACGGCCCGAGTGCGACGCGTGCGGGCGGCGATTCGCCGGCGAGGATCTGCTCCAGCGCCACGTGCAGCTGGTGCACGCCAACGGGGTCCGCTGTCCCGAGTGCGGCGCCCTTTTCCGCAGGACCGCTTATCTCCAGCAGCACGTGGCGAGCGCCCACCGCGGCATGAGGTTCGCGTGCGCCTACTGCGACCGAGGCTTCACCCGGCGCTACAACCGGGACCAGCACGAGGCCGAAAACTGCCCCGTCGTGAGGAACCTCGTTGTGGACGAGATGCCGCACCTGCCCGTCCTGTCACCCGAGCACCGACCCAGCCGTGAGCCCCAGCCCGGACCCTGCCACGAGCCCCAGCCCGGACCCAGCCACGAGCCTCAGCCCGGACCCAGCCACGAGCCCCAGCCCGGACCCAGCCACGAGCCCCAGCCCGGACCCAGCCGCGAGCCTCAGCCCGGACCGAGCGAGGCACCCGATGGGATGGTGGGTGGTGGCGGTGGACTGCCTGCGTTCCGCACCATCCAACGGGGGTTCCGCGGACGCCTCCTGACCTTCGGCCTGTCTCGACCCATGGAGGACTTCTTGTCCGTGGAGGACGCGCTGGTGCTGCTGTTTGACAGCGTCCTGAACCTGTTGACTGACGTCAGGTCCCGGCACCCAAACACCAAGGTCAACATGTTCCTGGAGTGCGAATTCGCCAACGTCCACGGAGCCACCTGTCTGCGGGCCTTCAAGACGAAGAACGTGCCTCTCACCGCCGCGTCCAACTTGGAGGACTTCCTGTCAGCGTCCTTCCACAAGCTGGAGGAAGAGAAGGAGCAGTGCCTGCTAGTAGGCAGCGGGTGGAGCTATCTCCGGATACGCGACCTGGAGATCCGCGTCAATCTCTACACCCCGTTGGGAGAACGCGGAGCCCGGTTCGTCCAGCTTCCCAAGACCATCTGCGAGACGCGCGCTGTCATCAACGTGCACAACCTCGATGACATGTGCTTCGCGTATGCCGTCCTGACCAAGTTCGTCGCGCGACACCCGGAGAGGCCAGCATCGTACACACCGGACGTCATGTCTCGCTACGATTGGACCGGCCTACGCTTCCCCGTGGCTGTGAAGGACATCAAGGTCTTTGAGAGGAAGAACGCCATCAGCATCAACGTGTATGGGATCAAGCGCGCCATAGTGGGGAGACGCCCCGACGGATCGCCAAAGTTCCAGGACCGCGTGTTCCCGCTGAAGATCTGCAAGCGGGAGTTGGAGGATCATCGGGACCTGCTGTACGTGACCACCGGCGGGAACAGTCACTACGTCTACATCGCAAACATGAGTAGGCTAGTGCGTCCTCAGCTGACGTCTCATGGCCACACCATCCACGTGTGTAAGCGATGCTTCGCTTACTTTGACAACCAGCCCAACAAGCTGCAACTGTCCGGTGCCGAGCGTCTGGAGGAGCACATGCGATACTGCACCGCCAAGGCTCCCCTCCGCTTGGACATGTCGAAGAAGCAGCAGATCCGCTTCACCCACCCCGAGTACACTAGGTGGGAGAGGTTCTGCATCTACGCGGACTTTGAGTGTGCTCTGCAGCCTGTCGCCGCTGACCCTGCGGAAGCGCCGCCCGGCACGAGGCCCCTGCAACTGCACGTCCCGTACGCCTTCGCCTACCAGATCGTGGACTCGCTTGGCCTGGAGGAGTTTGAGCCCCACGTCTACTTCGGGGCTGATGCGTCCAAGGTCTTCATGGAGAGGCTCAAGATGGACGTGTTGATGCTATGGGAGTTCCTGTTCAGCACGAGAGCTCTGCACCCTTCTCTGACCCGGCAGGAGATGGATGAGTACCTGGTGGCGACTCACTGCTACCTCTGCGGGAAGGAGTTCACGGACCAGGACGTCAAGGTGCGGGACCATAACCACGCCCCGCCTTACGAGTTCCGAGGAGCCGCCCACCGCTCGTGCAACCTCAGGTACCGGGAGCAGCGGCATATCAACTGCTACTTCCACAACCTGTCCAACTACGACGCCCACTTCGTAGTGCGGGAGCTGGCCATCGACCCCGGCGATGTGGACGTGCTGGCGCACACTGAAGAGCGCTACATCGCCTTTACCAAGCGGTTTCACTTTGGCCAGCCCGGGGACAACCAACGTCAGAGCAGTTTCGCGGTGCGGTTCCTCGACACCTACAGGTTCTTGTCCATGAACCTGGCCAGCTTGGCAGCGGGACTGCCCACTGACAAGATGCGCGAGACGAGGAAGCGCTTCCCCGACGACCGGCTGTTCGACCTGGTGCGCAGGAAGGGCGTGTTCCCCTACGACTTTGTCACGTCGTACGATACGTTGTACTCCACCAGGGAGCTGCCTCCCAAGGAGGCGTTCAGGAACTCCATGACCCTGGAGGATATCAAGGAGGAGGAGTACGAGCACGCCCTCAACGTGTGGCGAGCCTTTGACTGCAACCACCTCAAGGACTACGCGGACAAGTACCTGCGATGTGACATCGCCCTGCTCACCGATGTCTTTGAGCAGTTCCGTGATACGTCGCTAGCAGAGTACGGGCTGGATCCCGCCCACTATTACACCCTGCCGTCCTACGCCTGGGACGTAATGCTCAAGACCTGCGGTGTGGAGCTGGACACGCTGCAGGACTTTGACATGTACCTGTTCGTGGAGCAGGGGATCCGGGGAGGCATCTCTCAGGCCATCACCCGCTACGCCAAGGCCAACCACGACAGGTGCCCGGACTACCACCCGGACGAGCCCACGCGCTTCCTCCTGTACCTGGACGCCAACAACCTCTACGGCTGGGCCATGTCCCAGTGCCTGCCGACCGGAGACTTCGAGTGGCTCAGCCGTGAGGAAATCCAGGCGTTGGACGTCGCGGCACTGGACGCAGAGGCTGATCGAGGCTACATCTTGGAGGTGGACCTCCACTACCCCGCGCGCCTACACGACCTGCACACGGACCTTCCCTACTGCTGCGAGACGAAGCGCCCGCCAACAGGGAAGTTCCCCAAACTGTTGACGACCCTAGACGACAAGACGCACTACATCTGTCACTACAGGGTCTTACAGCAGGCGCTGCAAAACGGATTGGAGCTGGTCGCGGTGCATCGGGCGATCTCGTTTCACCAGTCGCGGTGGTTGGAACCGTACATCCTGATGAACACGGAGCTGCGGAAGAAGGCCAAAACGAAGTTTGAACAGGACTTCTTCAAGCTCATGAACAACGCGGTCTTTGGCAAGACCATCGAGAATGTACGGAAGCGCCTCAACGTGAAGCTGGTGTGCACCCCGGAGAAGTTTTCCAAGTACGTCGCCAGATCCAACTTCCTGGACCGGACGTACTACACGGAGGACGTGGCCCTGGTGCATCTGTCCAAGATCAACATTGTGTTGGATAAGCCAATCTACGTAGGCATGTCAGTCCTGGAGCTGAGCAAGTGGCTCATGTACGAGTTCCTGCGCAAGATGAAGGAGCGCTACGGTGACCGCCTCACCGTGGACTACATGGACACGGACAGCTTCGTCTTTGACATCGTGTCCCAGGACGTCTACGCCGAGATGAAGGAACACCTGGACGACTTTGACACCAGCGGCTATCCAAGGTCTCACCCCTGCTACAACCCCGTCAACGCCAAGGTCATCGGAAAGTTTAAGGACGAGTGCAACGGCCTGTCCTTATACGAGTACCTCGGCCTGCGGTCCAAGCTGTACTTCATGGACATCGAGGACGCAGCGACAGGCGGCAGCAAGGCTCTCAAGCGAGCTAAGGGGGTGGCGAAGGGCGTTGTCAAGAACGTCCTCACCCCCGACGACTACAGAGAGTGTCTGTTTGACGGGGTCCATAAACACACCACCAACGTCCGGTTCCAGTCCCACTTGCACCGGGTCTACACCGTGGAAGTGAACAAGCTGAGCCTCAGTCCAGCTGACGACAAGCGGTGCGTCCTCCCCGACGGCATCCACACTTTGCCATGGGGACACAAGGACGTCCCGCCGCTACCGCCAGTCAGGAGGAGGAGAGGAGAAGATCCGCAGCGGATGGAAGTAGACGGTGAGGAGGAGGAGGAGGGTCAGCGCCAGGACGAAGACGAGGAAGAAGAGGAATTCCCCGTCTAGTTGTATATATTAGTTATAAGAGAAAAAAAAATTGTAAATAGTATTTGTAAGAAAATATAATAGCTTTATGTACAGCATGAACCCGAGTTGTTTATTTCCTCCCTTTGCTCACTCAAAAGTCACAAGCCGTTAGGCTCGGAAAGGCGTTATGGGCCGTTTGGCCCGAGCCGTGCAGCTTAAAAAGCCCCCGCCAACCGGGAGCGATTGGCGGCGCGTGTCGGGGACGGCCCTGAAGGAGTTGCCCAGGAAGGAGTTGCTAAGTGGTTTGCTGACGCTCAAGGTTGCACCCTCGAATTACTCAGCGGTTTGCTGATGTCCGAGGGGTCTCGTGACGCGCCCTCTTTGGCGACCTTCACTGCCGCTTGGCGGGGGCTCAGCCAGTGACACGCGCCGCTGGTATATAAACCTGAGGTCCAGCCCCGCTGCCTCAGTTTTGCTAATTTTTTTAAATTTAGTAAGGAGAAAGGAGAAATGAAAACACAAGCTTTATCATTATGAGGCATGTATTGTACAGTAATAAGGTTACATACACATACTACAAAAACCTTACAAATTAGTTTCAAGCGAATATGGAGTGGAAGAGCCTGCGGACCAGAGCGTCGTTGGCGGCGGGAGCGGCAGGGTCGAAGAGCTGGACGTAGTCGCTGAGTGACGTGCGGAGAACAGCCCGGCAGTACAGGTAAGTGAGGCAGTAGTAGCCGCAAACAGAAGTATCGTAGCCCTGGAGTCGATACCTGTTGTAGACATAGTGGCGGTGATGAGGATTGCACCTCAGGAACATTTGAAAGTCGGCCTGGTATGGCGGCCTTCCGTAGCTGTCCAGGTACTCGAGTCTGTCCTCTTCCGAGCAGTAAAACGCCACCCAGTGTTCGCCTCCCTCGGTGTGAGCTACCGTGTTGGACACGATGGCGGTGAGAGGCTTGACCGGCACGTCCGGTAGTTGGTCAGAGGCGTAGACCGCAACGTTCCTCAGTCCGGGGATCCTCACCAGGCATTCTCTGATCTGGACGGTATTCATCGTGGGCGGAAGCAGCACAGGCAGCTTGAGACGGACGGGTCCGACCTGTCGTTAGCCACGAGCCAGTCCCGCAATACTATGCAGTTATGAAGGGCGCAACGGTTGTGGGAGCTCTTATGGTGGCGACAGCGCAGGGTCCAGTAGGTGGGCGGACCGTTGAGTGACCCGCAGCCCAGATCCTCCATGTCCTGAGCGGTGGTGGCGGCGGGCTCGGTTATGAGGTGGCGTTGTACAAAGTCCCTCTTCTGCGATCCTTTGACGTAGACCAGGGGGCGGTGGATGAGGCAGGAGCGCAGCTTGTCCAGCAGGGCGACGTACGCGATGTCCCCCTGGTCCCACTCCAAGCCGTGGCAGTGGCGAGTGACCCAGACGCTCTCGCGCTGTTTCTCGGAAGTCAGGAGGTCCTTACTGAAGGGTGGGCGGGCGATGTGATGTAGGAGCAGCGTGCCGGTAGTCACGTCCACCACGCAAACCTCTTTCAGTAGAAAGTCATTATCACTGTCTTTAAAACACTGCATATCCATCACCACGCTTCCGTGATGACAGCGCGCTGGCGGTGGCTCGTTGTAGATCGGTGGCGGCACGTCCATCCCGTACGGCTGACTGAACTCGACTGAGCGCTGACGGGAGCGCGCCTAGCGGGATAACCTTGGGTGCGCGCGCCGCCATCACTGTCCGCGGTGACCTTGAGCGCGCGGCAACTCGTTTACCCGCCAAAGTCGACTGTGACGTTGCGATGACGGTCCACCTCCACGACGTTGTCCAACTCGGCGTACACTATGCAGTTGAACGCCTCCGCCAAGGCTTCGGAGAACCCAATCTCTATGCGCAGGTTACCGTTGCGCACCAGGTTCCAGTGGCTGGATTGAGAGGCCGCCATATCGGGTGTCAGATCAAATGCCATCAGGCAGTATCCGTAGGGGTATTCGTTGCGACTGACTTCGTTACCACAGTCTGAGAAATTGATGCCGGTGCCAGTGTACAGCGTGTGGTAGGCGAGCACGCACAACTCCTGACCGAACGTGTAATCCGGTTGAAGCGGCTTACATGGCACTTGCTCACCATCTATGTACAGCGCGAAGAAGTTCACGTGGCTGTGGGTGAAGTTGAACGGGTTCTTCTTGTAGTCCCCGTTGAACGCCTGATTGCTGACCAGGCCAACTATAATGCGTTTCGGCAGTTGACCCAGAAACACACTGTCCAGAGTCTTGCTGCTGATACCGGAGGGTAGTGTGAAGGATTTGACTTCCACGCGCGTAATGGGATATTTGGCTGTGCCCGACTCCAGCGTCCTGCTGTGAGCCAACAGCACGCTCGGGTTGATCTTACAGCGGCGCATAAACAGGTTGACTTCGGCGATGTCCACTTTATAGTCTGTCACGGTTTTGGACATGATGGAGAATGAGTTCTTTGACCTGATCAGGCGAAAGCGCATCTCCACGCCGTTTAACATGAACTTCTCCTGGTTGCACAGGTCAACGTGCAGATGTCCGACCATGTCCGCGTACCGGCTGGCCTTGACAAACTCCCTCCGGTTCTTGAGCCCGGCATTATCCTCCTCAGTATTGTCCATGTACCCGGCATAGTCCTCGTAGAACAACTCCGCGGTGAGGTGCGATGTCTTGGCATCACCGCCATAGGACAACAGGTTCTCCAGGTAGGCGCGATAGGCGTACGTGTTGTTCTGAGGAGACACCAGTTTGTTGTTCAGATACAGGTCCACTTGACTGAACAGCGAGTGCAGCCAGTTGTTAATCGGACCCACCTCTTTTATCGCTTGATCACCCGTTACAGCGCCTCCATTAGCCGTTCTAATGGTAGCCTTCACATGCAGTAGCGTCTGTGACAGATCCGTGTACTCGTCCCCATGACCCGGAACTATGAACTCAACGGGTGAGTCGTCTGTCAGGGAGGAGATGGGCTTGTACTGCACCCATTTACCACTCTCTATACTGGTCTGCGTGGGCGGTAGCGAGAACAGGTCCAACTCGGTCTTGACACACTCGCACGACTTCTGATGTAGAAACGCCATTATCCAAAAATGTCCTTCACGGTACTCTTGCTCTTCTTGCTTCTCCTCTTCTAAGCGACACGTTTTGCGGGCTTCCTCTTGGGCGCAGCGCTCTTCTTCCTCGCTCCGAGGAGTTTCGCTAGAGACTGAGGAGTAACCTGCTGTACACGCCTCCTCTTATAGGCACCACCACCGCTCAGCACGCGATCCAGTTTTTCATCAGCCCTGCGTTTCAGCGACCCGGTAAACTGTCTGAGTCGGGCGTTGGCTGCGACTCGGGGGTTGGCTGTGCCCGCCGCCACGTCGCCCAAGAAGCCCACACCGGACCTCAGCGCCTCCTTGCCCAGCGCCGATGCGCCGGATCTGATCAACGGGACCACTGTACGCATCAGCCCGCCTAGGAAACTGCCAATGCCGTGTCCGCGTTGGAAAGCGGCTCCTCTGAATACGGAGGATACGCCATGGCCCGCCTGCTGGTGGCGGTAATACGCCAGATAGGGATCGCTCGGATTCATTGCCGCTGCCTCTCTTTCCTGAAATGAAGCTTCATGCACGTGGTCCCGAAGTGGAATGGCAAGTGTCGCCCTTGGTTGTCCCTTAAATCGATTTCCACGCTCTCGAATGAGGTTTTAATCACCGGCACGTAGTGCGGGTCTATTATATACACTGTCGTGTTGGCACCGTACGTGTAATTCCTGATGTCGATGTTGAGGATCTTCAGTAGTGGCGCCACAGCGTCGCCCACCAGTTGGGGTTCCACCAGGTCGCAATACACGTACATGTGTGATGGTAGACCGGCGAAGAGGTTAGTCGGCCTCACGGACCTGTGACGCTTGACGATATCCGTATCCA
Organism: Allygus modestus; assembly: GCA_963675035.1. Lineage (NCBI taxonomy): Eukaryota > Metazoa > Arthropoda > Insecta > Hemiptera > Cicadellidae > Allygus > Allygus modestus. The sequence goes on from OY776114.1 coordinate 59,920,386, forward strand.
CCTCGTAGCCAAACTGTAGCACCAAACTGGGGCTCAGTTTGAGGCTCTGAACGGCTGAAGACGTCGACATCAATTCCACCCTGGAGGACCTCTCGTCATACGAGAAGGTGCACAGGTTACTCTTCATTTGAGGGTGGTTGTTGATTGCGTGCACGAGTTCCTCGGTACTACTGTAATTGCCCGGCTCCACTTTGATTAACAACTTGTCCACCACGACCAACCCGCCTTTCGAGTCCCTCATTCCCAGCACTAGTTTGATGTAGGTTCCCTCACCGACGGTCAGAAAAGAGAAGGGGTAGTGCGCCTCCGCCAGAGCGACCTCCCACTCGCCGTCTGACAGATCAACGGTCGAGGGTAGATGGGTCGTGTAGTTTGTCACCATGTTGTTGGGATAGTACTTCATTGAACTGTTACTGGGCAACGTCAGGTAAAACTGGTTGTGCCTCATCATCGCAGCTGTTGCACTTCAGATGCAGGTACCCACGAGTTGAAGTCCTCTCCGTAACCGGCCCACTTGACTAGGTAGCGCTTACTGGAGCCTCGCCCTTTAGTGTCCAGTATTTTATCTATTTGGTACAGGCGGTCCGGGGCCATCGTTACCTTTTGCATCTCATGCTCGTAGAAGCGCCCTTCCAGCGGCGTCCCGTTCAGGTCGCGCAGCACGTACAATGGCAGAGGATGCGACCCGTATACGTGGTCCACCACAAACAGCTCCTTACTCCAGTTGGTCTCATAACCTTTGGCGAACGTGCCCTTCTCCTTGGCTATGCGCACCGTGTCGCCCGGCTCGAACCTGGGCTTGTGTCGCCGGATCGCCTTTCCATACAAGTGACGCCACACCTTATACACCGTTTGACCATCGCCGCTGTCCGCGTCCACGGGTCGTAGGCCACCCAGGCTCTTATGCGGGCTGTGGTTGTAGGCGTCCACAAGCCTGTCCAACACGTCCACGTAGCGATACGTGTTTTTGTAGGTCAGGTAGCGCCACATGCGGGTCTTGAGCGTGCGGTTGACTCGCTCCACCACCGCCGCCTTCACGTCGGGGTTCTGCGTGGTGAAGTAGTTGACACCGTGACTCTTGAACACTCGCTTGGTCGCAGCCCCGGTGAACTCCGTCCCCTTGTCGGTCTGTAGGCAGCGAGGAGTCGCCTCGGAGAATATCCTCTCGAACGCTGCAGTCACCTCAGGCCCGCTTTTCCTCTTCAGTGGTACCGCGAACAGCCGCTTACTGAATACGTCTATCACAGTCAGCAGGTAGTTGACTCCGTCGTTGTACCGGCTTAGGCCGCGCATGTCGTTCAGGTCCGCCTGCCACAGCTCCCGGGGCCCGAACACGGCGTAGCGGTTGCGAGGAAACCGCTTGCGCGCTGGCTTGTGCAGCGTGTAGGTGTCCTGGGCGCGCAGCCATTCCACCGCTCTGCGTTTCGGGAGGCGCGCGGCTCTGGCCAGGGCGGTCACCCCACCGAGGGAACCGGGCTGGCTCGGGTCGTAGTACAGCTTCTCCATTACGGTGTGAACGGCTCCCAGTTGTCCAATGACGATTCCCGGTCAGGTTCCTCGGTTATTATCCTTCTTCGGGCCGCTGGGGGTCGCGGTCTCAGGCGGTCTAGCATCGGTGTCAACCTCGGTGACAGGGGTGTTGACGAGGCTGTCGTGTCTCCCCAGGGGCTTGATGCCGAGTCCAGCCCCACGCCTAGGTAACGCAACGCCGTGGGATTGCTCACGTATTCTTTGGGCACGTTCATGTCCTTCAAGGCGGCCATCACTTGATGCCAGCCGGTAGGCAATCGGTCCGCCCTTTGCGCTCTCACTATGCTGTGCGCGATGTCCACTATATTGGAATCGGGGATCTTCACCTTGTTCACGTACACCGCCCCACTGGTGTCCCAGGAGATGGGGCTGCCTTGACGGGTCATGAATCGCAACAAGTTGCGCGCCACCGACCTGTAGATTTTTGAGAACGATTCCACAATGTCCTCCTCCACCGAGGCGCTAGACTCGCGCTTCATCTGACTCGGACCTCCCGCCGCTTCCTCCTCCCTCTCCTCGCCCTCGATGATTGACAGACCTATGGGTTGACGTTTAGCCGCGGAAAAGTGCAGGAACCGCTGTAACACCTGCTGATATTGTTTCCATTTCTCCGTATCGTCCAGGCGCTTGTCGCTCAATATGCGATGCATCTCAGCGTCTAGGCTGGCTGGCTTATTGGCGCTACCTGCTCCTCCTCTTGGCTCGGGCCCTAGTCCCGGTCCTTCTCGCAATCTCTCGATGAGCTCTTGCGGTACAACCACCATTTTCCTAGCGTACTCCATGTCCGATTAGCTTCTGCGCTAGAACGGGCAGAACAGCGTTCAACAGCAGAGGTAGGAGGATCCCTCCGCCCCGTTGGACGAGGTAGTGTCGCTTCTTGGTCCAACCCTCGCCGCGTTTCACTAGCCGTCTGAGCGCCTGTTTGTGTTTGCTCAATTTGCGTTTGAGACAGGGGGAAAGCGGTACGTTTCCGCGTAGCACGTTATACGCGCACTCGCACAATGACTTGATGCGACTCTTGTCGCACGCTTTTAACAGGGCCTTGCGTTCTTTGGGCGTAGCGTGTATTAGGGCCCTCAGCAGCGCCGCGTCCTTCTTCACGCGGTGTGACATGATGACTGACGCTGGCACGCGCTCGGCCTATTTATCACTTCTTCTTGGGCAGGTACACGTAGTTCACCGGGTCGTCTGGGAAAATGGCCGAACGTACGCGCATCTCTTCAGGCGTGGACTGTTTCAAGTCTATGAGCAGGTAGGCGTGCGGATCACGCGTGGCGTCCGCATAAGCCTCCTCCACGAATTTGGGGTTCTCCGGGTATACTTGACGGGCCAGGTGTTTGATCTGAGCGCGATCCCTGGGATTCTTGAAGCACACTATGTAGTGGGCATTCAGCGATATGTCGCGCTGGCCCCTGCCCTGGTGAAACAGGTTTTGCGTGATGAAGAACACGCTCATGTTGCGGTGGTGCGAGCCCTTGGTGAACAGGTCCGCCACGCCGGGGCCGGCCTCGCGCATCATGTCATCGACGATGACCAGGGCGGGCTCGCTACCGTCGTAGTCGTCCAGGTCTGGCAGGCCGGCTACGTAGCGCACGGCAGAGTCCGCACGGCTCTTGCCACCGCCGCCACCACTGCCATAGTGCCAAGTGATACGGGCGAACCGCGTATCGCACATGCGGTCGGCGTGCTCTATGAAGCGAGCCACGAAGTGCGACTTGCCGCTGCCCGAAGGCCCGGCCACGATGGCGGTGAACGGGTGTTTCCACCTCAAGTCCATGGCGTCTACTGGCTGCCATGCACCGCCACCTCGGCTCTTAAAACTAAATTCTTTTCTCGCTTTTTTTATTTTTTTATTTTTTTTTTAATATTGAAGGGACTCGGTTATCAACTGCTTAGTGGAAGTTTCCACGCTCTCTCTCGTTTACTGGGTAGCGCGCTTGGAGTGTACGCTCCTCTTGGTTTCCCCTGAGATGACGCAATCGGTCTTTCGCCAGGTAGGTAGAGGAGTAGCGGTTCTAGTGATGCCGTCGTATCTTGACTCTCCCGTCTCGCTATTTGCCAGCCATAGGTTTTGCAATCTGGATAGCAGGTCCTCTAGGCATATGCAGATTTCATCGTTTCGCTCCTCGTCCAAGTACAAGCCACAACTGAACGTGGGGCGACCTCCTTTGAACACGTTCATCTTTAACAGTACATTACCGCTGTTGGTAGGGTTCTTCACAGTGTACTGATATCCGCCAGCGGACCAGCACAGTGTCGGGGAATCGATAGGCACTTCCTTCCTCTTTACAGTCCACCCATCGAGCTTTTTCTTCTTTGACACACATCCCTGCTGTACTGGCGGTGCGTTGGCGTTCTCATCATTCATTGCGTTCAGCTCCTCTAGGAAGGAGCGGATGGTTTGGTCCACTTCAGCTGCACTGACTCCGTTTCCGTTCATGGTGACGTCTCAAACAACACTGAGGTCGCGCGCGCGGCTCTGCCTCGGTTTTATACCCAGGTTGCACGCTTCAGCGAACCTTCTTGAAGCTTCCAGAAACGTGAGAGGTAGTCTATCGCTGACGGGGGGGGGGGGGATCAGGTATATCCTCGCCAGGCTATGTTGTGAGGCAGGTATATCCTCACACCAGTTGATGTCGGGGGGGGGGGGTCATGTTCAAGTCAGTTGAATCCTCACGCCAGGCTATGACGCGGGGCAGGTATATCCTCACTGCAGGTGATGTCGGGGGGGGGGTCCTCATTCCTACTCTCACGCCTGTGCTCGCCAGCCTATGTTAGGTTTCCACCAGGTCACGTGACGGGGGGGGGGAGTTGAATCCTCACGTCAGGCTATGTTGCGGGGCAGGTATATCCTCACTGCAGGTGATGTCGGGGAGGGGGGGGGCTTCCTCGCATCCTCACGCCAGGTGCCAGGTTTAAGTTAGGTTCGCAGTGGAATGTAAGCGGTAAACAGTTCTCGGAACCGCTGATGAGTAAACAGCCCCGGGTGGTCACGTAGGCCCTAGCACGCGCCTCGACACGTGACTCTGCGAAGCCGCTCACGGGGGGGGGCTTCCTCGCATCCTCACGCCAGGTGCCAGGTTTAAGTTAGGTTCGCAGTGGAATGTAAGCGGTAAACAGTTCCCGGAACCGCTGATGAGTAAACAGCCCCGGGTGGTCACGTAGGCCCTAGCACGCGCCTCGACACGTGACTCTGCGAAGCCGCTCACGGGGGGGGGGTCCTCATTCCTACTCTCACGCCTGTGCTCGCCAGCCTATGTTAGGTTTCCACCAGGTCACGTGACGGGGGGGGGGAGTTGAATCCTCACGTCAGGCTATGTTGCGGGGCAGGTATATCCTCACTGCAGGTGATGTCGGGGGGGGGGGGCTTCCTCGCATCCTCACACCAGGTGCCAGGTTTAAGTTAGGTTCGCAGTGGAATGTAAGCGGTAAACAGTTCTCGGAACCGCTGATGAGTAAACAGCCCCGGGTGGTCACGTAGGCCCTAGCACGCGCCTCGACACGTGACTCTGCGAAGCCGCTCACGGGGGGGGGGGGGCTTCCTCGCATCCTCACGCCAGGTGCCAGGTTTAAGTTAGGTTCGCAGTGGAATGTAAGCGGTAAACAGTTCCCGGAACCGCTGATGAGTAAACAGCCCCGGGTGGTCACGTAGGCCCTAGCACGCGCCTCGACACGTGACTCTGCGAAGCCGCTCACGGGGGGGGGGTCCTCATTCCTACTCTCACGCCTGTGCTCGCCAGCCTATGTTAGGTTTCCACCAGGTCACGTGACGGGGGGGGGGGGAGTTGAATCCTCACGTCAGGCTATGTTGCGGGGCAGGTATATCCTCACTGCAGGTGATGTCGGGGGGGGGGGGGGCTTCCTCGCATCCTCACGCCAGGTGCCAGGTTTAAGTTAGGTTCGCAGTGGAATGTAAGCGGTAAACAGTTCCCGGAACCGCTGATGAGTAAACAGCCCCGGGTGGTCACGTAGGCCCTAGCACGCGCCTCGACACGTGACTCTGCGAAGCCGCTCACGGGGGGGGGGACTTACATCCTCACCGCGCCTTTTCTAGTTTTGAACCATCGCGAGGTGTCTGGAAAACAGCCAAGATCCCATGAGGAAAACGCGTTTAAAAATTAATAGTGGGCCTGTTTAACTGTGGATTCTCAATTTTCATTAAGGGATGGTTTACTTAGGCTGCTGCCTGACATGTGGTGAAATTTCATCAAAATCGGTCGGTAAAGAGCTGAGATCCCATAAGGAAAACGCGTTTAAAAATTAATAGCGGCCTTGTTTAATGGCGGATCTATGGGGTTTTTACGTCATTCGCTTCCTCTAGGATAGGCCTACACTCTGGAAAAAGTCCCGTGGGAATCGGTGGGTAAATAGGCTAGTTATTAATTTTCGAAAGTTTTTTCCTCATCACGAAAAGTGCTGCAGACGACCGGGGGGGGGGCTTCCTCGCATCCTCACGTCAGGTGCCAGGTTTAAGTTAGGTTAATGGGTCATGTGACGGGGGGGGGGGTGATTCCTCGCATCCTCACGTCAGGTGCCAGGTTTAAGTTAGGTTAATGGGTCATGTGACGGGGGGGGGGTGCCCTCGGGCGTGCCCTCGGGGGTGACCTCGGGGGTCAAGGTCAAGGTCATGGGGGGGGGGCCTCGGGCATTCCCTCGGGGGTGACCTTGGGGGTCAAGGTCAAGGTCATCCGGGGGGGGGTGATTCCTCGCATCCTCACTTCTGTGCTGGGGTTGAATCGGCTATTGCCCCCTACTATCGGCAATGCACGTCACCTGCGTCATCCACATTACTCATCACAGAACGACCATCTCCTACGCGCGTCACCTTCGTCATCCACATTACTGATGACAGAACGCCCATCGTCAACGCGCGTCACCTTCGTTATCCACATTACTCATAACAGAACGCCCATCGTCTACGCGCGTTACCTGGGTCATCCACATTACTCATCACAGAGCGACCATCGTCTACGCGCGTCACCTGCGTCGTCCACATTACTGATGACAGAACGCCCATCGTCAACGTGCGTCACCTGCGTCATCCACATTACTCATGATAGAATGATCATCGTCAACGCGCGTCACCTGCGTCATATACATTACAGTCATTATCAGTTGCAGATAAACAATTGCAGTTACAGCGCGTTTTGACGTGTTTCGAACATTTAAATGAGTTTGATAGCTTGAGTCTACATATTCAAAGGGTTTAATACTACCTTACTCCCAGGGGTGAGACAAGGTTTGGGGAACACCGATATATATTATAAATGACACAGTTAATGTTAAAAAATGTTAACTTGATCTACATTTTTTGAATAAAATATTTATATTAAGTTAACATTGATTCTTACTCCCAGGGGTGAGACCCTGTTTGGTTACACTGATTTTTTATTAACACAGTTAATGCGCATTAATGTCTTTTGAACTTATAGGTAAAGTGGGGACGAATGGTTCTACCTTCAATAAACAACTGAGTTACTAACATACAGTGAAAACTAACTCAGGAAAAGTTTGAGTCCTGATTTGGGGTCCAACTTCGCAACAATAATATATGGTTTTATGAAATTAAGTAAATAGAGAGTTATATATTTAATACCCCACCGATATTACATATTAATACTCCGACTGACAATTTATGTTTAAGACGAATATATTCATATATTTTAAGGTTAAATCTAAAATTTCAGACTGTCTTTGTTTGCTTTGTAAATATTCGAGCTTAGTGAGCTACTGGATAAAACAGGTCATCCTCATTATTGAAATGACATCTCATAAATTAATGCCAAACAAGGAGAGTGAACAGTTATGTGTAATTCAAACGCCCTGGGAAACATTCATATTTGAACACTTGTCAAAGCAATTTCGTCACTGAGTGTTCATTAGAGTTTGTTCCAAAACAAACATACTTACTTTTGATATTCAATAATTTGTTTTAACCTCCTTACAAAGGTCTGACCTTTAAGGATATAAGTGTAAATTAGAAGGGGTTTTCTCTGTATAAGTAATTGTCTAATGTAATCGTTATGATATATAATGAGGAATTCATTACAGTATCATATACAGTCTAGCCGTTCATGGAAGGCGTGGATTGGATTAGCAACACTTCACTCACGCAAGTACAGAGACGGTCCGCGAGAGAATGATTAGGGTCAGTCAGAAATGTGACAACATTTAAAAACTAAAATATTGTATCTCAAAACAACCCTTACAACTGTATACTTTCGATGACCACTTTTAAACTTCTTGTATTTTCTGTAACAGGAAAATCAGGTGTTCATTCATTACGAGATAGTAGTTTATTAAATTTGTCAAACTGAATTATGTTGGATTTAGTAAGAGTTATTTTCAGTCTCAAATATGAGTGTGAGCACCTTCAGTGCCTATCCGTTAAAATCTTCCTCCTCATTTTTCTTCTTCTTAATTTTTGATTCGAGGGATTGCGATAGGTTCCGGGGTTGTTCATCCAAGCATGGGAGACTAAGCAGCTCTCACATAAAACTGTAAATGTTTTCTTCGTAGCAAAATTTATCTCCCTTTACAAAAAAAAAACTATGATTTAAGGTATTCTTTGTAAAAATAAGAACACCCATCAGTACAGTAAACATCCGTTCTCTAAACAAATAATAATCAATGAAAACCTTGAAACACTGTTGGTTCGAAAGAGTAATCCGAAACACAAAAAATACTTCCCCTTGTTGAAACACGTGATTTACCTTCAATCATGTAGAAAGGATTAAGGCTTAAACCCTTTTCCAAAACACATTTACATTCTTTATTGCTACGTTTTCCGGTCAGTTTCCTCTAACCACGTTTTAATCCATTTACACAGTTCAACTCACAAGCCAAATATGAATTATGAATTTATATTGATAAATGTGTTTGTCTTTACTGTAATATAGAGGATTGTTTACTATACTTGTTATCTGTAAGTAAGCCAGTTGTATTTAGATGGTAGTTTTAAGATCTCTAGTTTATCTAGTTTATAATTACAATAACTAACACAAAAACACCCACCTTAACTTATTTATCATTATATCAGTTCTTTACTGTATGACAAGAACAATAAAATTAAAACTTTATAAGAAAAAAATAGATCACATTTCACATCACATAAATAAGTTTAATATCCTATCAAAACTAAACAAATATTTGTATGTAATTTTACAAATTTTATAACGTTAAGTAAGCCGTCCATTATCAATCCTACTCATTTCCAAGATCCAAGATCATCATTGCTCCACTTTCCCTCAACTTTAAATTATGTATAATTTTTAGACATTTGACAAAGCTAAACTCACCATAAAATAGTTGTCTTTTAAGACTGCCATTCAACTAATATGCTGTCTTAAGCTTACGTTGTTTCAGTCCAAGGGAGCCAGGTTGACAGACAAAAGATAAGGTTTAAGACGATGTTAGTCTAACAGGATAAGGTTAATTTTGCTTTAATAGTCTAAGGGAGCCAGGTTGACAGACAAAAGATAAGGTTTAAGACGATGTTAGTCTAACAGGATAAGGTTAATTTTGCATTAATAGTCTAAGGGAGCCAGGTTGACAGACAAAAGATAAGGTTTAAGACGATGTTAGTCTAACAGGATAAGGTTAATTTTGCATTAATAGTCTAAGGGAGCCAGGTTGACAGACAAAAGATAAGGTTTAAGACGATGTTAGTCTAACAGGATAAGGTTAATTTTGCATTAATAGTCTAAGGGAGCCAGGTTGACAGACAAAAGATAAGGTTTAAGACGATGTTAGTCTAACAGGATAAGGTTAATTTTGCATTAATAGTCTAAGGGAGCCAGGTTGACAGACAAAAGATAAGGTTTAAGACGATGTTAGTCTAACAGGATAAGGTTAATTTTGCATTAATAGTCTAAGGGAGCCAGGTTGTCAGACAAAAGATAAGGTTTAAGACGATGTTAGTCTAACAGGATAAGGTTAATTTTGCATTAATAGTCTAAGGGAGCCAGGTTGATAGACAAGTAAAATACCATTATATATACCACATACAACATTTAAATTATAACACTTCAGTCATCGGACACTTCATTACACTTCATTAGGAGTAAAACTAATTCAGCCTTACATTCTTCATTTAATACATAACCGACCGAAGATACTCAATGAGGCAGACCTTTCAATCTTCTAACTGTATAAATTGAAAGACAGCCGGAACATATATTTTATTTATTTTTTTTAGTATGCAGGTCATTCGTAACTAAATCTTAGTATTGACATTTATTTTTAAGCTTCTAATTCAAACATTGTTATTGAGGTGAAATAAAAATCAACAATGCATCCTTCTAAACAAATATTTTAACAAATATGAGACTGCTGAGGGGTCACTATAACGGGAAGCTATAACGGGTTTTAAATATATGGGGAGATCAACAAGGGAGGTTGTTTATACTATGCGCTAAATATAATCATTAAACCGGATTTATTTGTATTTATCTGGAGTCTTCTACACGAAATATTCAAGACGTAAAAAATACAAAATATGTGAAGATGAATTTTGAACGGAGATTTTCTATTGAGAGGACTTTTTTCCAATATCAGGGTTTTTTAAATACAATTATACTCTTTTTACTTAAATTTTAGTTTTCGTGTATGTAAAAAAGTATAATCGTGCATTTTAAAACATGCTTTAATTATTATTAGGATATAATAATCATGATCAAATTACAGTAAAATAATTATTTTGTCCAAGCATTTCCGAAGTTCTAACTTCTGTTCGTTTCCTAAACACCAGGTAATTTACTCTGCAATTTGCGTATCGGCTTTCATCGTCTGTGTATTTACTTTAGTATATGCGATCGCAAAAATATAAACACAACTTTAGTTTTTCCATTAGTTAATGGAATATCATGTATATTAATTGCATGTACAGAAATATACTATCTAACGATCGATTAAACTGTGTGTTATCTAATGCTAATTTATTATTTAAGTAGGCCTAATCTTAGTTATACAAGCAATTTTAGTAGTCATTGTAATTTTTAGGCCCTGAAACTTAACACATAGATTTTTGGGTCTTTAGTTTTTGGTATGTTAAGTTTTTTTTGCTCGAGGTACTACACGATTTTTTTTGTTATAATAATATCAGCAATTTATATAACGTTTACCTTCATTGAAAACCATTCAAGCAACTAGATTCAAGGAATTTATTTCCAAGATTTAAATCAAGATATACAGAGTGAGTACATAAATTGGAAATTAAGTCCCCACATGTGCCTTATGGCATGTGTGTGGTGACGAGTCCTATTTCAATGGCCTTTGTACTTCTAGTATAACTAATATCTTTACTCATGCTTGATAATTATTATTAACACTTTCGCTGCCTTTAACATGTTTAAACATGAAAATCTCATATGTTTCAATAATGAGCAATGTTCCGATTCCGTAACACCCTAGTCGAAAGAGTTAAAAAGAATCCTCCAATACTATTCCCTGGTCAATCTAGCCAGAAAAATGTATCTACAAAAGTATCAGAATAGCTTGGTGCGTTACAACAACTTAAGGTTCATTTTAAACGTATTATTTTTTTAAAAGATCCACTTTGGGAAAATGAATTATACGGGGCTATTTGTTTGTGTAATTTGTAAGGTACTAAAACATCTTACTTAAGAGTTAAATAGTCTCGTGTGTGGTGAGAAATGAAATATAATCTTAAAAAGCTGCAAGTTAATTTTCATTGAAATTTAAATGTTAATTTAGTTGATTTTCGTGATGTGTTTTAAAAACTTGTACACGGAAAATCAAACTAATTTCTGTGGTAATTAAAAATTGAAAATAAATTACGTGTTACGCTCACACAGAAACTACATAGTTCATTGAGATTCAACAGTGCGTTCATTAATGTTAATGAATTATTTCAACAGATGTTTACTTGCATACCAATCACCTTTTGCAAAGACCAAACATATATAATCCTTTCTCAATTACACTTTAGAGCTTATTAACATATTGTGACATCAAAGCGAAATTTTTGTTGGTAATAAAATTTTAATGAGTCGGGTTCAGTCACTGGACTGACGGTGTTCATAAAACCATTCATTAGTCTCGGACCAACCTTTGTTTAATGCAGGAACAAAGCAAGGCAGGCTTTAAAAATATTATTACCAAACCAATTAGTTTTATAAGTTAAAATTTCTCGTTATATTACGTCTACGTAATTTTCATTACGTGAAACATTTTTGTAATTTAAACACAGTGGTGAATTAAATAATGTTGCTGGCGTTATGAGATAAAGTTAAAAAATGGTAAATCTTTGCTTCAGAAAAATTACATGACAAATCTTAAACGGTAAGTCATTTTAAAAGCAGAGAACGGTGAATCACTGCTAACGAGGCCAATGACACATTGCAGGACTGTTCTCCAGGGAAATGTATGAGCAATTAGTTAATGGAGTAATTATAGTCCTTCTTGTTGCAACATTATTTTTCCATTGTTTAAATCACATAACAGTTCTTTTCTTTAATTATTTACTGCAATATATTATTTGTGCAAACCCATTTTGTATTAATTTCTTTATTTCAAAATAAAATGGTAAGTACCAAAGCTGCACCTATTTAAAACGAATGTTTGTGGAACACCTAAAAATGTAAACTGTACAAGACTTATATACTGTTGGCTTTTTATAATTTTAAATAAATAAATTGTTAAGGTTTTTTATATATATTTTAAAAATTAAGTTTGTTAGTTTCTATACAATTAAGTTGAATGGGAAATCTAAGTTACACAAGCAATTAGTGCGTAATACTACACCACGACAATGAACACGTAAACAACCACCTTTATCAACTACTATAATCAACAATATACCTTTAACAACTATAATCAATTGTTCAATATATTTTACTGTAGTGAATTTATTGTTGTTTTTATATTTTTTAGGGTGTCAATCTATTTTTACTAGTTATTTTCAATAAACAAGTCTAAAGTTGACAGTTTCGAAGGCTATGAATTTAAGGTTAAAGTTTTAGTTCATAACACCACAGTGTAACATTAATTAGCATTTCATTTATTATTTAAAGTTTGTCTCTAAGACTTTGAGTGAAGATCAACACAAACAGCGTGCAAACAACTCCCCTATTGGACGAAACGTAACCACTGATCATTTTCCAATACTAAGCTCCGTTAGGCAGAGTGAATGTATCGGGTTTTAATACACTCGAGAGTCATTGTTCTACGTCATATAGGAGTTTTAACATCAAGATTTTTCTTTTAAGAATATGCTGTTTAAACAGTATATAACTTATGTCAAAACTCAATTCTTAAGGTATCTAGTTAAAGACATACCATAACAACATAATGTGCTGTATTGCTATACGTTTTATAGTTTCATTGCTTTATACATATGATAAAGAGATTAGGCTGATAACAGTGCAAGTAATGTATGACTTAAATCATTTTTACAACAAATTCGACTACTTTGGTTAGCACTTTATAGCAGTACATATTACATAAAATATATTATAGGTTAAGACTTTACATATTAAAGTAAAGAGTTGCAGTTCCTCAAAGATTATTTTTCCACATAGTTCCAAAAGGTCGTGGCGATTATCGTTTGTTAACTGATCAACCAAAGGAACCAGATAATTAGGGTTTTATACATTCAATGAAAAAATATAAATAGATAAGAAATTTGCATTTAAACTATCCTGCCATATTTTAAAGGACACCCTTGAGATAACATGTAACTGTGGAATATTATCTAATACCTAATACTAAAACAGCATTAAGTAGAGAAAACTTTTATCAATTTTTTCCCATAAAATGGAATGCAAATTTACTGTCGTACAGGTGTTCTGAAGGTACCATTTAAAAAGCTGGATGTTTTAAGATTACGGTTCGTTTGTATAGTATTTATCTTTATTCTAACTCCTAACTTGTACTTTTTACTTCGTTTTAATTAAACAGACTGTCCATGAAGTTCTTGTTCGAGAATTCAAAAAATTGTTGATATACACTTAGAAACAACACCTAGTATAAAAAAATAACTAAACACGTTCATGGTTGGTGTCAAACTAAACACGTTCATGGTTAGTGTCAAACTAAACACGTTCATGGTTAGTGTCAAACTAAACACGTTCACGGTTAGTTTCAAACTAGATGGTTTGTATGACAATGATTTACCTAATATCAAAGCACAGGCTTTAAAAACATACTTATTTTAGTAATGTAAATTTAACAAAAACGTTGTAAAGTTGTTTTCTGAATATATTAAGTCAGGCGCAAATTGGTCCCGGTAATATGAACAAACATAATGTAAGCATTAATGTTTGCTTAGTGTTCCTCTCTGTTTAATCAAAACTTTGAACTCTTGGAAATAATCTCACTCGTTTTGTAGTTATAATCAGATCTTTAGTCTCTGATCTATATAGATCTAATCAGATCTATATACTTTACATAAATACTGAGTGTTTCAAAAAACTCTAGTTGCAATATGTACTGTAGTAGTAATTAATATATTTAATTTATCATAATATGTGCTTGGTATATTATATACGCTATATTATCTTATAATCATCATAAATACACTTAACAGTTGTAATAATACTTTTAATAATATAATATATATTTACGTAAAACATTTTTGTTACCAGAGTTTTGTGTTCGAACTGTATATTTTTATTAAACTTAAATTTTAGTTATTCATTTTATTACCATTTTACATATTGCAACGGTATATTTTTTTGGCATTCGTGTTTACAATGTAACTTTATAAAGTCAGTAATCTTCTTGAGGTTTTAAAAGTAGACACGAGAAACTAAATTGTGACCAACCACAGACACCAAAAAGTAAATTGTGACCAACCACCTATACCAGAAAGTAAATTGTTAACTCCCACCAACACCAAGTAAATTGGCGTTTACCACCAACATCAGAAAGAAAATTGCGAACGTCCACCGACAAGAGAAAGGAAAATTGAAACCCCCTTTTACCTGATTGAAGGATTACGGCTTAGCCTTTGTTCGCTAATGATCCTTGTCGTGGCTTCCTCTTATTAAGGAATATTAATATTGACAAGCAGAGGTTCGTGTACGAGAGGAACCACTTACAATCGGCTTAAGCATCACGTATAAGCTGTAGTAAATGGCTAGCCAATACATGGCAAACTGTTAAGTTTCACCGTTGTTATAGTTGTTACATTTGAAAGATTTAGACTTTGCTAACTCTCAACTACTAATTTAATTTTACTCCGTTAAGTCTCTGTAACAATAACTTATTAAGATGATCGATATGCCCTAATTTGTATTTTTATGTATTGACAATACCTTAAGACATTTATGCAATATCTAATGGAATACTTTATTCAAGCAAGAAAATTTGTAAGCTGATCAAATTTAAAATTAGACTTTGAACACAAGCCCTCAATAACACGTTGAATTCAGACTTTGGGCCTTTAATAAACGTTTTGCGTTTTTTAACGGCTTGTAAAGTTTCAACTAAAAAATTAACGGTAGGTGTTTACGTTACTCATGGTTTATTGCGGCAAATTGTCAGTCACCATGAAAAGCATAATGCATTATAATTGATTTTTAACCATTTAAAACATCTTGAGCATTCCAGGTACGACCTGTCACAACAAGCTGTTGATGACGTCATAGCCTATTTCAACAAGCAGACATCGGCTGGCAGACTCATTCGTCTCCATGCATCACTGTCTCCTTGTCAAATACGTATGCATCGATCCGTTAAGAATATTTTCTAATTTGAAACAAAAACCAATATAAATCGTCTATAAAACGTGTATACGTGTGGAATTGTTGTAACATAATAGTGATTCTCATATGTCATATGTATAGTGCTCATTTTTTATTAATTGTTTCAAGCTTGCATGCTTTGTTTATACGAATTATACACATTTTTAATTGATAAAACCATTTTCTACTCTACCTGCTCATAAAATACGTGAATATTTAATGTTAGACGTTTATTCAGTCTGTTTATATCATAAATTAACACCGAAATAACAATATTTATTACCTCTTAAAAGGGGATTCGAGAATCTATTTGCCTTCAAGATCCGATCATGAAAAATATATAAAACAAGAGTTGCGAACGGGTGCGGAATTTACAGCTGAATCTGTCACCCCACTATTGATTGTCTTTACCTGACTAGAGTTAGAAGTTTGTAGCTGATACTTAATGAAACACACAGCAAACACACACACATACACACGTTGTCACATTTTTCACAGTACGTTGTCTGAAGAAGAGGATTTAAGCTGGGCATGAGTGATATACTATCTAGTTTAATAGTTACTTTATTTAATTCCTACATAGAGAGGAACTTTATATTTTAATGTTTTTATTACCTCATTAACTTATTCATCATATTTTAAGTTTTCCATAACATTCTCCTTGAAATTACTGAAGAAATACATTTATGAAGTCGTTCAGAAAGACAAATTTCAATGGTCATCACTCATTTTTGGGTAGAGGGAAATCATATGCATCTGAACATGGAGACCAATATCAAGATAAATTCCACTCCCAAACCCAATCCGTTATTTAATTACCGCATTATTATTATTTATCTAAATTATATAGCAAACATACCTAGGATTCACACCGTTTTCATAATCTCCAAACTAGGAGCCATGTTGTCGTTTCGTAGATTCCCGCCGGTTCTAAAGAACCGTGTTTTGCTTGACCCGCTGAAGATCCTCAGAGCTAACCGATGTGGGTTACCATTGTGTAGCACCTTGTAAATCGGAAGCATTCAAGACTCTAGAGATTGTCTCCTGCATCATCACAAGTTTCTTGCTCTTAATGGGGCAAAACTGCGGTTGGACTTCTGTCGATCTCATTTTCTTCAATACAGATTTCTTTAAATTGCCCAAGTCCACATTTTGGCCCCCCGCAGACTTGTTCCAATATCACCCAACAATTTTAAAATTCCCTAAGAGAGCAGTTTTGATGACTGGTATAATCATCCAACATATCCACGGAGAATAGTTCCATCTATTCAATTAGACATTATTTTATAGTACGTGTTTTATCTAATTATTTATTTAATGTCTTGCGAGGTTTTAAAATGAGGATACTTTTTGATACATTCCAGAAAAGTATATCTCTTCATTGAAATAACGGAAACGACATAATTTAACTCATAATTTATAACTAAAAAAAACAAAATCGTGGATTCGTGGAACAGCAGAAGCCAAATATAAAACGTACTGTAATATTACTTTTATTAGCTTAGAAAACATTAAGTAAAAGTAAACAAACCGTATGACGATGAGAGCGGGAACAGATGTACTCTTAAATGGAGAAACATCGAGAAGCATTAAGCAAATAACTTCAACCGTTTCCTCGCTTATTCTTGACTTTCAAAAATATACATTGAATGAATTGAATTAAACTTAGATGCCCAACATATTTAAAAGGGAAATATATAAAATAGTTCATTTCTCTTAATAAATATTTATTAAACTAATATATATTCAGACCATCAATGTGGGCACAAACACATATAATAAAATAGAATGAGGGTTTTAGTTTCAGACAAAACTTATGTAAAATATCAATTAGTTTCTATTTCGAAGACCATTATTGTCCTACCTTATATACACTGTTTTGCAGAAGTTGCACTAATTTCAAATTCTACATCAAGATCTATAATACAAAAAAGTTGTACATGATCGCGGCTATATTGTATTGTGTATAAATATATATACGAAATCGATTGAATTACTCGACATTATATTCCAAAGGATAGATTTTTACTTTCTCCCCCTATACATAGTATATGGAGAAAGTATTGTTTTCGTAAATATTTTCGAATTTGAGTTGTTAGTGGAAATATTCGTTTTGGTGCTCCCTGAACCCAAAAAATTGGTGTTTACGTGACGTCTGTCTGTGTGTGTGTGTGTGTGTGTGTGTGTGTGTGTGTGTGTGTGTGTGTGTGTGTGTGTGTGTGTGTGTGTGTGTGTGTGTGTGTGTGTATGCGTACAGAGCTAGAGCCCTAACCAATGGGCCGATTTTTATGAAATTTGGTATGTAGGTACTAATCCACGATATCTCCAGGTGATTTTTTTATTTTTTGAAATTTTTGATTTTTAAGGGTAGTTATCCCCCAAAAACATGAAAAATCAAAATTTCCCAAAAACAGCTCTAACGATTTTGATTAAACTTTAGTCATTTCTAGAAATTTACTTCTCCAACAAAATGACACCACCCGCATTTCTGTAAAAATTCGGGTTCAGAAATTACAGGATTTAAAACATCAAAAATTCAATTTTTTTGGATTTTTTATAAAAAGACATATATATAAAAAATTATTACTATTCACCACTAAAAAGAGCTCAAAAAACTAAATAATTTAGTATTTTGAATTACTATTCTACGATTGCTGGTTTCGGAGAAAATTGAAATTTTCATTTTGCAGTAAACGCAGTACGTTGTCCAATGTTATTCTCATGGGGAATAAAAAAATTATTATTTCTCTCTTATTTACTGATAAATTTCATTCAAACTTGATATGCTTGTCAATTTAGCATTGAACAACAGAGGAAATTCGAAATATGTTGTCCCTTAATAACCCTGGGGGGGAATAGGGGGCATTTCCCCTCTTAAAACCACGAGTGTAGCAATGGATTCTGTAGTGCCTCCAAAGCAGGGATTTGGGTGGATGTTTTTTAAAACAACTTGTTTACAAGATTTTCTGTACATTCGACCGTGCTTTGTATTCTATATTTAGTAAATAAAAAGTAATTTATTCGTTATAGTTGGGCTAAAAGGGAGAAAGTATGTGTCAGTTTCCTGATACCGTTTATTATACCTATATTAAACATACGGCACTGTGTATATCAATATTAAGATTTGGAGATAATTCAAACTAGTATTTAATATTGATATACAAATATAAGTTATAGGTCCGAACTGGACACTACTAGTAGCAAGATAGATAAGTCAAGAATGGCAGTCCAGAAGGTTAATAGATAATGTATCATTCTGCTCACCGTTACCGTGAGAATCGTTAAGGGGTAAGGCTGATTTATAATAACTTTATTTCAAATTATCAATTTTGTTTACTGGTCAGCAATATTGTAAAAAATCTAGAAGCTAAGTTAACAAACAACTTAAATCAATAATACTACTTATATTGAGCATTACTAATTTTTAAGATAATTGAATTAACATAGTTTATTATTCGGGAGGAATTCCCTCACATCACAACTAAGTTTTGTGCATTTATTGTGTTTTATTACCATTACAATATAGATGGAATTGCTAATTGTTTAAAGATTTTTGGTAATTTTACAATTCAGCCCTACTATTACTGAAATTGTAATTTGTTTATTAATTTGATCCAAAACTGAAACATTCCTAATTCCAGCAGAAAACCAGAAAATCCCCAGTAAATCGGAAACACCTAAAATATGTTTGAGTAAAAAATGATGTAATGAGTCCCACAAGTTTAGCAAAAGTTTTCCTAAACAAGATAAAGCCAGGATTATTTCCATCGGATAAATAACAAGCGCATAGTGTACAGGAAAGTGTCGAAAACGCCTAAAAATGTGTTGATCTAAACAATGTTATGGGGTTAATCAAACTACAATGAATTTTATGCTGATCACGAATTTGTACCTGTATTTTTAATACGACTCATTATAACTGGCCATTATTTGTAGCTCATGAAACCCCTGAGATAAACCTAACAAGGTATAGTTGGAATCAAAGGCCATTTTACCTTATTAGATCTTAAAGGGTTTAGCCACCGCTCGCTAATGTTTCTTGTTGTGGTTCAACTCCATTAACGGGTTCGTTAATGTTTAAACCCTGCTTTTGTATCCAAACAAGCAGTTAGGAACCTTTTCACAAGAAGTTAAGAAGCTTAAAGAGTCCATGAATGGTTTAGTACATCCGTTTATGAAGTAGAGCGTAAGTTCCAATCAGACTTATACTTATCTTTGTAGATTAATAGGACTAGTTATGTGATTTATGATGCAAATAAATATTTGATGAGAAAGTTACAATCATGTTACAAAATATGTAAATAGCAAATATAGCTAAATATCTAAACGAGTTATTTAAATATGTAGCCTTAAAAATTATGTTACAGTTTACTTTCATGCAACATAACTTTTAAATATGTGTTTTAATATGTTTTATTAGCAATCTTTCGTTTTGTATGGTTTTTTTCTAAATGTTTTATGTTTTTGAGTGCACGAAATGTTTACGTTAACGCAAATTCAAGCCAATTGCAGTGTGGAGCTTCTATTCTATAACACACAAATATATAAGAAAATTTGAAACTCATTTGTTGTTATAAACTGTTTTATATAATCGTTTCGTTGTACATATTTACTGTAAGTAAATCAGACCTCATAAGACATAAGTAAACTTGTTTGGTCCTGTTACAACTTTTGTATTGCAATCATTACTTGTTAAATTAGAATTGAATCCGTCTCTGAACATCAGGTTTTGTAACAAAAAACAACAGTTTAGTTATAATTTATCCTTGGCACCCACTAAAAATTTTGTATGATTCAGTAATAATTTACAAGTATAAATTAAAATAAAATAAATTTATACTGGTTGTTTCGATTTGTATAACGTTGAAAAAATTAACATTAAACGTAAGTGGTTTTGTTTTTCCTACGAATAAAAAGGAATATAAATATAAGATTTATTAATTTACTTTATCACAACACGTTAAAAGCAAATCAAATCATTTCTAATATTTGTAATCATTTAGTGGATTTCAATGGTCTGTATGGTCCCTTAGTTTTGCAAAGGGGCAAGAAAAATAAGTTGAATTTCTTTTAAAATTATTAGATTTCCAATAGTTTTCAGTATTTAGTATGTTTTATGAAAATCATTCATAGTTTGTGAAACGTGTACAATTATGTTTTTCAATGAAAGCCATTTATCCGAGATACAACAATTTTTTCTAAGTTTGCTCAGTAGCTAACTTAGTCTTAAACTTGCATTAGTTTTAAACTGATGCTGGAATAAGATAGCTTAATCTTACTTCAGCTCTGATCAAAGTCTCATAAACAATTTTAAGGTGTTATAGGTTTTTCGTGCCATGATTTAAATAAAGGTAATTTTAAATTTCCTTTTTTTAGATTCACATATTTCCTTCGGTTCCTTACTAAACACTTTACTTTCCACAGTTTAAAAGTAAATAAGATTACTTACTAAATAAGATTACTAAGTATACTAAGATTACTAAATAGGATTACAAAGCTCCTTAGTTTAAACTATCTCTAAATAGCTGAAGTAAACATTTTTCATAGGCCTTCATGTTACAAAAATGAAAAAATACGCATCGAATCGAAGAAAAAATTGTTATTTTATAATATATCATTTCCCTCAAACAAACGTTTTACAGAGGTTGCCATTGTAACGATTAATTCAAATTACTCTGTTTGCTGTTTGACAAGCTGCAAAACCCTTTTAATTACCATTTTCACATGTTATGACCGTTCACCACTGCATACACGGTTGGCGGTGCTGAGCAATTATCTATTCCAAATTACAATCTGATTAGTGTTGTACTGGGTTTAATTTACCACATGAATAATTATCAAATATAGAGACTAAACGGGGACTTATTTTTATTTAATCATTTATACCGAATAACTGGGCCAACTCAAATAGTGTTAATTATCATATTGTAAGTAGTTACAATTAATTATAATGATTGAAATGTTAAAATTGTGCAGTATAATGATGTATACTTTCTAAGTAGAACCAAAATCTTTTTACGTATGTGGTGAAGCCGAGCTTGGATATTCGATGAATCACCTGGAAATCACTTTGGTACGGATTATATTATAAAGAATGTTTTCATTGACTTATCTGGTATGTGAAACTGTTCAAAAAACTAAACACATTTTATTATTACCATATTTAAAACAGTATTTTCGAAATGTATTGTTTCAAATAGCTCCTTTATTGTCTGCGTTTCGGCAGACGAAAAATAGCCACCGTATTACGCATAATCACTTTATAATTATTTGATGACATGCAAATTTATAAATACAGCCGGTATACAAGAACAAATTACCTCACCCATTGAACAGAAAGATAAAGTTTACATTACAGCAATTTTTTTAGATTCAACCTTCGAATACCAATATATTAAATTTAATTTTTGATGCAAGCGACAGTTAATTCTCGTTGTAACGTATCATATTTCTTTAAACATACATCAACGCTTTTAAATAACAAATTTGAATGAATATTTATAATGTACATAAACACTATTAGCGTCCATTTTCACTTCCCACTGCCCTTACCTGAGCTCCAATACAGTATTTGAGCGGGCAAAACACTTCATCGTCGCGTTTATCGCCCCCCTGGGGACAGTTGCCAGGTAATGAAACTTGGGCACTTTCTTGTTGGGCTACTTCAACATGTTCCCTTTTAAAGGGTTTTATCTCTTCTTTAAATACAAATTTATTATTATCTATGACTAAAATAATTTCTTTATTTTTGTTCAACGATTTTAGACCCCTAAAACTTGTACTTTACATACATGTTTGAAATCAATGAAAATCTCTTAATCTCTAAATGTGCCTTTTGGAGGTTTGAAAATCCTTCACCTTCAGAGATTAACCCTACAGGCTTTCAAAGTTTAAATGTAAATCTTATGGAGTTATATGTCATTTAGCTAGTCAGCTGATTATAATATAAAAAAACTTGAAAACGTCTGGCTCTATGCCTGCTAGATCCTAGTGCGGAGAATGGAAATCTGATAGTATCATTCAAGGATATTATTGAATATTTAGTTCTTTCTAGTATACTAATTCATATTCAAATAATTGTGTGACTCTATGCCTGTAAGAATCCCGTGCATAGAACGGGACAGCGGCTAGTTTTCAAAATGTAATTTTGATTGCAATAACTTCAAGTTTTCGAGCAATCGATAGAAACAGGGTTTATCACAACTATGAAGCTGCGATGTGATATTAATACTTTCCTTAACTACGAGCAAGTCGATATTATCTTTTAATTCAGCCATATACTTTAGATAGTAAATATATGTCATCCGACATGAAACTATAATCTTTCTTACATGTTGATCTCAAGGAGAAGATCATATGATTACGACTTAAGTATAAGCACATCGACAAAGAATATACAACTATTTGTTCCCGAATGTTTACATTAGTATTTGAGCATTTTTAACACGGGAGTGTTTATATTTAAACTAAACTTTGTCAATGCCTCAACCATGTCATTATGCAAACATAACATGAACCAAACATTATACATACAATTCACTAAGGGAATAAGTGGTCTTTACTTTAGTAAAACTATATTAAGCCGCAACAATCAACTAAGCTAAATCTTCAACAGTTGATTTATTTAGGAAAAAATATAAAATCTATAATTTGTGGTCTAATCCTAATTTATCTGATACTGACAAAGACATTTTTATTAGCATGTTATGTAGTAGCAAGATCCCACAAAATTGCATTTAAACACTATAACATTTGTTACACAAGGCCAGTGCCAATTAATTGCACTGTGGAATCAAGTTGAGAAAATGTGGGTTATCAGTTTGTAAGCGACTTTTGCTTGCATTTCTTAGTTACAGCTCTTTGTCAAGTGGCCGAGCTCTACAAATGTGAGGGTGTACAGTACTCGACGGGAGGCCCTGTTGCTCTGTAGCAACTGCCGCGGGCTGGAACTAAATAAGGGATGAAACCCTTTTAGTTTTTCGTGACGCTTACATTATATTGTTTGTGATAAAATTAAAACGTAATAAAACGAATTATATATGTTCTCTTTGAATTGGTGGTTTTGGTTTTAATGTTATTTATTAGAACCTTCATTGTTTTAGCCAGCTGTTTGAATTCTTGTTGGTCCGTAAACTGCTTACAACTTGCCTATTGGATTGAATTAGCAACTGTGGCTCTATCTGTGTTTGGAGGGGGGCGACGTTCTCACTAGAAATCCATTTTTCATAAGCGAGTCCCTACTTATAGCGTTATGTGTGCATTGCATGTGGATTCATAAAAGTAATCCAAAACCATTAGATTTTTAAATTTGAAAAGGTTATTTATTATCGTCTGTAATGTTTACAGTTTTAAAACTTGACACATCTGTCGGCTTCAAAACTCTTAGAATCTGTATGACTAAAATACATTAATGGAACTCTGTTCAAATAATAAATCATCCTTTATTATGTATTTTAAAATTTGGTTGAAAATAACAAATTGAACTATAGTGACAGTGCTGCTTGAAGATATAACGTTCATGTGAGCCATTATCTTAAAAATGAAACAGTAGATGTTAAAGTAACATGGATGTACCAACTAATTTATAGATTAATTTTACAGTGAAATAGATAAGAGAAACAGTACAGTTATTGGATGGTTAAAATTTTACTATTATGGGAACATACTGATCCATAATGCAAGCAGTTGAGCGTTTATAAATCTAATATAAACAGTTGGGTGATATTTTAATTTACTTATTAGTTTCTAAATGAATATCCGTCAAGCTCTTTTTCTGTTTGATGCTTGACTAGATTTTCAACAAATCCATAAATATTCAAGCATTATTGTAGAATTGTGTATCTAATCACCGAAAGAGGGGCAGTTACAACTGAAGTAACAGAAATAAATTATGTTAGTTTCATAATCATAATTATTTGGTAAAAATTTACTTAAGTTTGACGCTTAACGCATTGGAGGCCTTTTGGAGTAATTGCGATGTATAATAACCAAAATAGGGCCTATGTTGATCGTTAGAACATTGTGAAACATTTTGTTTAACTTTTGTAAATGATTTCACGAAAAATTTCTAAATTGTTAGCCCCTTTAAATAATTTCTGCTGTATCCTCCTTTTTAACATTAATTTTAACGCTATAAGTGAAATATTTCAAAAACTGTTTCCAAAACAATCGGAATGGTCGATGAGAGATTGTTTTAGATTCACACGCCAGCTGCATTCTAAATGTTCTTAACAAAGTGTTTGATTGTTTTGCTAAAAAGATCTCGTTGCCTTAAGTGCGATGTTGTAACGGACAATTAAACAAGCCAAAATGTCAAACATCATTTTTTAGGACTTAAAGTGATAAACTTCTAACAGAGGTTCGACCTCGAGTATATTGTTTTTTTTAAACCGACAATATTGCCAAATAAACGTTGACACAATTGGTTGTCAGTGACAGCTGTTAAATGATGTTAATTTGGCTTTACGCAGGTGACGATGGTTTTTGGATAACGTTAAACCCTTTAAATATATATAATTTACTGTTCCTAAAATTTGGCGAATGATTCTTGAAAGCTTAAATACTATAGAATTTAGAATTTATCTTATACCTTAATATGAGTAAGGTTTGCTTGTATGCTTGCTTGCTTGCGATACTGATCTCAAAAACGGCTCCAACGACTTCCTTCAAATGTTCGAAATAACTAATTTCTGGGATAAAAACAAGTTCTAGACAGGCCTCATCCCCAGAAAAAATCAAATAATGTAAATAACTAAAATGAAAGTTTAAAAAATTAACATTGGGCTTATAGAGTTTCAAATCAAAACAAAATAATTTTAACAGCTGTTCATAATCAAGCAGCGAACTGTGAAAATAATACTCATGTTGTTTATAATTATTAACATGTGGTTTCCTGAAAGCATAGATTTACATATTTGAGAGAAATATGTGAGTGAAGATTACATATATAGAGTAGTAAAATTAATTGTAGGGACATTGAGCTATAAATAACAACTGGAGTGTCCTTAAAAATGTAGATAAGAGGCAAATGAGTTATACAAATCTGATTATGAGTAGGGGGAGTGGTGAAATATGCTCCAAGTCATCTAAACAAACTTAGTGGCCTTCCCCCGAGCAAAGCTTGGCTCCCACGTGCTTTAAATACTATTTGGAAAGATATTTTACATTGTTGCCTGTAGTGAATCTGTAATTGGAAGAAAATCATATTTTTAAGGATTTGAAAATGATAAACATGTATAATTTTTCAATAATTTTACCATCGATTACTTAATGATTTGCTTCATGTCTTCCCTGTGACACGTTATATTTATGGATGTGTTTATTTATTTGAATACATTGTTCTCACGATTGTACCAACTAAAGCCACACATCATGCTAGAAGCGACCTTTTAGTATGTGACATTTTGACATTAAAGATCCAATAACTTTATAATTTTTATCATTATAATTTAAACAACCTAGTCATTTTTATCAAGGTTACTGATTCATTATTCTAAGCCGAGACTAATTATTTAATATTCGTAAATGAATAATTTATGTATTGTGAAAGGCATTTTCTTCAATATTCTCTTATTCAAAAAATATCGTTTATAAAATTAAACTTTAAAAAAATTTCACAGTTCAAAATTTTAATTTTAAAAAAACAATTATTCATCTAAAACTTACTGTTTTTTTAATCAACATTAACATCTATACAATATGATATCATCTATAATAATAGTGAAATGGTTTATACAAAGAATACATTTAACTTAAGCCATCAACAACGTAAAATGTATTCGTCACTGAACATCAGCTAATCAGTGACCCGGTAAATAATGCAAGAGGATCAGTGAGAAACTGAGAAAATGGGATTTAACATCATCCAAAACAACTTACAACAACAGCACATTATTTTATAATTTGAGGAAGACTTTAAATCTGAAAACTGTTATGTTTTATAGATAGCTGTTGATGTATGTTTTACTATAAGGAAAGAATATAAAGATTACATTTATACCGAAGTATAAATAACATAGAATCTGTATTATTTAACGCCGCTGAGTATTTAACAAATTGTAATACTGGCATGAACGTTAATTTCGCGTAAATCTTTTTGGTGTAAATTAGATTAACATTTTTAAAAAGGTAAAGAGGATAGAGGTTACGCACTAAACGAGCAGTATGGATAATCGGATTGTTTTACAAGCAGTGATATGTTACTCGAACAGTGATAGTCAATCAGAAACTTCACATGTTGTGCAAAATTGATGTTTAGCAAGAAATAATGTACATTTTATACTATTGTTCAATTTCTAGGTGTCTAGCACTTCTCCGAAACGACCCGCATTAAGAAAAAAACCGGTTTTATTTTCGTTTGTGTAAATATTTCATGTTTGCAACCGTAAATATACTATGAACCGTTAATAATACTATGAATCTTGATACTACATTTTGCTAACAATCAATATCAATCAGGCCTTTAAATCACTTCCAATGAAGTTAGGAACTAAAGGGCACCAAAAGTTAGAAAATTAAGTTATCTTTAGTTCCTGAACTTTAACCTAAAACTCCTACTTGATAACACACTAACCACAGTAGTGAGAATATTAAGTATTACATAATAATTGTTGCACGATTATTAAACAAATTAGTCAAGAACATTATTATATGATCAGCTTATATCTTATATTTAATTTTGTGTAAGAAGCATAAGGAAATACCACAGAAATATATTTACCAATATTGTAAGGCTGATGTAAGAGCCCATTATCAAGAATATTACCTTACAAAGCATCGCTGGCAGATGGTGGAAGGGAGAACATCTTGGGAACTACAGGGAGGATCTCGTTTCTTCAAGAGTCCTTTTAGATTTTACCTCAAACCAAATTTCCAGGATCTTCATCGTAACCTTTTTTAAGTTTAAGTATAATCCGGAATCATTTACCCAAGAAAGGACGTTGTGTGAGATTTTTATATTCAGTTACCATCACGGTATTATAAATCGTCACCTGTTAAAAATAAAATAACTGTGGATCGGATTATCAGTTGGAATTCAAATAATCATTGAACATATACACTATAAATCAACATTGTTAGTAAGCAGTTACAGTAATAATATCTGTCTTTGACCTTCGTGTCTGTGTCAATATTCTGTGTAATTTATTCTAAAACCATTTTGCGTAAATAGGATGAGTATTTTTTTGCGTAAATGTAGGATACTTTTTGATAAATTACATTAATAAATACATTAATTGTTTCCTTCTTACATTTAGAAATATTATTAATATACTTGGCCACTGTGTCATGTTTTCTTTCACACCAGTGTAGAACAGTTGAATTTCGGTTAAAGCACTAATTATGTTTTTACACAAAACATATTATAAACAATATATCATAATCAGGTAACCAATGATATAGTAAAATAATAAGCACATCTTCCCGTAATTCAATTGTATTTAATTGATAAAAGATAGAATCTACTTGAGGAATTATAGTGTTAAAGAAACTACGGTGAAATAAATTGTCTTTCTATTTATACACCCTTCTCTGAGCTTTTGAATTAAGGGAAAATAACATGTTTTGTTTGTATCTTAGTTGTGAATGTTATATACTGAAAAAGTTCAATACAATTTTAATAACTATTATATCAAATTGTTTTATAAAACGTGGAGTCCCAGAGAAAGTCACACTTGTTGCTCAAATATTGGCCCATTCAATTTCGGTTCCACAAACAGAACTATGTAATAACGTTTTAACGGCGGCAACAGTCAACATTTACGAGTAATATCAACCAAACACTCGTTGAGCCAAATACGAACGAACCAACATTCAAAATAACCTTAAGAGATACATCAACTTGTGGAAATAATATTAATACGTATACATGTTTACGTATCCTGACATGTGTATATTATAATAGTACATTGTTCACTCTATTATCAATGCATTTAAATTGCAAGACAGCCTATTTTATGTAGAAGACTAATTTATAAACTAAATTAATTAAAATGCAGTAACACTAACACAGTTTTGGGAATCGATGGTTTATTTTGTAACTAAAAACTATGATTCGTGTTGTGTGTCGAAACACGTTGCTCAATATTAAACTACATTGAATTTTCTTTATTACATTAAAAAGGACTGATGGTATTATTCCGAACTATAGTTATTACAATTAAAGTCTAAAATTTCATAAAAACATAGGTTGGGTTTAAATATCCGTGCACCAAGTTGAAGAACTTCTGCTGTCAGTTAGGACTTACTGACGATGTCTAACTTAAAAGGCTCATGCCAAAACGTTTACGTAGGGAAATTACTCAGAAAATGACTGAAATGGCCCTAAATGAGAAGGTGACAATAGATGAATCAGTAAGCAAAATATGTAATATCATTATACCATTATATTAGTAACATACCAAATGTATTTATCAGCAACATATTTAATTGAAATTGCATTTAGAGATAAGTCATTATGTTAAAAAAATTAACCAGCAAAACAGTTATATTAGATAAGTCATATTTATGGTTTTTGTATATACTAATATAATATAAACCCGTAAAAATCGTTCATAATGTAACTGTTGTTTAAGATATATAAATAACAACGATTTAGAATAGGTTGCAATTTTAAACTACTGAAGGCTCTGCTATAATATCCCTGGGGAATTTTATCATCTCAAGAGTCTACAAAACTAGGTACTCGGTCTTTAATTAAGTTAATAAATTGCAAATGATCTTGCTGTAGGTTAATGAATCTCCGTACTTTGCTGTAGCTTTCCGCTCCCTTTTATCGTTGGAAGAATTGAAATGTCTTATCACCGGTCACTTAATCCCATCGTTTTAGAGATGTTTTCAAACATTATATTCTTTACGGAAGGTGGCAAATGAGTTTTGTTGTCTCGCCTGTCTAAGTAATAGTCCCCTAGCTTCCATTTTGAAAAAAATGCAAGACATGTTTACGCTATATTGTTTACTGTAAAGCACCTGGCTCTGTATTTAACACCATTATAATGCTGAGTAGAGGTGTCTTGAAGCTAAATGTATAAAAACACTAAAGCAGCTAATTATCACCAGTAAACCGTTAATGATTGAAATATAAATTTATTTTGATTCATTTCATAACAACAATAAGATAATATATTCTATGTATTTATCAACTAATTTTACGAACATACATGAATAAATTCCCCACATAATTTGCAATATTAGGGCATGCGTGATTATTTAAAATCATTGTTCGTTATATAATATTAAACAACAACTGTTTAATATACATTATACTCCATATTTATTCTGACATTCAAATTAAAGTAATTTCGTTATATGTATGCTGAATAGCCATTATAACTAAGGTTTACAAGCTTGGCTTAATTTATACAGCTAATTCGTTTATGCTTAAACATGGTTTTTAATATTACATAAAGGATGTCAAAGCTTTTTTATAACCATTTTCAAGCGGTTTAGTATATACGTAGTAAAACAAACATAGGTAATAACATTTCAAGTAAAATTTCGTTCAAACTAAGGATGATATTTTATTTTGCTATTATCATTTATGTCATGACGTTTGCAGTTGGAATATTTATGTAAATCGAATATACTTAATTTGAACCGTGAATATTAGCGGTAATTTTTTTTAATTAATGATTTGAGGTAAATAATTCAAGGAGAAATAAAACAAATAAGACAGATTTAAACTGTGCCTCTCATTGAGACAGCTATCTTATTTCTCCGAGGTTTCCCTAGTTTATATTGAGGAAATAAAAAAATAAAAAACATATTAAATTTGTTTCACTCTACATTATATTTGTTCGGTTTTACGGGATGAAAATACAAGAAACGTGTGTTTACACACCTCCTCTCTTATATAACGCTGTTGAACATTGAATAAACATATAGTAGGACCTACCAGTTGAAATTTTTACAATAGGTTGATTCACTTAAGGTGTCCACAATTGATTGCAAAAAACTATTTGTAAGTACAAAACACACGGTAGTAATTTATTAGTGATTTATTTATTGCTGTGCGGCGAAAATAACATAAACTTAAATAGAGAAAATGACGTTTTTTGCTGAAAACGATAAGAGATACTAATAATGTGCTACTTGACATGTGTTACTATTTGAAATGTGTGCGTTATGAGCACATAAACATTTTAAAAAATCAAAATTTGTTTATTTTAATTTTTTTATAGTACTTGCAAGTGACGTATTATAGTAAAGCTTAGTTTATAAGGAACACAACATTTTAATCCTGACTCAACATTCTCCTAACCTTATAATGTGCAATATTGTATTCCCAGAATTGCAGGTATATAGAATCTGCACCATCAGAGCAGCCAAAAAATTAACGTTTTCAGATTTTGATAAAAATTGGATTAAATGTATTTTTAACACCGATATGAATTTTTTTAAAGTTTTTTATGTGTAAATTCACGTCCCTCACGTCAGCGTGCTGCGTGCGAACTCGTTTAACAAAATAAAATCATCGTGAACAATTTTGTAAATTATGATACATCACAGAATTATGACAAACATTTTATATGTATTATAAAATAATTATATTATATTTTCATATTTCAAATATAATCCAATATTACGAACATCTTTTTGCAATATTGTAAGGCTGATCTATGACCCCATTCTCAAGAATATTGCTTTACAAAGCATCGCCGGGAGATGGTGGAAGGGAGACCATCTTGGCAACTAAGGGGAGGATCACGTTTCTTTAAGAGCCATTTTAAGTTTTACCTCAGACCAAATTGTTGAACTCCAAACCTTTACTTTAATAATTATCCGGAATTATGTACCCAAATCTAATTTGTATTCTATGTTTGAATCTGTTTATTAATTTATTATGTTATGCTAAAATCCGTCATCCGCTAGAAGTCTAAAAACAAATATTATCACGAAGAATTGTTGAATTCATCTACGATTGTTATAACTCCGGTCAACGACCTGAATATTTATGGAATTCTGTGACGTATTACCACGAATCATAAGTAATACTGATGTAATATTTTCTCTATCGGTATATTAAAAAGTATTATATCATTTGCAAAACTAGGCACTATCGATTTATAAAGGGTTTTGTTATCATCAGCTAAATTTTTAAATACGAGATTAACATTTAAATTTCAATTAGGTGCACTAAAATTACAGTAATTCTGTAATACAGAACAATAAGCGGATTTTGATTACTCATTGTATCCATTGCGGAAATACAACTTCCCAGATTGTGTACATTTCTGTGCTTATCGAAATAATTAAGGCATGGATTTTTTTCTCAGTTGATACGTAGTCATGCTTGAAATATAAAAGTTTCAGTAGCTATTATCCCTTATATAACACTAAAGGTTAAATAATCGGGAGTACGATTAATGTAATGATTTTTGTTTTTTGAATACAAGCTGTCTAGGCTTGTAAGATAGTGAAATATATTGCATTATCATTATTATAACTTGGCTGTTGTTTTTTTTTTATTCCATTATATATAAATAAAACAATCTCCTTAAACAAACGATTTTACAAAACGTCAAAGCCAGAGGAAATTTCGTTTTTAACTCAAATATTAAACTCAGTTTATCACAAGGTACCATTTGATTTTGGTACCTTGTGATAAACTGCTGTAAGAGTAAATTTTTACGGGTATTAACAACGAACCACTCTTAGAGCCAAATACGAGCGAATCAACATGCCGATTATTTTCCTTCTTTATTTCCACCGTTTTAGTATTTTGTTATGCGTTGATTTAAATTTTATTTTGCTTTGTTTATATTATTTTTATTAATGTTGTACTACTCCAGCAAAATAATATAAGAGTAGACAATTTTTTTAAATAAACATTAAATCTATTAACTGAATTTTACTTTTTGTTCTTGGCCTCAATAAATTGCTTTATGCCTCTTATTCTGGTCAATCCTTAAGCTTAGAAACTCAATAAGAAGAAATAATCAGCTCTTATCAAATTTAATTAACTTTAACTCAAATGTTGGCAACATCATCACATCAATCTTAATATATATTTATCAAATATGGGAATTTTTCAAATCAACGAGGGCAAATTTTTAAACGTGTTTTGACTTCGTGACTAACGAAGTGATTATATCAAAGCTGTGTTTTTGAGATATGCGAAATCGGCTTACTGTTAGAATTCACCTGGCATTACTCTGGGTTACGGTACTAATTGAAGGGGATGGCAGTGTCGGGTGTCTTGAAGGTAAATTGTCAATAACAAAAATAAATACAAATGCAGACTATTATAAAAGTCGAAAATACTTAAAATATTTATTTACTTGAACAATTCTAAATAATAATAAAAGGTAAATTATTTTCTTCAGATTTAATTCTAAAAAATCATTTGAGTATGTTTCCGCACCTTTGTCAATGGTAGTTTTATGTAAATTCGTAACGTAAGGTTGGTGAACAGAGTACAGAATTGCCTTATCAGTTTCAACAACGGGGACATATGGAGCGTTTTTAGAACAACAAAACAATATTCGAAGTAAAACTTAAAACCAAAGGTTACAAACACTACTTTACATTGTATTATTTTTCAAAATTGTTTGCATGGTTTATTAGAAATATCGTGTTATATTAACCCTAAGGTAAAGTAGATATTAACATTGAATAGCCAATACATGTTAATGGTAATTATTATAAGTTGACCTTGAAATAATAAATTTATTCCAGTAAATGTTTGAACTCTATACATTAACGTGTGTACACCCTACATATCATACACCCTAATATAAACATAAATTAAAGTAATAAACATAGATTATCAAATAATACTAATTGGATCGCTAGGAGTCACTCAACGAGGTCTGTGTAATCATAACAATGACAAGTATAACGTAACCGTTCACGTACACAATCCATTATCCACTAATTTGATTTCATCAGCTCGGTGATAAACATTACATTCCTCCCAGTCATTGTGGAACTCCTTCGTTATTGAATCATTTGTGCCCAGAAATAATCACAGAGTGTTTTCTTTAATTATTAAAGTACAGAACTGAGATAATGTCTGTATAAACATATTCATCATTTTCTTAGTAAAAGTAGCAAAAAAACCTGTGACAGTATGATATGTGACTCCCCCAGCCCATATATTGATGTTATTTCCATCCTTTGTTGTTTGTCCTCAGTGACAGACGATGATACAGATAGCGGCGCGGCGGCTCCGTGTCGCTTTTCAGTTTGCTAGCAATATATTTGTTTTCAGTGGACGTGGGATTGTCAAGCATCTACCAAATCAATATTTAGTTTAGTTTACGAATTTAAGAACGATTGTTACATTTTAACTTTATTTAACATTAGAGTAAATTTTATGTATATTATTACAGTAAAACAATACATGAACGATTGTTAGACTTTGGCTTTAACATTTTATCTTAGATACATTATAACAAAAAATAAAAGTATATTGCACACTGGCGTTGTAATTAGTATTTATAGTACAGGTTTTTTTTAATCAGTATATTAGAATTTATAATATAGCGATCCATTTTCTAACACTGAAACAATATAATGCAAATTGTTTGATAATTTTGTTAAAATAAATAAATTCCTTTGTTCAACTTAAAATGTTACCTGATGGTGAGGCTGCGGCTGCACCATTCTCAATTCCTTCTCAGCCTCACAACACCAGCCACCACGAGAGGTGAGGGTGGTGAATATTCCATTCGCCACAGGTTGCGGAGGTGCAGGTGACACGTCTCTCATGACAGGGGTTGTGTCTGCAGCGAGGGAATTGTCCTGGAATTGTTTTATTATTTATCACAAGTTTTCATTCAATGTTACCTTACTAAACCGTAAGATGATTATTTTTTATCACAATCAATATTTGTCCTATGTTAGGATTAAAATACACTTTTGTTATTTGTACGATGCATCCAATTTCAATTTGAATTTTAATCAAATGGAAATTTAGTAGCTACCTACTACAATCTTTAAATATAAACCTGATGTTTATGGCATTTTTGGAATTCCTCTCCCTATAAAATTCAGTGGTTTTAAAATTAAACGTTTATTTAGTTTTTTTTCAGTTAAAATATTTGTTAGATTTTATAAAATAAAATTATAAAATAACGGTAGGAAAATTCAAAGCTTTGGAAAATTCAAAGTGAGCTGTTGGTTATGAGGATGGTATTTGTCTTTTAGTTTGAGGTTTTGTTTAAACTGTAGCTACTGTAGACTGGGAATTGTTGTAGTACAGAGTCCTCTGTTTTGACCTCAAGAACCCTCGTGCTAATGGCGCTAGGACTTGGAACAAAACCATCGTTCACGACAATTGCTTGAGACTGCACGTTTTAACTATATTCTGCATTATTCTATTCGACTAAGGAGCTCTGGCACTTATCTGTAGCCTACTTGTTTAGTGGGCTAGAGGTGATGTGAGTGAAACCCCTACTACAGTTGTTAACTCATTTCAACATGTTTGCCGTTTGGCGAAATCAGAGGAGGTAAACGACAGGTCAATTTAATTTTTGTATCGCCCACCACATGTTAAATGTCACATAAGTAATGAGCTTTATTGCAGACCAGGGAGGCAATAACACATAACGTTACGATCACACTCCCGGCAGAGCTCAATCAGCTGTTCCTATAGGATCAGCTGTTGCGTTTACAACAATCAAAGTTTTCACAACATACAATTAGCATCAGCAATTTTTCCCATCTTGTTTGTTCGTAACATAACTCCATAAATAAAAACATACTATTTTAGCGAATTTCCTCTATAGGGAAGAAGATATTACCGTAGTCGGCATGCTAAGACCTAGGCCCGGGACCATGATAACTTTTCGTTTTGAGGTCCCCAGATCCCAAAAACACCATTCGTTCAAAAATGTAGATATATATATATATATATATATATATATATATATATATATATATATATATATATATATATGTCCGTGAGCACGATAACTCTCGTAAAAATTATCCGATTTTGATGAAATTTGGTATAAACGTGTAAAGCAACATTTATGACTAAGTTCGAAAACCAGCCAGATCGCTTTATCCAAAGGGGTATTTTTGGGGGGTTTTGTACCCCACAAATTCTTTTTTGGATTTTTTACATATAATTTTGGAAATAGTCAAATTTTAGTTTTCACCATTGTATTCAGCTTAAAAAACACACAATTTGGTATTTTGATCATTCCTCTACGGCAATTGGTTACCGAGATATTGAAAGTGCTAAACACAGTACGTTGTCTAATGTTATTCTTATGGAGGAAAAGAAAAATTTTATATCTCGCTTATTTATGAACGTACACTGATGAAACTTGGTATACGGCTTCATCTAGTTGTGGTGCATAGGTATTTGCTAAAAAAAACATTTTTTTGTCAAAGGCTCTTGTAGCAGCAAACCTGCGTACTCATCCCCATGTTATTCTTATGGATAGTAATTAAATGCTATGTCTCCCTTAATTATGAACATAAATGAATAAAAACTGGTATATGACTTCACCTAGTTGAGTTATATTGACTCAACTAAAGTTAGCATAAAACTCCATTTTCTGTGTTCCTTGATGCAGCAAACCTGCGTACTCAGCCCCAATTTTATTCTTATGGGAATAATTAAAATTGGATATATTTCTTATTTGTGAATATATTTTTATGAAACTTGGTAAGTAACTTTATGTAGTATTAAGACATTTATATCTCCATTGGAAATTCACTGAGTATGCAGGTTTGCTGTGACGGTGGTATTTATATTTACGTTGCTTATGTTTTGGATTGGGGGGTGGCGATAATAGTATATTCCATCACTAGTGATGAAGGTGGGATTTTCTGGCACGCTATCGAATTTTCCGTGTGAAGCGATAGCCGAGCAAGAAAGTTCGATCACGTACCAGAAAAACACTTTAGGTATGATTTATGAACGATATTTTTCACTAAACTGTAAATTATACTTGTAATAATAATGACACATCTTTTACAATTATTTTTATCAGGTTTGCTGAGTAATATTTCTTAGAATATGATGGCAACAATAGTGCTTACATTGTGTTTACGTAATTAGTAATTAGATTAATAAGAACAACACTGATCTCAAATGCAACACTGGTATTGCTAGTTGCAGCAAGAACGCTACTAGTTATTCTATCACTACTCAACGATCGAGTTGTTTGGTTACCAGTAACCTTGTGAAATGGATCAGTGATTATGGGTTAGTAATGAGCAACTAAGTAGGTAAAATCATTGACCAAGTACTGTATGTCATAAATGACCGAGTAGATTTTTAGTTGGTTTAACTAATCAAGTTGGTTGTTTAACCTATCAGCTAGGTTACTTTCACTAACCTTCTGGGTAACTTTAACTGAGCTATCGGGTTTCACTAACCAAGTTAATGAGTTAATCCAACCGAGCAGCAGGGTCACTTTAACCCAGCAAGTAGATAATTTTAACTGAGCAGCTGGGTTAAAAGTTGGACACCTCACGCCTCGTAATTTTAAGTTCAACTTCGATGATCATGGAGATATGTGGAATCTTCTGACCAACTCATATATTTCATAATTTTAATTAACTTTGATGAAGACTTTCTTAATAATTAACGTGTCTCAGGTTAGGAATTTAACATTTTATTTCGGGCTGCTGATTATGGTTTCAATCTGGTTTTTGATATTTATTTTAATAACTACATATAAATTAATTTTCAAATAGAGCTGAATTAATAAATCTAAACTGAAACCATATTCAGTAGACCGACGTCAAACGTTAAATTCCTAACCTGAGATACCACAATTATTAAGAAAGTCTTTACCAACGTACCTTCAAATTATGAAATATATGAGCCCAGACCTCAGTTGGTCAGAAGGTTCTTCACATATTCATAATCACTGAAGAATAACATAGTAAAAGTTAAAACCACGAGACATGAGGTGTTTTAACTTGTAACCCTTCGTGTATTCTATGACGCACTCGCCGCTCACTTTTGATCTGATCTCTCTGCAGAGAAACAGTTGTTGCCAATATCACAATGTTAGATAAAACTAATTTAACCATGCTGCTAACCTAGCTAAGACGGTTGTGAACGATCCATCACACTACCACAGGATTGTTTCCACCGATGTGTTAGTTAAATTCTCACCGAGTACAGAATCAAATATTAAAAATCCATGGGTTAATTGCAACTATGTCAACTCAGTAAAAATTAACCCAGAAGACACTCGGTTGGTGTTTATCATGCTGTAAGGTTATGATACTACTGGCATTAGTAGGTCAAATAAACAATTAGTTAGTAGTAACAAACCACTTGGTTACGAATAATCGTATATACTTTGACGAACTTAAGAAGGTTACTAATGGCCGTGTGGCACTGGTTGCTATTAACCAACAATTGGTTACTGCTGACCCAATAGATTTTAACCCAGACTCGGTTAAACTCTGAGTTTTTCCTTGTGGAAAAGTATCACAGTAGTCAATGGTATCACTTTTGGTACTCACAGCCAGTATCAAAAACAGCTATTTTCGACACACCGTAATGAAAAATGTTGTACACACCTCAAGTGGTAAGAGCTTAACACCTTACCGCGATGAACGCACTCGTGCTTTCAAGCATCGCCCTCACACTGTAATGACGCTCTTACTACCCTATGAGCGTAGATAGCTACTACCCCACCAGAGAGAAAATTCTGATTTGTAATCAGACCGACGGTGATCAGGGCTTCGATCTTAGTGGCGTACTACGATTGTACACATTTGTATTTAAAATTACCTTAAAATAGGGAATGATATAATAAATA
This sequence comes from Allygus modestus, assembly GCA_963675035.1. NCBI lineage: Eukaryota > Metazoa > Arthropoda > Insecta > Hemiptera > Cicadellidae > Allygus > Allygus modestus. Next base: position 59,958,358 of record OY776114.1, read on the forward strand.
CAATTTAATTACAAAAACATTGTGTAAACTTTATTATTTGTTTGTAATCTATCTTAAGTAAAATGTAAAAGCCAAAGTCTAAAAATCGTTGATAGTCTTTTTTACAGCTACTGTCAAAAATAACTCTACTGTCAAATCAATTTAAAATGTAAGAAACGTACTTAAATTCATAAACAAAACTAAATATTGATTAGTTAGATGCTTGACAATCACACGTTCACTGAAAACAAATATATTGACAGTAAACTGAAAAGCGACACGGCGCCGCGCCGCCATCTGTATGATCGTCTGTCACTCAGGACAAACAACAAAGGATGGAATATAACGTCAATATATGGGCTGGGGGAGCCACAGATCAGACCGTCAGAGGTTGTTTTTAGCAATTTATGTCACGGAAAACTACACAATGCAGGCTACGTTCGGAATAAATAAGTAAATAATTTTTTACTTTCTCCCCTTATACATAGTATATGGAGAAAGTATTGTTTTCGTCAAAATTTTCGAATTTGAGTTGTTGGTGGAAATATTCGTTTTGGTGCTCCCTGAACCCAAAAAAGTGGTTTTTACGTGATGTCTGTCTGTGTTTGTGTGTGTGTGTGTGTGTGTGTGTGTGTGTGTGTGTGTGTGTGTGTGTGTGTGTGTGTGTGTGTGTGTGTGTGTGTGTCCGTGTGTTTGTGTGTGTGTGTGTCTGTGTGGATGTGTACAGAGCTAGAGCCCTAACCAATGGGCCGATTTTGATGAATTTTTGTATGTAGGTACTAATCCACGATATCTCCAGGTGTTTTTTTCATTTTTTTGAATTTTTGATTTTTAAGGGTAATTATCCCCCAAAAACCGCCAAAAAACCTGAGAAATCAAAATTTCTCAAAAACGGTTCTAACGATTTTGATTAAACTTTAGTCGTTTGTAGAACTTTAGTTTTACAACAAAATGACACCACCCGCATTCCTGTAAAAATTCGGGTTCAGAAATTACAGGACTTAAAACATCCAAAATTCAGTTTTTTGGATTTTTCATAAAAAGACATAAATATAAAAAAATCTTACTATTCACGATTAAAAAGTGCTCAAAAACTAAATAATTTAGTATTTTGAATTACTATTCTACGATTGCTGGTTTCGGAGAAAATTGAATTTTTCTTTAACGGTAAACGCAGTACGTTGTCCAATGTTGTTCTTATGGGGAATACAAAAATTACTATTTCTCTCTTATTTACTGATCAATTTCATTCAAACTTGATATGCTTGTCAATTTAGCATTGACCAACAGAGTTAATTCGAAATATGTTGCCCCTTAATAACCCTGGGGGGGAATAGGGGGCATTTCTCCTCTTAAAACCACGAGTGTAGCAATGGATTCTGTTGTGCCTCCAAAGCAGGGATTTAGGTGGATGTTTTTTAAAACAACTTGTTTACAAGATTTTCTGTACATTCGATCGTGCTTTGTATTCTATATTTAGTAAATAAAAAGTAATTTATTCATTAAAGTTGGGCTAAAAGGGAGAAAGTATGTGTCAGTTTCCTGATACCGTTTATTCATCATATGTTTACAGTAAATGTATCGCACAGAATAAAGGATGTTTAACGGATAATGTAAATTCACGTTGAGACATTATGTATTTGATTTCTTCTCAATTTTCGTATTTCGCTGCTTGAAACCAAAATATTTGTAGTAAAATATCATTAATTTCATGTAAACATCACTACTATTACAGTTTATTGATCGATTAGTTTTATTACATAATTAAATCAATGTTATACGCTATGGCGTTATTGATAGCAAATGCTATTGCAATGTCATAATTATGCGCCTTGGGATAATTGATTGCTAGTTTGTGGTAAAAGTACACTAAACATAATGGTAAGCCTACTGATTATCTAGGTGAACAATATAAATTACTTGTTATTATTTGTAGCATTAGGTATTTGTTTTAAATTCAATTATATTTTAGTACACAATCTACAAGTAGAGTTAAGATTAGGCTAAATGAAAAATTACAAAGTTTAAAAGCAATAGTTAAGATTTTTATTACTAATCGTTTGTTATCAAAAAGGTCAAATGATACTCTTCTGAATCACTTTATCATATTTATTAGACATTGAACATACAAAAATATTATTTAGGAGAGGTACAAAATGAATTAACAATTTGCCCTAAACGTTTTTAAACATCAGGGTTTAAAACATTATTTATACGATTGCATAATTAATTTATTTTTGCCCAACGATAGTAACAACTCTACATCATCTACTGTATGCCATTTAAAAAAAGGATATCGTGTTATTGTAACCTAAAACTACAACTTTGTTCAGTCAGCACTGTACAACTTTGTTCAGTATTGTACTGTAAAACTTTCATCCGTAGTAAAATTCCAAAAAATTCACATTTTGTGTTCTTCTTATTCAGTGTTGAGTTGTGTGCATGCTTTGTTCGTTACAGAAAGACATATCGTATATCACCCACACAAAACATCAGCGTGAAATACGTGATAATGCCATCACCTCACATACATATCTCAGCTTTATCTTATGCTGTAGTGCTGATAACGTAAACAAATTGACGCAAAATACAGAAAACATGGTACTCATACGCATGAGATTCATTAAATACCAATTACTGCTAATTGAATAGTATTGTGAGCATAACACAATTGTCTTTATATGTTTGTAATTCATGGTAGTTTTGATTGGGGTTTCAGGCATTTCTTTCCCAAAGTGGATTCTAAGTGGGCTTGTTTCAAAATTGTGAATAGACTGTAATCTGTGAGGACTCATAACTAATAAGGAATTGTTAAGGGTACAAGGTAAGGCTAACAGTTTAAATTAGGAATAAATATTTCAAAAACTACCTGTGGTAACAGAAAACTAGTGTATTCTTATTAGTGAATTTCCTTTGGAAAGTGAACTATTAGCATGACCCGCACGGTGAAACTTAAGCCCGGGACCACCATAGAAGTTCCTAACGTAACCCCCTGAACACGTTTTGGGGGGTCGTTCAAAATTTTATATATATATGTGTGTGTGTGTGTATGCACTCTAGCGGTCGCATTTTTTGTCCGATTTACTTCAAATTTGGTAGGGACGTTCCTTTCTATAATCTGTTGGACAAGTTCGTTGGGCAAAACAATCGGAAAACTCTAAACCCATTTTTGGGGGATTAATCTTTCAAATTTCGAGTTTTTGAACCCAAAAAGGGTCAGAAAAGCCCCATATGTAAAATTAATGCACGTAAATGTTGGGAATTAGATAGTCGAAAGTTTTAAGCCCTCTCTCGTCATTCTAGCATAAATATTTACCGAGTTATTAAAGAAAATGTGTATCGGCTAAACACAGTACGTTGTCTTATGGGGGTTTTACACTAGAAAAGCCTGTTATTCCTTTGTTAGAGTACTTTTATTATCCCCAGCAACCTCACGCCTACTTTCAAGCCTGTCTGGATCTTCTACTAACCTTATAATGCGCAAAATTGTATTCCCAGCTTTGCAAGTAAATGAAACCAGGAGTATCAGAACAGCCAAAAAATCAATGTTTTCAGATTTCAATAAAAATTGGACAAATGTATGTTTTTACACTGATTTTGAGTTTTAAAAGTTTTTATGTGGAAATTCACTTCCCTCACGTCAGCGTGCTGCGAGCAAACTCGTTTTAAAGTACATACAGTATTTTCCTTGTGAAAACAGTCACAAAGTTCCCTAACAATATATTTAATTGTTGGAGCTTTGTGCGTAGGGAGATTTAGCTCACACCTAAATGCGAGAGGGAACTTTAAAAATGTAAAAACATCTAAAACTAATAATTCTTGAATGTGATAAGCCGTGACACAAATTTTACCATACAATTTTTAATTTTGTACGTTTCCCCTTGAAAATGTTCAATTTGTGTCTGTTATAAATGTTTTTTTTTTAATTCTATTTCAACTTAAATATGGCAGTTAGTAACCCTGGGAATGATGTGCATCCTTATGTAAACATGTTTACATTAACAGTAGCGCTTTTAATGCAAGCTCCACTTGTTCATCAAACAATGGGCATTAACTTAAAGCCGACAGCCAGTGACTCGTGGTTGGAATAGTCTTGTTTTGAGACACAAGGATCAGCACTGACCTTTTTTAAAGTGACTTACACCGAATTATTTTAGATCATCTTAAATTTATAATAGGTATATTATACGTAGGATATGGTTACGTATTTCAATACTTTAAGGGTTATAGTATTTGTTTAATGGTAGTTAAGTTAAAATATGGGTTATGAAAAGATATAATCTCCATTTTTGGAAGACTTTTGGAATTAAAAATATTATTTTCAGGACAACTGCTTAGAGTTCATTGAGCTTGAGCTTGTTTAGCTTGAGCTTGCTTGAGCTTCTGCTTGAGCTTGAAGCTTGTTCAACTGCTTAGAGCTTGTTTAGAGTGTTCATTGGAACAGACAAAAGCAATTTAATAAGCAATTTACCTAATTTACCTATATAGGTAGTTAGGACTATGAGTTAGCCAGAAAAACATTACGGGTTTAAAATACTAATGAAATATTTTTTAATAAAAATCCAACCAACTAAACATTTTTTAAACATTAGTAGTGTGCATTTGAGGCTGCTGGGGCGGAAGTGACGTCATCCGGTCACGTGACCGGAAGCGCTGAGTCATTAAACACGTCATCTGAGCCTCAGCCAGTGACGTAGGCGGTTTTGTGACGTAATGAGGGAAAGGTGAAAGTTCAAGGTCACGGGGAGGGTGTTTTAAAAAAGTACTACCTCGCACGCGTAAAATTCGATTGTGATTCGATAGTTAATCGATAAGAAATATCGAATGAAAACAATCGAATGAAGCAATCGAATGATACGAGTGCGAGGTAGTACTATTTCATTTATTACTTTATTATTTACATTTATTTTTATTTACAATAAGTTATGTTTACAATAATTTATGTTTACAATAGTTCCCCGTTGTTTGTCGTCATCGATGTTGTTGATCCGGAGTCGCGGCCATCACTTCGTTTTCTGATGAAAGGTGGTAGATACTTTGACCCCTGCGCAGAGTCTATGTTGTTTGTTGCGATCAGTTCTAAAGATAAACTGTAGCCATTCGCTAGGAGAAGTCGTAACTCCTCTTTAAAAACCTCCAGGTCCGTAGAAGTTGATAGATAAATAGAGTCATAATAAATACATCGAATCTTGAGTGACATGATAATGTTATTTTGTGAAGAGCGCGGAGAGAGGATGATGTTCACCAGTCGAGAGCTGGAGGTGTACTGACTATTCACAAGCTAGCGTTGCAATCGTACCAAATGGTGGGGGTAAAAGTGTGGTGGGGCGGAGCAGATGGCGGACGGCAGATGGTAGGCGGCAGATGGCAGGCGGCAGGTGGCAGGTGACAAGTGCGCGGCAGATGGCAGCTGACGTGGGGAGGAAGACTTTGAACAAAATATCCATTAGTTATCCATCAAAATATTTGTGGTTCCATGTGCACCACGCAAAAGTTGGTCTGCTCGTTGAAGTTCCTCCTCTAGTTTAGTAACCAGCCGAAAATCCGCTTCCATTTCATCCTCCTGCTCTGGACATTGCGGCTGCGCACACCACCTCTTGCAAGCATAATCACACGCGTTCTTATATTCCTCCAGGACTTGTTCATATGTCCTAGGCTGCTGGGATACAGTTTGCATCGCCGCTCCTTGCTTAACCTCGGTAGTCTCAAGAGTTGCCACCAACTCCTTCTCACTAATCACACCTCCCCAAATAATGTTATTGCCACGGCTTATGATGTTGCTTGTTGGCTGCTGAGATGTAGTTTGCTCAACCTCGGTAGCGTCAAGAGTTGCAATCAACTCCTCCTCACAAACCGCATCTCCCCAAATATTGTCGTTGACGCTGCTCATGGTGTTGTCTGTTCCAATGATTGTATAGTAATGCAGCGTTTGAGTGTAATTTAGGTACTCGTCCCTTCCCCCACCACATCACTACCCTCACCACACCACTTCCCCCACCAAGTTTTTACATCGCGCACTAACTAGCGTACACGCATTAGTTAGGGTCTGACTCTTACACTGTCAAGACCGTAGCTCCTTAACTGAAAACTTCAATTAATTTGTCTCAACACTATATGTGTATAAATATTACAGTCACTATGATCTAAACTAGTGCATGTTTCCATGTGTTGCTTCTTGTGCAGCAGACAACTGACTAAGAGTGTTTCAACCTTGGCTATTCTACGATGGAACCGCTCATTGTCCGCTAAAAGCGTAGACATTCTATCTTCATCGTCGGAGAAGTAGAAGGTGGTGGCAAGCGGGCTACTGAAGGACACCTTACTCATATTCCTGTAAAACTGTGACATGTTCAGACGTTAACACAAACTATATAGGTAGATGTTCATCCGACAAGAGCTGGAAGTATAATGATGTACCGCTAGCGAGTAGGATAGACACCTATCCCCACCACAACGTTACCTTGTCCTTCAAACAGTTGTTTTTCGCTACAGTTGCTATACCCTTGGTCGGATCTGAAGTCTGTTTGCACTAAATTGTTCGTCTGATCAATCCGCGTAGTTTGAGTACCCACTTGATATATTTTAAACCGCAAATAAAGAAGTTATGTAGGTTTGACCTCTAAAATAGCTGTTTTTTAGCTATTACTGCTATGCCCTTGGTCGGATCTGAATTTTGTTTGCACCACCTTGTTTGTCTGATCAATCCGCGTAATTTGAATACCCACTTGATATATTTTAATCCGTAAATAAAGAAGTTATTTAGGTTTGACCTCCAAAATAGTTGTTTTTAGCTATTACTGCTATACCCTTAGTCGGATCTGAATTCCGTTTGCACCAACTTGTTCGTCTGATCAATCCGCGTAATTTGAGTACCCACTTGATATACTTTAATCCGTAAATAAAGAAGTTATTTAGGTTTAACCTCCAAAATAGTTGTTTTTAGCTATTACTGCTATACCCTTGGTCGGATTTAATTCTGTTTGCACCAACTTGTTCGTCTGATCATTTCGCGTAATTTGAGTACCCACATGACATACTTTACACAAACTTTGTACCCCCCCCAAATGGGTCATGTTCAAGGTCAAGTCAAGGTCAAGGACCTTGGGACTTAGAAAATTTCACAAAGTGGGCTGCACACAAACATGAGACTAACAGTCTCCTGCCTATGTACAGGCCAAGTCCCTAACTTGAAATGCTTAGGGTGGTCCTGAAAAGGACCGTTTGTGTGTGAAGGAGATGGTGGATAAGGACGGTGAGCGGTGGACAGTGTTTTCTTTTTTCTTCGTAACCCACTTTACTTGTCCCTTCTGCCGTACTAAAAACAAGTCGCACTTGGTCTCAGGAGGTGGCAGAGTGGACCTTGGAAGGTGGACCTTGACGTAACGGCCGCCAGAGAGGTGTTGGAGTAGGTACTCATCATCGCTGATCTTCCCCACAAATAGATACTCCACGTTTAATTTCAACTGCGCAAACTTGACGGTGACAGACTCCAGCGGCGTTACCAACTCGGTAAGTTTCACCGTAGCCGTCCTCTTCATTATCTCCTCAACAGTTGGTGGCGGCGATGAAGGTCGAAGCGATGAAGGGCGAGGCGATAGCGATGGCGAAGATGCAGTAGACGTCGAAGGCCGTTGGTCAAAGTAAAGTGGGTGGTTTCGAAAATTCTTTGGTATGCAAGATCTAAAAGAACTAGGTCTTTTGAATCCGCTCCTTTTTTCCGAAGACTTCTTCAAAGTCTCCTTCAAACGTTGCAGTTTCTCGGGTGTGATGGGAGAAGACATAGCGAAGAGGTGTATACAGTTCGCAAGGCAAAGCTGGAATGAGGTACCAGACGGAGCAAAGCGGGTCGCCAAGTGTAACCGTGACATTTCCATATACGGGTAGAAAGCTAAAGACCGGTCTACATCCTGTTCCCCTTCCACCGTGACGACACCCCCCCCCCCCCGACGTCACGGGGCGGAGCCCCCCCCCCCCCCCCCCGACGTCACGGGGCGGACCCCCCCCCCTTGACGGACCCCCCCCCCGATTTGGGTCATGTTCAAGGTCAAACCCCCCCCCTCGACTTCCCCCTTCCGCTTCGGTGACGTCACTTTGCCTTTATAAGCGGGAGCAGCCCGCAGTCTCGTCGCAGTAGCTTGCCGCCCGCTGTTTGGATATACGTCCCAGTGGGTTGCACTCTGCTGCAGTGTAGGTCTGTTAAGTGTGCGTTGGGCCCGACGCGCAATTAAGAGATCCGCGCCCTTGCATGTTTAGTTAGTTTGTTTAAGCATGTTAGATAACGCTTGTAGTTTGCTGCTAGGTAATGTAGTTAGTCTAATATATATGTTAGTGTTTGGTATTGGTTTGAAGTGTTTTATTTACTAATAACATATGTACTCCCGGCCCTACAGGTCCCTCAACAACCTTGGTCAAAACTTGGGTTAGCAGCAGCCTGACGCCGGGTGTTTGGGTCTACGTCCCACCGGGTTTCAGTGATACTGTTGACCTTTGCAAAACCGACCTCGGCTGTTTTTGTAAAAATAACGTTAACTGATTAATTTGTTTCTTTTACATAGTTGCTGGTAAAGTCTTTATTTTCAAAATAATGTATCTTGTTTCTCATCCTTTTCCTAACCCCCTGACAATAAGGTTCGGCCCTGAAAACCGGCCTTGTCAATAAGATCAATACGGCCATGCAAACCGGTTGACACCACCTATCTCACCCATGAGAAACGTTTGTGAAATATAAAATCAGTCTCTTGTTTAAAATCAGTCTCTTGTTTAAAATCAGTCTCTTGTTTGTTGTCTTTTGTCCCCTTCCCCAATACAGAGCGGGGAATAGAGCAGTATGTTATGCTCTATTCCCCGCTTTGGCATTATGTCAGATGACCTTGACCTACTGACGGGACTTAGAAAAACTTTTGTTTGATCAAATATTGGAAGAAATATACTTTTAAAATAACCTTTCTCAATCACCTCCACTCCCACCACTTACATCTCCCCACCATTTACATCTCCCACCACTTACATTGGGTATAAAAGAGGTTCCCCATCACTGGTAAAACATTCTGCTGTTTGTGTTTAACCATGGCGCATATCAGGAAGCAGACCAAGCCTAAGAAGATGGTCGTAGCAAAACCAGCTCTTGTAACACCTACTACCTCTTCTACTGCTTCTTCATCATCTACACCAACTACTTCTGCACCGTCTCTACTCCGCCAGGTTTTATCTTCGCCAGCTTCTTCATCGCCTGCTTCTTCATCGCCTGCTTCTTCATCATCCGGTCCTGCGTCCATACTCCGCCACGCATTACTGATGTCCGTGATAATCCCGGAAGAGTCGCAACCAAGGTCTCCATCTTCTCCACCACCAAGACCCAAGTCACCTACAAGATCATCTTTATCTTCCCCATCACCAAGGTCAAGGACAAGGTCTTCTTCGTCATCTTCTTCTTCGTCATCTTAGAGCTCGAGGTCCTCTTCTTCTTCATCTTCGAGCTCGGGATCATCATCACCGAGTTCAAGATCTTCAACACCCACTATACCGCAGATCATTTCTCCAATCATCACTCCACCTTCCACAAGTTTTCGTCCGTCAGTAATCTGCATAAATGATCAAACTCGTTCAGAGAAATTTAATGAATTAAAATCCTTGAGAAGGAAGTGCTTACTTCCTGCACAACAATGTAAATACAGTTTTAAAAAAGGTGCAAGGAAAGGGGAACGTTGTGCTAAATCTTGTGTCTTAGATGAAGAATTATGCAGTTTTCATTTAAGACAAAAACACAAGGGTACCGTTTCTCTTTCCACACCACATCCAACAGTGAAACCCGCCAAAACTCGGATTAATAGGCTTTGTAAAAACAAACAATACTTCTTTGTCAAAATAATGGGTTTCTTAAAGGTCATGTTAAAATGTGGAGACCAACTCTACATTTTAAGATTACCTAAAGCCATGCGCCATCCCTACAAACCCACGAAAAAGCACTATCTAATCAGAGACAATTCAGGAACCACTGTGTGGAGAAAATTGTAATAACCTTTTTCCAAATTAAATCAAGTCTTTCTTTTTCCAAATTAAAAAAAAAGTGTGGACAACCTATTTACATTTTGTAGCATATGCTGCAGAGTGTAAATAGGTTGTCCACACTTTTTTTTTACAATGTTACAACGACCTTGACCTAGAAAATGGACTTAGAAACATTTCGCTCTGTTTAAATTCCTTTTCAAACCAAAACATTGTCCTGTTCACCAACCTTTTAGGTGGGGGTAAGCGGGTATATAAGCGTGGCGTCGTAGAACATATTCATTAGTCAGCTATGGAGACTCCAGCAGGTTCATCCAACTCATCAGCTACTGATATGAAAGTAATCTGGGAACGTAGAGCGAAACAAAATAGTGCACGTTCGCGAAGAAACGAAAATAAAGTAAGAGAAGGATTCAAAAGATTACAAGTCGCTGTACCATTTGCTAATCCTAGTGATTCTAGGGTTTCAAAAATTCGACAGGCAGTACAATATATTAAGTTCCTTCAAACACAGCTTCAAGAACCTTGTATAAAAGCTGAACTGCCTGAGGAACCGCTGCCCCCCTCAATCTTACAAAAAGAATTAGGGAACGTTTTTGTCGAACCTCCGACCCTTAAAAAGAAGATGACTAAACAATGAGAGGGGTTAAAAAAAACAAAAACAAAAAAAAAAAACAAAGCGGGGAATAGATCAGTTTGTGGTCAAAGTGAGAATCACTTACTGCTCTATTCCCCGTTTTGGCAATATGTTCAGACGACCTTGACCCAATAAAAAGACTTAGAATATTCGTGTATAGTAGTGACCTACACTCCGTGTGGTAAAATAATGGAAGATATATTTATTTCTTAACACGATATACCCCTTCCCTAACCCTTGTACTCCCACCACTAACCCCCACCATTTAAACGTAGTATAAAAGGGGTTCCCTATCACTGGTAAAATCATTCTGCTGAAAATGAGTACACCCGCTCTCCCTATCGCTGCAGCAACACTAGTAGTAAGCAGAAAGGTTGAAAATCACGATCAGTTAATTGTCTTAAGAAGATTACTGCACAAGTTTCTCGATTGGGAGGTTGGTTGTGATTTGTATATGTGGAAGCCTACGGCTCCAGTGTATAATAGTGAACAGGAAGCATGGAAAACAAGCTATAAAAACAATGTAAAGTTACTTAAAATGATTGGTATAATGGAAAGGTTACTCCGGCAGAAATGGATCATCAATGCAACATTTTATATTAAACCAAACCATTGTTGAATCAATAAAAAGGAGAGAGATTAAAAACAGAGCGGGGAATAGATCAGTGTGAGGTCTAAGTGAGAACCACTTACTGCTCTATTCCCCGTTCTGGTGGTATGTTCAGACGACCTTGACCCACTTACAAGACTTGTCATTCTGCGACATCGATGTTTGATATAAAATGTACTTCCTACAATAATATCCTTGTCATTTACCCCCACCACGTAAACTTGGTATTTAAGCGACCGCATCGGAATATCCCCAGTAGTTAGCTATGGATTCCCAAGCAAGCACATCCAAAGAGTATAAATATGAACTATCAGAGTTTTTGAAGTTCAACAATTGCTTGCGGAACCGAAGAGCCGAAAACGCATTAAGAACAAAAACATATAAGCTGACAATGCAAAAAGCCTACCGGAGATTATCAAGTAAAGTCCCGGGCGTTAAATCTACTACTAAAACAAAGGACATGATATATCGGGCAATAGAATACATAAAACATCTGCAGGAAATAGTGGCAGAAGTTCCTTCTGAAGAACCGGTCTCTCTTGAACCGATAGAATGCGTGTTCCTGGTGGAAGATAGGTTGGCGAAGCATCATTTTCTTGAGGAAGAACCGTCAGCCTACAAACAAATCTTCCTCATGGATGAAGACCAGGATGAATAACTGGGTTAACAAAATTAAAGACGTCTGGAATACAAAGCGGGGAATAGATCAGTTTGTGGTCCAAGTGAGAATCACTTACTGCTCTATTCCCCGTTTTGGTAACATGTTCAAACGACCTTGACCCACTTCAGGACTTGGAAACAACTTTGTTTAGTAATAAATATATATTTAACAACAATATCCCCTCCCCAACGCCCCCCCCTCTAAATATTGTGGTATAAAAGGCGAGTTTGTATCAATGGTTGAATCAGTCTAGTCATGGCACCAAGAGACATCATCTTTCCTCATCCACGAGAGGTAATTCTAATGTTAAAAAACATTATGTTAGAAGATGAAGATGAAATTGAAGATGCGGTGTTGGAAGATGAAGAAGTTGATTCCGTAGAGATGGAAGCCGTGAGTTGGATGGAACAATTGGAGAGTGATGAGGATATCTCTAGTGTAGCGGATGACGTGGAGGAAAACTCGAATTCGGACGATGCGGAGTGTTACCAACAGTCACTCTGTTTGGAACACATGGAGGCAACTCCGAGTGGTAGTAGGACCCTTTTTGAGGGTACCTACGTCACTAGCTTTCTCCCCCGTCGCTTATTTCCGTTTGATGAGTCGGATGTGTCAGATGAGTCTGATTAGTTTTCTTCGTTAACCTTCCAACTACAAATACAGAGCGGGGAATAGATCAGTTTGTAGTCAAAGTGAGAACTACTTACTGCTCTATTCCCCGTTCTGGAAATATCTTCAGATGACCTTGACCTATATCTGGACTTGGAAACAATTTCTTTTGATACAATAATTATTACTAAATCAAACATATGCTCCAAGAGGGGGGTACTCTAATGGTGGGGGTAAGCAGGTATTTAACCATGCACTTTGGAATACACGTATTAGTCAGCTATGGATTCGCAAGCAAGCACATCCAACTCCAGATCTGGCTACAATCAGAGAAACGCTGAACACTCAAAGAAATGGAGAGTGAATATTAACACTGGATATGAGAGATTACAAAGTGTAATCCCATTCGCCAATCCTCGAGATGCAAAAATAACCGTTTTGTATAAGGCCATGGAATATATCAAAAGTTTACAGTTAAAACTCCAAGAACCGCTGTCAGCTCCCTCAATCAACCAAAAACTGTTGGAAGCATGTCCTCTGACTGAAGATGAAAAACTCCAAGAACCGCTGTCAGCTCCCTCAATCGATCAAAAACTGTTGGAATCATGTCCTCTGACTGAAGATGACTTGGCGGTTCAACATTTCTTTGCTGAAGAACCCTCATACAAACAACTTTTTGAAGATCAGGATAATTAAAAGAAAACTTAAAGATCTGTTAAATAATACAAAGCGGGGAATAGATCAGTTTGTGGTCCAAGTGAGAATCACTTACTGCTCTATTCCCCGTTTTGGCAACATGTTCAAACGACCTTGACCCAATTTGGGGACTTGAAAACATCTTGGTTTGATGCAAAATGTACTGCCTGCGTAAAATTTGGTATTTCTTCACTAACACATATACTCCTGCATGTATACCCCCCACCACTGTTCTTTTTCGGGTATAAATAGAGGTGAATTTTGGAGTGTTATTAGTAGCTGGTTAGCCTTTGAGGAAGACACAGTTATAATATGTATCGGTGCGATATTTGTAAAGCTTCATTTAGAGATGATTGGCTTTTAGCCATTCATAAAGAACTAAAACATAATCCCAACACAAATACAAAAGAAGAACAAAATGAACAAGAATTAGATTCAATCGACCATCAATTAGCACAACATCAATTTGCAAACCTAAATCAAAAAGAACAAAATGAAGTTTTAAGACCGAGTGTCATCCATTATGCACACTCAACGCCATCAACATCGACTTCTACGCCTGTTATGTCTACACTTCATCATCCTTCAACATCAACACCATCGACTTCTACGCCTGCTATGTCTACACTTCACCATCCTTCATCAACACCATCAACATCGACTTCAACGCCTGCTATGTCTACACTTCACCCTCCTTCAACATCAACAGCTGCTATGTCTACTCTTCACCGACCCTCAACATCAACAGCAGTAGATGTGGAACTACACGCTCAAGCACTACCTGGTAACACATTTTAAAATTGACAACGTAAAATTACAACTTGAAAACTGTTTACATAACGCCAAAGAATTAGTAACCAAAACACTAAAGAATGAACAAAAAAGATTAAATTTTATCAAATTTGGACTGTTGCTAGATGCCATATTCACTAACATTCAAAACGAATCATCACCAAGAGGTTTCATGACAAAAAACCGAACCATCATGGCTGCGTCAGATATTGAAAAAATCGTAACAGAATGTTTTGAGGAACTTTTGACGAAACTACAAGAGCATGAAGGAAGAGGATCTGGATGGACTTTATTAAGTATAACAAGTCTGGATGTTAGAGTTCATAAACACGGTTATGGAATGAGAGGAAGTAGTTACATTCCTCTTCCGAAAAAAATAAGTGATACAAAATCCTGTATTAATGTGCAAAATGAAGATAACGAATGTTTTAAATATGCTATGTTGGTAAAATATGTAAACAAAGACCATCAAAAAAGACCGAGTCAAAAATATGAAGAAGTTCAACATAAGTATAATTTCCAGGGAATAACTTACCCTGTTGCAATTACTGATATATCAAAATTTGAAAAGCAAAATCCGTCGGCTTCAGTCAACATATTTGGTTTGGATTCGTCAAATAATGTGTATCCCTTGCGCATAACATCGAATGAGCGCAACAATCATACTGACTTGTTATTAATCAATAAAGGAGAGATATATCATTACGTGTATGTAAAAGATTTTGAAGGGCTCGTATGTAAACAGTTAACAAAACATAAAAGGAAAATCACAACATGTAAGAGATGCTTTTGCCATGTGAACAAACCATTAAGAAGAGGAGGTTCAGAATGGTTATTAGAACACCAAAGGTTATGTAGTGGAAACTATGAGGTTAGAATTAAATTGCCACATCCTAGCAGATCATACGTACAATTTGACAAAGTAAATCAACAATACCCTATTCCATTTGTTGTGTACGCGGATTTCGAAGCATCTTTACTTCCAATTGAACAAGAAGAAGAGGATATCGCAAAAAGAAGCAAATATCAAAAACACGCACCAAACAGTTATTCTATACTAACAAAATCCACGCTGTCTGAAGAACATCTTCAAGAATTTGGACTATCATCTGCTCCGAAGATTTATCGCGGTGAACAAGCAGCGAAACACTTTGTAGACGATTTGTATTACATTGCCTCTAAGGTGGAAGAACTCTACAAAATTAAAATACCGATGCTACCTATGGAAGAACATCAACTTCAACATCACAATCTGGCAACAACATGTTATCTGTGTAATAACATATTTACACCAGATAACGTTAAAGTTCGTGATCACGACCATCTTACAGGAGTCTACAGAGGAGCAGCCTGTAACGCTTGCAACTTGAATTACAGAGTACCATCTTTTATACCCGTTGTTCTACATAACCTTAGCGGATATGACTCTCATTTCATAATCCCGGAGTTAGGAAGAGATGATGGAGCAATAGATGTTTTGGCAACAACAATGGAAAAATTTATAAGCTTCTCTAAAAAGGTTGGCAAAATAAAACTTAGGTTTATTGATTCGTTTAGATTTATGCCTTCTAGCCTAATGAAATTAACTGAGAATTTAAAAAGAGAAGATCTGATAGAAACAAGCAAAATTGTAGCCAGTAGTAAAATGGATCTGGTTCTTCGAAAAGGGGTCTTCCCCTACGATTACATCGATGGACTGCATAGATTTAATGAAACATCACTTCCTCCACCAGAACAATTTAACAACAAACTTAATGATTCGGAAATTTCACTTGAAGATTATCAACATGCATGTCGAGTATGGAACGAGTTGGATATGAAGACTTTAGGAGAATACTCAGACTTTTATGTAAAACTTGACGTGACTCTTCTCTGCGATGTTATGGAAGAATTGCGAAGAACCTGTTTTGCAGCATACGGTTTAGACCCTCTACATTCGTATACATCTCCAGGACTAGCTTGGCAAGCAATGCTGAAAGAAACAAAATGCAAACTCCAGCTGTTAACAGATATAGATATGGTTTTAATGGTTGAGTCGGGTGTTAGAGGTGGATTAACTCAAAGCGTGACAAGACATGTTAAAGCCAACAACAAATATTTACCTGACCATGATCAAGAGAAACCTTCAACGTACTTGGGATATTTCGACGCAAATAATCTGTATGGATGGGCCATGTCGAACCCACTTCCATTTGACAACTTTAAATGGGTTGATCCCGACTGTATTGGCGATATATCACAAATTCCAAAACATGGAGATACCGGATATATTTTGGATTGCGACTTTGAATATCCAGAACATTTACACGATCTTCATTATGACCTTCCACTCCTTGCAAGAACAGAAATTTCACCAACTGGAAAACACCCCAAATTAATGATGACCCTTAACAATAAACAACGATACGTAGCTCACTATTGGGTTGTTCAACAAGCTATCGAATTAGGTTTACGTCTTACTAAAATTAATAGAGCTGTGGAATTTTCCCAATCGTGCTGGTTGAAACCGTACATAGACTCGAATACTACCAGAAGAGCAGCCGCTACATCAGCCTTTCAAAAAGACTTTTTTAAATTGATGAACAATGCAATATTCGGTAAAACATTGGAAAACAAAAGAAGACATAAAAATGTTAAACTTGTTACAGATCCAAACAAACTACAGAAACTTGTACAACAGCCAAATTTTGGAACATCTATAATTATTAACGAAAATATTGTAGCTGTATCTATGAAGAAAACAAGTGTGAAGATGGATCGTCCTTTGTATATAGGTATGTCAATCCTGGATATCTCCAAGACTCATATGCACGATTTTCATTATAAAAAGATGGTCACCTTTTATGGACGAGAAAACATCGGCATCTCCTACATGGATACAGACGCCTTTATATATTGGATAATTACTAACGATATGTATGAAGACCTTCGGACATTTGATTACAAAAACGATTTTGACTTTTCCGACTATCCAAAAGATCATCCAAACTACGACAATGACAGAAACAAAAAAGTGCTTGGCAAATTTAAAGATGAAGCCAATGGTGTTATACTTCAAGAAATTGTTGCACTAATGTCAAAATTATATTCTTTACAACTAAATGTAAACCAAGTCATTAAGAAAGCTAAAGGAGTAAAAAGTTTGTATTTAAAGAAGAATGTGCATTTTAATCACTATAAGAAATGTTTATTTGAAGATCAAGATATAACAGCAAAATTCAACACAATCAGAAGTTTCAACCATCAGCTGTACAGCGTGACGGAGGTAAAAAAAGCTCTCTCTTCAAATGATGACAAACGCCACATCCTTGCAGACAACATCCACACTCTACCATTCGGCCACTACTCCCTCAACCCTATTGACGAGTAACCCTTTCATCGTCCTACATCCCTTTTCCTTTTCCTTTCCGTATAAAAGGGGGAACACAGCAGTATTTTGCTGTTCCCCCCTTTTATACATTAGTTTAGAATGACCTTGACCTATATAAGCAGATTTATACAAAAGAATATTTAATATCATATCAGCTGTCTTCGTGAAACCATCATGTCAGACCTGAAGGAGAAGATTATTAATGAACTACACAAACCTGCAAGAATAAAGTTTCCCAGAAGAAATACTGTTATAAAAGGGATAAATGATCTATATCAAGCGGATTTAATTGAAATGCGACCGCATAGCAGAATAAACAAAGGATTTAAATATATACTCACAATTATTAATTGTTTTACAAAAGTTGCAGACGCTTTGCCTCTAAAGGACAAGACTGGTAAAAGCGTAACAGAAGCCATGGAAATAGCCATAAAAAGAGATAAAAACAAAATTAAACATTTACAAACTGATGATGGAACAGAATACTTTAATACAAACTTTGCACAGTTAATGAATAAATATAAAATAAATCATTATTCTACAAATTCAGAGAAAAAAGCAGCTATTGTAGAAAGATTCAATAGAACCTTAAAAGGAGCACTGTATAAACAATTTTCAAAAAGAGGTTCTTACGTATGGTATGATGTTTTACCACAATTAATAAATGATTATAACAACAGGTTTCATAGAACTATCGGTATGAAACCTAACAAAGTAAATAGAAGAAATGCAAAAGATGTATTAAAACGCATTAAGAAAAATACAAAGCCTAAAGTAGAAAAAATGCAGCCAAGAAAATTTAATGTAAGTGATAAAGTACGGATTAGTAAATATAAGGGAGTGTTTACCAAGAAATACCTTCCCAATTGGACGAATGAAGTTTTTACAGTGTATAAAGTGCAACTGACTGTACCTGAAACGTATATCTTAAAAGATAACAAAGGAGATTTGTTGCAAGGTGCATTTTATGGACATGAAATGTTAAAGTCAACAGTAGGTGATGTATATCTTGTTGAAAAAGTGTTACAAAGAACAAAGGACGCAGTTAAAGTGCGGTGGTTAGGGTTTAAAAAAACTGAGGATTCATGGATACCTATAAAGGACTTGGTTTAATGCAAGCAACTCATTTCATCGTTAACCTTTGAGCAGGATGGAGATTATTAACCATAAAGATCGATTCAATATTAATAACATAGATGATTTAACTGTGGATAACGTTAAAATCAACAATGGTAAACACGGTAGTTTACTTCCAAACACTGTTCGATGTATAGTAAGTGGCCCCTCAAACTGCGGAAAGACCAATGTTGTCTTTAATTTGATCACTAATCCGCAGGGATTAAGGTTTAATAACCTATATATTTTTTCAAAGTCTCTACATCAACCAAAGTATCAATTGCTGGATAAAATCCTATCTGATGTGTCTGATGTTAATTTTTACAAATTTAACGCTAGTGATAGCATTATGCAACCAAACGAAGCGAAACCGTATTCTGTATTTATATTTGACGATGTATCTTGTGAAAATCAGGATACTATTAGAAACTACTTTGCCATGGGAAGACATAATAACATCGACAGCATATATATAGGACAAACCTATAGCAAAATCCCAAAACAACTTATCAGAGATAATGCAAATATTCTAATTGTATTCAAACAAGATGATACTAACCTAAAACATATATATAACGATCATGTGAATGCGGATATGCCATTTGAAAAGTTTAAAGAACTTTGCGGAAAAGCATGGGCGGAAAAGTATGGATTTTTGGTTATTATGAAAGATCATGCTATAAAAGATGGTCGTTATAGAATAGGTTTTGATAAATTCGTTTTAATACACTGATTAGCGGTATTACTGTACAAGTCGTCAAGGTGTGAAGATGGTTAACCAGGAAAAGCTATTAAAGGAAATAAAATCACTTAGTGATTCTATTAGACAAAAAAACCGAGCTTTAAAATCAGGTATAAATGAAAGAGAGCAATTTTTAGAAACAACATTCAAACCTGTTACTGAACCTTTAAAGCGATTAGCACAAAATATGGAAAAACCTTCAATTCGCTTCGAAGGAGACAAAATGCTACCAATTTCCAAATATGAAGAAGAATTTCAGAATGATGAAAGTTTTGGCCAGTTACATACATCTGAAGAAAGCGACGAGTATGAAGAAAGCGGAGATATAGAGGATGTAAAGGAAAAGGATATTGCAGAAGATACAAGTACAGAAGATACAAGTGTAGAAGATACAAGAGCAGAAGAAGAGGATATTAACCCATCCAACTTAAGCAAATTAGGCACGGATATTATGTTTAAAGGAACACTTGGAAGAACATATACGTTAAAAATGTTACACGCCGCACATGCTAATCGAAGTTATCATACCTATGGAGCTAGAATAGAGGATAAAGGATTAATGATTGGAGATAGCAAGTTAGATATAAACGAAAATGATGATATAGTTATTGGAGATAAGAAATATAAAGGTACAAAAGGTTTGTTTGAACTTATCTTTAAAAATAATCCTGGTAAATATACTAAAAGGGATTTACAATTGTTTAAAAATATATTAGAGTATACAAATGCACATAGAAAAAAGTATTCCAAAGACCTACCTATTCATAGAAATCGGTCAATAAAATATACAAGTATTATATCTAGTCTTTTCCCCTCAAAATCAAAAAAAGCTCAAATTAAAAGAAGAGCTTTATCTTCTGCTGAATTAAATGTTTTGCATAAAAAGAGAAAAACAACTGATCCTACCACATCTGGAAGGGGATTATTGAAAAATTTGTATAAAACTAATATAATATATTACAACGATATAAATAAGTTAGTTGATCGAATGAGATTATTACATGAAGCCATGGAAGCCGGGCACACTGGTTTAGAAAACGAATGGGTAGCTTTGGTTGATGAACTGCGAAAACAAGGAATAATTGTTCAGTAGACGCATATATATATATATATATAATAAGAACCTAAACGATAGCGATTCAGTTACATCATGAGTGTGGACAAGTTTGGACGGTATTCCGAGTTTGGAGTAAAATCTGGATATAGTGAAAAAAGAGCTGGGTTTCCGTTAACATCTGACGGCAACTATAATTTTGAAGGAAAAGTAATTCAAAATGTTGGTGATCCGCTTATGTCGTCTGATGCGGTTACGGTACAGTACATGAAAAAAAGAACCCCAACTGTACACGAAGATCATTGGGGGTTTTCCGGTAAAAGGTAAAGCGATATACAATATCCCATTTATGATGTTAAAGCAGTAAATTTAGCTACTCTAAAATTGTTAACGATTTACAAAAGGAATAAAACTGACACATGCTATGATGTAAAAAAATTAAAATTATCAAATGTAGGTGATTGTGAGCAGGATGGAGACGCTGTAAATAAGAAAATGTTTGATATTGTACACAAGAAATGGACTACGGAATATGAAAAACATTTGGAAAGGTTTGGTGCAGCTCTATTCCATTATATCCATCGGGCTTCAGGAAGAGATGCAGCTTCAGATGTTGACAGTCACAATTATTTAGACTGGAAAAATATACACAATCCAGAGAAACCTAATCAACGAGATAAACCGTCTAAGCCTTCTAAAGTCAAGACATTAGGAAAGGAGGATAAAGTGAATGTGATTAATGAACCAACAGAAAACAATGAAGATTACATAAGAGAAAAAAGAATTTAAAATACCCCCCATGATAAGGGATAAAGCATCAGTCATATTCGAGAGACGATACAGAGAGGATGATGGAATCCAATATTACTGCGTGGAGTTTAATATCTCAAGAGCCGAGATTTCCCCAAGGAGTGTTGACAGATGGTTTTGTTCAACGGTTTGATAGATATATGGATTGGGAACAACTTTCCATACATTACCTCTTTACAATGACTATGTTAAGAATTTATTTTCACAGAGTTAACTGGATCCATATTTTACAAAGACAACAGTTTTCAGAAGACTTCCTCGTAGAGATGACATCGAATTTTAATAACTGTTGGGAAGTAATAAGTAAATATCAAAATCTCTCTGAGAATTACATTGACAATTTTAAAGATAAACTAGACTGGGATGTGTTATTCAATTATCAACGATTAAGTGGCAAGTTTCTAAGGGAACATGACAACTATTTGAAGTTTATTCATTTTACCGAAGACAACGATACCATCACCAGCGGAGAAACATCTGGAACATCTTCAATTACACCTTATTTCTATTTTTACTACTTTTATTTAATATGTCTACATTTAATTAATAAATCCATTTCGATATAATAAATGGATTTTAAACAGTATATAATACAAGAAACCAAAACTGATATTACATTCATTGTAAAACATTTATAGAGTGCACCTACTGATTGTAAGTTTTGCTATAAATAGCCATGTCGAGGGTTAAACGCATCAGTCATAATCGAGAGAGATTACAGAGAGGAAGGGGAATAGCATCAACAGCATTTTCTCTATTGAGTAAACCGGTTGGAGCTATAGTTAACAAGGCGATTGATTTATTACCTGTGGAATTACATTTACCTGGAGGATATCAATATTGTGGTCCTGGAACCAAATTAGAGAAACGTCTTGCTAGAGGAGATCCTGGAATAAATAAGCTCGATCAGGCTTGTAAACAGCACGATATAGCGTATTCCAAATTTGGTGATACTAAAAATAGATCAATAGCGGATAAAGCACTTGCTGAGAAAGCTTGGCAAAGAGTAAAATCTAGTGACGCGAGTATTGGTGAAAAAGCAGCGTCTTTAGCAGTAACAGCAGCAATGAAAGCAAAAACTACGTTTGGAGGAGGAAAGAGAAGAAGGCGTGGGAAAAAACCCGCTAAAAAACAAGGAGGTAATATCAGAAGAAAACGTCGATCTACCAGTGGTAAAGCTAAAAAGAAACCAACAATATGGTCAATGATAAAAAAGGGAGGAGGATTATACCTAAGACCGTATCGTGTGTATTAAATAAGAAAGAGCAATTAATAATTAAAAACAAAGAATTGACCAATGAAGAACTGATTACATATGCTTCTTGTTTGAAAATCCCATTTTTTAGAGGAGTATTTATGAAAGATGAGTTACCGGTTAAAATGTGGAAAAATGAGACTGGTATTGTAAATTTGGATAATAGTGAAGGATTAGGCACTCATTGGGTGTGTTACAAGAAACTTGGTAAAACCATTTATTATTTCGACAGTTTTGGAGACCTTCCACCACCGAAAGAACTTCAACAATACTTTCGTGCGGCAGAAAATGTTTTTTACAATCATACAAGAAAACAACCTGATGATACATCCATTTGCGGTCATTTATGTTTAGACTTTTTAGCTAAAAGTGTTAGTCAACTTTAAGATGTCCTCGTATACAGTGTCATTAACCGGTAACTCATGTACTTTGCGCAGTATTCTGTTTCCAGCGCTACGTTTGCAAAAAGGAAGACTATGGGAAGCCGCATTATTGGATTTAACAACATATAACTCTATTCCAAACGTTAGTGAAGGAATTAATAACAAAATACATTATTACAAGACAAAAGATGATAAAGGAAAGTATTCAGCTTTGGAAGAATTCAGTTTACCAACAGGAGCTTATGAAATTGATAATATAAATGAAGTTATACAAAAACATATGGGAAAAGAAAATATAACGATAAAAGGCAATAACAATACAATGAAAGCCGAAATTACGTCTAAGTATTATATTGATTTTAGCCAAGAACATTCAATTGGTAGTTTATTGGGGTTTTCTAAGGAAACAAAAGTATTAGAACCTAATAAAACTCATTCTGGGAATAAAACTGTGACGATCATCAAAGTTAATAGCATAGACATTACATGTAACATTATACAAGGATCCTACAGAGATGGAGAGAATCGTCATATATTACACACATTCTACCCATCAGTTGCACCGGGTTTCAAGATAGTAGAAAAGCCTCAAAACCTTGTGTACCTACCGTTAAACACCAGTTTCATTTCAGACATCGTGCTGAACATAGTGGATCAAGACGGAAACCTTATTGACTTTAGAGGAGAAGCTATTACTGTAAGAATACATATAAAATCATCCGCTTAGACAATGGGGTTATCATTTAAAAAGAGAGAGCCAACAAGCAAAGAGGTCAGTAGCTTATCAGCTGTAGAAGGGTTAACAAGTGACAACATTCGTTTTCTAGAAGAAATTGGATTAAAAGTCATTAACAATGGATATACTGGATATAGCGCAGGGTCCAACATTCGACGAGACCTTATGGGAAAAGGAATATCACACGCACAACCCTTACGCTTCGTCCAAATTAAACAATAACGATGAAATTAGGATTCCTATACAACAACAAGACATTTATACTCTTCCATGCGAAAGTTATTTATATATTGAAGGAAAAGTAACAAAAAATGATGGTACTGCTGGAACCACTGTTCCGTTCATAAATAATCCTATGGCATTTTTGTTTGACGAGATTAGATATGAAATTTCAGGAGTTACAGTCGATTCAACAAAAAAGGTTGGAATTTCCAGTACATTGAAAGGATTAGCGTCTTTAACACCAAATGAGAAGAATCTGTTAGCTGTTGCAGGATGGGTTGCACCAGACAAAAGTACAATCGCTCCTGACTCTTCGGGAAACTTTGATTTCTACGTACCTTTAAGATTACTCCTAGGATTTGCTGAAGACTACAGAAGAATAATAATAAATGTAAAACAAGAACTAGTTTTATTAAGATCATCAAACGATAAAGATATTATTAAAGCAGCTACTGGAACAACTGATGCCAATTTAGACTGGAAATTAACATTAGACAAGATTGTTTGGAGAGTACCACATGTGCGACTAAATGATGAACACAGGATTACATTATTAAGAAAGTTAAAATCAGATCGAGACATTGTAATGCCATTCAGAAGCTGGGAGTTTCATGAATACCCCGTTTTACCTACAACACAACGACATACATGGACTGTAAAAACTTCTACTCATTTGGAAAAAGCGAGATATGTAATATTTGGTTTACAAACGAAGAAGAAAAGTATAATAACTGAAAATGCTGGTGAATTTGACCATTGTAAATTAACAAACTGTAAAGTGTTCCTGAATTCACAATTCTTTCCCTACGACAACTTTAATATTTCTTTTGATAAGAAAAGATACAGTGTTTTATACGACATGTACGCTAGGTTCCAAAATTCATATTACGGCAAAACAAATACACCTCTACTATCTCCCGTTCAGTTTGAATCGAAAGCTCCGATTGTTGTAATTGATTGTTCCAAACAAAATGAATCTGTAAAATCGTCTAGTGTTGATATAAAAATAGAAATGGAATTTCAAGAAAACGTACCTGCAAATACATCTGCGTATTGTTTAATTTTGCACGATAAAATTGTTACATACACACCGTTGACCGGTATTGTAAAGACAGTATTATAAAACGTTGTACCACCACCGGCACCGCCACTGTCGCTAACCTATAAATAGCGGAGCAACAATGCAGGTCTTCAGTTGATCGTCTATCGGCGCATGGGTAACATCTTCTACAAAATGAGTTCTCCATCTGTTGTACAAGGTGATGCAGAGGTAGCACCGTTATTGGAACGTAATAATACTAGTGAAGCAGAAATCATCAAGGAAATAACTGCATTTTTAAAGTTTGGTAAAAGAGATAGAGAGGAGGAAATTAATGCAGACCCATCAAAGGTAGTACCAAAGAGGAAGAAGAAAGTTGAAGAAAATATTCCTCCTCGCATTTTAACTGAAGTTTTTCTGCGAATCTTTTACCCCATCTCAGCATGCATCAGTAAAAGTGTATCAGTTGGATTGATGAAATCATTGGATTATTCCCCTACAGTAATACTACACCATGGAACAAAAAAGGTTTTATTTTCGCAAAATGCTTGGGAGTCATTTTTGAAACATGTACATTTAATAGAATGTTATTTAACTAACAGTTTGTGTGGAAGGAAAACACATATTCGACTTTTGGATTGTGACAATGAAATCGATATTGTTAAACATCGCGGACAACTACAAGTGCGAATTAGAGACTTGACTCAACATGAAAATAAGATTCTACTGTCACGTGAAGAATTCTACGTTTTAAACTACGCAACAGAACCTATTACAAGGTACATGAGACAGTTGGTATTTGCAAGCGCTATTATTAAAGAATATTTGGTCGATACTTTGGAAAAACAACCTGATAGCACCATCGTGTACGGTCCTGTGGATACATCTATTTTTAATAGAATACCTCATGAAGTTTGCATGTGGAGAAAGTTAAAGGATTTTGAACCACTTGTAGAAATCGCTACAGAAGCTACAGAAGAAACAACACAGGAAGAAGAAGAAACGGAGAAACAAGAAGAAGAATAAAACGAAACACAAGAAGAAGAAGTTAAAAAAGACTAAAGTTTGACTTAGTAAAGAAGAACACACGTGGGGTAGGCCTATTGGGGACGGAGCCCACGTTAAATATACACCAACGCGCCTGCAACTGTACGGCCTGGTATTTAACCTACCGTGGTGTGGAAAACAGTTTAGTTGATCGCTAGGTGCCATGATGAGCGGAGGGGATGAAGAAGTGAGTGTAAAGCCTTGTGTAATAGAATTTCAAGCATTTCGAAATAATGACGATAGGTTTATTATCAAGGAATTAGTAATTTTAGACTTGCTTACATTTGTAGCCTACCCATTCACGTTTGAAGCTCCTTTTTCTTTTAACAAACTTAACACCAAAGCAAAAAGTACAAACAAATGGATAACAAACTACTTTCATCACATACATTGGTATGAAGGATTTATAAGCTACAGTAATCTGCACAGTATTATGTTTAACTTTTGCAAACAATATTCACATATATACACAAGAGGATTAGAAAAAAAGAACTGGATACAAAAGTATACGCACGGTAATGTTTTCGATATAACTATCAGTAAGGACTTTAACATTAATCTCGGTAATATTTGTGTCGCTGCAAAAGATCTTAAACACGGTCAAACAAACTGTGCATTGTACAACGCATATCGTTTGGCTGCTTACTTGAAACAAACGCAGGAATGTGGTGGGGGTAGCGGAGAACAGAAATGTGGTGGGGGTAGCGGGGCCTATAAATACGAGGAGACAACACCGCTTCAGCATGAGTATTATTCGAGACTCCGAAGAGGCAACATCAAAGAAGACACCACCACTGACGAAGATGGCATCACAACAATATCTACAAACATTGGTTGATCAATTCAACACTCACTCAAAATCGAACCTTCTGCTAACTAAAAAATGTTCAGAACTAAAAGAACAAAGACATTACATTATTCATAGCATCAAGAAAGTGGAAACCACACATGGAGAAGCAATTCTAGTATCATTGTGCGAAGGACCTATGACTCCAGGAGATGAGCCGAAGTTTCAAGTATTTCTTCCAAAACGATTTGTTCAACTGCTACAAAATGAAGACTTGCGAGATATTCAACCGGGGACGTTGTATTTGGTATCACACGGTGTAAGCGGCAACAACTCGACGGAACTCACTCTGCACATCATGCATCATTGTACATAATGTCTCTATTTGTTTTTCTCTGTTTGTATTTCTAGTCATCAATGTTAGACTTAAGCTTATTGTATTGTAAAATGTTTGTTTAATAAAGAAGGAATAACATAAAAAAAATAAAATAAAAAATAAAAAAAATAAAAAACAGCAACATAGCAGTATATCATTTTATATACTGCTGTGTTGTTTTTTTTTTTTTAAATTCAAATGGATGACCTTGAACTTTCATTCAGGGTTAACTTATGAAGGGGTATAAAAGAGAGGGAGCAGTGAAGTTAGTCTCAGTCTTGTCTAACACACGCTGCAGCTAACATGTCGGTGCCACCGATGAACAATTTATTTTTCGATAACAATTTGAAGACATATTGTTGCGAGTTGCAATGTTTTAAAATACCAGGCGATCAAGTTGACGGGAAAGCTTGTCGTAAGTGCAGGTGTTTCAGCTATTGTATATGTAGATGTAAAACATATCAAATGAACCGTCAAGATAAAATACAAGAATTACGGCGACGGCTTGCATTACTTTGGCGGCGAATGGAGTAGCAACCATCTGCCGCGCACTTGCCACCTGCCGCCTACCATCTGCCGCCTGCCATCTGCCGCCTGCCATCTGCCGTCCGCCATCTGCTCCGCCCCACCACACTTTTACCCCCACCATTTAGTACGATTACAACGCTAGCTTGTGAATAGCCAGTACACCTCCAGCTCTCGACCGGTGAACATCGAGCTGCTCGTCCCGACTGTGTGTTCCCTGCAGTCACATAAATAGGCAAGGAACACACAGTCGGGATGGGCCGATTGGACAAACAAGCGCAACACTTGAAAACTACGTCGCGACTCCGGATCAACAACATCGATGACGACAAACAACGGGGAACTATTGTAAACATAAATTATTGTAAACATAACTTATTGTAAATAAAAAGAAATGTAAATAATAAAGTAATAAATGAAATAGTACTACCTCGCACTCGTATCATTCGATTGCTTCATTCGATTGTTTTCATTCGATATTTCTTATCGATTAACTATCGAATCACAATCGAATTTTACGCGTGCGAGGTAGTACTTTTTTAAAACACCCTCCCCGTGACCTTGAACTTTCACCTTTCCCTCATTACGTCACAAAACCGCCTACGTCACTGGCTGAGGCTCAGATGACGTGTTTAATGACTCAGCGCTTCCGGTCACGTGACCGGATGACGTCACTTCCGCCCCAGCAGCCTCAAATGCACACTACTAACATTGTAGTATAAATGTTTTATTTAATACTAATAAGGTATAGACCGTAATACATAGTTAGTATGGTTTTTAGGCATATATTAAATTAATCTTTCAAAGAACAATGAAACTTTAAAGAACGATTAGCTTTAATTGTTTAAGTATTTCCTTGTTTTCGAAATCTATTGTGAAATTTTAATCGCCTTTAACAAGAGTAAGTTAATTTTCTCTTGTAAACAAATTCCATGCTATTTTCTGACAAAGCCTGGATAGAATTACCATTAACATATATTATGCACAAACAATTTCCATAAAATAACATATTTTTAGCCTATTTTTTATGACGTAAGCCTCCAAATCACTAATCAATAAAAGTGTCAAACGAAAAGACTCTAAAGGAAAATAAGATTACTTGACGTTTAGGTAATTTAAATCAGTGCACTATTATACATACATAGTTTTAACCCATTTAACAATTTTATTTTCGCCCAAAACCAAACATGGATGAATTAAAATTTTATTTTAATCACTTCACGTTAATATTAGCAATTAATCTTAATTAATTTATCGTAGTAATATAAATTACTGCGGTCAATATTGATTTCATGGTCCATTTCACACATAATAGAAGTTAACTCCATCAACAAATTGATCATACCTTGTGTTTTGTTTTCGTTTTATTTGCTAGTAAACCCAAACCTCGATAGCGATACATGTTTGCCCCTGGATACAGTGGCAATACCGTATTATACGAGCCAATCTTTATAAGATAAAATCTACATGGTAGTGAACGGATGTGTATCGGCCTATAACTCATATGTCGGTCGCATGTCTACAATTTTGTTCATTTTATTTACCTACATTTGCGTAGGCTTGCATTAGATTTTTTTCTTTCACTAAAATACTATGGCTTGATTATACATGTAATTAAAATAGTGTCCGGTATGTCCGTGACGGTCCTATGAATGAATTGTGAATTAACGAGTTTTACACCATCACAATAAAAATCTACTTTTTGTTAGATCCCTATCCCCTAAAATGCTACTTTGTGGAAACCGTGGTTCAAACAAATTTGATTATGCTTCAAATATAACTATAATCCGAGAGGCCATTCCTTTTCTTACACCACCACAAACCCGTAGTGGACATTTACTATGGTCGACCTCGGCGAATCTTTCAAATTTTAAATATGTTAAAACAAATCTCCGCTTACACAGTGGGTTTGCACCATTGGTCAATCCAGGTGATTGCAATCCTGCAACAACAAGATTAATAAACTGAAACACAACTACAAAGGGGAAGAGGCTCTGATCAAAAAAGTCAATTTCCTGATAGCGGCCTATTCCACCAATTTCAATTTCCTCTTTTCGTGTCCACCGAGGCATGACTGACATTTTCTTTATTTAGTGAGTCACAGAGGAAATTTATCTTGAAACTTTCTCACGTCATTTCTTAAAACATATTTCTTATTCATCGATAAATATAAGGTTGTTTATTTTTTATTATAAATCTATGCTACTCATAAAGTAAACGTTATATTTATTTTATAAATACTTAGACGTGTGCGTATGACAGTCATATAAAGTATTAATTACCTTGAGCATTTCAAACAGCTTTTTTGCAAAAACTATACAATATTTGATGTTGCTCTCTGTGCTATTAAAATTTAGAAGAATTACTGGAAACGGCAACCTTAACCTTAAAAAGCTTATCATTGTATTTGTTGAAGGTAATTTTACATATTGACTTCATTTTATCGTAATGTACGAGATTTACAAACTATATATTCTAACGATAAATATATATTCCAGGTTTTTTTACGTTGGGATTTTATCTCTGAGTCACTTTTTTGTTTTATCGTTCGTTAGCGTGTGAACTATCATCTATGTGTTGTTTTACCTTATAAAAAATCCCAAAGGATACCTTATTTAAGGTGAGTTTTGCCCAATTAGAAATATAATAATTAATTTATCTCACCTAAAAAGACATTTCGTTCAAGAATAAAAGTATATTACTACTTTATTATGATTATTTGAGTCTTAAAATATAATTTGAATTAATTTACAACACCAAGTTTAAGAAAAATCATGAATTAATACACTCAGTGTATTCCATATGCCCTCTTAAATAAACGAATATTAATTTTTAATTTAAGGTATTCCAGAAACACCAATTTTCTTTTAATAATTCTTTACTTTACTTAACAAATTTAATACTAATATAATCTCATATTAACCAATTTATACAAAAAAATGTATTCACTAAGTTTCCGGAACGATTATCATCAATTAATGTTTACTGTCAAAAACACCTACTTAACACATATTATAATTTACGAGTTCAGATGTGTTTAATTGTTGAATCATTGGAGAAAATATAAACATTTTCAAATTACACAATACAAATTTACGTTTCTACCAATCACGTTGTAAGGTCAGATGTGTATAATGTTTATAATGATGATGTATAATGTTTGTGATGGATTCGTTAGTGATAATGCTAGTTTGCTTGTAAGATTAGCGGGAAAACTTAATGGAACCGTTATACTAAGTGTTTGGAATGACGATTCTTCGTTTATACCATTATCTTCATTAAAGACATTCAACTTGTTTTTAACCAATGTTTAATTATAATTAATGGTTAGGTTTTTATTGCACCATTAATAAAGTGTAACTCGCAATTCAGCATGTTACTTGTAAACATGTTTGCTGAATAATATAAAGGTTTTGCTGAGATATATTATGTACCGTAATAATATTATGTTTTACCTTAAAATCTATGAGGAACAAGGGTGTAGCCTACTTCAGGTATTAGGCTGTAAATTAAGGTTTGCTTAGCTTGTCATGTCATTCTTTATAATATTAGTTTGAGATAATAATTAGTTTGTAGCTAATAAATTTGCTTGGAGTAAAAAAATAATGATGTTTTCTACAATAATTCTTTTATTTGTTTAATAACTATATGTGCAATAACTTAAATCAACGACTTTTTAAAATGTCATTATCTTATAAAGCCATTAACATTATAAAAATACCCCCGTAGCAGCAAACCTGCGTACTCAGCGAATTTCCAATGCATATATATGTTTCTTAATACCACATAAAGCCACATACCAAGTTTCATCAATATACATTCATAAATAAACGATTTACGACATTTTAATTATTCTCCATAAGAATAACATGGCGGCTGAGTATGCAGGTTTGCTGAAGCAAGAAACACGTAAAATGGGGTTTTATACAAATATCAATATAATTCATGTAGGTAAAGCCGCATACCAAATTTCATTAATTTATTTTCATAATTAAGGCAGATAACACGTTAATTATTCTCCATAAGAATAACATGGGGCTGAGTACGCAGGTTTGCTGCTACAGGAGCCTTTGGTAAAAAATTGTTTTTTGAGCAGATATCAATGGTCCACAACCAGATGAAGCCGTATACCAAGTTCCGTCAGTATACGTTCATAAAGAAGCGAGATATAAAATTTGTATTTTCCTCCATAAGAATAACATTAGACAACGTACTGTGTTTAGCACTTTCAATATCTCGGTAACCAATTGACGTAGAGAAATGATCAAAATACCAAATTGTGTGTTTTTTAAGCTGAATCCAATGGGAAAAACTAAAATTTGACTATTTCCAAAATTACATGTAAAAAATTCGATAAACCCATTTTTGGGGTACAAAACCCCCCAAAATACCCCTTCGGATAAAGCGATCTGGCTGGTTTTCGAACTTAAAGTCATAAATGTTACTTTACACGTTTATACCAAATTTCATCAAAATCGGATAATTTTTACGAGAGTTATCGTGCTCACGGACACACACACACATATATATATATATATATATATATATATATATATATATATATATACAGTTTCGAACGAATGGTGTTTTGGGGTCTGGGGACCTCAAAACGAAAAGTTATCATGGTCCCGGGCCTAGGTCTTACCATGCCGACTACGGTAATAGCTTCTTCCCTATAGGGGAAATTCGCTAATATTCCTTGGTTTAAAACTTGTAATCAATACATTATTACTCCATAACAAGAAGCATTTCAGTACATTTCGTGGTATTTTCTGCTAGTTATTTGAAAAAAGTTGAAATTTGGGTAAATCTACTCACGACTTATTGACGATGGGTTTGACGAGAGGCCATATATTGAACCCAACAGACGTTCAACAGGCCTAAAGTGATATTTATCACCACAGCCTTCTCAATGGCGAGCAGATTTGTTTAGCTCTTCCGACTATTTTCCGTATGGTGTGGAAACTTTAGTTGCTATGATAACAGAAGATTCCTCTAAATTTGTTTTGTTTAATCCATATTAAGTACTAAGCTTCAAACATATGTGTAGTATAAAATGTTTTTGTAAAATAGGGTTCCATATCACCACGTACAAGAAGCTTTATAGACTAGCTGGTACAATTATTTTATGTTTTATGCTTGTTATTATATATTACGATTGTGTTCAAATTTAAAAAACTTAGTGTTCATTTAATTTTGATGTGTCCTCTCTAAAGTCAAACTTCACTCAACTCTCCTCGTAACTTTCCCTATAATCAGATGCTGATACCATGGTAGTGATGACTTTAAATTTTTTTATTTAAGACTCCTCAAGTAAACATTTGTATTTTCAAGTTTCTTTTCCAAATCATGTTATTTAATGGAGTTTATTTAAACGGGGTTTATGTGACAATGTGTGTTTATAATTTACTGAATTTTACTATGAATCAGGTACATAAACTTTTCGAACAAAATGTTCAAATAGGTATTTTTTATAACAGTTACAAACAATTAAACATTTTTCATGTTAGAGTTTAGGACTGAAATTGTACATTGGCTTATTCTTTGTGCTTTTGTAAAACCTAAAAGACTTAAAAGGTTCTATAATTGGGTAAGGAGAAGGGCTGTTTTGTGCGTGTATGTTCCTCACCCAAAGTGCCGGAGGTAGCTTCCTAATCCGTTTACAACCGATGGGTTTCGTCGACCGAGCACAATAACTGACTAATCGTGATCTCTCTCTCTCTCTCTCTCTGCCCTTAAACTGAACCGGGAACCAACCCCCGTTATAAGTATGAAATACAAACATTTCTACAATAACGATTAGATTCTAAATAAATTTCTTGGCGTTTTGTATTTATACTGTCTTAACAAATCAAAAATTACCGTTTTTAGGTTGGAACACGATGTTACACTTATAAAATATTTATTTATTTATTATTGGTATAGAATAAAAACTTTAGTATCTCAAGCAATATTAATTTGGAATTTCAAGGTTATATTCTATTTTACCGCAAAACGTAAAAAGGTGCTGTAAACATCAGTAAATCTCCAGTACATATAAGAAACAGCTCTTACAGATCTGTAAATCCGTGCATATGTTAAACTTGTAATGCTATATTGTTGCATAAGTAAGCTGTATTAGTAGGTTAGATATATATATATTTATATATATATATATATATGTATGTATGTATGTGTATTATTGGTTACATTAGTTATGTTTATTTATTTATTTTATTTAAAAATTCTTTTTAACAGGACAAGACCAATTACCATGTGAATTATTATGAATTATGGGAACCATGTGTTCAGCCAATTTGGCGTTGGGGCAACGATGATGAATGAAAACCTTGTTAGCCAATGAAAACGTTAGGTGTCGTTAACAGATTAGCTTCGTTTCGTTACTTTTAATTATAGCTAACATACATAACCATGGATGTAATGCCTGGTACATTATATGACGTACAATGTACTATAAAACAAACAATTTAAACTAGGCACTTTACTACACTAACTGTGATTAAAAAGTGATCAGGTAAAATTATTTTATAACATAATATAATTACTCATTTCGATCGATGTATGAATTAGGTTATATTTGTTATGACAATCATCTGTTTACTATTCTTTTAACTTGTTTATTATCTTAATGTTCGTTCTACTTTTAACTAACTATCGTTTTAAATAATAAAATAAAACTTCTCTTGCCAAACTAATTAGATTTTTCCCCGGTGTTTATGTTGGCACTCATAGAAAAGAGTGTAAAAATTATCAATGAAAATAGAGTAAAGCCTCGACTAACAGGTGCTTCGGCGATCTTACAGCTGATTGGCTCTGATCGTTGCGGCAAGCTCGCGTTTGATTGGCTCCGCTAAACGGGACCTGGCGAGAGACTACCGTTGCCCCAACGCCAAATTGCTCAGATGGCTTGTCCCCTGAATTATTAATACATAAACACATTGTCATTCACAATTACTTCAGTAGTGGAGATTCCGAGAGTTAACATTAGCACTTCAATATTCATATTCACAAAACAATTGTTTCTCTCTATGCAGCCAAAATCATGTATATATTAAATAAAATATCCTAGTATTTTACATGCAATTCACGGCAAAACTCAAACATAAAAATACAGAAAAAACGAATTACATGCAAAATTCCTTCTTAGCACCACTAACAAACCGCCAGAATTATATTAATTATATAATTTATAATATAAAAACTGTAACAACATTAGCCTGATACGGTTCAAACTTAAATCTATAAAATTTGAGTAATAATAACCAAAACAATGTAACATAAAAATAAAAGGAAAGAATTAAGTATTTTAAATTAAAATTGCAACAACTAAATTAAAAATTGAAATCATTTAACAGAATTACTAAAAACTACTAGTGGCTTGAAGGGGCCAAAACCCCTAACCTTGCTCCGATACTCTGCCTTATCTGATTTTTTTAAACTCTTTTCATGCTGAACAAAATAGAACACTTTCTGTAGTTCCCACGGACACATGTAAGTTCGTAAACAAGGTAGACGCATAATCACACGTTTTAATGTAGACTAAGCAGACGTTTTTAAATCCCCATGCTTTTCTTATGGGGGATGTTTTACGTTATTTATCGTTTTCCGATAACTTTTTAGAAATACTGCTATTTTCCCCGAGTCCCTGGGATCAAGGCCATTAATTTAAGCCAACTCTCATCATCCTGAGATTTTCCAAACTCCCACAATTTTGACTTAACAATTTCGCTTACAGAATTATATATTAAGATATCTAAATAATTTAAATACACATTGTACAAATTTGTCATTGTATTTACTTCTATCCCTAGGTGAATGGGTAATTTTAAAACCTGTTTTTAAAATACTCATGTAGTAGGAGTATGCGAGACTAGGACTCGCATACTCTATTGCGAGTATGCAATAGAGGCTGTATCGAGTTATCTAAGTTTCGGTTGGTAACTCTGAGAGTAAAACAAAGATCTATATATGTTGGGTTGGCACCACTGTGGGTGCCGGCACGGTGCGAGAAGATGAGCGAGGCGGGTCTGGGAATCCGTGACGTCAGGGGTAAAGGTCGAAAAACAACCGGGGGGGTGGTCCAGTGGGTTGGCTGGATAAGTACCATGTTCGGATAAGTAACAGGTTCGGACAAGTAACAAGATTGGATAAGTCACATGTTCGGATAAGTATCATGTTCGGATAAGTAAGATGTTCGGATAAGTAAACAAGCGGGTGAGAGGGGGCCGAGCGCAGCAAACGAAAGTAGCGTGACGTAATAATTATATACATATAACAGTCAGTATAATTTAGCGTGACATAGTATTGCAAGGAGAAACATATATAGGTTGGCAATACTACGCAAACAAGTTAGGTTGGCAACCCTCCACAAAAGTAGGTTAGAAGAAATGGTAGGAGGGGGCCGGGAGGGGTCCGGTGGGGAGAGGGTGGGGAAGGGAGCGTGACGTCAGGGGGCAAGTTCGAAAAGCAGTGAGGGGGGCCCATAGTAGTCACAATAATATATTAAATAACATAAATTCACCACAACCAATAATAAATTTTAAACCAAGAATGTTGAGATTTGCAATGTATCTTTGGGTAAAAAGAAAAAACAATAAAGAAGTAAGTAACTTATAACTTTATTATTCCAATTTCTAAGCAGTGAAACAAATGTACTGATGTACTGTACTGAGTAGTAGTCCAAGTAACAGAATTATATATAAGTATGAGGTTCTAATTAGTTCAACACAGAGAAAATCGTAATTTAAACCGAATGCCAATCCTTGGCAGGTAACTATAATTGATTTATGTTTTATAAATAATTAAAGTAATTTAATTAACTCATTTCAATATCAACTGTTTGACAATAATGAATTTTAATATTTGTTCATATACACCCACATGTTTCACTTTAAGGTTCTTCCAATAACAACCACGACAAAGTAAAATAATGCTTTTTAACTTTTTTAAATGTAATGTGTTTATATAGTTTTTTCGAAATAATTAAAATAACTCCATAGCCGAATTGTATTTAACCCGATAAGTATCAGAAAACAGTTGTTCGAGGGGGAGAGCACTCAGACGTTTCAATCCGTATTCCCAGTGTTTTTTCTTTCTAAATCTCTTCAACAACAACCTTTTGTTTTACAATTTATTTTAAAACATGATTACTGTAACATTAATTTATCGATTTCATTCTAGCAACAGTCAAACAGGATGGGGTTTCAACTTCCTCTGATTATTTACAGATGATAAATTTCAAATATTAAATCAAATATGATATTCAACATTCTATAGTATATTTTAAATGGATCAAAATGGCCTTATGGAAAAACTCCAAGATGTCGTCTGGCTGGTTCTGGTGATAAAGACTCTTAAAATAATATCGAATGATAGGGAAATTCACAATGTTCACTGTTCATAATCGTCCCCGCATCAACAATAATTATCATTATTATTATAAATATTTTAAGTCGACGCACTTCTGAGTTTATCTTGTAAATGAAAACTAATTTAATCATTAGAAAAACAATAATAGTAGTATGCTAAAATATATTACAAAGTTACTACAACCCTATTTTTCAAATAAGTGATGCCTATCATATTTAAACCTATTTTATACCACCAAAGTACTGCATCAAACGTCATCTAACGTTCTTCCAAGACTGAAGTGAAATTAATAAGTTTGGTAACAAATACCAGAACAACTTACAATACTTGTAAACATATAATGATATAATATTTTTTTATACTTTATAAAAGATGTATCAATTCAATTTTACTGTTTTAATATAGCAATAGAGTGAGGAATTCTGTGTAAATGTACCGCAGCCCGTGGTGCAACCGTGGAGGGACCGAGGCGTGAAAGATCGTCAAGAATGCAAGAGCTGCTCTCAAAGTTGCACTGGGATTAACTGTTGACTCCCTTAGAAGACTGAATTAGGCAAGCTTCAGATGAATAAGTGGAAGTATTTTACTTGTATTTAATACGTTTATGCTATTCAAAGACGATAACTTTTTTAATTTGTAATTTTTCTTTAACATATAGGCTGTCAAGTTACAACAACATTTGAAGAAACACCAAAGCCTCAAACTATATTACTATTTAACGACTGATTTTATATTTTTGCTGCCTTAGCAATGGATCGATTATGTTTTTCACTAAACAAGGTACCTCCGTTAGCACAGTTTAATTATTGGAAAATACTGAAAAAATCAGGGATTAAAATAAATCTTTTTATAACTGGTTTGTGTTTTTATTTTGTTTTTTGACAGACTTTTAAAATTATTTATTATTACTTATTCCATATTTATTTAATTATGGAAAAAATCTGATAAGGAAAAACAAGTGTCTTAACCTATTTCTCTATTTTATCTGTCTAAATTGACATCAATAATATCACTTGTAGTATAGTTTAACTAAATTGACCACCATTATAACTGCACTACTTATCATATATATATATATATATATATATATATATATATATATATATATATATATATATATATATATTTATTTATTTATTTATTTATTTGTATATATATTTATTTATGTAAGTAGTAGGGAAAGGGGACTTCTGGACCAAGTGATTGACAGCTTCCGGTCACGTGACCGGAAGCGCTGCGTCATGAAAGACGTCATCTGAGGCTGAGCCAGTGACGTAGGCGGTTTTGTGACGAAATGAGTAAAAGTTCAAAGTTCAAGGTCACGGTGAAGTTTTTTAAAAAAAATCTACCTCGCACTCGTAAAACGATTGTGATTCGATAGTTAATCGATAATAAATATCGAATGATACGAGTGCGAGGTAGTACAATTACAAATATTACTTTATTTTATTTACAATAAGTTATGAGTAGTGAGAGATGGATGGTTCTACCCCAGCAGGAGCAGCAGTACCTCCTCCTCCTCCTCCTCCTCCTCCTCCTCCTCCTCCTCCTCCTCCTCCTCCTCCTCCTCCTCCTCCTCCTCCTCCTCCTCCTCCTCCTCCTCCTCCTCCTCCTCCTCCTACTCCTCCTCCTCCTCCTCCTCCTCCTCCTCCTCCTCCTCCTCCTCCTCCTCCTCCTCCTCCCCCTCCTCCTCCTCCCCCTCCTCCTCCTCCTCCTCCTCCTCCTCCTCCTCCGCCTCCTCCTCCTCCTCCTCCTCCTCCTCCTCCTCCTCCTCCTCCTCCTCCTCCTCCTCCTCCTCCTCCTCCTCCCCCTCCTCCTCCTCCTCCCCTCAGAGCGATCTGGCTTATCATAGGTCGGATCTGAATTCTGATTGCAGATTATTGTTCGTCTTGTCAAGCCGAGTCATTTGAGTACCCACATCGTACACTTTGGATGATGTTTACAAAAAAGGGGCCCGCACCACAATTTTGACCTTTTTTGTTTTTTTGCATTTTCGGAATCTCCTCGTCAAGACGAGTCATTTGAGTACCCACATCGTACACTTTGGATGATGTTTACAAAAAAAAAAAAAGGGGCCCGCACCGCACTTTTGACCTTTTTTTTGTTTTTGCATTTTTGGAATCTCCTCGTCAAGCCGAGTATTCTCAGTACCCACATGACATACTTTGGATAAGTAATACAAGAGTTTAGCAGGGTAACTCTACAACCAACAGAGCTAGCCCATCAGCGCCTGCGGACAATTGAACTACCAGTGAATACAAATTTTGCGGAGAATATAATTGCATTGCTTTGGATTAGAGCACTTGAAGGGGAGTGTATCGATACACCCCCCTTCAAGTACTCTACAACAAGGCAGCTGTTCACACAACCGACCGACGAGTCCAGTCTTGTCTGGGATGCAGCTGCCGTAACTGGATACCCCAACAGGCTGGCGCTTGACGCAGACGTTCACACAAATAACCGTCGCGTCACCCTCCTGTCTGGGGTGCAGCTGCACCCGACCCCAAGCAGGCGCAGCAGGGGCAGCAGGAGGTCTTTACCCCAGACAGCGGTTGAGATTTATTGCTTCGGCCTTCTCCGAAATCCATTAGTGGAGAGCGGGAGCGTCACCCCACATTGCCAGCCCTCCTTCAGTTCAGTTCGAGAGTTCAGTGCGCGTAGACGTGATAGTCCGATCCTGCTCCGTTCTGCCGATTCGTGTTAGTTGCTGATTATGATCACTTGTGATTTGCGTCCAGCATCCTTAAACTATTTAAAACGTTTGTGTTGTGCTGTATTATTTGTGATTATCAAAACTTTATAATCCATATTTAAGATGAACGCCGCACACAAGTGTACCATCTGCGGCTGTGCGTACGTGCGTAGTCACAATTTGATGCAACACCACATCAGATTCCATGGCTTGAGACCACAACCACCACCACCACCAACGCAGCAAGGTACGTGTTTGTGTGTTGCATTATTGTTTTAATCAGACCTAAATGTTAGTAATACAGGAATATGTTATGCTATATATAACCGGAGAGTGATAAAAGTCTTGTTTTTATTTAACAGCTTTAATTATTTTGCGCGAGTAGAAAGCTGTTTATAAAAAAAAAAATAAATAACATGACAGTGACTTATTTTATTGTTCGCCTCGTCAAGTCGACTCACCAGAGCGGTCTGGCTTATCATAAGTCGGATCTGAATTCTGATTCAAGATTCTTGACCGACTAGTAGAATGTGACCGCGACAACTGGAGTTCAACTGATTTAATTGCTAGGGGGGGAGATTTTCGCTCCCCCATACTTCAGGAATTATTGAAGACTAGAGCAAAAATGAGACCTCGGGTGTTTGTCAACTGGTGTACCATTGATGTAATTGATAGGGGGAGATTTTCGATCCTCCCTAAAACATAATGCTTCTTTAGGGTTGGTGCAGCTCAATATTGCAGCTACATCCTTAGCTTTGAACCCCGGATCATCAATGTAGACAAACAGTACAGAAGATTACATTCCCTGTTCGAAAATTGATATTTTTAATTAACAACTCCATTTTGAAATGTGATTCTCGAGAGAGGGGAATTGGATCTTTAGTTATCCTAATTGTTTTTTGTTATTATTTTCAAATGAAGGACCGGGTCCTGGCCACCACACCTGCCATGAATGCGGTCGCCGTTTCCGTCGCGAAATAAACCTGCGTCGACATGTGGAATCAACCCACAGCAGAGTCT
Source organism: Allygus modestus (assembly GCA_963675035.1). Lineage (NCBI taxonomy): Eukaryota > Metazoa > Arthropoda > Insecta > Hemiptera > Cicadellidae > Allygus > Allygus modestus. The sequence continues at coordinate 59,998,890 of OY776114.1, forward strand.
GCAGGTTCCTATGCGACACATGCGGCACCGCGTTCAAGAGGGAAGACAACCTTCGAGCCCACACCAAGCAATTTCACGCCGATGGTCAAGAACCAAGATTCTCTTGCACATACTGCGGTCGGGAGTTCACCCGGCTGTTCAACAAGGACCAACATGAGCGGTTCGCCTGCCCGATCATGAAGGACCTGATCCTGAACCGAGCGGCTATGGTACAGGACGAACCCCAGGCAGGACCCAGCACGGAGCCACAACCCGGAACGAGCACACACCCGCAACCCGATGATGTTGAGATGACTGGAGCAGGACAGTCAAGTCCCGTATTCTCACTTATTCAACGGGGTTTTCGCAACCGCCTCTTAACCTACCGTCTGCAGCGATCGATGGAGAATCTCGTCACAATCGGAGAAGTGATGGCGTTGTTGATTGTGGGCCTTACGGAGTTGCTTGAGAACACCTTGGCGAAACACCGCAGCATTAAGGTCAACTTGAAGCTGGAGTGTGAATTCAAAAATATTCACAACAACACCTGCCTGCGCAACTTCAAGACGAAGATGACTCCGCTGACGGCGACCTCGGACCTGAACCATTACATTTCAACAGCTTTTGCGAAGCTTATCAGAGAGAAGGCCGAGTGTGAGCATATCGGCTCCGGGTGGACATACATTCGCGTTCGTGATTTGGAGGTCGGTATCAACGAGTACACTCCTCTAGGTGAAGATGGTCGAGCTTGGCTCCCACTGCCGGCAGCTGTAGAGAACACCAAAGCAGTCATCAACGTATTGAACGCCGATGAGCGGTGTTTTATGTATGCAGTCCTGAGCAAGTTTGTTCAAGATAACCCCGAAAGACCGGCATTGTACACCGATGACATCATCGCCCACTACGATTGGACCGGCCTTCAATTCCCCGTTGCTCTGAAGAGTATCAAGACGTTTGAGCGGACAAACAACATCAGCATCAACGTCTATGGTATTGATCACACGCGCGTGGGTCAGAAACCTAACGGGCGGCCCAAGTATCAGGACACCGTCTTTCCCTTGAAGATTTGTAGGCAGGAGCGCGAAGACCATTGCGACCTTTTGTACGTGACAACGGACGGTGATAGTCACTACGCCTACGTCAAAGACCTTGGCCGACTGATCCGTCCCCAACTCACAGCGCGTGTAGACAGGATATTCATCTGTAAGCGGTGCTTTGCGCACTTTGACAACCGTCCGAACAAGCTCGGTCTGACGGGCGCTCAGCGTCTGGAGGAGCACAGGCGATACTGCTCCGCTTCGGCCCCTATCCGCATGGATACACCGAAGAAGACTGAAATCAAATTCAGCCATCCAGAGTTCACCCGACGCGAACGTTTCACCATCTACGCGGACTTTGAGTGTGCTCTACTGCCGACCGCCGAGATGGATGAACAAGTCGATGAACCGCACGGAGGAGTAGCCACCCACATCCACATCCCATACGCCTTTGCGTACCAGATTATCGACTCGTACGGACTTGAGGAGTTTGAGCCTCGAGTCTACTTCGGGGATGATGCGTCAAAGACATTTATGGAGATGTTGAAAACTGATGTTGAGCGATTGTGGAACTTCCTGTACGAAGCAAGAAATCTGTGCCCTGTCCTGACCCCAGCGGAAACGATGCAGTACAACTCGACAACGAATTGCTACCTCTGCGGATCGACATTTTCAAGCGAAGACCCAAAGGTTCGTGATCACAACCACGCGCCGCCCTACGAGTTCCGTGGCGCTGCGCACAGATCATGTAACCTACGCTACAGGGAGCAGCGAGTAGTCAACTGCTACTTTCACAACCTTTCCAACTACGACGCTCACTTCATAGTGCGGGAGTTGGCGGTCGACCCTGGTGATGTTGAGGTGTTGGCTCACACGGAAGAGCGGTACATCGCTTTTACGAAGCGGTTCCTGTTCGACCGAACAGCGACACCGGTTGGGATGCCAGGGCGCGGAAAAAGGCAGCTAGGATTCCGAGTCAGGTTCCTAGACACCTACAGGTTCCTGGCTTTGAGCCTCGCCAGCCTCGCAGCCGCACTTCCACCAGCTCAACTCTTGGAGACGAGGAAGAGATTCCCCGAAGACCACCTCTTCGAACTAGTCCGTAGGAAAGGCGTGTTCCCGTATAACTTTGTAACGTCAAACGCCGTGTTGGAAGATACTACGGAACTGCCTCTGCAGCGAGATTTTCGCAACGACCTGACCCTGGAGGACATCACGGATGCAGACTACGAGCATGCTCGCAACGTGTGGGCAACCTTCGGTTGTAGGAACCTCAAGGACTACGCCGAGAAGTACCTGCGCTGTGACATTGCGCTGTTGACTGACGTCTTTGAACGCTTCAGGGACACGTCGATGGCTGAATACGAACTAGACCCTGCGCACTACTACACCCTACCGTCATACGCCTGGGATGTCATGTTAAGGACCTGTCGAGTGGAGCTTGATACGATACAGGACTTTGACATGTACCTCTTCTTCGAGCAAGGCATCAGAGGAGGTATTTCCCAGGCGATCACCAGACACGCCAAGGCCAACCATGACGGATGTCGCCCTGAAGATCGACGACTTGAAGAGCCAACGCATCACCTGCTATACTTGGACGCCAACAACCTTTACAGTTGGGCCATGTCCCAGTGTCTTCCACAGGGACACTTCCAATGGCTCAGCCGCGAGGAGATCGCGTCCCTGGATATTGCAGCGTTGGACCCCGAAGGACCCACGGGCTACGTCTTGGAAGTTGACCTTCGCTACCCCGCCCACCTGCACGACCTTCACAAGGATCTTCCTTACTGCTGCGAGACCAAACGTCCGCCAGGAGGGAAATTCAAGAAGCTCGTTACGACTCTGGATGACAAGAAGAACTACATCTGTCATTACAGAATACTGCAACAGGCGCTGGAAAACGGACTGGAGCTTGTCAACGTGCATCGCGTCATCTCGTTCCGTCAGTCTCGGTGGTTGGAGAGCTACATCCTAATGAACACCGAACTGAGGAAGAAGGCCACGACCAAGTTTGAACAAGACTTTTTCAAGCTTATGAACAATGCGGTCTTTGGCAAGACGATCGAGAATGTTCGCAAGCGAATGAACTCTAAACTGGTGTGTACGCCGGAGATGTTCAGGAAGTACGTGGCCAAGTCAAACTTCCTGGACCGAACCTACTTCAACGATGACGTCGCCATTGTCCACATGTCGAAAGTCAATATCGTCCTGGACAAACCGCTCTACGTCGGAATGTGTGTCCTCGATCTGAGCAAGTGGCTCATGTACGACTTCCTTCGGAAGATGAAGAACCGCTACGGCGATCGTCTGAAGGTTGACTACATGGACACTGACAGCTTCGTGTTCGACGTCCAGACTGAAGATGTTTATAAGGACATGTTGGAGCATCTGGATGATTTTGACACCAGTGCGTACCCCCAGAACCATCCCTGCTACAGCCCCATCAACGCCAAAGTCATCGGAAAGTTTAAGGATGAAGCGAACGGACTTCCGCTGCTCGAGTACCTCGGTCTTCGCTCGAAACTTTATTTCATGGATATTGTCGAGTTCGAGGAGAGGACCGAAGATGACGAGTTGCAGGTCATGACGGTGAAGCGCGCCAAGGGAGTCGCTAGAGGTGTTGTAAAACACAATCTAACCTCTGACGACTATCGGGAATGTCTTTTCAATGGCGTGTTGAAAAGAACCATCAACACCAGGTTCCAGTCCCGAAACCACCGCGTCTTCACAGTTCGAGTCGAGAAGCTATCCTTGAGCTATAATGATGACAAGCGTTACATCCTTCCGGACGGTGTAAATACACTGCCTTGGGGACATATTGACGTACCACCTCAGCCCGAAGACATCCCTCAAGACGATGAAGAGGCGGCGGATGAGTAGCGTTGAGTGGTTGTGCCATATTACCAAAGACCCTGACTTGACTTGTATATTATTTTGAAAAATCTAGGCATTAGTTTGTATCGAGTCTCGTAAAACTTAGAAATGTGCTCCTTTTTTCTAGTCATTAGTTTGTGTCGAGTCTCGTTTTTTCTAGTCAATCCCAAATGTTCAGGAGTACATACTCGATGTAAAATATATTTAAAGTGTGTAAATAAATAGCCAAATTGTTTATATATACATTCGTCTTTTTTTTTCTCCCCTCACATAATCTTAAGATACAAAAGTAAAAAAAAAAATATATATATATTCAGGAATATGTTAATTCATATAAACCAGGTTCAGATATGAATGTTACTTTAGAATCATTGTATGATAGGTCTGTCCCATTTTGGGGCAGGCCTATAATTGTACGTTAGGTCTACCCCAAAAGTGGGATAGACCTATGAGACCTCAGGTGGTTGAAAACTGTTGTTCAATTGGTTTAATTACCAGGTGGGAGATTTTCGCTCCGCCTAACACATAATGGCTTAGGGGGGAGATTTTCGCTCCCCCATACTACAGGAATTGTTGAAGACAAGAATGCACCTGCTAATGCCATTGTATGAGAGGTCTGCCCCACTTTGGGGTAAAGGAGGAGAGGATGGGAAATAATAAGAATATTTCTTTTTATTCTGAGTACACAACTAGTTTATTGAGAAAAAAAAATGCAAAATTTCAAAATTCAATTGGTATACATTTGTGCAAAGAGTCTTCTGATCAATGCGTCGTTGTGGCCAGTAGATGAGTGTTCAAAGAGCTGCACAAAGTCCGTCATCTTCATACCGTAGTGGGTGCGGCAGTACAGGAATACAAGGCAGTATTGACCGCAGACCAGAGTGTTGTCACTTTGAAGGCGATGCTCGTTGTACAGGTAGCGACGAGCGTTGCGTCTCAGGAATCCTTGGTAGAATTGAAGATGTGGCGGTTGACCGTAGCTGTCAAAGAATTCAATTATTCCTCCTCCTTTGTTAAGGTAGAAAGCGACCCAGTGAGTGCCGTCTTCATTGTGTGGATCAGTGTTCACAATCATAGCAGTAGATGGTGAAATATAATGGGGCAATTTATCCGCAGCGTAGACACCAACATTCTGTACGGGCAGTTTAGCCATACACTTTTGTATCTCTAAGGTATTCATTCTACTGTGTCGACGCCACAGTCAGTAGTAGGAGTAGTAGTGCTAGTAGCAAAACAAAAGCAGGAACTGGTATCACTCTCACCATCGTCAGCGTAATCATCAGCGTCATCGATATTTGTACTTAGATGTAACCAACTGCGCAATGTGATGCAATTGGTTAGAGCGCATCGTGTGTGAGTTGTTCTGTGGTGGCGACATCGCACTGTGTTTGTTGATAGTAGACTGTTGATTGACGATAGTGATCCGCAGCCAATATCGTTGATATCGATGACATTAGTAGTACAGTGATCCGCGATGAAATTGTATCGTACAAACTCTTTTTTCTCAGCACCTTTGACGTAGACAATCGGTCGTTTGGCGATACATAAACGTAACTTTTCCTCTAGCACATGATACCAGATATCACCTTGGTCCCACTCCAATCCGTGACAGTGTTTTGTGAGCCAATAGCTTTCACGCAGTTTCTCTTGTGATAGGAAATCTCGACTGAATGGTGGTTTGGCGATATGATGCATTAGCAGTGTTCCACTGACCAATTCCAAGACGCACACTTCCTTCAGAATGTAGTCATTTGCGTTGTCCTTGAAACATTGAAAATCCACAATAATTGGAGATGCGAAATTTTTACGCGGTACTCTGCATAAACGATCAATCTTGTGCGAATGTTGGTTGTAGACTGAGGAGGAGGACGACGACGCCACCGCCGACGATCTAACCGCCAAAGTCCACAGACACGTTGCGATGACGATCGATTTCGATGACGTTGTCAAACTCTGCGTATACCAGACAGTTGACAGTCTCTGTGAGCCCCGTGTCGAAAGCAATCTCCATACGCACACTGCCGTTGCGCACTAGGTTCCAATGAGTTGTGTCGCTTGCTGACATATCAGGTGTTAGATCGAATGCCATCAGACAGTATCCATCGTCGTAATCGTCTCTATTTATGAGATTACCAGCATCGCTAAAGTGTATGCCGGAGCCTGAAAACAGACTGTGATACGCCATCACGTATTTTCCCTTGCCGGTTTCGTAGTGTGGTTGTAGCGGTTTGGACGGCACTTGTTCACCGTCCACGTACAGCGAGAAGTAGTTGGTTTTGAAATTTTGAAAGTTAAATGGATTCTTTTTTAAATCGCCATTATAAGCGGCGTTCGTGACCAGTCCGACAATGATTCGTTTCGGCACTTGCCCTAGAAACACATTGTCCAAAGTTTTGCTCCTCACTCCAAACGGCAGTGTGAATGTTTTCAATTCCACTCTGGTGATTGGGTATTTAGCTGTGCCGGTCTGAAGCGTCTTGCTGTGCGCCAACAGTACCGTGGGGCTAACTTTACACCTTCGTATCCAGAGATTCGCATCAACAATGTGCACCTTGTATTCACCATCATCCGACATAATGGAGAAGGAATCTTTTGATCGGATCAGTTTAAAACGCAGTTCCACACCGTTCAACAGGAACTTGTTCTGATTACACATGTCCACATGTAGGCGACCGAGCATATCGATTTCACGACTTTTATTTGTCATTTTTCGTCTCGCCTTTAGTCCATCGTTATCGTCCAGAGTATTGTCCATATAGCCGGCATCGTCCGCGTTCCACAGTCCACATGTTAAATGTGATTTCCTAGCATCATAGCCGTAATTCATCAATGTTTCGATATACGCTCGATATGCATAAGTGTTGTTTTGTGGTGTGACCAGTTTCTGATTCATACTCATATCGACTTGACTGAATAACGTGTGCAGCCAATTGTTGACTGGGCCAATTTTGTTCGATTCTTCGACATCTGCGATTGCCGCTCCTGTCGACTTGACAATAGACGCTGTAACTTCCAACATTGTTTGCGAAAGATCGGTGTATTCTTCGCCGTTGCCGGGCACAACAAACTCGATGGGCGAATCATCAGTCAGTGTGGAGATTGGTTTGTACTGAATCCATTTGCCGCTCTCGATACTGGTCTGCGTCGGTGGTAGGGAGAATAAGTCCAATTCCGTCTTGACGCATTCACACGACTTTTGATGTAGAAACGACATTGCTAGCGTGTGTGTTAATTGAATATATCGCGTACAGACGTTCTCCTCACTGCTTTCCTCGTCTTCTTCTTCTTCCTTCTAACTGTCCTCCTCTTCTTGCCCTTCTTCTTGGATGACGACGACGACGACCTTCCTCGAAGGAGTTTCGCCAAAGACTGAGGTGTGACACGACGGCCGCCGAACATGGCGCTCTTCGCAATCCTCTTACGCGAGAGTATCGCGTTAGTCTTTCGCGCAGGAGTAGCGCGTCGGTGTTTCGCGTTACTCTTTCGCGTTACGCGACGGCGTTTCGCGCGAGAGCCGCCGCCGCCACTTAGCACACGTTGAAGTTTGCCGTCCGCCCGGCGTTTTAGCGAGTCTGTAAACTGGCTGAAATGATCTCTAGCGGCTTCTTTGGGGTCCCGCTGGTGCATGGCCATGTCGCCCAAGAATCCAACACCGGATTTCAACGCCTCTTTGGCCACAGCAGAGGCTCCCGACTTGAGTAGCGGTGTGATGGTGCGGAACATACCGCCTAGGAAACTGCCAATTCCATGTCCGCGCTGGTAGGGTGCACCGCGAAATACCCTATCGATACTGCCGCCGGTCTGCTGCAATTGTTGGCGGCGATAGTACGCCATGTAGGGATCATTTGTATTCATCATCGCTGAGCTCCTCTTTTGAAATGAAGCTTCACGTACGACGTCCCAAAGAGGAATGACGCTTTTTTACTAGCGTGATCCCTTAGGTCAATATCGATCGTTTCAAATGTTCCTTTCATAACTGGCACATAATGAGGACTGGTGAAATGCACAGTCTTATGCGCGCCATGTGTGTAGTTCTCTCTGTCAATGTTGATAATCTTCAAAAGCGGCGCTGTAGTGTCGCCAATCAGCTGCGGTTCAATCAGATCACAATACACGTACAAGTGTGTCGGCAGTCCCATAGTCAGATTTGGTGGCCATATCGCTGTGAGGTCATTTGACAAAACGTTCTCGTACGGATCGAAACCCAACTGGAGAGACAGCGCTTCGGTGAAATGCACTTTGCTTATACCGTCCACCATTGTCGTGATCTTGACTCTGTCCTGCTCTTTGTCATACTCAAAGTACAAGTACTGTGTGACATCCTTCGCTTTATTGATCATTTTCAATAAATCGGTTATGTTCTTGTAATAACCGGGTTTCATCTTTAGCATAATGTGCTCGACGCTGAGTGTGACGGGAATACTCGGCAGAACGAGTTTATACTCGAGCCAAATACACGATTCCTCGTCCACAGTCATAAAGGAACATGGATAATGCGCTTCGACCAAAGCCATCTCCCACTCGCCATCGCCTTCTAATCGAATTTGTCTCGGCAGATGTGTAGTGTACTTGGACACTGTGTTTTTTGGAAAATAATCCTTTGAGCTGTTGCTGGGCAATGTCAAATAGAACTGGTTGCTATTAGGCATTTTGCAAATCTATCGCTCTTACCCAAGAATTGAACTCGTCTCCGTAACCTTCCCACTCGACGAAATAACGCTTACTGCGACCGCGACCGGCAGTGTCTAGTATTTCAGCAATCTTGAACAGATGGTCGTTGTATATTGACACTTTTTGTAATTCGTACTCGTAAAACTGCCCAGTCACTTGGTCACCGTTGAGATCCGCCAAAGTGTACATTGGCAGAGGCATCAATGTGTTTACACGACGCACCACAAACACTTCTTTACTCCAATTAGTCTCGTAACCTTTTGCGAATGTACCCTTATCCTTAGATATGCGCACTGTGGTGCCAACTTTCAGTTTTGGCTTAACACGACGCGGTATCTTACCGAACATGCGACGCCATACCTGATGCAATATTCGCTTATTGTCGACAGTCACATCGACTGGTCGTATTCTATTGCCTAGACTCCTGTGAGCGCTGTTGTTGTATGCGCTAACCAGTTTGTCCAACGCATCTACGTAACGATATGTGTTTTTGTAAGTCAAATATCGCCACATGCGTGTTTTCAAAGTGCGATTCACGCGTTCCACTACGGCCGCTTTAACATCTGGGTTTTGTGTAGTGACATAGATGATCCCGTATTGTTTGAATAACCTTTTCGTCTTGGCACCGGTGAATTCAGTACCTTTGTCAGTTTGTAAACAGCGAGGTGTGTCGGTCGCTTCAGCAAATATCTCCTCGAAAGCGTTGGCCACTTCAGCTCCTTCTTTCCGCCTCAACGTCCGCACATACAGGTGTTTGCTAAACACGTCTATTACAGTCAGTAGGTAGTTGACGCCGTCGTTGTGTTTACTAAGACCACGCATATCGTTCAAGTCCGCTTGCCACAATTCAAATGGACCATACACTATGTAAGGATTGCGCGGGAAACGCTTGCGTGCCGGTTTGTGCAATGTGTAAGTGTCCTGTGTTTGTAACCATTCAATCACTTTGCGTTTTGAAACTGGTTTTGCAGCTCGCGCTAAAGTAGCTACACCGCCATACGACGAAGGTTCGATGGGATTGTAATACAAACGCTCCATAATACTGAAAACCTATCCTGTGTACGTTTCCCACTTGTCCAGATTTGACGACGGCTTGTTTCTATTTGAAAAATCAAACTGCTCTGCCGCTCGCACCGGTGTAGATGTTGCACGCTTTCCTCTAGCCGATCGTAGTAGATTTATTAGCGGTGTTCTCAGTATTGATTCAGTTGAGGTGTCTTCCACGTCATCGTCTGATCCTTCTCCTCCTGTGAATGATGATCGATATTCGGCATTTATTTCCTTAAGCGCTCTTAGATTATTCATATAGTCCTTTGGCACGTTCATCGCTTTCAATGCGTTGAGCACTTCCCTCCATCCTGGCGGTGTGTAATCACGCATACGCACCTTTACTATGCAATTTAAGATATCTACTAGATTTGAGTCTGGGATTTTTACACCGTTGATGTACACTGAATAGCCACTGTCCCAACTGATTAAGCTGCCGTCACGTTTCATGAAACGTAAAAGATTGCGGGCATCAGATCTGTAAGTTTTGGAAAACGTTTCCACAATCTCTTCCACTGGACCACCTTCCGCAGCGGGGTGCGATCGTCGACTATGTTCAATCCCACCCGTCTCCACGATTGGTATGCTAATCGGTTGACGTCTATTCTCTGCAATATGCAAGAAGCGATGTAACGCTTGTTTGTACAATTTCCACTTTTCACTATCATCCATACGTTTGTTATTCAATATTTGTTGCATCTCCGCGTCGAGGCTGTTTTCGCTGGATAGATTAGTCGGTCTGTTATCTGTAGCATTTGATTGCAATCGATCAATCAACTCTTGCGGCACAACTACCATCTTCTTTGTATGTTCCATTTTTTTTTGTGCTAATGACTAGCTACTTTTCTAAAGTGTAACTTCACGCACGACGTTCCAAAGTGGAATGGCAAATGATTACCAATGTTATCTCTTAAGTCAATTTCCACACTGTCAAAAGATCTATTCATAACAGGCACATAGTGCGTATCGATGAATGATGTTGATTTATGCAAACAGTATACATAAGTAGACGTGGATATATTGACAATTTTCAATAACGGTGCGACTGTATCGCCGACCATCTGCGGCTCGACTAAATCACAATACACGTACATGTGTGACGGTAAGCCAAGACGAATGTTGGGCGAACGGATGCTTTTGTTAACTGCATCACCTTCCAGCGTCAATTCATTTGGATCGAATCCCAATTGAAGCGCTAACGTTGGACTTAATGTAATTTTTACAACATCAGTTCCCATCGATACTTCAATGAATTTGTTGTATGAGTTTTCAACGGTGAACTTTACACCAAAAGTAATCGCTAGTTCTTGCGAATTGATATGATCACACAATTCTTGAATATTTGCGTAATCACCAGTCTTCAATTTAATTCTGTGGTTTTGTTTTGGAGTAGCCGACACTACTGGCGTTACATCGGCAGTGCTGTCCATAACCCGCGCCAACGCTTCTATGTTCACTTTTGCTTCCTCTTGCGGTTGTATGCAAATGTCAATTGTTTCGTCATTACCGACTGATAGAAATGTCATTGGATAGTGCGCTTCCACAAGTGCAATTTCCCAGTCGCCAGCGTCCAGTTGAATAGCTCTCGGCAAATGTGTTATATAATTTGCAACTGTATTTTTCGGATAATACTGCATCGAACTGTTGCTGGGCAGCGTCAAATAGAACTGATTGTTGATGCCAGTCATTTTTATCTACTCAATGCTGCTTGTAGTACTGCGCTCAAAAGTAATGGTATAAAGATTCCACCGCCTTTTTGTATGAGATACTTTCGTTTCTTTGACCAGCCTTCGCCGCGTTTCACCAATCGACGTAGCGTCGCCTTGTGTTTGCTTAACTGACTTTTACTCTTCTTCGCCAGAGGAACGTTACCTCGCAACACGTTGTATGCGCACTCACACACTGAGTGAATGCGGCTCTTGTCACACACCTTTAACAGTGCCTTCCGCTCCTTGGGTGTTGCGTGTATGAAAGCCGTAAGCAGAGCTGCGTCCTTCCGCAAGCACGACATGATTACTACTGATGGCGAAATTACCTTTTCTTTGGCAAGTACACATAGTTGGTAGAATCGTCTGGAAATATGCAACTTCGTATTCGCATATTCTCGTCTGTTGATTGTTTCAAGTCTATCAGTAGGTAGCCGTGTGGATTCCTCGTAGCGTCAGCGTACGCCTCCTCGATGAATTTCGGGCTGTCTGGATATATTTGTCTGGCCAAGTACCTAATCTGAACTCTATCTCTAGGATTCTTAAAACACACAATGTAATGCGCATTCAATGAGATGTCCCTCTGCCCGCGTCCTTGATGAAACAAATTTTGTGTAATGAAAAACACACTAATGTTGCGATGATGGCAACCTTTTGTGAAAAGATCCACCACACGGTTGTCGGCCTCACGCATCATATCGTCTATAATCACAAGTATCGGCTCGTTACCGGAAAAATCCTCCAAGTTCGGTAGACCTTCTATGTGGTTAATGTTGACATTTTTCGAGTCACCACCGCCGCCACCACTACCGTAATGCCAGTTTATACTGGTAAATGGTGTGTCACACATTTCTGTAATGTGTTTTAGAAACTTTGACACAAACTGAGACTTGCCACAACCCGAAGGTCCCGCCACGATGGCTGAGAACGGATGTTTCCACATCAAGCCCGAGAAATGCGCTGTCTAAAGCCTTACTCATTATACCGGAGGGTAGTGTGAAGGATTTCACTTCTACACGCGTGATCGGATACTTGGCCGTGCCGGTCTCGAGAGTTTTACTGTGCGCCAACAATACGCTCGGATTGATCTTACATCGACGTACGAAAAGACTAATCTCTTTAATTGTCACCTTGTAGGTAGTTAGCGTTTTGGACATTATACAAAACGAGTTTCTGGATCTGTTAAGTTGCAATCGCATCTCGACACCGTTCAACATGAATTTGTTCTGATTGCACAGATCGATGTGCAATCGACCGATCATATCGCAAACATCGCTTTCTTTCGTGTGATCGCGACGCTTTTTCAATCCCTCGTTCAATTCGTCACAATCGTCCATTAGTCCGGCCGAATCTTCAAAAAACAGCTCGCTAGTCAGGTGCGAATTCTTCGCACTACATCCGTAGTTCAGTAGGTTTTCCAAGTAGGCACGGTAAGCGTACGTGTTAGTTTGTGGGGACACCAGTTTATGATTGAGATAGAGATCCACTTGACTGAATATCGAGTGGAGCCAATTGTTCACCGGGCCCACCTCTTTAGCAGGTTGCCCACCGTCCGCTTTAGTGTCGTCCTGTTTCACAATAGCGGCTTTCACGTGTAATAACGTTTGTGTCAGGTCCGTGTACTCGTCACCGTGACCGGGTATTACAAACTCTATTGGCGAATCGTCCGTCAGCGATGAGACCGGTTTGTATTGAACCCATTTGCCACTCTCAATGCTGGTCTGCGTAGGCGGTAACGAAAACAAGTCCAGTTCAGTCTTCACACATTCACACGATTTCTGATGAATAAACGACATTGTTATCGAATTAATTGAAAATATCCCTTGTTCTCCGGCGTCGTTTCGTTACAGTTCTACGACGTTTGTCTAACGATGTTATCCTCTTTGTAATTGCTCTTCGTTTAAACTTTCCACCTACTTGCCCTCTTTATAGTTCTCCTTTGTCTTTGCATATGTCCGGTAGACGTCCGTCTTCGAAGAAGTCTATCGAGAGACTGTGGCGTGTTGCGACCCGCTTCTTATAACCACCACCGCTCAATACGCGCTCCAATTTCTCGTCCGCCTGGTGTTCCGTTTACTAGGGGGAGATTTTCGCTCCCCCTAACACATAATTGGTTAGGGGGAGATTTTTGCTCCCCCATACTTCAGGAATTGTTGAAGACTAGATCAAGAATGAGACCGTGGGTGTTTGACAACTGGTGATTTATTCCTCGGAATTCGACGCGGGTGGTCTATAATTATGGGTTCCTAGAAGGGTCGACCGCCCTCCCGTCGAGGTATCAAATTACAGCTTCCGCATTCCCAGACAGGAGGGTGACGCGGAGGAGATTCCGAAAATGCAAAAAAACAAAAAAGGTCAAAATTGTGGTGCGGGCCCCTTTTTTGTAAACATCATCCAAAGTGTACGATGTGGGTACTCAAATGACTCGGCTTGACAAGACGAACAATTATCTGCAATCAGAATTCAGATCCGACCTATGATAAGCCAGATCGCTCTGAGGGGAGGAGGAGGAGGAGGAGGAGGAGGAGGAGGAGGAGGAGGAGGAGGAGGAGGAGGAGGAGGAGGAGGAGGAGGAGGAGGAGGAGGAGGAGGAGGAGGGGGAGGAGGAGGAGGAGGAGGAGGAGGAGGAGGAGGAGGAGGAGGTGGAGGAGGAGGAGGAGGATGAGGAGGAGGAGGAGGAGGAGGAGAAGGAGGAGGAGGAGGAGGAGGGGGAGGAGGAGGAGGAGGAGGAGGAGGAGGAGGAGGAGGAGGAGGAGGAGGAGGAGGAGGAGGAGGAGGAGGAGGAGGAGGAGGAGGAGGAGGAGGAGGAGGAGGAGGAGGAGGAGGAGGAGGAGGAGGAGGAGGAGGAGGAGGAGGAGGAGGAGGTACTGCTGCTCCTGCTGGGGTAGAACCATCCATCTCTCACTACTGTTATGTTTACAATAATTCATGTTTACAATAGTTCCCCGTTGTTGGTTGTCATCGATGTTGTTGATCCGGACGAGTTGCGGCCATCACTTTGCTTTCTGATGAAAGACGGTAGATACTTCGATCCCTGCGCAGAGTCCATGTTGTGTTTTTGACACCTATCTGTTCTGTTAGGTGTTTGCATTTCATTGCTGTCAGGAGGAAAGAATACGTGACGGCAATGAAATAGAAACATCTATCAGACCTTGAGTGAAATGATATTGTTATTTTGTGAAGAGCGTCTCGGAGAGCTCGATGTTCACCGGTCGAGAGCCGGAGGTGTACTGACTATTCGCTAGCTAGCGTTTTTGGTATCAAACAAAATGGTGGGGGTAAAAGTGTAGTAGAACGAAGCAGATGGTGGACAGCAGATGGGCGGCGGCAGGTGGCAGGTGGCAGGTGGCAAGTGTGCGGCAGATGGTAGTCCCCCACTACACCAGTCCCCCACTACACCAGTCCCCCACTACACCAGTCTCCCCACCAAGTTTTACATCGCACAATAACTAGTTTACATGTGTTAGTTAGGGTTTAGCTCTTAGACTGTCAAGACCTTACCTCCGTAACTAAAAACCTCAATAATGTTTGCGCTTCAACGTTGTATAAGTATAACAGCTACTATGATCTAAACCGGTGCATGTATTCATATGGTTCTTTTTGCGTAGCAAACAACTGGTTAAAAGTGTTTCAACCTCAATTATTCTTCGACGAAACCGCTCATTGTCCACTAAAAGTGTAGACCTTCTGTCTTCATCGTCAGGGAAGTAGAAAGTAGTGTCAAGGGGACTACTGAAGGTCACCTTCCTCATGTTCCTGTAAAACTGCGACATTTTTCAGACCGTCTAGGTAGATGTTCATACGACAAGAGCTGGAAGAATAATGATGTAGCGTTATCGTGTATAATAGGCATCTACCCCCACCACAACGTTACCTTGTCCTTCAAACCATCGTTTTTACGCCACGGATGCTATACTGTTGGTTAGATTTAAATTTAAATTGCACCTACTTGTTCGCCTTGTCAAGCTGCGTAATTGAAGTACCCACATGTTAGACCTTGAACCAAAAACAAAGAAGTTATTTAGGTTTGTCCTTGAAAATAGTTGTTTTTTCGCTGTTGCTGCTATACCCTTTGTTGGATCTGAATTCTGTTTGCACCAACTTGTTCGTCTGATCAATCCGCGTAATTTGAGTACCCACTTAATATATTTTAAACCGTAAATAAAGAAGTTATTTAGGCTTGCCCTTGAAAATAGTTGTTTTTCGCTGTTGCTGCTATACCCTTTGTCGGATCTGAATTCTGTTTGCGCCAACTTGTTCGTCTGATCAATCCGCGTAATTTGAGTACCCACATGACATACTTTGCACAAACTGTGTACCCCCCCCCCCTTTTTTGGGTCATGTTCAAGGTCAAGGTCAAGGTCAAGGACCTTGGGACTTAGAAATTTTCACAAAGTGGGCTGCACACAAACATAAGACTAATAGTCTCCTGCCTATGTACAGGCCAAGTCCCTAACTTGAAATGCTTAGGGTGGTCCTGAAAAGGACCGTTTGTGTTTGAAGGAGATGGTGGATAAGGAGCGGTGAGCGGTAGTCAGTGTTTATTTTTCCTTTGTAACCCACTTTACTTGTCCCTTCTGCCGTACTAAAATCAAGTCGCACTTGGTCTCAGGAGGTGGCAGAGTGGACCTTGGAAGGTGGACCTTGACGTAACGGCCGCCGCCAAAAAGGTGTTGGAGTAGGTACTCATCATCGCTGATCTTCCCCACAAGTAGATACTCCACGTTTAATTTCAACTGCGCAAACTTGACGGCGACAGACTCCAGCGGCGTTACCAACTCGGTAAGTTTCACCGTAGCCGTCCTCTTCATTATCTCCTCAACAGTTGGTGGCGGCGATGAAGGTCGAAGCGATGAAGGGCGAGGTGATAGCGATGGTGAAGATGCAGTGGACGTCGAAGGCCGTTGGTCGAAGTAAAGTGGGTGGTTTCGAAAATTCTTCCGTATGCAAGATTTAAAAGAACTAGGTCTTTTGAATCCGCTCCTTTTTTCCGAAGACTTCTTCAAAGTCTCCTTCAAACGTTGCAGTTTCTCGGGTGTAATGGGAGAAGACATAGCGCAGAGGTGTATTCAGTTCGCAAGACAAAGCTGGAATGAGGTACCAGACGGAGCAAAGCGGGTCGCCAAGTGTAACCGTGACATTTCCATATACGGGTAGAAAGCTAAAAACCGGTCTACATCCGGTTCCCCTTCCCCCGTGACGACACAACCTCCCCCCCCCCCTTTTGGGTCATGTTCAAGGTCACCCCCCCCCTTTGGGTCATGTTCAAGGTCACCCCCCCCCCGTGACGTAACATCCCCCCCGTGACGTAACATCCCCCCTTCCGCTTCGGTGACGTCACTTTGCCTTTATAAGCGGGAGCAGTCCGCAGTCTCGTCGCAGTAGCTTGCCGCCCGCTGTTTGGGTATACGTCCCAGTGGGTTGCACTCTGCTGCAGCGTAGGTCTGTTAAGTGTGCGTTGGGCCCGACGCGCAATTAAGAGATCCGCGCCCTTGCATGTTTAGTTAGTTTGTTAAGCATGTTAGATAACGCTTGTAGTTTGCTGCTAGGTAATGTAGTTAGTCTAATATATGTTAGTGTTTGGTATTGGTTTGAAGTGTCTTATTTACTAATGAAATATGTACTCCCGGCCCTACAGGTCCCTCAACAACCTTGGTCAAAACTTGGGTTCGCAGCAGCCTGACGCCGGGTGTTTGGGTCTACGTCCCACCGGGTTTCAGTGATACTGTTGACCTTTGCAAAACCGACCTTGGTTGTTCTTGTAAAAGTAACGTTAACTGATTAATTTTGTTTACATAGTTGATGGTAAAGTCTTTATTTTCAAAGTAATGTATCTTGCTTCTCATCCTTTTCCTAACCCCTCTAAGGTATGGCGCGCAAACCGACCTTGTGTCAATACGGCGCGTAAACCGGTTGAAATTTCCCATCTTAGCCTGAGAAAACTGTGTAAAATATAAAGTCAGTCTCTTGTTTAAAATCAGTCTCTTGTTTGTTGTCTTATGTCCCCTTCCCAAATACAGAGCGGGAAATAGAGCAGTATGTTATGCTCTATTCCCCGCTTTGGCTTCATGTTCAGATGACCTTGGGACTTAGAAAATTCACGTACAAAGCGGGGAATAGATCGGTTTGTGGTCCAAGTGAGAATCAATTACTGCTCTATTCCCCGTTTCAATAATATGACCAAACGACCTTGACCCACTTCGGGACTTAGAAAATCCTCGTATTGTAATATCCCCCCCCCCTTTGACGTAACATCCCCCCTTCCGCTTTGGTGACGTCACTTTGCCTTTATAAGCGGGAGCAGTCCGCAGTCTCGTCGCAGTAGCTTGCCGCCCGCTGTTTGGGTATACGTCCCAGTGGGTTGCACTCTGCTGCAGCGTAGGTCTGTTAAGTGTGCGTTGGGCCCGACGCGCAATTAAGAGATCCGCGCCCTTGCATGTTTAGTTAGTTTGTTAAGCATGTTAGATAACGCTTGTAGTTTGCTGCTAGGTAATGTAGTTAGTCTAATATATGTTAATGTTTGGTATCGGTTTGAAGTGTCTTATTTACTAATGAAATATGTACTCCCGGCCCTACAGGTCCCTCAACAACCTTGGTCAAAACTTGGGTTCGCAGCAGCCTGACGCCGGGTGTTTGGGTCTACGTCCCACCGGGTTTCAGTGATACTGTTGACCTTTGCAAAACCGACCTTGGCTGTTCTTGTAAAAGTAACGTTAACTGATTAATTTTTGTTTACATAGTTGCTGGCAAAGTCTTTATTTTCAAAGTAATGTATCTTGCTTCTCATCCTTTTCCTAACCCCTCTAAGGTATGGCGCGCAAACCGACCTTGTGTCAATACGGCGCGTAAACCGGTTGACATTACCCATCTTAGCCTGAGAAAACCTTGTAAAATATAAAGTCAGTCTCTTGTTTAAAATCAGTCTCTTGTTTGTTGTCTTTTGTCCCCTTCCCAAATACAGAGCGGGGAATAGAGCAGTATGTTATGCTCTATTCCCCGCTTTGGCTTCATGTTCAGATGACCTTGGGACTTAGAAAATTCACGTACAAAGCGGGGAATAGATCGGTTTGTGGTCCAAGTGAGAATCACTTACTGCTCTATTTCCCGTTTTAATAATATGATCAAACGACCTTGACCCACTTCGGGACTTAGAAAATCCCCGTATTGTAATATATATTTACTCGTTACAACATTATTACCCCCACCGTATAACACTTGCACGAAGAACCTTCAGCTTACAAACAAATCTTCCTTATGGATGAAGATCAGGACGAGTAACTATCTTAAAACTAAAGTCCTTTGAAATACAAAGCGGGGAATAGATCAGTTTGAGGTCAAAGTGAGAACCTCTTACTGCTCTATTCCCCGTTTTGGCAATATGTTCAGACGACCTTGACCCACTCACAGACTTAGAAAATCTGCGGATAGGATAGAAAAATAAAACTGTTAAATAAAACTTTCCTTCTCTACTACCTACCCCCACTCTACTACCTACCCCCCACTCTACTACCTACCCCCACTCTAATGGTATAGGTAAGCGGGGGTATTTAAGCGGCCGCTCCAGAACTTAGTAATTAGTCAGCTATGGACAGTCAAGCTGGATCATCCAACTTACATAGAGAGCCTAGAAATGTTCGAGAGCAGAAAAGGGTGCTAAAAGTAAATAAAGCATACAAGATACTACAATCAAAATTACCATTTGCTAGTCCAAAAATGTCAAGATTATCAATTATACAACACGCGACAAAATACATTAAAACTTTACAAATGGAGTTGGAAAAACCATTGACTTCGCCTCAACTGCCTGATCAACCAATCTCCAACTCAACTCTTAAAGAAGTTTTTCTTGATGATGGTGATGTTGCAATAGAAAAAATTCTTAATGAAATTGTAACATTCGAAATTGATCAATTTGTTTCAACTGACTAAAGATGGTTTGGAAATACTGAACGGAAGAATACAGAACGGGGAATAGATCAGTTTGCGGTCAAAGTAAGAACCACTTACTGCTCTATTCCCCGTTCTGGCAACTGGTGTAAATGACCTTGGGACTTAGAAAATATTCGTTTGATAAAAAATAATGAAAGATCTTCTTATTTCTTACAACAACAACAATATCCTTTCCTAACCCCCACCACCACCTAAACTAAGTATAAAGGAGGTTCTCCATCGTTGGTAAAAATTAGTACTCTGCTGAAAATGAGTGCATCCACTCCTTCTATCTCTGCAGCAACTATAATAGTTAGCAGACGGGTCGAAAACATTGATCAGTTGCTTGCTGTAAGGAGATTACTGCTACGGTATCTTGATATAGAGGTTAGTTGTCAATTGTACATGTGGAGACCAACAAGTGAAGTTTACAGTAGCGAAAATGAAGCATTTGAAACAAACTATAGTAGAAAGTTATATAAAATCTTTGGCAATATGGTAAGGTTAGTCGATAATGGATGGAAGATTAACATAACATTTTATATTGTTCCAAACCTGTAACTAAAGCAAAAAAAAAAACAAAAAAAACGATGGGTATATAAGCCCGATGTTGCAGAGACAATTATCACTTTGGTTCTGAATTGCATCAAGAGAGCACCTACCATGGTATACCTCCACTATATTGACTCTACTGCTAAAGCGGATACTTTTATCCAGCGTGTTTACCAACTGTTAACGGAGTACCAACATGTTCAGGTCAAAGGATTGGGTATTCGTGGAACAGAAGAAGTAAAAATAGATGTAAAACCAATCCCTTTGAAGAAAAAAATTGACCAATTATTACGAGAAGGCTACATCCTGTGTCTTTATTACACAACCTCATAAACTACATAAAAGGCCAAGGGGGGGGGGAATACAGAACGGGGAATAGATCAGTTTGAGGTTTGAATAAGAATCTCTTACTGCTCTATTCCCCGTTCTGGTAATAGGATAAGGTGACCTTGACCCACTTACAGGACTTAATCATTTGTGTTACAATAATACCTCTTCCCTATCACTTTTCCCTACCACTTGCACTTTCAACACTTACCCCCACCACCACCAAAATCAGGTATAAAAGGTGGTTTCGTATTAGTGGTAAAACCAGTCTGCTACTTGGAATCATGTCGCCCAGAGATAACATTTTCCCTTCTAAGAAGACTATACTGGAATTGATTCAAAATATTCCAGTAAATATAAACGAAGATGAAGACGAAGACGATTCAGAGATGGAAGATGAACTATTTAGTGATCTTGAACTACTGAGTGAGTTTGCTAGCAGTGAACCATATCTTGGAGAGATGGAGCTGTTGGAGCTGTTGACTGACGACGACGACGACGATGATAATGAACCAGAATGTCATCATCAGTTGCTCTGTTTGGAGGAAATGGACCTTGTTGATAGTGAAACCCCTCCAAGCAGTATTAATATCGATGATGTAGTTCTAGATCCAATCACAGGGAACTTTTGTGTTCGTCGTCGCTTATTTAGTGATATGAGCTCATCATCATCATCATTATCATCGGAAGAATCTGAATAAGTCTTTGTTGTCTTCAAATAGTTTACTTTAAATACAAAGCGGGGAATAGATCAGTTTGTGGTTATAGTGAGAATCACTTACTGCTCTATTCCCCGTTTTGGTAATATCGTTGTATGACCTTGACCCATTTACAAGATTGAAAAAGTGGGGTAACTTATACATTTAATGGTGGGGGAACGTCTATTTAAAGACGATGCAACAGTGTATATTTATCATATCGGCATGATGAACCCACCAGGAACCTCCGTTTGCTACAGCTTTCCCCTCATCGATATCGATGATGTGATAAAACTTACATCAATAACAAAACGGTTTGAACTCGAAAGGCGACTCATAAAAGTCGACGTAATTCCACAAGATCTTCGTTCGGCAATGTTGACCATCGAATATGTTAAAGATGAATCTACAACTGAAGATCCCTATTGTTTTATGAAATTTTTAGTTGATCGAGATGCAATGTGTACAATCCGACTTCACATCCGAGTTTAAAATCTATCAAATGTTCCTGTTGGAGAAAATTGTCTTAGTTAAATACAGAGCGGGGAATAGATCAGTTTATGGTTTGATATGAAATCATTTACTGCTCTATTCCCCGTTTTGGCAAATATGTTCAATGACCTTGACCTAAATACAGAACTTTGTACCCTTCAGCTACAATAGTAAATATAAAATGCAAAAAATAGTAAACTTAACGTAATACGTACCCCCACCACTTTTGCTAGGGTATAAATAGAGGGGTATTTGCAGTGTTTTTCATTATTGCTTTGACCCTTGCGGAGATCGCACTTACATTATGCATCGCTGCGATATTTGCAAGTCTTCATTTAAGGATGAATTTCTTTTAATGATTCATAATGAACTAAAACATAACAACAACCAAGATGAAAAATATGAAGAAGAAGAATTGAAAGAAATAGATCAAATGTTAGCTCAACACCAACATTCCAGACCAACTGTAATTCAATATGCACCATCAACATCGACTTCTACCTCTGCTCTGTCTACACTTCACCGTCCTTCAACATCATCAGCTGCATCGACTTCTACGCCTGCTCTGTCTACACTTCATCGTCCTTCAACATCATCAGCTGCATCGAGTTCTACGCATGCTCTGTCTACACTTCACCGTCCTTCAGCATCAACAGCAGTAAATGTAGAACTACATGCCCGAGCACTTCCGGGTAATGTAGTAACCCACTTTAAAATTGACAATGCAAAATTACAACTTGAAGAATTTTTAAATAACGCAAAAGGATTGGTAAGTAAAACGCTGCAAAATGAATTAAAAAGATTAAATTTTATCAAATTTGGCCTATTACTAGATGGTTTATTTACAAACATTCAGAATGAAACTTCACCGAGAGGTTTCTTAACAAAAAACCGAACTATTATGTCTTCCTCAGATATTGATTCAATCGTATCTGAATGTTTTGAAGAGCTAATGACAAAAATACAAGAACACGAAGGAAGAGGATCTGGATGGAGTTTGTTAAGCATCACAGGGCTAGACTTAAGAGTGCACAAACACGGTTATGGAATTCGTGGCAGTAGCTATATCCCTTTACCAACAAAGATTAGAAATACCTTCTCCTGTATTAATGTGCAAAATGAAAATAATGAATGTTTTAAATACGTTATGTTGGCTAAATATGTAAAAAACCATCCTGAAAGACCAAGTCAAAAATATGAAGAAATACAACATAAGTATAATTTCCAGGGAATGAATTACCCTGTTGCAATTACTGATATATCAAAATTTGAAAAGCAAAATCCTTCAGCTTCTGTCAACATTTTCGGCTTAGATTCGTCAAACAATGCGTACCCCTTGCGCATAACACCTATTGAGCGCAGAGATCATACGGATTTGCTATTGATCACTAAAGGGGACATATCCCACTATGTCTACATAAAAAACTTTGCAGCTCTTGTATCTAAACAAATATCAAAAAAACACGGAGAGAAAACCATTTGTAAAAGATGTTTTTGTCATGTAGGCAAACCATTAAGAAGGGGAGGTTCAGAATGGTTAGTAGAACATCAAAGGTTATGTAATGGAAACTATGAGGTTAGAATTAAATTGCCACATTCCAGCAGAGCGCAGATAAAATTTGACAAAATAATACAACAATACCGTGTACCTGTTGCTGTTTACGCTGATTTCGAGTCTTCTTTACATCCACTTGAACAACAAGAAGAGGACGTTACAAGAAGAAGCAAATACCAACTTCATTCACCAAACAGTTATTGCATACTAATTAAATCCACGTTGACTGAAGACCATCTTCAAAAATATGGACTATCATCTTCTCCAAAGATTTATCGCGGTGAAGAAGCAGCCAAATACTTTGTCGATGATCTGTATGAAATAGCTGCAAAGGTAGAAGAACTGTATGGAACAAAGGTACCCATGTCACCTATGGAAGAAGAAGAGCTTCAACATTATTATTCAACAACAACGTGTTATTTGTGTAATAACACCTTTACACTGGATAACGTTAAAGTTCGTGACCACGATCATCTTACGGGAGCGTATAGAGGTGCAGCCTGTAACGCTTGCAACTTGAACTACAAACTACCATATTTCATCCCCGTAGTTCTGCACAATCTGAGTGGTTATGATTCGCACTTCATAATCCCCGAACTAGGAAGAGATAATGGAGCAATAGACGTTTTGGCTACTACAATGGAAAAATTTATAAGCTTTTCAAAAAAGGTGGGTAAAATTAAATTAAGGTTTGTTGATTCATTTAGATTTATGCCTTCAAGCCTCATGAAATTATCTGAAAATCTAAGAAGAACAGATTTGATAGAAACAAGCAAAAGTGTACCCAATAGTAAAATGGATTTGGTTCTTCGAAAAGGAGTCTTCCCCTATGATTACATCGATGGACTGCATAGATTTGATGAAACATCACTACCTCCACCAGAACACTTTAAAAACAAACTTAATGATTCGGAAATATCACTTGAGGACTATCAACACGCACGTCGAGTATGGAACGAGTTAGATATGAAGACCTTAGGAGATTACTCGGACTTTTATGTCAAACTAGATGTAACTCTTCTTTGTGATGTAATGGAAGAATTCCGAAACACTTGTTTTGCTGCCTACGGTTTGGACCCTCTACATTCGTATACTTCACCAGGATTAGCTTGGCAAGCCATGTTAAAAGAAACAAAATGCAAACTCCAACTTTTAACAGACATTGACATGGTTTTAATGGTTGAAGCTGGAGTAAGAGGCGGATTGACCCAAAGTGTTACCAGACATGTCAAAGCCAACAACAAATACCTACCCGATTATGATGAAACCAAACCGTCAACCTATTTAGGATATTTCGATGCAAATAACCTGTACGGTTGGGCAATGTCAAACCCACTTCCTTTTGATAACTTTAAATGGATTAATCCCGACTCTATTGGCGATATTTTACAAATTCCGAAACATGGTGACACTGGATATATTTTGGATTGCGATTTTGAATACCCAGAAAATTTACATGATCTTCATTATGACCTTCCACTTCTTGCTAAAACAGAAATTTCACCAATTGGAAAACACCCCAAATTAATGATGACATTAAATAATAAACAACGCTACGTGGCTCACTTTTGGGTGGTTCAACAAGCTATCGAATTAGGACTACGTCTAACAAAAATTAATAGAGTTTTGGAATTTTCTCAATCATGCTGGTTGAAACCCTACATTGATTCAAATACCATCAGAAGAGCAGCAGCTACATCAGACTTTCAAAAAGATTTTTTTAAATTAATGAATAATGCGATATTTGGAAAAACATTGGAAAACAAAAGAAGACACAAAAATGTTAAACTTGTTACCGACGCAAAAAAATTACAGAAACTAGTACAGCAGCCAAATTTTGGAACATCTATAATTATTAATGAAAAACTTGTAGCAGTGTCCATGAAGAAGACGAGTGTGAAGATGGATCGTCCTTTGTATATAGGCATGTCAATCTTGGACATCTCAAAAACACACATGTACGATTTTCACTACAACAAAATGGTGGCGTTCTACGGAAGAGAAAATATATCTATTACATATATGGACACTGACGCTTTTATATATCGTATAGTAACATTGGACATGTATAAAGATTTACGTACATTTATTTACAAGAACGATTTTGATTTCTCCGATTATCCAAAAGATCATCCAAACTACGACAATGACAGACACAAAAAAGTACTAGGCAAATTCAAGGATGAGGCTAATGGTGTTCTGCTTGAAGAGATTGTTGCACTGATGTCTAAACTATATTCTTTGAAACTCTATAATGAAAAAGAAGAAGAAAAGAAGAATAGCTATATTAAGAAAGCTAAAGGTGTAAAGAGTTTATATTTAAAAAAGAAAGTGCATTTTGAACACTACAAGCAATGCTTATTTGAAGATAACATTATTACAGCTAAATTCAACACCATCAGAAGTTTTAACCATCAGCTGTACAGCGTGACTGAAGTTAAAAAGGCGCTATCCTGTAATGACGACAAAAGACAAACCCTTCCAGACAAAATCAACACATTGCCATTTGGCCACTACTCCCTCAACCCTATTGACGAGTAACCTTTTCATCGTCCTAGATCCTTGATCCTTTTCCTTTCCGTAAAAAAAGGGGAAACACAGCAATGTTAAGCTGTGTTTCCCCTTTTTTTACACAAGTTTTGAATGACCTTGAACTATATGTATATATAAGCAGATTTATACCAAAGAATATTTAATACCATATCAGCTGCCTTCGTGAAACCATCATGTCAGACCTGAAGGAGAAGATTATTAATGAACTACACAAACCTGCAAGAATAAAGTTTCCAAGAAGAAATACTGTTATAAAAGGGATAAATGATCTATATCAAGCGGATCTAATTGAAATGCGACCGCATAGCAGAATAAACAAAGGATTTAAATATATACTCACAATTATTAATTGTTTTACAAAAGTTGCAGACGCTTTGCCTCTAAAGGACAAGACTGGTAAAAGCGTAACAGAAGCCATGGAAATAGCCATAAAAAGAGATAAAAACAAAATTAAACATTTACAAACTGATGATGGAACAGAATACTTTAATACAAACTTTGCACAGTTAATGAATAAATATAAAATAAATCATTATTCTACAAATTCAGAGAAAAAAGCTGCTATTGTAGAAAGATTTAATAGAACCTTAAAAGGAGCACTGTATAAACAATTTTCAAAAAGAGGTTCTTACGTATGGTATGATGTTTTACCACAATTAATAAATGATTATAACAACAGGTTTCATAGAACTATTGGTATGAAACCTAACAAAGTAAATAGAAGAAATGCAAAAGATGTATTAAAACGCATAAAGAAAAATACAAAGCCTAAAGTAGAAAAAATGCAGCCAAGAAAATTTAATGTAAGTGATAAAGTACGGATTAGTAAATATAAGGGAGTGTTTACCAAAAAATACCTTCCCAATTGGACGAATGAAGTTTTTACAGTGTATAAAGTGCAACCGACTGTACCTGAAACGTATATCCTAAAAGATAACAAAGGAGATTTGTTGCAAGGTGCATTTTATGGACATGAAATGTTAAAGTCAACAGTAGGTGATGTATATCTTGTTGAAAAAGTGTTACAAAGAAAAAAGGACGCAGTTAAAGTGCGGTGGTTAGGGTTTAACAAAACTGAGGATTCATGGATACCTATAAAGGACTTGGTTTAATACAAGCAACTCATTTCATCGTTAACCTTTGAGCAGGATGGAGATTATTCACCATAAAGATCGATTCAATATTAATAACATAGATGATTTAACTGTGGATAACGTTAAAATCAACAATGGTAAACACGGTAGTTTACTTCCAAACACTGTTCGATGTATAGTAAGTGGCCCCTCAAACTGTGGAAAGACCAATGTTGTCTTTAATTTGATCACTAATCCGCAGGGATTAAGGTTTAGTAACCTATATATTTTTTCAAAGTCTCTACATCAACCAAAGTATCAATTGCTGGATAAAATCCTATCTGATGTGTCTGATGTTAATTTTTACAAATTTAACGCTAGTGATAGCATTATGCAACCAAACGAAGCGAAACCGTATTCTGTTTTTATATTTGACGATGTATCTTGTGAAAATCAGGATACTATTAGAAACTACTTTGCCATGGGAAGACATAATAACATCGACAGCATATATATAGGACAAACTTATAGCAAAATCCCAAAACAACTTATCAGAGATAATGCAAATATTCTAATTGTATTCAAACAAGATTATACTAACCTAAAACATATATATAACGATCATGTGAATGCGGATATGCCATTTGAAAAGTTTAAAGAGCTTTGCGGAAAAGCATGGGCGGAAAAGTATGGATTTTTGGTTATTATGAAAGATCAAGCTATAAAAGATGGTCGTTATAGAATAGGTTTTGATAAATTCGTTTTAATACACTGATTAGCGGTATTACTGTACAAGTCGTCAAGGTGTGAAGATGGTTAACCAGGAAAAGCTATTAAAGGAAATAAAATCACTTAGTGATTCTATTAGACAAAAAAACCGAGCTTTAAAATCAGGTATAAATGAAAGAGAGCAATTTTTAGAAACAACATTCAAACCTGTTACTGAACCTTTAAAGCGATTAGCACAAAATATGGAAAAACCTTCAATTCGCTTCGAAGGAGACAAAATGCTACCAATTTCCAAATATGAAGAAGAATTTCAGAATGATGAAAGTTCTGACCAGTTACAAACATCTGAAGAAAGCGACGAGTATGAAGAAAGCGGAGATATAGGAGATTTAAGGGAAAAGAACATTGCAGGAGATACAAGTACAGAAGATACAAGTGCGGAAGATACAAGAGCAGAAGAAGAGGATATCAACCCATCCAACTTAAGCAAATTAGGCACCGATATTATGTTTAAAGGAACACTTGGAAGAAAATATACATTAAAAATGTTACATGGCACACATGCTAATCGAAATTATCATACATATGGAGCTAGAATAGAGGATAAAGGATTAATGATTGGAGATAGAAAGTTAGATATAAACGAAAATGATGATATAGTTATTGGTGATAAGAAATATAAAGGTACAACAGGTTTGTTTGAACTCATCTTTAAAAATAATCCTGGTAAATATACTAAAAAGGATTTACAATTGTTTAAAAATATACTAGAGTATACAAATGCACATAGAAAAAAATATTCCAAAGACCTACCTATTCATAGAAACAGGTCAATAAAATACACAAACATTATATCTAGTCTTTTCCCCTCGAAATCAAATAAAGCTCCAATTAAAAGAAGAGCTTTATCTTCTGCTGAATTAAATGTTTTGCATAAAAAAAGAAAAACAACTGATCCTACTACATCTGGAAGGGGATTATTAAAAAATTTGTATAAAACCAATATAATATATTACAACGATATAAATAAGTTAGTTGATCGAATGAGGTTATTACATGAAGCTATGGAAGCCGGGCACACTGGTTTAGAAAACGAATGGGTAGCTTTGGTTGATGAACTGCGAAAACGAGAAATAATTGTTCAGTAGACGTATATATATAGTAAGAACCTAAACGATAGCGATTCAGTTACATCATGAGTGTGGACAAGTTTGGACGGTATTCCGAGTTTGGAGTAAAATCTGGATATAGTGAAAAAGAGCTGGGTTTCCGTTAACACCTGATGGTAATTATAATTTTGAAGGAAAAGTAATTCAAAATGTTGGTGATCCGCTTTTGTCTTCTGATGCGGTTACGGTACAATATATGGATAAAAGAACCCCGATTGTACACGAAGACTATTGGGGATTTTCCGGTAAAAGGTTAAGCAATATAAAACATCCCATTTATGATGGTGAAGCAGTAAATTTAGCGACTTTAAAATTGTTAACAATTTACAAAAAGAATGAAACTGATACAAGCTATGATGTAAAAAAATTAAAATTGTCAAATGTATGTGATTGTGAGCAGGATGGAGACGCTGTAAATAAGAAAATATTTGATATAGTACACAAGAAATGGACTACAGAATATGAAAAACATATGGAAAGGTTTGGTGCAGCTTTATTTAATTATATCCATCGGGCTTCAGGAAGAGCTGTAGCTTCAGATGTTGACAGCCACAATTATTTAGACTGGAAAAAGATACACAATCCAGAAAAACCTAATCAATTAGATAAACCGTCTGAGCCTTCTAAAGTCAAGACATTAGGAAAGGGGGATAAAGTGAATGTGATTAATGAACCAACAGAAAACGATGAAGATTACATAAGAGAAAAAAGAATTTAAATACCCATGATAAGGGATAAAGCATCAGTCATATTAGAGAGATAATACAGAGAGGATGATGGAATCCAATATTACTGCGTGGAGTTTAATATCTCAAGAGCCGAGATTTCCCCAAGGAGTGCTGACAGATGGTTTTGTTCAACGGTTTGATAGATATATGGATTGGGAACAACTTTCCATACACTACCTCTTTACAATGACTATGTTAAGAATTTATTTTCACAGAGTTAACTGGATTCATATTTTACAAAGACAACAGTTTTCAGAAGACTTCCTTGTAGAGATGACATCAAATTTTAATAACTGTTGGGAAGTAATAAGTAAATATCAAAATCTCTCTGAAAATTACATTGACAATTTTAAAGATAAACTAGACTGGAATGTGTTATTTAATTACCAACGATTAAGTGGCAAGTGTCTAAGGGAACATGACAACTATTTAGATTTTATTCATTTTACCGAAAACAACGATACCATCACCAGCGGAGAAACATTTAAAACATCTTCAATTACACCTTATTTCTATTTTTACTACTTTTATTTATTATGTCTAC
This sequence comes from Allygus modestus, assembly GCA_963675035.1. Lineage (NCBI taxonomy): Eukaryota > Metazoa > Arthropoda > Insecta > Hemiptera > Cicadellidae > Allygus > Allygus modestus. Next base: position 60,028,556 of record OY776114.1, read on the forward strand.
ATTTAATTAATTAATCCATTTCTATATAATAAATGGATTTTAAACAGTATATATAATACAAGAAGCCAAGACTAATATTACATTCATTGTAAAACATTTATAGAGTGCACCTACTGATTGTAAGTTTGGCTATAAATAGTCATGCCGAGGGCTAAACGCATCAGTCATAATCGAGAGAGATTACAGAGAGGAAGGGGAATAGCATCAACAGCATTTTCTCTATTAAGTAAACCGGTTGGAGCTATAGTTAACAAGGCGATTGATTTATTACCTGTGGAATTACATTTACCTGGAGGATATCAATATTGTGGTCCTGGAACCAAATTAGAGAAACGGCTTGCTAGAGGAGATCCTGGAATAAATAAGCTTGATCAGGCCTGTAAACAGCACGATATAGCGTATTCCAAATTTGGTGATACAAAAAATAGATCAATAGCAGATAGAGCACTTTCTGAGAAAGCTTGGCAAAGAGTAAAATCTAGTGACGCGAGTATTGGTGAAAAAGCAGCGTCTTTAGCAGTAACAGCAGCAATGAAAGCAAAAACTACGTTTGGAGGAGGAAAGAGAAGAAGGCGTGGGAAAAGACCCGCTAAGAAACAAGGAGGTAATATCAGAAGAAAACGTCGATCTACTAGTGGTAAAGGTAAAAAGAAACCAACAATATGGTCAATGATAAAAAAGGGAGGAGGACTATACCTAAGACCGTATCGTGTGTATTAAATAAGAAAGAGCAATTAATAATTAAAAACAAAGAATTAACCAATGAAGAACTGATTACATATGCTTCTTGTTTGAAAATCCCATTTTTTAGAGGAGTATTTATGAAAGATGAATTACCGGTTAAAATGTGGAAAAATGAGACTGGTATAGTAAATTTGGATAATAGTGAAGGATTAGGCACTCATTGGGTGTGTTACAAGAAACTTGGTGAAACGATTTATTATTTCGACAGTTTTGGAAACCTTCCACCACCGAAAGAACTTCAACAATACTTTCGTGCGGCAGAAAATGTTTTTTACAATTATACAAGAAAACAACCTGATGATACATCCATTTGCGGTCATTTATGTTTAGACTTTTTAGCTAAAAGTGTTAGTCAACTTTAAGATGTCTTCGTATACAGTGTCATTAACCGGTAACTCATGTACTTTGCGCAGTATTCTGTTTCCAGCGCTACGTTTGCAAAAAGGAAGACTATGGGAAGCCGCATTATTGGATTTAACAACATATAACTCTATTCCAAACGTTAGTGAAGGAATTAATAACAAAATACATTATTACAAGACAAAAGATAATAAAGGAAAATATTCAGCTTTGGAAGAATTCAGTTTACCAACAGGAGCTTATGAAATTGATAATATAAATGAAGTTATACAAAAACATATGGGAAAAGAAAATATAACGATAAAAGGCAATAACAATACAATGAAAGCCGAAATTACTTCTAAGTATTATATTGATTTTGGCCAAGAACGTTCAATTGGTAGTTTATTGGGGTTTTCTAAGGAAACAAAGGTATTAGAACCTAATACAACTCATTCTGGGAATAGAACTGTGACGATCATCAAAGTAAACAGCATAGACATTACATGTAACATTATACAAGGATCCTACAGAGATGGAGAAAATCGGCATATATTACACACATTCTACCCATCAGTCGCACCGGGTTTCAAGATAGTAGAAAAGCCTCAAAACCTTGTGTACCTACCGTTAAACACCAGTTTCATTTCAGACATCGTGCTGAACATAGTGGATCAAGACGGAAACCTTATTGACTTTCGAGGAGAAGCTATTACTGTAAGAATACATATAAAATCATCCGCTTAGATAATGGGGTTATCATTTAAAAAGAGAGAGCCAACCAGCAAAGAGGTCAGTAGCTCATCAGCTGTAGAAGGATTAACAAGTGACAACATTCGTTTTCTAGAAGAAATTGGATTAAAGGTCATTAACAATGGATATACTGGATATAGCGCAGGGCCCAACATTCGACGAGACCTTATGGGAAAAGGAATATCACACACACAACCCTTACGCTTCGTCCAAATTAAACAATAACGATGAAATTAGGATTCCTATACAACAACAAGACATTTATACTCTTCCATGCGAAAGTTATTTATATATTGAAGGAAAAGTAACAAAAGCTGACGGTACTGTTGGAACCACTGTTCCGTTCATAAATAATCCTATGGCATTTTTGTTTGACGAGATTAGATATGAAATTTCAGGAGTTACAGTCGATTCAACAAAAAAGGTTGGAATTTCCAGTACATTAAAAGGATTAGCGTCTTTAACACCAAATGAGAAGAATCTGTTAGCTGTTGCAGGATGGGTTGCACCAGACAAAAGTATAATTACTCCTGACGCTTCGGGAAACTTTGATTTTTACGTACCTTTAAGATTACTTTTAGGATTTGCTGAAGATTACAGAAGAATAATAATAAATGTAAAACAAGAACTAGTTTTATTAAGGTCATCAAACGATAATGATATTATTAAAGCATCTGCTGGAACAACTGAAGCCAATTTAGACTGGAAACTAACATTAGACAAGATTGTTTGGAGAGTACCACATGTGCGACTAAATGATGAACACAGGATTACATTATTAAGAAAGTTAAAATCAGATCGAGACATTGTAATGCCATTCAGAAGCTGGGAGTTTCATGAATACCCCGTTTTACCTTCAACACAACGGCATACATGGACTGTAAAAACTTCTACTCATTTGGAAAAAGCGAGATATGTAATCTTTGGATTACAAACAAAGAAAAAAAGTATATTAACTGAAAATGCTGGTGAATTTGACCATTGTAAATTAACAAACTGTAAAGTGTTCCTGAATTCACAATTCTTTCCCTACGACAATTTTAATATCTCTTTTGATAAAAAAAGGTACAGTGTTTTATACGATATGTACGCTAGGTTCCAAAATTCATATTACGGCAAAACAAACACACCTCTACTATCTCCCGTACAGTTTGAATCGAAAGCTCCGATTGTTGTAATTGATTGCTCCAAACAAAACGAATCTGTAAAATCGTCTAGTGTTGATATAAAAATAGAAATGGAATTTCAAGAAAACGTACCTGCAAATACATCTGCGTATTGTTTAATTTTGCACGATAAAATTGTTACATACACACCGTTGACTGGTATCGTAAAGACGGTATTGTAAAACGTTGTACCACCACCGGCACCGCCACTGTCGCTAACCTATAAATAGCGGAGCAACAATGCAGGTCTTCAGTTGATCGTCTATCGTCGCATGGGCAACATCTTCTACAAAATGAGTTCTCCATCTGTTGTACAAGGTGATGCAGAGGTAGCACCGTTATTGGAACGTGATAATACTAGTGAAGAAGAAATCATCAAGGAAATAACTGCATTTTTAAAGTTTGGTAAAAGAGATAGAGAGGAGGAAAGTAATGCAGACCCATCAAAGGTAGTACCAAAGAGGAAGAAGAAAGTTGAAGAAAATATTCCTCCTCACATTTTAACTGAAGTTTTTTTGCGAATCTTTTACCCCATCTCAGCATGTATCAGTAAAAGTGTATCAGTTGGATTGATGAAGTCATTGGATTATTCCCCTACAGTAATACTACACCATGGAACAAAAAAGGTTTTATTTTCGCAAAATGCTTGGGAGTCATTTTTGAAACATGTACATTTAATAGAATGTTATTTAACTAACAGTTTGTGTGGAAGGAAAACACATATTCGACTTTTGGATTGTGACAATGAAATCGATATTGTTAAACATCGTGGACAACTACAAGTGCGAATTAGAGACTTGACTCAACATGAAAATAAGATTCTACTGTCACGTGAAGAATTCTACGTTTTAAACTACGCAACAGAACCTATTACAAGGTACATGAGACAGTTGGTATTTGCAAGCGCTATTATTAAAGAATATTTGGTCGATACTTTGGAAAAACAACCTGATAGCACCATCGTGTACGGACCTGTGGATACATCTATTTTTAATAGAATACCTCATGAAGTTTTCATGTGGAGAAAGTTAAAGGATTTTGAACCACTTGTAGAAATCGCTACAGAAGCTACAGAAGAAACAACACAGGAAGAAGAAACGGAGAAACAAGAAGAAGAAAACGAAACACAAGAAGAAGAAGTTAAAAAAGACTAAAGTTTGACTTAGTAAAGAAGAACACACGTGGGGTAGGCCTATTGGGGACGGTGCCCACGTTAAATATACACCAACGCGCCTGCAACTGTACGGCCTGGTATTTAACCTACCGTGGTGTGGAAAACAGTTTAGTTGATCGCTAGGTGCCATGATGAGCGGAGGGGATGAAGAAGTGAGTGTAAAGCCTTGTGTAATAGAATTTCAAGCATTTCGAAATAATGATGATAGGTTTATTATCAAGGAATTAGTAATTTTAGACTTGCTTACATTTGTAGCCTACCCATTCACGTTTGATGCTCCTTTTTCTTTTAACAAACTTAACACCAAAGCAAAAAGTACAAACAAATGGATAACAAACTACTTTCATCACATACATTGGTATGAAGGATTTATAAGCTACAGTAATCTGCACAGTATTATGTTTAACTTTTGCAAACAATATTCACATATATACACAAGAGGATTAGAAAAAAAGAACTGGATACAAAAGTACACGCACGGTGATGTTTTCGATATAACTATCAGTAAGGACTTTAACATTAATCTCGGTAATATTTGTGTCGCTGCAAAAGATCTTAAACACGGCCAAACAAACTGTGCATTGTACAACGCGTATCGTTTGGCTGCTTACTTGAAACAAACGCAGGAATGTGGTGGGGGTAGCGGAGAACAGAAATGTGGTGGGGGTAGCGGGGCCTATAAATACGAGGAGACAGCACCGCTCCAGCACGAGTATTATTCGAGACTCCGAAGAGGCAACATCACAGAAGACACCACAACCACCACTGACGAAGATGGCATCACAACAGTTTCTACAAACACTGGTTGATCAATTCAACACTCATTCAAAATCCGACCTTCTGCTAACTAAAAAGTGTTCAGAATTAAAAGAACAAAAACACTACATTATTCATAACATCAAGAAAGTGGAAACCACACATGGAGAAGCAATTCTAGTTTCATTGAGCGAAGGACCTTTCACTCCAGGAGATGAGCCGAAGTTTCAAGTATTTCTTCCAAAACGATTTGTTCAACTGCTACAAAATGAAGATTTGCGAGATATTCAACCGGGGACGTTGTATTTGGTATCACACGGTGTAAGCGGCAACAACTCGACGGAACTCACTCTGCACATCACGCATCCTTGTACATAATGTCTTTGTTTGTATTTTTCTGTTTGTATTTCTAGTCATCAATGTTAGACTTAAGCTTATTGTATTGTAAGATGTTTGTTTAATAAAGAAAATATAAAATACCCCCGTAGCAGCAAACCTGCATACTCAGCGAATTTCCAGTGCATATTAATTTATCTTAATACCACATAAAGCCACATACCAAGTTTCATCAATATACATTCATAAATAAACGATTTATGACATTTTAATTATTCTCCATAAGAATAACATGGCGGCTGAGTATGCAGGTTTGCTGAAATAAGGAACACTAAAAATGGGCTTTTATACAAATATCATTATAACTCAACTAGGTAAAGCCACATACCAAGTTCTATTAATTTATGTTCATAATTAAAGGAGATAACACGTTAATTATTCTCCATAAGAATAACATGGAGCTGAGTATGCAGGTTTGCTGCTACGGGAACTATCGGGCAAAAAATGGATTTTTGTGCAAATATCAATAGACCACAACCAAATAAAGCCATATACCAAATTTTGCCAGTTTACATTCATAAATAAGCGAGATATACAATTTTTCTTTTTCTCCATAAGAATAACATTAGACAACGTACTGTGTTTAGCACTTTCAATATCTCGGTAACCAATTGACGTAGAGCAATGATCAAAATACCAAATTGTTTGTTTTTTAAGCTGAATTTAATGGTATAAATTAAAATTTGATTTAAATTAAAATTACATGTGAAAACCCCAAAAAACACATTTTTGGGGTACAAAACCCCCAAAAAACCCCCCTTCGGATGGTGCGATTCATCTGGTTTTCGAACTCGTTCAAATAAATGGTACTTTACATGTTTGTACCAAATTTCATTAAGATCGGACCTTTTTTACGAGAGTTATCGTGCTTACGGACACACACACACATATATATATATATATATATATATATATATATATACCCCCGTAGCAGCAAACCTGCGTACTCAGCGAATTTCCAATGTGTATATATGTATCTTAATACCAAATAAAGCCACATACCAAGTTTCATCAATATACATTCATAAATAAACGATTTATGACATTTTAATTATTCTTCATAAGAATAACATGGCAGCTGAGTATGCAGGTTTGCTGAAGCAAGGAACACAAAAAATGGGGTTTTATACAAATATCAATATAACTCATGTAGGTAAAGCCACATACCAAATTTCATTAATTTATTATCATAATGAAGGCAGATAACACGTTACTTATTCTCCATAAGAATAACATGGGGCTGAGTACGCAGGTTTGCTGCTACGAGAGCCTTGGGTAAAAAATTGTCTTTTTGAGCAAATATCAATGGTCCACAACCAGATGAAGCCGTATACCAAGTTTCGTCAGTATACGTTCATAAATAAGCGAGATATAATTTTTTTTTTTCTCCATAAGAATAACATTAGACAACGTACTGTGTTTAGCACTTTCAATATCTCGGTAACCAGTTGACGTAGAGAAATGATCAAAATACCAAATTGTGTGTTTTTTTAAGCTGAATCCAATGGGAAAAAATAAAATTTGACCATTTCCAAAAATATATGTAACAAATTCGAAAAACCCATTTTTGGGGTACAAAACCCCCCCAAAATACCCCTTCGGATAGAGCGATCTGGCTGGTTTCCGAACTTAAAGCCATAAACGTTGCTTTACACGTTTATACCAAATTTCATCAAAATCGGATAATTTTTACGAGAGTTATCGTGCTCACGGACACATATATATATATATATATATATATATATATATATATATATATATATATATATATATATATATATATATAGATATATATATATATATATACAGTTTCGAACGAATGGTGTTTTTGGGGTCTGGGGACCTCAAAACGAAAAGTTATCATGGTCCCGGGCCTAGGTCTTACCATGCCGACTACGGTAATAGCTTCTTCCCTATAGGGGAAATTCGCTAAAAAAAAGAAATAAAACAGCAACACAGCAGTATATTATTTTATATACTGCTGTGTTGCTTTTTTTTAAATTTCAAATGGATGACCTTGAACTTTCATTCAGGGTTAACTTATGAAGAGGTATAAAAGAGAGGGAGCAGTGAAGTTAGTCTCAGTCTTGTCTAACACACGCTGCAGCTAACATGTCGGTGCCACCTATGAACAATTTATTTTTCGATAACAATTTGAAGACATATTGTTGCGAGTTACAATGTTTTAAAATACCAGGCGATCAAGTTGACGGGAAAGCTTGTCGTAAGTGCAAGTGTTTCAGCTATTGCATATGTAGATGTAAAACGTATCAAATGAACCGACAAGATAAAATACAAGAATTACGCCGAAGGATTGCATTACTGTGGCGGCGAATGTAGTAGCAACCATCTGCCTCGCACCACCTGCCGCCTGCCATCTGCTGTCCGCCATCTTCTCCGCCCCAATACACTTTTACCCCCACCATTTCGTTTCATACCAGAACGCTAGCTAGCGAATAGTCAGTACACCTCCGGCTCTCGACTGGTGAACATCGAGTGCTCTTCACAAACGTAAAACATTATATTAAAATGTCCATTAAAATTAGGTGTATTCATTATGACTCTATTCATCTTGCGACTTACCAAGACCTCGAGGTGTTTAGTGAAGAGTTAAGACTTCTTATTGCGTCCGGTTACGATTTATCTTTGGAACTTTACGCATCAAAAAACAACATGGACTCTGCGCAGGGAACGAAGTATCTACCGTCTTTCTTCAGAAAGCAAAGTGATGGCCGCAACTCGTCCAGATCAACAACATCGATGACAACCAACAACGGGGAACTATTGTAAACATGAATTATTGTAAATAAAATAAAGTAATATTTGTAATATGAATTATTGTTAATAAAATAAAGTAATATTTGTAATTGTTCTACCTCGCACTCGTATCATTCGATTGCTTCATTCGATAATTTTCATTCGATATTTATTATCGATTAACTATCGAATCACAATCGTTTTACGAGTGCGAGGTAGATTTTTTTTAAAAAACTTCACCGTGACCTTGAACTTTGAACTTTTACTCATTTCGTCACAAAACCGCCTACGTCACTGGCTCAGCCTCAGATGACGTCTTTCATGACGCAGCGCTTCCGGTCACGTGACCGGAAGCTGTCAATCACTTGGCCCAGAAGTCCCCTTTCCCTACTACTTATGTATGTTTTTATTTATTTAATTATTTGTTCCTCAGCAATAAATCCACACGACATCGGTAACTTGAACTTCTCAGCACGCTTTACGTGACCATCTGTGACTCTTGTCCTTTACCATTATCTCTTCAACACTTTCATTCCCTACGTGACTCAAATGCTTGAAACATCACCCTGTGCTTGTAACCTGACCAAAGGTTGAGAGGCTGGGGAGATATAAGGTTCTGACCTAACTTTGGAAAGATAGATATTTTCAACTGGACTTTAGGTGTAACACTATGACGTTTTAATCATCTTAATTGTACAGTAAACAATGAACAAACTATCATACTTCACAAATTGCTTTTAGAACTAAAAGACTGTAAATGATAAAATAAAATATCTACAGTTTCAACTAAAAAATTGCTTCTAATAACTTTTCTTCGTTACATAAACGTTAAATCGTAAATTATTTGAGCAAATAAAAATCTAATATGCAATCTTCCAAAGGAGTTTTATTTGTACAATTTTCTAACATTATAAGAATATTTATATAAAGATTTTATTTAAAATATATCTAATTATACGATATAATAATTAAAGGTTTTATTTGCAAAAGAAAGTAATCGTAGGATTACAAAGAACTTTGAGTAAGTAATTCTAATCCAAAATATTTTAATTTGTATTCGCATACTTCTAAGACTTCGCATAAGACTATTCAATAATATGAATATTATTTTCAAGGATTCAAACAACACACATCGTCCACCCTAGAATCTATGCTGTACTATTGAGTTCGATTTTATTTGAAAGATGAAAACAATATTTATAACACAAATTATGAACAAAAATATTTTGTACATTCATTTTAAGGCTGTTAATTTTACTCTTCTTACCGTGTACAGTTAAAATAAACAACTACGTATATATTTTCTCATACATTCTTTTGAAGTAACAGTTGAGAAAAGTACAATCCAGTAACTTGAGAAACTAAAGAGGATTGAAGAGTTTTGAAGACCCTCTTGAGAGGAAGAAAGTGGTTTAGGAGTTATAACCTTAGGACAGAATTGTTTGTTATAGCAAAACAAAAGCTCCTACAGCATTTATTGCATAGTGAAAACCCCAATTGTTTCCCGTGATGCTAAAAAGCTTTTTATTTTATGGTAAATTTTATAAACCATAAAGACAAATTACTTAGTAGAATTTGAAATAAGAGTGTTGTCAAAAGATTAAAGGATGTATTCCATGAGAATGCTATGAATTTCCAAAATCGTTACTTCATTTCAACAATCCTTCTTTAATGTAAGAATAGACACAGTTTTTAAAATACAACAAACGGAAAATCTATAAACGTGTTGATTTCTGCAGTTGTCATTAACGTGAGACATGTTTTCAAAATATGTGATGTCTAAGATTAAGATGTCTTATCACTGAAGAGCAGTTTGAGTGATATAAATAACTTTAATCATTTGTAAGTATACAGTTTGTTACACCAAAACTATTCTTAACAAAAATTTGATATGCAAACCAATTTTAACTGAAAAGTATATTGAAAAGTGCGATCGGTAGAAATACTTAATAAATACAATAATATAAATAAATACAGTTCCCACAATAAATAACCGGTTTAAGGATTTATAGCTCGGTGTAAGGCACAAGAGGGGAAGTCGCGATATTCTTTGCTTACCTTTACTTATCTAACCAACTTTCCCCATTAAAGTGGTGAAACATTAGTCTTCATTCATCACACTCAACGGTCTGACTTCCTCTTTCGACGGTCTCTGTAACTGTCTTCTCGTCATTCATTTCACCTTGGAGATAAGAAAAATCAAACTGCCGAATAAATCTCAATCAAAAAGGCAATAGAGTGAAGTTTGCTCAAGATAAACTACCTGGTACAGTTGGCTTAACCATTTAAAACCATTCGTAAATCTAACCACAACTACATTTAGAATCAAACTGTTTGTCAGCTGTAAGCTTGTGTTGGTTGCATTGCACATCAGCATCCAAAAACGCTATCTAGAATTATATTAATAGTTAGTTCGTTTAATTGTCTTGATACAAAATTAAACATGAATTGGTTTAATTATATGTTTGTAATACAACGCCTATATTTATAATCCTTCCGTTGGCTGGAGACTAATACCAGTTGTAATGAGTATTTAAGCCTTAGAATTGGATTACACTCTAAATCCATTCTCGTATATATTAGAGTTTTTAAAGTGGATAACTTTATATTGGTAATAACGAGTTAATAGCTCCTTCTGGTCTCAATATCATCAAACATTATTTGACTCGTTTGCCCATTTAAAAGACATTAAATGTCCATTAGAGGTAATTTCATTGATTTGACTCTGTATTAAACGCTGTTAATAACATTTATGCTATATCATTCCTTCAATGAATATCAGATTAATATTAAATAAAACCAGGAAAATGTTTCAAAATAAACTAAAACTGTCTTTTGACTTAATTGGAAGATAGATTTTTACTATCAAAAGGTTGTAACATTTAATATACTTAATGTCCCATATGACCTGGCATAACTACTGCAGTTTGGTATGGAAATGTCGGTTCCTTACAGCGTATTTATGTATATAAGCAGCTTCACATTTATAAACATTAATTTTTACGATAAAATATTACGATATAATTTTGGGAAGAATTTACTTTATTGACGACTTAGTGAAAGCTACAACAGCGAATAATCAAAAGCTCATTAAAACTATGTATCATGTATCAGCCCTCAAGACATGAGTATTGGAAAACAATCAATGACTGATGGAATTACAGATTAAATAATTTACGAGTTTGCACGCAGCACGCTGACGTGAGGGAAGTGAATTTCCACATAAAAACTATAAAAACTCAAAATCAGTTAAAAACATACAATTATTCCAATTTTTATTCAAATGTGAAAATATTGATTTTTTGGCTGTTTTGATGCTCCTGGTTCTATTTACCTGCAATGATGAGAATACAATTTTGTGCATTATAAGGTTAGCATAAGGTCCAGTCAGGCTTTAAAGTAGGCGTGAGGTTGTTGGGGATGATAAAAGTACACCAACAAATGAATAACAGGCTTTTTGAAGTAAAACCCCAATAAGACAACGTACTGTGTTTGGTCAATACACATTTTCTTTAATAACTCGGTAAATATATATGCTATAATGACGAGAGAGGACTTAAAAGTTTCGCTACACTAATTCCCACCGTTTTTCATTCGTTAATTTTACATCCGGGGCTTTTCTGACCCTTTTGGGGCCCAAAAAATCAAATTTCTAAATTTAAAATCCCCAAAAAAGGGGGTTAGAGTTTTCCGATTGTTTTGGCCAACGAACTTGTCCAACTGATTACAAAAAGGAATGTCTCTACCAAATTTGAAGTTAATCGGACAAAAAATGCGACCGCTAGAGTGCATACACATATATATATATATATAGATATATATATATGTCTATATATATACATATATATATATAGACATATATACATATATATATATGTCTATATATATACATATATATAACATTTTGAACGACCCCCCAAAACGTGTTCAGGGGGTCACGTTAGGAACTTCTATGGTGGTCCCGGGCTTAAGTTTCACCGTGCGGGTCATGCTAATAGTTCACTTTCCAAAGGAAATTCACTAATTATAATGCTATTTACAGTCTGTAACATGATTTCCCGAATATCGTTGGTTTGAATAGTTTTATCAATGTTTGTAGCATTCTCGTAATGGAGAAATCAATAAAATCCTTGCAAAACATTTTACTTTTAATTCATTTATAAAGACACTGAATCATTCGAGCTGTAAAACTTCACACATGTCGCAGCAATAAAAACATTTTAATCTGGATGTAAAAAAGTACAAATAACAAACAGTAAAGGGAAGCTGGAACTTACTATATGTGTAACATGAGGTAAAGGGTGACTAGAAACCATTAACTGGGATTTAGTTTCCATCATCTAAAAAATACTAAAAAACTTACACTAACGAAGCTTTCTCAGGCATTCTTTGGTATTAATCTAGAATTTGAAATACGGGTATAAAAAAATATATTAGAATTTATTGTTTTGTACAATTTTAAAAGGGTTAAATATTTTTGCATAACATACATGGTAAAAATCTGTTAATTTATAGGTATGAATAACAAATAAATGACTGTTATTTCTCAAAAGTTGTTTTCTTACTACTTCACCAAAAACAATAACTGAGCCATTATTTTGAAGCTTACCACTACTTATAAATGCAAAATATAAACGAACAGTTCAAAACTATAACAATTTTAATTTAATTGGTGATTCTCACTTCCTTATTTGACAGCGGACTGGGGGTACCATATTACAGCAAAAAGTCCAACTAACTCAAAACAGGCGTTTTATTACGAAAGCTGTGCAAGAGCAGTTCTAGTAACTTTATATTTATAACTAGCTGATGTACCCGTTCTTCGCACAGGGGTTTTCTTTACCCGTTCTATAGTCAATGCAATTTGCATTTTAGTTAGCTTGAAACAGCTGTTCTTGCTTCTGCTCTTTAAGCTGTCAAATGGAAGTGTCCACAGCTGTTCGGGTTACATTTTCTGAATGTTTACTTTCTTCTGAAATGTAAACATTGAAACTTAGGACTTTCATGGGGCTTAGCCCGAGGTAATTTTAAGGAAGTGAATAGGCCTATGTGTTGCATGGGTTCAAGATCTACCGTTGTGTAAAGTTTCAGCCCAGTAGGTTCAGTAGTTTTTGCGTTTACCCGGAACAACAGACAGACAGACAGACAGAAACCACCTCTTCTTTATAATATTATAGATTAGATTAGCATTGAATAGCCTGAATATCTTTGAATACTCCAATAACCTCTGAATAGACCTGGCACAAGTCAGAGCTCTTTTAATAAGTCGTCTGTGGAAGAGTAAGAATTTCTCAGCCTCATTTTTCATGGGAGAGATGGCCTCGTAGATGGTGAAATGGTGTCTTTAAATAATCTTCTGGATCTTATTTGTCCAAGGCAGTGCAATGACACGTTTGCAAGGAGTGTCATTATTGGACATGAAAGTTTTGAATGATGTTATAAACTATATTTATAAACATAAATTGTGTATGTGGCATAGGTAGTCCGGAAGAAATGAAAGTTCACATTGGAATATTTCGTTACGGTACTTTGGCTTTGTTGAATTGTCTTTTGTAATATTTTTTTGTTATTACTATTGTTTGATAAAAGTGTAACTTAGTTATCATTGACCTTATTTTCTTGATTCATTTAACGCATTTAATATGTTAAACTCTTGATTTTACATTGTTAATTGCTAATTACATGTACACGTTCTGTGAGCATTAAAACGTAGAAAAAACCATTAGTATTATGAATTACCATATGATATTGGACTGAAGAAAGGGGTGTTACGAAATCGAAAGTAAGTAATTTGAAAAATGATAAATAGTGTCGGAAGTTACGAAACCTACTGGAAATAATGTGACAGTAAACAAGCTTAAAACAGAATTACCATGAACAAGACAAACTAAAGGAAGGGTCGAACTAAACACAAAGGTTATTCTTAAACAAATCAATTTCTTCTAAAGACTCTTTTCACTTGGACTTATTAACGATCATACTTTTCCCAGCGATGTTAATAATACTACTTAACATCGCTGACTTTTCCCTGGTTCACCGCGTCCATTCTTAGAGATATTCTAACAATGAATAATCATGTCGGTCCATTTAATGCTCAGAATTTAACATTCAGTTGAAAGAATACCTGTAGTTTAACTTTCATCGCTCATAGCGCTTTAATAGTAGTATTTACGTATTCAGAGCGTAAGGTAGGTCTTTTTCGCTTGTCTATAAACGCATGGAGTCAGGTAGCTTCATCCAAAACAACAGTCAATCATCTGTTTTTTTTACCAGTGAGTGTAAAAGTATAAAGTGCAGCGAGCGAAACAGCTATTTTACGATATGTTTTTTGATCGTAAAGAAGCACTTTATGCGTGGTGGTAAAAAATTGTAGTACTTCATAATTAATACAATTTGGGACACGTTTGTAAGATACATTAAAATAAGAAAACTCTTTTAGAGTTTCACTGATTCAAATTAGATTAAACTAAAGTGACGCGGTAGGGAATATTTTCCATCTGATTTGCATACTGTTTTCCTCTAATCACCGATGCAAAATGTCCCGCTTACTTCTTGAACATTTACTAATCAATATAATCAATGACGAATTTAAACAAATTGTACTTATTCTTTTGATTTTAAAGTTATTTTCAGTTTTTGTCAAGCAATGTTGCACTTAATTGTCGTTTTGCTATAGTTTATGGTACCAACATTGATTTTATCGATCCATGACTAAATTTTAAGTCATAAATTTGAATGTATTAATTAACTTAAATATTTTTTGGTATCCATATCTATCTAGAATACAGAGAAAACAGAGATACAAAACAGGATAGATTCAGCGAATAAGTGTGTATATACATATAACTGAATAATCTCATAAAAGTCCCTGTCCTCGAAACTAGAACTAGACTACACAAAACAATAATCTGCCTAGAATCGCTGTATAGATCTGAAACATGGAGGCTAAATAAGAAACGAGTTCGCACGCAGCACGCTGACGTGAGGGAAGTGAATTTCCACATAAAACCTCAAAATCAGTTAAGAACATAAAATTATTCCAATTTTCATTCAAATCTGAAAATATTGTTTTTTTGGCTGTTCTGATGCTCCTGGTTCTATTTACCTGCAATGCTGGGAATACAATTTTGCGCATTATAAGGTTAGGAGAAGGTCCAGTCAGGCTTTAAAGTAGGCGTGAGGTTGTTGGGGATGATAAAAGTACACCAACAAATGAATAACAGGCTTTTCTAATGTAAAACTCCCATAAGACAACGTACTGTGTTTGGTCAATACACATTTTCTTTAATAACTAGGTATATATATATATATATATATATATATATATATATATATATATATATGCTAGAATGACGAGAGAGGGCTTACAACTTTCGCCTCACTAATTCCCATCTTTTTACATTCGTTAATTTCACATCCGGGGCTTTTCTGACCCTTTAAGGGCCCAAAAACTCGAAATTTGAAAGATTAATCCCCAAAAAAGGTGTTAGAGTTTTCCGATTGTTTTGCCCAACGAACTTGTTCAACTGATTATAGAAAGGAACGTCCCTACCAAATTTGAAGTAAATCGGAAAAAAAATTGACCGCTAGAGTGCATACATATATATATATATATATATATATATATATATATATATATATATATATATATATATATATATATATACATTTTGAACGACCCCCCAAAACGTGTTCAGGGGGTCACGTTAGAAACTTCTATGGTGGTCCCGGGCTTAAGTTTTAGCGTGCGGGTCATGCTAATAGTTCACTTTCCATATTCACTAATAATATATTTCACTACTAGTCATGAAAGTGACCTATTTTGGGGCAAGATAGCGTTCTACGTGTGAGGTGAGGTCGAGCGTAGAGAATGCTATCGAGCCTTGAAATAGGACTTTTGTAACGAGTAGTGAACGGTACTTTTCATCACAATGCAAATAACTACACAAACTTAAAAAAAATCTTCTGATATTTTATAGTCATAGTAATTTTCCATAAGTAAACAGACCACGGTTTTACGATTCATTTTAGTGTTAAAGTCAGCTATTTGAACTTAAAATTGGCATAACAAATAATGAAATCACCCTGGTGCAATGTTGAGCAAAATGAAACTTCAATCGTTTAGTACAGGAAAAGATTTGTTTGGGTCAGGCAAAGTATTTTTTAGGACAGGTAAAGTAATGTTTGGGACAGGCAAAGTCAGCTGATAACTATTTGTTTTATTACAAGGAAATATATAATTTTCGTAGATCTCAGCTGCATGGTAAAGGGCAATATGGTAATTTTCAAATACAGAGTGATGACAAAATATAACAATTGTATAATTTGTTCAATAAAGTATTAGGATAAATGTATAGGCCAACTTGCAAACAAGGGGATTGGAGAAGGAAGCATAATAGCGAGGTTATGGACTTGTACATTAGTGCAGATTTTGTTACTTAAATAAGTATAGAAGAATCCGCAGGCTGGACATATACCAGGAAGAGTTTAGGCTAGAGAAGGTGCTTGAAATGTAGTACTGGATCAAGGCGACCCTGTGAAAGATTAAACCAGAGATGGTGGAATCAGGTAGAGAGAATCAGGTATGCAGAGTACAGAATCAGCTAATATAGAGAGAGTTGGAACTGCTGAAGAAGAAGCAGACGGTCGGTGAGTATTGATGGGGATTTGTTGGTGTGGCTAAGTAGCCGTCAGAAATGTCCGTATAGGAGTAAGTAAGTATGAGTAACGTAACATCGTAGATATTCTGGATGTTCAGAAGAACCAAATATTGGTTTCTTTATTTTGTATCAAATACAAAACTTAAATCCACTTTTCGTTTTTTTACCCAACTACAACATAGTTTTCCAGCCTCTTAGAGGCGTAAACTCTAGAGTTACTGCCTCATGGAGTGAGTTTACTTCATGGATGGCGTGCAATGTAAAAACAAATATTTATTAAATTGCTGATAAAAGATTCCTCCTGGATCTTAATTAGTTTATTTAGTAAAACATGTCTCAACATAACAAAGTCAAAACCATAAACAAAGTTAAAGTCTTATCAATTCAGTCTAAACTTTTCTGATCTCTGTAAGTATGTAAATAACTGCGCAAAATGTAGTCATCAAAAGTAAACAAGTTCAGCTCAGGTTACTAGTGAGGTGTGTTTAAACCTGCGTCTTGGTTATTTTTGTGTCTTATTAGAGTGGGTAAAAATTGTAAAAAAGGTCGTATTATAGAGAGCAGATTTCACAATGATTATGTTCGTCGGACCTTACAGTATTGAGGTCGTTGGGGTACTATTAGGTATAATGCAGGTTTTTGTATTCACCGTAATGCACACCTGGGGCAATATCACCAAGACGTATGGGTCATCTACTTAACATATTGGACTCATCTGCCTGCATATTCCACTCGTGTGCTGGAGCTTGCTGAATAGGAGAGGTACTAAAAAAATTCTAGCAAAACTATAATAAGGTGATATTTTACCGTACAGCACTTCATTTAAATTTAAGCTTTGAGTTTTAAGGTATTAATGATTTTCATTAAAATTACTGTGGTTTCTTGAACGTTTCTATTTTGTTTTATAATTTTATCTATAAATCAAAATAATGGAACGTAAACATTACCAAATATGTTTAATTAGTCCTCTCATCTCCTTACAATTCAATTTAAAAATTAATGTTGACTAATTCTTTGATCTATTAGAAAATTATTCAGTTTCAAAGCTTAAATGTATTATGAAAGATAAACAAAAAGGTATCTCATATATTGAGATTTTTAACCATGCTTTTCTATCAAAATCTAATCATTTGCAAGACACAATTTTACTAAATCATAATTGTTTACGTGCGCATATATATATGTATTTTAACTAATTATTTAAAACACAAACTTTAATATTGTATGTCAACCGATTCAAAAATCAACGTTTTGAAAATCAACCCAAGGTCTTCACGTGATCGGCAGTAATACAAGACTGCTGTTTTTGATTTTGTTTTAGACTTTTGCCTTCTACTTGTACCTTCTGGGGTGTATCCACCTTCGGGCTCTGTCCAATGAGCTTAGCAAAGTTAATTGTTTATTATATGTCAATAATATTACCAATATAAAACCAATATGGGTAACCCCATAAGGACACATTTTTTGAACTCGAAAACTTGAATCCAATAATCTGTGTCTGAACCAGATTATCTGATTGAATCTTAAGGTATTTTAAAGCTATATAAAACCTTTCATTTTTGAGTGATCTAATAAAAGTGTAATTTTAAAACATCTTTTAATACGACTAGATGTGATACTCAGTTTTTTGCTGTATCATATTTCAGTGTGAAAATAGTCACATTATTTAAGAACAGATACAACTATCGTTTGTCGTTTTAGAACGTGAAATCGTTAACAACTTAAAAGCCTTAAGTTAAATATGTATTTTAAAACCTTGCTTTTACTACCTCAAATGACGAGAATTTCGATTTATTACATCTCATTAAACTGAATTCTCCAGTTGTAAAACTGTCAGCTTCAGCTGTCGAAAATAGGTTTAAATCCAACGTAACACATACATTACTAACCCAATAAAGCCTATGGCATAATAATGCAGTTAAATGTTACAGCTGCCAGCGTTGTTTATGCTCTGCTTAAAGCAGTAAATGCTTACGAGAAAGCTATTTTTACTTGGCTTTTTACTTTACTAAAGTATCCAACTAAGAAGCCTTGTCAAAATAAACCTTACATCAAAATAACAATAGCTACCACGGTAATTCAGCTACATTTCTTCATCGATAAAAATACCCCGTCGTGTCTAAGCAAACCAATGTATTCACGGAATCTGAGTTACAAATCTCGTGAAGCGTCTTACAAAGCTTCATCTAAATACTCTCATAAAACATTTAGAAATAACATTTTACTCATCTTCCATAAGAAAAACTGGGCTGAAAACAGTTTTGCTGCAACGGAAATTACACAAATGGGGTTTTATGGAAATTTGGATATTCTAAAACCACATGAAGATCATGAAGATATCAGATCCCGGATTGCTAAGATCTCTTACTTGATTTGATTTGATAAAATTCTTAATTTCATTGACTTCTCATAACAATTTTGCTAAACTGAGGAAGAAGGGCTGTAACATTTTCTTTGACGATTCAAACTTGTCACACAGTAAAACCTTTTCAAACCATAAATTTTACGAAGATTTCTAGAGGTTTTACAATCCACAGTATGATATCTCACAGTTGCTATAAAAATAATATTACCGTCCCTGTCTCACTTCTGAGGAATGGTGGTATCACTTGTCCAACAATGAATATTTCCTCGACATAGCGAGGTAAACAAATGAGATGATTAGTAAGATATATGAATATGAAGTGTATTACACATATTAGGCTAAGTGTACCTATACATACTTTATTTATTCAACTACAGAGTTGATTCTTACTGTATGAAATAGTATATTTCGCACCAAGGGCCGAAAGTGGGGTTTTGCTGGCCCGAGATCCTGTTTACGATGTGGAGATCATAAATCTTTCGAGGGCTATGCAAAACCCTTTCGGCAGAGGTGCGA